>CM065903.1:28427500-33292500 GCA_033439115.1 Firmiana major
GTGGAGGCATGAGATCGATCTGTCGAGGCATGAGATCGATCTGCTCCCAAACAGAGAGCTAAGGAGATCGATCTGGTCCATTGGAGATCGATCTGTTCTATTCTTTTGCTCAAATAAGAGCATTCTGGCTCTTCCAGATCGATCTCTCATCCCATGAGATCGATCTGCCCTTCAAAATTTCCAGATTTTCTGCAGTTCCTCTGCAACAACACTTACCAAACATCCTTAATTTGCTACCATGATCATTTCCTCATTCATTCATCTTTGAGACTTGAAAGTGGCATCCATCCTCACTTCATACACATTAAAACTTGTGTAGGATCTTTGTGTGACCAATGGTATTTAATATAAACAAAAATGGAAGTGCACATCTTATGCAATTCTACTTCCATTTTATCAAACTATTCATAATCCACTCTACACACATTCTCCACATGTTTAAGTCCATTTCTACACATTCGTACATAATGAAACTTGTATGTACGATTACCACTCTCATTACAAGTGTGTACATTACTTATGGACTTACATCACATATACTTCACTTATGAATTTATAGTACAACTCTATTTACACTTCTATGTACATATATACCCTTATACATACACGGGGTCTCACAGTATCTATCTTTCTTACTTTCTCTAGCACCTAGCTAGGGCACGGGTACCAAAGGCACTCTCCGAGCGGGAAACATTCATGGGTGCTGTGCCAGCACGAGATACTACCAAAACCTCATCATCATTAACCACAAGTAGCGAGATATCTACCACACAGGTAGAGTCAAGTGCTAAAAGGGCCCTACTTACCGGCACTCAAGTGGTGGAGTCAGAGCACGACAAGAAGTAGCCATGCATAAAGCCTATAGTCTCAAAAAAATTCTTTTCCCTTTTCTTAAATACTTTCGAAAATGTTGAAAGTTTCTTCCAAAGCATAAATATAGGATTACAAACCATCATAAAACTCCCATGCATTTTCATACTTCAGGAAATTCATTTCATAAACATAGATGTACTTATTGAACATTTCATAAAACGATATCATGTTTCGTAAATCGTTCCATAAGTATGAAAACAATCATAAATCATTTCAAAACATAACAATGCTTCATAAAAATCTTTTTATCAATGTAATGAGTGTTCATTATCAGAACTAAAATAAATTATACCCCTTACCTCAACTTATCGGGAGTTCCAAGTTTGAGTAGTGACACCTCTAAGTATCTTCCTTAAATCCTTCTACGATTTTTCTACACCGAATTTTGTATTCTTAGTATCCTATTTATTCGAATTGTCCACAATGTGTCAAAATCGTAACCTTATTCGTCTAGGAAAATATACTTGAAATTTAAATTCTAACTTTCTAAGATTGCATCAAAATATATAATCAACTTCATGGAGTTTACCAAATTCCCTCTTTTCTTCCAATTCCATCATACATTTGAAAATTTAATCCTATTACAAAGTCTTTAGCTACATTCCTAATTAAATTGTCCCTTTCTCTTATGAGCTTATATAGTTCCTATATGCTACTTATTTGTGTGTGTATACAATTGTACATACCTAGGCTAAAACATGTATATTTATATTTTGTTCAGATGCACTTATACTAACACACACATTTATTATATATAAACATAAGTATATATATATATATATTTTTTGTCTATTTCTCATTTCTTCTCTGGTTTTGTCGATTCAAGACCCGTTTTAAGCTACCCATAAAAATTTTATTACCCTACTTTCATACTCATCATTAGAATAACCCAAATATATCATCCACATGTACAATTCGTACTTGTAAGGAAACCCACGAACATTTTAAACCCATAAACCTCTTGCTGGCCGAAATGCTACGCCATTCTCGAGATTATTTTCAGCACTCTTACACAATTATAAAATCCATAAAATGACCAAATACATACTTAATTTATCATCTTCAACCTTCAATTCCAATATTTGATAATTCAACTCCTAATGTCTAATTCCTTACCTAATTCTCAAAATCCCCAATTTGTCAAATTAATCCCTAGTTCCCTAATTTCTTCACAATCAAATTTAAATCAATTCATACAACAATCATGCTTCTATAATACAATTTATGCAGACATTAAACTAGATAAAACTTGGGTTTTTACCTAAGAGTCCACTGGTACAAAAATGGGCAAGTAGAAATTAGGTATTTTATTATTTTTTTTTACACAGTTTCGTCGGAAGGGGAGGCTTGATGGGGAAGGACAGGGCAAGGGAGGTCGTCGAGCTCATGGTTTCGTCGTCAGTGGTCAGTTGTTCGCGAAACAGAGGAAAGCACCTCTGTTTTGTTTTTGGTTTCAGGTGAAGGGAGAGGGAGAAGGAAAGGAGAAATGTTTCCCGATTGTCGAAGGGGAAGGGAAGGCCACCGATTGGGCTGGTTCTCGGTTGTCGACGTCCTCGGCTACGATCGGCAGGAAATCGGGGAGAGGGCCACACGAGAGGAAACGCAGGGGGGTCTGCGTTTGGGAGAAGGGGAGGCTGTCAATCGGTCGATTTCGGTGGGGTAGGATCATCAGCAGTGAAGGGATGTGGTTGGTCGGTGAAAGAGAAAGGGAGAGAAGGATCGACGAAGGCAAAAGGAAAAAAAAAAGAATTGGGCTATTTTGGTTGCAGGTCGCGTGACAGGCCCCTCTGTCGCGCAATCCGATTTTTTTTTTCATTTATATATTTTTATTATATATATTATATTTATTTTTTTATTTTTTTATTGTTTTTAAATTACATTTTCACTTTAACAAAAGTATATATATTCATTGTATTTATTTTTATTATTTTTAAATACATTTTCAATTTAACAAAAAAAAAATTCTTATAACATATTTTCATTTAATTTTATTGTCTAATTAAGTACAGAAAATTTTGTTGTGTTTACATTAACCATCTTGTGAATGTCCTTATTTCTCATTTTATCTTTCGTATATCCCCATATTCATCACATAATTCATATTTCTACTACACTAATCTTCTGTGTCTGTAATCTTTTAATTGCCCAACATTTACTACCATTGAGCAATGTTGTCTAAAAACTATACTGAAAAACTTGCCTTTCGACCATATAGAAATTCCTTTATTGCATAACACACCTGTAACGCTTCTTCACTTGCTCCAACCATCTTGGATCTATGGGTCACATTGCCATCAATCCCTCAATTTATTTGTATAGTCGACCCCAAATATCTGAAATGATCACGCTTAGCAATCGACGCCCTCATCTAGCATCATTATGTTTCGATCTTCCTCTTTATTTGAGCCGAATTTATATTTTATGTATTCAATCTTCATATTGCTTAATCCAAACCCTCTATATTCCAATCTCTGTCTCCACAATTCTAACTTCGTGCCTCAACACATAAGATAATATCATATGTAAACATCAAACACCAAGACACATTATCCTAGATGGATTTTATCAGCTTGTCCATTACTGAGCTTAACGCTAACCCTTGATGTAATTTTACTGTGATAGGAAACTCATTTGTTTGTCCTCCACATGTCTTCATATGTGTATTTAATTATTTCACTATATTTCATAGGGCACTTTCCTTCATTAAGGATCACTATAACACCTCTCTAGGTACTTTATCATATTTTTTTCAAGTTTATAGAGATCATATGAAACTCTTTATACCCTATAATTAAAATTACGCCACATGTGTCTAAGCAAGTGTATTGCCTCCATAGTTGCTAAACTAAGCATAACACTAAATTGATTCTTCGATATTTGTACGTTCTTCATTGTCTCCGTTCATCACTCTTTCCCATAATTTTATTGTACGACTCATTAATTTCATGCCTCAATAATTGGAACAACTTTGAATATCTCCCTTATTCTTATAAAGAGGTATCAAAGTACTCTTCCTCTATTCCTTAAGCATTTTATTAGTATGTCAAATCTTATTAAAAAAGATTTGCCAACTACCTAACTCCTACCCTCCAAAGCATTCCAAATTTCAATAAAAATGTCATTAGGCCCAATAGTGTTCCTTGTTTTCATCTTCTTTAGTACATAAAGTATGTCACGACCCAAATTACCTAAAAATCAGAGTAACTTTTTCGCTTTTTAATTTTCTTACCCGTCGTGAACAGTTACACTACTAAACAATGGGGCTATGATTCGGTGTTAGTCACCTCTCACCTATTTACCATTCCATTTTCATATTTCATTAACATATCAATTTATTTTAAATAAATACATCCGCAATATTACATCCATGTACAGTACTGTGCCTCTATATGTTTAGATACAAAAATTATACAAATGTGTATACCTGGTCTTGATAAAAAGCAGCGGATATGACTACTGTCGTTCTCTTCTACTGAATATACCCTGTGGAGTGGAAAATGAAAGGGTGAGCATAAACAGCTCAGTAAGGCAATAATGTAAGTAGGTAGATAACTATACTATCTACATGCTGATAATGTCATGATATAAAATCGTTCACATTTGGAGCATGAGGTATGACTAAAACGATGCCACATGTATGTATATATCATATAAGAGAAATCATGAAGTTGACATATAAATCAAACATGGAAAAATCATCATGTATGACATCTCATACTCGTCACATTTAAAACTTATTTGTTTTATCATAAACTCATCACGTTAAAACTCATTTGTTATATCACAAAACAACCACATCAAGGTAAAACCCATCTCTCGGGAATACCTTGATACATTAAATCGCATCTCATTTAAAAACATAAATCGAGACATTACCCATCCTTCGAGTTTATCCTGGTCTATCCAGACCGTATGATATCATATGAGGCATGTAGGTTACTGTATGAAAAATCGAGGACTATAGCCATACTTTGTCCCTGTGATCCCAGGCTACACGGATCCCGGTGTTCGGGGTATCACAACTGCAACGGGAGGTGGGGTCAAATCCTACCCACCAGAATATCAAGTAACATCATCGAGTCATCATGACTGCACGGTACAGCGTACTTCGTGTGACATACACGGTACATTGTACTCCGTGGAACCATATCATAGTCTAGGGCTGCCTGCCATAAGTCTTATCCACCCCAATACTATGTCGATAACCAACCCATGTCTCAAAGTATACATGTGAGCATCTCAACTCTCTGTGACACACAGTCTACAGGAGGCTTCCGCACGACTATATGCATGTCAACTCACGTCTAGTGCGAGCGAAGCTCCAGCACCACACTATGCATATCATGATATCTAAAATCTCGTACGAGCGAAGCTCCAGCACGATTTTGTGCACACACAAATTTCTCGTACGAGCAATGCTCCAGTACGACTTTTTATGAGTAGTAAATCAGTAAACTTTAGTCCGAGTAAGACTCTAGCACTCTTTTTACTCGAATAAATATGATAGGTGGCTCAATCTTGATAAAACATCTTCTAAAATAGTAACCGGTATAAACCGGTACTTTTTCGTATAATTCATAAAATCAATAGCCAACCTATGTGCATATTTGCTTAAATCAAAGCAATACATTCATATAAAACATTAAAACATGAAAATCATGCAATTTATCTGCCTTACTACCCTTTTTGTAAATTTTACTCCTAGGGGCAATATCATCTTTTTCCTTTATTCACCTATGCCTCGATTTTCGTAAAAATTATAATTTCATTTCTAGATACTTTAAGGAATTCTAAGCCTTGTAAATCCCCTCAATAAATACGTATAGAAATCTCTATGCACCTATAAAATTCCCTTACCTCGATTTACGCGTAAACTTATCTCGTCTCGATAATATCCGATCTCTCAGTCCAACTGCGCGTCAATCAAGTCTACGAAACTGCATATAACCACATATTTTAGGTTAATTCACTTATTTTTATTAGTATATCACATTTACTGATCGAATCTAACGTACTGGGTCGTTTTACTTTATTGAGCCCAATTGCACTTTAATGGGCCTTGAGCCCGTTTTTAGCCCGTTTTTACTATTTAAATCCCTTCTTCGGGTTTACTGGGCTCATTCAGCTTACCAATAATCATCGGGCTTCATTCCAAACTCATTGGATAGCCCGTATACTATTTACGGTAATTACGTTGCAATTTCGATTAATATTCCTTTTTTATATAGAATTAATCCATAAATTCTGTAAAATAATTGAACTCTGTATTAAATGACTCATATCATCGTAATTAAAATATACTTACCCAATATAATGTGGGGTACAAAAATCGAAGCTCAATCGGCTCTCGTTCGGGCTCTGTCGTAAAACTGCACAATTATATATTTAATTTCGGGTTATTTTTCGATTAAATATAATTTAAATAAATTTCTAAAAAATCAAATCGGTCACTTTTGACCTCTTATCGACTTACCCGAAGTCTGGTGTATCCCCAAAAATTCTTTCCCTTTTTTTCCTTTTTCTCTTTTTCTCCTTTTTTCCCTTCTTTCTTGGCTGAACCGGTTCAGTCTGGTTCAACCCGGTTCAGACCAGTCCGGTTCACTTCGGTTCACTCCGGTTCGGCCCGTTCATCGCCTTGCAGGCCGGTTCTCCGTCGGCTTTCACCGTCAGTAGCTCCGCGGGATCGTCCACAGCTCGAATCTGCCCTCGATTTTTCCAAGGCCACCAGAAAGTCGTCAGTCCGGCCTGTTCTCTCCACCGTCGATACCCATTTCCTCTTTCCACCGTTTCCGACGCCGTCCGTTAGTTTCGCCGATCGTGGCCACCACCAATCTGCTCGGCATCACATGGGGAACCTTCGACGGTAGGTGGTTGGGGTCAAATCGACGTCGGTAGCTGCCAATCGGAGCTTTTTCTCCAGCGGCTTCTCTCCCCGATTCGTCGATCTCGGACAAGTTCCACGGCGCGTCGCCGACGCTGTGAAGTCGCCCGGGGCCGGACAACCTGCGCCGACCCTCGCCTGGATCTCTAACCGTCGGTGGCTCGCCGGTGGTCTTCTCAGTTTTGGCTTCTGTTTTCCTTCTTCTCTCTCCCCGAAACTTTCAATTTCTGATTCTTTTTTTAATTAATTTAATTTAATTTTATTATTATTTTATTCAATATTATATTATTATTTTGCCAAAATATCTAAGATAAATTATTATTTAATTTATTTAATGAATAAATAATTTTCTCGGTATTATTTTAGCTTTTCGGTATATTTTTCGATTATTTTTGGGATTATTTCCCGATGTGAAATTTTCGGTTAATTCCAATAATTCCATATCTTGGTCAATTTAACCCAAAATTTAATAATTTATTCGATATTGATCAAGATTCTCAAATCCATTATTTTTAATTAAATTTTCTTATCAAATTTATTTCGACTTTCGATCTTTTGACCGTTTTTCCCTTCACGTGTTCGAGAATTAATTTAACCCGACTTCTTTTCACGAATACTCATTCATTTGTGTTTTTAAATAACTTCGGGTCTTACAAAATCTCCCCCATTTAAGAAATTTGGTCCTCCAAATTAGAACCAAGTTAGTCTGTAAATGACTCCGAATATTTCACACATATCATACTCTTTAACTCTTATGTGACTTTTTCAAAGTGTACTACTACCAAAGGACTTTAATTAGGGAGATCGTCTTAAATCTCAACACTTTCTACTTCCTGTTTTAATACCTGAATCAAGTTTTCAATCATACATTACACTTTCATTGAGCTGAGCTGTTGAAGTTCATATCTGATCACATACGTTAGGTCCGGATAATATTTTCGAAGCATCATACGATAGGACACATTGTGGATGCCTGCTAATTCAGGTGGTAATGCCAACCTACAGGCCTTATCTCCCACTTTGTCCAATCTCTTTCCGAATCTTGTTATGTCCTTATGCTATGTTCTAAGGGCATGTAACTTCTAACAATACTAATTCACCCTTGGTGAATTCCAATGGTTTCTGTCTCTTGTCAGCATAGCTTTTCTATATGCTCTGAGGTGTTCTTAATCCTTTACAATTAACTGAACATCCTCAGAGATTTGTCTTACCAATTCGAGAACAATTTTCTATCTGTCACCCACTTCTTCTTATCCAAATCGAGAAAACAACCCTTACGGTCATACAATACCTCATCTGAAGTCATCCCGATACTCAAGTGACAACTGTCATTGTTGGCGAATTTGATTGGTAACAACCGATCATCCCAGGAGCTTATAAGATAAATGGCACATGCTCTTATCATATCCTCCAGAACCTGTACAGTCCTATCTGACTGACCATCTGTCTGATGACAAAAAGTTGTGCTAACACTCAATCGGGTGCCCATAGCTTCCTGAAAATGTTCCCAGAAGTGGGAAGTGAAGCGGGAATCCTTATCTGATACCATGCTCATTGGAAAAATACTTGGTGTTCCACAATTTTCCATACACATGAATCCGTCTACACACTCAGAGTATCTGGGAATTTCCTAAACAGAAGGTGGGTAGACTTAGTCAATCTATCGACTATCACCTAGATAGCCTTATGATTCATCCAGATCCTCTGTAACCCATCACAAAATTCATGATAACTTGTTCCCATTTTCGTGTCAATATAGGTAGAATTTGTAATAACCTTGCAACTTCTTTTGCTCTACCTTACTCTACTGACATACGAGACACTTTTTCACAATCTCTACCATGTCTCTTTTCATATCTGACCACCAATACCTTTTTCTAAGATTTCGATATATTTAATACTTTTCGGATGCACTAGATATCCCAAATAGTGAGCTTCTGATAATAACTCTATCTCATCACTGTGGTCCTGGGGAGCACTTATACTGTCTCTGAACCTCAGTAAGCCATCATCACTCTCTGTTAACTCTATCACTATATCCATTTGAATCTGACCTACACTATCAACACCCTGCCGATCATCACGTTAAGCCTGTCAAATTCGGTCACTCAAATTCGGTTCTAATCTCAGGCTAGCTGTCACACAATCACTGTCATCATCAGAAGGGATCACCTCACTACTGAGGTTCACAACTGCTCTAGTAGTTCACACTCCCTGACCATCATATGTAATACCATCCCGAGGCTCTTTCTGCTCAAGGCATTAGCCATCACGTTAGCCTCTCCTGGGTGGTACAATGTCCACAATCATAATCCCTCATAAGCTTTAACCCTTTTTGTTCTCATATCCGACTCTTTCTGTGAAAACAGATACTTGGGACTTTTATGATCAGTGCATACGCAAAATTTCTAATCGTGTAAATAGTGGTGCGACATACTCAGTACAATCACTATCGCTGTCAACTTCATATTAAGGGCCGGATAGTCCTTTCCTGATCCTTGAGTTGTCTGGATTCACAATCGACTATCTTCTCATTTTGCTTCAACATATAGCCCATTCATTATTTTGAGGTATCCATATATCTTGAGAAACCTCTTAATCTTTTGGGTATGGTGAGAATAAATGCGGTGGTCAGTTTATTATTTCAGTACACTAAAACTCCCGTCACGTCTATCATCCCATTCAAGTACAATTTTTTCTAAGTTAAACGTCTCAATAAAGTAGTCCATTTCGAGAACTCTCAACAAATCATCTGTAAAATCAAATTTTCAATTGCTGCTTATGATTTCCCTGGACTTTAAATACACCTAAAATATCATCAATATGGATGATAACAAATCGGTTCAGGTAAAGTTTAATTAACTTGTCGTAGTTGACTTCCACTGAATACTTCAATCACTCATATCTTTGACCTATGTACGCATAAACGTATAATGTCCTTTTGAAATCGTTTTCGTTCAAGATACTAACCCGCGTCATTTCCTTTTTTTTATATTAACGTCTTTTTTATAAAATTTTAAATTTTTAAACCTTATTGATTAATCGAATTCTATATTTCTTTATCGTACAAGTGAAGGTACCCTAATTTTAAATGTATATATTACGACTGTCGATTTCAATTTATAGGTTGTGTATACTTTTAGACGCTATCAAGTCTTCAGGCGGGGAGGTATTTTGAAATACCTTTATTAACCCTCAAACTTGACCACAATTACTTTACATATCAGTCTATGTGGTCACAATTCATATTCGCTACTAATTACTTTAATCCTAATTACTTCACTTATCATAGATATTCTTACCTTACATACGTCTCTTATTCCAATAGATTTTGTATTCAAGATCTATCACATCTAAAAGCTTATCTCTTTTCGTATATCACTTATAACAATTTCTGTCATTACTCATTCCGTGAGTACAATCATTTACTCCTTTAATTTCAATCGCTACACCCTTTTATTACTTGTCAAAACTTACAGTATACTTTTCAGGTGTAACTATATCACTATCTTAGAATAGAACTCTGAACATCATAATTTGCAGCCGACCAATCGAGATTTATTCTCAATACTACTTCAAATTATTCATAGTCTATTGAATAAAATCGGCTGACTTATACTTCTTCCCCCATTTTCAACTTATAATCTCTTAATAATTATTCCATTAGTTAACCCTCCTTCATTGCGGTACTAACTATCAGTATTGTGCCCAAGGGTGTAGGCATTCATATCTTTTACTAACTTATATTCAAATGAAGGCGGTATGACTAAATACGTGGCACCAGGATTAATTAAAATAATTACTTCACTATTCTTAACTAGTGTGGTATCTTTCACCACATCATATGAAACATCAGTAATGTCCTGGTCCAAGGCATACACTCGCTCTCGTCCAACAGCCTACTTTCCCCTTTCTATTCAGCTGTGGCCTCCCTTTTTCAGTATAGAGATATCAACATGATTTTCTCTGTCTCTTTACCCTTATGTGGGGCAGTCTCACCCAACTCTGAGCAATCGTTGAATAAATGGTCTGTTTTACCACACTTAGTGCCTATTTTAGTCAATAAAGTGTAGGTGTATGCCCTACTTCCATGGTATCTACCCACATCCTACACTGCTTACACTGCTACTCTACTTACACTGCTACACTGCTCACACTGCTCACATTGCTTACCCTGCTAACATTGCTCCACTGCTCCATAGCAAGTCGGGGTCCTCAAATCACAATACCCCTCATAAGTGTTGAAATTGGATATACTGGGGCCTTACCAATCATCTTACCCCATGACTCATCAACTCTAATCTCTTACCAACTGGTCTCTTTCCCACTCTGACATCTCTGTCATTCTCTATTCTCTTTTGTCTCTATTTCGACCCTTATTACCTTTCTCAATCTCAAAGGCGTGCAACACATGATATTTATTCATCCAACTGTATTCTGCACACTGCCTCGACATAAGTAGTGAGTCAATCGGACTCTAATCGATAATTTGAGCCTTTCATGAACTTTTGGGCTTTTCGACTCTCACTACCCATGGTATCAGGTTCACACCTACCCAGAGATATACATTGAGTTTCATACTCGTCAATCAACAAGTACCTCAGGGTCAGTGTAAGAAATTTTATATATAAATTCCTTTAAGCAATATTCGAGATATTATGTCACCGAAATACATCTAGAGTTATTTTTTCATGTCGACTCTGGACGTCTAACTCTTCAGATGAGTTGAGCGGACTTCCACCAATGCTCTGCCTTGACTCCAACATAAACGTATTTAAAAGTAACTTTCTCAGTCGACATATACCGAAAGAATCCATACGACTTCGCTATCTCATACACCCAGTCCTCAGCAACTATTTGTTTCTTTACTTCGCTATATACCGGAAGGGTGTGAAAATCTCTATAGTCTGAGGCATCTGTTTAGGCTTTACCCTGCCTATCCTCAACCACCTACATAGATTGAGTAAATAACTCTAAAATATTTTCTACACTCCACTCCATCCTCTCGGAGCGTGTCTCAATACTGTTCGGTCTCTTTATAGGACCTTGTGGAGTATGCTTAATATCAGCCTCCACCTCACTCTCATCTTGAGTCTCATGTGACGACTCATTCGACTCTCAGGTCGATCTCTACGGTCTCGAGCATGTGTACTCGCCCCTCTATCATAGCTGCTATTAGTTATAAATACTATAATCTTGCATTCGAAACTAAAATCATAGCTGCACTTCCATCTTGATATACACAATTGTATCTAAACAATTCACAGTACATAGGGATGTAAATTTACTTAACCACTAACACCGATTCATATCAGACCAACCTGGCTCTGATACCACCTTTTCTGTCACGACCCAAATTACCTAAAAATCAGAGTAAATGTTTCGCTTTTTAATTTCCTTACCCGTCGTGAACAGTTACACTACTAAACAGTTGAGCTATGATTCGATGTTAGTCACCTCTCACCTATTTACCATTCCATTTTCATATTTCATTAACATATCAATTTATTTTAAATAAATACATCCCCAATATTACATCCATGTATAGTACTATGCCTCTATATGTTCAGATACAAAAATTATACAAATGTGTATACCTGGTCTTGATAAGAAGCAGCAGATATGACTAATGTCGTTCTCTTCTACTGAATATACCCTGTGGGGTGGAAAATGAAAAGGGTGAGCATAAACAACTCAGTAAGGCAATAATGTAAGCAGGTAGATAACTATACTATCTACATGCTGATAATGTCATGATATAAAATCGTTTACATTTGGAGCATGAGGTATGACTAAAACGATGCCACGTGTATGTATATATCATATAAGAGAAATCATGAAGTTGACATATAAATCAAACATGGAAAAATCATCATGTATGACATCTCATGCTCGTCACATTTAAAACTTATTTGTTTCATCATAAACTCATCACGTTAAAACTCATTCGCTATATCACAAAACAACCACATCAAGGTCAAACCCCTCTCTCGGGAATACCTTGATTCATTAAATCGCATCTCATTTAAAAACATAAATCGGGACATTACCCATCCTTCGAGTTTGTCCTGGTCTATCCAGACCGTATGATATCATGTGAGGCATGTAGGTTACTATATGAAAAATCGAGGACTATGGCCATACTTTGTCCCTGTGATCCTAAGATACATGGATCCCGGTGTGTGGGGTATCACAACTGCAACGGGAGGTGGGGTCAAATCCTACTCATCAGAATATCAAGTAACATCATCGAGTCATCATTACTGCAGGGTATAGCGTACTCCGTGTGACATACACGGTACATCGTACTCCGTGGACCCATATCATATTCTGGGGGTGCCTGCCGTATGTCTTATCCATCCCAATACTATGTCGATAACCAACCCATGTCCCAACTCATATCATCGTAATTAAAATATACTTACCCAATATGATGCGGGGTACAAAAATCGGAGCTCAATCGGCTCTCGTTCGGGCTCTGTCGTAAAACTGCACAATTATATATTTAATTTCGAGTTATTTTATGATTAAATATAATTTAAATAAATTTCTCAGAAATCAAATCAGTCACTTTTGACCTCTTACCGACTTACCCGAAGTTCGATGTATCCCCGAAAATTCTTTCCTTTTTTCCTTTTTCTATTTTTCTCCTTTTCCCCTTCTTTCTTGGCTGAACCAATTCAGTCTGGTTCAACCCGGTTCACTCCGATTCGGCTGGTTCATCCCCTTGTTAGCCGATTCCCCGTCGGTTTCCATCGCCAGTAGCTCCGCGGGATCATCCGCAGCTCGAATCTGCACTCGGTTTCAACCAAGGCCACCGAAAAGTCACTGGTCCGGCCTGTTCTCTCCATCGTCGGTACCCATTTCCTCTTTCCGTCGTTTTCGACGCCGTCCGTCGATTTCGACGCCGTCCGTCGATTTCGCCGGCCTTGGCCACCACCAATCTGCTTGGCATCACGTGGGGAACCTTCGACGGTCGGTGGTTGGGGTTAAATCGATGTCGGTAGCCGCCAATCGGAGCTCTTTCTCCTGCGGCTTCTCTCCCCGATTCGTCGATCTCCGACGAGTTCCACAGGCGTTGCCGACGCTGTGAAGTCGCCTGGGGTCGGGCCGCCTGCGCCTGCCCTCGCCTGGGTCTCTGGCCACTGGTTGTCTCCTCGGTTTTGGCTTCCGTTTTCCTTATTCTCTCTCCCCGAAACTTTCAATTTCTGATTTTTTTATTTAATTTAATTTAATTATTATTTTATTCAATATTATATTATTATTTTGTCAAAATATCTAAGATAAATTATTATTTAATGAATAAATAATTTTCTCGATATTATTTCAGCTTTTCGGTATATTTTTTGATTATTTTCGAGATTATTTCCCGATGTGAAATTTTCGGTTAATTCCAATAATTTCATATCTTGATCAATTTAACCCGAAATTTAATTATTTCTTCGATATTGATCAAGATTCTCAAATCCATTATTTTTAATTAAATTTTCTTTTCGAATTTATTTCGGCTTTTGGTCTTTTGACCGTTTTGCCCTTCACATGTTCGAGAATTAATTTAACCCTACTTCCCTTCACGAATGCTCATTCATTTGTGTTTTTAAATAAATTCAGGTCTTACAAAGTATCAGTTCAAATCCCAGGAGGCATCGAGATATTGTTAAAAATTTTGTTTTATCCGTCGTTAAATACTTTGCTGAAATTATCACGCTACTTTTTTTTAATGTAAATTATCACACTATCCTTTTTAATGTAATTTTTTTTAAACAAAATTAATTTACGAAATTGGATTGTTTTAATTAAGCCTACCCCAATTTATTAGGATAAACTCTCTGAGGATGATGACATTATTTTAACTAAATTAGATTGTTTAAATTAAATTAATGTCTAAAATATCATGATTAGTTTTAGATTATGATTTATTTTCAGATTATTATTAATTTTAAGATATAAGACAGTTTGGATTGATTTTTAGTATGATTATTAATTTTAGGATTGGACAACATTTATACAAAATCAAAAAAGGAAAAATTGTTTGGCTAGAATCAATAAAATAATTAGTTCAACAAAAAATTTACAAAATAGGAAGAATAATTTCATTTGAAGAAATTTTATATACACTACAAATATTTATCTTTATATCCCACCCCTTCGAAATTACAAATCTTTTCCTAAACAGAATATGTCAGACCCGAGTTTTCGATTTACATATGTAGCTTGTACCTTATGATTCCTATGTGTACGAACACTATATTTCCATAGTTGAATCATAAGAAGAGTATTTACTTCCATGCAATCGATTAATTTAAAAAAAATTAAAAATGCATGTAAGCTACATAATAGCGAGATAAGGGTTAAAGTGATCCCCGAGTAAGTGCAGGGGCAAAACGATCAATTGATCGAAATTCGGTATAAATCTGATGAGAAAATTTCATTAAAAATATGAAATCGAGAAATATTGATCAATAACGGGGAAAATATTGAATTTCGAGTCCAATTGATCGAGATATGAATTTATTTAATATTTTAAAAATTTTTGACTCGAAAAATGAGCCTAAAAATAAGAGAAAAATATATCGAAAAAGTAAAATCGGACTGATAAATTCATTTACGGTCTAAATGAATTTAAAAAAAATTTTAGGGATATTTTAGGGATATTTTAGGATTTTTAATATTATTTTAAGCATTAAAATAATATTAAAAATGTAAGACCCGAATTTAATTAAAATACGAAAATTAAATAATAAAAGATGAGAGATGTATGAAGGAAAGTCGGGTTAAATTGATTTCGGAAACAAGAGCAGGGGTAAAATGGTAAAAATACCAAAACCCGATATTTCGGCGATAAGAAAATTTTAATTTAAAAATAAGGATGTAAGATATCTTGATCGACGATAAGGAAATTATAAATTTTGGATCAATTGATCAAGATTCGAAAATTTTAAAAATACTGGAAAAAAATTACCGAGACTATATCTCGAAAAACGCGAAGAAATAATATCGAAATTTAGAGAAAAATACAATTAATAAATTAAATTTTAATTGAATAAATTAAATTAGAATAAAAATAATGTAAGTGGAGATATTTTGGGATTTTATGGAGTATTTTATGGAATAGTAAAATAATTAAAATAAATAAAAATAATAATAAAATTAATAAAAATAAATTAAAAAAAAAGTAACTGAAAAAAAAAGAGGAAAACCCGAGAGAGAACCGAGAGAAGACCCGCACCCCGTTCACCGTCGAATCCCACCCACCGGCGACCGTCCACGTCCGACGAAGCTGCCAGGAGGAAGAGCAGAGTCCGGCGAACGCGTGGGCACCGAAACCGAGCCGCCAGGTGGCCGGAGCAGTCCGATCCGAGCTCCGAAATTCCGAGGGAGAAAAGGGGTGATTGCCGGTGAACCACCGCGACTGGGCCGGAGAGGAGACCACCGACGCATTCAGGGGAGGAAGCCGGTCCTTTTGAGATCGGTCTCGGCCGGTGAGACCGCAGGAAACGCCGACGACGGCAATAGGCAGAAACGGTGTCGTTTAGCTGGAAGGAAAGGGAAGGAAAGGGAAGGAAAAGGAAGGAAAAGGGAAAAGAAAAGGAAGGAAAAGGAAGGAAAAAGGGGGAAAAAGGAAAGAAATTTACCGGGGACGACTTGAGGTTCGGGTAAGTTGACCGAGGGTCGAAATTGACCTACGGGTAAATTCTGAAAATTTAATTTAATATTATTTTAATGAAAAATAATCCGGATTTACCTAATTATGCAGCTTCACGACGGAGACCGAACGAGAGCCGATCGAGCTCTGATTCTCGTACCCCGCATCATATCGGGTAAGTACAATTTAATTTCGGCAATTAGAGTTCTTTAAATATCGAGTTTAATTATTTTACGAAATTATGGATTAATTTTTGCGTAGGAAGGAATATTATTCGGAATTGTAATAAAATTGCCGTAAATGGTATACGGGCTATCCAATGAAATTGGAATGAAGCCCGATAATTATTAGAAAGCTGTATAAGCTCAGTATACCCGAAGAAGGGAATAAATGAATATAAAAAGGGCTAAAATGGGCCGAGGCCCAATAAGGTAGACAATGCCCAATAGCTCCAAGTTGATCAGTAAATGCAATATACTGATCGGGATAATTGAATTAACCTCGATTATGTGGTTATATGCAGTTACGTACATTGGTTGGTGCGCACTTGGGCCGAGAGGTTCGGTATCATCGAGATAAGAGTAGTCTGCGCGCGATTCCAGGTAAGGAAATTTTACGAACTGCTAGAGATAGCTTTACGAATTTTCGACGTCATTTACATTCCTTTAAATTGTCCGAAGGGTCTAGATTTGAGATAATATTTTTGGGCCCCGAATGGGCAAATTACTAAAATACCCCTGTTAAGGGTAAAATTCCAAGTTTTAGGAAAAAGTGTAAGAAGCAAGGACGAAGGGTTCCTGCTTGTTTTTGAAGTATTCTGGTACATGCATGAGTAGGTCGGCTAACTTTTAAATGAAATTGCACAACATTTCATATTTTCAACAAACGTGGATTTTCGTTGAAAATCGATTTAAGAAATGTAGCCGCCTATGTGACCTTTCGTAATGTGACGTGCTAGAGTTCAGCTCGCACGAGCTTTGATTTGTGCAATGATTTCACTAGTGCTGGAGCGAGAGCTCGCACTAGGGTTTTACATGATTTTCATGACACAGTGCCGGAGTCTAACCCGCACCATATTTTTATATACGCTTTTTCATGACAAAGTGCTTGAGCTTAGCTCGCACTAGTTTTACCTGAGTTACTGACAGTGTTAGAGCACCGCTCGCACTACTTTTCAGAGATTATGCGATAAGCCGTGCTTGGAGCAACGGGTAGACTGTGTGTCACCGTTTTAATAGGCTCGCACGTGCGCTTGAGACATGGCATGAGTATAGAGACATGATATGGGTTCATGGAGTACGATGTACCATGCAAGTAGCATGGAGTACAATGTACCGTGTTGTATCTTCGGCTACGGCATCTCCGGATGTAGCATCTTCGGATGCCGGGGATCGGATAAGACTGACGGGATGGACTGACCCACCTCCCGGGCGATTCCCGATCATGGTGAGAACCCGCACACTAGGATCCGTGTAGCTGAGGAACTCCCGAAGACACATATGACCATAGTCCTAGTTATTACCGATATACCGATGTTGCCTAGTCTCGTATCTCGTAGATTTATGTTTTTGATATTATTGTTTTCGAGGAACATGATTTCACAGATTTTGTGTGAGTCAGGGCAACCCGAGGGAAGGGTTGAGTCCTGACCTTAATTGATATTTTAACGAGAAATAAATGATTTAAAAGATATGCATGTTAAGTTTTCCTGCTTTTGAGTTTCATATGAGTTATTTTACACGACATCATAACATATCATCTGTTTTAGAAATGTGTGGAGAAGGGGCGGTTTATGCATGGCACTACGTACATGTAGGTTGTACTGTTATCTACTTGTTCGTAGAATTGCCTTACTGAGCTTGATGTGCTCACCCCTTTCACTTTCTCACACAGATTTCTTCCAGTAGATTGGGAGGCGACTGGGTATGGCATTATAGTTGTCCGCTGCTACCTATCTTTTGAGGTATATACACGCTATATATATGGTTTTTGTATCTAAATAACATGAGCACAGTATTTCATTTTGTATGACACTGGGATGTATAGAGAGTGTATAATTATGTAATTAAATCAAAGAAATGTAGTGTAGAATACATGAATGTATATTTAAATTAAATTGTGCACTAATTGTAAATGCATGGAGAAGATGTGGGCACTGACATACAGCCCAATTATTGGTTATAGTTGGTCACGATCAGAGGTAAGTATAAAATAATAAAAACGCGAAAAATTTACTCTGATTTTTGGGTAATTCGGGTCGTGACAATTATTATGGTATCAGAGCACAATTGGTCTGAGTATTAGCACAGCTTTTCGTCCTCAGACAGATGGTCAGTCAGAGAGGACTGTACAAGTTCTGGAGGATCCGATGAAAGCGTGTGCCATCGATTTTATGAGCTCCTGGAATGATCAGTTGATTTCTAATTGAATTCGCCAATAGTGACAATTGTCACTTGAGTATCGGGATGACAAGATATGAGGCAGTGTATGGTCGTAGGGGTTGTTCCCCAAATTGGATAAGAAAAGTGGGTGACAGAACAGAATCAATTTTGACTTTGGATAATAAGTCTCTGAGGATGTTTAATTAAGATGAGAGATTAAGAACACCTCAGAGCAGATAGACAAGTATTGGAATTCATCCTTGGTGAATTAGTATGGTTGAAAGTTACTTGTCCTAAGAGAATAAGGACATAGCGAACTTTTGGAAGAAGGTAAAATAAGTTACGCTGGATGGAATATTTTGAGAAATTGGACAAGTGGGAGATAAGACCTGTAGGTTAGTGTTATCACCTGAATTAACAGGCACCCACAATGTGTCTCAGCTTTTAATGCTTCGGGAATACTATTCAGAATCCAGCATAGGTGATAGGATATGAGATCCAACAGTTCAGCATAATGAAAATATAAGTATATCGATAAGTTGATTCGGGCATTAAACAGGAAAGAGAAAGTATTGAGGTTTAAGATAATCTCCCTAATTAAAGTCCTTTGGTAGTAATACACTCCGGAGAAGGTTACATAAGAATTTAAGAGTATGATACGATCGATGTACCCGGAGTTGTATATGGACTCACATGACTTGGTTCTAATTTGGAGGACCAAATTCTTTAAGTGGGGGAGAGTTGTAAGACCCGAATTTAATTAAAATACGAAAATTAAATAAGAAAAGATGAGAGATGTATGAAGGAAGGTCGAGTTAAATTGATTTCGGAAACAAGAGCAGGGGTAAAATGGTAAAAATACCAAAACCCGGTATTTCGGCGATAAGAAAATTTTAATTTAAAAATAAGGATGTAAGATATCTTGATCGACGAAAAGAAAATTATAAATTTTGGATCAATTGATCAAGATTCGAAAATTTTAAAAATACCGAAAAAAAATTACCTGGACTATATCTCGAAAAACGCGAAGAAATAATATCGAAATTTAGAGAAAAATACAATTAATAAATTAAATTTTAATTGAATAAATTAAAGTAGAATAAAAATAATGTATGTGGAGATATTTTGGGATTTTATGGAGTATTTTATGGAATAGTAAAATAATTAAAATAAATAAAATTAATAATAAAATTAATAAAAATAAATAAAAAAAAGTAACTGAAAAAAAAATAGAGGAAAACCCGAGAGAGAACAGAGAGAAGACCCGCACCCCGTTCACCGTCGAATCCCACCCACCGGCGACCGTCCACGTCCGACGAAGCTGCCAGGAGGAATAGCAGAGTCCGGCGAACACGTGGGCACCGGAACCGAGCCGCCAAGTGGCCGGAGCAGTCCGATCCGAGCTCCGAAATTCCGAGGGAGAAAAGGGGTGATTGCCGGTGAACCACCGCGACTGGGCCGGAGAGGAGACCACCGACGCATTCAGGGGAGGAAGCCGGTCCTTTTGAGATCGGTCTCGGCCGGTGAGACCGCAGGAAACGCCGACGACGGCAATAGGCAGAAACGGTGTCGTTTCGCTGGAAGGAAAGGGAAGGAAAGGGAAGGAAAAGGAAGGAAAAGGGAAAAGAAAAGGAAGGAAAAGGAAGGAAAAAGGGGGAAAAAGGAAAGAAATTTACCGGGGACGACTTGAGGTTCGGGTAAGTTGACCGAGGGTCGAAATTGACCTACGGGTAAATTCTGAAAATTTAATTTAATATTATTTTAATGAAAAATAATCCGGATTTACCTAATTATGCAGCTTCACGACGGAGACCGAACGAGAGCCGATCGAGCTCTGATTCTCGTACCCCGCATCATATCGGGTAAGTACAATTTAATTTCGGCAATTAGAGTTCTTTAAATATCGAGTTTAATTATTTTACGAAATTATGGATTAATTTTTGCGTAGGAAGGAATATTATTCGGAATTGTAATAAAATTGCCGTAAATGGTATACGGGCTATCCAATAAAATTGGAATGAAGCCCGATAATTATTAGAAAGCTGTATAAGCTCAGTATACCCGAAGAAGGGAATAAATGAATATAAAAAGGGCTAAAATGGGCCGAGGCCCAATAAGGTAGACAATGCCCAATAGCTCCAAGTTGATCAGTAAATGCAATATACTGATCGGGATAATTGAATTAACCTCGATTATGTGGTTATATGCAGTTACGTACATTGGTTGGTGCGCACTTGGGCCGAGAGGTTCGGTATCATCGAGATAAGAGTAGTCTGCGCGCGATTCCAGGTAAGGAAATTTTACGAACTGCTAGAGATAGCTTTACGAATTTTCGACGTCATTTACATTCCTTTAAATTGTCCGAAGGGTCTAGATTTGAGATAATATTTTTGGGCCCCGAATGGGCAAATTACTAAAATACCCCTGTTAAGGGTAAAATTCCAAGTTTTAGGAAAAAGTGTAAGAAGCAAGGACGAAGGGTTCCTGCTTGTTTTTGAAGTATTCTGGTACATGCATGAGTAGGTCGGCTAACTTTTAAATGAAATTGCACAACATTTCATATTTTCAACAAACGTGGATTTTCGTTGAAAATCGATTTAAGAAATGTAGCCGCCTATGTGACCTTTCGTAATGTGACGTGCTAGAGTTCAGCTCGCACGAGCTTTGATTTGTGCAATGATTTCACTAGTGCTGGAGCGAGAGCTCGCACTAGGGTTTTACATGATTTTCATGACATAGTGCCGGAGTCTAACCCGCACCATATTTTTATATACGCTTTTTCATGACAAAGTGCTTGAGCTTAGCTCGCACTAGTTTTACCTGAGTTACTGACAGTGTTAGAGCACCGCTCGCACTACTTTTCAGAGATTATGCGATAAGCCGTGCTTGGAGCAACGGGTAGACTGTGTGTCACCGTTTTAATAGGCTCGCACGTGCGCTTGAGACATGGCATGAGTATAGAGACATGATATGGGTTCATGGAGTACGATGTACCATGCAAGTAGCATGGAGTACAATGTACCGTGTTGTATCTTCGGCTACGGCATCTCCGGATGTAGCATCTTCGGATGCCGGGGATCGGATAAGACTGACGGGATGGACTGACCCACCTCCCGGGCGATTCCCGATCATGGTGAGAACCCGCACACTAGGATCCGTGTAGCTGAGGAACTCCCGAAGACACATATGACCATAGTCCTAGTTATTACCGATATACCGATGTTGCCTAGTCTCGTATCTCGTAGATTTATGTTTTTGATATTATTGTTTTCGAGGAACATGATTTCACAGATTTTGTGTGAGTCAGGGCAACCCGAGGGAAGGGTTGAGTCCTGACCTTAATTGATATTTTAACGAGAAATAAATGATTTAAAAGATATGCATGTTAAGTTTTCCTGCTTTTGAGTTTCATATGAGTTATTTTACACGACATCATAACATATCATCTGTTTTAGAAATGTGTGGAGAAGGGGCGGTTTATGCATGGCACTACGTACATGTAGGTTGTACTGTTATCTACTTGTTCGTAGAATTGCCTTACTGAGCTTGATGTGCTCACCCCTTTCACTTTCTCACACAGATTTCTTCCAGTAGATTGGGAGGCGACTGGGTATGGCATTATAGTTGTCCGCTGCTACCTATCTTTTGAGGTATATACACGCTATATATATGGTTTTTGTATCTAAATAACATGAGCACAGTATTTCATTTTGTATGACACTGGGATGTATAGAGAGTGTATAATTATGTAATTAAATCAAAGAAATGTAGTGTAGAATACATGAATGTATATTTAAATTAAATTGTGCACTAATTGTAAATGCATGGAGAAGATGTGGGCACTGACATACAGCCCAATTATTGGTTATAGTTGGTCACGATCAGAGGTAAGTATAAAATAATAAAAACGCGAAAAATTTACTCTGATTTTTGGGTAATTCGGGTCGTGACAATTATTATGGTATCAGAGCACAATTGGTCTGAGTATTAGCACAGTTTTTCGTCCTCAGACAGATGGTCAGTCAGAGAGGACTGTACAAGTTCTGGAGGATCCGATGAAAGCGTGTGCCATCGATTTTATGAGCTCCTGGAATGATCAGTTGATTTCTAATTGAATTCGCCAATAGTGACAATTGTCACTTGAGTATCGGGATGACAAGATATGAGGCAGTGTATGGTCGTAGGGGTTGTTCCCCAAATTGGATAAGAAAAGTGGGTGACAGAACAGAATCAATTTTGACTTTGGATAATAAGTCTCTGAGGATGTTTAATTAAGATGAGAGATTAAGAACACCTCAGAGCAGATAGACAAGTATTGGAATTCATCCTTGGTGAATTAGTATGGTTGAAAGTTACTTGTCCTAAGAGAATAAGGACATAGCGAACTTTTGGAAGAAGGTAAAATAAGTTACGCTGGATGGAATATTTTGAGAAATTGGACAAGTGGGAGATAAGACCTGTAGGTTAGTGTTATCACCTGAATTAACAGGCACCCACAATGTGTCTCAGCTTTTAATGCTTCGGGAATACTATTCAGAATCCAGCATAGGTGATAGGATATGAGATCCAACAGTTCAGCATAATGAAAATATAAGTATATCGATAAGTTGATTCGGGCATTAAACAGGAAAGAGAAAGTATTGAGGTTTAAGATAATCTCCCTAATTAAAGTCCTTTGGTAGTAATACACTCCGGAGAAGGTTACATAAGAATTTAAGAGTATGATACGATCGATGTACCCGGAGTTGTATATGGACTCACATGACTTGGTTCTAATTTGGAGGACCAAATTCTTTAAGTGGGGGAGAGTTGTAAGACCCGAATTTAATTAAAATACGAAAATTAAATAAGAAAAGATGAGAGATGTATGAAGGAAGGTCGAGTTAAATTGATTTCGGAAACAAGAGCAGGGGTAAAATGGTAAAAATACCAAAACCCGGTATTTCGGCGATAAGAAAATTTTAATTTAAAAATAAGGATGTAAGATATCTTGATCGACGAAAAGAAAATTATAAATTTTGGATCAATTGATCAAGATTCGAAAATTTTAAAAATACCGAAAAAAAATTACCTGGACTATATCTCGAAAAACGCGAAGAAATAATATCGAAATTTAGAGAAAAATACAATTAATAAATTAAATTTTAATTGAATAAATTAAAGTAGAATAAAAATAATGTATGTGGAGATATTTTGGGATTTTATGGAGTATTTTATGGAATAGTAAAATAATTAAAATAAATAAAATTAATAATAAAATTAATAAAAATAAATAAAAAAAAGTAACTGAAAAAAAAATAGAGGAAAACCCGAGAGAGAACAGAGAGAAGACCCGCACCCCGTTCACCGTCGAATCCCACCCACCGGCGACCGTCCACGTCCGACGAAGCTGCCAGGAGGAATAGCAGAGTCCGGCGAACACGTGGGCACCGGAACCGAGCCGCCAAGTGGCCGGAGCAGTCCGATCTGAGCTCCGAAATTCCGAGGGAGAAAAGGGGTGATCACCGGCGAACCACCGCGACTGGGCCGGAGAGGAGACCACCGACGCATTCAGGGGAGGAAGCCGGTCCTTTTGAGACCGGTCTCGGCCGGTGAGACCGCCGAAAACGCCGGCGACGGCAATAGGCAGAAACGGTGTCGTTTGGCTGGAAGGAAAGGGAAGGAAAGGGAAGGAAAAGGAAGGAAAAGGGAAAAGAAAAGGAAGGAAAAGGAAGGAAAAAGGGGGAAAAAGGAAAGAAATTTACCGGGGACGACTCGAGGTTCGGGTAAGTTGACCGAGGGTCGAAATTGACCTACGGGTAAATTCCGAAAATTTAATTTAATATTATTTTAATGAAAAATAATCCGGATTTACCTAATTATGCAGCTTCACGACGGAGACCGAACGAGAGCCGATCGAGCTCTGATTCTCGTACCCCGCATCATATCGGGCAAGTACAATTTAATTTCAGCAATTAGAGTTCTTTAAATATCGAGTTTAATTATTTTACGAAATTATGGATTAATTTTTGCGTAGGAAGGAATATTATTCGGAATTGTAATATAATTGCCGTAAATGGTATACGGGCTATCCAATGAAATTGGAATGAAGCCCGATAATTATTAGAAAGCTGTATAAGCTCAGTATACCCGAAGAAGGGAATAAATGAATATAAAAAGGGCTAAAATGGGCCGAGGCCCAATAAGGTAGACAAGGCCCAATAGCTCCAAGTTGATCAGTAAATGCAATATACTGATCGGGATAATTGAATTAACCTCGATTATGTGGTTATATGCAGTTACGTACATTGGTTGGTGCGCACTTAGGCCGAGAGGTTCGGTATCATCGAGATAAGAGTAGTCTACGCGCGATTCCAGGTAAGGAAATTTTACGAACTGCTAGAGATAGCTTTACGAATTTTCGACGTCATTTACATTCCTTTAAATTGTCCGAAGGGTCTAGATTTGAGATAAAAATTTTTGGGCCCCGAATGGGCAAATTACCAAAATACCCCTATTAAGGGTAAAATTCCAAGTTTTAGGAAAAAGTGTAAGAAGCAAGGACGAAGGGTTCCTGCTTGTTTTTGAAGTATTCTGGTACATGCATGAGTAGGTCGGCTAACTTTTAAATGAAATTGCACAACATTTCATATTTTCAAAAAACGTGGATTTTCGTTGAAAATCGATTTAAGAAATGTAGCCGCCTATGTGACATTTCATAATGTGACGTGCTAGAGTTCAGCTCGCACGAGCTTTGATTTGTGCAATGATTTCACTAGTGCTGGAGTGAGAGCTCGCACAAGGGTTTTACATGATTTTCATGACACAGTACCGGAGTCTAACCCGCACCATATTTTTATATACGCTTTTTCATGACAAAGTGCTTGAGCTTAGCTCGCACTAGTTTTACCTGAGTTACTGACAGTGTTAGAGCACCACTCGCACTACTTTTCAGAGATTATGCGATAAGCCGTGCTTGGAGCAACGGGTAGACTGTGTGTCACCGTTTTAATAGGCTCGCACGTGCACTTGAGACATGGCATGAGTATAGAGACATGATATGGGTTCACGGAGTACGATGTACCATGCAAGTAGCATGGAGTACGATGTACCGTGTTGTATCTTCGGATACGGCATCTCCGGATGCAGCATCTTCGGATGCCGGGGATCGAATAAGACTGACGGGATGGACTGACCCACCTCCCGGGCGGTTCCCGATCATGGTGAGAACCCGCACACTAGGATCCGTGTAGCTAAGGAACTCCCGAGGACACATATGGCCATAGTCCTAGTTATTACCGATATACCGATGTTGCCTAGTCTCGTATCTCGTAGATTTATGTTTTCGATATTATTGTTTTCGAGGAACATGATTTCACAGATTTTGTGTGAGTCAGGGCAACCCGAGGGAAGGGTTGAGTCCTGACCTTAATTGATATTTTAACGAGAAATAAATGATTTAAAAGATATGCATGTTAAGTTTTCCTGCTTTTAAGTTTCATATGAGTTATTTTACACGACATCATAACATATCATCTGTTTTAGAAATGTGTGGAGAAGGGGCGGTTTATGCATGGCACTACGTACATGTAGGTTGTACTGTTATCTACTTGTTCGTAGAATTGCCTTACTGAGCTTGATGTGCTCACCCCTTTCACTTTCTCACACAGATTTCTTCCAGTAGATTGGGAGGCGACTGGGTACGGCATTATAGTTGTCCGCTGCTACCTATCTTTTGAGGTATATACACGCTATTATTATGGTTTTTGTATCTAAATAACATGAGCACAGTATTTCATTTTGTATGACACTGGGATGTATAGAGAGTGTATAATTATGTAATTAAATCAAAGAAATGTAGTGCAGAATACATGAATGTATATTTAAATTAAATTGTGCACTAATTGTAAATGCATGGAGAAGATGTGGGCACTGACATACAGCCCAATTATTGGTTATGGTTGGTCACGATCAGAGGTAAGTATAAAATAATAAAAACGCGAAAAATTTACTCTGATTTTTGGGTAATTCGGGTCGTGACAAAAAATATATTATAAAGAAATAAAAAAAAAGAGATTAGAAATCTAGAAAGTTAGAAACAGGAAACCCGTATGAAACCGACGAAGACGCGACCCGAGGGATTCATCACCGACGATCCCACGGCCGAGCCAGATACCGAAAAAGGGAGAGGACCTCGACGCGCACCCATCGGCACCGGTCACACCTTCCACCGACGCCGGACGCCGGTGAATCGAGGGAAAAACTACCGCAGAGAAAAAGTGAAATCCAGTGGCCACCGGCGGTGCTAGGGTCCGATCAAGCCCTGCCGAGAGATCCCCGGGTTGTGGCACACTGAACGACAGCATAAGCTCCCGGCCAGTAGGACAACGTCGGCATGGCCAAATCATCCCTGAGCCGGTCGGCGGTTCAGGGGAGAACCTTCTAAACTGAACCGGACCGGACCAGTTCAGCCAAAGAGAAAAGGGGAAAAAGAGGAAAAAGAAAGAAAAAGGAAAAGGAACATTTTTGGGATTTCACCAGACTTCGGGTAAGTCGATACGAGGTCAAAAGTGACCAATTTAATTTCTGATAAATTTATTTAAATTATATTTAATCAGAAATAGACCCGGAGTTAAATATACGAAATTGTGCAGTTCGACGATAAATTTCGAACGGAAGCCCAATCGAACTTCGATTCACTCACCATCGTACAATCTTGGGCAAGTAAAGCTCATTTACGACAATTTATGTGATTTATGCGTATTTAAGATTTAATTTACGCATTTCGGATTAAATTTTGGATTTAGTGAATTATATTCAAAAAATTAAATAAAATGTCATAAATGATATACGTGCTATCCAAAGAGTTTGAAATAAAGCCCAATGGGTATTGATAGGCCCAATGAGTCGATAGACCCTAATGAAGGGAAATAATACGTGGAAAACGGGCTTAATACGAATTAAGGCCCAATTAACGTGTTTAAGGCCTATTAAGAGTAAACGGGCCCATTTAAGTGAAATGAACTGTATTAAATCTGTAATACAGTAGGAAAAGTGTAAATAACTCAGTGAATGATTAAATACAGCTCCAGAGTCATATTGAAAGTTGACCGGACTGCCAGATTAGAGCAGCACAGAGGAAGAGAGGTCACACTACGTGATTCGAGGTAGGGGACTCTTGCAAGTAGCTAGAGATATCTGTGCATATTTTCATTGGATTTTACATTCACTGAAATTGTTTAAGGTTCAGAGAAAATTGATAATATTATAGGGACCCAATAAGGGTAAATTACGATTTTACCCCTAGTTAGGCAAAAAGTGAAACTTTGGGAAAAGTTGTAAAAAGCATGAAAATGATGTTTTGAATGGTTTTTACTGCTGTGTAGCAGAAGAGTAGGTGGATGGGCTAATGTTTTGAGGTCGATGTAAACTAAGCACACTTTATAGTGCTGATTTTAGTGATTTTTAACATCCTTGTTTTTAAAGAGCCATCTACCGAATTATGTGGAAACAATCATGCTAGAGCACAACTCGCACTTGATTTCAGATGTTTTTCACATACATTACTGCTGGAGGTTTACTCGCACTACATTTATTTGACATGTATGATAGAGTACTAGAGCGTTGCTTGTACTCAGTTTTTATGTGATTTGTGCATGATAGAGTGCTGGAGCGATTAGCTCGTACTCGAGTTTTACATGAGATGCATGACAGAGTGCTGGAGTGTTGCTCGCACTCAATTTTTCATGATTTGTATATGACATCGTACTTGAGCGATTTGCTCGTACTTGGTTTGTAATGAGAACTATGCATGACCTAGTGTTGGAGGTTTACTCGCACTAGTGTTGATATTTTTACATGCATATACAGTGTTTTGTGGTGGAGCGTTGACTGTGAGTCACACTCAAGGCGTGCACTGTAGTTTTACGTGATATATAGACATGTTAGAAAAATCGTGACGATTTCCTCCTTGTAGACTGAGTGTCACACTGTTGAGATGTTCGCACGTGGATTTAAAGACGTGGCATTTATTCCATAGTTTGAAGGCTAAGACCTATGGCAGGCACCCCACTATGATGTATTTCCATGGTATAAGCGGCTAAGACCTATGGCAGGCACCCCGACCATGATATATGGGTCCACGAGTGTACGTTGTACCTTGCATGTGGCATGGAGTACACTATACCGTGTTTTGTGTTGTGGAGTTGTCGATGAGAGTTGTTGATAGCTGGCGGTTGTGATGGACTGACCCCCTCCCGTTACAGCAGTGATAACCCGCACACCGAGTAGTGTGTTGTCTGGGATTTCACCACATGTTAGTATATGTACATAGTCTGAAGATGCTCCATTACGGTAAGATCCTTAAGCCCAACATCCTTAAGCCAGAGTAGGCGAGGAGGCTCTGTTCGATGGGGAGGCTCTATTACATAGTCTGGAGAGATTGTATTTAGCCACTGAGTCTCGCATGATATATCACATGTGTTTTATGACACAGGTAGACCTGAGGGATGGGTTGAAACCCAGTTTATTTGTGTTGTGATGAGAAATGCCATATTTACTGTGTTTTGAATGTAAATGACATATTTAATATAAAGGCATTCTTAAATGATTAAATATGCACTGTTTTGCATGAATGCCTCTGATTGATAAACAGCATGTGTTTAGTACATGGGATTTTAAATCTGTACTATATTATATATATTTTAAACATGCTTTTGAATTGAGAGAAGGAAAGGCAAAGCACTATTTTCAAGTAGATAGTATGGATGTCTACTTGCTTGCCTGATTTCCTTACTGAGCGCGTTGATAGCTCATCCCATTCATTTTCCCTCCATCTCTACAGATTCTCGCCAGTAGATTGAGTTGGTTGAGGTATTGCATTCCTTTGATCCACTGCCACTCCCCATCTAGCGAAAGGTATACACATGCGTACTCTTTTGTACCTGAACAATGCATAAACACAGTGATGTACACGTTTTAATATGGGGGATGTAATGATGTAATTATATTTAAGTATACGAATTTACTTATGATATAAATGTCATGTACGTATGTTACGAAAAAGAATGGTAAGGTATGTTTGGATGAGGAGACTAATGTCTATTCACAGCCCAACTATTGAGGAGATAAAGGTAGGTAAAAAGTGAAATATTTATTGTGGTTTTTGGTAAAGTCGCGTGTGAGAGGTGGGCGTGACAGAATACAGTGACTATTCATCTTATCTATCTAAAATCCCTACAAAGCCCAAAAAATCTTTAAATCAAAATCATAGGAAAAAAGAACATTGGAGAAAATATCTTAAGGCCTTTGATTAATGATAAATTAACTTAAGTCCTTGGCTATGCCAAAAAAAGAGATTTGATTGAGAATTTTCAAATTTCATTGAGCTAAGTTAATTACCTAGGATCAAAAATAGTATTATTAGACAATAATTGTGAAACATAGATCTTCTCACTATATTTGTGATTAAAGAATTTAAAAGTGACTAAGAAAACTCAGAATAATGCTATGCAGGCCCAACTAAGACCGAGGCAGTTGGATTAGTAGCGTGAGGCCCGGTGGCTCGCAATTCAAGGTAAGGCCCTAAGCCCGAGATTATATTAAGAATTATATGGTTATACTTGAAATGATGTCTAGGAGTGAAGACTAAGTTATTGGAAGTGAAAAAGTTAGTAAAACTCGGGTTTTGTATTAAATCGAGAAAATGAGCCTAGTTAAGAAAATAAATTGGAATAAATTATAGAAATTCGAGACAATTATTCTGAGACCCTGGCAAGATAGTCTAAGGTGAAATTAACTTGGAAAAAATTAAATCAAGTGGAAATATGGAGGTTTAGGTATTTAAATGAATTTTTAAAGTGAATTAGTGAGCATAAACCGTTTAGCTCAGTTTTGACAGAATTAAGGAAAATGGCTCGATTTTGGAAAACTTTTCTTAAATAAGTGATCCCAAAATTTTTATGGGAGATACTAGAGATATGATAGAATATTGGAGAAGTGAAAATTTGAGTGAAATTGGACTAGAAATATTTTTTTGCGAATTTACAAAACAGGGCATGAAATCTGTCAACCCAATTCAGCAGACCACTCATAAGATTCCTTGGATTTGCTTACCTTTCTCTCATCCAACGCCTCCCATATACTCCAGATCACAATTTGATAAGTTGCATATTATACATATTAATTGTCATATTTTCTCATGATTTAAATTCTTTTATATGCTTAATTTTTGGATTTGACTTATATTTTCTATTTTGTATTGTGAATGAAGGAAAATGGACAAAATGGATTAAAAGATGCAAATTCTGCTCAAGTCACAAAATCAGAAGAAATCTTAAAATTCAAGTCAAGATCTATCACTTGTAGCTGAAGTTGACTTAAACAGTCTAAAGATGTCAAGTGGAAGATTTTAATTATTAAAGAAGAGATATGCAAAATGGTGGGAAAAGGAAAGAAGTTTAATTGTAATCAAACTCAATCAGAGAACTTTCCTTTGGAAACAGATTCTGGAGCTAGGATATTTAGTATATATAGACTAAGAGTGGCTAGAGAGAGGGATCATCTGGAATTATTATCATACAGATACAATTTTATATTTTGTGTTTTTCTCTGAACTTATGTCTTGCTAAATTTTTAGTCTAGCCAAAGGATAATTAAAGTTTGGGTTCTTTAAGAATTGTGAGATCTAATTAGTTTTATATTGTTCTTTTATATTTTTATTATTTATATGTCTTCTGTTCTTGTTTAAATTATTGTTTTGATTGATTGTGCAAAAAGGGCCCTTTGTTCAATTGTCAGGATAATATATCACCAATTACAAACCTGAATCCGTAATTATTTAGGCATTCTAATATAAGTGGTAAATAACATAATTGATTTCAGACAGGATTTCGATTCTATGTTAAGAAGATATATAATCTAGCTTAAATGAACCTACATGTGTGTTTGTTAGTTAGAATTGGTAGTCTCTCTAGTTTTCAATGCTGTTGGTAAATTAAATCTTAAGATTGTATCTAAGGTTGTTTAACTGACAAGAGAAATAATTAGAGATCATATCCTGATTATCGAAGAAGTAAGGAGAGATAGGTTGTTAGGTCGTACCAATAACCATAACCAATATGGTAAAGATTAAAAGAACTTATTTTTGCATCAATGATCAATTCCCTGAACCCATTCTAAGATTATTCCTTTGGTTAGATGTTTTCATCATATTGATCTTCTCTAAATTTTTATATAGCGATTTATTTGCCTACATTTTTAATTTTTATTTTCATTTTCACAAATCCCCAAATTATATTTTCTTTTTAAACCTTTTGCAGAAAAATAAATCTAACCAATCTCTTGGGAAATGACCCTACTCATTTATACTACAGTTTATATTTATTTTGAGTGGGAATTATTATTGTTGGTCTCGACAACCACCACAATTTCATTAAGTCAGCTAACCAATGCCTCTGGAATCACTCAATTTTCCCAACCAGCCCGAGAGAACCAACCACTTCTTCCTCTCTTCTTCATTCTCGTAAGTGGTACTGTTCACCGAGATTGTGCAATTTTTTTGGGGCCCTCCCAGCCAGAATTAGGAAATGGCCATTAGAGGAAAAAAATCTTCCCCACTCGACCCTTGACAACATATAAAAAATCCAGTAAAAATAGAGCTCATTTTCTAAGGTAAAAGTCGAAGTGAAGTCCTGGACAGAAAACTGTCCTCTTCGGGTAAGTGAATTCTTTGGGATTTTGATGTAATGTGGTTGGATTTTAATATGTTTTGGGGCAAATGTGAGTTGTATAATGGATGCTTTTCTGCTGGAAATAGATTATAAGAATTTTGGAATGTTTTGAGTGGAATAAAAATAAAAATAAAAATAAATGATGGAAGATGGAAGATGAAGATGATGAATAGTGTTAATGCTAGAAATTTCCTTAGACGATGATGATGTTAAGAGAAAATGAAGAAATGAATATTTGTGGCTTTTTAAGGATTCGGCTAGCAAGGGTAATGTGTAGTAAGGTGTATGAAGATTGTATTAAGTGAATAAATGTTAGAGAAAAATATTACAAGACCAGTTTAAAGCCCGGTAAAACCGAAAAGTGTAAGTTTCAATAATATGGATGTTTATGAGTAGGAATGGAATATGTGGAAGTTATATTTAGGCTATTTTGATGATGGATTTGCAATTAGCATAGTAAATTTGTAAAAATAGCTTAAACCAGAGCTTAAACCAGTAGGAACGAGAAAAGGAACAAAGTTGACGAAAAGGTCGAAAATGGTCATTTTTAGAAAAGTAAATGTATATTTGAATAATAATAACGTATACGTGATGATTGAAGTTGTTTTTGAACAGCTCGGGAACTCAACATGCTTATCGAGGCATTTTTAAGACCCGATAGAATTTCACTACCATTAGGTGAACGAGGTAAGGGGTGTAATTTAAAATGTAATAGTATCCTCCTTTCCCTCAAACTTGGATTTATGAAAATTTTTGAGTTACGCAATATTTTAGTAAATGATCAGACTTTATATCCAGCGTTTGTTCTTTAGTCCAAGTTAGCATTTAAACAAAACTAAGCCCAACTTTTATTGAGCCTCGGCTTTATCTTGTCATGTTTCTGAAACTGAAAGAAACATTTATGAATTTAAATACATGAGCTTTGAGCATGTCTTTAAATTTGTGAGCATGTTTTTTGATTTTGTTTCTCGAACGAAATGATATGATTTTAACTTATGCATGAACTTGTTACATGTTTTGCGAGAAATGGAATATGTTATATGAGCACAATTTCTCTGTTTTATGAAAGAGTTTCCAACCGCAAAAAAGAGTTGATTTGAAATTCGGTTTATGAATTTTAAATATGTGAGTGAGGCCCACTTGGGATGAGACTAGCCGAAAGACCTCTTAAGTGGGGTGAGGTAGTCAAAAGGCCCAAACCCTCACAAGGCATATGCAGCCCAAGAACGATTTTGAAAACTTTGTTTTGAGACAAAAGCAATGTTTAATGATATTCGATCGTGGGGTCCTATGGGAGCAAAGTGCCACACAAATTTGTGTGACTGTGGGGGCCACCTCTTGCGTCCTATAGATGCAAAGCATTACATGATCAATGCATAATTTTTGTGCTCGCCTTCGTGGCGTATATGTTTACTATCTAGGATGAGGTTAGCCAGAAAGACCTCTTGAGTGGGGTGAGGTAGCCAAAAGGCCCCGGTGTGTATGATTGCCACTTGAGATAAGGCTAGCCAGAAAGACCTCTTAAGTGGGGTGAGGTAGCCAAAAGGCTCAGCTAGCCAGAAAGACCTCTTAAGTGGGGTGAGGTAGCAAAAAGACCCAGCTAACCAAAAAGACCTCTTAAGTGGGGTGAGGTAGCGAAAATGGTCATGTTTATGATTTTCTCTCTACGGAGGATGAATATGTTATTTCCGCATGACAATTACATGAGCTAACGTAGTCTCCATCCGAATCGAACTCTATTTTAAGATTTGATTCTTTGATATGTGATTTTCATTCAACAATGCTTTTGAAGTTCTGCATGAACTGAAAGGTTCTGATTTCCATCTAACATGATCTCTGTTTTAAGATGTTGAAGTTTCGAGACATGTTTTAAACACTATGATCATTTTAAATGCATTTCTTACTGGGCTTTTCCCTGAAAGCTCACCCCTTCATCTCTCAGATGTGTTGCAGTGAAACCATAGTTGATATTTGCTGCGTAGACGACGTAGGCTGGTGGATATGAGTTTCCCCAGGCTATCTTTTGTACATGCATGAGGTATACATTTCCATCTCTTTACTAGACCATTAGTATGCACAGATATCTATTAAAAGTAATGTGTCAGGATGTAATCTGTATAAGGATAAGTAAAATGAAATATTTTAAAGATTGATTTTTGGGGGTAACTAGATGTGTTTGGAATATGTATAATGATTTGATGATACGACTTGAAAAGCATGTTTGGTAGTTGTGGATATTTAGGATTGTTAAAAACAATTGGTTTGCAGGCGGGTAGGCTTATATCTTAGCCGTTATGTTGTCAAAATTTCTATCAGCCATATAAATCCAAATGTTGAACTTAAATATAATTACGGATAAAGAAGTAATAAAATGAATTGACACTTAACAGGAATACAACCTAAGTGAATAAAGGGATTAAGTTGCAAGCTAAAGTTTCAATTTATTTTTAAATTTTTATAGGTCATGGGTCATTACAGTTAAAGGTGGTATCAGAGCGAAGGTTGTCTAGTACTGTCAGTGTCAATAATAAGGATAAGATTACATCTCAAATGTCTGTACTTCTCTGGTTATAGACTAAGTACACCTAATGAAGTTAAAACTTAACGTTTGATTTACGTGAGGAATTAGATCACGAGCTAGAGGCCGCAGAGATAGGCCTGAGAATCATGTAGAGTTGTCATATGAGACTCATAAATGATACTGAGATTGAAACTGATGTTGAGTGTGCTCCATCAAGTCCTGTAGAAAGGACAGATGATATTGAGATACACTTTGCTAAGATTGAGTGGAGTATTGAACATATTATGAAAAATTTTTGACACAGGCTATGTTAGGCAATGTGGTAGACAGAAGAATGTATAGGCAGATTGCTTCCGATACACCCGCACATCCTGTAGAGATGTTTTAGAACTATAAATATGCATGCTCCTATAGCTCCACAGTAGAATGATGATGACTTGGGTTAGGAGTAGGAGCTACACGAGATGAGACAGTTTCAGAAGTGCAGACCGCCATTGTTAAATGGGTTAAAGAATTGGAGAAGCTACATGAATTTTCAGAGTGTGCTACTATAAAGAAAGTAGCATTTGTCGCATCAGTATCAAAATGGAAAGTCGAACTTGGAGGGAAGTTCCTCGATTTAATCCGAGAGCCGATATCAAAAAATTACAAGGGATATATTCTGAAGGCCTTTAGGCGGCAGCATATTCCAGATGAAATAAAGTGGCAATTATGGATGAAATGATTACAATCAGGCATAAAGTAACAAGTCTATGTATGAATATGAAATTAAATTTATAGCCTTGGAAGAAGAATCATCCGGATAAGTAGGGATGTGAAACGGAAGAAGTCTAGGAAACTCATAGGATGTACTGAGATCCTCGATCGAGTTGAGTTAGCTTCACCAGATGTTATGTTGAAGAAGCAGTGCGCAAAGCGCAACTATGAGAATATAAGATATATACTCTCAAGGTTACTAAGAAAATGACAAAGTAAAGAGAGTGATAGAAAAGTGATGTACTAAGGAAGCAGTGAGAGTGATGAGTAAAGTCACTATAACTGAAAAGATGAATCACATACCTAAATGTATAAGTGAAGGTCACACTACTTATGTGATCGATAAAGTTAAGGCGTGTTCGGATTAAAAAAAAAAACAAGAGACACCCCAGTGGATAGAGAGCTTTTCGACACATATTCGGATGATATATCAGAATTACTACTTAATTAGAAGATGAAGTTTGGAATTGATTTAGCAATGATATCGAATTAATTATTCAGACCACTATACTGAATAGCTTTGATTAAATTAGAAATGTTGAATAAAGAAAAAAAAGTTCTGATATAATTGATGTACGAAATGAGACAAGTTTGAAATGTGATAGATTTTGAATAGGAATTACATTGGAATAAGATGACTATGCAAAGTAAGAATATCTCTGTTTTGTGAATTGATTCGGAATCAAGTGATGTGAATTGAGAATAAGTTCTGACTAAAGGATAAATGTGAAATTGTGATAAATTATGGTATCCTACTTTCCATTGGGACTGAACCTTGAATTCTTATATCCATAACCAATTTATGTGGTCAAGTCTGATGGCTAACAAAGGTATTTCAAAATACCTCCACGCCTGAGAGACTTGACAGCGTCTAGAAGTACCCTAATCCATATCATATAAATTGAAATTGACAGTCGTCATATTCGTGTTGGAAGTCAGGATACCATTACTTGTGAAGATGAAGAAATGAATTTCATTCTAACGAAATCGTATGAACTATGGAATATGGATTAATGGTTCAATATCTAGTGCAAGGAAATGCTATGTAGGAACGTAGGTTTAAGGCAGTAATTGAAAATCATCAGCATAAAATCTATCATTGTATATTGTAAGATTTCTATTGGCTGGAATGAATCTTGCATTTAAAGAGGATAATTGCTTAATTTGAAGTGATTTTGGTTTAGTAAAAGAAAGAGAAAAGTATCTCAACTTGAGGATATGAATTGATAATTATTCAAGTTGTTGCAGGACAATCTTTAAACTTCTACATGGAGTGCTATTAATTTGTTAATGATGAGAGTGATTAATTTGTGGTAATGGTTCCAAAGATTGAGGAATCAATGAGATTATGTGATGTATGTTATTGGTGTTTGGAGTTGTGATCTTGATATGAATTTTATTATTTGGAGTTATAATGATCGAAATTATCAACTGACTTTTCCTATTATTCCTAGGCTCTGACTTTTAGTTGGAGTTAATAGTGTATTTAGTTAATAGAAAATTTTGGATTACGATAATATAAGCTCTGTGAAGAGTTTCATCGTCATCTATAATTGATTTATCGGACTTAAAAGTTATTAATATTTGAGGTTAGAGATGAGTTGGATACTCATATAATTATGTTTGAATTTGTTGGGTGTGAAAAACTTATGTTTATTACAAATTTTTGTTATATTGATTTCATATTTATCGTAGTGTATGATGGTCAACTGATGATAAATATTATGATATAGTGAAAAAGAAAAGGAAATCAATATCCAATAGTTTATGAGTAACTAGAGAATTTGTTGATATCATTATTCAGATTTAAAGTTTTATGTGCTTATAATTACTTAACATGATTTGAAAATTTTATTCTAAGGAATTTGTTGAACAAGAAATTATCTTGATCCCGGACAATGTTATGAACAATAACTTTGAAGTTTTCACGATTATATTCGAACGACATATTAAAAGGAGCAATTGAAGTGTGATTGGATCTAGGTTACAACTTTTGGTTTATTGTTAATTTAACAAGTGGTTAATTTTAATATGGAGGTTAATCTTGACTGAGGCCCATAGTAGTAATTACATTCTGCACCCTGATAGTACCAAAATGTACCAAAATCGACGAAGGGTATTATGCGCTTCGAAAAGAAGAGAAAGTTGAGTCCCCGATTTATTGGTCCATTCGAGATATTGGGAAAAGTAGCAAACGTTGCCTATCGGCTTATACTACCTCCACATCTATTTGGGATTCATGATGTCTTTCATGTTTCGATGTTAAGGAAGTATTATCCAGACCGTTCTCATGTTATTGAATATGAATCCTTGGATATTCAGGAGGATTTAAGTTATGTTGAGAAGCCGATCCGGATTCTCGATAGAAAAGAAAAGGTACTTCGATCTAAGACGATCCCTTTGGTGAAGGTTCTCTGGCAACACCATTCAACAGAAGAGGCTACGTAGGAGCTAGAGATCCATATGAGAGAGAAGTACCTACAACTATTCGATGGACCACCCTGAAGTCGGAGGACCGAATTCTTTAAAGGTGGGGAGAAATGTGAAACCTAGATCTTCTCACTATATTTGTGATTAAAGAATTTAAAAGTGACTAAGAAAACTCAGAATAATGCTATGCAGACCCAACTAAGACCGAGGCAATTGGATTAGTAGCGTGGGGCCCGGTGGCTCACAATTCGAGGGAAGTCCCTAAGCTCGAGATTATATTGAGAATTATATGGTTATACTTGAAATGATGTCTAGGAGTGAAGACTAAGTCATTGGAAGTGAAAAAGTTAGTAAAACTCAGGTTTTGTATTAAACCGGGAAAATAAGCCTAGTTAAGCAAATAAATTGGAATAAATTATAGAAATTCAACAAAATTATTCTGAGACCATGGGAAGATATTATAAGGTGAAATTAACTTGGAAAAAATTAAATCAAGTGGAAATATGGAGGTTTAGGTATTTAATTGAATTTTTAAATTGAGTTAGTGAGATTAAACTATTTAGCTCAGTTTGTGACGGAATAAAGGAAAAGGGCTCGATTTTGGAAAACTTTTCTTAAATAAGTTACCCCAAAATTTGTATGGGAGATACTAGAGACATGATAGAATATTGGAGAAGTGAAAATTTGAGAGAAGTTGGACTAGAAATATTTTTTTAGGAATTTACAAAACAGGGCATGAAATCTGCTAGCCCAAGTCAGCAAACCACTCATAAGAATCCTTGGCTTTGATTACCTTCCTCTCATCCAACGCCTCCCATATGCTCCAGATCATAATTTCATTAAGTCAGCTAACCAATGCCTCTAGAATCACTCAATTTGCCCAACCAGCCCGAGAGAACAAACCACTTCTTCCTCTCTTCTTCATTCCTATAAGTGGTACTATTCACCTAGATTGTGCAATTTTTTCGGGGCCCTTCCAGACAGAATTAGGAAATGGCCATTAGGGGTAAAAATCTTCCCCACTCAACCCTCGACAACATATAAAAACTCCAGCAAAAACTGAGCTCATTTGCTAAGGGAAAAGTCGACGTGAATTCCTGAACAGAAAACTGTCCTGTTCGGGTAAGTGAATTCTTTAGGATTTTCATGTAATGTGGTAGGATTTTAATATGTTTTGGGGCAAATGTGAGTTGTATAATGGATGCTTTTCTGCTGGAAATAGATCAGAAGAATTTTGGAATGTTTTGAGTGGACTAAAAATAAAAATAAAAATAAATGATGGAAGATGAAGATGATGAATAGTGTTAATGCTAAACATTTCCTTGGACGATGATGATGTTAAAAGAAAATGAAGAAATGAATTTTTGTGGCTGTTTAAGGATTCGGCCAGCAAGGGTAATGTGTAGTAAGGTGTATGAAGATTTTATTAAGTGAATAAATGTTAGAGAAAAATATTAAGAGACCGATTTAAAGCTCGATAAAATCGAAAAGTGTAAGTTTCGATAATATGGATATTTATGAGTAGGAATGGAATATGTGGAAGTTATATTTAGGCTATTTTGATGATGGATTTGGAATTAGGATAGTAAATTTGTAAAAATAGCTTAAATTGGAGCTTAAATCGGTAGGAACGAGAAAATGAACAATGTTGACGAAAAGGTCAAAATTGGTCATTTTTAGAAAAGTAATGTATATTTGAATATGTTTGAATAATAATGACGTATATGTGATGATTGAAGTTGTTTTTGAACAGCTTGGGAACTCAACATGTTTATCGAGACATTTTTGAGACCCAGTAGAATTTTACTACCATTAGGTGAACGAGGTAAGGGGTGTAATTTCAAATTGTAATAGTATCCTCCTTTTCCCTCAAACTTGGATTTATGAAAATATTTGAGTTACGCAATATTTTAGTAAATGATCAGACTTTATACCCAGCGTTCGTTCTTTAGTCCAAGTTAGCATTTAAACAAAACTAAGCCCAACTTTTATTGAGCCCCAGCTTCATCTTGTCATGTTTCTGAAACTGAAAGAAAGATTTATGAATTTAAATACATGAGCTTTAAACATGTCTTCAAATCTATGAGCATGTTTTCTAATTTTGTTTCTTGAACGAAATGATATGATTTTGACTTATGCATGAACTTGTTACATGTTTTGTGAGAAATGGAATCTGTTATATGAGCACAGTTTTTCTGTTTTATGAATGAGTTTTCAACCGTAAAAAAGAGTTGATTTGAAATTCGGTTTATGAATTTTAAATATGTGAGTGAGGCTCACTTGGGATGAGACTAGCTAGAAAGATCTCTTAAGTGGGGTGAGGTAGTCAAAAGGCCTAGACCCTCACAAGGCATATGAAGCCCAAGAACAATTTTGAAAACTCTATTTTGAGACAAAGGCAATGTTTAATGATATGCAATCGTGAGGTCTTGTGGGAGCAAAGTACCACACAAGTCTGTGTGACTGTGGGGGCCACCTCTTTGGTCCTACAGATGCAAAGTGTTACACGGTCAATGCATAATTGACATGCTCGCCTTCGTGGCGTATATGTTTACTACCTAGGATGAGACTAGCTAGAAAGACCTCTTGAGTGGGGTGAGGTAGCCAAAAGGCCCTGGTGTGTATGATTGCCACTTGAGATGAGGCTAGCCAAAAAGACCTCTTAAGTGGGGTGAGGTAGTCAAAAGGCCCAGCTAAGCAGAAAGACCTCTTAAGTAGGGTGAGATAGCGAAAAGGCCCAACTAACCAGAAAGACCTCTTAAGTGGGGTGAGGTAGCCAAAAGGCCCAGCTAGCTAGAAAGACCTCTTAAGTGGGGTGAGGTAGCGAAAATGGCCCTGTTTATGATTTTCCCTCTATGGAGGATGAATATGTTATTTTCGCATGACGATTACATGAGCTAGCCTAGTCTCCATCCGAATCAAACTCTGTCTTAAGATTTGATTCTTTGATATGTGATTTTCATTCAGCAATGCTTTTGAAGTTCTGCATAAATTGAAAGGTTCTGATTTCCATCTAACATGATCTCTGTTTTAAGATGTTGAAGTTTTGAGATATGTTTTAAACACTATGATCATTTTAAATGCATTTCTTACCGGGCTTTTCCCCAAAGCTCACCCCTTCACCTCTGAGATGTGTTGCAGTGAAACCACAGTTGATAATTGCTGCATAGACGACGTAGGCTGGTGGATACAAGTTTCCCCTGGCTATCTTTTATACATGCATGAGGTATACATTTCCATCTCTTTCCCAGACCATTAGTATGCACACACATCTATTAAAAGTAATGTGTCGGGATGTAATCTGTATAAGGATAAGTAAAATGAAATATTTTAAAGATTGATTTTTGGGGGTAACTAGACGTGTTTGGAATATGTATAATGATTTGATGATATGACTTGGAAGGCATGTTTGGTAGTTGTGGATATTTAGGATTGTTGAAAACAATTGGTTTGCAGGTGGGTAGGCTTATATCTTAGCTGTTATGCTGCCAAAATTTCTATTAGCCATATAAATTCAAATGTTGAACTTAAATATAATTATGGATAAAGAAGTAAGAAAATGAATTGACACTGAACAGGAATACAACCTAAGTGAATAAAGGGATTAAGTTGCAAGCTGAAGTTTTAAAAAAAAAGTTTTTGAATTTTTATAGGTCACGGGTTGTTACAATAATAGAGTAAACACTACTCCAGGTTCTATGTTTAATATGATCAGGATATAAAGATGAAAATATTGAATTATATGGGAAGATTATGCACAAATAGGTTTGTCATACCATTATGACTCTTCCTTAACATATTAGGGGTTATGCAGCTATTGCTAGTGGCTAGTCACAACTTATATTTATTGAATTTGTTCAATTTAGGATTAATTGATGATGGATGCAACTCATTCGGTCTTAATTAGTTTTAGGATGTAATTTTTATATCTACCAACTTGTTTTGGAACCTAATGGTCATACAAAATAGAATAGTAAAAATATAATTAAAATGAAAAATTATGTTGAACTTAGTTATAAAGAATAGAATTATTGAATTAAATTAGGTTTACTTATAAGTTTGAGCTTAATCACTCCAAGTGAGACTTGGGATATAAGGGGCGACACTCTCTCTTATTATTAGGATTAGTTGTAACTCACTCTTGAAAAATTAAGGGGCTGCTGCATATCTATATGCATGATAAGGGCGTGCCACGCATGATCCATACACGGATTAGGGTTGCTGCATGCGTAATATACATGTGAGACCCCATATATGTATAAGTTTGTAATATATGTAAATGGAATTATAAGACAAATGATTTTAAATCATGCAAATGTGAATGAATTGCAAATGAGAATGAATGAGTATCATTGAAGCATGTAATGGTTAAATAAGGGCTAAAATGGCCACAAACTAAAAGAATAGAACTTAAAGCATCTGGACTGGAGATAAGGTCTTAAAACATGGAATGGTAATGCATGGATTATGAAATTGGGTATCCATTCGGATTTCCAAGCAATACGCACAAGTTTCATAACACGAAAATAATAAGAAATACGTTTTTCCATGCTCCAAGTGGGATTAAAATGCAAAATGAGTGTTGGAGCAATGAAATGGGAATTCATTTTTGGAAAATCTACAAAAATACTGCAAAAGGGTCGCAGATGGGAGGCCAGATCGATCTCTCATTTCGTGCAAATCAATCCCTTATGGAAAACAGGGCAATTTCACGTGAAATAGCCAAGGTAAGATCAATCTCCCTCTCAAGCAGATCGATCTCCCCAATGACCAAATTGATCTACATTTACCTCTGCCAAGCCCAGATCGATCTCCCTTAAGTGCAGATCGATCTCCTTAAGCTTCTGCCAAAGAGAGATCGATCTCTTCCCCATTGAGCAGATTAATCTCACCTTGTAATGCCTGAACATTTCAAACGCAAAAACCAAAAGCAAATCGATCCCCTACCTAACCAGATAGATCTCCTCACCCTTTTTCCAAATAAACCCGATGACAAAAACCTTCAATCTTCAGGAAACTTGATCTCTCTCCATTTTCACCAAAAAATTAAGCTTTCTCTCTTTAGGATACCCATTTTTTTTCCATAAAGATTTGAGAAAAATACATTAGAGCAAAGTTATTCACCTTGAGAAGGAGAACAACATATCTTGAAGTCAACATCCAACTTATTAGATTAAAGGATCTAAGGGGTCTTCCAAAGTTGGAAGAGAAGAAAGTCAAGCTAGGTAAGTTTCCAATGTACCAACTCCAAATGTGTTTACCTAAATGATGTTATGGATAGATTTGTATATATTTCAATGGTTGAAACTACTTAGGATATAATGAACTAACAATGACCTAGAAATAAGATGGTGGGAGAAATGAAATATGGTGGAGTAAATGATGAATGGGATATCTTAGGTGATAATGGTGTTGTGAGTATGATTTTAAAATGGTGGTGTGAAATTGTGAGATTGACCAAATGGTAAAATGTACATATATGGCATTGGTGAAATGTATGAATGAATGAGAGAATTAAAGGTAGAGTATGCACTCCCATGTGCATAACAAGTGACTAAGGGAGTTACTAGATAAATTGGCTAGAAATGGCATAACAATGGCCAAATGAAATAATGGGCCAACCTTAACGAAAAAGACTCAATGAGATATGTTGACTAGTTTAACTCAGAATATGAGCTAGCAACATTAACTCAAGTAATCGATGAATGATTGCAACTCCTAACGACACATCCAGAGCAAGTTGAGCTCAATCACAAGAGACAGGAAAGGAAGAGAGTCGCTTCTAAGTAAATCGAGGTAAGAGAATTGTGTGGACTCTTAGAGATGTCTGTGAGTATTTTGGGAGCATTATGGTTTTCTAGGATATTTGTGGAAATAGGAATGAAATGGGTGTTTGAAGGGCAAAGAAAGGGAATTTGAGAAATGTGCATGAAAAGTAAGAGCATGATGCTTTGAAAACCCTTTATTGATTTTTAGCATGTGATAGGTAGGTTGGCTAGCATTTGAAATAATTTGCACGAGAAATCCATGTTTTTGAAATATGTTTTGTGGGTCAAGATAGTCCATGGGAGGGGCTGAGTCCTGACGAGTGAATGATTTTGTATTAGCTTGTGCGAAGAATTGGAAATGCTTTTAAGTGCACTATGCATGATGATTTCCCCATGCTTTGATTTTGACTACGCATGATGGTTTTTCCTTTCTATTCTTTAATAACTGTGCACTGATTTATATGGCATGATTTACTTTACATGGCATAGACACAACCATGAGCATACGTTTTGGGGTATGACAAATAAATATGTGGTTTAAGCATGGCATCACGATCACGTACATAGTGCAGTTATCTACCTGTTCGCATGATTGCCTTACTGAACGCGTGGTTTGCTCACCCCCTTATTTTCCCCCTCTACAGAGCACTTACAGTAGATAGTGGGCGACTAAGACTGGCTTTTGGTGTTTGCTGCATCCCATCGTACGAGGTATACACATTTGTGTAGTTTTTGTATCTATATATGTACAAGCACAGTGATAACTTTAAATGTAATTTTTGGGGATGTAGAGAGTTTGTAAACACCTGTAAATGACAACTCTGATTAAGAAATACAAGTGTTTACTTTTAAATGAATTTAAAATTTCAAATGATTTGGTTGGAAGAGATTGACATTGATACACAGCCCAACTGTTGGTGGTGTAGCTGTTCACGATCAGGTAAAGTAAAGGTAATGATCAATTATTAAATAACAGGTCAAACATAAAATTTAAAAATGGCCAAAATTTGTTATGGATTCTTGGTGGTTTGAGGGTCGTGACAGAGATTGGTATCAGAGCTGAGTTGGTCTGATGGGTGTCAGTGTCAAAATTTAAGAAAATTACATCCTTTTGTTACTGTGCTTGTCTATATACAATTGTGTATATCGAGATGGGTTTGACTAAGAATTGAGTTTGAATGTAGGAATCTTGGCAAAATGGCTAATACCAGTCGTTGTAGAGGGGCGAGAGTGAGAGCTAGAGGCCAAAGGCGTAGGCCTGGGGGTCGTACTAAGCCGTTACCACATGAGGCTCACGAGGAGGTTAAGGTGGAGGCTGATGTTGAGCATGTCCCACAGAGTCTGGCAGAGAGATCGGAGAGGATTGAGGCACGCTTTGTGAGGATTGAGCGGAGCTTAGAGATGGTATTGGGATTGATTACCCAGACGTTGCCTAGAGCTGGGGGCGAGCTAAAGCTAGCTGTACAGGGTGATGATGATGAACCGACTATTGCTCATAAGATGCCTGCATAGCCAGCCCAAGAACCTCGACTACGAATATTCTCATACCCCCACCAGTACAGGAAACACCATCTACTGTTGCTCCACCACAAAAGAGTAGAGATTGGGGTTATGGATGTGTTTTGGATAGATTACAGCAGTTTCAGAAGTTTAACCCACCATCCTTTAGTAGAGTTAAGGACTCAGTAGCTACAGAGGACTAGGTAAATGAGATTGAGAAACTATATGGGTTCTTCGAGTGCATTACTACTGAGATGGTAGCGTTTACCGTATTCATGCTGATGGGATCAGCAGAGCACTGGTGGAAGTCCACTCGACCCATTTTGAGGGCTTGACATACAAAAATTAGCTGGGATGTATTTTTGGAGGCCTTCCAGAGGTAATATGTTTCGGATACTGCACAGAAGAGACTGCAAATGGAATTTTTGGATTTGACCTAGAGGAGCAGATCAGTGGATGAGTTTGAGACAAAAGTTATCAGGTATGATCCTGATACAATGGACCGTGAGGTCAAGAAGGTCCGAAAGTTTATGGATAGATTGAGACCCGCCATTAGATCTCGATTGGTCCCGTTTGACATATTGACATACGAGGAGGCAGTGCACAGGGCACAGTTGTGCGAACAAGTTATTGAGAGGGCTGCCTCAGAGTATGGAAAGGTTGGTAAGTGAGGGACAGAGACAGAAAAAGGCCTACAGTGGATAGAGATTTCAGTTATAAGGGAAGCAGGAGATTTTCTGGGAAGAAGCCGAGGATTAAGGAAATCTAGGAGAGGACAGTTAAGCCTCCCATGTATCCGGCCATAGCTCCAGCAAAGGGAATAATGATTAGAGGGCCACGACCTACTACGAAACTGTGCAATAGGTACGATAGGTACCATGGGTCTCGGCCATGTTATGGATCTCCTATAGTATGTTTTCGTTGTGAAAAACCAGGGCATGTGGTCAGAAATTGCCCGGAGATGACTAAGGGTGCCCCACAGAAGGGTAAAGAGCTGGAGAGAGATCATATTGATACTCCTACTCTGAGACAAAGGGCGACAGTTGAAGAGAAAGGAAAGCAGGTGGTTGGTGGAGGGTGAGTACACGCCTTGGACCAAGATACTGCAGATCAGTCGTCAGATGTGGTGAAAGGTACCATCTTAATCTTTTATCTTGAAGCTTAGGTTTTGATAGATCTTGGTGCCACACATTCATTTGTATCAGCTACATTTGCATGTAAATTGTTTAAGTATGTGAAGCTTGCCCCGTTGAGTAGGAGGATGCTGATAAGCACCCCCATGAATAACAGTCAGTTAGTGGAGTATGTATTTAGAGAATGTAAGTTGAAAGCAGGGGAAAAGGAAATGTCAATTGACCTCATTTTAATGTATATGAGAGACTTTGATGTAATCCTAGGAATGGATTGGTTGGCTGTCAATCGGGATGAAGTAGATTGTTTTTCTAAGATGGTAACATTTTCAGGGGTAGATAGTGTTACCGTAAGTTTCCCTGAGAAATGTAATGTAAATCCCCTTGAAAAGTAATGAAAGCAATTGTGGTTGTGAGTGATATATATTAATCTTTGTACTAATTTAACCATTGATGTTTTGAAAGGTTATATTGCGTACGTGGTTGAGGAAGATAAGGCATGCCCGAAATTGCGAGACACCCTAGTGGTCAGGGAATTTCTCGATGTTTTTTCGGATGATTTACCAGGGTTACCGTCAAATAGGGAAATAGATTTTTGTATAGATTTGGCACCTGGTACAGAATTGATATCCAAACCACCATACAGAATGGCTCTGATTGAATTGGAGGAACTGAAGAAGCAGTTACAGGAGTTATTGGATAAGGGGTTCATCAGATCTAGTGTATCACCTTGGGGAGCACCGGTTTTGTTTGTAAAGAAAAAGGATGGAAGCCTCCGACTGTGTATTGACTACAGGTTGTTGAATAAGGTGACCATCAAGAATAAGTACCCCCTTCCACGCATCGATGACTTGTTGGATCAGCTACGGGGAGCACAGGTCTTTTCTAAGATAGATATGAAATCAGGGTACCATCGATTGAGAATTTGAGATGGAGATGTACCCAAGACAGTTTTCTGCACTCGGTATGGTCATTTTGAGTTTATGGTTATGTCATTCGGGTTAACAAATGCTCCCGCAGCTTTTATGTCACTGATGAATGAGGTGTTTAACCAGTACCCGGATAGATTTGTTATTGTATTCATCGACCAAATTTTGGTGTATTCGGGATCTAGAGAGGAACATGAACAGCACCTAAGGATAGTACTACAAACCCTCCGAGAAAAGAAGTTGTATGCTAAACTCAGTAAGTGTGACTTTTGGTTAGAACATATCTCTTTTATGGGTTATATAGTATCAAAGGATGGTATGTCTATGGACCCCAAGTGCCTAATAAGTGACTAAAGGAGTTACTAGATAAGTTGGCTAGAAATGGCATAACAATAGCCAAATGCAATAATGGGCCAACCTTAACGAAAAAGACTCAATGAGATATGCTGACTAGTTGAAGTCAGAATATGAGCTAGCAGCATTAACTCATGTAATCGGTGAATGATTGCAGCTCCCGAGGACACATCCGGAGCAAGTTGAGCTCAATCGTGAGAGACGAGAAAGGAAGAGAGTCGCTTTCAAGTAAATCGAGGTAAGGGAATTGTGTGGACTCTTAGATATATTTGTGCGCATTTTGGGAGCATTATGGTTTTCTAGGATATTTGTGGAAATAGGAATAAAATGGGTGTTTGAAAGGCAAAGGAAGGGAATTTGAGAAATGTGCATAAAAAGCAAGAGCATGATGCTTTGAAAACCCTTTATTGATTTTTAGCATGTGATAGGTAGGTTGGCTAGCATTTGAAATAATTTGCAGGAGAACAAACTTGATTTAGTTTTATAACCATGTTTTGCAAAGAAGGAGCCACCTATATGAGTTTGTGGAAATGAAACGTGCTAGAGCTTTGCTCGCACAAGAGTTGACATGTTTACACATGCATTAGTGCCAGAGCGATGCTCGCACTAGAGTTTTACATGGATTTTTGACATTGTGCTGGAGTATAGCTCACAGAGATTTTTATACTGGATTTGACATGGTACTGGAGCATAGCTCGCACTAGATGTCCACCATACTTGTTTCCATGCTTGAGACTACTCGCACGTGGTTTTATGACATATTAGGAGTCATGCTGGGAGCTTCGGATAGGCTGTGTGCCACATTGATTAAATAGGCTCGCACGTGCTTACTGAGATGTGGCAATGTATGATGTGATGATATAGGTCCACGGAGTATATTGTACCATGTAAGTAGCATGGAGTACGTTGTACCGTGCGTGATATATATCACGTCTTCGGACGATGGATTCGGCTATGGACTGACGAGCTGGACGTGACCCACCTCCCGTGTGAAAGCAGATAGAGGTGATACCCCGCACACTAGGATCCGTGTAGCCTGGGATCACAGAGGATATGGCCATAGTTCTAGTTATTTCTCTTATTATTATTTACCTATCTCACATGTCTATTGTTTTATGATGAATCCATGTCTTAAAATGGTTTTGTGGGTCAGGACAATCCTTTATTATGCTATGCTTTAATAACTGTGCACTGATTTATATCGCCTGATTTGCTTTACATGGCATAGACACAAGCATGAGCATACGTTTTGGAGTATGAAAAATAAATATGTAGTTAAGCATGGCATCACGATTACGTAGATAGTGCAGTTATCTATCGTTCGCATGATTACCTTACTGAGCGCGTGGTTTGCTCACCCCCCTTATTTTCCCCCTCTACAGAGCTCTTACAGTAGATAGTGTGCAACTGAGGACTGGCTTTTGGTGTCCGCTGCATCCCATCGCACAAGGTATACACATTTGCGTAGTTTTTGTATCTAGATATGTACAATTACAGTGATAACTTTAAATGTAATTTTTGGGGATGTAGAGAGTTTGTAAACACCTGAAAATGACAACTCTGATTAAGAAATACAAGTGTTACTTTTAAATGAATTCAAAATTTTGAATGATTTGGTTAGATGAAATTGACATTGATACACAGCCCAACTGTCGATGGTGTAGCTGTTCATGATCAGGTAAAGTAAAGGTAAAGATCAATTATTAACTAACGGGTCAAACATAAAATTTAAAAATGGCCAAAATTTGTTATGGATTTTCGGTGGTTTGAGGGTCATGACAATACATAATATTAAGGGCTACCGCACTTAAGATGATTTTAGGGGAAAAATTCTATTCTTCTAAGTTCAAGGCTAAAACATTTGAAGCACTTCCTAACCTAGACAAAAAGGCTTTCAACCTAGAACGTCTCTTTCTTCTATTGTTAGTGTTTTTCATGAAAGAAATAACACTAACAAAAGAAAATTTATTCTTTGCAATTCGTGTCGATACTATTAGAGGCTAGACGTTTCGATAATTTGGTGGTTGTGGTCGACCTCTTTGACACAGAAGCTTTTGGCATTTACTTGATGAAGGTACTCTTTTGTTCTTCTCATTATGTCTTCATGTTATTAATATCAAAGTAATCCAATGAAGGAGATTTAAAAAAAAAATTAAAATTTTTTGTTGCCCTATGTATGTGAATTGTATACTTAAATTCCCTACAGTTTAATTGGGTTAGTTCGACTAATTAAGGAAATTTAATTGATTATCACTTGTTATTGTATTTTTATTAAATTATGAAGTTAGATTAATTTCGTAAATTTGACTATTATGATTTAGACTAATTTTTTTAGATTCTTTAGATTATTAGAATTATTATTAATTTTTAGATTATTAGGATTATTTGTGGATTATTACTAATGTTTTAGATTTTTTTAAATAATTTTAAGATTATTATTCGCTTAGGATTAGTATCAGGATTTATCTGTTTGATTTTTATAAAAAGAATAGAAGAAAAATACAAAAATAAAGAAAAAAGGGAAAAGAAAAAAAAGGAAATTATGGTGCAAATTTTGCTTGTGATTTAACTTAGGATTATTTTCCAATTTTTAATTACAATTCGACTAGAATTCCTAATTATTTTCAAATTAGAACTTTATTGGTTTATTAATAAAATTTCTCGTCCAAGTTGTTAGAAGTTAGAATTTCTATTGCTTTTGAAATTTTTACTTATTTAGACTTCATTTGAAAAGCAACTAGAGAATTTTTACATCAATTATTCGATGTAGTTTGATTTCGAGCTTTATAACTTTTTGAACCTCAACAAACCGTCTATAATACCCAGCCATACCCAAAAATTTGTGGATCTCCATAACTACCTTCGGTCTCTCCTATTATACAACTGGTCAACCTTGGATGGATCCATTGACACCCCATCCTTATTAACAATATGACCTAAAAAGAAGATCTGTTCAAGCCAAAACTCATACTTATTCAATTCCACATACAACTATCAATCTATGAGAGTCTAAAGTACTATCCTCAAATGCTATTTGTGCTCTCTCTAAACCGTGAATAGATTAAAATATCATCTATAAACACAATCACGAACAAGTCTAGACTAGGTTTAAAAAGTTCATTCATCAAATTTATGAAAGTTACGAGGGCATTAGTTAACCTGAACGGCATCACCAAGAACTTGTAATGACCATATCGAGTCCTAAAAGTTGTCTTAAAAATTCTTCATCCTTGATCTTAAACTGATGGTACCCAGATCAGATGTCTATCTTGGAGAACACCTGAGAAGCTAATTAAACAAATCATCAATCCTAGGTAAGGGATACTTGTTCTTGACGGTTGCCTTTTAAACAATCTGTAATTGATGCATAACAGTAGGCTGCCATCCTTTTTTCGAACAAAGAAAATCAAAGAACCCTAAAGTGAGACACTTGGATAAATGAAACTCTTATCTAACAAATCCCGAATCTGTCTCCTAAATTCCTCTTACTTAACTAAAGTCATGCAGTTAGGAGACTTAGATATAGGTTGAGTATTGGGTGCTAAATCTATAGCGAACTGCAACTATCTATTTGGCAGATCCTTCAGAAATACATCTAAAAAATTCCTGACCACTGGGATATCTTGAAGATCTAAATGTTCCCTCCTAGTGTCCTCCACATAGTCAATATATCCTTCACAACAATAAACATCGTTAAACTTGCAAACAATTAAAACAAAATGTTTTCATTTCTTATCAATCAAAACGTACAACATACATGTTAGCTAAGAAGAAGGTTACAGTCTTAGCGTAGCAGTCCAACTAACACTTTCGCAGCTAGTCAATCCATGCCCAAAATAACTTCAAAATCATACATATATTATAATGCCAAATCTGCTATGAAATCACTCTCTTCTGCCTTAATCTTACAATTCTTACAACCCAAATCAGTCATCTATGACTCTTTCATGGGAGTACGAATATGCATAATATGACTTAAAGGTACAGGCTCTAAATACAATTTACTACCAAATGTGGGAGATATAAATGAATGAGTAAAGCAACATCAAATAAAGCTAAAGCTTCAGAATCAAATATTAGTATCTTACCCTTAATCTCCTTTGAAGACATGTCTGCAGTCTATATGTCCAATGCAAACACACGTCTTAAAGTCACAACTCTCTTATGCTTCTCAGTTGTTGTGTCCTTTCTTCAAGCTATAGGCCTATTAGCAGATCTATCCATTGTCTCTCAACTGGTGTCTGAGTAAGCTTAGGCTTAAGATAATCTCTAATAAGTTGGCTAGTCTGACTACAATTAAAGCAAGCATTCTAAGGCCTGTAAATTTACATGTATTCTTTATGATTTCATGATGTACAGACAAGTTACATTTGATATGAATCATAAGAAATGAATGTTTTTAAGTCCCAAATGTGCGTGAAATGTAAATTGAGTAGTTAAAAAAATCAATATGACGTTAACATTGATTTTATGGGAAAATTGCAGTAAGAATACTGCAGATGAAGGGCAAATCGATCTCATAAACAAGGGGAGATCGATCTCATGGCTTGAAACACAGTGCTAAAGCATTCTATAAGGGAGAGATCGATCCCTCATTCAAAGCAGATCGATCTCCAAAAGGTTTTGCATAGCACAGATCGATCTTATACCAAAAGGTAAATCGATCTTATATTAAAGAGCAGATCGATCTCACCTTCTCAATGTCGAATTCTGGAAGAGTAATGACATAGAGCAGATCGATCTCATACTAAGGAGCAGATCGATCTCACCTTCTCAAAATCAAACTCTGAAGAGGTAAACACAGGGCAGATCAATCTCTCATGGTTAGCAGATCAATCTCCAAGGGCAATTCTATATATACTGGACTTCCGTACCATCATTTCCCCGAGAAACAACCAATCCTTCATTTGGAACAAAGTGAAACCTAACCTTTCTACTCCAAAAATCATCCTTTTCAATAGTTTTAAGTGAGATTTGTTTCAGCAAAGTTGTTCCTTGTGAGGAGGAGAACAACATAGTTAAAAACTAGAAGTTGAAATCAAGAATTGAAGGAGCAAGGTGAATTTCCCCCAATTTGGCAAAAAGAGGAAAAATCAAGCTAGGTAAGCTTCAATACACCAACTTTAAATATGTTAATATAGGTGTATCGGTGAGTTGATTGGCGTATGTTTAAGTTGCTGAAAACACTTTAAAAATGTTAAATCTCCATAACTTAGAATTTGGCTTGGATGTGAGAAAATGAGAGAAAGTTCACTTGGCATGGATTAAATGATTATTTAAGCATATAGTGATCTTATTAAGCATGTATATATGATTGTAAGATAGTTTTGTGAAATACATGTGTTGGAATGGACTTAAGAAAGAGTAAGGTCCAATAAGATGTAATAAAGCCAAATGGATGTGAAAAAGGGCTAAATGCATTGATTTGAGATTCATGCAAGTGAAAATTTAGTTTATTAAAGTATACTGATGAGAATGATTATCTACAACTTCGGAGTTTATATTGGAAGCTGATCAGACTATGAAGTTTAGCAGTACTGAGGAAGTGAGGTCACGCGACGTGATCAGAGGTAAAGGAATTTCAGGAATAGCTAGAGGTAGTGTAAGACCCGAATTTAATTAAAATACGAAAATTAAATAAGAAAAGATGAGGGATGCATGAAGGAAGGTCAGGTTAAATTGATTCCGAAACAAGAGCAGGGGTAAAATGGTAAAAATACCAAAACTCGGTGTTAGGACGATAAGAAAATTTTAATTAAAAATACGGATGTAAAATGTCTTGATCGATTATAAGGAAATTATAAATTTTGGGTCGATTGATCAAGATTCGAAAATTTTAAAAAATATCGAAAAAATTATCGAAACGATATCTCGAAAAACGCGAAGAAATAATATCAAAATTTAGAGAAAAATATAATTAATAAATTAAATTTAAATTAAATAAATTAAAGTAGAATAAAAATAATATAAGGTAGATATTTTGAGATTTTATGGAGTATTTTATTGAATAGTAAAATAATTAAAATAAATAATAATAATAATAAAAATAATAAAAATAAAAAAAAGGCTGAAATCGGGAAAAACCCAAAAAGAAGAAGAAACAAAAAATCGATAGCCGACCCGTGAGAACCGACCATCGATCCCCACACACCGGCGACCGTCCTCGTCCGACGAAGGTACTAGGAGGAAGAGGAGAGTCCGGCGAACACGTGGACACCGGAATCGAGCCGCCAGGTGGCCGGAGCAGACCGATCGGAGCTTCAAAAATTCGAGGGAGAAACGGGGTGATTGCCGGCGAACCGCCGCGACTGGGCCGAAAAGGAGACCATCGACGCACTCAGGGGAGGAAGCCGGTTCTTTTGAGACCGATCTTGGCCGGTGAGACCGTCGAAAACGCCGGCGACGGCAAGTGGCAGTGAACGGTGTCGTTTGGCCGAAAGGAAAGGGAAGGAAAATGAGGGAAAAGGAAGGAAAAAGGGGAAAGAAAAGAAAGGAAAAGGAAAGAAAAGGAAAGAAAAGAAAGGAAAAAGGGGAAAAAGGGGAAGAAATTACCGGGGACGACTCGAGGTTCGGGTAAGTTGACCAAGGGTCGAAATTGTCCTACGGGTAAATTTCAGAAATTTAATTTAATATTATTTTAATGGAAAATAATCTGGATTTACCTAATTGTGCAGCTTCACGACGAAAACCGAACGAGAGCCGATCGAGCTCTGATTCTCGTACCCCGCATCGTATCGGGTAAGTACAATTTAATTTCGGCAATTAGAGTTCTTTAAATGCCGAGTTTTAATTATTTTATGGAATTATGGATTAATTTCGCATAGGAAGGGATATTATTCGGAATCGTAATATAATTGCCGTAAATGGTATACGGGCTATCCAATGAATTTGGAATGAAGCCCGATAATTATTAGAAAGCTGTATAAGCTCGGTATACCCGAAGAAGGGAATAAATGAATATAAAAAGGGCTAAAATGGGCCGAGGCCCAATAAGCTAGAACGAGGCCCAATAAATTATTGGTGGGCCCGATGAGCCCAATAGGCCTCGATAAAGTGAGAATTTAGTGAAAAACGGGCTTAAGGCCGATTAAGGCCCATTAAGGTGCAATCGGGCCCAATAGGGGTAAATGGGCCCAACGATTTAAATTAAGCCCAGAGAGTATTAAATACAATTAAATTGTATGTTATCTGACCTGAGGAATATTGATACGCAGTTCCAGGCATTTGATTGGGAGCATAACGGACTGCGCGACGTGACAACAGTGGAAAAGAAAAGGTCAGACTCGACAGGAAAATTAGGTAAGGGAATTCTGCGGACTGCTAGAGGTAACTTTACGCAATTTTAAGTTCACTTGCAGTCTTTAAAATTTATCTGAAGGGTCTAGAGATCGAATAATAATTTTAGTGCCCCGAATGGGCAAATTACTAAAATACCCTTGTTAAGGGTAGAACTTAAAAATTTAGGAAAAATTGGGAGGAGCAAGGACAAGAGGTTCCTGCTCGTTCTGGAGGTATTTTAACACATGCATGAGTAGGCTGGCTCACCTTGAAAGAAAAAAATGCACAGCATTTCATAGTTTCAACGATGAAATTGTTTTGAAAACTGTTTTGAGGAAACAGAGCCGCCTACGTGTTTTTATTTACATGTGACGTGCTAGAGCTCAGCTCGCACGATGTTTGATTTGTGTGATGCATGCATTAGTGCTGGAGCGAGAGCTCGCACTAGAGTTTTACATGCATAGGTGCTAGAGTATAACTCGCACCAGATTTCACATGCTTTTTCGTGACACGGTGCTAGAGTCTAACTCGCACCAGATTTTCACATGATTTACATACAGAGTGCTAGAGCTTAGCTCGCACTAGTTTTACTCGATTTACCGACAGTGTTAGAGCACCGCTCGCACTACTTTTCAGAGATCATACGATAAGTCGTGCTTGGAGCATCGGGTAGACTGTGTGTCACCGATTAAATTGGCCCGCACGTGCATTTTGAGACATGGCATCAGGGGAAAAGGCCCTTAAGCAAGGATGACCCCGAATAAAAACAAAGCCGTACGGGCTTCGGCCCAAAGCGGACAATACGTGGAATTGTTGACGATGTTACACCACCCGTTGTTAGACCACCAGCGTTGTCGATGAGCCCAAGAGGGGTTGCCATGGCCGTTGGCAGGGGTTGGCCGGGCAGGGTTCGGCCGTCACATGCGTAGCGTTGTTGGACCACCCGTTGTTAGACCACCAGCGTTGTCGATGGGCCCAAAAGGGGTTGCCATGGCCGTTGGCAGGGGTTGGCCGGGCAGGGGTTGGCCGTTACAATGGGTTCACGGAGTACGATGTACCGTGCAAGTAGCATGGAGTACGATGTACCGTGTGTTATTTTGCATATATTGGTATCTTTGTGATACTTGGTATCTTTGTGATACGTTAGCATCTTCGGATGCATGGGATCGGATAAGACTGACGGGTTGGATTGACCCACCTCCCGGGCGATTCCCGATCATGGGGAGAACCCGCACACTAGGATCCGTGTAGCTGAGGAACTCCCAAGGACACATATGGCAATAGTCCTGGTTATTGCTGTTATACAGATATTGCCTTGTCTCGCATGTCGACGATTTCGATGATTTAAACTGGGTTTTTAATTAAATGTGCATGATAGTTATTTCCATGCTTTTCAAACCCATGTGTGAATGAAATCGATTTTCATGGTTTTATGTGAGTCAGGATCACCCGCAGGAGGGGTCGAGTCCTGACTTTATTGTGAAATTTTTAAAGAGAAAGAAATGATTTAAAATAATTACATGTTGAATTTTCCATGCAAACTCGATTTACATAACATCATAAGCTCATGTCATTTGTTTTATAATGTGTGGAGAAAGGGTGGTTTATGCATGGCACCACGTTCATGTAGGTAGTATGGTTACCTACTTGTTCGTAGGATTGCCTTACTGAGCTTGATGTGCTCACCCCTTTCATTTTCTCCCACAGATAATCTCCAGTTGAAGTTGAGGCGACTCAGTACTGCATTCCGGATATCCGCTGCTGCCCATCGACATAAGGTATATACACTTGTACATATTGTATCTACATAAGCATAGCACAGTAACATGTTTGTAAGTAACTTTAGGGGATGTATAATTAATGTAAACAATTATAAATGACTGGAGAAGAAATAAGTTAGATGGTAATTGAATGGTGGGACTGGCATTGACGCACAGCCCAATTATTAGTGGAGTGTGGTCACGATCAGAAGACAGGTAAGAATTTAAGTAATAAAAATAAACAAAACGCGAAAAATTAACTCTGATTTTTAGGTAGTTTGGGTCATTACAGGTAGCTACACATATTTTGGATAGATTTACAAGTATCTAAATCATATATGGATTTCTGAGTATAGAAAAATTTCGGTAGGAACCGATAAGGTAAAATTGTGATTATACCCATTTAAGGGTAAAAAGCTTAGGAAGCATGTTGTGACTAGTTTTAAAGTTGCTTGACAGTTGCATAGATAGATTAGCTAATGTTTTCATGTTATATGCGAAAACAGCACGTTATAGTGCCGATTTGATTTAATTGAGTGAATTTTAAATGAAATAAGTCATTTATCAGGTTTGTGTGAAAACCATTAGTGCTAGAGTAATACTCGCACTAGATTTTATGAGATATGCATCACATAGTACTTAAGTATTTCTCGTACTTGATTTTAATGTGATTTATGCATGATAGAGTACTAGAGCGTTGCTCGTACTCAATTTTATTGATTGATGCATGATAGAGTATTGGAGCATTGCTCATACTCAGTTTTACATGACATAATGTTGGAGCATTGCTCGCACTAGTTTTATATGACCTTATCCATGAGTTCGTGCTGGAGTTTACTCGCACGTAGCGATTTTGAAAGAGATAGCATGAAATAGTCGTGCTAGGAGCCTATGCAGACTGTATGTCACACCGATTATATGCTCGCACGTGGATTTTGAGATATGGCCGGGGGCTATCGAAACTATTATCCATGGTATAAGGGCTAAGACCTATAGTAGGCACCCTAACTATGAGATTGGGTCCATGGAGTACTTTGTACCGTGTATGTCACATGGAGTACGATGTATCATGAGTACACGATGATATAGAGTTGTGAGCTGATGGTTGAGGATTTCACCCACCTCCCGTTACAGCAAATGTGAGACCCCGCACACCGAGTACTGTGTAGCTTGGGATCACGAAAAATGACTTATGATCATAATCTCGGAACATATAGTCGCCTATCTCACCTTACTGATATTTCTTGTTTGAATTGTCACATGAGTTGTTATAATTGGGTAGACCCGAGGGATGGATTGAGCCTCGACATGTGACCTTCTGTGTGAAAAGGTAACCCGAGGGATGGGTGAGGCCCAAATTTCCATGTTTTTACATGATGAAATGCCATATTGTTTTGATTTAATTGAAATGGCATGATAAAATGTGATTTATATTAATTACATGAGAAAAGCAATGTTTTGCATAAACTGCTAAGATTATTAAACCAGTATGTTTTCAGTTCATATTGACGATTTGTATCTATATATATATTGCATAAATGTTTCAAGAAGATACATGCTTTAGATGTGAATCGAAAAGGAAATGTTTTCAAGGCATGAGCATTGTATTTTGTAGATAGTGTAGTTATCTACTTGTTTGCCTTATTTCCTTACTGAGCTGTGACACACCACCTTTTTATTTCCACCTCTATACAGAGCATTCACAGTAGTTGGACACGACTGAGGACTGGTATTCCCTGATCCGCTGCATACCCATCTTACGAAAGGTAAACACATTTTAACATTTTGTACTGAACAGTGTAAAAGCAAAGTTATTTAAACGAATGTACGGTTGGGGATGTATATGTACAAGTATTTGTATTAATGTATATGAGTTTACATTTAAGAAAAAGTACTTACAGTAAATAGATAATTTTGTTGACATGTATGCATGCTATGGAATGAATGTGATTGAGGTAACTAATATCGAATCACAGCTCAATGGTTTGGTGTTGAGTTATGACACAAGGAATGGTAAGTAAAATGAGAAAAATTTGTAGTGGTTTTTGGTAAGTCACGGGCGGTCGTGACAAGCACCCATAGTCCAATAGTAAGGCTTAAAGCCATGGTTCTTACCACAACTATTACATATAATCGAGGAACCTTGAGTAGTAGTAGGAGCAAGCCTAGTAGCCTTTAGTCGAGACTTAACAATTCCTTGTCTCTTATCTTTACTCCTCTGCTGTGGCGTCTTACGATTGATGGATCTCTTAACCTTATCCTTACTCCTAGAAGCATACTTCGCCTAGTGCAACTCATAAACCTGTTTCATAAGCTAGGCCCACTCAATGGTATCGTCATAAGTAGAAACATCAAATGAGGCCAACTTACCCTATTTCCATGGTATCAGCTTAGACATAAACCTCTCGACCCTCCTCACCTCACTCTAGAAAGTCTCAGAATCATAAAGGCTCAAGGTAGTGAAATGAGCCTTGTATTAATCAATGATAGTGTCCCTTAGGTTTGAGCTAGAAATTCTTCTTGCATTTTCTTCTAAGTAGTCTACAGGATGAATTGATGATAGAAAGCAGACAAAAAGATCGCTCAAGTGATCTCAGAATGTCGAGCATCTGGTACTCTCTTGGTAGTCTTCCACCAAAAAGCAGTGTCTAACTTAAAGGTAAAAGTTACAAGGATTACTCTCTCCTTGGATGGACTCCTCCAATAATCAAATAGCTTTTTTACTTCCAAAAGCTAATGATCAACCACAATCGAGTCTTTCTTTCCCTTGAAGGATGGTGGATTAAACTTCTGAAACTATCGGAGGCGACTCAAATACCTATCATCACCATTACCAAAAGTTAATGGCTACTGGGGTGCTTAAGGTTGTGCTGGTCATTTTAGTGGCTTAACTAAAGGCTCTGGCAATTCTTGAAGAGGGGGTGCAGGAGCCTGAACCACTAGAGGATAAGGTAAAGTGCCCTGACGATTATTAGTGGTGTCGATACCAGCCATTTGCTGTACCATGAAAGCAGGCAGCATTGCGACCAAAGTCTGAAGGCCCTACTCTAATTGAGGTATACAAGTATTAGGGCTCTCGAGCTGTGGAAAAGGTGACACCTGATAAGCCATTCTTCCCTATCTGTTGCGTCTTCCACTCATCAGTATCAAATAACCTATACAAAATAGAAATTCTTAATATAACTTGGGTCAATTATATGCAGTTTATATCTAGACATGCACAGACTTGGGATGTAAACATAACATAACTTGCCTACACTAACTTGTACTCGACAAACATTGCTTTGATACCAACTCTATTACACATCGATTTCTTAAAATTTCAAAACAAGTTTATCATTTTTCTTACTTAAGTTTGTCTACGTCTACTGTAGGTTCTAACTTGATTAGTTTAATTACCAAATAATTAAAACTTGTGATCCCAATCTAACAGTGTATGATGTGATTCCCAAACGGTGGGTTCTTAATTTCTTCATTCATTATAAATCATAATTAAACTCAAAGTCAATGGGATATCATACATCCAAAATGATTAAGTGTCAAACCATTAGCATCTCACATCACATCAACAACGGACTATAATTGACATCCAATATAGTCCGAATAATTGCATTTGATGCTGATTATAACCTGGACATCATCCTAAAATAATAATTAGCTTATATCCCATAATTGTAAATACATGAAACTATGCATCAAAGTGTCTGGAATAATAAATTGAAACTGTACATGAGAGTAATATACCTCTCCAAAATTAGAATCGCAGGCTTGTGAAAGACAAACCCTCTGAATGCCAATATCAGTGGACACCCAGTATTACTACAAGTAATCTGGAAGGCGGGAAAAAAAAAAGATGAGCTTATGCCCAGTAAAGGTACATACTAAAGAGGTAGGCATAAAAAAAATTAGATGCAGATGTAAATCACGCTTATAAATCAATTAAACAATTCATACTGATTTAAATTCAAAATGAGCAAAATTTTGCTTTCAAAATGCCTTTTTCAAAAACAATCATCCAAATAATTATATTCAATATTCAAATACTAAAAGTATCCAAAAAACAAACACACTTAAATAAACAAATAGCAATGAGAGACTAGGCAAAGTAATTACCAAGGTGAACATGCAAGTTCTAATGTCCAAACGATCCCAATGAGGGACAAATGTAACCTATGGCTATGGCTAAATGGGTCCTTAGTCCCACTAGATTGGTGAGTATTGGGAATCTGTAAACTTATCCTAGTTTATCAGTCCAAACTTCTAATGTGATCCAAACGGTGGCAAAGAATGCCCATAGTCCAAACAATGGCATGATACCTAAAATGCATGTGTTGGGGTGGCTTGATAGTCTCTAAAAACAATGCTCCAAACTTCTTATTAATACGAATCCAAAATTTCAAAATCATATATCTTAGTTTCAAATATAATACATACTAACTGAGATATCTATCTCGTGAAATCATATTGTTTCAAAATCATAATATCATATATCCAAACTAGGATATTGCCCCCCTAAAATCAAATCGTTTCAAATGTATCTGAACGTTAAACTCTTCAAATTGTCTAAACCCACTTAAAGAACAATGCTAAAAACCTTTGAAGGTAAGAAATATAATTATTTAAATTTCTTATTTTAAAAGTAAATTAAAAACATAAATTATGCTTTTTTATTTAAAACTATGAAATTTCTTAAATAAATCATTTTAATGCATTTAGCGAGATTCTTATATATACTTCCAAATTCAAACAGATTTTCAAATCTTACGTTCGTTAAGATTCAAACTGGGGTCTTATGCATGGAATTAGGTTAAAAGGCTTAAAACATGTAGTTTAGGCTGAAAACTTATAGAAAGGCTTGGTTCGAATCAAATTTCCAAAGTATAAAATTGGAATAATTTAGCTACCTCAAATTTAATAATAACAATTAGATCAAATAAATAATTCCTTAAAAACAAATCAGTGTTTTGGTGATCAAACCAATGGTCGAGGGATACCAGTGTCTTTAGTATGCATCCTTACCTAATTTAGCAATGTAGATTTCCCCACATGACCTCTAAATCTAGGCGAGGCAATGCATATATATAGCCTACTTTAGCTCTCTCTGGGGATGTTGCTTAGCTGCAATGCTATATCACTTGTCCAAATTAATTTGTATCAATTTAATAATTCAATAACTCAATTAAATCAATTTCCAACTTCTTAATTAAATTTCGAAAGTATAAATCTCAATTCCAATGTTAACCACTTTAGGTCATTTAGCTTTTTTTTCTATAATTTTCTTATTGGCCGAACTGCTTATTGAAGATACCATTTTAACTAAAATTATAATTTTCTTACCTTTAAATTTATTTGCTAACACCAAGCCTTCTTTCGAGCTCTCCTTAAATCTCTACTTCTGTACGCCTTTAATCAAATACCTATACCTCATTTCACCAATTCTCGTAATTATCCTTAGTCATCAGGTCACAATTTATAATCCTAGGACAATAAAATAAATAAAATGAGGCAACATTACAAATATATAAGTCTTACTTATTTTTTGCACCACACTTGACACCAAGTGCTTCACATATACCCTTTTAATCAAATGCCACTTCCTTGGATATATTTTCCTTACTTAACTCGTGCGTTAGCTTTGGTAAATTCTCTAATACTTTAAAATCTTTCATACACCATAAAACATCACTTATTTTCATCATACAAATAATAGACACATATTCCACAAATATATACAATGACCTTAAACCTGAGTAGAACTCCTTGCCCTTAAACAAAACTTCTCAATAGAGCTTCGCCGTGGTTGTCTCCCTTTGTCACAGAATCACCACTGCCCCATGTTGGCTTGGTCTCCTGCTTCAGCCCTACACCATCTCATCATCATAGCGAAATCTCTTCCTTATTTCTATAATAAACCAGCCATACAAAATTTTCCTTACCAGCCTTTAAAAACCCGAGAGGCTCTTTTCAGTTGGCTGTGCCCTTCTTGCGTCATCAGCATTTAAAAAGCAGCACCTCACCGAAAGCCCCTAACAGCCATGATTAGCACATATCCACCTTCAGTTCAGAGCTCCACATAGCTGCCCGAATGGCCCAAAGACCCCTGCTTTTGGTGCCTCACTATCACGTGCGCGATATCTCCTTGGACTACCATGTTTAGTCGCTGCACCAGGAAATAATAGCCTCGGTTTGGCCACTGCTTCAACTTAGCTCCGCCTCATCCCTTTCCCCTGCTCAAAATCGTCACTACCCGAGAGAAAAGCAACAATGGCTCCTGCTCTGTCCTGGTGCCGAGAGAAGGTCGCTAACTGCTCAGCCTTTGCTTCGATTTAAGGAGCCCGAGAATGAACCCTGGAAGTTCTCTTTACCTTCCTGAACCCAACAGGACACGAACCTGCTTCTCCCTTCTTCTTCTTCTTTACTAAACAGGAGCTACTGCTCCTCCTTTCCTACACGGCTGCACCTCTTTGTGTCCCTCTTTTTCACCTAACCATCAACAGCAAAACAGGTTCAGCTCTTCTCTTCTCACTAGCTCTCCCTCTCGTCACTCATATCTCTGCTTCGATTGCTCTTTCTTGTTTTTGAAACCATTCAGAGGCTATGCCTCTGTTTCTTGTTCCTTTATCTTTTGTAACCTGCTCCCACAATAGTGGGACTAGGTGGCCCCCGATTTGCTTCCTTATGAAGCCAATCGGTAGTTCCTATTATATATTTTTATATTTATTTTTTTTAAACTAACTATATATATATATGTCTTTACATATTATATATTATTTGTTACTTTAATAAAATCAATTTACGTTAATATATATTGTTGTGCATGATAAAAGAATAATAAAAGAATGCAACATGACGCATGAAGAAAACATATGAAAATGATACAAGCCCTGAGTAAGATAAAAAATGGCAAAATGTAATTAATTACAGAGTAAATTCCTATAAATAGGGGTCAGGTATGATTCTTTAACCGAATTCTCAATTTCCCTATTGAAACTCTGCCCAATTCTCTAACTGACTTAAGCATCAGAGTGCCAACACAGGGAACAACCCCTGCATTCCTCTGATATTTCTCTCTTTTGCAGAGGCATTCTAGAACACGTGACGCGAAGATCGAGGTGAAGACGTCTGCAATTCGACACTGTTGTAACCGAGCAACAACATATATATATATATAATGTAATATAAATATATATATAATAGATACACTTATATTAAATTTTAAATAAAGTATTTTACATGTTATATATATATATCAATTATGTTTATAATTACATATGTATTTATTTCTAAGGTTAATTTAATTCCAAAAATATTATATTGAATGAATCTATACAATTTTGAATTTACTGACAATCTATGAGCTTCCATACATTGTCTTATCTATGCTCACATGACAAAATTCATCAATTTCGAGATGGATGCACTATGTCGAGATATCGCGTACTTATGTGTCCCTACACAATTATTTAAGGTTGCTATTATTGAGTTAATGAAATTTATATCATGTTTTAATTTAATAAATTTAAGTTGAAATTTTATGGTTATCACAATAGGAATTTTAATCAAGGAAAGAGATTGCTATAAGGTATGGTGCTTCAACATTTGATTTTGTCATTGTACATGCAAAAGTAGGTGGATTTGATTTTGTAGAGCATTTTGGTTCTTTTACAAACCCTATGTAATAGTGTTATGGTTCATCATCATCATCATCATCATCATCATCATCAGATGTATAATCTGTATTTTCATCTGATGTATTACCAACTGCAAAAAAGCATAGCTGAACACCTAGATTGTTAGTGGAAAAAATTAAAGCATTGCATCAGCGATTTTTCAAAATTTTCAGTCGTTGAATTTATTTGTAACTTATGATTTGTGTTTGTTGATAGAACTTGACCAATTGATATTTGATTTTGTAATGGATGATGATTTAATGATGAAACATTTACCTTTTCTTGCTTCAATTTGCTCAATGGAAACTGTTGTTGTCAAACACAATGATGATGTCTTGATGACGTCCTCACTTCGATTTTCGTGTCACGTGCTACTAAAAATTCTACAAGAAAAATAATAATTAGAGAGACGTAAGGGTTTTTCCCTACGTAAGAACTCCAATGGTTAAGTCAGACAGAGAATTTTGACAGAGTTTCAGCAAAGAAAATAGAGACCTCTTCCTCATAGATCATACATGATCCATTTTTATAAGGGTTGATTCCAGCTTTAATTACGTATTTATCCACTAATTAAATATTTTTTATTGTTTTACGAATCTGCAGAACCAAATATATTTAAGGATAAAATAATCTAAACAAATTTTAATAGAAATGTTTGTTTGAACAGTAGGCGGGACTCTCCCTCCTACTGAACATGGGCGGGATTCTCTTGCCCTTGTTTAATCATGTGGGAGGGTATCCTCCCACATGAAGTCATTTTGCGCCACGTGGTGCATCATCATCATTTTTTTAATTGATATATATATTATTTATTTATTCTAAGCACAACAATTGCTCCCCACTTTTTGGCTAGGTTTAACCTTGCGGAAGAGTGCCTATATTCTCCTCGTAGTCTCTCGTCAAATCCTTAACTTTAAACTCTGAAGTTAAATTCTCGGGTCGAACCCTGATGCCAAATTTTCAAGTTAAATTCTCAAGCCCTTGTTTGAGTGCGAGGCTTACCTCGTGCAATTTTCGCTTCAAGCCCTTTATTTAGGTGCATGGCTTACCTAGCGTATTTTTCGCTTCAAGCTATTGCATAATTCTTTTTTCGTGGCTTACCTCACGCACTTTTTGCTTCAAGCTCTTTGTTTAAGTGAGTGGCTTACTTCACGCATTTTTCGCTTCAAGCCCTTGCACATTTTCTTCGTGGCTTACCTCGCACACTTTTCGTTTCAAGTCCTTGGTTTAGGTGCGTGGCTTACCTCGCGCATTTTTCGATTCAAGCCCTTGTACATTTTCTTCGTGGCTTACATCGCGTACTTTTTGCTTCAAGCCCTTTATTTAAGTGCGTGGCTTACCTCATGCATTTTTCACTTGAAGCCCTTGCACATTTTCTTCGTGGCTTACTTCGCACATTTTTCACTTCAAGCTCTTTGTTTAAGTGTGTGCCTTACCTCGCGCATTTTTCGCTTCAAGCCCTTGCACATTTTCTTCGTGACTTACCTCGCGCATTTTTCGCTTCAAGCCCTTGCACATTTTCTTCGTGACTTACCTCGCGCACTTTTCGCTTCAAGCCCTTTGTTTAAATTCGTGGCTTACCTCGCACATTTTTCTCTTCAAGACCTTGCACATTTTCTTCGTGGCTTATCTCGCGCACTTTTCGCTTCAAGCCTTTTGTTTTGGTGTGTGGCTTACCTCGCTCATTTTTTGCTTCAAGCCCTTGCACATTTTCTTCGTGGCTTACCTCGCGCACTTTGCGCTTCAAACCCTTTGTTTAGGCGCATGGCTTACCTCGCACATTTTTCGCTTCAAGCCCTTGTACATTTTCTTTGTGGCTTACCTCGCTCATTTTTCGCTTCAAGCCATTTGTTTGATCAATCAACTATTAATTATTTGAAAACCTCAACAACTAATAAAATATTAATATGGAATAAATCACAGTTCAACAAATTAAGTTTCAACCCATAGTTTAATAACAAGAAATATCATTAAATAAAATAAAGTCTCACTGCCAGTATGGTTTTAAGTGGTTGGTATTCCATGTCTTTGCTATCTTCTTGCCTTGTAAGCTTTTCAAGATATATGTGCAGGGCTCGATCATTCTCCTGACTCTGTAGGGTTCTTCCTACTTTTCCTTGAACTTCTCATCTTCCTTTAAGGCCTTGGTAGGCTGCCAGCTAAGTACTCTCCCCAGTAAATGACATTAAGAGCTTTTGTAGGTTCATTCTCTATCTGTTGATTCCTATGTTCTCCCATTCTAGCCTCATTTCCTCTTTCTTCCTTTCTCCTTATATTTTCTCTATCACTATCGCGTCTATCATGCGGTCTATTGTCTCCTCGACCACGAGCGGGGTATTGAATCCTTTCATTCCTCCACACATAGTAGTCTAACTTCCCTTCTCTAGCCAACTTCTCAAGTTGGTTCATTAGTTCCCAGGATTTTTTAGTTGTATGGCCGAAGGCAGAGTGGAAACTATAGTAGGACCCAAGATCTCGTCATAAATTCCCTTCACTTCTCTTGGGGAATTGAAGCATCCCAAATCTTTCTATTGATGCTAAGATTCAAGCGTGTGGTTCAACGAACTGTGTGTAATTAACATACTTCAACTTTGGGGTTTTATTTGATCTTTCTGTGTTTTTATCATCAGACTCTCTTTCTCGCTTCCTTCCTTCCTTAAAGTCGTGTGTTGGTATCATCTTCATCACCTCTTCTTGATCGACATACTTATTTGCTCTAGAGAAAAAGTCTAAAATCGTCGTTGGCTGATCTAAAGATAGTGATTCTTGTAATTTTTCAGACCTTGTCCCATATAGCATAGCTGTCACAGCTATTCTGCCTTGTAGATTATGCACTTCAAGAGTAATATTATAAAACTGATACATTTTTAGTGATTCATTATTTCCTTGTCTTAGGGTAAGCAGATAGATGGCTTCTTTCCTTTTTTGACTATTATCACGAAGGTCTTTAGAAATTCTCTCCTTAATTGATTAAAAGATGAAATGAACCTTTCTAGTAAACTGTTGAACCACTTCAGCACATGACCAATCAAAGTTAGGGAAAATGCCCTACACATGATCTCATCTTCCCATCCATGCAGTAGCATTAACTGTAAGACCCACTTTTTAAGTACTTGTTGATGCATTTTCTTATGATTCATGTGATGTACACTTCCACATATTGATTGAATCCTAAGAAGAGCTTTGACTGAATTAAATTTACAAATGGAATAAAATGAAATATCGGTGAATGTATGAAGTAGCCAAATAAGGGCCGAGATGGCCATAGGCCGAGCGAAAGGGATCGAAATCAAGTTGACAAAAAATAAGAATTTAAAATAAGAAAAGATAGTGGGTGTATGAAGAAAAGTCGGGTTAAATTGGTTCCGAACAATACAGGTGTAAAACGGTCAAAAGATCAAAAAAATTCGGTGTAAATTCGATAAGAAAATTTTAATTAAAAATAAGGATTTAGGACATCTTGATCAATGAAGGAGAAATTATCGAATTTCGAGTCCAGTTGGTCAAGATCTAAAATTATTAAGCTTTATCGAAAATTAACTCGAGACAATATCTCGAGAAAAAAATGGAGAAAATATACCGAAAAAAGAAAAATAAATTAATTAAATTAATTAAATAATAAAATAATAAAATATATAGTTTATTAGATATTTTGGTAAAAATATAGTATTTTAATGAATATAATAAAAATAATAAAATAAATTATAAAAAATGGGAAATCTGGTTTGAAGAGAGAGAAAACAACAGAAAAGCTAAACTGAAGAAGAAAATAGGGAAGTCGAACGCGTGACCGAACCCCTTCGAACCATCGACGATCAACGAGGCCAGGTGAGGGCCGAAGAAGGAAGAGGAGCTTCAGGCAAACCTGCTGGTACTGGTGACGCGCCGTATCGACGCCGGAGTCCGACGAACGGAGGAGGAAAAGCCGACGAGAAAAAGGGGCTCGATTTCAATGATCCACGACAACTAGGTGTGATCGGAGGGTACCAGTGTGATTGGGAGGACGAGCCGGTTCTTTTGGTACCGGTAGCGGCCAACGATACGATCAAGAACGCCGACGACGGTGAGGAGAGCGAAACGGCACCATAGCCAGAAAGGAAAGAAAAAGAAAAAAAAAAGAAAGGAAAAGAAAAGAAAAAGAAAAAAGAAAAAGAAAAAAAAATGGGAAAAAAGGGGAGAAAAATCCCCGAGAATACCTCAAAAATTTGGGTAAGCCGATACGCGGTCAGATTAACCGAATTGATTTTCGAGAATTTAATTTAAAATTATATTTGATCGAAATTTAACCCATAATTAAATATAAAATTATGCAGTTTGACGATAAAGTCCGAACGTGAGCCGATCGAACTCCGATTTACGCGCCATCGCATAATTTTGGGTAATAAAGATCATTTACGACAACAGTATGTTTATTGCGCAATTGGAATTTATTTTACGGATTTCGCATTAATTTCTGCATAAAATAAATCATATTCGAATTTTTAAATTAATTGTCGTAAATGATATACGGGTTATCCAAAGAGTTTGGAATGAAGCCAATGGGTGTTGATAGGTCAATAGACTCTGATGAAGGGATTTAATAAGTGGAAACGAGCTGGAAATGGGTCGAGGCCCATTAAGGTGCAATCTAGCCCAATAAAGTAAAACGGGCCCAGTGCTTTAGATTTGATCAGTAAGAGTGAAATACTGATAAGTATATTAGAACTGACCCATTACGTGGTTATATGCAGCTCCATAGACTTAGTTTGGAGCGAATTGGATTGAGAGACCTTGTACGGTCGAGACAGAACAAACTCGCGCGTGATTCCAGGTAAGGGAATTTTACGGACTACTAAAAGTAACTTTACGTAATTTTGACATCATTTACATTCCCTAAAATTATCTAAAGGGTCTAGAATTAAAATAAGAACTTTAGTGCCCTAATGGGCAAATGACCAAAATACCCCTATGAAAGGTAAAATTTCTAAAATTAGGAAAAGTTAGGAGGAGCAAGAACAAGAGATTCCTGCTTGTTTTTGAGGTGTTTTGACATGTGCATGAGTAGGCTGGCTAGCTTTTAAATAAAAATGCACGGCATTGCATATTTTCAACAATGTGATTTCTTTTGGAAATTATTTTGAGATAATAGAGCCGCCTACGTGATTTTATGAAAGTGTGCGTGCTAGAGCTCAGCTCGCACGAGTTTTGATTTGTGTGATGCATGCATTAGTGTTGGAGCAAGGGCTTGCACTAGATTTTTACATGCATAGGTGCTGGAGTCTAACTCGCACTAGATTTTCATTTGATTTTCGTGAAAGGGTGCTAGAGTTTAACTCACACCAGATTTTTAATTGATTTTTATGATAGAGTGTTAGAGCCTAGCTCGTACTAGTTTTAAATGATTTTGACAGAGTGGTGGAGCTTAGCTCGCACTAGATCTTATGAGATTTTATGAAACGCGTGCTGGAGCTTTACTCGCTTGAGATTTTCCATGATTTTATGAGAGTGTTGGAGCATCGCTCGCACTGATTTTATGAGACATACGATGAGTCGTGCTTGGAGCGTCGGGTATACTGTGTGTCACGCTGATTAAATAAGCTCGCACGTGGGTTTTAAGATAGGCATGATTATTGATATGAGATGTGGGTCCACGGAGTACGTTGTATCGTGCAAGTAGCATAGAGTACGCTGTACCGTACTAGAATTTATTATGTGGTATCTTCGGATGCGAGTGGCATCTTCGGATGCGAGTGATCGAGCAGGACCGATGGGATGGACTGAACCACCTCCCGGGGAGGTTCCCGATAGTGGTGAGACCCCGTACACAGGATCTGTGTAGCAGTGGGATCACGAGGATATGGCCATAGTCTTGGTTATTTGCTTGAGTTATATATATTACCTAGTCTCGCATGTTATAAATTGATGTTTTGAGAAGCATGTTTTGTAGACTTTTGTGTGAGTCTGGATCACCCGAGGGAGGGGTTGAGTCCTAAATGAGTTGTAATTTTGATGAGAATGAAACTAGGATTTAAACTCGCGCATGTTACTATTGCTTTGAAAAGCATTTGATTTCATGGTTTTGTGTGAGTCAGGAATACCCTAGGGATGAGTTGAGTCCTACCTGTGTTGTGAAATTTTAATGAGAATGAAATGATTTAAATGGATCTACATGTTGACTTTTCCATGCTCTTTGAAATCCATATGCGAACTTGTTTTACATGACATCATGAATTGTAGTATCTATTTTCAAATTGTGTAGTGAAAGGGTGGTTTATGCATGGCACCATGTTCATGTAGGTTGTATGGTTACCTATTTGTTCGTAGGATTGCCTTACTGAGCTTGATGTGATCACCCCTTTCATTTTCTCACACAGATCATTTTCAGTAAACCTTGAGGTGACTAAGTACTGTATTTCAGACATCCGCTGCTACCCATCACTTGAGGTATATACACGTATATATTGTATCTAAATAACATAAGCACGGTACTATATTTTGTATTGACACTGGATGTATAGACTGGGTACATATAGTAAAGAAATGAAAAGAAATCAGTGCATAACGTATGAGTTTATATTTTATTTAAATTATGCACTATCTGTAAAATGTATGGTGATGATATGGGCACTAACACACAGCCCAATTATTGGTTGTGGTTGGTCACGATCAGAGGTCAGGTAAGTATGAAAGAAAAACTAAAAATTTACTCTTATTTTTGGAAAGTTTTGGGTCGTGACAAATGGTGGTATCAGAGCGAGATTGGTCTGATATGTGTCAGTGTCGGTAATTAGGAAAATTACATCCATGTGTTACTATGCTTGGTTAACTACAATCGTGTATATTGAGATGGGTTTTAACTAAGAAATGGTTGTGAATGGAGGAATATAGGCATTATGCCTGATGCCCGTCGCGGTAGAGGAGGTCGAGCACGAGGCAGAGGCCGTAGAGGTAGTTCTGAGCCTGCTAGTCGTGCTGAGTCGACCCATGAGACTCATGAGGAGGTTGAGGTAGAGACCGAGGTTAAGCATGCCCCACAGGGTCCTGCAGAGAGGGGTACTATAGAGAGACATGCTGAGACGACTAAGGCGCATTTCGCTAGGATAGAGCAGAGCTTCGAGATGATTTTGGAGTTATTTGCACAGTCTCTACTTGGAGATAGAGGTGGACAGGGTGATACTGAACAGGCAGCTACTCTAGATGCGCCTGCTCAGCCAATTCAGGATACGGATACTTCTACACCCCCACCAGTCTAGGACACGAATTCTCCTGTTGTCCCACAACAGAGGACTAGAGGTTTGGGTTATAGTTGTGACATGGACAGACTGCGATAGTTTTAGAAGTTCAGACAGTCGACATTTAGCGGGGCGAAGGACCCCGTAGTAGCTAAGGATTAGTTGACTGAGATGAAAAAGCTATATGGGTTCTTTGAGTGTACCCCTACTGAGATGGTAGCGTTTGCAGCATTTATGCTTAGAGGATTGACGAAAAATTTGTAGAAGTCCACTGGACAGATTCTTAGAGCCAGACATACAGAGATTAGCTGGGAGGTATTTCTAGAGGCCTTTCAGAGGCAGTACGTCTAGGATACCACGCAGCGAAAGCTAGAGACTGAGTTTTTGAGTTAGAACTAGTGGAGTAGATCGGTAGATGAGTATGAGACGAGATTCATCTCCCTGGGCAGATATAATCCGGACACTATGGGTAGTGAGGTTAAGAAGTTCCGGAGATTTATTGATAGATTGAAGCTAGCGATCAGATTTAGATTAGTCCCTTTGGATGTCCCGACTTATAAGGAGGCAGTGCGCAGGGCGCAGTTGATAGAGCAGGATTTTGAGAGGAATGCCTCAAAGTTCAGGAAGGTTAGTCAAGTTAAAGATAGAGAGAGGAAGAAACCAGTAGGAGACAGAGGTTCCAGTTATAGAACGGGCATACGATTATCGGGGAAGAGGCCGAGGATAGAGGAGGTTCAGGAGAGGCCAGTTAGATCTCCCATTTATCCGGCCATTACTTCTGCTCCATAGAAGGATATTGTGATAGGGGGTCACGACCTACGACTGAGAGATGCAGTAGGTGTGGTAGATATCATGGTGATAGACCCTGTTTTGGTACCACAGTGGTATGCTTCAGATGTAGGAAGCCCGGGCATATCATTAGGGTTGCCCAGAGATGATAGAGAGTGCCCCTCAGAAGGGCAAGGGCTCAGAGAGGGCTTCCGGTGAGACTTCTACGTCGAAGAGGATACTGACAGCAGCAGAGAATGGGAAGTAAGTGATTGATAAAGGACGAGTGCATGCTCTAGACCAAGATAAAACAGATCAGTCGTCAGAGGTGGTGAAAGGTACTATTCTGATATATGATTTAGAAGCATATGTGTTAATAGATCCTGGTTCTACGCATTCATTTGTATCGCCTTTGTTTGCATGTAAATTGTTTAATTATGTAAAGCCTACCCCTCTGAGTAGTAAGCTGTCGATAATTACACCTATGAACACTAGTCAATTAGTGGAGTATGTATTGAGGAATTGTGAGTTAGAATTATGTGGACGAGAGATGTCAGTCGATCTAATCTTAATGCATATGAGAAACTTTGATGTAATCTTAGGAATGGATTGGTTGGCTGCTAATCGAGCTGTTTTAGATTGTTCTGCTAAGACAGTCACATTTCATACTCCAGAAAAATGTATTGTACAATTTCCGTGAAGTTAATGAGAATGAGAATTTTATAAGTGTATGAATGAATGATGTACTAATTGGATGAATTATGTTTGAAGGTTATATTATGTACGTGGTAGATACGACTGAGGTACACCCGGAACTGAAAGATATTCTAGTGGTCAAAGAGTTCCCAGATGTCTTTCTGGATGAGTTACCAGGGTTACCGCCGGGGAGAGAGACAAATTTTAGTATTGATCTAGCACCTGAAACAGAGTCGATATCTAGACCACCGTACAGGATGGCTCCAATTGAGTTGGAGGAGTTGATGAAACAGTTATAGAAATTGTCAGAGAAGGGGTTCATCAGACCGAGTGTATCACTGTGGGGAGCACCAGTTCTATTTGTGAGGAAGAAAGATGGGAGCCTTCGATTGTGTATCAACTACCAATTGTTGAACAAGTATACCATCAAGAATAAGTATCCCCTTCCGAGGATTGATGATCTACTGGATCAGCTATGGGGAGCACAGGTCTTTTCTAAGATTGATCTGAGATCTAGGTACCATCAGTTGAAAGTACGAGATAGAGACGTACCCAAGACAGCTTTTCGCACCATTTATGGTCTTTTTGAATTTTTGGTTATGCCATTCGGGTTGACGAATGCTCCCGCAGCTTTTATGTCATTGATGAATGAGGTGTTTTGGCCGTATTTAAATCGATTTGTGATAGTGTTCATCGATGACATCCTAGTTTATTCGAGGTCTAGAGAAGAGCATGAGCAGCACCTGAGGATTGTATTGCAGAGCCTCTGTGAGAAGCATTTGTATGCTAAACTTAGTAAGTGTGACTTTTGGCTTGAACAGATCTCCTTTTTGGGACATATTATGTCGAGGGATGGTGTGTCAATGGACCCATCCAAGATTGAGGCAGTAGCTCAATGGCAGATGCCTTAGACAAATACAAAGATCAGGAGCTTTCTAGGTTTAGCTAGATATTATAGACGGTTTGTGGAGGGGTTTTCGAGGTTGGCTCCTCCGTTCACATGTCTCACTTGGAAGGATGTTGCATTTGAGTGGGACGACAGATGTGAGGAGAGTTTTCAGGAGCTGAAGCATCGATTAACCACTGCTTTAATTCTCACCATTCCTACCAGCTCAAGAGGTTTTTCTATTTACATGGATGCTTCTTACCAAGGATTGGGCTGTGTATTGATGCAGGACGGGAAGGAACTCGCTTATGGATCCAGGCAGTTGAAGGATCATGAGAGGAACTACCCGACCCATGACTTAGAGTTGGCGGCCATAGTGTTTGCATTGAAGATATGGCGCCACTATCTGTATGGTGAGAAATTACAGGTATTTACCGATCACAAAAGCCTCAAGTATCTGTTCTCGCATAAGGAATTTAACATGAGACAGAGAAGGTGGCTTAAGCTTCTGAAAGATTACGATTGTGAGATCCTATACCACCTGGGTAAGGCGAATATAGTGGCTGATGTGTTGAGCAGGAAGCATCTCGTGTTGGTTTCTTATATGATGGTACAGGAACACGAGCTGTTAGAGCAGTTTACGAGCCTCAGTTTGGATGTGACCTTGCCTGATGCTGATAGTGGTTATATGATTGCTAGCCTGTGGTTAGAGCCAGATTTGATGGATTGGATCCGACAGACTCAGTGTGATGATCAGCAGTGTATTGAGATAGTCAGGCAGATACAGAAGGGTATGGAGACTGAGTTTGAGTTGAGTTCGGATGGATTATTGAGGTTCCAAGATAGGATATGTGTTCCCGATGATCCTGAGATCAAGAGGTTGATCTTGACAGAGGCTCATTCATCGAGGTATACCTTGCATCCTAGTAGTACAAAGATGTATCAGAATCTCCGGAAGGTATACTAGTGGTTGGGGATAAAGAGAGACATGGCAAAGTTTGTTGCGAGATGTCTCATCTATCAACAGGTGAAGGTAGAGCATCAGAAGCCTGCAGGGCTATTGCAGCCTCTACCTATACCAACTTGGAAATGGGAGCATGTCAGCATGGACTTTGTGACGGGTTTACTGAGGACTCGTAGAGGGAATGATGTTCCACGACCCAAAACTTCCAAAAAATTAGAGTAAATTTTTCATTTTTCTTTCATACTTACCTGACCTTTGATCGTGACCAATAATAACCAATAATTGAGCTGTGTGTCAGTGCCTATCTCATCACCATACATTTTACAAATAGTGCATAATTTAAATTAAATATAAACTCATACGTTATGCACTAATTTCTTTTCATTTCTTTACAATATGTACCCAGTCTATACATCCCAGTGTCAATACAAAATATAGTACCGTGCTTATGTTATTTAGATACAATATAAACAACGTGTATATACTTTAAGTGATGGGCAATAGCGGATGTCTGGAATGCAGTATTGAGTTGCCTCAAGGTCTTTTGAAAATGATCTGTGTGAGAAAATGAAAGGGGTGAGCACATCAAGCTCAGTAAGGCAATCCTACGAACAAGTAGGTAACCATACAACCTACATGAATGTGGTGCCATGCATAAACCACCCTTTCTCCACACAATTTGAAAATAGATACTACAATTCATGATGTCATGTAAAACAAGTTCACATATGGATTTTAAAGAGCATGGAAAACTAAATATGCAAATCGATTTGAATCATTTCATTCTTGTTAAAATTTCACAACACAGCCAGGACTCAACCCATCCCTCGGGTATTCCTGACTCACACAAAACCATGAAATCAAATGCTTTTCAAAGCAATAGTAACTTGCGTTTAAATCCTAATTTCATTCTCATCAAAATTACATCTCAGTTAGGACTCAACCCCTCCTTCGGGTGATCCAAACTCACACAAAAGTCCACAAAACATGCTTCTCAAAACATCAATTTATAACATACAAGACTAGGTAATATATATATATATATCTCAGGCAAATAACCAGGACTATGGTCATATCCTTGTGATCCCACTGCTACACGGATCCTATGTGCAGGGTCTCACCACTATCGGGACTGCCCCGGGAGGTGGGTCAGTCCATCCAGTCGATGCTGCCCGATCACTCGCATCCGAAGATGCCACTCGGATCTGAAGATGCCACATAATCAATCCCAGCATGGTACAGCGTACTCCATGCTACTTACAGGGTACAACGTACTTCGTGGACCCACATTTCATATCAATAATCGTGCCTGTCTCAAAACGCACGTGCGAGCATATTTAATCGACGTGGCACAGAGTCTACCCGACGCTCTAAGGATAGCTCATCGAGTGTCTCATAAAATCAGTGCGAGCGATGCTCCAGTACTCTCATAAAATCAAGGAAAATCTCGTGCGAGCAAAGCTCTAGCACACGTTTCATAAAATCTCATAAGATCTAGTGCGAGCTAACCTCCAGCACTCTGTCAAAATCATGTAAAACTAGTACAAGCTAGGCTCCAGCACTCTGCCATAAAAATCAAGTCAAAATCTGGTACGAGCTAAACTCTAACTCCCTTTCACAAAAATCATATGAAAATCTGGTGCGAGTTAGACTCCAGCACCTATGCATGTAAAACTCTAGTGCGAGCCCTTACTCCAGCACTAATGCATGCATCACACAAATCAAAACTCATGCGAACTGAGCTTTAGCACGTCACACTTTTATAAAATCACATAGGCGGCTCTATTATCTCAAAACAATTTCCAAAAGAAATCACATTGTTGAAAATATGCAATGCCGTGCATTTTTATTTAAAAGCTAGCCAGCCTACTCATGTACGTCTCAAAACACCTCAAAAACAAGCAGGCACCTCTTATTCTTGCTCCTCTTAACTTTTCCTAATTTTAGAAATTTTACCCTTCACAGGGGTATTTTGGTCATTTGCCCATTCGGGCACCAAAATTTGTATTTTAAATCTAGACCCTTCAGACAATTTTAGGAAATGTAAATGAGGTCGAAATTGCGTAAAGTTACCTCTAGCAGTCCGTAAAATTCCCTTACCTGGAATCACGCGTGAGTTTATTCTGTCTCGACCGTACTAGGTCTCTCAGTCCAATTCGCTCCAAACCAAGTCTACGGAGCTGCATATAACCACGTATGGGTCAGTTGTAATATACTTATCAGTATTTCACTCTTACTGATCGAATCTAAAGCACTGGGCCCATTTTACTTTATTGGGCCCGATTGCACCTTAATGGGCCTCGACCCATTTTCAGCCCGTTTCCACTTATTAAATCCCTTCATCAGGGTCTATTGACCTATCAATACCCATTGGCTTCATTCCAAACTCTTTGGATAGCCCAAATATCATTTACGATAATTAATTTAAAAATCCAAATATAATTTATTTTATGCAGAAATTAATGCGAAATCTGCAAAATAAATTTCAATTGCGCAATAATCATATTGTTGTCATAAATGAGCTCCACTTACTTGAAATTATGCGATGGTACGTAAATCGAAGTTCGATCGGCTCACGTTTGGACTTTATCATCGAACTGCACAATTTTATATTCAATTTCGGGTTAATTTTCGATCAAATATAATTTTAAATTAAATTCTCGAAAATCAATTCGGTCAATCTGACTGTGTATCTGCTTACCCGAATTTTTGAGGTATTCCCAAGGATTTTTCTCCCATTTTTTTCCCTTTTTCTTTTTCTTCTTTTTCTTTTTCCTTTTTCTTTTCCTTTCTTCTTTTTTTTCTTCTTTTTCTTTCCTTTCCGGCTACGGTGCCATTTTGCTCTCCTCTCGATCACATCGGTACCCTCCGATCACACCTAGCTGCCGTGGATCGTCGGAATCGAGCCTCTTTTTCCCGTCGGCTTTTCCTCCTCCGTTCGTCGGACTCTGGCGTCTATACGGCACGTCGTCGGTACCAGCAGGTTCACCTGAAGCTCCTCTTCCTTCTCTGGCCCTCACCTGGCCTCGTCGGTCGCCGGTGGTTCGTCGAGGCTTGGTCACGCGTTCGGCTTCCCTAGTTTCTTCTTTATTTTTGTTTTTCTGTTGTCTTCTCTCTCTTTGAACCAGATCTCCCTTTTTTTTATAATTTATTTTATTATTATTATATTCATTAAAATACTATATTTTTACCAAAATATCTAATAAACTATATATTTTATTATATAATTTATTTATTCAATTTATTAAATTTATTTTTATTTTTTTGGGTATATTTTCTCGTTATTTTTCTCGGGATATTGTCTCGAGTGAATTTTTGGTAAATCTTAATAATTTCGGATCTTGACCAATTGGACTCAGAATTCGAGAATTTCTCCTTCATTGATCAAGATGTCCTAAATCCTTATTTTTAATTAAAATTTTCTTATCGAATTTACACCGAAGTTTTTCAATCTTTTGACTATTTTACCCTTGCATTTGTTCGGAACCAATCTAACCCAACTTTCCTTCATACACCCACTATCTTTTTTTTATTTTAAATTCTTATTTTTCGTCAACTTGATTTCGATCCCTTTCTCTTGGCCTAAGGCCATCTCGGCCCTTATTTGGCTACTTCATACATTCACTGATATTTCGTTTTATTCCATTTGCAAATTTAATTCAGTCAACGCTCTTCTTATGATTAAATCAATATGTGGAAGTGTACATCACATGAATTATAAGGAAATGCATCAACAAGTACTTAAAAGTGGGTCTTACATAATCTCCCCCACTAAAAAAAAATTTGGTCCTCCAAATTGGAACTAAATCAGTCTCTGAACAACTCCGGGTACTTCTCTTTCATCAATTCTCTAACTCCCAAGTCGCTTCCTCCGGAGTTTGATGCTGCTACAATACTTTCACTAGGGGAATTGTCTTCGATCTCAATACCTTCTCCTTCCTATCCACAATCCGGATCGGTCTCTCAACATAAGACATACTCTCACTGAGCTCCAGTGGCTCGTATCTGATCACATGTGACAGATTCGGTTGATACTTTCGAAGCATGGAGACGTGGAAGACGTTATGGACATTCGCTAGCTCTGGTGGCAACGCTAGCCTATAAGCTCGATCTCCACTCTCTCGAGTATCTCAAAAGGTCTTATGAAACGAGGGCTCAGCTTCCCTCTCTTTTAAGATCTCGTAATACCTTTGGAATAGGAAACCTTAAAGAATATTGACTCCTCTGCTGTAAACTCCAATGGTCTACGTCTCCTATCAGCATAACTCTTCTGTCGACTCTGAGTTGTCCTCAACCTCTCACAAATCAACTGGACATCCTCAGAGGCCTGACGTACCAAATCGAAAGTGAATATCTGCCTGTCACCAACCTCCTCCCATCCTACAGGAGAACGACATCTACGACTATACAAGGCCTCATATGGTGGCATCCCGATACTTGAATGATAACTGTTATTGTAGGCAAACTCTGCGAGTGGTAGGTGATCATCCCAAGAGACTCTAAAATTAAGTACACAAGCTCTCAACATATTCTCGAGGGTCTGTATAGTCCTCTCTGACTGCCCATCTATATGAGGATGGAAAGTTGAACTAAATCTCAATTGGGTCCCCATAGCTTCCTGAAAGTGTTCCCAGAAATGGGAAGTGAAGTGAGAATCCCTATCCGACACAATACTCATTGGGACACCATGCAATTTCATAATCTCGTGCACATATAGCTCTGCCAATCTACTCAGAGTATCGGTGGCTCTCATAGCTAGGAAATGTACCGACTTCGTCAATCTATCATCTATCACCCATATGGCATCATTCCCTCTACGAGTCCTCGGTAAACCCACATAAAGTCCATGGTGACATGCTTCCATTTCCAAGTCAGTTAGGTAGAGGCTGCAATAACCCTGTAGCCTTCTGATGCTTTACCTTCACCTTCTGACAGACGCGACATCTTGTAACAAACTCTGCTATGTTTCTCTTCATCCTCGACCACCAGTATACCTTTCAGAGATTCTGATACATCTTTGTACTACCCGGATGTAAGGTATACCTCGATGAATGAGCGACTGTCAAGATCAATCTCTTGATCTCAGGATCATCGGGAACACATATCCTATCTCGGAACCTCAGTAATCCATCCGAACTCAACTCAAACTCAGTCTCCATACCCCTCTGCATCTGCCTGACTATCCCAATACACTGCTGATCATCACGCTGAGCCTATCGAATCCGATCTATCAAATCTGGCTCTAATTGCAGGCTAGAAATCATATAACTATTATCAGCATTAGGTGAGGTCACATCCAAACTGAGGCTCATAAACTACTCTAACAACTCGTGTTCCCGTACCATCATATAAGAAACCAACATGAGATGCTTCCTACTCAACGCATCAGCCACTACATTCGCCTTACCCGGGTGGTATAGGATCTCACAATCGTAATCTTTCATAAGCTCAAGCCACCTTCTCTATCTCATGTTCAATTCATTCTGCGAGAACAGATACTTGAGGCTTTTGTGATCGGTAAATACCTGGAATTTCTCATCACACAGATAGTGGCGCCATATCTTCAATGCAAACATTACGGTCGCCAACTCTAAGTCGTGGGTCGGGTAGTTTCTCTCATGATCCTTTAACTGCCTGGATCCATAAGCGACTACCTTCTTGTCCTGCATCAATACACAACCCAGTCCTTGGTAAGAAGCATCCGTGTAAACAGAAAAACCTTCTGAGCTGGTAGGAATGGTGAGAATCGAAGCACTGGTCAATCGACGCTCTCGCTCCTGAAAACTCTCCTCACATCTGTCGTCCCACTCAAATGCAACATCTTTTCGAGTGAGACATGTCAACAAGGCAGCCAACCTCGAAAACCTCTCTACAAACTGTCTATAATATCCAGCCAAATCTAGAAAACTCATGATCTCTGTAATTGTCTAAAGCATATGCCACTAAACTACTGCCTCAATCTTGGATGGGTCTACTGATACACCATCTCATAACACAATATGTCCCAAAAAGGAGATCTATTCAAGCTAAAAGTCACATTTACTGAGTTTAGCATACAACTTCTTCTCACGGAGGGTCTGCAATATAATCTTCAGGTGCTGCTCATGCTCCTCTCTAGACCTCAAATAAACCAGGATGTCATCAATGAACACTATCACAAATCGATCTAAATACATTCGAAACACCTCATTCATCAAAGACATAAAAACTGTGGGAGTGTTCGTCAACCTGAATGGCATAACCAAAAATTCAAAATGACAATAACGGGTGCGAAAAGTTGTCTTGGGTACGTCTCTATCCCATACTTTCAACTTATGGTACCCAGATCTCAGATCAATCTTCGAAAAGACCTGTGCTCTCCGTCGCTGATCCAATAAATCATTAATCCTCAAAAGGGGATATTTATTCTTAATGGTAGCACTGTTCAACAATCGATAGTCGATACACAATCGAAGGCTCTCATCCTTCTTCCTCACAAACAGAACCGGTACTCCCCACGACGATACTCTCAGTCTGATGAACCCCTTCTCTAACAATTCCTGTAACTGTTTCCTCAGCTCCTCCAACTCAACTAGAGCCATCATGTACGGTGGTCTAGACATCAGCTCTATTACAGGTGCCAGATCAATACTAAACTCTATCTCTCTTGCTGGCTGTAATCCTGGTAACTCATCTGGAAAGACATTTAGGAACTCTTTGATCACTAGAATGTCTTTCAGTTCTGGGCGTACCTCAGTCGTATCTACCACGTATGTAATATAACCTTTAAACATAATTCATCCAATTAGTATATCATTCATTCATACACTTACAAAATTCTCGTTCTTATTAATTTCAAGGAAATTATACAATACATTTTTCTGGAGTATGAAATGTGATTGTCTTAGCAAAATAATCTAAAACAGCTTGATTAGCAGCCAACCATTCCATTCCTAGGATTTCATCAAAGTCTCTCATATGCATTAAGATTAGATCAGCCGACATCTCTCGTCCACCTAATTCTAGCTCACCATTCATCAATACATACTCCACTAATTGACTAGTGTTCATCGGTGTAATTATCGATAGCTTACTACTCAGAGGGGTAGGCTTTACATAATTAAACAATTTACATGCAAATAAAGGTGATACAAATGAATGCGTAGAACCAGGATCTATTAACACATATGCTACTAAATCATATATCACAATAGTACTTTTCACCACATCTGATGACTGATCTGTTGTATCCTGGTCTAGAGCATGCACTCGCCTTGTACCAATCACTTACTTCCCCTTTTCTATCGCTGTCGCCCTCCTTCTAGGAGTAGAAGTCTCACCGGAAGCCCTCTCTGAGCCCTTGCCCTTCTGAAGGGCACTCTCTATCATCTCTGGATATCCCTAACGATATGCCCGAGCTTCCCACATCTAAAGCATACCACTGTGGTACCAAAACAGGGTCTATCACTGTCATATCCACGACACCTATTGCATCTCTTAGTCGTAGGTCGTGGCCCCCTATCACAATACCCTTCTGTGGAGCAGAAGAAATGGCCGGATACATAGGAGATCTAACTGGCCTCTCATGAACCTCCTTTATCCTCGACCTCTTCCCAGATAATCGTCTGCCCCCTCTATAACTGGAACCTCTGTCTCCTACTAGTCTCTTCCTCTCTCTATCTCTAACTCGGCTAGCCTTCTCAAACTTTAAGGCATTCCTCTCAAAATCTTGCTCTATCAATTGCGCCCCGTGCACTGTCTCCTCATAAGTCAGGACATCCAAATGGACTAAACTAGATCTTATTGCTGGCTTTAATCCATCAATAAATCTCCGAACCTTCTTAACCACACTCCCCATAGTGTCCGAATCATATTTGCCCAGGGAGATAAATCTCATCTCATACTCATCTACCGATCTACTCCCTTGGTTCAAACTTAAAAACTTAGTCTACAACTTTCGCTGCGCTGTATCTGGGACGTGCTACCTCTGAAAGGCCTCCAGAAATACCTCCCAGCTAATCTCTGTATGTCTGGCTCTAAGAATCTGTCTGGTGGACTTCCACAAATGTTCCACCGATCCCCTAAGTATAAATGCAGCGAACGCTACCATCTCAGTAGGGGTACACTCAAAGAACCCGTATAACTTTTTCATCTCACTTAACCAATCCTCAGCTACTATCGAGTCCCTCGCCCCGCTAAATGTCGATGGTCTGAACTTCTGAAATTGTCGCAGTCTGTCCATGTCACAATTATAACCCCAACCTCTAGTCCTCTGCTATGGGGCAACAGGAGAATCCGTGTCCTGGACTGGTGGGGGTGTAGGAGTATTTGTATCCTGAATTGCCTTAACAGGCGTATCAGGAGCAACCGCCTGTCTAGCATCACCCTGTCCACCTCTATCTCCATGTAGAGACTGTGCAAATAACTTAAAAATCATCTCGAGGCTCTACTCTATCCTAGCGAAATGTGCCTAGGTCGTCTCAGCAGGTCTCTCTACAGTACCCGTATCTACAGGACCCTATGGGGCATGCTCACCCTTGGTCTCTACCTTAGTCTCCTCATGAGTCTCATGGGTCGACTTAGCAGGACTAGCAGGCTTATGACTACCTCTATGGCCTCTGCCTCGTGCTCGACCTCCTCTATCGCGACGGGTAATAGGCATAATGCCTATATTCCTGCATTCACAACCATTTCTTAGTTAAAACCCATCTCAATATACACGATTGTATCTAACCAAGCACAGTAACACGGGGATGTAATTTTCCTAATTATTGAAAGTGACACACATCAGACCAATCTCGCTCTGATACCACCATTTGTCATTACCTAAAACTTCCCAAAAATTAGAGTAAATTTTTCATTTTTCTTTCATACTTACCTAACCTCTGATCGTGACCAACCATAACCAATAATTGGGCTGTGTGTCAGTGGCCATATCATCACCATACATTTTACAGATAGTACATAATTAAATTAAATATAAACTCATACGTTATGCACTAATTTCTTTTCATTTCTTTACAATAAGTACCCAGTCTATACATCCCAGTGTCAATACAAAATATAGTACCGTGCTTATGTTATTTACATACAATATATACAACATGTATATCCCTCAAGTGATGGGCAGCAATGGATGTCTGGAATGCAGTACTCAGTCGCCTTAAGGTCTACTGAAAATGATCTATGTGAGAAAATGAAAGGGGTGAGCACATCAAGCTCAGTAAGGCAATCCTACGAATAAGTAGGTAACCATACAACCTACATGAACGTTGTGCCATGCATAAACCACCCTTTCTCCACACAATTTGAAAATAGATACTACAATTCATGATGTTACGTAAAACAAGTTCACATATGAATTTCAAAGAGCATGGAAAACTCAACATGCAAATCCACATAAATCATTTCATTCTCGTTAAAATTTCATAACACAACCAGGACTCAACCCATCCCTCGGGTATTCCTGACTCACACAAAACCATGAAATCAAATGCTTTTCAAAGTAATAGTAACATGCGCGAGTTTAAATCCCAGTTTCATTCTCATCAAAATTACATCTCAGTCAGGACTCAACCCCTCCCTCGGGTGATCCAGACTCACACAAAAGTTCACAAAACATGCTTCTCAAAGCATCAATTTATAACATACAAGACTAGGTAATATATATATATATCTCTGGCAAATAACCAGGACTATGGTCATATCCTCGTGATCCCACTGCTACACGAATCCTGTGTGCGGGGTCTCACCACTAATGGGAATCGCCCCGGGAGGTGGATCAGTCCATCTCGTCAGTTTTGCCTAATCACTTGCATCCAAAGATGCCACTCGCATAAGAAGATGCCACATAATCAATCCCAACACGGTACAGCGTACTCCATGCTACTTGCACGGTACAACGTACTCCATGGACCCATATCTCATATCAATAATCATGCTTGTCTCAAAACGTACGTGTGAGCATATTTAATCGGCATGACACACAGTCTACTCGCCGCTCCAAGGATGGCTCATTGTATGTCTGATAAAATTAGTATGAGCGATGCTCCAGCACTCTCATAAAATCAAGGAAAATCTCGTGCGAGCAAACCTCCAGTACGCGTTTCATAAAATCTCATAAGATCTAGTGTGAGCTAAGCTCCAGCACTCTGTCAAAATCATGTAAAACTAGTGCGAGCTAGGCTCCAGCAGTTTGTCATAAAACTCAAGTGAAAATCTGGTGTGAGTTAAACTCCAGCACCCTTTCACGAAAATCATATGAAAATCTAGTGCGAGTTAGACTCCAGCACCTATGCATGTAAAACTCTAGTGCGAGCCCTTACTCCAGCACTAATGAATGCATCACACAAATCAAAACTCGTACGAGCAGAGCTCTAGCACCTCACACTTTCATAAAATCACATAGGCGGCTCTGTTATCTCAGAACAATTTCCAAAAGAAATCACATTGTTGAAAATATGCAATGCTGTACATTTTTAGAACGTGTCGAAACACCTAAAAAACAAGCAGGAACCTCTTGTTCTTGCTCTTTCCAACTTTTCTTAATTTTAGAAATTTTACCCTTCACAGGGGTATTTTGGTCATTTACCCATTCGAGTACAAAAATTCTTATTTTAAATCTAGACCATTCAGACAGTTTTAGGGAATGTAAATAAGGTTGAAATTGCATAAAGTTACCTCTAACAGTCCGTAAAATTCCCTTACCTAGAATCACGCGCGAGTTTATTCTATCTCAACCGTACCAAGTCTCTCAGTCCTCGCTCCAAACCAAGTCTACGGAGCTGCATATAATCACGTATTGAGTCAGATTTAATATACTTATTAGTATTTCACTCTTACAACTCGAATCTAAAGCACTGAGCCCATTTTACTTTATTGGGCCCGATTGCACCGTAATGGGCCTCGACCCATTTCCAGCCCGTTTCCAATTTAAATTCCTTTATCAGGGTCTATTGACTTATCAATACCCATTAGCTTCATTCCAAATTCTTTGGATAGCCCATATATCATTTACGATAATTAATTAAAAAATTTGAATATAATTTATTTTATGCAAAAATTAATCTGAAATCCGTAAAATAATTTCCAATTGTGCAATAATCATATTGTTGTTGTAAATGAGCTTTACATACCCAAAATTATCGATGGTGCGCAAATCGAAGTTCGATTGGCTCACGTTTGGACTTTATTGTCGAACTGCACAATTTTATATTTATTTTCGGGTTAATTTTTGATCAAATATAATTTTAAATTAAATTCTTGAAAATCAATTCGGTCAATTTGACCGCATATCTACATACCCAAAATTTCGAGGTATTCCCGAGGATTTTTCTCCCTTTTTCCTTTTTTTCCTTTTTCTTTTCCTTTCTTTTTTTTCTTTTTCTTTCCTTTTCAACTACGGTGCCGTTTCGCTCTCCTCACCGTCGCTGGCATTCCCAACCATTTCGCTAGCTGCTACCGGTACCAAAAGAATCAGCTCATCCTCCCGATCACATCGGTACCCTCCGATCACACCCAGCTGTCGTGGATCGTCGGAATCGAGCCCTCTTTTCCCGTCGACTTTTCCTCCTCCGTTCGTCAGACTCTGGGGTCGATACGGTGCGTTGCCGGTACCAATAGGTTCGCCTGAAGCTCGTCTTCCTTCTCCAGCCCTCACCTGGCCTCGTCAATCGCTGGTGGTCCGTCGGGATTCAGTCACACGTTCGGGTTCCCTGTTTTCTTCATCAGTTTCATTTTTCTGTTATTTTCTCTCTCTTCGAACCAGATTTCCCTTTTTTTAAAAATTTAATTTATTATTATTATTATATTCATTAAAATACTATATTTTTACCAAAATATCTAATAAACTATATATTTTATTATATAATTAATTTATTCAATTTATTTAAATTTTTTCGGTATATTTTCTCCGTGTTTTTCTCGAGATATTGTCTCGAGTGAATTTTTGGTAAATCTTAATAATTTCGAATCTTGACCAATTGGACTCGAAATTCGATAATTTCTCCTTTATTGATCAAGATGTCCTAAATCCTTATTTTTAATTAAAATTTTCTTATCAAATTTACACCAATTTTTTTTATCTTTTGACCGTTTTACCCCTGCATTTATTCGGAACCAATTTAACCCGACTTTCCTTCATACACCCACTATCTTTTCTTATTTTAAGTTCTTATTTTCTGTTAACTTGATTTTGATCCCTTTCTCTTGGCCTATGGCCATCTTGGCCTCTATTTGGCTACTTCATACATTCATCGATATTTCGTTTTATTCCATTTGCAAATTTAATTCAGTCAAAGCTCTTAATATGATTCAATCAATATGTAGAAGTGTACATCACATGAATCATAAGGAAATGCATCAACAAGTACTTAAAAAGTGGGCCTTACATGATGTCATGATGTCATGTGGGTGATAGTTGACAGATTGACGAAGCCGGCACATTTCCTAGCTATGAGAGCCACTGATACTCTGAGTAGATTGACAGAGCCATATGTGCATGAGATTGTGAGATTGCATTGTGTCCCAGTAAGTATTGTGTCGGACAGGGATTCCCGCTTCACTTCCCATTTTTGGGAATATTTTCAGGAAGCTATGGGGACCCAGTTGAGATTTAGTACAACTTTTCATCCTCAGACAGATGGGCAGTTAGAGAGGACTATACAGACTCTCGAGGATATGTTGAGAGCTTGTGTACTTGATTTTAGAGGCTCCTGGGATGATCACCTACCACTCATGAAGTTCACCTACAATAACAGTTATCATTCAAGTATCGGGATGGCACTGTATGAGGCCTTGAATGGCCGTAGATGTTGTTCTCCTATAGGATGGGAGGAGGTTGGTGACAAGCAGATATTCATTCCCAATTTGGTACGTCAAGCCTTTGAGGATGTCCAGTTGATTTGTGATAGGTTGAGGATAGCTTAGAGTTGACAGAAGATTTATGCTGATAGGAGATGTAGACTGTTGGAGTTTACTGCAGGGGAGTTAGTATTTTTGAAGGTTTCTCCTTCCAAGGATATTACGAGATTTGAAAAGAGAGGGAAGCTGAGCCCTTGTTTCATAGGACCTTTTGAGATACTCGAGAGAGTGGGAGATAGAGCTTATAGGCTAGTGTTGCCACCAGAGATAGTGAATGTCCATAACGTTTTCCACGTCTCCATGCTTCGAAAGTATCAACTGGATCCGTCGCATGTGATCAGATACGAGTCACTGGAGCTCAGTGAGAGTATGTCCTATGTTAAGAGACCGATCCAGATTGTGGATAGGAAGGAGAAGGTATTGAGATCGAAGACGATTCCCCATGGTTAAAGTACTGTGGTAGCATCACACTCCGGAGGAAGTGACTTGGGAGTTAGGAGTTTGATGAAAGAGAAGTACTCGGAGTTGTTCAGAGATTGATTTGGTTCCAATTTGGAGGACCAAATTTTTTTTAGTGGGGAAGATTATGTAAGACCCACTTTTTAAGTACTTGTTGATGCATTTCCTTATGATTCATGTGATGTACACTTCCACATATTGATTGAATCATAAGAAGAGCTTTGACTGAATTAAATTTGCAAATGGAATAAAACGAAATATCGATGAATGTATGAAGTAGCCAAATAAGGGCCGAGATGGCCATCGGCCAAGCGAAAGGGATCGAAATCAAGTTGACGAAAAATAAGAATTTAAAATAAGAAAAGATAGTGGGTGTATGAAGGAAAGTCAGGTTAATTTGGTTTCGAACAAATGCAGAGGTAAAACGATCAAAAGATTGAAAAAATTCGGTGTAAATTCAATTAGAAAATTTTAATTAAAAATAAGGATTTAGGACATCTTGATTAATGAAGGAGAAATTATCGAATTTCGAGTCCAATTGGTCAAGATCCAAAATTATTAAGATTTACCAAAAATTCACTCGAGACAATATCCCGAGAAAAATACGGAGAAAATATATCGAAAAAAAGAAAAATAAATTAAATAAATTGAATAAATTAATTATATAATAAAATATAAAGTTTATTAGATATTTTGGTAAAAATATAGTATTTTAATGAATATAATAATAATAATAAAATAAATTATATAAAAAAGGAAAATCTGGTTCAAAGAGAGAGAAAACAACAGAAAAATGAAGCTGAAGAAGAAACCAGGGAAGCCGAACGCGTGACTGAACCCTAACCAACCACCGGCGATCGACGAGGCCAGGTGAGGGCTAGAGAAGGAAGATGAGCTTTAGGCAAACTGGTACGAACTAGACCTATTTGCGCAAGTGCACGGGTCGTACAAGTAATAATGGGATTTGAGTCTCGAATTATTGTCTCACAGAGAAGTTGATCAGCCTAATTAACTACCGATTAATCTTACCCTAAGTATATCCTAGCAAATGATGAAGTCTTAATGGGTGATCTACAAAGCTAGAATTAAAAATACTGAAAACAATAAAAAATTATAAACGGGTGAAAATAAAACAGAGCAAAATTTACTTATAGAGCTCCAAGCAATTAAAAACATTAACCTACAAAAGATAATTAAAACAGTTAAAATTAATTAACGCAATTGACTAAAATGCAAAATATGAAAATAAGGAAACAAATTAATAAAACTAAAATTAAACTATCCTAGAAATAAAATATGCATGTAATTAAACTAATTAATAACAATTGCAAATTAAGCTAACCTAAAATCTAATAAAATAAAACTTCAATTAATTTAAAGAAATTCTTAAATCTAAATAAGAAATTAACTACCTAAAAAATGATCCTAAATTAAATTTAATTCTAACTAATTATTAACAAGAAAATAAAATCTAAATAATGCATGAAAAATATTTTTGGATTAAATTTAAAATGGAAACAAACTTAAAATTGCATGAAATAAATCTACCCCAAATCTAATTCTAAATGAACACTTAATTAACTATCAACCTAATTAAAACTATGTTTTATACCACTAAGCAAGAATACTAAAATGCAATTTAATTAAAGACTCTAATCTAAGCTAACAAATTAAATTGAAATTAAACTATACTAAAAATGCATGAAAATGAATTAAATAGCTATAATGCAATAGGCAAACAAGGCCCTAGCTAAATGTCCAGCCGAGTGGTCCTGATCGTGCACTATTCATTTTTCTTGGCTGCTCTAGGTGTGTCTTTCTGTACTCAGTTCTGTCTAGGTGCCAACACTAGTCAGTGGCTTTTGCTCCAGGTACTGCTACTGCCTCTTAGTACCGTCCTTCACTGTTGCATCCAAGTGTGGTCCACAACCTACTCCAGGTACTGCTCACAACCTAATCCAAATGCTGCTTCATGTTCTGTCATTAATGGCTGCATCAGTACTGATGTCTTGCACACTCCTCGGCCTACCCAACGAGCGTCTGCTTCAGCTGCCGCCAAAATTCCTCGCCAGTCCAGTACATATCCTCCTCACTGCACATTTTTGTACTGATGTCTATAAGCACGACTATTAAAAACAAGATTATCTTTCTAGTGTAAACAACACCAAGCAGTAGACAGATGCGCTAATAGTTGCAGCTGTAAGTTGCCATGCAATGCTCTGCATTTTTCTCTTGTATTCTGTGTAACTCAGCTGCAGAACCGAGCAACATCATCACAAGCCTCCTTGCAACATGCACTACCAGACTACATCAATAGCAATAGAAACCGAGGTGAAAAAAAATTAACCAAAGAAAATCACAACAGTAAGTTAAATGAGACACAGAGTAGAAAATATTAATGGATGAATATTAAAACAACATTGAAACAAAGGAAGAACATATGATGAAATAAAGGCAAAAACATATGAGCAAAAAATGAAATAAGAAGATGCCCACTTTTTACTGCAACCATGCACTCCAGCGCTGTTCCAGGCAAGGGAACTAGCAGCACATCTGCACCATTCGGTTTGTCACCCAGTCACTCCACTAAACTTCTCCATTTTCTCGTCTCATCCCAACAACACAGCAGGAACGGGAAATAGACAGCCACACAGCTCAGCAACCAACAACCTAGAGCAATGACAGCAAACAATATGATTGATAGAGAATAAAAACCAAAACACAAATGAATAGTATAAACGTAGTAAAATAGAGATAAACATAGGCAACCAACGTAAGCTACAGAAAAAAAGAGAAATAAACTAAATCACATCATTGTTAAAGGGAAATGCATGTCTAATGGACTAAAGCAGTAAATGAATATGTAAGACTCATCAAGACTAAAACCTAGAACACAAACCACGGTTCCCAGCTCCTCCCGTTACTCAGAAATTTACAGCAAACAATATAAACATAATGAAATTGGAAACAAAGGAAATGGATGATCAAATAGTTGGGAACGCAGCAGAGCAAAGAAGGGGATGTTTAACTGCTGTCACTAGTCACGCCCCTGACTCTACCCGAAAATAAAGTTTCTCCGAGCAACAACAATAGAAAACTCACAGTGATGAATAGTGCAGTTAAAAACTATTGAAATAAAAATAAAATGGGCAACCGAACTGAGATTTAAAAAACAGCAAAGAGTAGAAGAAATTAGCTGTTGTTACCAGCTTTCTTCAACAACCCGATGCACTGTAAAGAGAGGCTGATTTGAGTAAGAAAAAAAAAGAAACAATGTAGCTATATGAACAGTAGCAAAACACTTAATAACCGAAAAGAAATTGCTTCATTAAATAAAATTTGAAACTGATAAATTAAAAGTGTGTAAAGTTTGCTAAAAACAATGGTGTTTAAAGGAAAATAAACTAATGGAAATTCTAAACGGAAACAAGAAAATAAACACATAGAAATGAAAATTTAATCTAAAATAAAACTATTCTAAAAACTACTCATAAATTACTGTACACTACTCCTACCCTGGGCTACTCTACTTTCTTTTCAATTGCCATCATATTCTATTTATATACACACTTAGGGGTACAATGGTAATTTTTCATCCTAGATGAGTTGGCATTGTTTGGCCATTTGTCTTCATTTTATTTGCTGCAGAGTAGATATTTTCAAGTCATCAGTCTTTTTGTCTAATTGGTTGTGCAATGTGGCCCGACGTGTGTCTTCCAGAGGGTTGGCACGGTGTCCGTCGATCTTAATGTTTCGGAGTGAATAAAATACAGACACCTGGCATCACGCGTGTCCAGACGACTGGTGACTCGGTCTGCAAATTAGAAGTGGTCTAGTCTCCTTTAGCCCGTTTTCAGCCCAATTTTGACTTAAATGACTGAGTTTCATCCGGATTTATTTTATCTGCACATTAAAGAATTTTAATTAAATAAAGGGGATAATTAATAAAATAATATGGGGATTTAAATAATTAATTAAGAAATTAAGCACAAATAATTCTATTAAAAATAGAATTATCACAAACCTGCTGGTACCGATGACACGTCGTATCGACACCGGAGTCTGAAAAACGGAAGAGGAAAAGCTGATGGGAAAAAGGGGCTCAATTCCGACGATCCACGATAGTTGGGTGTGATCGGAGGGTATCGGTGTGATCGAGAGGACGATCCAGTTCTTTTGGTACCGGTAGTGGTCGACGAAATGGTCGGGAACGCCGGTGACGGTGAGGAGAGCGAAACAGCACTGTAGCTGGAAAGGAAAGAAAAAGAAAAAAAGAAAGGAAAAGAACTCATAGTGGTTTTTTTTCTCTCATAAAACTCATTTGAAAACCGTTTTGTACTCAACACAAAACATATTGAAACCGAGTCCCAACCGGCAAAACACGCACACATTTCTCAAATCTCAATATTGCCTTAACATAGAGCCCAGTTATAAACTCATAAAAACATTGGGCTCTAACCGGCTATAAAAATCGTGTTCAATTGTATCATAACACAACACTCAACATGCTTGTTTATAAATCACAATTCATGCTATAATAGTTCACAAATCACATACACAAATGGTTTAGTTTCCCTTACCTCTTTGCACCTCGTATAGTGCAATCGTTTCCCCCGTATCACGAACTAGCCTCGCATTCCACTCTGGAACTCCCGAGCTGTCCAAACGATGTTAAAACATCAATATTCAACTATCACATCAACCTCAATTCTCAAAATCGAGCATAATTGCTCATAACTCCTCAAATTTCTCAATTCTCATAACTCCACCATAAACCACAATCTCGCTCACAATACCTCAACATTCTATATTTCCTATGCCACAATATCTATGCTGATACACTACATTGTCTAAATCTCCATTTATAGCTCAAAATTCCTAAATTGCTAAATATCATTATCACTCCAACCACATTGTAATTTCATCAATCCCTAATCATTTCTCAGCTATTTCAACACAACGACAACAACCATTATCATCAAAATCATCTCAGATATCAAGATCGAGGTTTAGAAATTACCCAAAACTTATGGAGAGCTTATCTCTTGCCTCGATTCGATCCGTCTTTCGATTTCCAAGTATGTTGTTCTCCCTTTGATGAGGAACAACTTTCCTTCTTGCCACAACTTCTGATTTGGACGGAAATGGGTGCTTTGGATGAGTGAGAAAGTTAGGTTTTGGTGAAAATGGGGGTTGGAAGAGAGAGAAAGTGAGATTGTAGGAGAAAAATAGGAGTTCCTTATATAGGCTGAGGGTAGGAGATTGATCTGGCTCTTGTTGAGATCGATCTGCATTTGAATTTTTAGGACGATTTGGGGCAATTTATGCTTAGGAGATCGATCTGTCGAGGGGTGAGATCGATCTCTTTATGGCTTTATGAGATCGATCTGTCGAGGGGTGAGATCGATCTCTTTATGGCTTTATGAGATCGATCTGCTCCTTGAGGAGATCGATCTTCTCCCAAACAGAATCATTTGGAGATCGATCTCTTCCTCATGAGATCGATCTTCTCTCAAACAGAATCATAAAGAGATCGATCCTCTTCCATTGGAGATCGATCTGCTCATCAAATTCCTCCTTCCTTATCATTTTTAACTCACCAGATCAATCTCTTCTTCTCCCAGATCGATCTGTCCTTATACTTCATACTTATTTTAAACACTTAACATATAAATCCCCAATTATCATTCCCCAATTCACTTAGCTCAATAAATTATACTTTAAGTTCATATTACATAATTAAAGTATCTCCAAAATTCTCAGATCTCACAGTTACCCCAAAACTAATTTTGTACCTTATCCCTAGCCCCGTCACAACCCTTGAATTAAGTCCTTTTGATTTGTGTTATGCATGAATACTAAGTAGTGGAGATTAGATGATATGCAAGCTTATGGTAGGACAAGTTTTATGGAATGAATGTAAGTGAAATACTTACCCCTTAAACGCTTGAGTGAACAGAGAGAATATTGTGAGGATCTACCAATTTAATTTGCTTCGTTTTGAATGAAATTGCTATGTTGGCTAATTCTTGAGATTGTTAAGGACTTTGATTCATGACATGTTATGTTTCTCGAAAATGTTGGTTGACCTTTTTGTTTTTGGTTTTTATAAACTTGATGTGATTGAAAAGTTTTAGAGGGTGATTTAGTCTTGGAGTTTGAGTTTGCTCGAGGACATGCAAAAATTTAAGTGTGGGGGAATTTGATGAGTGTCATATTTTTATTATTTATTTCCTTCTACATTTTAATATTTTGCTATGTTCCTCATATTAATTAGAGTACTTATGTTAATTTGTGATTTTGGCAGATAAATTGAGCTTTAAAACTTAACTGAAGAAATTGGACAGTTTTAGTGCTATTTGGGATTTTAGTTCTAAACGGAGTTCTAGATGTCATATCGGGGTGATGTTTAGCTCGTTGGAAAGAAGATTAAAAGGCCTATGATTTCTCTGCAGAGAACTAAGCCCAGTTTGGACGTTTTATAGATAAAAAAATTTCCACAAAGTTGCAGCGAATCAGTTTTATATATTTCAAGGTAGTTTCAGTTTTTAACCTATATCTAGAGTTCTAGGCCTCCAAATTATGCAAGGTTAGGCCCAGTGGAACACTGATTTACTGATTTACAACTTTGAAAAAGAGCCCAAGATATAATTCGACCTGTGTCCACTCCAAAACCAGCTGTGAAGCAAAAGCTTGAATCTATCAGCCTTTTCTCACTTGTAATAGGATTTTGAATTTAGTTTTTTTTCACGATATATATAGATTTCATTTTCTTTATCAGAAAAGAAAGACGGAGAGAGAGGCGGCAGCATTCAGAAGAAAAAAATAATTCACTCTCTATATTTTTATTTTCGTTTTCAATAATCATGTGCTGTTAAATATTTAATTCATTTCAAGGGAATCGAATCTAGTGAATTTCAACAATTGAGAAACATGGTTTGTTGATCTACACTATCTTTTGATTTAATTATCTATTGTTTCTGGTATTATTAGATTCGAATGCATGAGAAAATTATATGATTTGGCCAATTGGATAATCTTCGCATGTGATTGTATGCTATCTGAAGTTTTCACAATCCGTAATTGCTGTGATAGAAATCAGAACCAGTAGCAAATAGGGTTCGTCAACTCTAAGTGAAACAATAGAACGGAGTAAACATTCAACGCGTTGTTAAAGTGTTATTCGGTTTAGTAGTCTTCCTAGAACGTTAATACTATTCCTAGTCTAAATAAGATTGCGCCAAAACCTACTAGATTAGGGAGAAGAATTTAATTCGGGTGCTGGGCTTGAGTTAATGATAATAGGGAAGAAGAGATATTATTCTGTTGGTAGATAATACCTCAGCTAAGTAATTGAAGACAAGATGGTAAATTAGGTGTTAAGGATCAATTGTTAATGACTGGGCAGTTCCCTTGAATCGAAAATGTTAATCTTGGTTTACCTTTTTTATAATTGGTTAAATCTAAATTCTGTTTTAGGATTTTAGTTTAGTTAAATTAAAACCCCCCAATTATTTCGGTTATTGTATGATAATTAATCCACTAGTCTCTAGGGTTCAACCTGGATTTGCCACTATTGTAAAATTTTGGTAAGACCAGTAATTTAAATTTGGTTGAATTCGACACTCACCAATGCCACGCTGATTTGCTCGCCTGGTATATGAGACATGGTTCAGGATGATGAGTCCATCAGAGTTGGTGCATTGACTGGGTCTACGGTCGTACGTTGAGCTGTGTAGTTGTCTGTTGGTATATTATGTATCGTGCTGGGTGTACGTGAGTACGAGTATCACGTAGATGACACATGGCGTATATTGTATCGTGAGTATATGTGATATGATGTGGGAGATGATATTGATTGAGATCAACCGGAGGGTAGGACTGACCCATCCCCCTTCGAGCAAAGTGATACCCTGTGCACACCTAATCAGTGAGGCCTGGGATCACTGATTATGGCTATATATCATGGATATTAGATTGTCGAGAATTCCATACCTGTCTCAGAGATAAGAGAAATTGGGAAACTTAGAAAAGAAAGAGATTTGATGAAAGAAAATAATTTGAGAAAGAGAAACGAGATATTGTGATTTGATAAATCTCTTGATTTAAATACTTGTGCTATGATAGCAATGTTTCATGACATGTTTTAATTGGAAGTATTGCATATTGTTTTACATGAAAATGCCTATGGGAAATAAATGTTTAAATGCATTTTCTAGTAATATTTCCATTTATATTGAAGCATGGTTTTCTTTATGCATGCATGGGATATGTAGATAGTACAGTATCTACCTGTTAGCATCCATTTCCTTATTGAGCTATGGTTTGCTCATCCCACTATTTTTCTCCCTTCAGATACTGAGAAGTAGGACAGTGCGGTGGTGTTAAGATCTCTTTTTGTGTTGAACAGCTCCCACCAGTTGCAAAGGTATAAGAATTGTTTACAAATAATGTAAGACCCGATTTTATTTAAAATACAAAATGAAAAATGCAAAAGGATTGAAATGAAATTTCAGAACACGTGCAAGGGTAAAACGGTCAAAAGATCGAAAGTCGGTATAAATTTGACAAGAAAATTTAATTAAAAATATTGGATTGAGAAATCTTGATCAATAACGAAGAAATAATTAAATTTCGAGTCCAATTGATTAAGATATAAATTTATTTAATATTTTCAAATTTTTCACCTCGGCAAATAATTTCGAAAATAATCGAAAAATATACCGGAAAGCCGAAATAAGATTGAGAAATTCATTTATTGAATAAATGAATAAAATATAATTTTTTTAGATATTTTTGGATTTTTAATATATTTTAATCAAATAAAATAATAATAAAATTTAATAATAAATAAATAAAATTTAAAAAAAGGAAAAAGAATAGTGAGTTGCGATTCTAGAGGAAAAAAATGAAACAGAAAAAAAAAACGAAGCCGAGGGAGCCGAGCCCTTTGCCGACCACTAGGCGAGCCCAGGCAAGAGGCAGCCCAGTCGACCTCGTCGACGTTGGTAGGCAGAAGAGGGAAGCGACAATCGGCGGTGAGAGAGAGGAATAGAGAGAATCGAGAGGCAAAATGAGGAAACAAATGATCGGCGCTGATTTGGGCCCGGTCACCGCCAGCCGAAGGAGGCCCACCCAAAGATCGACCGATCAGCAGCTGAATCGATCGGTGGGGTGGCGGCTAGCCTAGGAAACGACGAGAAAGAGAGAAGTCACCGATGACGGAAAGGAGGAGGGTCGGACCGACCACTTTCCGGCAACCTCAGACGAAATTGAGACTAGATCCGACCTGCGGATGACCCCGCGGAGCTGCTGGCGATGGAAACTGACGGAGAATCGACCGGTGAGGCACCGAACCGATCGAATCGGACTGAGCCGACGGTCTAAACCGGGTTGAACTTGTTCACCCAAAAAGAAAAGGAAAAAAAAGGAAGAAAAAGGGAAAAAGAAAAAGAGAAAAAATTAGAGAAAATTCAAGTGATGCAATCGAGCTACGGGCAAGTCAGTATGCAGTCGAATTGATCGATTTAAATTTCATAATATTTAATTTGATTAATATCCGACTAGAAATTTATCCGAAAAAATATTTAAATTTTGTAGCTCGACAATTGATGTAGAACGAGAGCTTGAGACAGCCTTGATTTGTGTACTATCATGGAATCACAGGTAAGTAACCCTTATTTACGACAATTTGCATCGTTATGCATGTTAGATAAATTTCGGATTTAAATTCCGCATTTAATGAATTAAATTTTAGAAAAGTGGATAAATTGTCGTAAATACTAAATTGAGTTATCCGAGAGTTTACACCGAGGCTCAATAAATACTAATGGGCCCAATGAGCCCAACAGGCCTCGATAATGTGAATAGTAAGTGGAAAAAATGGGTTTAAGGTCGATTATGGCCCATTATGGTGCAATCGAGCCCAATATGGGTAAACGAGCCCAATGATTTAAATTTAAGCCAAGAAATTATGAAATACAATTACATATATTGTATTTGACCTGATGAATATTTATCTACAGTTCCGGAGATTGGATTCGGAGCAAATCGGACAGCATGACAAGACTCAGTGAAAGGTCAGACTGTACAGAAAAATGAAGTAAGGGAATTGTGTGAGTAGCTAGAGGTAGCTACACGTACTTTAAATAGCTTTTGTATACACTGAATATGTATGTATACATTGATATTGTACAAAGGTCCTAAAAATGGTTTAAAGATTTTAAGGACTCGAAATAGGTAAAGTCTATTTACCCCTATTAAGGGAAGTCACCTAAGAATGGTAAAAGCATGACATGCATAAAATGCATGATTTAAGGAATTTTTCGAATTAAGGGATTTTATTGGTTTTAATCAAAACAAATCGATAGATTGGCCAGTAATTGCTTAAATTTCACAAGATAACACTACATAGGTGTTATTTATATTTAAATGAAAGTTCTTTGGAAAATAGAAAACTATCAAGTTTATATGGAAACAGATAGTGTTGGCACTTAGCTCGCACTATATCTGCGTTTGTGAGTGTGCATAAATGTGCTTGAATGGTTGGTCGCACTGACTTGTGTGACATCATTTGCATGAAATGTGCTAGAGTGGTTGATCGCACTGATTTTTATTCTTGTGAAATGCAGGAGAGGTGCTGGAGCCTAGCTCGCACTCTGTTTTGATTGTTTTGACGGTTTTGACTATTTTGACTGAATATGCATAAAAAAGTGTTGGAGCGAATTCTCGCACTAGTTTTAATGATTTGACATGCATGAGAGGTGCTGGAGCTTAGCTCGCAACCTATTTTGAAATGATATTGCATATAAGCCATGTTGGAGTGTAACTCGCACGAGATTTGATTTATTGATGCGTAACACCGTGCTGGAGCTCGCTCGCATGTGATTTAATATGGATTTATAAGTCATTCATTTTTAAGTCGTACTAGAGTGCTACTCATACATAGATCTTACTGATTTTTATGAAACCGTGCTAGAGCTTCGCTCGCACGAGGTTTTCAGATATCATGAATATGCATGAAGCCGTACTAGAGCTTCGTTCGCACAGGGATTTATATTACATGCATATAGTCGTGTTGGAGCCTCCTGTAGACTGTGTGTCACAGTGAGATGATATGCTCACACGTGCATACTGAGACAGAGATGATATGGGTGGATAAGACCTATTATAGGCACCCCTGATTGAGCTTTGGTTCATGGAGTACGTTGTACCGTGTATGTCACACGGAGTACGCTGTACCGTGGGGATTGTTGGAGTGGAGTGGCATTAGCCACGAGGCAGCAAGCCTGGCCTTCGCAATCCTGGTGTTATGCTGTTCTGGCGGGTAGGACAACCTACCTCACGTTTCAGGTGTGATACCTCGCACACACGGTACCGTGTTGCCAGGGATCACTAGGATATGGCCATAGTCCTCGATCTTACTGATATAATTACCTACATGTCTCACATGATATAACTGTTGGTCGATAAACCAGGGTAGACCCGAGGGAGGGGTCAGGCCCCCGGTTTTATGATTTTATGATATGTGACCCTGAAAGAGGGGTGGTTTTATAATCGAAGTTTTATAATGAATTTTAATGAATTGTTTTATGAGATGGTTGACTCGAAAGGGTTAGTTTTCATTGCAGTTTTAATAAAATGATTTGAATGCAGTAGTATGATGGTATTTTCCATGCTTTCATTTTAAATTCATGATTTGTCTTACATGACATGAAAGAATGCGTGATCTTGTTTTACTTCATGCTAATTATGATTTAAGGATGTCACATAAAATGCCTTTGATGCATAAGTAGTATGATTTATATATGCACAAACAGTTATATAAACTAAGTCATTGATGACATACATGACTTTGTGCGTGAAATTTTAATGAAAAGAAATGGATTTTAAGGGCATGGCATTATGAACATGTAGATAGTGGAGTTATCTACTTACTTGCATAATTGTCTTACTAAGCTTGTGGTTTGCTCACCGCCCTTATTTTCTCATCTTTTCAGAGCACTTATAGTAATTAGTAAGCGGTTAAGGACTTGAATGCATTGGTATCCGCTGCTTCCCAACGAGGGATAGGTATACACATTTGTATAGTTTTGTATCTAAATATGTAATACACAGTACTGTAAATAGATATGATATCGGGGATGTAGAGTTATAAATATCATTGTGTATGTATTCAGTTAAAGTCAAAAGATAGTAAACTCTGATATGTGATTATGGAAATGGAATGGTAAATAGGTGAGAGGTGACTAACATCGAATCATAGCCCAACTGTTTGGTAAGATGGTCACGATGAGAGAAAGGTAAGAATTAAATAATAATTGAAAAGCAAAAAATTTGTAGTGATTTTTAGGTAATTTGGGTCGTGACAAGTTATGGTATCAGAGCTTGACTTGGCCTGATATGAGTCGGTGTTAGTGGTTAAGGAAGTTTACATCCCCATGTACTGTGCATTGTTAGATACAATTGTGTATATTGAGATGGAAATGCAGCTAAGAATTTGGTTTGAATGCAAGAATAGACTCATTAATTGATAGCCGCTATGGTAGAAGGACGAGTATATGAGCTCGAGACCGTAGAGGTAGGCCTGAGAGTCGTACTGAGTCGCCACATGAGACTCAAGATCAGATTGAAGTGGAGGCTGATGTTGAGTATGCCCCACAGAGTCCGATAAAAAGATCGGACAGAGTTCGACAGAGAGATTGGACAGTATGGTGACATGCTTCGCGAGGTTGGAGCGGAGTGTGAAGAATATTTTACGAGCTAATAGCTCAGTGTATGTATGAGATTTAAGGACGAGTCGGAGCATTGGTGGAAGTCCGCTCGACCCATTTTAAGAGTTAGACATCTAGAATGGACATGAGAATATAATTCTAGATGTATTCCGGTGATAGAATATCCCAGACCCTGTTTAAAGGAAATTACAGACAAAATTATTTACTCTGACCTAGAGGAACTGGTTGCTTTACAAGTATGAAACTCATTTTATATTCCTGGGCAGATATGACTTCGACACGATGAACAGTGTGAATCGAGATGTTTGAAAGTTCATGAAATGGCTCAGATTGTCAATTATAGTCTGATGGGCCGTTAGATATCACTACCTATGCTGAGGCAGTGCGTAGACTACAATTGTGTGAATAAGATCATGAGTTACAGGCCTCTGAGATTGGAAAAGGTAGTAAGGGTCGAAATAGAGACAAAAAGAGAATAGAGAATGACAGAGATGTCAGAACGAGAAAAGGTAGTTTTGTAAAAGATTATAGCTGATGAGTCACGGGGTACAATGATTGGTAAAGCCCCAGTGTATCTAATTTCAGCACTTTGAGGGGTATTGTGATTTGAGGACCTCGACCTGCTACGGAGCAGTGTAACAGTGAGAGCAGTGTAGCAGTGTAATAGTGTAAGCAGTGTAAGTAGTGTAGGATATGTGGTAGTTACCACGAAAATAAGATATTGGACGAGAGCGAGTGTATGCCTTGGACCAGGACACTACTGATGTTTTATCTGATGTGGTGGAAGATACCACACTGGTTGTGAATAATGAAATAATTATTTTTATTGCTCCTGGTGCCACGCATTTATTCATACCGCCTTCATTTGCTTATAAGCTAGTGAAAGATGTGAAACATGTACCCTTAGACAAGATGATGATGGTTAGATGATTATCACTAATTGAATATGGGTATAGAAATTGTAAGTTGAAAATAGGGGTGAAAACAACCCTGAAAAGTGTACTGTAAGTTGACAAGTAATGAAAGAGTTTGTTATAAGCGATATGTAGTGAATATGATTTACGACCAAGGATAAGAGGATGATATATCTACACCCAGTCCATGTGGTCAAGTCTGAGGGTTAATAAACGTATTTCAAAATACATCCTCACCTAAAGACTAGACAGCGTCTAGAAGCGCACACATAACCTATAAATTGAAATCGACATTTGTAATATATACATTTAAAATTTGGGTCTTTTACTGGTAGAATTCGATTAATCATGAAGGTTTAAAAAAATTAATTAAAATTTTATAAAAGCCATTATTATAAGAAAAAAGGAAATGACGTGGGTTAGTATCTTGAACGGAAGCGATTTCGAAATGATATTATACGTTTATGCGTACATAGGTAAAAAATATGGGTGATTGAAATATTTAGTGGAACTCAACTACGAAGAGGTATTTAAACCTTACCTGGACCGATTGGTTGTCATCTTTAGCGATGATATTTTGATGTATTCGAAGTCCAGGGAAGAGCATGAGTAGCAATAGGAAACTATCTTACAAACGAGGTGTTGTGAGTTTCTCGAAATGGGCTGCTCAGTTGATACATCTTGTTCGGAAAAGATTCTATGTCAGTAGGATGATAAGTATGAAAGTAGGTTCGGTGAGTTTGGTATATGAAAGTAATAAACTGACCACCGTAAGTAATCTCACTATAACCAACAGCTCAAGGGGTTTCAATGTGTATGGATACCTAAATAAGGATTGAGCTGTGCATTGATGTAAAATGGGAAGATAGTCGCTTATGGATCTAGATTGTTCAAGGACCATGAGAAAAACTATCCGACCCATGATTTAAAGTTGGCAGCCGTAGCGTTTACACTAAAGATATGGCGCCAGCACTTAAATGGTAAGAAATTTCAGATATGCACTGATTATAAAAGCCCCGAGTATCTATTTTCACAGAAAGACTTGGATATGATAACCAAGAGGGTTAGAGCTTCTAAGGATTATGATTGTGAACATTGTACCACCCAGGAAAGGCTAATGTAATGGCTGATGCCTTAAACAGAAAGAGCCTCGAGATTGTATCACATATGATGGTCAGGGAGTGTGAGTTGCTAGAGCAGTTGTGAGCCTCAATAGTGATGTGATCCCTTCTGATGATGACGGTGATTTTGTGATAGCTAGCCTAAGGTTAGAACCGGATTTGTGTGACCGGATTTGCCAGGCTTAGCGTGATGATCGGCATGGTGTCGATAATATGGGTCAGATTCAGAAAGGTATAGTGACAGAGTTCACAGTGAATGAGGATGACTTACAGAGGTTCAGAGATAGTATAAGTGCTCCCCAGGACTACGTTGATGAGATAGTTTTATTGTTAGAATCTCACTTTTCAGGATATACAGTGCATCTGGGAAGTAATAAATATATTGGAATCTCTGAAAAGGGTATTGGTGGTCGAATATGAAAAGAAATATTGTAGAGTTGTAGCAAAGTGTCTCGTATGTCAGTAGATTAAGGTAGAGCAAAAGAAGTTGCAGGGTTATTACAGCCTCTACCTATATTGACACAGAAATGGGAACAAGTTACCATGAATTTCGTGATGGGTTATAGAGAACCCGGATGAATCACAAGACTATCTGTGTGATAGTCGATAGAGTGACTAAGTTTACCCACTTTCTGGCTATGAAATCCCCAGATAATTTGAGTGCGTAGGCGAAGTTATGTGTATGAAAAATTATGAAACGTTATGTAGTGTTCCAGTGAGCATGGTATCAGATAGGGATTCCCGCTTCACTTCCAACTTCTGGGAATAATTTTTTTAAGCTAAGGGAACCCGATTGAGTGTTAGCACAACTTTCATCCTCAGACAGATGGTCAATCAGAGAGGACTGTACAGGTTCTGAAGGATATGATGAGAGCATGTGCCATTGATTTGACAAGCTCCTGGGATGATCAGTTGTTATAAATCGAATTCGCCAATAATGATAGTTGTCACTCGAGTATCGGGATGACATTATATGAGGCATTGTATGGCCGTAGGGAGTTATTCCCTGACTTAGATAAGAAGAATTTGGTGACAGATAGAGAATTGCTCTTGCCTTGGTAAGACAAACCTCTGAGGATGTTCAGTTGATTATCAGAGATTAAGAACACCTCAGATCAGATAGAAAAGCTATGTTGACAAGAGACAGGAAATCATTGGAATTCATCGAGGGTGAATCAGTATTGAGTTCGTTAGATTGAATCCTTTGAGAGATTGGACAAAGTGGGAGATAAGACCTGTAGGTTGACATTACCACTTAAATTAGCAGGCATCCACTATGTGTCGTATCTTATGATGCTTCAGAAATAATATCCAGACCCAGCATATGTGATTGGATATGAGCTCCAACAGTTTAGCTCAATGAAAGTATAACGTATGATTGGAAAATCGATTCGGGTATTAGACAAAAGGAGAAAGTGTTGAGGTTTGAGATGATCTCCCTAGTTAAGTATTTTGGTAGGACTACACTCCGAAAAAAGGCACATGAGAATGACAGTATATGATGCGATAGACATACCCGGAGTTGTTTATGGACCCATTTGACTTGGTTCTAATTTGAAGGACCAAATTTCTTAAGTGGAGGAGATTGTAAGACCCGATTTTATTTAAAATACGAAATGAAAAATGCAAAAGGATTAAAATGGAATTTCAGAACACGTGCAAGGGTAAAACGGTCAAAAGATTGAAAGTCGGTATAAATTCGACAAGAAAATTTCATTAAAAATACAGGATTGAGAAATCTTGATCAATAACGAAGAAATAATTAAATTTCGAGTCCAATTGATTAAGATATAAATTTACTTAATATTTTTAAAATTTTCACATCGGGAAATAATCCCGAAAATTATCAAAAAATATACTGGAAAGCAGAAATAAGACTGAAAAATTCATTTATTGAATAAATGAATAAAATATAATTTTTTTGGATATTTGTGGATTTTTAATATATTTTCATCAAATAAAATAATAATAAAATTTAATAATAAATAAATTAATTAATTAAAAAAAGGAAAAAGAATCACGAGTTACGATTCTAGAGGAAAAAACGAAGCAGAAACGAAAACGAAGTCGAGGGAGTCGAGCCCTTTGCCGGCCACCAGGCAGCCCAGTCGACCTCGCCGGCATTGGTAAGCGGAAGAGGGAAGCGGCAGTTGGCGTGAGAGAGAGGAAGAGAGAGAACCGAGAGGCAAAACGAGGAAACCGGTGATCGACGTCGATTCGGGCCCGACCATATCCAGCCGAAGGAGGCCTACGCCAAGACCGACCGATCAGTGGCTGAATCGATCAGTGGGGCGGTGGCTCGCGCCGGAAAGGGCGAGAAAGAGAGAAGTCGCCGACAGCAGAAAGGAGAAGGGCCGGACCGGCCACTTTTCAGTGACCTCAGACGAAATCGAGACCAGATCCGAGCTGCGCACGACCCTGGGGAGCTGCTGATGGTGGAAACCGACAGAGAACCGATCGGTGAGGCACCGAACTGACCGAACCAGACTGAACCGACGATCTGAATCAGGTTGAACCGGACCGAACCAGTTCAGCCAAAAGGAAAAGGAAAAAAGGAAGAAAAAGGGAAAAAGAAAAAGAAAAAAATTGGGGAAAATTTCAGTGATGCAATCGAGCTACAGGTAAGTCGATAAGCGGTCGAATTGACCGATTTAAATTTTGAAATATTTAATTTGATTAATATTCGACTAGAAATTTACCCAAAAAAATATTTAAATTATGTAGCTCGATAATTGACGTAGAACGAGAGCTCAAGACAGCCTCGATTTGTGTATGATCATGGAATCACAAGTAAGTAAACCTTATTTATGACAATTTGCATCGTTATGCGTGTTAGATAAATTTCGCATTTAATGAATTAAATTTTGAAAAATTGGATAAATTATCGTAAATACTAAATTGAGTTATCCGAGAGTTTAGAACGAGGCTCAATAAATACTGATAGGCCCAATGAGCCCAAGAGGACTCGATAATGTGAATAGTAAGTGGAAAAAATAGGCTTAAGGCCGATTAAGGCCCATTATGGTGCAATTGGGCCCAATATGGGTAAACGGGACCAATGATTTAAATTTAAGCTCAAAAAATATGAAATACAATTACATATTTTGTATTTGACTTGATGAATATTTATCTGTAGTTTTGGAGATTAGATTCGGAGAAAATCAGACTGCGTGACAAGATATCAGTGAAAGGTCAGACTGTACAGAAAAATGAGGTAAGGGAATTGTGTGAGTAGCTAGAGGTACCTACGCGTACTTTAAACAGCTTTTGTATACACTAAATATGTATGTATACATTGATATTGTACAAAGGTCCTAAAAATGGTTTAAAGATTTTAAGGACTCGAAATAGGTAAAGTCTATTTTACCCCTATTAAGGGAAGTCACCTAAGGATGGTGAAAGCATGACATGCATAAAATGCATGATTTAAGAAATTTTTCGAATTAAGGGATTTTATTAGTTATAATCAAAACAAATCGATAGATTGGCCAATAATTGCTTAAATTTCACAAGATAACACTACGTAGGTGTTATTTATATTTAAATGAAATTTCTTTGGAAAACGGCAAACTATCAAGTTTATATGGAAACAGATAGTGCTGGCACTTAGCTCGTACTATATCTACATTTGTGAGTGTGTATAAATGTGCTTGAGCGGTTGCTCGCACTGACTTGTGTGACATCATATGCATGAAATGTGCTAGAGCAATTGCTCGCACTGATTTTTATTCTTGTGAAATGCATGAGAAGTGCTAGAGCCTAGCTCGCACTCTGTTTTGACTGTTTTGACGGTTTTGACTATTTTGACTGAATATGCATAAAAAGGTGCTGGAGCAATTGCTCGCACTAGTTTTAATGATTTGACATGCATGAGAGGTGCTGGAGCTTAGCTTGCATCCTGTTTTGAAATGATATTGCATATAAGCCATGCTGGAGTGTAACTTGCACAAGATTTGACTTATTGATGCATAACACCGTGCTGGAGCTTTCTCGCACATGATTTTATATGGATTTATAACTCATTCATTTTTAAGTCGTACTAGAGTGGTACTCGTACGCAGATTTTACTGATTTTTATGAAATTGTGCTAGAACTTCGCTCGCACAAGGTTTTAAGATATCATGACTATGCATGGAGCCGTGCTAGAGCTTCGCTTGCACAGGGATTTATATTACATGCATATAACCGTGTTGGAGCCTCTTTTAGACTGTGTGTCACAGTGAGATGATATGCTCGCACGTGCATACTGAGATAGAGATGATATAGGTGGATAAGACCTATTATCGGCACCCCTGATTGAGCTTGGGTTCACGGAGTACGTTGTATATGTATGTTACGTGGAGTACGCTGTACCGTGGGGATTATTGGAGTGGAGTGGCATTAGCCAAGAGGCAGTAAGCCTTGCCCTCACAATCCTAGTGTTATGCTGTTCTGGCGGGTAAGACGACCCACCTCCCGTTTCAGGTGTGATACCCCGCACACTAGGTACCGTGTTGCCAGGGATCACTAAGATATGGCCATAATCCTCGATGTTATCGATATAATTACCTACATGTCTCACATGATATAACTATTGGTCGATAGATCAAGGTAGACCTGAGGGAGGGGTCAGGCCCCCGATTTTATGATATGTGACCCTGAAAGAGGGGTGGTTTTATAACCGAAGTTTTATAATGAATTTTAGTGAATTGTTTTATGAGATGATTGACCCAGAAGGGTTAGTTTTTACTGTAGTTTTAATAAAATGATTTGAATGCAGTAGCATGATGGTGTTTTCCATGCTTTCATTTCAAATTCATGATTTGTCTTACATGACATGAAAGAATGCATGATCTTGTTTTACTTCATGCTAATTATGATTAAGGATGTCACATAAAATGCCTTTGATGCATAAGTAGTATGATTTATATATGCAAAAACAATTTTATAAACTAAGTCATTGATGACATACATGACTTTGTGCTTGAGATTTTAATGAAAAGAAATGGATTTTAAGGGCATGGCATTATGAGCATGTAGATAGTGGAGTTATCTACTTACTTGCATAATTGCCTTACTGAGCGCGTGGTTTGCTCACCCTCCTTATTTTCCCATCTTTTCAGAGCACTCACAGTAATTAGTAAGTGGCTGAGGTCTTGCATGCATTGGTATCCGCTGCTTCCCATCGAAAGACAGGTGTACACATTTGTACAGTTTTGTATCTAAATATGTAATGCACAGTACTGTAAATAGATATGATGTCGAGGATGTAGAGCTATAAATATCATTATGTATGTATTCAGTTAAAGTCAAAAGATAGTAAACTCTGATATGTGATTATGGAAATGGAATTGTAAATAGGTGAGAGGTGACTAACACTGAATCATAGCCCAACTGTTTGGAAAGTTGGTCATGATGAGAGAAAGGTAAGAATTAAATAATATTCGAAAAGCGAAAAATTTTTAGTGACTTTTAGGTAATTTGGGTCGTGACATATAAAGCATTTTGTATCTATTACAATATATCGCACAGTTGTGAATTGAAAATGTAAGTATTTGTATGAGGATGTCATGTAAAGATATTATATTATACAATTGATTTTGTATATCTACACACACACACCTGGGAGTGTGAATTAAAGTTTTTAATTTTTTCGGTATAAGTGTATGGAATATAGTAATTATATTGACTCACAGCCCAACCGTTAGTAGTATATGTAAGGATAAAGGGCACTCAAAAGTGGGGTGTGACAGAACACATATTCAGGAGTTGACCGATGTCTATCTTGATGACCAACATAATCTGAATCAACATATCTGATTGTTATCTGACCAAGTGAGCCCTCATTCTGAAAGACTAAACCAATATCTACAGTTTTCAACAAATACCGTAGAATCCATTTCACGACCTGCCAATGTCCTTTACTAGGATTATGCATATACCTGCTCACAACTCCAACTTTCTGTGAAATGTCGGGTCTCGTACACACCGTAACATACATCAGGCTACCAATCGCATTAGTATATGGAACTAGAGACATGTATTCTCGTTCCTCATTTGTACTAAGAGAAAAATATGCACTAAGCTTCATATGAGGGGCAAGTGGTGTATATATTGGTTTTGATTGTTCTAAGATGCCAAAACACTGTAATACCTTCTTCAGATTGTGCTTCTAATTCAAAAATCTTGCCTCTTTCTATATCTCTGCTAATCTCCATACCTAGTATCTTATTTGCTTCACCCAAGTCTTTCATTTCAAGCTCTTGAATCACCTAAGTCTTCAACTTTTTAAGTTTTTCGACATTCTTTGAAGCTATCAACATATCATCAACATACAAAAGTAGATAAATGAAAAAATCATTATGTAGCCTTTGAAAATACACAAAGCTATCAAATTTGCTTCTTGTATACCTTTGACCCATCATAAACTGATCAAATCACTTGTACCATCGCCTTAAAGATTATTTCAAACCATAAAGCAAGCTTTTCAATTTTCAAACCCAATTTTCTTTTCCAACAACCTTTAATCCATCTGGCTGAGTCCTATAGATTTCCTCCTTCAAGTCTCTATGTCAAAATGCAGTTTTTACATCATGTTGAACAATTTCAAAATTCATTTGAGCTATCAAGGCCAATAAAATTCTAATGGAAGAATGTTTCACAACTGGAGAAAATACCTTATTGTAGTCAATTCCTTCCCTCTGAGCGTAGCCTTTAGCCACTAACCTTGCCTTGTAGTAGATGCCGTCCTTGTTAAGAAATCCATCTTTCTTCATGAATACCCATTTGCACCCAATTGCCTTTTTATCTTTCGGTAGTTGAGCTAGCTCCCAGGTTTCATTCTTTTAAAGAGACTGCATCTCTTCATCTATAACATTCTTCCACTTATCTATTTCAGAACATTGGATTGCTTCTTTATAAGTGGAAGGAACTTTATCATCTACAATTGGAAGTGCATTGGGCACCATATCAGCAAAATGAGTAAGTCTTCGAATCTCTCATCTTGATATATTCTTTGCAATTGATTCTTGTTGCTATAGAGGTTCTTAGGCGAAAACCTATTTTTCATCTTCAATAAATCTCCTCTTTAACAATTTTTGCTGGATTAATTGTTGACTCAAACTACACCTATTTTCGAGTAGACTCTACCTGCTGCAGAATACCCTCAGCATTCTCTTCTGTTTTTTCCTCAACATAGGAGATTCATCAAAAGTAACATCCCTAATAAATATTATTTTCTTCAAATTTGGATATAAAAGACTATATTCTTTCACCCTTAATGAAATCCACATAAAAATAGCTTTCTTGGCTCTCGGATCTAACTTAGATTCTTTTACATGATTATACGCAATACACCCAAAAACATGTAAAGAATCACAATCATTAACAGGTTTTCCACAGCATACCTCCAATGGAGTTCTACCATCAATTGCTATTAATGGTAAACGATTCATGAGATGACATGCATAAGTCACTACCTCAGTGCAAAACTCCTTGCCCAACCCAACATTGGACAACATACACCGAACTTTCTCCAACGTTTGGTTCGTCGTTCTACCACCCCATTCTGCTGTGATGTGTGTCTAACTATGAAATGGTGTACAATACCAGCATCTTGACAAACTTTCAAAAAAATATCACTTCTATATTCACCTTCATTGTCTGTTCTGAGTTACTTAATCTTTCTTCTAGTCAAAGTTTTCACCATCTTTTTCCATTTAAGGAAAATCTCAGGTACGTCATCCTTCGTCTTCATCATATACACCTAAACTCTTTTAGGAAAAGTCATCATTAAATGTAATAAAATAATGTTTACCCCCCAAGAATGTTGTCCTAGTAGGTCCCCAAATATTAGTGTTGTTGTGCTCAATAACAATGAAATGATGCTCTAGAAATGCTAGGGGTAGCATCTCAATTAGGCTAGGCCACCATCCTTCCCAGAGACAAATCTCCATTATTTAGGAATTTTTTAGAGGGTGAGGACTTAGTCGACGTGGAAGCTGTGAGGGTAATTTTCAGATTCTCTTTTGTTTTATTTCTCTTTGCTTTACTTTGAGTCTAAATTTTTGTGTTTCTTTTCAGCTTGCTCAGAGGACCATCGTCAATAATGCTCAACATCGAGCTTACCGTGATCAGACTGAAAAAGAGCTCCAAGCACTGAGGGATAGGAACATGGAGTTGGTGAACACTAATAATCAACTATCTAGGCTACCAGGGGTGGTGCGAGATCTGGAAGAACAGCTTTCAAAGGCTCTTTAAGACTTGACGCTTGCCAAAGGGGATCTATCCGTTGAGACAGCTAGGTCTAGCAAACTTAATGACGATCTTCAACAGAAGCAAACTGAGCTAGACAATTTGCAATCCAAATATGATTCCTTTTTCACCAGTTTTAACGGGTTAGCTAATAACAATCAGGAGTTAGAGTGAGATATCATGGATTTGGAGAGTCGACCTTCTGCTTCTTTTGGCCAAACAGAGATTGATCATATCAGGGCAGACATCGTGAGGGAGTATTTACTCTCTAAAGATTGCTTTAGGCAGAAAGAGGACTACTCCACGGGGTTTGTGAAGTATGGTTTTTATCTCACCCGATCTTGGCTGGAGAAGCATAGGGAGGGCGAAGAGTTCCCCGAGCTCCTATATATGCCGAAAGCTATGTTGTTCGAGGCTCTTGATTGGACTAAATATGAGCCCGATGCTGAGCCAACAGATGAGTTTTTGAAGAAAGCTGCTCAGGATGACTTGGCTAACCTGACTGGACCTTAGCAGCCTTTGAGCCTAGATAATGCTCCTGAGCCAATTGGTGCCCTTGATGGATTAGATGGTGAGGAGCCACCGGTGCCAGAAGTCTGATCACGGAGAATGATTTCTTTTTCTTTTTTTAAATTTTTATTGTAACAAATCATTCTATTGTTAAGAATTTTTTTATTTTAATAAAAATTGTTTATTCTTTTTAATAATAAATATTATTTATTTCTCTTTTTTCTTAATGCTTGTATTCATTTGACTCTTGCTATCATCATCTATCTATATACGTCATATATATATATATATGCTCCCCAAATTCTTAATAAAATGTGTAAACTTTTAGAAAGAATTACGCATGTAAACATACCTTTTTCTGATGCCTGGCTACTGTGGTGCGAGTGCGCCTGTGGTTCTTACGGCTGATATGTTTCCAACGCTTGGCCACAATGACGCTATCGCACCTCGGGCTCTTACGGCTTATCTGTCTTCAATGCCTGGCCACAGTGACGCTATCACGCCTCAGGCTCTGACAGGTTATACGTTTTCAACGTCTGGCCATAGTGACGCTATCGCGCCTCAGGCTTTTACGGCTTATATGTTTCCAACGCCTGGCCACCGTGACCCTATCGCGCCTTAAGCTCTTACGGCTTATACATTTCCAACGCCTGGCCACAGTGACGCTATCACACCTCAGGCTTTTACGGTTTATCTGTCTTCAACGCCTGGCTACAGTGATGCTATCGCGCCTCAAGCTCTTACGGCTTATGTGTTTCCAACGCCTGGCCACAGTGATGCTATCGTGCCTCAAGCTCTTACAGCTTATTTGTCTTCAATGCATAGCCACAATGACACTATCACACCTCAGGCTCTTACGGCTTATGCATATTTAGTGCCTGGCCATAGTGACGCTATTGCACCTCAAGCTCTTATAGCTTATGCATTTCCAACGCCTGACCACAGTGACGCTATCGCGCCTCTGGCTCTTACAACTTATGCATTTTCAGTGCCTGGCCACAATGACACTATCGCGCCACAAGATTCATATTCATAAACGTTGAAGATGTAATAGGAAATTAAAGAAGAAACTTGCATAATAATCATATAATAGTATCTTGTGACGATGCATTTAAAATAAACAAATAATAATACGAGAATATAAAAATTAGGAAAAAAGACATAATAGTTAACTCCAATACAATTTCAAGTGATTTGAGTTCCATGTCTTTCCGTACAGAGTTTCTAGGATGCAGGTGTTAGGCTCAATCCTCTGTCTGATTCGATATGGGCCTTCCCAGTTGGCTCTGAACTTTTCATCCTCCCTTAAGGCATTGGTAATCTGCGACTTCCTAAGCACCAAATCTCCCTCGTACATCGGTCTATCTTCAACCCCACTGGTGTAGTAGTTGGCTACCCTTTGATGGTAGGATGCCAGTCGGCTAGCTGCAGCATCTTTATGCTCATCAAGCAGATCTAGGTTTTCCCTTAGCCCTTATGAATTCTCCTCTTCCACTAAAGGTACTACCCTGGGTGAAAGTGCTCCAATTTCCATGGGAATCAATACTTCAGTGCCGTATACTAGACTAAACGGCATTTCTCCAGTTGATACTCGACTAGTGGTGCGATATGCCCATAAGACACTAGGCAATTCATCCACCCATACTCCGTTAGCCTTATCCAGTTTGGTCTTTAACCCATGAAGGATGGTTCGATTGCTAACTTAGGCTTGTCCGTTAGCTTAATGATATGAAATAGAAGAAATCCTTAGCTGAATGTCAAAGCGCCTACAGAAGTCACGAAAGGCATCACAGTCAAACTGCTTTCCGTGGTCAACATTTAAGACGCTTGGGATTACGAACCGACAGATAATATCTTTCCATACCATTGCTTCAACTTTCTTCTCTGTGATTATATCTAAAGGTTCTCCCTCAATCCATTTTGTAAAGTAATCAGTACATACCAACAGAAACTTTCTTTGACCCGTAGCTAATGGAAAAGGTCCTAGAACGTCTAACCCCCATTGTGCAAAGGGAGTTGGTTGTACCATACTCTGGAGCGGGGCTATTGGGGCCTTTGTTATTGGTACAAACCTTTGGCACATGTCACACTTGCGGGCTTTATCTATTGCGTCTTTCTTCAACGCCAGCCAATAGAACCCCGACCGTAATATCTTAGAGGCAAGGGCTCTAGCTCCCAAGTGTTAACTACAAATTCCTTCATATACCTCAACTAAAACATAATTTGCTTGTTCTGGCCTCAGGCTCTTTAACAAGGGTGATGAATACCCCCTCTTGTACAACTCCCCATTTATTAGTGTGAATTTCACCCCTTGTATCTTTAAGTGACAAACTTCTTCCTTGTCTTGTGGGAGTGTACCTTCAGCGAGATACTCTTTGAATGGGGTTCTCCAATCGTCCCCCAGCTCAATGCTACACGCTTTGACTTCTTCAATGCTAGGCCGCTCAAGTCTTTCCACGTTCACCATTCTTCCTTGGGTCTCATTAGAATAAGCTAATTTGGACAATGAATCTGCATGTGTGTTTTTTGACCGGTTAATTTATATCAACCGAAAGTTTTCGAAAGTTTGAGCCAGCGATTGGACTTTCTTCAGATAAGGGATAAGCATGGCTCTCGAATTGCATACTGTCCATGGAACTAGTTTACCACCAATTGAGTATCACTATGCACCACTAGGTGGCGAATTTGCAACCTCTCTGCCAGCTTCATTCCAGCAACAAAGGCCTCATACTCTACTATATTATTTGAACTAGGGAACCCAAAGCGTAAGGAATATTTTAAAGATCTCCCTTCTGGTGATACCAAGACTATATCGGCCCCACTACCATTTGCACTTGACACTCCGTCAACATACAGTAGCCACGACTGAGTTTCTTTTCCAATGTTGCCCATCGGGTTAGTACATTCTACTATGAAATCTATTAAAGCTTGGCCTTTAATGGCTGGCCTGGGTTGAAACGTGATATCATATTCTCCGAGTTCTACTGCCCATTTCACCAATATCCCCGAGTGTTCAGGCTTCTGAAGAATTTACCTTAACGGTTGATCCGTTAGGACAGAAATAGGGTGCGCTTGAAAATAAGGACGCAATTTACGAGAGGCTATCATAAGGGTCAGTGCTAGCTTTTCGGCTAGCGGATGACGGGTCTCCAGGTCAACCAATACCTTACTTACATAATAGATGGGACGATCCACTATTTCATCTTTCTTCAGTAGTATCGCACTGAAGGCAAATTCACCGACTCCCAAGTACATATACAAATGTTCTCCTTCCAAAGGCCTTGTTAATAAGGGTAACTGCTTCAAATATTCCTTCAAGTCTGTGAAAGCTCGTTGGCAATCATTTGTCCACTTGAAATTCCTTCCACCCCGTAGAGTTTTGAAGAACAGCAAGCTCCTTTCTGCAGATTTTGACAAAAAACGGTTCAGAGCTGCTATTCTGCCTGTCAATCTTTGAACTTTCCTCACTGTGGTTAGTGGCTTCATATCTATAATTGCTTGCACCTTTTTGGGGTTTACCTCAATCCCCCTGTTGTTGATCATAAACCCCAAGAACTTTCCAGACCTAACTCCAAATGAACATTTGTTGGGATTTAGCTTCATATTGAATTTTCTCAACACATCAAACACCTTAGACATCTGATGAGCGTGAGACTCTCCTGCTCTGCTTTTGATAATCATGTCTTCCACATAAGCTTCCATAGTGTTTCCCAGGAGATCTTTGAAGACTTTGTTCACCATTCGCTGATATGTGGCTCTAGCATTCTTTAAACCGAATGGCATTACCCGATAGCAATATGTTCCATCATTAGTTATAAAGGAAGTCTTCTCTTCATCTTCTGGATGAAGCATAGTTTGATGGTACCTGAAAAAGGCATCTAGAAAACTGAGGAGTTCATACCATGATGTTTCATCCACAAGCTTATCAATTTGGGGTAAAGGATATGAATCCTTAGGGCAAGCTTTATTTAAATCGGTGAAATCAACACCCATTCGCCATTTCCCATTAGATTTCTTCACCATTACTACATTAACCACTCAGGGTAGTAAACCTCTCTAATAAAATCGGCTTCTAAAAGTTTATTAACTTCATCTGTGATCGCCTTTTGTCTTTCCAGGGTAACATTTCTCTTCTTTTGTTTGATAGGCTCATGCCCGGGTGAAACATTAAGGCTATGGAAAATCAATTCTAGATTAATCCCGAGCATATTAGTCGGGGTCTAAGCAAAGACATCCGAGTTTCTCTATAGGCATTCTGCTATCTCTCTTCTTATTTATTCATCCAGTTGAGTCCCTATAAACGCCTTCTTCTCTTCAACCCCTTTGATCAACTCAATGGCTTTCGTTTCCTCAACAGGCTGATGCCTAGGAGGGTCATCTATATACAACATCTCATTTCTTTGTACTCCTTTGTCGGTGGTAGAGGTGATATAACATTTGCGAGTCCTCTTTTGATCTCCTCGTACTTGTCTGACTTCGTTGAGAGTAGGGAACTTTATTAATAGGTAGCAAGAAGATATTACCGCCCTCATATCATTTAATAGAGGCTTTTCGAAGATCATGTTGTAAGCAGCTGAGGTTGGTCTTACAACCATGAATAATACCTGTCGAGTCACATCCTTTGGGCTTTCCCCTAGAGTCACAGGCAACTCTATAGACCCGCTGACCTTCACCTTCTCGCCCGTAAATTCGTATAGTGGCGTCATAACGGGTCATAATCTATCTTCGAATACATTCATTTTCTTAAAGCAATTCCAATAGATTAAGTTCATCAAACTTCCATTGTCTACCAAGATTCTGCTCATTGGATGTTTTACCACCACCACTGATATCACCATGGGATCGTCATGAGGTATGATGATATCACCCCTGTCTGTCGGAGTGAACACAATGGGTTCTTCACCTGCCTTCTCCTCCATCATAGCATGAATCTGATATGCTTGTCTCGTGTAACTTTAGCGAGAAGCAAAGGAACTTCCTGCCATCGATTCTCCTCCTCTAATAACATTGTAGTCGGGCTAGTGGGTTTATTATCTAGCCAGTTGCCTCGGGGGTCTAGCCTAGCTTCTTCTTCATTTCTTGGCCTATTTCTCCCTCTATCATTATTTTGTCTATTTTGGGACGATCATCCCTTCGATCTCACGGAGGGTAACGAGGCCTTTCACTTCTCAACAAGAAGCGATTAATTTTTCCATCTCGAGCCAGCTGTTCTAACTGATCCATCAGATCTCTGCATCTTTCAGTAGGATGACAATGAACGAAATGAAAGTCACAATAAGCATCATCATTTCAATGCAAATCTCCAATCTTCTTTTTAGGGAACTCCAACAGTCCAGTTTCTTCAATAGTGGTAAGAATAGCGGCACGAGGGTCATTTAGCCTGATATAGTTTTCATACCTAAGCCTAGGAGTCTTGTCCAATCTGTCAAGTCTTCTTTCTGGTACATCTCTCTCTCTTTTCCTTCCTTTCCTTGCCTCTCTGAACTATACCATCCTCATCATTTCCTCTTGAGCTATGTATTTATTTGCTCTAGCAAATAGATTGGAAAGAGTCGTTAGCTGATCAAGGGATAAAGATTCTTGTAACTTCTCATATTTTGTCCCCTGCAACATTGCTACCATGGCTACTCCTACTAGTAGATCTTTTAACTCTGAGGTTGCATCTCAGAAACGATCTACATAGTTCTTCGGTAATTCTTTATTCCCTTGTTTAAGGGTAAGTATTCTGCTGGCCGTTGATTATGAAGGCTCTAAAAAATTCATTTTATAATTGGTCGAAAGACAAGATAGAACCCTCGTTTAACCCATTAAACCATTTTAAAGCATGCCCCGACAGTGTGAGTTAGAAGGCTCTGCACATGATTTCGTATTCCCATCCATGGAGAAACATAAGGGACTTATAACTCTGTATATGGTCGTATGAGTCAGTTTTGTCGGCATAAGTAGCCATAGAAGGCATCTTGAACTTTTTCGACAGTTGTTTGTCCATAATCTCAAGATTGAAAGGAACTCTCCTTCTCTGATTATCCTCAAGAGACACTAACTTCTTCCTCTCCAGAATCCTTTCCATGACTTTCTCAATGTTTTTCGACCCTGGGGTCGAGTGTGCTCCCCTTTCTTCAGCACTAGAAGAGTCTGAGTGATAAGAATCCCTTCTTCTTCTGCTTCGGGGATTCTGCACACGGTTCACTCCCCGACTAGGGATATCCTCATCGTCCCCAGTTTTCCTTCCTCTAGGAGCCTGCATTGTATCCCTTCTTCCTACACCTCCCATTCCATAATTTGACCTTGAATCTTCGAAATAGTCTTAGGAGTCAGGACTATTCTGTCCCCTAAATTGTCACTGTCGCTCCCCAGATTCATGAACTTCGAAGTCATGTCATTCAAATTCTACGACAGAAGTCTGAGTCCTGAACTCTACGACGAAGGTTTGCATCTTGTAATCTGTGGCAGAGTTCTGCCTCATTAACCCTGCGCCAGGGTACTGCTCTTGAAACCGTGTGACAAGGTTGAACTCTCACAGGCCTGTGGCAGGGTCTTGACTCTTGACCCCTGCAGCAGTGTTCATCTGCCGCAGACCTGGGGCAGGGTTCACCTCTCATATCCCCACGGCAAGGCGCTTCCTCAGAGCTGTGGCAGTGTTATCCTCCAAACTCGCGATAGGATTCTCCCTCAGACCTGCGGCAGGGTTGTCCTCCAGACCTACTCTAGGGTTCACTCTCAGAGATGCGGCAAGGTTGTCCTCTAGACCTGCGACAGGGTTCTCCTGCCTCAGACTTGCGGTAGGGTTCATCTCTCGCATCCCCGCAGCAAGGTGCTTGTTTAGAGCTGCGGTAGGGTTGAACTCTCTCAAACCTGCGACAGGGGTCATCTCCCTTGCCCCTACAACAAGGTATTCCCTCAGAGATGCGGCAGGGTTATCCTTCAGACCTGTGACAAGGTTCTCCCTCAGACCTACGGTAGGGTACTCCCTCAGAGATGCAGCAGGGTTGTCCTCCAAAACTGCGGCAGGATTCTCCCTCAAACCTGCTTCAGGGTCTTGCATCAGTCCAATAGCCATATTCTGCCCCATTCACCTTGTCCCACATTCACCACTGCAGAGGGTTGGCCTCTCTCGTAAGTCTACCTCGAGGCATTCTCTCCTACCATCTGCTGCACTCCTTGAGGTAAACTAAACTGTGGCAATGCATTTTTGAAGAAATCAATCAATGCCCTCAACGTCGTAGTAGTCTATTCATTTTTGCGCTTCAAAGCCTCAAATTCATCGAGGGAAACTGTGGCAACCCTATCTCCTTCTCCATTCTCCTCTTATCCTCTCCTAGGTCTGCTAGGAGGACTCACAGAATTCTCTTCCCCAAATTTGTTGTTGTTGTCGAACGCGTTCTCACCATTTTAATAAAGAATCTGACTTTTTATCCTTTTCCCATAGACGACACCAATTGTTGTTACTCTCAACAACAATGAAATGATGTTGATGTAGTCTTCCTTGTCGTCTTCTCCACATGTACTGAAGATTCTGTAAAAATAGTAAGGGTCAGAGAGGCGCAGGGATCTGTCCCTGCACGCGCACTCCGATGTTTAAGTTAGAAAAAGTGTTTAAGCAGAGTTTCTGTTAACAAAATAGAGCTTAGGGTTTTTTTATCATTCCTTGGGGACTTTATAGATGTCCTTGTATGGCTTCAATAAGCTCAGGACTGATATTATTTTCGGTCTTTCGTATTTTGAGACCCAAGCGCGTGACTGGCTTGAGGTAAATCACCTTTATCAATTAGAATGGACATAATCCAAAATACCTTTAGTATTATGGATTGCAGTCCCAAATTTCACTCTCGTTTGCTTTCTCATAACACAATGCTCACACAAATCTAGCTTGCAGGTTTTTGCTCCTTTCAACAAGTCTTGATTCACCAAACTGCTTAAGGCTTTCTGACCTACATGTCCAAAGCGCATATGTCATAGTCTGATCAAATCTAAATCAACATCTGTAAGACCCGATTTTATCGTAAGAACAAAAAGGGAACGAATAGAAATTTTCGAGTGCATTTAAAAATGCAAAAGGATTGAAATGGATTCCCGAACACATGTAAGGGTAAAATGGTCAAAAGATCAAAATTCGATATTAATCAGGACAAGAAAATTTAATTAAAAATACGGGCTAGAGAAATCTTGATCAATAACGAAGAAATAGTTAAATTTCGGGTTAAATTGATCAAGATATGAATTTATTGGAATAAATCAAAATTTTCGCTTCAGAAAATAATCCTGAAAATAATCGAAAAATATACCGAAAAGGTAAAATCAGACTGAGAAATTTAATTACGGATTAAATGAATAAAATAGAATTGTTTAGATATTTTTGAGAATTTTATTATTATTTTATTGAATAAAATAATAATAAAATTTAATTATAAATAAATAAATAAAGTTAAAAAAACGAAATTTGGAATCTGGATTGAAAACTGAAGAGAGAAAAGAAACAGAAACGAAAACAGAGAAGCGAAGTCCGACCAAGGAAGAGGAGGCTCACCGGCAAGCTACCGGCTGCCAGGAACCCCAAGCGAGGGCCGACGAAGGAGGTCCGAAACTCGCGCAACACATCGGTGGTCGCGACAGGCGGTGAAGTGGTCAGAAAATGTCAGAAAATGAAAGAGAGGCAGCAGGGAAGAAACGTCGATCGACGGCCATCGGCACCGATTCGAGCCACACCGAGGGTCGATTTTGGAAGCCTAGGAGATGGCGCACCGATTGGTGCTGGAAGCACACCGGGAACCGACCGAACGGCGTCGACACGACCAAATGATGCCAAACCGGATTGAACCGCTGGACCGAACCGGATCGAACCGCTGGACCGAATCGGTTCAGCCAAAAAAAGAAAAGGAAAAAAAAAAGGAAGAAAAAGGGAAAAAAGAAAAAGAAGAAAAATTGAAAAAAATTCCATTGATGCAATCGAGCTTCGGGTAAGTCGGTAAGCGGTCGAATTGATCGATTTAATTTTTGAAATATTTAATTTGTTAAATAATCGACTGAAAGTTTACCCGAAAATATATTTAATTGTGCAGCTCGATGATTGGCATCAACCGAGAGCTTGAGACAGCCTCGATTTGTGTACGATCATGGAATCACAGATAAGTAACCCTTATTTACGACAATTTATATCGTTATGCATGTTAATGAATTTCGGATTTAATTTTCGCATAAATGAATTAAATTCTAAAAATTGAATAAATTGTCGTAAATACTAAATTGAGATATCCGAGAATTTAGAACGAGGCTAAATAATTACTGATGGGCCCAACGAGCCCAATAGGCCTCGATAATGTGAATAGTAAGTGAAAAATGGGCTTAAGGCAGACTAAGGCCCATTATGGTGCAATCGGGCCCAATATGAGTAAACAGGCCCAATGATTTAAATTAAGCCCAGAGAATATGAAATACAATTAAATTGTATTGTAGTTGACCTGATGTATATGTATCCGCAGTTTCAGAGATTGGATTCGGAGCAAATCGGACTGCGTGACGAGACATCGGTGGAAAGGTTAGACTGTACAGAAAATGAGGTAAGGGAATTGTATGAGTAGCTAGAGGTAGCGACGCGTATTTTAATAGCTTTTCTATACACTGATTATGTATGTATACACTGTTATTGTATAATGATCCTAAAAGTGGTTTAAATGATTTAAGGATCGAAATAGGTGAAAAGACTATTTTACCCCTATTGAGGGAAGTTCACCTAAGGATGGTGAAAGCATGACATGCATGAAATGTATGATTTAAGGACTTTTATGATTAAGGAATTTTATTTATTTTAATCAAAGCAAATCGATAGATTGGCCAGTAATTGCATGAATTTCATATGATAACACTACATAAGTGTTATTTGTATTTAAATGGAAATTTCTTTGGAAAATAGGCCAACTATCAAGTTTATATGGAAACAGATAGTGCCGACACGTAGTTCGCACCATATCTGCATTTGTGAATGTGCATAAATGTGCTAGAGCGGTTGCTCGCACTGATTTTTATTAGTGTGAAATGCATGAGAGGTGCTGGAGCCTAGCTCGCACTCTGTTTTGACATGTTTTGATTGTTTGACTCAAAAAGGTGCTGGAGCGATTGCTCGCACTAGTTTTTATGATTTGACATGCATAAGAGATGCTGGAGCTTAGCTCGCATTCTGTTTTGATATTATATTGCATAAAAGCCTTGCTGGAGTGTAACTCGCACGAGATTTGATTTACTTGAGCATTCATTTGTGCTGGAGTGTTACTCGCACAAAGTTATACGTGGTTTTCATAATTCATTTTAATGTTGTACTAGAGTTTTTCTTGTACGATGTTTTCATTGACTTTGTATGCATATCCGAACTAAAGCATTGCTCGTAAGTGGATTTTACTTGAAATTATAATCAGTTTAAGTCATACTGGAACGCTGCTCGTACGCAGATTTCATTGATTTCTATGAAATCGAGCTAGAGCTTCGCTCGCATGAGGTTTTCTGATAACATGAATATGCATGGAGTCGTGCTAGAGCTTCGCTCACACAGGGATTTATATTACATGCATATAGCCGTGTTAGAGCCTCATGTAGACTGTGTTTCATAGTGAGATGATATGCTCACACGTGCATACTGAGACAGAGATGATATGGGTGGATAAGACCTATTGCAGGCACCCCTGATTGAGCTTGGATTCACGGAGTACGTTGTACCGTGTATGTCGCAAGGAGTACGCTGTACCGTGGGGATTATTGGAGTGGAGTGGTATTAGCCATGAGGCAGCAAGCCTTGCCCTCGCAATCTTGGGGTTATGCTATTCTGGCGGGTAGGACGACCCACCTCCCGTTTCAGTTGTGATACCCCGCACACTAGGTACCGTGTTGCCAGGGATCACTATGATATGGCCATAGTCCTCCATGTTACTGATAAAATCAGCTGATTCTCTCACATGATATAACTATTGGTTGATAGACTAGGGTAGACCCGAAGGAGGGGTCAGGCCCCCGATTTTATGATTTTATACTGTGATTGCTAGATTTTAGATGATTTTATGATATGTGACCCTGAAAGAAGGGTGGTTTTATAACCGAAGTTTTATAATGAATTTTAACGAATTGTTTTATGAGTTGAAATGGAATTATGAGATTGTTTTATGAGTTGATTGACCCGGAAGGGTTAGTTTTTACTGCAGTTTGAATGAATTGATTTAAATGCAGTAGCATGCGAAGTTTTCCATGCTTTCATTTGAAATCCATGATTTGTCTTAAATGACATGAAAGACTGCATGATCTTGATTAAATTCATGCTTATTATGATTTAATGATGTCACAATAAATGCTTTGATGCATAAGTAGTATGATTTATATATGCAAGAACAGTTTTATAAACTAAGTCATCGATGTTTGCATGACTTTGTGCGTGAAATTTTAAATGAAAAGAAATGGATTTAAGGGCTTGGCATTATGAGCATGTAGATAGTGGAGCTATCTACTTACTTCCACTATCTACTTACATGCATAATTGCCTTACTGAGCGTGTGGTTTGCTCACCCCCCTTATTTTCCCATCCTTTTAGAGCACTCGTAATAGTTATTGAGCGGCTGAGGACTTGCATGCTTGGTATCCGCTGCTTCCCATCGAGAGACAGGTGTACACATTTGTATAGTTTTGTATCTAAATATGTAATGCACAGTACTGTAAATGGATATGATGTCGGGGATGTAGAGTTATAAATACTAATGAGTATGTATTTATTTAAAGTCAAATGATAGTAAACTCTGATATGTGAATGAGATTATGAAAGTGGAATGGTAAATAGTGTGAGGTGACTAACACTGAATCATAGCCCAACTGTTTGTAGGATGGTCACGATGAGAGAAAGGTAAGAATTAAATAATAAACAAAAAAATGAAAAATTTACTCTAATTTTTAGGTAATTTTGGTCGTGATAGGTTTAATGGTATCAGAGCTGAGTTGGCCTGATATGAGTCGGTGTTAGTGGTTAAGAAAGTTTACATCCCCATGTACTGTGCATTATTTAGATACAATTGTGTATATCGAGATGGAAGTACAGCTAAGAATTTGATTTTTAAATGCAAGAATAGACTCATTAACTGATAGCAGCTATGGTTGAGAGGCGAGTACACGTGCTCGAGGTCGTAGAGATAGGCCTTAGAGTTGTACTAAGTCGCCACATGAGACTCGAGATGAGATTGAAGTGGAGGCTAATATTGAGTATGCCCCACAGAGTCTGAGAGAGAGATCGGATAGAGTCTGACAGAGAGATCGGACAGTATTGAGACACGCTTCGCGAGGTTAGAGCGGAGTGTGGAGAATATTTTGTGAGCTAATTGCTCAGAGTATTAGATATTTGAGGGCGAGTCAGAGCATTGGTGGAAGTCTGCTCGACCCATCTTAAGAGTTAGACATCTGGAATGAACATGAAAAATAATTCTAGATATATTCCAGTGACAGAATATCCCGGATATTGTTTAAAGGAAATTAAAGATTAAATTCTTTATGCTGACCCAGAGGAGCTGATTGATTAATGAGTATGAAACTCAGTTTATATTCCTGGGCAGATATGACTTGAAGACGATGAACAGTGAGAGTCGAGAAGTTTAAAAGTTCATGGAAGGGCTCAGATTGACAATTAGAGTCCGATTAGCCCGTTAGATATCACTACCTATGCCGAGGCAGTGCGCACACTATAGTTGTGTGAACAAGATTATAAGTTGCACGCCTCTGAGATTGGAAAAGGTAGTAAGGGACGAAATAGAGATAAAAGAGAATAGTGAATGATAGACATGTCAGAATAGGAAAAAAAGGGTAGTTTGATAAAAGCTTTGAGCTGATGAGTCACAGGGTAAGATGATTGGTAGCCCAGTGTATCCAAATACAATATTTTTGAGGGGTATTGTGATTTGAGGACCCCGACCTGCTCCGTAGTAGTTGAGCAGTGTAATAGAGTAGCAATGTAAATAGTGTAGAATGTGTGTTAGTTACCATGAAAATAAGATGTTGGACGAGGGCGAGTGTATGCCTTAGACCAGGACACTATTGATGTTTCATCGGATGTGGTGGGAAGATACCGCACTGGTTGTGAATAATGAAATAATTATTTTAATTGCTCCTAGTGCCATGCATTTATTCATACCGCCTTCAGTTGCTTATAAGTTAGTGAAACATTTGAAGCCTGTACCCTTAGGCAAGATGAGGATGATGGTTAGTTGATTGTCACTAACTAAATATGGGTATAGAGATTGTAAGTTAAAAATAGGGGTGAAAACATCACTGAAAAGTGTGTTGTAAGTTTGACAAGTAATGGAAGAGTTTGTTATAAGTGATATATGAAAAGAGATAAGTTTTGAGATGTGATAAATATTGAATATGAGATATATTGTAATAAGAGGCGTACGCAAGCTAAGGATATCCTTGATATGCAAAGTAAGGATTAAGCGATATGTAGTGATTATGAATTGTGACCACATGGACTGATATGTAAAGTAATTGTGGTCAAGTCTAAGGGTTAATAAAGGTATTTCAAAATACTTCCCCGCCTGAAGATTTGACAGCGTCTAGAAGCGCACACATAAGCTATAAATTGAAATCGACAGTCGTAATATATATACACTTAAAATTTGGGTACCTTTGCTGGTACGATAAAGAAATATATAAGTCGATTAATCATGAAGTTTAAAAATTAAAATTTTATAAAAGCTGTTAATATAAGAAAAAGGAAATGACGTGGATTAGTATCTTGAACGGAAGCGATTACGAAATGACATTATAAGTTTATGCGTACATAGGTAAGGAATATGGGAATTTGAAATATTGAGTGGAACTCAACTACGATGAGGTATTTAAACCTTACCTGGACCAATTGGTTATCATCTTTAGAGATGTTATTTCGATGTATTCGAAGTCTAAGGAAGATCATGAGTAGCAATAGGAAACTGTCTTACAGCTGAGTTGTTGAGAGTTTCTCGAAATGGGTTGCTCAGTTGACACATCTCATTCGAGAAAAAGATTGTATACGAGTGGGATGATAAGTATGAAAGTAGCTTCGGTGCGTTTTGGTATATTGAAGTAATAAACTGACCACCGTAATTATTCTCACCATAACCAACAGCTCAAGAGGTTTCAGTGTGTATGGATACCTCAAAATAAGGATTGGGCTATGTATTGATGTAAAATGGGAAGATAGTCGTTTATGGATCCAGTTAGTTCAAGGACCATGAGAGAAACTATCTGAACCATGATTTAGAGTTAGCAACCATAGCATTTACACTAAAAGTATGGCGCCACCACTTATACGATGAGACATTTCGGGTATACACTGATCGTAAAAGCCTCGAGTATCTGTTTTCACAGAAAGAGTAGAATATGAGATAACCACGAGGGTTAGAGCTTCTAAGGATTATGATTGTGAACATTGTACCACCTAGGAAAGGCTAATGTAATAGCTGATGCCTTGAGCAGAAAGAGCCTCGGGATGGTATCACATATGATGGTTAGGGAGCGTGAGCTGCTAGTGCAGTGTGAACCTCAGTAGTGATATGATCCCTTCTGATGATGACGGTGATTTTGTGACAGCTAGCCTGAGGTTAGAACCAGATTTGAATGATCGAATTTGTCAGGCTTAGCATGGTGATCGGTATGGTGTCGATAGTGTGGGTCAGATTCAAAAAGGTATAGTGACAGAGTTGACAGTCAATTATGATGACTTACAGAGGTTCAGAGATAGTATAAGTGCTTCCCAGGACCACAGTTGATGAGATAGTGCTATTGTCAGAAGCTCACTCTTCGGGATATACAGTGGATCCGAGAAATAATAAATATATCGAAATCCTTGAAAAGGGTATTCGTGGTCAGGTTTGAAAAGAAACATTGTAGAGATTGTGGAAAAGTGTCTCGTATGTCAGCAGAGTAAGGTAGAGTATGAGAAGTCTGCAGGATTATTGCAGCCTCTACCTATATTGACACGAAAATGGGAATAAGCTACCATGAATTTCGTGATGGGTTATAGAGGACCTGGATGAATCACGAGGCTATCTGGGTGATAGTCGATAAATTAATTAAGTCTACCCACCTTCTGACTATGGAAATCCCCAGATACTCTGAGTGTGTAGGCGGATTTATGTGTATGGAAAATTTTGAAACATTGTGTAGCGTTTCAGGGAGCATGATATCAGATAGGGATTCCCGCTTCACTTCCCGCTACTGGGAATATTATTTTTGGAAGCTATGGGACCCTGATTGAGAGTTAGCATAGCTTTTCGTCCTCGGACAGATGTTCAGTCAGAGAGAACTGTACAGGTTCTGGAGGATGTGAAGAGAGTGTGTGCCATTGGATGATCAGTTGTTACTGATCGAATTTGCCAATAATGACAGTTGTCATTTGAGTATCGGGATGATTTATATGAAGCATTGTATGACCGTAGGGATTGTTCCGCGACTTGGATAAGAAGAAGTGGGTAATAGATAGAAAATTGTTCTCAAATTGGTAAGACAAACCTCTGAGGATGTTCAGTTGCTTTGTGAGAGATTAAGAACACCTCAGAGCAGACAGAAAGCTATGCTGACAAGAGACAGAAAACCATTGGAATTCATCGTGGGTGAATTAGTATTTGTTGAGATAATATATTTTGAAATAACAAAACAAGTAAATTCAATAATATAAAGATGATATACAAACATGTTTAGAGGTTATTAGTACCAGAACTTAAGTTTCTGTAGAATAGAGATCGATCTCCTGGGTTTTCTTGGATGAGAGATCGATCCGGGTTATAAAAGATCGATCTCCTGGGTTTTCTTGGATGAGAGATCGATCTCATGAAGACATGAGATCGATCTGTTAAGCTTTCAACTTGTTCAAAGGTATCAATGAAGATTGAGATCGATCTATAAGGGTTATAAGATTGATCTGCCTAGTACAGGATGCTGATGAGATCGATCTGGTATAGCAAGAGATTGATCTCCCCTAAAACAAAGGTAAAGGCAGTAGATCTATCTGTTAGATCGATCTAAACTCAAATAGAGAGCTCAAGAGATCGATCTGGTATAGGAAGAGATCGATCTCCCCAAAGTCAGAGAGCTAAGGAGATCGATCTGGGTTAATGAGAGATCGATCTCCTCACTACGAGATTACCTAGCAGATCGATCTATAGATCGATCATGCCTCAAACAGAGAGATTGGAAGATCGATCTGCTCTAATATTTTCAAATTATGAGATCGATCTGCTCATATATGAGATCGATCTCCTAGCTTCTTTTTGCCTTGATCTTGCAGGGATTATAACTAAGAGATCGATCTGGTCAAGATGGCAGATCGATCTGGCACTCTACTGGAGGTTTCCAACGGCTCTTTCTGTAAAATCTCAATGGGAAAAATAGCATTAAATGCTCCAACTACCAATCCTTCAATATATAATCAAGCATTGAAGACAATGAGAAGTAGAGACTATTGCTGCACACTCTGTACATTCATAAGAGTTTAATTCTTTCATTCCATTTGTCTTCAATCTTCATTCATTGAATTTGCTGTATAAGCTTGTGTAAAAGCTGTATTTGTCCTACCCACATTAAAAGCTTGATATTGTATTCTTCCTACTTTTGAGAGAAAAGAGGATTGTTCCTCAGTGAGATAAATCTTGTAAAAAGGGGAATACATCTTTGTTTAAAAAGGGTAGAGAGGTTATTCCTTAACCTGAAAAAGGAGGTTGTAACTTTTGTTGAAAGTGAGAAAGAAAGCACTTGACAAGAAGGTCAAGGAGAGAAGACGTAGGCAAGAGATTAGCCGAACCTCTATAAACAACTGTGTTTGATACTCTCTTCCTTATCTTGCTTTAATTTGATTCATTTCATTATATTGTTTATTTATTATTTGTTAATTAAGTTTGAATTAATTTTAATTTGCCATTAACATTAGAAAACCGATTCACCCCCCTCTCGATAGAGCCAACAATTGGTATCAGAGCTAGGACTCTTTGATCACATAGGAATAACTTCCTAAGAGTTAGAAACGATCAAATGGCTCACAACAATATAGCAACTAGCTTAGTAGGAGAGGGGCACTCTACGGTTAGGCCTCCTATGTTCAATGGGGAACATTATGCTTATTGGAAGACTAGGATGATGTTATTCATTCAAGCAAATGATTATGAAGTATGGAGGATTATCACTAAAGGACCTAAAATCCCTACAAAAAGAATAGAGGGAAGAGATATCCCTAAGGAAGAAGATGAATGGGATTCAAACGATATTAAATGTGCTCAGCTGAACGCTAAGGCCATGCACACTCTCTTTTGTGCTTTAGGGCCAAATGAATACAATAGAGTCTCTGGATGTGACAATGCTAAACAGATTTGGGATAAATTGGCAATAACTCATGAAGGTACAACCCAAGTGAAGGAGACTAAGGTAGGAATGCTCACACATGACTATGAGCTATTTAGGATGAAAGATGGAGAGTCAATCAGTGATATGTTCACTAGATTCACTGATGTAATTAATGGATTAAAATCATTAGGAAAAATATACTCTAATATAGAAATGGTCAAGAAAATATTAAATAGCCTATCAAAATCATGGGAGGCTAAAGTGACTGCAATTGAGGAATCCAAGGACCCTCACACATTGTCACTAGATGAATTAATAGGTTCACTACTAACTTATGAGATGAAATTAAGAAGAAATGAAGAGCCACCCAAGAAAGTGGGAGTTGCTCTAAAATCTACTACTCAAGAGGAAAATAAAAATGAGAGTGGTAGTGAAGAAGATCTTGAGATGGCAATGTTTGCCAAAAGATTTAACAAATTCATGAGAATGAGAGCTAGTGGTAGTAATAGGAGAAACCTAAAGAGAGATCAAGAAGAGGTAGGAAGAAAAAGATACAATCGTGTGTTATGAATGTAAAAAACCAGGACACATTAAGTTTAACTGCCCTCTTCTTAAAAGGTCCAATGATAGGTTCCACAAAAAGAAGGCAATGGTGGCTACATGGAGCGACAGTGACCGCTCCGATGATGACTCAAATGAGGACATTGCTAACTTGTGCTTCATGGCTATTGAGGATGAAAAGGCAACTTCAAACCTCAATGAATATTCTTTTGATGAATTGCAAGATGCCTTTTATGATCTTGCATTAGAATATGAATGCATGAGTATGAAATATAAGAAGATAATATCTAAATTGAAGAAAGAAAATGAGTTAATTCTAGAGGACAAATTAGAATGTGAGAAGAAACTAGAAATTACGAATCTTGAAATTTGTGACTTAAAAGAAAAAAATAATAGTCAACATAATTCCTTTAATAGATTTTATATGGGTCAGCAAAAGTTAGATAATATGTTAGAAACTCAAAGAGCATTCTTTGATAAAAATGGGTTAGGATATAATGTAAAAAGTAGAGAGACTCATCTCAAAAGCTTCATTGCTAGAAAGAGCATGAATAAACCTTAAACTACTTGTTCATATTGTAATAGAAAGGGACATGCATCATATAATTGCAATATGAAGATGACCACTCTTAAAGGAAAAATAGTAAAAAGAATGTGGGTTCCAAAAGAAGTAATTAACTCAAAAGATTTCAATGCATTGGCAAAATGAATCCCAAAGGGATCAAGAATTGCATTCACTAACCTCAAATGACCCAAGAGAATTTGGGTACCTAAGATATGAGTTTGATTTTTTGTAGGTAATTGAGCATTGCCACAAAGCTAAGGAAGCTTGGTACTTGGACAGTGGATGCTCAAAGCACATGATAGGTGTTAGAAGCCACTTCAACTCATTTAAATCAAAGGTTGGTGGAGAAGTCACATTTGGGGATAACTCCAATGGCTAAGTTAAAGGAAGTGGCTCAATAGGTAATGACTATTTTTCATTAGAAAAAGTATTGCTTGTTAGGGGTCTAAAGCATAACTTACTAGCATTAGTCAACTTTGTGACAAAGGTTACAAAGTAATTTTTGATTGCATGAAATGTCATGTTATAGATCCTAAGTCAAATAAAGTTCTTTTTATAGGGCATAGGGAAGGTAATATATACATTGTCTATCTTAATGAACTCAAAAATGAAAACATATGCCTAATGGTAGACAAGGAAAAAGAATCTTGGTTATGGCATAGAAGACTAGGTCATGCTAACATGCATGTGTTATCTAAGTTAGCTAGAAAGGATCTAGTTATAGGGTTACCCAAGTTGTCCTTTGACTATGAAAAAATATGTGAAGCTTATGTTAAAGGAAACCATAAAATGACAACACTTAAGCCTAAGAATAGTGTATCCACCAGTAGGCCTCTTCAATTACTCCACTTAGACTTATTTGGACCAACTAGAACAACAAGCCTTGGTGGGAAACACTATGGATTTGTAATAGTTGATGATTACACTAGGTTCACTTGGGTGTTCTTTTTTAGATAAAAAATGAAGCCTTAGAAAAATTCATAGCCTATACAAAAGTGACTCAAAATGAAAAAGGATACACAATAACTAGTATTAGAAGTGATCATGGTAAGGAATTCGAAAATATAGGATTTGATGAGTATTGCAATGATCAAGGAATTAGCCATAATTTTTCAGCCCCTAGGACACCACAACAAAATGGAGTAGTTGAGAGAAGAAATAGAACATTGGAAGAAATGGCTAGAACCATGTTGTGTGAGAATAATTTACCAAAATATTTTTGGGCTGAAGCTATAAACACATCTTGCTATATCATTAATAGAGCTATGATTAGACCCATGCTAAAGAAAACTCCTTATGAGCTTTACAAAGGTAAGAAGCCTAACATTAGCTACTTCCATCCTTTTAGCTGCAAATGTTTTGTATTAAATAATGGGAAAGATAATTTAGGAAAATTTGATGCCAAGAGTGATGAGGGAATCTTTCTAGGATATTCCTTGAATTCAAAGGCTTATAGAGTATATAACAAAAGAACATTGATGGTTAAAGAATCAATTCATGTTATATTTGATGAGTCTAATGATGTAGTTAAAGATTCAACCAATGATGAGGATGTTGAAATATTTGAGGAAAGTCCAAATTTAGAGGAAGATTTAGTAGAAAAACTTGACTTAAATAAAGAAGATGAAGAAGAAATAGAAATATTAGAAAGAGAGTCTAGAGCACCAAGAGAATTAGGATATGTAAAAGATTGTGAAATAGTAGGAGATCCAACCCTTGGAGTTAGAACTAGATCATATCTAAGGAATGTGTGTCAATTTATAGCCTTTGTATCTCAAATAGAACCTAGAAATGTCAATGAAGCCTTAGATGATAATAACTGGTTCTTAGCAATGCAAGAAGAATTAAATCAATTTGAGAGAAGAAAAGTGTGAAAACTAGTTTCTAGGCCAAGTAATCACTCTATAATTGGAACTAAATGGATATTCAAGAACAAAATGGATGAAAATAGTGTGATCATAAGAAACAAGGCTAGATTAGTTGCACAAGGTTATAGACAAGAGGAAGGAATAGACTATGATGAAACTTATGCACCGGTAGCTAGATTTGAAGCATTTAGAATGCTACTTGCCTTTGCATGCTATAAAAACTTCAAGTTATATCAAATGGATGTAAAGATTGCATTTTTAAATGGTTTCATTAATGAAGAAGTGTATGTTGAACAACCTCTCGGCTTTGAAAATCATGAATTTCCTGAACATGTTTTCAAACTATCTAAGGCACTCTATAGTTTGAAACAAGCTCCTAGAGCTTGGTATGAAAGATTGTCAAAATTCCTAATAGAGAAAGGATTTTCAAGAGGAAAAGTAGATACCACTTTGTTTATTAAAAATAAAAATAAAGATTTACTAGTTGTTCAAGTGTATGTAGATGATATAATTTTTGGATCAACTAATGAATCTTTATGCCAAGAGTTTGCTAAGATCATGCAATATGAATTTGAAATGAGCATGATGGGAGAGCTCACTTTCTTCTTGGGACTTCAAGTTAAGCAAACAAGGGATGGAACATTCATCAATCAAGCAAAGTATACTAAGGATTTGCTCAAGCGATTTGGAATAGACAATTGCAAACCTCAAACAACTCCAATAGGCACCAACATCAAGCTTGATAAAGACGAAAGTGGTAAGTGTGTAGACACTAAACTCTATAGGTCTATGATTGGTTCATTACTCTATTTAACTGCAAGTAGACCAGATATATTGTTTAGTGTATGCCTTTAAGCTAGATTTCAATCCTCTCTTAGGGAATCACACTTATTAGCAACCAAAAGGATCTTTAGATACCTTAAGGACACTCCCTCTCTAGGACTTTGGTGCCCTAAGGACTCCACTTCATGCATTTTCAGATGTAGATTTTGGAGGATGCAAAATAGATAGGAAAAGTACTTCAGGTACTTGCCAATTCTTAGGGAATAGAGTAATCTCCTGGTTCTCTAAGAAACAAAATAGTGTGGCTCAGTCCACAACTGAAGCTGAATACATAGCAGCAGGTAGTTGTAGTGCTCAAGTGTTGTGGATTAAACAACAAATGAAAGACTATGGTATTGACATGAAACAAGTCTCTATTAAATGTGACAATATCAGTGCCATCAATCTATCTAAAAATCTTATTCAACACTCTAGGACTAAGCACATTGAGATTAGGCACCATTTCCTTAGACACCATGTTCAAAAGGGGGATATAATTCTAGTGTATATTGACACTTTACATCAAATAGCTGATATATTCATCAAACCTCTTGATAGAGATAGATTTTGTGTCCTTAAAGGTGAATTAGGACTCATGAATGTCCCTTAAGATGTATATGCTTCAAAATCTTGATGTTAAGTTAGTTTTAAAAGAGTTTTTCAAAGATTTTACTGGGCAAAGAGTATGAGAGATCAATATAGATCAATCTCCATACTTCAAATAAGCCTAAAGCATTAAGGTTAAGCTCGACAGATCGATCTTCTCATCCATAAGATCGATCTCCTTAAGCCTCTGTTAAACAGCAGATCGATTTGTGCATACGATAGATCGATCTCCTCAAGCCTTTGTTTAAGTAGCAGATCGATCTATGCATTTGGCAGATCGATCTCCCTAAGCCTCTGTTAACCAGCAGATCGATCTATGCAAACGACAGATCAATCTCCTCAAGCTTCTGTATTGTGAAGATCAATCTTGTGGTACCATAGATCGATCTCTTCGAGCTTCTGAAAATGACAGATCGATCCGTCGTCTCGACTGATCGATCTCCTATGCCCTGGACTATAAAAACTGACGAAAAATCCCCAAATTTCAAATCTCCAAAATCTCAAATCCCTAAACTCCTGTCGTACCTCACCTCTCGATTCTCCCTCCAGATCGATCTTCGGTAAGAAAGTTGTCAAATCTTCTCTTCGATTCTTGATCTTGTAACCTACATTGCAAAATTTTTTCTCAAAATTCTTAGCTAAGTGCTCAATTTCTCTCTAGGTCGAATCTAGTTACTGTTTCATTGGTTAGTTGTTTAGAGAACTAGTTTTAAGTGTGTCTTGTGTCTAGAAAAATGCCTCATATTAAGAGAACAGCCAATAGAGAATCTAGACCAACCTCCTCCCAACCACTTTCTACCTCTTCAGTCACTACCTTTAACAGGTGTTTTAAAACACCTGCAAAAAAGAAGAAATATGAAGAGTATTTTTCCACCATGCCAATTAAACATTGGTGAACCATCGATTTTTCTTTCTTAAATGACATTGATTTTCCCAATCTACCCAAATTTGAAGAGTTTGGGTGGATTTCGTTTCTCAAAATCAATACTCCCGTACCCCCAAACATCGTCAGGGCATTCTTTTCTAATGCTGAACTCACTTATGATCCTGACGATACTTACAAAAATCTGGGGTTTACCACGTATGTCATGGGTAAGTCAATTGCAATAGACCCTGATGTCTTAGCCCAAGCTTTCCACATAAGCGATGAAGGCTTGACCAATGAAGATGAAGAAGTCCCCTTGGAGTTTGATATTCCCGGGGATAAGGCGAGTGACCTACCAATGCACCCACGGTTACTCCACCTCATTATCTCGTGGAATCTTCATCCTTTCGGTACCCGCCATTCCACCGTTAGGAGGTTAGATCGTTTTTGGATCCACCACATCCATTCCACAAGTCAAAAACCCAACCTTGTCTATTTTATCTATGAAGATTGGTTGAAGATCGCACGCGGCCAAGCCACCACGATAGTTTTTCCACAACCGCTGGCGTACTTTCTCCAACGACTAGGAGTGGACTGTAGTTGTGAAATGTTTTAAGTGCCTTCCCCAAAGAGCGTCTTAAACATCGAAACACTTCACCACATGGGATACTACAAAGACTTTCGAGGGGATTGGAAGAAGAAGCGAGAATAGCAGCCTGCAGCAGCTATGGAGGAAGATCCCTCAGATGAGCCTATGGATCCACCTGCTGCACCGACTGCGGGTCCATCATCTTCGACTACTCCTCCCACTGCAACTGCTCCCTCACCCACTGACATGGAATCCATTGTGACAATGATGAGTGCGCTGAACAGGAAGATGATGAAGGTTTTACAAACCTACATGCCACCCAAAAGACGATGATCATGGAGCTGAACCGTAAAATAGATGAAAGCTTTGCAAATCTTCATGCTACTCAGCATGCAATGTATGATGAGCTTCAGGTCACTCGCACTCACGTTGAGGATCTCATGGATCGATTTCCTCCTCCACCTTAGGACTTCTTTGTTAGGACTATCTTTGCTATGTTTTCTAATTACTGGTTGTTGTTTAACTGACTTTGCTTGAATGAGTATTTCATGGAATGTCAAGTTAGTTATTTTTCTTATTTTTGACTTACCATTTTGAAATGAATAAAGTGTTTACTCTGATTTAACCTTTTAGCACCATTGATATGACAAAAAGGGGGAGAAGAATAAGAAAACTTGTTTAAATGGTTTTAAATATGTTAAAGAAACATGTCTAATGGTTTAAAGGAATGATTAAAATGAGGGGGAGTTAAGAAAGTTAAGAGGCCAAAAGCCAAAAGTAAGGGGGAGCTTACAAAAGGGGGAGCTTGTGCAAAATGAAAATAGGTAACTAAATATGTTGATTGAATAGGTTTTGTCATATCAAAAAGGGGGAGATTGTTGAGATAATATATTTTGAAATGACAAAACAAGTAAATTCAATAATATAAAGATGATATACAAACATGTTTAGAGGTTATCATTACCAGAACTTAAGTTTCTGTAGATGAGAGATCGATCTGGGATTATGAGAGATCGATCTCCTGGGTTTTCTTGGATGAGAGATCGATCTCCTGGGTTTTCGTGGATGAGAGATCGATCTGGGTTATAAAAGATCGGTCTCCTAGGTTTTCTTGGATGAGAGATCGATCTCATGAAGACATGAGATCGATCTGTTAAGCTTTAAACTTGTTCAAAGGTATCAAGGAAGATTGAGATCGATCTATAAAGGTTATAAGATCGATCTGTCTAGTACAGGATGCTGATGAGATCGATCTGGTATAGCAAGAGATCGATCTCCCCTAAAATAAAGGTAAGGGCAGTAGATCGATCTGTAAGATCGATCTATACTCAAACAAAGAGCTCAAGAGATCGATCTGGTATAGGAAGAGATCGATCTCCCCAAAGTCAGAGAGCTAAGGAGATCGATCTGGGTTAATGAGAGATCGATCTCCTCACTACGAGATTACCTGGTAGATCGATCTATAGATCGATCATGCCTCAAACAGATAGATTGGAATATCGATCTACCTGTTGGACAGATCGATCTGCTCTAATATTTTCAAATTTTGAGATCGATATGCTCATATATGAGATCGATCTCCTTGCTTCTTTTTGCCTTGATCTTGCAGGGATTATAACTAAGAGATCGATCTGGTCAAGATGGCAGATCGATCTCGCACTCTACTGGAGGTTTCCAACGGCTCTTTCTGTAAAATCTCAATGGGAAAAATAGCATTAAATGCTCCAACTACCAATCCTTCAGTATATAATCAAGCATTGAAGACAATGAGAAGTAGAGACTATTGCTGCACACTCTGTACATTCTTAAGAGTTTAATTCTTTCATTCCATTTGTCTTCAATCTTCATTCATTGAATTTGCTGTATAAGCTTGTGTAAAAGCTGTATTTGTCCTACCCACATTAAAAGCTTGATATTGTCTTCTTCCTACTTCTGAGAGAAAAGAGGATTGTTCCTCAGTGAGATAAATCTTGTAAAAAGGGGAATACATTTTTGTTTAGAAAGGGTAGAGAGGTTATTCCTTAACCTGAAAAAAGAGGTTGTAACTTTTGTTGAAAGTGAGAAAGAAAGCACTTGACAAGAAGGTCAAGGAGAGAGGACGTAGGCAAGAGATTGGCCGAACCTCAATAAACAACTGTGTTTGATACTCTCTTCCTTATCGTGCTTTAATTTGATTCATTTCATTATATTGTTTATTTATTATTTATTAATTAAGTTCGAATTAATTTTAATTTGCCATTAACATTAGAAAACCGATTCACCCCCTTCTCGGTAGAGCCAACAATTGGTATCAGAGCTAGGACTCTTTGATCACATAGGAATAACTTCCTAAGAGTTAAAAACGATCAAATGGCTCACAACAATATAGCAACTAGCTTAGTAGGAGAGGGGCACTCTACGGTTAGGCCTCCTATGTTCAATGGGGAACATTATGCGTATTGGAAGACTAGGATGATGTTATTCATTCAAGCAAATGATTATGAAGTTTGGAGGATTATCACTAAAGGACCTCAAATCCCTACAAAAAGAATAGAGGGAAGAGATATCCCTAAGGAAGAAGATGAATGGGACTCAAACGATATTAAATGTGCTCAACTGAACACTAAGGCCATGCACACTCTCTTTTGTGCTTTAGGGCCAAATGAATACAATAGAGTCTCTGGATGTGACAATGCTAAACAGATTTGGGATAAATTGGCAATAACTCATGAAGGTACAACCCAAGTGAAGGAGACTAAGGTAGGAATGCTCACACATGACTATGAGCTATTTAGGATGAAAGATGGAGAGTCAATCAGTGATATGTTCACTAGATTCACTGATGTAATTAATGGATTAAAATCATTAGGAAAAATATACTCTAATATAGAAATGGTCAAGAAAATATTAAATAGCCTATCAAAATCATGGGAGGCTAAAGTGACTGCAATTGAGGAATCCAAGGACCCTCACACATTATCACTAGATGAATTAATAGGTTCACTACTCACTTATGAGATGAAATTAAGAAGAAATGAAGAGCCACCCAAGAAAGTGGGAGTTGCTCTAAAATCTACTACTCAAGGGTAAAATAAAAATGAGAGTGGTAGTGACGAAGATCTTGAGAAGGGAATGTTTGCCAAAAGATTTAACAAATTCATGAGAATGAGAGCTAGTGGTAGTAATAGGAGAAACCTAAAGAGAGATCAAAAAGAGGTAGGAAGAAAAGATACAATCGTGTGTTATGAATGTAAAAAATCAGGACACATTAAGTTTAACTGCCCTCTTCTTAAAAGGTCCAATGATGGCTACATGGAGCGACAGTGACCGCTCCGATGATGACTCAAATGAGGACATTGCCAACTTGTGCTTCATGGCTATTGAGGATGAAAAAGTAACTTCAAACCTCAATGAATATTCTTTTGATGAATTGCAAGATGCCTTTGATGATCTTGCATTAGAATATGAATGCATGAGTATGAAATATAAGAAGATAATATCTAAATTGAAGAAAGAAAATGAGTTAGTTCTAGAGGACAAATTAGAATGTGAAAAGAAACTAGAAATTACGAATCTTGAAATTTGTGACTTAAAAGAAAAAAATAGTAATCAACATAATTCCTTTAATAGATTTTATATGGGTCAGCAAAAGTTAGATAATATGTTAGAAACTCAAAGAGCATTCTTTGATAAAAATGGGTTAGGATATAATGCAAAAAGTAGAGAGACTTATTGCTAGAAAGGGCATGAATAAACCTTCAACTACTTGTTCATATTGTAATAGAAAGGGACATGCATCATATAATTGCAATATGAAGATGAACACTCTTAAAGGAAAAATAGTAAAAAGAATGTGGGTTCCAAAAGAAGTAATTAACTCAAAAGATTTCAATGCTTTGGTAAAATGGATCCCAAAGGGATCAAGAATTGCATTCACTAACCTCAAAGGACCCAAGAGAATTTGGGTACCTAAGATATGAGTTTGATTTTTTGTAGGTAATTTAGCATTGCCACAAAGCTAAGGAAGCTTGGTACTTGGATAGTGGATGCTCAAGGCACATGATGGGTGTTAGAAGCCACTTCAACTCATTTAAATAAAAGGTTGGTGGAGAAGTCACATTTGGGGGCAACTCCAATGGCCAAGTTGAAGGAAGTGGCTCAATAGGTAATGACTATTTTTCATTAGAAAAAAGTATTGGTTGTTAGGGGTCTAAAGCATAACTTACTAAGCATAAGTCAACTTTGTGACAAAGGTTACAAAGTAATTTTTGATTGCATGAAATGTCATGTTATAGATCCTAAGTCAAATAAAGTTCTTTTTCTAGGGCATAGGGAAGGTAATATATACATTGTCTATCTTAATGAACTAAAAAATGAAAACATATGCCTAATGGTAGACAAGGAAAAAGAATCTTGGTTATGGCATAGAAGACTAGGTCATGCTAGCATGCATGTGTTATCTAAGTTAGCTCAAAAGGATCTAGTTATAGGGTTACCCAAGTTGTCCTTTGACTATGAAAAAATATGTGAAGCTTATGTTAAAGGAAAACATAAAAGGACAATACTTAAGCCTAAGAATAGTGTATCCACCACTAGGCCTCTTCAATTACTCCACTTAGACTTATTTGGACCAACTAGAACAATAAGCCTTGGTGGGAAACACTATGGATTTGTAATAGTTGATGATTACACTAGGTTCACTTAGGTGTTCTTTTTTAGTGTAAAAAATGAAGCCTTAGAAAAATTCATAGCCTATACAAAAGTGACTCAAAATGAAAAAGGATACACAATGACTAGTATTAGAAGTGATCATGGCAAGGAATTCAAAAATATAGGATTTGATGAGTATTGCAATGATCAAGGAATTAGCCATAATTTTTCAGCCCCTAGGACACCACAACAAAATGGAGTAGTTGAGAGAAGAAATAGAACATTGGAAGAAATGGCTAGAACCATGTTGTGTGAGAATAATTTACCAAAATATTTTTGGGCTGAAGCTATAAACACATCTTGCTATATCATTAATAGAGCTATGATTAAACCCATGCTAAAGAAAACTCCTTATAAGCTTTACAAAGGTAAGAAGCCTAACATTAGCTACTTCCATCCTTTTGGCTGCAAATGTTTTGTCTTAAATAATGGGAAAGATAATTTAGGAAAATTTGATGCCAAGAGTGATGAGGGAATCTTTCTAGGATATTCCTCGAATTCAAAGGCTTAAAGAGTATATAACAAAAGAACATTGATGGTTGAAGAATCAATTCATGCTATATTTGATGAGTCAAATGATGTAGTTAAAGATTCAACCAATGATGAGGATGTTAAAATATTTGAGGAAAGTCCAAATTTAGAGGAAGATTTATTAGAAAAACTTGACTTAAATAAAGAAGATGAAGAAGAAATAGAGATATTAGAAAGAGAGTCTAGAGCACCAAGAGAATTAGGATATGTAAAAGATTGTGAAATAGTAAGAGATCCAACCCTTGGAGTTAGAACTAGATCATCTCTAAGGAATGTGTGTCAATTTATAGCCTTTGTATCTCAAATAGAACCTAGAAATGTCAATGAAGCCTTAGATGACAATAAAGGTTCTTAGCAATGCAAGAAGAATTAAATCAATTTGAGAGAAGCAAAGTGTGGAAACTAGTTCCTAGGCCAAGTGATCACTCTATAATTGGAACTAAATGGATATTCAAGAACAAAATGGATGAAAATAGTGTCATCATAAGAAATAAGGCTAGATTAGTTGCTAAAGGTTATAGACAAGAGGAAGGAATAGACTATGATGAAACTTATGCTCCGGTAGCTAGATTAGAAGCATTTAGAATGCTACTTGCCTTTGCATGCTATAAAAACTTCAAGTTATATCAAATGGATGTAAAGAGTGCATTTTTAAATGGTTTCATTAATGAAGAAGTGTATGTTGAACAACCTCCCGGCTTTGAAAATCATGAATTTCCTGAACATGTTTTCAAACTATCTAAGGCACTCTATGGTTTGAAACAAGCTCCTAGAGCTTGGTATGAAAGATTGTCAAAATTCCTAATTGAGAAATGATTTTCAAGAGGAAAAGTAGATACCACTTTGTTTATTAAAAATAAAAATAAAGATTTACTAGTTATTCAAGTGTATGTAGATGATATTATTTTTGGATCAACTAATGAATCTTTATGCCAAGAGTTTGCTAAGATCATGCAAGGTGAATTTGAAATGAGCATGATGGGAGAGCTCACTTTCTTCTTGGGACTTCAAGTTAAGCAAACAAAGGATGGAACATTCATCAATCAAACAAAGTATACTAAGGATTTGCTCAAGCGATTTGGAATGGACAATTGCAAACCTCAAGCAACTCCAATGGACACCAACATCAAGCTTGATAAAGACGAAAGTGGTAAGTGTGTAGACACTAAACTCTATAGGTCTATGATTGGTTCATTGCTATATTTAACTGCAAGTAGACCAGATATATTGTTTAGTGTATGCCTTTGTGCTAGATTTCAATCCTCTCCTAGGGAATCACACTTATTAGCAACCAAAAGGATCTTTAGATACCTTAAGGACACTCCCTCTCTAGGACTTTGGTACCCTAAGGACTCCACTTCATGCATTTTCAGATGCAGATTTTGGAGGATGCAAAATAGATAGGACAAGTACTTCAGGTACTTGCCAATTCTTAGGGAATAGATTAATCTCCTGGTTCTCTAAGAAACAAAATAATGTGGCTCAGTCCACAACTGAAGCTGAATACATAGCAGCAGGTAGTTGTAGTGCTCAAGTGTTGTGGATTAAACAACAAATGAAAGACTATGGTATTGACATGAAACAAGTCTCTATTAAATGTGACAATACCAGTACCATCAATCTATCTAAAAATCTTATTCAACACTCTAGGACTAAGCACATTGAGATTAGGCACCATTTTCTTAGAGACCATGTTCAAAAGGGGCATATAATTCTAGTGTATATTGACACTTTACATCAAATAGCTGATATATTCACCAAACCTCTTGATAGAGATAGGTTTTGTGTCCTTAGAGGTAAATTAGGACTCATGAATGTCCCTTAAGATGTATATGCTTCAAAATCTTGATGTTAAGTTTGTTTTAAAAGAGTTTTTCAAAGATTTTACTGGGCAAAGAGTATGAGAGATCGATCTCCTATTAATATAGATCGATCTCCATACTTTAAATAAGCCTAAAGCATTAAGGCTAAGCTCGACAGATCGATCTTCTCATCCATAAGATCGATCTCCTTAAGCCTTTGTTAAACAGCAGATCAATCTATGCATACGACAGATTGATCTCCTCAAGCCTCTGTTTAAGCAGCATATCGATCTATGCATTTGGCAGATCGATCTCCCTAAGCCTCTGTCAACCAGCAGATCGATCTGTGCAAACAACAGATCAATCTCCTCAAGCTTCTGTATTGTGAAGATCGATCTTATGGTACCATAGATCGATCTCTTCGAGCTTCTGGAAATGACAGATCGATCTGTCGTCTCGACAGATTGATCTCCTGTGCCCTGGACTATAAAAACTAGCGAAAAATCCCCAAATTTCAAATCTCCAAAATCTCAAATCCCTAAACTCCTGTAGTACCTTACCTCTCGATTCCCCCTCTAGATCGATCTTCGATAAGAAAATTGTTAAATCTTCTCTTCGATTCTTGATCTAGTAACCTACATTGCAAAATTTTTTCTCAAAATTCTTAGCTAAGTGCTCAATTTCTCTCTAGGTCGAATCTAGTTACTGTTTCATTGGTTAGTTGTTTAGAGAACTAGTTTTAAGTGTGTCTTGTGTCTAGAAAATGCCTCGTATTAAGAGAACAGCCAATAGAGAATCTAGACCAACCTCCTCTCAACCACCTTCTACCTCTTCAGTCACTACATTTAACAGGTGTTTTAAAACACCTGTAAAAAGGAAGAGTTGTGAAGAGTATTTTTCCACCATGCCAATTAAACATTAGTGAACCATCGATTTTTCTTTCTTAAATCGCATTGATTTTCTCAATCTACCCAAATTTGAAGAGTTTGGGTGGATTTCGTTTCTCAAAATCAATACTCCCGTACCTCCAAACATCGTCAGGGCATTCATTTCTAATGTCGAACTCACTTATGATCCTGACGATACTTACAAAATTCTCGGGTTTACCACGTATGTCATGGGTAAGTTAATTGCAATAGACCCTGATGTCTTAGCCCAAGCTTTCCACATAAGCAATGAAGGCTTGACCAATGAAGATGAGGAAGGCCCTTTGGAGTTTGATATTCCCGGGGATAAGGCGAGTGACCTACCAATGCACCCACGGTTACTCCACCTCATTATCTCGTGGAATCTTCATCCTTTCGGTACCCGTCATTCCACCGTTAGGAGGTTAGATCATTTTTGGATCCACCACATCCATTCCACAAGTCAAAAACCCAACCTTGTCAATTTTATCTATGAAGATTGGTTGAAGATCGTACGCGGCTAAGCCACCACGATAGTTTTTTCGCAATCGCTGGCGTACTTTCTCCAACGATTAGGACTGGACTGTAGTTGCGAAATGTTTTAAGTGCCTTCCCCAAAGAGCGTCTTAAACATCGAAACACTTCACCACATGGGATACTACAAAGACTTTCGAGGGGATTGGAAGAAGAAGCGGGAACAGTAGCCTGCAGCAGCTACGGAGGAAGATCCCTCAGATGAGCCTATGGATCCACCTGCTGCACCGACTGCGGGTCCATCATCTTCGACTACTCCGTCCATTGCAACTGCTCCCTCACCCACTGACATGGAGTCCATTATGACAATGATGAGTGCGCTGAATAGGAAGATAGATGAAGGTTTTGCAAACCTTCATGCCACCCAAAAGACGATGATCATGGAGCTGAACCGTAAAATAGATGAAGGCTTTGCAAGTCTTCATGCTACTCAGCAGGCGATGTATGATGAGCTTCAGGTCACTCGCACTCATGTTGAGGATCTCATGGATCGATTTCCTCCTCCACCTTAGGACTTCTTTGTTAGGACTATCTTTGCTATGTTTTCTAATTACTGGTTGTTTTTAACTGACTTTGCTTGAATGAGTATTTCATGGAATGTCAAGTTAGTTATTTTTCTTATTTTTGACTTACCATTTTGAAATGAATAGAGTGTTTACTCTGATTTAACCTTTTAGCACCATTGATATGACAAAAAAGGGGAGAAGAATAAGAAAACTTGTTTAAATGGTTTTAAATATGTTAAAGAAACATGTCTAATGGTTTAAAGGAATGATTAAAATGAGGGGGAGTTAAGAAAGTTAAGAGGCCAAAAGCCAAAAGTAAGGGGGAGCTTACAAAAGGGGGAGCTTGTGCAAAATGAAAATAGGTAACTAAACATGTTGATTGAATAGGTTTTATCATATCAAAAAGGGGGAGAGGGTTGAGATAATATATTTTGAAATGACAAAACAAGTAAATTCAATAATATAAAGATGATATACAAACATGTTTAGAGGTTATCAGTACTAGAACTTAAGTTTCTGTAGATGAGAGATCGATCTGGGATTATGAGAGATCGATTTCCTGGGTTTTCTTGGATGAGAGATCGATCTCCTGGGTTTTCGTGGATGAGAGATCGATCTGGGTTATGAAAGATCGATCTCCTGGGTTTTCTTGGATGAGAGATCGATCTCATGAAGACATGAGATCGATCTGTTAAGCTTTGAACTTGTTCAAAGGTATCAAGAAAGATTGAGATCGATCTATAAGGGTTATAAGATCGATCTGCCTAGTACAGGGTGCTGATGAGATCGATCTGGTATAGCAAGAGATCGATCTCCCCTAAAACAAAGGTAAAGGCAGTAGATCAATCTGTAATATCGATCTTTACTCAAACAAAGAGCTCAAGAGATCGATCTGGTATAGGAAGAGATCGATCTCCCCAAAGTCGGAGAGCTAAGGAGATCGATCTGGGTTAATGAGAGATCGATCTCCTCACTACGAGATTACCTGGCAGATCGATCTATAGATCAATCATGCCTTAAACAGAGAGATTGGAAGATCGATCTGCCTGTTCGACAGATCGATCTGCTCTAATATTTTCAAATTATGAGATCGATCTGCTCATATATGAGATCGATCTCCTTGCTTCTTTTTGCCTTGATCTTGCGGGGATTATAACTAAGAGATCGATCTAGTCAAGATGGCAGATCGATCTAGCACTCTACTGGAGGTTTCCAACGGCTCTTTTTATAAAATCTTAACGGGAAAAATAGCATTAAATGCTCCAACTACGAATCCTTCAGTATATAATCAAGCATTGAAGACAATGAGAAGTAGAGACTATTGCTGCACACTCTGTACATTCTTAAGAGTTTAATTCTTTCATTCCATTTGTCTTCAATCTTCATTCATTGAATTTGCTGTATAAGCTTGTGTAAAAGCTGTATTTGTCCTACCCACATTAAAAGCTTGATATTGTATTCTTCCTACTTTTGAGAGAAAAGAGGATTGTTCCTCAGTGAGATAAATCTTGTAAAACGGGGAATATATCTTTGTTTAAAAAGGGTAGAGAGGTTATTCCTTAACCTGAAAAAGGAGGTTGTAACTTTTGTTGAAAGTGAGAAAGAAAGCACTTGACAAGAAGGTCAAGGAGAGAGGACGTAGGCAAGAGATTGGCTGAACCTCTATAAACAACTGTGTTTGATACTCTCTTCCTTATCTTGCTTTAATTTGATTCATTTCATTATATTGTTTATTTATTATTTGTTAATTAAGTTCGAATTAATTTTAATTTGCCATTAACATTAGAAAACTGATTCACCCCCTCTCTCGGTAGAGCCAAGAGTATTGTTGGCAGTTAATTGTCATAAGGACATAACGAGATTCGGAAGAAGGCAAATTGAGTTTCGTTAGATTGAATCCTTTGAGATTAGACAAAAATGGGAGATAAGGCCTATAGGTTGGCGTTACCACCTGAATTAGCTGGAATCCACAATGTGTCCTATCTTATGATGTTTCAGAAATACTTTCCAGACTCAGCATATGTGATTGGATATGTGCTTCAAAAACTTAGGTCAATGAAAGTATAACGTATGATTGGAAAATCGATTTGGGTATTAGACATGAAAGAGAAAATATTGAGGTTTAAGATGATCTCCATAGTTAAGTATGATGGTAGTATTATACTCCGGAGAAAGTCACTTGAGGATGACAGTATATGATACGATAGATGTACCCAAAGTTATTTATGGACTCATTTGTCTTGGTTCTAATTTGGAGGACCAAATTTCTTAAGTGGGGGAGATTGTAAGACCCCGATTTTATCGTAAGAGCAAAAAGGGAATGAATAGAAATTTTTGAGTGCATTTAAAAATGCAAAAGGATGGAAATGGAATTCTCGAACACGTGCAAAGGTAAAATGGTCAAAAGATCAAAATTCGATATTAATCGGGACAAGAAATTTTAATTTAAAATACGAGCTAGAGAAATTTTGATCAATAACGAAGAAATAATTAAATTTCGGGTTAAATTGATCAAGATATGAATTTATTGGAATAAATCAAAATTTTCGCTTCGAAAAATAATCCCAAAAATAATAAAAAAATATACCGAAAAGGTAAAATCAGACTGAGAAATTTAATTACGGATTAAATGAATAAAATAAAATTGTTTTAGATATTTTTGGGAATTTTATTATTATTTTATTGAATAAAATAATAATAAAATTTAATTATAAATAAATAAATAAAGTTTAAAAAAAACGAAATTTGGAATCTGGATTGAAAACTGAAGAGAGAAAAGAAATAGAAACGAAAACAGAGAAGCGAAGGCCGACCGAGGAAGAGGAGGCTCACCGACGAGCTATCGGCAGCCAGGAACCCTAAGCGAGGGCCGATCGACAGCCATTGGCGTCGATTCAAGCCACACCGAGGGCCGATTTTGGAAGCCCAGGAGATGGCGCACCGATTGGTGCTGGAAGCATGCCGGGAACCGGCCGGACGGTGCCGACATGACCAAATGATGTCGAACCGGACTGAACCGCTGGATCGAACCGGACCGAATCGCTGGACCGAACCAGTCTGAACCTGTAAGACCCCGTATATGTATAATGGTAATGTGTGTAATTGGATCAAATAATATGAATGGACTTGTAATGTAAAGTATGATTGATGTAAGTCTATGGATTCAATGTATGTATGTGTAATATGAATTGTAACGTACATACAAGTTTCATTGAGTACGAATATGAAGAAATGAGTTCTGGCAAGTGATGGATGTGATTGAAACTCAAGATGAGTAGTGTGGTAAAATGGAATGGAGTTATGCTTCCATTTGGTTTCATGTAGCATACCTTTGGACATACAATGAATGCACACAAGTTTCAATGTGCATAAGGTATGAATGGATGCCATTTTCAAGTTATAAAGGTGGATGGATGAGAAAATGGCCATGGAAATAGATTAAGGATGTATTGGTATGAGTTGCAGTAAGGAAACTATAGGAAATCTGGAAAACATGAGGGCCAGATCGATCTCATAGGATGAGAGATCGATCTAAAAGAGCCAGAATGCTCTTATTTGGGCGAAAGAATAGAGCAGATCGATCTCCAATGGAGCCAGATCGATCTCCCAAGCATTCTGTAGTGAAAAGATCGATCCTCAAGCACCCAGATCGATCTCCTTAGCTCTCTGTTTGAGACCAGATCGATCTCATGCTTCGACAGATCGATCTCATGCTTTAACAGATCGATCTCATGCTTAAAAATGTCGTGAAAAAGAGGGATTTTAAGGGACCAGATCGATCTCCTCAAGCTATTTCTATATAAGGAGGGCTGAAAATCAGGAAATCTCGGGAAAAACACTAATCTTTCACTTTCAACCCAAAAACCTAACTTTCCCTCTCTAAAATCAGCCATTTCCAGCAAGAATTAAAGAGAGACCATTAGAGGCAAAGTTGTTCCTATTAAAGAGAAGAACAACATAGTGTGAAGGCATTTTTCCATTGTTGGTATTGAAGGAGTTAAGGGCATTGCCATTTGGAGCAAGAAGAAAAATCATATTTGGTAAGATTCTAACACTCCAATCCAAATACATTGTCTATTTAATTGATTTTGGAGTTGTTTGGCATGACTATTGATGGATAAATTATCTAGGGATGTGGTGGAATTGGTGTAACCTAGAAAACCTAGAATGGGTATGATGTGAGAATATATGGGTTGAATGAGTTTATGATTTATGGGCATGCTAAATTTGTTAGTGAGGTAATGCTTATGATTTTAGATGGTTAAATGAGATTACATTGTGTGTTTGGAGGAATTGTGAAATGGGTATGTATATGATTGATAAATGCCATAGTGAGGGGATTCATGAAATATGAACACTATGGGCTTTATGTCGATTTGATATCGATTTTGAATAAGATAATAGGTCCAAGAAGATCCATAGACTCGAGCTATGGGTAAAGTAATAAAACGAGGCCAAATAAGCCTTAATAGAGGCTATAGATTATATTGGATATAGCAAGCACAAGGGTTGCATTACATGGATCGAATATAATGCGGGATACGATTTTGTGTAGTCCCAAAGAGTTCGTTGAAGACGAATTGAACCGTACGAGTAAGCAGCTTAAGGAAGTGGAATCACGCATCGCGATTCCAGGTAAGGGAATTTTGTGAGTATATAGAGGTAGCTGCTCGTACTTTGAACTTGTGGGTGAATATTGGGTGTCTTATGAAATGCATGGTTGCTTAAATAAATGATTGATGGTATTCGTGAATGATGATGAGTATATGCGTGGTTTTGGATTTGAAGTGGATTTTATGAAATGGGATAGTAAGGCTAATAATTGCATAAATCTAATGTTTTGATGCTTTTCAAAACGAAATTGCTTGGTTTTAAGCAAGCTTGTAGATGGGTCGGCTAATATTGTATTGTGGTGGTGGAAAAGCATTTGTGAGTGCTAAACCCGATTTCCGGGATTGTTTTATTGTGTATGAGCCGCCTATCGTATTTGTATGACATAAATCGCGCTAGAGCCTCGCTCGCGCTGGATTTCTATGTTTTCATTTGTATGAAACGTGCTGGAGCTTAGCTCGCACCTTGATTGGAAATTATGTTGATGTTTATAAACCGTACTGGAGCTTTTGCTCGTACGTGGCTTTTGAGTGGTTGTCTTTTGAGTATAACCGTACTAGAGCTATGCTCGTACGCGTCTCCTTACGAGAGGATGCATGAGTCGTGCTAGAGATTTGCTCGCACAAGTTTGCACATTGTGATAAGCATAAGGTTGTGAAAGTTGGTAAGATCCTTAAGCCTTACATCCTTAAGCCTTACATCCTTAAGCCCAAAGAGGCGGGGAGGCTCTGTTCGGCGGGGAGGCTCTCTTACGGTGGGATCCTTAAGCCAACATCCTTAAGCCCAAAGAGGCGGGGAGGCTCTGTTAGGCAGGGAGGCTCTCCTACATGGGTACAGTAAGATCCTTAATCCCTACATCCTTAAGCCAACATCCTTAAGCCCAAAGAGGTGGGGAGGCTCTGTTAGGCGGGGAGGCTCTGTTCGGTGGGGAGGCTCTCTTACGGAAGGATCCTTAAGCCCTACATCCTTAAGCTAACATCCTTAAGCCAACATCCTTAAGCCCAAAGAGGCGGGGAGGCTCTGTTAGGCGGGGAGGCTCTGTTAAGCGGGGAGGCTCTGTTAGGCAGGGAGGCTCTCCTTCACGGAATATGGAAAACTCTTGGTATGGGGTAGATAAGACCTAGGAATGGCACCCCCAATCACGATATGAGTCTGCGGAGTACGATGTACCGTGTATATCACATGGAGTACGATGTACCGCATGATGGTTATGTGATGAGAAAGTCTGGCGAGGGATAATCCATCTTCGTGCCAGCATGATACCCCACACACCTGGATGAGTGTGGTCTGGGATGATTTATGATGTAATGGTTCACATAGGCACTTTTGATATAGTGACCTAGATTTATACACATGCGTGAATTGTGGAATGAAAATGTGGTTGTGATTGTGATTTGATTTGGTGGTGTTTATGATGTTGGTTTAAAAAGGAGGTTTCTTAATGAATTGCCCTTTTATGAATTTAAATGAGATTGAGCATGAGATGATTTATACATGATGTTTTTACCATGTTTTATATGCCAACGCACATGATTTTAATACATGATATATATGTATACTCATATGGCATAGTTTTATTCCTCATGCTCCTACTATAATGATTTATGCATAACACTATCAGCATGTAGATAGAGTAGTTATCTACCATGCTTGCATTATTGCCTTACTGAGCGTGTGGTTGCTCATCCCACTCTATTTTTCCCCCTACAGAGCGTGCATAGTAGCCCAGTAAGGACTGAGGCCTGGTATTTTGGACTCCACTGCATCTCCATTGCTAAGAGGTATATACACAGTGATTCTTTTTGTATCTAAACAATGTAAAAGCACAGTATTCTTTTGAGTTGTAATTATGGGGGATGTAGATGTCAGTAAAACATGTATTCGTATAAGTACACGATTAAATGCACATGTATGACATCATTTTAATTAATTGAGAATGAATGAGACTTGGTGTTTATTATTGACTCACAGCCCAACAGTGTGTGGTGAGTTTAGTTCACGACCGGGTAAGGTAACAGTAAAACGCGAAATTTTTTTTGTGATTTTCGGTTAAAGAGAATGGAATTGGGTCGTGACAGAACCGGGTTGAACCGGACCGAACCGGTTCAGCTAAAAAAAAGAAAAGGAAAAAAAAGAAAAAGGGAAAAAAGAAAAAGAGGAAAAATTAGAGAAAATTTTAGTGATGCAATCGAGCTTCGAGTAAGTCGATAAGCGGTCAAATTGACCGATTTAATTTTCGAAATATTTAATTTGTTAAATAATCGACTGAAAGTTTACCCGAAATATATTTAATTGTGTAGCTCGACGATTGGCATCAACCGAGAGCTTGAGACAACCTCGATTTGTGTACGATCATGGAATCACGGGTAAGTAACCCTTATTTATGACAATTTATATCGTTATGCGTGTTAATGAATTTCGAATTTAATTTTCGCATAAATGAATTAAATTCTGGAAAATTGAATAAATTGTCGTAAATACTAAATTGAGATATCCGAGAATTTAGAACGAGGCTAAATAATTACTGATGGGCCCAACGAGCCCAATAGGCCTCGGTAATGTGAATAGTAAGTGAAAAATGGGCTTAAGGCTGATTAAGGCCTATTATGGTGCCATCGGGCCCAATATAGGTAAACGGGCCCAATGATTTAAATTATGCCGAGAGAATATGAAATACAATTAAATTGTATTGTAGTTGACCTGATGTATATGTATCCGCAGTTTCGGAGATTGGATTCGAAGCAAATCGAACTGCGTGACGAGACATCGATGGAAAGGTCAGACTGTATAGAAAATAAGGTAAGGGAATTGTGTGAGTAGCTAGAGGTAGCTACGCATATTTTAATAGCTTTTATGTACACTGATTATGTATGTATACACTGTTATTGTATAATAATCCTAAAAGTGGTTTAAATGATTTAAGGATCGAAATAGATGAAAAGACTATTTTACCCCTATTGAGGGAAGTTCACCTAAGGATGGTGAAAGCATGACATGCATGAAATGCATGATTTAAGGACTTTTATGATTAAGAAATTTTATTGATTTTAATCAAAGCAAATCGATAGATTGGCCAGTAATTGCATGAATTTCACATGATAACACTACGTAAGTGTTATTTGTATTTAAATGGAAATTTCTTTGGAAAATAGGCCAACTATCAAGTTTATATGGAAACAAATAGTGCCGACACGTAGTTCGCACCATATCTGCATTTGTGAATGTGCATAAATGTGCTAGACCGGTTGCTCGCACTGACTTGTGTGACATCATATGCATGAAATGTACTAGAGCGGTTGCTCGCACTGATTTTTATTATTGTGAAATGTATGAGAGGTGCTGGGGCATAGCTCGCACTCTGTTTTGACATTTTTTGACATGTTTTGATTGTTTGACTCAAAAAGGTGCTAGAGCGATTGCTCGTACTAGTTTTTATTATTTGACATGCATAAGAGATGCTGGAGCTTAGCTCGCATCCTGTTTTGATATTATATTGCATAAAAGCCGTGCTGGAGTGTAACTCGCACGAGATTTGATTTACTTGAGCATTCATTTGTGCTGGAGCGTTGCTCACACAAAGTTTTACGTGGTTTTCATAGTTCATTTTAATGCCGTACTGGAGTTTTTCTCGTACAAGGTTTTCATTCACTTTTTATGCATATTCGTATTAGAGCATTGCTCGTACGTGGATTTTACTTGAAATTATAATCAGTTTAAGTTGTACGGAGTGCTGCTCGTACACAGATTTCATTGATTTCTATGAAACCGTGCTAGAGCTTCGCTCGCACGAGGTTTTCTGATATCATGAATATGCATGGAGCCGTGCTAGAGCTTCGTTTGCACAGGGATTTATATTACATGCATATAGCCGTGTTGGAGCCTCCTGTAGACTGTGTGTCACAGTGAGATGATATGCTCACACGTGCATACTGAGACAGAGATGATATGGGTGGATAAGAACTATTGCAGACACCCCTGATTGAGCTTAGGTTCACAGAATACATTGTACCGTGTATGTCACGCGGAGTACGCTGTACCGTGGGGATTGTTGGAGTGGAGTGGCATTAGCCACGAGGCAGCAAGCCTTGCCCTCGCAATGTTGGTGTTATGCTATTCTGGCGGGTTGGACGATCCACCTCCCGTTCCAGTTGTGATACCTCGCACACTAGGTACCGTGTTGCCAGGGATCACTAGGATATGGTCATAGTCCTCGATGTTACTGATAAAATCAGCTGATTCTCTCACATGATATAACTATTGGTCGATAGACCAGGGTAGACCCGAAGGAGGGGTCAGGCCCCCGATTTTATGATTTTATACTGTGATTGCTAGATTTCAGATGATTTTATGATATGTGACCCTGAAAGAAGGGTGGTTTTATAACCGAAGTTTTATAATGAATTTTAACGAATTGTTTTATCAGTTGAAATGGAATTATGAGATTATTTTATGAGTTGATTGACCTAGAAAGGTTAGTTTTTACTGCAGTTTTAATGAATTGATTTAAATGCAGTAGCATGTGAAGTTTTCCATGCTTTCATTTGAAATCCATGATTTGTCTTACATGACATAAAAGACTGCATGATCTTGATTAAATTCATGCTTATTATGATTTAATGATGTCACATAAAATGCTTTAATGCATAAGTAGTATGATTTATATATGCACAAATAGTTTTATACACTAAGTCATCGATGTTTGCATGACTTTTTGCGTGAAATTTTAAATGAAAAGAAATGGATTTAAGGGCATGCCATTATGAGCATGTAGATAGTGGAACTATCTACTTACTTGCATAATTGCCTTACTGAGTGTGTGGTTTGCTCACCCCCTTATTTTCCCATCCTTTCAGAGCACTCGTAGTAGTTATTGAGCGGCTGAGGACTTGCATGCTTGGTATCCGTTGCTTCCCATCGAGAGACAGGTATACACATTTGTATAGTTTTGTATCTAAATATGTAATGCACAGTACTGTAAATGGATATGATGTCGGGGATGTAAAGTTATAAATACTAATGAGTATGTATTTATTTAAAGTCAAATGATAGTAAACTCTGATATGTGAATGAGATTATGAAAGTGGAAAGGTAAATAGTATGAGGTGACTAACACCGAATCATAGCCCAACTGTTTGTAGGATGGTCACGATGAGAGAAAGGTAAGAATTAAATAATAAACGAAAAAATGAAAAATTTACTCTGATTTTTAGGTAATTTGGGTTGTGACAACATCCTTCTCTAAAGCTGTTGTAGTTGATCCAGTAATTGTACTACCATTGTAGTAGTACAAATTGTTCTTCATTATGTCTTTCATAATCACCAAAGCATTAGACACAACTTTTAAAACTCCATCTCGAATAATTACCCCATAACCTTTAGATTCTATGTCTCCCAATGAGATGAGATTCTTCTTCAACTTTGGTACATACCGAACTTCTGTTAAAACTCTTGTTAATCCATCTTTATTCTTTAACCGGATTGAACATATCCCTAAAGTTTTGCATGAGTTATCATTACCCATGAAAAAAACTCCACCATCTAGCTCTTTGAAGTTGAAGAACCACTTCTTTTGTGGACACATATGATAAGTACAACCCGAATCCAAAATCCACTTATTTCTTCTAGATGTGGATGGTTAATTGACCAACGCGAAATCATCATTATCATGTTCGACTACATATGCATCAGAAGTAGTTTTACCCTTGCCCTTATCTTTCTTCTATAGCTTTGGATAATCTTTCTTCCAATGCCCTTTTCTCATGATAAAAGGCACATTCATCTTTATCAGGTTTTTTCTTCAAACGAGATCTTCCCCTACTTTCTTATCTCCGACTTTAGCTTTGTCCCCTAACTGTGAGCGCCTTTACTGATTCGTCCCTATTCTCTTTCTGATCCTTCTTTCGAATTTCATAATTAAGCAAACTGCACACACTTCTTCAAAGGATAATTTTTTCTTTCCATGAATAAATATAATGCACAAATGATCTAACTCATCAAGAAGAGATCCTATTAGCAGCATAACCTTTTGCTCATCTTTGAAGGTTTCATCAAAATTCAACAAATCGGCTAATAAACAGTTAAATTCGTCAATGTGATAACTGATATTCATACCCAATTTCAACTGAAGACAATAGAGCCTTTCTAACAAATGAAGTCAATTCTTATTGATTTTCTTCATGTATTTATTCTCTAGCGCCTCCCATAATATTCTGGCAGAAGTTTCCTTCATGAATGTATACTTATGTTCTTTGTAGAGACATGAACGAATCAACCCACATGTTTTCACATTCAGTCTCTCCCAATCTTTTTCTTTAATCTCACTTGGTTTCGTTTCTTCTAGAGTGATGTCTAAATCTTGTTGACATGGGAAATCCTTAACTTTGCTTTGTCAGAGGTCGAAATTATTTCAACCATCGAATTTCTCCACTTCAATTTTTGCATTTGTTAACAAAATCATCTTTGATGGTGATGGTAATGTTGATGATGATGTTGCCATTTCTGCTTCAAACTACTCTCCAAAATTTATACGTAAATAGTAACCATATATCAAAACAATGCGACACTCTAATTAGTACCGTGTACTATAATAGAGAATGCAACCTGTGTGAACAGTACACCAAGTTAGCTCCTAGGAAAGAGAGGTGGGCTACCAAGACACCCAAAATACCAAGTTTTTCCTTAGCTAGAGGCTTCCTAGACATGCACTTCCACTTTATCTCACTTCTGACGTACACGGTACAAATATAGTACAACAAAATGCTTAATCAAACAACTTAGGAACAATTCTTTTTTGATGTGGAAGATCAGACAACGCTGCAACCACAAAGTATATTACGACAACCAAGAGCTCCCATACCAATTGTTGTGCACAAGCAGAAGTACAAAACACTATTATAACTACTAATTATTGAAGCAGAATTATAAATTAGTAGAAGACAAATGCTAAACAAATAATCAAATGCAAAGCATAAAGGAAGAAAAGAAAAACATAAGAATTTACGTGGTTCGATATAATTACTTATGTTCATGGGCTCTGCTGAAAACCTTCACTAATTTCAAAGTATAATTATTACAAAATCTGAACAAAATTGTAAAATCCAAAAACTAATGGGAGAAAACAAAATACAAATATAGAGACTATTTATATTTTTCTCAATGATCATTTAAACAATTACCTCAAACTTAAATTTATAAGTCAAAACTTTTTTTTTCTTTTTATAATTTTTTTAATATGAGATTCTTTACTAGACTAATGAACCATTTTAATTTAAACCTAAAGACATTGGTGAGAGATTGTAAAGGACAAAACTTGAATGGTAGTGTCTGAAATGCAAGATTGACCAAGGTTTGATTGCTATGGATAATTGTGCAGGTCAGAGTTAATAACCACAATCGAGAAGGCGGAGGCAAAGTGATTGAAGAGAAATAGCAACTTTTTCTTTATTAAAAATTTGACAGCTTGGAAATGGCATGGGATAGTTGTGTTAATAAATTTGTAGTTTTTCTATGCATAAATAATTGTTTGATTTTTTCGTTTAAAAATTTTTAGCATTTATATAATTATAGTAATAAAAAAATAATTTATATTAAGATGATTTTAAAAATTATGTATTTTAGGAATCAAAATAATAATAATAATAATAATAATAATAATAATAATAATAATAATAATAATAATATTTCTTATTATTTTCAATACATATAGTAATTATCTTACACTCATTCTCATCAAATTAATTCTTGTTAAATTGATTTATTCAAGAGTCAACTCTTATTAATTTGATTATATTGATTTGGTAATGATGAATATATATATATATATATATATATATATAAAATAATAATTACACATTTTTAAAAGAATATGGTGTATTATTATTATTTTATTAGTACTTAAAATATTCATTATTTTAAATCATCCTAATATAAATTATTTTCTAATAATAATATAATAAAGTGATAAAAATCAATTTTAGGCCCAGTTTTTTTTTTTGTTGGATTCGTTTAAATGCTAATCAGGTAAAAGAGAGATTAATTGTAAGACCCGAATTTAATTAAAATACGAAAATTAAATAAGAAAAGTGATAAGTTACATATTATACATATTAATTGACATATTTTCCCATGATTTAAATTCTTTTATATGCTTAATTTTTGGATTTGACTTATATTTTCTATTTTGTATTGTGAATGAAGGAAAATGGACAAAATGGACTAAAAGCTGCAAATTCTGCTCAAGTCACAAAATCTGAAGAAATCTTGGAATTCAAGTCAGGATCTATCACTTGTAGTTGAAGTTGACTGAAACAGTCTAAAGATGGCAAGTGGAAGATTTTAATTATTAAGGAAGAGATTTGCAATGACTGTCTTTGGCAAGTGGTGGAAAAAGGAAAGAAGTTTAATTGTAATCAAATTCAATCAGAGAACTTTCCTTTGGAAACAGATTCTGGGGTTAGGATATTTAGTATTTATAGACTAAGAGTGGCTAGGGAGGGATCTCAATTCTGAAATCTTGAATATTCATACAATTTTATATTTTCTTTAGTGTTTTTCTTTGAACTTATGGCTTGCTAAGTTTTTAGTCTAGCCAAAGGATAATTAAAGTTTGGGTTCTTCAAGAATTGTGAGATCTAATTAGTTTTATATTGTTCTTTTATATCTTTATTATTTATATGTCTTCTGTTCTTATTTAAATTATTATTTTGATTGATTGTGCAAAAAGGGCCCTTTGTTCAATTGTCAGGATAATATATCGCCAATTAGAAACCTGAATCCGTAATTGTTTAGGTATTCTAATATAAGTGGTAAATAACATAATTGATTTCAGACAGGATTTCGATTCTCTGTTAATAAGATATATAATCTAGCTTAAATGAACCTACATGTGTGTTTGTTGGTTAGAATTGGTAGTCTCTCTAGTTTTCAATGCTGTTGGTAAATTAAATCTTAAGATCGTATCTAAGGTTGTTTAACTGACAAGAGAAATAATTAGAGATCGTATCCTGATTATCGAAGAAGTAAGGAGAGATAGGTTGTTAGGTCGTACCAATAACCATAACCAATTTAGTAAAGATTAAAAGAATTTATTTTTGCATCAATGATCAATTCCATGAACCCATTCTAAGATTATTCCTTTGGTTGGATGTTCTCATCATATTTATTTTATCCAAATATTTTATATAGCGATTTTACTTCCTAGAATTTAATTTAATTTTTATTTTCATTCTCCCAAAATCCCCATTTTACTTTTTAATATTTTGCAGAAAAATAAATCTTACCAATCTCTTGGGAAACGACCTTACTCATTTATACTGCAGTTCTAATCTATTTTGAGTAGGAATTATTATTGTTGGTTTCGACAGCCACCAATTTTTGGCGCCGTTACCGGGGATTGGTTTTTAATTAGATTTATTTTGATGCCCCGTTCTTTTCGAGCAGGTGAATTAATCCCATACGACCCTGAGATTGAGAAGACAGCTAAGCGGAATAAGAAGGAAACTAAAATTCAAAAGGCACAAGAAGGTACATCTTCATCCCCTGAACTGAATTTAGCACTTGATTTGACCAATTCATCTAGTGATTCTGAGACAGAAGAAATAATGGCTGAAGAAGAGCAAACTTTAAGACAGTTGGCTGCACCACCTGTAAATCAACAACCCCTCTGCATTCATTACCCGACTTTGCAAGCAGATTTTGAGTTAAGATCGGGTTTGATCCATTTGCTTCCCAAGTTCCATGGTCTTGAGAATGAAGATCCTCACAAACACTTAAAAGAATTCCATGTGGTATGTTCAAGCCTGAAACCACAAGGAGTTACTGAAGAGCAAATCAAAATGCGAGCTTTTCCATTCTCACTAGCTGATAGAGCAAAAGATTGGTTGTTCTATTTACCTCCTGGCTCTGTAACTACATGGACTGAGATGGTAAGACTTTTCTTGGAAAAATTTTTTCCTGCTTCAAGAGCTGCCAGCATTAGAAGAGAGATATGTGGAATCAAGCAGAAAGATATTGAGACTCTTCATGAATATTGGGAAAGATTTAAGCAACTTTGTGCAAGTTGTCCTCAACATGGGATTTCCGAACAACTCTTAGTTCAATATTTTTATGAAGGATTGTTACCCATGGAAAGAAGGATGATGGACGCAGCCAGTGGAGGTGCGATAGTGAATAAGACGCCTAGAGAGGCTAGAGATTTGATTTCCACCATGGCTGCCAACTCCCAGCAGTTTGGATTCAGACAAGACATACCTCACAGAAGAGTAAATGAGGTAAATACACATTCTCTTGAGAATCAAATAGCTAATCTAACATCTGTTGTTCAACAATTGGCTATAGGAATGGGAAACGTACAACAAGTTAAAGCCTGTGGAATTTATGCTGCTACTGGACACCCAACCGACATGTGCCCTACACTTCAAGATGAACCTCATGAGCACGTAAATGCAGTTGGAGGATTTCCAGGTCCACCCCAAAGGAATCACGATCCATATTCAAACACTTATAACTCAGGGTGGAGAAATCATCCCAACTTTAGCTACGGAGCAAGGCCTCAATTTCAGAATTCTCAATATAGCCAGCCTGCTCCACAACAACAGCAACATCAGCCATCCTCAAGTTCAGGTACATCTCTTGAAGAAATTGTTAAATCACTTGCAATTAACACACAACAATTTCAACAGGAGACAAGGACAAGCATCAAGAAACTGGAGGATCAAATGAGTCAGCTAGCCATTTCTGTGAATAGACTGGAATCTCAAGGAAAATTGCCCTCACAGACAGTCATCAATCCTAAACAGAATGTTAGTGCAATGACCTTGAGGAGTGGAACCGAGGTAGGGGAGTCTAGCAAGACAACCCGAAAGCACATTCCAGAAGAAGCTGAAAAGGAAGTTACTGCATCCCAACCACAGTTGGATCACCCTAAGGAACCTAATGGCACGCAACAAAACGTTTTTACACCAGTACCTCCTTTTCCTTTCAGATCATCCAAATCCAAAAAAGAGGAGGAGGAAAAAGAAATTTTTGACATATTTCGCAAGATTGAGGTAAATATTCCTTTACTTGATGTAATTAAATAGGTACCTCGATATGCCAAATTTCTCAAGGAGTTGTGCATCAACAAAAGGAAACTGAAAGGTAATGAATTTGTTAGCATGGGTGAGAATGTTTCAGCTGTCCTTCAGAAAAAGTTACCTCCTAAATGCAAGGATCCAGGTATGTTTACTATCCCTTGTAAGGTAGGTAATCTTAAAATTGAAAGAGCAATGTTAGATCTAAGAGCTTCAATTAATGTCATGCCTCTGTCTATTTATAAGTCTTTGAATGTTGGACCATTAAAAGAGACTGGTGTGATTATTCAACTTGCTGATAGATCTAACGTTTATCCTGAAGGTGTCTTAGAAGATGTTCTGGTGCAAGTAAATGGATTGATCTTCCCTGCTGATTTTTATGTGCTTGATATGGATGATGATGACTTATCTAGATCTTTGATTTTGCTAGGAAGACCCTTCTTAAAAACATCTAGGACTAAAATTAATGTGCATGAGGGTACACTCACAATGGAATTTGATGATGAAATCATTAAGTTTAATATCAATAATGACTGTGAGAGTTCTAGGATTTACAAGGAAGAGATAAAGGCTTTTCATGATCATATAGTCCCCAAGAAAAATTTTTATGTTGGTCAGAAAGTTAAACTATCTCACTCTAAATTAAAAATATTTCCTTGTAAATTTCGTTCTAGATGGTTAGGCCCTTATATTGTTACTAACGTATTTCCTCGTGGTAAAATTGAAATTCAAAGTTTGGATACAGGTCAGGTCTCTAAGGTCAAGGGTCATCGTTTAAAGCCTTTTTACGAAGGTCTACAAGGGCATGAAGTTGAACGAATTGGGTTGAAATGTCCAACATATAATTGAACATGACTGTGTCTAGCCAAAGACTTTAAAGAAAGGCACTTTTTGGGAGGCAACCCAAAATTTCTCTTTATTTTATTTTATTTTTTTCGTAACTATTTTTTTCTTTTATTAGTAGGAAGATTAATTTTGTTTTGAGTTTAAAAAAAAAAAAAACACAGAAGTATGTCTTTGATAAGGCGTGCCCACGCCTTATCAAAACACTGCTTCTGCCTCACATAAAAAAAAAAAAAATTACAGAAGCTGGTTTTCAATAGGGCGTGGGCACACCCTATGAAAACCTAACTTCTGTAGTAACAAAAGAAAAAAAATATATTATTATTATTTTTTTTACTTTATTTATTTATTATTATTATTTTTTTCTTTCTCAGTCAACTGAATTTTTTTTCTCTCTCGCAGGCACCATCTTCACAGTCCCGACCATAGCTACCAGGAACTCCCCTCTCCCAGCTTCCAGGACCTTACCGGCAGCAGCAGTACCGGCGACCGCTCTTCCAGGAATTCCACACCTGAGCCCCATGTCGGAAAAAACCCCCGACTGCAGCAATCCCAATTTCCAGCTCCATCGCTTTTTGCAGCACTCACCGAAGCCGACCAGCGATCCACACAATCGGCAGCTTCTTCACAACCTGCAGACCCTCCCCATTCTCGGCACCATCTTCATCTCCCCGAGCTCCATTTCCGATTGTAACAACATCCACCGGAGCCCAATACCGGCAGCTTCCTCCCGAGCTCCCAAATTCCAATCAGCAGCACAGCATTCACCGGCAGGAGCAACATTCCAACAGCTCGGCACCAGCAGCAGTTCCGGAGCAACAACAGCCTGCTCTCTTGCTCCATTCTTACCAGTCCTCTCGGCTGCAGTTCATCTCCACTGGAATCCAGTTGTAACCCGCGATCAGCAACCCACGATCTGCAACCTTCTTCAAGTACCCCGAACACCCTCACCGAAACCGACTGCAGCCCCTTACAGCTCCAGCAGAACCGAGACCAGCAATTCCACCGCCGGCCTCACCATCGAACCCACCAGACCAGCAAATGCCGAACCAGAGCCGCGCCGATCACTCCCTCTTCCCGAGCCTCCAATTCCCACAAACACCAATCCTCAACCAATTTCCAGCAGCCCGACAACTCCCTTTTTCCCGAGCTTCACACAACAGCACTGAACAATATTGATTTTTTTATATTTTTTTAAAAATAAAAAAATAAAAAATTGATGGTTGCTTTAGTTAACTGCGGAATTTTAGCTATACCATTTTTAATTATTAACATTATCTAATGGTATAGTTATTTTTACTTGTTGAAGATTAACACTCGCACAGAGAGAGGAAGTTTTCTATGGGAGTGGAATGCAAGGAGCTTCATTCTTTCGTAAGCATGCTTGGATTGGCGAAATCGTGGAAATCAATACCATGTTTCACGTTGCTCAATATTTTTCAGGGAAGTTTCCTAATTTCTCTTAATTCTTTACAGTTTATGAACACTTATTTTGATACATTGGGGACAATGTATAGTCTAGGTGTGGGGGAGGATATTTAATTGTGACTCTGATGTTTGTTTCATTATTCTTTCATTCTTGATTAATTTTCATGAAAATTTTTGCAAATCTAAATTTTTTTTTTCAAAAGGTACATTAGTTATTATTTGTGATTTCTTTGAGTTCTAGATTTTTCCAATGCTTATTCCATGAAAAAAAAATGTGATTTTCATATGTGCAAAACAATTTTGAATTCTCATTAAAACACTGATTAGTTACTTTTGATTCATTAAATGAAAAAATGTATAGGATCTTGCACATATAACCATTTTTGGTGAGATTTGAGCCTATGAGCATTCATTACATCATGCTCTATTTCTTTGTTTGTGTGATTGTCATACATAGTTGATTATTCTAGAACTTGCTCTATCATACATGTCTCAATCAACCCCTTTGATGAATATGATGCAATTAATCAAATAAGGGCATTTAGGTTAGACCATTTTTCTTGTCATTATACCTTTCTTGTCAAGCCTACCCCTATTATAATTAACCCCTAGAGAAACCACTTTGAGCCTAACATTTTTCTTTGAATTAAACCACATTACAAGCCATAATAAACCTTTTTGTTGATTTTTTCCTCTTTTTGAACCTTGAATTGATGAATCATATAGACTTATGCACATGAAATTTCAAAATATTTTATGAAAAGATTGCATATGTTGAAAAATTAGTATTTCAAGCTATTACTTTCATTGAGTTCTTCTCTTTTGAAAAAGAAAAACGAAAAAAAAAAGGTTGAAAAAAAAAAAAAGAGAAAAGAAAAGAAAAAAAAGAAAATGAAAAATAAAAAGAGATGTGCAATTTTCAATGCTTGGAAGCTAGTTATGGAATTATTTGTAGTTCAATCAATACGCATAGTATAATTGGGTGAATGTGATAGAAATCATTGATTTGAATTTTATGTGACAAGTTTTGTATGATTCTGTCAAATTCTCAAACCTAAAAATCCTTTTATCATACCTTACCTAAGCCCCAATACAACCCTTTTAGACCCTTAGATTTTTGCATCTTAATTTATTCATTGGTGGAAGAGATGTGATGAATTTGCAAGCTTATGGTAAGAAATCTTCTATGCAATGACTTGAGAGTTCATTGATATATGCCTTAAACACTAAGAGTGTGATGAGTGAAATCCAATTGCGAGGGTGTTGGATTCTGTGTACTTTATGAATTTAATTGAATCATTAAAGTGCTATTCATGTGTGTTATGAGAATTTGCCTTAAAAAAAAAAATTGTGTTTTAATTATTAAAATGAATGTGTTTTGGATGAGCATATGAAGAGTATGAAGGAATGATGAGAAGAGATTATAAATTTAGACTAGTGTATGCTTGAGGACAAGCAAGGTTTAGGTGTGGGGGAATTTGATAAGTTACATATTATACATATTAATTGACATATTTTCCCATGATTTAAATTCTTTTATATGCTTAATTTTTGGATTTGACTTATATTTTCTATTTTGTATTGTGAATGAAGGAAAATGGACAAAATGGACTAAAAGCTGCAAATTCTGCTCAAGTCACAAAATTTGAAGAAATCTTGGAATTCAAGTCAGGATCTATCACTTGTAGTTGAAGTTGACTGAAACAGTCTAAAGATGGCAAGTGGAAGATTTTAATTATTAAGGAAGAGATTTGCAATGACTGTCTTTGGCAAGTGGTGGAAAAAGGAAAGAAGTTTAATTGTAATCAAATTCAATCAGAGAACTTTCCTTTGGAAACAGATTCTGGGGTTAGGATATTTAGTATTTATAGACTAAGAGTGGCTAGGGAGGGATCTCAATTCTGAAATCTTGAATATTCATACAATTTTATATTTTCTTTAGTGTTTTTCTTTGAACTTATGGCTTGCTAAGTTTTTAGTCTAGCCAAAGGATAATTAAAGTTTGGGTTCTTCAAGAATTGTGAGATCTAATTAGTTTTATATTGTTCTTTTATATCTTTATTATTTATATGTCTTCTGTTCTTATTTAAATTATTGTTTTGATTGATTGTACAAAAAGGGCCCTTTGTTCAATTGTCAGGATAATATATCGCCAATTAGAAACCTGAATCCGTAATTGTTTAGGTATTCTAATATAAGTGGTAAATAACATAATTGATTTCAGACAGGATTTCGATTCTCTGTTAAGAAGATATATAATCTAGCTTAAATGAACCTACATGTGTTTTTGTTGGTTAGAATTGGTAGTCTCTCTAGTTTTCAATGCTGTCGGTAAATTAAATCTTAAGATCGTATCTAAGGTTGTTTAACTGACAAGAGAAATAATTAGAGATCGTATCCTGATTATCGAAGAAGTAAGGAGAGATAGGTTGTTAGGTCGTACCAATAGCCATAACCAATTTAGTAAAGATTAAAAGAATTTATTTTTGCATCAATGATCAATTCCATGAACCCATTCTAAGATTATTCCTTTGGTTGGATGTTCTCATCATATTTATTTTATCCAAATATTTTATATAGCGATTTTACTTCCTAGAATTTAATTTAATTTTTATTTTCATTCTCCCAAAATCCCCATTTTACTTTTTAATATTTTGCAGAAAAATAAATCTTACCAATCTCTTGGGAAACGACCTTACTCATTTATACTGCAGTTCTAATCTATTTTGAGTAGGAATTATTATTGTTGGTTTCGACAGCCACCAAAAAGATGGGGGATGTATGAAGGAAGGTCAGGTTAAATTGATTCCGAAACAAGAGCAAGGGTAAAATGGTAAAAATATCAAAACCCGGTATTAGGGCGATAAGAAAATTTTAATTTAAAATAAGGATGTAAGATATCTTGATCGATAATAAGGAAATTATAAATTTTGGGTCAATTGATCAAGATTCGAAAATTTTAAAAAATATCGAAAAATTTACCCGAAAGATATCTCGAAAAGCGTGAAGGAATAATATCAAAAATTTGAAGAAAAATATATTTAATAAGTTAAATTTAAATTAAATAAATTAAATTAAAATAAAAATAATATAAATGTAGATATTTTGGATTTTATGGAGTATTTTAATGAATAGTGTAATAATTAAATAAATAAATAAAAATAAATAATAATAAAAGAAAGAAAAAAAAGAGACAGAAAATGAAATCGTGAAAGAGAAGCAGAGAATGAAAACGGAAGCCGCGATAACCGAGGAAGACCGGACCCCCGTCCGGCGACCAACGGCTCCGACGAGGCCACGAGGAGGTAGAGGAGAGATCGGCGAGCACGTGGGCACCGGGATCACACCGTGCAGTGGCCAGAGGAAGCCGATCGGAGGAGAGAAAAGGCGACGGGATTGAGGGGCTCGGTCCCGGCGAACGGCGGCGTCTTGGCTCCGATCCGACCCCGCAAAATGATCCCCAGGCCTAGACGATGTGATTGGTGGTGGTGGCAGCCACCGAAACCGACGGACGGCGTCGAAAACGGCTGAAAAGGAAAATGGGTTCGACGGCCGGAGGAGAACAGGCCGGACCGGCCATTTTTCGGCGAGCTCGAGGCGAACCAAGCCCAGATTCGTGATGCGGACGACCCAGCGGAGCGATTGGCTGTGGAAGCCGACAGAGAACCGGCCTGCAAGGCGGTGAATCGACGGTGAACCGGTCGAACCGGAGTGAACCGACGGTCTGAACCGGTCCGAACCAGACTGAACCGGTTCAGCCAAAAAGAGGAGGAAAAAAGGAAGAAAAAGGGAAAAAGAAAAAGAGGAAAAAATTGGGGAAAATTTCAGTGATGCAATCGAGCTTCGGGTAAGTCGATAAGCGGTCAAATGGACCGATTTAAATTTTGGAATATTTTATTTAATTAATTTTGGGCTGAAAACTTACCCGAAAAATTGTGAAATTGTGTAGCTCGACGATTGGCATCCACCGAGGGCTCGAGACAGCCTCGATTTACGTACTAACATGGAATCTCGGGTAAGTGACCCCTATTTACGACAATTACCTCGTTATGCGTGATATTGATTTAATTTCCGTATAAATTGAATTAAATTATGAAAATTTAGATAAATTGTCGTAAATAATGAATTTAGCTATTCGAGAGCTAGAACGAGGCCCAATAAATTATTAGTGGGCTCAATGAGCCCAATAGGCCTCGATAAAGCAAAAAGTAAGTGAAAAACGGGCTTAAGGCCGATTAAGGCCCATTAAGGTGCAATCGGGCCCAATAGGGGTAAATGGGCCCAACGATTTAAATTAAGCCCAGAAAATAGGAAATACAATTAAATTGTATGTTATCTGACCTGAGGAATATTAATACGCAGTTTTGGGCATTTGATTGGGAGCTTATCGGACTGCGCGACGAGTCAACAGTGGAAAAGAAAAGGTCAGACTCGACAGGAAAATAAGGTAAGGGAATTCTACGGACTGCTAGAGGTAATTTTACGAAATTTCAAGTCATATGCAGTCTTTTAAAATTTATCTGAAGGGTCTAGAGGTCGAATAATAATTTTAGTGGCCCGAATGGGCAAATTACTAAAATACCCTTGTTAAGGGTAAAATCTATAAATTTAGGAAAAATTGGGAGGAGCAAGAACAAAAGGTTCCTGCTCATTCTGGAGGTATTTTAACACATGCATGAGTAGGCTGGCTCACTTTTAAAGAAAAATGCATAGCATTGCATACCTTAAACGATGTAATTTCTGTGAAAACTATTTGGAGATAATCGAGCCGCCTACGTGTTTTTATTTACATGTGACGTGCTAGAGCTCAGCTCGCACGATGTTTTGATTTGGGTGATGATGCATTGGTGCTGGAGCGAGAGCTCGCACTAGAGTTTTACATGCATAGGTGCTAGAGTATAACTCGCACCAGATTTCACATGCTTTTTCGTGACACGGTGCTAGAGTCTAACTCGCACCATATTTTATAATATTTTCATGTGATTTATATACAAAGTGTTGAGCTTAGCTCGCACTAGATTTACTGGATTTGTAGAGTAGCGTTGTCTGCCCTTGGAGTCAGCCAAAAGGCCCAACAGGCTCAAAAGACTTCTTAGGTGGGGTGAGAGTGAGGGATGAGGTTGGCGGCCTTGTGGGGATGTAAAGCGGGCTCTGCCAGTTTTACTTGATTGATGAGAGTGCTGAGCATCGCTCGCACTGATTTTATGAGAATATGCGATGAGCCGTGCTTGGAGCGTTGGGTAGACTGTGTGTCACCGATTAAATAGGCCCGCACGTGCGTTTCGAGACATGGCATGAGTATAGAGATATTATATGGGTTCACGGAGTACGATGTACTGTGCAAGTAGCATGGAGTACGATGTACCATGTCGTATCTTCGGATACGACATCTCCGGATGCAGCATCTTCGGATGCCTGGGATCGGATAAGACTGATGGGATGGATTGACCCACCTCCTGGGCGGTTCCCGATCATGGTGAGAACCCGCACACTAGGATCCGTGTAGCTGAGGAACTCCCGAGTACACATATGGCCATAGTCCTGGTTATTGCCGTTATACAGATATTGCCTCGTCTCGCATGTTGACGATTTCGATGATTTAAACTGGGTTTTTAATTAAATGTGCATGATGGTTATTTCTATACTTTTTAAACCCATGTGTTATGTAAACCGATTTTCATGGATTTATGTGAGTCAGGATCACCCGAAGGAGGGGTCGAGTCCTGACTTTATTGTGAAATTTTTAAAGAGAAAGAAATGATTTAAAATAATTGCATGTTGAATTTTCTGGGCAAACTCGATTTACATAACATCATAACTTTCATATCATCTGTTTAAAATGTGTGGAGAAAGGGTGGTTTATGCATGGCACCACGTTCATGTAGGTAGTATGGTTACCTACTTGTTCGTAGGATTGCCTTACTGAGCTTGATGTGCTCACCCCTTTCATTTTCTCCCACAGATAATCTCCAGTTGAAGTTGCGACGACTCAGTACTGCATTCTGGATATCCGCTGCTGCCCATCAACATAAGGTATATACACTTGTACATATTGTATCTACATAAGCATAGCACAGTAGCATGTTTGTAAGTAACTTTAGGGGATGTATAAATAATTTAAACAATTATAAATGACTGGAGAAGAAATAAGTTAGATGGTGATTGAATAGTGGGACTGGCATTGACGCACAGCCCAATTATTAGTGGAGTGTGGTCACGATTCGAGGACAGGTAAGAAATTTAAGTAAGAAAATAATAAAACGCGAAAAATTAACTTTGATTTTTGGGTAGTTTGGGTCGTGACATATAAAGGTGGTATCAGAGCAGCAATTGGTCTGATGTGTGTCAGTGTCAGTAATTAAAAAATTACATCCCCGTGTTACTGGGCTTGGTTAGATACAATAGTGTATATCGAGATGGGTTTTGACTAAGAAATGGTTGAGAATGCAGGAATGCCTAATATGAGTCGCGTTAGATGAGATAGTGCACGAGGCAGAGGTCGTAGAGGTAGACCTGAGTCTACTAAGTCTTGCTGAGTTGACCCATGAGAATTGGGATGAGATTGAAATGGAGGCTAATGTTGAACACGCCCCACTAAGTCCGACAGAGGGATCGGACAGTATTGAGACACGTTTCGCGAGGTTGGAGCGGAGTGTGGAGATTATTTTGAGGAGCAAATTGCTCAGAGTAGACAGAAGATCAGAGGGCGCAGTGGAGCATTGGTGGAAACCCGCTCGACCCATCTTAAGAGTTGATATGAGAAATGTTTATGGATGTATTCCGGTGATAGAATATTTCGGACATGATTTAAAGGAAAAAATTTCTTACACTGCCCAGGAATACTAAATTGATTATGAGTATGAAACTCAGTTATATTTTTTACTAAATTGATTATGAGTATGAAACTCGGTTATATTTTTTGGTAGATAATACCTCGACACTATGAACAGTGACTGTCGAGATGTCTAAAATTTTATGGAAGGGCTCAGATTGTCAATTAGAGTCCGATTGGCCCGTGAGATATTACTTGTACCGAGGCAGTGCGCAGATTTATAGTTAGGTAAATAAGAACATGAATTGCACGCCTCTGAGATTGGGAAAGGTAGTGAGGGCCGAAATAGAGACAGAAAAGGAGAATCGAGAAATGACAGAGATGTTAAAATGAGAAAAAGGTAATTGGTTAAAGATTAGATTTGATGAGTTATGGAGTAAGATAATTGGTAAGACCCCAGTGCATCCAATTTTGGCACTCTTGAGGGGCATTATGATTGGAGGACCCCGACCTGCTACGAAGCAGAGTAGCAGTGTGATCACTGTAAGTAGTATGGGATGTGTGGTGGATACCACGGAAGGAGGGTCTATACCTACACTGTATTGATGAAAATGGCCGTTAAGTGTGGTAAGACGGACCATTGATTTTGATTACACAGAGTTGGGCGAGATCGCCCCACAGAAAAGTAAAGAGACAAAGAAAAACTTCGTTGGTATAGCTGCAAAGAGAAGGGAGGCAATAGCCGAAAAGAAAAAGGAAAGTAGGTTGTTGGACGAAGGCGAGAGGATGTCTTGGACCAGGACACTATCGATGTTTCATGGATGTGGTGTAAGATACCACACTTGTTATGAATAATGAAGTACATATGTTCATTGATCCTGGTGCCACACATTTATTCATACCGCCTTCATTCGCATATAAGTGAGTAAAAGGCATGAATGCCTACATCATTGGGCACAATACTAATAAATGAGTACCCCAATAGAGGAGGATTAATTAACGGAATATGAATATGGAGATTTTATGTTGAAAACAGGGGTGAAAATATCACTGAAAAGTATACTGTAAGTGTTGACAAGTGATAAAAAGGGGTGCAACAGTTGAAATTAAAGGAGTAAAGGATTGTACTCACGAAATGAATAATGAACAAGAGTTTCGTTATAATAGATACACTAAGGAGATAATCTTTAAGATGAGATATGTTTAATTCTGAATACAAGATGTATTGGAGTAAGAGACGTATGCAAGGTGAGAACATCCTTACGATATGAACTCATTAGGATTAAAGCAATTAGTAGCGAATATAAATTGAGGCCACATGGACTGGTATATAAAGTTTATGTGGTTAAGTCTGAAGGTTAATAAAGATATTTCAAAATACCTCCCCGCCTGAAGGCTTGACAGCGTCTAAAAGTATATATATAACCTAGAACGTGAAATCAATCATTGTAATAACTACCTTTAGCATTAGGATACCTTTACTAAGACGATAGGAATGTTAAAAAAATTCGACAAATCATAAAGTTTAACATAGTAAAATTTAATAAGAGTCGTTAAGATAAGAAAAGGAAATGACGCAGGTTAGTACCTGAAAACGTAAGCGATTTTGAAGTATCTTATACGCTTATGCGTAAATAAGTCAAGGATTAGACCGATTTGTAATCATCATTGTCGATGATATGTTGGGTGTAGTTAAAGTCTAGGGCAAACTGTAAGCAATAATTGGAAAATTGCTTTTACAAATGGGTTGTTGCAAGTTCTCAATATGGTCTACTTGGTTGACACGTTTAACTAAGAAAACGTGGTCTTTGAATGAGATGATAAGTGAGATGATAGACGTGACATGAATTTCGGTGTAGTGAAGTATGAACTGACCACCGTGATTAATTTCACCATACCCAACAGCTCAAGAGATTCTCAGTGAGTATGGATACCTCAAAATTATGAAGGAGCTGTGTATTGATGTATAATGGGAAGATAGTCAATTTTGGAGTCAGACAACTCCTTGATCATAAAATAAACTATCTGACCCATGATTTAAAGTTGGCAACAGTATTTGTACCAAGGATATGATACTATTATGTACACGGTGAGAAATTGTGGATATGCACTGATCATAAAGCCCGAGTATCTGTTTTCACAAAAAGAGGCGAATATGAGAATACATAGTGGGTTAGAGCTTCTGAGAGGTTTTGATTTGTGAAAATTATGCCACCCAGGAAAGGCTAATGTGATGGCTGATGCCTCGAGTATAAAGAGCCTTGGGATGGTATTACATATGATGGTCAGGGAGTGTGAGCTGCTAGAGCAGTTGTGGACCTCAGTAATGATGTGATCCCTTCTGATGATGACAGTGATTATGTGACAGCTAGCCTGATGATTAGAATCGGATGAGAGTGCCTGGATTTGACAGGCTTAGCGTGATGATCGGCATGATGTCGATGGTTTGGGTCAGATTCAGAAGGGTACAGTCATAGAGTTCACAGAGTATGATAATGATTTACAGAGAAGTTCAGAGACAGTATAAGTACTCCCCAGGACCACAGTTGATGAGATAATAATATTGTCAGAAGCTCACTCTTCGGGATATACAGTGCATATAGAAAGTGACGAATATATATATATATGAAAATCTCTTAAAAGGGTATGGGTGGTCAGATGTGAAAGGAGATATGGTAGAGATTGTGGAAAAGTGCCTAGTATGTCAGCAGAATAAGGTAGAGTATTAAAAGTCTGCAGAGTTATGGCAGCACCTACCTATATCGATACGGCACGAAAATGGGAGCAAGTCTCCATGAATTTTATGATGGGTTACAAAGAACCCAGGTGAATTACGAGGCTATTTGGATGATAGTCGACAGAGTGACTAAGTCTACCCACCTTTTGGTTATGAAATCCCCAAATACTCAGAGTATATATGAGGATTTATGTGTAAGGAAGATTGTGGAACACTAAGTAACTTTCCAGTGAGTATGGTATCATATAGGGATTCCCGCTTCACTTCCCACCTCTGAGGATATTTTTAGGAAGCTATGGGAACCCGACTGAATATTAGCACAGCTTTTCGTCCTCAAACAGATGGTCAGTCAGAGAGGACTGTACAAGTTCTGGAGGATCCGATGAAAGCGTGTGCCATTAATTTTATAAGCTCCTGGAATGATCAGTTGTCACAAATTGAAGTCGTCAATAATGACAGTTGGCAGTTGAGTATCGGGATAACAAGATATGAGGCAGTGTATGGCTGTAGGGGTTGTTCCCCAAATTGGAAAAGAAAAAGTGGGTGACAGATAGAATTACTTTTGACCTGGGATAATAAGTCTCTGAGGATGTTTAGTTAAGGATGAGAGATTAAGAACACCTCAGAGCAGATAGACAAGTATTGGAATTCACCTTTGGTGAATTAGTATGATTGAAATGTTTCTTATCCTATGAGAATAAGGACATAGCGAGCTTTTGGAAGAAGGTAAATGGAGTTACGCTGGATGGAATATTTTGAGAGATTGGACAAGTGGGAGATAAGACCTGTAGGTTGATGTTATCACTTGAATTAACAGGCACCCACAATGTGTCCCATCTTTTAATGCTTCGAAAATACTATCCGGATCCAGCATAGGTGATCGAATACGAATTCCAAAAGTTCAGTTTAATGAAAATATAAGAATATTGATAAGTTGATTCAGGCATTAAATAGGAAAGAGAAAGTAATGAGATTTAAGATGATCTCCCTAATTAAAGTCTTTTGGTAGTGTTACACTCCGGAAAAAGGGTCACATAAGAATTAAAGGAGTATGATACGATCGGTGTACCCGGAGTTGTATATGGACTCATATGACTTGGTTCTAATTTGGAGGATCAAATTCCTTAAGTGGGGGAGAGTTGTAAGACCCGAATTTAATTAAAATACGAAAATTAAATAAGAAAAGATGGGGGATGTATGAAGGAAGGTCAGGTTAAATTGATTCCGAAACAAGATCAAGGGTAAAATGGTAAAAATATCAAAACCCAGTATTAGGGCGATAAGAAAATTTTAATTTAAAATAAGGATGTAAGATATCTTGATCGATAATAAGGAAATTATAAATTCTGGGTCAATTGATCAAGATTCGAAAATTTTAAAAAATATCGAAAAATTTACCGGAAAGATATCTCGAAAAGCGTGAAGGAATAATATCAAAAATTTGAAGAAAAATATATTTAATAAGTTAAATTTAAATTAAATAAATTAAATTAAAAAAAATAATATAAATGTAGATATTTTGGATTTTATGGAGTATTTTAATGAATAGTGTAATAATTAAATAAAATAAATAATAATAAATAATAATAAAAGAAAGAAAAAAAAAGAGACAGAAAACGAAATCGCGAAAGAGAAGCAGAGAACGAAAACGGAAGCCGCGACAACCGAGGAAGATCGGACCCCCGTCCGGCGACCAACGGCTCCGACGAGGCCACAAGGAGGTAGAGGAGAGATCGGCGAGCACGTGGGCACCGGGATCGCACCGTGCAGTGGCCGGAGGAAGCCGATCGGAGGAGAGAAAAGGCGACGGGATTGAGGGGCTCGGTCCCGGCGAACGGCGGCGTCTTGGCTCCGATCCGACCCCGCAAAATGATCCCCAGGCCTAGACGATGCGATTGGTGGTGGTGGCAGCCACCGAAACCGACGGACGGCACCGGAAACGGCTGAAAAGGAAAATGGGTCCGACGGCCGGAGGAGAACAGGCCGAACCGGCCATTTTTCGACGAGCTCGAGGCGAACCAAGCCCAGATTCGTGATGCGGACGACCCAGCGAAGCGATTGGTGGTGGAAGCCGGCAGAGAACCGACCGGCAAGGCGGTGAACCGGTCGAACCAGAGTGAACCGGTGGTCTGAACCGGTCCGAACCGGACTGAACCGGTTCAGCCAAAAAGAGGAGGAAAAAAGGAAGAAAAAGGGAAAAAAAAAGAGGAAAAAATTGGGGAAAATTTCAGTGATGCAATCGAGCTTCGGGTAAGTTGATAAGCGGTCAAATTGATCGATTTAAATTTTGAAATATTTTATTTAATTAATTTTGGGCTGAAAACTTACCTGGAAAATTGTGGAATTGTGTAGCTCGACGATTGGCATCCACCGAGGGCTCGAGACAGCCTCGATTTACGTATTAGCATGGAATCTCGGGTAAGTGACCCCTATTTACGACAATTACCTCGTTATGCGTGATATTGATTTAATTTCCGCATAAATTGAATTAAATTATGGAAATTTAGATAAATTGTCATAAATAATGAATTTAGCTATTCGAGAGCTAGAACGAGGCCCAATAAATTATTAGTGGGCCCAATGAGCCCAATAGGCCTCGATAAAGCAAAAAGTAAGTGAAAAACGAGCTTAAGGCCGATTAAGGCCCATTAAGGTGCAATCGGGCCCAATAGGGGTAAATGGGCCCAACGATTTAAATTAAGCCCAGAAAATAGGAAATACAATTAAATTGCATGTTATCTGACCTGAGGAATATTAATACGCAGTTCCGGGCATTTGATTGGGAGCTTATCGGACTGCGCGACGAGTCAACAGTGAAAAAGAAAAGGTCAGACTCGACAGGAAAATAAGGTAAGGGAATTCTACGGACTGCTAGAGGTAATTTTACGAAATTTCAAGTCATATGCAGTCTTTTAAAATTTATCTGAAGGGTCTAGAGGTCGAATAATAATTTTAGTGCCCCGAATGGGCAAATTACTAAAATACCCTTGTTAAGGGTAAAATCTATAAATTTAGGAAAAATTGGGAGGAGCAAGAACAAAAGGTTCCTGCTCATTCTGGAGGTATTTTAACACATGCATGAGTAGGCTGGCTCACTTTTAAAGAAAAATGCATAGCATTGCATACCTTAAACGATGTAATTTCTGTGAAAACTATTTGGAGATAACCGAGCCGCCTACGCGTTTTTATTTACATGTGACGTGCTAGAGCTCAGCTCGCACGATGTTTTGATTTGGGTGATGCATGCATTGGTGCTGGAGCGAGAGCTCGCACTAGAGTTTTACATGCATAGGAGCTAGAGTATAACTCGCACCAGATTTCACATGCTTTTTCGTGACATGGTGCTAGAGTCTAACTCGCACCAGATTTTATAAGATTTTCATGTGATTTATATACAAAGTGTTGAGCTTAGCTCGCACTAGATTTACTGGATTTGTGGAGTAGCGCTGTCTGCCCTTGGAGTCAGCCAAAAGGCCCAACAGGCTCAAAAGACCTCTTAGGTGGGGTGAGAGTGAGGGATGAGGTTGGCGGCCTTGTGGGGATGTAAAGCGGGCTCTGCCACTTTTACTTGATTGATGAGAGTGCTGAGCATCGCTCGCACTGATTTTATGAGAACATGCGATGAGTCGTGCTTGGAGCATCGGGTAGACTGTGTGTCACCGATTAAATAGGCCCGCACGTGCGTTTCGAGACATGGCATGAGTATAGAGATATTATATGGGTTCATGGAGTACGATGTACCGTGCAAGTAGCATGGAGTACGATGTACCATGTGGTATCTTCGGATACAGCATCTCCGGATGCAGCATCTTCGGATGCCTGGGATCGGATAAGACTGACGGGATGGATTGACCCACCTCCTGGGCGGTTCCCGATCATGGTGAGAACCCGCACACTAGGATCCGTGTAGCTGAGGAACTCCCAAGGACACATATGGCCATAGTCCTGGTTATTGCCGTTATACAGATATTGCCTCGTCTCGCATGGTGACGATTTGGATGATTTAAACTGGGTTTTTAATTAAATATGCATGATGGTTATTTCCATACTTTTTAAACCCATGTGTGATGTAAACCGATTTTCATGGATTTGTGTGAGTCAGGATCACCCGAAGGAGGGGTCGAGTCCTGACTTTATTGTGAAATTTTTAAAGAGAAAGAAATGATTTAAAATAATTGCATGTTGAATTTTTCGGGCAAACTCGATTTACATAACATCATAACTTTCATATCATCTGTTTAAAATGTGTTGAGAAAGGGTGGTTTATGCATGGCACCACGTTCATGTAGGTAGTATGGTTACCTACTTGTTCGTAGGATTGCCTTACTGAGCTTGATGTGCTCACCCCTTTCATTTTCTCCCACAGATAATCTCCAGTTGAAGTTGCGACGACTCAGTACTGCATTCTGGATATCCGCTGCTGCCCATCAACATAAGGTATATACACTTGTACATATTGTATCTACATAAGCATAGCACAGTAACATGTTTGTAAGTAACTTTAAGGGATGTATAAATAATTTAAACAATTATAAATGACTGGAGAAGAAATAAGTTAGATGGTGATTGAATGGTGGGACTAGCATTGACGCACAGCCCAATTATTAGTGGAGTATGGTCACGATTCGAGGACAGGTAAGAAATTTAAGTAAGAAAATAATAAAACGTGAAAAATTAACTCTGATTTTTGGGTAGTTTGGATCGTGACATTAATAGATGGCATTTGCATTTATAAAGTGGTTTGACTATTGTTCATGTTAAAACAAAATATACATATCTTAGAAATGCTACTTGTTATTAATGTTTGTTAATTTTACTAGAAGAAGTTAGAGATTTCTTAAATAAAGTATTAAATTCAAGTTTTGTGAATAAAGTAAATATTGTTACAAAAACTTTTTTTCTTAGTGGCCTTTGATGTCACGACCCAAAACTACCCAAAAATCAGAGTAAATTTTTCGCGTTTTATTATTTCATACTTACCTCGGATCGTGACCAACCATAACCACTAATTGGGCTGTATGTCAGTGCCCATATCATCTCCATGCATTTACAATTAGTGCACAATTTAATTTAAATATAAATTCATATATTCTGCACTAAATTTCTTTCATTTCATTACATATTTATACCCACTCTATACATCCCAGTATCATACAAAATATAGCACTGTGCTCATATTATTTAGATATAAGAAACATATATAATGTGTATATACCTCAAAAAGATAGGCAGCAGCGGACAACTGGAATGCCGTACTCAGTCGCCTCCCAATTCTACTGGAAGAAATCTGTGTGAGAAAATGAAAGGGGTGAGCACATCAAGCTCAGTAAGGCAATCCTACAAACAAGTAGATAACAATACAACCTACATGAACATAGTGCTGTGCATAAACCACCCCTTCTCCACACATTTTCAAAACATATGCTATGTTATGATGTCATGTAAAAATAATTCACATGTAATCCCAAAAAGCATGAAAACTTAACATGCATATCTTTTAAATCATTTATTTCTCGTTTAAAATTTCATAATAAGATTAGGACTCAACCCTTCCCTCGGGTAGCCCTGACTCACACAAAATCCACAAAATTGTGTTTCTCGAAACATCAATATCAGAAAACATAAATACACGAAACACGAGACTAGGCAATATCTGTATATCGGTAATAATCAGGACTATGGCCGTGTGTCCTCTTGAGCCCCTCTGCTACACGGATCCTAGTGTGCGGGGTCTCACCCTGATCGGGAACCGCCCAGGAGGTGGGTCAATCCAACCCATCAGTCTTATCCGATCCCACGCATCCAAAGATTATGTATCCGAAGATACCCCATATCCAAAGATACCACACATCCGAAGATGCCACACGGTACATCGTACTCCATGCTACTTGCACGGTACATCGTACTCCATGGACCCATATCATATTTGCATACTCATGCCATGTCTCCAAACGCACGTGCAAGCCTATTTAATCGGTGTGCCACACAGTCACCCGTTGCTCCAAGCACGACTTATCGTATGATCTCAGAAAAGATAGTGTGAACAGTGCTCCAGCACTCTCATAAAATCAAGTAAAACTAGTGCGAACTAAGCTCTAGCACTCTGTCATGAAATCATATATAAAAATATGGTGCGAGTTAGACTTCAGCACCTTGTCATGAAAATCATGTAAAACTCTAGTGCGAGCTCTCGCTCCAGCACTAATGTAAGCATTGCACAAATCAAAACTCGTGCGAGCTGAGCTCTAGCACGTCACATTTCTGAAAAGTCACGTAGGCGGCTACATTTCTCAAATCGATTTCAACGAAAATCAATATTTGTTGAAAATATGAAATGTTGTGCAATTTCATTTAAAAGTTAGCCGACCTACTCATGCATGTACCGAAATACTTCAAAAACGAGCAAGAACCCTTTGTTCTTGCTCCTTACACTTTTTCCTAAAATTTAAAATTTTACCCTTGATGAGGGTATTTTGGTAATTTGCCCATCCGGGACCCTAAAAATTTTACTTCAAATCTAGACCCTTCGGACAATTTAAAAGACTGTAAATGGCGTCGAAAATTCGTAAAGCTATCTCTAGCAGTTTGTAAAATTCCCTTACCTGGAATCGCGTGCAGACTTAACCTGTCTCGATGATACCGAATCTCTCAGCCCAAATGCGCGCCAACCAAAGGTACGTAACTGCATATAACCACACAGTTGAGGTCAATTCAATTATCCTGGTTAGTATATCACATTTACTGACCAACTTTAAAGTATTGGGCCCTATCTACCTTATTGGGTATTGGCCCATTTTCAGTCCTTTTATTTTTATTAATTCCCTTTTTCGGGTATACCGGGCTCATGCAGCTTACCGATAATTATCGGGCTTCGTTCCAAACTCATTGGATAGCCCGTATACCATTTATGACAATTACATTACAATTCCGAAAAATATTCCTTTCTATACGAAATTAATCCATAATTTCGTAAAATAATCAAAGCTCTATATTAAAGAACTCATATTGCCGAAATTAAAATGTACTTACCCGATACAATGCGGGGTACGAAAGTCAGAGCTCAATCGGCTCTCATTCGGTCTCTGCCGTAAAGCTGCACAGTTAGGTAAATCCGGGTTACTTTCCATGAAAATAATATTAAATAAATTTTCAGAATTTACCCGTAGGTCAATCTCGACCCTCGGTCAACTTAACCGAATCTCGAGTCATCCCCGGTAAATTTTCTTTCCTTTTCCCTTTTTCCTTTCTTTTCTTTTTCTTTTCCTTTCCTCTTTCCCTCCTTTTCCCTCCTTTTCCTTCCCTTTCCTTTTGGCCAAACGGTGCCGTTTCTGTCACTTTGCCGTCGTCGGCGTTTTCGACGGTCTTATCGGCCTATACCGGTCTCAAAAGAACCAGCTCTTCCCCCTGAACACGTCGGTGGCTTTCGTTCAAGCCTAATCACAGTGGTTCGTCGGGAATCAGCCCGTTTCCTCTCGACTTTTCCTTCGCTCCGATCGGTGTCCTCCGGCCAGTACACGGCGTGTCTCCGGTGTCTTGAAGATCGCCGACCTCTCCTCTTTCACCTCGGCTGCTCGTCGACGGTCAAGGATCGCCGGTGCTCCTTCAGTGGTCTCGGGTTCCTCACGGTTTCCTTCGGGTTTTCTATTTCAGGTTTATCCCGATTTTTTTTGTTTTCAGATTCCTCTTATTATTATTATTATTATTATTATTATTATTATTATTATTTATAATTTATTTTTTTATTATACTATTCATTAAAATACTCTACAATATTTCAAAATATCTACAACTTGTATTATTTTATTCTAATTTAATTTATTTAATTTAATTTAATTTAATTTATTAAATACATTTTTCTCCAATTTTCGATATTATTCCTTCGTATTTTCGAGATATTGCTCCAGGTAACTTTTCAATATTTTAAAAAATTTCGAATCTTGATCAATTGACTCAAAATTGTATAATTTCTTCATTATCGATCAAGATATCTTGCATCCTTATTTTTAATTAAAATTTTCTTATCGCATTAATACCAGATTTTGGTATTTTTGACCATTTTACCCCTACTCTTGTTTCTGAATCAATTTAACCTGACTTTCCTTCATACATCCCCCATCTTTTCTTATTTTAATTTCGTATTTTCGGTTAACTTCATTTTGATCATTTTCGTTTTACCTGTGGCCAATTCGGCTCGTATTTAATTACTTCCGGCGTTCACCGATATTCCATTTTATTCTTCTTTACAAATTTAATTCAGTCAATGCTCTTCTTATGATTCAATGAATATATGGAAGTGTACATCACATAAATCATAAGGAATATAGCAACAAATACATACAAAGTGGGTCTTACATATGATTACAATTCAATTTTGAAATGCTGAAGAGCTAATCTAGCTATTTCACATCATTAAGTCCAGATCTAAAAAAAAAATGTTATCATTGTTCTTTTTCTAGACAGAGAAAATATTTTGCTATATGAAGAATGGATCAAGTTCAATGATATGATATTATAAATATATTTTCTACAGCGGTTGAAAAATCATTTGTTTTTCATATCAAGAACACATCAAGTTTGTGTAAAATGTTCATATTTTTTAGAGAGAAGGGGTTCGAAGTAATAACCAAGATTTTACATCGATAATCATTCATTTTGCAAGTAAGAGAGGAAAAGTTTAGCGAAGGTAAACGGAAAGCAAAGATAGTTTACATTCGTATCTACTTTTTATAGCTAATTTCAATCATGTTTTTCACCACCTGAGAATCATGGGTGAAAGTCCACATGAAAGTGCTACTGGTGTTAGATCCACAAAATCTTCTTCATCATCACTACAGATCTAGCCATGATAAGGTCTAAATTTCTTTGTTGGCTTAAAATCTGTAACTCATTGTGTAGAATTATATGTAAGTTCATTGCTAATAATGAAGAATAAGACTAGGTTCAATTGATAATATGTAGTGTATAAATTTAAGATTGGTAGTGCAGAGGTTATGAATATGTTATTTTAAGAAATTATAACTGGAAGCAAAGTATTAATGTAGTCTTAAAAAAAGTGATAGTATATTTGGAGAAATAAAACAAAAGCTAAAGTATTTATAAAACGTCCCAGAATTGCGAAAATGTAGAAATTCAGAGTAACTTTTCTTTTATTTTTACTTGTTGTCTATGTGCAGTGTAGCTTGCGACTAACTTAGTTAGTTAATCCTTTAATATTATAATTGAGATTCTTGCAGTCCATGATCTTAGTCTAAACATTAGAGTGATATAAAGCATTTAATCATTGATCTAACTTGAACATCCACATTATAAAAGAATCATGAAGGATACTTCAAATATATCACCCTATAAATGAGGCTATAATTGATCTCTAATCTAACCTAACTGACTATATTAGACATCTATTATAGGCTGACAGTTACATGCCATCCCAAAACAACTTACGTAAATACATATAACTTAATCTGTGCCCTTACTGTCTAGAACAAATATATATACATATATATAAACGATGGGATACCTTGCTTGACTACGAGATGAGCTAGGAGAGGCTCCTGAAGTTAATCACTCTAACATAGCACTCTGCAAATAAATACAAGGTCAATTTAAAAGAAGGGGGTAAGCTAACGCGTTCAATAAGAAATATGCTTACAAGCACAATAGCATCAAAACAATGATCAGGTAAACGAATGCAATTCAAATCACGCAATTACTTTCAAAACATGCTTAACAAATCAAATACATAGCATAGATATACTTTAGTTCATACTTATTAAAACATCTTATTAAATCGAAATACGAAATCAAAGCAAATACTGAATCAAATTGATATTAAATCAAAATTGATTTTAAATCAAAACTGACACTAAATTGCATGGTAAAAACTAGGCAAAACTCATGTAGTCGGTATGCAACTAAAACGGTTATGAATCCCTAAACTCAAGGGAGATATAGCATGATAAACCCTGAGCTTGTAAGTAATGCACCACTAATAAGGACCTATGGCCATGGTCGATTACACAGTAACTCATAGACAAGTGAGCACTGAGGGATGTAGATGTGTCTAGGTCTAACAGAACTAAAAAGGACAGTACCGTGCCATTCGGCACAACTAAAGGCACCATTCTAAACAAGCATGTAGGGATGTTTCCTGACACGCACGCATAGGATAAAGGTTACATTTCATCTCAAAATAGTATTCAAAAGCTTAAAGTGAGCCATTCGGTCTCACATCGGATAAAACATCTGAAACAACCCAAGTTCTAATTATCAAACTAACATAACATATAGGTTGTTAAATCATGCATAGATATGTTGCAAATCGATTTTAGAAGTCAATGGTTCATTTTAGAAGTTCAATAGTACAATATAGTTTAAAATATGAAGAGGGGACCAATCCTCTGGATGTAGGGGATCGATCCTCAAATGGCAGAATACTCCTGCCTTGTTCGAAAAGCAGATGGGATCGATCCCTACCTTATGGGGATCGGTCCTTAATGCACAAAATGTCATTTGGGTGGGTTTTTGAGTCCCAAGCCTAATAAAAACACTTCAATACATCAAAGACATTTTATGTAAAACTTTTTCATGTCGAAAGCATTCATAATGTGCTTGCAAAACCTATAGTGCTCTCAAAACCTTTTCAAAACTAATACATTTGAACTAAAGTTTTCAACACACTTCTAAATAAACTAATTTCATGGTTTCATAATCCTTTTATGCATCAAATATGTTCTTTACTACTATACGAATAAATATATCCCTTACTACAAATGTGTAGCTTTTGTCACCAACGGGGTGCTAGCACCTTCTTTGGCTCAATATACTTCCTAGAAAGTCTTGGATGCACTTCCAAAATAATGGCCATTAATTTCTTAAACCATCGTCACAATTCACATTCTTTACATAAGTTAATCATAAGCACACCTCAAGATAATATTCCACATTTTTCCTTAATGATTTCCTTTAGCTCAAAGCATAATTCACAATAACAATCTAGTTATCAATGTATAATACTTTCATAAACTTTCTTACTCATCCTTCACATGATTTCATTCAAGAGTTCATCAACACAAACTACTCATCCCTATAAACCCTAACTCCATCAATGAATAAACCCTAGTCATAATTCCATCATTTTTATTTCAAGAAATTACTTAAGTAAATTCATAGATCAAGTCTCTAATATCAACATATAATTTTCTTAGAATTTATAGAAATTATACCATTATAGAGAGAGAAACCCTAACTTTCTCTCTCTAAGCTCTCCATGCTAACCAATACCTTCAAATCATGAATTCTTACTAATAAAACAATCAATAACCTTAAATAAACCATACCCATTAATTAAAATTTAAAATAAAAGCTTATTACCTTTATTTTTCCCTTTTTAGAGTCAAAACCTTCTTTTCTCCTCACTTTCTTCTTCTTCTCCTTTTTTTCCAATTCTCACTCAAAAACTCTTTTTTGATGGAAACAGAGGTTGAGTATCAAAATGGATAAGATCCTTTAGCTTTTTTCTCTCTTTTTTCCTTTTCTTTCATTTTTTCCTTTCCTTTCTCAATTTTCCTCATTTTTCTCTAACTTTCTCAAAATTTTAAAACACATTTCAAAACTTTAGAGAGACTGGGTGAGTTGAGGAGATCGATCTCTTTAGGGAGATGTGAGATCTGAGAATTTCAGACATATTTTAATTATGTAATATGAACTTGAAGTATAATTTATTGAGCTAAGTGAATTGTGGGATTGATAATTGGAGATTTATATGTTAAGTGGTTAAAATAAGTATGAAGCTATGAGGACAGATCGATCTGGGAGAAGGAGAGATCGATCTGGTTTGTTAAAAATTACAACGAAAGAGGAATTTAAGGAGCAGATCGATCTCCAATGGAAGAGGATCGATCTCCTTATGATTCTGTTTGAGAGAAGATCGATCTCATAAGGAAGAGATCGATCTCCAAATGTTTCTGTTTGGGAGAAGATCGATCTCCTCAAGGAGCAGATCGATCTCATAAAGCCATAAAGAGATCGATCTCACCCCTCGACAGATCGATCTCCTAGGCATAAATTGCCCCAAATCGTCCCCAAATTCAAATGCAGATCGATCTCATCAAGAGCCAGATCGATCTCCTACCCTCAATCTATATAAGGAATCCCTGCTTTCTCCTGCAATTTCACTTTCTCTCTCTTCCAACCCCTATTTTCATCGAACCCTAGCTTTCTCACTCATCCAAAGCACCCATTTCACTCCAAATCAGAAGTTGTGGCAAGAAGGAAAGTTGTTCCTCATCAAAGGGAGAACAACATACTTGGAAATCGAAAGACGGATCAAATCGAGGCAAGAGATAAGCTCTCCACAAGTTTTGGGTAATTTCTAAACTTCGATCCTTATATTTGAGATGATTTTGGTGATGATAGTTGTTGGCATTGTGTTGAAATAGCTGAAAAATGATTAGGGATTGATGAAATTAAAATGTAGTTGGAGTGATGATGATATTTCGCAACTTTGGTAAATTTAGGAATTCTGAGCTATAAATGGAGATTTAGACAATGTGGTGTATTAGCATAGATATTGTGGCATAGGAAATATAGAATGTTGAGGTGTCGTGAGCGAGATTGTGGTTTGTGATGGAGTTATGAGAATTGAGAAATTTGAGGAGTTATGAGCAATTATGCTCGATTTTGAGAATTGAGGTTGATGTGATAATGAGTATTGATGTTTTAACATCGTTTGGACAGCTCGGGAGTTTCAGAGTAGAATGCGAGGCTAATCCATGATACGGGGAAAACGATTGCACTATACGAGGTGCAAAGAGGTAAGGGAAAACTAAACCATTTGTGTATGTGTTTTGATGAATTGTTGTAGCATGAACCATGATTTGAGAATGCAAGCATGTTTGGTGTTATGTTGTGATATAATTGCACACGGTTTTTATAGCCGGTTGGAGCCCATTATTTTATGAGTTTATAAGCTGAGTGTGAAATTGCTTTATAAACCTTTGAGTTTGCATGAAAAGTAAATTGGGCTCTACGTTAAGGCGATATTGAGATTTGAGAAAATGTGTGCGTGTTTTACCGGTTGGAACTCGGTTTTAATATGTTTTGTGTTGAGTACACAAATTTTTTAAATGAGTTTTATGAGAGAAAACCATTATGAGTTCTACGTGAAGGCATAACGTTTTATAAGATAATGGCTAATGATTGAGACTTAGGCGTGTCATATTGAATACACATCGGGCCTTACTTTGGTAGCATGTAAGACCGATATAGTGGGACACCTGGGAACCGACCCAGGGACCACAGGCCTTGTTCTGGTAACATGTAAGTCCGATTATTCCTCCGCTTTGGTAGCATTGGGAGGCCTTGCTCTGGTAGCATGTAAGTCCGATATTCCTTCGTTTTGGTAACGAGAGATGCCTCCGTTTTGGTGACGAGAGATGCCTCCGTTTTGGTAACGTGAGATGACCCCCGTTCTGGTAACGCTGGGTGGCCTTGCTTTGGTAGCATGTAAGACCGAGAGAGTGGGCCGCCTGGGAACCGACCCAGGGACCACGTGATAGTGTGCATGAGGCGAGGCATTGCTCTGGTAGCATGTAAGGCCGGGCCTTGTTCTGGTAACATTTAAGTCCAATATAACATGCATACAACCATATTGTCGACGTTCCCTCTATACGAGGATGCCTGGGATGCGCACCCAGAGGAGATTACATATTTGATGTGCCATGACGAGTTTTAATTGAGTTTTATGGCCTAGTCTCGTTTTACACATGAGTTGTGTTTTGTGACCTTGTCATGTGCTATTTACTGAGGTGATTTTTATCACGTATTTTGAGAACAGCCATTATCGCATATATTTACACATGCTTGTGAGTGCTCGATATTGAACCTTTTTACCTTCATGTTTTCACATGATTTATGAGTTATGAGATGATGATATTTTGAGAACTTTCATGCTACGATTTCAAATGAGCTTCATAAACAAATACATATTTGTGATGTGTGATATGGTTTATATAACTGAGTTCCCTTACCCCCCTTACTGAGCGATTTGGAAGCTCACCCTGTTTTCTTTTCCCCCCCAGATCGCTTCAAGTGAAGTGAGTTACCTGCGACGTATGGGTTAGAGGCTAGTGGAGCACTTGAGCTCCAGGCCGTATTTTGTGTATTGAGGTAGATATTTAATATTCATGTACCAAGACTAGAGTTATATTTACAGACATTCATTGTATAATGATGTACGGGATGTATTAGGATTAATTAATTTAAAATTGAGTAATGTATATGATACAACATATACTATATTATGATGAGATCCTGAGGCACGATAATTATGATGATGTATGACTCTGCATAGGAATGCACCCTTAATTGTGAATTAATGAGTAAAAAGTTTTAAATTAGCCCTATTTTTCGCGCTTCCGGGACGTCACAGGAGATGATCGATCCCTTTGTGATTTACTGCACAAATGAGACATTCTAACTTTAAAGGATCGATCCCTTAGCCCGTGATTGTTCATTTTTAGCTTGTGTGATCTATGGATCGGTTCTTTAAGGGTAAGGGATCAATCACTTGACCTAGAACATCATTCCTTTGATGTTCTAACTCCCAAAAACACTCAATCTTCTAATCCTAAACCTTTAACAATCATCTGATACTCCAAATCAATTCTGAATACATCCATAAACATATTTAAATCATCAATTAACATATCCATAACATCTCATATAACCCAAGTTCTTAGTTTGCACCTAATACATCACTCAAGAAATTTCACAATGTCAGAGCTCACTTTACATCCCCACAAGGCCGCTATCCTCACCCTCACTACCTCACTGGTAGACTTTTGGGCCTGTTGGATAACTCCAAGGGCAGACAGCGCTACTCCACAACATCCACGTATTGTCCGCTTTGGGCCAAAGCCCGCACGGCTTTGTTTCATTCGGGTACTCCAACCCACATGGCCTGCTTCCCCTCAGAACGCGTCCTCGGAGGCTCAAACTCGGGTTAACACCCTTTTTCTTGCACTCCTTACTTGGCTCAATGGCATAAGGAGTGCAAGAACAAGGGTGTTAACCCGAGTTCGAGCCTCCGAGGACGCGTTATGAGGGGAAGCAGGCCATGTGGGCTGGAGTACCCGAATGAAACAAAGCCGTGCGGGCTTCGGCCCAAAGCGGACAATATGTGGATGTTGTGAAGTAGCGCTGTCTGCCCTTGGAGTTATCCAACAGGCCCAAAAGTCTACCAGTGAGGTAGTGAGGGTGAGGATAGCGGCCTTGTGAGGATGTAAAGCGGGCTCTGACACACAAACATACTAATTCACAAGAATTAAACTCAGCAACCAACTTTATGAATCTCAATAGCTTCTCATTATCATACATCACTTACACATAGCTAAACACACACTTATGAATTCTTAGCAAATACAAGAAAATTGTGGGTTTTACAATTTAGTTTTTTTTTTCTAATGTAAAAAAGGACTCGTTACCTTGAGATATTAGAACTTGAAAATGAGTTTGTCCAATCTTTTGATATTTGCAAGTGTTTCCAACTTTGATATTATTCTCTATAATAAATTTTTTCAAACCAGCTGAAAAAGACTTGTGTTTGCTAGCTGCAATATATACCAGATTTTCCATGTTTACGTTTTGATTGGAATTGAGAAGGTCATGTCAACAAAGTAGCTAGGAAGACAAGCATTTGCAAACAATCTGGGTACATGCTGATGAAAGAAGCATCATATAAGAAGCTTTCAATTATGAATCATTTTGACAGTAAAATATCAAGTTGAATTGATCAATAGTTACCAGAACACAAGTGTTAGACAATTTCCTCTTGTCACTATAGATGTGAAGAATGGTGAATCAGCATTGATTTCACATGTTTGTTGTGAATGGTAGCCCGTTTGAATTTGTTCAGCTGCTTGTTTCGCAGGAACGTTTAAGATGATCCAGCTTTAAAAAGAAATCGATAGCAAAAAATAGGATATCATTTATGAAGTACATATATATGTGAACATTTTTTTCTTGATGCAAGCATTACAGTAAAAATTTTCTCACTTTTTCCCTTTTGAATCTAATTTGTTTATAACATTAGACCTTCTTTTGTATAAATTGTAACACTGAATCTCATATTTGAAAATATTTTAAAAATCATTGTGTCTCCATGGTTAAGATAGTGAGCATGAATGAAGTTTTCCCATCCATTAATTAAAGATAAACGTTGTTCAATTGATTTTACTTTCATTTCAAATTCACCAAACAAAGAACTTTGAAGTTCTGTTTTGCAGGGATAAACATCAGCAATCATATACTTGTTTATCATTTTGTCTGGAATGCACTGCAAATTTAATAATAAGATTCATTACAATCAATTTTTTTCGCCTGCATTGTTTGTTTTGAATTTTTTTTCCTTTCAGAGAGTAAAATTGACAAATGAAAAATCAAGAAAAAAAATCAATTTGGAAGCATGTAAAAAAATAGAGATCAGTAGAAACAACAGCAAAAGTAAAAGGTTACATAAGAGCATACTTTTGAAATAACAGATTGTTGGTTATCCAATGTAAAAGGCCAGCTTACCAAATATTTCCCATGCATAAATTCCTTTGTCATTATAAGGTAGAAGCTAGCATCTACTTCGGAACAAAGAATCTACATGCTGGTTCCTGCTTACCATGTGGGAAGCAAAAAAGATTATGTTGTAATGTTGAGCAAAAGGGTTTTTTTTTTTTTTTTTGCTCTAGTAATAGAATATGATTTAAAATTTGTTCTATCAAAAGTAATAAATATTCTTCTAGGAAAAGTAAAAAGCAATAATTTTTAAAGACATTGTTTTTAATGGCTGCTGAGAAGATTATCCAGAATAAAGATAGATATCTACTACATATACTCAAGACGGCTCAAGATGAAATGTTGTTAAGAGTTTGCTATTTATTTTTTAATTTCCTTTTTAATTAATTTAGCAAAAGTTGATTAACCAAATATATTATTTACATTTTAAAAAAAATGGATATATGCTGTTAATATTTAATTTTATTGTAAAAGTGCACAAAAAAATTTAATTTTATTAAAGAAGTGCATAAATTTTTAGCTTATTATTAAATAAGTCTCTAATCTTTCAAAATAATTTAATTAAGTAATATAAATAATAGGTTAAAGCTTTCAGTTACTTTTATTTTTCTTATTTTTGTTGTTGCTAAACAAAATGATGACATATTGTTACGTCCTCAATTCAATCTTCATGCCACGTGTTACCAGAGGCTCTGTAAGAAAAATGATGCTTAAGTCATAAGGGAATTTGGCAGAGTTTCTATAAAAAAAATAGAGACTTAGTTTCATAAATCATACCTGACCCCTATTTATAGGAATTAATTTCACCTTTAATTACGCAGTTATCCACTAATTAGGTTTTTTTTTACTGCTTTACGAGTCCTATAGAATCAAAAAATATTTAAGGACAAAATTGTCTAACCAACATAATTTATGTCTCCCGCAGTACTGTTTCCAAGGTGGTAGACCCGGTCTCCCACCTGTTTTCTTCATGCGCCACGTGGTGCACTTTATTATTATTATTTATTTTATTTTATTATTCTTTTTATCATGCACAACAATTTTATTGTAAAAAAATCATTACTAGTTTAGACTTAATTGTATTATTTAAAAATATTAAAAATTTATATACAATGAAATTAAAGGTTCTAGACTTATTTTTAATTTTTTAAAGATTAAAAATAAATTTTTTGATTATTAAGCTTTTACTATTTTAACATAATTAGCATATCAAAATGGATTTATATTCTTTAAATCTCATAGTTATCCATAATAAAACATTTATTTTTTTTATCATCAAAGGAAAAAATGCGAACCACATTGAAACTTGAACCTTTTGCTTTATTTGATGTTCTACCTCTATGTTTTCAAATGTTATAATAAAAATTAAAAAACAAGATTATTTTCATTTTTATTTAATTTCTTCCATATCAATTAAAAACCTTATGTTTTTGTATTATGTTAGATAAAGCTTGATAGCATAATTGGTAAAAACAAATTTTATGCAAGGGTGGAATTTGGATAAATTTAAAAAGCAATCAAACAATATTAAACTTATATGCAAAGCAATTGATGTGTGTCACATATTACAAAATTAATTAAGAGTAGGATAAAAAGGTGTTTAATTCGTTTAAAAAGAATATTGAGAATAATGGATTGGTTACAGAGTATGTAGTGATTCAGAGAAAGTAAATGACCATTTGTTTGTCATGATGAAGCCAAAGTAGGCAGAATGAACAAAATACTAAATAATATCAGTAGCATGTTGTTTTAACAAATAAAAGTTGGCTTAAAATTTCATAGAAGATTAAACCTGGCCAACTACATGAAAACGCAAACAGAATATAGAACAATTAACCATAAAGAAAAGTTAGTTTCTATATCCATGCCAAATAGTTGCCTAGATTAGCATAAGGATAATACAAGCGAAAAGGAGTTGAACTAATTTAGACAACCATCAAAGGAGAGATAGAATTAGCCATATTGGCATATGCCAACCTTGCATCGTGTGATAATAACCTTGAAGATTCTTGATTATGCAAGAATAAATTGACACTTATCTCCTGCCCCATATGTAGTTGTCCATGAAAAAAACTTTGCTATCCACGAGAGAAGAATTTGTTTTTCGTTGTTTTTATATAACAAACTTGCCATGTTTGAGGACTGTTTGACACATTTAAAGTCACATAAATTGATTGGTTGGCATGCATCTTCAGTGGAAAATCAATAAGTATATGCTGGCAAAATACCAAATAAGTATTACATTACTATGTACTATCACGGAACAAAACATTTAACAGAATAGTAAAATTACCATGATAAAGCATGTTTCAACATTTGATTTTGTCATTGTAGCTTGGAAAAAGGGTGGATCAAAATTTTGAGAACAGACTATTTTTTTGTCAAACACAAGGTGATAATCCTTGTCTTTACTAACATCAGGTTCACTATCTTCTGTATCATTGAGATCATTGTCCTCTGTTGAAGTTGAGCTTTGTATGTTAATGATTTCACGTTTGTCATTAAGCATTTGTCTAACTAAGAAAACACAAGAACTGATCCAAAAAAAGTTGTTGGATGCACTGATAACTGTTGAAATTAATGGCTCATTAGCCTAATCAGGAATCCCATATTAGAAAATCACAAAGAGAGAGGAAGAGTTTTGGCTTATAAATTTAAGTCTGGGCTAATTGTTTAGATGTCCCTTGGGGGAAATATAAATAGCTCCTATAGTTGTATTTGGCTTTCTCCTATTAGTTTTTGGATTCTAAAATTGTATCCAGATTTTGTAATAATTCCACTTTGGAATTAGTGAAGGTTTTCAACAACGCCATGGACGTAGGTAATTATATCGAACCATGTAAATTCTTGTGTTTTTCTTTTCTTCCCTTACGCTTTGCATTTGATTATTTTTTTAGGATTTATTTTTCTACCAATTTGGAATTTTGTTTCAATAATTAGTAGTTATAGTTGTGTTTTAAACTTTCGCTTGCGCACAACAATTGATATCAGAGCGCTTGGTTGTCGAAGTATGCCCTGTGGTTACAGCGTTGTCTGATCTTCCATATCAGAAAAGAATTGTTCCTGAGTTGTTTGATTAAGAGCACTCTGTTGTACTCTATTTGTATCGTGTATGTCAGAATTAAGATAAAGTGGAAGTGCTTGTCTAGGAAGGCTCTGGCTAAGGAAAGACTTAGTATTTATGTGTGTCTTGGTAACCCACCTCTCTTTCCTGGGAGACGACCCAGCGTACTGTTCACGTAGGTTGTGAGAACTATAAATTTTATGAGATTTGCTAAGTGAGAATTGTAATTTGGTTAATGTAATTATGATAGGTTGATGTTGTCAGGACCCTTTATCAATCCATGACTTTAACCAAAATCACTAAAAAATTTTCGCATTTTAACTTACCTTTCCTCTCTTCACTGGTTGGGCTGTGATTCGATGTCAGAGTCTTCGCTTACCACATCATCCATTTCATATATAAATGTCAATATATTATTACTGACTGTAACTGCTTTTCTTATACATGTAAGATTATATAAAATCTAATACCAATACATTCCCCATAATATATAACGTATACATCACTGTGCTGTTTCTATGTTTAGATACACAACTATACATAAAGGTATACCTAGTGATCGATAGGAACTAGCAGTGGACTCTGGGACACTATCCCTCGATAGCTCTCGCTCTACTGACGCTCTGTAGAGAGATGTAAAGAAAGAGGGGTGAGCATACAACACGCTCAGTAAGGAAATCAGGCAAGCAAGTAGATATCAACACTATCTACTCAAAATAATGCTATGCCTTGAAAACATTATTTCCTTTACTCGCTTTAAAAAGCATGTCTTGAAATATAATATATATACTTGTACAGAATAAATCCCATGTACAGAAAATCATGCTTTCTTTCTCAAATGTAGGCATGTAGTGCAAAACAATGCATCGTATATAAATCATGCCTTTATGTAAATCATGCCATGTATATTTAAATCACAATAAATATGGCATCAAATGATTCACAACATAAAATCGGAGTCCGACCCATCCCTCAGGTCTGTCCGCAGTTTAAATCAGTCAATCAATGTGATATATCATGTAAGACTCTGTGGTTAAAGGTAAATAGTATCCTGGACTATGATCATATCCGAAAGGTGATCCCAAGCAACACAGATCTTGGTGTGCGGGGCATCACTTACTGCAACGGGAGAGGGGTCAGTCCATCACAACCGCCAGCTATATCCTCCTCAACTCCACAACAACACACAGTACAGCGTACACCTCGTGCCACTCAGACACGGTACAAAGTACACCTGTGGACCCGTCCTCATGGTCAGAGTGCCTACCATAGGTCTTAGCTCTCGCACCCGTGGAATTATCATCACAGTCAGGGCGCCTAACATAGGTCTTAGCCCTCGCGCCTGTGGAAGTATCATACCACATTCACAAATACCCTCATGCTGCCCATCCTCTCAAAATGTGACACTCATTCACACAAGAATGCGGCATAAATAGGTACCATGTATATAATATCACATACAGTGTGTACCCTCGAGTGCGACACACAGTCGACGCTACGCTCGAACACTGTTTCACATCACAAAACTCAACTCTAGTGCGAGCAACCTCCAGCAACTAGGTCAATGCATAGTTCATGTATTAAATCAAGTACGAGCAATAGCTCCCAGTACTATGCTATGCACAATATCAAATCAAGTACGAGCAATAGCTCCAGTACTATGTCATGTATAAACCATGAAGAATTGAGTACGAGCAACGCTCTAGCACTCTGTCATGCATCTCATGTAAAACTCGAGTACGAGTAAAAACTCTAGTACTCTATCATGCATGTCATGGAAATCTAGTGCGTATCAAAATCCAGCACTAATGTTATGTGGAAAACATATGAATCCCAGTGCGAGCTATGCTCTAGCATGATTCGTTCTCACATAATATGGTAGATGGCTCTTTAAAAGGGATTGTTTATAAAACATCAAAATCAGCACTATAAAGTGTGCTTAAGTCACATCAACCTTAAAATCATTAGCCCATCTATTTATTTTCATGCTAAACAGCAGTTAAACACTCACAATAACAGTTTCCATGCTTTTCGCAACTTTTCACAAAAGTTGACTTTTTGACTAACTAGGGGCAAAATCGTAATTTGCCACTATCGGGTCGCAATAATTATTATTCACTTTCTCTGACCCTTAGAATTTTTAAGTGAATGTAAAAGCAAACGAAAATACGTGCAGGTATCTCTAACTACTCGTAAAAGTCCCTTACCTCGGATCACGTCTCGTGACCTCACTTCCTCGGTGCTGCTAAATCCCGCAGTCCGATCAGCTCTCAATGTAAACTCCGGAGCTGTAAATAACCATTCCTCAGGTTAATTATAATTTTCCTACTGTATTACATATTAATACAGTCTATTTTCCCTTAATGGGCCTTAATAATCCTTAATGAGCCTTAATCCGTATTAAGCCCGTTTTTCACTTATTATTTCCCTTCATCAGGGTCTATCGACTCATTGGGCCTATCAATACCCATTGGACTTTATTCCAAGCTCTTTGGATAGCCCGTATATCATTTACGACATTTAATTCAAAATTTCGAATATAATTCACTAAATCCAAAATTTAATCCGAAATGCGTAAATTAAATCTTAAATACGCAATAATCACATAATTTATCGTAAATGAACTTTACTTACCCTAGAATATGCGATGGTACGCAAATCAAAGTTCGATCGGGCTTCTGTTCAAAATTTATCGTCGAACTGCACAATTTATTATATTTAACTCCGGGTTAATTTTTAATTAAATATAATTTAAATAAATTCATCGGAAATTAAATCGGTCACTTTTGACCTCGTATCGACTTACCCGAAGTCCGGTGAAATCCCAAAAATTTCTCTTTTCCTTTTTCTTTCTTTTTCCTCTTTTTCACCTTTTCTCCTTGGCTGAACCGGTCTGGTCCGGTTCAGCGCAGAACCTTCTCCCCTGAACCACCGATCGGTTCAGGCATCCTTTGGCCGTGCCGGCATATTTCGGCCGGTTCCCGACGCGTCACCACCGTCGTTCGGCGCGCCTAAGCCTGGGCAACACTCGGCTGAGCTCGATCGGGACCAAGCACCGCCGGTGGCCGTCGAATCTCTTCTTTTCCGCCTCGGCTTCTCCTCTTCGATTCGCCGGCGTCCGACGTCGGTGGAGGTCGTGACCGGTGCCGATGGGTACGCACGGTCCTCCTCTTCCTTTTTCGGTGTTTTCCTGCCCGTGGGGTGGCCGGTGCTCGCCGTCTGGTGGTCTTCTCCCTCGGGTCGGCTTGCTTCCGTTTCCTCTGTTCTCTCTCCCCGATTTCTCTTCAGATTTCGTTTTTTCCTTTTTTTTATAATATATTTTTATTTTAATTATTTTATTACAAAATAATAATAAAAATCCTAAAAATATCTCATAAATATCCCAAAAATATCTAAAAATATCTTCAAAAATCATATTAAATGCATTTAATCCGTAAATGAATTTATCAGTCCGATTTTACCTTTTCAGTATATTTTTTCACTATTTTTGGGCTCATTTTTTGAGGCAAAAATTCCGATAAATTCTAATAAATTTATATCTTGATCAATTGGGCTCGAAATTAAATATTTTCCTCTATTTTGATCAAGATTCCTCAATTTCATATTTTTAATGAAATTGTCTTATCGAAATTATATCGAATGTCAGTCATTTGATCGTTTTACCCCTGCACTTGTTCGGGAATCAACTTAACTCTTATCTCGCTGTTATGTAGCTTACATGCATTTTTAATTTATCAAATTGTCGATTGCATGTTAGTAAATACTCTTCTTATGATTCAACTATAATTACATAGTGTTCATACACATAGGAATCATAAGGTACAAGCTACAAAAATTCGGGTCTGACAATCCTCCCCCACTCAAAAAATATGGTCCTCCAAATTAGAACCAAGTCAATCATCGAATAGGTGAGGGTACTTCTCTCGCATCAGACTCTCTAGCTCCCAAGTAGCTTCCTCTGAAGTATGATGCTGCTAGAGAATCTTCACTAATCCGATTGTCTTCGATCTCAATACCTTCTCCTTCCTATCCAATATTCGAATCGGTCTCTCAACATATGACATATCCTCTCGGAGCTCCAAAGGCTCGTAACTAATCACATGTGACGGATCCGGGTGATACTTCCGAAGCATTGATATGTGGAAGACGTTGTGGACACTTGATAAGTCCGGTGGTAATGCCAACTTATACGCCTTATCTCCCACTCGATCAAGTATCTCAAAGGGTCCACTGTAGCGAGGATTTAGTTTCCCTCTCTTCCCAAATCTCGCTATGCCCTTGGAAGGAGAAACTCTCAAAAACACGGATTCCCCAACTGCAAACTCTAGTGGCCTACGTCTCCTGTCAGCGTAACTCTTCTGTCTGCTCTGAGCTGTCCTCAGTCTCTCTACTATCAAGCGGACGTCCTCAGATGCTTGCGTAACCATGTCAGGAGCGAAAATCTTACGGTCACCCACTTCTTCCCATCCAATAGGGAACGACATCTACGGCCATACAAAGCCTCATACGGTGCCATCCCGATACTCGAATGATAACTGTTGTTGTAGGCGAACTCGGCTAGTGGTAGGTGGTCATCCCAGGAGCCTCGATAATCTAGCACACACGCTTTTAACATGTCCTTCAGAGTCTGTATAGTCCTCTCTGACTGACCATCTGTCTGAGGATGGAAAGCGGTGCTCAAACTCAACTGGGTTCCCATGGCTTCCTGAAAATGTCCCCAAAAGTGGGATGTGAAGCGGGAATCCCTATCAGAGACTATGCTCACTGGTACACCGTGTAACCTCACTACCTCGCGTACGTACAGTTCTGCTAATGAACTCAGAGTATCGGTAGCTCTCATAGCTAGGAAGTGGGCTGACTTCGTCAGTCTGTCGACGATCACCCATATAGCATCGTGATTCCTGCGGGTCCTCAGTAAACCCATCACGAAATCCATGGTGATATGCTCCCATTTCCATGTTGGTATAGGTAGAGGCTGCAATAACCCTGCAAGTTTCTGATGCCCTGCCTTCACCTGCTGACATATGAGACACTTTGCCATGAAGTCTGCTACATCTTTCTTCATACCCGACCACCAGTATACCTTTCGGAGGTTTTGATACATCTTGTTACTCCCCGGATGTAATGTATACTTCGACGAATGAGCTTCCGCCAATATCAATCTCCTGAGTCCTGGATCCTCGGGAACATATAATCTACCTCTGAACCTCAGTAGTCTATCAAAACTCAACTCAAAATTAGTCACTAAGCCCTTCTGCATCTGTCTACTCACATCCATGCAAAATGGATTAGTCTGCTGAGCTACTCTGATCCTGTCCAACAGGTCCGGCTCCAAGCGTAGACTAGCTATCACATAGCCTGTATCCATGTCAGAAGGCACGACTCCTAAACTGAGGCTAGCAAACTGCTCTAGTAAATCATGTTCCCTAACCATCATGTACGATACCATCCCCAGGCTCTTCCTGCTCAAGGCATCGGCTACAACGTTAGCCTTACCCGGATGATAAAGTATCTCACAATCGTAGTCCTTCAGAAGCTCTAGCCATCTTTTCTGTCTCATGTTCAGCTCCTTCTGTGAGAACAGATACTTGAGGCTCTTGTGGTCGGTAAATATCTGGAACTTCTCGCCATACAAGTAGTGGCGCCATACCTTCAACGCAAACACTACTGCTGCTAGCTCCAAATCATGGGTCGAATAGTTCTTCTCATGATCCTTCCGCTGCCTAGATCCATAAGCAACTACCTTCCCATCATGCATCAATACGCAGCCCAGTCCCTGATGCGAAGCATCGGTATACACTGTAAATCCTCTTGAGCTGGTAGGGATAGTGAGAATCGGAGTGGTGGTCAATCGACGCTTCAACTCCTCAAAACTCTTCTCACAATCCTCGTTCCATACGAACGGTGTACTCTTACGAGTAAGACGTGTCAACGGAGCAGCCAACTTCGAAAATCCCTCAACGAATCTCCGATAGTATCCCGCTAAACCTAGGAAACTCCTGATCTCGGTGACTGTCCTCGGTTGTTCCCACTGAACTACAGCCTCTATCTTAGATGGATCAACTGATACACCATCTCTCGATACAACATGTCTCAAAAAAGAGATCTGTGATAACCAAAAGTCACACTTGCTGAGCTTAGCATATAACTCATGCTCCCGTAACGTCTGCAACACTATCCTGAGGTGCTCCTTATGCTCCTCCTTGGATCTCGAATACACCAATATGTCATCGATGAAGACGATAACAAACTGGTCCAAATATGGCTTGAACACATCGTTCATCAAAGCCATAGAAGCAGCTGGAGCATTCGTCAATCCGAATGGCATGATCAAGAACTCATAATAGCCATATCAGGTACGAAATGCTGTCTTGGGTACATCTCCACCCCGAACCTTCAGCTGATGATACCCAGACCTCAGGTCAATCTTGGAAAAGACCTGTGCTCCCTGAAGCTGATCTAACAAGTCGTCAATGCGTGGAAGGGGGTATCTATTCTTGATGGTGGCCTTATTCAACAATCAGTAGTCTATACACAATCGGAGGCTCTCATCCTTCTTCCTCACAAACAAAACCGGTGCTCCCTAAGGTGAAACACTCGGTCGAACAAAACCCCTATCCAACAGCTCCTATAACTGTCTCTTGAGCTCCTTTAGCTTAACTAAGGCCATGTGATATGGTGGTCTCGAAATAGGCTCCGTACCAAGTACCAGATCTATACAGAACTCCATCTCTCTGTCTGGTGGTAACCTTGGCAATTCATCCGGGAAAACATCTGGGTACTCACTGACCACAGTAATATCTGACAACTCCGGATGTGCTTTATCCATATCTACCACGTATGCAATGAAACCTTGATATGTCGAAGGTTTTCTAAATCAGTAATCACGTAATAATCATAACTACTCCATTCATTTATTCTTATTAAACTTTACAACATATCTAGTAGGGTTAGGAAACATAACTGTCTTAGCATAACAATCTAAAACAGCATGGTTTGCAGATAGCCAATCCATTCCTAATATTATATCAAAGTCACTCATACTTAGTAATATTAGATTGGCTGTCATCTCCTTATCCCCTACTCTCATCTTGCAGTCATTATATACATATTCTACAACTTGACCACTATTCATAGGCGTACTAATCAACATCATCATACATAATGGTGTACGCTCTACATGCTTTTCTAATTCACATGCAAATGATGGCGGTACAAAAGAATGCGTGGCACCAGGATCAATTAAAACATATGCTTCAATATCATAAATCAGGATGTTACCTCGAATCACATCCGATGAAGCATCAGCTGCCCCCTAGTCCAAGGCATGTACTCGCCCTTGACCCATCACTTGTTTCCCCTTCTCTTCTGCCGTCGCTCTACCTCTCTGAGCAGACGTACCAGCTGAGGTTCTATCAAACTCCCTGCCCCTCTGTGGTGCAGTCACAAATGGCACTGGGCACTCTCTAGCCATGTGCCCCTGTTTCCCACATCGGAATTATACCATAGCACCCTGTGAACACGGTCTATCTCCATGTGATCCACCACATCTTCTGCACTGATCTGCAGCAGGTCTCTGTCCTCCTATGACAATGCCCTTTGCTGGGGCTACAGTCGTATAAGCAAGAGGTCTAGCATATCTCTCTCGTGCCTCCTCTACCCGTGATCTCTTATCGAAGAGTCTCTTCCCTCCTCGATAACTGACATCTCTAGCCGGCTTCTTCTTCTGTATATCTCGGCCACGACTAAACTTTCCAAGCTCGGAAGCATTCCTCTCGTAATCCTACTCACATAATTATGCCCTGCGCACTGCTTCCTCATCGGTCACTATGTCTAATGGGACCAACTTGGACCTTGGCACAGGTCTCAACCCGTTAATCAACCTGTGGACCTTCCTGGTCTCACTGTACATGGTATCCGGGTCATATCTTCCTAGGGATAGGAATCGAGTCTCATACTCTTCCACAGATAAACTCCCCTGGTGTAGTCCCAAAAACTCTGCCTGAAGTTTTCGCTGTGCGGTGTCGGGAACAAACTGCCTCCTGAAGGCCTCCTGAAATATGTCCCAACTGATATCCGTGTGTCGGGATCTCAATATAGGTCGGGTGGACTTCCACCAATGCTCTGCGGCTCCCTTCAGTAGGAACGCAGCAAACGCGACCATCTCCGAGGTCGTACACTCGAAGAATCCATAAAGCTTCTCCAGCTCTGCTAACCACTCCTCAGCAGCCACTGGGTCTTTGACCCCACTAAAGGATGGAGGTCTAAACTTCTGGAATTCTCGTAACCGATGCAAATCACATCCATATCCTAATACACTACCACCCGAAATCGGTGGGGGTGCAGGAGTATCTACAGTCCTCTGTGCATCAGCTGTCTGCGTAGGTGTATCTGGGGCAGCTGCCTCTCCTGTAGCAGCTCCTGCCTCTTGTCTCTGCCTACCTAGCATCGTCTGTGCCAGTATCTCAATACTAGTCTCGAGACCATGCTCTAATCTCGTGAAGCGCGTCTCGGGACACTCGGGTGCCTCAATAGCACCTGGAGTCTCACGCATAGGTAATGGTTCGACAGTGGCTCGTCCCTTGGGTCTATCTCCTCGGCCTCGAGCCCTACCTCTCATACCTCTACCGCTACGCGTATTTGCCATATAGGCAAAGTTCCTGCATTCATAATAATGAATTAGTCCATCTCCTATCCGGTATACACAATTACATCTAAACACAACACATTACTATGGGGATGTATACTTTCCTATTTTCTAACACCGACTCACATCAGCCAACCCCTGCTCTGATACCATTCTGTCAGGACCCTTTATCAATCCATGACTTTCACCAAAATCACTAAAAATTTTTCGCATTTTAACTTACCTTTCCTCTCTTCACTGGTTGGGCTGTGATTCGATGTCAGAGTCTTCGCTTACCACATCATCCATTTCATACATACATGTCAATATATTATTACTGACTGTAACTGCTTTTCTTATACATGTAAGATTATATAAAATCTAATACCAATACATTCCCCATAATATATAACGTATACATCACTGTGCTGTTTCTATGTTTAGATACACAACTGTACATAAAGGTATACCTGGCGATCGATAGGAACTAGCAGTGGACTCTCGGACACTATCCCTCGATAGCTCTCGCTCTACTGACACTCTGTAGAGAGATGTAAAGAAAGGGGGTGAGCATACAATGCGCTCAGTAAGGAAATCAGGCAAGCAAGTAGATATCAACACTATCTACTCAAAATAATGCTATGCCTTGAAAACATTATTTCCTTTACTCGCTTTAAAAAGCATGTCTTGAAATATAATATATATACTTGTACAGAATAAATCCCATGTACAGAAAATCATGCTTTCTTTCTCAAATGTAGGTATGTAGTGCAAAACAATGCATCGTATATAAATCATGCCTTTATGTAAATCATGCCATGTATATTTAAATCATAATAAATATGGCATCAAATGATTCACAACATAAAATTGGAGTCCGACCCATCCCTCAGGTCTGTCCGCAGTTTAAATCTGTCAATCAATGTGATATATCATGTAAGACTCTGTGGTTAAAGGCAAATAGTATCCTGGACTATGATCATATCCGAAAGGTGATCCTAAGCAACACAGATCTCGGTGTGCGGGGTATCACCTACTGCAACGAGAGGGGGTCAGTCCATCACAACCGCCAGCTATATCCTCCTCAACTCCACAACAACACACAGTACAGCGTACACCTCGTGCCACTCAGACACGGTACAAAGTACACCCGTGGACCCGTCCTCACGGTCAGAGTGCCTACCATAGGTCTTAGCTCTCGCACCCATGGAATTATCATCACAGTCAGGGTGCCTAACATAGGTCTTAGCCCTCGCGCCTGTGGAAGTATCATACCACATTCACAAATACCCTCATGCTGGCCATCCTCTCAAAATGTGACACTCAGTCACACAAGAATGTGGCATAAATAGGTACCATGTATATAATATCACATACAGTGTGCGCCCTCGAGTGCGACACACAGTCAACACTACGCTCGAACACTGTTTCACATCACAAAACTCAACTCTAGTGCGAGCAACCTCCAGCAACTAGGTCAATGCATAGTTCATGTATTAAATCAAGTAGGTGCAATAGCTCCCAGTACTATGCTATGCACAATATCAAATCAAGTACGAGCAATAGCTCCAGTACTATGTCATGTATAAACCATGAAGAATCGAGTACGAGCAACGCTCCAGTACTCTGTCATGCATCTCATGTAAAACTCGAGTATGAGTAAAACTCCAGTACTCTATCATGCATGTCATGGAAATCTAGTGCGTATCAAAATCCAGCACTAATGTTATGTGGAAAACATATGAATCCCAGTGCGAGCTATGCTCTAGCACGATTCATTCTCACATAATATGATAGATGGCTCTTTAAAAGGGATTGTTTATAAAACATCAAAATCAGCACTATAAAGTGTGCTTAAGTCACATCAACCTTAAAATCATTAGCCCATCTATTTATTTTCATGCTAAACAGTAGTTAAACACTCACAATAATAGTTTCCATGCTTTTCGCAACTTTTCACAAAAGTTAACTTTTTGACTAACTAGGGGCAAAATCATAATTTACCACTATCGGGTCGTAATAATTATTATTTACTTTCTCTGACCCTCAGAGTTTTTAAGTGAATGTAAAAGCAGACGAAAATACGTGCAGGTATCTTTAACTACTCGCAAAAGTCCCTTACCTCGGATCACATCACGTGACCTCACTTCCTCGGTGTTGCTAAATCCCGCAGTCCGATCAGCTCTCAATGTAAACTCCGGAGCTGTAAATAACCATTCCTCAGGTTAATTATAATTTTCCTACTATATTACATATTAATACAGTCTATTTTCCCTTAATGGGCCTTAATAATCCTTAATGGGCCTTAATCCGTATTAAGCCCGTTTTCCACTTATTATTTCCCTTCATCAGGGTCTATCGACTCATTGGGCCTATCAATACCCATTGGGCTTTATTCCAAGCTCTTTGGATAGCCCGTATATCATTTACGACATTTAATTTAAAATTTCGAATATAATTCACTAAATCTGAAATTTAATCTGAAATGCGTAAATTAAATCTTAAATACACAATAAATGAACTTTACTTACCCGAGAATATGCGATGGTATGCAAATCAAAGTTCGATCGGGCTTCTGTTCGAAATTTATCGTCGAACTGCACAATTTATTATGTTTAACTCCGGGTTAATTTTTGATTAAATATAATTTAAATAAATTCATCGGAAATCAAATCGGTTTCTTTTGACCTCGTATCGACTTACCCGAAGTCCGGTGAAACCTCAAAAATTTCCCTTTTCCTTTTTCTTTCTTTTTTCCTCTTTTTCCCCTTTCCTCCTTGGCTGAACCGGTCCAGTCCGGTTCAGCGCAGAACCTTATCCCCTGAACCGCCAACTGGTTCAGGCATCCTTTGGCCGTGCCGGCGTATTCCTGCCGATTCTCGACGCATCACCACCGCCGTTCGGCGCGCCTAAGCCTGGGCAACACTCGGCTGGGCTCGATCGGGACCAAGCACCGTCGGTGGCCGCCGAATCTCTTCTTTTCCTTCGCGGTTTCTCCTCTTCGATTCGCCGGCGTCCGATGTCGGTGGAGGTCGTGACCGGTGCCGATAGGTGCACACGGTCCTCCTCTTCCTTTTTCGACTGCTTGCCTGCCCGTGGGGTGGCCGGTGCTCGCAATCCGATGGTCTTCACCCTCGGGTCGGCTTGCTTCTGTTTCCTCTGTTCTCTCTCCCTGATTTCTCTTCAGATTTCGTTTTTTCCTTTTCTTTTTTTATAATATATTTTTATTATTATTTTATTACAAAATAATAATAAAAATCCTCAAAATATCTCATAAATATCCCAAAAATATCTAAAAATATCTTCAAAAATTATATTAAATTCATTTAATCCGTAAATGAATTTATGAGTCCGATTTTACCTTTTTGGTATATTTTTTCACTATTTTTGGGCTCATTTTTCGAGGTAAAAATTTTGATAAATTCTAATAAATTTATATCTTGATCAATTGGGCTCGAAATTAAATATTTTCCTCTATTTTGATCAAGATTCCTCAATTTCATATTTTTAATGAAATTGTCTTATCGAAATTATACCGAATGTCAGTCATTTGACCGTTTTACCCCTGCACTTGTTCGGGAATCAACTTAACCCTTATCTCGCTGTTATGTAGCTTACATGCATTTTTAATTTATCAAATTGTCGATTGCATGTTAGTAAATACTCTTCTTATGATTCAACTATAATTACATAGTGTTCATACACATAGGAATCATAAGGTATAAGCTACAAAAAATCCGGGTCTGACAGATGTACACGCAAGTTTTAAATTTAATGAAGTATAAGGAGATGAATTTTTTAAGTCTTAAATGTGTATGGATTGAAATATGGCCTATTAAGTATATTATGGTGAGTTTTGCATTGAGTTTCATGCAATTGATGCAGCAGCAGTAGAATCTGTGAAGGCCAGATCGATCTCCAAGGATGAGAGATCGATCCTATAGCTCCAAAATGCAAAAAACGTGCAAAAGCAGACAGGCAGATCGATCTCATAAGGAAGAAGATCGATCTCCTAATGCTTTTGTCTAGCAAGAATCGATCATGTCACAAGGGGAGATCGATCTCCTTAACTCTCGGCCTGAAAGAGATCGATCCCTAATTCAATGCCAGATCGGTCTCCTCTTAAAAGAATAGATCGATCTTCACCTCTACCAGATCGATCTTGTAGTTGTTAATGGAGTAGATGGAGTAGTTGAAATGAAGCTGTAAGACCCGTATTTTTGGATGTAAACCTTATGGATTCATAAGTGTGGTAATGTACTTGTAATGTGAAGTACAATTAATGTAAAGTCTATAAATGTAATGTACATACGTGTAATATGAGTTTGTAATGTACATGCAAGTTACATTGTGTATGAATATGAGGAAATGAACTTTTATAAGTGATGAATATGATTGGAACTCAAAATGAGTAGTGTGGTGAAATGGAATGAAGTTATACCTTCATTTAGTTTGGTATAGGATACCTTTGGCTATATAATGAATACACACAAGTTTTAATGTGTATAAGGTATGGATGGATGCCATTTTCAAGTCTTAAAGATGGTTGGATGAGAAAATGACTATGGTAGCAAATTAAGGATTGTTTTGTTGTGAATTACTGCAGAAAATTATAGCAAATCTTGAAAATATGAAAGCCAGATCGATCTCATAGGATGAAAGATCAATCTAGAAGAGCTAGAATACTCTTATTTGAGCAGTGGAATAGAGTGGATCAATCTCCCATGGGGCCAGATCGATCTCCTAAACATTCTATAGTGAAAAGATCGATCCTCAAGCATACAGATCGATCTCCTTAGCTCTCTGTTTGAAGTAGATCGATCTCAAGGTTCGACAAATCGATCTCGTGCTTAAAATGCTATGAAAAAGAGGAATTTAAGGGGACCAGATCGATCTCCTCTTAGTGCAGATCGATCTCATCAAGTGGTTTCTATAAAAAGGGTGCTGAAAATCTGCAGATTTTGGGAAAAACATCACCTTTTCCATTTCCAACCCAAAACCTAAATTTTTCACTCTAAAATCCACTCATTCCAGTAAGATTTGAAGGGAGGCCATTACACACAAAGTTGTTCATCTTGAGGAAGAGAACAACATAGTTGAAACCTAAAACCTCATTGTTGGCATTGAATGAGCAATGAGCATTTCCCCTTTGAAGCAAGAAGAGAAGCTAGATTGGTAAGTTTCTAATGCTCCAACTCAAGCACATTGGTTTGGTTATTGATCTTGGAGTTGATTTGCATGAGTATTGTTAGTTGAAACTATCTAGGTAGTATTGGAACTAATGTGACCTAGAAAATGGAATAAGTCTAGTGTGAAAAAGTGTAAATTGGATGAGTTGGTGATTTGTGGGAATTACTAAGTTGTCATTTGAGTAATATGGATGATTTGAAATGGGTAAATGAAACTACATTGTGGGTTGAGTGGAATTAGGAAAATGAGCACATGCAGTGTTGATGGAAAAGCCATAGTACGAAAATATATAAGATATGAACACTATGAGATTAATATCGATTTAGTATCGATTTGGAATGAGTTAATAAGCCTTATGAGCGTTAATAGAAACTATAGGTCGAATCGACTATAGTAAATGTAAGAGTTGCGATGTAATGGACTGAAATGATGTGAAATACATTTATGTGTAGTTCTGGAGAGTTCGTTGGAGACGAATCAAACTACGCACGAGTAAGCAGTGCTAAAGAAGCAGAATCACGCATCGCGATTCCAGTTAAGGGAATTCTATAAGTATATAGAGGTAGCTGCTTGTATTTTGTGGGTGAATATAGGATGTTTATGAAATGCATGAATGTTGAGAAATTGGTTGTTGGTATGCGGAAATAATTACAAATGTTGTATGATTTGGTTTTATATAGATGTATAAAAATGGATAGTAAGGCTAATAATTGCATAAATCACATGTTTTGAATGTTTTCACAAAACACAATGCTTTGATTTGAGCAAATAAAAGGATAGGTGGGCTAGTGTTTTATTGATGTTATGGAATAACACATGTGAGGTGCTAAAAATGTTAGTGATGTGTTTTGAATGCATATGAGCTGCCTATCGAGCTATGTGAATTAAATCGTTCTAGAGCCTCGCTCGCGCTGGATTTTGATGCTTTGACTTGCATTAAAGTGCTGGAGCTTAGCTCGCACTTTAATTTAATTTGTGATGATACTTTATAAACCGTATCAGAGCTTCTGCTCGTACGTGGATTTTGAGTAGTTTTTTATGCATATAACTGTACCGGAGCTATGCTCGTATGTGGTTTCTTCATGATTTGATGCATAAATGTCAGACTAGAGCGATGCTCGTACGAGGTAGTTTAATTATGATGCATGATTCGTGCTAGAGTTTTGCTTGCATAAGTTTGCGCATTATGGTACGTATGAAGCCATGGAAGTTGGTAAGATCCTCAAGCCCTACATCCTTAAGCCAACATCCTTAAGCCCAATGAGATGGGGAGGCTTTGTTCGATGGGGAGTCTCTCTTACGGTAAGATCCTTAAGCCCTACATCCTTAAGCCAACATCCTTAAGCCCGAGGAGGAGGGGAGGCTCTGTTAGGCAGGGAGGCTCTGTTCTGTGGGGAGGTCTCATATGGAAGGATCCTTAAGCCAACATCCTTAAGCCCTGAAGGGGTGGGAAGCTCTGTTCGGTAGGGAGGCTCTCCTACATGGTATGGAAAGTTCTTAGTATAGGGTAGATAATACCTACGACTAGTACCCCCAACCACGATATGAGTCCGCAGAGTATGTTGTACCTTGTATATCACATGGAGTACGATGTATTGAGTGATGGTTATGTGACGAGAAAGTTTGGCGAGGGATAATCCACCTTCGTGCCAGCACGATACCCCGCACACCTGGATGCGTGTGGGCTAGGATGATTTATGATGTAGTTGGCCCACATAGTCACTTGTGATATAGTGACCTGGTTGTTTTACATATGTGTGATTGTGATTGTTCGAGGTAGGCCCGAAAGAGGGGTCGAGCCATGTGAACTTGATTTGTGAAATGAAAATGAGGTTGTGATTGATAATTGATTTCGATGGGATTTTACGTACTTGAGAAAGAGATGTATTTTAAAAAGGAGGTTTCTTAAATGAATTGCCTTTTTTATGAGATTAAATGAGAATAAGCATGAGATGGTTTTACATGTTGATATTTCAATGTTTTATATGCCAATTTTACATGATTTTGATACATGATATATGTATACTCATATGGCATAGTTTTAATTCCTCATGCTTTTGTTATAAATGATTTATGCATAACACTATCAGCATGTAGATAGAGTAGTTATCTACCATGCTTGTATTATTGCCTTACTGAGTGTGTGGTTGCTCATCCCTCTCTATTTCCCCCTCATACAGAGCGTGCATAGTAGCCCAGTGAGGACTAAGGTGTGATATTTTAGACATCCGCTACATCTCCATCACTCAGAGGTATATACATAATGATTCCTTTTTGTATCTAAACATTGTAAAAGCACAGTAGTCATTTGAAATATAATTATGGGGGATATAGATGTTACTAATCATATTTTGTATAAATGAATGATTGATGTTCAAATGTATGACATCACTTTTATTAACTGAGAATGGATATTGTGAGTGGATTATTATTGGCTCACAGCCCAACAGTGTAGTTGTAAGTTTGTTCACGATCGAGTAGGGAAAAGAATAAATGCAAAAAATTTGTTGAGATTTTCGGTTAAAAAGAATGAAAAGGGTCATGGCAGAAGCAGAGATCGATCCCCATCAATGCCAGATCGATCTCATAAGCTCTGTTTATATAAGGAACATGAAACTTTTACCTGGAAATCGAGCCCTCTCATTTCCAAACTTAAATATTCACCATTTCCACTCAAATCAAGCTTTCTCTCTCTAAGATTCACCCTATTCTAGGCTGAATTAGACAAAGAGGTAATAGACAAAGTTGTTCCTCTTGGCAGGAGAACAACATACTAGAAAATCAAAGGTTGGCTTGAATAAAGAGAAGAGACAAGCATTTTACAAGTTTGGTCAAGAGAGGACACAAGCTAGGTAAGCTCACAAGACCTTTGTTCTTAAGCATTACCATTTTATATATGGGTGAATAAACATATATGTTTATACATTTGGTTAGAAATGTTTAAGACATGATGGAACCAACAAATGGGTTTGGTTAGGAGATTTAATGTAGATGTCTTGTGATAGTTATGAGTTAACTAAAGTGTTGATAAAGATGTAGAAAGAGTTTTGAGATAATGTTGAGTTAGAATGAGTGAGAAAAAGAGATGGATAATGAAAATGATGTAGATTGATGATTTAATGATGTGTGTAGACAGCTTGAGAATCTGACCCGAGAAACAAGGCTAGTCTGAGAACCCGAGGATATTATACCACTCAAGGTGCAAAAGGTAAGGGAAATAAACCATTTGTGCTTGTGAGTTTTCGAATGAATGAAAACGTTTTAATAGCATGAAAATGGTTTAATGAAATGAGCATGTTTATGAGAAATGAGATGATTTGATGTGTTGATATATGTGTGAGTGTTTTGCTGGTTTGAGCTCTATTTGATGATGTTTGTGTAATTGTGAACACATTTGATTTATAACCACAATGAGTTTTATGATAAGCACTATGAGCTCTACGTTAAGGTAAAATGATTTTTTTATATAACAACAGCATGTTTTTACTGTGTAAGTGTTTTACCGGTTTAAACTCAATTTTGATGAGTTTTGTGTAAATGTGAATACAATGTGTTATAATCGAAATGGATTTTCTAATAACCACTAAGAGCTCTACGTGAAGACAAAACAATTTTTACTGAGACTATGGCTTGTCATGAGATGCACATCGGGCTTTGCTCTAGTAGCATGTATGTGAGAACTGAGAATTTTGTATACCTCATTTATGAAAATTGTAATTTGGTGTATGTAATTATGATATGTTAATGTACACGCAAGTTTTAAATATGATGAAGTATAAGAAGATGAGATTTTTAAGTCTTGAATGTGTATGGATTGAAATATAGACTATGGGGTAGATTTTAAGAAGTTTTCTTGAGTTTTCTGCAAATTGATACAGTAGCAGTACAATCTGTGAAGGCCAGATCGATCTCCAAGGATGAGAGATCAATCTAATGGCTCCAGAATGGAGGAAATGTGTAAGGACTAATAGGCAAATCGATCTCATATGCAAGAAGATCGATCTCATGAAGCATTATGTAAACAGAAGATCGATCTCCTCAAGGAGGAGATCGATCTCATGAAGTGTTCTGTAAACAGAAGATCGATCTCCTCAAGGAGCAGATCGATCTCATGAAGCAATTAAGAGATCGATCTCACCCCACGACAGATCGATCTCCTGGGCATAAAATTACCCCAAAACGTTCCTAAATTTAAAGAGAGATCGATCTCATCAAGGACCAGAACGATCTCCTACCCTCCGTCTATAAAAAGACCCCTACATTTTTCCAGCATCTCAGATTTTCTTTCTCCAAAAACCCCATTTCAATCGAAACCCTAGCTTTCTCTCTCCTCTAAATCACTGATTTTCGTTCGAATTAGAGGTTGTAGCAAGAAGGAAAGTTGTTCCTCATCTAAAGGAAAACAACATACTTGGAAATCGTAGGACGAATCGAATCGATGTGTGAATAGAGCTCTCTATAAGTTTTGGGTAAATTTCTAAGCTTTAATCTTTGATATTGGGGTGATTTTGGTGATTGTGACTATGGGAGTTGTGATAAAATAGCTAGGAAATGATTTAGGGTTGATGAAATTATGATTTTGTTGGAGTGATGATGATATTATACAATTTATGGTAAATTGTGGGATTTTGGCTATAAATTGAAATTGAGGCAATGAGGTGATTTTGGCATGGATATTGTGCATGAAATATGTAGAATTTGAAATGCAGTAAATGAGAATGTGGATTAGGATAAGAATATGAGAAAAATAAGGTTTGTAGTATTTAACGAGAATATGAGCAAATATGTGCTCGATAATGTGATTGAGATGAATTATTGATGTTTTAACATCGTTAGGACAGCTCGAGAGTTCCAGAGAGGAATGCGAGGCTAGTCTGTGGTACGAGGGAAACGATTGCACTCTACGAGGTGTAACGAGGTAAGGAAAAACTCATACGTATTTGTGTATGTGTTTTGTGATGATGTTGTAGCATGAAATGTGATTTTAGAAAACAAGCATGTTTTTATGAGTTGGGAATGAGTATTGCACACGATTTTATAGCCGGTTAGGGCCTAATTTTTATGAGTTGTAAACTAAACGTGAACTTGTTTTACAACCGTTCTGAGTTTAAAAAGTGAAATGTGATTTCGGCTATACGTTAAGGCGTATTGAGATTTGAGAAATATGTACGTGGTTTTACCGATTTGAGCTCGGTTTTGACATGTTTTGTGTTGAGTACAAAATGGTTTTGAGATGAGTTTTATGAGAAAACCATTACGAGCTCTACGTGAAGGCAAAACGATTTTTATATGATAATGGCTATTACTGAGACTTAGGCATGTCATGTTGAATACACATCGGGCCTTGCTCTAGTAGCATGTAAGTTCGGGCATTGCTCTGGTAGTATGTAAGTCTAATATTCCTCTGTTCTAGTAATGTGAGATAACCATGCTTCGCGGCAGTGTTGGGTGGCATTGCTTTGAGAGCATGTAAGACCAACTGTTGTATGACTCTGATCAAGTCTACAGCGAACCATGGCCATGGGTATACTATTGTCGACGAGATCCCTCAATTGGGGATGTCCACCTAGGGGACGAGTTCAATAGTTTTGATGTGCCATGATGAGTTTTTGTATGAGTTTTCTTTGCCTAGTCTCGTTTTACACATGAGATTGTGTTTTGTGGCTACGCCACGTGCATTACTATTGTCGTGATTTTCATCACGTTTTATGAGAAAAGCCATTATTGCATCTTGTTTTATACATGCTTGTTCCACATGCTTTTAACTACTTGTAATCATGGTTTGAGCCATTTATTATCATGTTTCTACATGAGCTTTGAGAAATGAGTTGAGATGATGTTTTAATGAATTCATGCTACGTTTTCTACACTTTTTTTGAGTTTTAACTACGAGATAAAATGATTGTGTTGTGTAAATTATTTTCTTATAAATGAATCCCTTACCTTCTTATTGAGCGATTTGGAATCTCACCTTGTTTTATTTTCCCCCAGGTTTCTTGAAGTGAAGAGAGTTTCCCTGCGACGTACGGAGTAGTGGCTAGTGGAAGACTTGAGCTCCAGGCCATATATTGTACTTTGAGGTATAATTTATCATTTCATGTACCCAAACTAATATTGCATTTACAGACACTTGATGTACAATGATGTATGGGATGTATTAGGATTGATTAAACTCAAATTGAGTAATATATATGGTGTGATATATAAATTGGTTGATGAGATCCTGAGATCAAAGTTTAATAAATTATGTATGATGATGCATGACACTGCACAGAAATGCACCCTTAATTGTGAATTGATGAATAAAGAGTTTCAAATTTGCCCTATTTTCCGTGCTTCCTGGGCGTCACAGAGTTTTCTTGGTATCAAAACTTAGGGTGTTTAGTATTGGCAGTGTCGATCAAGTGAAATAGAATACATCCCAAGTGTCTGTATAAGTTTGGTCATGAACTGAAATTGAGGATTAAGATTTCAATCGAATTTGATGTGTACGCATAGGTAACATATTCAGATTGAGAATGAGTGGACGACGAGGTCGTTCGAGGAGGCAGACAGAGTCACCTACGCCACCTGCCCCACAACTGGAGAGTCTTAACTCTCAATTTAACTGGATTGAGCATGATGTGTGGTAAGGTTTTGAGCAAATGGCAGCGCTATTCGAAAAACATTTTGAAGTTAATGCTTCGGGTACTACTCCTACACCACCATAAGGACCTTCTGTGCCCTTAATACAGATAGACCCAATGCCTCCCATCACTCAGTCTAATGACAGAAGTATGGTCTGACTGAAGGACTTTTTAAAAATGAATCCTCCCGAATTCAAAGGGAAAAAGGATCCTGCAGAGGCTGAGGAGTGGCTGACTAAGTTGAGAGTCATATTTGACTATTTAGGATGCATTGATGTTGAGAGGGTCAGTATAGGCGCTTATATGTTGAAAGGGAGAGCTCGAGATTGGTGGGGTACTACCTAGGGTAATCTGATGTCCAACCAAGATGTGATTGGTTGGGAAGAGTTTTAAGAGACTTTTAAAGCCCAATATGTACCACGAGCTGCTCAAAGAAGGAAGCAGGTCGAGTTTTTGAATCTGGTACAGGGCAATATGTCTGTAGATGATTATGAGAGCTGATTTACTGCTCTATTGAGGTATGATCCAGAGACCTTTAAAAATAAAGAGCTTCGCACAGAGAGATTTGTGTATGGATTGAAGCCCATCATCAGAGATTGATTGATAGGGCTGTGTATTACTGAGTTTAGAGATGCTCTGAGTTGAGCACAAGAGATTGAGAGGGGAATCGAAATTGTACAATCCCAAAATGAGTTCAGTGCAGTGACTCTGGATAAGGGCAAGAGGCCAGAGATTTCCCAGGCAGATGTTCAGAGAGGTTCCTTCAAAAGAGGGAGGATTGAGGTACAAAAGGACAGATTAGAGAGACCAAGAGCTTATCTTATCATTAGGGAGACCCCTCGAGATGTCAAACCTGAGATAAGAGTTTGTAGAAATTATGGTCGATCATATGAGGGAAGCTATACTAGGTTGATCCATGGATGTTTTAGATGTGGAGACATGGGTCACAGAGTAAAAGCCTGCCCTCAACCTCAAGGACCACATGCTACAGAGCCGACTAGACAGCAACCTCAGAGAGTGAATCCCTCGAGACGGGCCATTGCTGCAGAGAAAGGAAAGAAGCCTGTTACAATGGGACGTGTGTTTTCTATAGACAAAGAAACATCAGATACTTCAATAGAAACTATAAGAGGTACACTCTCTGTCTATAATCATAAGGCTCATGTATTGATTGATCCAAGGTCCACTCTTTCGTTTATTTCTGAGCATTTTGCATGTAGATTAAATTTGAAGTTTGAACCTTTAGAGTATGTACTACATGTAAATACCCCTATGCGTGAGTCCTAGAGAACTGATTTAATCTGTAGAGGGTGTGAAACAAAGGTGGGAGATAGAGTGATGTTAGCAGATCTAATGATGCTAAATATACATAGGTTTGATGTAATTTTGGGAATGGATTGGCTGGCAACCAATCGAGTGAGTTTAGACTGCTACACTAAGATTATAACTTTCTCCCTACCTGAACCTTACAGTGTACGTTTGAAATATTTAGGAAATAAATGTGTGGAAATTTTTCAAGTAATTTGAAATTATGATGTTACTTTTGAGAGTACTAAATTTGATCATTCAAGTAAAGGTTATGAAACACTCATCTTAGATGATAATCGGGAACATCTGAGGATTGAGCATATACATGTGGTGTGTGAATTTTCGGATGTTTTACCAGATGAGTTGCTAGGTTTACCACTAGAGAGAGAGCTGGAGTTTACCCTTGATTTGGTGCCAGATACTCAGCCTATCTCTAGACTTTCGTATAGGATGACATTAATGAAACTAGAGGAATCAAAGAAACAACTACAGGAGTTATTGGATCAAGGATTTATTAGACCCAGTGTCTCATCGTGGGGAGCACCAGTGTTGTCTGTAAGGAAGAAATATGGTAGTCTCAGATTATGCATAGACTACCGACTGTTGAATAAAGCCACGGTGAAGAATAAATACCCATTACCGAGGATTGATGATCTGCTTGATCAGCTAAGAGGGGTCTTAGTCTTCTCTAAGATTGATTTAAGATCGGGCTGTCACCAATTGAGGATTAAGGAAGAAGATATCATGAAGATGGCCTTCAGGACAAGGTATGGCCATTATGAATTTCTAGTGATGCCCTTTGGATTAACGAACGCCCCGACAGCCTTTATGAGGTTAATGAATGAAGTGTTTAGAGACTATCTAGATAAGTTTGTGATAGTTTTTATTGATGATATCTTGGTGTACTCTCGATATTTCGAGGAGCACGCATAACACTTGTGGTTAGTACTTCAGATACTCCGAGATAAAAAATTATATGGAAAGCTTAGTAAGTGTGAGTTTTGACTGGACCAAATAGCTTTCCTTAGTCATATAGTTTCAACGGAAGGAGTATCAGTTAATCCAAGTAAAGTAGAGGCTATGCTTAATTGGGAAAGATGGAGGACGGTTACAGAGGTACGAAGTTTCCTTAGTTTGGCAGGGTATTACAGGAGATTTTTTGATGGATTTTCTAGGATTGCCGCTCCTTTGACTTAGCTCATGCTCATGGAGGCTTCGTTCATATAGACTGGTCAATATGAGCTCAATTTTCAAGAATTAAAGAGGAGATTAATCGCAGCACCTGTGTTGACTATTCCTGAGGGATCAGGAGGATTTTCAGTGTATATTATTGCTTCCCATTAAGGATTAGAATGTGTGCTCATGCAGCACGGAAGAGTGGTCGCCTATGGATCACGACTGTTGAAAGATCATGAGTGTACTTACCCAACGCATGATTTGGAGTTAGCTGCTGTGGTGTTTGCCTTGAAGATCTGGAGGCACTACTTATATGGGGAAAGATTTCATATCTTCACAGACAACAAGAGTTTAAGGTATGTGTTTAATCAGAAAGAGTTAAACATGAGACAAAGGAGATGGATGGAACTCCTTAAAGATTATGACTGTAAGATTCTATACCATCCGAGTAAGGTGAACATAGTTGCTGATACCCTGAGCAGGAAGAGTATGATATCTGCTATGATGGTCAGGGAATGGGATTTATTGGAGCAGCTCATCGAACTCCGAATTAGAGTTAAAGAGGTAGAGATTGGATTTCTGGCTAGCCTGCGAATAGAGCCCAGGATCATGGATAGATAAGAACTGGGCAGGGTGATGATCAGAGGTTGATCGACATGGTTAGCCAAGCTGAGCAAACTTCACAATCGGATCTCATAGTCAGTAAGGATGGATTATTGAGATTCAGAGGACGAATTTGTGTACTGGACGATGATACCCTGAAGAAACAGATATTGAGAGAATCCCACTGCTCACAATACACCATGCACCCAGGTAGTACTAAGATTTACCGAGATTTGAGAAAGGTGTACTGGTAGAGTGGTATGAAGCGAGACGTGGCAGAGTATGTGGCCAGATGTTTAGTATGCCAGTAAGTGAAAGCTGAGCATCGCAAGCCCGGGGGATTACTATAGCCTTTACCTATGTCTACATAGAAATAGGAGCATGTCACCATGGACTTTATTATGGGTTTACCAAGGACCCGAAGAGGTCGTGACGCGATATGGGTCATAGTGGATAGACTGACGAAAAGTGCCCACTTCCTTGCCATCAAGAGCACAGATACTATGGATGCCTTAGCTGAGTTATATGTCAGCGAGATAGCTAGATTACATGGGGCTCCAGTGAGTATTACTTTCGACAGAGATTCTAGATTTACCTCTAGATTTTGGACCAGTTTCAGGAGTCCATGGGATCTCGATTGAGTTTTAGTACCTATCATCCTCAAATAGATAGTCAGTCAGAGAGGACTATTTAGACCCTGGAGGATATGTTAAGGGCGTGTACGATGGATTTTAAGGGACCATAGGATGATCACCTGCCCCTAGAAGAGTTTGCGTACAATAATAGCTATCATGCGAGTATTGGAATGGTACCTTTTGAGGCTCTATATGGTAGGATGTGTAGATCCCCTGTAGCTTGGGACGAAGTGGGTGATAGAAAGATAAATTCTCCCGAACTTGTTGAGTAAGCTGTATAGAGTGTGAAACTCATATGTGAGAGATTACAGGCTGCACAGAGTAGACAGAAAAGCTACATGGATTTGCGTAGACAGCCACTCGAGTTTGATATTGGTGATGTAGTATTTCTGAAGATATCACCGAGTAAGGGTATCATGAGATTTGGAAAGAAAGGGAAATTGAGTCCTCGATACATTCGACCATTCGAGATTCTTGAGAGAGTGGGAGAGGTAGCCTATAAGTTGGCATTACCCCCACAGATGTCCGAAATACACAACGTCTTTCATGTATCTATGTTGAGGAAGTACCACCCGGACCCTTCTCATGTCATAGAGTATGAGGAGATGGACATACAAGAGGACATAAGCGACACTAAGGAACCCGTCCAGATTCTCAATAGAAAATAGAAGGTACTTAGAACCAAAAGCATCCCATTAGTGAAAGTTTTGTGGAAATATCACTTAATGGAAGAGGCAACTTGGGAATTCGAGAGTCTCATAAAGGAGAACTACCCCCATCTGTTTGATGAATTGAGTTGAATTTGGAGGACCAAATTCTTTGAAGGTGGGGAGGATGTGAAAACTGAGAATTTTGTATACCCCATTTATGAAATTTGTAATTTGGTGTATGTAATTATGATATGTTAATGTACACATAAGTTTTAAATATGATTAAGTATAAGAAGATGAGATTTTTAAGTCTTGAATGTGTACGGATCGAAATATGGACTATGGGGTAGATTTTAAGAAGTTTTACATTAAGTTTTCTGCAAATTGATGCAGCAGAAGTACAATCTGTGAAGGCCAGATCGATCTATAAGGATGAGATATCGATCTCATGGCTCCAGAATTCAGCAAATGTGCAAGGACTGATAGGCAGATTGATCTCATAGGCAAGCAGATCGATCTCATGAAGCATTCTATAAATAGAAGAACGATCTCCTCAAGGAGCAGATCGATCTCATGAAGTGTTCTGTAAATAGAAGATCGATCTCCTCAAGGAGCAAATCGATCTCATGAAGCAATTAAGAGATCGATCTCACCCCACGATAGATCGATCTCCTAGGCATAAAATTGACCCAAAACATTCCCAAATTCAAAGAGAGATCGATTTGATCAAGGACCAGATCGATCTCCTACCCTCCTTCTATAAAAAGACCCCTGCATTTTTCCTACATCTCAAATTTGCTCTCTCCTCTAAATCACCCATTTCCGTTCGAATCAGAGGTTGTAGCAAGAAGGAAAGTTGTTCCTCATCTAAAGGAGAACAACATACTTGGAAATCGTAGGACGAATCGAATTGAGGTGTGAATAGAGCTCTCCATAAGTTTTGGGTAAATTTTTAAGCTTTAATATTTGATATTGGGGTGATTTTGGTGATTGTGACTATGAGAGTTATGATAAAATAGCTAAGAAATGATTACGGTTGATGAAATTATGATTTTGTTGGAGTGATGATGATATTATACAATTTGTGGTAAATTGTGGGATTTTGGCTATAAATTGGAATTGAGGCAATGGGGTGATTTTGGCATGGATATTGTGCATGAAATATGTAGAATTTGAAATGTAGTGGATGAGAATGTGGATTAGGATAAGAATATGAGAAAAACGAGATTTGTAGTATTTAACGAGAATATAAGTAAATATGTGCTCGATGATGTGATTGAGATGAATTATTTATGTTTTAACATCGTTGGGACAGCCCAGGAGTTTCAGAGAGGAATGCGAGGCTAGTCCGTGGTACGGGGGAAACGATTGCACCCTATGAGGTGCAATGAGGTAAGGGAAAACTCAAACCCATTTCTGTATGTGTTTTGTGATGATGTTGTAGCATGAAATGTGATTTGAGAAAACAAACATGTTTTTATGAGTTTGGAATGAGTATTGCACATGGTTTTATAGTCGGTTAGGCCCAATTTTTATGAGTTGTAAACTAAACGTGAACTTGTTTTACAACCATTTTGAGTTTAAAAAGTGAAATGTGATTTGGACTCTACGTTAAGGTGTATTGATATTTGAGAAATGTGTGCGTGGTTTTGCCTGTTTTGTGAGATCTGAGGATTTCAGACATATTTTAATTATGTAATATGAACTTGAAGTAAAATTTATTGAGCTAAGTGAATTGGGGAATGATAATTGGAGATTTATATGTTAAGTGTTTAAAATAAGTATGAAGTTATGAGGACAGATCGATCTGGGAGAAGGAGAGATCGATCTGGTGAGTTAAAAATGACAAGAAAGGAGGAATTTAAGGAGCAGATCGATCTCTAATGGAAGAGGATCGATCTCCTTATGATTCTGTTTGAGAGAAGATCGATCTCATGAGGAAGAGATCGATCTCCAAATGTTTCTGTTTGGGAGAAGATCAATCTCCTCAAGGAGCAGATCGATCTCATAAAGCCATAAAGAGATCGATCTCACCCCTCGACAGATCGATCTCCTAGGCATAAATTGCCCCAAATTGTCCCCAAATTCAAATGCAGATCGATCTCATTAAGAGCCAGATCGATCTCCTACCCTCAGTCTATATAAGGAATCCCTGCTTTCTCCTGTAATTTCACTTTCTCTCTCTTCCAACCCCCATTTTCACCGAGCCCTAGCTTTCTCACTCATCCAAAGCACCCATTTCCGTCCAAATCAGAGGCTGTGGCAAGAAGGAAAGTTATTCCTCATCAAAGGGAGAACAACATACTAGGAAATCATAAAACGGATTGAATCGAGGTAAGAGATAAGCTCTCCACAAGTTTTGGGTAATTTCTAAACCTCGATCTTGATATTTGAGATGATTTTGGTAATGATAGCTGTTGGCATTGTGTTGAAATAGTTGGAAAATGATTAGGGATTGATGAAATTATAATGTAGTTGGAGTGATAGTGATATTTAGCAATTTTGGTAATTTTGGGAATTCTGAGCTATAAATAGAAATTTAGACAATGTGGTGAATTAGCATAGATATTAAGACATGGGAAATGTAGAATGTGGAGGTGTTGTGAATGAGATTGTAGTTTGGGGTAGAGTTACGAGAATCAAGAGATTGGAGCTGTTATGAGCAATTATGCTCGATTTTAGAGAATTGAGGTACTGTGATAATGAATATTGATGTTTTAACATCGTTTGGACAGCTCGGGAGTTTCAGAGCGGAATGCGAGACTAGTCCGTGATAAGGGGGAAATAATTGCACTATACGAGGTGCAAAGAGGTAAGGGAAACTAAACCAATTGTGTGTGTGATTTTGAACTATTATAGCATGATTTGTGATTTATAAAACAAACATGTTTGATGTGTTGTGTTTTGATGAGAATGCACACGATTTTTATAGCCGGTTGAAGCCCAATGTTTTTATGAGTTTATAATTGGGCTCAACATTAAGGCGATCTTGAGATTTGAGAAATGTGTGAGTGTTTTGCCGGTTGGGACTCAGTTTCAATATGTTTTATGTTGAGTACAAAACGGTTTTAAATGAGTTTTATGAGAGAAACACCACTATGAGTTCCACGTGAAGGCAAACCAGTCTTATGTGATAAGACTTAGGTGTGTGATTTTGGGTACACACCGGGCATTGCTCTGGTAGCATGTAAGCCCGATTCTTCTCCGTTCTGGTTATGTGAGATCCCCCATTTTGTGGCTATGTCATGTATATTTGGTGGCCGTTGTCACGTGAGAACCCTAATCGGTGGTCGTTGCCACGTGAAAACCCTAATTGGTGGCCATTGCCACATGAGATCCCCCATTCAGTGGCCATGCCACGTATATTTGGTGGCCGTTGCCACGTGAAACCCTATCCTGTGGCTGTGCCACGTGTGAATTTAAATCAGTGGCTATGCCACGTGTGTTTAGTGGCTGTGCCACGTGTGATTTTAAATCAGTGGCTATGCCACATGTGTTTAGTGGCTGCGCCACGTGCATTACTATTACAGTGATTTTATCACGTTTATTGAGAAAGCGATTATCGCATTATTTTCACATGCTTTGTTACTGCTCTATACTGAGCATTTTACTTCATGTTTTCACATGATTTGAGATATGAGAATGTCATTTTGAGTACTTTCATGCTATGGTTTTCAAATAAGTATAATGAGTTTCACATACAAATAAATATTTTGTGATGTGCATTTTGGTTTATGAAATGAGTCCCTTACCCCCTTACTGAGCGATTTAGAAGCTCACCCTGTTTTCTTTCCCCCCAGATTTCTTCAAGTGAAAAAGGGTTTCCTTGCGACGTACGGAGTAGTGGCTAGTGGAGGGCTTGAGCTCCAGGCCATATATTGTATTTTGAGGTATCTTTTATCTTTTCATGTACCCAGACAATTATTGTAATTGCAGACACTTGATGTATAACATTGTATGGGATGTATTAAGACTAATTAACTTGAGATCGAGGAATGTATATAATATGGTATATACTATTTAATGACGAGATCCTGAGGTATGATAAGTGTGATGATGTATGACACTGCACAGGAATGCACTCTTAATTGTGAATTGATAAGTAAAAAGTTTTTAAATTTGCCCTATTTTTCGCGTTTTCGGGGCGTGACAGAGCTTTCTTGGTATCAGAGCTTAGGGTGTCTAATACTGTCAGTGTCAGTTATGTAAAATAGAATACATTCCAAGTGTCTGTAATAGTCTGGTCATGAACTGAAATTGAGGATTGAGATTTCAATCGATTCTGATATGTACGCGCAGGAGACGAGTTGATATAGAGAATGAGTGGATGACGAGGTCGTTCGAGGAGGCAGGCAGAGTCCCCTCCGCCACCTGTCCCACAACCAGAGAGTCCTAACTCTCGATTTAATCGGATTGAAACCGATGTGAGACAAGGTTTTGAGCAGATGGCAGCGTTATTCGCTCAACACTTTGGAGTTAATGCCTCGGGTACTACTCCTACACCACCACAAGGACCTCCCATACCCCCAGTGCCTCCCGTCACTCAGCCTGATGATAGAAGTATGGTCTGACTGAAAGATTTTCTGAAGATGAATCCGCCCGTATTTAAGGGAAAGAAGGATCCTACAAAGGTTGAGGAGTGGCTGACGGAGTTGAGAATTATATTTGATTATCTGGGGTGCACCAATGCTGAGAGGGTCAGTATGAGTGCCTATATGTTGAAAGGGAGAGCTCGAGATTGGTGGGGTACTACCCAAGGTATTTTGTTGTCCTACCAAGATGTGATTTGTTGGTAAGAGTTCCAGACAGCCTTTAGAGCCCAATATGTACCACGAGCTACCCAGAGAAGGAGGCAAGCAGAGTTTTTGAGTTTGGTACAGGGTGACATGTCTGTGGATGACTATAAGAGCCAATTCACTGCGATATTGAGATATGACCTAGAGACCTTCAAGAATGAAGAGCTCTGCACAGAGAAGTTTGTGTATCGATTGAAGCCCGTCATCAGAGATAGATTGATAGGGCTATGTATTACTGAGTTTGGAGATGCTTTGAGACGAGCATAAGAGATTGAAAGAGGAATTGAAATGGTACAATCCCAGAATGAGCTCAGAGCGGTGAATTGAGATAAAGGCAAGAGGCCAGCGATTTTCTAAACAGATGCTTGGAGAGGTTCCTTCAGAAGAGGAAGGATTAAGGTGTAGAAAGGCAGATTAGAGAGACCCAGAGTTTACCCTAATATCAGGGAGACCCCTCGAGATGTCAGGCCTGAGACAAGGTTTTACAAAAATTATGGCCGAATGCATGAGGGAAGTTGTACTGGGTCGATCCATGGATGTTTTAGATATGGAGACATGGGTCACATGGTGAAGGATTGCCCTCAACCTCAGAAACCACATGTCTTGGAGCCCACTAGACAACAGCCTCAGAGAGTGAATCCCCAGAGACGGGCCACTGCTGCAGAGAAAGGAAAGAGACCTGTTACACAGGGACGTGTGTTTGCCCTAGATAAGGAGACCGCTAACACTTCTGCAGAAACTATAAGAGGTACACTCTCTGTCTGTAATCATAAGGCTCATGTGTTGATAGATCCAGGATCTACGCATTCGTTCATTTCTGAGCATTTTGCATGTAGATTAAACTTGAAGTTTGAACCTCTAGAATATATACTACATGTAAATACCCCTATGCGTGAATCCCAGAGGACTGAGTTAATCTGTAAAGGATGCGAGATAAAGGTGGGAGATAGAGTGATGTTAGCAGATCTAATCATATTGAATATACATGGGTTTGATGTAATCCTGGGGATGGATTGGCTTGCAACCAATCGAGTGAGCTTAGATTGCTACACTAAGATTGTAACTTTCTCCCTACCTGAACCTTACAGTGTACGATTGAGATATTGAGGAAATAAATATGTGGAATTCTAGTAAGTAATTTGAGAATTTTAATATTATTTTGGAGAATATTAAATATGATTGTTCATGTGAAGGTTATGAGACACTCATTTCAGACGATAAGCGGGAACATCCGAGGATTGAGGATATACTTGTGGTTTGCGAATTTTCGGATGTTTTCCCAGATGAGTTACCAAGTTTACCACCAGAGAGAGAGCTGGAGTTTACCATTGATTTGGTACCAGATACTCAGCCGATCTCTAAACCTCTATGCAGGATGGCATTAGTGAAACTTGAGGAATTAAAGAAACAACTACATGAGTTATTGGATCAAGGGTTCGTTAGGCCCAGTGTTTCACCTTGGGGAGCACCGGTTTTATTTGTCAAGAAGAAGGATGGTAGTATCAGATTATGCGTAGACTACTGGCTGTTGAATAAAGCCACGGTGAAGAATAAATACCCACTACCCAGGATTGATGATCTACTTGATCAGCTGAGAGGGGCATCAGTCTTTTCTAAGATTGATCTGAGATCGGGCTAACACCAATTAAGGATCAAGGAAGAGGATATTCCAAAGACGGCCTTCAGGACGAGGTATGGCCATTATGAATTTTTGGTGATGTCCTTTGGATTGACGAACGCCCCTGCAGCGTTTATGAGATTAATGAACGAGGTGTTCAGAGACTATCTAGATAAATTTGTGATAGTCCTTATTGATGATATCCTGGTATACTCTTGGTCGTATGAGGAGCATGCACAGCATTTGTGGTTAGTACTTCAGATACTTCGAGATAAGCAATTATATGGAAAGCTTAGTAAGTGTGAGTTTTAGCTGAATCGGATAGCTTTCCTTGGTCATATAGTCTCAGAGGAAGGAGTATCAGTGGATCCAAGTAAAGTAGCAGCTATGCTTAGTTGGGAGAGACCAAGGACAGTTACTGAGGTGCGAAGCTTCCTTGGTTTGGCAGGGTATTACAGAAGATTTGTGGAAGGATTTTCAAGGATTACCGCTCCTTTGACTAAACTCACGCGTAAGGAGACTCCGTTCATATGGACTGATCAATGTGAGCTTAGTTTTCAGGAGTTAAAAAGGAGATTGACAGCGGTACCTGTGTTAACTATTCCTGAGGGATCAGGAGGATTTTCGGTGTATAGTGATGCATCTCATCAAGGATTGGGGTGTGTGCTTATGCAGCATGGAAGAGTGGTCGTATATGGATCGTGACAGCTGAAAGACCATGAGCGAAATTACCCCACACATGATTTGGAGTAAGCCGCTGTGGTATTTTCTTTGAAGATCTGGCAACACTACTTATATGGGGAAAGATTCCAGATCTTCACTGATCACAAGATTTTAAGATATCTCTTTGATCAGAAAGAGTTAAACATGAGACAAAGGAGATGGATGGAACTCCTTAAGGATTATAACTGCGAGCTTCTATATCATCCGGGTAAGGCGATTGTAGTTGCTGATGCCCTGAGCAGGAAGAGTATGATATCTGCTATGATGATCAGGGAATGGGATTTATTAGAACAGTTCGTCGAACTTCGGATCAGTGTTAAAGAGGTAGAGACCAGATTTTTGGCTAGCTTGCGGATAGAGCCCAGGATCATGGATCAGATTAGAACTGGGCAGCGCAGTGATCAGAGGTTGATAGATATGGTTAGCCAAGCTGAACAGAGTTCGCAGTCGGATCTCACAGTCAGTGAGGATGGATTGTTGAGATTCAGAGGATGGATTTGTGTACCAGATGATGATACCCTAAAGAGACTGATACTGAGAGAATCCCACTGCTCGCGATACACCATGCACCCAGGGAGTACTAAGATGTACCGAGACTTGAGAAAGGTGTACTGGTGGAGTGGTATGAAGCGAGACGTGGCAGAGTATGTGGCCAGGTGTTTAATATGCCAGCAAGTGAAAGCTGAGCATCGGAAGCCTGGAGGACTACTACAGCCCTTACCTGTACCTACATGGAAATGGGAGCATGTCACCAAGGATTTTATTATGGGTTTACCGAGGACCCGAAGAGGTTATGGTGCGATATGGGTCATTGTGGATAGATTGACCAAGAGTGCCCACTTCCTTGCCATCAAGAGCACAGATACTGTGGATGCCTTAGCTGAGCTGTATGTCAGCGAGATAGCTAGATTACATAGGGCTCCAGTGAGTATTACTTCTGATAGAGATTCTCGGTTTACTTCCAGATTTTGGACCCAGTGTCAGGAGTCCATGGGATCTCGATTGAGTTTTAGTACCGCCTATCATCCTCCGACAGATGGTCAGTCAGAGAGGACTATTCAGACCCTGGAGTATATGTTGAGGGCGTGTACGATGGATTTTAAAGGATCATGGGATGATCACCTGCCCCTAGCAGAGTTTGCGTACAATAACAGCTATCATGCAAGTATTGGAATGGCACCCTTTGAGGCTCTATATGGTAGGAGGTGTAGATCCCCTGTAGCTTGGGAAGAAGTCGGTGACAGAAAGATAAATGCTCCCGAGCTTGTTGAGCAAGCTATACAGAGTGTAAAACTCATATGTGAGAGGCTACGGGCTGCACAAGGTAGACAGAAAAGCTACGCGGATGTGCGTAGATGGCCACTCGAGTTTCATGTTGGTGATGCAGTATTTCTGAAAGTATCACCGAGTAAGGGTATCATGCGATTTGGGAAGAAAGGAAAATTGAGTCCTCGATACATAGGACCATTCGGGATTCTTGAGAGAGTGGGAGAGGTAGCCTACAGATTGGCATTACCCCCACAGATGTCCGGAATACACAACGTCTTTCATGTGTCTATGTTGAGGAAGTACCACCCGGACCCTTCTCATGTTATAGAGTATGACGAGATGGACATACAGGAGGACATGAGCTACACTGGGGAACCCGTTCGGATTCTCGATAGAAAGGAGAAGGTACTGAGAACCAAGAGCATCCCATTAGTGAAAGTTTTGTGGAAACATCACTCAAGGGAAGAGGCAACGTGGGAACTAGAGAACCTCATGAAGGAGAAATACCCCCATCTCTTTGACTAGTTGAGTTGAATTTGGAGGACCAAATTCTTTTAAGGTGGGGAGGATGTGATATCTGAGGATTTCAGACATATTTTAATTATGTAATATGAACTTGAAGTATAATTTATTGAGCTAAGTGAATTGGGGAATGATAATTGGAGATTTATATGTTAAGTGTTTAAAATAAGTATGAAGTTATTAGGACAGATCGATCTGGGAGAAGGAGAGATCGATCTGGTGAGTTAAAAATGACAAGGAAGGAGGAATTTAAGGAGCAGATCGATCTCTAATGGAAGAGGATCGATCTCCTTATGATTCTGTTTGAGAGAAGATCGATCTCATGAGGAAGGGATCGATCTCTAAATGTTTCTGTTTGGGAGAAGATCGATCTCCTCAAGGAGCAGATCGATCTCATAAAGCCATAAAGAGATCGATCTCACCCCTCGATAGATCGATCTCCTAGGCATAAAATTACCCCAAATCGTCCCCAAATTCAAATACAGATCGATCTCATCAAGAGCCAGATCGATCTCCTATCTTCAGTTTATATAAAGAATCCCTGCTTTCTCTTGCAATTTCATTTTCTCTCTCTTCCAACCCCATTTTCACCGAGCCCTAGCTTTCTCACTCATCCAAAGCACCCATTTCCATCTAAATCAGAGGCTGTGGCAAGAAGGAAAGTTGTTCCTCATCAAAGGGAGAACAACATACTTGGAAATCATAAGACAGATTGAATCGAGGCAAGAGATAAGCTCTCCACAAGTTTTGGGTAATTTCTAAACCTTGATCTTGATATTTGAGATGATTTTGGTAATGATAGTTGTTGGCATTGTGTTGAAATAGTTGAAAAATGATTAGGGATTGATGAAATTACAATGTAGTTGGAGTGATAGTGATATTTAGCAATTTTGGTAGTTTTAAGAATTTTGAGCTATAAATGGAAATTTAGACAATGTGGTGAATTAGCATAGATATTAAGACATGAGAAATGTAGAAGGTGGAGGTGTTGTGAATGAGATTGTAGTTTGGGGTAGAGTTACGAGAATCAAGAGATTGGTGGTGTTATGAGCAATTATGCTCGATTTTAGAGAATTGAGGTACTGTGATAATGAATATTGATGTTTTAACATCGTTTGGATAGCTCGGGAGTTTCAGAGCGGAATGCGAGACTAGTCCGTGACAAGGGGAAACAATTGCACTATACGAGGTGCAAAAAGGTGAGGGAAACTAAACCAATTGTGTATGTGATTTTGAACTATTATAGCATGATTTGTGATTTATAAAACAAACATGTTTGATGTGTTGTGTTTTGATGAGAATGCACACGATTTTTATAGCCGGTTAGAGCCCAATGTTTGTATGAGTTTATAATTGGGCTCAACATTAAGGCGATCTTGAGATTTGAGAAATGTGTGAGTGTTTTGCCAGTTGGGACTCGGTTTCAATATGTTTTGTGTTGAGTACAAAACGGTTTTAAATGAGTTTTATGAGAGAAAAACCAATATGAGTTCTACGTGAAGGCAAACCAGTCTTATGTGATAAGACTTAGGTGTGTGATTTTGGGTACACACCGGGCATTGCTTTGGTAGCATGTAAGCCCGATTCTTCTCCATTCTGGTTACGTGAGATCCCCCATTTTGTGGCTATGCCACGTATATTTGGTGGCCGTTGCCACGTGAGAACCCTATTCGGTGGCCGTTGCCACGTGAGAACCCTATTTGGTGGCCGTTGCCACTTGAGAACCCTAATTGGTGGCCGTTGCCACTTGAGAACCCTAATTGGTGGCCGTTGCCACGTGAGATCCCCCATTCAGTGGCCATGCCACATATATTTGGTGGCTGTTGCCACGTGAAACCCTATCCTGTGGCTGTGCCACGTGTGAATTTAAATCAGTGACTATGCCACGTGTGTTTAGTGGCTGTGCCACGTGTGATTTTAAATCAGTGGCTATGCCACATGTGTTTAGTGGCTGCGCCACGTGCATTACTATTACAGTGATTTTATCACGTTTATTGAGAAAGCAATTATCGCATTATTTTCACATGCTTTGTTACTGCTCTATACTGAGCATTTTACTTCATGTTTTCACATGATTTGAGATATGAGAATGTCATTTTGAGTACTTTCATGCTATGGTTTTCAAATAAGTATAATGAGTTTCACATACAAATAAATATTTTGTGATGTGCATTTTGGTCTATGAAATGAGTCCCTTACCCCCTTACTGAGCGATTTAGAAGCTCACCCTGTTTTCTTTCCCCTCAAATTTTTTCAAGTGAAAAAGGGTTTCCTTGCGACGTACGGAGTAGTGGCTAGTGGAGGACTTGAGCTCCAAGCCATATATTGTATTTTGAGGTATCTTTTATCTTTTCATGTACCCAAACAATTATTGTAATTGCAGACACTTGATGTGTAACATTGTATGGGATGTATTAGGACTAACTAACTTGAGATCGAGCAATGTATATAATGTGGTATATACTATTTAATGACGAGATCCTGAGGTATGATAAGTGTGATGATGTATGACACTGCACAGGAATGCACTCTTAATTGTGAATTGATAAGTAAAAAGTTTTTAAATTTACCCTATTTTTCGTGTTTTCGGGGCGTGACATGTTTGAACTCGATTTTGACATGTTTTATGTTGAGTACAAAACGGTTTTGAGATGAGTTTTATAAGAAAACCATTATGAGTGCTACATGAAGGTAAAACGATTTTTATATGATAATGGCTATTACTGAGACTTAGGCGTGTCATGTTGAATACACATCGGGCCTTGCTCTGGTAGCATGTAAGTCCGGGCATTGCTCTAGTAGCATGTAAGTCTGATATTCCTCCATTCTGGTAACGTGAGATGACCCCGCTTGATGGCAGCATTGGGTGGTATTGCTTTGATAGCATGTAAGACTGGGCTGTGCTTTGATAGCATGTAAGACTGACTGTGTACGACTTTGATCAAGTCTATAGCGAACCATGGCCATGGGTATACTATTATCGATAAGATCCCTTGATTAGGGATGTCTGCCTAGGGGACGAGTTCAATTCTTTTGATGTGCCATGATGAGTTTTTATATGAGTTTTCTTTGCCTAGTCTCGTTTTACACATGAGATTGTGTTTTGTGGCTGCGCCATGTGCATTACTATTGCGGTGATTTTCAGAACGTTTTATGAGGAAAGCCATTATCGTATCCTGTTTTATACATGCTTGTTCCACATGCTTGTAACTACTTGTTATCATGGTTTAAGCCATTTATTATCATGTTTCTACATGAGCTTTGAGAAATGAGTTGAGATGATGTTTTAATGAATTCATGCTACGTTTTCTACACTTTTATTTACGAGATAAAATGATTGTGCTATGCAAATCATTTTCTTATTAATGAATCCCTTACCCTCTTACTGAGCGATTTGGAATCTCACCACGTTTTATCTCCCCCTAGATTTCTTCAAGTGAAGAGAGTTTTCCTGCGACGTACAGAGTAGTCGCAAGTGGAGGACTTGAGCTTCTGGCCATATATTGTACTTTGAGGTATAATTTATCATTTCATGTACCCAGACTAATATTGCATTTACAGACACTTGATATACAATGATGTATGGGATGTATTAGGATTGATTAAACTTAAATTGAGTAATATATATATGGTGTGATATATAAACTGGTTGATGAGATCTTGAGGTCAAAGTTTTATAAATTATGTATGATGGTGTATGACACTATACAAGAATGTACCCTTAATTGTGAATTGATGAATAAAAAGTTTCAAATTTACCATGTTTTCCACGTTTTTGAGGCGTCACAATGTAAGGTCAGGTCGTGCTCTTGTAGCATGTAAGATCGATGCCTCTGTTTTGGTAACGTGAGATGACCCCGCTTCGATAGCGATGGGTGGCCTTGCTTTGATAGCATGTAAGATCGGGCTGTGCTTTGATAGCATGTAAGACCGACGCCCGTACGACTCTGATCAAGTCTACAGCGAATCATGGCCATGTTTGTGTTATTGTTGACGAAATCCCTCGATTGGGGATGTCCGCCTAAGGGACGAATTCAATTGATGTGATATGCCTATGAGGTTGATTTCATATGAGTTTTTATAAATGCCTAGTCTCGATTTTTGTGATGATGATGTGATTTTACAACTGCAATTTATATCACACATTGAGATTTAATGTGATGTGATTTATGATTTTATCACGTGAATTGTGTTGATGCCATTGTTTTATATAGTTATTTCTATAACGCTTTGCATGCTCAAATACTTCCATCATATTGTGTTTCTGATGACAATTTTTATAATTTTCCTTATCCTCCTTACTGAGTGTTTTGAGAGCTCACCTTTTTTACTCCCCCCTCTAGATTACTTGAATTAAGCGAGATAGAGCATGTCGCGTACGTGTAATAGGCTGGTGGACAGGCTCTCCCTAGGCTATCGCTAGTACACGCATAAGGTATAATTCAGTTCATTTTGTATCCAGACAATGATTTAATATAGACATTTGTGATAAGTATTTTGGGATGTAATTAGATTGATATGAAAGAAATGAGTTGAGAATTATGGGTTGATTCTTTTTGGGATATTATGTATATGATTTGATTAAGTATGAGTTGTATGATCTTAGGGTATAATGTTAGATTATAAACGATAGTGATTTAAAGATACTGCAGAAGAAGGCACTCAGAATCGTTAGATTTAATTTAAGAAACATTTTAAATTTGCCCTATTTTTCGCACTTTCGGGCTGTAATAGATTTTCTTGGTATCAGAGCAAGAAGTGTCTAGTACTGTCAGTGTTGATCAATTGGAAGTATATTACATCCCAAGTGTCTATATTGTCTAGTAATGGATTGAATTTAACGAGTAAAATTATGATCGATGTCTAATGAATACACGCAGGCACATAAGAGATAAGATATGAGGGGGAGAAGAGGACGTTCAGGGAGGCAGGCACAGCCACCTCCACCACCTGAACCACAGCCGGAGAGTCCTAACTCTCGAGTGAATCGCATAGAGCACGATGTGTGTCAGGGATTTGAGCAGATGACAGTGATATTCGTGCAACATTTTGGGGCTAATGCCTCGAGTACTACACTAGTTTCGACTCCTCTACTACTACAGGGACCACCTACACCCCCACTACAGACTGATCAGGTGCCTCCTGCCACACAGCCTTCAGTGCGGACCCAACTTGATGATAGAGATAAGGGTCAAATGAAGGACTTTCTGAAGATGAACCCACTAGGTTTTAGAAGGGTGAAAGATCTCGCAAAGGCTGAGGAGTGGCTGACTAAGTTGATAGTCATTTTTAACTTTTTGGGATGCACCAATGCTGAGAAGGTTATTATGGGTGCTTACATGTTGAAGGGACAAGCCCGAGATTGGTGGATCACTACTCAAGGTATATTGGTAACTAGTCATGAGGTGATTAGTCTGGAGGTGTTTCAATCGGCATTTAGAACCTAGTATGTGCCAAGAGCTGCCCAGAGGAGGAAGCAAGCTGAATTCCTAGATTTAGCTCAAGACGATATGCCGGTTGATGATTATGAGAGCCGATTCACCACCCTACTAAAATATGATCCAGAGACTCTCAAGGATGAGGAGCTCCGCACAGAGCAATTTGTATATGGACTGAGACCCATTATTAGAGACTGGTTGATAGGGCTCGATATCACTGAGTTTAAGGATGCTCTAAGGCGAGCACAAGAAGTGGAAAGGGGACTAGAGTTGGTGCAGTCTCGAATCGAGTCTAAAATTTTAACTGGAGATAAGAGTAAGTGAATCGTAACTCCCCACACAGACTTTCAAAGGGGTTCTTTTAAGAGGAGATAGTTCGAGGGACCGAGGAGAGGAGTTGATAGACCCAGGGTTCCTTCTATTACTACGGAGACCCCTCGAGGTGCCAGACCAGAGGTTAGAGTCTGCGGAGATTGTGGCCGACCATATGAGGGAGGCTATCCTAGAATCATACAAGGATGCTATAGATGTGGGGACATGGGTCACAGAGTGAGGTATTGCCCGCAACCCCAGAAACCATGTTCTTAAGAGCCTCCTAAACAGCAGCCACAAAGGATAGTTCCCCAAAGACAAACTATGGCTGCTGATAAGGGTAAGAAGCTGGTCACAGAGGGACGTGTGTTTTCTTTGGAGAAGAAGACTGCAGACACTTCGTTAGAGACCATACGAGGTACACTTCTTATCTGTAATCATGAGGCTCATGTGTTATTTGATTCGAGTCCACACATTCTTTTATTGATGTGTAATTTACATTTAAATTGAGTTTGAAGCATGAATCCTTAGATTATATTTTACATGTAAATACCCTCATACGTGAGTCCCAAAGGACTGATATGGTGTGTAGGAGTTGTGAGATCAAGGTAGGAGATAGGGTAATGTTAGCAGATCTAGTGTTATTAAACATGTGTGGTTTTGATGTGATTTTGGGGATAGATTGGTTAACTGCTAATCGTGTGAGTTTAGACTGCTACACTAAGACTGTAACTTTCTCCCTACCTGAAAAGTTTAGTGTATGTTTGAATCATTAAAGAATAAAGACGTGTGAAGTTTATTATGAAATGTTAAGAGATGATTATATCGTTATAAATACTGATTAAATTATTGATGTGAAGGTTACATCGCACTCATTTTTGATATGAGTCTAGGACATCCGAGGATAGAGGACATACCGGTAGTATGTGAGTTCTAGTTGTATTCCAAGATAAGTTGTTTGGCTTACCACCAGAGAGAGAGCTGGAGTTCACTATTAATTTAGTGCCAAATACTCAGCCAATCTCTAAACCTCCCTATAGGCTGGCGTTGGTCAAATTGGAAGAGTTAAAGAAATAGTTGCAAGAACTGCTGACCAAGGTTTCATTAGGCCTAGTGTGTCACCATAGGGAGATCCAGTGTTGTTTGTAAAGAAGAAGGATGGTAGCCTAAGACTATGTATAGACTACAGGTTGCTGAACAATGCTACGTTGAAGAACAAGTACCCCTTGCCAAGGATAGATGATTTGTTTGACCAGCTGAGAAGGGCTTCTACCTTTTCTAAGATTGACTTAAGATCAGGCTATCTCCAGTTAAGAATCAGGAAAGAGGATATTTCAAAGATGACCTTTCGAACTAGGTATGGCCACTACGAGTTTTTAGTGACGCTTTTTAGTTTGACGAATGCCCCCGTCGATTTCATGAGTCTGATGAATGAGGTCTTTAAAGACTATCTAGATCAGTTTGTGATAGTCATTATTGATGATATCCTCGTGTACTCTCGGTTTCAAAAAGAACATGCACAACATTTGATGATTATGCTTTAAGTATTAAGAGATAAGCAGCTGTAAGGAAAGATTAGTAAGAGCGAGTTTTGGCTAGATCAAATAGCTTTCCTGGGTCATATTATATCTAACGACGGGGTGTCAGTTGATCCGTCTAAGATAGAGGTTTTACTTAATTAGGAGAGACTGAGGACAATTACAGAGATTCGAAGTTTTCTTGGACTTGCTGGATATTACAGAAGGTTTGTTGAAAGATTTTTCAGGATTGCCACTCCTTTGACTAAACTCACACATAAGGAGATTCCTTTTTTATGGTCTGAGAAGTGTGAGCAGATTTTTCAAGAGTTAATAGGAGACTAATGACGGTACTTGTGTTTACTATTTCGAATGGACCTGGAGGCTTCGCAGTGTACAGTGATGCCTTTCAACAAGGATTGGGGTGTGTGATTATGTAACATGGGAGAGTAGTCGCTTATGGTTCACGACAGCTGAAGGATCATGAGAAGAACTACCATACACATGACTTAGAGTTAGTCGTAGTAGTGTTTACATTAAAGATTTAGCGGCATTACTTATATAGGGAAAGGTTTCAAATATTTACTGATCACAAGAGCCTAAGATATATATTCGACCAAAAGGATCTAAATATGAGGTAGAGGATATGGATGGAAATCCTCAAGGATTATGATTGCGAGATACTCTATCATCCGAAGAAGGCGAACATAGTTATTGATGCCCTAAGCAGGAAGAGTATGATATCTGCTATGATGATTAAGGAATGAGATTTGTTGGAATAGTTCGTCAGACTAAGGATCAGAGTTGAGGAAGCAGAAGTTGGGTTTATGGCCAACCTGCGGATAGAGCTCGATATTATGGATCATATTAGATCAGGGAAGCGAAATGATCAGAGACTATTGGACATGGTTAGCTAAGCCAAACAAACCTCACAGTCAGATTTTAGGGTCAGTGAAGATGGGATGTTGGGGTTTAAGGGTCAAATTTGTGTTCCTAATGATGATACCCTAAAGCTACAAATACTGAGAGAGTTTCACTGCTCGCGGTGCACCATGCACCAAGCAAGTACCAAGATGTATCAGGATTTGAGAAGGGTGTATTGGTGGAGTGGTATGAAGCGAGATGTGGCAGAATTTGTGGCCAGATGTTTGGTGTGCCAACAAGTCAAAGCTAAGCACAAGAAGCCTGGAGGATTGCTTAAGCCTTTGCCTGTGCCTACATGGAAATTGGAGCATATCACCATGGACTTCATCATGAGATTACTGAGGACCCCAAGAGGTCATGATGCAATATGGGTGATAGTTGATAGATTAACGAAGAGTGCCCACTTCCTTACCATCAAGAGCACAGATACATTGAGTACATTAGCCGAACTATATGTTAGAGAGATAGCTAGACTACATAGGGCTCTAATGAGTGTTACCTCTGATAGAGATTCCCGGTTCACCTCCAGATTTTGGATTCATTTTTAGGAGGCCATAGGATCTCGGTTGAATTTCAGTACTACCTATCATCCTCAGACTGATGGTTAGTCCGAGCGGACTATACAGATCTTGGACATGTTGAAGTCGTGTACGATGGACTCTAAGGGATCATGGGATGATCACCTGCCCCTTGCTGAGTTTGCGTGCAATAATAGCTATCATGCGAGTATTGGTAAGGCACCTTATGAGGCTCTATATGGTAGGAGGTGTAGATCCCCTATAGCGTGGGAAGAAGTGGGTGACAGGAAGGTAATTTCTCTCGAACTAGTTAAACAGGCAGTTCAGAATGTGAGAACCATTTGTGATAGATTATGGGCTGCTCAGAGTCAATAGAAAAGTTATGCAGATGTGCGTAGATGGCCACTTGAGTTTCGAGTTGGAGATTTGGTGTTCCTTAAGATATCTCCAAGCAAGGGTATCATCCGTTTCAGGAAGAAAGGGAAATTGAGTCCACGATATATAGGACCATTTGAGATTTTAGAGTTAGTGGGAGACGTTGCTTATCGACTGGCTTTACCTCCACAACTTTTCACAATTCATAATGTCTTCCACGTCTCAATGTTGAGGAAATACAATTCGAACCCTCCCATGTCATTGAGTATGAGGCATTGGATATTCACGAGGATATGAGTTATGTGGAAGAACCCACCCGAATACTTGACAGGAAGGAGAAAGTACTTTGGACAAAAAGGATTCCATTGGTTAAGGTTCTCTGGAAACACCACTTAATGGAGGAAGCAACTTGGGAACTACAGAGCCTTATGAAGGAGAAGTACCCTCAGCTATTTAATGGGTCGAGTTTAATTTGGAGGACCAAATTCTCTTAAGGTGGTGAGGATGTGAGAACTGTAAATTTTATAAGATTTGCTAAGTGAGAATTGTAATTTAGTGAATGTAATTATGATATGTTAATGTACATGCAAGTTTTAAATTTAATAAAGTATAAGGAGATGAAGTTTTTAAGTCTTAAATGTGTATGGATTGAAATATGGCCTATGTAGTAGATTATGGTGAGTTTTGCATTGAGTTTCATGCAATTGATGTAGCAGCAGTAGAATCTATGAAGGCCAGATCGATCTCCAAGGATGAGAGATCGATCCCATAGCTCCAGAATCCAGAAAACGTGTAAAAACAGATAGGCAGATCGATCTCATGAGGAAGAAGATAGATCTCCTAATGCCTTTGTCTAGCAATAATCGATCCTATCACAAGGGCAGATCGATCTCCTTAACTCTCGGCTTGTAAGAGATCGATCCCTAATTCAATGCCAAATTGATCTCCTCTTAAAGAACAAATCGATCTTCACCTCGACCAAATGGATCTTGTAGTTGTTAATGGAGTAGTTGAAATGAAGTATAGATCGATCTCAAAAGCCCTGTCTATATAAGGAACACGAGACTATTGCCTGGAAATCGAGCCCTCTCATTTATAAACTTAAATTTTCACCATTTACACCCAAACCAAGCTTTCCCTCTCTAAGATTCACCCTATTCTAGGCTGAATTGGACAAAGGGGTAAGAGACAAAGTTGTTCCTCTTGGCAAGGAGAACAACATACTAGAAAATCAAAGGTTGGCTTAAACAAAGGGAAGAGACAAGCATTTTACAAGTTTCGTCAAGAGAAGAGACAAGCTAGGTAAGCTCACAAGACCTTTGTTCTTAAGCATTACCATTTTATATATGAGTGAATAAACATATATGTTTATACATTTGGTTAGAAATGTTTAAGACATAATGGAAACAATAAATGGGTTTAGTTAGGAGATTTAATGTAGATGTCTTGTGATGGTTATAAGTTAACTAAAGTGTTGATAAAGATGTAGAAAGAGCTTTGAGATAATGTTGAGTTAGAATGAGTAAGAGAAAGAGATGGAAAATGAAAATGATGTATATTGATGATTTAATGATGTGTATGGACAACTTGAGAATTCGATGCGGGAAACGAGGTTAGTCCGAGAACCCGAGGATATTGTACCACTCAAGGTGCAAGAGGTAAGGGAAATAAACCATTTGTGCTTGTGAGTTTTCGAATGAATGAAAACATTTTAATAGCATGAAAAAGGTTTAATGAAATGAGCATGTTTATTAGAAATGAAATGATTTGATGTGTTGATGAATGTGTGAGTGTTTTGCCGGTTTGTGCTCGATTTTGATGAAGTTTGTGTAATTGTGAACACATATGATTTATAACCACAATGAGTTTTGTGATAACCATTATGAGCTCTACGTTAAGGCAAAACAATTTTTTATACAACAATGACATGTTTTTACTGTGTGATTGTTTTACTGGTTTGAGCTCGATTTTGATGAGTTTTGTGTAAATGTGAATACAATGTGTTATAACGAAAATGAGTTTTGTGATAACCACTAAGAGCTCTACATGAAGGTAAAATGATTTTTACTAAGACTATGGCTTGTCATGAGATGCACATCGGGCTTTGCTCTAATAGCATGTAAGGTCGGGTCGTGCGCTAGTAGCATGTAAGACCGATGCCTCCATTCTGGTAACGTGAGATGACCTCATTCCCGTAGCGATGGGTGGCCTTTCTTTGATAGCATGTAAGATTGGGTTGTGCTTTGATAGCATGTAAGATTGACATTTGTACGACTCTGATCAAGTCTACAGCGAATCATGGCCACGTGTTTGTTATTGTCAACAAAATCCCTCAATTAGGGATGTCCGCCTAGGGGACGAATTCGATTGATGTGATATGCCTATGACGTTGATTTCATATGAGTTTTTATAAATGCCTAGTCTCGATTTTTATGATGATGATGATGTGATTTTACAACTACAATTTATATCACGTATTGAGATTTGAAGGATGTGATTTGTGATTTTATCACGTGAATTGTGCTGATGCCATTGTTTTATACAGGTATTTCTATAATATTTTACATGCTCAAATATTTCCATCATATTGTGTTTGTGATGATGATTTTTATAATTTTCCTTATCCTCCTTATTGAGCATTTTGAGAGCTCACCCTTTTTACTCCCCCCTCTGGATTACTTGAAGTAAGCGAGATAGAGTCTGCCGCGTACATGTAATAGGCTGGTGGACAAGATCTCCCCAAGCTATCGTTGTACACACATAAGGTACAATTCAGTTCTTTTTTATCCAGACAATGATGTAATACAGACATTTGTGATAAGTATTTTAGGATGTAATTAGATTGATATGAAAGAAATGAGTTGAGAATTACGGGTTGATTCTTTTTGGGATATTATGTATTTGATTTCATTAAGTATGAGTTGTATGATCTTGGGGTATAATGTTGGATTATAAACGATAGTGATTTAAAGATACTGCACAGGAAGGCACTCAGAGTTGTTAGATTTAATTTAAGAAAAAATTTAAATTTGCCATATTTTTTGAGCTTTCGGGCTGTGACATAGGTTGTGTTCTTTATTCTAGTATACGGTACTAATTAGAGTGTCGCATTTTTTATACAATTACTATTCACGTATACATTTGGGAGAGTAGTTTTGAAGCAGAAATGGTAGCATCATCATCAGCATTACCATCACCATCAAGGATGATGTCGTCAACAAATGCAAAAATTGAAGTGGAGAAATTTGATGGTTAAAATAATTTCGATCTGTGGCAAAGCGAAGTTAAGGATGTCCTATGTCAACAAAATTTAGACATCACTCTAGAAGAAAAGAAACTAGATGAGATTAAAGAAAAAGATTGGGAGAGACTGAATGCGAAAGCATGTGGTTGATTCGTTTATGTCTCTGCAGAGAACAAAAGTATCCATTCATGAAGGAAACTTTTGCTAGAATATTATGGGAGGAGCTGGAGAATAAATAAATAAAGAAAAGTAATGAGAATCGACTTTATTTATTGAAGAGGTTATATCGTCTTCAATTGAAATCGGGTATGAATATCAGTGATTACATTGATACATTCAACTGTTTGTTGGCTGATTTGTTGAATTTGGATGAAACCTTCAAAGATAAGCAAAAGGCTATGATGCTAATAGGATCTCTTCCTGATGAGTTAGATCCTTTGTGCATTACACTTATTCATGGAAAGGAAAATTTATCCTTTGATGAAGTGTGTTCAGCTTTGCTTAATTATGAAATTTGAAAGAAGGATCAGAAAGAGAATTGGGAGGCACTCGCAGTTAGGGGATGAAACCTAAGCCGAAGACAAGAAAGTAGGGGGAGATCTCATTCGAAGAAAAGACTTGATAAAGATGAATGTGCCTTTTGTCATGAGAAAGGGCATTGGAAGAAAGATTGTCCGAAGCTGCAGAAGAAAGATAAGGGCAAGGGCATAGCCACTTCTGATGCGTATGTAGTCGAACATGATATCGATGATTTCGCGTTGGTCAGTCAACCATCCATATTTGAAAGAAATGAGTGGATTTTGGATTCAAATTGTATTTATCATATGTGTCCACATAAGGAGTGGTTCTTTAACTTCGAAGAGCTAGATGGTGGAGTTATTTTCTTAGGTAATGATAACTCATGCAAAACTTTGGGGATAGATTCAATCCGGTTAAAGAATGAAGATGGATCAACCAGAGTTTTGACAGAAGTTCGGTATGTACCAAAGTTGAAGAAGTATCTCATCTCATTGGGAGTCTTATAATCTAAATGCTAAGGGGTAATTATTCGAGATGGAGTTTTGAAAGTTGTGTCTGGTGCTTTGGTGACTATGAAAGGCATAAGGAAGAATAACTTATACTACTACAATGGTCGTACAGTTACTAGATCAACGGCAGCAATTTTAAAGAAAAATGTTGTAAGACCCAATTTTTATTGTATTTCCTTATGATTCACACATTGTATGGATATTGTTATATACAATGGAATCATAAGACGGATGATTTGATCATATAAATCTGAATGAAGTAGTCGAACGTACGATTAATTCGAAAACGGACAGTTAAGGAATTCTAAATTAAATTTATGAGATTTGAATTATCCGGACAGAGATATGAATTTTAAATGAGAAATTATAGTGGGTCCAAGAAGGAAAGTCTGGTTAAATTGGTCCCGAATGTGTAGAAGGGTAAAAACGGTCAAAAGACCGAAATCCGGTATAAATTCCATAAGAAAATTTCATTAAAAATATAGATTTCAGAAATCTTGATCAATAATGATGAAATAATTAAATTTCGAGTCCAATTGATCAATATATGAATTTATTGAAATTAATCGAAATTTCCACCTTGGAAAATATCCCGAAAATACGGAGAAAATATACCGAAAAAGGGTTAAAATACAATAAATTAATTAAATAAATTAATTTGAATAAAAAATAATTTTTTAAGGATATTTTGGAATTTTTAGAATATTTTAATGAGTAAAATAAAATTAAAATAAATTATAAATATAAAAATATAAAAAAAAAAGAAATTAGAAATTGAAATCGGGGAGAGAGAAAACCCAAAACGCGAAAAGGAAGGAAGCGAAGACCGACGGGACCGACCTCTGCACCGACGAGCAGCCGACGACCCAACGGCTAGGCAAAGGGCTAACGAAGAGCGCAGACGACCGGGTGACCCTCCTGCCACCGGAACACGCCCCACCGACGTCGAAAAGAGCAGATCGACGAAGGAATAACCGCGGAGAAGAGAAGAGAAATCCGACGACCACCAGCATGATTTGGCCAACCCCGCCTCCAGCCGAACAATCCCCTAATGCAGGAGTACCGATTGGCGCCAGAAACGAGCCAGGAACTGACCAAAAATGCCGTGAACGACGACAGGGAAGCCTGAACCGGTATGGACCAATTCAGTAAGAATAGAACCGAGCTGAACGAACCGGTCTGAACTGGGTTGAACCAGACTGAACTGGATCAGCCAAGAAAGAGAGGAAAAATGGAGAAAAAAGAAGAAAAAGAGAAAAAAGGAAAAAGGGGAAGATTTTAGGGGATACACCGAACTTCGGGTAAGTCGGTAAGAGGTCAAAACTGACCGATTTGATTTCTGAAAAATTTATTTAAATTATATTTGATTGAAAATTAACCTGAAATTAAATATAAAATTATGCAGTTTGACGATAACTTCCGAACGTGAGACGATCGAACTTCGATTTGCACATCATCGCATAATCTCGAGTAAGTAAAGCTCATTTATGACAATTTATGTAATTATTCATGTATTAAAGATTTATTTTACGAATTTCGAATTTAATTCCGCATTTAATGAATTATATTGAGATTTTTGAATTAATTGTCATAAATGATATGCGAGCTATCCAAAGAGTTTGGAACGAAGCCTAATGGGTATTGAGAACCCAATAGACTCGAAGTAGGGATTTAATAAGTGGAAATGGACTGAAGATGGGTCGAGGCCCATTAAGATGCAATTGGGCCCAATAAAGTAAAATAGGCCCAGTGTTTTAGATTCGATCAGTATAAGTAAAATACTGATAAGTATATTAGAACTAACCCAAATACGTGGTTATATGCAGCTCCGTAGACTTGGTTTGGAGCAAATTAGACTGAGAGACCGGGTACGGGCGAAACGGGATAAGTTTATGCGTGATTCCATGTAAAGGAATTTTACGGACAGCTGAAGGTAACTTTACGCAATTTCGACATCATTTACATTCCCTAAAATTGTCTGAAGGGTCTAGATTTAAGATGAAAATCTTAGTGCCCTGGATGGGCAAATAACCAAAATACCCTTGTGAAGGGTAAAATTTCCAAATTTAGGAAAAGTTGGGAGGAACAGGAACAAGATGTTCCTGCTTATTATTTAGATGGTTTTGACACATGCATGGGTAGGCTGGCTAACTTTTAAATAAAATGCACAACATTGCATAACTTTAATCAATGTTAATTTTCCCTAAAATTGATTTGAGAAATGTAGCCGCCTACGTGATGTTATAGAAATGTGACGTACTAGAGCTCAGCTCGCACGAGTTTTTGATTTGTGTGATGCATGCATTAGTGCTGGAGTAAGAGCTCGTACTATAGTTTTACATGCATTGGTGCTAGAGCCTAGCTCGCACCAGATTTTAACATGATTTTTGTGACAGGGTGCTGGAGTCTAACTCGCACTAGATGTTCCTATGATTTTCGTGACAGGGTGCTAGAGTCTAACTCGGACCAGATTTTCACTTGAATTGTTATGACAGAGTGCTGGAGCCTAGCTCGCACTAGTTTTATATGATTTTGACAGAGTGTTAGAGCATAGCTTGCACTAATCTTATGAGATTTTGTGAAACGCGTGCTGGAGCTTGGCTCGCATGAGATTTTCCTTGATTTTATGAGAGTAGTGGAGCATCGCTCGCACTGGTTTTATGAGAACATGCGATGAGCCGTGCTTGGAGCATCGGGTAGACTGTGTGCCATGCCGATTAAATAGGCTTACACATGCGTTTTGAGACAGGGCATGAATATGGATATGAGATATGGGTCCACAGAGTACTTTATACCACGCAAGTAGCATGGAGTACATTATACCGTGCTGGGGTTGATTATGTAGCATCTTCGGATGCGTGGCATCTTCGGATGCAAGTGGCATCTTTGAATTGCGTGGCATCTTCGTATGCGAGTGATCGGGCAGGACCGACGAGATGGACTGACCCACCTCTCGGGGCAGTTCCTTATAGTGGTGAGACCCCGCACACTAGGATCCGTGTAGCAGTGGGATCACGAGGACATATGGTCATCGTCCTAGTTATTTGCCCGAGATATATACATATATTGCCTAGTCTCGCTTGTTGATGTTTTGAGAAACTCATTTTGTGAATTTTTGTGTGACTCTGGATCACCCAAGGGAGGGGTTGGATCCTGACTGAGATATAATTTTGATGAAAATGAAACTGGGTTTTAAATGAAAACTTGCATGATGTTATTTCCATGTTATTTAAACCCATGAATGATGTAAACTGGTTTTACATGATATTCATTATATCGCATGGTACTATTGCTTTGAAAAGCATTTGATTTCATGGTTTTGTGTGAGTTAAGAACATCCGGGGGAGGGGTTGAGTCCTGACTGTGTTGTGAAATTTTAACGAGAATGAAATGTTTTAAATGGATTTACATGTCGAGTTTTCCATGCTTTTGAAATCCATATGTGAACGTATTTTACCTGACCTCATGACATCATGAATTGTAGCATCGATTTTGAAATGTGTGGAGAAAGGGTGGTTTATGCATGGCACCACGTTCATGTAGGTAGTATGGTTACCTACTTGTTCATAGGATTGCCTTACTGAGCTTGATGTGCTCACCCCTTTCATTTTCCTACACAGATTCCCTCAAGTAGACTTTGAGGCGACTGAGTACTGCATTCTTGATATCCGCTGCTACCCATCATTTTGAGGTATATAAATAAGAATAGCACAGTAACATGTTTGTAGGTAACTTTCGGGGATGTATAAATACTATAAACACTTGAAAATGAATGGGAAAGAATTAATAAAAAAAAAAACTCATGTGTTTACCTTTCCTTAAATAAGGAATTAAGTTATATGGTAAATGAATGGTGAGACTGGCAGTGATGCACAGCCCAATTGTTAGTGGAGTGTGGTCACAATCAAAGGATAGATAAGTATGAAAGAAAAACGAAAAATTTACTCTAATTTTTGGGTCATGACAAATGGTGGTATCAGAGCAAAATTGGTCTGATGTGTGTTAGTGTCAGTAATTAGGAAATTACATCCCTGTGTTACTGTGCTTGGTTAGATACAATAGTGTATATCGAGATGGGTTTTAACTAAGAAATGGTTGAGAATGCAGGAATATAGGCATTATGCCTAATATTAGTCGCGGTAGAGGAGGTAGAGCACGAGGCAGAGGTCGTAGAGGTAGGCCTGAGCCTGCTAGTCGTGCTGTGTTGACCTATGAAAACCAGGATGAGATTGAAATGGAGGCTGATGTTGAGCATGCCCCACAGAGTTCGATAGAAAGATCGGACAGTATTAAGACACGTTTCGCGAGGTTGGAGCGGAGTATGGAGAATATTTTGGGAGTTAATTACTCAGAGTATGCATGGGATATGAGGGTGAGATGGAGCATTGGTGGAAGTCCGCTCGACCCATCTTAAGAGTTATACCTCCAGAGTTGACATGAGAAATATTTCTGGATGTATTCCGGTGACAGAATATCTCGGACACTATTTAAAGAAAATTACAGATAAAATTCCTTACACTGACTCAAAGTGTCACGCCCCGAAAATGCGGAAAATAGGGCTAATTTAAAACTTTTTACTCGTTAATTCACAAATAAAGAGTGAATTCCTGTGCAGTGTCATACATCATCATAATTATCATGCCTCAGGATCTCTTCATGATATAATAAATATTGTATTATACCCATTACTCGATTACAAGTCAATTAATCCTAATACATCCCATATAATGTCATACATCAAGTGTCTGCAAATACATTAATAGTCTGGGTACATGAAAAGATAATATACCTCAAAGTACAAATTATATAGCCTGGAGCTTGAATCCTCCACTAGCCACCACTCCGTACGCCGCAGGGAAGTCCTTATTCACTTGAAGAACTCTGGGGGGAAAGAAAAACAGGGTGAGCTTCTAAATCGCTCAGTAAGGGGGCGTAGGGGACTCATTTCATAAACCAAAATGCACATCACAAAGCATTTATTTGTATGTGAAACTCATTTGAAAACCATAGCATGAAAATATTCAAAACGACACTCTCATGTGTCAAGTCATGTGAAAACATGACGTAAAAAGGCTCACTCTAGAGCAAAACAAAGCATGTGAAAATACGCGTTAAACGCTTTCTCAAATAACGTGGCATAGCCACCGATTTAAAATCACACGTGGCATAGCCACAATACACACGTGGCAAAGCCACTGAATTATTTTCTCACGTGGCATAGCCACTGAATAGGGTTTCTCAACGTGGCACTGCCACCAATGGGGTTTCTCAACATGGCACAGCCACCAATGGGGTATACGTGGCACAGCCACCAATGGGTTTCTCAACGTGGCACAGCCACCAATGGGGTATACGTGGCACAGCCACCAATGGGGTTTTCTCAACGTGGCACAGCCACCAATGGGGTATACGTGGCACAGCCACCAAGTAGGTCATTCTCACGTTACCAGAACGGAGAAGAAATCGGGCTTACATGCTACCAGAGCAATGCCCGGTGTGTACTCACAACTACACACCTCAGTCTTATCACATAAGACGGGTTTGCCTTCACGTAGAACTCGTAATGGTTTCTCTCTCATAAAACTCATTTGAAAACCGTTTTGTACTCAACACAAAACGTAATAAAAATCGAGTTCTAACCGGCAAAGCACACGCACACATTTCTCAAATCTCAATATTGCCTTAACGTAGAGCCCAGTTATAAACTCATAAAACATTGGGCTCCAACCGGCTATAAAATCGTGTGCAGTTCAAATCGCAACACAAAATACTCAACATGCTTGTTTATAAATCGTAAATCATGCTAAAACAGTTTGCAATTCACATACACAAATGGTTTAGATTTCCCTTACCTCTTTGCACCTCGTATAGTGCAATCGTTTCCCCCGTATCACGGACTAGTCTCGCATTCCACTCTGAAACTCCCGAGCTGTCCAAGCGATGTTAAAACATCAATACTCCACATCACATAAGCCTCAATTCTTAAAATCGAGCATAATTGCTCATAACACCTCAATTCTCTTGATTTCTCGTAACTCAACCCTAAACTACAACTCTATTCACAATATCCCAATGTTCGATATCTCTAATACCAATTATCTACGCTAATTCTCCTCATTGTCTAATTTTCCATTTATAGCTCACAATTTCCCAAATTCACCAAAATTCTCAATATGCATATCACTCCTACCACATTGAAATTTAATCAATCCCTAGTCATCTTTCAGCCATTTCAACACAAATTCAACCACCAATAACATCAAAATCAACTCAAATATCAAGATCGAGGTTTAGAAATTACCCAAAGCTTGTGAGACGCACAACTCACGCCTCGATCCGATTCGTCCTTCGATTTCCAAGTATGTTGTTCTCCCTTTGATGAGGAACAACTTTCCTTCTTACCACAATAGCTGATTCGGTCGGAAATGGGGGATTTGGAGGAGTGAGAAACTAGGTTTTCGAAAAAATGGAGGTTTGAAAGAGAGAGAAAGTGAGATTTTAGGAGAAAACACGAGTTCCTTATATAGACTGGAGGTAGGAGATCGATCTGTCTCCTGGGGAGATCGATCTGCGTTTGAATTTTTGGGGACGATCTGGGCAATTTTATGCCTAGGAGATCGATCTGTCGAGGGGTGAGATCGATCTCTTTATGGCTTTATGAGATCGATCTGTGCCTTGAGGAGATCGATCTTCTCCCAAACAGAAGCATTTGGAGATCGATCTCTTCCTCATGAGATCGATCCCTTCTCAAACAGATTCATAAGGAGATCGATCTCTTCCATTGGAGATCGATCTGCTCCTCAAATTTCCCCTTCCTCGTCATGTTTAATTCACCAGATCGATCTCTCCTTCTCCCAGATCGATCTGTCCTCATGGATCAAGCTTATTTTACATACTTAACACATAAATCTCCAATTATAATTCCCACAATTCACTTAGCTCAATAAATTACACTTCAATTTATTATTACATCATTAAATATGTCTGAAATTCTCAAATCTCACATCCTCCCCACCTTAAAAGAATTTGGTCCTCCAAATTCAACTCAACTAATCAAAATAGATGGGGGTATTTCTCCTTCATGAGACTCTCTAGTTCCCACGTTGCCTCTTCCCTTGAGTGATGCTTCCACAAAACTTTCACTAATGGGATGCTCTTGGTTCTCAGTACCTTCTCCTTTCTATCGAGAATCCGGACGGGTTCCTCAGTATAGCTCATGTCCTCCTGTATGTCCATCTCATCATACTCTATAACATGAGAAGGGTCCGGGTGGTACTTCCTCAACATAGACACATGAAAAACATTGTGTATTCCGGACATCTGTGGGGGTAATGCCAATCTGTAGGCTACCTCTCCCACTCTCTCAAGAATCTCAAATGGTCCTATGTATCGAGGACTCAATTTCCCTTTCTTCCCAAATCGCATGATACCCTTGCTCGGTGATACTCTCAGAAATACTGCATCACCAACATCAAACTCGAGTGGCCGTCTACGCACATCCGCGTAGCTTTTCTGTCTACTCTGTGCAGCCCGTAACCTCTCACATATGAGTTTCACACTCTGTACGGCTTGCTCAACAAGCTCGGGAGCATTTATCTTTCTGTCACCGACTTCTTCCCAAGCTACAGGGGATCTACACCTCCTACCATATAGAGCCTCAAAAGGTGCCATTCCAATACTCGCATGATAGCTGTTATTATACGCAAACTCTGCTAGGGGCAGGTGATCATCCCATGATCCCTTAAAATCCATCGTACACGCCCTCAACATATCCTCCAGGGTCTGAATAGTCCTCTCTGACTGACCATCTGTCTGAGGATGATAGGCAGTACTAAAACTCAATCGAGATCCCATGGACTCCTGAAACTGGGTCCAGAATCTGGAAGTAAATCGGGAATCTCTATCAGAAGTAATACTCACTGGAGCCCCATGTAATCTAGCTATCTCGCTGACATATAGCTCAGCTAAGGCATCCACAGTATCTGTGCTCTTGATGGCAAGGAAGTGGGCACTCTTGGTCAATCTATCCACAATGACCCATATCGCGTCACGACCTCTCCGGGTCCTCGGTAAACCCATAATAAAGTCCATAGTGACATGCTCCCATTTCCATGTAGGTACAGGTAAGGGCTGTAGTAGTCCTCCGGGCTTCCGATGCTCAGCTTTCACTTGCTGGCATACTAAACACCTGGCAACATACTCTGCCACATCTCGCTTCATACCACTCCACCAATACACCTTTCTCAAGTCTCGGTACATCTTAGTACTTCCTGGGTGCATGGTGTATCGCGAGCAGTGGGATTCTCTCAGTATCTGTCTCTTCAGGGTATCATCGTCCGGTACACAAATCCGTCCTCTGAACCTCAATAATCCATCCTCACTGATGGTGAGATCCGACTGCGAACTCTGCTCAGCTTGGCTAACCATGTTTATCAATCTCTGATCACTGCGCTGCCCAGTCCTAATCTGATCCATGATCCTGGGCTCTATCCGCAGGCTAGCCAAAAATCCAGTCTCTACCTCTTTAACTCTGATCCGAAGTTCGGCGAACTGCTCTAACAAATCCCATTCCCTGATCATCATAGCAGATATCATACTCTTCCTGCTCAAACTCTTGTGATCAGTGAAGATCTGGAATCTTTCCCCATATAAGTAGTGTCGCCAGATCTTCAAAGCAAATACCACAGCGGCTAACTCCAAATCATGCGTGGGGTAATTCCGCTCATGGTCCTTCAGCTGTCGCGATCCATATGCGACCACTCTTCCGTGCTGCATAAGCACACACCCCAATCCTTGATGAGATGCATCACTATACACCGAGAATCCTCCTGATCCCTCAGGGATAGTTAACACAGGTGCCGCTGTCAATCTCCTTTTTAATTCCTGAAAACTGAGCTCACATTGATCAGTCCATATGAAGGGAGTCTCCTTACGCGTGAGTTTAGTTAAAGGAGCGGCAATCCTGGAAAATCCTTCCACAAATCTCCTGTAATACCCTGCCAAACCAAGGAAGCTTCGTATCTCAGTCACTGTCCTCGGTCTCTCCCAATTAAGCACAGCTACTATTTTACTCGGATCCACTGATACTCCTTCCTCTGAGACTACATGCCCAAGGAAAGCTATCCGGTTCAGCCAAAACTCACACTTACTAAGCTTTCCGTATAATTGCTTATCTCGGAGTATCTGAAGTACTAACCATAAATGCTGTGCATGCTCCTCATACGACCGAGAGTACACCAGGATATCATCGATAAAGACTATCACAAACTTATCCAGATAGTCTCTGAACACCTCGTTCATCAATCTCATAAATACTGCAGGGGCGTTCGTCAATCCAAAGGACATTACCAGAAATTCGTAATGGCCATACCTTGTCCTAAAGGCCGTCTTTGGAATATCTTCCTCCTTGATCCTCAATTGGTGATAGCCCGATCTCAAATCAATCTTAGAAAAGACTGATGCCCCTCTTAGCTGATCAAGTAGATCGTCAATCCTGGGCAGTGGGTATTTATTCTTCACCGTGGCTTTATTCAACAGCCGGTAGTCTACACATAATCTGAGACTACCATCCTTCTTCTTAACAAATAGTACTGGTGCTCCCCACGGCGAAACACTGGGTCTAATAAACCCTTGATCCAATAACTCCTGTAGTTGTTTCTTCAATTCCTCAAGTTCCACTAATGCCATCCTGTAGGGAGGTTTAGAGATCGGCTGAGTATCTGGTACCAAATCAATGGTAAACTCCAGCTCTCTCTCTGGTGGTAAACCTGGCAATTCATCTGGGAAAACATCCAGAAATTCGCAAACCACAGGTATATCCTCAATCCTCGGATGTTCCCGCTCATCGTCTGAGATGAGTGTCTCATAACCTTCACATGAATAATCATATTTAATATTCTCCAAAATAATATTAAAATTCTCAAATTACTTACTAGAATTCCACATAATTATTCCTTTAATATCTCAATCGTACACTGTAAGGTTTAGGTAGGGAGAAAGTTACAATCTTAGTGTAGCAGTCTAAACTCACTCGATTGGTTGCCAACCAATCCATCCCCAGAATTACATCAAACCCATGTATATTCAACATGATTAGATCTGCTAACATCACTCTATCTCCCACCTTTATTTCACATCCTCTACAGATTAACTCAGTTCTCTGAGATTCACGCATAGGGGTATTTACATGTAGTATATATTCTAGAGGTTCAAACTTCAAGTTTAATCTACATGCAAAATGCTCAGAAATAAACGAATGCGTGGATCCTGAATCAATCAACACATGAGCCTCATAATTACAGACAGAGAGTGTACCTCTTATAGTTTCTGTCGAAGCGTCTGCGGTCTCCTTATCCAGGGCAAACACTCGTCCCTGTGCCACAGGTTTCTTCCCTTTCTCTGTCGCAGTGGCCCGTCTCCGGGGATCCACTCTCTGAGGCTGTTGTCTAGTGGGCTCCGGAGCATGTGGTATCTGAGGTTGGGGACAGTCCTTCACTCTGTGACCCATGTCACCACATCTGAAACATCCATGGATCGACCCAGTACAACTTCCCTCATGCGATCGGCCACAGTCTCTACAAATCCTCATCTCCGGCCTGACATATCGAGGGGCCTCCTTGATAATAGGATAGGTTCTGGGTCTCTCCAATCTGTCCCTCTGCACCTCAATCCTTCCTCTTCTGAAGGAACCTCTCCGAGCCTCTGACTGGAAAAGTGCTGGCCTCTTGCCCTTATCTCTATTCACCGCTCTGAGCTCATTCTGGGATTGTACCATCTCAATCCCTCTTTCAACCTCTTGTGCTCGTCTCAGAGCATCTCCAAACTCGGTAATACATAGCCCCATCAGTCTATCTCTAATAACGAGCTTCAACCCATACACAAACTTCTCTGTGCGGAGCTCTTCACTCTTGAAGGTCTCTGGGTCATATCTCAATAGTGCGGTGAACTGGCTCTCATAGTCATCCACCGACATGTCACCCTGTACCAAACTCAAAAATTCGGCCTGTTTCCTTCTCTGAGCGGCTCGTGGTACATATTGGGTTCTAAAAGCTGTCTGGAACTCTTCCCAACCAATCACATCCTGGTGGGACATCAAGATACCCTGGGTAGTACTCCACCAATCTCGAGCTCTCCCCTTCAGCATATAGGCACTCATACTGACTCTCTCAGCATCGGTGCACCCCAGTAAATCAAATATAACTCTCAACTCCGTCAGCCACTCCTCAGCCTCTGTAGGATCCTTCTTTCCCTTAAATGCGGGTGGATTCATCTTCAAAAATTCCTTTAGTCGGACCTTACTTCTGTCCTCAGGCTGAGTGACGGGAGGCACTGGGGGTATGGGAGGTCCTGGTGGTGGTGTAGGGGTAGTATCCGAGGCATTAACTCCAAAGTGTTGCGCGAATAGCGCCGCCATCTGCTCAAAACCTTGCCTCACATCGGTCTCAATCCGATTAAATCGAGAGTTAGGACTCTCTGGTTGTGGGACAGGTGGTGGAGGGGACTCTGCCTGCCTCCTCGAACGACCTCGTCGTTTACTCATTCTCAATCTCAACTCGTCTCCTGCGCGTACATATCATAATCGATTGAAATCTCAATCCTCAATTTCAGTTCATGACCAGACTATTACAGACACTTGGGATGTATTCTATTTCACTTAACCGACACTGACAGTACTAGACACCCTAAGCTCTGATACCAAGAAAACTCTGTCACGCCCCGAAAATGCGAAAAATAGGGCTAATTTAAAACTTTTTACTCGTTAATTCACAAATAAAGAGTGCATTCCTGTGCAGTGTCATACATCATCATAATTATCATGCCTCAGGATCTCTTCATGATATAATAAATATTGTATTATACCCATTACTCGATTACAAGTCAATTAATCCTAATACATCCCATATAATGTCATACATCAAGTGTCTGCAAATACATTAATAGTCTGGGTACATGAAAAGATAATATACCTCAAAGTACAAATTATATAGCCTGGAGCTTGAATCCTCCACTAGCCACCACTCCGTACGCCGCAGGGAAGTCCTTATTCACTTGAAGAACTCTGGGGGGAAAGAAAAACAGGGTGAGCTTCTAAATCGCTCAGTAAGGGGGGGTAGGGGACTCATTTCATAAACCAAAATGCACATCACAAAGCATTTATTTGTAAGTGAAACTCATTTGAAAACCATAGCATGAAAATATTCAAAACGACACTCTCATGTGTCAAGTCATGTGAAAACATGACGTAAAAAGGCTCACTCTAGAGCAAAACAAAGCATGTGAAAATACGGGTTAAACGCTTTCTCAAATAACGTGGCATAGCCACCGATTTAAAATCACACGTGGCATAGCCACAATACACACGTGGCAAAGCCACTGAATTATTTTCTCACGTGGCATAGCCACTGAATAGGGTTTCTTAACGTGGCACCGCCACCAATGGGGTTTCTCAATGTGGCACAGCCACCAATGGGGTATACGTGGCACAGCCACCAATGGGTTTCTCAACGTGGCACAGCCACCAATGAGGTATACGTGGCACAGCCACCAATGGGGTTTTCTCAACGTGGCACAGCCACCAATGGGGTATACATGGCACAGCCACCAATGGGGTTTTCTCAACGTGGCACAGCCACCAATGGGGTATACGTGGCACAGCCACCAAGTAGGTCATTCTCACGTTACCAGAACGGAGAAGAAATCGGGCTTACATGCTACCAGAGCAATGCCCGGTGTGTACTCACAACTACACACCTCAGTCTTATCACATAAGACGGGTTTGCCTTCACGTAGAACTCGTAATGGTTTCTCTCTCATAAAACTCATTTGAAAACCGTTTTGTACTCAACACAAAACGTAATAAAAATCGAGTTCTAACCGGCAAAGCACACGCACACATTTCTCAAATCTCAATATTGCCTTAACGTAGAGCCCAGTTATAAACTCATAAAACATTGGGCTCCAACCGGCTATAAAATCGTGTGCAGTTCAAATCTCAACACAAAATACTCAACATGCTTGTTTATAAATCGTAAATCATGCTAAAACAGTTTGCAATTCACATACACAAATGGTTTAGATTTCCCTTACCTCTTTGCATCTCGTATAGTGCAATCGTTTCCCCCGTATCACGGACTAGTCTCGCATTCCACTCTGAAACTCCCGAGCTGTCCAAGCGATGTTAAAACATCAATACTCCACATCACATAAACCCCAATTCTTAAAATCGAGCATAATTGCTCATAACACCTCAATTCTCTTGATTTCTCGTAACTCAACCCTAATCTACAACTCTATTCACAATATCCCAATGTTCGATATCTCTAATACCAATTATCTACGCTAATTCTCCTCATTGTCTAATTTTCCATTTATAGCTCACAATTTCCCAAATTCACCAAAATTCTCAATATGCATATCACTCCTACCACATTGAAATTTAATCAATCCCTAGTCATCTTTCAGCCATTTCAACACAAATTCAACCACCAATAACATCAAAATCAACTCAAATATCAAGATCGAGGTTTAGAAATTACCCAAAGCTTGTGAGACGCACAACTCACGCCTCGATCCGATTCGTCCTTCGATTTCCAAGTATGTTGTTCTCCCTTTGATGAGGAACAACTTTCCTTCTTACCACAATAGCTGATTCGGCCGGAAATGGGGGATTTGGAGGAGTGAGAAACTAGGTTTTTGAAAAAATAGAGGTTTGAAAGAGAGAGAAAGTGAGATTTCAGGAGAAAACATGAGTTCCTTATATAGACTGGAGGTAGGAGATCGATCTGTCTCCTGGGGAGATCGATCTGCGTTTGAATTTTTGGGGACGATCTAGGTAATTTTATGCCTAGGAGATCGATCTGTCGAGGGGTGAGATCGATCTCTTTATGGCTTTATGAGATCGATCTGTGCCTTGAGGAGATCGATCTTCTCCCAAACAGAAGCATTTGGAGATCGATCTCTTCCTCATGAGATCGATCCCTTCTCAAACAGATTCATAAGGAGATCGATCTCTTCCATTGAAGATCGATCTGCTCCTCAAATTTCCCCTTCCTCGTCATGTTTAATTCACCAGATCGATCTCTCCTTCTCCCAGATCGATCTGTCCTCATGGATCAAGCTTATTTTACATACTTAACACATAAATCTCCAATTATAATTCCCACAATTCACTTAGCTCAATAAATTACACTTCAATTTATTATTACATCATTAAATATGTCTGAAATTCTCAGATCTCACACAAAGGAACTGGTTGATTGACGAGTTTGAAACTTAATTTATATCCCTGGGCAGGTATTACCCTAACACTATGGGCAGTGAGAGTTAGAAAGCCCAAAAGTTCATAGAAGGACTCAGATTATCGATTTGAGTCCGATTGGCCATGTTGGATATCACTACCTATGCCGAGGCAGTGTGCAGACTACAGTTGTGTGAATAAGATCATGTGTTGCACACCTCTAAGATTAGGAAAGGTAGTAAGGGCCGAAATAGAGACAAAAGAGAATAGAGAATGACAGAGATATCAGAACGGGAAAAAGGTAGTTTGGTAAGAGATTAGAGTTGATGAGTCACGGGATAAGATGATTAGTAAGGCCCCAGTGTATCCAATTTCATCATTTTTTAAGGGTATTGTGATTTGAGGACCCCGATCTGCTCCGTAGCAGTGTAAGCAGTGTAAGTAGTGTAAGTAGTGTAGGATGTGTGGTAGATACCATGGAAGTAGGGCCTACACCTGCACTTTATTGACTAAAATAGGCGTTAAGTGTGGTAAGACGGGCCATTTATTTAATGATTGCTCAGAGTTGGGTGAGACTGCCCCACAAAAGGGCAAAGGGATAGAGAAAACCCTGTTGATATTTCTGCATCGAAAAGGGAGGCCACAGCCGAATAGAAAAGGGAAAGTAGGCTGTTGGATGAGGGTAAGAGTATGCCATGGACCAAGACACTATTGATGTTTCATCTGATGTGGTGGAAGATACCACCCTGATTCTAAATAAAAAAAAAGTAATTATGTTACTTGATCCTAGTGCCACGCATTTATTTATACCGACTTCATTTTTACATAAGTTAGTAAAAGACGTGAATACCTACACCCTTGGGTATAAGATTGATAGTTAGTACCCTAATAAAAGAGGGTTAACTAACGAAAATAATTATGAAGAGATTATAAGTCGAAAATGGGGAAGGAAGTATAAGTCAGCCGATTTTATTCAATAGACTATGAATAATTTGAAGTAATATTTGAGAATAAATTGGCCGGCTGCAAACTATGCTGTTCAGATTTCTATCCTATGATAGTGATATGGTTACCCCTGAAAAGTATATTGTAAGTTTTGACAAGTAATAAAAGGGGTGTAGCGATTGAAATTAAAGGATTAAATGATTATACTCACGGAATAAGTAATGACAGAGTTTGTTATAAGTGATATACGAAAGGAGATAAGCTTTGAGATGTGATAGATCCTGAATACAATATATATTGGAATAAGAGGCGTATGCAAGGTAAGAAATTTGGGTTAAGCTATATGTAGTGAATATGAATTGCGACCAAGGATAAGGGGTGGATATATCCATAACCAGTCCATGTGATCAAGTCTGAGGGTTAATAAAGGTATTTCAGAATACCTCCCCGCCTGAAGACTTGACAGCGTCTAAAAGTACACATCACCTATAAATTGAAATCGACTGTCGTAATATATATGTTTAAAATTAGCGTACCTTTACTTGTATGATAAATAAGTATAGAATTCGATTAATCATGAAGTTTTTAAAAAATTAAACTTTTATAAAAGCCGTTAATATAAGAAAAAGGAAATGACGCAGGTGAGTATCTTAAACGAAAGTGATTTCGAAATGACATTATACGTTTATGCGTACATAGGTCAAGGATATGGGTGATCGACATATTTAGTGGAACTCAACTACGATGAGGTATTTAAACTTTACCTGGACCGATTTGTTATCATCCTTATTAATGATATTTTGGGTGTATTTAAAGTCCAGGGAAAATTAGGGTACCTTTACTTATATGATAAATAAATATAGAATTCGATTAATCATGAAGTTTTAAAAAAATTAAACTTTTATAAAAGCCGTTAATATAAGAAAAAGGAAATGACGCGTGTGAGTATCTTAAATGGAAGTGATTTCGAAATGACATTATACGTTTATGCATACATAGGTCAAGGATATGGGTGATTGACATATTTAGTGGAACTCAACTATGATAAGGTATTTAAACTTTACCTGGACCGATTTGTTGTCATCCTTATTAATGATATTTTGGGTGTATTTAAAGTCCAGGGAAAATTATAAGTAACAATTTGAAATAGTTTTTTTTTCAGATGATTTGTTGAGAGTTCTCGAAACGGACAACTTTGTTGACACGTTTAACTAAGAAAAAGTGGTATTTAAATGGGATAATATACGTGACAGGAGTTTTGGTGTATTGAAGTATGAACTGACCACCACATTTATTTTCACCATACCCAATTAATTAAGAGGTTTCTCAGGGTATATGAATGTCTTGAAACCAAGATTGGGCTATGTATTGATGCAAAATGGGAAGATAGTCGATTATTGATCCAGACAACTCAAGGATCATGAAAGAAACTATCTGACCCATGATTTAAATTTGGCAGCGATAGTGTTTGTACTGAATATGTGGCACTACTATGTACACAGTGAGAAATTTTGGGTATGCACTGATCATAATAGCCACTAGTATCTGCTTTCACAGAAAGAGTAGAATATGAGATAACATAGAGGGTTAGAGCTTCTGAAGGATTATGATTGTGGAAATTGTACCACCCAGGAAAGGCTGATGCCTTGAGCAGAAAGAGCCTCAAGATGATATTACATATGATGGTCAGGGAGCGTGAGCTGCTAGAGCAGTTGTAAGCCTCAATAGTGATGTGATCCCCTCTGATGATAACAGTGATTGTGTAACAGCTAGCTTGAGATTAGAACCGGATTTGAGTGATCGGATTTGACAGGCTTAGCGTGATGATCGACATGGTGTCGATAGTGTGGGTCAGATTCAAAAGGGTACAGTGACAGAGTTCACAGAGAGTGATGATGGCTTACTGAGGTTTAGAGACAATGTAAGTGCTCCCTAGGACTATAGTTGATGAGATAGTGATATTGTCATAAGCTCGTCCTTCGAGATATACAGTGCATCCGAGAAGTAATATATATATATCGAAATCTTAGAAAAGGGTATTGGTAGTCAGATATGAAAAAGGACATTATGGAGATTGTGGAGAAATGTCTTGTATGTCAGTAGAGTAAGGTAGAGCAATAGAAGTTTGAAAGGTTATTGCAACCTCTACTTATATCGACATGGAAAATAAAAGTAAGTTACCATGAATTTCGTGATGGGTTACAGAGGACCCGGATGAATCATGAGGCTATCTAGGTGATAGTCGATAGATTGACTAAGTCTACCCACCTTCTGGTTATGAAATCCCCAGATACTCTGAGTGTGTAGGAGGATTTATGTGTAAGAAAGATTGTGGAACATTATGTAGCATTCCAGTGAGCATGGTATCAGATAGGGATCCTGCTTCACTTCCGACTTCTGGGAATATTTTTCAAGAAGCTATGGGAACCCGACTGAGTGTTATCACACTTTCCATCCTCAGATAGATGGTTAGTTAAAGGGGACTGTACAAGTTCTTGAGGATATGATAAGAGTGTGTACCATTGATTTTAAAAGCTCCTGGGATGATCAGTTGTTACTACTTGAATTCGCCAATAGTGACAGTTATCACTTGAGTATCAAGATGGCTTTATATGAGACATGGTATGGCTTTAGGGGTTGTTCCCCGAATTAGATAAGAGGAAGTGGGTGACAGATAGAGAATTGCACTCGAATTTGTAAGACAAACCTCTGAGGATGTTCAGTTGATCTGTGATAGATTAAGAACACCTCAGAGTAGACAAAAAAGCTATGCTGACAAGAGACAAAAAACCATTGGAATTCACCGAGGGTGAATCAGTATTGTTGGAAGTTACATACCCTTAGGACATAACGAGATTCGAAAAGAACCTAAATTGAGTTTTGTTAGATTGAATCCTTTGAGAGATTGGACAAAGTGGGAGATAAGGCCAGTAGGTTGGCGTTACTACCTGAATTAGCAGGCACCCACCATGTGTCTCATCTTTTGATGCTTCGAAAATACTATCCGGACCCAGCATATGTGATCAGATATGAGCTGTTAGAGCTCAATGAAAGTATAACGTATGTTGAAAAACTTGATACTGGTGTTAGACGGAAGGAGAAAGTGGTGAGGTTTAAGACGATCTCCCTAGTCAAAGTCCTTCGATAGTATTACATTTCAGGGAAATTTAAATAAGAGCTGGAGAGTAAGAGTATGATATGTGTGAAGTATCCGGAGTGATTTCCAGACTAACTTGGTTCTAATTTGGAGGACCAAATTTCTTAAGTGGGAGAGATTATGTAAGACCCGATTTTTATTGTATTTCCTTATAATTCACACATTGTATGGATATTGTTATATATAATGGAATCATAAGACGGATGTTTTGATCATATAAATCGGAATGAAGTAGTCGAACGTACGATTAATCCGAAAACGGATGGTTAAGGAATTTTAAATTAAATTTATGAGATATGAATTGTCCGGACAGAGATAAGAATTTTAAATGAGAAATTATAGTGGGTCCAAGAAGGAAAGTTGGGTTAAATTGGTCCCGAACGTGTAGAAGGGTAAAACGGTTAAAATACCAAAATTCGGTATAAATTCCATAAGAAAATTTCATTAAAAATATGGATTTGAGAAATCTTGATCAATAACGATGAAATAATTAAATTTCAAGTCCAATTGATCAAGATATGAATTTATTGAAATTAATCGAAATTTTCACCTCGAAAAATATCCCGAAAATACGGAGAAAATATACCGAAAAAGGGTTAAAATACAATATATAAATTAAATTAATTAATTTGAATAAAAAATAATTTTTTAAGGATATTTTGGGATTTTTATAATATTTTAATGATTAAAATAATATTAAAATAAATTATAAATATATATATAAAAGAAATTAGAAATTGAAATCGAGAAGAGAGAAAACCCAAAACGCGAAAAGGAAAGAAGCGAAGACCGACGAGACCGACCTCTGCACCGGCGAGCATCCGGCAACCCAGCGACTAGGTGAAGGGCCGACGAAGAGCGCAGACGACCGGGCGACCCTCCTGCCACCGGAACGCGCCCTACCGGTGTCGGAAAGAGCAGATCGACGAAGGAATAGCTGCAGAGAAGAGAAGAGAAATCTGACGGCCACCGGCATGATTCGGCTAACCCCGCCCCCAGCCGAACACTCCCCCAGTGCAGGCACACCGATTGGTGCCAGAAACGAGCCGAGAACTGACCGAAAACGCCGTGAATGGCGACGGGGAAGCCTGAACTGCTATGGACCGATTCAGCAAGAAGAGAACCGAGATGAACCGACCGCTCTGAACTGGGTTGAACTGGACAGAACCGGTTCAACCAAGAAAGAGAGGAAAAAAGGAGAAAAAAAGAAGAAAAAGAGGAAAAAAAGGAAAAAGGGGGAGATTCTCGGGGATACACCATACTTCAAGTATGTCGGTAAGAGGTCAAAAGTGACCGATTTGATTTTCGAAAAATTTATTTAAATTATATTTGATCAAAAATTAACCCGAAATTAAATATAAAATTATGCAGTTCGACGATAACTTCCGAACATGAGACGATCGAACTTCGATTTGCTCACCATCGCATAATCTCGGGTAAGTAAAGCTCATTTACAACAATTTATGTAATTATTTGCGTATTAAAGATTTATTTTACGAATTTCGGATTTAATTCTGCATTTAGTGAATTATATTGGGATTTTTGAATTAATTGTCGTAAATGATATACGGGCTATCCAAAGAGTTTGGAACGAAGCCCAATAGGTATTGAGAACCCAATAGACCCGAAGAAAGGATTTAATTAGTGGAAACGGGCTGAAAATGGGTCGAGGCCCATTAAGATGCAATCGGGCCTAATAAAGTAAAACGGGCCCAGTGTTTTAGATTCGATCAGTATAAGTGAAATACTGATAAGTATATTAGAACTGACCCAAATACGTGGTTATATGCTGCTTCGTAAACTTGGTTGCGAGCGAATTGGACTGAGAGACCTGGTACGGGCGAAACGGGATAAGTTTACGCGTGATTCCAGGTAAGGGAATTTTACGGACTGCAAGAGGTAACTTTACGTAATTTCGACTCATTTACATTCCCTAAAATTGTCTGAAGGGTCTAGATTTAAGATGAAAATTTTAATGCCCCGGATGGGTAAATGACCAAATACCCTTGTGAAGGGTAAAATTTCCAAATTTAGGAAAAGTTGGGAGGAGCAAGAACAAGATGTTCCTGCTTATTTTTTAGATGGTTTTGACACATGCATGGGTAGGCTGGCTAACTTTTAAATAAAATGCACAACATTGCATAACTTTAATCAATGTTTATTTTCTCTAAAATTGATTTGAGAAATGTAGCCGCCTACGTGATTTTATAGAAATGTGACGTGCTAGAGCTTAGCTCACACGAGTTTTTTATTTGTGTGATGCATGCATTAGTGCTGGAGCAAGAGCTCGCACTAGAGTTTTACATGCATTGGTGCTAGAGCCTAGCTCGCACCAGATTTTAACATGATTTTTATGATAGGGTGCCGGAGTCTAACTCGTACCAGATTTTCCAATGATTTTCGTGACAGGGTGCTAGAGTCTAACTCACACTAGATTTTCACTTGAATTGTTATGACAGAGTGCTGGAGCCTAGCTCGCACTAGTTTTATATGATTTTAACAGAGTGCTGGAGCTTAGCTCGCGCTAATTGTAAGACCCGATTTTAGTTAAAACACGAAATTAAATATGCAAAAGGATTGAAATGAAATTCTCGAACACGTTCAAGGGTAAAATGGTCAAAAGATCGAAAGTCGAAATAAATTCAATAAGAAAATTTAATTAAAAATAATGGATTGAGAAATCTTAGTCAATAAAGGTGAAATAAATTTATTCTGAGTTAAATTGATCAAGATATCAATTTATTGGAATTAATCGGGATTAATCAGAATTTTTACTTCGAAAAATAATCCCAAAAATAATCGAAAAATATACCGAAAAGTCGAAATAATACTGATAAATTCAATTAGGGATTTATTGAATAAATTAATAATTTTTTTTAGATATTTTGACAAATAATAGTATTTTAATGATTAAAATAATAGTAAAAATAAATAATAAAAAAAATATATAAAAAAAGAAAGGGAAATAGAAAGCAGAATCACGATTCGCGATTCTGCAAGGGAAAACATAAGGAAACAACCGAAGGAGCCCATCTGCTCACTGAAGGAGCCCGACGAACGGACCAGACGGGGCAACCGAGCCTCGTCGGTGCCGGAAGAGGGAGAAGAGGACGCGACCGATGAGGGAAAAGAGAGGGTGAGAGAGATCGAGAGAGAAAAAGAGAAAAAAAGGAAAAGGAGGTGACCGGCGGCCGAGGAGGGGAGGAGCGACCCACCACCGGCCAGAGGGGAACATCTGCGACGCCGATCCAGGCGCAGATCAGCCAGAAACGGCGCTGATCGGAAGAGGAAAAATTGGGTGCCAACGTCGGAGGAGAGAAGAGGCCGGACCGGCCACTTTTCGGCGAGCTTTGACGAAACTGACCCCAGATCCATGCATCGGACTACCCCGCGGACAAGCTGGAGGTGGAAGCTGGCAGAGAACCGATCGGAAAAGCCCCAAACGGCGGGGGTGAAAGTTGGACCGGGAGTGAACCGGATGAACCTGACTGGTCTGAACCGGATCGAACCGGTTCAGCCAAGAAAGAGAGAAAAAAGGAGAAAAAGGGAAAAAGAAAAAGAGAAAAAAATTGAGGAAAAATCCCGACAATGTAATCGAGCTACGGGTAAGTCAGTAGTGGTCGAAATTGACCCGATTTAAATTTTGGAGTATTCAATTTAATTAATTTTCGATCAAAAATTTACCCAAAAATTTATGAAATTGTGTAGCTCGATAATTGGCATCCAACGAGAGCTCGAGACATCCTCGATTTACGTACTAGTATGGAATCTCAGGTAAGTAACCTTTATTTGCAAAAATTTACATTGTTATGCATGATATGAATTTAAATTCTGCATAAATTGAATTAAATTTTGGAAATTTAGATAAATTATCGTAAATAATAAATTTAGCTATTCGAGAGTTAGAATGAGGCCCAAGGAATTGTTAGTGGACCCAATGAGCCCAATAGGCCTCGATAATGTAAAAATTAAGTGGAAAACGGGCTTAAGGCCGATTAAGGCCCATTAAGGTGCAATCGGGCCCAATAGGGATAAATGGGCCCAATGATTTAAATTAAGCCCAGAAAGTATTAAATACAATTAAGTTGTATAATATCTGACCTGAGGAATATTTATACGCAGTTCCGGACATTAGATTGGGAGCAAATCGGACTGTGCGACGTGACATCAGAGGAAAGGTCAGACTCGATAGAAAAATAAGGTGAGGGAATTCTGCGGACTGCTAGAGGTAACTTTATGAAATTTTAAGTTCATTTGCAGTCCTTTAAAAATTATCTGAAGGGTCTAGAGGTCAAATAATAATTTTAGTGCCCCGAATGGGCAAATTACCAAAATACCCTTGTTAAGGGTAAAATTTACAAATTTAGGAAAAATTGGGAGGAGCAAGAACAAGAGGTTTCTGCTCGTTCTGGAGACATTTTAATGCATGCATGAGTAGGCTGGCTAACCTTGAAAGAAAATGCACAGCATTGCATACTTTCAACGATATAATTGTTTTGAAAACTGTTTTGAGGAAACAGAGCCACCTACGTGTTTTTATTGACATGTGACGTGCTAGAGCTTAGCTCGCACGATGTTTTGATTTGTGTGATGCATGCATTAGTGCTGGAGCGAGAGCTCGCGCTAGAGTTTTACAGCATTGGTGCTGGAGTCCAACTCGCACCAGATTCTTTTTATATGATTTTCGTGACATAGTGCTAGAGTCTAACTCACACCAGATTTTCACATGGTTTGCATACAAAGTGCTAGAGCTTAGCTCGTACTAGTTTTACCTAATTTGATGAGAGTGTTGAGCATCGCTCGCACTGATTTTATGAGAACATGCGATAAGCCGTGCTTGGAGCAGCGGGTAGACTATGTGTCACCGATTAAATAGGCTCGCACGTGCGTTTTGAGACATGGCAAGAGTATAGAGAGATAATATGGGTCCACAGAGTACGATGTACCGTGCAAGTAGTATGGAGTACGATGTACTGTGTGGTATCTTCGGATACGGCATCTTCGGATGCGGTATCTTCGGATGCATGGGATCGGATAAGACCGACAAGATGGATTGACCCACCTCCCGGGCAGTTCTCGATCATGGTGAGAACCCGCACACTAGGATCCGTGTAGCAGAGGAACTCCCGAGGACACATGGCCATAGTCCTGGTTATTACCGATATACAGATGTTGCCTGGTCTCGCATGTTGACGACTTTGATGAGATTAAAACTGGGTTTTTAAAATCAAACGTGCATGATGATTACTTCCATGCTTTTCAAACCCATGTGTGAATGTAAATCGATTTTTTTTGGTTTTATGTGAGTCAGGACCACCCGAGGGATGGGTTGAGTCCTGGCCTTGTTGTGAAATTTTAAACGAGAAAGAAATGATTTGAAATAATTGCACGTTGAATTTTGCCATGCGAATGGATTTACATAACATCATAACTCATATCATCTGTTTTAAGATGTGTGGAGAAAGGGTGGCTTATGCATGGCACCACGTTCATGTAGGTAGTATGGTTACCTACTTGTTCATAGGATTGCCTGACTGAGCTTGATGTGCTCACCCCTTTCATTTTCTCACACAGATAATTTTCAGTTGAAGTTGAGGCGACTCAGTACTGCATTTCGGATATCCGCTGCTGCCCATCATTTAAGGTATACACACTTGTACATATTGTATTTAAATAAGCATAGCACAGTAACATGTTTGTAAGTAACTTTAGGGGATGTATAAATATTGTAAACACTGATAAATGACTGAGAAAGAATTAAGTTATATGGTAAATGTATGGTGGGACTGGCATTGATGTACAGCCCAATTTGTTAGTGGAGTGTGGTCACGATCAGAGGACAGGTAAGCATGAAAGAAAAATAACAAAACGCAAAAAATTTACTCTGATTTTTGGGTAGTTTTGGGTTGTGACACTAATCTTATGAGATTTTATGAACCGCATGCTGGAGCTTGCCTCGCACGAGATATATACATATATTGTCTAGTCTCACATGTTGATGTTTTGAGAAACTCGTTTTGTGAATTTTTGTGTGAGTCTGGATCACCCGAGGGAGGGGTTGGATCCTGACTGAGATATGATTTTGATGAGAATGAAACTGGGTTTTAAACTAAAACTTGCATGATGTTATTTCCATGCTATTTAAACCCATGAATGATGTAAACTGGTTTTACATGATATTCTTTGTATCACATGGTACTATTGCTTTGAAAAACATTTGATTTCATGGTTTTGTGTGAGTCAGGAACACCCGAGGGAGGGGTTGAGTCCTGACTGTGTTGTGAAATTTTAACGAGAATGAAATGTTTTAAGTAGATTTGCATGTCGAGTTTTCCATGCTTTTGAAATCCATATGTGAACTTGTTTTACATGACATCATGAATTGTAGCATTGGTTTTGAAATGTGTGGAGAAATGGTGGTTTATGCATGGCACCACGTTCATGTAGGTAGTATAGTTACCTACTTGTTTGTAGGATTGCCTTACTGAGCTTGATGTGCTCACCCCTTTCATTTTCCTACACAGATTCCCTCGAGTAGACTTTGAGGTGACTAAAACTGCATTCCTGATATCCGCTACTGCCCATCATTTTGAGGTATATACACTTGTACATGTTGTAGCTAAATAAGAATAGCAGAGTAACTTGTTTGTAAGTAACTTTCAGGGATGTATAGATACTGTAAACACTTGAAAATGAATGGGAAAGAATTAATAAAAAAAAAAAACTCATGTGGTTACCTTTCCTTAAATAAAAAATGAAGTTATATGGTAAATGAATGGTGGGATTAGCATTGACGCACAGCCTAATTGTTAGTAGAGTGTGGTCACTATCAGAGGATAGGTAAGTATGAAAGAAAAATGAAAAATTTACTGTAATTTTTAGGTCGTGACAGATGTTGATTCAGATTCGATCAGGCTATGGCATATGCGCTTGAGACATGCAGGTGAGAAAGCCTTAAGCAATTTGGTGAATCAAGGCTCGTTAAAAGAAGCAAAGACCTACAAGCTAGATTTTTGCGAGCATTGTGTTCTGAGAAAGCAGACGAGAGTGAAATTTGGGACTGTAATTCATAATACCAAAGGCATTTTAGATTATGTCCATTCTTATGTTTGGGGACCTACCTGGACAGCATCCCTAGGGGGTAAACACTATTTTGTTACATTTGTTGATGACTTTTTTAGAAGAGTTTGGGTGTATACGATGAAGATGAAGGATGACGTACTTGAGATTTTCCTCAAAAGGAAAAAGATGGTGGAAACTCAAACTGGAAGAAAGATCAAGCACCTCAAAATAGACAATAAAGGTGAATATAGAAGTATCATTTTTTGAGAGTTTGTCAAGATGCTGGTATTATACGTCATTTCACAGTCAAACACACGCCGCAATAGAATGGAGTGACAGTACGCAAGAACCGAACGTTATTGGAGAAAGTTCGGCATATGTTGTCTAATGTTGGGTTGGGCAAGGAGTTTTTAGCTGTGGGAGTGACTTATGCGTGTCATCTCATCAATCATTTACCATCAACAACAATTTATGGTAGAACTTCATTTGAGGTATGGTTTGGAAAATCTGTTAATGATTATGATTCTTTACATGTCTTTGGGTGTACTGCGTTTCATCATGTAAAAGAATTTAAGTTGGATCCGATAGCCAAGAAAGCTATTTTTGTGGGGATTTCATCAAGGGTGAAAGGATACGACTTTTATATCCAAATTTGAAGAAAATAATATTTAGTAGGGATGTTACTTTTGTTGAATCTTTTATGTTGAGGGTGTTCCGCAACAGGTGGAGTCTACTCAGAAACAGGTGGAGTTTGAGTCAACAATTAATCCAGCTATAACTATTGAAGAGGAGATTATTGAAGATGAGGAATAGGTTTTTGCCCAAGAACCTCTACACCAACAAGAATCAATTACAAAGAATAAGATAAGACAGGATATTCGCAAACCTTCTCATTTTGCTGATATGGTGGTCTATGCACTTTCAATTGTAGATGATGAAGTTCCTTCCACTTATAGAGAAGCAGTCCAATATTCTGAAATAGATAAGTAAAAAAATGCTATGGATGAAGAAATACAGTCTCTTCGAAAGAATGAAACCTAAGAGCTAGCTCAACTACCGAAAGATAAAAAGGCAATTGGGTGCAAATGGATAATCACAAAAAAAAAAATGGATTTCCTAACAAGGAGGGCGTCCGCTACAAGGCAAGGTTGGTGGCTAAAGGCTACACTTAGAGGGAAGGAATTGACTACAATGAGGTATTTTCTCTAGTTGTGAAACATTCCTCTATTAGAATTTTGTTGCCCTTGGTAGCTCAAATAAATTCAGAACTAGTTCAACTTGATATAAAAACGGCATTTTTACATGGGGACTTGGAGGAGGAAATCTATATGACACAGCCAAAAGGATTCAAGGTTGTTGGAAAAGAAAATTGGGTTTGCAAACTGAAAAGATCGCTTTATGGTTTGAAACAATCTTTGAGGCAGTGGTACAAGTGATTTGATCAGTTTATGATGGGTTAGAGGTACATAAGAAGAAAATTTGACAACTGTATGTATTTTTAGAGGCTACATGATGGTTCTTTCATTTATTTACTCTTGTATGTTGATGATATGTTGATAGCTTCGAAGAATGTCGAAGAACTTGAAAAGTTGAAGGCTCAGTTGAATCAAGAGTTTGAGATGAAAGATTTGGGTGAAGCAAAGAATATACTAGGTATGGAGATTAGCAAAGATAGAGAACGAGGCAAGATTTGTTTAAATCAGAAGCAATATCTGAAGAAGGTATTACAACATTTTGGCATTTTAGAGCAGTCGAAACTTGTAAGTGCACCACTTGCTTCTCATATGAAGCTTAGTGCATCTTTATCTCCTAGTACGGATAATGAACGAGAATAGATGTCTTGCGTTCCATATTCTAATGCGGTTGGTAGCATGATGTATGCTATGGTGTGTACGAGACCCGACATTTAACAGGCAGTTGAAGTTGTGAGTAGGTATATGCATGATCTTGGTAAAGGACATTGGCAGGTCGTGAAATGGATTCTACGATATTTGTTGAAAATCGTAGATATTGGTTTGGTCTTTTAGAATGAGGACTCAGATGGTCAGGTGGTAATCAGATATGTTGATTTAGATTATGCTGGTCATCTAGATAAATGTCGGTCAACTATTAGATATGTGTTCACTCTTACAGGAGCTCCAGTAAGTTGAAAGTCTACTGTACAGTCAACAGTTGCTTTGTCTACAACAGAAGTAGAGTACATGGCGTTAGCAGTGGCTGTAAAAGAAATAATTTGGTTACAAGAACTATTGAAAGAATTGGGAATGGGACATAAGAATATCACTATTCATTCGGATAGTCAGAGTGTCATTCATTTAGCAAAGAATGCAGTATTCCATGTTTGTACTAAGCATATTGATGTTCGATATCATTTCGTGCGGGAAATTATGACTGAAGAGAAGATTCTCTTACAGAAAATTAAGACTGTTGACAATCCCACAGACATAATGACCAAAGTGTTGACAGCAATCAAGTTCAATCATTCTTTAAACATGATTAATTTGTTGAAAGTCTGAGAGACACATTTAAGGACATTGCTGAAGGCTAATTCGCCAATGTGGAGATTTGTTGAAATTAGTGGCTCATTAGCCTAGTGAGGAATCCCACATTAGAAAATCACAAACAGATGAAGAGTTTTGGCTTATAAATTTAAGCTTGGGCTAATTGCTTAGATATCTTTTGGGAGAAATATAAATTGCTTCTTTATTTGTATTTGAATTTCTCCTATTAGTTTCTGGATTTTGTAATTGTGTCCAGATTTTGTATAATTTCACTTTGGAATTAGTGAAGGTTTTCAATAGCGTCCGTGGACGTACCGAACCACGTAAATTCTTGTGTTTTTCTTTTATTCCTTTATGTTTTGCATTTAATTATTTGTTTAGTATTTGTTGTTTTGCCAATTTGAAATTCTATTTCAATAATTAGTAGTTATAATTGTGTTTTGAACTTCCACTTGCGTACAACAATAACAAACGCAAATATTCATTCATAATAAGCTACAGTTAGAACAAATGCAGCAAAAAAAGAGAACATGTTTATTAAATAGACCGAAGCCAGCTTTGCATTTTTAAATATATTTACCTTTTCGGTCTTGAATATCTTCAATTGTTAGCAAAAACTATTTGCTGTCATAAAGGAAAGCAACAAATTTCATGTTTCCCATGTATTGAAGATGAATAGCATCTCTAAGTTGTAATACATGTACTTGAAAAAATGCATTCCATCCTTTTCAAAACGCAAACCTTCATTTTTATGTACCAAACAAATTTTAAAGCCGATTGGTATGTAAATTGTAACAACACAAGTTCGACGTTTCAAGTTCTGGGACAAAACGCACAACAAATGTCGAAGGCAAGATCTGATGCATACAGTTGTCTTTCAGTATGAGCATCACATTTGACTACATATTTAAATAAATCAGAGAAAGAGATAATGAATCAATAATAATAAAGCAGAAAATACGATAATATATGATTTGAATTTCATGTTTAAAAAGAGAACTTTTTTTGCAATAGTCAAATAAAGCCATGTACTTGATAAATATTAATACATTTATAAACAATGATTGATGAAAGAATATATAGCAGGAAAAAAAATTCACTTTGTTCTTCAAAGGTTATTTGTAGATTCACATTTATATGTATGATATCATGGTCGTATTCAAACATTAAATCACGATTTCTTGTAATCAGATTACGACAGTATATTTCATCATTGAGAAGGTGATGGCAGAATAACAATAAAAAAGAATGATGTATCAGAATAACAATAGTAGAATAACACTATTTGTGATGTTCTGATTTATGTATCTCAACACTAGAGTGTGTATATATATATACACACACATATATAGATAGAGATGTCTGCAGTGTTACATAATTATATTTTACATGAACTCAGATAGTAATTTATAATCTGTAATCATAAATTACCTAAATATAGCAAGAAGTTTACATATTATGAGTAATTCCAATCCAGTAAGCTAAATATGCAGCAGACAAAAAGGAAAAAAAAAAACAGCAATTAGCATTGTCAAAAGAGTAGTTTTGATAAAGACAGAATAGATCGTCCTCTTTTCAGGTGATGAAAATCAAGTGTGACAATAAAAAACAAAAAAAAAGTGAAAACTTAGTGACAAAAAAGCTAGAATATCGTTTTCTTACTCCAACTTCTAGCTCCATACCAGAGCGAAGAATGATCTCACAAATGATACTCAACTGCCAAGTGTTCCTCTGTTAACTTCAAGCCTCAAAAGATCATTTACAACTATGAATGCAGATCTAATAAATCCGAGCATGAAGGAAGTCAGAAAGAAACCTCAGAAAGATGTTTTAAATCTTTGGAATCATTGGAGCTAGCTAATCATGATACTATGTTACAGGAAAAAAATGCTACTCAATATACCATGTTTTGAATCTCATGGCTAGTGTCAAATCCATATAATGTACATCAAGAGTTTCGCAAATGGAGTCAACTCTCCAAGATAATTGCATTTTGCATGTGCCAACCATTAATATATCTAGTATCCATGCAAAAGTATGTAGCACTATCTCAATCGGGTGAATTGCTAGCAGTAGATATCTGGTATGCATGCAAAAGTATTTACCGCTCTCTGAGTCAGGTGGATTGCTAGCAGCAGATATTACCTCAAGCAATATTTAGTTAGCCCATAAGGTGGTTCTCACATGCTCGGTCAATTTAAGAAGCTTGAGACTTGTTTTCTAGATATTACCAAGGATATGGGGCAGTTAAAGAGAAGAATGAAGGCTACATGTGAAAAGCTGACAGAAGCCCGAAAATAATTAAAAAGATTAGTTAATATCATGTTTTCTAGATATTACCAAGCATATGGGTCTGTTAAAGAGAAGAATGAAGGCTACATGTGAAAAGATGACAGAAGCCCGAAAATAATTAAAAAGATTAGTTAATATCAAAACAGCACTAACATGATTTCAAAGACGAGGATCAGATAGATACTTGTGCTAACAAAGGATTATGTTAGCAGTTGAAGAAGTTTGTGTGGCATTTTTACTGTCACTTTTTGACATGTTCTACCTAGTATTTGTCTTGTAGCATTAGGTTTTTAGCTAGTCATCGATAAGATAAGGTTGTGGTAATCATCTTGTTAGGCGAACATGTTAGGTAGTTGTTAAGAGTTGTTAACTTAAACTTCTGTCTGATTTTTGAATAAATTAATGAACAATGAACAATGCATCTATACTCATAACATCTTCATTTTGTCTTTTGTTCTTCTTTGCTTCATATCTTTCAATTGGCATCAAAGCAATTCATGGTCTTTGAGGGCTTGAAAGCCATTGAGAGTTAAGTGAAAAAAAAGGCAAACACAACCAACAAAACTTCTGTCAAATGGCCTCGAAAAGTTGCACCTTACCTTCACCTCATGTTTTCTCTGGTGGAAACTACCAGATATGAATTGTCAAAATGAAGATGTCACAAGCTTATTTATCCAATTTGTCTAAAAATCACTGCAAATTTTTCGCATTTTCCTTTCTTTACCCGATCGTGAACAAACTCATGATTACACAGTTGGGCTGTGAGTTAATATTAATCAACACTCACCATCCATTCTCAAATCAATCAAAAGAAATGTCATTCATTGAAAGTTAAGTTTTACACTTATACATGACACGTTTTCTAACTTTTACATCCCCACATTATAATACAAAATGAATACTGTGCCTTTACATGTTTAGATACAAAAAAAAATCCCTGTGTGTATACCTTTTGGCGATGGAAGCAGCGGATGTCCAAAATACAACGCCTCAGTCCTCACTAGGTTGCTATGTTCTCTTTGTAGAGAGGGAAAAGTAGAGAGGGATGAGCAACCACCGCTCAGTAAGGCAATAATGCAAGCATGGTAGATAACTACTCTATCTACATGCTGATAATGTTATGTATAAATCGTTTATAATCGGAGCATGAGGAAATAAAACCATGCCACATGGATATACATATATCATGTATCGAAAATCATGTAAATAGGCATAAAACATGGAATTATAACTTGTAAAATTATCTCATGCTCATTCTCATTAAATCTCATCAAAACAAGGGAAATTCATTTATGAAAATTCATTTTTAAATTACATCACATCCCATCACAAATCTCTTTATCAAATTCCAGTACATCTCATCATAAATCGAACTATCATTTCTTAAAAATCACAAATCCCACAAGGTTCGACCCCTCCCTCGGGTCTACCCTGGACAAATCACAATCACACTCATGTATAAAAATCATGTGGTATTTTGTAGTGTTAAGTGAGACAGGTCACTATATCTCAATGGACTATGTTGGCCAACTATGTCATAAATGATCCCAGACCACACGGATCCCAGTGTGTGGGGTATCATGCTGGAACGAAGATGGGTTAGTTCTTCGCCAGACTTCTCAAATCACGTAACCACCATGTGGTACAGCGTACTCCATGTGATGTACACTGTACAACGTACTTTGCAGACCCATATCATGGTTGGGGGTGCCAGCCGTAGGTCTTATCTCCCCTAATGCCATGTGTAACCGATATAGTCTCAAGTGCATGTGGGAGTATTTCTAATGTCAGGTCCTAGCCCCTTATGGCCTTGCTTGCTCCTTTTGGGTTCCCTGAATGGATTAATGTCAGGTTCTAGCCCCTCATGGCCTTGCTCGCCCCTTTTGGGTTCCCTAGACACCAATCCGAATTAATGTTAGGTCCTAACCTCTCATGGCCTTACTCGCCCCTTTTGGTTTCCCTGAACACCAATCCGTATTATCCTCACCACGACATCATAATACCACAGTGTGAAAACCTGTGCGAGCTAAGCTCTAGCACGATTCATGCATCATCAATAATTATCCTCATACGAGCAATGCTCTAGTACGACATTTATGCATAAAAACATGAAGAAACCACGTACGAGCATATCTCCAGTATGGCTGTATGCATAAGAAAACCACTCGAAATCCACATACGAGCAGAAGCTCTAGTACAGTTTACAAAACATCATCATAGTTTCAAATCAAGGTACGAGCTAAGCTCCAGCATGTTTATACAAGTAAAAGAATCAAAAATCAGTGCGAGCGAGGCTCCAACACAATTTAATTCACACAAACACAATAGGCGGATCGTATACATTTAAAACAATCTCAAACGTGTTAAACACCTCACATGTGCTATTTCACAAAATCAATTAAACACTAGCCAGCCCATACATTAATTCGCTTAAAACAAGGCAATGTGTTTCGTGAAACCATTGAAAACATATGATTTACGCAATTATTAGCCTTACTATCCTCTTTTCAAGAATCATTTCATAATCCAATCATATACGTACTCGTATCAATTCACACATACCAACAATCATTTTTGTAAACAATTATGCATTTCGTAAATGCCCTATATTCACCCATGAGTTCAAAGTACGAGCAGCTATCCCTATATACTCACAAAATTCCTTTACATGGAATAGAGTTGTGTGATTTCGTTTCCTTAGAGCTGCTTATTTGTGCGGTTCAATTCGTCTCTAACGAACTCTTCAGAATTGCACAAAGTCGTATGTCACATCAATTTAGACCATATAACACAACTCTCGTGTTTGCTATAGTCGATTCAACCAATTACCTACGTTAATACTTATAAGGCCTCTTTTGTTGTTCTACTCATGTGACGCCCTGGAAGCATCAAAAATAGGGTAAATTTAAAACTTTTTCACATCCATTCACAATAAAGGGTGCATTCTTGTGCAGTGTCATACATCATCATACGTATCATACCTCAGGATCTCATCATCTCATAATTATATTTCATATAATAAACATTACTCGATCCAAGTTAATTAATCATAATACATCTCATACATCATTGTACATCAAGTGTCTATAAACACAACATAAGTCTGGGTACATGAAATGTAAATTATACCTCAACACAATATATGTAGCCTGGAGCTCAAGTCCTCCACTAGCCAATATTTCGTACGTCCCGGGAAAATCCTCTTCACTTAAAGAAATCTGGGGGGAAGATTGTGAGATCTGAGAATTTCAGACATATTTAATGATGTAATAATAATTTGAAGTGTAATTTATTGAACTAAGTAAATTGTGGGAATTATAATTGGAGATTTATGTGTTAAGTGTGTAAAATGAGCATGAAGCATGAGGACAGATCGATCTGGGAGAAGGAGAGATCGATCTGGTGAGTTAAAAATGACGAGAAAGGGGAAATTTGAGGAGCAGATCGATCTCCAATGGAAGAGATCGATCTCCTTATGAATCTGTTTGAGAAGGGATCGATCTCATGAGGAAGAGATCGATCTCCAAATGAATCTGTTTGAGAGAAGATCGATCTCATGAGGAGGAGATCGATCTCCAAATGCTTCTGTTTGGGGAGAAGATCGATCTCCTTAGGAGCAGATCGATCTCATAAAGCCATAAAGAGATCGATCTCACCCCTCGACAGATCGATCTCCTATGCATAAAATTGCCCAGATCGTCCCCAAATTTCAAACACAGATCGATCTCATCAAGAGGCAGATCGATCTCCTACCTCCAGTCTATATAAGGAACCCGTGTTTTCTCCTGAAATCTCACTTTCTCTCTCTTCTAAACCTCTATTTTTCCGAAAACCTAGTTTCTCACTCCTCCAAATCCCCCATTTTCAGCCGAATCAGCTATTGTGGTAAGAAGGAAAGTTGTTCCTCATCAAAGGGAGAATAACATACTTGGAAATCGAAGGATGAATCGGATCGAGGCGTGAGTTGTGCGTCTCACAAGCTTTGGGTAATTTCTAAACCTCGATCTTGATATTTGAGCTGATTTTGATGTTATTGGTGGTTGTAATTGTGTTGAAATAGTTGAGAAATGATTAGGGATTGATGAATTTCAATGTGGATAGAGTGATAATGATATTTAGCGATTTTGGTGAATTTAGGAAATGGTGAGCTATAAATGGAAAATTGGACAATGTGGTGAATTAGCGTAGACGATTTAACTTGAGAAATGTAGGATGTTGAGATATTGTGAATGAGGTTGTAGTTTAGGGTAGAGTGACGAGAATTGAGAAAATTGAGGTGTTATGAGCGATGATGCTCGATTTTAAGAATTGAGATTTATGAGATAATTGAGTATTGATGTTTTAACATCGTTTGGACAGCTCGGGAGTTCCAGAGTGGAATGCGAGACTAGTCCGTGATACGGGGGAAACGATTGAACTATACGAGGTGCAAAGAGGTAAGGGAAAACTAAACCATTTTGTGTATGTATTTTGTTGAATTGTTAGCATGAACCATGATTTGAGAATACAAGCATGTTGGTGTTGTGTAGTGATATAATTGCACACGATTTTTATAGCCGGTTGGAGCCCATTATTTTATGAGTTTATAAGCTAAGTGTGAAATTGCTTTATAAACCTTTGAGTTGCGTGAAAAGTAAATTGGGCTCTACGTTAAGGCGATATTGAGATTTGAGAAAATGTGTGCGTGTTTTGCCGGTTGGAACTCGGTTTTAATATGTTTTGTGTTGAGTACACAAATGTTTTAAATGAGTTTTAAGAGAAAACCATTATGAGTTCTACGTGAAGGCATAACGTTTTATAAGATAATGGCTAATGATTGAGACTTAGGCGTGTCATGTTGAATACACATCGGGCATTGCTCTGGTAGCATATAAGACCGATATAGTGGGACGCCTGGGAACCGACCCAGGGACCACGGGCCTTGCTCTGGTAGCATATAAGACCGATATAGTGGGACGCCTGGGAACCGACCCAGGGACCACAGGCCTTGTTTTGGTAACATATAAGTCCGATTATTCCTCCGCTCTGGTAGCGTTGGGAGGCATTGCTCTGGTAGCATGTAAGACCGAGAGAGTGGGCCACCTGGGAACCGACCCAGGGACCACGTGTCAGTGTGCATTAGGCGAGGCATTGCTCTGGTAGCAAGTAAGGCCGGGCCTTGTTCTGGTAACATGTAAGTCCAATATACTTTGCATACGACCATATTGTCGACGTTCCCTCTATACGAGGATGCCTGGGATGCGCACCCAGAGGAGATACATATTTGATGTGCCATGACGAGTTTTAAGTGAGTTTTATTGCCTAGTCTCGTTTTACACATGAGTTGTGTTTTGTGACCTTGTCACGTGTGATTTACTGAGGTGATTTTTATCATGTATTTGAGAACAGCCATTATTGCATATCTTTACACATGCTTGTGAGTGCTCGATGTTGAGCCTTTTATCTTCATGTTTTCACATGATTTAACGAGTTATGGATGATGTTTTGAGAACTTTCATGCTACGATTTCAAATGAGTTTTATAAACAAATACATATTTGTCATGTGTGAAATGGTTTATATAACTGAGTTCCTTTACCCCCTTACTGAGCGATTTAGAAGCTCACCCTGTTTTCCTTTCCCCCCCAGAGTTCTTCAAGTGAAAAAGGATCTCCCTGCGGCGTACGGAGTAGTGGCTAGTGGAGGACTTGAGCTCCAGGCCCTATTTATTGTATTTGAGGTATATTTTATCTTTTCATGTACCCAGACTATTAATGTGATTATAGACACTTGATGTATATCATTATATGGGATGTATTAGGATTAATTAACTTGGAATTGAGTAATGTATATGATTCAATATACACTATGTCGTGATGAGATCCTGAGGCATGATAATTATGATGATGTATGACACTGCACAGGAATGCACCTTTAATTGTGAATCAACGAGTAAAAAGTTTTAAATTTGCCCTATTTTTCGTAAACTTTCGGGGCGTGACAGAGTTTTCTTGGTATCAGAGCCTAGGGTGTCTAGTACTGTCAGTGTCGGTTAAGTGAAATTGAGGATTGAGATTTCAATCGATTATGATATGTACGCGCAGGAGACGAGTTGAGATTGAGAATGAGTAAACGACGAGGTCGTTCGAGGAGGCAGGCAGAGTCCCCTCCACCACCTGTCCCACAACCAGAGAGTCCTAACTCTCAATTTAATCGGATTGAGACCGATATGAAGCAAGGTTTTGAGCAGATGGCAGCGTTATTCGCGCAACACTTTGGAGTTAATGCCTCGGATACTACCCCTACACCACCACCAGGACCTCCCATACCCCAGTGCCTCCCGTCACTCAGCCTGAGGACAGAAGTAAGGTCCGACTAAAGGAATTTCTGAAGATGAATCCACCCGCATTTAAGGGAAAGAAGGATCCTACAGAGGTTGAGGAGTGGTTGACGGAGTTGAGAGTTATATTTGATTTACTGGGGTGCACCGATGCTGAGATAGTCAGTATGAGTGCCTATATGCTGAAGGGGAGAGCTCGAGATTGGTGGAGTACTACCCAGGGTATCTTGATGTCCCGCCAGGATGTGATTGGTTAGGAAGAGTTCCAGACAGCTTTTAGAACCCAATATGTACCATGAGCCATCCAGAGAAGGAAATAGGCCGAGTTTTTGAGTTTGGTACAGGGTGACATGTCGGTGGATGACTATGAGAGCCAGTTCACCGCACTACTGAGATATGACCCAGAGACCTTCAAGAGTGAAGAGCTCCGCACAGAGAAGTTTGTGTATGGGTTGAAGCCCGCCATTAGAGATAGATTGATGGGGCTATGTATTACTGAGTTTGGAGATGCTCTGAGACGAGCACAAGAGGTTGAAAGAGGAATCGAAATGGTACAATCCCAGCATTAGCTCAGAGCAGTGCATAAAGATAAGGGCAAGAGGCCAGCGATTTTCCAAACAGAGGCTCGGAGAGGTTCCTTCAGGAGAGGAAGGATTGAGGTACAGAAGGACAGATTGGAGAGACCCAGGGCCTATCTTATTATCAAGGAGACCCCTCAATATGTTAGGCCGGAGATGAGGATTTGTAGAGACTGTGGCCGATCGTATGAGGGAAGTTGTACTGGGTCGATCCGTGGATGTTTTAGATGTGGTGACATGGGTCACAGAGTGAAAGACTGTCCCCAACCTCAGATACCACATGCTCCGGAGCCCATTAGACAACAGCCTCAGAGAGTGGATCCTCGGAGACGGGCCACTGCGGCAGAGAAAGGGAAGAAACCTGTGGCACAGGGATGAGTGTTTGCCCTGGATAAGGAGACCGCAGACGCTTCGGCAGAAACTATAGGAGGTACACTCTCTGTCTGTAATTATGAGGCTCATGTGTTGATTGATTCAGGATCCACGCATTCGTTTATTTCTGAGCATTTTGCATGTAGATTAAACTTGAAGTTTGAACCTCTAGAATATATACTACATGTAAATACCCCTATGCGTGAATCCCAGAGAACTGAGTTAATCTGTAGAGGGTGTGAAATTAAGGTGGGAGATAGAGTGATGTTAGCAGATCTAATCATGCTGAGTATACATGGGTTTGATGTAATTCTGGGAATGGATTGGTTGGCGACCAATCGAGTGAGTTTAGACTGCTACACTAAGATTGTAACTTTCTCCCTACCTGAACCTTACAGTGTACGGTTGAGATATTGAGGAAATGATTATGTGGAATTCTAGTAAGTCATTTGAGAATTTTAACATTATTTTGGAGAGTATTAAATATGATTATTTATGTGAAGGTTATGAGACACTCATCTCAGACGATGAGCAGGAACATCCGAGGATTGAGGATATACCTGTGGTTTGCGAATTTCTGGATGTTTTCCCAGATGAATTGCCAGGTTTACCACCAGAGAGAGAGCTGGAGTTTACCATTGATTTGGTACCGGATACTCAGCCGATCTCTAAACCTCCCTACAGGATGGCATTAGTGGAACTTGAGGAATTAAAGAAACAACTACAGGAGTTATTGGATCAAGGGTTTATTAGACCCAGTGTTTTGTCGTGGGGAGCGCCAGTACTATTTGTTAAGAAGAAGGATGGTAGTCTCAGATTATGTGTGGACTACCGACTATTGAATAAAGCCACGGTGAAGAATAAATATCCGCTGCCCAGGATTGACGATCTACTTGATTAGCTAAGAGGGGCATCAGTCTTTTCTAAGATTGATTTGAGATCGGGCTATCACCAATTGAGGATCAAGGAGGAAGATATTCCAAAGACGGCCTTTAGGACAAGATATAGCCATTACGAATTTCTGGTGATGTCCTTTGGATTGACGAACGCCCCTGCAGCATTTATGAGATTGATGAACGAGGTGTTCAGAGACTATCTTGATAAGTTTGTGATAGTCTTTATCGATGATATCCTGGTGTACTCTCGGTCGTATGAGGAGCATGCACAGCATTTGTGGTTAGTACTTCAGATACTCCGAGATAAGCAATTGTACGGAAAGCTTAGTAAGTGTGAGTTTTCGCTGAACCGGATAGCTTTCCTTGGGCATGTAGTCTCAGAGGAAGGAGTATCAGTGGATCCGAGTAAAATAGCAGCTGTGCTTAATTGGGAAAGACCAAGGACAGTGACTGAGATACGAAGCTTCCTTAGTTTGGCAGGGTATTACAGGAGATTTGTGGAAGGATTCTCGAGGATTGCTGCTCCTTTGACTAAGCTCACGCGTAAGGAGACTCCGTTCATATGGACTGATCAATGTGAGCTCAGTTTTCAAGAGTTAAAGAGGAGATTGACGGCGGCACCTGTGTTAACTATCCCTGAGGGATCAGGAGGATTCTCGGTGTATAGTGATGCATCTCATCAAGGATTGGGGTGTGTGCTTATGCAGCATGGGAGAGTGGTCGCATATGGACCGCGTCAGCTAAAAGACCATGAGCGAAATTACCCCACGCATGATTTGGAGTTAGCGGCTGTGGTATTTGCTTTGAAGATCTGGCGACACTACTTATATGGGGAAAGATTCCAGATCTTCACTGATCACAAGAGTTTGAGATATCTCTTTGATTAGAAAGAGTTAAACATGAGGCAAAGGAGATGGATGGAACTCCTTAAGGATTATGACTGCGAGATTCTATATCATCCGGGTAAGGCGAATGTGGTTGCTGATGCCCTGAGCAGGAAGAGTATGATATCTGCTATGATGATCAGGGAATGGGATTTGTTAGAGCAGTTCGTCGAACTTCGGATCAGAGTTAAAGAGGTAGAGACTGGATTTTTGGCTAGCCTGCGGATAGAGCCCAGGATCATGGATCAGATTAGAACTGGGCAGCGCAGTGATCAGAGATTGATAAACATGGTTAGCCAAGCTGAGCAGAGTTCGCAGTCAGATCTCACCATCAGTGAGGATGGATTATTGAGGTTCAGAGGACGGATTTGTGTACCGGATGATGATACCCTAAAGAGACAGATATTGAGGGAATCCCACTGCTCACGATACACCATGCACCCAGGGAGTACTAAGATGTACCGAGACTTGAGAAAGGTGTATTGGTGGAGTGGTATGAAGCGAGACGTGGCAGAGTATGTGGCCAGGTGTTTAGTATGCCAGCAAGTGAAAGCTGAGCATCGGAAGCCCGGAGGACTACTACAGCCCTTACCTGTACCTACATGGAAATGGGAGCATGTCACTATGGACTTTATTATGGGTTTACCGAGGACCCGAAGAGGTCGTGACGCGATATGGGTCATTATGGATAGATTGACCAAGAGTGCCCACTTCCTTGCCATCAGGAGCACAGATACTGTGGATGCCTTAGCTGAGCTATATGTCAGCGAGATAGCTAGATTACATGGGGCTCCAGGGAGTATTACTTCTGATCGAGATTCCCGATTTACTTCCAGATTCTGGACCCAGTTTCAGGAGTCCATGGGATCTCGATTGAGTTTTAGTACCCCCTATCATCCTCAGACAGATGGTCAGTCAGAGAGGACTATTCAGACCCTGGAGGATATGTTGAGGGCGTGTACGATGCATTTTAAGGGATCATGGGATGATCACCTGCCCCTAGCAGAGTTTGCATACAATAATAGCTATCATGCGAGTATTGGAATGGCACCTTTTGAGGCTCTATATGGTAGGAGGTGTAGATCCCCTGTAGCTTGGGAAGAAGTCGGTGACAGAAAGATAAATGCTCCCGAGCTTGTTGAGCAAGCGGTACAGAGTGTGAAACTCATATGTGAGAGGTTATGGGCTGCACAGAGTAGACAGAAAAGCTACGCGGATGCGCGTAGACGGCCACTTGAATTTGATGTTGGTGATGCAGTATTTCTGAGAGTATCACCGAGCAAGGGTATCATGCGATTTGGGAAGAAAGGAAAATTGAGTCCTCGATACATAGGACCATTCGAGATTCTTGAGAGAGTGGGAGAGGTAGCCTACAGATTGGCATTACCCCCACAGATGTCCGGAATACACAACGTTTTTCATGTGTCTATGTTGCGAAAGTACCACCCAGACCCTTCTCATGTCATAGAGTATGACGAGATGGACATACAAGAGGACATGAGCTACACTGAGGAACCCGTCCGGATTCTCGATAGAAAGGAGAAGGTACTGAGAACCAAGAGCATCCCATTAGTGAAAGTCTTGTGGAAGCATCACTCAAGGGAAGAGGCGACGTGGGAACTAGAGAGTCTCATGAAAGAGAGATACCCCCATCTATTTTGACTAGTTGAGTTGAATTTGGAGGACCAAATTCTTTTTAAGGTGGGGAGGATGTGAGATCTGAGAATTTCAGACATATTTAATGATGTAATAATAATTTGAAGTGTAATTTATTGAACTAAGTAAATTGTGGGAATTATAATTGGAGATTTATCTGTTAAGTGTGTAAAATGAGCATGAAGCATGAGGACAGATCGATCTGGGAGAAGGAGATATCGATCTGGTGAGTTAAAAATGACGAGGAAGGGGAAATTTGAGGAGCAGATCGATCTCCAATGGAAGAGATCGATCTCCTTATGAATCTGTTTGAGAAGGGATCGATCTCATGAGGAAGAGATCGATCTCTAAATGAATCTGTTTAAGAGAAGATCGATCTCATGAGGAGGAGATCGATCTCCAAATGCTTCTGTTTGGGGAGAAGATCGATCTCCTTAGGAGCAGATCGATCTCATAAAGCCATAAAGAGATCGATCTCACCCCTCGACAGATCGATCTCCTATGCATAAAATTGCCCAGATCGTCCCCAAATTTCAAACACAGATCGATCTCATCAAGAGGCAGATCGATCTCCTACCTCCAGTCTATATACGGAACCCTTGTTTTCTCCTGAAATCTCACTTTCTCTCTCTTCCAAACCTCTATTTTTTCGAAAACCTAGTTTCTCACTCCTCCAAATCCCCCATTTCCGGCCGAATCAACTATTGTGGTAAGAAGGAAAGTTATTCCTCATCAAAGGGAGAACAACATACTTGGAAATCGAAGGACGAATCGGATCGAGGCGTGAGTTGTGCGTCTCACAAGCTTTGGGTAATTTCTAAACCTCGATCTTGATATTTGAGCTGATTTTGATGTTATTGGTGGTTGTAATTGTGTTGAAATAGTTGAGAAATGATTAGGGATTGATGAATTTCAATGTGGATAGAGTGATAATGATATTTAGCGATTTTGGTGAATTTAGGAAATGGTGAGCTATAAATGGAAAATTGGACAATGTTGTGAATTAGCGTAGACGATTTAACTTGAGAAATGTAGGACGTTGAGATATTGTGAATGAGGTTGTAGTTTAGGGTAGAGTGACGAGAATTGAGAAAATTGAGGTGTTATGAGCGATGATGCTCGATTTTGAGAATTGAGATTTATGAGATAATTGAGTATTGATGTTTTAACATCGTTTGGACAGCTCGGGAGTTCCAGAGTGGAATGCGAGACTAGTCCGTGATACGGGGGAAACGATTGCACTATACGAGGTGCAAAGAGGTAAGGGAAAACTAAACCATTTTGTGTATGTATTTTGTTGAATTGTTAGCATGAACCATGATTTGAGAATACAAGCATGTTGGTGTTGTGTAGTGATATAATTGCACACGGTTTTTATAGCCGGTTGGAGCCCATTATTTTATAAGTTTATAAGCTAAGTGTGAAATTACTTTATAAACCTTTGAGTTGCGTGAAAAGTAAATTGGGCTCTACGTTAAGGCGATATTGAGATTTGAGAAAATGTGTGCGTGTTTTGCCGGTTGGAACTCGGTTTTAATATGTTTTGTGTTGAGTACACAAATGTTTTAAATGAGTTTTAAGAGAAAACCATTATGAGTTCTACGTGAAGGCATAATGTTTTATAAGATAATGGCTAATGATTGAGACTTAGGCGTGTCATGTTGAATACACATCGGGCATTGCTCTGGTAGCATATAAGACCGATATAGTGGGACGCTTGGGAACCGACCTAGGGACCACGGGCCTTGCTCTGGTAGCATATAAGACCGATATAGTGGGACGCCTGGGAACCGACCCAGGGACCATAGGCCTTGTTCTGGTAACATATAAGTCCGATTATTCCTCCGCTCTGGTAGCGTTGGGAGGCATTGCTCTGGTAGCATGTAAGACCGAGAGAGTGGGCCGCCTGGGAACCGACCCAGGGACCACGTGTCAGTGTGCATTAGGCGAGGCATTGCTCTGGTAGCAAGTAAGGCCGGGCCTTGTTCTGGTAACATGTAAGTCCAATATACTTTGTATACGACCATATTGTCGATGTTCCCTCTATACGAGGATGCCTGGGATGCGCACCCAGAGGAGATACATATTTGATGTGCCATGACGAGTTTTAATTGAGTTTTATTGCCTAGTCTCGTTTTACACATGAGTTGTGTTTTGTGACCTTGTCACGTGTGATTTACTGAGGTGATTTTTATCACGTATTTGAGAACAGCCATTATTGCATATCTTTACACATGCTTGTGAGTGCTCGATGTTGAGCCTTTTATCTTCATGTTTTCACATGATTTAACGAGTTATGGGATGATGTTTTGAGAACTTTCATGCTACGATTTCAAATGAGTTTTATAAACAAATACATATTTGTGATATGTGAAATGGTTTATATAACTGAGTTCCTTTACCCCCCTTACTGAGCGATTTAGAAGCTCACCCTGTTTTCCTTTCCCCCCCAGAGTTCTTCAAGTGAAAAAGGATCTCCCTGCGGCGTACGGAGTAGTGGCTAGTGGTGGACTTGAGCTCCAGGCCCTATATATTGTATTTGAGGTATATTTTATCTTTTCATGTACCCAGACTATTAATGTGATTACAGACACTTGATGTATATCATTATATGGGATGTATTAGGATTAATTAACTTGGAATTGAGTAATGTATATGATTCAATATACACTATGTCGTGATGAGATCCTGAGGCATGATAATTATGATGATGTATGACACTGCACAGGAATGCACCTTTAATTGTGAATCAACGAGTAAAAAGTTTTAAATTTGCCCTATTTTTCGCAAACTTTCGGGGCGTGACAAAGATAAAACAAGGTGAGCTTCTAAATCGCTCAGTAAGGAGGTAAGGGACTCATTAATAAAACAATGATTTGCACAACACAATCATTTTATCTTATAGTTGAAACTCGATTAAAAGCGTAGCATGAATTCATTAAAATATCATTCTCATCTCATTTCTCAAGAATCATGTGAAAACATGAGAGCACATACTCAGTACAAATCACAGTCACAAGCATGTGGAAATCAAAATGCAATAATGGCTTTTCTCATCAAATCGTGATAAAAATCACCTCAAAAGAAATGCACGTGACACAGCCACAAAACACAAACTCATGTGTATAAAAAGGAGACAAGCCAAGAAATCTCATATAAAAACTCATCATGGCACATCATAATAAATCTCCTCTGGGTGCGCATCCCAAGAATTCTTAAAAGAGGGAAATGTCAATAATATGGTCGTGTACATGGTATATTGGAGTTACACGTTACCAAAACAAGGCACGACCTTACATGCTACCAAAGCAATGCCTCTCCTCATGCACACTATCGGTCTTACATGCTACCAAAGTAAGGCCACCCAGCGTTACCAAAACGGGGGTCATCTCTCGTTACCAAAATGGAGGCATCTCTCGTTACAAAAATGGAGGCATCTCTTGTTACCAAAATGGAGGAATATCAAATTTACATTCTACCAAAGCGGGGAATAATATTGGCTTTATATGCTACCAAAGCAATGCCTGATGTGTATTCAACATGACACGCCTAAGTCTCAATTATTAGCCATTATCATATAAAATGTTTTGCCTTCACGTAGAACTCATAATGATTTTCTCTCATAAATCTTATTCAAAACATTTGTGTACCCAACACAAATTATGTTAAAAATCGAGTTTCAATCGGCAAAACCACGCACACATTTCTCAATCTCAGTGCGACTTAACGTAGAGCCCAAATCTCTTTTTCCACGTTTTAATCACAAAATGATTGTAAAACATTTTCATGCTTAGTTAATAACTCACAAAGGTTAGGCCCCAACCGGCTATAAAAGCGTGTGCACTACTCATTCACAACTCATAAAAACAAGCTTGTTTGCTCAAACCACTTTTCATGCTACAATTAACATCAAAACACATAGACAAATGAGTTTAAGTTTTCCCATACCTCTTTGCACCTCGTATATTGCAATCGTTCTCCCGTATCACGAACTAGTCTCGTATTCCTCTCTGGAACTCCCAAACTGTCCAAACGATGTAAAAACAGCAATAACCCAACTCAATCGCATTCTTGAGCAGAAATTTGCTCATATTCTCATTAACACCTTAAATAACTCAATTCTCACAACTCTATCACAATTCATATTATCATCCACTACAGCTAAGAATTCTATATTTCTCACACCATATTCCATGCTAAATTCACCTCATTGTCTCAATTCCAATTTATAGTCAAAATTCCTAAAATTACCACAAATTGCCTAATGTTACCTATACTCCAACAAAATTATAGTTTCATCAATCCCTAACTATTTTCTAGCTATTTAATCATAGTGCCTACAACCATAATCACCAAAAATCATTTTAAAAATTCAAGATCAAAGTTTAGAATTTACCCAAACTTGTGGAACACTCAACTCTTGCCTCGATTCAATCCTTCTTTCAATTTCCAAGCATGTTGTTCTCCTTTGGATGAGGAACAACTTTCCTTCTTGATACAACCTTCGATTTAGATGAAAATGGGGACTTTGGAAGAGAGAGAAAGCTAAGGCTCGGCTAAAATGGAGGTTTGGAAGAGAGAGAAAAGATGAAATGCAAGAACACAGGGGTCCTTTTATAGACGGAGGGTAGAAGATCGATCTGCATTTGAATTTGGGAACATTTTGGGACAATTTTATTCCTAAGAGATCGATCTGTCAAGGGGTGATATCGATCTCTTAATGGCTTTATGAGATCGATCTGCTCCAATTATGAGATCTATCTCTAGTTTACAGAATGCTTCATGAGATCGATTTGCTCTTTGAGGAGATCGATCTTCTCCTTACAGAATGCTTCATGAAATCAATTTCTTCCTCATGAGATCGATCTCTTCATTACAGAATCATAAGGAGATCGATCCTCTTCCATTGGAGATCGATCTACTCACTGAATTTCCTCATTCCATGTCACTTTGGCCTACTAGATCGATCCTCTCTTCTCTGAGATCGATCTGGCCTCATAGTTTCACACTTAACATAAGATCTCCACATATAATTGTAAGACCCGAAAATTTTATCGTAATTTCTTATAAAGAATTGAAAATGGTCCCAAATTAAATGAAACGAGATTCGGACAGGAAATAACGATTTAAAATGCGAAATGAATGAGTATTCATGAAGGGAAGTCGGGTTAAATTAATCCTGAACACGTGCAAGGGCAAAACGGTCAAAAGATCGAAAGCCAAAATAAATTCGATAAGAAAATTTAATTAAAAATAATGGATTTGAGAATCTTGATCAATAACGAAGAAATAATTAAATTCCTAGTCCAATTGATCAAGATCTGAAATTTTTAGAAATACCAAAAAGTCACTCGGGACAATATCCCGAAAATACGGAGAAATTATAAAAAAAGGGTTAAAATAAATTAAATAAATTAAATAAAAGTAAATAAATTTATGTGGAATAAAAAATAAATTTTTTGTAGATATTTTGAATATTTTGACTAAAATAATGAATATAATAATAAGAAACTAAATTATAAATAATAATAATAATTGTAAAAAAAAAAAAGAGAAAATCAGAAGCTTTAGTCAGGGAGAGAGTCAGGGAGAGAGAAAGAGGAGAGAAACAGAAACGGAAGCTAAAAACCATCATCGACAAGCCAGCACCGTCACCGGATAAAGGACCACGACCATCGAAAAAGGAAGAGGAGAGGCCGGCGATCTCCCTGGTACCGGAGACGAAGCCCACCGATGTCGAAATCTGACGGATCGAGGGAGAGAAATCGACGGGGAGAGAAGAGATTTTTCCAACGATCGACATCGATTCGGCCCCAACCACCGGCCACTGAAGAACCCCCACGTGATGCCGAGCCGAATGGGGGCGAAAATATCTGGGAAACGGTGGCCAACACCGGCAACGACGAGAAATGAGGAAGCCACCGATGTCGGAAAGGAGAAGAGGTCGGACCGATCAATTTTCGATGACCTCGTACGAAACTGACACCAGATCCGAGCTACGGACGACCTCGCGGAGCTGCTGGCTATGGAAACTGGCAGAGAATCGGTCGGCGAGGCACCGAACCGGCCGAACTGAAGTGAATAGACTGAACCGGACCGGTCTAAATCGGGTTGAACCGGACTGAACCGGTTCAGCCAAGAAAGAAGGGAAAAATGGAGAAAAAGAGAAAAAGGAAAAAGGGAAAGAATTTTCAGGGATACACCGGACTTCGGGTAAGTCGGTAAGAGGTCAAAAGTGACCGATTTGAATTTCGAGAAATTTATTTAAATTATATTTAATCGAAAAGTAACCCGGGATTAAATATATAATCGTGCAGTTGTATGACAAAGCCCGAACGAGAGCCGATTGAGCTTCAATTTTTGTATCCCGCATCATATTGGGTAAGTACATTTTCGTTTAATACAGAGTTTCGATTATTTTACGAAATTTATGGATTAATTCTGTATAATGAGGAATATTTATCGGAATTGCAACGTAATTATCGTAAATAGTATACGGGCTATCCAATGAGTTTGGAACGAAGCCCGATAATTATTGGTAAGTTGAATGAGCCCAGTAAACACAAGGATGGGATTTAATAAGTAAAACGGGGTGAAAATGGGTCGAGGCCCATTAAGGTGCGATTGGGCCCAATAAGAGTAAATTGGCCCAATTAGTTAAATCGACTATAGTAAACAGGAGAATTATATTTATTGGGTTAAATTGACGTGATAAATAATTATCTGCAGCCCCAGAGACTGGATTAGCAACAAATCGGATCCGACGAGCCTCCGACAGTGGAATTTAGATACGCGCTCGACGAGAATCGAGGTAAGGGAATTTTGTAGGTGCATAGAGATACCTATACGTAATTTTGAGGGGATGTACAGGGTTTAGAATTCCTTAAAGTATCTAGAAATGAAATAATAATTTTTACGAAAATCGGGGCTTAGGTGAATAAAGAAAAAGATGATTTTGCCCCTGAGAGTAAAATTTACAAAAAGGGTAGTAAGGCAGATAAATTACACGATTTCATGTTTTTAATGCTTTATATGAATGTGTTGCTTTGATTTAAGCAAATATGCACATAGGTTGGCTGTTGATTTCGTGAATTATACGAAAGGGTATCGGTTTATACCGGTTGTGATTTTAAAAGATGTTTTATCAAGATTGAGCTACCTATCGTATTTACATGAATAAAAAGAGTGCTAGAGTCTTTATCGCACTCAAGTTTACTGATTTATTTCTCATGAAAAGCCGTACTGGAGCATTGCTCGTACGAGAAATTTGTATGTGCATAAAACCGTGCTAGAGCTTCGCTCGCACGAGATTTTAGATATCATGATATGCATAGCGCGGTGCTAGAGCTTCGCTCGCACTAGACGTGAGTTGACATGCATATACTCGTACGGAAGCCTCCTGTAGACTGTGTGTCACAAAGAGTTGAGATACTCGCATATATACTTTGAGACATGGGTTGGTTATCGACATAGTATTGGGGTGGATAAGACCTACGGCAGGCACCCCCAGACTATGATATGGGTCCATGGAGTACGATGTACCATGTATGTCACACGGAGTACGCTGTACCGTGCAGTCATGATGACTCTATGATGTTACTTGATATTTTGGCGGGTAGGACTTGACCCCACCTCCCGTTGCAGTTGTGATGCCTCGTACACCGGGATCCGTGTAGCCTGGGATCACAGGGACAAAGTATGGCCATAGTTCTCAATTTTTCATACAGTAACCTACATGCCTCACATGATATCATACGGTCTGAATAGACTAGGACGAACCAAAGGGAGGGGTAATGTCCCGATTTTATATTTTTAAAAGAGATGTGATTTAATGAATCAAGGTATTCCTGAGAGATGGGTTTGACCTTGATGAAGTTGTTTTATGATGAAACAATTGAGTTTTAATGTGATGAGTTTATGATTAAACAAATAAGTTTCAAAGTGATGAGTTTTGTGATTAAACAAATGAGTTTTAAAGTGATGAGTTTATGATTAAACAAATAAGTTTCAAAGTGATGAGCTTTGTGATTAAACAAATGAGTTTTAAAGTGATGAGTTTATGATGAAACAGATAAGTTTTTGAGTGTTGAGTATATGATGAAACAAATAAGTTTTAAATGTGACGAGCATGAGATGACATACATGATGATTTTTCCATGTCTATTTCACATGTCGATTTCATGATTTCTCTTATATGATATATACATACATGTCGCATCATTTTAGTCATACCTCATGCTCCCAATGTAAATGATTTTATATCATGCCATTATCAGCACGTAGATAGTATAGTTATCTACCTACTTACATTATTGCCTTACTGAACACGTTTCGCTCACCCTTTCATTTTTCGCCCCACAGGATATATTCAGTAGAAGAGAACGACAGTAGTCATACCCGCTGCTTTTTATCTAGACCAGGTATACACATTTATATAAATTTTGTATCTGAACATATAAAGGCACAGTACTGTATATGGATGTAATGTTGGGGATGTATTTAGTTTAAATAAATTGATATGTAAATGAAATATGAAAATGGAATGGTAAATAGGTGAGAGGTGACTAACACCGAGTCATAGCCCAACTGTTTAGTAGAGTAACTGTTCACAACGGGTAAGGAAATGAAAAAAAAGCAAAAAAAATAATTACTTTGATTTTTAGGTAATTTGGGTCCTGACAGAAAAGATGGTATCAGAGCAGAGTAGGCCTGATATGAGTCGGTGTTAGTGGTTAAGTAAATTTACATCCTCATATACTGTGCATTGTTTAGATACAATTGTGTATATCAAGGTGGAACAGCAGCTAAGAATTTAGTTTCGAATGCAAAAATATAGTTTTTATAAATAATAGCCGTTATGGTAGAGAGGCAAGTACACATGCTCGAGGCCATAGAGATCGGCCTGAGAGTCGAATGAGTCGTCATAAGAGACTCAAGATGAGAGTGAAGTGGAGACTGATGTTGAGCATACTCCACAGGGTCCTATAAAGAGACCAAACAGTATTGAGACACGCTTCAAGAGGATGGAGTGGAGTGTAGAAAATATTTCAGAGTTGTTTACTCAGTCTATGCAGGTAGTTGAGGATAGGCAGGATAAAGCCTAAATTGATGCCTCAGACTATAGAGATTTTCACACCCCTTCGGTATATAGCGAAGTAAAGAAATCAATAATTACTGAGGACTGGGTGTATGAGATAGCGAAGTTGTATGGATTCTTTTGGTGTATGTCGACCGAGAAAGTGATTTTTAAATACATTTACGTTAGAGGGTGAGACAGAACATTGGTGGAAGTCCGTTCAACCCATCTGAAGAGTTAGACGTCCAGAGCCGACATGAGAAATGTTTTTGGATGTATTGTAATGACAAAATATTTCCGACACTACTTAAAGGAAATTACAATTAAAATTTCTTACACTGACCCAGAGACACTAGTTGATTAATGAGTATGAAACTCAATTTATATCTCTGGGCAGGTGTGAACCTGATACCATGGGCAGTAAGAGTCGAAAAAGCCCAAAAGTTCATGAAAGGGCTCAAATTATTGATTAGAGTTCGATTGGCTCATTACCTATGTCGAGGCAGTGCGTAAATTACAGTTGCATGAAGAAGATCATGTGTTGCACGCCTATGAGATTGGGAAAGGTAGTAAGGGCCGAAATAGAGACAAAAGAGAATAGAAAATGACAGAGATGTCAAAGCGGGAAAGAGACCAGTTGGTAAGACATTAGAGTTGATGAGTCACGGGGTAAGATTATTGGTAAGGCCCCAGTGCATCCAATTTAACACTTATGAGGGGTATTGTGTTAGAGAACCCCGACCTGTTACGAAGCAGTGTAAGCAGTGTAGGATGTGTGGTAGATACCACGGAAGTAAAGGCCTACACCTACACCTTATTCACTAAAATAGGCGTTAAGTGTGGTAAGATGGACCACTTAATTAATGATTTCTCAGAGTTGGGTGAGACTGCCCCACAGAAGAGCAAAGAGACAGAGAAAACCCTATTGATATCCCTTCATCGAAAAGGGAGGCCAGAATCGAAGAAAAAAGGAAAGTAGGCTATTGGACGGAGGCGAGTGTATGTCTTGGACCAGGACACTACTGATGTTTCATATGATGTGGTGAAAGATACCATACTAGTTATAAATAAAGAAGTAATTATTTTAATTGATCCTGGTGCCACGTATATATTTATACCGCCTTCATTTGTATATAAGTTAGTAAAAGACGTGAATGCTTACACCCATGAGCACAATGCTGATAGTTAGTAACCTAACGAAGGAGGGTTAACTAACGAAATAATTATGAAGAAATTGTAAGTTGAAAATAGGGGTGAAAACATCACTGGAAAGTATACGGTAAGTTTTGACAAGTAATAAAAGGGGTGTAGCGATTGAAATTAAAGGAGAAAATGATTGTACTCACGGAATGAGTAATGATAGAGTTTTTGTTATAAGTGAATACGAAAGGAGATAAGCTTTGAGATTATGATAAATCCTGAATACGAGATAGATTGGAATAAGAGACGTATGCAAGGTAAGAATATCTATGATACGTGAAGTAATTAGGATTAAAGCAATTAGTAGCGAATATGAATTGTGACCACATGGACTAATATGTAAAGCAATTATGGTCAAGTCTGAGGGTTAATAAAGGTATTTCAAAATACCTCCCCGCCTGAAGACTTGACAGCGTCTAAAAGTATACGCAACCTATAAATAGAAATCGATAGTCGTAAAATATATATACATTTAAAATTAGGGTACCTTTACTGGTACGATAAGGAATATAGAATTCGATTAATCAAGAAGGTTTAAAAATTTAAAATTTTATAGAAGCCGTTAAAAAGGAAATGACGCAAGTTAGTAGCTTGAACGAAAGCGATTTTGAAAGACATTTTACGTTTATGTGTACATAGGTCGAGGAAATGGGTAATTGAAATATTCAATAGGACTCAATTACGACAAGTTATTTAAACTTTACCTGGACCGATTTGTTATCATCCTTATTGATGATATTTTGGGTGTATTTAAAGTCCAGGGAAATTATAAGCAACAATTGGAAATTGTTTTTACTGATGATTTGTGGAGAGTTCTCGAAATGGACTACTTTATTGACATGTTTAACTTAGAAAAAGTTGTATTTGAATGAGATGATAGACGTGACAGGAGTTTTGGTGTACTAAAGTAATAAACTGACCACCGCATTTATTCTCACCATACCCAATAGATTAAGAGATTTCTCATGAGTTTATGGATACCTCAAAATCATGAATGAGCTAGGTATTGATGCAAAAAGGGAAGGTAGTCGATTGTGGATCCAAACAGCTCAAGGATCATGAAATGACTATCCAGCCCATGATTTAAAGTTGGCAGCGGTAGTACTTGTACTGAGGATATGGTACTATTATGTACATGGTGAGTAATTTTGGGTATGCACTGATCATAAAGCCCCAAGTATCTGTTTTCACAGAAAGAGGCGAATATGAAAATACATAGTGGGTTAGAGTTTCTGAGAGATTTTGATTATGGAAATTGTACCACCCAGGAAAGGCTAATGTAATGGCTAATGCTTTGACTAGAAAGAGCCTCGGGATGGTATTACATATGATGGTTAGGGAGCGTGAGCTGCTATAACAGTTGTAAGCCTCAGTAGAGATTCGATTCCCTCTGATGATGACAGTGATTGTGTAACAGCTAGCCTGAGATTAGAACCAGATTTGAGTGATTGGATTTGACAGGCTTAGCGTGATGATCGACAGGGTGTCGATAGAGTGGGTCAGATTCAGATGGGTACAGTGATAGAGTTCACAAAGAATGATGATGGCACTGAGGTTCAGAGACAGCATAAGTGCTCCCCAGAACCATAGTGATGAGATAGAGTTATTGTCAGAAGCTCACTCTTCGAGATATTCAGTGCATTCGAGAAGTAATAAATGTATCGAAATCTTAGAAAAGAGTATTGGTGGTCAGATATGAAAAGAGACATGGTAAAGATTGTGAAAAAGTGTCTCGTATGTCAGCAGAGTAAGGTAGAGCAAAAGAAGTTGCAAGGTTATTACAATTTCTACCTATATTGACACGAAAATGGGAACAAGTCTCCATGGATATTATGAGGGGTTACAGAGGACCCAGATAAATCATAATGCTATCGGGGTGATAGTCGATAGATTGAGTAAGTCTACCCACCTTCTGGTTAGGAAATCCCCAAATACTCTGAGTGTGTAGGCGGATTTATATGTATGAAAAATTGTGGAACACCAAGTATTTTCCAGTGAGCATGGTATCAGATAGGGATTCCCGCTTCAATTCCCATTTTTGGGAACATTTTCAGGAAGCTATGGGAACCCGATTGAGAGTTAGCACAGCTTTTCGTCCTCAGACAGATGGTCAGTCAGAGAGGACTGTACAGGTTCTGGAGGATATGATGAGAGCGTGTGCCATTCATTTGATAAGCTCCTGGGATTATCAGTTGTTACTAATTGAATTCGCCAATAATATCAGTTGTCACTTGAGTATCGGGATGACTTCAGATGAGGCATTGTATGGCTGTAAGGGTTGTTTCCTCGATTTGGATAAGAAGAAGTGGGTGACAAATAGAGAATTGTTCCCGAATTGGTAAGACAAACCTTTGAAGATGTTCAATTAATTGTGAAGGATTAAGAACACCTCAGAGCAGACAGAAAAGCGATGCTGACAAGAGACAGAAACCATTGGAATTCACCGAGGGTGAATTTATATTGTTGGAAGTTACATGCCCTTAGGACATAGCATAAGGACATAACGAGATTCGGAAAGAGATTGGACAAAGTGGGAGATAAGACCTGTAGGTTAATGTTACCACCTGAATTAGCAGGCATCCACAATGTGTCTTATCTTATGATGCTTCAAAAATATTATCCGGACCCTGTGTATGTGATCAGATTTGAGCTCCAACAGTTTAGCTTAATGAAAGTATAACGTATGATTGGAAAATCAATTCGGGTATTAGTTGGAAGGAGGAAGTGTTGAGGTTTAAGATGATCTCCCTAATTAAAGTCCATTGGTAGTAGTACACTCCGAAAAAGTCACAAGGGAATTAAAGAGTATGATATGTCTGAAATATCCGGAGTGATTTACAGACTAACTTGGTTCTAATTTGGAGGACCAAATTTCTTAAGTGGGGGAGATTATGTAAGACCCGAAAATTTTATCGTAATTTCTTATAAAGAATTGAAAATGATCCCAAATTAAATGAAACGGGATTCGGACAAAAAATAACGATTTAAAATGCGAAATGAATGAGTATTCATGAAGGGAAGTCGGGTTAAATTAATCTCGAACACGTGCAAGGGCAAAACGGTCAAAAGATCGAAAGTCGGAATAAATTCGATAAGAAAATTTAATTAAAAATAATGGATTTGAGAATCTTGATCAATAACGAAGAAATAATTAAATTTCGAGTCTAACTGATCAAGATCCGAAATTTTTAGAAATACCGAAATGTCACTCGGGACAATATCCCGAAAATACAGAGAAATTGTAAAAAAAGGGTTAAAATAAATTAAATAAATTAAATAAAAGTAAATAAATTTATGTGGAATAAAAAATAAATTTTTTGTAGATATTTTGAATATTTTGACGAAAATAATGAATATAATATTAATAAACTAAATTATAAATAATAATAATAATAATTGTAAAAAAAAAGAAAAAAAAGAGAAAATCAGAAGCTTTAGTCGGGGAGAGAGAAAGAGGAGAGAAACAGAAACGGAAGCCAAAAACCATCACCGGCAAGCCACCACCGGCACCGGATAAAGGACCACGACCACCGAAAAAGGAAGAGGAGAGGTTGGCGATCTCCCTGGTACCGGAGACGAAGCCCACCGTCGTCGGAATCCGACGGATCAAGGGAGAGAAACCGACGGGGAGAGAAGAGATTTTTTCGGCGATCGACGTCGATTCGGCCCCAACCACCGGCCACCGAAGAACCCCCGCGTGATGCCGAGCCGAATGGGGGCAGAAACAGCCAGGGAAACGACGGCCAACGCCGGCAACGACGAGAAACGAGGAAGCCACCGACGCCGGAAAGGAGAAGAGGCCGGACCGGCTACTTTTCGACGACCTCGTGCGAAACCGACACCAGATCCGAGCTACGGACGACCTCGTGGAGCTGCTGGCGATGGAAGCCGGCGGAGAACCGGCCGGCGAGGCACCGAACCAGAGTGAATCGACTGAACCGGACCGATCTGAACCTGGTTTAACCAGACTAAACCGGTTCAGCCAAGAAAGAAGGAAAAAAGGGAGAAAAAAAGAAAAAGGAAAAAGGGAAAGAATTTTCGGGGATACACCGGACTTCGAGTAAGTCGGTAAGAGGTCAAAAGTGACCGATTTGAATTTCGAGAAATTTATTTAAATTATATTTAATCGAAAAGTAACCCGGGATTAAATATATAATCGTGCAGTTGTACGACAAAGCCCGAACGAGAGCCGATTGAGCTTCGATTTTCGTATCCCGCATCATATTGGGTAATTACATTTTAATTCCGACAATTAGAGTCCTTTAATACAGAGTTTCGATTATTTTACGAAATTTATGGATTAATTCTGTATAAAGAGGAATATTTATCGGAATTGCAACGTAATTACCGTAAATAGTATACGGGCTATCCAATGAGTTTGGAACGAAACCCGATAATTATTGGTAAGTTGAATGAGCCCAGTAAACCCGAGGAAGGGATTTAATAAGTAAAACAAGGCGAAAATGGGTCGAGGCCCATTAAGGTGCGATTGGGCCCAATAAGAGTAAATTGGCCTAGTTAGTTAAATAGACTATAGTAAACAGGAGAATTATATTTATTGGGTTAAATTGACGTGATAAATAATTATCTGCAGCCCCAGAGACTGGATTAGCAGCAAATCGGATCGGACGAGCCTTCGACAGTAGAATTTAGATACGCGCTCGACGAGAATCGAGGTGAAGGAATTTTGTGGGTGCATAGAGATACCTATACGTAATTTTGAGGGGATGTACATGGTTTAGAATTCCTTTAAGTATCTAGAAACAAAATAATAATTTTTACGAAAATCGAGGATTAGGTGAATAAAGAAAAATACGATTTTGCCCCTGAGAGTAAAATTTACAAAAAGGGTAGTAAGGCAAATAAATTACACGATTTCATGTTTTTAATGCTTTATATGAATGTGTTTCTTCGATTTAAGCAAATATGCACATAGGTTGGCTGTTGATTTCTTGAATTATACGAAAGGGTACCGGTTTGTACCGGTTATGATTTTAAAAGATGTTTTATCAAGATTGAGCCACATATCGTATTTACATGAATAAAAAGAGTGCTAGAGTCTTTATCGCACTCAAGTTTACTGATTTATTTCTCACGAAAAGCCGTACTGGAGCATTGCTCATACGAGAAATTTGTGTGTGCACAAAACCGCGCTGGAGCTTCGCTCACATGAGATTTTAGATATCATGATATGCATAGCGTGGTGCTAGAGCTTCGCTCGCACTAGACGTGAGTTGACATGCATATAGTCGTGCGAAACCTCCTGTAGACTGTGTGTCACAGAGAGTTGAGATACTCGCACATATACTTTGAGACATGGGTTAGTTATCGACATAGTATTGGGGTGGATAAGACCTACGGCAGGCACCCCCAGACTATGATATGGGTCCACGGAGTACGATGTACCATGTATGTCACACGGAGTACGCTGTACCGTGCAGTCATGATGACTCTATGATGTTACTTGATATTCTGGCGGGTAGGACTTGACCCCACCTCCCGTTGCAGTTGTGATGCCTCGCACACCGGGATCCGTGTAGCCTGGGATCACAGGGACAAAGTATGGCCATAGTCCTCGATTTTTCATACAGTAACCTACATGTCTCACATGATATCATATGGTCTGAATAGACCAGGACAAACACAAGGGATGGGTAATGTCCCGATTTTATATTTTTAAAAGAGATGTGATTTAATGAATCAAGGTATTCCTGAGAGATGGGTTTGACCTTGATGAAGTTGTTTTATGATGAAACAAATGAGTTTTAATGTGATGAGTTTATGATTAAACAAATAAGTTTCAAAGTGATGAGTTTTGTGATTAAACAAATGAGTTTTAATGTGATGAGTTTATGATTAAACAAATAAGTTTCAAAGTGATGAGCTTTGTGATTAAACAAATGAGTTTTAAAGTGATGAGTTTATGATGAAACAGATAAGTTTTTGAGTGTTGAGTATATGATGAAACAAATAAGTTTTAAATGTGACGAGCATGAGATGACATACATGATGATTTTTCCATGTCTATTTCACATGTCGATTTCATGATTTCTCTTATATGATATATACATACATGTGGCATCGTTTTAGTCATACCTCATGCTCCAAATGTAAATGATTTTATATCATGCCATTATCAGCATGTAGATAGTATAGTTATCTACTTGCTTACATTATTACCTTACTGAGCACGTTTCGCTCACCCTTTCATTTTTCACCCCACAGGGTATATTCAGTAGAAGAGAACGACAGTAGTCATACCCGCTACTTTTTATCAAGACCAGGTATACACATTTATATAAATTTTGTATCTGAACATATAAAGGCATAGTACTGTATATGGATGTAATGTTGGGGATGTATTTAGTTTAAATAAATTGATATGTAAATGAAATATGAAAATGGAATGGTAAATAGGTGAGAGGTGACTAACACCGAATCATAGCCCAACTGTTTAGTAGAGTAACTGTTCACGACGGGTAAGGAAATGAAAAAAAAGCAAAAAAAAAAAATTTACTCTGATTTTTAGGTAATTTGGGTTGTGGCAATAATAGCTATAATTTACTTTATTGATTAATTCTCATTCATTTCTCATTCATCACTTAAAATTTCATTCCATACAACCTCAATAAATGAGTACATCACATTTAGTTCAATCAATTACACTTCATGTTCACATTACATAATTAAATATGTATAAAATTCTCAGATCTCACATCCTTCCCACCTTAAAAAGAATTTGGTCCTCCAAATTTAACTCAACTCGTCAAACAGATGGGGGTACTTCTCCTTCATGAGACTTTTCAATTCCCACGTTGCCTCTTCTATTGAGTGATGTTTCCATAAAACTTTCACTATTGGGATGCTTTTGGTTCGAAGTACCTTCTCTTTCCTATCAAGGATCCGGATGGGTTCTTCAGTGTAACTCATGTCCTCTTGTATGTCCATCTCTTCATTCTCTATGACATGAGAAGGGTCCGGGTGGTACTTCCTTAACATAGACACATGAAATACGTTGTGTATTACGGACATCTGTGGCGGGTAATGCCAACCTATAGGCTACCTCTCCCACTCTATCAAGAATCTCGAATGGTCCTACGTATCAAAGACTCAATTTCCCTTTCTTCCCAAATCTCACGATACCCTTACTCGGTGATATCTTCAGAAATACTGCATCACTAACATCAAACTCAAGTGGCCGTCTACGCACATCCTTGTAGCTTTTCTGTCTACTCTGTGCAGCCCGTAATCTCTCACATATGAGTTTCACACTCTGTACAGCTTGCTCAACAAGCTCGAGAGCATTTATCTTTCTGTCATTGACTTCTTCCCAAGCTACAGGGGATCTACACCTCCTACCATATAGAGCCTTAAAAGGTGCCATTCTAATACTTGCATGATAGCTATTATTGTACGCAAACTCTGCTAAGGGCAGGTGATCAACCCATGATCCCTTAAAATCCATCGTACACGCCCTTAACATATCCTCCAGGGTCTGAATACTCCTCTCTGACTGACCATCTATCTGAGGATGATAGGTGGTACTAAAACTCAATCGAGATCCCATGGACTCCTGAAATTGGGTCCAAAATTTGGAAGTAAATCGGGAATCTCTGTCAGAAGTAATACTCACTAAAGCCCCATGTAATCTAGCTATCTCGCTAACATATAACTCAGCTAAAGCATCCACAATATCTGTGCTCTTGATGACGAGGAAGTGGGCACTCTTTGTCAGTCTATCCACTATAACCCATATAGCGTCACGACCTCTTCGGGTCCTCTGTAAACCCATAATAAAGTCCATGGTGACATGCTCCCATTTCCATGTAGGTACAGGTAAAGGCTGTAGTAATCTTCCAGGCTTCTGATGCTCAGCTTTCACTTGCTGGCATGCTAAATATCTGGCCACATTCTCTGCCACGTCCAGCTTTATACCACTCCACCAGTACACCTTTCTCAAATCTCGATACATCTTAGTACTCCCTGGGTGCATGGTGTATCACGAGCAGTGGGATTCTCTCAGTATCTGTCTCTATAGGCTATCATTGTCATGTACATAAATTCAACCTCTGAATCTCAACAATCCATCCTCACTGATTGTGAGATTCGACTGCGAAGTCTTCTCAGCTTGGCTAACCATATCTATCAACCTCTGATCATTGCACTGCCCAGTTCTAATTTGATCCATGATCTTGGGCTCTATTCGCAGGCTAGCTAAAAACCTAGTCTCTACCTCTTTAACTCTGATATGGAGTTCAGCGAACTGCTCCAATAAATCCCATTCCTTGATCATCATAGCAGATATCATACTCTTCCTGCTTAGGGCATTAGTAACTACATTCGCCTTACCCAGATGGTATAGAATCTCGCAGTCATAATCCTTAAGCAGTTCTATCCATCTTATTTGTCTCATGTTTAACTCCTTCTAATCAAAGAGATACCTGAAACTCTTGTGATCAGTGAAGATCTGGAATCTTTCCTCATATAAGTAGTGTCACCAGATCTTCAAGGAAAATACCACAACGGCAAACTCCAAGTCATGCGTGGGGTAATTTCGCTTATGATCTTCCAATTATCGCGATCCATAAGCAACCACTCTTCCATGCTGCATGAGCACACACCCCAATCCTTGATGCGAGGCATTACTGTACACTAAAAATCCTCTTGATCCCTCTAAAATAGTCAACACAGGTGCCGCTGTTAATCTCCTCTTTAATTCTGAAAGTTGAGCTCACATTGATCAGTCCATATGAATGGAGTCTCCTTACGTGTGAGCTTGGTCATAGGAGCGGCAATCCTAGAAAATCCCTCCACAAATCTTCTATAATACCCTGCCAAACTAAGAAAACTTCGTACCTCTGTAACTGTCCTCGATTTTTCCCAATTAAGTACTGCTTCCACTTTACTTGGATCCACTGATACTCTTTCCTCTGAAACTATATGACCAAGGAAAGCTATTCGATCCAGCCAAAACTCACTTTTACTAAGCTTCCCATAAAATTGTTTATTTCGAAGTATATGAAGTACTAACCACAAGTGCTGTACGTGCTCCTCTTAAGACCGAGAGTACACCAGGATATCATTAATAAAGACTATTAAAAACTTACCTAGATAGTCTATGAACACCTCGTTCATTAACGTCATAAAGGCTGTAGGGGCATTCGTTAATCCAAAGGATATCACTAGAAATTCATAATGGTCATACCGTGTCCTAAAGGTCGTCGTCTTCGAAATATCTTCTTCCTTAATCCTCAATTGGTGATAGCCTGATCTCAAATCAATCTTAGAGAAGACTGAAGCCCCTCTCAGCTGATCAAGTAAGTCATCAATCCTGGGTAATGGGTATTTATTCTTTACCGTGACTTTATTCAATAATCGATAGTCTATGCATAATCTGAGACTACCATCTTTCTTCCTCACGAATAACACTGGTACTCCTCACGGTGAGACACTGGGTCTAATAAATCCTTGATCCAATAACTGTTATAGTTGCTTCTTCAATTCCTCAAGTTCCACTAAGGCCATCCTATACGGAGGTCCAGAGATAGGCTGGGTATCTGGTACCAAATCAATGGTAAACTCCAGCTCTCTCTGTGGTGGTAAACTTGGCAATTCATTTGGGAAGACACCCGAAAATTCACATACCACAGATATATCCTCAATCCTCAGAGTTCCTGATCATCATCTGAGATGAATGTTTCATAACATTTACATGAATACTCAAATTTAGTACTCTCAAAAGTAACATCAAAATTTCCAACTACTTACAAAATTCCATAAGTTTATTTACTCAATATTTCAAACGTACACTGTAAGGTTCAGGTAGGGAGAAAGTTACAATCTTAGTGTAGCAGTTTAAACTCACTCGATTGGTTGCCAGCTAATCCATTCCCAAAATTACATCAAATCCATGCATGTTTAACATTATTAGATCTGCTAACATTACTCTATCTCCCACCATTATTTCACATCCTCTACAGATCAACTCGATTCTCTGGGATTCACACATGGGGGTATTTACATGTAGTATATACTCTAGAGGTTTAAACTTCAAATTTAAACTACATGCAAAATGTTCAAAAACAAACGAATGCGTGGACCCTGAATCAATCAACACATGAGCCCTGTGATTATAGACAAAGAGTGTACCTCTTATAGTTTCTACAGAAGTGTCTGTTGTCTCTTTGTCCAGAGCAAACACACATCCCACTGTAACGGGCTTCTTTCCTTTTTCTGCAGCAGTGGTCCGTCTCTAGGGATTCACTCTCTGAGGTTGTTGTCTGGCAGGCTCCGGGGCATGTGGTTTCTAAGGTTGAGGGCAATCTCTTAATCTGTGACCCATGTCTCCACATTTGAAACATCCACGAATCAACCCAGTACAACTTCCCTCGTGCGGTCGGCCACAGTCTCTACAAACCCTTATCTCAGGCCTTATGTCTCGAGGGGTCTCTTTGATGATGGGATAAGCTCTGGGTCTCTCAAATCTGCCATTCTGTACCTCGATCCTTCCTCTTCTAAAGGAACCTCTCTGAACCTCTGCCTGGGAAATCGTTGGCCTCTTGCCCTTATCCCTAGTCATAGCACTGAACTCATTCTGAGATTGTATAATTTCGATTCCCCTCTCAATCTCTTGTGCTCATCTTAGAGCATCCCCAAACTCAGTAATACATAGCCCTATCAATCAATCTCTGATGATGGGCTTCAATCCATACACAAATCTCTTTGTGTGAAGCTCTTCATTCTTAAAGGTCTCTGGATTATATCTCAATAAAACGGTAAATCGGCTCTCATAATCATCCACAGACATACGCCCTGTACTAGATTCAAAAATTCTGCTTGCTTCCTTCTCTCGTGGTACAAATTGGGCTCTAAAAGCAGCCTGAAATTCTCCCCGGCTAATCACATCCTGGCTGGACATCAAAATACCCTGGGTAGTACCCCACCAATCTCGAGCTCTCCCTTTCAACATATAGGCACCCATACTGACCTTCTCAGCATTAGTGCATCCTAAATAGTCAAATATGACTCTCAACTCAGTTAGCCACTCCTCAGCCTCTGTAGGATCTTTTTTCCCTTCGAATGCGGGCGAATTCATTTTCAAAAAGTCCTTCAGTCGGACCATACTTCAGGCTGAGTGACGGGAGGCACTAGTGTGAAATCTGAGAATTTTAGACATATTTTATTGATGTAATAAGAATTCAAAGTGTAATTTATTGAGCTAAGTAAATTGTGGGGATTATAATTGGAGATTTATATGTTAAGTGTGTAAAATAAGCATGAACTATGAGGACAGATCGATCTGCTGAGTTATAAATGACAAGGAAGGAGAAATTTAAGGAGCAGATCGATCTCCAATGGAAGAGGATCGATCTCCTTATGAATCTGTTTAAGAGAAGATCGATCTCATGAGGAAGAGATCGATCTCCAAATGATTCTGTTTGAGAAAGGATCGATCTCATGAGGAAGAGATCGATCTCCAAATGATTCTGTTTGGGGAGAAGCTCGATCTCCTTAGGAGCAGATCGATCTCATAAAGCCATAAAGAGATCGATCTCACCCCTCGACAGATCGATCTCCTAGGCATAAAATTGCCCAGATCGTCCCCAAATTTCAAACGCAGATCGATCTCATCAAGAGGCAAATCGATCTCCTACCTCCAGTCTATATAAGGGACTCATGTTTTCTCCTGCAATTTCACTTTCTCTCTCTTCCAATCCCCATTTTTTTGAAAACCTAACTTTCTCACTCATCCAAATCCCCCATTTCCGGCCGAATCAGCTGTTGTGGCAAGAAGGAAAGTTGTTCCTCATCAAAAGGAGAACAATATACTTGGAAATCGAAAGACGGATCGAATAGAGGCAAGAGATAAGCTCTCCACAAGCTTTGGGTAATTTCTAAACTTCGATCCTTCCATTTGAGATGATTTTGATGTTATTGGTGGTTGTCATTTTGTTGAAATAGTTGAGAAAGGATTAGGGATTGATGAAATTGCAATGTGGTTGGAGTAATGTAGGTATTTGGTAATTTTGAGAATTTGTGCTATAAATGGAAATATAGACAATGTGGTGAATTAGCGTAGATGATTTAACATGAGAAATATAGGACATTGAGCTATTGTGAATAAGGTTGTAGTTTAGGGTTGAGTTACGAGAATAAAGAGATTTGAGGAGTTATAAGCAATTATGCTCGATTTTGAGAATTGAGGTTTATGAGATAATTGAGTATTGATGTTTTAACATCGTTTGGACAGTTCGGGAGTTCCAGAGTGGAATGCGAGACTAGTCCGTGATACGGGGGAAACGATTGCACTATACGAGGTGCAAAGAGGTAAGGGAAATCTAAACCATTTGTGTATGTGAATTGTAAACTATTTTAGCATGAATTGTGGTTTATAAAAACAAGCATGTTGAGTGTTTTGTGTTGAGATATAATTGCACACAATTTTTATAGCCGGTTGGAACCCAATGTTCTTATGAGTTTATAACTGGGTTCTACGTTAAGGCAATATTGAGATTTGAGAAATGTGTGCGTGTGCTTTGCTGGTTGGAACTCGGTTTTATTACGTTTTGTGTTGAGTACAAAACGATTTTTAAATGAGTTTTATGAGAGAAAAACCATTACGAGTTCTACGTGAAGGCAAACCTGTCTTATGTGATAAGACTTGGGTGTGTAGTTGTGAGTACACACCGGGTATTGCTCTGATAGCATGTAAGCCCGAATTCTTCTCCGTTCTGGTAACGTGAGAATAACCTATTCTGTGGCTATGCCACGTAAAATTGGTGGCTGTGCCATGTTGAGAAAACCCCATTGGTGGCTGTGCCACGTTGAGAAATCCCCTTGGTGGCTGTGCCACGTTATACCCCATTGGTGGCTGTGCCACGTTGAGAAACCCCATTGGTGGCTGTGCCACGTTATACCCCATTGGTGGTTGTGCCACGTTATGCCCCAAATTGGTGGCTGCGCCACGTTGAGAAACCCTATTCTGTGGCTATGCCACGCGAGAAATTAAATCAGTGGCTTTGCCACGTGTGTTTTGTGGCTATGCCACGTGAGAAATTAAATCAGTGGCTATGCCACGTTATTTGAGAAAGCGTTTAACGCGTTATTTTCACATGCTTTGTTATTGCTCTAGAGTGAGCCTTTTTCTCCATGTTTTCACATGATTCGAGATATGAGAATATCGTTTTGAGTATTTTCATGCTATGGTTTTCAAATGAGTTTCACATACAAATAAACCTTTTGTGATGTGCGTTTTGGTTTATGAAATGAATTCCTTACCCCCTTTACTGAGCAATTTAGAAGCTCACCCTGTTTTATTTTCTCCCCAGAGTTCTTCAAGTGAAAAAGGATCTCCCTGCGACGTACGGAGTAGCGGCTAGTGGAGGACTTGAGCTGGCTAGTGGAGGACTTGAGCTCCAGGCCATATATATAGTGTAATTGAGGTATATTTCATCTTTTCATGTACCCAGACTATTATTGTAATTGCAGACACTTGATGTATAACATTATATGGGATGTATTAGGATTAGTTAACTTGAGATGGATTAATGTATTTGATATGATATATAAATTCTAGTGATGAGATCCTGAGGCATAATAATTATGATGATGTATGACACTGCACAGGAATGCACCTTTAATTGTGAATTAAGGAGTAAAAAGTTTTAAATTTGCCCTATTTTTCGCATTTTCGGGGCGTGACAGAGTTTTCTTGGTATCAGAGCTTAGGGTGTCTAGTACTGTCAGTGTCGATTAAGTGAAATAGAATACAGCCCAAGTGTCTGTAATAGTCTGGTCATGAACTGAAATTGAGGATTGAGATTTCAATCAATTTTGATATGTACGCGCAGGAGACGAGTTGAGATAGAGAATGAGTAAACGACGGGGTCGTTCGAGGAGGCAGGCAGAGTCCCCTCCGCCACCTGTCCCACAACCAGAGAGTCCTAACTCTCGATTTAATCGGATTGAGACCGATGTGAGGCAAGGTTTTGAGCAGATGGCAGTGTTATTCGCGCAACACTTTGGAGTTAATGCCTCGGATACTACCCCTACACCACCACAAGGACCTCCCATACCCCCAGTGCCTCCCGTCACCCAGCCTGAGGATAGAAGTATGGTCCGACTAAGGGATTTTCTGAAGATGAATCCACCCGCATTTAAGGGAAAGAAGGATCCTACGGAGGCTGAGGAGTGGTTGACGGAATTAAGAATTATATTTGATATCCTGGGGTGCACCGATGCTGAGAGGGTCAGTATGAGTACCTATATGCTGAAGGGGAGAGCTCGAGATTGGTGGGGTACTACCCAGGGTATTTTGATGTCCCACCATGGTGTGATTGGTTGGGAAGAGTTTCAGACAGCTTTTAGGACCCAATATGTACCACAGGCCGCTCAAAGAAAGAAACAGGCCGAGTTTTTGAGTTTGGTACAGGGTGACATGTCTGTGGATGACTATGAGAGCCAATTCACAGCGCTATTGAGATATGACCCAGAGACCTTCAAGAGTGAAGAGCTCCGTACAGAGAAGTTTCTGTATGGGTTGAAGCCCGTCATCAGAGATAGATTGATAGGGCTATGCATTACTGAGTTTGGAGATGCTCTGAGACGAGCACAAGAGATTGAAAGAGGGATTGAGATGGTACAATCCCAGAATGAGCTCAGAGCGGTGAATAGAGATAAGGGCAAGAGGCCAGCACTTTTCCAAACAGAGGCTCGGAGAGGTTCCTTCAGAAGAGGAAGGATTGAGGTGCAGAGGGACAGATTGGAGAGACCTAGAGCCTATCTTATTATCAAGGAGACCCCTCGATATGTCAAGCCGGAGACAAGGTTTTGTAGAGACTGTGGCCGATCGCATGAAGAAAGTTGTACTGGGTCGATCCATGGATGTTTTAGATGTGGTGACATGGGTCACAGGGTGAAGGACTGTCCCCAACCTCAGATACCACATGCTCCGGAGCCCACTAGACAACAGCCTCAGAGAGTGGATCCCCGGAGACGGGCCACTGCGGCAGAGAAAGGGAAGAAACCTGTGGCACAGGGACGTGTGTTTGCCCTAGATAAGGAGACCGCAGACACTTCGGTAGAACCTATAAGAGGTACACTCTCTGTCTGTAATCATAAGGCTCATGTGTTGATTGATTCAGGATCCACGCATTCGTTTATTTCTGAGCATTTTGCATGTAGATTAAACTTGAAGTTTGAACCTCTAGAATATATACTACATGTAAATACCCCTATGCGTGAATCCCAGAGAACTAAGTTAATCTGTAAAGGATGTGAAATAAAGGTGGGAGATAGAGTGATGTTAGCAGATCTAATCATGTTGAATATACATGGGTTTGATGTAATTCTAGGGATGGATTGGTTGGCAACCAATCGAGTGAGTTTAGACTGCTACACTAAGATTGTAACTTTCTCCCTACCTGAACCTTACAGTGTACGATTGAGATATTGAGGAAATGAATATGTGGAATTCTAGTAAGTAATTTGAGAATTTTAATATTATTTTGGAGAATATTAAATATGATTGTTCATGTGAAGGTTATGAGACACTCATCTCAGACGATGAGCGGGAACATCCGAGGATTGAGGATATACTTGTGGTGTGTGAATTTCTGAATGTTTTCCCAGATGAATTGCCAGGTTTACCACCAGAGAGAGCTGGAGTTTACCATTGAATTGGTACCAGATACTCAGCCGATCTCTAAACCTCCCTACAGGATGGCATTAGTGGAACTTGAGGAATTGAAGAGACAACTACAGGAGTTATTGGATCAAGGGTTTATTAGACCCAGTGTTTTGTCGTGGGGAGCGCCAGTACTATTTGTTAAGAAGAAGGATGGTAGTCTCAGATTATGCGTAGACTACCGGCTGTTGAATAAAGCCACGGTGAAGAATAAATACCCACTACCTAGGATTAATGATCTACTTGATCAGCTGAGAGGGGCATCAGTCTTTTCTAAGATTGATTTGAGATCGGGCTATCACCAATTGAGGATCAAGGAAGAAGATATTCCAAAGACGGCCTTCAGGACAAGGTATGGCCATTACGAATTTCTGGTGATGTCCTTTGGATTGACGAACGCCCCTGCAACATTTATGAGATTGATGAACGAGGTGTTCAGAGACTATCTGGATAAGTTTATGATAGTCTTTATTGATGATATCCTGGTGTACTCTCGGTCGTATGAGGAGCATGCACAGCATTTATGGTTAGTACTTCAGATACTCCGAGATAAGCAATTGTACGAAAAGCTTAGTAAGTGTGAGTTTTGGCTGAACCGGATAGCTTTCCTTGGGCATATAGTCTCAGAGGAAGGAGTATCAGTGGACCCAAGCAAGGTGGAGGCTATGCTTAATTGGGACAGACCGAGGACAGTGACTGAGGTACGAAGCTTCCTTGGTTTGGCAGGGTATTACAGGAGATTTGTGGAAGGATTTTCCAGGATTGCCGCCCCTTTGACTAAGCTCACGCGCAAAGAGACTCCATTTATATGACTGATCAATGTGAGCTCAGTTTTCAGGAATTAAAGAGGAGGTTGACAGCGGCACCTGTGTTAACTATTCCTGAGGGATCAGGAGGATTCTCAGTGTATAGTGATGCATCTCACCAAGGATTAGGGTGTGTGCTTATGCAGCACGAAAGAGTGGTCGCATATGGATCGCGACAGCTGAAGGACCATGAGCGGAATTACCCCACGCATGATTTGGAGTTAGCCGCTGTGGTATTTGCTTTGAAGATCTGGCGACATTACTTATATGGGGAAAGATTCCAGATCTTCACTGATCACAAGAGTTTGAGATATCTCTTTGATCAAAAAGAGTTAAACATGAGACAAAGGAGATGGATGGAACTCCTTAAGGATTATGACTGCGAGATTTTATATCATCCGGGTAAGGCGAATGTGGTTGCTGATGCCCTGAGCAGGAAGAGTATGATATCTGCTATGATGATTAGGGAATGGGATTTGTTAGAGCAGTTCGCCGAACTTCGGATCAGAGTTAAAGAGGTAGAGACTTAATTTTTGGCTAGCTTGCGGATAGAGCCCAAGATCATGGATCAGATTAGAACTGGGCAGCGCAGTGATCAGAGATTAATAGATATGGTTAGCCAAGCTGAGCAGAGTTCGCAGTCGGATCTCACCATCAGTGAGGATGGATTGCTGAGATTCAGAGGACGGATTTATGTACCGGACGATGATACCCTAAAGAGACAGATACTGAGAGAATCCTACTGCTCGCGATACACCATGCACCCAGGAAGTACTAAGATGTACCGAGACTTGAGAAAGGTGTGTTGGTGGAGTGGTATGAAGCGAGACGTGGCAGAGTATGTGGCCAGGTGTTTAGTATGCCAGCAAGTGAAAGCTGAGCATCGGAAGCCCGGAGGACTACTACAGCCCTTACCTGTACCTACATGGAAATGGGAGCATGTCACTATGGACTTTATTATGGGTTTACCGAGGACCCGGAGAGGTCGTGACGCGATATGGGTCATTGTGGATAGATTGACCAAGAGTGCCCACTTCCTTGCCATCAAGAGCACAGATACTGTGGATGCCTTAGCTGAACTGTATGTCAGCGAGATAGCTAGATTACATAGGGCTCCAGTGAGTATTACTTCTGATAGAGATTCCCGGTTTACTTCCAGATTTTGGACCCAGTTTTAGGAGTCCATGGGATCTCGATTGAGTTTTAGTACCGCCTATCATCCTCAGACAGATGGTCAGTCAGAGAGGACTATTCAGATCCTGGAGGATATGTTGAGGGCGTGTACGATGGATTTTAAGGGATCATGGGATGATCACCTACCCCTAGCAGAGTTTGCATACAATAACAGCTATCATGCGAGTATTGGAATGGCACCTTTTGAGGCTCTATATGGTAGGAGGTGTAGATCCCCTGTAGCTTGGGAAGAAGTCGGTGACAGAAAGATAAATGCTCCCGAGCTTATTGAGCAAGCCGTACAGAGTGTGAAACTCATATGTGAGAGGTTACGGGCTGCACAAAGTAGACAGAAAAGCTACGCGGATGTGCGTAGATGGCCACTCGAGTTTGAGGTTGGTGATGCAGTATTTCTGAAAATATCACCGAGTAAGGGTATCATGCGATTTGGGAAGAAAGGAAAATTGAGTCCTCGATACATAGGACCATTCGAGATTCTTGAGAGAGTGGGAGAGGTAGCTTACAGATTAGCATTACCCCACAAATGTCCGGAATACACAATGTTTTTCATGTGTCTATGTTGAGGAAGTACCACCCAGACCCTTCTCATGTCATAGAGTATGACGAGATGGACATTCAAGAGGATATGAGCTATACTAAGGAACCCGTCCGGATTCTCGATAGAAAGGAGAAGGTACTGAGAACCAAGAGCATCCCATTAGTGAAAGTTTTGTGGAAACATCACTCAATGGAAGAGGCAACGTGGGAACTAGAGAGTCTCATGAAGGAGAAATACCCCCATCTATTTGACTAGTTGAGTTGAATTTGGAGGACCAAATTCTTTTTAAGGTGGGGAGGATGTGAGATCTGAGAATTTCAGACATATTTTATTGATGTAATAAGAATTCGAAGTGTAATTTATTGAGCTAAGTAAATTGTGGGGATTATAATTGGAGATTTATATGTTAAGTGTGTAAAATAAGCATGAACTATGAGGACAGATCGATCTGGGAGAAGGAGAGATCAATCTGGTGAGTTATAAACGACAAGGAAGGAGAAATTTAAGGAGCAGATCGATCTCCAATGGAAGAGGATCGATCTCCTTATGAATCTGTTTGAGAGAAGATCGATTTCATGAGGAAGAGATCGATCTCCAAATGATTCTATTTGAGAAAGGATCGATCTCATGAGGAAGAGATCGATCTCCAAATGATTCTGTTTGGGGAGAAGATCGATCTCCTTAGGAGCAGATCGATCTCATAAAGCCATAAGAGATCGATCTCACCCCTCGACAGATCGATCTCCTAGGCATAAAATTACCCAGATCGTCCCCAAATTTCAAACGCAGATCGATCTCATCAAGAGGCAGATCGATCTCCTACCTCCAGTCTATATAAGGGACCTGTGTTTTCTCCTGCAATTTCACTTTCTCTCTCTTCCAATCCCCATTTTTTTGAAAACCTAACTTTCTCACTCATCTAAATCCCCCATTTCCGGTCGAATCAGCTGTTGTGGCAAGAAGGAAAGTTGTTCCTCATCAAAAGGAGAACAACATACTTGGAAATCGAAAGACGGATCGAATCGAGGCAAGAGATAAGCTCTCCACAAGCTTTGGGTAATTTCTAAACTTTGATCCTTCCATTTGATATGATTTTGATGTTATTGGTGGTTGTCATTGTGTTGAAATAGTTGAGAAAGGATTAGGGATTGATGAAATTGCAATGTGGTTGGAGTAATGTAGGTATTTGGTAATTTTGAGAATTTGTGCTATAAATGGAAATATAGACAATGTGGCGAATTAGCATAGATGATTTAACATGAGAAATATAGGACGTTGAGCTATTGTGAATGAGGTTGTAGTTTAGGGTTGAGTTACGAGAATAAAGAGATTTGAGGAGTTATGAGTAATTATGTTCGATTTTGAGAATTGAGGTTTATGAGATAATTGAGTATTGATGTTTTTACATCGTTTGGACAGCTCGGGAGTTCCAGAGTGGAATGCGAGACTAGTCCATGATACGGGGGAAACGATTGCACTATACGAGGTGCAAAGAGGTAAGGGAAATCTAAACCATTTGTGTATGTCAATTGTAAACTATTTTAGAATGAATTGTGGTTTATAAAAACAAGCATGTTGAGTGTTTTGTGTTGAGATATAATTGCACACAATTTTTATAGCCGGTTGGAACCCAATGTTTTTATGAGTTTATAACTGAGTTCTACGTTAAGGCAATATTGAGATTTGAGAAATGTGTGCGTGTGCTTTGCCGGTTGGAACTCGGTTTTATTACGTTTTGTGTTGAGTACAAAACGATTTTTAAATGAGTTTTATGAGAGAAAAACCATTACGAGTTCTACGTGAAGGCAAACCTGTCTTATGTGATAAGACTTGGGTGTGTAGTTGTGAGTACACACCGGGCATTGCTCTGGTAGCATGTAAGCCCGAATTCTTCTCCGTTCTGGTAACGTGAGAATAACCTATTCTGTGGCTATGCCACGTAAAATTGGTGGCTGTGCCACGTTGAGAAAACCCCATTGGTGGCTGTTCCACGTTAAACCCCATTGGTGGCTGTGCCACGTTGAGAAACCCCATTGGTGGCTGTGCCACGTTATACCCCATTGGTGGCTGTGCCACGTTGAGAAACCCTATTGGTGGCTGTGCCACGTTATACCCCATTGGTGGCTGTGACACGTTATGCCCCAAATTGGTGGCTGCGCCACGTTGAGAAACCCTATTCTGTGGCTATGCCACGCGAGAAATTAAATCAGTGGCTTTGCCACGTGTGTTTTGTGGCTATGCCACGTGAGAAATTAAATCAATCGCTATGCCACGTTATTTGAGAAAGCGTTTAACGCGTTATTTTCACATGCTTTGTTATTGCTCTAGAGTGAGCCTTTTTCTCCATGTTTTCACATGATTCGAGATATGAGAATATCGTTTTGAGTATTTTCATGCTATGGTTTTCAAATGAGTTTCACATACAAATAAACCTTTTGTGATGTGCGTTTTGGTTTATGAAATGAATTCCTTACCCCCTTTACTGAGTGATTTAGAAGCTCACCCTGTTTTCTTTTCCCCCCAGAGTTCTTCAAGTGAAAAAGGATCTCCCTGCAACGTACGGAGTAGTGGCTAGTGGAGGACTTGAGCTCCAGGCCATATATATAGTGTAATTGAGGTATATTTCATCTTTTCATGTACCCAGACTATTATTGTAATTGCAGACACTTGATGTATAACATTATATGGGATGTATTAGGATTAATTAACTTGAGATAGATTAATGTATTTGATATGATATATAAATTCTAGTGATGAGATCCTGAGGCATAATAATTATGATGATGTATGACACTGCACAGGAATGCACCTTTAATTGTGAATTAAGGAGTAAAAAGTTTTAAATTTGCCCTATTTTTCGCATTTTCGGGGCGTGACAACTGGGTCCATCTGTACTGGTGCCACGGGAGGTCTTTGTGGTGGTGTAGGAGTAGTACCCGAGGTATTAACTAAAAATGATGAGCAAATAGCACTGTCATTTGCTCAAATCCCTGCCGCACATCTGTCTCAATTCGGTTAAATCGAGAGTTAGGACTCTCAGGTTGTGGGGCAAGTGGTGGAGGTGGCTCTGTCTGCCTCATCGAACTACCTCGTCGTCCACTCATTCTCAATCTCAACACGTTTCTTGTGCGTACACATCAAATTCGATTGAAATTTCAATCCTCAATTCCAGTTTATGACCAGACTTATATAGACACTTGGGATGTATTCTATTTCACTTGACCGACACTGACAGTACTAAACACCCTAAGCTCTTATACTAAGAAAACTCTGTGACACCCCAAAAGCGCTGAAAATAGGGTAAATTTAAAACTTTTTCACATCCATTTACAATAAAGGATGCATTCCTGTGAAGTGTCATACATCATCATACATATCATACCTTAGGATCTCATCATCTCATTATTATATTTCATATAATATACATTACTCGATCCAAGTTAATTAATCCTAATACATCCCATGCATCATTGTACATCAAGTGTCTGTAAATACAACATAAGTCTGGGTACATGAAATGTAAATTATACCTCAACACAATATATGTAGCCTGGAGCTCAAGTCCTCCACTAGCCATTATTTCGTACACTGTAAGAAAATTCTCTTCACTTGAAGAAATCTAGGGGGAAGATAAAATAGGGTGAGCTTCTAAATCGCTCAGTAAGGAGGTAAGGGACTCATTAATGAAATAACGATTTGCACAGCATAATCATTTTATCTCGTAGTTGAAACTCGATTAAAAGCGTAGCATGAATTCATTAAAATATCATTCTCATCTCATTGCTCAAGAATCATGTAAAAACATGAGAGTACATACTCAATACAAATCACAGTCACAAGCTTGTGGAAATCAAAATGCGATAATGGCTTTTCTCATCAAATTGTGATAAAAATCACCTCAATAGAAATGCACGTGGCACAGCCACAAAACACAAACTCATGTGCATAAAAAGGAGACTAGGCAAGAAATCTCTTATAAAAACTCGTCATGGCACATCATAATAAATCTCTTCTGGGTGCGCATCCCAGGCATCCTCAAAAGAGGAAAAGTCGACAATATGGTCGTGTACATGGTATATTGGACTTACGCGTTACCAAAACAAGACCCGACCTTACATGCTACCAAATCAATGCCTCTCCTCATGCACACTATCGGTCTTACATGCTACCAAAGCAAGGCCACCCAGCATTACCGAAACGAGGGTCATCTCTCGTTACCAAAACAGAGGCATCTCTCGTTACCAAAATGGGGGAATATCGGACTTACATGCTACCAAATCAATGCCTCCCAACGCTACCAAAGCGGAGAATAATATCGACCTTACATGCTACCAAAGCAATGCCTGATGTGTATTCAACATGACACGCCTAAGTCTCAATTATTAGCCATTATCATATAAAACGTTTTGCCTTTACGTAGAACTCATAATGGTTTTCTCTCATAAATCTTATTCAAAATATTTGTGTACCCAACACAAAACATGTTAAAAATCGAGTTCCAACCGACAAAACCACGCACATATTTCTCAATCTCAGTGCGCCTTAACGTAGAGTCCAAATCTCTTTTTCCACGTTTTAATCACAAAATGATTGTAAAACATTTTCATGCTTAGTTAATAACTCACAAAGATTGGGCCCCAATCGGCTATAAAATCATGTGCACTACTCATTCACAACTCATAAAAACATGCTTGTTTGCTCAAACCACTTTTCATGCTACAATTAACATCAAAACACATACACAAACCCATTTAAGTTTTCCCTTACCTCTTTGCACCTCGTATAGTGCAATCGTTCCCTCATATCACGGACTAGTCTCGCATTTCTCTCTTGAACTCCCGAGCTGTCCAAACGATGTAAAAACATCAATAACTCAATTCAATCGCATTATTGAGCACACATTTGCTCATATTCTCATTAACACCTCAAATAACTCAATTCTCACAACTCTATCACAATTCACATTCTCATCCACTACATCTCAGAATTCTACATTTCTCACACCATATTCCATGCTAAATTCACCTCATTGTCTCAATTCTAATTTATAGTCATAATTCCCAAAATTACCATAAATTGCCTAATGTTACCTTTACTCCAAAAAAAATCCTAGTTTCATCAATCCCTAACTATTTCCTAGCTATTTAATCATAATGCCTACAACCATAATCACCAAAAATCACTTTAAAAATCCAAGATCAAAGTTTAAAATTTACCCAAACCTATGGAGCGCTCAACTCTTGCCTCGATTCAATCCGTCTTTCGATTGCCAAGTATGTTGTTCTCCTTTGGATGAGGAACAACTTTCCTTCTTGCTACAACCTTCGATTTGGACGAAAATGGGGACTTTGGAAGAGAGAGAAAGCTAGGGCTTGACTGAAATGAAGGTTTGGAAGAGAGTGAAAAGATGAAATATAAAAAAATACAAGGGTCCTTTTATAGACGGAGGGTAGGAGATCGATCTAGTCCCAGATGAGATCGATCTACATTTGAATTTGGGAACATTTTGGAGTAATTTTATGCCTAGGAGATCGATCTGTTGGGGGGTGAGATCGATCTCTTAATGGCTTTATGAGATCGATCTGCTCCAATTATGAGATCGATCCCTAGTTTACAGAAAGCTTCACGAGATCGATCTGCTCCTTGAGGAGATCGATCTTCTCCTTACAAAATGCTTCATGAGATCGATCTGCTCCTTGAGGAGATCAATCTTCTCTTTACAGAATACTTCATGAAATTGATTTCTTCCTCATGAGATCAATCTCTTCATTATAGAATCATAAGGAGATCAATCCTCTTCCATTGGAGATCGATCTGCTCACTTAATTTCCTCATTCCTTGTCACTTTGGCCTACAAGATCGATCCTCTCTTCTCTGAGATCGATCTGGCCTCATAGTTTCTCACTTAACATAAAATCTCCACATATAATGGCCATAATTTACTTTATTGATTAATTCTCATTCATTTCTCATTCATCACTTAAAATTCCATTCCATATAACCTCAATATATGAGTACATCATTTAGTTCAATCAATTACACTTCATGTTCACATTACATAGTCAAATATGTAGAAAATTCTCAGATCTCACAACTCATATCTTGAGTCTATTGATTCCTTTAGGCTTATTAATTCATACAAAATCGATATTAAATCGATATTAAGCTCATAGTGTTCATATTTCATCAATCAACATCTTGTATACTTATTTCCATAAATAGACTATCCTCATAATGTAACTTCATTTATCCATCTCAATTCATTCACATTATCTCATAAACACTTTAGCATACCCATAAATCATTAACTCCCTCAACCTACATTTTCTCACACTAGACTTATTCTAGGTTTTACTTATTCCATTGCATCCTAAGTAGTTTCAACCATCAATACTCATATAAATCAACTCTAAAATCAACAAATAGGCCAATGTACTTAGGTTAAAGCATTAGAAACTTACCAAATCTAGTTTCTCTTCTTGCTCCAAATGAAAATGTCCCTTGTTCCTTCAATCCAACAAGTGATGCTTTGATTCCAAAGTATGTTGTTCTTCTCTTGGATATGAATAAATTTGTATCTAATGGTCTTTCCTCAAATCTTACTGAAAATGGGTGGATTTAGGAGTGAGAAAGTTAGGTTTTTAGGTTAAAGTGGAAAAGTGAGATTGTTTCCCGAAATTTAAAGATTTCACTGCTCCTATTAATAGAAACTGCTTGATGAGATCGATCTGTCAAGGATCTGAGATCGATCTGGTCCTCTTAAATCCTTCATTTTTACGACATTTTTCAAGCATGAGATCGATCTGTCGAAGGCTTGAGATCGATCTGCTTTAGGCATAGAGTTAAGGAGATCGATCTGGCTAAGGGAGGAGATCGATCTGCTCCAACCCGAGAGCTAAAGTAGTCGATCTGCTTGCATTAAGGATCGATCTTTTCATTTACAAAATGTTTAGAGGATCAATCTGGCCCCATTGGAGATCGATCTGTTGTTCCATTGCTCGAATAAGAGCATTTTTTACTCTTCCAGATCGATCTCTCATCCTATAAGATCGATATGGCATTCATATTTTTTAGATTTTGCTGCAGTTTTCTACAGTAACTTACACCAAACATCCTTAATTTTGCTGCCATAGTCATTTTCTCATCTAACCACCTTTAAGACTTGAAAATGGCATCCATTCATACTTTATACATATTAAAACTTGTGTGGATTCATTATATAATCAAAGGTATAAATATAAAACTAAATGGAAGTACAACTTCATTCCATTTACTGCACTACTCATTTTGAGTCCCAATCACATTCATCACTTATAAAAGTCCATTTCTTCATATTCATACATAATGAAACTTGTTCGTACATCACAAACTCTTATTACAAGTGTGTACATTGAATCTATGGACTTTACTTCACTTATGAATTTATAAGGTTTACATCTGAAAATACAGGTCTTACAGAAGACCTATTTATGTGCCTTTGATCTATAAGATGTGGTTGAGAATGAGCAAGAACTAACTCATTTACCAGTTAATCCAATTGTGAATCAAATGAATATTACAGTGAAGAGAAAGCTAAAAGGTACAAAGCAAAGAACTGCATTGAATTATCAGTTTCTGATGAGATTTTCATCAGAATCATGACTTGTGTAACAGCAAAACAAGCTTAAGACACGCTCAAGGAAGAATTTATAGGTAGTGACAAGACAAGACAGGTGCAAGTACTCAACCATAAAAGGGAATATGAAGTTTTGAAGATGAAAGAGTTTGAAACTTTAAAAGAGTATAATGACAGACTCATAAAGATAATAAAAAAGCTTAGGCTTGTTGGATAGGAGATGACAATTAAAAAAGTTGTAGAAAAATTTCTTGTCAGTTTACCTGAGAGGTTTGAATCCAAAATCTCTTCACTTGAAGATTCTAAAAACTTGACTAAGATATCTTTAGCAAGATGATGAATGCTTTACAAGAATAAGAGCAAAAAAGAGCCATCAGGTAAGAGGATTAAACTGAAGGTGCATTTGTTGCAAAGAAAAAGGTAAAATGCAATATTAGGGCAAGAACAAAAAATCTAGAGACAAAAGAAACAAAAATAAAGGAAGTGGTAGGAAGAACGGTAAATTTTCACCTTATTCTCACTGCAAAAAGACCACACATCTAGAGAAATACTGTTGATGCAGACTTAACATACAATATAGGCCTTGTAAGCTGCTTGGCCACATGGAGAAGGTGTGCAAAAAATTTAATCAGTAGCAAAATCAATAAGCAAAAGTTGTTGATGACCTAAAGTAGCAATAAGAATAAGTGTTTATTGAATCTTGCTTTGCAGTAAAAAAAACCTACTCATGTGCTTGGCTTATTGACACTGGTGCACTCATCATATTACATCAAATATCAACATGTTTAAAGAACTTGACAGATCCTGCACTTCAAAAGTCAGAATAGGTAATGGTGTTTTCATAGAGGTTAAAGGAGAAGTACTTGTGACAGTTGAGACACCAATTGGTACAAAACTTATTTTAGATGTGCTATATGTGCCTAAAACATATTAAAATCTTTTGAGTGTGCGATAATTGCTAGAAAAGAACTCTTTAGTGTTCTAAGACAAAGTATGTATCATCCATGATTCTACTGGTCATGAACTCTTTACTGTTAATGTTTTTCTCTAGACTAGCATGAGGCAAACTCCTCTGCATATGCTAGTTCAATGATGAATATGCTTTATGACATAAGAAACTGGGTCATTTCAACTACAAGGTATTGAATTACATGCATAAATATGATCCTGTGTTAAACATGCCTACTGTTGAAGTTTGTACTAATGTGTGTAAAATTTTTCAATTGGGAAAACAAAGCAAGCTATCATTCCCAGTTAACAAAGTATGGAGAGTAATTGAAAACTTACAGTTGGTTCACACTGATGTTTGTGGTCCTATGAGGACCCCATCCTTAAATAATAACAGATATTTCATAGCCTCCATTGATGATCTAACCAGAATATGTTGGATTTCTTCAGACAGAAATCTTAAGTTGTTGCTACTTTTTAGAAATTCAAAATTTTGGTTGAGAACCAAAGTGGCTGCAAAATGAAGACTATAAGGTCAAGTAATGGTACTGAATACACATCTGACAAAGTTAGTTAGTTTTGTGAAGATGCATGCATTGAACATCAACTGACAATTACTTATAGGCCACAACAGAATGGTGTTAGTGAAAAGAAGAACATAATTGCCATGGAGATGACCAAATGCATACTGTTTGAGAAGAATCTTCCAAAAATATTCTGGGTAGAGGCAACCAATACCTCTATCTATTTGATCAATAGGTTGCCTATAAGAGCCTTAAAGGGAAAGACTCCATTTAAAGCCCAGTATGATAAGAAACCATCAGTTTAGCATCTCAGGGTCTTCGGCAACATTTGTTATGTGTTTGTTCTTGAAAATAAAAAGGATAAACTTGATCATAAGGAAAAAATCTGCATTTTTCTAGGCTATAGCAATGTCACGAAAGGTTATAGAGCTTACAACCCTATTTAAAGCAAAGTGATTGTAAGTAGAGATGTGAAGTTCAATGAGCAGGCAGCTTGGAATTATGAGAAATCAGTAGAGGAACCAGCCACACTCACAACAAATGACATGGTCAACTCCCAAAAAGAAAAAAGTTCCATGTCTGAAGATAAAACCATTGACCATGAAGCAGTGAGAGGCACCAAATCAGTTACTGACATTTATTAGAGGTCAAACATTGTAATTCTTGAGCCTACAAATTATGAAGAAGCACCCAATTTTCAATATAGAGAAATACAATAAAGGAGGAGATTCTGAAAAGAATCAAACTTGGACTCTAGTTGACAAACCATGCAACGAAACATCATTAGAGTCAAATGGATCTTCAAAACTAAATTGAACATAAAAGGCTTCATCAACAAACACAAAGCCTGATTGGTTGTAAAAGGGTATTCTCAATAACAAGGTGTTGATTTTTCTAATACATTCACTCCCGTTGCAAGATTGGACAGTATAAGGCTGTTATTAGCCTTGACAGCTCAGAAAAGTTGGAAAATATACCAACTTAATGTCAAATTGGTATTTCTAAATGGTTATCGTGATGAGGACATATACATTGAGTAACCTGAAGGTTTTATTGTCAAAGGAGTTGAAGACAAAGTCTATCTGCTCAAGAAGGTTTTGTATGGACTCAAACAAGCTCCAAGAGCTTGGAACTTTAGAATTGATGATCATTTACTGAAGTTGGGATTTAAGAAGAGTCTTAGCGAGGCAACACTATATATCAAAACTATTACCATTGATGATTTATTGGTTGTTTCATTGTATGTTGATGATTTACTTGTAATAGGAAGTAAATTTGAATTGGCGTTGCAATTCAAAGACCAAATGATGAAAGTCTTTGAAATGACAGACTTGAGAAAAATTTCATACTTCCTTTGAATTGAAATTTCTCAAACTCAACAAGGAATTTTCATTTCTAAAGAAAAGTATGCTAAAGATTTACTGAAGAAATTCAACATGGAGAATTGTAAAGTTGTTTGTACTCCTTTGGCTTAAAATAAGAAGCTTAGCAAAAATGATAGTTTTGGAAAGGCTGATGAAGGAACTTATAGAAGCTTAATTAGTAGTTTGTTATAGTTAATAGCAACTAAACCTGACATAATATTTACTGTCAGTGTTCTTTCAAAATTTATGCATTGTCCTAGTGAAGTTCATTTGAGAACAGCAAACAGAGTTCTGAGATACATCAGAGGTCCAATTGATTTTGGTGTTCTATATCAAAAGTCTACAGAATTAAAGCTACTAAGATACACTAATAGTGATTGGGTAGGGTCTTATGATGATATGAAGAGCACCTCAGGCTATGTATTTACTTGTAGCTTAAGCGTTTTTACTTGGAAATCTAAGAAGCAAGGAAGCATGGCTCAATCGACAACAGAGGCAAAGTACATGGCTGTTGTAGTTGCTGTTAATCAAGTAATTTGGTTAAGGGAAATTATAGTGGATTTGTGTCAAAAGCAAAAATGTCCAACAAAAATCTACTGTGATAACCAATCAGCAATTGCTATAGCTAAGAATCATGTGTTCCATGGAAGAACTAAGCATATAAAGATTAAGCATCATTTTCTTAGAGAAGCTGAAGCTGAGAATGAAGTAAAATTGATGTACTGCAAGTTAAAAGATCATATTATAGATATTCCAACCATACTGCAAGTCAAAAGATCAGATTGTAGATATTCCAACTAAGGCCTTGTCAAAAGCATAGTTTGAAACATTAAGGGGGAGCCTTGGTGTTTCTAATAGAAATTTCAAGGAAGAGTGTTAGTAGTTGAAGCAATTTGTGTGGCATTTCAACTATCACTTTTTGACATGTTCTTAATAGGGTGCATATTAAACATGTTAATTGTCATATTTTTCCATGATTTATATTCTTCTATATGCTTAATTTTTGGATTTGACTTATATTTTGTATTTTGTATTATTAGATGAACGGATGAGCAAAATGGGCTAAAGTTACAGATTTTGCTTGGTGCAAATCAAGCCTCAAAACCAGAGGATGTCGTGGTGTTAGGCGTGGGAACGCTAAGGCAATGATGAGAAATACAACTCAAAAAATGTGAATTCAAGTCAAACTCCATCATTTGTAACTAAATTTGACTTAACCAATCTGAGAATGCCGAGTGAAGGATTTTAATTATTGATGGAGTGACATGGCATGACTTTCTTGGGCAAAAAAGAATTAATGGTAAAAAAAGGAAAGAAGTTGACTTGTAATTAAAGTCAGAGAAGTTTCTTAGGGTTGGGCTATTTAGAATATATATATATAAGGCTAAGAGAGAGGGACGACTACATTTTTCTATTCTCTTTCTTTAGGCAATTGATGACTTCTTTTTTAGTGTTTTTCTCTCAACTTCATGGCTTGCTAAATTATTTAGTCTAGCCAAAGGATAATTAAAGATTTTGGTTCATCAAGAATTGTGAGATCTAATTAGTTTTTAGTTTGTTCTTTTATATCTTTGCTATTTATATATCTTCTATGCTTGTTGAAATTATTGTTTTGACTGATTGTGAAAAAAGAGCCTTTTGTTCAATTGTCAAGATAATATATCATTAATTAGAAATTTGAATCCATAATTGTTTGAGTATTTTAATATTAATGGTAAATAACATGATTGATTACAAATATAGTTTTCAATTCTATGTTATGTGGATATATAATCTAGCTTAAATAAACATACATATGAGTTGTTGGTTAGAATTGGTAGTTTCTCTAGTTCTTAATATTCTTGGTAAATTAAATTTGAAGATCGTATCTAAGGTTGTTTATTGACAAGAGAAATAATTACAGATTGTATACTGATTATCGAAGAGGTAAGGAGAGACAGGTTGTTAGGTCGTACCAATAACCATAACCAATTTGGTAAAGATTAAAAGAATTCATCTTTGCATCAATGATCAAGTTTATGAACCCAGTCTAGAATTGTTCTTTTGGTTGGACGTCTCAACATATTAATTTTTCTTTTTAATGTTTCAACATATTGATTTTTCTTTTCATTCTTTTCATTTGCATAGAAATAAATCTATCAACATATATTTCTCTTTTCATTCTTTTCAATTGAAGATAAATAAATCTAACCAATCTCTACAAGAATGATCTTGCTTATCTATACTACAATTTTAATTTATTTTTAGCAGGAATTTAATTTGTTGGTCTCGACAGTCACCAGTTCTGCCTATTACTTGTCATGTTGCATCAGGTTTTTAGGTAGTCCTCGATAAAATAAAGTTGTGGTAATCCATCTTGTTAGGCAAACATGTTAGGTAGTTGTTAGGAGTTGTTAGCTTAAACTTCTATCTGATGTTTGTATAAATTAATGAATAATGCATCCAAAAATAAAGGTTTTTCAGAAATCTTGAAGTCTTTCTCCACTTTCACTCTTATTCTTCTTTGCTTCATATCTTTCAGATTAAAGGAGCATATAAACCTGATTTGCTTTATTGACATAGCAGATCGAACCAATGCTTTATGGTCAAGTTGCTTTAGATTGGTAGCAACTTGTTTTTGTTTATCATTACTATAAAGCAAGAGAAAAACAATATTATTTTTGTTCAAACAGGCAATCAGTAGAGAAAAAATTGTCTAACATAATGGACATTTAGTTTTATTCAATTAGTGAAAGTATCACCTAAAGAGCTTTCTTTTCAGATGTACTGATGGCTGTGCACTCTGGGTTCAAATAGGTTTATCAGTCGATTCTCAAATGCTACAAATAAATCTAAATATTTCGATAAATTTTATTGTTGTTAATCACAATGTAATTATGATCATTGCATAAAGAGAGCATAACAACAGTATACAAACCTAATTCTCTTCTACGTCACAAGAGACTCCAAAAAAAAATCTAATGGAACAACAAAAGCAAAATCTATTGGCGATTGCAGTTCTTCAACAAGAGAAGCCATCTGTCATGATGTGACTTTTCAACTGTCTGTATAGGAGAACTTGTATGTAGCAAGACAGTAAGAGTAGGATTTTTAATGTGAAAAGTTCTGGTCAGAACAAAAGTTGGTACACCAGAGTCAAATGATTATTGAGCCAAATTGACTTTGAAGATTCTTCTTGATCAATCAGGTCTTTAACAGATTTTGGTGATACTCGTTGATCCAACTCTTGTTCCTTAGTGAAATCACTCATTGTTTTGTCAAATGAGAAGCTTAGTTGTTCTGCCAATCATGATAAAATCTGCCTCGTTACTTTCATCTCGAACAATAAGCAAGATTTTGCAGCTGGTTGTTTTTGCGCATTACATTATAGACAATTTAAGAAAAAAATCAAATTATTGTTCAACTGGATCTCAGTTCAAATATAAGGAAGAGATTCACTTGATGTATAACTCACCATGGTTTTCGTATTTGTTCTCCATGTGCAGGTTGAGACCATCGCTTTGCATGTAAAGAAAAGATTCTGCATCAAATAGTTATATACTACTTGCCTCAGTAACAGAAATAGAAGACAAACAACAGAAAGTATTAACATATTTAAGTATCTTTTTTTAGAAACATCAAACCTAATAACTTTGACTCTTAGCAAATCTATTTTCAATAACTTTTAAATCGTCATTCTATTTTCTTCAATGTCATTTGCTACTTCTTGCCTTGGTTGCACTTGTTCATCCGTTTGGTTAATAGGAACTGGTTCATCAACATATCTAACTGCAATGAAGGGAACAATAAAAACCAGAATCGTAATTTGTAAAGAGCAATTTCCCTTGTTTAAACATATACCTCTCTTTTAAAACTCTGGTTTTAGGAATATCCAGATTGAAGAAAATCTTTCTAGCAGTGGAGCTTGATAGAGCAGCTACACCTATGATGAAATAAAACATAACTTAAAGGACAAATAAAGATATGTTGAAATTAATGGCTTATTAGCCTAGTGAGGAATCCCACATTAGAAAATCACAAATGGAAAGAAAGAGTTTTGTCTTATAAATTTAGGCCTGGGCTAATAGGTTAGATATCCCTGGGAGAAATATAAATAGCTCATATATTTGTATTTTGGCTTTTCCCTATTAGTTTTTGGATTTTACAATTGTGTCCAGATTTTGTAATAATTCCACTTTGGAATTATTGAAGGTTTTCAGCAGCGCCTGTGGACGTAGGTAATTATACCGAACCAAGTAAATTATTGTGTTTTTCTCTTTTCTTCTTTTACGCTTTTCATTTGATTATTTGTTTAGCATTTGTTTTTACCTGCTTCAATAATTAGTCATTATAGTTGTGTTTTATGCTTTCGCTTGTGCACAACAATTGGTATCAGAGCTCTTGGTTGTCGTAGTATGCTCTGTGGTTGTAGCGTTGTTTGATCCTCCACATCAGAAAAGAAAAATTATTCCTGAGCTGTTTGATTAAGAGCACTCTGTTATACTCTATTTATACTGTGTATGTCAGAACTGAGATAAAGTGGAAGTGCATGTCTAGGAAGGCTCTGGTTAAGGAAAGACTTGGTATTTAAGTGTATCCTGGTGACCCACCTCTTTTTCCTGGGAGCTGACCTGGTGTACTGTTCACATAAGTTGTGTTCTCTATTCTAGTATACGGTACTATTTAGAGTGTCACATTGTTTTGGTATACGGTTAGTATTCACGTATACATTGGGGAGAGTAGTTTGAAGCAGAAATGACAGCATCAACAAATGCAAAAATTGAAGTGAAAAAATTTGATAGTCGAAATAATTTTGGCTTGTGGCAAAGCAAAGTTAAGGATGTCCTGTGTCAACAAGATTTAGACATCACTTTGGAAGAAAAGAAACCAGATGAGGTCAAAGAAAAAGATTGGGAGAGACTGAATGCGAAAGTATGTGGGTTGATTCGTTCATCTCTGCAGAGAACATAAGTATCCATTCATGAAGGAAACTTCTGTTAAAATATTGTGGGAGGCGCTGGAGAATAAATACATGAAGAAAAGCAACGAGAATCGACTTTATTTATTGAAGAGGCTATATCATCTTCAGTTGAAATCGGGTATGAATATCAGTGACCACATCGATGAATTCAACCGTTTGTTAGCTGATTTGTTGAATTTGGATGAAACCTTCAAAGATGAGCAAAAGGATATGCTACTAATAGGATCTCTTCCTGATGAGTTAGATCATTTGTGCATTACACTTATTCATGGAAAGGAAAAATTATCCTTTGGAGAGGTGTGTGCAGTTTTGCTTAATTATGAAATTCGAAAGAAGGATCAGAAAGAGAATATGGATGAATCAGCAGAGGTGCTTGTAGTTAGGGGACGAAGCCAAAGCCGTAGACGAGAAAGTAGGGGAAGATCACGTTCGAAGAAAAGACCTAATAAAGATGAATGTGCCTTTTGTCATGAGAAAGGGCATTAGAAGAAGTCCGAAGTTGCAGAAGAAAGATAAGGGCAAAGCTACTTTTGATGCATATGTAGTCAAACCTGTTAATGATGATTTTGCGTTGGTCAGTCAACCATCCACATCTAGAAGTAATGAGTGGATTTTGGATACGGGTTATACTTATCATATGTGTCCACACAAGGAGTGGTTCTTCAACTTCAAAGAGCTAGAAGGTAGAGTTGTTTTCATGGGTAATGATAACTCATGTAAAACTTTGGGGATAGGTTCAATCCAGTTAAAGAATGATGATGGATCAACCAAAGTTTTGACTGAAGTTCGATACGTACCGGAGTTGACGAAGAATCTCATCTCATTGGGAGTCTTAGAATCTAAAGGCTATGGGGTAATTATTCAAGATGGAGTTTTGAAAGCTCTGTCTGGTGCTTTAGTGACTATGAAAGGCACAAGGAAGAATAACTTGTACTACTACAATGGTTGTACAGTTACTGGATCAACAGCAACAACTTTAGAGAATGATGTTGATTCAGATTCGATCAGGCTATGGCATATGCGCTTAGGACATGCAGGTGAGAAAGACTTAAGCAGTTTGATGAATCAAGGCTTGTTGAAAGGAGCAAAGACCTGTAAGTTAGATTTTTGTGAGCATTGTATTCTGGGAAAGAAGACGAGAGTGAAATTTGGGACTGTAATTCATATACCAAAGGCATTTTGGATTATGTCCATTCTGATGTTTGGGGACCTACCAGGACAGCATCCATGGGGGGTAAACATTATTTTGTCACATTTGTTGATGACGTTTCCAGAAGAGTTTGGGTGTATATGATGAAGACGAAGGATGTCGTACTTGAGATTTTCCTTAAATGGAAAAAGATGGTGGAAACTCAGACTGGAAGAAAGATTAAGTACCTCAGAACAGACAATGGAGGTGAATATAAAAGTTATCCTTTTCTGAGAATTTGTTAAGATGCTGGCAATATACGTCATTTCACAGTCAGAAACACACCGCATCAGAATGGGGTGGCAGAACGCATGAACCGAAGATTACTGGAGAAAGTTCGGTGTATGTTGTCCAATGTTGGGTTGGGTAAGGAGTTTTGGGCTGAGGCAGTGACTTTTGCATGTCATCTCATTAATCGATTACCATCAACAGCAACTGATGGTAGAACTCCATTGGAGGTTTGGTCTGGAAAACCTGTTAATGATTATGATTCTTTACATGTATTTGGGTGTACTGCGTATTATCATGTAAAAGAATCTAAGTTGGATTCGAGAGCCCAGAAAGCTATTTTTGTGGGGATTTCATCAGGGGTTAAAAGATATTGTCTATTATATCCAAATTCGAAGAAGATAATATTTAGTAGGGATGTTACTTTTGATGAATCTCCTATGTTGAAGAAGAAAACAGATGAGAATGCTGAGGATATTTCGCAGCAGGTGGAGTTTACTCGGAAACAGGTGGAGTTTGAGTCACAATTAATCCAGCTAAAATTGTTGAAAAGGAGACTATTGAAGATGATGAAGAGGTTTTCGCTTAAGAACCTCTACTACAATAAGAATCAATTGCAACGAATAGGCCAAGACGGGAGATTCGTAAACCTACTCGTTTTGTTGATATGGTAGCCTATGCACTTCCAATTGTAGACGATGAAGTTCCTTCCACTTATAGAGAAGCAGTCCAATGTTCTGAAATAGATAAGTGGAAGAATGCTATGGATGAAGAGATGCAGTCTCTTCGAAAGAATGAAACCTGGGAGCTAGCTCAACTACCAAAAGATAAGAAGGCAATTGGGTGCAAATGGGTATTCACAAAGAAATATGAATTTCCTAACAAGGAGCACGTCCGCTACAAGGCAAGGTTGGTGGCTAAAGGCTATACTCAAAGAGAAGGAATTGAATACAATGAGGCATTTTCTCCAATTGTGAAACATTCTTCCATTAGAATTTTGTTGGCCTTGGTAGCTCAGATGAATTTGGAACTAGTTCAACTTGATGTAAAAACTGCATTTTTACATGGAGACTTGGAGGAAGAAATCTATATGACTCAGACAGATGGATTCAATGTTGTTGGAAAAGAGAATTGGGTTTGCAAACTAAAAAAATCGCTTTAGGTTTGAAACAATCTCCGAGGCAGTGGTACAAGCGATTTGATCAGTTTATGATGGGTATGAGGTACACAAGAAGCAAATTTGATAGCTGTGTGTATTTTCAGAGGCTACATGATGGTTCTTTCATTTATCTGCTCTTGTATGTTGATGATATGTTGATAGATTTGAAGAATGTCAAAGAACTTGAAAGGTTGAAGACTCAGTTGAATCAAGAGTTTGAGATGAAAGATTTGGGTGAAGCAAAGAAGATACTAGGTATGGAGATTAGCAGAGATGGAGGAAGAGGCAAGGATTGTTTGAATCAGAAGCAATATTTGAAGAAGGTATTACAGCATTTTGGCATTTCAGAGCAGTCAAAACCTGTAAGTACACCACTTGCCCCTCATATGAAGCTTAATGCATCTTTATCTCCTAGTACAGATGATGTATGAGAATATATGTCTCGAGTTCCATATGCTAATGCAGTTGGTAACCTGATGTATGTTATGGTGTGTACGAGACCCGACATTTCACAGGCAGTTGGAGTTGAGAGCAAGTATATGCATGATCCTGGTAAAGGACATTGGCAAGCCGTGAAATGGATTCTACGGTATTTGTTGAAAACTGTGGATATTGGTTTGGTCTTTTAGAAGGAGGACTCACTTGGTCAAGTGGCAATCGGATATGTTGATTCAGATTACGCTGGTGATTTGGATAAACGTCAGTCAACTACTGGATATGTGTTCACTCTTGCAAGAGCTCCAGTAAGTTGGAAGTCTACCTTACAGTCAATAGTTGCTTTGTCTACAATAGAAGCAGAGTACATGGCGTTAGCAGAGGCTGTAAAGGAAGCAATTTGGCTATAAGGATTACTAAAAGAATTGGGAATGGGATAAAATAATATCACTATTTATTCGGATAGTCAGAGTGCCATTCATTTAGCAAAGAATCCAGTATTCCATGTGTCACGACCCTCAACTTATCAAAATACGTACAAATTTTTTGCATTTTCATGCATCAATCCTTAATCATCCTTCCTCGATCGTGAACAACCACACACTTAACAGTTGGGCTGTGTGTCGACGTCTAACTCACTCCACCATGCCAATTCAATTTGAAACATTATTATGAGTAAACACTTGTATAAATGTATATATATCAGAGTTGTTACATGTGTTTACATTGTTTTACATCCCCAGTGGTTACATACAAAATGCTACTGTGCTATGTCTAGTTTAGATACAAAATAATCAAGGTGTGTATACCTTAGCGATGGGATGCAACGAAATTACCAAAAAGGGAACGCCTCCAGTCACGTCCAATCTATACTCAAATCTCTGTAGAGAGGGGGAAAATAAGGGGGGTGAGCAAACCACACGCTCAGTAAGACAATCATGCGAACAGGTAGATACTGCACTATCTACGTGATCGTGATGCCATGCTCAAAAGCATTTAATTCATTGTTTATCTCAAAACATGAGTGTATGATTGTGTTAATGGTATGTAAAGCATTCATGCTATTAAAATTTAGTGCACATTTCAACTCAAAGCATGGTATATATCATCATGCATAATTCACAATAAAAGCATGGCATTAAACATCATGCATTTTCACAATAAATCATGGCATTAAACATCATGCATTCGTGCACTTTAAAAACCATTAACAAATCAATTCAACGTCAGGTCTCAGCCCATCCCTCGGGCTTTCCTGTCCCACAATCACTTCAAACATGGATTTATTCTCAAATAGTATTAGACATGTGAGATAGGCAGTTCAACAATAGGTAATAACCTCAAGGCCTATGTACATAACCTGTGATACCGGCTACACGGATCAGGTGTGCGAGATATCACCACTATCTGCTTCCACACGGGAGGTGGGTCAAATCCTACCCGCCGGTCCATAGTAGATCTCGTCCGAAGACGGCACATCACAACTCAACACGGTACAACGTACTCCATGCTACATGCACGGTACGACGTACTGCGGACCCAATCAACACATCATATCACGCCACATCTCAAACGCACGTGTGAGCCTATTTAATCGGGGCGACCTCTGTCTATCCGAAGCTCCTAACACGGCTAATTAATCATGTCAAAACAATGCACGTGTGAGCCTATTTAATCGATGTGACACCCAATCTACTCGAAGCTCCAAACACGGCAACATACAAGGTGGGCATCCAGTGCGAGACAAACTCGAGCACAATGCCAAAACAATTATAAAATCCATGTGAAAACTAGTGCCTTTTGCACTCTTTCATACTCACGAAATCATGTAGGTGGCTCAAAACTTGCAAAGTATGATTAACAAAACCAAAACACACTCATCTCTTTTGCAAATCATTTCAATGTTAGCCAACCTACCAATCATTTGCTAAAAAGCAATAAAACATGATTTTCAAAGCAATATGCTTTTGTTTTCATGCACATTGCTCAAACTCCCAACTTTTACCCTTCAGTCACCCAACAACATTTCCTAGTCTCATGCATTCTAGCAAAACATTTAAGCGCCCAAATTGCGCACAGATATCTCTAAGAGTCCACACAATTCCCTTACCTCGATTTACTTGGTGTGACACCTTTCCTTTTAGCTTCTCACGCTCTTGGCTCCACTCGCCTCGGCGTATCCTCGGAAGCTGCGATTCATTCATTAAATCGATTGAGTTAATGTATTTAACCCATAATTGACCTCACTAGTCAATATTATCCACTTATGCATTTTACAAATGCCTTAATCCACATTTTACCTCCTTTAGGTAAATCTCACAATTTATCCACTAACCACATCTTAAAATCATACCACAACACTATAAATAACTTTTACAATCTCATTCATCATTAATCTCCATACATTCCACTTTCTCACTCAAGACCATTTCTAGGTCATAATCATTCCAATGTATTTAGATAGTTTCTAACCATCCATACATGCCAAACAACTCCAAAATCAATTAAATAAACAATGTACCATAGTTGGAGTGTTAGAATCTTACCCAATTAATTTCTCCTCTTGCTCCAAATGGAAATGCCCTTAACTTCTTCAATATCAACAATGGGAAAATGCCTTCCAACTATGTTGTTCTTCTCTTTGATAGGAACAACTTTGCCTCTAATGGTCTCTCTTTAAACCTCACTGAAAATGGCTGATTTTAGAGAGAGAAAGTTAGGTTTTTGGGTTGAAAGTGGAAGATTTGTGTTTTTCTCGAAATTTTCTGATTTTCAGCACTCCTTATATAGAATTAGCTTGAGGAGATCGATCTGGTCCAAGAGGAGATCGATCTGGTCCCTTAAAATCCCTCTTTTTCACGGCATTTTTAAGCCTGAGATCGATCTGTCGAAGCATGAGATCGATCTGTTGAGGCATGAGATCGATCTGTCGAGGCATGAGATCGATCTGCTCCCAAACAGAGAGCTAAGGAGATCGATCTGGTCCATTGGAGATCGATCTGCTCTATTCTTTTGTCGAAATAAGAGCATTCTGGCTCTTCCAGATCGATCTCTCATCCCATGAGATCGATCTGCCCTTCAAAATTTCCAGATTTCCTGCAATTCCTCTGCAACAACACTTGCCAAACATCCTTAATTTGCTACCATGATCATTTCCACATTCATTCATCTTTGAGACTTGAAAATGGCATCCATCCTCACTTCATACACATTAAAACTTGTGTAGAATCTTTGTATGACCAATGGTACTTAATATAAACAAAAATGGAAGTGCACATCTTATGCAATTCTACTTCCATTTTACCAAACTATTCATAATCCATTCTACACACATTCTCCACATGTTTAAGTCCATTTCTACACATTCATACATAATGAAACTTGTATGTACGATTACCACTCTCATTACAAGTGTGTACATTACTTATGGACTTACATCAAATATACTTCACTCATGAATTCATAGTACAACTCTATTTACACTTCTATGTACATATATACCCTTATACATATACGGGGTCTCACATTCTCCCCCACTTAGAAAATTTGGTCGTCCAAATTGGAACCAATTATTCCGTGAACAACTCGGGATACCTCTCCCGCATCAAACTCTCCAATTCCCATGTGGCTTCTTCCACAGTGTGATGTTGCCAAAGTATCTTCACCAAGGGAATTGTCTTTGTCCTCAGCACTTTCTCTTTTCTGTCCAATACCCAAACTGGCTTCTCAACATAGGTCATGCCCTCATTGAGCTCCAAAGGCTCATATCTTATCACATGTGCCGGGTCCGGGTGATACTTCCTCAACATGGATACGTGGAAGACGTTATGCACACTTGCCAACTCTGGTGGCAATGCCAACCTATACGCCTTGTCTCCCACCTTATCAAGTATCTCAAATGGCTTAACTTTCCTTTCTTCCCAAATCTCATAATTCCCTTAGAAGGGAAAACTTTCAAAAACACTGACTCACCCACCTCAAACTTTAGTGGTCTCCGTCTCTTGTCAGCATAACTCTTTTGCCTGCTCTGAGCTGTCTGTAACCTCTCACATATCAATTGGACGTCCTCAGAGGCTGGTCTAACCAAGTCGGGAGCAAAGATCTGTCTGTCACCAACCTCTTCCCATCCAATTGGGGAACGACATCTACGCCCATACAATGCCTCATATGGTGCCATCCCGATACTCGCATGAAAACTGTTATTATACGCGAACTCTGCGAGTGGTAAATGGTCATCCCAGGAGCCTCCAAAATCCAATGCACACGCTCTCAACATGTCCTCCAGGGTCTGTATAGTCCTCTCTGACTGACCATCTGTCTGAGGAAGAAACGCGGTGCTAAAATTCAACTGGGTCCCCATCGCTTCCTGAAAATGTCCCCAAAAGTGGGAAGTGAAGTGGGCATCCCTATCAGAAACAATGCTCACTGGAATTCCATGTAGCCTCACTATCTCGCGCATATATAGGTTCGCTAACTGGCTCAGAGTATCGGTAGCTCTCATAGCTAGAAAATGGGCTGATTTCATCAACCGATCCACAATCACCCATATGGCATCATGACCTCTCCGGGTCCTCGGTAATCCCATCACAAAATCCATGGTGACATGCTCCCACTTCCATGTCGGTATCGGTAGAGGCTGCAATAATCCTGCAGGCTTCTGATGCTCTACCTTCACCTGCTGACAAACGAGACACTTAGCAACATATTTAGCAATGTGCTTTTTCATTCCCGACCACTAATAAACCTTTCGAAGGTTTTGATACATTTTGGTACCCCCTGGATGTATCGTATACTTCGATGAGTGAGCCTCTGTCAGGATCAACCTTCTGATCTCTGCGTCATCAGGAACACATATCCTACCTCTGAACCTCAACAATCCATCCGAACTCAACCCAAAGTCCGTCTCCATACCCCTCTGTATCTGCCCGACAATATCACTACACTGCTGATCAACTCGCTGAGCCTGTCGGATTCGATCTACCAGATCCGATTCCAACTGCAGGCTAGCTATCATAAATCCACTATCAGCGTCAGGCGGGGTCATATCCAAACTGAGGTTCATGAATTGTTCCAACCGCTCGTGTTCCCTGATCATCATAAATGATACCATCCCGAGATGCTTCCTACTCAATGCATCAGCAACCACATTTGCTTTACCCGGGTGGTATAGGATTTCACAATCATAATCCTTTAACAGCTCGAGCCATCTCCTCTGTCTCATGTTCAACTCTTTCTGTGAGAACAGGTACTTAAGGCTCTTATGATCTGTATAAACTTGAAATCTCTCACCATAGAGGTAGTGGCGCCATATCTTCAGCGCAAACACCACCGCTGCCAACTCCAAGTCATGGGTCTGGTAGTTCCTCTCATGATCCTTTAACTGTCTTGATCCATAGGCTACTACCTTCCCATCCTGCATCAATACACAGCCCAGTCCTAGGTGTGAAGCATCCGCATACACCGAGAAACCTCCTGAGCTGGTAGGAATGGTGAGTATTGGAGCTGTAGTTAATCTCCTTTTCAACTCCTCAAAACTGTCTTCACACTTTTTGTCCCACACAAACTCTACATTTTCCTCGTGAGACGTGTCAAAGGAGTAGCTAACCTCGAAAATCCCTCTACAAACCTTCGATAATACCCAGCTAAACCCAGGAAGCTTCTGATCTATGTCACTGTCTGGGGTCTCTGCCACTGAACTACGGCCTCAATCTTAGATGGATCCACTGATACTCCATCCTTTGATACTATGTGACCCAGAAAAGAGATCTGTTCCAACCAAAAGTCGCACTTACTGAGTTTAGCGTACAACTTCTTCTCTCGGAGGGTTTGTAGTACTATCCTTAAATGCCTTTCATGTTCCTCTCTAGACCTTGAATACACCAGTATATCATCAATAAACACAATAACAAATCGATCCAAATACTGGTGGAATACCTCATTCATCAAAGACATAAAAGCTGCGAGAGCATTCGTCAACCCGAATGGCATAACCATGAACTCATAATGTCCATACCGGGTGCGAAAAGCTGTCTTGGGTACATCTCCACCTCGTATCTTCAACTGATGGTACCCTGATCTCAGATCTATCTTAGAAAAGACCTGCGCTCCCTTAAGCTGATCCAACAAATCATCGATTCGTGGGAGGGGATACTTATTCTTGATGGTGGCCTTATTCAACAACCGGTAGTCTATACACAGTCGGAGGCTTCCATCCTTCTTCCTTTCAAACAGAACCGGTGCTCCCCAAGGTGAAACGCTCGGCCTGATGAACCCCTTCTCCAGCAACTCTTGTAATTTTTTCCTTAACTCCTCTAACTCAACTTGAGCCATTCTGTATGGTGGCTTGGACATCGGCTCTGTACCAGGTGCCAAATCTATACCAAACTCCATCTCCCTATCTGGAGGTAACCCTGGTAACTCATCCGGAAAGACATCTGAAAATTCCCTAACCACTAGTATGTCTTCCAATTCCGGACGTGCCTTATCCGTCTCAATCACAAAAGCGATGAATCCTTCACATTATTCTTTCCACCATTAGTATCATAAATCATCACACTTTTAATAATCATGTTCTTTAATTTCATTTCACAAAATTAACTACAAGATTGTCTATCTTTGGAAACATCAAGGTTTTAGCATGACAATCCATAATAATATGATTGGCAGCCAACCAATCCATTCCTAGGATAACATCAAAATCACTCATATTTAGTAAAATTAAATCGGCTGCCATCTCTTTACCTCCTATCTTCATTTTACAATCCCTATATATATGCTCAGTCAACTGACTATCATTCATAGGGGTAGATATCAACAACATCTTATCAAGCAGCGTGGGTTTTACATGCTTCAACAATTTACATGCAAAGGATGGCGAAATAAAGGAATGCGTGGCACCAGGATCAAACAGTACATAAGCTTCTAAATCAAAGATTTGGATGGTACCTTTTACCACATCTGATGACTGATCTGCAGTATCCTGATCCAGTGCGTGCACTCGTCCTCTGCTTACACCCACTGCTTGCTTCCCTTTTTCCTCAGCTGTAGCCCTCCTCCTCAGAGCAGCTGTACCAACTGGAGCTCTCTCTGGCTCCTTGCCCTTCTGTGGGGCTCTCTCTATCATCTCTGGGCAATCTCTGATTAAGTGCCCTGGCTTCCCACATCTGAAGCATACAACCTGAGGTCCATAACATGGTCGAGTACCATGGTACCTACCACACTTGCCATACTGTTCTGTAGTAGGCCGTGGTCCTCCAATCACGATTCCCTTAGCTGGAGCGATGGCCGGATACATGGGAGTATCAACTGTCCTCTCCCGGATCTCATCAATTCTCGACCTCTTTCCAGAGAATCTCTTGCTTCCTTTATAGCTGAAGCCTCTATCTATCATAGGTCTCTTCTTATCTCTGTCCTTCATCTTACCAACCTTTCCAAACTCCGAGGCGATTCTATCAACATCTTGTTCCCATAATTGCGCCCTGCGCACTGCCTCCTCATAGGTCGGTATATCCAGGGGAACCAATCTAGACCTGATGGTTGGTCTCAATCCATCCACAAACTTCTGGATCTTCTCGACCTCATTACCCATCGTGTTGGGATCATATCTGCCCAGGGATATAAAAGCAGTCTCATACTCATCCACAGTCCTGCTCCCTTGGGTCAGTCCCAAAAATGCCATCTTTAGCTTCCGCTGTGCGGTATCTGGGACATACTGTCTCCGGAAGGCCTCTAGAAACACATCCTAGCTGATCTCAGTATGCCGGGCTCTCAAAATAGGCCTGGTGGATTTCCACCAATGTTCTGCTGATCCCTTCAACATAAAAGCGGCAAATGCTACCATCTCGGTAGTAGTGCACTCAAAGAACCCATATAATTTCTCGATCTCATTGATCCAATCCTCAGCCGCCACTGGGTCCTTTACTCCACTGAAAGACGGCAGTCCAAACTTCTGGAACTGCCACAGTCTATCCAAATCACATCCATATCCCCAACCTCTACTGCCTGGCATAGCAACCGGCGTAGGCACATCCTGTGGGGGTGGGGTATCTGTCGTCTGAGGTCCTTGGGCTTGCCTTGCCCGTGCCTCGGGAGCTGCTGCCTGCTCGGCATCACCCTGTGTAGCGGGACTCTGTCTACCGCCAACTCCAGATAAAGATTGGGTGACCAACTCCACAATCATCTCAATGCTCCGCTCAATCCTTGCGAAGCGAGCTTCAGTACTCTCGGGTCTCTCCTCTGGACCCTGTGGAGCGTGCTCAACATCAGCCTCCACCTCAACATTCTCCTGAGCCTCGCGTGTTTCTGGCTCAACACGACCCCCAGGCCTACCTCTACGGCCTCGAGCCTGTGCTCTCATCCCTCTACCGCGACTGGTATTAGGCATACTTACTCAGTTCCCTACATTCACAACCAATTACTTAGTCAACCCATCGACATACACTATTTGTATCTAAACAAGCACAGTAACTTGGGGATGTAATTTTTCACTTATTAAGTATTTTAGACACGACACACGTCAGACCAACTCGAGCTCTGATACCAACTTCTGTCACGACCCTCAACTTATCAAAATACGTACAAATTTTTCGCATTTTCATGCATCAATCCTTAATCATCCTTCCTCGATCGTGAACAACCACACACTTAACAGTTGGGCTGTGTGTCGACGTCTAACTCACTCCACCATGCCAATTCAATTTGAAACATTATTATGAGTAAACACTTGTATAAATGTATATATATCAGAGTTGTTACATGTGTTTACATTGTTTTACATCCCCAGTGGTTACATACAAAATGCTACTGTGCTATGTCTAGTTTAGATACAAAATAATCAAGGTGTGTATACCTTTAGCGATGGGATGCAGCGAAATTACCAAAAAGGGAACGCCTCCAGTCACGTCCAATCTATACTCAAATCTCTGTAGAGAGGGGGAAAATAAGGGGGGTGAGCAAACCACACGCTCAGTAAGGCAATCATGCGAATAGGTAGATACTGCACTATCTACATGATCGTGATGCCATGCTCAAAAGCATTTAATTCATTGTTTATCTCAAAACATGAGTGTATGATTGTGTTAATGGTATGTAAAGCATTCATGCTATTAAAATTTAGTGCACATTTCAACTCAAAGCATGGTATATATCATCATGCATAATTCACAATAAAAGCATGGCATTAAACATCATGCATTTTCACAATAAAGCATGGCATTAAACATCATGCATTCGTGCACTTTAAAAACCATTAACAAATCAATTCAACGTCAGGTCTCAGCCCATCCCTCGGGCTTTCCTGTCCCACAATCACTTCAAACATGGATTTATTCTCAAATAGTATTAGACATGTGAGATAGGCAATTCAACAATAGGTAATAACCTCAAGGCCTATGTACATAACCTGTGATACCGGCTACACGGATCAGGTGTGCGGGATATCACCACTATCTGCTTCCACATGGGAGGTGGGTCAAATCCTACCCGCCGGTCCATAGCAGATCTCGTCCGAAGACGGCACATCATAACTCAACACGGTACAACGTACTCCATGCTACATGCATGGTACGACGTACTCCGTGGACCCAATCAACACATCATATCACGCCACATCTCAAACGCACGTGTGAGCCTATTTAATCGGGGCGACCTCTGTCTATCCGAAGCTCCTAACACGGCTAATTAATCATGTCAAAACAATGCACGTGTGAGCCTATTTAATCGATGTGACACCCAGTCTACTCGAAGCTCCAAACACGGCAACATACAAGGTGGGCATCCAGTGCGAGACATACACGAGCACAATGCCAAAACAATTATAAAATCCATGTGAAAACTAGTGCCTTTTGCACTCTTTCATACTCACGAAATCATGTAGGTGGCTCAAAACTTGCAAAGTATGATTAACAAAACCAAAACACACTCATCTCTTTTGCAAATCATTTCAATGTTAGCCAACCTACCAATCATTTGCTAAAAAGCAATAAAACATGATTTTCAAAGCACTATGCTTTTGTTTTCATGCACATTTCTCAAACTCCCAACTTTTACCCTTCAGTCACCCAACAACATTTCCTAGTCTCATGCATTCTAGCAAAACATTTAAGCGCCCAAATTGCGCACAGATATCTCTAAGAGTCCACACAATTCCCTTACCTCGATTTACTTGGTGTGACACCTTTCCTTTTAGCTTCTCACGCTCTTGGCTCAACTCGCCTCGGCGTATCCTCGGAAGCTGCGATTCATTCATTAAATCGATTGAGTTAATGTATTTAACCCATAATTGACATCACTAGTCAATATTATCCACTTATGCATTTTACAAATGCCTTAATCCACATTTTACCTCCTTTAGGTAAATCTCACAATTTATCCACTAACCATATCTTAAAATCATACCACAACACTATAAATAACTTTTACATATCTCATTCATCATTAATCTCCATACATTCCACTTTCTCACTCTAGACCATTTCTAGGTCATAATCATTCCAATGTATTTAGATAGTTTCTAACCATCCATACATGCCAAACAACTCCAAAATCAATTAAATAAACAATGTACCATAGTTGGAGTGTTAGAATCTTACCCAATTAATTTCTCCTCTTGCTCCAAATGGCAATGCCCTTAACTTCTTCAATATCAACAATGGGAAAATGCCTTCCAACTATGTTGTTCTTCTCTTTGATAGGAACAACTTTGCCTCTAATGGTCTCTCTTCAAACCTCACTGAAAATGGCTGATTTTAGAGAGAGAAAGTTAGGTTTTTGGGTTGAAAGTGGAAGATTTGTGTTTTTCCCGAAATTTTCTGATTTTCAGCACTCCTTATATAGAATTAGCTTGAGGAGATCGATCTGGTCCAAGAGGAGATCGATCTAGTCCCTTAAAATCCCTCTTTTTCACGACATTTTTAAGCCTGAGATCGATCTGTCGAAGCATGAGATCGATCTGTTGAGGCATAAGATCGATCTGTCGAGGCATGAGATCGATCTGCTCCCAAACAGAGAGCTAAGGAGATCGATCTGGTCCATTGGAGATCGATCTGCTCTATTCTTTTTCCCAAATAAGAGCATTCTGGCTCTTCCAGATCGATCTCTCATCCCATGAGATCGATCTGCCCTTCAAAATTTCCAGATTTCCTGCAGTTCCTCTGCAACAACACTTGCCAAACATCCTTAATTTGCTACCATGATCATTTCCACATTCATTCATCTTTGAGACTTGAAAATGGCATCCATCCTCACTTCATACACATTAAAACTTGTGTAGAATCTTTGTATGACCAATGGTACTTAATATAAACAAAAATGGAAGTGCACATCTTATGCAATTCTACTTCCATTTTACCAAACTATTCATAATCCATTCTACACACATTCTCCACATGTTTAAGTCCATTTCTACACATTCATACATAATGAAACTTGTATGTACGATTACCACTCTCATTACAAGTGTGTACATTACTTATGGACTTACATCACATATACTTCACTCATGAATTCATAGTACAACTCTATTTACACTTCTATGTACATATATACCCTTATACATATACAGGGTCTCACACCATGTTCGCACTAAGCATATTGATGTTCGATATCATTTCGTGTGGAAAATTCTGACTGAAGGGAAGATTCTCTTACAAAAATTTGGGACTACTTACAATCCCACAGATATAATGACCAAAGTGGTGACAGCAATCAACTTCAATCATTGTTTGAACTTGATTAATATTTTGAAAGTCAGAGAGATACATTTGAAGGCATTGTTGAAGGCTAATTCACCAAGGTGGAGATTTGTTGAAATTAATGGCTTATTAGCCTAGTGAGGAATCCCACATTGGAAAATCACAAAGGGAAAGAAAGAGTTTTAGCTTATAAATTTAGGCCTGGGCTAATAGGTTACATATCCCTGGGAGAAATATAAATAACTCATATATTTGTATTTTGGCTTTTCCCTATTAGTTTCTGGATTTTGCAATTGTGTACAGATTTTGTAATAATTTCACTTTGGAATTAGTGAAGGTTTTTAGCAGTGCCCGTGGACGTAGGTAATTATACCGAACCAAGTAAATTCTTGTGTTTTTCTCTTTTCTTCCTTTACGCTTTGCATTTGATTATTTATTTAGCATTTGTTTTTTACCTGCTTCAATAATTAGTCGTTATAGTTGTGTTTTATGCTTCCGCTTGTGCACAACAAGATAATATATCGTTGTGTAATGCAAGAAAAAAAGGATAAGCTTATTTGCCCAGAAATTTATGGACAAGAATTCCAACAAAAAAAATAACAACATTTGTTACAGAAAAAAGATTAGCATAATCATTAAACACATAAGCAGAAGCTCCCTATAATGTAGCTTCACTGGAGTAAAAAAGAGACGATCAACAATTTAAAAAAAAAGATGCAATAGTTGGATAGGCTTAAAAATAAAAAAGAAAAGACAAAGCTTGGTAGCATAAAACTAACAATTTATTTTGAATTCTAATATTCCTTCGATCAATGGGATCAGGACTATTTCTTGTGTAACCCTCCGTCAAACCACCGACAGTAATGAGAATTCCAATTACATCTGACACAACAAGACATAAAACGAGTAAAAAACGAATATTTTGAAAGCAATTAAATAAAGCAACCATGCTTGTTGCAAGAGAAGATATAATTTTACAAATGAGAATAAATGTTTGAGAGCAAAAAAATTTAAACAATAAAAACCTGTGAGAATGTAGTTACTGTCAACTCGAGCATCAAGTAAATAAAATAGTTGGAAATCAAGGTAATAGAATGGAATCAAGGTAACTAAATTAACTATCTTTCTTAGCTTGGTACTTCAGACGAAGTTAATCACAGCCCTACGGAAAACCACATTATATAAACTTTTCATTTTGCCAACAAACAAATTTGTAACTTCATACACCGTTCTTTCTTTAACCAAAGGTTTGAAAAAACCTTCATCCCTTTTTGGAATAGCAACTTGTAAAGGATTGCCCTAAGCACAACATAAAATAAGGATAAAGCAACAACATTTTAAAACAGCACAGTAGCATAGTCATTTCAAGCATAAGTATACATAAATTAACCAGTTTACATTTTCATCGACAACTAGCATATCCATTGAAAGAAATTTCTTGTCAGATCATGGCAGAATAGTATCCTAAATCCTCGTAACACGAACAAAAATTTTGGTGCAAGGCTTCAAGGGCTTTAATTCACTTAAGAGTTGATAGCTCATGATGATCCCAACAAATACAGAGCAAAATTAGTAATATTTAATCAACAAAAAGCAAACAATGAACAAAATAAGCTACTAAGCATCAAAGGTTCATAAATTAGTAGGATAATATTTTGCAAAACAATAGAGTAAAAATTATACGAAAATCTATTAAAAACTACTACAATATATGCAAAGAACCATCAGCATTAATAATGATGTAGCTGCACATAGGAGATAATTTATATGTAACAAACTCTATTAGTATGAGTCGATTCAAGTTGATTCTGTTACAACTATCATACTGTATATAAACCATGGTTACATAATAATCAATAGAAAAAAGGTTGGATTCATTTTACATTCTTTGACATGGCATCAGAGCTTGGGTTTCTCTAAATTTTTTTTCCCCGCCCTTCATACTTTCCCACTCTTTTTCTTTTTTTTTTTCCTTTACTTTCTATCTTTCCAAACACCTTTTCTAGATTTTTTTCCCACTTTTCCATGGTATCAAATTATGCTTCTAGCTCCTTGAAGCCTGATGAGATCCTTTCAGTCCATATTTCCTTCATCCCAATGAAAATCCCTCTCTGATCCTGGTTTCCCCAGTTCTCACCAACTCCAAATATCAATCATGGAGTCGTGCTATGAGAATGGCTCTCATGTCCAAAAACAAACTTCCTTTTGTTGATGGCTTTATCTCTGCCCCTCCAAAGTTTGATGTACTGTTTCCCGCTTGGGAATGGTGTAATACCATGGTTCTTTCTTGGTTACTGCATTCTCTCTCTCCCTCCATTGCACAAAGTGTCCTTTAGCTTAATTTTGCTTATTATGTCTGGAGAGATCATCATGATCGATTTTTCGAAGGCGATGCCTTCCGTATTTCTGAATTCCAAGAGGAGATCTACTCTTTCCGTCAAGGCACGCTCTCTGTAACTGATTACTTCACCAAACTAAAAGTTCTTTGGGATGAGATTATGAACTTGTGCTTGATTCCTTGTCGTTCTTGTGATCCATGCTGTACATTTGGTGCTCTCGATGTTGCTCGCAAATTTCGGGAGAATGACTATGTTATCAGATTCCTCAAGGGTCTTAATGATAGCTTTTCCACTATTAGATTTCAAATAATGCTCATGGACCCTCTTCCCCCAATTAACAAAGCCTCTGCTCTCATTATTCAGCAAGAACGTCAGTGAGGCATCTCCTCTGCACCAATTGCTGAGACTACTGCTCTCATCAATAAATTATCTGTTTAGCCATGATCTGGTAACACTTCTTCTTTTCGAAGGATCACTCAATCTAACAAACAACCCATCTACTCTTACTGTGGTTATTGGGGCCATGTAGTTGACAAATGATTCAAAAAGCATGGCTTCCGAGGTTGTGCAAAGAACATTTATCCTTCAGTCACAGGATCTGTTAATCAAGTTGGCACTGAGATTGCATTTGCTTCTCTTTACTCTCAGCGATCTCCAGATCCCATATCCACCCCTGCTACTTCAGTCTCGATGGCTCTCACTGAAGAACAATACAACCAGTTGCTTGTAATGCTTCAATCATTTACTATGGCTTGTTCTTCTTCTGTTCATGATGACGCAGCTGCTGTGAGTGCACAATCCTCAGGTAACCATTCTTATTTTTCTCTCCTCCTTTCATCATTGACACTAGCGCCACAGATCACATCATATGCTCCTTTGCCTATTTTGATCATTATCACTCTGTAAGTAATCTTTCTGTTGCACTTCCTAATAATCAATTTGTTACTGCAACTCACATTGGCTTAGTCAAACTCTCACCTCATTTATCTCTTGTCAATGCCTTATGTCTTCCACATTTTTCTTTCAATATTATTTCTGTTAGCAAATTAACTTCATCTCTTAATTGCTTTCTTACCTTTACTCATAATTCTTGTGTTGTTCAAGATGCTCGAACCTTCAAGATGATTGGATTAGCTAGGCTACATTTTTGTTTATATCAATTAGACTTGTCTCTCTTTTCTTGTTCTTCACAATTTTATTCACCACCTTATTCAAATTCTATTTCTACACATGTTTCCACTAGTTTATGACATTATCGACTAGGTTATGCCTATAATACTCGAATACAGTTGTTATCTGATGTTGATTCCTCTATATTTGTATCCACACAACAACATTGTGATATTTTTCACTTGGCTAAACAAAAACGTATCCCATTTTTGCTTAGCACTTGTCACTCACTTGCTTGTTTTGACCTTATCCATGTTAATATTTGGGGTCCTTACCATGTCACATTTTTGTATGATCATCACTATTGTCGATGATTTTTCTAGACACACTTGGTTATATCTCATGAAATCCAAAAGCAAAAAATCGAACCCTATTACATAATTTTTGCATTTATGTTGAAACACAATTTACAATCATGATCAAAGCAATTAGAAGTGACAATGGTCAGGATTTTAATATGCCTCATTTCTACTCCTCCAAATGGATCATTCACCAACGTTCTTGTGTCCAAACCCACTAACAAGATAGCATTGTTGAATGTAAGCACCAACATCTCTTAAATGTTGCCCGTTCCTTGCTGATCCAAGCTAGGTTACCTGACAAATTATGGGCTAACTGTATAAGTCACTCTGTTCACTTGATTAATAGACTTCTTTCCCCAGTTATAAAAAAAACCCCCCATTTGAGCTGCTTTATAATAAACATCCCACTTTCTCTCATATTCGAGTCTTTGGTTGCCTTGCCTTTGCTTCTACATTAGCTCACCCTCGGACCAAGTTTGACCCTAAAGCTACTAAATGTATATTCATCGGTTATGTTCCTGGCATCAAAGGCTATAAACTTTACAATTTGAAAACTGGTGCCATTTTTGTATCCCGTGATGTCACCTTTTATGAATCAGTTTTCCCTTTCTCATCTACATCCACTACTGTCAAAACCTTTCCTGACTTAACCAAAACCACTACAAAGTTTTCGCATTTTAACTTACCTTTCTCATCATAAATGGTTGGGCTGTGATTCGATGTTAGAATCCTCGCTTACCATATCTATCATCCACTTTCATACATACAAGTCAATACATTATCTATTGACTGTAATTTCTTTTATAATACATGTGAGCTCATATAAAATCTGATACAAATACAATCCCCATAATATATATCATATACATCACTGTGTTGTTTCTATGTTTAGATGCATAACCGTACAAAATATGTATACCTGTCGATCGATAGGAAATAGCATGGACAACAGGAATAATATCCCTCAAGCACACTCACTCTACTGCTGTTGCTCTGTAGAGAGATGTAAAGAAAGGGGGGTGAGCATACAACCCGCTCAATAAGGAAATCAGGTAAGCAAGTAGACATCTACAATATCTACTCAAAATAATGTTATACCTCGAAAACATCATTTCCTTAACTCACTTTAAAAGCATGTCTTTAATTATATATATATACTTGTACAGATTAAATCCAATGTACAGAAATCATGCTTTTGTTCTCAAATGTAGGCATGTAGTACAAAATAATGCATCTTTATAATATCACAATGCCTTTAGATAAATCATGCCATGTATATTTAAATCACAATAAATATGACATTGAAATCATTCACAACACAAAAATTGAATTCTGACCCATCCCTCAGGTCTATCCGTGTGAGATCTGAGAGTTTTAGATATATTTTAATGATGTAATAAGAATTTGAAGTGTAATTTATTGAGCTAAGTGAATTGTGGGAATTATAATTGGAGATTTATATGTTAAGTGTGTAAAATAATCATGAAGTATGAGGACAGATCGATCTGGGAGAAGGAGAGATCGATCTGGTGAGTTGAAAATGAGAAGGAATGAGGAATTTGAGGAGCAGATCGATCTCCAATGGAAGAGATCGATCTCCAAATGATTCTGTTTGAGAAAGGATCGATCTCATGAGGAAGAGATCGATCTCCAAATGATTCTGTTTGGGAGAAGATTGATCTCCTTAGGAGCAGATCGATCTCATAAAGCCATAAAGAGATCGATCTCACCCCTCGACAGATCGATCTCCTAGGCATAAAATTACCCAGATCGTCCCCAAAATTCAAACGCAGATCGATCTCACCCCTCGACAGATCGATCTCCTACCCTCAACCTATATAAGGAACCCATGTTTTTCTCCTACAAACTCACTTTCTCTCTCTTCCAAACCCATTTCCACCGAAAACCTAACTTTCTCACTCATCCAAATCACCCATTTTCGGCCGAATCAGAGGTTGTGGCAAGAAGGGAAGTTGTTCCTCATCAAAAGGAGAACAACATACTTGGAAATCGAAGGACGAATCGGATCGAGGCGTGGGTTGTGCGTCTCACAAGCTTTGGGTAATTTTTAAACCTCGATCTTGATATTTGAGCTGATTTTGATGATATTGGTGGTTGTCATTGCGTTGAAATAGCTGAGAAATGGTTAGGGATTGATGGAATTACAATGTAGTTGGAGTAATGTTGATATTTGGCAATTTTGGTAATTTTAGGAATTTTGAGCTATAAATGGAAATTTAGACAAATGTGGTGAATTAGCATAGATAATTGGTATTAGAAATGTGGAACGTCGAGATGTTGTGAATGAGGTTGTAGTTTAGGGTAGAGTTATGAGAATCGAGAGAATTGAGGTGTTATGAGCAATTATGCTCGATTTTGAGAATTGAGCTTTATGAGATAATTGAGTATTGATGTTTTAACATCGTTTGGATAGCTCGGGAGTTCCAGAGTGGAATGCGAGGCTAGTCCGTGATACGGGGGAAACGATTGCACTATACGAGGTGCAAAGAGGTAAGGGAAATCTAAACCATTTGTGTATGTGATTTGTAAACTATTATAGCATGATTTGTGGTTTACAAAACAAGCATGTTGAATGTTGTGTTGAGATTTAATTGCACACGATTTTTATAGCCGGTTGGAGCCCATAATTTTATGAGTTTATAAGCTGAGTGTGAAATTGCTTTATAAACCGTTGAATTTTGTGTGAGTAATGAATTGGGCTCTACGTTAAGGCAATATCGAGATTTGAGAAATGTGTGCGTGTTTTACCGGTTGGAACTCGGTTTTATTACGTTTTGTGTTGAGTACAAAACGGTTTTCAATTGAGTTTTATGAGTGAAAAACCCCTATGAGTTCTACGTGAAGGCAAACCAGTCTTATGTGATAAGACTTAGGTGTGTAGTGGTGAGTACACACCGGGCATTGCTCTGGTAGCATGTAAGCCCGATTTCTTCTCCGTTCTGGTAACGTGAGAATAACCCATTCTGTGGCTATGCCACGTGATACCCCATTAGTGGCTGTGCCACATTATACCCCATTGGTGGCTGTGCCACGTTATACCCCATTGGTGGCCGTTGTCACGTTGAGAAACCCCATTGGTGGCTGTGCCACGTTATACCCCATTGGTGGCCGTTGCCACGTTGAGAAACCCCATTGGTGGCTGTGCCACGTTATACCCCATTGGTGGCCGTTGCCACGTTGAGAAACCCTATTCTGTGGCTGTGCCACGCGAGAAATTAAATCAGTGGCTATGCCACGTGTGTTTAGTGGCTGTGCCACGTGCATTATTTTTACTGTGATTTTATCACGTTATTTGAGAAAGCGTTTAACGCGTTATTTTCACATGCTTTGTTATTGCTCTAGAGTGAGCCTTTTACTTCATGTTTTTACATGACTTGACACGTGAGAATGTCGTTTTGAGTACTTTCATGCTATGGTTTTCAAATGAGTTTCACATACAAATAAACATTTTGTGATGTGCATTTTGGTTTATGAAATGAGTTCCTCACCCCCTTACTGAGCGATTTAGAAGCTCACCTTGTTTTCTTTCCCCCCAGAGTTCTTCAAGTGAAAAAGGATCTCCCTGCGACGTACGGAGTAGTGGCTAGTGGAGGACTTGAGCTCCAGGCCATATATTGTATTTTGAGGTATCTTTTATCTTTTCATGTACCCAGACTATTATTGTAATTGCAGACACTTGATGTATAACATTTTATGGGATGTATTAGGATTAATTAACTTGAGATGGATTAATGTATTTGATATGATATATAAATTCTATTGATGAGATCCTGAGGAATGATAATTATGATGATGTATGACACTGCACAGGAATGCACCCTTAAAGGTGAATTAATGAGTAAAAAGTTTTAAATTAGCCCTATTTTCCGCATTTTCGGGGCGTGACAATCCGTATCATAATTAAATCAGTCAAGTGATATATCATGTGAGACTCTGTGGTGAAATGCAATAATATCCTCGACTATGGCCATATCCTATAATGGTGATCCCAGGCAACACAGTACTCGGTGTGTGGGGAAATCACTGCTGCAACGGGAGGGGGGTCAGTCTATCACAACCGCCAACTATAACCTCCTCAACTCCACAACACCACACTGTACAATGTACCCCATACCACTCGCACGGTATAACATACTCCGTGGACCCTACATCACAGTCGGGGTGCCTGCCATAGGTCTTAGCCCTCAAACCATGGAATATCATACCACGTCTCTAAATCCACATGTGAACCTCTCATAATGTGACACTCAGTCTACACGAGGAAATCAAGCATGGTTTTCAACATGTCTTATATATCATATAAAATACAGTGCGCTCCTTTGAGCGCGACTCACAGTTGACACTCCGCTCAACTACTGTTTCATAACACAAACTCAAACTCTAGTGCGAGTAAACCTCTAACAACTAGGTCATGCATAGTTCATGTTTCAAATCAAGTATGAGCAATAGGTCCAATACCATACTATGCGCAAAACTCATCAAATCAAGTACGAGCAATAGCTCAAGTACTATGTCATGTATAAATCATGAAGAATCGAGTATAAATCATGAAGAATCGAGTATGAGCAATGCTCTAGCACTCTGTCATGTATCTCATGTAAAATTCGAGTACGAGCTAATCGCTCCAGCACTTTATCATGCATGTCATGGAAATCTAGTGAGAATCACAGTCCAGCACTAATATATGTGGAAAATATATGAAATTAAGTGCGAGCTATGCTCTAGCATGATTTATTCTCACATAATTCAATAGATGGCTCTTTAAAAAGGGATGATTTTCAAAACATCAAAATCAGCACTATAAAGTGTGCTTAATTCACATCAACCTTAAATACATTAGCCCATCTATTTATTCTTCTACTAAACAATAGCAAAAACACTCAAAATGGTGGTTTTCATGCTTTTTACAACTTTTCACAAAAGTTAACTTTTTGACTAACTAGGGGCAAAATCATAATTTACCACTATCGGGTCATAATAATTATTATTCACTTTCTCTGACCCTCAGATTTTTTTAAGTGAATGTAAAAGCAGACGAAAATATGTGCAGATATTTCTAACTACTCATAAAAGTCCCTTACCTACAATCACTTGAGAAATTTTACTTTCTCAACACAGCTCGATCCAGTAGTTCGATTCGGTCCTCCAATAATCTCTAGAGCTGCATATAACCATTTATCAAGTTAATTATATTTTTTCTACTGTATTTCACATTAAATACAGTCTATTTCCCTTAATGGGCTTTAATAAACCTTAATGGGCCTAACTATGCCTTAAGCCCATTTCTATTTACTATTCATTTTCGTTGGGCCTATTGGGCTTGTGGGGCCCACCAACTCTTATTGGGATTATCCGCGACCCATTACATCACATTAGGCCTAAAATAGTTGGGCTTGGCCCATTGGACCTCTCGGCCACATGCCATGGCCAAGTGCATCCCATGCCGTCGGTCACACCATGGCATGCCGTCCATGTCCATTTGTTTAGCCAAATTCACTTAGGCATTTTCACAAATACTTGGTTGGCATGTCTTAAGCCTTTCCTATAGTTCATGTTAACATTTTATCAAACACCTTATGTGCCATATCATACAACCATCCATATGAACAAATTGATTATAACTAACCATGTCATAATCATGTATACATGCATATCAACATATGCATGTCTTAAAATCACATGGGTATTTATCAAAACTCATATACCAACTTTCGGCCATCACATGTTCATGGTGTTTTCATGTGTTTCAATCCATAAAACATATACCAATCAACTCCATATAACTCATAGATTAACATATATGAAGTTGGAAGCTTGAAATTATACCTAGTATTTGTGTTCACACTTGGCCGAAACTTTGAAGCCTCACGGTTTGCACACTATGGCTCCTTGATAGCCAATTCCAACATATGTCACTCTCCTCTCAATTTGGAACAACTTTCATGAAGATTGCAAGTCCCAAATATGCTTTTTTCCTAGTGATTTCTAGTGAGAGAAAGCTTGGAAAACTTTTCGGTTATGGTTTCTTCACTTTGCCGAAATGAAAGGATGAAGATGATTATGTGTTGGCTGGTATTTATAAGTCCATTACTTAGTCATTAAGCTAAAATCCAGCCACCTTAATTGACTTCTAAAAAGTTTAGGTAATGGTTATCATTTTAGACTTTGTTACCTTTCATTAATGGCTTTTAACTTATACTAATGGGCTTTTTAATTGGGCTTCTCGGTTTGTGCTTTTCCTTTAGGCTTTTGGGCTGAATTTTTAATACCTATTGGGCCTTCAATTGTCTCAATATTGGGCCCACAAATTAGCCCAAAAATTTGGCCCATTGGGCTTCCCAAATTCGGCCCACACTTATGATACCTTAATGGGCTTTAAAATTTCCAACTTTGGCCCATTGCGTTTTTAACCATTAAATTAAATCCAGAATTCATCCAAATAAATTTTCCTTACTTTGGAGGATGAATATCTTATATTCTAGCTAACATTATTTTTTCCCAATTTTTTTCTCCATACTTCGGTTAATTCATAACCATGGTTAGTCCACTATGGTAAAAGTCCACTTTTCTTAACTATAGTTGACTTTTTCCTTAATCATTGACTAAGTTGACTTTTTCTCAAAATTTCAGAAGTGTCATATCTTATGTTTAAACTCTCGACTTTACATTTTGGCTGTTTTCGGGAAGTGAATATACCTAAAACACCTCAAATGGCTTAAAAGGTCTTTTTTGTCCCTTTTTTGGCATTTACTCTACCTTTATGTGTTCAGGACCAAATCAAACTGACTTTCCTTCATGAACTTTCTATATTTTCACATCATAAGTTCTTCTCTTCAATCAGAATGACTTAGATCTATTCGGTTTAACTTGTAGCCTTCATAGTTCACATTAGGCCTTTATGTAGCTTTTAAGTGTTAAAGTATTTCACTAACACTTAACTCTAGTAAATACTCTTCTTATGATTTAAATAACTCAATACATGTCTATACATGTATAAATCATAAGGAACAAGCTACATAACAATATGGGTTTGTCAATCCTCCCCAACTAAGAAAATTTGGTCCTCCAAATTAGAACCAAGTCAGTCATCAAACATATGGGGGTGCTTCTCTCGCATCAGACTCTCCAATCCGATAGTCTTCAATCTTAAGACCTTCTCCTTCCTATCAGTATCTGAATCGGTCTCTCAACATATGACCTGCTCTCTCGGAGCTCCAAAGGCTCATAACTAATCACATGTGTGGGATCCGGATGATACTTCCGAAGCATCGAAATATGGAAGACGTTATGCACGCCTGACAAATTTGGTGGCAATGCCAACCTATAGGCCTTATCTCCCACTCGATCAAGTATCTCAAAGGGTCGAATATAGAGAGGACTCGACTTTCCTCTCTTCCCAAATCTCGCTATGTCCTTGGAAGGAGAAACTTTTAGGAACACAGATTCACCAATTGCAAACTCTAGTGGCCTTCGTCTCCTGTCAGCGTAACTCTTTTGTCTACTCCGAGCTGTCTTTAATCTCTCTACAATCAAACAGACGTCCTCAGATGCTTGTGTAACCAAGTCAGGAGTGAAAATCTTACGGTCACCCACTTCTTCCCATCCAATAGGGGAATGACATCTACGACCATGTAAAGCCTCATACGGTGCCATCCTGATACTCGAATGATAACTGTTGTTGTAGGCGAACTCGGCTAGTGGCAAGTGATCATCCCAGGACCCTTTAAAATCTAGCACACATGCTCTCAACATGTCCTCCAGAGTCTATATAGTCTTTTCTGATTGACCATCTGTCTGAGGATGGAAAGCGGTGCTCAAACTCAACTGGGTTCCCATGGCTTCCTGAAAATGTTCCCAAAAGTGGGAAGGGAAATGGGAATCCCTATCAGAGACTATGCTCACTAGTACACCATGTAACCTCACTACCTCGCGTACATACAGCTCTGCCAATGAACTTAGAGTATCGGTAGCTCTCATAGCTAGGAAGTGGGCTGACTTTGTCCGTTTGTCGACGATCACCCACATAGCATCGTGATTCTTGCGGGTCCTTGGTAAACCCATCATGAAATCCATAGTGATATGCTCTCATTTCCTTGTCGGTATAGGTAGAGGCTGCAATAACCCTGTAGGTTTCTGATGCTCTACCTTCACTTGCTGACATAGGAGACATTTCGCCACAAAATCTGCTACATCTCTCTTCATACCTGATAACCAGTACACCTTTCAGATGTTCTGATACATCTTGTTACTCCCCGGATGTAACGTGTACCTCGACGAATGAGTTCTGCCAATATTAGTCTCCTGAGTCCTAGATCCTTGAGAACACATAATCTGCCTCTGTACCTCAGTAGTCCATCTGAACTCAACTCAAAATCAGTCACTGTGCCCCTCTACATCTGACCACTCACATCCATGCAAAACGGATCAGTCTGCTGAGCCACTCTAATCATATCTAACAAATTCGGCTCCAAGCATAGACTAGCTATCACATAGCCTATATCCATGTCAAAAGGCACAACTCCCAGACTAAGGCTAGCAAACTGCTCTAGCAACTCATGTTCCCTAACCATCATATACGATACCATCCTTAGGCTCTTCCTGCTCAAAGCATCAGCTATAACGTTAGCCTTACTCGGATGATAAAATATCTCACAATCGTAGTCCTTCAAAAGCTCTAGCCATCTTCTCTGTCTCATGTTCAACTCCTTTTATGAGAACAGATACTTGAGGCTCTTGTGGTCGGTAAATATCTGAAACCTCTCGCCATAAAGTAGTGGCGCCGTACTTTCAACGCAAACACTACTGCTCCTTACTCCAAATCATAGGTCGGATAATTCTTCTCATGATCCTTCAACTGTCTGGATCCATAAGCAACTACCCTCCCGTCCTGTATCAATACATAGCCCAGTCCCTGATATGAAGCATCGGTATATATTGCAATTCCTCCTGAGCTGGTAGGGATAGTGAGAATCAGAGCGGTGGTCAATCGACGCTTTAACTCCTGAAAACTCTTCTCACAATCCTCGTTCCATACAAATGGTACACTCTTCTGAGTGAGACGTGTCAAAGGAGCAACTAACTTTGAAAATCCCTCAACAAATCTCTGATAGTATCCAGCTAAACCCAAAAAACTCCTGATATCAGTGACTGTCATTGACTGTTCCCACTGAACTACAACCTCTATCTTGGATTGATCAATCGATACACCATCCTTCGATACAACATGTCCTAAAAACGAGATCGGTGACAACCAAAAGTCACACTTATTGAGCTTAGCATATAACTTCTGCTCTCGTAGAGTCTGCAATACAATCTTGAGGTGCTCCTCATGCTCTTCCTCGGATCTCGAGTACACCAATATGTCATCGATGAAGACGATAACAAACTGATCTAAATATGGCTTGAACACATCGTTCATCAAAGCCATGAAAGCCACGAGAGCATTCGTCAATTCGAATGGAATAACTAAGAACTCATAATGGCCATATCGGATACGAAACACTGTCTTGGGTACATCTCCACTTCGAACTCTTAGCTGATGATACCCAGACCTCAAATCAATCTTGGAAAAGACCTGAGCTCCCCAAGGCTGATCCAACAAGTCGTCAATGCGTAGAGGGGGTATCTATTCTTGATGGTGGCCTTATTCAATAATCGATAATCTATACACAATCGGAGGCTCCCATCCTTCTTCCTTACGAATAAAACTGATGCTCCCCAAGGTGAAACACTCGGTCTAACAAAACCCCTATCCAACAACTCCTGCAACTGTCTCTTCAGCTCCTCCAGCTCAACTAAGGCCATGCAATATGGTGGTCTCGAAATAGGCTCCGTTCCAGGCACCAAGTCTATACAGAACTCCATCTCTCTATCTAGTGGTAATCCTGGCAACTCATCCAGAAAAACATATAGGTACTCACTGACCATAGAAATATCTAACAACTCCGGATGCGCCTTATCCGTATCTACCACGTACGCAATGAAACCTTGATATGTTGAAGGTTTTCTAATTCAGTAAATCATATCATAATCATAACTACTCCTTTCATTTATTTTCATTAAACTTTACAACATATCTAGTAGGGTTAGGAAACATAATTGTCTTAGCATAACAATAAAAAATAGCATGGTTTGCAGATAACCAATCCATTCCTAAGATTACATCAACGTCGCTTATACTTAGCAATATTAGATTGGCTGTCATATCCTTATTCCTTACTCTCAACTTGCTTCCCCTTCTCTTCTGCTGTCGCTCTCCTCCTCAAAGCAAAAGGATCAACTAGAGCTCTATCTGGCTCTCTACCCTTCAGTGAAGTAGTCTCAACCATCTCTGGGCAAGCTCTAGCAATATGCCCAGTTTCCCGCATCGAAAACACACTATAGGAGTCAGAGGATAAGGTCTACTTCCATGCTGTCTACCACATCTACTGCACTGTTCGGTAGTAGGTCTCTGTCCTCTAATGACAATACCTTTCATTAGAGCTATGGCCGAATAAGTAGGAGGTCTAGTAGGTCTCTCTCGTGCCTTCTCAATCTGTGGTCTCTTACCGAAGAGTCTCCTCCCTCCTCGATAATTGAAACCTCTATCTCTAGCTGACCTTTTCCTCTGTATATCTTGACTCCGACTAAACTTCCCAAACTCAGAAGCATTCCTCTCATAATCCTGCTCGCACAATTACACCCTGCGCACTGCTTCCTCATATGTGGCTATATCAAATGGGACCAATCTGGATCGCAGAATCGGTCTCAGTCCATCAATGAACCTGTGGACCTTCCTGGTCTCACTATACATGGTGTCTGGGTAATATCACCCCAGGGATAGGAATCTAGTCTCATACTTGTCCACGGACAAACTCCCCTAATTTAGTCCCAAAAACTCAGCCTGTAGTTTTCGCTATGTGGTATCAGGAAGAAATTGCCTCCTAAAGGCATCCTGAAATCTCCCAACTAATATCCGTATGTCGAGCTCTTAATATGGGTCTGTTGGACTTCCACCAATGCTCTACAGGTACCTTTAGTAGGAACGCAATGTCGTACACTCGAAGCATCCATAAAGCTTCTCCATCTTAGCAACCCACTCCTCAGCAGCAATAGGGTCCTTGACCCCACTAAAAGATGGAGGCCTAAACTTCTGGAACTATCATAATCGATCCAGATCACATCTGTACCTTAATCCACTACTACCCGAAACTGGTGGGGGTGTAGGAGCATCTGTAGAATGTGGTGCATGAGCTGGTTGTGTAGGTGTATCAGGGGCAACTGCCTCTCCTATCGCAGTTCCTACCTCCTGTCCTTGCCTACTTGGCATCGTCTGTGTCAATATCTCAACTATTGTCTCTAAACTACATGCTAATCTCGTAAAGCGCATCTTAGCACACTCTGGTACCTCAGTAGCACTTGGAGTCTCATGGGTAGGTAATAGTTCGGCAGCAACTCGTCTCTCAGGCCTATCTTCATGGCCTCGAGCCCTACCTCTCATCCCTCTACCACTACGAGTATTTGCCATATAGGTAAAGTTCCTGCATTCACAAACATGAATTTGTCTATCTCCCATCCAGTATAAACAGTTGTATCTAAACACAGCACAATACTATAGGGATGTACACTTTCCTATTTTCTAACACCAACTCAGATCAGACCAACCTCTGCTCTGATACCATTCTGTTAAGACCTTTCCTGACTGAACCAAAACCACTACAAATTTTTCGCATTTTAACTTACCTTTCTCATCATAAATGGTTGGGCTATGATTCGATGTTACAATCCTTGCTTACCATATCCATCATCCACTTTCATACATACAAGTCAGTACATTATCTATTGACTATAATATCTTTTATAATACATGTGAGCTCATATAAAATCTGATACAAATACAATCCCCATAATATATATCGTATACATCACTGTGTTATTTCTATGTTGAGATACATAACAGTCTAAAATATGTATACTTGTCGATTGATAGGAAATAGCACGGACAACAGGAATACTATCCCTCAAGCACACTCACTCTACTGCTGATGCTTGGTAGAGAGATGTAAAGAAAGGGGGTGAGCATACAACGCGCTCAATAAGAAAATCAGGTAAGCAAGTAGACATTTATAATATCTACTCAAAATAATGATATACCTCGAAAATATCATTTCCTTAACTCACTTTAAAAGAATGTCTTTAATTATATATATCTACTTGTACAGATTAAATCCCATGCACAGAAATCATGCTTTTGTTCTCAAATGTAGGCATGTAGTGCAAAATAATGCATCCTTATAATAACACAATGCCTTTAGATAAATCATGCCATGTATATTTAAATCACAATAAATATGACATTTAAATCATTCACAACACAAAAATCGAATTTCGACCCATCCCCTAGGTCTATTCGTATCATAATTAAATTAGTCAAGTGATATATCATGTGAGACTTTGTGGTGAAATGCAATAATATCCTGGAGTATGGCCATATCCAATATTGGCGATCCCAGGTAACACAGTACTCGGTGTGCGGGGCAATCACTGCTGCAACGGGATGGGGGTCAGTCCATCACAATTGCCAGATATAACCTCCTCAACTCCACAACACCACACGGTACAATGTATCCCATGCCACTCGCACGGTACAACGTACTCCGTGGACCCTACATCACAGTCGGGGTGCCTGCCATAGGTCTTAGCCCTCAAACCATGGAATATCATACCACATCTCTAAATCCACATGCAAACCTCTCATAGTATGACACTCAATCTACACAAGGAAATCAAGCATGGTTTTCAACATGTCTTATATATCACAAAAAATACAGTACGTGCTTTTGAGGGCGACTCATAGTCGACACTCCGCTCAAACACTGTTTCACATCACAAACTCAAACTCTAGTACGAGTAAACCTCCAGCAACTAGGTCATGCATAGTTCATGTTTCAAATCAAGTATGAGCAATAGCTCCAATACCATGCTTTGCACAAAACTCATCAAATCAATTATGAGCAATAGCTCAAGTACTATGTCAAGTATAAATCATGAAGAATTGAGTACAAGCAACACTCTAGCACTCTATCATGTATCTCATGTAAAATTTGAGTACGAGCGAATTGCTCCAGCACTCTCTCATGCATAAATCATAAAAACTGAGTACGAGTAATAACTCCAGCACTCTATCATGCATGTCATGGAAATCTACTACGAATCACAATCTAGCACTAATATATGTGGAAAATATATGAAATCAAGTGCGAGTTGTGCTCTAGCACGATTTATTCTCACATAATTCGATAGATGGCTCTTTAAAAAGGGATGATTTTTGAAACATCAAAATCAGCACTATAAAGTATGCTTAATTCACATCAACCTTACAAACATTAGCCCATCTATTTATTCTTCTATTAAACAATAGCAAAAATACTCAAAATGGTGGTTTCCATGCTTTTTACAACTTTTCACAAAAGTTGACTTTTTGACTAAATAGGGGTAAAATCGTAATTTGCTACTATCGGGTCATAATAATTATTATTCACTTTCTCTGACCCTCAGATTTTTTAAGTGAATGTAAAAGTAGACAAAAATACGTGCAGGCATCTCTAACTACTCACAAAAGTCCCTTACTTGCAATCACTCGAGAAATTTTACTTTCTCAACGTTGTTCGATCCAGTAGTCTGATTCGCTCCTCCAATAATCTCTGGAGCTGCATATAACCATTTATCAGGTTAATTATATTTTTCTACTATATTTCACATTAAATACAGTCTATTTCCCTTAATGGGCTTTAATAAACCTTAATGGGACTAACTATGCCTTAAGCTCATTTCTAATTTACTATTCATTTTCATTAGGCCTATTGGGCTTATGGGGCCCACCAACTCTTATTGGGCTTATCCGCGACCCATTACATCACATTGGCCCTAAAATAATTAGGCTTGGCCCATTGGACCTCTCGGCTACATGCCATGGCCGAGAGCATCCCATGCCGTCAGTCACACCATGGCATGCTGTCCATGTCCATTTGTTTAGCCAAATTCACTTAGGCATTTTCACAAACACTTGGTCGGCATGTCTTAAGCCTTTCCTATAGTTCATGTTGGCATTTTATCAAACACCTTATGTGCCATATCATACAACCATCCATATGAACAAATTGATTATAACTAACCATGTCATAATCATGTATACATGCATATCAACCTTTACATGTCTTAAAATCACATGGCTATTTATCAAAACTCATTTACCAAATTTCGATCATCACATGTTCATGGTTTTTTCATGTGTTTCAATCCATAAAACATATACCAATCAACTCCATATAACTCATAGATTAACATATATGAAGTTGGAAGCTTGAAATTATACCTAGTATTTGTGTTCACACTTGGTCGAAACTTTGAAGCCTCACGGTTTGCACACTATGGCTTCTTGATAGCCAATTCCAACATATGTCACTCTCCTCTCAATTTGGAACAACTTTCATGAAGATTTCAAGTTCCAAATATGCCTTTTTCCTAGTGATTTCTAGTGAGAGAAAGCTTGGAAAACTTTTCGGTTATGGTTTCTTCACTTTGCCGAAAATGAAAGGATGAAGAGGATTATGTGTTGGCTGGTATTTATAAGTCCATTACTTAGTCATTAAGCTAAAATCCAGCCACCTTAATTGACTTCCAAAATGTTTAGGTAATGGTTATCATTTTAGACTTTGTTACCTTTCATTAATGGCTTTTAACTTATAGTAATGGGCTTTTTAATTGGGCTTCTCAGTTTGGTCTTTTCCTTTGGGCTTTTGGGCTGGAATTTTTACTACCTATTGGGCCTTCAATTGTCTCAATATTGGGCCCACAAATTAGCCCAACAATTCAGCCCATTGGGCTTCCCAAATTCGGCCCACACTTATGATACCTTAAAAGGCTTTAAAATTTCCAACTTTGGCCCATTGCGTTTTTAACCATTAAATTAAATCCGAAATTCATCCAAATAAATTTTCCTTAATTCGGAGGATGAATATCTTATATTCTAGCTAACATTAGTTTTCCCAAATTTTTTCTCCATAATTAGGTTAATTCCTAACCATGGTTAGTCAAATATGGTAAAAGTCCACTTTTCTTAACTATAGTTGACTTTTTCCTTAATCATTGTCCAAGTTTACTTTTTCTCAAAATTTTGAAAGTATCATATCTTATGTTTTACACTCTCATCTTTACGTTTCGGCCATTTCCAGGATGTGAATATACCTAAAACACCTCGAACGGCTTAAAAGGTCTGTTTTGCCCCTTTTTTGGCATTTACTCTACCTTTATATGTTCGAGACCAAATCAAACTGACTTTCCTTCATTAACTTTCTATATTTTCACGTCATAAGTTCTTATCTTCAGTCAGAATGATTTAGATCCATTCGGTTTAACCTATAGCCTTCATAGTTCACATTAGGCCTTTTGTAGATTTTAAGTGTTAAAGCATTTCACTAACACTTAAATCTAGTAAATACTCTTCTTATGATTTAAATAACTCAATACATGTCTATACATGTATAAATCATAAGGAATAAGCTACATAAAAATATGGGTCTGACAACTACTGTTCCCTCCTAATCCTGTTTTCCTTACCCCCTCTCTTCCCTCACTTACACCCAACCTCAATGATGACACCCTTGTCTCTTTTTATTCTCCCCCTCCTGATCATGACACTTCTACTACTGATATTCATCATATTAATGATACTGCAAATATTCAACCTTCTTCTACTACATCAATTGTTTGAAGGCCTAACCGCACATGCCATACCCTTGCATATCTCAATGATTACCATTGTGGTTTAACGACACTCAATCATTCTCATAATATGCATTATGTTCACCAGAATTCTACTACACCTTAGCCTTTATCTTCAATTTTATCTTACTCTTATTGCTCTCCCTCACAACAACACTTCTCTGCCACCATCACTTCCATACCAAAACCAGGCACTTATAACCAAGCTATTCAACATGACTGTTGGAGACAAGCCATGCAAGCTGAGCTTGATGCATTACGAGACAACAACACTTGGATTGTCATTGATTTACCTACTTCTAAGAAAGCAATTGGTTGCAAATGGGTGTGTCGTATTAAATATAGAGCTAATGGTCAGATTGAGCGCTACGAGGCTTATTTGGTTGCACAAGGCTTCACACAACAACATAGTCTTAATTATGTTGATACCTTTTCTCCTGTTGCCAAAATGAGCACTATTCGTACCTTATTGGTTGTCTCTGCTGCCAAAAATTGGATTCTTCATCAATTAGACATCAACAAAGCATTTTTGGATGGTGATATTCATGAAGAAGTATATATGCAACTACCACCAGGATATCTTGATGCAAAACTAGGGCAAGTATGTAAACTCTTCAAGTATCTTTATGGCCTTAAACAGGCCAATCGTCAATGGTATTCTAAATTGACCACTGCCTTACTTAACAAAGGTTTCTAGTAGGCTACTTCAAATTACTCTTTTTTCTACAACATGTTAACTCTTCTTTCATTGCCCTCTTGATATATGTTGATGATGCGGTACTTGCTAGTGATAATGCAACTCTTATATCTGACATGAAGCCTTATCTTCATGATTCTTTTAAGATCAAGGATTTGGGTACCTTGAAGTATTTCCTTGGTCATAAAGTTGCTCGATCTGCATAAGGGATCAATTTATGCCAACGCAAGTATGCATTGGATATCCTTTAAGATACTGCCTTTCTTGGCTGTAAACCAGCTCCTACTTCAGCCACTCCTTTCTTGAAGCTATCCAAACTCTCTGGTTCTCCATTGGCTGACCCTTCTTCCTATAGATGCCTTGTTGGTCGACTAATTTACTTAACATATACAAGGCCTGACCTAGCTTTTGCTGTGCAACAGCTATCCTAATTCTTAGGCCAACCGACTTTAGTACACGTCACTGTTGTCCATCGCATACTCTAATATATCACAGCTACACCAGGTTAAGGCTTATTTTTCCCTGCAAAATCTGATCTCCAACTCAAAGCATTCAGTGACTTAGATTGGGCTTCCTGCATTGACACCAGGAAATCACTCACTTGTTATTGCATCTTTCTTGGGGATGCTCTTATCTCTTGAAAATCAAAGAAATAGTCTACCATTTCTTAATCCACTTCTGAAGTTGAGTACCGAGCCCTTACTTCTCCCACGTACAAACTCCAATGGCTTTTTTACTTGCTTCCTGAACTGCAGGTCTCTCATTTTTCCCCAGCTTCCATCTACTGTAATAGCAAGTCTGACATTGCTATTGCTGAAAATCCTATCTTCCATGAAAGGACAAAGCCCATAGAGATTGATTGTCATCTTATTCATTATAAACTACAAGCTGGTGTCATTCGCCTTTTCCATGTTTCCTCTTCTGTTCAACTTGCTGATCTCTTCACTAAGGCACACTCCTCTCCCCAATTCCTTCACTATCTCTCTAAGCTTGGTGTCCAAAATCTTTACACCCCAAGCTTGAGGGGGGATACTTGTAAGACCTGTATTTTTTTCATGTAGCCCTTATGAATTCATAAGTATATACATGTACTTGCTATGTGAAGCATAAATGATGTAAAGTCCATAAGGTTGATGTATACATTTGTAATATGAGTTTGTGATGTAAGTACAAGTTTAGTTATGTATGAAAATGAAGAAATGGACTTTTATATGTGATGAATGTAAGTGGAATGGAAAATGGGTAGTGTGGTAAAATGGAATGAAGTAGTATGAGTTATATACTTCCATTTAGGTTTGTATTGTATACCTTTGGTTATACAATGAATACACATAAGTTTTAATGTGCATGAAGTATGAATGAATGTCATTTTCAAGTCTTAAAGGTGGTTGGATGAGAAAGTGACTATGGCAACAAAATTATGGATATTTTGTGTGAGTTACTATAGAAAACTGCAGCATAATTTAGAAAATATGAATGGCAAATCGATCTGAAAGAGCCAAAAATGCTCTTGTTTGAGCAATGGAACAAGGCAGATCGATCTCCAATGGGACTAGATCGATGTCCTTAGCTTTCGACCAAGAGTAGATCAATCCCATCCTTGTGCCAGATCGATTTGTTTAGTTCTCTACTCGGAGAAGATCGATCTCATCACTTAGGGAAGATCGATCTCATGAAATCCAATGCACTGAAAAGTAAGGCGGTAAAAAAGGAGAGATCGATCCTCTCACCATACAGATTGAGCTCCTAGTGAAATTTCTATATAAGGAACGAGATTTTAGGCTGAAAGACACAGTGACCTAAAACCTCTCAATTTTGCTTAAGTGTTCAAACCCTTTTCCTAGACAAACCACCCTTTCTAGCCAGAATTAAGAGACGTTTCCTTCTACGAAGTTGTTCGTTAGCCAGAGAAGAGCAACATAGTTGGAAACGAGACCTCGATACGATAGATCAAAGGTGTTGATTGATGTTAAGATATTTTGGACTAAGTGACAAGAAAAGCAAACTAGGTAAGCTTTAAGACTACTAAATTCTAGTATGTTAACCTAGCTATTGCTATGAACCTATTCATATATGGGAAGATAGCTAGAAGTGACTATAACATGTAAAGTCACTAAGGACCTATGTTAGGTCAAACAGGAAATAAGAGAAGTAAATGGTGTTTTGATGATTCGAGATTTATAGAAATGATGAATGATACGTTTGATGTGTATCCGCAACGTTCGGAGAGATAGACAGATCTGTAGACGTAAAAGGTGACATGTGAAACAATGTAAGACAAAAAAATACGTTGTAAGATCAAGGTAAGAGACTAATGTAAGCTATAGAGATAGCTATATGTATGTTTTCTTATCTGCTGTGTGCAAATGTATGTGATACTATATAGATATCAATATATCTAGAAGAAAAATATGTATGGAAATAAAGTCGACGGAAAGAGTTTCATGACTTCCATATATGATTGCTATGAAAAGAGGTTTTTCAAACATTTTGAGAAAGAATGAAAATAGATAAGCTCTGATTTTAACCAATTGTATAAAATGTGTATAAAGAGTGATTGAAGGAAGTTTACCCTCTCACTCATACTCAGTGAAAGGAGCAGTTCTATTTCTTTTATGTGTGAAATCGTGATTAGAGCATGAAAGGCAACGGCAAATTAACCAGCCTTGTTGTACATTATTTTCAAAGGGATTTTAAATAAACAAAAGAGTGCTTGATGCCTCGATGATACTGTGTGTTCCATTCAAGAGCTCGCATGTCATTTGAGACAACGAAAATGGGTGATAAGGATCCATGGGAGCATGATGTACCATGAGTGTTAGCCTTGGGGTACGATGTGAAGTGACTATCTATGTGATATTTGTGTGAGCTGAAGGGATGGTTGATCCACCTCCCCAAGCATAGGGTTTTCGCACACCTGATCAGTGTAGCCTAGAATCTAACTATAGCCATAAGTCTTTATGTATCTGAGTGATACGATATTGTCACTACTGTGTGAGGTGACAGATATCTTCATTTGCTGTGTGTCTGGGAATATGTGATAACCCATATACAATGTCTCACATATATTGATTTGATTAATGAAAAACATTATATATATATGAACTATGCGAATAGATTTTGTTATGAGAAACTGTGTGCTACTATGTGAAAAGTGATTTCAAGTGTGAACTGTGTAATGTTAAACCCCAATGGTTTTGGATTATTGTACTGTGTGAATATGCATATACCCATCTAGTAAATTTATGATTTCACATTGATGGAAGTTGTTTAAAAGAGCATGCATATCGTTTATAAGGGAAATGACATATATGTATTTTAGCATGTAGATACTGTAGTTATCTACCTGCTTGCACATTTTCCTTATTGAGCGTGTTATGCTCACCCCCTTATTTCCTCCTCCACAGATAATATGCAATAGTGAGTACTGCAGTCATCCCTGCTAAGGTGTTCTCCAGTCCTCCAGCAGTATAGAGAGGTATACACGTGTGATATGTTGAGAAAAATTTTGTATCCTGTAAATTAATACACAGTCTAGTGATATTTTGTACGAAAGGGATGTATAGTTAATAGAAACTGATGTAAACGCTTCTGCATATTTATAAAAGTTCAGTTTCTATTCTATGTAATTAAAATGGATTGATATTAGGTATGGATTGGATGTTGACTTACAACCCAACTATAAGTGGTAAGTGGTAAGGTAAAGGCCACAGACTGGTATAGAGGGTATACTGATCATAAGAGCCTCAAATATCTGTTTTCACAGAAAGAGTTGAATATGAGGCAGAGACGGTGGACAGAGCTTCTGAAAGATTATGAGTGCGAGATATTATACCATTCAGGAAAGGCTAATGTTGTAACTGATGCCCTGAATAGAAAAAGCCTCGGAATGGTATCGCACATGAATGTTAGGGAATATGAGCTGCTCGAGCAGTTTGCTCACTTCAGGTTGGATTTAAACCCTCTTGATATTGACAGAGATGGTGTGATAGCTAGCCTGCGAGTGGAATCGAATTTGATTGACCAGATACGCCAGGCTTAGCATGCCGATCTCTGCATGAGGATCGTGCGAGTCAAATTCAGAGGGGTGATGTGGTCGATTTCTTAGTGAGTGATGATGGCTTACTGAGATTTAGAGGAAGGATTTGCGTTCCCGATGACCCAGAGTTAGAGAGATTGATTTTGATAGAAGCTCATTCATCGAGATACACATTGCATCCGGAAGGTAACAAATTGTACCAGAACCTCTAAAAATTGTATTGGTGGTCAGGGATGAAGCGAGATATTGCATATTTTATGGCAAGATGTCTTGTATGTCAGCAAGTGAAGGTAGAGCATCAGAAACTTACAGGGTTATTACAGCCTCTACCAGTACCGACTTGGAAATGGAAGCATGTCACCATGGATTTCATCATAGGATTGTCGAGGACTAAGAGGAACCATGATGCTATCTGGGTTGTGGTTGACAGATTGACAAAATCTGCCCACTTTCTAGCTATGAAATCTACAGATACTCTAACTAGTTTGGCTGAGTTGTATGTACAAGAGATAGTGAGGCTACATGGTGTTCCATTGAGCATTGTACCGGATAGGGATTCCTGCTTCACTTCTCATTTTTGGGAACAATTTCAGGAAGCTATGGGAACTTGCTTGAATTTCAGTATTGCTTTCCACCATTAAACTAATGGTTAGTCAGAAAGAACCATCCAAACATTAGAGGATATGTTGAGAGCAAGTGTTTTGGATTTTACAGGCTCTTGGGATGATCACCTACCGTTAGTCAAATTTTCATACAACAATAGTTATCACTCAAGTATAGGGATGGCACCATATGAGGCCTTGTACGGTAGAAGGTGTCGATCCCCTATTAGTTAGGAAGAAGTGGGTGAGAGGAAAATGTTTGCTCCTGATTTGGTATAACAAGCCTTTGAGGTTTTTTAGTTGATATGTGAGAGATTGAGAACAGCTCAGAGCAGACAGAAAAGTTATGTTGACATAAGACGTAGGCTATTAGAGTTCACTATGGATGACTCGGTATTTTTGAAAGTTTCTCCCTCGAAAGTGATTATGAGGTTCGGTAAGAAGGGAAAGTTGAGCCCTTGGTATATCAGACCGTTTGAGATACTGGAGCGAGTGGGAGATAAGGCATACATAATTGCATTGCCACCAGAGTTGGCAAGCATACATAATGTCTTCCACATATCGATGCTTCGAAAGTACCATCTAAAACCAAATCATGTGATTCGGTATGAGCCATTAGAGCTCAAAGAGGATTTGTCTTATGTAGAGAAATCGATTCGGATATTGGATAGAAAAGAGAAAGTGTTACAGAATAAGACGATTCTGTTTTTAAGGTTCTCTAGCAGCATCATAATTCGAAAGAATCGACATGGGAGCTAGAGAACTTGATAGGGAGAAGTACGCCCAACATTTTGAAGAGTAACTTGGTTCTAATTTGGAGGATCAAATTCTTTTAAGGAGGGGAGGAATGTAACCCGTACTTTTTTCATGTAGCCCTTATGAATTCATAAGTATATACATGTACATGCTATGTGAAGCATAAATGATGTAAAGTCCAAAAGGTTGATGTACACACTTGTAATATGAGTTTGTGATGTAAGTACAAGTTTAGTTCTGTATGAATATGAAGAAATGGACTTTTGTATGTGATGAATGTAAGTGGAATGGAAAATGGGTAGTGTGGTAAAATGGAATGAAGTAGCATGAGTTTTATACTTCCATTTAGGTTTGTATTGTATACCTTTGGTTATATGAATGGACACAAGTTTTAATGTGCATAAAGTATGAATGAATTTCATTTTCAAGTCCTAAAGGTGGTTGGATGAGAAAGTGACTATGGCAGTAAAATTAAGGATATTTTGTGTGAGTTACTGCAGAAAACTGCAGCAAAATCTAGAAAATATGAATAGATCTTTTAGGAGGGAAGATCAATCTGGAAGAGCAAAAAATGCTCTTGTTTGAGCAATAGAACAGGGCAAATAGATCTCTAATGGGACCAGATCGATGTTCTTAGCTCTCAGTCAAGAGCAGATCGATCCCATCCTTGTGCCAGATCAATCTATTTAGCTCTCTGCCTGGAGAAGATCGATCTCATCACTTAGGGTAGATTGATCTCATGAAATCCAATGCACTAAAAAGTAAGGCGGTAAAGTAGGAGAGATCGATCCTCTCACCATGCAGATCGATCTCCTAGTGGAATTTCTATATAAGGAACGGGAGTTTAGGCTGAAGGACACAGTGACTTAAAACCTCTCAATTTTGCTTAAGTGTTCAAACCCTTTTCCTAGACAAACCACCTTTTCTAGCCAGAATTAAGAGACGTTTCCTTATACGAAGTTCTTTGTTAGCCAGAAAAGAGCAACATAGTTGGAAATGAGACCTCGATACGATAGATCGAAGGTGTTGATCAATATTAAGAGATTTTGGACCAAGTGGCAAGAAAAGTAAACTAGGTAAGCTTTCAGGCTACTAAATTCTAGTATGTTAACCTAGCTACGGCTATGAACCTATTGATATATGGGAAGATAGCTAGAAGTGACTATAATAACATGTAAAGTCACTAAGGACCTATGTTAGGTCAAAGAGGAAATAAGAGAAATAAATGGTGTTTTGATGATTCGAGTTTTATTGATACGTTTGATGTGTATCCGTAGTGTCCGGAGAGATAGATGGAGCTGTAGATGTAAAAGGTGACATGTGATGCAATGTAAGACAAAAAGATACGCTGCAAGATCGAGGTAAGGGGCTTATGTAAGCTATAGAGATGGCTATATGTATGTTTTCTTATCTTCTGTGTGCAAATGTATGTGATAGTATATAGATATCGATATATCTAGAAAAAAACTACGTATGGAAATAAAGTCGATGGTAAGAGTTTCATGACTTCTATAATTGTTGTGAAAAGAGATTTTTCAAACATTTTGAGAACGAATGAAAATAGACAAGCTCCGGTTCTAACCAATTTTCTAAAATGTGTATAAAGAGTGATTGAAGGGAGTTTACCCTCTCACTCATACTCAGTGAAAGGAGAAGTTCTATTTCTTTTCTGTGTAAAATCGTGATTAGAGCATGAGAGGCAACGATAAATTAACTAGCCCCGCTCTCACATTATTTTAAAGGGATTTTAAGAAAACAAAAGAGTACTTGATGCCTCGATGATACTGTGTTCCACTCAAGAGCTCACATGTGATTTAAGACAACGAAAATGGGTGATAAGGATCAACTAGAGCACAATATACTGTGATCGTTAGCCATGAGGTACGATATGCCGTGACTATCTGTGTGATATTTGTGTCAGCTGAAGGGATGGTTGATCCGCCTCCCCAACTGTAGCGTTCCTGTACACCTGATCAGTGTAGCCTAGAATTCGACTATGGCCATAAGTCTTTATGTATCTGAGTGATAGGATATTGTCACTACTGTGTGAGGTGACAGATATCCTCCTTTGCTATGTGTCTGGGAATATGTGATAACCCATATACAATGTCTCACATATATTTATTTGATCAATGAAAATCATTATAGATATATATGAACTGTGTGAATAGATTTTGCTATGTGAAAAGTGATTTCATGTGTTAACTGTGTGATGTTAAAGCCCAGTGGTTTTAGATGATTTTACTGTGTGAATATGCATATAACCATATAGCGAATTAATGATTTCGCATTGATGGAAGTTGTTTAAAAGAGCATGCATATTGTTTATAAGGGAAATGGCATATATGTATTTTAGCATGTAGATAGTGTAGTTATCTATCTGCTTGCACATTTTCCTTACTGAGCGTGTTATGCTCACCCTCTTATTTTCTCCTCCACAGATACTACATAGTAGTGAGTACTACAGTCATCCCTGTTAAGGTGTTCTCCAGTCCTCCAACAGTATAGAGAGGTATACACTTGTGATGTGTTGAGAAACATTTTGTATCCTGTAAATTAATGCACAGTCTAGTGATATTTTGTACGAAAGGGATGTATAGTTAATAGAAACTGATGTAAACGCTTCCGCATATTTATAAAAGTTCAGTTTCTATTCTATGTAATTAAAATGGATAGATATTAGGTGTGGATTGGTTGTTGACTCACAACCTAACTATAAGTGATAAGTGGTAAGGTAAAGGTCACAGACTGGTATAGAGGGTATCTGTGTGAGTGTTCATGACACTACTACAACATATGCAAACAACCATCAACATCAATAATGATGCAGCTGCACATAGGAGATAATTTATATGTAACAAACTCTGTTAGTATAAGTTGATTCAAGTTGATTTTGTTACAACTGCCATACTGTATATAAATCACAGTTATACAATAATCAATAGAAAAAAGGTTGGATTCATTTTACATTCTTTGACAAAAACAAAGCTATTTAATTCAAGTAAATAATCCAAAACAGGAAAATTACCAGCAAAGGAACAATTTTGACAAAAATCTAAATTGTATCAAGTCATGTATCAGTTACTACACCGAGCGAAAAGCAAGCACATATAGAATTATCACACCCCCAAACTTGAGCTTTTGCTTGTCCTCAAGCAAAACAAACTACATGTAGGAATTGACAAGTACTAAACATATTGATCTCCCTAATATTCTCCTCAAAGAAAAAGTACCAACTCTGAAATCAAAGATTCACAATTATAAGCTTAACACTTAGAATCATCCAATCATAAGTCCTAACCCAAATTGGACTCCTCGTGTGTGTGTGTGTCAAAATGTCAAAGCCACTACTCAGTACATTACCCGGATCAGATTATGCAAACAAAGTGAATGCAAAGTCAATGACAAGTGATCATTCCCATAAGTTTGCTTTTCACTTCTCTCTCCACTAATGTAGTCACACTTAACCAAAGATCAATAGGACTTTGTTAAGCTTGTAACGTAAGGCTGGGGCTAAGGTATGATAAAGTCGATTTAGGTTTAATTATCCCTTGACATGCATTACTTCTAGGATCTTTAATGTAAGAGCTCATATTTATTTCCCCCAAACTTATTTATTTAGCTAAACATTTATTCTATTTTTGTATTTTTCTTCTTCTTTTTTTTTTCAATTTTTTTCATATATACTCCTTCACTATCACTTAATACCCATATGTACAAAGCTCATGATATATCCTAATGAATTTTCATGCTTTTGGGGTAAGGGATAGGAATAGAGTGTTTAAGCTAAGGAAAATTTTGTAGGTGTATTTACAGAGAAAAACTTATTTAGCTCAGATGGGTGACTAGGGATGAAATATGTATAAGGATGGCTAGAAAAGCTCAAACGATCCAAAGATGGCCTAAATCATTTCCCTAATTAAGTGTGATCTAATATTTAACCTCAAGATCAGATCAAACAAATTCTTGAATATGATGCACAAAATCAACTGCACAAATGCAATCCTATGTCCACATAAGCTTTCTCTAAATAAATATATAGATTCATGACATGACATGTGCATTAGATGAGGAAATCACAATCAGAATCAAGAAAAATTCAAGAATTCAACTTCATGTTTTTCCTATAATCATGCTTCTTATTCAATCACAGTCAGACTAAATCATGGGTTTATATCATCGGAATATGGGAAAATTACATGCTAATTACTAAATCATCCTAAAATCAAACAATGAAAGCTCATAATTTCGAAAACATTTTGCAATTTTGCCCAAAAATTTTCAAAAATGCTCATGTGATATCCCCTCCCCTAAACTTAAAGTGCACAGTTTCCTCAGTGTGCAAATAACTTAAGAATTGAAGCTCAATTATAAAATACTCCCATTTATGATGATGATGATGATGATGAACAATTGAAGCTTGATTGAAACATACTAGAAAAGCAATCTGCAAAAGAAATAAAGAAAACAAAACAACGGAAAAGAGGAAAAAAACTAAACAAAAAGTAAAAAGAGAGATAAAACACATCAAACGCAGCTGAAGAAAACGACACTCAGCAGCAGGGTTAGAAGTAGAAGGGTCAGCCAAAGTGGTGATAGAGTGCTGAAAGTCAAATCCTCCTGAGCTCTATCTAGTTCCCTCTTTCTATCAGATATCTTATGCTTAAGCATTATATCCTCCCTAACCTCCATCTTAAAACACTCTTGAGAGTCATCAGGGAAATTCAAAGGTTTGAAAACATGAAATGTCACCTCTTGATTTAGGACTCTTATAGTCAATTCCCCCTTTTGTACATCAATTAATGTTCTACCAGTAGCTAGAAAAGGTCTACCTAAAATAATGGGGACGTCCCTGTCTTCCTCTATGTCCAACATGATAAAGTCTGCAGGGAAAATAAATTTATCCACCTTAACTAGCACGTCCTCAATTACCCCCTTGGGATATTTAATAGATTTATCAGCTAGCTGAATGGTCACTATGGTAGGCTTGGCATCCCTTATTCCTAACTTCTGGTAAATAGACCAAGGCATCAAATTGATACTAACTCCTAGATCACACAAAGCTCTACCAAAAACTTGATCTCCTATGGTGCATGGTATGGTAAAACTCCCTGGATCTTTGAGCTTGGGTGGTAATTTCTTTTGAATAATGGCAATACACTCCTCAGTCAAGGCCACCTTCTCATAATCCTCTAATCATATTTTCTGTGAGAGGATATCCTTCATAAATTTCACATAACTCGACATTTGCTCTAAAGTATCTGCGAAAGGAATGTTGATGTGAAGCTTCTTAAAAACCTCGAGAAATTTAGCAAATTACTGATCGAGCTTATGGTTTTGGAACCTCTGAGGAAAAGGCACTGGTGGTCTAACTGGAGGAAGTGTAGTGGTAACATGTGTAGCATCAGATGAAGAGGAAGGTTGTAAAGAAGAAGGTAAAGATGAAGAAGCGCCTAACTTAGATTCCTTTGCAGCCTGATCCTGATGTTCCTGCTCTGTCTGAACTGCCTCTTTAGAACATAGGGATTCTTCAACTATGGGCTTAATAAGACTGGACTTAACATATGGTTCATCTAGCTCTCTGCCGCTCCTAAGGGTTATGGCCTTAACATGTTCTTTACCCTCCCTTTGCCTAACAGGGTTAGCTTTAGTATTACTAGGGAGGGTCCCTTGTGGATGCTGGCTAAGATCACTAGCTATTTGTCCAACTTGAACTTCTAAATTCTTAATTGAAGCGGCTTGATTTTGCAAGATAGTCGTGAACATCTCCTCAAGCGAGGGCTTCTTCTCAGCTGCAGCTCCTGGTGCAGGTAAGTACTGTGGTTTCATAGGTGGTGGTGGTGATGGATGATGTCGACATTTATGTGGGGATGAGTGATGAGGTGGTTGATATGGAAATTGTTGATGTGGTGGTACATGAACTGGTGGAGCTTGAAAACCAGGGGGTCCTACAGGTCTAGAATTAGAAGATTGCCCTTGATTTTGGCTTTAGGAAAAATTAGGATGATTCCTCCGCCCTGGATTGTAGGTGTTCAAAAAGGGGTTGTTCTGTTGCTTTTGAGATAGAGCAACATACTAAACAAACTCTAAGTTAAGCGGGCACCTATCTTCAGAGTGTGTACCACCACATAGATTGCAAGAAAGAAAAGGACTTTGTAAAGCTAAAACAGGGTTAGGACTGGTGGCGGGATTATGCTGGGTACCGGGTGACTTTACCTTTTTTTTAAGATTGGCTATTTGAGAAGTCAAGGTAGATAGTGTGTCTAACTCATAGATACCTACCAACTTCTTAGGCAGCTGCCTCTCTGATGACCACAGATAGTTGTTAGCAGCCATCTTTTCTAACATACCATAAGCTTCCTCCTCCGTTTTGTACATTAGAGCTCCATCCGCATCAACGTCAACGATAATCCTATTTTGGCTTGTAAGTCCGTTATAGAAGGTATGGACTTACAGCCATAAAGGTAGGCCATGATGAGGACACTTCCTAAGAAGCTCATTATATTGTTCCCAAGCTTCGTAAAGAGATTCAGAATCGAATTGGGCAAAGGAAGATATGTCACTATAGAGTTTGGCCATTTTAGGGGGAGGGAAAAACTTAGCTAAAAATTGATGGGCTAACTTGTCCCAAGTAGAAATGGATCCTGGAGGTAAGGAGGTTAAACAGTGTCACACCCTATCCCTAAGCAAGAAGGGAAATAACCTAAGCCTAAGCGCATCATCAAATAATCCATTGTGCTTGAAGGTGTTGCACAGGTCCAGGAATTACCCTAGGTGAGCATGTGGGTCATCATAAGGAAGCCCACTGAACTGTAAAGAAGTCTGGATCATCTGGGGGATTGAAGGCTTAATTTTGAAATTGTTTGCAGGGACAACTGGTGGTCTAATGCTAGTATAATACCTTCCAATAGTTGGTACAGCATAATCTCCAATGGTCCTAATTTCTCTATTCTCAGCCATGGTGTTTTGCAGCAAAGCTATTAATTTCCTAGAATCCTTTCTGATTTTTCCAAGAATTCTTTCAATTTCAAGATCTAATGGAAAGAAATCATAACTCTTGGCTCTACGCATGCAAACATCTAAAAGTCCTCGAGAAATTTTTTTTAATTTTTTTAATTAAATTTTTTTTATGATTAAATAGAAAGAAAATTAACTACACTAAATTAAGGCTATAAATATTTACAACCTAAATATTTACAAAACTAGAATTATACCTAAGCATAATTTCACCGATATTAATTACTGGCTAATTGTCTTCTTCGGCAACGACACTAAAAGCTTGATACAGACTACGCCCACTCTAAGTGACCTAGACGTGTTATCCGCAAGTGCACGGGTCGTATAAGTAATAATGAGATTTGAGTCCCAGATTATCGTCCCACAGAGAATCTAATTAACCTAATTAAGTACCGGTTAATCTTACCCTAAGTATATCCTAACAAATTATGAATATTTAGTGGGTGATCTACAAGGCTAAATTAAAAAGTACTGAAAGCAATAAAAATTATAAAATAAAGAAAACAAAATAGAACTAAAATTACTTACAGAGCTTCAAGCAATTAAAAGCGATAACCTACAAAAGATAATTAACACAGTTAAAATTAATTAATACCAATAAACTAAAATGCAAATATAAAAATAAAGAGACAAAATTAATTAGAATAAAATTAATCAATCCTAAAATAAAATATGTATGTAATTAATCTAATTAACTTGAAAATAAAAATGCAATTTACTCTATCCTAAAGTCTAATAAAATAAAATTCTATTATCCTAAAGAAATTCCTAAATATAACTAAGAAACTAATTATCTATAAAATGATCCTAAATTAATTATAACTCTAACTAATTACTAACTTATCTAAATGTCTAAATAATAAAATCTAAATAATGTATGAGAGATAAATATTTTTGGATTCTTAAATTTAAAATGAAGACTAAATTAAAAATGCATGAAACAATTTTACTCTAATTTATTCTAAATGCAACTCATAAATTCTACACTAACATTAAGTCTTAAATCCTATTATTTAAAATCAACTATTAACATAATTAAAACTAAGCTTAAACTAACTAACAAAGACAATATAACTAACATGCAAATTTAATTTCAAAATTCCTACTTTTACCTAAGTTAACAAATGATGCATAAAATTGTTTAGCAATTAATATAAGACATGATAAATAGAATGTGGGAATTAAACGCTGCCAAACATGGCCTTAAGCCAATTTCCCAGCCAGCTGGTAAACCCGTGCACTGTACTTTGCACATTTATTTTCCTATTCTGCTCCAGGTGTTGTCCGACTGTTGTTTGCTACACATTCCTTGGCCAGACCTGCACACGTCCTCCCGAGCTGATGCTGCTTCAGTTACCACATCCTTGCTAGGCACCTCAGTTTCCTGCCTTATACAGATTCTGCCTTGCACAATTTGGAATCTTGCCTCAGTCCCAGGTGCCACCATTCGGCTTGCGTCTACCTCTGTACCTATAACAGATATCCGAGAACGTCTAGACTGGAGTAGCAACAGTCTAGCCTTCTACAGCAGCACCGATCAGCAAATATAGAAGGAAATCGTACATGCAAAAATTGTTAAATTGTGAGTTTAAGACAATGATTGAAAATAGAAAACATGAAATGATTAAAACCAACAGTTAAAGCAGAAAAAAGAAAATGAACAGTAAATGAAAGCATGGAATAGGGGAGAACAGAGAGGTGGATTCAAGTTGAAAAAGTTTTGGAACAAAGAAATAATTATGAATGCTGGAGGAAATAAAAACATAAACACATAAAAGCACTAAACGGAAACAAAAAGAAAGAAACCAGATGGCTCAGTCCCAGCCTCACGGCACAACACTTGTGATGCCAACCACTACTCCCGCTTCACTCGCGTCCTACTACGCCTCCAGCTTTTGTATAGTAACCTTACGGGGTGACCAGGATTCGGTAGCAGCCTTGCTCCTTCCTGCCACGATTAACATTAGCTTACCCCAATAGCTGTGTAAGATGACACCACTCAACCCGAGAGCATAACAAAAATAGAAGCGGGACCGAGAACACAAACAGAACAGAGGAAGGGTAATCAAGGATTGTATAATCACTCTTTCCTCAAGCTAAAACAGAGAACTAGGTAGTATTGATGTGCAAGGAAGAAACAACTCACTAGCTAAAGCAACTGAATAAAGCAATAAAAACAATACAAGAAATCGAGAAACATATAAAAGGCAGTAACAAAATCAAGAGAATAAAAAATATAGAGGTTAGAATTAAAACAGCCTACATAAACATCTGGTGCAGAAACACGAAGAAGGATTATGGCTACTGTCACCAGCCACCCTTCTCTCCCACAACGTAAGGCACACATAAACAAGGGAATATACAAATTAGAGGTGCAAACTGAGAGCTACAATAAAAAAATAATTTTTCATTAAAACTCAAACAATAAAACAATAAAGGAATGGAACTTGAACAAAATCGAGAAGAAATATGGTGGCTGCTGTCACCAGCCACCATGAAAGGCTTAACAGAAAACCTAAAGAAAATATAAAACCTAGCAATAAAATCTTAACCTAAAAAAAACTAAAGCTACACTAAGAAAAACTACTTCCTTTTTCAATTGCTCATCATATTCTATGTCACGACCTCCTTCCATGACTTACTAAAAACCATAATAAATTTTTCGCTTTTTTCTTACTTTTCTCTCCTTAATAGTTGGGCTGTGATTAGGCATTAGTCTTCTCATTCACACATACCTTACCATTCTTTTTCGTATCACACATACATGTCATTATAAATATCTATTGACTGTACGTACACTTTTCTTATAAGTAAATTCATATACTTTAATATAATTACATCTCCAATATTAAAACGTGTACATCACTGTGTTTATACATTGTTCAGATACAAAAGAGTACGTATCGTGTATATCTTTCGCTAGATAGGGAATGGCAGTAGTCAAAAGGAATGCTATACCTCAGCCGACTCAATTTACTGACGATGATTTGTAGAGAGGGGGAAAATGAAAGGGGTGAGCTATCTGGCTCAATAAGGAAATCAGGCAAGCAAGTAGACATCCATACTATCTACTGAAAATATTGCTTTACCTTTCCTTCTCGTTATTTAAAAGCATGTTTCAAAATATATATAATTATAGTATAAATTTAAAATCCCATATACTAAACACATGCTGAGTTATAAATCATAGGCATTCATGCAAAACAGTGCATATTTATCATTTCGGAATGCCTTTATATAAAATATGCCATTTACATTCAAAACACAGTAAATATGGCATTTCACAACACAACAGAACAACCAAATTTTGACCTATCCTCCGGTCTACCCGTATCATAAATACATGTGATATATCATGCGAGACTCAGTGGCTAAATGCAATATCTCCTGTGTCACGCCCCAAAAACGCTGAAAATATAGCAAATTTAAAAACTTTTTACTCATCAAATCACAATTAAGGGTGCATTCCTGTACAGTGTCATACATCATCATACATATCATACCTCAGGATCTCATCACTAGATAACATAAATTGTATCATATACATTACTCAATATTAAGTTAATTAATCCTAATACATCCCATACAATGTTATACATCAAGTGTCTGTAACTACAATAATTGTCTGGGTACATGAAAAGATAAATGATACCTCAAAACACAATATATGGCTTGGAGCTCAAGTCCTCCACTAGCCACTACTCCGTACGTCGTGGGGAAACTCTTTTCACTTGAAGAAATCTGGGGGGAGAGAAAACAGGGTGAGCTTCCAAATCGCTCAGTAAGGGGGTAAGGGACTCGTTATATAAACCATAATGCACATCATAAAATATTTATTTGCACATGAAACTCAGTATACTCATTTGAAAACCATAGCATGAAAGTTCTCAAAACAACATTCTCATATCTCAAAATCATGTGGAAACATGAAGTAAAAGGCTCAGTATAGAGCAGTAACAAGCATGTGAAAATAATGCGATAATGACTTTCTTAATAAACGTGATAAAATCACTGTAATAATAATGCATGTGGCGCAGCCACCAAACACACGTGGCATAGCCACTGATTTAGATTCACACGTGGCACAGCCACAAAATAGGGTTTCACATGGTAACGACCACCAATATACATGGCACAGCCACAGAATAGGGGATCTCACGTGGCAACGGCTACCAAATATACGTGGCACAGCCACAGAATGGGGGATCTCACACGGTAACCGCCACCAAATATATGTGGCATAGCCACTGATTTAGATTCACACGTGGCACAACCACAGAATAGGGTTTCACGTGGCAATGACCACTAATATACGTGGCATAGCCACTGATTTAGATTCACACGTGGCACAACCACAGAATAGGGTTTCACGCTACCAGAGCGAAGAAATATCGGACTTACATGCTACCAGAGCAATGCCCGATGTGTACTCAAAATTACACACCTAAGTCTTTATCAATAGCCATTATCATGTAAAATTGGTTTGCCTTCACGTAGAACTCATAGTGGTTTCTTTCTCATAAAACTCTTTTAAAACTGTTTTGTACTCAACACAAAAGATATTTAAAACCGAGTTCCAACCGGCAAAACATGTACACATTTCTCAAATCTCAATATTGCCTTAACGTAGAGCCCAATTTACTTTTCATGCAAACTCAATAGTTTATAAAGCAATTTCACACTCAGCTTATAAACTCATAAAATAATGGGCTTCAACCGGCTATAAAAACCGTGTGCATTCTCATCAAAACACAACACATCAAACATTCTTGTTTTATAAATCGCAAATCATGCTATAATAGTTCACAAATCACATACACAAATGGTTTAGTTTCCCTTACCTCTTTGCACCTCGTATAGTGCAATTGTTTCCCCCTTGTCACGGACTAGTCTCGCATTCCACTCTGAAACTCCTGAGCTGTCCAAACGATGTTAAAACATCAATACTCATCATTACAGTAACCTCGATTCTCAAAATCGAGCATAATTGCTCATAACACCTTAAATCTCTCATATCTCCTAACTCTATCTCAATCCACAATCTCATTCACAACATCTCAACAGCCTACACTGCCCATGCCACAATATCTATGCTAATTCACCTCATTGTCTAAATTTCCATTTATAGCTCAAAATTTCCAAAATTACCAAAATTACTAAATATCATTATCACTCCAACTACATTGTAATTTCATCAATCCCGTATCATTTTCCAGCTACTTCAACATAATGCCAACAACCATTATCACCAAAATCATCTCAAATATCAAGATCGAGGTTTAAAAATTACCCAAAACTTGTGGAGAGCTTATCTCTTACCTCGATTCAATCCGTCTTCCGATTTCCAAGTATGTTGTTCTCCCTTTGATGAGGAACAACTTTCCTTCTTACCACAGCCTCTGATTTAGACGAAAATCGGTGCTTTGGATGAGTGAGAAAGCTAGGGCTTTGACAGAAATGGGGTTTTAAAGAGAGAGAAAATGAAATTGCAGGAGAAAGAAGAGGTTCCTTATATAGACAGAGGGTAGGAGATCGATCTGCCTCTTGATGAGATCGATCTGCATTTGAATTTGGGGACGATTTGGGGTAATTTTATGCCTAAGAGATCGATCTGTCGAGGGGTGAGATAGATCTCTTTATGGCTTTATGAGATCGATCTGCTCCTTGAGGAGATCGATCTTCTCCCAAACAGAAACATTTGGAGATCGATCCCTTCCTCATGAGATCGATCTTCTCTCAAACAGAATCATAAAGAGATCGATCCTCTTCCATTGGAGATCGATCTGCTCCTTAAATTCCTCCTTCCTTGTCGTTTTTAACTCACCAGATCGATCTCTCCTTCCCCAAGATCGATCTGACCTCTTAGTTTCACACTTATGTTAAACACTTACACATAAATCTCCAAATATAATTTCCACAATTCACTTAGCTCAATAAATTACGCTTCAAGTTCTTACTACATCATTAAAATATATCTAAAATTCTCAGATCTCACATCCTCCCCACCTTAAAAGAATTTGGTCCTCCAAATTCAACTGAACTAATCAAATAGATGGGGGTATTTCTCCTTCATGAGATTCTCTAGTTCCCACATTGCCTCTTCCATTGAGTGATGTTTCCACAAAACTTTCACTAATGGGATGCTCTTAGTTCTCAGTACCTTCTCCTTTCTATCAACAATTCGGACGGGTTCCTCAGTATAGCTCATATCCTCTTGTATGTCCATCTCGTCATACTCTATGACATGAGAAGGGTCCGGGTGGTACTTCCTCAACATAGACACATGAAAAACATTGCGTATTTCGAACATCTGTGGGGGTAATGCCAATCTGTAGGCTACCTCTCCTACTCTCTCAAGAATCTCGAATGGTCCTATGTATCGAGACTCAATTTTCCTTTCTTCCCGAATCGCATGATACCCTTACTCGGTGATATTTTCAGAAATACTGCATCACCTACATCAAACTTGAGCAGCCATCTACGCACATCCGCGTAGCTTTTAGGTCTACTTTGTGCAGCCGTAACCTCTCACATATGAGTTTCACACTCTGTACAACTTGCTTAACAAGCTCGGGAGCATTTATCTTTCTGTCACCGACCTCTTCTCAAGCTACAGGGGATCTACACCTCCTGCCATATAGAGCCTCAAAAGGTGTCATTCCAATACTGGCATGATAGCTGTTATTGTACACAAACTCTGCTAGGGGCAGGTGATCATCCCATGATCCCTTAAAATCCATCGTACACGCCCTCAATATATCCTCTAGGGTCTGAATAGTCCTCTCTGACTGACTATCTGTCTGAGGATGATAGGCGGTACTAAAACTCAATCGAGATCCCATGGACTCCTGAAACTGGGTCTAAAATCTGGAAGTAAACCGGGAATCTAGGTCAGAAGTAATACTCACTGGAGCCCCATGTAATCTAGCTATCTCTCTGACATACAACTCAGCTAAGGCATCCACAGTATCTGTGCTCTTGATGGCAAGAAAGTGGGCACTCTTGGTCAATCTATCCACTATAACCCATATAGCGTCACAACCTCTTCAGGTCCTCGGTAAACCCATAATAAAGTCCATAGTGACATGCTCCCATTTCCATATAGGTACAGGTAAAGGCTGTAGTAGTCCTTCAGGCTTCCTATGCTTAGCTTTCACTTGCTGGCATACTAAACACCTGGCCACATATTCTGCCACGTCTCAGTTCATACCACTCCACCAGTCCCCTTTCTTAAATCTCGGTACATCTTAGTACTCCCTGGGTGCATGGTGTATCGCGAGCAGTGAGATTCTCTCAGTATCTGTCTCTTTAGGGTATCATCGTCCGGTACACAAATCCGTCCTCTGAATCTCAACAATCCATCCTCACTGACTGTGAGATCCGACTGCAAACTCTGTTCAGCTTGGCTAACCATATCTATCAACCTCTGATCATTGAGCTGCCCAGTTCTAATCTGATCCATGATCCTGGGCTCTATCCGCAAGCTAGCCAAAAATCCAGTCTCTACCTCTCTAACTCTAATCTGAAGTTCGGCGAACTGCTCCAGTAAATCCCATTCCTTGATCATCATAGCAGATATCATACTCTTCCTGCTTAGGGCATCAGCAACTACATTCGCCTTACCTGGATGATATAGAATCTCGTAGTCATAATCCTTAAGGAGTTCCATCCATCTCCTTTGTCACATGTTTAACTCTTTCTGATCAAAGAGATATCTCAAACTCTTGTGATCAGTGAAGATCTGAAATCTTGCCCCATATAAGTAGTGTTGCAAGATCTTCAAGGCAAATACCACAGCGGCTAACTCTAGATCATGCGTGGGGTAATTTCACTCATGGTCTTTCAACTGTCATAATCCATATGCGACCACTCTTCCGTGCTGTATAAGCACACCCCAATCCTTGATGAGATGCATCACTATACACCGAAAATCTTCTTGATCCCTCAGGGGTAGTTAACACAGGTGCCACTGTCAATCTCCTCTTTAACTCCTGAAAACTGAGCTCACATTGATCAGTCCATATGAACGGAGTCTCCTTGCGTGTGAGTTTAGTCAAAGGAGCGGTAATCCTGAAAAATCCTTCCACAAATCTTCTGTAATACCCTGCCAAACCAAGGAAGCTTTGTACCTCAGTAACTGTCCTTGGTCTTTCCCAGTTAAGCACAGTCTCTACTTTACTTGGATCCACTGATACCCCTTACTCTGAGATTATATGACCAAGGAAAGCTATTCGATCCAGCCAAAACTCACACTTACTAAGCTTCCCATATAATTGCTTATTTCGGAGTATCTGAAGTACTAACCACAAATGCTATGCATGCTCCTCATACGACCGAGAGTACACCAGGATATCATCAATAAAGACTATCACAAACTTATCTAGATAGTCTCTAAACACCTCGTTCATTAATCTCATAAACGCTGCAGGGGCATTCATCAATCCAAAGGACATCACTAGAAATTCATAATGGCCATACCTCTTCCTGAAAGCCGTCTTTGGAATATCTTCTTCCTTGATCCTCAATTGGTGATAGCCCGATCTCAAATCAATCTTAGAAAAGACTGAGGCCTCTCTCAGCTGATCAAGTAGATCATCAATCCTGGGCAGTCGGTATTTATTCTTCACTGTGGCTTTATTCAACAACCGGTAGTCTACGCATAATCTGAGACAACCATCCTTCTTCTTAACAAATAAAACTGGAGCTCCCCACGGTGAGACACTGGGTCTAATGAACCCTCGATCCAATAACTCCTGAAGTTGTTTCTTCAATTCCTCAAGTTCCATTAATGCCATCCTGCAGGGAGGTTTAGAGATCGACTGAGTATCTGGTACCAAATCAATGGTAAACTCCAGCTCTCTCTCTGGTGGTAAACTTGGTAACTCATCTGGGAAAACATCCAGAAATTCACATACCACAAGTATATCCTCAATCCTCGGATGTTCCCGATCATCATCTGATATGAGTGTTTCATAACCTTCACATGAACAATCATATTTAATACTCTCCAAAATAATATTAAAATTCTCAAATTGTTTATAAAATTCCATACGTCTATTTACTCAATATTCAAACGTACACTTTAAGGTTCAAGTAAGGAGAAAGTTACAATCTTAGTGTAGCAGTCTAAACTCACTCGATTGGTTGCCAACCAATCCATTCCCAAAATTACATCAAACCCATGCATATTTAACATGATTAAATCTGCTAACATCACTCTATCTCCCACTTTTATTTCACATCCTCTACAGATTAATTCAATTCTCTGGGATTCACGCATAGGGGTATTTACATGTACTATATACTCTAGAGGTTCAAACTTCAAGTTTAATCTACATGCAAAATGCTCAAAAATGAACGAATGCGTGGATCTTGGATCTATTAACACATGAACCTTATAATCACAGACAGAGAGTGTACCTCTTATAGTTTCTGCAGAAGTGTCTGCGATCTCCTTATCTAGGGCAAACACACGTCCCTGTGTAACAGGCTTCTTCCCTTTCTCTATAGCAGTAGGCTGTCTTTGGGGGTTCACTCTTTGAGGCTGTTGTCTAGTGGGCTCCGAAACATGTGGTTTCTGAGGTTGAGGGCAATCCTTCACCATGTGACCCATGTCTCCACATCTAAAACATCTATGGATCGACCCAGTACAACTTCCTTCATGCATTCGGCCACAATTTTTGCAAAACCTTAGCTCAGACCTAACATCTCGAGGGGTCTCCCTGATATTAGGGTAAACTCTGGGTCTCTCTAATCTGCCCTTCTGCACCTTAATCCTTCCTCTTCTGAAGGAACCTCACCGAGAATCTGTTTGGAAAATCGCTGGCCTCTTGCCCTTATCTCTATTCACTGCTCTGAGCTCATTCTGGGATTGTACCATTTCAATTCCTCTTTCAATCTCTTGTGCTTGTCTCAAAGCATCTCCAAACTCAGTAATACATAGCCCTATCAACCTATCTTTGATGACAGGCTTTAATCCATACACAAACTTCTCTGTGCGGAGCTCTTCATTCTTAAAGGTCTTTGGGTCATATCTCAATAGCGCGGTGAATTGGCTCTCGTAATCATCCACAGACATGTCACCCTGTTCCAAACTCAAAAACTCAGCCTGTTTCTTTCTCTGGGCGGCTAGTGGTACATATTGGGCTCTAAAGGCTGTCTGGAACTCTTCCCAACCAATCACATCTTGGTGGGACATCAGAATACCCTGGGTAGTACCCCACCAATCTCAAGCTCTCCCTTTCAACATATAGATACTCATACTGACCCTCTCAGCATCGATGCACCCCAGATAATCAAATATAATTCTCAACTCCGTCAGCCACTCCTTAGCCTCTGTAGGATCCTTCTTTCCCCTAAATGCGGGTGGATTCATCTTCAAAAAATCCTTCAGTCGGACCATACTTCTGTCCTCAAGCTGAGTGACGGGGGGTACTGGGTCCATCTGTACTAGGGGTATGGGAGGTCCTTTTGGTGGTGTAGGAGTAGTACCCGAGGCATTAACTCCAAAGTGTTGCGTGAATAGCGCTGCAATCTGCTCAAAACCTTGCCTCATATCGGTTTCAATCCGATTAAATCGAGAGTTAGGACTCTCTGGTTATGGGATAGGTGGCGGAGGGGACTCTGCCTGCCTCCTCGAACGACCTCGTCGTCCACTCATTCTCTATCTCAACTCGTCTCCTGCACGTACATATCAAAATCGATTGAAATCTCAATCCTCAAATTCAGTTCATGACCAGACTATTCCAGACACTTGGGATGTATTCTATTTCACTTAACCGACATTGACAGTACTAGACACCCTAAGCTCTGATACCAAGAAAGCTCCGTCACGCCTCGAAAACGCTAAAAATAGGGCAAATTTAAAAACTTTTTAGTCATCAAATCACAATTAAGGGTGCATTCCTGTACAGTGTCATACATCATCATACATATCATACCTCAGGATCTCATCATTAGATAACATATATTGTATCATATACATTACTCAATATTAAGTTAATTAATCCTAATACATCCCATACAATGTTATACATCAAGTGTCTGTAACTACAATAATTGTTTGGGTACATGAAAAGATAAATGATACCTCAAAACACAATATATGGCTTGGAGCTCAAGTCTTCCACTAGCCACTACTCCGTACGTCGCGGGGAAACCCTTTTCACTTGAAGAAATCTGGGGGGAGAGAAAACGGCGTGAGCTTTCAAATCGCTCAGAAAGGGGGTAAGGGTCTCGTTATATAAACCATAATGCACATCATAAAATATTTATTTGCACATAAAACTCAGTATACTCATTTGAAAACCATAGCATGAAAGTTCTCAAAACAACATTCTCATATCTCAAAATCATGTGGAAACATGAAGTAAAAGGCTCAGTATAGAGCAGTAACAAGCATGTGAAAATAATGCGATAATGGCTTTCTCAATTAACGTGATAAAATCATTGTAATAATAATGCACGTGGTGCAGCCACCAAACACACGTGGCATAGCCACTGATTTAGATTCACATGTGGCACAGCCACAGAATAGGGTTTCACGTGGCAACGACCACCAATATACGTGGCACTGCCACAGAATGGGGAATTTCACGTGGCAACAGCCACCAAATATACGTGGCACAGCTACAGAATGGGGGATCTCACGTGGCAACGGCCACCAAATATACGTGGCATAGCCACTGATTTAGATTCACACGTGGCACAGCCACAGAATAGGGTTTCACGTGGCAATGACCACCAATATACGTGGCATAGCCATTGATTTAGATTCACACGTGGCACAACCACAGAATAGGGTTTCATGCTACCAGAGCGGAGAAATATCGGACTTACATGCTACCAGAGCAATGCCTGGTGTGTACTCAAAATTACACACCTAAGTCTTTATCAATAGCCATTATCATGTAAAATTGGTTTACCTTCACGTAGAACTCATAGTGGTTTCTTTCTCATAAAACTCATTTAAAACTATTTTGTACTCAACACAAAACATATTTAAAACCGAGTTCCAACCGGCAAAACACGCACACATTTCTCAAATCTCAATATTGCCTTAACGAGAGCCCAATTTACTTTTCACGCAAACTCAACGGTTTATAAAGCAATTTCACACTCAGCTTATAAACTCATAAAATAATGGGCTCCAACCGGCTATAAAAACCGTGTGCATTCTCATCAAAACGCAACACATCAAACACGCTTGTTTTATAAATCGCAAATCATGCTATAATAGTTCACAAATCACATACACAAATGGTTTAGTTTCCCTTACCTCTTTGCACCTCGTATAGTGTAATTGTTTCCCCCTTGTCACGGACTAGTATCGCATTCCACTCTGGAACTCCCGAGCTGTCCAAACGATGTTAAAACATCATTACTCATCATTACAGTAACCTTAATTCTCAAAATCGAGCATAATTGCTCATAACACCTCAAATCTCTCATTTCTCCTAACTCTATCTCAATCCACAATCTCATTCACAACATCCTACACTGCCCATGCCACAATATCTATGCTAATTCACCTCATTGTCTAAATTTCCATTTATAGCTCAAAATTCCCAAAATTACCAAAATTGCTAAATATCATTATCACTCCAACTACATTGTAATTTCATCAATCTTTAATCATTTTCCAGCTACTTCAACATAATTCCAACAACCATTATCACCAAAATCATCTCAAATATCAAGATCGAGGTTTAAAAATTACCCAAAACTTGTGGAGAGCTTATCTCTGGCCTCGATTCAATCCGTCTTTCGATTTCCAAGTATGTTGTTCTCCCTTTGATGAGGAACAACTTTCCTTCTTACCACAGCCTCTGATTTAGACGGAAATGGGTGCTTTGGATGAGTGAGAAAGCTAGGGCTTCGACAGAAATGAGGTTTTAAAGAGAGAGAAAATGAAATTGCAGGAGAAAGAAGGGGTTCCTTATATAGACGAAGGGTAGGAGATCGATCTGGCTCTTGATGAGATCAATCTACATTTGAATTTGGGGACGATTTGGGGTAATTTTATGCCTAGGAGATTGATCTGTCGAGGGGTTAAATCGATCTCTTTATGGCTTTATGAGATCGATCTATTCCTTGAGGAGATCGATCTTCTCCCAAACAGAAACATTTGGAGATCGATCCCTTCCTCATGAGATCGATCTTCTCTCAAACAGAATCATAAGGAGATCAATCCTCTTCCATTGGAGATCGATCTGCTCCTTAAATTCCTCCTTCCTTGTCATTTTTAACTCACTAGATCGATCTCTCCTTCCCTAAGATCGATCTGACCTCTTAGTTTCACACTTATGTTAAACACTTACACATAAATCTCGAAATATAATTTCCACAATTCACTTAGCTCAATAAATTACACTTCAAGTTCTTACTACATCATTAAAATATATCTAAAATTCTCAGATCTCACATCCTGGACTATGGCCATATCCTAACGTGTGAAATCCCAGGAAACATAGTACTCGGTGTGCGGGTTATCACTGCTGTAACAGGAGGGGGGTCAGTCCATCACAACCGCCAACTATCAACAACTCTCCTCCTCAACTCCACAACAACACATGGTACAGTGTACTCCATGCCACACGCACAATACAACGTACACCCGTGGACCCTGCCTCATGGTCGGGGTGCTTGCCATAGGTCTTAGCCCTCATACCACGAAATAATCAATGCCACGTCTCTAAATCCATGTACAAACATCTCCAGTGTGACACTCAATCTACATAGAAAATCGTCATGGTTTTTCTAACATGTCTATATATCACGTAAAAACTATAGTGCGCATCTTAAGTGTGACTCACAGTCAACGCTCCACCTCTAAACACTGTATATGCATGTCAAAACATCAAACACTAGTGAGAGTAAACCTCCAGCACTAGGTCATGCATAGTTCTCATTTAAATCAAGTATGAGCAAATCGCCCAGGTACTATGTCATGTATAAATCATGAAGAATCGAGTACGAGCAATGCTCCAGCACTTTGTCATGCATCTCATGTAAAATTCGAGTACGCGCTAATCGCTCCAGCACTCTATCATGTACAAATCACATAAAATTGAGTACGGACAATGCTCCAGTACTCTATCATGCATGTCAAATAAAATGTAGTGTGAGTCTCACTCTAGCACTAATGTATGTGAAACACATCTGAAATCAAGTGCGAGCTATTCTCCAGCACGATTTTTCTCACATAGTTCGGTAGATGGCTCTTTAAAAATAGGGATGTTTCAAAACATGAAAATTAACGCTATAATGTGTGCTTAGTCTACATCAACCTTAAAACATAAGCTCATCTGCATACTCTTCTGCTACACAGTAGTAAAAACACTTAAAAACATTGTTTCCATGCATTTTAAAACTTTTTCCCAAAAGTTGACTTTTTACCTAACTAGGGGTAAAATCGTAATTTACTTATAACGAGTCCCTATAAATATTATTGATTTTCTCTGACCCTCAAAAAATTTCAGTGAATGTAAAAACAAATGAAAATACGCACAGATATCTCTAACTACTTGCAAAAGTCCCTTACCTCAGATCACGTTGCGTGACCTCACTTCCTCTGTGCTACTCAAATCTCGCAATCCGGTCAACTTTCAATATGACTCCGGAGCTGCGTTTAACCATTCGCTGGGTTAATTATACTTTTTTCTATTGTATTACATATTTAATACAGTCTATTTCACTTAAATGGGCCTGTTTACTCTTATTAGGCCTTAAACACTTTAATTGGGCCTAACTCTGTCTTAAGCCCGTTTTGCACTTATTAATTCCCTTCATCAGGGTCTATTAGCTCATTGGGCCTATTAATACCCATTGGGCTTTGTTCCAAACTCTTTGGATAGCCCGTATATCATTTACGACAGTTAATTCAAAAATCCAGATATAATTTATTTTATATAGAAATTAATCTGAAATCCGCAAACTAAATTCAAATTGCGCAATAATCATACTATTGTCGTAAATGAGCTTTCCTTACCCGAAATTATGCGATGGTACGCAAATCAGAGTTCGATCAGCTCACATTCGGAATTTATCGTCGAACTGCAAAATTTATATATTAAATTTTGGGTAAATTTTCGATCAAATACAATTTAAATTAACTTTTTCGAAAATCAATTCGGTCAATTTGACCACGTGCCGACTTACCCTTAATCTGAGGTATTCCGGGGGATTTCCTCTCCTTTTTTCCATTTTTTTCTTTCCTTTTCTTTTCTTTTTTCTTTTTCTTTTTTTTCTTTTCTTTTTCTTTTTCCTTCCTCTTCTGGCTACGGTGCCGTTTCAGGGCCCTAACCGTCGCCGGCGTTCTCGACCGTTTCGTCGGCCACTACCAGTACCAAAAGAACCGGCTCGTCCTCTCGATCACATCGGTGCCCTTCGATCACACCCAGCTGTCGTGGATCGCCAGAATCGAGCTCGATTTCCTCTTAATTTTCTATCCCTCAGTTCACCAGAATCTGGTGTCTATACGACGCGCAGTCGGTGCCGATGGGTTCGCGTGGTCGTCCTTTTCCTTCTCCGACCCTCGTCTGGCCTCGTCGATCAACGGTGGTCGTTGGCTGTTTTGGTCTTCCTCGGGTTTTTTGATTTCCGTTTTCAGTTTCTCTCTCTTCGAACCAAATTTCAGTTCTTAATTTTTTTTATAAATTTATTATATTTTATTTTAATCAAATAAAATATAATAAAAATATCAAAATATCTCAAAAAATTCATATTTTATTCTTTTAATCAATAAATGAATTTATCTGTCTTATTTTATCTTTTCAGTATATTTTTTCAATATTTTTGGGATAGTTTTTCAAAGTGAAAATTCTGATTAATTCCAATAAATTCATATCTTGATCAATTGGACTCAAATTTCAATATGTTCAAATTTATCGAATTTATACCGGGTGATACTTCTGAAGCATCAAAATGTGGAAGACGTTATGCACGCTTGACAAATCTGGTGGCAATGCCAACCTATAGGTCTTATCTCCCACTCAATCAAGTATCTCAAAGGGTCCAATGTAGCGAGGACTCAGCTTACCCCTCTTCCCAAACCTCGCTATACCCTTGGAAGGAGAAACCTTCAGAAACAAGGAGTCACCGACTGCGAACTCAAGTGGCCTACGTCTCCTGTCAACATAGCTTTTCTGTTGACTCTGAGCTGTCCTCAATCTCTCAACTATCAACCGGACATCCTCAGTAGCCTGTGTAACCAAATCAGGAGCAAAAAGTTTTCGATCACCCACTTCTTCCCACCCAATAGGGGAACGACATCTACGACTATACAAGGCCTCAAACAGTGCTATCCCGATACTCAAATGATAACTGTTGTTGTAAGCGAGCTCAACTAGTGGCAAGTGATCATCCCAGGAGCCTCGAAAGTCTAGCACACATGTTCTTAACATATCCTCCAGAGTCTGTATAGTCTTCTCTGACTGACCATCTGTCTGAGGATGGAAAGCTATGCTCAAACTCAACTGGGTTCCCATGGCTTCCTGAAAATGTTCCCAAAAATGGGAAGTGAAGTAGGAATCCCTATCAGAGACTATGCTCACTGGTACACTGTGTAACCTCACTACCTCGCATACATACAACCCTACCAACGTACTCAGAGTATCAGTAGCTCTCATAGCTAGGAAGTGGGCTGACTTCGTCAGTCTATCAACGATCACCTATATAGCATCGTGATTCCTCCGGGTCCTTAGTAAACCCTTCACGAAATCCATGGTGATATGCTCCAATTTCCTTGTCGATATAGGTAGAGGCTGCAATAACCCTATAGGTTTCTGATGCTCTACCTTCACCTGCTGACATACAAGACATCTCGCCATAAAATCCACCACATCTTTCTTCATACCTTACCACCAGTACACCTTCCAAAGGTTCTGATACATCTTGCCACACCTTAGATGCAACGTGTACCTCGATGAATGAGCTTCCGACAATATCAATCTCCTGAGCTCTGGGTCCTCGGGAACACACAGTCTACCTCTGAACCTCAGTAGTCCATCAAAACTCAACTCAAAATCAGTCACTGTGCCACTCTGCATCTAACCCATCACATCGATGCAATACAGATTAGTCCGCTGAGCCTGTCTGATCCTGTCCAACAGATCTGGCTATAAGCGTAGACTTGCAATCATATAATCCGCATCCATGTTCGAAGGCATAACTGCCAAACTGAGGCTAGCAAACTGCTCTAGTAACTAATGCTCCCTGACCATCATATATGATACCATCCCCAGGCTCTTCCTACTTAAAGCACATCTACTACAACATTAGCCTTACCTGGTTGATAAAGTATCTCACAATCATAGTCCTTCAGAAGCTTTAGCCATCTTCTCTGTCTCATGTTTAGCTTTTTTTGTGAGAACAGGTTCTTGAGGCTCTTGTGGTCAGTAAATATCTGAAACTTCTTACCATACAAGTAGTGGCGCCATACCTTCAACGCAAACACTACTATTGCCAACTCCAAATCGTGGGTCGAATAGTTCTTCTCATGGTCCTTTAGCTGTCTAGATCCATAAGCAACTACTCTTCCATCCTGCATCAACACACAGCCCAGTCTCTGATGCAAAGCATCGGTACATACTGAAAATCCCCTTAAGCTGGTAGGAATAGTGAGAATCGAAGGGGTGGCCAATCGACTCTTCAGCTCCTGGAAACTCCTCTCACAATCCTCGTTCCACACGAATGCAACACTCTTCCAAGTGAGACACGTCAACGGAGTAGGCAACTTCAAAAATCCCTCAACGAATCTCTGATACTACCCTGCTAAACCCAAAAAACTCTTGATCTCGGTAACTATCCTTGGCTGTTCCTACTGAACTATAGCCTCGATCTTGGATGGATCTACTGATACACCATCCCTCGACACTACGTGTCTCAAAAATGAGATATCTGTCAACCAAAAGTCACACTTACTGAGTTTAGCATACAATTGCTGCTCTCGTAAAGTCTGCAATACAATCCTGAGGTGCTCCTCATGTTCCTCCTCAGATCTCGAATATACCAATATGTCATAAATGAAGATGATAACAAACTGATCCAAATATTGCTTGAACTCATCATTCATCAGAACCATGAAAGTTGCGGGAGCATTCGTCAGTCTGAATGGCATAACTAAAAACTCATAGTGGCCATATAGGGTCTTAAATGCAGTCTTGGGTACATCTCCACTCCAGACTCTCAATTGATGATACACAGACCTCAGATCAATCTTAGAAAAGACCTGCGCTCCCTGAAGCTGATCCAGTAAGTCGTCAATGCGTGGAAGGGGATAACTATTCTTGATGGTAGCCTTATTCAACAATCTGTAGTCTATACACAATCGAAGGTTTCCATCCTTCTTCCTCATGAACAAAATTGATGCTCCCCATGGTGAAACACTCGGTCTGATGAACCCCCTATCCAACAGCTCCTGTAACAGTCTCTTAAGCTCCTCCAGCTCAACTAAGGCCACGCGATATGGTGGTCTTGAAATAAGCTCAGTACCAGGCACCAAATCTATACAGAACTCCATCTCTCTGTCTGGTGGTAACCTTGGCAACTCATCTGGTAAAACATCTAGGTACTCACTGACTACAGGAATATCTACCAACTTCAGATGTACCTTATCTGTATCCACCACATATGCAATGAAACCTCTAATCACATTCGTTGAAGCATCAGCTATGTCTTGGTCCAAGGTATGTACTCGCCCTCGACCCATCACCTACTTCCCATTCTCCTCTATCGTCGCTCTCCCCCTCTGAGCAGACGTACCAACTGGAGCTCTATCAGGCTTCTTGCCATTCTGTGGGGCAGTCTCAAATGTCTTTGGGAAAGCTCTAGCAATGTACCCCTGTTTCCCGCATCGAAATCACACAATAGGGCTCAACAGACAAGGTCTACTACCATGATGTCTACCACATCTACTACACTGATCTGTAGTAGGCCTCTGTCCCCCAATCACAATGCCCTTCACCGAAGCTATAACCGGGTATGTAAGAGGTCTAACTGGTCTCTCTCGCTCCTTCTCTATCCGTGGTCCCTTATCGAAGAGTCTCCTCCCTCCTCGATAATTGAAACCTCTATCTCTAGCCGACCTCTTCCTCTCTCTATCTCGACTCTGACTAAACTTCCCAAACTTAGAGGCATTCCTCTCGTAGTCCTGCTCGTAAAGTTGCGCCCTGCGCATTGCCTCATCATATGTACCAATATCTAGTGGTACCAATCTAGACCGCAAAATCGATCTCAATCCATCAACAAATCTAGGGACCTTCCTAGTCTCGCTATACATGGTATCAGGATCATACCTCCCCATGGACAAAAATCTAGTCTCGTACTCATCCATTGAGAGACTCCCCTGGCTCAATCCCAAAAACTCAGCTTGCAGTCTGCGCTACACCGTATCTGGAACAAACTGCCTCTTGAAGGCATTTAGAAACATCTCCTAACTAATCTTTGTGTGTCGGGCTCTCAATATAGGTCTGGTGGACTTCCACCAATGCTCTGCTGTTCCCGTTAGTAGGAACGCAGCAAATGTGACTCTCTCTGAAGTCGTATAATCAATGAAGTCGTACAACTTCTCCATCTCTCTAATCCACTCCTTTGCACTAGCTAGGTCCTTGACCCCTCGAAAAGATAGAGGTCCAAGCTTTTGGAACTGTCGCAGTCGATCCAAATCACACCCATATCCTAATCCACTACTACCCTGAACTTGTAGGGGTGTAGGATTATCAGTAGTTTGTGGCATCTGTACAGGTTGTGCAGATGTATCAGGTGTAACTACCTCCCCAGTCGCAGTCTCTGCATCTTGTCTTTGTCTACTTGGCAGAGTCTGTGCCAACAACTTTACTATTGCCTTTAGCCTACGCTCTATCCTCATGAAGCGTGCCTCAATAGTCTCTCGTACCTTAATAGTACCTAGTGGCGTATGGGCAAATGAAGACTCGCCCTGGATATCCGGCCTACCTCTACGATCTCTAGCCCTGCCTCTCGCCCCTCTACTACGATGGGTAATTACCATAAAGGCTAGATTCATGCATTCACAACCATAAATCAGTCCAATTTCCATCTTGTATACATAATTGTAAATGAACAAAACACAGTAATATGAGGATGTACACTTTCCTAATTACAAACACATACTCACATCAGACCAACTTACGCTTTGATACCATTCTGTCACGACCTCCTTCCGTGACTTATCAAAAACCACAATAAATTTTTCACTTTTTCCTACCTTTCTCTCCTCAACAGTTGGGCTGTGATTAGGCATTAGTCTTCTCATCCACACATACCTTACCATTCTTTTTCATATCACACATACATATCATTATAAATATTTATTGACTATATGTACACTTTTCTTATAAGTATACTTTAATATAATTACATCCCTAATATTAAAATGTGTACATCATTGTGTTTATACATTGTTCAGAGACAAAAGAGTACGTATCTGTATACCTTTCGCTAGATGGGGAATGACAGCGGTTAAAAGGAATGCTATACGTCAGCTGACTTAATCTACTGACGATGATCTGTAGAGAATGGGAAAATGAAAGGGGAGAGCTATTTGGCTCAGTAAGGAAATCAGGAAAGCAAGTAGACATCCATACTATCTACTGAAAATATTGCTTTGCCTTTCCTTCTCTCAATTCAAAAGCATGTTTCAAAATATATATAATAATAGTACAGATTTAAAATCCCATGTACTAAACACATGCTGAGTTATAAATCATAGGCATTCATGCAAAGAAGTGCATATTTATCATTTCGGAATGCCTTTATATAAAATATGCCATTTACATTCAAAACACATTAAATATGGCATTTCACAACACAACAACTGGGTTCCGACCCATCCCTCAGGTCTACCTGTATCATAAATACATGTGATATATCACGCGAGACTCAGTGGCTAAATACAATATCTCCTAGACTATTGCCATATCCTAAAGTGTGACATCCCAGGCAACACAGTACTCAGTGTACGGGTTATCACTGCTGTAACAGGAGGGGGGTTAATCCATCACAACCGCTAGCTATCAACAACTCTCCTGCACAACTCCACAACAACACACGGTACAGTGTGCTCCATGCCACACGCCCGATACAACGTATACCAGTGGACCCTGCCTCATAGTCGGGGTGCCTGCCATAGGTCTTAGCCCTCATACCACGGAATAATCAATGCCACGTCTCTAAATCCACGTACGAACATCTCCAGTGTGACACTCAATCTACACGAGGAAATCGTCACGATTTTCTTAACATGTCTATATATCACGTAAAAACTACAATGCATGTCTTGAGTGTGACTCACAGTTAACGCTCCGCCTCTAAACACTGTATATGCATGTTAAAACATCAAACACTAGTGCGAGTAAACCTCCAACACTAGGTCATGCATAGTTCTCATTTAAAACAAGTACAAACAAATCGCTCAAGTACTATGTCATGTATAAATCATGAAGAATCGAGTACGAGCAACGCTCCAGCACTCTGTCATACATCTCATGTAAAACTTGAGTACGAGCTAATCGCTCCAGCACTCTATCATGCACAAATCACATAAAATTGAGTACGAGCAATGCTCTAGTACTCTTTCATGCATGTCAAATAAAATGTAGTGCGAGTCTCACTCTGGCACTAATGTATGTTAAAAACATCTGAAATCAAGTACGAGCTATGCTCCAACACGATTGTTTTCACATAGTTCAGTAGATGGCTCTTTAAAAATAGGGATGTTTCAAAACATGAAAATCAGCACTATAAAGTTTGCTTAGTCTACATCAACCTTAAAATATTAGCTCATCTACATACTCTTCTGCACACAGCAGTAAAAACACTCAAAAACATTATTTCCATGCTTTCTACAACTTTTTTCAAAAGTTGACTTTTTGCCTAACTAGAGACAAAATCGTAATTTACCCATAATGGGTCCCTATAAATATTATTGATTTTCTCTGAACCTCAGACAATTTCAGTGAATCTAAAAGCATATGAAAATATGCACAAATATCTCTAACTACTTGCAAAAGTCCCTTATCTTGGATCACGTCGCGTGACCTTACTTCCTCTGTGCTGCTCAAATCTCGCAGTCCAGTTAACTCTGAATATGACTTCGGAGCTGTATTTAACCATCCACTGGATTAATTATACTTTTCCTACTGTATTACACATTTAATACAATCTATTTCACTTAAATGGGCATGTTTACTCTTATTAGGCCTTAAACACTTTAATTGGGTCTAACTCTGTCTTAAGCCCCTTTTCCACTTATTAATTCCCTTCATCAGGGTCTATTGGCTCATTGGGCCTATCAATACCCATTGGGCTTTGTTCTAAACTCTTTGGATAGCCCGTATATCATTTACGACAGTTAATTCAAAAATTCGAATATAATTTATTTTATGCAGAAATTAATCTGAAATTCGCAAACTAAATTCAAATTGCACAATAACCATACTATTGTCGTAAATGAGCTTTACTTACCCAAAGTTATGCGATGGTGCGTAAATCGGAGTTTGATCGGCTCACGTTTGGAATTTATCATCGAACTGCACAATTTGTATATTAAATTTCAGGTAAATTTTCGATCAAATACAATTTAAATTAACTTTTTCAAAAATCAATTCGGTCAATTTGACAGCGTGTCGACTTATCCATAATCTGAGGTATTCCCGGGGATTTCCTCTCCTTTTTCCCTTTTTTTCTTTTTCCTTTTTCTTCTTTTTCTTTCCTTTCCTTTTCTTTTTCCTTTTTCTTTTTTTTCTTTTTCTTTTTCCTTCCCCTTCCGGCTACGGTGCCGTTTCGGGGCCCTCACCGTCGTCGGCGTTCTCGGCCGTTTTGTCAGCCACTATCGGTACCAAAAGAACCAACTTGTCCTCCCGATCATATCGGTGCACTCCGATCACACCCAACTATCGTGGATTGCCAGAATCGAGCTCGATTTCCTTTCGATTTTCTCTTCCTCGGTTCACCAGAATCCGGCATCGATACGGTACGTCGTCGGTGCCGATGTGTTCGCGCGGTCGTCCTCTTCCTTCTCTAGCCCTCGTCTGGCCTCGTCGATCTCCGGTGGTCATCGGTTGTTCGGGTCTTCCTCGGGTTTTTTAATTTTCGTTTTCAGTTTCTCTCTCGTCGAACCAAATTTCAGTTTCTGATTTTTTTATTATAAATTTATTATATCTTATTTTAATCAAATAAAATATAATAAAAATCTCAAAATATCTCCAAAAATTCATATTTTATTCATTTAATCAATAAATGAATTTATCTGTCTTATTTTGTCTTTTCGGTATATTTTTCCAATATTTTCGGGATAGTTTTTCGAGGTGAAAATTCTGATTAATTCCAATAAATTCATATCTTGATCAATTGGACTCGAATTTCAATATTTTCCTCGTTATTGATCAAGATGTCTCAAATCCATATTTTTAAATGAAATTTTCTTATCAAATTTATACCGAATTTCGATCTTTTGACCGTTTTACCCATACACTTGTTCGAAACCAATTTAACCTAACTTTCCTTCATAAACCCACTATCTTTTCTTATTTTAACTTCTTATTTTCAGTCAACTTGATTTCGATCCCTTTTTAGCTTGGCCTATGGCCATCTCGACCCTTATTTGGCTTTGATGTAGCTTACATGCATTTTTATTCTTTAATTGTCAATTGCATGGTAGTAAATACTCTTCTTATGATTCAACCATGAAAATAAAGTCTTCATACACATAAGAATCATAAGGAACAAGCTACATACATAAATCAAAAACACGGGTCTATCATTCTATTTATACACAAAATTAGGGCTATAAGTGTAATTTTCAATCCTAGATGAGTTGGCATTGTTTGGCCACTTATCTTCATTCCATTCGTTGTAGAGAAGATATTTTCATCTCATTTGCCTTTTTGTCCACTTGGATGTGTGATGTAGCCCGGCGTGTGTCTCTAAAAGGTGGGCACGGTATCCGTCGATCTTATCTTTTCGAGGTGAATAAAATACGAACACCCGACATTACACATCTCTACAACGATTGGTGACTCAGACTGCGAAATGGTAGTGGTCCAGTCTCTTTTAGCTCATTTTCACAAGAGAATTTTAATTAAATTGATGGGATAATTAATAAAATAATATGGGGATTAAAATAATTAATTAAAAAATTAAGTACAAATAATTCTATTTTAATAGAATTATCACACATATAGACCCGAACAATAAGCATAGATTGATCAAGAGAAGCATAATTCATGAACAATTAGACAGAGAAAATAATGTGAATAAAAATTGGAAAATGTAAAAAAGAATAAAAACAAAAATGTAAATGCAAAAGAAATTCATCAGAACAGAAAATAGAGAACCTATTGGTCAATCTAGACAATATTTTTAATCAAAGCATGTGATTGAGCATATGAATTGGTAATTAAAATTTTCAAACTAGTTTGAGCTGTGACTTTTGAAATTGCAACATCCAATTGACCATGAGTAAATACAGGTTTTGGTAAGAACAATCCAACATATTTAAGCATTTGTCCTTAACTCTTATTTATAGTCATAGCATATGATAGGTAAAGTGGTAATTGTCTTCTTTTTTAGGATAAATGGCCATTTCACACCTTGAATGACAAAACATATTCTAGGTATGAAAACTATATCACCAATATGACTGTCAATAATGATCTGTGCTGCAATAATATTTCCAGCTAATTAGATGTGAGATCTAAGAATTTTACACATATCAAATTATGTAATGAGAACTTGAAGCTTAATTGATTGAACTAAATATGATGTATTCATATATTGAGGTCGTATGGAATGAAATTTTAAGTGATGAATGAGTTATAAATGAGATTTTATGTTAAAGTGTGAAACTATCACTACAAAAAAAAAACACCTTCAGAAACGGAAAATTAGAGACGAAATTTTTTCGTTGCAAACAAAAACAATTTGTAACGGATTTGTAACGGATTTTCGTCACTAATAATGGTACATTTACTATTATTAAAAGGTAATGGAATTTATAACGGAATTCCGTTACAATTGACCTTCGGAATGACGCAAATTTTTAACGACGGATTTAGCGTGTAACGGATATTCATAACTGATGCAATAATTTTTTTATTTTTATAGAAATTAATATGTAAGACCCGAATTTAATTAAAATCAAAAAATTAAATAAGAAAAGATAGGGGATGTATGAAGGAAGGTCAGGTAAAATTGATTTTCGAAACAAGAGCAGGGGTAAAATGGTAAAAATACCAAAACCTAGTATTAAGGCAAAAAGGAAATTTTTAATTAAAAATAAGGATGTAAGATATCTTGATCGATAATGAGGAAATTATACAATTTTGGGTCAATTGATCAAGATTCGAAAATTTTAAAAATATTAAAAAATTACCGGAACAATATCTCGAAAAGCGCGAAGAAATAATATCAAAAATTTAGAGAAAAATATATTTAATAAATTAAATTTAAATTAAATAAATTAAATTAGAATAAAAATAATATAAGTGTAGATATTTTGGAGTTTATGGAGTATTTTAAAGAATAGTGAAATAATTAAATAAATAAATAATAATAATAAAAATAAAAAAAGGATCTGAAACAAAAAAAAAAGAGAGGAGAGAGAAAAACTCAAAAAACCCGAGAAAGAGAAATCGAAAATGACCCGCGAGCCTTCACCATCGATTCCAGCACGCCGGCGACCGACGAGCTTCGACGAAGCTACTAGGAGGAAGAGGGGAGTCCGGCGAGCACGTGGGTACCGAAATCATGCCGCCAGGTGGCCGGAGCAGGCCGATCAGAGCTAAGGAAAACTGACGGAGAAACAAGCCGATTCCTGACGAACCGTCGCGTCTGGGCTGAAACGGAGGGCACCGACGCACTCAGGGGAAGAAGCCGGTTCTTTTGAGACCGGTCTCGACCGGTGAGACTGTCGGAAACGCCGACGACGGTAATAGGCAGTAAACGGCACCGTTTGGCCGAAAGGAAAGGGGAGGAAAAGGAGGGAAAAGGAAGGAAAGGGGAAAAGAAAAGAAAGGAAAAGGAAGGAAAAGGAAGGAAAAGAAAGTAAAAAAGGGGAAAAAGGAAAGAAATTTAGCGGGAACGACTCGAGGTTCGGGTAAGTTGACCGAGGGTCGAAATTGACCTACGGGTAAATTCCAAAAATTTAATTTAATATTATTTTAATGGAAAATAATTCGGATTTACCTAATTGTGCAGCTTCACGACGGAGACTGAACGAGAGCCGATCGAGCTCTGATTTTCGTACCCCGCATCGTATCGGGTAAGTACAATTTAATTTCGGCAATCAGAGTTCTTTAAATACCGAGTTTTAATTATTTTACGAAATTATGGATTAAATTCGCGTAGGAAGGAATATTATTCGGAGTCGTAATATAATTGTCGTAAATGTTATACGGGCTATCCAATGAATTTGAAATGAAGCCCGATAATTATTAGAAAACTGTATAAGCTCGGTATACCCGAAGAAGAGAATTAATAAATGTAAAAAGGGCAAAAAGGGGCCGAGACCCAATAAGGTAGATAAGGCCCAATACCTTAAGTTGATCAGTAAATGCAATATACTGATCTGGATAATTGAATTAACCTCGACTATGTGGCTATATGCAGTTACGTACATTGGTTGGCGCGCACTTGGGCCAAGAGGTTCGGTATCATCGAGACAGGTTTAGTCTGCGTGCGATTCCAGGTAAGGGAATTTTACGGGCTACTAGAGGTAGCTTTACGCAATTTTGAATTCATATACACTCTTTTAAAAATGTTCTTGAGGGTCTAGAGGTCGAAGAATAATTTTAGTGCCCCGTATGGGTAAAATTACCGAAATACCCTTGTTAAGGGTAAATGTTTCCAACTTTAGGAAAAATTGAGAGGAGCAAGGACAAGAGGTTCCTGCTCGTTCTAGAGGTATTTTAACACATGCATGAGTAGGCTGGCTCACTTTTAAAGAAAAATGCATAGCATTGCATACCTTAAACGATGTAATTTCTGTGAAAACTATTTGGAGATAACCGAGCCGCCTACGTGTTTTTATTTACATGTGACGTGCTAGAGCTCAGTTCGCACGATGTTTGATTTGTGTTATGCATGCATTAGTGCTGGAGCGAGAGCTCGCACTAGAGTTTTACATGCATGGGTGCTAGAGTCTAACTCGCACCAGATTTTACATGATTTTCGAGACAGGGTGCTGGAGTTTAACTCGCACCATATTTTATAAGATTTTCAGGTGATTTATATACAGAGTGCTGAGCTTAGCTCGCACTAGATTTACTGGATTTGTGGAGTAGCGCTGCCTGCCCTTGGAGTCAGCCAAAAGGCCCAACAGGCTAAAAAGACCTCTTAGGTGGGGTGAGAGCGAGGGATGAGGTTGGCGGCCTTGTGGGGATGTAAAGCGGGCTCTGCCAGTTTTATTTGATTTGATGAGAGTGCTGAGCATCGCTCGCACTGATTTTATGAGAACATGTGATGAGCCGTGCTTGGAGCATCGGGTAGACTGTGTGTCACCGATTAAATAGGCTCGCACGTGCGTTTTGAGACGTGGCATGAGTATTGAGAAACAAAACCTCTCTGTGGGAAGCAGGCCATTTGGGCTGGAGTACCTAGAGTGATATGGGTCCATGGAGTACGATGTACCGTGCAAGTAGCATGGAGTACGATGTATCGTGGGGTATCTTCGGATACGGTATCTTTGTGATACGGGGTATCTTCGGATACGGTATCTATGTGATATGGGGTATTTTCGGATACGGCATCTTCGGATGCGTGAGATCGGATAAGACTGACGGGTTGGATTGACCCACCTCCCGGACGGTTCCCGATCAGGGTGAGACCTCGCACACTGGGATCCGTGAAGCTAGAGGGACTCACGAGGACACATATGGCCAGTCCTGGTTATTACCATTATACAGATATTGCCTCCTCTCACATGTCGACGATTTTGATGAAATCAAACTGGGTTTTTAAACTAAATGTGCATGATGGCTATTTCCATGCTTTTAAACCCATATGTGATGTAAACGAATTTTCATGATTTTGTGTGAGTCAGGATCACCCGAAGGAGGGGTCGAGTCCTGACTTTACTGTGAAATTTTAAACGAGAAAGATATGATTTTGAATATAATTGCATGTTGAATTTTTCGTGCAAATGTGTTTTACATAACATCATAACTCATATCATCTGTTTTAAAATTTGTGGAGAAAGGGTGGTTTATACATGGCACCACATTCATGTAGGTAGTATGGTTACCTATTTGTTCGTAGGATTGCCTTACTGAGCTTGATGTGCTCACCCCTTTCATTTTCTCCCATAGATAATCTCCAGTTGAAGTTGTGACGACTCATTACTGCATTCCGGATATCCGCTGCTGCCCATCAACATAAGGTATATACACTTGTACATATTGTATCTACATAAGCATAGCACAGTAACATGTTTGTAAGTAACTTTAGGGGATGTATAAATATTGTCAATAATTATAAACGACTGAAGAAGAAATAAGTAATATGGTAAATGTATGGTGGGACTGACATTGACGCACAGCCCAATTTGTTAGTGGAGTGTGGTCACGATTCGAGGACAGGTAAGAATTTAAGTAAATAAACAAAATGCTAAAAATTAACTCTGATTTTTGGGTAGTTTGGGTCGTGACATATAAAGGTGGTATCAGAGCAAAAATTGGTCTGATGTGTGTCAGTGTCAGTAATTAGAAAATTACATCCCCGTGTTACTGTGCTTGGTTAGATACAATAGTGTATATCGAGATGGGTTTTGACTAAGAAATGGTCGAGAATGCAGGAATGCCTAATATGAGTCGCGTTAGATGAGATAGTGCACGAGGCAGAGGTCGTATAGGTAGACCTGAGCCTGCTAGTCGTGCTGAGTTGACCTGTGAGAACCAGGATGAAATTGAAATGGAGGCTAATGTTGAGCATGCCCCACTGAATCCGATAGAGAGATCGGACAGTATTGAGACACGCTTCGCGAGATTGAAGCGGAGCATGAGAATTATTTTGAGGAGCTAATTGCTCAGATTATGAATAAGATCAGAGGGCGCAGCGAAACATTGGTGGAAACCCGCTCGACCCATCTTAAGTGTTAAACATCCATAGCTAAGATGAGAAATCTTATTGGATGTATTCCGGTGACAGGATATCCCGGACATGATTTAAAGGAAAAAATTTCATACACTGCCCAGGAATACTAAATTGATTATGAGTATGAAACTCAGTTATATTCTTTGGCAGATATTATCTCGACATTATGAACAAGTGACAGTTGAGATGTCTAAAAGTTCATAAAATGGCTCAACTTTTCTATTAGAGTCCGATTGACCCGTGAGATATTACCTATACTGAGGCAGTGCGCAGATTTACAGTTGGGTAAATAAGAACATGAGAAGCATGCCTCTGAGATTGAGAAAGGTAGTGAGGGCTGAAATAGAGACAGAAAAGAGAATCGAGAAATGACAAAGATGTTAAAAATGGGAAAATGGTAATTGGTAAAAGATTTAATTTGACGAATCATGGAGTAAGATAATTGGTAAAGCCCCAGTACATCCAATTTTGGCACTCTTGAGGAGCATTGTGATTTGAGGACCCCGACCTGCTACGAAGTAGGGTAGCAGTGTAAGCACTGTAAGCAGTGTGAATGTGTGGTAGATACTACGGAATGAGGGTCTATATCTACACTGTATTGATGAAAATGGCCGTCAAGTGTGATAAGACGGACCATTGATTTTAATTGCACAGAGTTGGGCAAGATTGCCCCATAGAAAAGTAAAGAGATAGAGAAAAACTTCGTTGGTATAACTGCAACGAAAAGTGTGGCCATAGCCGAAAAGAAAAAGGAAAGTAGGCTGTTGGACGAAGGCGAGATGATGTCTTGGACCAGGACACTATTGATATTTCGTGGATGTGGTGTAAGATACCACACTTGTTATGAATAATGAAGTACATATGTTCATTGATCCTGGTGCCATATATTTATTCATACCGCCATCATTCGCATATAAGTGAGTAAAAGGCATGATTGCCTACATCATTGGGCACAATACTGATAAATGAGAACCCCAATAGAGGAGGATTAATTAACGGAATATGGATATAGAGATTTTAAGTTGAAAACAGGGGTGAAAACATCACTGAAAAGTATACTGTAAGTGTTGACAAGTGATAAAAAGGGGTGCAACGGTTGAAATTAAAGGAGTAAAGGATTGTACTCACGAAATGAATAATGACAAGAGTTTCGTTATAATAGATACACTAAGGAGATAATCTTTAAGATGAGATATGCTTAATTCTGAATACAAGATGTATTGGAGTAAGAGGCGTATGCAAGGTGAGAACATCCTTACGATATGAAGTCATTAGGATTAAAGCAATTAGTAGCCAATATAAATTGTGACCACATGGACTGGTATATAAAGTAATTGTGGTTAAGTTTGAAGGTTAATAAAGGTATTTCAAAATACCTCCCCGCCTGAAGACTTGACAGCGTCTAAAAGTATATATATATATAACCTATAACGTGAAATCGATCGTCGTAATAAATACCTTTAGCATTAGGATACCTTTACTAAGACGATAAGAATATTAAAATTTGACAAATCATAAAGGTTATCATAGTAAAAATTTAATAAGAACCGTTGAGATAAGAAAAGGAAATGACGCAGGTTAGTACCTGAAAACGTAAGCGATTTTGAAGTGATATTATACGCTTATGCGTAAATAAGTCAAGGATTGGACCGATTTGTAATCATCATTATTGATGATATGATGGGTGTAGTTAAAGTCCAGGGCAAATTATAAGCAACAATTGGAAAATTGCTTTTACAAATGGGTTGTTGCGAGTTCTCAATATGGTCTACTTGGTTGACACGTTTAACTAAGAAAACGTGATCTTTAAATGAGATGATAAATAAGATGATAGATGTGACATGAATCTTGGTGTAGTGAAGTATGAACTGACCACCGCGATTAATTTCACCATACCCAACAGCTCAAGAGGTTCTCAGTGAGTATGGATACCTCAAAATTATGAAGGAGCTGTGTATTAATGTATAGTGGGAAGATAGTCAATTTTGGAGTCAGACAACTCTTTGATCATGAAATAAACTATCTGACCCATGATTTAAAGTTGGCAACAGTATTTGTACCAAGGATATGGTACTATTATGTACAGGGTGAGAAATTTTGGATATGCACTGATCATAAAGCCCGAGTATCTGTTTTCACAGAAAGAGGCAAATATGAAAATACATAATGGGTTAGAGCTTCTGAGAGATTTTGATTGTGAAAATTGTACCACCCAGGAAAGGCTAATGTGATGACTGATGCTTTGAGTAGAAAGAGCCTCGGGATGGTACCACATATGATGGTCAGGGAGCATGAGCTGCTAGAGCAGTTGTGAGCCTCAGTATTGATGTGATCCCTTTTGATGATGACAGTGATTGTGTGACAGCTAGCCTGAGATTAGAACCGGATGAGTGTACCCGGATTTGACAGGCTTAGAGTGATAATCGGCAGGATGTCGATAGTTTGGGTCAGATTCAGAAGGATACAGTGACAGAGTTCACGGAGTATGATAATGAGTTACTGAGGATTTCAGAGACAATATGAGTGCTCCCCAGGACCACAGTTGATGGGATAGTAATATCGTCAGAAGCTCACTCTTCGGGATACACAGTGCATATGGAAGTAAAGAATATATTGAAATCTCGAAAAGGATATTGGTGGTCATATGTGAAAAGAGATATGGTAGAGATTGTGAAAAAATGCCTAGTATGTCAGCAGAATATGGTAGAGTATTAAAAGTCTGCAGAGTTATTGCAGCACCTACCTATATCGACACGGCACGAAAAATGGGAGCAAGTTTCCATGAATGTCGTGATGGGTTATAGAGAACCCAGGTGAATTACGAGGCTATTTGGAAGATAGTCGATAGAGTGACTAAGTCTACCCACCTTTTGGTTATGAAATCCCCAAATACTCAGAGTGTATATGAGGATTTATGTACAAGGAAGATTGTGGAACATTATGTAGCGTTCCAGTGAGCATGGTATCATATAGGGATTCCCGCTTCACTTCCCACCTCTGAGGATATTTTTAGGAAGCTATGGGAACCCGACTGAGTATTAGCACAGCTTTCCATCCTCAGACAGATGGTCAGTCAGAGAGGACTGTACAGGTTTTGGAGGATACGATGAAAGCGTGTGCCCTTGATTTTATAAGCTCCTGGAATGATCAGTTGTCACAAATTGAAGTCGCCAATAACGACAGTTGGCAGTTGAGTATCGGGATAACAAGATATGAGGCAGTGTATGGCTGTAGGGATTGTTCCCCAAATTGGATAAGAAAAAGTGGGTGACAGATAGAATTATTTTCGACTTTGGATAATAAGAATTTGAGGATGTTTAGTTAAGGATGAGAGATTAAGAACACCTCAGAGCAGATAGACAAGTATTGGAATTCACCCTTGGTGAATCAGTATGGTCGAAAGTTACTCGTCCTAAGAGAATAAGGACATAGCAAACTTTTGGAAGAAGGTAAATTGAATTGCGCTGGATGGAATATTTTGAGACATTGGACAAGTGGGAGATAAGACCTGTAAGTTGGTGTTATCACCTGAATTAACAGGCACCCACAATGTGTTTCAGTTTTTGATGCTTCGGCAATACTATCCCGATCCAGCATAGGTAATTGAATATGAACTCCAAAAGTTCAGTTTAATGAAAATATAAGTATATTGATAAGTTGATTCGGGCATTAAACAGGAAAGAGAAAGTAATGAGGTTTAAGATGATCTCCCTAATTAAAGTCCTTTGGTAGTAATACACTTCGGAAAAAGATCACATGAGAATTAAAGAAGTATGATACGATTGATGTACCCGGAGTAGTTTATGGACTCATATGAATTGGTTCTAATTTGGAGGACCAAATTCCTTAAGTGGGGGAGAGTTGTAAGACCCGAATTTAATTAAAATTCAAAAATTAAATAAGAAAAGATGGGGGATGTATGAAGGAAGGTCAGGTAAAATTGATTTTCGAAACAAGAGCAGGGGTAAAATGGTAAAAATACCAAAACCCGGTATTAGGGTAATAAGGAAATTTTTAATTAAAAATAAGGATGTAAGATATCTTGATCGATAATGAGGAAATTATACAATTTTGGGTCAATTGATCAAGATTTAGAAATTTTAAAAATATCAAAAAATTATCGGAACAATATCTCGAAAAGCGCGAAGAAATAATATCAAAAATTTAGAGAAAAATATATTTAATAAATTAAATTTAAATTAAATAAATTAAATTAGAATAAAAATAATATAAGTGTAGATATTTTGGAGTTTATGGAGTATTTTAAGGAATAGTAAAATAATTAAATAAATAAATAATAATAATAATAAAAATAAAAAAAGGATCTGAAACAAAAAAAAGAGAGGAGAGAGAAAAACTCGAAAAACTCGAGAAAGAGAAACCGAAAATGACCCGCGAGCCTTCACCGCCGATTCCAGCACGCCGACGACCGACGAGCTTCGACGAAGCTACCAGGAGGAAGAGGGGAGTCCGGCGAGCACGTGGGTACCGGAATCACGCCGCCAGGTGGCCGGAGCAGGCCGATCGGAGCTAAGGAAAACTGACGGAGAAACAAGCCGATTCCCGATGAACCGTCGCGTCTGAGCTGAAACGGAGGGTACCGACGCACTCAGGGGAAGAAGCCGGTTCTTTTGAGGCCGATCTCGACCGGTGAGACCGTCGAAAACGTCGGCGACGGTAATAGGCAGTAAACGGCACCGTTTGGCCGAAAGGAAAGGGGAGGAAAAGGAGGGAAAATGAAGGAAAGGGGAAAAGAAAAGAAAGGAAAAGGAAGGAAAAGGAAGGAAAAGAAAGGAAAAAAGGGGGAAAAAGGAAAGAAATTTACCGGGGACGACTCGAGGTTCGGGTAAGTTGACCAAGGGTCGAAATTGACCTACGGGTAAATTCCGAAAATTTAATTTAATATTATTTTAATGAAAAATAATCCGGATTTACCTAATTGTGCAGCTTCACGACGAAGACCAAACGAGAGCCGATCGAGCTCTGATTTTTGTACCCCGCATCGTATCGGGTAAGTACAATTTAATTTCGGCAATCAGAGTTCTTTAAATACCGAGTTTTAATTATTTTACGAAATTATGGATTAAATTCGCGTAGGAAGGAATATTATTCGGAGTTGTAATATAATTGCCGTAAATGTTATACGGGCTATCCAATGAATTTGGAATGAAGCCCGATAATTATTAGAAAGCTGTATAAGCCCGGTATACCCGAAGAAGGGAATTAATAAATGTAAAAAGGGCAAAAAGGGGTCGAGACCCAATAAGGTAGATAAGGCCCAATACATTAAGTTGATCAGTAAATGCAATATACTGATCAGGATAATTGAATTAACCTCGACTATGTGGCTATATGCAGTTACGTACATTGGTTGGCGCGCACTTGGGCCGAGAGGTTCGGTATCATCGAGACATGTTTAGTCTGCGCGCGATTCCAGGTAAGGGAATTTTACGGGCTACTAGAGGTAGCTTTACGTAATTTTGAATTCATATACAGTCTTTTAAAAATGTTCTGGAGGGTCTAGAGGTCGAAGAATAATTTTAGTGCCCCGTATGGGCAAAATTACTGAAATACCCTTGTTAAGGGTAAATGTTTCCAACTTTAGGAAAAATTGGGAGGAGCAAGGACAAGAGGTTCCTGCTCGTTCTGGAGGTATTTTAACATATGCATGAGTAGGCTGGCTCACTTTTAAAGAAAAATGCATAGCATTGCATACCTTAAACGATGTAATTTCTATGAAAACTATTTGGAGATAACCGAGCCGCCTACGTGTTTTTATTTACATGTGACGTGCTAGAGCTCAGCTCGCACGATGTTTGATTTGTTTTATGCATGCATTAGTGCTGGAGCGAGAGCTCGCACTAGAGTTTTACATGCATGGGTGCTAGAGTCTAACTCGTACCAGATTTTACATGATTTTCGAGACAGGGTGCTGGAGTTTAACTCGCACCAGATTTTATAAGATTTTCATGTGATTTATATACAGAGTGCTGAGCTTAGCTCGCACTAGATTTACTGGATTTTTGGAGTAGCGCTGTCTGCCCTTGGAGTCAGCCAAAAGGCCCAACAGGCTTAAAAGACCTCTTAGGTGGGGTGAGAGTGAGGGATGAGGTTGGCGGCCTTGTGGGGATGTAAAGCGGGCTCTGCTAGTTTTATTTGATTTGATGAGAGTGCTGAGCATCGCTCGCACTGATTTTATGAGAACATGTGATGAGCCGTGCTTGGAGCATCGGGTAGACTGTGTGTCACCGATTAAATAGGCTCGCACGTGCGTTTTGAGACGTGGCATGAGTATTGAGAAACAAAACCTCTCTGTGGGAAGCAGGCCATTTGGGCTGGAGTACCTAGAGTGATATGGGTCCATGGAGTACGATGTACCGTGCAAGTAGCATGGAGTACAATGTACCGTGGGGTATCTTCGGATACGGTATCTTTGTGATACGGGGTATCTTCGGATACGGTATCTATGTGATACGGGATATCTTTGAATACGGCATCTTCGGATGCGTGAGATCAGATAAGACTGACGGGTTGGATTGACCCACCTCCCGGGCGGTTCCCGATCAGGGTGAGACCTCGTACACTGGGATCCGTGAAGCTAGAGGGACTCACGAGGACACATATGGCCAGTCCTGGTTATTGCCGTTATACAGATATTGCCTCGTCTCACATGTCGACGATTTTGATGAAATCAAACTGGGTTTTTAAACTAAATGTGCATGATGGCTATTTCCATGCTTTTAAACCCATATGTGATGTAAACGAATTTTCATGATTTTGTGTGAGTCAGGATCACCCGAAGGAGGGGTCGAGTCCTGACTTTACTGTGAAATTTTAAACGAGAAAGATATGATTTTGAATATAATTGCATGTTGAATTTTTCGTGCAAATGTGTTTTACATAACATCATAACTCATATCATCTGTTTTAAAATGTGTGGAGAAAGGGTGGTTTATACATGGCACCACGTTCATGTAGGTAGTATGGTTACCTATTTGTTCGTAGGATTGCCTTACTGAGCTTGATGTGCTCACCCCTTTCATTTTCTCCCACAGATAATCTCCAGTTGAAGTTGTGACGACTCAGTACTGCATTCCGGATATCTGCTGCTGCCCATCAACATAAGGTATATACACTTGTACATATTGTATCTACATAAGCATAGCACAGTAACATGTTTGTAAGTAACTTTAGGGGATGTATAAATATTGTAAATAATTATAAACGACTGGAGAAGAAATAAGTAATATGGTAAATGTATGGTGGGACTGACATTGACGCACAGCCCAATTTGTTAGTGGAGTGTGGTCATGATTCGAGGACAGGTAAGAATTTAAGTAAATAAACAAAATGCTAAACATTAACTCTGATTTTTGGGTAGTTTGGGTTGTGACATAATATAAATTAAAAAAAATTCTGTTACAAAACGTATCGGGAACGGAAGTCCGTTGCTGATACCCAAAAGAAAAATTCCGTTACAAAAAGATATCAGCAACGAAATTTCGTTGCTGATACCCTATTTTTTAATGTTTATAAAAAATAATATAAAATTTACAAAAATTCTGTTACAAAAAGATATCTGCAACGGAATTCCGTTGCTAATGCCCTATTTTTTAATGTTTATAAAAAACAATATAAAATTTACAAAAATTTCGTTACAAAAGGGCATCAGAAACGGAATTCCGTTGCTGATGCCATATTTTATATTTTCTATAAAATAAACAATATATAATGAATAAAATTTCATTACAAAAAAGCATCAGCAACGGAATTCCATTGCTGATGCCCTATTTTTTAATGTTTTTACAAAACAATATAAAATGTAAAAAAATTCCGTTACAAAAGGGCATCAGAAACGGAATTCCGTTGCTGATGCCCTTTTTTATTTTTTATAAATTTAACAATATCAAATAAATAAAATTTCGTTACAAAAAAGCATCAGCAACAGAATTCCGTTGCTGATGCCCTATTTGTTAATGTTTTTACAAAACAATATGAAATGTAAAAAAATTTCGTTACAAAATGGCATCAGAAACAGAATTCCGTTGCTGATGCCCTTTTTTATTTTTTATAAATTAAACAATATCAAATAAATAAAATTTCGTTACAAAAAAGCATCAGCAACGGAATTCCGTTGCTGATGCCCTATTTGTTAATGTTTTTACAAAACAATATGAAATGTAAAAAAATTCCGTTACAAAAGGGCATCAGAAACGAAATTCCGTTGCTGATGCCCTTTTTTTATTTTTTATAAATTAAACAATATCAAATAAATAAAATTTCGTTACAAAAAAGCATCAGCAACGGAATTCCGTTGCTGATGCCCTATTTGTTAATGTTTTTACAAAACAATATGAAATGTAAAAAAATTCCGTTACAAAAGGGCATCAGAAACGGAATTCCGTTGCTAATGCCATTTTTTTATTTTTTATAAATTAAACAATATCAAATAAATAAAATTTCGTTACAAAAAAGCATCAGCAACAGAATTCCGTTGCTGTTGCCCTTTTTGTTAATGTTTTTACAAAACAATATGAAATGTAAAAAAATTTCATTACAAAAGGGCATTAGAAACGGAATTCTGTTGCTGATGCCCTTTTTTTTTATTTTTTATAAATTAAACAATATCAAATAAATAAAATTTCGTTACAAAAAAGCATCAGCAACGGAATTCCGTTGTTGATGCCCTCATTATTTATTTATATTGAATAAATATTTAATTTTTTGTTTTTTTGTAATTGATCAACAAAAGGGGGTGGGCGGGAATTGCTCCAGAACCGCCCCCCACCCCCTTTCTTTTTCATTTCTGGAAAGCTTCACGTTAATCCCATGCCATCTTCGCCGATCCCCACCCCCCGCGCACCGTTGCCTGAATCCAGAGTCCTCCGTGGACTGATCTTGCCGTCGACGACACATTCCCTCCCCTCTCCCCTTTCCCTCTCCTAGACGCAGAGTCCCTCCCGATCTGCATTCTCTCGCGCGACCCTCTCCCCCTGTCCCCGATTTCCTGTCGTCCGTTGCGTCACCACAGATAACATTGCCTGTCACCGGAGACCCAGACCGACCGGCTGTCTATTGGTTTCCTCCCTCCGAAATTACATTTCTCGAATCGCAGAGAACTCCGAAATTACGCTTCCCAAGATGATCTGAAGAAGGCTTATACAAAAGCTGCTATAAGGAACCATCCCTATAAGGGTGGTGACCCTGAAAAGGTTAGTCTTTTGTTCTTCTTGTTATCGATTGATTTGTTAAGTCAACTGCGGTTTCTTTGCTCTATTGATTCTACGTTTTATTACTGCTCTCCCAAATTTTCTCTAGAATCCCTCTTGTCAAGGACGACGCCGAACCCATCACATACCTCAAACGTAAATTGGCTAATTATCAGCTTCCGAAGCTTACAGCTAGGTACCACTTGTAGCTTACTTTAATTTAGTGTAATAGAAGATTATAGATATAAGGTATAGATTTCTTGCCCTTTTTTGCTGAGACCCGATGAAGATTCCCCAACTTTAGTTCTTTTCTTGTTAAAGAAAGGGTGAAATAAGCTCTTGAAGCTAAAGTTTCTCGCTTCCATTTGATGTTAAATTTGCTAAAAAGGTTATTATTTTGCTTTAGTTCATCATTCTCTCACTCATTTCATCAAACTAGTGACGTGCATTTGTAACAAATTGTGTTCTTTTCCTCCGAATTAAATTAAATAAGCTAAATAATTGTAATTTTCCAGGTTGAAATGGATGAGTTAATGCAGAACCATTTGTTTGCAACTCATGCTTGCTGCTTCAGGTTCTGTGGTTTTTGGCGCTCCTCTTACTTACCCTCTTCACATTGTCAAATCCCTTATTCAGGTTCACCTTCTTTTCATATTTATCCGTTTTTTATTTCATATTTTTATGACCCTTTTCTTGTTCAAGAAAAAAAACACTAGTATGTTTATTTCTAATATATGTTGTATATTTTGATATTTTGAAACAGGTTGGTTCTATATCCAGTAAAAAAATTAACTGTTGCTCAGATTATAAATCGAGTTCGAGCTTTGTCAAGAAATTCAGGTAAATCCTCAAGCTTCTGTTTTATTTTTATTTTTTATTGTTAATTGAAGTATAGAACATTGGTCTTCCACTTTCAAGTAAAATGTTGTTTGGTAGTAAATTGTTTTATTTGTTGGATGCGAATAGACAAAACAGATGGAATGTCTCATGATTGTTTGATTTTTCAGTTTACGGTATATGTAATGACTGCATAGATGGTAAAATAGAAATGAGAATTAATTGTCATTTTGGGAACTTTTAGGCCTACGTTTTCTGTGTTTAGTTTTTACATGGTTGTTAAAATTTCAAATTTGTTGGATAATTTTGTCTTACTTGCCCTGGTGACTTTCAAATACATTAGGGCATCAGCAACGAAATTTTGTAGCTGATGCCATTTTGTAACGGATTTCTTTGTTTAATTATTTTTATTTAAAAATAAGATATTAAAAATATAGGGCATCAGCAACGGAATTCTGTAGCTGATGCCCTTTTGTAACAGATTTATTTGTTTAATTAATTTTATTTTGAAAAAAATGAAAAATAAAAGGAATCAGCAATGGCATTCCGTAGCTGATGCCCTTTTGTAACGGATTTTTTTTTTACTTAGTTTTAATTTTAATAAAAATATAAAAAATTAGGGTATCAGCAACAGAATTCCGTAGCTAATGCCCTATTGTAACGGATTTTTTATTTTATTAATATTATTTTATATAAAAATTAAACAAAATGACATCAGAAACGGAATTCCATTGCTGATGTCCTTTTGTAACGGAATTTTTTTTATATTATTTTATATAAGGATTTAAAAATAGGGCATCAACAATGAAATTGTGTTGCTGATGCCGTTTTGTAACGAAAATTTTTCTTTATTTAGTTTTTTTTTATAAATATAAAATTTAATGCATCAGAAATGGAATTCCGTTGCTGATGTACTTTTGTAACGGAATTTTTATTATATTGATGTTATTTTATATAAAAATTAAAAAATAGGGCATCAGCAACGAAATTCCGTTGCTGATGTCTTTTCTAACAAAAATTTTCTTTTATTTATATTATTTCATATAAAACTTAAAATTTAGGGCATCAGTAACAGAATTCTGTTTCTGATGCCCATTTGTAACGGAAATTTATTTATTTATATTGTTTTTGTATAAAAATAAAAAATATATCGCATCAGCAACGAAATTTCGTCTCTATTGAATTTAGCAACAGAATAATAATAAAAAATAAATATACTTTTAGCCATAGAATTCCGTCTCTGAAACTATTTAGATACGGAATATTTACACAAAATTATAAAAGAATAAATATGTTTTCAGCAACGAAATTCCATCTCTAAAAGACTTTAGCTACGGAATAATATCTACTGTCTATCAGCAACGAAATTCTGTCTCTACAGGGCATCAGCAACGGAATATCAAATTGAAAAATCAATAACTTTCAGCAACGAAATTTCGTCTCTAAAAGGTTTTAGTAACGGAATAAATTTTATAACTTTTAACGACGGAATTAGTAACGGAATAATGTATCTGCAACGGAGGAGTATCAGCCACATCGAAAATAGCAACGAAATTGGCGACGGACATATCCGTCGCTAATTTCGTCTGTAAACGTGATTAGTAACGAAATTGTAATTTTTCTGACGAAAATTTTGTCACAAAATCTGTTGTTGAAGGTCTCTTTTTTTGTAGTGTATGGGGCCAAATCGATCTTGGAGAAGAGAGGATCGATCTGGTAAGTTAAAAATGACAAGGAATGAGGAAATTAAGTGAGCAGTTCGATTTCCAATGGAAGAGGATCGATCTCCTTATGATTCTGTAATGAAGAGATTGATCTCATGAGGAAGGAATCAATAAATGTTTCTGTTAAGGAGAAGATCGATCTCCTCAAGGAGCAAATCGATCTCATGAAGCATTCTGTAAACTAGAGATCGATCTTATAATTAGAGCAGATCGATCTCATAAAGCCATTAAGAGATCGATCTCACCCCTCGACAGATCGATCTCCTAGGCATAAAATTACCTAAAATCATCCCTAAATTCAAATGCAGATCAATCTCATCAAGAGCCAGATCGATATCCTACCCTCGGCCTATATAAAGGCCCCTGTGTTTTCCTGCATTTCATTTTTTCTCTCTCTTCCAACCTCCATTTCAACTGAACCCTAGCTTTCTCTCTCTTCCAAAGTCCTCATTTTTATCCAAATTGAAGGTTGTGGTAAGAGGGAAAGTTGTTCCTCATCCAAAGGAGAACAACATACTTGGAAACCGAAGGATGAATCGAATCGAGGTGTGAGTTGAGCACTCCACAATTTTGGGTAATCTCTAAACTTCAATCCTTAATTTTGAAGTAATCTTTAGTGATTTTAGACATGGGCATTGTGATGAAATAGTTGGGAAATGATTAGGGATTGATGAAACTATGATTTCGTTGGAGTAGAGATGTTATTATGCAATTTGTGGTAATTTTGGGAGTTTTGAGCTATAAATTGAAATTGGGGGAATGAGATGAATATCGACATGGATTTTTATGCACAATAAATGTAGGATTGGAAATGTAGTAAATGGGATTATGATTGGCGATAGAGTTATGAGAATTGAGAGATTTAAGTGTTAGTGAGAAATATGAGCAAATGTATGCTCGATAATGAAATTGAGCCGAGATATTGATGTTTTTAACATCGTTTGGACAGCTCAGGAGTTCCAAAGTGGAATGCGAGGCTAGTCCATGATACAGAGAACGATTACACTATACGAGGTGCAAAGAGGTAAGGGAAAACTAAACTCATTTGTGTATGTGTTTTGTGATAATATTGTAGCATGATTTTCGATTGAGAAAACAAGCATATTTTATGTGTTGTGAATGAGAATTGCACACAATTTTATAGCTAGTTGGGGCCCAACTTTTATGAGTTGTAAACTATATGTGAAAACGTTTTATAACCATTTTGTGTTTAAAATGTAAAAAGTGTTTTGGGCCCTACGTTAAGGCATACTGAGGTTTGAGAAAATGTGTGCATGGTTTTACCGGTTGAAGCTCGGTTTTAACATGTTTTGTATTGAGTACAAAACGATTTGAAATGAGTTGTATGAGAGAAAACCATTATGAACTTTATGTGAAGGCAAAACGATTTTTATGATAATGGCTATTGATTGAGACTTAGGTGTGTCATTTTGAATACACATCGGGCATTACTCTAGTAGTATGTAAGTCCAATATTTCGCCGTTCTGGTAACGAGAGATGACCCCTACTCTGGTAGCGTTGGTTACCTACCACGTGCGAATCTTAATCAGTGGCTATGCCACGTGTATTTGGTGGCTGTACCACATGCGAATCTTAATCAGTGGCTATGCCACGTGTATTTAGTGGCTGTACCACATGCGAATCTTAATCAGTGGCTATGCCACGTGTATTTGTTGGCTGTGTCACGTGCGAATCTTAATCAGTGGTTGTGCCACGTGTATTTGGTGGTTGTGCCACGTGCGAATCTAAATCAGTGGTTGTGCCACGTGTGTTTGGTGGATGTGCCACGTGCGGATTTTAATTAGTGGTTGTGCCACGTGTAGATTTTATTTAGTGGTCCTACCACGTGCATTACTATTGTAGTGATTTTCATCACGCTTTCAAGAGAAAAGCCATTATCGCATCTTTGTTTCTACATGCTTGTAACCTTAAATTGAGCCATTTATTATCATGTTTTTACATGGGCTTTGAGATGATGTTTTAACTATTCATGCTACCTTTTCCACTGAGTTTATTGAGTTTATCATGTAAAACAAAATGATTGTGCGGTGCAAATCATTTTCTTATCAATGAATCCCTTATCCTCTTACTAAGCGATTTAGAAGCTCACCCTGTTTTATCTTTTCCCCAGACTTCTTCAAGTGAAAAGAATTTTCCTGTGACGTACGGATTAGTGGCCAGTGGAGGACTCGAGCTCCAGGCCACATATTGTACTTGAGGTACATTTTATTATTTCATGTAACCAGACTATAATTGTACTTATAGACACTTGATGTACTATGATGTATGAGATGTATTAGGATAATTGAATCTGAGTTAATGAATGTATCTGATTTGATATATTTAATTATGTGACGATTAGATCCCGGGTGTGGTTTTATGATAAATATACAAATATTGATGCATGACACTGTATAGAAATGCACTCATAAATGTGTATTGATGTAAATAAAAGTTTAAATTTGTCCTGTTTTTCGCACTTCCGGGGCGTGACATTAGATGACTATCAGTATGGTTCCATTGCATGAGCCTGGTGTCTAATTTATGTTCCCCAACAACTTGACGACACAACCTACCTTCAAAGAAAGCTCATGATTTTGGGAGTTTGAAAATTTAGGTGAATTTAAAAACTCTAGAGGATACAAAATTTCTTGATCAAGAAAATCACCATTAATATTTAAAATAGGATTAAAACTGAAATAAAGTTTTACCTCGCCTGGAATCATTGATAGCATTTAACAATTGATCTAATCAATTATTTTATTAAATGGAGTCTTAATTGCTCATTCTCTTAAATATACTAAATCAGAAAAATGCTTCTTTAAATCTGGATAAATTGCATTTATGATTGTTAAGATAGGCATGCCTATATCTTCAAGCTACAAACCTAAAGGAATTTTAATCCATCTTTCGCCAGAATCAAAGTCAATTGAAATAAGGTTGATTTTCCCATTCCCTACATCCAAAATCGATTTGTGATACTATGGATACTTAATACTTCTGGTTATGTTGTACCAAATTAATCATGCAAGATAAAAAAATGTATATGACAAATATTTAAAATTTTAACTCTCCAAAAAAAGTAGGGTTTGGGGCGTGTCGTAGCTGGTGGTGGCCATATTGTTGGACTTGATGGTGTCCTAGGGATATTGTGGTAGTTAAGTTAAGGGATGGTAAAGTGTGCACACATGGTAGGGGTAAAAAAGATGAGAGTCGATGTGCCCATTAGATTCTAAAATAATTCGACTGGTGCATTCCCCATTGGGAGAAGGGTGTTTCATGTTGCAAGTATAGTGCATTATACTCATAAGCTTTTCACATTGGTAGTATGGGTAGGAGGTGTTGAAAGGTGGGGAAGATTTCCTTGCATTGGGAAAATTAGCTTGGTGTAAAACCACAATTTTTTCATTGTATAAGCCCGAGATTATGTTGAATAAGTCAATTTCCAATATACCTATTGATGTTGCCTACCTGACAGCAACAGTGCTTTACCTTCCACGTGGTCTGATTATGCCTTTCGCGTAGTCTGATTACACTAGCGACGAAAGGGTGACGTCGACGCAATTTCCTCCACGTGTTCTTCGTATATCCTGCAAAAACAACAGGAATCAGAGGGGGCAGGGATTATTCCCTGCACGCGCACTCCGACGATCAAGTCAGTGATCGGGAGTTGGTGTATATGAGAAAAGGAGAAAGTATTGCTTAAATCAAAGGGTTTAAGTGTTTCTCCCTGTTTTTTTCTTTTTCAGATCGGATCTTCTGTTTTTAGAGAGCTCACCTGGTATTTATAGGTTCCTGAGGCGGTTCGGGCTGAGACCCAGGCGCGTGTCTGGGCCGCGACAGAGTTATAGAGCACTCTGTCGCGCCTCGGGCCATGCAACTTGCGGGGAAGTAGTCTGGCGGCAGAGTATGCATGGAACCTCTACCGCTATTGGTGCGGGAGACCTCTGCCGCTACGTTGGGCGAGGGACCTCTACCGCTGTCTAAGCGGGAGCTGCTCTACCACTACGCTGGGCGAGGGACATCTACCGCTGTTCGTGCGGGAGACCTCTACCGCGATCTGTGTGGGAGACTTCTACCGCGATCGGTGCCGGAGACTATGCCGCATGCTGTGCGGGAGACTTCTACCGCAGGCTGAGAGGGAGACTATGCCGCATGCAGTGCGGGAGACCTCTACCGCGGTCTGCGCGGGAGACTACGTCGCATGTTGTGCGGGAGACTATGCCGCATGCAGTGCGGGAGACTTCTACCGCGGTCTGCGCGGGAGTCCTCTACCGCGTGAGGTGCGGGAGTCCTCTACCTCAGGCATGCGGGAGACCTGTGTCGGGGGCAATGCGGAGTCTTGTGATGTCTAGGGGCGATGGAGGTCTGCTGCTCACGATGCGCGGCAGACTGTGAGGCGGCAGACTCTTCTCGTACCAGACACTCTGTCGCAGCTCTAGGAACGGTGTCGCATGGCGGTTCTGTCGCCAATCTGCCACGTGGCCTGTTCATGGTTCGACACGTGGCAGGCGGATAGTTGCACACGTGGATCTGGTGACACGACCACCATCAATTGCTCCCCACTCTTTGGCGAGAATTTTTCCCGCAAAAGAGGATCTGGGTCTGGCGTTTCTCGGGTCGGTTCGGACCTCCGCGTGTGTGTGTACTCAGGCGAGCTGCTATAAATACTGGGCCCCTGACGTCCTTGTCGTTACTGAATTCTCTCGCAAGGACACTCTGTCGTGACTCTCAGGACACTCTGTCGCAACTCTTCCGTAACTCCTTCGCCACACTGTCGCAACTCTGCCGCGGGACTGCTCACTGTGTCGCTAGTCTGCCGCGGATTTTTACACTCTGCCGCGAGTTCTGTTTCCATTACCTTAGGTAATTTTCCGTAGCCCGTAGTCCCACTTCTTTGATCTACGAACTTCTAAGATGGCTGGACATGGCATAGGAAAGCAAATCGATCTATGCGTTAAGTCGACTTTAAAGGAAGCCGATGTCCAAGACCTAGAATCTCGATTTCCTTTATCCGAGGGATACACTTATAGACTCCCAACCCCTCAGGAGAGCGACATACGTCGTGTGTCTAACGGGGCTGTCGTTTTTAGGGCAGCTTTGGAGTTAGGACTCCGCTTCCCATTGTCCGACTTTGAGGCTTCCTTCCTCAGGACGCACAGGGTATCCCCGGGATAACTGCATCCTCATGCATGGATGCAATTGGTAGCATTCACTGTGCACTGCCATTTAAGGGGCGTCCCTCCGTCTCTTCCTCTTTTAGAAGTATTCTTTAGGCTTCGAGGGAGTCCCGGCTTAGTGCCTTACTCGCTTCAGCGGGTGTACCAGCCTGGTTTTGAGAACCGATTATTCGAGAAACCTGCTAACAAGCTTCATGGTTTCGAGACAGAATGGCTGGTTGTGGAAGTGCCCGAGGGCCTGGATATCCCCACTCGTTGGGAGAATAGGCGCGAAATCCCCAAGGGTCCCCGGGTCGCCACACTTAGGGAGCAGTTGTCTTCTGACATCGACAAACTGCTAGTCCCTCATCCCCTTAGCCTCGACACCCTTGTATCAAATGAAAATTTGATATTAGCAGGCTGGGGTGTGGGTCCAGTCCCTGTTGCCGGACCCTCTGTTCCGTCGTCGGATCCTCTGCCTTCGGTTTCTCCCGAGTTGAATCCTGAAGCCCCTAGGCCGCAAGAGGATATAGGGGGCACCAATCTGGAATCCAGCTCTGGTAGCGAACCCTTAGCCGATCTCACTGGTTGGGAAGGGTTCGGCTCCACTTTCATGGTGCTCCCGGACGACGAGGGGATAAATATCGAGTCCCTTCAGGAGCACTTAGACTCTCCTGACGGTAACTTTTATTTTTTCCCCCTGCTTATCATTTTTGATCAATTTATCAACCACTGATCTTCTTTTTCTTTTTTGCAGATATGAGTCATTTTCGGCAATCATTAGGTCGCCAGGTTTCTGAGGCTGGTCCTTCCAGCGCTCCTGCTAGGAAAAGGCATCGTTTGGCTGACGATGTCCCAAGTGAGGCACCGGTCCCCTCTCATCCACCTCGCGCTCGGACCCCTCCTGTTTCTAGGCAGGCTATGCCTCCCCCTCCTTCAGAGCAGAGAGATCTCTCCCGGGATAGGGGAGAGTTGCCTCGTCTTCGCGGGGGGCTTCCGGGTCATCCGGGAGATCACGCTCCGAGGAGCGCACGGAATGCAATATCGTTTCGTCTCAGTGGAAGAATAGAAAGCGCCTGTACATCAAGGGTTCGATGGGAAGCAGACCGATATTGCCGAGGATTGGTCCTGCCGACGAGAGGCCCTATTCCGTGGATGGGGGGAATATTATGAGGGGCCACGAGTTCCGAGTCTACCCCGGGGTTCGTGACAACAACATTTTGGACACTCCCGGGGTGGCCTCCCGGTTGAGCTGGTCCACTATCCTTCCTCGAGATGAGGCAAGGATATTCAGAAACTACCCCGAGGGGGAAGACTTAGCCGATATCGAGGCGTTGAGGGTAAGTTTCTGATTTCTCTTCTTTTTGATTGCTTTTTGCAGCATGCTTTGAATCTAACATTTTTGCATTTTTTCGCAGCTGGCTCAACGAACAGTGGCAAATAATGCCCAACATCGAGCTTACCGGGAGCGAGCCGACAGAGAGATCCGGGAGTTGAGGGACAAAGTCATGGAGTTACAGAACACGGTCAACAACTTGTCCCCTCTTCCGGATTTACTTCGAAGCCTGGAGGAGCAGCTTACTAAGGCTCATCAAGACCTCGGTCTTGTAAAGGGGGATCTCATCGTGGAGACAGCCCGGTCTTGTAAACTCCAAGAGGACCTGCAGGAGGCTCATTCTGAGTTAGACCATATGCAATCCAACTACAGGTCTATGCTCACTCGGAATCAAGAGCTCGAGCAGCGTGTTGCTGAGTTGGAAGGCCAAGCTGCTCCTGTACTGTCCCAGGCCGAGATTGACAGCATACGGGCCGATGCCGTAAAGGAGTATTGTCTCTTTAAAGACTGCTTGAGGTGGAAGGAAGACTTCTCCAACCCTTATGTTAAGTACGGGTTCTACTTGGCCCGATCTTGGCTAGAAGCACACAGGGAAGGAGAGGAATTTCCTGAGCTCCAATACACCCATGAGGCGATGCTCTTTGAGGCCCCTGATTGGACCAAGTACGAGCCCGAGGCTGAGCCTGCGGACGAGCTGTTCAAGAGGACTGCTCAGGACGATCTCGTCAACCTTGCTGGTCCTTGGGAGCCCGCGGATCTGGACGGTGCTCCTGAGCCTATAGAAGCCCTCATCGATTTAGACGGCGAGGAGGGCGAGCAGTCCCTTGGAAGCGAAGGTTTTGCAGCTGATCCCCAGCTTCCTCCCGGAGAGTAGATAGGGATTTTTGCTTTTTTGTTTTTTGTATTTCATTTCAAGTACTTTGTTTTTTGTTTTAACTTTGTACTTTTGTCGAAATGTGATTGTAAAGATCTGTTAAAGATCTACTTGTACCGACACTTGAATGAAATGAAATTGAGATTTTTGTTCATGCTTTGTGTTGCACTACTTCTCTAATTGTCATTTATCATTCTTTGTCTGATTGTTTCTTTTGCTTTGCTTGTATATACCTTACTTGTATATAGCTTTGTGCTTATATTCGTGTATGCTCCCCAATTCTTGATAGAAAGGTATACTTTCAGGAAGAATTTTTTGTGCAAAAGCGCAGTTGTTTAAGGCTTGAGTACTGTGACGTGAAGGCGTCTTTAGTTTTTATAGCCTTAGTATTTTGATTACCTGGCCACGGTGACGCGTAGCGTCTCAGGCCTTTATGGTTAATTGAATGTTTTATGCCTGGCCTTAGTGACGCATTGCGTCTCAGGCTCTCACGGCTCTTTTGAGTATACGCCTGGCCACAGTGACGCGTTGCGTCTCAGGCTCTTACGGCTTTTATGTGGATGTATATATACCTGTTTTACAGTGATGCGTATATGCCAGGCCACAGTGACGCAAAGCACCTCAGGCTCTTACGGCTCGTCTGAACTACGCCTGGCCACAGTGACGCATAGCGCCTCAGGCTCTTACGGCTCGGCTGAACTACGCCTGGCCACAGTGACGCAAAGCGCCTCAGGCTCTTACGGCTCGGCTGAACTACGCCTGGCCACAGTGACGCATAGCGCCTCAGGCTCTTACGGCTCGGCTGAACTACGCCTGGCCACAGTGACGCATAGCGCCTCAGGCTCTTACGGCTCTGCTGAACTACGCCTGGCCACAGTGACGCAAAGCGCCTCAGGCTCTTACGGCTCGGCTGAACTACGCCTGGCCACAGTGACGCATAGCGCCTCAGGCTCTTACGGCTCGGCTGAACTACGCCTGGCCACAGTGACGCATAGCGCCTCAGGCTCTTACAGCTCGGCTGAACTACGCCTGGCCACAGTGACGCATAGCGCCTCAGGCTCTTATGGCACTCGACTATGTCGTTCTTTAGTTGTTCACCTAGTTGGGTCCCGATGTATGCCTTCTTTCCCCCGTCTCCCTCGATTAGCTCAATGGGTTCTGTCTCCTCTACCGGCTGAGGTTCGGGCGGATCGTCGATGCATAAGGTTTCTTTCCTCTGTGCTACCTTGTTGGCAGTGGAAGCGAGATAACAAGTACGGGCGCTCTTTTGGTTTCCTCGTACTTGCCCGACTCCGTTAGGAGTGGGGAACTTCATCAACAGATAGCAAGAAGATATTACCGCCCTCATGTCATTCAGCACTGGTCTGCCCAAAATCATATTATAGGCAGCAGAGGTTGACCTGACCACCATGAACAATACTTGCCGGGTCACATTCTTCGGGTGCTCTCCGAGAGTCACAGCCAACTCTATGGACCCGGCAACTTTCACTCGCTCCCCCGTGAATCCATATAGTGGCGCCATAATGGGCTTTAACCTATCTTCGGATATGCTCATTTTTTCGAAGCAGTTCCAATAGATCAGGTTCACTGAGCTCCCGTTATCGACCAGGACCCTGCTCACCGGGTGTTTGGCCACTACCGTAGATATCACCATGGGGTCGTCATGGGGCATGACAATATCACCTTTGTCAGCCGGAGTGAACATGATAGGCTCTTCATCCGCCTGCTCCTCCATCACCACGTTAACCTGATACGCTTGCCTAGAGTAACTTTTGCGGGAAGTAGAGGAGCTTCCTGCACTTGAGTCCCCGCCTGCAATGACATTTATCGCTGGGGCTGTAGGTTCGTTGTTTGGCGGATTAGCACGGGGGATGGGCCTGACTGCTTCGTTTCTAGGCCTATCCCTTCTGATATCATTATTTGCCCCCGTCCGCGGATGATTATTCCTTTGGTCACGCGGAGGATATCGGGGTCTCTCGCTTCGCCACAGGAAGCGGTTGATCTTCCCCTCTCTGGCCAGTCTTTCTAACTGGTCCATTAAGTCTCTACACCTCTCTGTTGGGTGTCCATGAGCACAATGGAATTCACAGTAGGCTTCAGTGTTTCGGCCTACGTCTCCAATTTTCTTCTTGGGGAATTCCAGTAGTCCTGCCCCTTCGATGGCTGCCAGTATTGCAGTGCGAGGCTCGTTTAACTTGGTATAACCTTCATACCTGAGCCTAGGGGCTTTGTCAGTTCTCACGGGTCTTGGGAAGCTTCTCTCGGGTGCGTCTCTCTCTCTTTTCTTTCCTTCCTTTGCCTCCCAGGGCTGTATCGTTCTCATCACTTCTTCTTGAGCTACATATTTGTTAGCCCTGGCAAAGAGGTCGAAAATCGTCATCGGTTGATCGAGAGAGATGGATTCTTGTAGCTTCTCGGAGCTCGTCCCTTGCAGCATTGCAGCCAAGGCTACGCCTACTGGTAGATCTTCTACTTCCAAGGTTGCATTTCGGAAGCGATCTACAAAGCTTTTCAAGGGTTCTTTATTCCCTTGTTTAAGCGTGAGTAAATAGGTAGCGTCTTTCTTCCTCTGGCTGTGGATCATGAAGACTTTGAGGAATTCATTTCTCAACTCATCAAAAGAGGAGATTGAACCTTCGCTCAACCCGTTGAACCACTTGAGAGCATGCCAGGACAATGTGAGAGAAAAAGCTCTGCACATAATTTCGTCCTCCCATCCATGCAACAGCATGAGGGATTCATAACTCTGAATATGGTCGTAGGGATCCGCTTTGCCGGTATAAGTAGCCATAGAAGGCATTTTAAACTTCTTCGGCAAGGGTTTGTTCATGATCTCCGGACTGAATGGGATCCTCCTCCTTTGTCCGTCATCCGGAGACACTAGCTTTTTCTTCTCGAGGATCCTTTGGACGACCTTATCCACGTCCTCCGACCCTCGAGCTGAGTAAGGTCCTGTCCTTTCTGGTCTAGAAGAGTCCGATTGATAAATGCCTCTTCCAGCACCTCTCACTACGGGACTTGATATCTCGGGACCTTCTTGTAGGTTAAAATCTCCTTGTCTCCGTTGCTCCCCAGCTCTATGTGCCCTTAGGTCATGTTCCAACACTACGGGAGATGAGTTGCGGCAGGTAGGGAGACTCTGCCGCCTAGGGGCTGCGGAAGGACCCTGCTGCTGAGCGGCCAGAAGAGAGGTCTGCCGCGCATCGGGCAAGGGTGAACTCTGCAGCCTATTAGAGGTGGGAGAGCACCGTCGCATATCTGATGTGGGATACCTCTGTCGCGTGTTGTCTGCGGGAGAGTTCTATCGCCGTTGAGCCGCAGGGGGACTCCGCTGCACATTCGACGAGCTCTGCCGCTCATAGGACAAAGGAGATGTTTGACGCATGGGAGATGCGGGTGAGCTGTGTCGCCTATGAGTCTCTGGCGAACTCTGTCGCCCGGGAGCTACGGGCGGACTCTGTCGCACCTGAGCCACTGGAGAACTCTGCCGCCTGGGAGCTGAGGGCGGACTCTGTCTCGCTAGATTGGCAGTAGCATTGTGTGGCGTTCCTGCCTCATGTCCAATGTTTACCAGACTGGAGGGCTGACCTCTCTCGTAGGTCTGCCTCGGTGTGCTTTCCCCCACTAGCTGCTGCACTTCATGTGGTAAGCTGAATTGGGGGAGAGCTTCTTTGAAGAAGTTCACCATGGCTCTCAGTGCTGTGGTAGCCTCCGTATTTTTGCGTTTCAGGGCCTCGAATTCCTCCAAGGAGACTAAGGGTTCTCCTTGAGCCCTTTCACTGTGTTTTCTTCGCTGTTCTGATCTGACAGGGGGACTTACAGAGTTCTGCCCTCCTGTCAATTTTGCAGTTGAGCGTGTCCTCACCATTTCGATAGAGAACCTGACTTTTTGTCAGATTTCCCACAGACGGCGCCAATTGATGTTGCCTACCTGATAGCAACAGTGCTTTACCTTCCACGTGGTCTGATTATGCCTTTCGCGTAGTCTGATTACACTAGCGACGAAAGGGTGACGTCGACTCAATTTGCTCCACGTGTTCTTCGTATATCCTGCAAAAACAACAGGAATCAGAGGGGGTAGGGATTATTCCCTGCACGCGCACTCCGACGATCAAGTCAGTGATCGGGAGTTGGTGTATATGAGAAAAGGAGAAAGTATTGCTTAAATCAAAGGGTTTAAGTGTTTCTCCCTGTTTTTTTCTTTTTCAGATCGGATCTTCTATTTTTAGAGAGCTCACCTGGTATTTATAGGTTCCTGAGGAGGTTCGGGCTGAGACCCAAGCGCGTGTCTGTGCCGCGACAGAGTTATAGAGCACTCTGTCGCGCCTCGGGCCATGCAACTTACGGGGAAGTAGTCTGGCGGCAGAGTATGCATGGAACCTCTACCGCTATTGGTGCGGGAGACCTCTGCCGCTACGTTGGGCGAGGGACCTCTACCGCTGTCTAAGCGGGAGCTGCTCTGCCACTACGCTGGGCGAGGAACATCTACCGCTGTTCGTGCGGGAGACCTCTACCGCGATCTGTGTGGGAGACTTCTACCGCGATCGGTGCGAGAGACTATGCCGCATGCTGTGCGGGAGACTTCTACCGCAGGCTGAGCGGGAGACTATGCCGCATGCAGTGCGGGAGACCTCTACCGCGGTCTGTGCTGGAAACTACGTCGCATGCTGTGCAGGAGACTATGCCGCATGCAGTGCGGGAGACTTCTACCGCGGTCTGCGCGGGAGTCCTCTACCGCGTGAGGTGGGGAGTCCTCTACCTCAGGCATGCGGGAGACCTGTGTCGGGGGCAATGCGGAGTCCTGTGATGTCTAGGGGCGATGGAGGTCTGCTGCTCACGATGCGCGGTAGACTGTGAGGCGACAGACTCCTCTCGCATCAGACACTCTGTCGTAGCTCTAGGAACGGTGTCGCATGGCGGTTCTGTCGCCAATCTGCCACGTGGCCTGTTCATGGTTCGACACGTGGCAGGCGGATAGTTGCACACGTGGATCTAGTGACACGACCACCATCACCTATGTAATGGGGTTGTTGGATATGTTAGTGAGAATTAAAGATGCTTTATGAATCTATGCTTCATGGTGATTGCGGTTGAGATGAATCGTGTTTATTGATTTTGAGCATATATGATGTATTAAGTATAAGTTAAGGATTTTGAATCTTATGAGATGTCGTGAATGTGATATTGTTGATTTAAATAAGTATATTGATGTATAGTAGAATGACTTTTGAGTTGTTAAAGGATTGGATGAAGTTGAGAGTTGAAAGTTGGGCATTTTTAGGGCTTGGAAATCAAAAGAAAGGTGTTCCAGGCTAAGGGATCGATCCCCTACCTTAGAAGGATCGATCCCTAATTGGCAGAAGCTAAAATTGTATGGTAAATGAGGAAGGAATCGATCCCTTAAGCCAAATAATCAATCTCTTACAGGTAGAATGCCCAAAATGTGTAGGAAAGCACAAAAAGATCGATCTCCTCTTCACAAAATGTGTTCTCGAGGTATTTTAAAGGATGAGGACTAATCCACAAGTTAAAGGGATCGATCCTTTAGCACTTGAAGACATAGGTTTGGCTTTAAAAAGGGTCTGAAAGTTAGAAAAATTAAAAGGAAACCCAAGAGAAAGAAAGGGAAAGGGAAAAAAAGAAGAAAAATGAGAAAAAAAAAAGAGGAAATCTTTAAGGACCTTAACCCATCTTTTATCCTCTACTTATATCTCTCCATAAACACTAATTATTGAATGTGATTTAGGTTGAGAGGAAAAGCAAATGCGAGGAAACAAAAAGGGGGATTTTGGAGTAAACGAAAAGGTAAAAGGCAAAAGCTTTTCCATTTAATTAAATTTGGTCGGTATGGTGTATTTATGGCTAATAAATGTTGATTGGGTGTTTATTTATGGTTTGAAGGTTTGTTTATGGCTTGAAGGATTAGAGAAGCCATTTTTGGGGTTTCTCTTTCTAGGGTGAATAAAGGTAAGATTTTCTAAAGAGGTGCATTGGGTCACTAAGGCCAATTTAGGATTAAGCGCTTAAGTGACTAACCTTAGATAAGGTGAATGTATGACATTGGATAATGATAAATGAGTGTATTAATGATAGTATGAAATAAAGGAGATTATGATAGAATAATGTAATCGTTGAAAAGATGAGGAAATCAAATGAAGCATGCAAGTGTGCTTTTGATTTCTTAGGAAACCTTCGAGAAACGATTATTATGATTAAGTTAATAATTATTTGTATGGTATTGAAGTCTAATTAAATAAGTTGGACAATAATTAGACTTAAATATGATGGCATTGCAGCTAAGAGATTTATTGGAGGAATGATGGCTTAGGCAATATATATGCATTGTTTGCCTAGCTTAGCTTGGAGACAAGGGCTAGAAGCTGCCAAGTCGTTATTATGGTAAGGGATTGCATGTAGGAGACATGGGTATCCCGGCCCAACCATAATAATGATTCGGTAAAAGATATTTTCATATAACTATGCATATCGACATAATTGTATTTAGCTATTGTATTGATTGAAAACTATAGAGACAACTCCCTAGTTTTATGAAATTGCATAAGTAAACCTATTGTAGGGCTTTTAAATAAAAGATTTCTTAAATGTTTTCATAAACATAAATTGCCTTTGTTTTATAAAATCCTATTTATGAATTGTTTTATAATGTTTTCAAAATAAGAAAAGCTTAGCTTTGATTTGATTTGATTTAAATAAAATAAAATAAAATTATTTTCATTAGGGGTTGCCCAACTATTTTCTTTGAAACCATGATTCCATGGGATACCCATTCCCTATAGTACGTATGATTATTGAAATTATTAATTACGATTTTGAATTGGGAATCATGGATTGTATTATACTATATTGAAGTTTTAAATTGTTTTACAAACTTTAGGTCCTTATACATGCTTTTCTTTGGCACATAATACCTATTGTATTGTATCGTATCGTATTGTATTGTATTATTGGTTGTTTGACTTAAACACATCTACAGTTTCTTAGTACTCGTCAATCCAATGGGACTGAGAACCCTCTTCTTTATCGGGATGCTCCTTCGTGGAACGATTGTGTCTCTTCGTGAGATGATTGTGTTCCTTCATGGAACGATTTTGTCTCTCCATGACACAATTGTGTCTCTCTGTGAGACGATTGTGTCTCTTCATGATACAATTGTGTTCCTTCATGGAACGATTAAATCTCTTCATGAGACGATGGTGTTCTTTAATAGAACTATTGTCTTTTTTCGTGAGACAAGTATGTTCCTTCATGGAATGATTATATTGAATATGTTACCTTTGGGATGTTAGCATAGTCTCTCACTAGTACTAAAAGTATATTTACAACTATTATCATATTGATTTGATTGAAAAGGCATGAGCCCATTTTACAAAGATTAGTTTAAAAGCATGTATTGATTTGAAAATGTATTGCATTGGTTTATAAGATCAATTAAATATTTTGATTTTGAATAGCATAGTTTTAGATATCTTCCCCTTATCAGGTAACCTTTACTGGGTAGAAGCTCATCCCTTTTTTCTTCCTCCCCATATTATCTTTGATAGACACCAAATGTGTTCCATTGTAAGCAAGCTTGAAGAGTGTCCTCCTACCACCTATTTGCTACTTTTGACAGGTATTAGCACATATATATTTTTTTAGTTGTATTTCAGACAAGTATTGCATAGTTTATGTATATTCATTTTGGGATGTAACGATAGGCTATGATAGGTATCAAATGTGGTTTATATACCATATTAGATATCGATTATGACTTGTATATTGAAGTGTGATGTAACAAATGAATCAATGATGAAAATACTCTTTTACAGTTTGTATATTGGACAATGTTAAATGTGATTAATTGGATGTATGATATGTATGATTGAAGTTTTATTGAGATCACATCACATAAAATTGTATGGGACTTGGATTAAAGGAAATTATTAACCGAGTTGATGAAACAAAATCAACCAAAATGATTAAGAGCTACACTAGTTGTTGACAAACCTAAGTAAAGAAAAAAAAAAAGGTTAGTTCAATTTTTCACTAATTTCGTGTCGTTACAGAGTTGGTATCAAAGCTCGGTTTGTCTAATGAGAATTAGTGTAGTCAGATTAGAATTAGAGTTACACCTCGTTATCTATGCTTATCTGAATATGAACTGCGTATAACTGCTTAAAGTTATACTGAATTCTCATGTTTTTGTATAACAAAACTGAGCTCAATGAGGGCCAAACCTATAAACAACCCTTTCAAGATGATTAAGCATTTTTTATAAGTCTCGGGAAAGTATTATGTGGATTCTATCTATTGAATTCGATTTGATAAGTAGGTTTTGAAAGCTTTGAGTTTGGAACTTTATCCTGAAAGTATACGATTTGATTTAAAGGTATGAGTATGTTCTAAAAGTACATGATTTAAGATGGAAGCATAAACGCGTTCGAAAGTTTATTTGGGGTATAAGCACTTTTGAAAGTATACAATGTGATTTGAATGAATAAGCATGTTTTGAAAGTATAATATCATATTTTAGTATGGATTGACAAATATGTTTTGGAGATTATAAACATGTTTTGGAAGCTAGGAGTATTGTTTTAAAGGCAGAAGAAAGGATTGAGTATATAAGCCTATGTTTTGGTTTGTAAGTACATTCTCAAGGATTAGGGGCACAATTTGGAAACTATATGTATAATTCGAAAGTATATAAAACAATTTAAATACTTTGAAAGAACACGATATGACCTACATTTTTCAGATTTGATATGAAAAACACGTTTAGAAGTTAAGTTTAAGGGTTTATGTTTAAGATGTTAGAATTGATAGGCAAGTTTTGAAAGCCACGATTCAATAAGTGGGTTACGAAAATTGTGTTTAAAGGTTTATGCCTTTGAGGTTATGTAAGACTCGATTTTTTTTATCGTAAGAGCAAATGGAATGAATAGAAATTTTCGAGTGCATTTAAAAATGCAAAAGAATTTAAATGGAATTCCCGAACACGTGAAGGGTAAAACGGTCAAAAGATCGAAACATAGTATTAATCGGGACAAGAAAATTTTAATTAAAAATATGGGATTGAGAAATCTTGATCAATAACGAAGAAATAATTAAATTTCAGGTTAAATTGATCAAGATATGAATTTATTGGTATAAACCAAAATTTTCACATCGGAAAATAATCCTAAAAATAATCAAAAAATATACCGAAAATGGTAAAATCAGACTGATAAATTCATTTACGGAATAAATGAATAAAATAATTTTTTTAGATATTTTTGCCAAATAACAATATTTAATTGAATATAATAATAATAATAAATAAATAATAAATAATAAATAATAAATAAAAAAATGAAAACGCAGAATCACGATTCTGCCAAAGAGGGAGCCGATTCGCCCAATGAAGCACCGACCGGCGGCAGCCCAGGCAAGAGAAAGCCCAGCCGAGCCACCACCGGCACCAACAAGGCGACGAACGGCGGCGAACGACGAAGAGAAAGGAAAGCAGAGAGGACCGAGAGGGAGAAAGGCATTTCTCAACGACCGACGCCGATTCGAGGTTGGCCACTGCCAGTCGGGGGAGCTCCATGCTAAGACTGATCAATTAGTGGCAGCCTTGGCCGGTAGAACGGCGGCCAGCGCCGAAAATGGCAAGGAAAGAGATAGCTACCGACGGCGGAAAGGAGAACAGGCCGGACCGGCCACTTTTCGACGGCCTTGAACGAAACCAACCCCAGATCTGAGATGCGGACAACTAAGCGACGGAAACCAGCAGAGAACCGATCGGAAAGGCACTTAACCGGCCGAACCGGACTAAATCGGGGGTCTGAATCGGGTTGAACCGGACCGAACCGGTTCAGCCAAAAAGAGAAGAAAAGAAAGAAGAAAAAAAAGAAAAAGGGAAAAAATTGAGAAAATTTCTAGTGATGGAATCGAGCTACGGGTAACTCAGTAAGTGGTCAAATCGATCGATTTAAATTTTAGAATATTTAATTTAATTAATATCCGACTGAAAATTTACCCGAAAAAATATTTAATTGTGTAGCTCGATAATTGACGTTAGACGAGAGCTCGAGACAACCTCGATTTGTGTACGATCATGAAATCTCGGGTAAGTAACCCTTATTTACGACAATATTGCATCGTTATATGTGTTGATGAATTACGGATTTAATTTTCGCATAAATGAATTAAATTTTTGAAATTTGAATAAATTGTCGTAAATACTAAATTGAGATATTCAAGAATTTAGAACGAGGCTAAATAAATACTGATGGGCCCAATGAGCCCAATAGGTCTCGATAAAGTGTGGTAAACGGGCTTAAGGTCGATTAAGGCCCATTATGGTATAATCGGGCCCAATATGGGTAAACAGGCCCAATGATTTAAATTAAGCCCAGAAAATATGGAATACAATTAAATTGTATTGTATTTGACCTGATGAATATGTATCCGCAGTTTCAGAGATTGGATTCAGAGCAAATTGGACTGCGTGATGAGACATCAGTGGAAAGGTCAGACTGTACAGAAAAATGAGGTAAGGGAATTGTGTGAGTAGCTAGAGGTAGCTACGCGTATTTTAATAGTTTTGTATACACTGAATATGTATGTATACATTGATATTGTACAGAGGTTCTAAAAATGGTTTAAATGATTTTAAGGATCAAAATAGGTGAAAAGACTATTTTACCCCTATTGAGGGAAGTTCACCTAAGGATTGTGAAAGCATGACATGCATGAAATGCACGATTTAAGGAATTTTTCGAATTAAGGAATTTTATTGGTTTTAATCAAAGTAAATCGATAGACTGGCCAGTAATTGAATGAATTTCACATGATAACACTACGTAAGTGTTATTTATATTTAAATGGAAATTTCTTTGGAAAATAGGCCAACTATCAAGTTTATATGGAAACAGATAGTGCCGACACGTAGTTTGCACTATATCTGCATTTGTGAATGTGAATAAATGTGCTTGAGCGGTTGCTAGCACTGAATTGTGTGACATCATATGCATGAAATGTGCTAGAGCGGTTGCTCGCATTGATTTTTATTATTGTGAAATGCATGAGAGGTGCTGGAGCCTAGCTCGCACTCTGTTTTGACTTGTTTTAACGTGGTATGCATAAAATGGTGCTGGAGTGATTGCTCGCACTAGTTTTTATGATTTAACATGCATAAGAGATGCTGGAGCTTAGCTCTCATCCTGTTTCGATATGATATTGCATAAAGCCGTGCTGGAGTGTAACTCGCACGAGATTTGATTTAATTATGGATAAAGTCGTGCTGGAGTATAACTTGCAAGAGATTTGATTTACTTGAGCATTCATTTATGCTGGAGCTTGCTCGCACAAAGTTTCATATGGTTTTTATAATTCATTTGAATGTCGTACTGGAGTTTTTCTCGTACGAGGTTTTCAATGAGTTTTTATACATATTCGTACTAGAGCATTTCTCGTACGTGGATTTTACTTGAAATTATAATCAGTTTAAGTCGTACTAGAGTGCTGCTCGTACGCAGATTTTACTAATTTTTATGAATCCGTGCTAGAGCTTCGCTCGCATGAGGTTTTCTGATATCATGAATATGCATGGAGCCGTGCTAGAGCTTTGCTCGTACAAGGATTTATATTACATGCATATAGTCGTGTTAGAGCCTCCTGTAGACTGTGTGTCACAGTGAGATGATATGCTCACACGTGCATACTGAGACAGAGATGATATGGGTGGATAAGACCTATTGCAGGCACCCCTGATTGAGCTTGGATTTACGGAGTACGTTGTACCGTGTATATCACGCGGAGTATGCTGTACCGTGGGGATTGTTGGAGTGGAGTGGCATTAGCCACGAGGCAGCAAGCCTTGCCCTCGCAATCCTGGTGTTATACCGTTCTTGCGGGTAGGATGACCCACCTCCCGTTTCAGGTGTGATACCCCGCACACTAGGTACCGTGTTGCCAGGGATCACTAGGATATGGCCATAGTCCTCGATGTTACTGATATAATCAGCTGCTTATCTCACATGATATAACTATTGGTCGATAGACCAGGGTAGACTCGAGGGAGGGGTTAGGCCCCCGATTTTATGAGTTTCTACTGTGATGCTAGATTTCAAATGATTTTATGATATGCGACCCTAAAAGAAGGGTGATTTTATAACCGAAGTTTTATAATGAATTTTAATGAATTGTTTTATGAGATTATTGACCCGAAAGTGTTAGTTTATACTGCAGTTTTAATGAATTGATTTAAATGCAGCAGTATGATGATGTTTTCCATGCTTTCATTTCAAATTCATGATTTTTCTTACATGACATGAAAGAATGCATGATCTGGATTTACTTCATGCTCATTATGATTTAATGATGTCACATAAAATGCTATTGATGCATGATTTACATGCTTTCTAGATGCACGAACAGTTTTGATAAACTAAGTCATTGATGTTTCCATGACTTTGTGCTTGAGATTTTAATGAAAAGAAATGGATTTTAAGGGCATGGCATTATGAGCATGTAGATAGTGGAGCTATCTACTTACTTGCATAATTGGCTTACTGAGCGTGTGGTTTGCTCACCCCCTTATTTTCCCATCTTTTCAGAGCACTCGCAATAGTTATTGAGCGGCTGAGGACTTGCATGCTTGGTATCCGCTGCTTTCCATCGAGAGACAGGTATACACATTTGTATGATTTTGTATCTAAATATGTAATACACAGTACTATAAACGAATTTGATGTCGGGGATGTAAGTTTATGTAAATACCATTGGGTTTGTATTTATTTAAAATAAAAAAGATAGTAAACTCTGATATGTGAATGTGATTATGGAAATGGATTGGAAATAGTGTGAGGTGACTAACACTGAATCATAGCCCAACTGTTTGTAGGATGGTCACGATGAGAGAAATGTAAGAATTAAATAATAAATGAAAAAACAAAAAATTTACTCTGATTTTTAGGTAATTTGGGTTGTGACAGGTTTAATGGTATTAGAGCTGAGTTGGCCTGATATGAATCGGTATTAGTGGTTAAAGAAGTTTACATCCCCATGTACTGTGCATTGTTTAGATACAATTGTGTATATCGAGATGGAAGTGCAGCTAAGAATTTGGTTTGAATGCAAGAATATAGACTCATTAACTGATAGCCGCTATGGTAAATGGGTGAGTACACGAGCTCAAGGCCATAGAGGTAGGCTTGAGAGTCGTACTGAGTCACCACATGAGACTCGAGATGAGATTGAAGTGGAGGTTAATGTTGAACATGCCCTACAAAGTTCGATAGAGAGATCGGACAGAGTCCGACAGAGAGACCGGACAGTATTGAGACACGTTTCACGAGGTTGGAGCAGAGTGTAGAGAATATTTTACGAGCTAATTGCTCAGAGTATACATGATATTTGAGAGCGAGTCAAAGCATTGGTGGAAGTCCGCTCGACCCATCTTAAAAGTTAGACATCCAGAAGGGACATAGAAAATAATTCTAGAAGTATTCCGATGACAGAATATCCCGGACACTACTTAAAGAAAGTTACAGATGAAATTCTTTACTCTGACCTAGAGGAATTGGCTGATTAACGAGTATGAATCTCAGTTTATATTCCTGGGTAGATATGACTCTGACACTATGAACTGTGAGAGCCAGAATGTTTGAAAGTTCATGGAAAGGACTCAGATTGTCAATTAGAGTCCGATTAGCCCGTTAGATATCACTACCTATGCCAAGGCAGTGCGCAGACTACAGTTGTGTGAATAAGATCATGAGTTGCATGCTTCTGATATTGGGAAAGGTAGTAAGGGCTGAAATAGAGACAAAAGAGAATAGAGGATGACAAGGATGTCAGAACGAGAAAATGTAGTTTGGTAAAAGATTAGAGTTGATAAGTCACGGGGTAAGATGATTAGTAAGGCTCCAGTGTATCCAATTGCAGCACTTTTGTGGGGTATTGTGATTTGAGGACCCCAACTTGCTACGTAACAGTATAACAGTGTAGCAAGTGTAAACAGTGTAGGATATGTGGTAGATACCACGGAAATAAGATGTTGGACGAGGGCGAGTATATGCCTTGGACCAGGACACTACTGATGTTTCATATGATGTGGTGGAAGATACCACACTGGTAGTGAATAATGAAGTAATTATTTTAATTGATCCTAGTACCATGCATTTATTCATACCGCCTTCAGTTGCTTATAAGCTAGTGAAAGATGTGAAGCCTGTACCTTTAAGCAAGATAATGATGGTTAGCTGATTTTCACTAACTGAATATGGGTATAGAGATTGTAAGTTGAAAATAGGGGTGAAAACATCACTGAAAAGTGTACTGTAAGTTTGAAACGTAATGAAAGAGTTGGTTAAAAGTGTTATATGAAAGGAGATAAGCTTTGAGATGTGATAGATCTTGAGTACGAGATATATTGGAATAAGAGGCGTATGCAAGGTAAAAAGATCTTTGATATGCAAAGTAAATTGGATTAAGCGTTATGATGTGAATATGAACTGCGACTAAGGATAAAGGGGTAGATATATCCATACCCAGTCCATGTGGTTAAGTTTGAGGGTTAATAAAGGTATTTCAAAATACCTCCCCGCCTAAAGACTTGACAGCGTCTAGAAGCGCACACATAACCTATAAATTGAAATCGACAGTCGTAAATATATATTTAAAATTTGGGTACCTTTACTAGTACGATAAAGAAATATAAAATTTCAGTAATCATGAAGGTTTAAAAATTAAAATTTTATAAAAGTCGTTAATATAAGAAAAACGAAATGACGCGGGTTAGTATTTTGAACGAAAGCGATTTCGAAATGACATTATACGTTTATGCGTACATAGGTCAAGGATTTGGATGATTGAAATAGTTAGTGGAACTTAAATACGATGAGGTATTTAAACCTTACCTGGACCGATTGGTTGTCATCTTTAGCGATGACATTTTCATGTATTCGAAGTCCAGGGAAGAGCATGAGTAGCAACAGGAAATTATCTTACAGACGAGGTGTTGTGAGTTTCTAAATGGGCTGCTCAGTTAACACATTTTGTTTGGAAAAAGATTTCATACGAGTGGTATGATAAGTATGAAGTAGCTTCCATGAGTTTTGGTATCTTGAAGTAAGAAACTGACCACCGTAACTATTCTCACCAGACCCAACAGCTCAAGAGGTTTCTCAATGTATATGGATACCTCAAAATAAGGATTGGGTTGTGTATTGATGTAAAATGGGAAGATAGTCGTTTATGGATCCAGATAGTTCAAGGACCATGAGAGAAACTATCCGACCCATGATTTAGAGTTGGCAGCCGTAGTATTTACACTAAAAGTATGGCGCCACCACTTAAATGGTAAGAAATTTTTGGTATGCACCGATCGTAAAAGCTCGAGTATCTATTTTCACAGAAAGAGTAGAATATGAGATAACCAAGAGGGTTAGAGCTTCTAAGGATTATGATTGTGAACATTGTACCACTCAGGAAAGGCAAATGTAATGGCTGATGCCTTGAACAGAAAGAGCCTCGGGATGGTATCACATATAATGGTCAGGGAGCGTGAGCTGCTAGAGCAGTTGTGAGCCTCAGTAGTGATGTGATCCCTTTTGATGATGATGGTGATTTTGTGATAGCTAGCCTGAGGTTAGAATCAGATTTGTGTGATCAAATTTGCCAGGCTTAGCGTGATGATCGGCATATTGTCGATAGTGTGGGTCAAATTCATAAGGGTACAATGACAGAGGTCATAGTGAGTGATGATGACTTACAGAGGTTCAGAGACAGTATAAGTGCTCCCTAGGACTATAGTTGCTAAGAAAGTGATATTGTCAGAAGCTCACTCTTCGGGATTTACAGTGCATCCGAGAAATAATAAATATATCAAAATCTCTGAAAAAGGTATTGGTGGTCAGATATGAAAAAGAGACATTATAGAGTTGTAGAAAAGTGTCTCGTATGTCAGCAGAGTAAGGTAGAGCAAAATAAGTTGCAGGGTTATTGCAGCCTCTACTTATATTGACACGAAAATGGGAACAAGTTACCATGAATTTCGTGATGGGTTATAGAGGACCCAGATGAATCACGAGGCTATCTGGGTGATAGTCGATAGATTGATTTAGTTTACCCACCTTCTGACTATGGAAATCCCCAGATAGTCTGAGTGTGTAGGCGGATTAATATGTAAGAAAGATTGTGGAACATTATGTAGCGTTCTAGTGAGCATGATATCAGATAGGGATTCTCGCTTCACTTTCAACATCTGGGAATAATTTTTGGAAGCTATGGGAACCCAATTGAGTTTTAGCACAGCTTTTCGTCCTCAGACAGATGGTCAGTCAGAGAGGATTGTATAGGTTCTGGAGGATATGATGAGAGCATGTGCTATTGATTTTATAAGCTCATGAGATGATCAGTTGTTACTAATCGAATTTGCCAATAATGACAGTTGTCACTTGAGTATCAGGATGACTTTATATGAGGCATTGCATGGCTGTAGGGATTGTTTCTCGACTTGGATAAGAAGAAGTGGGTGATAGATAGAGAATTGTTTCCGAATTGGTAAGGTGAACCGCTGAGGATGTTCAGTTGAATTGTGAGAGATTAAGAACACCTCAGGGTAGATAGAAAAGCTATACTGATAAGAGATAGAAAACCATTGGAATTCACCAAGGGTGAATTAGTATTGTGGCAGTTATTTGTCATAAGGACATAACGAGATTCGAAAAGAAGGCAAATTGAGTTTAATGGATAGAATTCTTTGAGATATTGGACAAGTGGGAGATAAGACCTGTAGGTTGGCGTTACCACTTGAATTAAACAGGCATCCATAATGTGTCCTATCTTTTGATGCTTAAGAAATATTATCCGCACCCGATATATGTGAACGGATATGAGCTCCAACAGTTTAGGTCAATGAAAGTATAACGTACGATTGAAAAATCGATTTGGGCATTAAACGGAAGGAGAAAGGGTTGAGGTTTAAGATGATCTCCCTAGTTAAGTATGTTGGTAGTATTACACTCCGGAAAAAAGTGACATGAGAATTAAAGAGTATGATATGATAGACGTACCCGGAGTTATTTAAGGAATCATTTTATTTGGTTCTAATTTGGAGGACCAAATTTCTTAAGTGGGGGAGATTGTAAGACCCGATTTTTTTATCGTAAGAGCAAATGGAATGAATAGAAATTTTCGAGTGCATTTAAAAATGCAAAAGGATTTAAATGGAATTCTCGAACACGTGAAGGGTAAAACAGTCAAAAGATCAAAACCCGATATTAATCGGGATAAGAAAAATTTAATTAAAAATATGGGATTGAGAAATCTTGATCAATAGCGAAGAAATAATTAAATTTCGGGTTAAATTGATCAAGATATGAATTTATTGGAATAAATCGAAATTTTCACATCGAAAAATAATCCAAAAAATAATAAAAAAATATACCGAAAAGGGTAAAATTGGACTGATAAATTCATTTATGGAATAAATGAATAAAATAATATTTTTTTAGATATTTTTGCCAAATAATAATATTTAATTGAATATAATAATAATAAATATAAATAATAAATAAATAAATAAACGAAAATGCAGAATCGTGAAATCGCGATTCTGCCAAAGAAGGAGCCGATTCGTCCGATGAAGCACCGGCCGGCGGCAGCCCAGGCAAGAGGAAGTCCAACCGAGCCACCATTGGCACCAACAAGGCGATGAACGGCGACGAACGGCGAAGAGAAAGGAAAACGGAGAGGACCGAGAGGGAGAAAGGCGTTTCCAGGCGACTGGCGCCGATTCGAGGTCGGTCACTGCTAGCAGAGGGAGCGCTATGCTAGGACCGGTCGATTGGTGGCAGCCTTGGCCTGTAGAACGGCGGCCAGCGCCGAAAACGACGAGGAAAGAGATAGCTACCAAAGGCGGAAAGGAGAACAGGTCGGATCGGCCACTTTCCGGCAGCCTTGAACGAAACCAACCCCAGATCCGAGATGCGGACGACCCAGCGGAGCCACTGGCGGCGAAAATCGGTGGAGAACCAGTCGAAAAGGCACTGAACCGATCGAACCCGAACTGAACTGGCTGTCTGAACCGGGTTGGACCGGACCGAACCAGTTCAGCCAAAAAGAGAAGAAAAGAAAGAAGAAAAAAAGAAAAAGAGAAAAAAATTGGGAAAAATTCCAGTGATGCAACCGAGCTACGAGTAAGTAAGTAAGCGGTCTAATCGACCGATTTAAATTTCAGAATATTTAATTTGATTAATATCCGACTAGAAATTTACCCGAAAAATATTTAATTGTGTAGCTCGACAATTGACGTCAGACGAGAGCTCGAGACAACCTTGATTTGTGTACGATCATGGAATCTCGGGTAAGTAACCCTTATTTACGACAATATTACATTGTTATGCGTATTGATGAATTACTGATTTAATTTCGCATAAATGAATTAAAATTTGGAAATTTGAATAAATTATCGTAAATACTAAATTACGATATTTGAGATTTTAGAACGAGGCTAAATAAATACTGATGGGCCCAATGAGCCCAATAGGCCTCGATAAAGTGTGGTAAATGGGCTTAAGGCCGATTAAGACCCATTATGATATAATCGGGCCCAATATGGGTAAACAAGCCCAATGATTTAAATTAAGCCTAGAAAATATGGAATACAATTAAATTGTATTGTATTTGACCTGATGAATATGTATCCGCAGTTCCGGAGATTGGATTCAGAGCAAATTAGATTGCGTGATGAGACATCAGTGGAAAGGTTCGACTGTACAGAAAAATGAGGTAAGGGAATTGTGTGAGTAGCTAGAGGGAGCTACGTGTATTTTAATAGTTTTTGTATACATTGAATATGTATGTATACATTAATATTGTACAGAGGTTCTAAAAAATGGTTTAAATGATTTTAAGGATCGAAATAGGTGAAAAGACTATTTTACCCCTATTGAGGGAAGTTCACCTAAGGATGGTGAAAGCATGACATGCATGAAATGCATGATTTAAGGAATTTTCCAAATTAAGGAATTTTATTGGTTTTAATCAAAGCAAATCGGTAGATTGGCTAGTAATTGCATGAATTTCACATGATAACACTACGTAAGTGTTATTTATATTTAAATGGAAATTTCTTTGGAAAATAGGCCAACTATCAAGTTTATATGGAAACAGATAGTGCCGACACGTAGTTCGCACAATATCTGCATTTGTGAATGTGCATAAATGTGCTTGAGCGGTTGCTCGCACTGAATTGTGTGACATCATATGCATGAAATGTGCTAGAGCGATTGCTCGCACTGATTTTTATTATTGTGAAATGCATGAGAGGTGCTGGAGCCTAGCTCGCACTCTGTTTTGACATGTTTGACATGTTTTGACTTGTTTTGACGTGGTATGCATAAAATGGTGCTGGAGTGATTGCTCGCACTAGTTTTTATGATTTAACATGCATAAGAGATGCTAGAGCTTAGCTCGCATCCTGTTTCGATATGATATTGCATAAAGTCGTGCTGGAGTGTAACTCGCACGAGATTTGATTTAATTATGCATAAAGCCGTGCTGGAGAGTAACTCACACGAGATTTGATTTACTTGAGCATTCATTTGTGCTGGAGCTTGCTTGCACAAAGTTTTATATGGTTTTTATAATTCATTTGAATGTCGTACTGGAGTTTTTCTCGTACGAGGTTTTCACTGAGTTTTTATACATATCCGTACTAGAGAATTTCTCATACGTGGATTTTACTTGAATTTATAATTAGTTTAAGTCGTACTGGAGCACTGCTCGTACGCAGATTTTACTGATTTTTATGAATCCGTGCTAGAGCTTCGTTCGCACGAGATTTTTTGATATCATGAATATGCATGGAGCCATGCTAGAGCTTCGCTCGCACAGGGATTTATATTACATGTATATAGTCGTGTTGGAGCCTCCTGTAGACTGTGTGTCACAGTGAGATGATATGCTCACACGTGCATACTGAGACAGAGATGATATGGGTGGATAAGACCTATTGCAGGCACCCCTAATTAAGCTTGGGTTCATGGAGTACGTTGTACCATGTATATCACGTGGAGTACGCTGTATCGTGGGGATTGTTGGAGTGGAGTGGCATTAGCCATGAGGCAGCAAGCCTTGCCCTCGTAATCCTGATGTTATGCTGTTCTAGCGGGTAGGACGACCCACCTCCCGTTTCAGGTGTGATACCCCGCACACTGGGTACCGTGTTGCCAAGGATCACTAGGATATGGCCATAGTCCTCGATGTTACTGATATAATCAGCTGCTTATCTCATATGATATAACTATTGGTCGATAGACCAGGGTAGACTCGAGGGAGGGGTCAGGCCCCCGATTTTATGAGTTTCTACTGTGATGCTAGATTTCAAATGATTTTATGATATGCGACCCTGAAAGAAGGGTGGTTTTATAACCGAAGTTTTATAATGAATTTTAATGAATTGTTTTATGAGATTATTAACCCGGAAGGGTTAGTTTATACTGCAGTTTTAATGAATTGATTTAAATGCAGTAGCATGATGATGTTTTCCATGCTTTCATTTCAAATTCATGATTTTTCTTACATGACATGAAAGAATGCATGATCTGGATTTGCTTCATGCTCATTATGATTTAATGATGTCACATAAAATGCTATTGATGCACGAATTACATGCTTTCTAGATGCACGAACAATTTTGATAAACTAAGTCATTAATGTTTGCATGACTTTGTGCTTGAGATTTTAATGAAAAGAAATGGATTTTAAGGGCATGGCATTATGAGCATGTAGATAGTGGAGCTATCTACTTACTTGCATAATTGGCTTACTGAGCGTGTGGTTTGCTCACCCCCTTATTTTCCCATCTTTTCAGAGCACTCGCAATAGTTATTGAGTGACTGAGGACTTGCATGCTTGGTATCCACTGCTTCCTATCGAGAGACAGGTATACACATCTGTATGATTTTGTATCTAAATATGTAATGCATTGTACTATAAACGAATTTGATATTGGGGATGTAAGGTTATGTAAATACCATTATGTATGTATTTATTTAAAATAAAAAAGATAGTAAACTATGATATGTGAATGTGATTATGGAAATGGATTGGAAATAGTGTGAGGTGACTAACACCGAATCATAACCCAACTGTTTGTAGGATGGTCACGATGAGAGAAAGGTAAGAATTAAATAATAAATGAAAAAGCAAAAAATTTACTCTAATTTTTAGGTAATTTGGGTCGTGACAGGTTATTCTTTGAAGTTTACGTTTTGGAAGATATGTTTTGAAAATAAACGAATTAATTTGAAAAGTATAACCATGCTTTACAAGTATTCAATGTGATTTGAATGGTTCGAGAACCTCTGATGTGGTTTAGAAATATTTTTGAGGTACACGATATGGTCTGCATGTACGAGCGTGTTTTAAAAGACTATCGTTTGAATAAATCACCATTTAATTTGATTTGCATTTACTTTATCTTAAGTCGATTTTATTAGGTGCATTGATGCATAGAAAGGTACTTTTGATTCTATTGAGCTCATGAGTTAGGACTCGGGGAAATGAGGTACTTAAGGTATTCTTCCAATGAGTATACTTAAATTCCTAACTCAACTGTAAAAGATGCTCTGTTTAGGAGTTGGAAAGTAAGATGCTTCATATGAATAAGGACGATATGATAATGTATAGGAATCGATTAACTTGAGATATGGAGTATGATATTGAAATTGTGGATCGATGTGGAGTGTTAATAGGGTAATACGAATAGGTACCAGGTATTAAACCAGGTTGTTAATTCCCCTGATAGATGGGAAGTAAGGAGTGACTTGAAGCTGGTTACTCTCAAAGTTGCTAAAAGAGGCAAAGGATTGATGACTCCAAGGTGAGCTCTAACACATAGATCAGCAAAGGCTAATATAGCTCGGGCATTAAATGGCAAAGATGTGATTGATAGTATGGAAGTATTGATTGCTAAGGGATAAAAATGATATGATGTTATTGGTGGAAGGAAATTTTGAGACGTCTAAGTAATCACGAGAGTGCTAAACATGCAGGTTCATATCTATGTGAAGTGTAGCTAAACATATGTCTGGGTGACACTTACTTTTTTCTATGATAGCCTCGTGTTGTGTACTATTGATAATTCTATATTTTTAGAATTATTTGTGCTTAATTTTCTAATTAATTATTTAAATCCCCAATTTATTTTGTTAATTATCCCTTTTATTTAATTAAAATTCTCATGTTTGCAAATAAATTAAATCCTGATGAATTTTGAATATTTCGGTAGAAAATAGATCGAAATTGGGCTAAAATCGAGATTGGACCACGCGGACAACACGAGCCTAGCACATCCAATTGGACAAAAAGACAAATGACATGGAAATATTTATTTCAAGGAGCCAATGGTGTGAAGACAAGTAGCCAAACAATGCCAACTCATCTAGGATGAAAAAATTACCATTGTACCCCTAAGTGTGTGTATAAATAGAATATGATGGCAATTGAAAAAAGGGTAGCCTAGGTTAGGAGTAGTGTAGAGAAATTTAGGAGTAGTTTTAATTTAGGGTAGAATAGTTTTAGGTTAATTTTAAAGCTTGTTTTAAATTTCCGAATGTTTTCTTTTTTCTAAAAAATAATTTATTTTTACTGTTCATGACAATCAATTTAATTTTTTTATTTGCTCTCGGTTTGTTCATCCGTTTTGTTCTTCAATATTCATTCGAGCTAATCGATTTCATCCATCACTATCTTTGATTCTGATGTTTTGATGTGGGTTGGGTGCTGGGTATTATTTCCACATCAATGGTAATGTGAGATCACAGCAAAAGGAGGAGGATTTGAAGCAAACCGAGAACGCTAGTTTTTCATGTTTATGTGTTTTACGGGTGTTGATGGTCTTGCTGTTAATTCCAGTTGCTAATGTTACTTAGTTCCTTTCGGTTTTAAGTGTGATTACCTTGTTATTTTTTTGTTCATTTTTATCTCCCTTTGTCTACACTTCATGCACTAAACTTTTTACTGGATTTTAAAATTATCGTTCATGGCTCTCTTCTGCTTATGGCTTCTCGGTTTTGAGTGCTTAATGTGCCAAGAACTGCTGCTTTGGTTCCATGATCATGTTTAGTTGCCATATTTTGCTTATATTTACTTATTAGCTTCTATTAAGTTTATATTGTCATTTTTTGTTTAAAGATTTTATCTAACTCGTATGCTTCTTTAACTTCAGTTTTGTTCCTCTGTTCATCTCTGTTTTCTGTATTTGATTACTGTTCCTCATAGTTTAGTTGGTTTCTTTTCTGCAATGTTTGTTAGTTGATGTTATGTGGTTGTTGGTGACGAAAGCAGAGCAATACTGAACCGAGAACAACACTTGGAAACTGAGCTGCAACTGGGCACTACTGGGCGTTTCCTAGAGGACTCGGGATGCTGGTATAGTTGATGTAGATGCTGGGCAGCAGTACGTTGTAGAAGCAGGACAGAAACTAGGTGCAGGAGTGGGAGCTGGAAATTACCAGGAGCAGGACCATGCATGACAGAACGTGGAGCAATACCTGGAAACGAAATACAGAGTATTTAGGTTGGTAGTCCAGTGCACGGTCGGGCTGTAGACTGAAGTAGCAAGGTGCGGTGTTGAGCAGGACTCGGTCACTGGTACAGTAGTGTAGGATAGAACAGGAGCAGACCAGCACAGCACTTGGACAGCAGCACCTGGAGACAACCAAAGCCGAGAGGAATGTGCTGCAACAGATGAAAAGGACAAGCCGAAAGGAGAATCGGAACAGCAGCTGGGCATGTTGAGGACAGTGTAGCAGAGGCAGCAGCAGCACCTGGAGCAGAGGCCACAAACGAATGCTGGACAAACCTGGACACCCGAGAACAGCAGGACCGTGCTGGAGAAAGAAGACACACCTGGAACCGAGACATACCTGGACAAACCAGAAAGAAGACAAGCTTGGAAACCGAGACCACACCTGGAAACCAGAAAATGAAATGAAGCATGAACAGTGTTTGGAGGGATTTATTGGTTGATTTAAATCTAAGGCTTTGTTTGGCAATCAACTCTTGCATTAATCCATTTTTCTTGCATTTTTAGTATAGTTTAATTAGTTGTTAGTTTAGGATAGCTGTTAGTTGTCAATTTAGATTAGTTCTAGTTTTTTTTTTAATTTGTTAATTTAATTTTCAGTCTTAATTTTTAGTTAATAGTTAATTTTATATTTTATGTTTTAGGATTTAATTTTAGTTTAGCATTTTACAAGTTACTTAATCTAGATTAATCTTTATTTTCATTAAGTTTTAGTTTAGTTTAAATTGCATTTTGATTAAGTAGTTTAAATTGCATTTTAGGTTAGTTTAATTGTAGTTTAATTAATCTTGCTTTGCTATTTTCATTTTTGCTTTTTATTTTAGTTGCTTTAATTCATTTTAATTGTTTTAATTTTCTTTTGTAGGTATTTTCTTTAATTGCTCGGAGTTCGGTAAGCAAATCTTAGTTCGATTTTATTTTCTTTATTTTTTAATGTTTATTGTTTTCAGTACGTTTAATTAGCCTTAGTAGATCACTAACTTAAATTTCATAATTTGCTAGGATATACTTAAGGTAAGATTAACCGGTAGTTAATTAGGCTAACCAAATTCTCTGAGGGACGATAACTCGAGACTCAAATCCCATTATTACTTGTACGACCCGTGCACTTGCGGAACATATCCTTAGGGCGTGTCAACTATAAGTTATGTAATTCTAGCTAAATGACAGTAGTCGCATCATGGCTCCTCAGTTATTCACCTGACCAATGATATTGAGGTTGTAACCATAGCCATAGATTCCATAGATTTTAAAGGACTTCATTTATCGCATGTTTACTACATGGAAAATTACCTAATCCCTTTGAAAGGATTTGGATATGTGAATGTGGTTTAAGAATTGATTTCATTTCGATAAGTTATTCTGATTGTAGGTAAGTAAGGATTGGTAACAAAGTTGTTATGATTATAAGGACATTCAGAAATCATATAAGTGACAGATGTTTGAGTTTAAAAATCTTTGATTATTAGGATTATTCAATAATGTAATATTTAAGCATTTAGGGATTACTAAAGGAACCCGTATTAGTGCTAGAAGTGTTAATAGTCATTTTATGGTGCAAGTGATAACTAAGATACTACAAATACAATAGAGATTGTTGGTTGAAGCTGATGGTTAGTAAGAAGCTACTCGTATTGGGATTTTGGAATTTCACAGATACATAGGAAATGATAAGAGAATGCATCCTCAACTTCTGAGATAAATTTGATAAATTTGGAAGATCAAATTTCTAAGGTGGGAAGGATGTAATAGTAATACCCCAATTTTTCATTATATAAGCCCGAGACAATGTTGAATAAGTCAGAGTTTGCAACGCATGTATGTTATAGGGTTGTTGGATATGTTAATGATAGTTAAGGTTGCTTTGTGAATCTATGTTTTATGATGACTGTGGTTGAGATGTATTGTGTTTACAGATTTTAAGCATGTATGATGTATTAAGTATAAGTTAAAGATTTTGAATCTTATAAGATGTTCAGATTTTTTTTTTTTTTTACTTAGATGAGTATATTGATGTCTTATGGAATGACTTTTGAGTTGTTAAAGGATTGGATTGTAAGACCCTTATTTTCAAATGTAAACTTTATGAGTTCATAAGTAAGGTGATGTACCTGTAGTGAGAAACATAAGTGATGTAAAGTCCATAAATTCAATGTACACACTTGTAATAAGAGTTGTGATGTACGGACAAGTTTCATTATGTATGAATATGAAGAAATGGACTTTTATAAGTGATAAATGGGATTGGAATTCAAAATGAGTAGTGTGGTAAAATTGAATGAAGTTGTACTTTGATTTGGTTTTGTATTGTGCACCTTTGTTGTACAACGAATGCACACAAGTTTTAATGAGTATGAAGTATGAATGGATGTCATTTTCAAGTCTTAAAGGTGGTTGGATGAGAAAATGACCATGGCAGCAAATTAAGGATGTTTAGTGTGAAGTTACTATAGAAAACTGCAGCAAAATCTAGAAAATATAAAGTCCAGATCGATCTCATAGGATGAGAGATCGATCTGGAAGAGCCAAAATGCTCTTATTCGAGAAATGGAACAGGCTAGATCAATCTCCAATGAAGCCAGATCGATCTTCTAAACATTCTGTAATGAGAAGATCGATTTTGATGCAAACAGATCGATTTCCTTAACCCTCGGTTTGGAGTAGATCGATCTCCCCTGAAAGCAGATCGATCTCCTTAAGCTACTGCCTAGGACAGATCGATCTCAAGCCCTCGACATATCGATCTCATGCATTCAAATTGGTGTGAAAATGAAGGATTTAAGGGGACCAGATCGATCTCATTCTTCGACAGATCGGTCTCATTGAGCAATTTCTATAAATAGGAGCAGTGAAATATGCAAATCACGAAAACAAACCCCCATTTCTTCCATTTTAACCTAAAACCTAGATTTCTCTTCCTAAAGGCCACCCATTTCCAGTAAGATTTGAGGAAAATCTATTAGATACAAAGTTGTTCCTATCAAAGAGAAGAACAACCTACTTTGGATTCAAATCCCCATTTGTTTGATTAAAGGAGCAAGGTGTATTTTTCTTTGGAGCAAGAAGAGATGCTAGATTTGGTAAGTTTCTAATACTTCAGCCCAAATATATTGTTTATTTAATGGTTTTGGAGTCGATTTGCATGTGTATTGAGGGATAAAACTACCTAGGATGTGGTGGAACTTGTGTAACCTAGAAAATGGAATGAATCTAGTATGAGCAAGTGTGATTTTGATGAGTTGGTGGTTTATGATAAGTTGTAATTGAAGTAATATGGATGATTTGTAGTGCTTAAATGAAGCCACATTGTGAGTTTAGAGGATTTATAGAAATAAGTATGTAAGATGTTTGATAAAATGCCATAGTGAAGAAATTGGTGAAATATGAGCACTATGAGCTTAATGTCGATTTAATATCGATTTGGTATGAATCAATACGCCTAAAAGATATCAATAAACTCGAGGTATGAGTAGAATGATAAAACTAGGCCTTATGAGGATTAATAGAGGCTATAGGTTAAATCGACTATAACGAACACAAGAGTTGAGTTATATGAACTAAATCGATGTAATATGTGACTTTGTACAGTTTCGGAGAGTTTGTTGGAGACAAATCAAATCGCACAAGTAAGCAACTCTAAGGAAATGGAATCACGCGACGCGATTCCAGGTAAGGGAATTCTGTAAGTATATAGAGGTAGCTACTCGTATTTTATGGGTGGATATAGGGCATTTATGAAGTGTATGACTATTTGAGAAAATGATTGATGATGTATGTGAATAGCTATGAGTATGTATGAGATTTGGTTTTGAAACGATAATTATAAAAGGGATAGTAAGGCTAATAAATGCATAAATCATGTGTTTGAAATGTTTTCACATAACACAATGCTTGGTTTTGAACAAATTAATGGATAGGCTGGCTAGTGTTTGAATGACTTGGTGAAATAGCACTTGTGAGGTGCTAAACCCGATTTTGGGATTGTTTTGATTGTGTATGAGCCGTATATCATATTTGTGTGATATAAATCGCGCTGGAGCCTCACTCGCGCTAGATTTTGATGCCTTCATTTGTATGAAACGTGCTGGAGCTTAGCTCGCACCTTGATTTGGAAACTATAATGATGTTTTATAAATCGTACTGGAGCTTTTGCTCGTACGTGGATTTTGAGTGGTTTTCTTATGCATATAATCGTACAGAAGCTGTGCTCGTACATGGTTTCTTCATGATTTGATGCATAAATGTCATACTAGAGCGTTGCTCGCACGAGGTGGTTTAGTTAGGATGCATGAATCGTGCTAGAGCTTTGCTCGCACAAGTTTTCACATTGTGGTATGTATCATGCTGTGGAAGTTGGTAAGAACCTCAAGCCCTACATCCTTAAGCCAGCGAGGGCGGGGGGCTCTGTTCGATGGGGAGGCTCTATTCGACAGGAAGGCTCTCTTACATGGGTACGAAAAGCTCCACGTGCACTTTAGACAATGGAGGTTACACTTGGTATGGGGTGGATAACACCTACGACTGGCAACCCCAATCATGATATGGGTCCGTGGAGTAAGCTGTACTATGTATATCACATGAAGTATGATGTACTGTGTGGTGGTTATGTGATGAGAAAGTCTAACGAAGAACTAACCCACCTTCGTACTAGCATGATACCCCGCACACCTGGATGCGTGTGGTCTGGGATGATTTAAGACATAGTTGGCCAACATAGTCTATTTAGATATAGTGACCTATCTCATTTGATATTACATAATAGCACATGATTTTTATACATGAGTGTGATTGTGATTTGTTGAGGGTAGACCCGAGGAAGGGGTCGAGCCTTGTGGAATTTTGTGATTTAAAGAAATGATAATTTGATTTATGATTGGATGTGATGAGATTTGAAAAGAAATTTATGATGAGATGTGAATGATTTGAAAATGATGTTTCCTCAATGAATTTCCCTTTTCGTGATGAGATTTAATGAGAATGAGCATGAGATGATTTTACATGTTAAGGTCTTCCATGTTTTATGCCTATTTACAAGATTTTCAATACATGATATATGTATATTCATATGGTATAGTTTTATTTCCTCATGCTCTTATTATAAATGATTTATGCATAACACTATCAGCATGTAGATAGAGTAGTTATCTACCATGCTTGCATTATTACATTACTGAGTGTGTGGTTGCTCATCCCTCTCTATTTTCCCCCTCTACATAGCGTACATAGTAGCCCTGTAAGGACTGAAGCGTTTGTATTTTGGATATCCGCTGCTTCCATCGCCAAAAGGTATACACACAGAGATTCTTTTGTATCTAAACAATGTAAAAGCACAGTAGTCAAATTATAATGTAATGTGGGGGATGTAAAAGTTAGAAACATGTCATGTATAACTTAACTTTCAATGAAAGACACCTGTTTTGATTTATTTGAAAAACAATGTTGAGTGATGTTTATTATTGACTCACAGCCCAATTGTGTAGTGGTGAGTTTGTTCACGACCGGGTAAGGAAAGGAAAACATGAAAACTTTATATTGATTTTCGATAATGAAAGGATAAAATGGGTCGTGACAGAGATTGGTATCAGAGCTGAGTTGGCCTGATGTGAGTCAGTAATAAAAAGTAGGAGAATTACATCCCCAAGTTACTATGCTTTTGTTTAGATATAACTATGTATACATTGATGGATTGAGTCTAATAAGTGATTGTGAATACAGGAAGTTAGGCAGTATGCCTGTTATGCGTAGAGGTAGAGGGACTGGAGCATGTGCTAAAGGTCGTAGAGGTGGGCCTGAGAGCCGTGCGGAGCCATAGACTAACAGGCTCCACAGGACCCTGCTAAGAGAGCAGAAAATATAGAAGCACGCTTCGCTAGGATAGAGCGGAGTATAAAGAGCCTAGTTGAGATAGTCACTCAAGCATTAGGTGCCGGTGATAGATAAGGTCTCGCAGCACAGTCTACTATTGGACAGGTAGCTGTAGAAGCGAAGAGAGCTCAGACTACCGAGACGGTGACACCCTAGTACAGGATACAACTTCACCTATCGCTCTACGACCGAGCGAGAGTGACTTGGGGTATGATTGCGAGTTGAGCAGATTGCGAGAGTTTCAAGGGTTTAAACCTCTAGTGTTCAGAGGGGTAAAGGACCCAGTAATTACTGAGGATTGGGTGTATGAGATGGAGAAACTGTATCAATTCTTCAAATGCATATCGCTGAGAAGGTAGCCTTTGTTGTGTTTATGTTAAAAGGAGAGGCAGTGCACTGGTGGAGATCCACTGAAGCGATTTTGAGGGCTAGACACTCCAAGATTACATGGGAGATATTTTTGGAGGCCTTCAGGAGGCAGTACATCCCAGCCACCACACAGAGGAAATTACGATGGAATTTATGAATTTGGTTCAAGTGAACCGTACTATGGATGAATATGAGTCGAGATTCATGTCGTTGGGGAGATATAACCCGAACACGATGGGTAGTGAGACTCAAAAGATCCAGAAGTTCTTTGATGGATTGAGATTGGCCATCCGGACTAAGCTAGCCTTATTTGACATTCAGACATATGAGGAGGTAGTAGATAAGGCTTAGTTATGTGAGCAAGACTTTGAGTGGAATGCCTCCGAGCTTGGGAAGATTAATGTCAGAAGAGACAGAGACCAGAAGAGATCTGGGATGGATAGAGTGGCCAGGAGAGGAGGCCAGAGACTTTTTGAGAAGAGGCCTAAGATTGAGGAGGTGCAGGAGAGAGCTGCTAGACCTCCCATGTACCTGGCTTTGACTGCACCGAGGGGTATGGCTATTGGAGGACCACGACCTACTACTGGGAGGTGCAGGAGATGTGATAGATTTCATGGGACTAGGCCATATCTGATGACCCCTGCAGTGTGTTGCCGATGCGAGAAACCAAGACATATAGCAAACTATTGTTCTGAGAGGATAATGATTGCCCCACAAAAACGTAAAGAGCCAGAGAGAGCTCTAGTTGAGACAGCTACCACGAGGAGGAGGGCCACGGCTTAAAAAAAAAAAGGGAAGTAGTCAGTGGGTGTGAGCAGAGGAAGAGTACATGCACTGGATCAGGACACCGCAGATGCATCGACAGATATTCTCACGACCCGATTTTACGACTTACACACTTTTATTGGTTGGGCTGTTAGTCAATGTTAGCCACTTGATTCCTTCTTTTTAACATTCACTTCATGCCATAATAAAATAGGCTGAAATGTTTTTTCTAACTGTAATTATGTACATCAGAGTTTATAATAATTTACAACCCTCATGTTTATAAAATACATTACTGTGCATATACATGTTCAGATATAAATTCACTAGAGTGTATATCTTATACCCACTGGTAAATGTGCCAACAAATGCATGACTATGGCAGCGGATACACTACTGAAAATACTCTGTAGAGGAGGAGAAAAAAAGGGGTGAGCTAACGCACTCAGTAAGGAAAATATAAAAGCAGGTAGACAACCATACTATCTACATACTGATAGTGTATACATTAACACTTATAAAAATAGTGCACACATTGAAAATGATGTAATAATTGCAATAACCACGTTTTCATTCACTGTAAAACACTTTCATTCATTTCTTTAAAACATTTCATTCGAACACTTTCAGTTCGATAAATCATACATTAAAACAAGTGTTCACTTTCATTGAACACGTTTCACATTCATTATGCATGCTTTAACTCATTGTAAAACAAATACATTTACTTAAAATGACAGCAATCTATGCAAAAACATTAATTCACTAGAAAGCTTACTCAATTCACTTAGTCCACATAGCACACTTTCATTTCAAATCACATAACACCCACTTAGAAAACACTTTGTACTCAGCAAATCAATCACAAATGAGACTAGGCTGGGATGTAATATCAATAACAATGGACATATGGCCATAGTCACTGGATTCCAGGCAATCACGGATCAGGTGTGTAGGAATCCCATGCTTAGGGAGGCGGATCAACCATCCCGTCAACTCACTAAGATCACTAAGATATCACGGTACATCGTACTCCGTGGTTTACCTCACGGTATAGCATACTCTGAGGATCCTTATATATTGTGATATATAGATGAGAAGACCGAGTAATCTCGAGGTCTACCTTCTCAGTATCACTATCATCCATTACCATGTCTCAAAATCACATGCGAGCATGTCAGTGCAAGAACACACAACATCACACGATGGTTGCAGCATGGTTTTGTACTCACACTACATCAAATCCATAAAACCATGTGCAAGCAGGTCAATGCAAGAACACATAGCATCACACGACAGCTTCACTACAGTTTTACTCAGAATCATATCGAGTTTGGAAAATCACGTATGAGCAGGTCAGCTTAAGAACACTTAGCAATACCTGATGGCTCTAACACGATTTTATTCACAATGATAGAAAATCCAGTGCGAGCAATTTAGTGTGACACACAGTCTACACGAGGCTCTATCACTGCATTATTCAGATATCACATCAAAATTCAGTACGAGCTCTTTAGTATCTCACTCAGCTTACACATAGCTCTAACACCGCTTTCATTCTCAAATTCAGTTTAAAACTAAATGCGAGCAAATCGGTAAACCAATAGTACACATTGGCTCTAGCACCTTTTTACACAGAAAATCAATAAATGGCTCACTTTTGGGGAAAACGGTACTCAAAACTGAGTTCAACATGAAAAACGGTGTAAAACATAACAAGAGAGGTAATTTTTCGATGGTCACCTATCATGAAATTTCTCCCACTCAAGCACGCTTAACTTTGAAAAATGTGCAATTTAATGCAGACAGTAAAATCTTGAGCCAGTCTATCATTCTACACTTGCAAAATAACTTTTCACGATAAAGACACCGAAAGCATGCACTTTATGCATTTATACTTTTTCGATAATTTTACAGTATAACTTCATCTGTAAATCTAATTTGGTTTTCCTGTAGATATTTCAATACAGTATTTATTTGCATACAGATGGTAAGAAATATACATATGCTATCTCTAATAGCTTGCATAAATCCCTTACTTGAAAAATGTGTCGACTGCAAATTCAATTTCCTCGATCTCCTCGGATTACGTAGTCTAATTGACTCCGGATGTATTCTCGAAAGCTAAATCTTTCTTTGGTGGCACGTAAGTCGAGATCCACTTGAACTCATACACGTCGCCTATCGTTTTTTCGCTACACAGCAATATATATTTAAACCGGTTAATTTCGATCTAATGTAAATTAAAATTAATTATTCGAAAAATAAATCGACTGCTTTTCGACCACTTACCAGTCTACTGCTGTGCCAGGGTAACACTGAATTTTTTTCCCAAATTTTTTCTCTCTCCTTTGACTGAACCGGTTCGGACCAGTTCAAACCCTTTCACACTAAATCGGTCCAACCGATTCAAGGCTGTTTTTCATCGTTCGGCATATTTTCGGTTGGTTCCCGACCCCATTTTCAGCCAACAACGCCGGACGGTGGAGAGCACCCTTCGACTGGCCTTAATTTAGGCCAATCGGCGTCGGATTCAGCCTTTTTTCTCTTTTTCTGCCCTGGCCATTTCCTCTTCGATCTGTATTTTTCGATGACCCCAGGGTGCAAGAAGGTAGTCAGACGCTCCCATGGTGCCGTTCGTCTCCTTGCCGGCGTCCTCCATGCACTGGCTCTCTCCGTTGCTCACTGACGAAGGAAAACAGGGAAGGATCGATTCTGATCCTTCCTTCCCCTGTTCGCGCAAAATCGTGCTCTTTTTTTTTTTTCTATATATATATTATATTCAAATATAATATTATATATATAAATATCTTGATAAAATGCCTATTTTATTAGGAAATATCCTAAAATTTGTAATATTATTATAATAATAATAAAAATACTACATCAAAGTATTTTTATATTATTATAATAATATTTTGTCATCATAATGTATTATGTACAATAACATTCACACATCCATGTACATATATTTCGTTTAATTCATTTCGCCAAATATATATATGTACCTCATATTTTATTTTTATTTCTTCGGGGATATATTTATTCCTTACTATTATTTTTCAAAAATAATATTTCATATTTTCGAGATAAATTTCGATGTAAAAATTTGGGGTCTTACATTCATCCCCTCCGTAAGAAATTTGGTCCTCCAAATTGAACTAAATCAGTTTTCGAATAGGTCTGGATATTTACCTCGCATCAGGCTCTCTAATTCCCACATAACTTTCTCTTAAGTGTGGTATTGCCAAGGAACCTTAACAAGCGGGATCGTCTTGGTCCTTAACACCTTCTCCTTCCTATCCAGCTTCTGGATCAGCTTCTCTACATACGACATATCATCATTGAGCTCCAACGGTTCATATCGAATCACATGTGCCAGATCTGGATGGTACTTTCGAAGCATTGATATGTGGAAGACATTATGAATGCCTGCTAGCGCAGGTGTCAAGGCTAGCCTACAGGCCTTATCTCCCATTCGCTCCAGTATCTCATTATCCCTCTCGAGGGAGAAACTTTCAAGAAAACGGATTCACCCATGGCGAATTCTAGTGGTCTCTGTCTCATGTCAGAGTAACGTTTCTGCCTGCTCTGAGCTGTTCTCAATCTCTTACATATCAACTGAACATCGTCAGAGACTTGCTTCACTAAGTCGAGAGTAGATATTTTGTGATCACCCACTTCTTTCCATCCAACAGGAGAATGACACCTATGACCATATAATGCTCTATATGGTGTCATCCCGATACTCAAGTGATAACTGTTATTGTAAGTAAATTCGGCTAATGGCAAGTGATCATACTAGGAGCCTTTTAAAATCCATAACACTCACTTTCAATATATCCTCTAATGTCTGGATGGTCCTTTCTAACTGACCATTGGTTTGAGGATGGAAAGATGTACTGAAATTTTTCGGGTTCCCATGGCTTCCTGAAATTGTTCCCATAAGTGGGAAGTGAAGTGAGAATTCCTATCCGATACAATGCTCACTGGAACACCATGTAGCCTCACAATTTCCCATACGTACAAGTCTGCCAGTGCACTCAGAGTATCTGTAGCCTTCACAGCCAAAAAGTGGGTGGATTTCGTCAATCAATCCACCACTACCCAGATTGCATCATAGTTCCTCCTAGTCCTTGATAATCCCATGATGAAATCCATGGTGACATGCTCCTATTTCCATGTCGTTATAGGTGGAGGCTGCAATAACCCTACAGGCTTCTGATGCTCTACTTTGACTTGCTAACATACGAGACACTTCGCCCCAAACTCTATGACATCTCTTTTCATCCCTGACCACTAATACACTCTCTGAAGATTCTGATACATCTTGTTACTCCCCGGATGTAATGTATATCTCGATGAATAAGCTTCTATTAAAATCAGTTTCTTTAACTATGGGTCATCAGGAACGTAAATTCTGCCTTTAAATCTCAGCAGACATCATCACTCACTGAGAAATCGGTTACACTACCCCTCTGAATCTGACTAACCCAATCATCACACAGCGGATCGGCATGCTGAGCTTTCGTATCCGGTCAATCAAATTCGGCTACACTCGCAAGCTAGCTATAATACAGTCACTATCAGTATCAAGGGGATCTATATCCAAAATGAGGTGAGCAAACTACTCTAGCAGCTCATGTTCCCTAACCATCATGTACGATACCACTTCGAGGCTCTTTCTGCTCAAGGCATCAGCCACAACCTTAGCCTTTCCCGAATGGTACAATATCCCACAATCATAATCTTTCAGAAGCTCTATCACCTTCTCTGCCTCATATTCAATTCTTTCTGTGAAAACAGATATTTGAGGCTCTTATAATCTGTAAACACCTAAAATTTCTCATCGTACAAATGGTGGCGCCATATCTTCAATGCAAATACCACAGCCGCCAACTCTAGATCGTGGGTTGGGTAGTTCCTCTTATGGTCCTTAAGCTGTCTAGAATCATACACGACTACCTTCCTGTCCTACATCAACATACAGCCCAGTCCCTATCCCGAGGCATCTGTATACACTGAAAAAGCCTCCTGAGCTAGTGGGTATGGTGAGAATAGGTGCGATGGTCAGTCGATGCTTCAACTCGTAGAAACTACTTTCACACTTATCATCCCACTCAAATACCACATTCTTACGACTGAGACATGTCAACAGAGCAGCCAATTTAGAGAATCCATCTACAAATCGTCGATAATAACCTGCCAAACCCAGAAAACTGCAGAACTCTGTAACTGTCTTGGGTCTATCCCACTGTACCACAGCCTCTATCTTGGATGGATCCACTGACACCCCGTCCCTCGAAACTACATGACCTAAAAATGATATCTCACTCAGCCAAAAATCACACTTACTAAGTTTAGCATACAACTCCTCATCTTGGAAGGTCTGTAACACTGTTCTCAAGTGCTGCTTATGCTCTTCCCTGGACTTCGAGTACACCAATATCTCATCTATAAAGACAATGACGAATTTATCCAAGTATGGCTTAAACACATCATTCATCAAAGCCATAAACGCTGCAAGAGCATTTGTCAACCCAAATAGCATAACCAGAAACTCATAATGGCCATAACGAGTATGAAACGCTGTCTTGGGCACATCTCCACTCTAAATCCTCAACTGATGATACCCAGACCTCATATCAATCTTCGAAAAGATCTGTGCTCCCTGCAATTGATCCAACAGATCATCAATACGTGGAAAGGGATAATTATTCTTGATGGTAACCTTATTCAACAACCGGTAGTCAATGCACAATCGGAGGTTCCCATCCTTCTTCTTCACAAACAGAACCGGTGCTCCCCAAGGTGAAACACTCGGTCTGATGAACCCCTTATCCAATAACTCTTGTAACTGCTTCTTTAGCTCCTCCAATTCCACTGGAGCCATTGTATACAATGGTTTGGATATCGGTTCAATACCAGGCACCAAATCAATATAGAACTTCATCTCCCTGTCAGGTGGCAAGCCTGGTAACTCATCCAGAAAGACATCACTGAAGTCTCTAACCACTTGGATGTCAGCTAATTTCGGGTGTACCTTATCCATATCAACTACACATCCTCTTTTCATTGACACCTCTGTGATTCATTGTTCTCTTCTCGTTTCTATCTCCGCCCCTATCACTCCTACTAGACTCAGAGGCGTGCAACTCGTATTTTGTTCGCACATCTGTGCTTTGCGCATTGTCTCCTCAAAAGTCCGGATATCCAATGGCGCTAAACGTGCTCTGATGGATAGTTTGAGTCCTTTCATGAGCTTTCTAACCTTTCTACTCTTACTACTCATAGTACTCAGGTCACACCTACCCAGGGATATAACCCTGACTCATACTCGTTGATCAACCGATTCCCTTGGGTCAAAGTGAAGAACTCCATCTATAGCTTCCTCTGAGCATTGTCCGGAATGTACTATCTTCGTAATACATCCAGAAATATCTCCCAAGTCAGTGCTAGATGTCTAACTTTCAAAATGGGTTAGGCAGACTTTCACTAATGCTCTACCTCACCCTCTAACATAAATGTGGCAAAGGCCACCTTCTCGATGATAGAACACTAGAAATATTCATATAACTTCTCCAGTCTATTAATCCAGTCCTTCGCTTCCACTGGGTTCTCAACCCTGTTGAACGATGGAGGCTTCCACTTCTGAAACTGCCTCTATCGGTCTAGCTCACAATCATACCCCAAACCATCACTATACTGTTGTCTATGGCATAAGTGCAGGCTATGTTGGCATAGGTGTGTCAGGAATAACTGCTTGATCAGTAAGGATCTTCTGAGCAGCTGGGTCTCGCATACTCTCAATCTTGGCCATAGCCTATATAAACTATGCCATAATAGTATCCACACTCCCCTCTAACCTCGCGAAGCATGCTAATCTCTATAGGACCTTGTGGGGCTCTATCTAATCAGATGTTGATTTACTACGCCTCTGGGGCTCATCACTACGGCCTCGAGAGCGTGAACTCTCTCCTCTACTGTTGTAATGTCTATCAAACATATGCTGCATACTCAATTAGTTTTCATTACAAGGGCACAGCTCGATATACACAATTGTATCTAAACAATGCGCAGTAACATGAGGACATACATTTTCTAATTACTAACATTGACTCACATCGGATCAACCTTGCTCTGATACCACCTCTGTCACGACCCGTTTTCGTGACTTACACACTTTTATTGGTTAGGCTGTGAATCAATGTTAGCCACTCAATTCCTTCTTTTTAACATTCACTTCATGCCATAATAAAATAGGCTAAAATGTTTTTTTAACTGTAATTATGTACATCAGAGTTTATAATAATTTACATCCCCCATGTTTATAAAATACATTACTGTGCATATACATGTTCAGATACAAATTCACTAGAATGTATACCTTATACCGACTAGTAACTATTCCAACAAATGCATGAGGATGGCAACGGATACACTACTGAAAATACTCTGTAGAGGAGGAGAAAAAAAGGGGTGAGCTAACGCGCTCAGTAAGGAAAATATGAAAGCAGGTAGATAACCATACTATCTACATGCTGATAGTGTATACATTAACACTTATAAGAACAGTGCACACACTGAAAACGATGTAATAATTGCAATAACCACATTTTCATTCATTGTCAAACACTTTCATTCATTTCTTTAAAACATTTCATTCGAACACTTTCAGTTTGATAAATCATTCATTAAAACAAGTGTTCACTTTCATTAAACACGTTTCACATTCATTATGCATGCTTTAACTCATTGTAAAACAAATGCATTTACTGAAAATGACAGCAATCTATGCGAAAACATTAATTCGCTAGAAAGCTTACTCAATTCACTTAGTTCACGTAGCACACATTCATTTCAAATCATATAACACCCACTTAGAAATCACTTTGCACTCAACAAATCAATCATAAATGAGACTAGGCTGGGATGTAATATCAATAATAAGGAACATATGGCCATAGTTACTGGATTCCAGGTAATTACGGATCAAGTGTGCGGGAATCCCATGCTTTGAGAGGCGGATCAACCATCCCGTAAGCTCACTAAGATCACTAAGATATCACGGTACATCGTACTCTGTGGTTTACCTCACGGTACAGCATACTCCGAGGATCCTTATATATTATGATATATAGCTGAGAAGATTGAGTAATCTCGAGGTCTACCTTCTCAGTATCACTATCATCTATTACCATGTCTCAAAATCACGTGCGAGCATGTCAGTGCAAGAACATACAGCATCACACGACGGCTACAACACGGTTTTGTACTCACACTACATCAAATCCATAAATCCACGTGCGCGCAGGTCAATGCAAGCACACATAGTATCACACGACGGCTTCAGCTCGATTTTACTCAAAATCATATCGAATTTGGAAAATCACGTGAGAGCAGGTCAGTTTAAGAACACTTAGCAATACCTGATAGCTCTAACACGATTTTACTCACAATCATAGAAAATCCAGTGCAACCAATTAGTGTGATACACAGTCTACACGAGGCTCCATCATTGCTTTATTCACATATCACATCAAAATTCAATGCGAGCTCTTTAGTGTCTCACTCAGCTTACAGATAGCTCTAACACCGCTTTCATTCTCAAATTCAGTTTAAAACTAAATGCAAGCAAATCGGATAACCAATAGTACCACATTGGCTCTATCACCTTTTTACACAAAAAATTGATAGATGGCTCACTTCTGGTGAAAACGGTACTCAAAATCGAGTTCAGCATAAAAATGGTGCAAAACAGTACAAGAGGCGTAATTTCTCGATGGTCACCCATCATGAAATTTCTCCCACTCAAGCATGCTTAACTTTGAAAAACGTGCAATTTAATGCAGACAAAAAAATCTTGAGCCAGTCTATCATTCTACACTTGCAAAACAACTTTTCACGGTAAAGACACCAAAAACATGCACTTTATGCATTTATGCTTTTTCAATAATTTTACAGTATAAGTTCATCTATAAATATAATTTGGTTTTCCTGTAGATATTTCAATATCTATGTACTTTACAGTATTTATTTGCATACAGATGGTAAGAAATATACGTATAGCTACTCTAATAGCTTGCATAAATCCCTTACCTGAAAAATGTGTCGACTGCGAATTCAGTTTCCTCGATCTCCTTGGATTACGCAGTCTAATTGACTCTGAATGTATTCTCGAAAGCCAAATCTTTCTTTGGTGGCACGTAAGTCAAGATCCGCTCGAACTCGTACACGTCGCCTACCATTTTTTTCGCTACACGATAATATATATTTAAACCGATTAATTTCGATCTAATATAAATTCAAATTAATTATTCAAAAAATAAATCGATCGATTTTGGACCACTTACCAGTCTACTGCTAGGATAAGGTAACACTGAATTTTTTTCCTAAATTTTTTTCACTCTCCTTTGACTGAACATGTTTGGACCGGTTCAAAACCTTTCACACTGAACCAGTCTGACCAGTTCAGGGCTATTTTTCATCGTTCGACATCTTTTCAATCGGTTCATGGCCCCGTTTTCGACCAGCAACACCGCACGGTGGAGAAGACCCTTCGACTGGCCTTGGTTTAGGCCAATCGACGCTGGATTTCATCGTTTTTCTCTTTTTCTCCCGCGGCCATTTCCTCTCTGATCTGCATTTTTCGGTGAGCCCAGGGCATGTGAAGGTGGTCGGACGCTCCCCTAGTGTTGTTCATCTCCTCGTCGGCGTTCTCTATGCGCTGGCTCCCTCCGTTGCTCGTCGACGAAGGAAAACAGGGAAGGATCGATTTCGATCCTTCCCTCCCCTGTTCTCCCAAAATCGTGCTCTTCTTCTTTTTTTCTATATATATATATATATTATATTCAAATATAATATTATATATATATATATAAATATCTTGATAAAATACCTATTTTATTAGGAAATATCCTAAAATTTGTAATATTATTATAATAATAATAAAAATACTACACCAAAGTATTTTTATATTATTATAATAATTTTTTGTCATCATAATGTATTTACTACACCAAATATATATATGTACCTCATATTTTATTTTTATTTCTCCGGGAATATATTTATTCCTTAGTATTACTTTTTGAAAATAATTTTTCATATTTCTGAGATAAATTTCGATGTAGACAATTCAGGGTCTTACAGATGTGATTAAAGGTACCATCCTAATCTTTGATGTAGAAGCATTGGTATTGTTTAATCAATCTTGGTGCCACGCATTCCTTCATATCGCTTTCCTTTGCACATAAATTGTTGAAACATGTGAAACCTACATTGTTGGATAAAATGTTGATGATTTCCACACCCATGAATGATAGTCAATTGGCTTAGCATGTATGTAGATATTGTAAGCTAAAGATAGAGGGAAAGGAAATGACAGCCAATTTAATTTTATTGAATATGAATGATTTTGATGTAATATTGGGAATGGATTGGTTGGCTACCAATCATGTTGTTATGGACTGTCACGCTAAGACTTTGATGTTTCCAGAGATAGAAAATCATGTTGTAAGATTTGTGAAATGAATTGAAAGAACATAATTATGATAAATGAAAAGAGTATGATTTTATTTAATCTACTTGAATTTATATGCTTATGTTGAATATTGATGTGATGACTTGTGACATTAACGGTGGAAAGAATGATGTGAAGGGTTCATTGCCTACATGGTCGATATTGATAAGGCACACCAAGAATTGAGGGACATACCTGTAATTACGGATTACCTGATATCTTTTCGGATGAATTACCAGGACTACCACCTGAAAAGGAAATGGAATTTTGCATAGAGTTAGTGCCTGGAACAGAGACGATATCGAAACCACCATATAGAATGGCACCGATTGAGTTGAAAGAGCTAAAGAAATAGCTACAAGAGTTACTAGAGAAGAGGTTTATTACGCCGAGTGTCTCACCTTGGGCGGCACTGGTTCTCTTTGTAAAGAAGAAGGATGGAAGCCTCCGACTGTGTATAGATTATCGGTTGTTGAATAAGGCCACCATTAAGAACAAGTACCCCTTTCCACGCATAAATGACTTGTTGGATCAGCTCCGAGGAGCCCAAGTATTTTCAAAGATAGATCTATGGTCAAGGTATTATCAGTTGAGGATCAGGAGTGGAGATGTACCCAAGACAGCATTTCATACCCGTTATGGCCACTATGAGTTCTTGGTGATGCCGTTCGAATTAATGAATGCCCCCGTAGGATTTATGGCACTGATGAATGATATGTTTAAGTCATACCTGGATAAGTTTGTGATTGTGTTTATTGATGAAATATTGGTCTATTCCAAGTCTAAGGAAGATCATGAGGAGCACTTAAGGATAGTTCTGTAGACCCTCCAAAAGAAAGAGTTATATGCCAAACTCAGCAAGTGTAACTTTTGGTTAGAGCATATCTCATTTCTGGGCCATGTTATGTTAAAGGATGGGGTATCAGTGGATCCATCCAAAATAGAGGCAAATGTACAATGAGAACAACCCAAGACCATTATTGAGATCAGAAGTTTTTTGGATTAGCAGGGTATCATCAGAGATTTGTAGAGGGTTTCTCCAGACTAGCTGCTTCATTGACAAGTCTCACGTAGAAAGACATTAAGTTTGTGTGGGATGAGGCATGTGAGAGGAGTTTTGAGGAACTTATGCGTCGATTGACCACTGCTCCGGTTCTCACCATTCCTACCAGCTCAGAAGGTTTCTCGGTGTATATGGATGTATCACACCAAGGGCTGGGTTGTGTGCTTATGCAGGATGGGAAGGTAGTTGGCTATGGATCTAGACAGTTGAAAGATCAAGAGAGGAACTACCTGACACATGATTTGGAGTTGGCGATCGTAGTGTTTGCTTTGAAAATATGGTGTCACTATCTCTATGTTGAGAAATTTTAGATTTTCACAGATCATAAGAGCCTTAAGTACCTGTTATCACAGAGGGAGTTCAATATGGGACAGGAGATGGCTCAAACTCTTGAAAGATTATGATTATGAAATTATATACCACCCGGGTAAGGCAAATGCAGTTGCCGATGCTTTGAGCAAGAAGGACCTAGGGTTGATATCTTATATGATTGTACGAGAACATGAGCTGATGGAACAAATTGTGAACCTTAGTTTGGATGTGTCCCCACCTGGATCGGAGAGAATTGAGATTATTACTAGTATAAGATTAGAGCCAGAGTTGATTGGTCGTATTCGACAGGCTTAGCAGAGCGATCGACAGTGTATCGATTGGTTGAGTCAGATATAGGCAGGTGTGGGTATTGATTTTGAGCTGACTACAGCGACTTATTGAGGTTCAGAGGTAAAGCATGTGTTCCCAAGGATCATGAGATCGAGAGACTGATTCTATTAGAGGCTCACTCATCAAAGTACATGATACATTCAGGGAGTACCAAGACGTATCAGAACCTTTGAAAGGTTTATTGGTGGTCTAGAATGAAAAGAGACACTGCTGAATATGTCGCTAAGTGTCTCGTTTGGCAACAAGTGAAGGTAGAGCATCAGAAGCTTGCAGGATTATTGCAGCCTCTATCGATACTAACTTGGAAATAGGAGCATATCACCATGGATTTTATGATGAGATTGTCGAGGACCCGCAGAGGTCATGATGCCATATGGGTTATTGTGGATCAATTGACTAAGTCAGTCCATTTCTTAGCTATGAGAGCTACCGATACTTTGAGTCAGTTAGCGAACCTATATGTTCGAGAGATAGTATAGCTACATGGTGTACCAGTGAGCGTTGTTTCTGATAGGGATGCCCGCTTCACTTCCAATTTTTGAGAACATTTTTAGGAAGCGATAGGGACCCACTTGAGTTTTAGTACTACTTTTTATCCTCAGACAGATGGATAATCAGAGAGGACTATATAGACCATGGAGGATATGTTGAGAGCGTGTGTGCTGGATTTTAAAGGCTCATAAAACGATCACCTACTGTTAGTCGAGTTTGCCAATAATAATACCTATCATGCGAGTATCGGGATGGCACCCTATGAGGCACTGTATGGACGCAGATGTTGATACCCCATTGGATGGGAAGAGGTTGGTGACAGACAGATTTTTGCTTCGGACTTAGTGCAACGGGCATCTGATGACGTCCAATTGATATGTGAGAGATTATGGACAGCTCATAGCCGACAAAAGAGTTATGCTGACAAGAGACAGAGACCACTAGAGTTTGATGTGGGTGAGTCGGTATTCCTGAGAGTTTCACCTTCGAAGGGTATTATGAGATTTGGTAAGAAGGGTAACCTAAGCCCTAGATATATCGGATCCTTCAAGATTTTAGAGAAAGTGGGAGATAAGGCGCATAGGTTGGCATTGCCACTGGACTTGGTAAATGTTCATAATATCTTCCACATCTCTATGCTTCGAAAATATCACCTAGACCCGACACATGTGATAAGATATGAGCCGTTGGAGCTCAATGAGGATATGACATATGTTGAGAAGCCGGTTCGGATATTGGACAGAAAAGAGAAAGTGTTACAAAATAAGACAATTCCCCTGGTGAAAGTTCTTTATTAGCATCACACAGTGGAAGAGGCCACATTGGAATTGGAGAATTTGATATGGGAGAAGTACCCCCAACTTTTTGAGGAGTAACTTGGTTCTAATTTGGATGACCAAATTCCTAGAATGAGGGGAGGATTGTAAGACCCGTATTTTCAAATGTAAACCTTATGAGTTCATAAGTAAGGTGATGCACTTGTAGTGAGAAACATAAGTGATGTAAAGTCCATAAATTCAATGTACACACTCGTAATAAGAGTTACGTTGTACGAACAAGTTTCATTATGTATGAATATGAAGAAATGGACTTTTATAAGTGATGAATGTGATTGGAATTCAAAATGAGTAGTGTGGTAAAATGGAATGAAGTTATACTTCCATTTGGTTTTGTATTATGCATCTTTGATTGTACAACGAATGCACACAAGTTTTAATGAGTATGAAGTATGAATGGATGTGATTTTCAAGTCTTAAAGGTGGTTGGATGAGAAAATGACCATGGTAGCAAATTAAGGATGTTTTGTGTGAAGTTACTACAAAAAACTGCAGCAAACACTAGAAAATATGAAAGCCATATCGATCTCATAGGATGAGAGATAGATCTGGAAGAGCTAAAATGCTTTTATTCAAGAAATGGAATAGGCCAGATCTATCTCCAATGAAGCCAGATCGATCTGCTAAACATTCTGTAATGAGAAGATCGATTTTGAAGCAAACAGATCGATTTCCTTAACCTTTAGGTTAGAGCAGATCGATCTCCCCTCGAAGCAAATCGATCTCCTTAAGCTACTGCCTAGGACAGATCGATCTCATGCATTTAAATTGGCGTGAAATTGAAGGATTTAAGAGGACCAGATCGATCTCATGCTTCGACAGATTGATCTCATTGAGCAATTTCTATAAATAGGAGCAGTGAAATTTGTAAATCACGAAAACAAACCCGCATTTCTTCCATTTCAACCCAAAACCTAGATTTCTCTTCCTAAAAGCCACCCATTTCCAGTAAGATTTGAGGAAAGCCTATTAGATACAAAGTTGTTCCTATCAAAGAGAAGAACAACCTACTTTAAATTCAAATCTCCATTTGTTGGATTGAAGGAGCAAGGTGTATTTTTCCTTGGAGCAAGAAGAGAAGCTAGATTTGGTAAGTTTCTAATACTTCAGCTCAAATATATTGTCTATTTAATGGTTTTAGAGTCGATTTGCATGTGTATTGAGGGATACACTACTTAGGATGCGGTGGAACTTGTGTAACCTATAAAATGGAATAAATCTAGTGTGAGAAAGTGTGATTTTGATGAGTTAGTGGTTTATGGATTATGATAAGTTGTTATTTAAGTAAAATGAATGATTTGTAGTGGTTAAATGAAGCCACATTGTGAGTTTAGAGGATTTATAGAAATAAGTATGTAAGATGTTTGATAAAATGCCATAGTGAAGAAATTGGAGAAATATGAGCACTATGAGCTTAATGTTGATTTAATATCGATTTGGTATGAATCAATAGGCCTAAAAGAAATCAATAAACTCGAGGTATTAGTAGAAAGATAAAACTAGGCCTTATGAGGATTAATAGAGGCTATAGGTTAAATCGACTATAGCAAACACAAGACTTGAGTTATATGAACTAAATCGATGTAATATGTGACTTTGTTCAGTTTCGAAGAGTTTGTTGGAGACGAATCAAACTGCACAAGTAAGCAGCTTTAAGGAAACGGAATCACGCAACGCGATTCAAGGTAAGGGATTTCTGTAAGTATATAGAGGTAGCTGCTCATATTTTGTGGGTGGATATAGGGCGTTTATAAAGTGTATGACTGTTTGAGAAAATGATTGATGATGTATGCGAATAGCTACTAGTATGTATGAGATTTGGTTTTGAATTTATTATTATAAAAGGGATAATAAGGCTAATAAATGCATAAATCATGTGTTTGAAATGTTTTCATATAACACAATGCTTGGTTTTAAACAAATTAATGGATAGGCTGGCTAGTGTTTGAATGATTTGGTGAAATAGCACTTGTGAGGTGCTAAACCCAGTTTTGGGATTGTTTTGATTGTGTATGAGCCACCTATCGTACTTGTGTGATATAAATCTGGCTAGAGCCTCGCTCACGCTAGATTCTGATGCCTTCATTTGTATGAAACGTGCTGGAGCTTAGCTCGCACCTTGATTTGAAAACTATGATGATGTTTTATAAATCGTACTGGAGCTTCTGCTCGTACGTGGATTTCGAGTGGTTTTCTTATGTATATAACCATATTAGAGCTGTACTCATACGTGGTTTCTTCATGATTTGATGCATAAATGTTGTACTAGAGCATTGCTCGTACGAGGTGGTTTAGTTATGATGCATGAATTGTGCTAGAGCTTTGCTCGCACAAGTTTTCACATTGTGGTACGTATGATGCCGTGGAAGTTGGTAAGATCCTCAAGCCCTACATCCTAAAGCCAGAGAGGGCAGAGAGGCTCTATTCAGTGGTGAGGCTCTCTTATGGTAAGACCTTCAAGCACAACATCCTCAAGCCAGAGTGGCGAGGAGGCTCTGTTCGACAGGGAAGCTCTCTTATATAGGTACGAAAAGCTCCACGTGCACTTGAGACAATGGAGGTTACACTTGGTATGAGGTAAATAAGACCTACGATTGGCACCCGCAATCATGATATGGGTCCGTAGAGTACGCTGTGCCATGTATATCACATGGAGTACGATATACCGCATGGTTGTTATGTGATGAGAAAGTCTGGCGAAGAACTAGCCCACCTTTGTACCAGCATGATACCCCGCACACCTGGATGCGTGTGGTCTTGGATGATTTAAGACATAGTTGGCCAACATAGTCTATTGAGATATAGTGACCTGTCTCATTTGATATTACATAATTCCACATTATTTTTATACATGAGTGTGATTGTGATTTATCCAGGGTAGACCCGAGGGAGGGGTCGAGCCTTGTGGAATTTTATGATTTAAAGAAATGATAATTTGATTTATGATGGGATGTGATGGGATTTGAAAAGAAATTTGTGATGAGATGTGAATGATTTGAAAAGGATGTTTCCTCAATGAATTTCCCTTTTCGTGATGAGATTTAATGAGAATGAGCATGAGATGGTTTTACATGTTGAGTTCTTCCATGTTTTATGCCTATTTACATGATTTTCAATACATGATATATGTATATTCATATGGCATAGTTTTATTTCCTCATGCTCCTATTATAAATGATTTATGCATAACATTATCAGCATGTAGATAGAGTAGTTATCTACCATGCTTGCATTATTGCCTTACTGAACGTGTGGTTGCTCATCCCTCTCTACTTTCCCCCTCTACAGAGCGTACATAGCAGCCCAGTGAGGACTAAGGCGTTGTATTTTGGACATCCGCTACTTCCATCGCCAAAAAGTATACACACATAGATTCTTTTTGTATCTAAACAATGTAAAAGCACAATAGTCAAATTGTAATGTAATGTGGGGGATGTATAAGTTAGAAACGTGTCATGTATAACTTAACTTTCAATGAATGACACTTCTTTTGATTTATTTAAGAATGAATGTTGAGTGATGTTTATTATTGACTCACAGCCCAACTGTGTAGTGGTGAGTTTGTTCGCGACCAGGTAAGGAAAGGAAAACGTGAAAAATTTATAGTGATTTTCGATAATGAAAGGATAAAATGGGTTGTGACATGTATGAAGTTAGGAGTTGAAAGTTGGGTGTTTCGTGGCATCAAAAGAAAGGTGTTCCAGGCCAAGGGATCAATCCCCTACCTTAGAAGGACCGATCCTCAATTGGCAGAAGCTAAAATTGTACAGTAAATGAGGAAGGAATCGATCCCCTAAGCCAAAGAATTGATACCCTGAAGGTAAAATGCCCAAAATGTGCAGCAAAGCACAAAAGGATCGATCCCTTCTTTAAAGGGATCGATCCCCTCTTCACAAAATGTGTTCTCAAAGTATTTTAAAATGTTAGGATCGATCCTCAAGTTAAAAGGAACTATCCCTTAGCACCTGAAGACATGGGCTTGGTTTTAACAAGGGTCTGAAAGTTAGAAAAATTGAAGGGAAAGGGAAAAAAAAAGGAAAATGAGAAAGGAAAGAGAAAAGAAAGGAAATATCCAAAGGCCTTACCGCATCCTTTATCCTCCACCTACATCTCTCCATAAACACCAATTATTGAGTGTGATTTGGGTTGAGAGGAAAATGAAATGTGAGGAAAAAGAAAGGATTTTGGAGCAAAGAAAGAAGTAAGAAGTAAGAGGCTTTTCCGTTGAATTAAATTTAGTGGTATGGTGTATTTATGGTTAATGAATGTTGATTGGGTGCTTATTTATGGTTTGAAGGTTTGTTTGTGGCTTGAAGGATTAAGAAAGCCATATTCAAGGTTTCTCTCTCGATGGTGAACAAAGGTAAAATTTTCTAAAAATTTCAAGATAATTATATGTTAAGATTGGTGTTGTGATCTATTAAATGGCTAAATAGATTTTGAAATAAAATTGTCAAATGATGATTTAGTGTTTTGACCCTTAATGATTCTAGGATTATGAGCATTATGAATTATATTGGTGTATGTTGAAAAATGAGTATAGTGGTATTATTAATTCAGAGAAAAGTAATTTAATCGACAAGAGGTGTATTGGATCTCCAAGGCCAATTTGGGATTAAGGGCTTAAGTAGCTAACCTTAGATATGGTGAATGTATGATATTGGATAATGATAAAGGAATGTATTGATGATAGTACGAAGTAAATGAGAGATATTGGATAATGATAAAGGAATGTATTGATGATAGTACGAAGTAAATGAGATTATGATAGAATGATGTAATCATTGAAAAGATGAGGAAATCGAATGAAGCATGTAAGTGTGCTCTTGATTTCATAGGAAACCTATGAGAAAAGATTATTATGATGAAGATAGTAATTGTTTGTATGGCAATGAAGTCCAATTAAATAATTTGGATGATAATTAGACTTAAATATGATGGTATTGCAACTAAGAGATTTGTTGGAGGAAGGATAGCTTAGGCAATATATATGCATTACCTAGCTTAGCTTGATGACAAAGGCTAGGGGTCACCATGTCGTTATTGAGGCAAGGGATTACATGTAGGAGACATAGGTATCTCGACCCAACCATAATAACGATTCGTTCAAAGATATTTTGATATAACTATGCATATCCATATAATTGGACTTAAGTATTCTGTTGATTAAAAACTATTGAGACAACCCCTTAGCTTTATGAAATTGCATTTGTTTACAAAATCGTTTAAATAACTTATTGTAGGGCATTTAAATAAAAGATTTCTAAATGTTTTCTTAAACATATATTACCTTTGTTTTATAAAATCTTATTTATGAAATGTTTTATAATGTTTTCAAAATAAGAAAAGCTTTACTTGATTTGATTTAAATAAAACTGAATTGTTTTCATTAGGGGTTATCCAACTGTTTGGTTTGAAACTATGATTCCATGGGATACCTTCCCTTATTGTATTGTATTGTATTGTATTGTATTGTATTGTACAGCATTATTAGCTGCTTGACTTGGACACGTCTACAACTTCCCAATACTCGTCGATCCAGCGAGACTTAAGACCCTCTCTTTCGTTGGTATGTTCCATTGTGGAATGATTGTGTTTCTTCGTGCAACGATTGTGTTCATTCATGGAACGATTATGTCTCTTCATAAAACGATTATGTCTCTTCGTAAGATGATTGAGTTCATTCGTGAGACGATTGTGTCTCTTTATAGAATGATTGTGTTCCTTCGTGGAATGATTGTGTCTCTTCATGAGACAATGGTTTTCCTTCGTGGAACGATTGTGTTCCGTCGTGGAACGATTGTATTATGCATGTTATCTTTGGGATGTTAGCCTAGTCTCTCACTTATACTAAAAGTATATTGACAATTGTTTTCATATCGATTTGATTAAAAGGGCATGAACCCATTTTGTAAAGATACTTTTAAAAGTATGTATTGATTTAGAAATGTATTGCGTTGGTTTTAAGATCGATTAAATATTTTGATTTTGAATAGTATTGTTCTAGATACCTTCCCCTTCTCATGTAACTTTTACTAGGCATAAGCTCACTCCCCTTCTTTCTTCTCCCCAGATTATCTTTGAAAGGTACCAAGAGTGTTCCATTGTGAGCAAGCTTGGAGAGTATCCTCCCACCACCTGCTTACTATTTTTGACAGGTATTAACACGCACACACACACACAAATATATATATATATATATATATATATATATATATATATATCTTTAGTTGTATTTCAAACAAGCATTTCATAGTTTATGTATATTCATTTTGGGATGTAACGATAAGCAATAATAGATATCAAATGTGGTCTATAGACTATATTAATGTCGATTATAACCAGTTTATTGAGGTCTGATGTAACAAATGAATCAATGATGAAAATAGTATTTTGCAGTTAATTTATTGGATGATGTTAAATGTGATTAATTGTATGCATGATATGTGTGATTGAAGTTTTATTAGGATCACATCACACAAAATTGTATGAGACCAAGAATACAGGAAATTATTAACCGAGTTGATCAAATAAAATCAACCAAAATGATTAGGACCTATACTAGTCATTGACAAACTTAGGTAAGAAAAAGAAAAAGTACAATTTTTCACAGATTTCGAGCCGTTACACTTGGAATTGTTGGGAATCTAAGCGTATGATTAATAAACATAACACAACAAAAATTTAAAATTTTTCTTTAATTCCATTTCTTGGAACACTTTGATATCAATAAAATGAACATATAATTAGAAGATCGAAGGATTACCTTTCTCTAGTGAATCCCAAAAGCTTCTATGCTAAAGAGATTGATCACCATCACCAAGTTGTCCACACATCCAACCGTTAACAGTATCCACATAAATTGCAAAGAAAAAAATCTTCTTTTGTTAATGTTCTTTCTTCTTAAAGAAAAACATTAAACGTAAATGAGAGATATGTTTTGAGTCGAAAACTCTTTAGGATAGGTCAAGGTAGTGCTTCAAAAGTTTCAACCTTGAACTAGAAAAATAGAAATTTTCTTCCTTTTTCTTTGCACTTACTTCTTACGGTTACCCCTTTATAATCTCCTTATATAATGGGACAGCCTTAATGATATAACTACAAGAGTATGGCAACTCTGATGTCCGTCATGCATGTGTGGCAGCCCCATGGTTATAACATTCAAGATGTGCAGTTAACCCTTGTTCTTCAAGATAGAGTGTCATCCCTTTATTTTTGTAATCCTACATAATAGTGAAACTTTTGAACCTTAATTAATTTAATTATGCTCAAATTTAATTTTAAATATATTTAATTCGATAATTTTATTCTTTATAATTAAGTCCAACCTAATTTCTCATTTTAATTATTCTTTTATAACTCTATTGTGTGTGACCCATTAAGTTCCACAACAAATAGGCAGTATATATGAATTACAAAATAAAACTAAATATGATTAGATGAATTAAGCATTCTTTAATTCATCAATGGATCAAACTTTTCCATTCATCATCAATTAATTCACATTTAAACAAATTCAATATATGCAAATTGTGACTAACCACTAGCAATAACTGCACAACCCCCAATATGTTAAGGAAGAGTCATAGTGGTATGACAAACCAATATGTGCACACTCTTCCCATATATTTTAGTCATTTCATGTTTCTATCATGATTAGACATAGAGCTTGGAGTAATGTCTACTCTATTATTGTCTAACCTTATTATTTTTTGTCTTAGGTAATTAACTTATCTTAATAAGATTTGAAAACTCTTAATTAAATCTCCTTTTTGCCTCAGCTAAGGACTTAAGTTAATCTACCACTGATCAAAGGCCTTAAGATATATTCCCCTATGTTTCCTTAAGGTGATGAATCATATATTGGTCACACATATATCTCCTTGAAATTACCACTATACCCAATTTCATCCCAATTGGGTATGTTTCAATATTCCAAAACAAGCACCTACAATGTTAGCCTAAGCATATCAATGCTTTAGCTTACGAGATCAGCTACTTGCTTTTTCAAAGTAAAGACATAACACTGTTCCAGTCTTAACAACATTTATCAATATCTTCTTTATGTAATAGGGATCTCATAATTATAATCAGCTTATAACTCCCTTTGCAAAGTATATTTTGTTTCAAGGGCTTTATCATAAACAAGTATTAATAGTTTAAATCAATATGCTTTGTAGATAAAGAATAATGCTTATATTAAATAATTTTTTCAAAACAATAAATGTTTAAATATCCAAAAGTGAAAATGTTTAGATTGGTTACAAGGCATATCTCTAAACTTGTAAGACCCAAAATTCGGTGTCTTCTCCATAAGAACATGTTAGTGTGAACCTTTGTACGTAATAGGTTAATTAATAAAGAGATTTCGTGTGGATTTTAAGTCCGAATTATTAAGTTAGACGTCTGAATGCACTGAAGTGCAAAATAAGAGTTTGGGTAAATTTGGAATAAACCGAATGGAATTAGGTTAAATCGATTTAAAATATAGACTCAAAATGCGAAAGTATAAGGAGTCCAAAAAGGGAAGTTGGTTGGAAAATGATAAACGGAAAATTACCTTATTTTGGGCAATTTATCTCGAAAATATAGAAAAATATATTTTCGGAGGAATAAATAAATACAATAAAATAAAATATGATGCCGATATATTGTCGTAAAAATAAAATAAAATAAATATATATATTTAATTTAAATAATATATATTTATTAAGATATTTAAGTATAATATATTATATGTAGGATATTTTGTATAATAATATATATGATATTATATTGAAATAATATATATATAATATATATTATTATTATTGTTAAAAAAGGGTAAAAAAAAAGTAAAGAAACGAAAAAAACGAACAGAATCGCGAAATCGCGAAAAGGAAAGAAGGAAACAAAAGCCTGAAGACGAACAAAATCGAGGGAATCGGTTTCCCTGCACCGACGAGCCACCGACCTGAGAGAAGGGCAAGTGAGGGCTGGTGAAGGAAGCCCGACCACGTGAGAGCCACCAGGAGCCAGCACGCGCGCCGACGACGCCAGAAAGAGGAGATCGGCGAGGGAGATTACCGAGGAGAGAAGGGAGAAATCCGGCAGCACCAACGTCGATTGGTCCGACCAAGGCCAATCGAACGTTCCTCAGCCAACGACGAGTCGAACAGTGGCAGGAGGGAGTTGGGAACTGGCCGAAAACACCGCGAACGATAAAGGGGCGACTAAACCGGTACGGGCCAGTTCAGTGAAGTGAAACTGTGATGAACCGGACTGGACCGGTTCAACTAAGAAAGAAAGGGAAAAAAGGAAAAGAGAAAGAGAGAAAGAAAGAAAAAAGAAAAAAGGAAAAAAATCTGAGGATGCAATCAAGCTACGGGTAAGCCAGTAAGCGGTCGAAATTGATCGATTTAATTTTCAGAATATTTAATTTAAATTATATGTAAGACCCAAATTAAATTGTAATTTCTTATGAAGGATTGAAATGGTCATAAATTAAACGAATGGGATTCAGACTGGAGATGAGGATTTAAAACATGAAATGAATGAGTGTTCGTGAAGGGAAGTTGGACTGAAATGATCCTGAACGTGTAGAAGGGTAAAACGGTCAAAAGATCGAAACCCGATATAAATTCGATAAGAAACTTTTAATTAAAAATAAGGATTTAGGACATCTTGATCAATAATGAGGAAATTATCAAATTTCGAGTCCAATTGATCAAGATCCGAAATTATTTAGATTTATCAAAAATTCACTCGAGATAATATCCCGAAAAAATACGAAAAAAATATATCGAAAAATTGGTTAAAATACAATAAATTAATTAAATAAATAAAATAAATTTTTTTATGGATATTTTGTAATTCTATATTATTTTAATGAATATAATAATAATAATAAAAAAATAAATTATCAAATAATAAAAAAGAAATAAAAAAAGGAGAAACGGAATCTGAAGAAATCGCAAAAGAGGAAAACAATGCAGAAGCCGAGCCTCGTCTGCCTCACCCATCGGACACCACCGGAGAACTGACCGGGCGAAACAGTCGAGCAGCCCGAGCTCGCCAGCACCAACAGCTGATGGAGAAACGGTGACCTGCGAGAGAAAGAGAGAGAAAGATAGAAAATTGAGATGGAGGAGAGAAATGGAAGAGAGGGAGGTGATCGGCGGCCAGGGGAAGGAAGAACGCCTCACCACCGGCCAGGGGGCGACAACGACGCCAATCCATGCGCGAATCAATGAGAAACGCTGCCGAACGGCACAGGAAGAGAAATGGTACCGACGTCGAGGGAGAAAAGGACGAACAGGCCACTTTTCGGCCATCGTGGGCGAAATCGAGGCCAAATTCTTGAATCGGACTACCCCGCGGAGCTGCTGGAGGTGAAAGCCGGTGAAGAACCGATCGGTAGAGCTCTGAACGGTGAAGAAGAAAATTGGATCGGACTGAACTGGCTGAACCGACAGGTCTGAACCGGGTTGAACCGAACCAAACCGGTTCACCAGGAAAGAGAGGAAAAGGGGAGAAAAAGAAAAAAGAAGAAGACTTTTTGGGGATACACCGGACTTCGGGTAAGTCGGTAAGAGGTCAAAAGTGACTGATTTGATTTTCGAGAAATTTATTTAAATTATATTTGATCGAAAATTAACCCAAAATTAAATATAAAATTATGCAGTTCGATGATAAATCGTATACGTGAGCCCGATCGAACTTCGATTTGTGCACCATCGCATAATCTCGGGTAAGTAAAGCTCATTTATGACAATTTAGGTAATTATTCACGTATTAAAGATTTATTTTACGAATTTCGAATTTACTTCCGCATTTAGTGAATTATATTGGGATTTTTGAATTAATTGTCGTAAATGATATACGGGCTATCTAAAGAGTTTAGAACGAAGCTCAATAGGTATTAAGAGCCCAATAGACCCGAAGAAAGGATTTAATAAGTGGAAATAGGCTGAAAATGGGTCGAGGCCCATTAAGACACAATCGGGCCCAATAAAGTAAAACGGGCCCAATGTTTTAGATTCAATCAGTATAACTGAAATAGTGATAAGTATATTAGAACTGACCCAAATACGTGGTTATATGCAGCTCCGTAGACTTGGTTGGAGCGAATTTGGATTGAGAGACCTGGTATCATCAAAACGAGATGGACTTGCGCGTGATTCCAGGTAAGGGAATTTTACGGACTGCTAGAGGTAGCTTTACGCAAATTTCAACTTCATTTGCAGTCTTTTAAATTGTCTGAAGGGTCTAGATTTAAGATAAAAATTTTAGTGCCCCGGATGGGCAAATTACCAAAATACCCTTATGAAGGGTAAAATTTCCAAATTTAGGAAAAGTTAGGAGGAGCAAGAACAAGAGGTCCCTACTTGTTCTCGAGGTGTTTTGACGCATGCATGGGTAGGCTGGCTAACTTTTAAATAAAATGTACAGCATTGCATAACTTTAATCAATGTTGATTTTCTCTGAAATTGATTTGAGAAATGTAGCCGCCTACGTGAATTTCTAGAAATGTGACGTGCTAGAGCTCAGCTCGCACGAGTTTTGATTTGTGTGATGCATGCATTAGTGCTGAAGCAAGAGCTCGTACTAGAGTTTTACATGCATTGGTGCTGGAGTCTAACTCGCACCATATTTTCATATGATTTTCATGACAAGGTGCTAGAGTCTAACTCGCACCAAATTTTCACTTGAATTGTTATGACAGAGTGCTAGAGCCTAGCTCGCACTAGTTTTACATGATTTTGACAGAGTGTTGGAGCTTAGCTCGTACTAATCTTATGAAATTTTATGAAACGCGTGTTGGAGCTTGGCTTGCATGAGATTTTCCTTGATTTTATGAAAGTGCTGGAGCATCGCTCGCACTGGTTTTATGAGAACATGTGATGAGCCGTGCTTGGAGCATCGGGTAGACTATGTGTCACACCGATTAAATAGACTCGCACGTGCATTTTGAGATAGGGCATGAGTATGGATATGAGATATGGGTCCACAGAGTATGTTGTACTGTGCAAGTAGCATGGAGTACGGTGTACCGTGCTGGGATTTATTATGTGGCATCTTCGGATACGAGTGGCATCTTCTGATACAAGTGATAGGACAGGGCCGACAGGATGGACTGACCCACCTCCCGGGGCGATCCCTTATCGTGGTGAGACCCCGCACACTAGGATCAGTGTAGCAGTGGGATCACAAGGACATATGGCCATCATTCTACTTATTTGCCCAAGATATATATATCTATTACCTAGTCTCGCATGTTGATGTTTTTGAGAAACATGTTTTGTGGATTTTTGTGTAAGTCTGGGTCACCCGAGGGAGGGGTTGGATCCTGACTAAGATATGATTTTGATGAGAATGAAAGTGGGTTTTAAACTGAACTTGCATAATGTTATTTCCATGCTATTTAAACCCATGAGTGATGTAAACTGGTTTTACATGACATTTATTATACCGCATATTTCTATTGCTGTGAAAAACATTTGATTTCATGGTGTTGTGTGAGTCAGGAACACCCGAGGGATAGGCGGAGTCTTGGTTTTGTTGTGAAATTTTAATGAGAATGAAATGATTTAAAAGAGTTGCATGTTGAATTTTTCATGCTCTTTAAAATCCATATGCTAACTTGTTTTACATGACATCATGAATTGTCGCATCTGTTTTGAATATGTGGAGAAAGGGTGGTTTATGCATGGCACCACGTTCATGTAGGTAGTATGGTTACCTACTTGTTCGTAAGATTGCCTTACTGAGCTTGATGTGCTCACCCCTTTCATTTTCTCACACAGATCATCTCCAGTAGACTTTCAGGCGACTGAGTACTGCATTCCTGATATCCATTGTTGTCCATCATTTTAAGGTATATACACTTGTACATATTGTATCTAAATAAGAATAGCACAGTGACATGTTTGTAAGTAACTGTCGGAGATGTATAGACACTGTAAACACTTGTAAATGAATGGGAAAGAATTAGTGAAAAATGCATGTGTTTACCTTTCATTTAATAAGAAATTAAGTTATATGATGATTGAATAGTGGGACTGGCATTGACGCACAGCCCAATTGTTAGTGGAGTGTGGTCACAATTAGAGAATAGGTAAGAATGAAAGAAAAATGATAAAAATTTACTCTGATTTTTGGGTCGTGAGATTGGTGATATCAAAGCGAAATTGGTCTGATGTGTGTCAGTGTCAGTAATTAGAAAATTACATCCCCGTGTTACTGTGCTTGGTTAGATACAATAGTGTATATCGAGATGGGTTTTAACTAACAAATGGTTGAGAATGTAGGAATATAGGCATTATGCCTAATATTAGTCGCGGTAGAGGAGATAGAGCATGAGGCAGAGGTCGTAGAGGTAGGCCTGAACCTACTAGTCGTGCTGAGTTGACCTTTGAGAACCAGGATGAGATTGAAATGGAGGCTGATGTTGAGCATGCCCCACAGAGTCCGACAAAGAGATCAGACAGTATTGAGACACGCTTCATAAGGTTGGAGCGGAGTGTGGAGAATATTTTGGGAGCTAATTGCTCAGAGTATGCATAGGATATAAGGGCGAGTCGGAGCATTAGTGGAAGTTCGCTCGACCCATCTTAAGTGTTAGACATCCAGAGTTGATATGAGAAATATTTCTGGATGTATTCCGGTGACAGAATATCCCAGACACTATTTAAAGGAAATTACAGATAAAATTCCTTACTCTGACCCAGAGGAACTGGTTGATTGACGAGTATAAAACTCAGTTTATATCCCTGGGCAGGTATGATCCCAACACTATGGGCAGTGAGAGTCGAAAAGCCCAAACGTTTATGGAAGGGCTCAGATTATCAACTAGAGTCCGATTAGCCCCATTAGATATCACTACCTATGCCGAGGCAGTGCACAGACCACAGTTGTGTGAATAAGATCATGTGTTGCACGCCTTTGAGATTGGCAAAGGTAGTAAGGACCGGAATAGAGACAGGAAGAGAATAGAGAATGACAGAGATGTCAGAACAGGGAAAAGGTAGTTTGGTAAGAGATTAGAGTTGATAATTCATGGGGTAAGATGATTGGTAAGGCCCCAGTATATTCAATTTCAGTACTTTTAAGGGGTATTGTGATTAGAGGACCCCAACCTGCTCCGTAGCAGTGTAAGCAGTGTAGGATGTGTGGTAGATACCACAGAAGTAGGCCCTACACCTGATTGACTAAAATAGGCATTAAGGGTGGTAAGATAGACCATTTAGTTAATGATTGCTCAGAGTTGGGTGAAACTACCCCACAGAAAAGCAAAGAGACAGAGAAAACCCTGTTGATATCTCTGCATCGAAAAAAGGGGGGCCACAGCCGAAGAGAAAGGGGAAAGCAAGCTATTGGACGAGGACGAGTGTATGCCTTGGACCAGGACACTACTGATGTTCATATGATGTGGTGAAAGATACCACACTGGTTTTGAATAATAAAGAAATTATTTTAATTGATCTTGGTACCACGGATTTATTCATACCGCCTTCATTTGCATATAAGTTAGTGAAAGACAAGAATACCTACACCCTTGGGCACAATGCTGATAGTTAGTACCCCAATGAAGGAGGTTTAACTAACTGAATAATTATAAAGAGATTTATCACGCCTCGGAAGGCGCAGAAAAATTGGGCTAATTTAAACTTTTTACCCATTAATTATGTTGTTTTCTTGTCCATGTCTAGATTTAAAATCTTTTTCATTTCCAGGATCTCATTACATTACATACCTTATGTATATATATATAATCATTTACAACTATTACATCCAGACTATTATATACAATAGTGTCTATTCTATATCACATGTCTAGAATATGAGTAAGATTGTACCTCAAGGTTACGAAAGTATCCGAGGAAAGGTCAGACGACCTTGTCAACGACCACAGTCTCATATATGCAATAGACTCGCTATAGATAATCTGGGAGATGGAGAGGAGGGGGTGAGTTTTTCAGACTCAGTAAGAGATACATTTAAAATAGCTTTAAATACTCAAAACATGGTAAAACTCATGGTTTTACAAATCAGCATACTTATCCAATGGAGTAGAGATGCTTACATTTCATAAAAGTAGTAAAAACATGCTTAAATCATAAGTTTACACATCATGCCTCTTTTTGGTAAAACTCATATATAGTATGCATATCACTTCGTGTAAATAAAAAGCATCTCAAAACTTAATCATGCATATCATAACATGCTTATCACTTTGAAAATGAAATCTTATTGTCATATGCACAATTCGTAAAACATACTCATAGCTACCTTTAAAATCTCATCATAAAAAATCTGTGCTCAATAAAATCATAAAACAGATAGCATGAAATGTGTGAAAACATATATATATATCATTCCGTCAATTCATCGTGTAGGGTCAGGCAATTGTCTCATATACTAGTCCCGAAGGACATCATACATCTGGTCCCATAGGACGTTCATCATAGGTACATATGACCATTGTACAGGGGAGCCGTAGGATTGGATTAGGGTCGTACGCTGCCCTATCTCTCGTGCACCACTAAATAGGGACTATATGCACGAACTCACGTGCATCTCCAAGTGTAAACTACACGCACGTTTCTCATATCAAGTCAGAGCCTGCCCGTTCTCTGGTCGTCGGCTAGGTAGATCCTCGATCGTCTCCACACGCTACCCTATGTACGCGAGATCAACCCAAGATTCTCTGACTATCGTCATATCATGCCTTTTTACCCCACAAAAATTCATTTTGGGCCTCTTACCCATTTTATCAAAATCATTTCGGGCCTCATACTCTTGTATAAAAAAATCATTACGGGACTTTAACCCGATTCTCAAAATCGTTACGGGACTTTAACCCGATTCTCAAAATCGTTATGGGACTCTAACCCGTCTTTCATAGAAAACATAGTTTTTCATAAATCATTACGAGACTCTAGCCCGTTTCTCATAGAAAACATAGTTTTCATAAATCATTATGGGACTCTAGCCCGTGTGAATATGGAAAGCATAGTTATAATAGTTATTTCTTGGGACTCATACCCGTACCATGAAAATATAACTTAAAAGTAGTTTCGGGACTTTAACCGTATCATGAAAACATGGTTTCATAAAACATATCGGGACTTTAACCCGTAATCTCACATGAAAACACTATGCTTTCGTTTCAAAAGTGAAAAATCACTTTTATAAACATGTATGCTGTAAAAATGTATCTCATATATATAAAACATGCTGAAAACTTGGGAAATGGTTTTGGCTTCGGTTTGAATACAGTTGGAAATCCATTTCGTAAAATCTTATTCAATTCTCATGCATAAACAGTTGGTAAGGATGAAGGAGTACTAACGCTACTCTAAATTATATCCCTTACCTCTTAGCGACTGATGTAGAGCACTTTCCTTGATACTCGAGTTTACCTCATAAAACATGTCGATAGACCGAGCTACTGCAAAACAAGTTCAATTTATCACATATGGCTTAAATTCATTTCAACATATTCAAATATGTGATTATATCGAAGTTTTGACCAAAAGTTGACTTTTAATCGATTTTACTCTTTTTGCTCGGTTTTACGGTATAAACTTAGTTTTAATCGTGTTTAACTCAATAAATATTTTCTCATATTTACTACTGTCGATTTAGCTAATTGGGCAAATTTCTCTCTTATTGGGCCCGATTGCACCTTAATGGGCCTTAATCCGTTTTTAAGCCCGTTTTCACTTATTAATTCTTTCATTAAGGCTTATTGGGCTCACTGGGCCCATCAGTACTTATTGGGCCTTTTTCTAGACTCTTTGAATAGCTCTTATATCATTTACGACAATTTAATTAAAAATCCCACTTTAATCCACTAAATACGGAATTTAATTCGTAACTCGTAAAATAAATTTTTAATACGCGATAATTACATAAATTGTCGTAAATGAGCTTTACTTACCCAAGATTATACGATGATGCGCAATTCGAAGTTCGATCGGGCTCACGTACGTGATTTATCGTCGATCTGCACAATTTTATATTTAATTCCGGGTGAATTTTTTATCAAATATAATTTAAATAAATTTCTCAAAAATTAAATTAGTCACTTTTAACCTCTTATCAACTTACTGGAAGTCCGTTGTATCCCCAAAATTTTTTTTCCTTTTTCCTTTTTCTCTTTTTCTTTCCTTTTTCTCCTTTTTTCCTCTCTTTCTTAGCTAAACCGGTTCGGTCCAGTTTAGACCGGTTCAGACTGGCTGGTTTAGCCCGATTCTCTTCTTGCTAAACCGGTCTGTACCGATTCAGGCTTTCCCGTCTCCGTTCACCACTTTTTCGATCGGTTCTCGGGCTGTTTATGGCGTCGTTCGGTGCGCCTGGAGCAGGGGAACGTTCGACAGGGGTCGACTGGGGTCAATCGTCGGTGGAGCTGTCAGAATCGTCTTCTCTTCCCCCGCGGCTTTCTCCCTCGATCCGTCGAATTCTAACATTTTCGACGCGCGTCGCCGGTGGCAGGAGGGTCGGGCGGTTGTGGGTTACGTTTTTCGATGGTCGTCTGGCTTCCTCGGTCACCGGTGGTGGCTCGTCGGCCTTGAGATTCTGTTCGGCTCCCTCATCTTCTCTCTCGCATTTTGTAGTCTGTTTCTTCGCATTTTGTTTCTTTTGTTTCCTTTCTCAATTTCCAATTCACGATTTCAGTTTTCATTTTTAATTTTTTATTATATTTTATTTTAATCAAATAAAATATAATAAATTATACAAAATATCTCAAAAATCATATTTTATTTAATTAATTAATTTAATTTATTTAATTTATTTTAACTTTTTTTGGTGATTTTCACTTATTTTTGGGATAATGTCCCGGGTGAAAATTACGAAAATTCGTAATATTTTCGTATCTTGACCAATTGGATTCGAAATTTCATAATTCCTTCTTTATCGATCAAGATTTCCTAAATCCATATTTTTAATGAAATTTCCTTATCGAATTTAATACGAAATTAGGATCTTTTGACCATTTTACCCTTCTACACGTTCGGGACCAATTTAGACTGATTTTCCTTCTCAGACTCACTATCTTTTCTCATTTAAATTTCGTATTTTCATACCTCCACTACATCATTCACATTCATATGTTTTAAATCATCCGTCTTATGATTCCAATTACTAAACATAATGGGAAAAATCTGGGTTTCACATTTCTCCCCACCTTTTAAGAATTCAGTCCTCTGAATTCAAGCTGGTCCATCAACCCGGTGAGTATACTTCTCCCTCATTTGGCTCTCTAGTTCTCAAGTGGCTTCTTTTGTCTTGTGGTGTTGCCAGAGAACCTTTACTAGTGGGATAGTCTTAAATCGTAGTACTTCCTCTTTTTTTCGAAGTGTGCTATACCCTTCGTCAGTGACACCTTAGCAAATACGGAGTCTCCAACCTGAAATTCAAGAGGATGTCTGCACACATCGACATAACTTTTCTATGCAGTCCTCAATCTGTCACAAATGAGCTAAACACCCTGAGTTGCCTGTTCCATTAAATCGGAAGTAAGGTGAATCTAAAATAATGAGACTCCTTCAGAATGCTCTATCTCAAGGTGTTATCATATGGCACATAGATACGGCCTTGGTACCTCAATAATTCATCATCACTGACCGTAAACTCAGACTGCGATCTCTCATCTTCCTGGCTAACCATATCCAGTAACCTCTGATCGTTTCACTATCTAGCTCTAATCTGGTCTAGTATACTTGGTTCAATCTGTAGGCTAGCCATATATCCATGCTCAATATCATCCATACTGATCCTGAGTTTGACGAATTGTTCCAATAAGTCCCACTCTTTAATCATCATGTAGGACATCATACCCTTTCTGCTCAGGGCATCGGCTGCCACGTTTGCCTTACCAGGATGGTATAAAATCTCGCAATCATAAACCTTGAGGAGCTCTATCCATCTCCGTTGTTTTATATTCAACTCCTTCTGATCAAACAGTTCTTAAGACTCTTGTGGTCAGTGAAGGTTTGAAATCTCTCTCCATACAATTAATGCCGCCACATCTTGAGTACAAAAACTACTGCAGCTAACTCCAAGTCGTGAGTGGAATAATTATGCTCGTGATCCTTTAGTTAACTGGATCCATAAGCTACTACTCTACCATGCTGCATAAGCACACAGCTGAGACCCTGGTGAGAAGTATCATTGTATACCACAAATCCCCAGACCACTAGGAATGGTCAAGACTGGTGACATAGTCAACCGACATTTTAGCTCTTGAAAGCTCTGCTCACACTACTCAGACCATATAAACTGAACCTCTTTACGGGTCAGTCTAGTTAATGGAGCCGTTATCCGTGAAAACCCTTCGACAATCCATCGGTAATACCATGCTAATCCCAATAAGCTTTTGACCTACGTGATTATCCTCAGTCTTTCCCATCTCAATACTGCATTACCTTGGATGGATCTACTGACACCCCGTCCTTAGATACCACATGTTCAAGGAATGCAATCTGATCTAGCTAGAAAGCACACTTACTGAATTTACCATATAGCTTCTTCTCACGGAGAGTTTAGAGCACAGTCCTCAAATGTTATTCGTGCTCTTCCCGAGATCTAAAATAAATCAAGATGTCATCGATGAATACTATCACCAATCTATCCAAGTATTCTCAGAAGACATCGTTCATAAGACTCATGAATGCAGCTGGGGCATTAGTCGATCCAAAAAGGCATAACTAGGAACTCGTAGTGCCCATATCGGGTCTGAAATGCTGTCTTCGATACATCAGCCTCCTTAATCCTTAGCTGATGAAAACCCGATCTCAAATCTATCCTTTAAACACTGAATCCCATCTCAGCTGATCAAATAAGTCGCCTATCCTTGGCAGAAGATACTTGTTCTTAACTGTTGCTTTATTCAAAAGCCTATAGTCTATACATAGACAAAAACTACAATCCTTCTTTCTGACAAATAGTACTGGTACACCCCGTGGTGACACACTAGGCCTTATAAACCCCTTATCAAGTAATTCTTGCAACTGCCTCTTTAATTCTTCCAACTCTACCAGTGCCATTCGATAAGGTGGCTTGGAGATGGGTTGAGTATCTGGTACTAGCTCAATGGCAAACTCAACTTCTCTCTCTGATGGTAGCCCCGGTAAATCCTCTGGGAATACTTTGGGAAACTCACATACCATCGAAACATCCTATATACTAGGTGGTTCTCGACTCTCATCAGAAACGAAGGCAATGTATCCTTCATACAATCAAATATCATACGTCAATCTCATACATAAACATCATATCATTTCATAACTTTAACACTATGCACTTTTAGTACTTTCTAATAAACATACACTGAACATTTCTAGTAAGGAGAAAGTTAAGGTCTTAGTGTAGCAGTCTAGACTTACACAATTGGTAGCTAACCAATTCATGCCTAATATTACATCAAAGTCTTGCATATTCAACCATACTAGATCTGCTAACAACTTCTTATCTCCTACCATCATATCATAAGCTTTACATATCATATTTGTTTTCTGTATATCGTGCATAGGTGTACTTATATGCAACATGTAATCTAGTGACTCCAGGTTTCCTATGAAACTTACATGCAAATCATGGTGACACAACGAATGTGTGGAACTTGGGTCCAACAGTACATGTGCTTCATGATTACAGACAAGGAGAGTACCTCGGATAGCATCAGAGGATGTATCTGTTGTCTCCTGATCAATAGCAAACACTCGGCCCTGGGAGACAAGCTTTTTGCCCTTGTCTGTGACTGTAGCTCTCCTCTGTGGAGCCTGAGCCGATCTCTTTGTCTGTCTAGGTGCCTCACGAGGTTCTTGAGATCTCATAAGTAAACACTCCTTCATCAGGTGTCCTGCTTCACCGCATCTGCAGCAAGTAAATGTACCTGTGCGGCAAGGTCCAGTGTGAATATTGCCACGTGTCCAGCACCATGGCACTTGATAATTCTATTTTTTATAGAATTATTTGTGCTTAAATTCCAAATTATTTATTTAATCCCCATATTATTTTACTAATAATCCCCTTTATTTAATTAAAATTCTTTAATGTGCAGAAAAATTAAATCCAGATTAAATTCAGTCGTTTCAGACGAAATTGGCCTGAAAACGGGCTAAAAGAGATTGGACCACTTCCAATTTGCAGACCGAGTCATCAGTCGACTGGACGCATGATGCTAGGTGTCCGTATTTTATTTGCTTTGAAACGATAAGATTGAAGGACACCGTGCCAACCCTCTGGAGGACACACGTCGAGCCACATTGCACAGTTAATTGGACAAAAAGACTGATGACGTGGAAATATCTACTCTGCAACAAATCAAATGAAGACAAGTGGCCAAACAATACCAACTCATCTAGGATGGAAAAATTACCATTGTACCCCTATATTTGTATATAAATATAACATGATGGCAATTGAAAAATCAAGTAAGGAAGTAGGGAGTAGAAGTAGAGTAGAGTAGGAGTAGGAGTAGGAGTAGGAGTAAAGTAGGCTAGGGTAGAATAGTTTTAGAGTATTTTTAGGATTTATTTTCCTTGTTCTTTTATTTTTCCCGTTAAGCCATCTTGTTAAATTTTTACTATTCATTCCATTGTCTCCATTTTATCTTTGTTAAATTTCATTTTAATGAAAGCTCACTTTTAATCCATGCTCTCGGTTTGGAATCATTTAGCTATTTGATTTGCCAATTTTTATTCACAAAGATCACTTCTTAGTTTAGCTCTCGGTTTTCCTTGATTATTGTTTATGTTTTCTTTGTTTCATTTGAAAACCATCATCTTTTAAAGCTTCGGTTGGTCCCCTGTTTGAGCAATCGGGTTGCATGAGTTATCCTTCAATCTTCCCCCCTTTGATTCTGTTACCTTGATGTGGGAGGATGCAAAGCATTTGTCCACATCATGAGCAAAATGGAGTCACGGCTGGAGAAGGATTTGAAGCCACCCGAGGAGGATGATCTGAAGTTTCCTGTTTTCATTTTTGAAACTCACAGACAATGTGGAAATAGTGTTACTGTTATTTAATCCTTTCAGTTTTATAATTATTTGCTACTTTGTTTCCTTGTTTTGTCCTTTCTTTATTTCTGATGGTGGTCCTATCATCAAAGTCCACGTGTACAAAGATCGACCAATTAGAGACCGCCACGTGTCAAACACAAGATAAGCCACATGGCTGTTACGGCGACAGAGCCCCATGCGGCAAAGTAGCTTGACATGCGACAGAGTCTCGAGGCGATAGAGACTCTATCGCGTAGGCTTGTGCGGCACTGTATGTCGCTACAAACCTCTACCGCATACTCTGCTACAGACCTCTACCGCATATCCTGCGACAGACCTATGCCGCCAGCTCTGCGACAGACCTCTGCTCCAGTACTGCGACAGAACTCTACCGCGTGGACCGCAGCAGAGGTCCACACATGAACTCTGTCGCCTGCCAGACTCACCCGCAAGTTGTCTAGCCCTGAAACGCGACAGAGTACTCAATGACTCTGTCGCGGCCCAGACACATGCCTGGACCTCAGCTCAAACCGACTCGGAAGAAACCTATAAATACCCCAGGTGAGTACTTGAAAAAGAGGAGGAACGAAGAAAAAAGAAAAGAAGACTCTATTGATTCTGAAGAACACAATTCTCTTCCCCCTATATACAAAACTTCAGTTTTCTAACTTAATCATCGGAGTGTGCGTGCAGGGACAAATCCCTGCGCCCTTTGATTCCTGTTGTTTTTGCAGAATATACAAGGAACACGTGGAAGAAATAGCATCGACGTCACCTTTTTGTCGTTAGCGCAATCTGAATACGTGGAAGTTGTAATCCTGTTGTCGTTTTCCTTGGCAACATCAATTGGCGCCGTCTGTGGGAACCAGAACAAAAAGTCAGATTCCCTATCAAAATGGTGAGGACACGTTCTACAGCAGAAGTGACAGGGGAGCAGAATTCTGTGAGTCCCCCTGTCAGGGCAGAACAAAGACGAAGATATAGTGAAAGGGATGACAGAGGAGCCTTGGTTTCTCTAGAGGAATTTGAGACTCTGAAACGCAAAAATGAGGAGACGACGACAGCGTTGAAAGCTATGGTGAGCTTTTTCAGAGACGCTCTCCCCCAATTCAGCTTACCCCATGAAGTGCAGAAGTTGGTGAGGGAAAATATCCTAAGGCAGACCTGTGAAAGAGGTCAACCCTCCACCCTGGTGAGTGTTGGACAAGGGGCAGGAGCACTAAATGATGCCACGGGATTGGCACCGAACTCTACCGCATTTCAAAGGAATTACCCTGTGGCAGGGTTACAGGAAGTGAATACTACCGCTGACCTGACGCGTCAGAGCTCTCCCGCGGCAGATAGGCGGCAGAGCTCGCCCGCGGACCGCAGACTTCAGAGCTCTCCCGCAGTAGATAGGCGGCAGAGCTCACTTGCAAACCACGGGCGGCAGAGCTCTCCCGCAGTAGATCGGCGACAGTACTCACCCACGGTCTGTAGACTTCACAGGTCTCCCGCAGCAGGCATACCGTAGAGCTCACCCGCGGACCGAGGGCGGCAGAGTTTGCCCGCAACACCTGTGCGGCAGAACTCACCCGCAACAGAAAGGCGACAGAGCTCACCCGCAGTCAATGCGCGGCAGAGGTCTCCTGCAGCACGTATGTGACAGAGTCCTCCCGCGGTCTATAAGCGGCAGAGTTCTCCCACATGGCGCAGCCTTTCTCCCGTTGAGTTGGAACATGAGTTAGAAGAATATAGAGCTAGGGAGCAACGAAGACAGAAGGGTTCTAACCCACGAGACGGTCTCGAAATGTCGAGTCCCAAAATGGGAGGTGCTGGAAGGGGTGCTTATCAGTCAGACTCTTCTAGACCCGAAGGGACGGGACCGTACTCAGTTTGAGGGTCGGAAAATGTAGAGAAAGTCGTCCAAAGGATCTTGGAGAAGAGAAAACTGGTGTCTCCGGATGATAGCCAAAAAAGGAGGATTCCGTTTAGTCCGGAGATTATGAACAAACCTTTGCCGAAGAAGTTCAAGATGCCTTCCATGGCCACTTATACCGGCAAAGCAGACCCCTATGACCACGTACAAAGTTACGAGTCCCTCATGATGCTGCATGGGTGGGAGGACGCAATTATGTGCAGGGCTTTCTCTCTCACACTGTCCGGGCACGCTCTGAAGTGGTTCAACGGGTTGAGTGAAGGTTCAAACTCCTCCTTCGACCAATTGAGAAATGAATTTCTGAAAGTCTTCATGATCCACAGTCAGAGGAAGAAGGACACTACTTATCTACTCACTCTTAAGCAAGGGAATAAAGAATCCTTGAAGAGCTTCGTAGACCGCTTTCGAGATGCAACCTTGGAGGTGGAAGATCTACTGGTGGGGGTAGCCATGGCTGCAATGTTACAAGGGACGAGCTCAGAAAACCTGCAAGAATCCCTCTCTCTTGATCAGCCGATGACACTCTCCGATCTCTTTACGATGGCCAATAAGTATGTGGCCCAAGAAGAGGTGATGAAGATGATACAGCCTAGGGAGGCAAAGGAAGGAAAGAAGAGAGAGAGATGCACTCGAAAGAAGCTCTCCAAGACCCGTGAGAGTAGACAAAGCCCCTAGGCTCAGGTATGAAGGTTATACCAGGTTCAACGAGCCTCGCACCGCTGTACTGGTAGCTATCGAAGGGGCAGGATTGTTGGAATTCCCTAAGAAGAAGATGGGAGATGTAGGAAGAAACTCTGATGCCTACTGTGAATTCCATTGCTCTCACGGCCACTCGACGGAGAGATGCAGAGATTTAATGGATCAACTAGAGAGACTAGCCAGAGAGGGGAAAATCAACCGCTTCCTGTGGAGAAGTGAAAGACCCCGTTATCCTCCGCGTGACCAAAGGAATGACCGTCCGCGGACTGGGACAAATAATGATAATGGAAGAAATAGGCCAAGGAATGAAGCATTTAGGCCTACGGTCCCCCGTGCTAATCTGCCAAACAACGAACCTACCGCTCTGGCAATAAATGTTATTGCAGGAGGGGAATCGATGGGGGGAAGCTTCTCTACTTCCCGTAAAAGCTACGCAAGGCAGGCATATTAGGTTAACATTGTAATGGAGGAGAGAGCGGATGAAGAGCCTATCATGTTCACCCCAGCTAACAAGGATGACATCGTGATGCCCCATGACGACCCAATGGTGACATCCGCAGTAGTGGCGAAACACCTGGTGACCAGAATCCTAGTTGATAACGGGAGTTCAGTAAACCTAATCTATTGGAATTGCTTCGAAAAAATGAGCATATTCGAAGATAGGTTAAGGCCTGTCATGACGCCACTATACGGATTTACGGGCGAAAGGGTGAAGGTAGCTGGGTCCATAGAGTTGCCTGTGACTCTCGGTGAAAACCCAAAGGATGTGACCTGGCAAGTATTATTCATGGTAATAAGGTCAACCTCCGCTGCTTACAACATAATCCTGGGTAGACCTGTACTGAACGACATGAGGGTGATGATATCCTCTTGCTATCTGTTAATGAAGTTCCCACTCCCAACGGAGTCGGGCAAGTGCGAGGAGATCAGAAGAGTGCCCGCACTTGTTATATCGCTTCTACCGCCAACAAAGGAGCACAAAGAAAGGAGACTTTGTGCATAGAGGATCCGCCCAAGCCTCAGCCCGTAGAGGAAATGGAAGCAATTGAGCTAACAAGGGGAGATGGAGAGAAGAAGGCATTTATCAGGACTCAGCTAAACGAACAAGCGAGGAGTGAGATAGTTGAATGCCTGAGAGAAAACTCGGATGTTTTCGCTCGGACCCCAGTGAACATGCCCGGGATTAATCCCAAAGTAATCTATCACGAACTCAATGTCTTACCCGGGCACAGGCCTATCAAACAGAAAAAGAGAAATTTTACCCCGGAAAGATAAAAAGCAATTACTGAAGAAGTGAATAAACTCCTGGACGCCAGATTCATCCGAGAAGTCTACTACCCTGAATGGCTAGCCAACGTGGTAATGGTAAAGAAATCTAGTGGGAAGTGGCGAATGTGTGTAGACTTCACCAATCTGAATAAAGCCTGCCCTAAAGATTCATACCCCTTACCCCGGATAGATAGACTTGTGGATGAGACATCTGGATATGAACTCCTCAGCTTCTTAGATGCCTTTTTCGGATACCACCAGATCATGCTTCACCCAAAAGACGAAGAGAAGACTTCTTTTATAACCGACGATGGAACATATTGTTATCGGGTAATGCCGTTCGGTTTAAAGAACGCTGGAGCTACATATCAGCGAATGGTGAACAAAGTATTCAAAGATCTTCTGGGAAAAACCATGGAAGCCTACATGGACGATATGATCATCAAGAGCCGAGCAGGAGAGTCTCATGCTCATCAGATGTCCCGGGTATTTGAGGTACTGAGGAGATTCAATTTGAAGCTAAACCCCGAAAAGTGCTCGTTCGAGGTAAGATCAGGGAAGTTCTTGGGCTTCATGATCACTGACAGGGGTATCGAGGCTAATCCCGAAAAGGTGCAGGCAGTCATTGACATGAAACCCCCAACCACCGTAAGAGACGTCCAGAGATTGACAGGCAGGATAGCAGCTCTGAATCGCTTTTTGTCAAAGTCAGTAGAAAGGAGCTTGCCTTTCTTCAAGACTCTAAGGGGAGGAAAGAATTTTGAATGGTCGGGAGATTGTCAAAAGGCTTTCGAGGACCTCAAAGAATATCTGAAGCAGTTACCTTTGTTGACAAGACCCCTAGAAGGGGAACAATTGTATATGTACTTGGGAATCGGTAATTTCGCCGTCAGTGCGGTGCTAATAAAGAAGGATGAAATGGTGTACCGTCCCATCTACTATGTGAGCAAAGTACTGCTAGACCCAGAAACCCGCTATCCGCTGGTCGAAAAGCTAGTGTTAGCCCTTGTGATGGCCTCGCGTAAGCTGCGTCCTTATTTTCAGGCTCACCCCATCACTGTCCTAACGGATCAACCGTTAAGACAAATCCTCCATAAGCCTGAACACTCAGGAAGACTAGTGAAATGGGCAGTGGAACTTGGAGGATACGATATCACGTTCCAACCCAGACAGGCTATCAGTCAAGCTTTGGCAGATTTTATAGTAGAATGCACTAGCCCGAGCAACAGCGACGAGAAGGAAACTCAATCGTGGCTGCTGTATGTCGACGGGGCATCAAGTGTAAATAGAAGCGGGGCGGGTGTAGTCTTGACATCGTCAGAAGGGAAATCCCTGGAATACTCCTTACGGTTTGGGTTCCCCAGCTCAAACAACATAGCGGAGTACGAGGCCTTGATAGCTGGGATGAGGTTGGCCGATAAACTGCAGGTTCACCACTTGGTAGCACGTAGTGACTCTCAATTGGTGGTAAACCAGTTTAATGGACAATATGAGGTTCGAGAACCGATGTTGGCCCTTTATCTGAAGAAAGTCCAATCTTTGGCACAGGCTTTTAAAAGCTTACAACTGATACAAATTAACCGGTCCGAAAACACACATGCTGATTCATTGTCCAAGTTAGCCTCTTCCAATGAGACAAGAGGAAGGATAGTCAAGGTGGAGAGGCTTGAACGGCCTAGTATCGAAGAGGTCGAAGTGCGTGACATTGAAACGGGAGATGACTGGAGATCCCCATTCAAGCAGTATCTCACTGAGGCTACACTCCCCCAAGATAAGGACGCGGCTCGTCGCTTAAAAATACGAGCGGTGAAGTTCACACTAATCAACGGGGAATTGTACAAAAGGGGATATTCGTCACCCTTGTTAAAATGTCTGGGACCGGAACAAGCAAATTATGCCCTGGCTGAAGTGCAAGAAGGGATTTGCGATGAACATTTAGGAGCTAGAGCCCTTGCTGCCAAGATACTGCGATTAGGATTCTACTGGCCAACGTTGAAGAAAGATGCAATGGACCAAACCCGTAGGTGTGACAAATGCCAATGGTTTGCGCCTATCACAACAGCCCCAGTAACCCCTTCTCAAGGTACAATACAGCCAATTCCTTTTGTACAATGGGGGTTGGATATTCTAGGGCCTTTTTCGTTAGCCACGGGTCAACGAAAATTCCTATTAATCGCCACCGACTACTTCACCAAGTGGATTGAAGCAGAACTTTTAGCTACAATCACAGAGAAAAAAGTCGAGACGATGGTATGGAAAGACATTATCTGTTGATTCGGAATCCCACGCATCTTAAATGTCGACCATGGAAAGCAATTTGATTGTAATGCCTTCCACGAATTCTGTAAACGCCTCGACATTCAACTAAGGATCTCTTCGGTGTCATATCCTCAAGCCAACAGACAGGCCGAAGTCAGTAATTGGACTATTCTTCATGGGCTGAAGACCAAGCTAGACAAAGCTAAAGGTGCATGGGTGGATGAATTGCCTAGCGTTTTGTGGGCATATCGTACCACTAGTCGGGTGTCAACCGGAGAAACACCGTTCAGCCTTGTGTATGGCACTGAAGCGTTGATCCCCGTGGAAATTGGAGCACTGTCACCCAGGATGGTGCCTTTAGTAGAGGAAGAGAATTCACAAGCGCTAAGGGAAAGCCTAGATCTACTTGATGAACATAGAGAAGCCGCGGCTATTCAATTGGCATCCTATCATCAAAGGGTGGCCAACTACTATAATAGCCGGGTGAGAGACAGACCAATGTCTGAGGGAGATCTAGTGCTCAGAAAGTCACAAATTACGAATGCCTTGAAGGAAGATGGAAAATTCAGAGCTAATTGGGAAGGTCCATTCAGAATCAAACATAAGATTGGGCCCAACACCTGTATCCTGGAGACTTTACAAGGGAAGAAAATAGGGAAAACGTGGAATTCAAATCACTTAAAACTGTATTTGAATTAATCGCTATATTTTCTTTCTTGAACGTTATAATCTCACATTTTTTGTACTATCACAAGATACTATTATTGTTATACATTTCCAGCTGTTATATATCTAAATTCTGTGACAGGATACAAACGAGCCGTAAGAGCCTGAGGCGCTATGCGTCACTGTGGCCAGACGTATAATCAGACGAGCCGTAAGAGCCTGAGGCGCTATGCGTCACTGTGGCCAGGCGTATAATCAAACGAGCCGTAAGAGCCTGAGGCGCTATGCGTCACTGTGGCCAGGCATATATTCAGACGAGCCGTAAGAGCCTGAGGCGCTATGTGTCACTGTGGCCAGGCAACTAAAATATAAAGGCTGTAAAAACTGAAGACGCACTCGCGTCATAGTAATCAGGCCTCAGAAAATGATATGTTTATACGAAAAATTCTTTCTGAAAATATATCTTTCTATCAAGAATTGGAGAGATACACAAATATATACAAGCAAAATAAATAAACAGACAAGGGATAATAAATGACAAATAGAGAAGCGATGCGATACGAAGCATGAACAAAAATCTGAATTTCATTTTATTCAGAAATCATTACAAGTAGATCTTTAGTAGATCTTTACAAGTACATCCGATAAAATTAAAAAATCAAAATAAAAACTACAAACAACTATCTAATCTTCAGGAGGAGGCTGGGGATCAGCTACAGACGGACCCTCGCTCCCTAAGGACTGCTGACCCTCATCGCCGTCCAAGTCCAGAAGAGCGCCAATAGGCTCGGGAGCATCGTCCAGGTCCGCAGGCTCCCAAGGACCGGTGAGGTTGGCAAGGTCATCTTGGGCAGTCCTCTTGAAAAGCTCATCCGTAGGCTCAGCCCCAGGTTCGTACTTAGTCCAGTCAGGGGCCTCGAACAGCATCACCTCGTCCGTACACTGGAGCTCGGGGAATTCTTCGCCTTCCCTATGCTTCTCTAACCATGATCGAGCGAGGTAAAATCCGTACTTCACATAGGGATTTGAAAAATCCTCCTTCCGCCTCAAGCAATCCTTAGAAAGGCGGTACTCCTTCATGGCTTCCGCCCTGATGTCATTAATCTTCACTCGGGTCAGTGAAGGAGTAGCCCGACTTTCTAACTCGGCGACGTAATGTTCGAGCTCCTGATTACGAGTAAGCAAAGACCCGTAGTTGGACTGCATACGGTCCAGTTCGGCATGGGCCTCTTGGAGATCTTCATGAAATTTACTTGATCGGGCCACTTCGACGATAAGATCCCCCTTGGCCTGGTCCAAATCCTGCCGTGCCTTAGAGAGCTGCTCCTCTAAGTTTCGTACCACGTCCGAAAGTTTGGACAAGTTGTTGACAGTGTTCGATAGCTCCATGACCTTGTCCTTCAACTCCCGAATTTCCTTATCAGCTCGCTCCCGATAGGCCCGGTGTTGAGCTTTATTAGCCACGGTCCTCTGAGCCAGCTGCAAAGAAATACAAAAAGTCAAACTCAAAAGCACAGCAAAAAGAAGTTAAACGAAAAAGAATATGAAACTTACCCTTATCACTTCCATATCAGCCAAGTCTTCTCCCTCCGAATAATTTCTGAATATTCTAGCCTCGTCCCTCGAGAGAATAGTAGCCTAACTCAGTCGGGAAGCTACCCCGGGAGTGTCCAAGGTATCTTTGTCGCGAACTCCCGGGTAAACCCGAAACTCGACCCCCCTCATGATAAAACCACCATCCACAGGGTAGGACCTCTCATCAATGGAGCCTACCCTCGGGAGAATTGGCCTAGTCGCCATTGACGCCTCGATATACAAGCGCCTCCGATTCTTTCGCTGGGACAGAATTATGTTGCATTCAGCGTGCTCTTCGGAATGAGACCGTCCAAATGAACCCCCCATGACGATGAAGGAACTCTCCCTCTATCCCAGGTGGGATCTCTTTATTTCGGAGGAGGAGGAGGCATCACCTGCCTAGAAACTGGTGGGGTTCGGGCCTGAGGCAACTGAGGAGGGACCGGTGCCTCGCTACGAACATCATCAGCTAAACGAGGCCTCTTTCTAGTGGGATCGCTAGACGGACCGACCTCTAAAATTTGACGCCCCAGGGATCGTCGAAAGTGACTCATATCTGCAAAAAAGAAAGAGAACAAATAAGTGGTCAAAAATATGATCAGAATCAGCAAGCAGTAAAAAAGAATAAAAAGTTACCATCAGGAGAATCAAAATGCTCCTGAAGGGACTCTATATTTATCGTATCGTCATCAGGGAGCACCATGAAAGTTGAGCCGAACCCTTCCCAGTCGGTCAGGTCAGCTAAGGGTTCGCTGCCAGAACTAGACTCCACATTGGTACTCCCTATGTCTTCCTGTGGCCTAAGAGGTTCGGGGTTCAATTCGGGAGAAATTGAAGGTGGAGGATCCGAAGAAGGGACAGAAGGGCTGACAATAGGAATAGAACCCACACCTCAGCCAGCTAATATCAAATTCTCGTTTGATAAAAGGCTGTCAAGATTAACGGGTCTATCGACTAATAACCTATCAACGTCTGAGGCCAACTGTTCCCTAAGAGTAGCAATCCGGGGGGCCTTGGGGATTTCACGCCTAGTCTCCCAATGAGTAGGGAAATCCAGGCCCCCAGGCATCTCCACAACAAGCCACTCCGATTCAAAATCGTGGAGCTTATTGGCAGGTTTTTTGAATAGCCTGTTCTCGAATCCCGGCATATACACCGGCTGAAGTGAGTAAGGGACTATACCGGGGTTACCTCGAAATCTGAAAAAGACATCGAGAAGGGGAAGAGATGGAGAAACGCCCCTTAGGTGGCAATGTACGGTAAACCCTATTAACTGCATCCATGCGTGAGGATGCAGTTGTCCGGGGGCAATCCTATGAGTCCTAAGGAAAGAAGCCCCAAAGTCGGACAACGGGAAGCGGAGTCCTAATTCTAAGGCTGCCCTAAAGATAATTACCCCGTCGGACACACGACGTATGTCACTTTCCTGAGGGGTTGGAAGTCTATAAGAGTATCCATCGGGCAAAGGAAACCTAGATACTAGGTCTTGGACGTCGGATTCCTTCAAAGTCGACTTGACACCTAGGTCTATTTGTTTTCCTACACCATGACCAGCCATTTTAGAAGTTCGGGGGAAATCAAAAACAATTATGGACGACAGAGTTTACCTAAAAGGAAGACAACAAAAAACGGGTGACAGAGTTTCAAGATCTGGCGGTAGACTTGTGACACTGTAACGTTACGCGGCAGAGTTGCGACAGAGTTGCGGGAGAGTTGCGACAGAGTATAAGAGAATCTGCGGGAGAGTGGTCTTCGCAAGAGAACTCAATGGCGATTGTGACAGCAGGGACCCAGTATATATAGGCGCGCGGCTGCGCCACACCCGCGCAAGGGTCCGCCCCGACCCGAGAAAAGCAAATCTAGACCCAGATCCTCTCTCGCAGGAAAAATTCCTGCCAAAGAGTGGGGAGCAATTGATGGTGGTCCTATCATCAAAGTCCGCGTGTACAAAGATCGACCAATCAGAGACCGCTACGTGTCAAACACAAGATAAGCCACGTGGCTGTTACGGTGACAGAGCCCCATGCGGCAGAGTAGCTTGACATGCGACAGAGTCTCGAGGCGATAGAGACTCTGTCGCGTAGGCTTGTGCGGCACTGTATGTCGCTACAAACCTCTACCGCATACTCTGCTACAGACCTCTACCGCATATCCTGCGACAGACCTATGCCGCCAGCTCTGCGACAGACCTCTGCTCCAGTACTGCGACAAAACTCTACGCGTGGACCGCAGCAGAGGTCTACACATGAACTCTGCCGCCTGCCAGACTCACCCGCAAGTTGTCTAGCCCCGAAATGCGACAGAGTGCTCAATGACTCTGTCGAGGCCCAGACACGTGCCTGGACCTCAGCTCAAGCTGACTCGGAAGAAACCTATAAATACCCCAGGTGAGTACTTGAAAAAGAGGAGGAACGAAGAAAAAAGAAAAGAAGACTCTATTGATTCTGAAGAACACAATTCTCTTCCCCCTATATACAAGACTTCAGTTTTCTAACTTAATCATCGGAGTGCGCGTGCAGGGACAAATCCCTGCGCCCTCTGATTCCAGTTGTTTTTACAAAATATACAGGGAACACGTGGAAGAAATAGCATCAACGTCACCTTTTTGTCGTTAGCGCAATCTGAATACGTGGAAGTTGTAATCCTGTTGTCGTTTTCCTTGGCAACACAATTTCATCTTGTATTTGCATTTTTTCTCCATAATTGGTGCTTGCTTGTAGTTAGAATTTAACTTCCATGTTTTCTCCATTTAGAGTTAGTTTATTTATTTTTCGGTAGTCACATGCTATCCATTACCTTGCATTTTTGTATTCCCGGTATTTTTAAGATTAGTGGATCATTCATGGTTGCTGATCGGTGATTAAGATTCATGAGCCAAGAACAATTTGTGTATTACAACTTCACGAAAGCAGTGGACAGGAACTATTTTCTTTTTGCTCTGTTATCCTCTGTTTCATTCTCTACTTACTGTTTACCTATGAGTTTATGTATTTAGTTGTTTGCTGATTCATTGCTTCATGTTGTGATGCGCGGGTGATTGAAGAATGTATGTTGGATGGTGATCTAAGCAGAAGACAGTAGCGGTAGTAAATGTGCAGCCGCCTGGAGTAACAGAACTCATGCACTGAATCAGCACCAGCACCTGGAACCGAGTACATTGAGTGATCATGCTCGGGACTGTACGTGCTAGTATTGCAGTAGAGGACAGCGCCGTTGGCAATCCAGCAAGCTTGTACAACCCGAGAGCTGTACCTGGGAAGAGAAACAGTACAGCAGCTGGCCGGTACAGAGGGCTGGGTGCATCGGATGTGGGCAGCAGGGAAAGGAATTAAAATGCAGAGTACCACCTGGACAAGTGCAGTAGCAGTCCGATGAATGTGCAGCAAAAGCAGACTGGAGCATACCTGGAGCAGAAGCAGACAAATCGGGGCAAAACCAGCACAGCAACCCGAGCAGCAGTACTTGGAAATGAAAACAAAAAAAAAAACCAAAGATGACACATGAACAGTAAAGGGAGGGAATGGTTTAAATTGTTAAGGCCATGTTTGGCTCACCTCTTAATGTTGTTTAATTCATTTTGCTTATATTTTAGTTAGTTTAATTTCAAGTTATTAGTTAGCTTAGTTAGAGATTTCAAATTTTCATGTTAATCATAGTTTTTTATTTCATTAGTTTAACTTTGATTGTTATTAGATCTTAGGTTAATTTAAATTGCAATTTTTATTAATTAGATTAATTTGCATGCACATTTTATTTTAAGCTTGTTTAAATTAGTTTTATTGCTTTATGTTTATATTTGCATTTTATTTTAATTGCGTTAATTCGTTTTAACTGTTTTAATTTTCATTTGTAGGTTGTTGTTTTTAATTGCACAGAGTGCTGTAAGTAAATTTTGCTCGGTTTTATTTCCTTTAGTTCTTATTATTTTAGTGCTTTCCAGTGTTTTTAATTAGCCTTAGTAGATCAACCATTGCAAATTCATAATTTGCTAGGATATACTTAGGGTAAGATTAACCGGTAGTTAATTAGGCTAACAACTTCTCTGTGGGACGATAATTTCGGGACTCAAATCCTATTATTACTTGGACGACCCGTGCACTTGCGGATAATGCCCTTAGGGCTCATCAAGTTTTTGGCGCCGTTGCCGGGGAAGTTTTAATTAGTCAGTAATTAATATCTATGAAATTATGCTTCAGTGTAATTCTAGCTTGTAAATATTTAGGTTGTAAATATTTAGAGCCTTAGCTTACGTTAGTTAAATTTTCTCTTAAAAAAGAATAAAATTAAAAAACATAAAAAAATTTTCTAAGGACTTTCTGATGTTTGCATGCGTAGAGCCAGGAGTTTTTATTGCTTTCCTCTAGATCCTGAAATTGAATACTTAGAAAAATTCGAAAGGATTCTAGGAAATTATTAGCTCCGCTGCAAAACATCATGGCAGAAAATAGGAAATTTAGAACTGTTGGAGATTATGCAATGCCGACGATTGGAGGTTATTATACCGGCATTAGGCCACCAGCTGTCCATGCAAATAACTTTGAAATTAAGCCCGTAATTCTCCAAATGATTCAGACTTCATTGCAGTTCAATAGGCTCTCTCATGATGACCCACATGCTCACCTTGGGCAATTCTTGGACTTGTACAACACGTTCAAACATAATGGATTATCTGATGATGCGCTTAGGCTTAGATTATTCCCCTTCTCACTTAGGGATAGGGCGAGACACTGGTTAACCTCCTTGCCTCCAGGATCCATTTCTACATGGGACGAGTTAGCTAATCAATTTCTATCTAAGTTTTTCCCTCCCTCTAAAATGGCCCAACTCCGTAGTAATATATCTTCATTTGCCCAGTACGACTCTGAATCTCTTTATGAGGCATGGGAACGATATAAGGAGCTTCTTAGGAAGTGCCCTCACCACGGCCTACCTCTATGGCTGTAAGTCCAGACCTTCTACAATGGACTTACAAGCCAGAATAGGACCACAGTGGACGCTGCTTCGAGTGGAGCCTTGATGTGCAAAACAGAGAAGGAGGCTTATGAGCTGTTAGACAAGATAGCGGCTAACAACTATCAATGGTCCTTGAAAAGGCAATTGCCAAAGAAATCGGCTGGTATATATGAGCTTGACACGCTGTCCACCTTGACCTCTCAGATGACCAATCTTACAAAGAAGGTAGAGTCACTCAGTACCCAACCTAATCCTTCCAACAATCCTAACCCTGCATTTTCTGTCCAAAGTCCTTTTCTTTCCTGCGAGCTGTGTAGTGGTACCCTCTCTGTAGATAGGTGTCCGCTCAACTTAGAATCGGTTCAATATGTTGCCCCTTCTCAAACGCAACAGAACAACCCTTTTTCAAACACCTATAATTCAGGGTGGAGGAACCATCCTAACTTCTCCTGGAGCCAAAACCAAGGGCAAACCTCTAACTCCATATCTATAGGACCCCCTAGTTTTCAAGCTCCACCGGTTTAGGTACCACCACAGTCGCAAATTCCATATCATCCGCCTCATCATCCATCCCCACCTCAATTTCAATATCATTCATCACCACCACCACCACTTATGCAGCCCCAACTCTACCATGCACCAGCTGCTGAGAAGAAGCCTACATTAGAGGAGACGTTCTCAATGATCTTGCAAAATCAAGCTGCTTCAATTAAGAACTTAGAGGTTCAGGTAGGATAAATAGTAAATGCTCTTAGCCAACGTCCTCAAGGGACCCTTCCTATTAACACTGAAGGTAATCCTATTAAGCAAAGGGATGGTAAGGAATATGTCAAATCCATCGCCCTTAGGAGCGGAAAAGAGCTAGATGAGCCACAAAATGAGTCCAATCCTATTGAGCCCATAGTTGAAAAACCCATAAGTTCTAACGAAGCAGCTCAGAAAGAGCAGGAACATCAGGATCAGGCTGCAAAAGAATCCAAGCTAGGCACTTCTTCATCTATACCTTCTTCTATTTTACAGCCTTCCTCGCCCTCTAATTCTACAAAGTTGACTATGAGAGTGCAAGATTAGGAAGTGAAGTTTAATGTTTTCAAACCTTTGAAGCTCCCTGATGACTCTCAAGAGTGTTTTAAGATAGAGATTAATGAGGATATAAGGCTTGAGCACATGAATTCTCAAAGAAGGAGGGAAGTAGCGAGAGCTCAGGAGGAGTTAACTGTCAACATTCGGTCACCACTTCAGCTGCATTTGAAGTGGTTGTGTTTTCATTTTCACTTTGTATAGAGTTCTTTTTATTTTTCTTTTCTGTTGTTTATTTCTTTGTTTGTGTTGCAGGTTTCTTTTCTAGTATTATGCTTTCAATCAAATCTTCAGTTGTTTATCATCATCAGAAAGGGGAGTACTTTGTTCCTGAACTTCAATTCTTATATTATCTGCACACTGAAGACACTGTGCACTTTAAGTTTGGGGGAGGGGATATCAATTGAGTATTTTTCAAAAATTTGAGCAAAATTGAAAAAAATTTCAAAATTTTTTCGAAAATCTGAGCTTAAACTGTTTGATTTTAGGATGATTTAGTGCTTAGCATGTAGTTTTCCCATATTCCGATGATATGACCCCATGATTAAGTATGATTTTGATTGACTAAGAAGCATGATTATAGGAAAAGCATGAAGTTGAGTTCTTGAATTTATCTTGATTCTGATTGTGATTTCATCCTTTTACGCACATGTCATGTCATGAATCTGTATATTTATTTAGAGAAAGCTTATGTGGATCTAGGATTGCATTTGTTCGGTTAATTTTGTGTATCATATTCTAGAATTTGTTTGATCTAATCTCGAGGTGAAATATTGGATCACACTTAATTAGGGAGATGATTTAGTCTATCTTTGGATCGTTTGAGCCTTTCGAGCTATTGCTGTACATACTTTACACCTAGTCACCCATCTGGGTTAAATAAGCTTTTCTCTGTAAATACACCTGCGTTATTTTCCTTGGCTTAAAGTATTCTTTTCCTATCCCTTACCCCGAAAGCATGGAAAGTCATTGGATATATTTTGAGCTTTGTACATATGGGTACCTGGTGATAGTGAATCTTTGAAAAAAAAAATTACAAAAGAAAGAAAAAGAAAAGAAGAAAGAACAAAAATATAAAAATAGAATAAAATGTCTAGTGAAATAAATAAGTTTGGGGGAAATAATTAGAGCTCTTACATTAAAGATCCTAGAAATAATGCATGTTAAGGGGTAATTAAACCTAAATCGACTTTATCACACCCTAACCTCAGCCTTACATTACAAGCTTAATGAAGTCCTATTGATCTTTGATTAAGTGTGACTACATTAGTGGAGAGATTAGTGAATAGTAAACTTATAGGAATGATCACTTGTCATTGACTTTGTATTCACTATGTTTGCATAATCTGATCCGGATAATGTACTTTGAAGTGGCTCTGACATTTTTCACACACACACGAGGAGTCCAATTTGGGTTAGGATTTATGATGGAATAATTCTAAGTGTTGGACTTGTAATTGTGAGTCTTTAATTTCCTAGTCTATACTTTTTCTTTGAGGATAATGTTGGGAAAATTATTATGTTTTGTACTTATCATTCCTATAATTATTTTGTTTTGCTTGAGGACAAGCACAAGCTCAAGTTTGGGGGTGTGATAATTCTATTTTTTGTAGAATTATTTTTGCTTAAATTCCAAATTATTTATTTAATCCCCATATTATTTTACAAATAATCCCCTTTATTTAACTAAAATTCTTTAATGTGCATGAAAATTAAATCCAGATGAAATTCAGTCGTTTCAGACGAAATTGGGCTGAAAACGGGCTAAAGGAGACTGGACCACTTCCAATTTGTAGACCGAGTCATCAGTCGACTGGACACGCGTGATGCCAGGTGTTCGTATTTTATTTGCTCTGAAATGATAAGATTGAAGGACACCGTGCCAACCCTCTGGAGGACACACGCCGGGCCACATCGCACAGTTAATTGGACAAAAAGACTGATGACGTGGAAATATCTACTCTACAGCAAATCAAATGAAAACAAGTGGCCAAACAATACCAACTCATCTAGGATGGAAAAATACCATTGTACCCCTATGTTTGTATATAAATAGAATATGATGGCAATTGAAAAATCAAGGAAGTAGGGAGTAGAAGTAGAGTAGAGTAGGAGTAGGAGTAGGAGTAAAGTAGGCTAGGGTAGAATAGTTTTAGGGTATTTTTAGGATTGATTTTCCTTGTTCTTTTATTTTTCCCGTTAAGCCATCTTGTTAAATTTTTACTATTCATTCCATTGTCTCCATTTTATCTTTGTTAAATTTCATTTTAATGAAAGCTCACTTTTAATCCATGCTCTCGGTTTGGAATCATTAAGCTATTTGATTTGCCAATTTTTATTCACAAAGATCACTTCTTAGTTTAGCTCTCAGTTTTCCTTGATTATTGTTTATGTTTTCTTTGTTTCATTTGAAAACCATCGTCTTTTAAAGCTTCGGTTGGTCCCCTGTTTGAGCAATCGGGTTGCATGAGTTATTCCTTCAATCTTCTCCCCTTTGATTCTGTTGCCTTGATGTGGGAGGATGCAAAGCATTTGTCCACATCATGAGCAAAGTGGAGTCACGGCTGGAGAAGGATTTGAAGCCACCCGAGGAGGATGATATGAAGTTTCCTGTTTTCATTTCTGAAACTCACGGACAATGTGGAAATAGTGTTATTGTTATTTAATCCTTTCAGTTTTATAATTATTTGCTACTTTGTTTCCTTGTTTTGTCCTTTCTTTATTTCATCTTATATTCGCATTTTTTCTCCATAATCGGTGCTTGCTTGTAGTTAGAATTTAACTTCCATGTTTTCTGCATTTAGAGTTGGTGTATTTATTTTTCGGTAGTCACATGCTATCCATTACCTTGCATTTTTGTATTCCCGGTATTCTTAAGATTAGTGGATCATTCATGGTTGCAGACCGGTGATTAAGATTCATGAGCCAAGAACAATTTGTGCATTACAACTTCACGAGAGCAGTGGACAGGAACTATTTTCTTTTTGCTCTGTTATCCTCTGTTTCATTCTCTACTTACTGTTTACCTATGAGTTTCTGTATTTAGTTGTTTGCTGATTCATTGCTTCATGCTGTGATGCTCGGGTGATTGAAGAATGTATGTTGGATGGTGATCTAAGCAGAAGACAGCAGCGGTAGTAGATGTGCAACCGCCTGGAGCAGCAGAACTCATGCACTAAATCAGCACCAGCACCTGGAACCGAGTACATTGAGTGATCATGCTCGGGACTGTACGTGCTGGTATTACAGTAGAGGACAGCACCATTGGCAGTCCAGCAAGCTTGTACAACCCGAGAGTTGTACCTGGGAAGAGAAGCAGTACAGTAGCTAGCCGGTACAGAGGGCTGGGTGCATCGGACGTGGGCAGCAGGGAAAGGAATTAAAATGCAGAGTACCACCTGGACAAGTGCAGTAGCAATCTGATGAATGTGCAGCAAAAGCAGACAGGAGCATACCTGGAGCAGAAGCAGACAAATCGGGGCAGAACCAGCACAGCAACCCGAGCAGCAGTACCTGGAAATGAAAAAAAAAAAACAAAGATGACACATGAACAGTAAAGGGAGGGAATGGTTTAAATTGTTAAGGCCATGTTTGGCTCACCTCTTAATGTTGTTTAATTCATTTTGCTTATATTTTAGTTAGTTTAATTTCAAGTTATTAGTTAGCTTAGTTAGTGATTTCTAATTTTCATGTTAATCATAGTTCTTTATTTCATTAGTTTAACTTTGATTGTTATTAGATCTTAGGTTAATTTAAATTGCAATTTTTATTAATTAGATTAATTTGCATGCACATTTTATTTTAAGCTTGTTTAAATTAGTTTTATTGCTTTATGTTTATATTTGCATTTTATTTTAATTGCGTTAATTCGTTTTAACTGTTTTAATTTTCATTTGTAGGTTGTTGTTTTTAATTGCTCGGAGTGCTGTAAGTAAATTTTGCTCGGTTTTATTTCCTTTAGTTCTTATTATTTTAGTGCTTTCCAGTGTTTTTAATTAGCCTTAGTAGATCACCCATTGCAAATTCATAATTTGCTAGGATATTCTTAGGGTAAGATTAACCGGTAGTTAATTAGGCTAACAACTTCTCTGTGAGGATGATAATTTCGGAACTCAAATCCCATTATTACTTGGACAACCCGTGCACTTGCGGATAATACCCTTAGGGCTCATCAGCACTCTTATCTCAGGGCCTCTAATCATACCTGCGACACCAACCGAAGTCTTGGGCTTACCAGTCCCTATCTGAGGTCCTTCCACCCTTTGTCTCTTGGGCTGACCCCCTCTCAAATCATGTCGAGAAGCAACTGTTCTCTTCCCCTTAACTCTATCTGATCTCCTGAAATCATGCTCTGCTTGAGGAACGTCTAAGCCCCTCTTTATCTCCTGGGCTCGCCTCAGAGCATCTCTGAAATCTACGATATTCTAACCCATCAGCCTATCTCTAATCCCGGATCTCAATCCTGCTAGAAATCTCTCTGTCTGACGCTCAGGATCTCTAACTCTGGATCGTATCTCATCAGGGTTGTAAATCTGTTCTCCTATTCGTCTACTGTAGAACTTCCCTGTTATAAATCCAAAAACTCTGCTTGCATCTTCTTTTCGAGCTATAAGCGATACATACTGCACTCAGAAAGCATTCCATGTGATCTCAAAGGGATCCTCTACTAATACCATCTGTGCGGATCTCCAGTAGAACTTAGCCTGTCCCTTCATCATATAACCTACCATAGTCACTCTCTCCCTATCAGTACACCCCAAAACTGAAATATCACCTCAATATCAACGATTCACTCCTCAGCCTTAACCGGGTCCTTAAGCCCTTTGAACTCTGGAGGATGCATACTCAAGAAATCTCGCACCCTCTGAGTCTCTCTATCAACCCTATGCTGGGGAACTGCTGGCTGAGAGCTGGGGCTACTAGAGGAACTGGTAGGGGAGGAGGATTAGACGTAAAAGTAGTTGTCTCCGTACCAGGTGTATGTACCCCAAACTGCTGGGTAAACATAGTGGTAAAGGTTGTAAGTCTTTCCCTCATACCTTGTACTATCTCCTCGAGCCCCCTTATTCTATCAGTACGGCTCTCAGGTTGAGGGAAAGATGGTTGAGCGGGTTCAACTCGTCTCTGTGAACGGCTTCGTCTACCACTCATGATTAGCGATCTATTATTTGCACATAATCCATAAATTAAGTCATACTTTGAAAGGTATGCTTACCTTCTTACCAGACATTTATAGACACATTAGGATGTAATACACTCTTATTACTAGATACGACAGTAATATACAACATTTGCTCTGATACCAAGCAAAGCTGTCACGCCCCGAAAGGCGCAAAAAAATTGGGATAATTTAAACTTTTTATCCATTAATTATGTTGTTTTCCTGTCCATGTCTAGATTTAAAATCTTTTTCATTTCCAGGATCTCATTACATTACATACCTTATATATATATATATATATAATCATTTACAACTATTACATCCCGACTATTATATACAATAGTGTCTATTCTGTATCACATGTCTAGAATATGAGTAAGACTGTACCTCAAGGTTACGAAAGTATCCGATGAAAGGTCAAACTACCTTATCAACGACCACAGTCTCATATGTGCAGTAGACTCGCTATAGATAATCTGGGAGATGGAGAGGAGGGGGTGAGTTTTTCAGACTCAGTAAGAGATACATTTAAAATAGCTTTAAATACTCAAAACATGGTAAAACTCATGGTTTTACAAATCAGCATACTTATGCAATGGAGTAGAGATGCTTATATTTCATAAAAGTAGTAAAAACATGCTTAAATCATAAGTTTACACATCATGCCTCTTTTTGGTAAAACTCATATATAGTATGCATATCACGTTGTGTAAATAAGTAAAAAGTATCTCAAAACTTAATCATGCATATCATAACATGCTTATCACTTTGAAAATGAAATCTTATTGTCATATGCACAATTCGTAAAACATACTCATGGCTACCTTTAAAATCTCATCATAGAAAATTTGTACTCAATAAAATAATAAAACAGGTAGCATGAAATGTGCAAAAACATAGATATATCATTCCGTCAATTCATCTTGTAGGGTCAGGCAATCGTCTCATATACTAGTCCCGAAGGACATCATACATCTGGTCCCATAGGACGTTCATCATAGGTACATATGGCCATTGTACAGGGGAGCCATAGGACTGGATCAAGGTCTTACGCTGCCCTTTCTCTCGTGCACCACTAAATAGGGACTATACGCACGAACTCACGTGCATCTCCAAGTGTGGACTATACGCACGTTTCTCAAATCAAGTCAGAGCCTACCCGTTCTCATGCCGTTGGCTAGGTAGATCCTCGATCGTCTACATACGCTACCCTATGTATGCGAGATCGACCCCAGATCCTCTGACTATCGTCATATCATGCCTTTTTACCCCACAAAAATTCATTTTGGGCCTCTTACCCATTTTATCAAAATCATTTTGGGCCTCATACCCGTGTATAAGAAAATCATTACGGGACTCTAACCCGATTATCAAAATCATTACGGGACTCGAACCCGTTTTTCATAAAAAACATAGTTTTCATAAATCATTACGGGACTCTAGCCCGTTTCTCATAGAAAACATAGTTTTCATAAATCATTGCGGGACTCTAGCCCATGTGAATATGGAAAGCATATTTATAATAGTTATTTCTTGGGACTCATACCTGTACCGTGAAAATATAGCTTAAAAGCTGTTTCGGGACTTTAACCCATATCATGAAAACATGGTTTCGTAAAACATATCAGGACTTTAATCCGTAATCTCACATGAAAACACTATGCTTTCGTTTCAGAAGTGAAAAATCGCTTTTATAAACATGTATGCTATAAAAATGTATCTCATATATATAAAATATGCTAAAAACTCGGGAAATTGTTTTGGCTTCGGTTTGAATATGGTTGGAAATCCATTTCGTAAAATCTCATTCAATTCTCATGCATAAACAGTTGGTAAGGATGAAGGAGTACTAACGCTACTCTAAATTATACCCCTTACCTCTTAGCGATTGATGTAGAGCATTTTCCTCAATGCTCAGGTTTACCTCGTAAAATGTGTCGATAGACCGAGCTGCTGTAAAACAAGTTCAACTTATCACATATGGCTTAAATTCATTTCAACATATCCAAATATGTGATTATATCGAAACTTTGACCAAAAGTTGACTTTTAATCGATTTTACTTTTTTTGCTCGATTTTATCGGTATAAACCTCGTTTTAATCGTAGTCAACTCAATAAATATTTTCTCATATTTACTACTGTCAATTTAGCTAATTGGGTCAATTTCTCTTATTGGGCCCGATTGCACCTTAATGGGCCTTAATCCTTTTTTAACCCTGTTTCCACTTATTAATTCTTTCATCAAGGCTTATTGGGCTCACTGGGCCCATCATTATTTATTAGGTCTTTTTCTAGACTCTTTGAATAGCCTGTATATCATTTACGATAATTTAATTAAAAATCTCACTTTAATCCACTAAATGTGAAATTTAATCTGTAACTCGTAAAATAAATCTTTAATACGCGATAATTACATAAATTGTCGTAAATGAGCTTTACTTACCCGAGATTATGCGATGATGCGCAATTTGAAGTTCGATAGGGCTCACGTACGCGATTTATCGTCGAACTGCACAATTTTATATTTAATTTCGGGTGAAATTTTGATCAAATATAATTTAAATAAATTTTTTAAAAATTAAATCGGTCACTTTTGACCTCTTACCAACTTACCCGAAGTCCAGTGTATCCCCAAAATTTTTTTCCTTTTTCCTTTTTCTCCTTTTTTCCTCTCTTTCTTGGCTGAACCGGTTTGGTCCGGTTCAGACCGGCCGGTTCAGCCTGGTTCTCTTCTTATTGAATCGGTCCGTACCGATTTAGGCTTTCTCGTCGTCGTTCACCACTTTTTCGACTGGTTCTCGAGCCATTTCTGGAGTCGTTCGGTGCACTGGAGCAAGAAAACGTTCAGCTGGGGTCGACCGGGGTCAATCGCCGGTGGAGCCTCCAAAATCGTCTGCTCTTCCCCCGCAGCTTTCTCCTTCGATCTGTCGAATTTTGACATTTTCGACGTGCGTCGCCGGTGACAGGAGGATCGAGCAGTTGTGGGCTACATTTTTCGGTGGTCGTCTGGCTTCCTTGGTCACCGGTGGTGGCTCGCCGGCCTTGGGTTTCCTTTCGGCTTCCTCGTCTTCTCTCTCGCATTTTGTTTTCTGTTTCTTCGCGTTTTGTTTCTTCTGTTTCCTTTCTCAATTTCCAATTCACGATTTCAGTTTTCATTTTCAATTTCTTTTTTTAATATATTTTATTATATTTTATTTTAATGAAATAAAATATAATAAATTACATAAAATATCTCAAAAATCATATTTTATTTTATTAATTAATTATTTTATTTTATTTTAACTTTTTCGGTGTATTTTTCACATATTTTTGGATAATGTTCCAGGCAAAAATTACGAAAATTCGTAATATTTTCGTATCTTGACCAATTGGATTTGAAATTTCATAATTTCTTCTTTATCGATCAAGATTTCCTAAATCCATATTTTTAATGAAATTTTCTTATCGAATTTACACTAAAATTAGGATCTTTTGACCATTTTACCCTTCTCCATGTTCGAGACCAATTTAGACTAATTTTCCTTCTCGGACTCACTATCTTTTTTCATTTAAATTTCATATTTTCATACCTCCACTACGTCATTCAGATTCATATGTTTTAAATCATCCGTCTTATGATTCCAATTAATAAACATAATGGGAAAATATGGGTTTCACAAGATTATAAGTTGAATACGAGGGAAGAAGTATAAGTCAACCGATTTTGTTCAATGGAATATGAATAATTTGAAGTAATATTTGAGAATAAAGTGGTCGGCTGCAAACTATACTATTCAAATTTCTATCCTAAGATAGTGATATGTTTACCCCTGAAAAGTATACTGTAAGCTTTGACAAGTAATAAAAGGGGTGTAGCGATTGAAATTAAATGAGTAAATGATTGTACTCACGGAATGAGTAATGACAAAGTTCGTTATAAGTGATATAAGAAAGGAGATAAGCTTTGAGATATGATAGATCCTAAATACAAGATATATTGGAATAAGAGGCGTATGCAAGGTAAGAATATCTCTGATATGTGAAGTAATTTGAATTAAGCGATATGTAGTGAATATGAACTGTGACCAAGGATAAGGGGGGATATATCCTCAACCAATCCATGTGGTCAAGTCTAAGGGTTAATAAAGGTATTTCAAAATACCTCCCCGCTTGAAGACTTGACAGCGTCTAGAAGTACACATAACCTATAAATTGAAATTGACAGTCGTAATATATACATTTAAAATTAGGGTACCTTTATTGGTACGATAAAGAAATATAGAATTCGATTAATCATGAAGGTTTAAAAATTAAAATTTTATAAAAGCTGTTAATATAAGAAAAAGGTAATGACGCGGGTTAGTATCTTGAACGAAAGCGATTTCGAAATGACATTATACGTTTATGCGTACATAGGTTAAGGATATGGGTGATTGACATATTTAGTGGAACTCAACTACGATGAGGTATTTAAACTTTACCTGTACCGATTTGTTATCATCCTTATTGATGATATTTTGGGTGTATTTAAAGTCTAGGGAAAATTATAAGCAATAATTGAAAATTGTTTTTACAAATGGTTTGTTGAGAGTTCTCGAAATGGACTACTTTATTGACATGTTTAACTAAGAAAAAGTGGTATTTGAATGGGATGATAAACGTTATAGGAGTTTTGGTGCATTGAAGTATGAACTGACCACCATAATTATTTTCACCATACCCAACAGATTAAGAGGTTTCTCAGGGTATATGGATGTCTTGAAACCAAGAATGGGTTGTGTATTGATGCAAAATGGGAAGATAGTCGATTATGGATCCAGACAACTCAAGGATCATGAAAGAAACTATCTGACCCATGATTTAAAGTGGGCAGCGATAGTGTTTGTACTGAATATGTCACTACTATGTACACGATGAGAAATTTTGGGTATGCACTGAACATAAAAAGTCCCGAGTACCTATTTTCACAGAAAGAATCGGATATGAGAACAAAGAGGGTTAGAGCTTCTGAGGGATTATGATTGTGGAAATTGTACCACCCAGGAAAGGCTAATGTGATGGCTGATGCCTTAAGCAGAAAGAGCCTTGGGATGGTATTACATATGATGGTTAGGAAGTGTGAGCTGTTAGAGCAGTTGTAAGCCTCAGTAGTGATGTGATCCCCTCTGATGATGACAGTGATTGTGTGACAGCTAGCCTGAGATTAGAATCGAATTTGAGTGATCAGATTTGACAGGCTTAGTGTGATGATCGGCATGGTGTCGATAGTATGGGTCAGATTCAGATGGGTACAGTGACAGAGTTCACAAAGAGTGATGATGGCTTACTGAGGTTCAGAGACAGTATAAGTGCTCCCTAGGACCACAGTAGATGAGATAGTGTTATTGTCAAAAGCTCATGCTTTGGGATATACAGTGCATCCGAGAAGTAAGAAATACATCAGAATTTTTGAAAAGGGTATTGGTGGTCAGATGTGAAAAGAGATATTGTAGAGATTGTGGAGAAGTGTCTCGTATGTCAGCAAATTAAGGTAGAGCAATAAAAGTTTGCAGGGTTATTGCAGCCTCTACCTATATCGACACGGAAATGGGAGCAAGTTACCATGAATTTTATGATGGGTTACAGAGGACCCGGATGAATCACGAGACTATCTAGGTGATAGTCGATAGATTGACAAGTCTACCCACCTTCTGGTTATGAAATCCCCAGATACTCTGAATGTCTAGGCAGATATATGTGTAAGGAAGATTGTGGAACACCATGTATTTTTCAGTGAGCATTATATCATATAGAGATTCCCGCTTCACTTCCCACTTCTAGGAATATTTTTCAGGAAGCTATGGGAACCTGATTGAATGTTAGCGCAGCTTTTCATCATCAGACAGATGGTCAGTCAGAGGGGACTGTACAGGTTCTAGAGGATATGATGAGAGTGTGTGCATTGATTCTATAAGCTCCTGGGATGATCAGTTGCTACTAATTGAATTCGCCAATAGCAACAGTTATCACTTAAGTATCGAAATGACTTTATATGAGGCATTGTATGGTCGTAGGGGTTGTTCCCCGACTTGAATAGAAAGAAGTGGGTGACAGATAGAGAATTGCTCTCGATTTTGTAAGACAAACCTCTGAGGATGTTCAGTTGATTTGTGAGAGATTAAGAACACCTCAGAGCAGATAGAAAATCTATGCTGACAAGAGACAGAAACCATTGGAATTCACCGAGTGTGAATTAGTATTGTTGGAAGTTACTTGTCCTAAGAGCATAACGAGATTAGGAAAGAAGGCAAATTGAGTTTCGTTAGATTGAATCCTTTGAGAGATTGGACAAAGTGGGAGATAAGGCCTATAGGTTGGCGTTACTACCTGAATTAGCAGGCATCCACAATGTGTCCCATCTATTGATGCTTCAAAAATACTATTCAGACCCAGCATATGTGATTGGATATGAGCTATTGGAGCTCAATGAAAGTATAACATATGTTGAAAACTTGATACAGGTGTTAGACGGAAGGAGAAAGTATTAAGGTTTAAGACGATCTCCCTAGTCAAGTCCATTGGTAGTATTACACTCCGAAAAAAGTTACATGATAATTAAAAAGTATGATGCGAATAACATACCCGGAGTTATTTATGGACCCATTTGACTTGGTTCTAATTTGGAGGATCAAATTTCTTAAGTAGGGGAGATTATGTAAGACCCGAATTAAATCGTAATTTCTTATGAAGGATTGAAAATGGTCACAAATTAAACGAATTGGATTCAGACTGGAGATAAGGATTTAAAACATGAAATGAGTGAGTGTTCGTGAAGAAAAGTTGGACTGAATTGGTCCCGAATGTGTAGAAGCGTAAAACGGTCAAAAGATCGAAACCTGGTATAAATTCGATAAGAAAATTTTAATTAAAAATAAGGATTTAGGACATCTTGATCAGTAATGAGGAAATTATCAAATTTCGAGTCCAATTGATCAAGATCCGGAATTATTTAGATTTATCAAAAATTCACTCGGGATAATATCCCGAAAAAATACAGAGAAAATATACCGAAAAATGGATTAAAATATAATAAATTAATTAAATTAAATATAATTTTTGGTGGATATTTTGTAATTTTATATTATTTTAATGAATATAATAATAATAAAATAAATTATAAAATAATAAAAAAAGAAAAAAAAAAGAGAAATGGAATCTGAAGAAATCGCGAAAGAGGAAAACAAAGCAGAAGCCAAGCCCCGTCTACCTCACCCATCGGACACCACCGAAGAACTGACCAGGCGAGACAACCGAGTAGCCCAAGCTCGTTGGCACCGACAGCTGATGGAGAAACGACGACCGGCGAGAGAAAGAGAGAGAAAGAGAGAAAATCAAAAGGGAGGAGAGAAATGGAAGAGAGGGAGGAATGCCTCACCACCGACCAGAGGGGGCAACAGCGATGTTGATCCAAGCGCAGATCGGTGAGAAACGCTGCCAAACGGCCGGGAAGAGAAAGGGTACCGACGCTAAGGGAGAAGAGGCTGAACCGACCACCGTTGGCGAAACCGAGGCCAGATTCGTGAATCGGAGTACCCCGCAGAGCTGTTGGAGGCGGAAGCCGATGAAGAACCAACCGGCAAAGCTTCGAATGGTGAAGAAGAAAACTGAACCAGACTGAACCGGTTGAACCGATCGGTCTGTACTGGGTTGAACCAGACCGAACTGGTTCAGCCAAGAAAGAGAGGAAAAAGGGAGAAAAAGGAAGAAAAAGAGAAAAAGGAAAAAGGGGAAGAATTTTTTGGGATACACCGAACTTCGGGTAAGTCGGTAAGAGGTCAAATGTGACCGATTTGATTTTTGAAAAATTTATTTAAATTATATTTAATCGAAAATTAACCCAGAATTAAATATAAAATTGTGCAGTTCGACGATAAATCATATACGTGAGCCCGATCGAACTTCGATTTACGTACTATAGCATAATCTTAGGTAAGTAAAGCTCATTTACGACAATCTATGTAATTATTCGCGTATTAAAGATTTATTTTACGAATTTCGGATTTAATTCCACATTTAGTGAATTATATTGGGATTTTTAAATTAATTGTCGTAAATGATATTCGTGCTATGCAAAGAGTTTGGAACGAAGCCCAATGGGTATTGAGAGCCCAATAGACTCGAAGAAGGGATTTAATAATTGAAAACGGGCTGAAAATGGGTCGAGGCCCATTAAGATGCAATCGGGCCCAATAAAGTAAAATTGGCCCAGTGTTTTAGATTCGATCAGTGTAAGTGAAATACTGATAAGTATATTAGAACTGACCCAAATACGTGGTTATATGCAGCTCCGTAGACTTGGTTGGAGTGAATTTGGATTGAGAGACCTGGTATCATCGAGACGGGACAAACTTGTGCGTGATTTCAGGTAAGGGAATTCTACGGACTGCTAGAGGTAGCTTTATGCAAATTTCAACTTCATTTGCTGTCTCTTAAATTGTCTAAAGGGTCTAGATTTATGACAAAAATTTTAGTGCCCCGGATGGGCAAATTACCAAAATACCCTTGTGAAGTGTAAAATTTTCAAATTTAGGAAAAGTTGGGAGGAGCAAGAACAAGAGGTCCTTGCTTGTTCTTGAGGTGTTTTGACACATGCATGGGTAGGCTGGCTAACTTTTAAATAAAATGCACAGCATTGCATAACTTTAATCAATGTTGATTTTCTCTGAAATTGATTTGAGAAATGTAGCCGCCTATGTGATTTTCTAGAAATGTGACGTGCTAAAGCTCAGCTCGCACGAGTTTTGATTTGTTTGATGCATGCATTAGTGCTGGAGCAAGAGCTCGCACTAGAGTTTTACATGCATTGGTGCTGGAGTCTAACTCGCACCAGATTTTCATATGATTTTCGTGACAGGGTGCTAGAGTCTAACTCGCACCAGATTTTCACTTAAATTGTTATGATAGAGTACTGGAGCCTAGCTCGCACTAGTTTTACATGATTTTGACAAAGTGCTAGAGCTTAGCTCGCACTAATCTTGTGAAACGAATGTTGGAGCTTGGCTCACATGAGATTTTCCTTGATTTTATGAGAGTGCTAGAGTATCGCTCACATTGGTTTTTTGAGAACATGCGATGAGTCGTGCTTGGAGCATCAAGTAGACTGTGTGTCACGCCGATTAAATAGGCTCGCACGTGCATTTTAAGACAGGGCATGAGTATGGATATGAGATATGGGTCCATGGAGTACGTTGTACCATGGAAGTAGTATGGAGTATGTTGTACCGTGCTGGGATTGATTATGTGGCATCTTCGGATACGAGTGGCATCTTCAGATGCATGGCATCTTCGGATGTGAGTGATCGGACAAGGCCGACAGGATGGACTAACCCACCTCCTGGGATGATCCTCGATAGTGGTGAGACCCTGCACACTAGGATCCGTGTAGCAGTGGGATCACAAGGACATATGGCCATCGTCTTAGTTATTTGCCCGAGATATATATATCTATTGCCTAGTCTCGCATGTTGATGTTTTTAAGAAACATGTTTTTTGAATTTCTGTGTGAGTCTGGATCACCCGAGCAAGGGGTTAGATCCTGACTGAGATATGATTTTGATGAGAATGAAACTGGGTTTTAAACTGAACTTACATGATGTTATTTTCATGCTATTTAAACCCATGAGTGATGTAAACTAGTTTTACATGACATTCATTGTATCGCATATTTCTATTACTATGAAAAGCATATAATTTCATGGTGTTGTGAGTTAGGAACACCCAAGGGATGGGCTGAGTCTTGGCTTTGTTGTGAAATTTTAATGAGAATGAAATGATTTAAAAGAGTTGCATGTTGAATTTTTCATGATCTTTGAAATCCACATGCTAACTTGTTTTACATGACATCATGAATTGTCGTATCTGTTTTGAATGTGTGGAGAAATGGTGGTTTATGCTTGGCACCATGTTCATGTAGGTAGTATGGTTACCTACTTGTTCGTACAATTGCCTTACTGAGCTTGATGTGCTCACCCCTTTCATTTTCTCACATAGATCATCTCCAGTAGACTTTGAGGTAACTGAGTACTGCATTCCTGATATCCGCTGCTGCACATCATTTTGAGGTATATAAACTTGTACATATTGTATCTAAATAAGAATAGCACAGTAACATGTTTGTAAGTAACTGTCGGGGTTGTATAGACACAGTAAACACTTGTAAATGAATGGGAAAGAATTAGTGAAAAACGCATGTGTTTACCTTTCATTTAATAAGAAATTAAGTTATATGATGATTGAATGGTGGGACTAGCATTGACGCACAGCTCAATTGTTGGTGGAGTGTGGTCACGATTAGAGGACAGGTAAGTATGAAAGAAAAATGAAAAAAATTTACTCTGATTTTTGGGTCGTGACATTATATTTGACCGAAATTGACCCAGTAAATATATAAATGTGTAGCATGACAATTGATGATAAACGAGAGTTCAAGTCAGCCTCGATTTACGTGCTATCACAAAATCTCGGGTAAGTGAATCTCGATTTCTATAAATTGGATAGTTATACGAGTTAGAAATTAATCGCATAAGTTGCGATTTATTCCGTATAAAATTTTGTAATGCTTGGAATTGAAAATAGACTGTCGTAAATGATTTTAAGAGGTCGAAAGTGACTAGAAATTGGATAAGATAACGTAACAGTGATGTTAGGCCAAGAATTGGGCCAAATGTTCGTAATGGGCCAAACTTGAGTAGCAATCGACCCAATTTAGATTATGGGCCCCATGAAAAGCCCAATAAAAGTAAATGAGCCCAATAAGTTAAATTGACTGTACTAAATGAAGGAAATATATTTATTGGGTTAAATTGATATGATAAATAATTTTCTGCAGCTTCAGAGATTGGATTAGGAGTAGATCGGACTAGACAAGCTTCCAACAGTGAAAATTTCCACACTCGACTTGATACAAGGTAAGGGAATTTTGTAATTGTTTAGAGATATCTATGTGTATTTTTTGAGGGATTTACAGGGCCTAAAATTTTCTAAAGTATCTAGAAATGAAATAATAATTTTTACGAAAATCGGGGTATCGGTGAAAAAGATCGTTTTGCCCTTAGTTAGGAATTTTACAAAAAGGGTAGTGAGGCTAATAAATTGCATGAATAACATGTTTTTGATATTTTATGAAATATATTGCTTGATTTAAGCAATTTATCGATAGGTTGACTATTGATTTTCATGATTTGCATGAAAGGGTCACGTGTGAGGTGCCAATTATGATTTTGAAAGTGTTTTATCAAAATAAAGTAGCCTATCAGATTTATATGAGTATAAATTGTGCTAGAACTTTGCTCGCAATGGATTTTAATGTTTTAACTCATATACAGAGCGTTGGAGCTTCGCTCGCACTCAGTTTTACTGATTTATATGCATGAAAATCATACTGGAGCCTTACTCATACGTAATTTTACATTGATTTATTATGTATAAAATCGTACTGGAGCTTTGCTCTTATGTGATTTACACTGATTTATTACACATGAAAGCCATACTAGAGCATTGCTCGCACGAGGATTTTGTATGTGCATAAAATCGTATTGGAGCTTCGCTCACACGAGATTTTAGATATCATGATATGCATGGCGTCGTGCTGGAGCTTCGCTCGAACTAAACTTGATGTGACATGTATAGAGTCGTGCTGGAGCCTCTTGTAGACTATGTGTCACAGTAAGATGATATGCTCGCACGTGCATGTTGAGACATAAGTTGGTTATCGACATGGTATGGGGTGGATAAGACCTATGGCAGGCACCCCCAAACTGTGATATGGGTTCATGGAGTACATTGTATCCTGTAGGTCACATAGAGTACACTGTACCGTGTAGTCATGACTATGAGATTGGTGACTTGAAATTCTAGCGGGTAGGACTGACCCACCTCCCGCTGCAACCGTAATGCCCTGCACACCAGGATTTGTGTAGCCTGGGATCACAGGGACATAGTCCTCAATTTTTCCTACACAGTAACCTACATGCCTGTGAGACCTGAGAATTTTATACACATCTAATTATGTAATGTGAAACATGAAGTGTAATTAGATGAGCTAAATGTGATGTACTCATATATTGAGCTAGTAAAGAATGAAATTTCTAAGTATTGAATGAGAAATAGTCAATGTAGCAAACTATAGCAAATGTATATGGAGATTTTATGTCTAGTGTGCAACCAAAGGGTGAGCTATGAGGCCAGATCGATCTTGGAGAAGAGGGGATCGATCTGGTAGGCCAAAGTGACGAGAAATGAAAAAATTGGAACGAGTAAATCGATCTGCAAGAAAGGCAGAACGATCTCCTTATGATTCTACCTTTAAGGGATCGATCTCCTACAAGAGCATATCGATCTTCAAATGTTTCTGTAAAATGTAGATCGATCTCCTCACAAGGAACAGATCGATCTCTTTAAGATTATGAGATCGATCTTGCCCCCACGACAAATCGATCTGGTAGGCATAAAAGTGGCCTAAAACGTTAAAAAATTCAAAGACAGATCGATCTCCACCCAAGAGCAGATTGATCTCATGCCTTCCGCCTATATAAGTGTGAGACCCCGTATAGGTTTAGCCTTATACATATGTAAATGAATTCATGAAGTATTGTAATGTACTAGTAATGTAAAGCATATGTGATGCAAAGTCCATAAGTTAAATGTACACACTTGTAATAAGAGTTGTGATGTATGTACAAGTTGCATTAAGCATGAATATGAAGAAATGGACTTTGATATATGATGAATGTGAGTGGAATGGAATATGAGTAGTAGAGTAAAATGGAATGAAATTGCACAAGTGGTGCAAATCTTTATGTTCCCATTTAGTTATATGTTGTATATATTTGGTCATGCAAGGATTACACACAAGTTTTAATGTGTACAAAGTGTGATTGGATGCCATTTTCAAGTCTCAATGATGGATGAATGAGGAAATGACTATGGCAGTAAATTAAGAATGTGTGTGAGAGAATTTCTGCAGAAAATAGCAGTAGAAATCTGGAAAATATGCATGATAGATTGATCTCATAGGATGAGAGATCGATCTGGAAGAGCCAAAATGAACTTATTTTGAGCTATGGAGCAGGACAGATCGATCTACAATGGAGCCAGATCGATCTGCTAAGATTCTGTAATGAGAGGATAGATTTTAAGGCAAACAGATTGATCTCCTTAACTCTCTGTTTGAGACAGATCAATCTCAAGCCTCGACAAATCGACCTCCTTAAGGGTTCTGTAAAGAGCAGATTGATCTCCTACAAGAGGCAGATCAATCTCTAAGAGGAAAATTGCCCTTCGACAGATCAATCTCATCAAGGGAGAAGATCGATCTGGGAGTGGTTACATTAGGTGAAAAGGACTACCAAACGTGCAGAGATCGATCTCTACAAGGACCAGATCGATCTCATAAGCCTGCATCTATAAAAAGAGGATGGGATTGAGATGAAAACTCAGAACTCTTCCCCCACCAAACCTTACCTGCCATTTTCTCTCAAGGCCCAAGCTTTCTCACTCTAAAAATCACCACATTCAGGCCAACTTTGGAAGAAGCTCAAGAAGGGAAAGTTATTCCTTGGAGCAAGGAGAACAATATACCCAAAAAATCACACATTGATGTGATCAAGAGAAGGAGTTGTGGCTATGGCAAGTTTGGCTAAGTAAAGGGGTAAGCTTTTCAACCCTCAAGCTTCTAAATAAGGATTCTAGACATTGTATGGGTTGAATGGTATGCAAAATGTTGATAAGAATGATTTATAGTGATGAGTGAGTAATGTTAAGAGAAATTTAAGAAGAGGGAAATCTATGGAAAGCTTAAGAATAGTTTAATGAGATAAGTGATACAAATGGAAAAGTGAAATATGATTTAAGGCTTAAAAGGTATAAATGGGAGAATAAGTGACAATGAGGATACTTGGGAGAAAGAAAAGAAATGACTTAATGGTTATGTGTGTAGATTGGAAGAACGTGGAACACGGCTAACCCGGATCGCGAACGGAGCATACGTGACAAAGAAAATACGAGCGTATGATTCGAGGTAAGGGACTATGTGTTAGCTATAGAGATGTTCGTACGTATTTTACGGCAATTTCATAGATATATCGCTAGAATTAGTGAGATACTACAATTCTATGAAATGATATGGAAGTATTAAATGTATTATATGATATATATGTATTGAGAAATGGGATGGGGTATGGAAACAACATTATATGCATGATTTCAATGTTTTCTCAATTTTGTATTGATTTTATGATTGAGAAATGATAATGATAGGTTGGCTAGTTTTACATGTTTTAGCATGGAAAGGCATGCTGTATAAATAAACATGTTTTGAGTTTTAAGAGAGAAAGTAGCCACCTATCGGATTTGAGATGTGAAATGGTGTTAGAGCTTTAGCTCACACCTATTTTAATAATTTTGACTATGCTGGAGCTTAACTCGCATACATCTGCATGATTTGATAAACCGTGTTGGAGCGTGACTCACATGTGGTTTTATAATGATAATGTGCTAGAGTGTTAGCTCGCACAAGTTTTTACTAAGTTGAGGTAAACCTGGGGGTCTGGGACCCAAGGGGATACCAATCGATGGCCTCGGAACGGGTTGGGCCTTAATAATAAATCGTACCATGCTGGAGCCTTGCGATGACTATGTGTCACACTGATTGCTCACCTGGTATATAAGACATGGTTCAAGATGAAAAGTCCATCAGAGTTGGAGTATGGACTTGGGTCCACGTCGTACGTAGTACTGTGTAGTTGTCTATTGGTATACTATGTACCATGCTGGGTGCACGTGAGTACAAGTATTGCATAGATGACACATGGCGTACCTTATACCGTGAGTATATGAGAAGATGAGGTTGATTGAGATGAGCCGAATGGTAGGACTGACCCATCCCCCTTCAGGCGAAGTGATGCCCTGTGAACACCTGATCAGTGAGGCCTAGGATCACTGACTATGGCCATACGTCGTGGATATTTGATTGTTGAAAATTCCATGCCTGTCTCAGAGGTTCGTGAGATTGAGTAGAACTCAGAAAAGAAAGAGATTTTGTGTATTTGATAAATCTCTGAATTAAACACTTGTGCTATGAGAGCACTATTTTATGAAACATGTTTTAAGTGGAAATACTGAATATTTATGTTACATGATGTGAGATCTGAGAATTTTAGATATATTTTAATGATGTAATATGAACTTGAAGTGTAATTTATTGAGCTAAGTGAATTGGGGAATGATAATTAGAGATTTATATGTTAAGTGTTTAAAATAAATATGAAGTTATGAGGACAGATCGATCTGGGAGAAGGAGAGATCGATCTGGTGAGTTAAAAATGACAAGGAAGGAGGAATTTGAGGAGCAGATCGATCTCCAATGGAAGAGGATCGATCTCCTTATGATTCTGTTTGAGAGAAGATCGATCTCATGAGGAAGAGATCGATCTCCAAATGATTCTGTTTGGGAGAAGATCGATCTCCTCAAGGAGCAGATTGATCTCATAAAGCCATAAAGAGATCGATCTCACCCCTCGACAGATCGATCTCCTAGGCATAAAATTGCCCAAATCGTCCCCAAAATTCAAATGCAGATCGATCTCATCAAGAACCAGATCGATCTCCTACCCTCAGCCTATATAAGGAACTCCTGTTTTTCTCCTGCAATCTCACTTTCTCTCTCTTCCAACCCCCATTTTCATCGAAACCTAACTTTCTCACTCATCCAAAGCACCCATTTTCGTCCAAATCAGAAGTTGTGGCAAGAAGGAAAGTTGTTCCTCATCAAAGGGAGAACAACATACTTGAAAATCGAAAGATGGATCGAATCGAGGCAAAAGATAAGCTCTCCACAAGTTTTGGGTAATTTATGAACCTCGATCTTGATATTTGAGATGATTTTGATGATAATGGTTATTGTCATTGTGTTGAAATAGCTGAGAAATGATTAGAGATTGATGAAATTACAATGTGGTTGGAGTGATAATTATATTTAGCAATTTAGGAATTTTGAGCTATAAATGGAGATTTAGACAATATGGTGTATTAGCATAGATATTATGGCATAGGAAATATAGAACGTTGAGATGTTGTGAATGAGAGTGTAGTTTAGGGTAGAGTTACGAGAATCAAGAGATTTGAGGTGTTATAAGCAATTATGCTCGATTTTGAGAATTGAGGTTGATGAGATAATTGAGTATTGATGTTTTAACATCGTTTGGACAGCTCGGGAGTTCCAGAGTGGAATGCGAGGCTAGTCCGTGATACGAGGGAAACGATTGCACTATATAAGGTGCAAAGAGGTAAGGGAAACTAAACCATTTGTGTATGTGATTTGCGAACTATTATAGCATGAATTGTGATTTATAAAACAAGCATGTTGAGTGTTGTGTTGTGATACAATTGCACACGATTTTTATAGCCGGTTGGAGCCCAATGTTTTTATGAGTTTATAACTGGGCTCTACGTTAAGGCAATATTGAGATTTGAGAAATGTGTGCGTGTTTTGCCGGTTGGGACTCGGTTTCAATATGTTTTGTGTTGAGTACAAAACGGTTTTAAATGAGTTTTATGAGAGAAAAACCACTATGAGTTCTACGTGAAGGCAAACTAGTCTTATGTGATTAAGACTTAGGTGTGTAATTCTGAGTACACACCGGGCATTGCTCTGGTAGCATGTAAGCTCGATTCTTCTCCGTTCTGGTAACGTGAGAATAACCCATTCTGTGGCTATGCCACGTATACTTGGTGGCCGTTGCCACATGAGAAACCCTATTTGGTGGCCGTTGCCACGTGAGAAACCCTATTTGGTGGCCGTTGCCACGTGAGAACCCCATTTGGTGGCCGTTGCCACGTGAGAAACCCTAATTGGTGGCCGTTGCCACGTGAAACCCTATCCTGTGGTTGTGCCACGTGTGAATTTAAATCAGTGGCTATGCCACGTGTGTTTAGTGGCTGTGCCACGTGCATTATTATTACAGTGATTTTATCACGTTAATTGAGAAAGCGTTTATCGCATTATTTTCACATGCTTTGTTATTGCTCTAGACTGAGCCTTTTTACTTCATGTTTTCACATGATTTGAGACATGAGAATGTTGTTTTGAGTACTTTCATGCTATGGTTTTCAAATGAGATTAATGAGTTTCACATACAAATAAATATTTTGTGATGTGCATTTTGGTTTATGAAATGAGTCCCTTACCCCCTTTACTGAGCGATTTAGAAGCTCACCCTGTTTTCTTTCCCCCCAGATTTCTTCCAGTGAAAAGGGTTTTCTTGCGACGTACGGAGTAGTGGCTAGTGGAGGACTTGAGCTCCAGGCTATATATTGTATTTTGAGGTATCTTTTATCTTTTCATGTACCCAGACAATTACTGTAATTGCAGACACTTGATGTATAACATTGTGTGGGATGTATTAGGATTAATTAACTTGGAATTGAGTAATGTGTATAATACAATATATATTATATTACGATAAGATCCTGAGGCATGATAATTATGATGATGTATGACACTGCATAGGAATGCACCCTTAATTGTGAATTAATGAGTAAAAAGTTTTAAATTAGCCCCATTTTCCGCGTTTTCGGGGCGTGACACATGAAAATGCAAAATAAGAAATATATGTTTAACTGCATTTTCTGATAACATTTCTGTTTATAATGAAAACATGGTTTTGGTTTATACATGCATGGGCTATGTAGGTAGTATGATATCTACCTGCTAGCATTTATTTCCTTACTAAGCTGTGGTTTGCTCACCCCACTATTTTCTCCCTCCAGATACTGAGAAGTACGGCGGGTGGTGGTCTCTAGATCCCTTTTCGTGTTGGACAGCTCCCACCAGTTGCAAAGGTATAAGATTTCTATACACATGAGTATTTTGTATCTGTTCTATTGTATCACACAGTTACAAATCAAAAATGTAAACAGTGGTCTGGGGATGTTATGTAAAGATATTATTATACAATTAATTTTGTATATTTACACACTTGGGAGTGTGAATTAAATTTTAAATATTTTCTCTGTAAATTTTTGGAACTTTAGTAATTGCATCGCCTCACAGCCCAACCGTAGTAGCGTAAGTATGGATAAAGAGCACCCGAAAGTGGGGTGTGACAATAAAGACCCCTGTGTTTTTGCTGGAAATCATCCCCTCTCTCTAGAAAACTGAAATCTCTAGCTTTCTCTCTCCTCCAAAGCACCCATTTTCGTTCGAATCAGAGGTTATGACAAGAGGGAAAGTTATTCCTCATCAAATGGAAAACAACATACTTGGAAATCGAAGGACGATTTCAGCTAAAGCGTGAGTTGAGCACTCCACAAGTTTTGGGTAAATTTATAAGCTTTGATTCTTGATTTTGAAGTAGATTTCTGTGATTGTGGCTGTAGATGTTGTGATGAGTAGGCTGAAAATGGATAGGGTTGTTAAAATTATTGAGGTATTGAGAAATTATGAGAATGTGAGCAATTATGCTCAATGTTGAGATTAGAGACAATGTGATGGTATATTGATGATGTTTTGACATCGTTGGGACAACTCAGGAGTTCCAGAGAGGAATGCGAGACTAGTGCATCGTTCAGGGGAAACAATTGCACTATACGAGGTGCAACGAGGTAAGGGAAAACCTAAGACTCATTATGTATGTGATTTTGTGATGATAATTGTAGCATGAAACGTTTTGAGAAACAAGCAGGTTATACGAGTTGTGATTGAGTTATGGCACACAATTTTATAGCCGGTTGGGGTCCAATTTTTATGAGTTTTAAACAAAGTGTGAAATTGTTTTACAAACCGTTTGAGTTTAAAATGTGAAACGGGATTTGGGCTCTACGTTAAGGCTACTGACATTTGAGAAATGTGTGCGTATTTTGCCAGTTTGAGCTCGATTTTGACATGTTTTGTGATGAGTATAAAAAGGGGTTTTAGATGAATTTTATAAGAGAAACCATTATGAGCTTTACGTGAAGGCAAAACGATTGTATATGTTAATGGCTATTATTAAGACTTAAGCATGTCATGTGATAACACATCGGGCCTTGCTCTGGTAGCATGTAAGTCGGATATTCCTCCGTTTTGGTAGCGCGAGATGCCTTTGTTCTGGTAACGTGAGATAACCCCCGCTCTGGTAGCGCTGGGTGGCCTTGCTTTGGTAGCATATAAGTTCAGGCCTTGCTTTGGTAGCATGTAAGATTGATAATGTACATAAGGAGAGGCCTTGCTCTGATAGCATGGTAGTCCAAGCCTTGTTCTGGTAACACGTAAGACCAATACACCATGTACACGACCATATTATCGACGTTCCTTCTTTTGAGGATGCCTGGGATACGCACCCAAAGGAGATTATTTTGATGTACCATGATAGATGTTTTTATCTGAGTTTTCTTTGCCTAGTCGTCGTTTTACACATGAGATTGTGTTTTGGTGGCTGTCCCACGTGCATTATTACTGAGGTGATTTCTATCACGTTTTTATGAGAAAAGCTATTATCGCATCCTTATTTCCATATGTTTGTAACTATGGTTTTCATACTGAGCCATTTACTCTCATGTTTCTGCATAATCTTAGAGAAATGAGATGAGAATGATGTTTTAATGATTTCATACTACGTTTTCTACCGAGTTTATTGAGTTTCACTTACTAAACGAAATGATTGTGCTGTGTGATTAATCATTTTTGTTAACGAGTCTCTTACCCCCTTACTTAGCGATTTGGAAGCTCACTCTTTTTTTATATCCCCAAGATTTCTTCAAGTGAAGAGAGTGTTCCTGCGACGTACGGAGTAGTGGCTAGTGGAGGACTTGAGCTCCAAGCCATATATTGTATTTTGAGGTACACTTTAACATTTCATGTAACCAGACTAAAATTGTATTTTACAGACACTTGATGAACAATGATGTATGGGATGTATTAGGATTAATTAACTCTGTATTGGGGAATGTATATTGGTATGATATATGAATTTTAGATGATGAGATCTTGTGGTGAAAGTTTTAAAATTTATATATCATGATGCATGACACTGCACAGGAATGAGCCCAAAATTGTGTATTGATGTAAATAAGTGTTAAATTTGCCCTATTTTTCACGCTTCCGGGACGTCATAGAGTTTATTTGGTATTAGAGCTTAGGGTGTTTAGTACTGTCAATGTCGGTTAAGTGAAATAGAATACATCCCAAGTGTATGTATAAGTATGGTCATGAACTGAAAATGAGGATTGATATTTCAATCAACTTTGATGTGTACGCGCAGGAAATGTGAGATTGAAAATAACTGGACAATGAGGTCATTCGAGGAGGCAGGCAGACCAACCTCCGCCACCTTCCCCATAATCGAAGAGTCCTAACTCTCAATTTAACCTGATTGAGACAGATGTGCGGTAAGGTTTTGAGCAAATGGCAGCGCTATTCGCGTAACATTTTGGAGTTAATACCTTGGGTACTACTCCTACACCACCACAAGGACCTCCCGTGCCCCTAGTACAGATGGACCTGGTGCCTCCCGTTACTCAGCCCAATGATAGAAGTATGATTCAACTGAGGGACTTTTTAAAATGAATCCACCTGCATTCAAGGGGAGAAAGGATCCCATAGAGGTTGAGGAGTGGCTGACTGCGTTTAGAGTCATATTTGACTATTTGGGAGGTACTGATGCTGAGAGGGTTAGTATGGGTGCTTATATATTGAAAGGGAGAACCCAAGATTGATGGGATACTACCCAGACTATTCTGATGTCCCGATATGATGTGATTAGCTGGGAATAGTTTCAGAAGGCTTTTAGAGCCCAATATGTACCACGAGCTGCCCAGAGAAGGATGCAAGCTGAGTTTTTGAGTCTAGTATAGGGCGATATGTCTGTGGATGATTATGAGAGTCGATTTACCACTCTATTGAAATATGATCCAGAGACCTTTAAAGATGAAGAGCTCCATACCGAGAGATTTGTATATGGACTAAAGCCCATTATCAGAGATCGATTGACAGGGCTGTGTATTACTAAGTTTGGAGATGCTCTGAGATGAGCACAAGAGATTGAGAAGGGAATCGAAATGGTACAATCCAAGAATGAGTTCAGAGCAGTGGCTAGAGATAAGGGCAAGAGGCTAGCGATCTCCCAGATAGATATTCAGAGAGGTTCCTTCAGAAGAGGAAGGATTGAGACACAAAAGGGCAGATTGGAGAGACCCAAAGCTTATCCCATCATTAGGGAGATCCCTCGAGATGTCAGGCCTGACATAAGGGTTTGTAGAGACTGTGCCCGACCGCATAAGGGAAATTGTATTGGGTTGGTCCGTGGATGTTTTAGATGTGGAGACATGGGTCACAAAGTAAAAGACTGTCCTCATCCTCAAAGACCATATGCTCCGAAGCCTACCAGACAACAACCTCAGAGAGTGAATCCTCCGAGACGGGCCACTACTGTAGAGAAAGGAAAGAAGCCTGTCACAATGGGACGTCTATTTGCTCTGGATAAGGAAACAGCAGACGCTTCTGCAGAAACTATAAAAGGTACACTCTTTGTCTATAATCATAAGGTTCATGTGTTTATTTATCCGGGATCCACACATTCATTTATTTTTGAGCATTTTTCATATAAGTTAAATTTAAAGTTTGAACCTCTAGAGTATATCCTACATGTAAATACCCGTATGTGTGAGTCACAGAGAACGGATATGATATCTAGAGGATGTGAAATAAAGGTGGGAGATAGAGTAATGTTAGCAGATCTAATGATGTTAAATATACATGGGTTCGATGTAATTTTGGGAATGGATTTGCTGGCAACCAATCGAGTGAGTTTAGACTACTACACTAAGATAATAACTTGCTTCCTACCTGAACCTTACAGTGTACATTTAAAATATTGAGGAAATAAATGTATGGAATTTTTGTAAGCAATTTGAAGTTTATGATGTTACCTTTTGAGAGTATTAAATTTTTTTTTAAAGTGAAGGTTATGAAGCACTCATCTCATATGATAACCAGGAACATCCGAGGATTGAGGATATACCCGTGGTGTGTACACTTTTGGATGTTTTCCAAGATGAGTTGCTCGGTTTACCACCAGAGAGAGAGCTAGAGTTTACCATTGATTTGGTACCAAATACTTAACCTATCTCTAGACCTCCGTATAGGATGGCATTAGTGGAACTAGAGGAATTGAAGAAACAACTACAGGAGTTATTGAATCAGGGATTTATTAGTCCCAGTGCCTCACTGTGGAGAGCACCAGTGTTATTCGTAAGAAAGAAAGATGGTAGTCTTAGACTATACCTGGACTACCGACTATTGAATAAAGTCACGGTGAAGAATAAATACCCATTGCCCAGGATTGATGATCTGCTTGATCAGCTGAAAGGGGCCTCAATCTTCTCTAAAATTCATTTAAGATCGGGCTATCACCAATTGAGGATTAAGGAAGAAGATATTCTGAAGACGACCTTCAGGACAAGATATAGCCATTATGAATTTTTAGTGATGCCATTTAGTTTGACGAATGCCCCTGCAGCTTTCATGAGGTTAATGAATGAGGTGTTCAGAGACTATCTAGATAAATTTATGATAGTATTTATTGATGATATCTTGGTGTACTTTCGGTCTTATGAGGAGTACGCACAACAATTGTGGTTAGTACTTCAGATACTCCGAGATAAGCAATTATATGGAAAGCTTAGTAAGTGTGAATTTTGGCTGGATCAGATAGCTTTTCTTGGTCATATAGTTTCAGAATAAGTATCAGTTGATCCAATTAAAGTGGAGGCTGTGCTTAATTGGGAAAGACCGAGGACAGTTACAGAGGTATGAGGTTTCCTTAGTTTGACAGGGTATTATAGAAGATTTGTGGGGGGATTTTCCAGGATTACCGCTTCTCTTACCAAGCTCACGAGCAAGGAGACCCCGTTCATATGGACTAATCAATGTGAGCTCAACTTTCAGGAGTTAAAGAGGAGATTAACAGCGGCACCTGTGTTGACTATCCCTGAGGGATCAAGAGGATTTTCAGTGTATAGTGATGCTTCCCATCAAGGATTGGGGTGTGTACTCATGCAGCATGGAAGAGTGGTCGCCTATGGATCATGACAGTTGAAAGATCATGAGAGGAATTACCCCACGCATGATTTGGAGTTAGCCGCTATGGTATTTGCCTTAAAGATCTGGCGACATTACTTATATGGGGAAAGATTTCAGATTTTCACTGACCATAAGAGTTTGAGATATCTATTTGATCAGAAAGAGTTAAATATGAGGCAAATGAGATGGATGGAACTCCATAAGGAGTATAACTGCGAGATTTTATACATCTGGGGAAACCGAACATAGTTGTTGATGCCCTGAGTAGGAAGAGTATGATATATGCTATGATGATCAGGGAATGGGATTTATTGGAGTAGTTCGTCAAACTTCGGATCAAAGTTAAAGAGGTAGAGACTGGATTTCTGGTTAGCCTGCAAATAGAGCCCAGGATCTTGGATCGGATTAGAACTGAGCAGCGTGATGATCAGAGGTTGATTGATATGATTAGCCAAGCTGAGCAAACTTTGCAGACGGATCTCATAGTTAGTAAGGATGGATTGTTGATATTCAAAAGATGAATTTATGTACCGAACGATGATACCCTGAAGAAACAGATACTGAGGGAATCTCACTGCTCGCGATGCACCATGTAGTTAGGGAGTACTAAGATGTATCGAGATTTGAGAAAGGTGTATTGGTGGAGTGGTATGAAGCGAAACGTGGCAGATTATGTGGCGAGACGTTTAGAGTGTCAGCAAGTGAAAGTTGAGCATCAGAAGCCCGGAGGATTATTACAACCTTTACCTGTGCCTACATGGAAATGGAAACATGTCACCATGGACTTTATTATAGGTTTACTAAGGACCCGAAGAGGTCGTGATGCTATATGGGTCATAGTGGATAGACTCACAAAAAGTGCCCACTTCCTGGCCATCAATTGTACAGATACTTTGGATGCCTTAGCTGAGTTATATGTCAAGGAGATAGCTAGATTACATGGGGCTCTAGTGAGTATTACTTCTGTCAGAGATTCTCAATTTACCTCCAGATTTTGGACCCAGTTTCAGGAGTCCATCGAATCTCGATTGAGTTTTTGTATCGCCTATCATCCTCAAATAGATGGTCAGTCAGAGAGGACTATTCAGACCCTGAAGGATATGTTGAGGGCGTGTACGATGGATTTTAAGGGATAATGGGATGATCACTGCCCCTAGCAGAGTTTACGTACAATAATAGCTATCATGCGAGTATTGGAATGGCACCTTTTGAGGCTCTATATGGTAGGAGGTGTAGATCCCCTGTAGCTTGGGAAGAAGTGGGTGACAGGAAGATAAATGCTCCCGAGCTTGTTGAACAGGCTGTACAGAGTGTGAAACTTATATGTAAGAGATTACGGGCTTCACAGAGTAGATAAAAAAGCTACGTCGATGTGCATAGATGCAACTCGAATTTAATGTTGGTGATGCAGTATTTTTGAGGGTACCACTGAGTAAGGGTATCATGAGATTTAGAAAGAAAGGGAAATTGAATCCTCGATAATTTGGACCATTCGAGATTCTTGGGAGAGTGGGAGAGGTAGCCTACAAGTTGGCATCACCCCCACAAATGTCTGGAATACACAACATCTTCCATGTATCTATGTTGAGGAAGTATAACTCGGACCCTTCTCATGTCATAGAGTATGAAGAAATGGACATACAAGAGGATATGAGCTACACTGAAGAACCCGTCTGAATCCTTAATAGGAAAGAGAAGGTGCTTCTGACTAAAAGCATCCCATTAGTGAAAGTTTTATGGAAACATCACTCAATGGAAGAGGCAACTTGGGAATTGGAAAGCCTCATGAAGGAGAAGTACCCCCATCTGTTTGACGAGTCGTGTTGAATTTGGAGGACCAAATTCTTTAAAGGTGGGGAGGATGTGAGACCTGAGAATTTTATACACATCTAATTATGTAATGTGAAACATGAAGTGTAATTAGATGAGCTAAATGTGATGTACTCATATATTGAGGTAGTAAGGAATGAAAATTCTAAGTATTGAATGAGAAATAGTCAATGTAGCAAACTATAACAAATGTATATGGAGAGTTTATGTCAAGTGTATAACCAAAGGGTGAACTATGAGGCCAGATCGATCTTGAAGAAAAGGGGATCGATCTGGTAGGCCAAAGTGACGAGAAAGGAAAAAATTAGAACGAGCAAATCGATCTGCAAGGAAGGCGGATCAGTCTCCAAATGTTTCTGTAAAATGTAGATCGATCTCCTCACAAGGAGCAGATCGATCTCCTCAAGATTATGAGATCGATCTTGTCCCCACGACAGATCGATCTGGTAGGCATAAAAATGGCCTAAAACGTTAAAAAATTCAAAGACAGATCGATCTCCACCCAAGAGCAGATCGATCTCATGCCTTTCGCCTATATAAGGACCCCTGTGTTTTTGCTAGAAATCATCCTCTCTCTCTCCCTAGAAAACCAAAATCCCTAACTTTCCCTCTCCTCTAAAGCGCCTATTTTCGTTCGAATCAGAGGTTGTGGCAAGAGGGAAAGTTGTTCCTCATCAAAAGAGGAACAACATACTTGGAAATCGAAGGACAATTTGAGCTGAGGCGTGAGTTGAGCACTCCAAAACTTTTGGGTAAATTTTTAAGCTTTGATTCTTGATTTTGAAGTAGATTTCTGCGATTGTGGTTGTAGATGTTGTGATAAGTAGGTTGAAAATGGATAGGGTTGTTAGAATCATTGAGGTATTGAGAAATTATGAGAATGTGAGCAATTATGCTCGATGTTGAGAGTAGAGACATTGTGATAGGATATTGATGATGTTTTGACATCATTGGGACAGCCCGAGAGTTCCAGAGAGGAATGTAAGGCTAGTCCATCTTTTGGGGGAAACGATTGCACTATAAGAGGTGCAACGAGGTAAGGGAAAACCTAAAACTCATTGTGTATGTGATTTTGTGATGATAATTGTAGCATGAAACTTTTTGAGAAATAAGCATGTTTTACGAGTTGTGATTGATTTATTGCACACGGTTTTATAGTCGGTTGGGGTCCAATTTTTATGAGTTGTAAACAAAGTGTGAAATTTTTTTACAAACCGTTTGTGTTTAAAATGTGAAACGAGATTTGGGCTCTACGTTAAGGCATACTGAGATTTGAGAAATTGGTGCGTGTTTTATCGATTTGAGATCGGTTTTGACATGTTTTGTGATGAGTATAAAAAGGGGTTTTCAGATGAATTTTATGAGAGAAACCATTATGAGCTTTACGTGAAGGCAAAACGGTTTTATATGATAATGGCTATTATTGAGACTTAGGCGTGTCATGTGATAACACATCAAGCCTTGCTCTGGTAGCATGTAAGTCTGATATTCCTCCGTTTTGGTAGCACGAGATGCCTCCGTTCTGGTAACGTGAGATGACCTCTGCTCTGGTAGTATATAAATCCGAGCCTTGCTTTGGTAGCATATAAGTCCGGGCCTTGCTTTGATAGAATGTAAGACCGATAGTGTGCATGAGGAGAGGCCTTGCTCTCGTAGCATTTAAGTTTGGGCCTTATTCTGGTAACACATAAGACCAATACACCATGTACACGACCATATTGTCGACGTTCCCTCTTTTGAGGATGCCTGGGATGCGCACCCAGAGGAGATTATTTTGATATGCCATGACAGATTTTTTTTATTTGAGTTTTATTTGCCTAGTCTTCGTTTTACACATGAGATTTTGTTTTGGTGGCTGTGCCACGTGCATTATTACCGAGGTGATTTCTATCATGTTTTTATGAGAAAAGCCATTATCGCATCATTATTTCCATATGCTTATAACTATGGTTTTCATACTGAGCCATTTACTCGCATGTTTCTGCATGATCTTAGAGAAATGAGATGAGAATGATGTTTTATTGATTTCATGCTACGTTTTCTACCGAGTTTATTGAGTTTCACTTACTAAATAAAATGATTGTGATGTGTGATTAATCATTTTTGTAAATGAGTTTCTTACCCCCTTACTGAGAGATTTGGAAGCTCACCCTATTTTTATATCCCCCATATTTCTTCAAGTGAAAAGAGTTTTCCCGCGACATACGGAGTTGTGGCTAGTGGAGGACAAGAGCTCCAGGCCGTATATTGTATTTTGAGGTATATTTTAACATTTCATGTACCCAGACTAAAGTTGTATTTTATAGACACTTGATGAACAATGATGTATGGGATGTATTAGGATTAATTAACTCTGTATTGAGGAATATATATTGGTATGATATATGAATTTTAGATTACGAGATCCTGTGGTGAAAGTTTTATAATTTATATATCATGATGCATGACACTGCACAAAAATGCACCCAGAATTATGTATTGATGTAAATAAGTGTTAAATTTACCCTATTTTCCTCGCTTTTGGGCTCACAGAACTTATTTGGTATCAGAGCTTAGGGTGTTTAGTATTGTTAGTGTCAATTAAGTGTAATAGAATACATCCCAAGTGTCTGTATAAGTCTGGTCATGAACTGAAAATGAGGATTGAGATTTCAATCAAGTTTGATGTGTACGCGCAGGAAACGTATTGAGATTGAAAATAAGTGGACGACGAGGTCGTTGGAGGAGGTAGGCAGAGCCACCTCCCCCACCTTCCCCACCACCAGAGAGTCCTAACTCTCGATTTAACCGAACTGAGACAGATGTGCAACAAGGTTTTGAGCAGATGGCAGCGCTATTCGTGCAACATCTTGGAGTTAATACCTCGGGTACTACTCCTACAGCACTACAAGGCCCTCTCGTGCCCCCAGTACATATGGACCCGGTGCCTCCCGCTACTCAGCCCGATGGCAGAAGTATGATCCGACTGAGAGACTTTTTGAAAATGAATCCACCTGCATTCAAGGGGAGAAAGGATCCCGTAGAGGCTAAGGAGTGGCTGACTGAGTTGAGAGTCATATTTGACTATTTGGGATGCACTTATGCTAAAAGGGTTAGTATGGGTGCCTATATGTTGAAAACGAGAGCCCGAGATTGGTGGGATACTACCCAAAGTTTTCTGATGTCCCGACATGATGTGATTAGCTGGAAAGAGTTTCGAAAGGCCTTTAAAGCCCAATATGTACCACGAGCTGCCTAAAGAAGGATGCAGGCTTATTTTTCGAGTCTGGTATAGGGCGATATGTCTGTGGATGATTATGAGAGTCGATTTACCACTCTATTGAAATATGATCCAGAGACCTTTAAAGATGAAGAGCTCCGCACCGAGAGATTTGTATATGGACTAAAGCCCATTATCAGAGATTGATTGATAGGGCTGTGTATTACTGAGTTTGGAGATGCTCTGAGATGAGCACAAGAGATTGAGAGGGGAATCGAAATGGTACAATCCCAGAATGAGTTCAGAGCAGTGACTAGAGATAAGGGCAAGAGGCCAGCGATCTCCCAAACAGATATTCGGAGAGGTTCCTGATAATGCTATATTTTTAGAATTATTTGTGCTTAATTTTCTAATTAATTATTTAAATCCCTAATTTATTTTGTTAATTATCCCTTTTATTTATTTAAAATTCTCATGTTTGCAGATAAATTAAACCCGAATGAATTTTGAATATTTCGGTAGAAAATGGACCGAAATTGGGCTAAAATCGAGATTGAGCCACGTAGACAACACGAGCCATGCCACCTAGCACATCCAATTGGACAAGAAGATCGATGACATGGAAATATCTTTTCAAGGAGCCAATGGTGTGAAGACAAGTGGCCAAAAAAAGCCAACTCATCTAGGATGTGGAAATTACAATTATACCCCTTTTGTGTGTATAAATAAGACATGGATGACAATTGAAAATGTATGTAATTTTAGGAGTAGGAGTAGTGTAATGTAATGTAGTTTAGAGTAGTTTTTAGAATTATTTCCTTTCTAGTTTATTTTTATTTTCCCATTTGTTTTACTTTGCAATTTTCGTTAGCTTCTATTTCATTCCATGCTTATGCTCTTCATCTTCTAGGATATTTTCTATTTCATAGCAAACAATGCATCATTTTCATTTGCTCTTCCCGGTTTGGTTATAATGAGCTCTTTTATTCTTCAATTTTTTTTTTTAGTATGATGCTCATAGTGTAGTTCTTGGTTTCCATCAAATAAACTTGCTTATGTTTTTATTTTATTTTATTTTATTTGACAAACCTGTATCATTTCATGCTCTCGGTTTGTAACTTTTATGTTTCTTTGCTCTCGGGTTGCTTAGTAAGTCAGTTCTGCTCCTTTGATTTTCTATGGTTATTCGGGTTGTGGAGTCTTGATGCAACTGAATGGCATGAAGAAGGCTACACGGTTGATTAAGTGTGACAGCAAAGGGAGTGTGGCAGACTTAAGGGCTGATCGGGCATGAAGCAATAGGATTGGAGAAGGCTGAACCGAGAAGAACAGGCCTTGTTTGGTATGAAGAAGCTGCTAGTCGAATAGACCTCACTAAACCGAAACCAAACTGCACCATGGTAGAAGACCAACCCAAAAAATCACTTCTCTGCTCTCCCTTATCTAGGAGTCTTTACTGTTCATCGTTTTTGTTTTACATTAACATACATTAATGTAATTGAGTTGCTGTGAAGGGTGTAGGAGTAACAGAGCTGCAGCTAGGCATTGTTGGGTGTCTCCTGGTGGACTCGAGGTGCTGGCATGGTTGATGTTGATGCTGGACAACAGAATCATAACGTGAGTAGCAGAAAACTAGTGCATTGCCTGAACATGCAGGACAAAACTGTGCAGTGGAGTCGAATAATGGCAGCACCAGTAGGAACATTGGGTGCAGCTGAAACCGACGCTAGGTGCGCAGAGACACGGGCTGCGTATCAGGAAAAGAAGAAGAAGGAGTAGGTCGTGCACAAGAAGTAGGAGCAGGAGCCGAACATTACTGGAGCAGAGGGCATGCTGGTCTGGTCAAAAACAGTAGCTGGAGTTGGTAAGAGCAGTTGCTTGCCTTGTTGATGAATGAAAACGTGAAGCTATGGAGACGTGCAGGGAATGGTGCATTGCATGGAAACCGAGCAAGGTTGGTGAGAGTCAGAACCGAGAGCAAGCAAAGTGGACACGCCTGGACAGACCGAGGCCATCTCCTGGAAAAGAAGCAAAATGTGAAAGACGTGAATAGTGAATGAAGGGATTTCTTTGTTGATTTAAATTGGTTAAGGCTTTGTTTGGCATTCAACTCTAGCAATTAATCCATTTTCATGCATTTGTTAGTTGTTAGTTATTTAGTTTAGTCAATTATAATGCTAGGTTAGTTTAAATATTTTTGTTTGTTAATTTAATTTGTAGTGTTAATTTTTAGTTAGTAGTTAATTTTATATTAAATGTTTTAGGACTTTATTTTAGTTTAGATGCATTTAGAATTAATTTAGATTAAATGTGTTTCATGCATTTTTAATTTAGTCTTTATTTTCATTAAATTTTAGTTTAGTTTCATTTGTAATTTTTATTAGTTTAATTACATGCATTTTCTTAGGCTTGTTTAATTTTAGTTTAATTAATTTTATTGTTTTATTTTCATAATTGCATTTTATTTTAATTGCGTTAATTAGTTTTAACAGTTTTAATTTCTTTTGTAGGTTTTTTATTTTAATTGCATGCATCACTGTAAGTAATTTTGCTCGGTTTTAATTTCTTTATTTTATAGCTTTTATTATTTTATTGCTTTCAGTATTTTTATTTCTAGCTATGTAGATCACCCACCTTAATTTCATAATTTGCTAGGATATACTTAGGGTAAGATTAACCGGTAGTTAATTAGGCTGATCAACTTCTCCGTGGGACGATATCTCGGGACTCAAATCCCATTATTACTTGTACAACCCGTGTACTTGTAGACAATACCCATTAGGCGTGTCAGTTCCTTCAGAAGAGGAAGGATTTAGGCACATAAGGGCATATTGGAGAGACCCAGAGCTTATCCCATCATTAGGGAGACCCCTCGAGATGTCAAGCCTGAGATAAGGGTTTGTAAAGACTGTGGCCGACCCCATAAGGGAAATTGGACTGGGTTGATCCGTGGATATTTTATATATGGAGACATGGGTCACAAAGTAAAAGCCTGTCCTCAACCTCAGAGACCACATGCTCTAGAGCCTACCAGATAATAGCCTGAGAGAGTGAATCCTCCGAGATGGGCCACTGTTGCAGAGAAAGGAAAGAAGCCCGTCATAGTGGGATGTCTGTTTGCTCTGGATAAGGAAATAGCAGATGTTTCTGCAGAAACTATAAGAGGTAAACTCTCTATCTGTAATCATAAGGTTCATGTGTTGATTGATCCAGGATCCACGCATTCATTTATTTCTGAGCATTTTGCATGTAAATTAAATTTGAAGTTTGAACCTCTAGAGTATATCCTACATGTAAATACCCCTATGCGTGAGTCACAGGGAACGAATATGATGTGTAGAGGATGTGAAATAAAGGTGGGAGATAGAGTAATGTTAGTAGATCTAATGATGTTAAATATACATGGGTTCGATGTAATTTTGGGAATGGATTTGCTGGCAACCAATCGAGTGAGTTTAGACTGCTACACTAAGATAATAACGTTCTCCCTACCTGAACCTTACAATATACGTTTGAAATATTGAGAAAATAAATGTGTGAAATTTTTGTAAGAATTTGAAGTTTATGATGTTACCTTTTAAGAGTATTATATTTGCTTATAATGTAAAGGTTATGAAGCACTCATCTCAGATGATAACCGAGAACATCCGAGGATTGAGGATATACCCGTGGTGTGTGAATTTTTGGATGTTTTCCCAGATGAGTTACTCGGTTTACCACCAGAGAGAGAGCTGGAGTTTACCATTGATTTGGCACCAGATACTCAGCCTATCTCTAGACCTCCGTATAGGATGGCATTAGTGGAACTAGAGGAATTGCAGAAACAACTATAAGAGTTATTGAATCAGGGATTTATTAGACCTATTGTCTCACCGTGGGGAGCACCAGTGCTACTCGTAAGGAAGAAAGATGGTAGTCTTAGACTATGCATGGACTACCGACTATTGAATAAAGTCACGGTGAAGAATAAATACCCATTTCCCAGGTTTGACGATCTCCTTGATCAGCTGAGAGGGGCCTCAGTCTTCTCTAAAATTCATTTAAGATCGGGCTATCACAAATTTAGGATTAAGGAGGAAGATATTCTGAAGACGACCTTCAGGACAAGATATGGCCATTATGAATTTTTAGTGTTGCCCTTTGGTTTGACGAACGCCCCTGCAGCTTTCCTGAGGTTAATGAATGAGGTGTTCAGAGACTATCTAGATAAATTTGTGATAGTCTTTATTGATGATATCTTGGTGTACTCTTGGTCTTATGAGGAGCACGCACAGCAACTGTGGTTAGTACTTCAGATACTCCGAGATAAGCAATTATATGGAAAGCTTAGTAAGTGTGAATTTTGGCTGGATCGGATATTTTTCTTGGTCATATAGTTTCAGAAGAAGGAGAATCAGTTGATCCAATTAAAGTGGAGGCTGTGCTTAATTAGGAAAGACCAAGGACAGTTACAGAGGTACAAAATTTCCTGGTTTGGCAAAGTATTATAGAAGATTTGTGGAAGGATTTTCTAGGATTGCTACTCCTCTAACCAAGCTCACGAGTAAGGAGACCCTGTTCATATGGACTGATCAATGTCAGCTCAACTTTCAGGAGGTAAAGAGGAGATTAACAGCGGCACCTGTGTTGACTGAGGGATCAAGAGGATTTTCAGTGTATAGTGATACTTTCCATCAAGGATTGGGGTGTGTGCTCATGCAACATGGAAGAGTGGTCGCCTATGGATCACGACAGTTGAAAGATCATGAGCGAAATTACCCCACGCATGATTTGGAGTTAGCCGCTGTGGTATTTCCCTTAAAGATCTGGCGGCATTACTTATATGGGGAAAGATTCTAGATTTTCACTTACCATAAGAGTTTGAGATATCTATTTGATCAGAAAGAGTTAAATATGAGGCAAATGAGATGGATGGAACTCCTTAAGGATTATGACTGCAAGATTTTATAGCATCCGGGGAAGGCCAACGTAGTTATTGATGCCCTGAGCAAGAAGAGTATGATATCTGCTATGATGATCAGGGAATGGGATTTATTGGAGCAGTTCGTCGAACTCCAAATCAGAGTTAAAGAGGTAGAGACTGGATTTTTGGCTAGCCTACGAATAGAGCCCAGGATCTTGGATAGAATTAGAACTGAGCAGCGTGATGATCACAGGTTGATTGATATGGTTAGCCAAGCCGAACAAACTTTACAGATGGATCTCATAGTCAGTGAGGATGGATTGTTGAGATTTAAAGGATGAATTTGTGTACCAGACGATGATACCCTGAAGAAACAGATACTGAGGGAATCTCACTGCTCGAGATACACTATGCAGCCAGGGAGTACTAAGATGTACCGAGATTTGAGAAAGGTGTATTGGCGGAGTGGTATGAAGTGAAACGTGGCAGATTCTGTGGCCAGACGTTTAGAGTGCCAGCAAGTGAAAGCTGAGCATTAGAAGCCCGAAGGATTATTACAGCCTTTACCTGTGCCTACATGGAAATGGGAGCATGTCACCACGGACTTTATTATAAGTTTACCGAGGACCCGAAGAGGTCGTGATGCTATATGGGTCATAGTGGATAGACTGACAAAAAGTGGCCACTTCCTTGACATCAAGAGTACAGATAATTTGGATGCCTTAGCTGAGTTATATGTCAGTGAGATAGCTAGATTACATGGGCTTTAGTGAGTATTACTTCTGACAGAGATTCTCGATTTACCTCTAGATTTTGGACCCAGTTTCAGGAGTCCATCGGATCTCGATTGAGTTTTAGTATCGCCTATCGTCCTCAGATAGTTGGTTAGTCAGAGAGGACTATTCAGACCCTGGAGGATATGTTGAGGGTGTGTACGATGGATTTTAAGGGATCATGGGATGATCACCTGCCCCTAGCAGAGTTTACGTACAATAATAGCTATCATGCGAGTATTTAAATGGCACCTTTTGAGGCTTTATATGATAGGAGGTGTAGATCCCCTGTAGCTTGGGAAGAAGTGGGTGACAGAAAGATAAATGCTCCCGAGCTTGTTGAACAGGCTATACAGAGTGTGAAACTTATATGTGAGAGATTACGGGCTGCACAGAGTAGATAGAAAAGATACGCGGATGTGCGTAGATGGCTACTCGAATTTAATGTTGGTGATGCAGTATTTCTAAGGATATCACTGAGTAAGGGTATCATGAGATTTGGAAAGAAAGGGAAATTGAGTCCTCGATAGTTTAGACCATTCGAGATTCTTGAGAGAGTAGGAGAGGTAGCCTACAAGTTGGCATTACCCCCACAGATGTCCGGAATACATAACGTCTTCCATGTATCTATGTTGAGGAAGTACCACCCGGACCCTTCTTATGTCAGAGTATGAAGAAATGGACATACAAGAGGACATGAGCTACACTGAAGAACCCTTCTGAATCCTTGATAGGAAAGAGAAGGTGCTTCGGACTAAAAGCATCCCATTAGTGAAAGTTTTATGGAAACATCACTCAATAGAAGAGGCAACTTGGGAATTGGGAAGCCTCATGAAAGAGAAGTACCCCCTTCTGTTTGACGAGTCAAGTTAAATTTGGAGGACCAAATTCTTTAAAGGTGGGGAGGATGTGAGACCTGAGAATTTTATACACATTAAATTATGTAATGTGAAACATGAAGTGTAATCAGATGAGCTAAATGTGATGTAATCATATATTGAGGTGGTAAGGAATCAAATTTCTAAGTATTTAATGAGAAATAGTCAATGTAGCAAACTATAGCAAATGTATATAGAGATTTTATGTCAAGTGTGCAAGCAAAGGGTGACTATGAGGCCAGATCGATCTTGAAGAAGAGGGGATTGATCTGGTAGGCCAAAGTGACGAGAAATGAAAAAATCAGAACGAGCAAATTGATCTGCAAGGAAGGCAGATCGATCTCCAAGTGTTTCTGTAAAATGTAGATCGATCTCCTCACAAGGAGCAAATCGATCTCCTCAAGATTATAAGATCGATCTTGTCCCCACGACAGATCGATCTAGTTGGCATAAAAGTGGCCTAAAAAGTTAAAAATTCAAAGACAGATCGATCTCCACCCAAGAGCAGATCGATCTCATGCCTTCCGCCTATATAAGGACCCTTGTGTTTTTGCAAGAAATCATCTTCTCTCTCTAGAAAACTAAAATCCCTAACTTTCTCTCTCCTTTAAATCGCCTATTTCTATTCCAATCAGAGGTTGTGGCAAGAGGGAAAGTCGTTCCTCATCAAAAGGAGAACAACATACTTGGAAATCGAAGGATGATTTGAGCTGAGGCGTGAGTTGAGCACTTCACAACTTTTGGGTAAATTTCTAAGCTTTGATTCTTGATTTTGAAGTAGATTTCTGCGATTGTGGTTGTAGATGTTGTGATGAGTAGGCTGGAAATGGATAGGGTTGTTAAAATCATTGAGGTATTAAGAAATTATGAGAATGTGAGCAATTATGCTTGATGTTGAGAGTAGAGACAATGTGATGGTATATTGATGATGTTTTGACATCGTTGGGATAGCCCGAGAGTTTCAGAGAGGAATGTGAGGCAAGTCCATCTTTCGAAGGAAACGATTGCACTACAAGAGGTGCAACGAGGTAAGGGAAAACATAAAACTCATTGTGTATGTGATTTTGTGATGATAATTGTAGCATGAAACATTTTGAGAAACAAGCATGTTTTACGAGTTATGATTGATTTATTACATACGATTTTATAGCCGATTGGGGTCCAATTTTTATGAGTTGTAAACAAAGTGTGAAATTGTTTTACAAACCGTTTGAGCTTAAAATGTGAAAGGAGATTTGGACTCTACGTTAAGGCGTACTGAGATTTGAGAAATGTGTGCATGTTTTACCGGTTTGAGCTCGGTTTTGACATGTTTTGTGATGAGTATAAAAAGGGGTTTTCAGATGAATTATATGAGAGAAACCATTATGAGCTTTACGTGAAGGCAAAACGGTTTTATATGAGAATGGCTATTATTGAGAGTTAGGCGTGTCTTGTGATAACACATCGGGCCTTGATCTGATAGAATGTAAGTCCGATATTCCTCCACTTTCATAGCGTGAGATACCTCCGTTCTGGTAGCGTGAGATGACCCCTGCTCTGGTAGCATATAAATTCGGGTCTTGCTTAGCTAGCATATAAGTCTCACCCTTGCTTTGGTAGCATGTAAGACCGATAGTGTGCATGAGGAGAGGCCTTGCTCTGGTAGCATGTAAGTCCGGGCCTTGTTCTGGTAACATGTAAGACCAATACAACATGTACACGACCATATTGTCGACGTTCCCTCTTTTGAGGATGCCTGGGATGCGTACCCAGAGGAGATTATTTTGATGTGCCATGATAAATTTTTTTATCTGAGTTTTATTTGCCTAGTCTCCATTTTACACATGAGATTTTGTTTTGGTGGCTGTGCCACGTGCATTATTACTGAGGTGATTTCTATCACATTTTTATGAGAAAAGTCATTATCGCATCCTTATTTCCATATGCTTATAACTACGATTTTCATACTGAGCCATTTACTCTCATGTTTCTGCATGATCTTAGAGAAATGAGATGAGAATGATGTTTTATTAATTTCATGCTATGTTTTCTACCGAGTTTATTGAGTTTCACATACTAAACGAAATGATTGCGATGTGTGATTAATCATTTTTGTTAACAAGTCTCTTACCCCCTTACTGAGCGATTAGGAAGCTCACCCTATTTTTATATCCCCCCAGATTTCTTTAAGTGAAAAGAGTTTTCTTGTGACGTATGGAGTAGTGGCTAGTGGAAGACTTGAGCTTCAAGCCGTATATTGTATTCTGAGGTATATTTTAACATTTCATGTACCCAGACTAAAGTTATATTTTACAGACACTTGATGAACATTGATGTATGGGATGTATTAGGATTAATTAACTTTGTATTGAGGAATGTATATTGCTATGATATATGAATTTTAGATGACGAGATCCTGTGGTGAAAGTTTTATAATTTATATATCTTGATGCATGACACTGCACAGAAATGCACCCAGAATTGTTTATTGATGTAAATAAGTGTTAAATTTACCCTATTTTCCTCGCTTTTGGGGCGTCACAGGGTTTATTTGGTATCAGAGCTTAGGGTGTTTAGTATTGTTAGTATCAATTAATTGTAATAGAATACATCCCAAGTGTCTGTATAAGTCTGGTCATGAACTGAAAATGAGGATTGAGATTTCAATCAAGTTTGATGTGTACGCGGAGGAAACGTGTTGAGATTGAATATAAGTAGACGACAAGGTCGTTCGAGGAGGTAGGCAGAGCCACCTCCGCCACCTTCCCCATAACTGGAGAGTCCTAACTCTCGATTTAATCGAATTGAGACAGATGTGCGGCAAGGTTTTGAGCAAATGGCAGTGCTATTCGCGCAACATTTTAGAGTTAATACCTCGGGTACTACTCCTACACCACTACAAAGACCTCCCGCGTCCCCAGTACAGATGGACCCGGTGCCTCCCGCTACTCAGCCCGATGACAGAAGTATGATCCGATTGAGGGACTTTTTAAAAATGAATCCACCTGCATTTAAGTGGAGAAAGGATCTCGTATAGGCTAAGGAGTGGCTGGCTAAGTTGAGAGTCACATTTGACTATTTAGGATGCACTAATGCTAAGAGGGTTAGTATGGGTGCTTATATGTTAAAAGGGAGAGCCCGAGATTGGTAGGATACTACCCAGAGTATTCTGATGTCCCGACATGATGTGATTAGCTTGAAAGCATTTCAGAAGGCCTTTAGAGCCCAATATGTACCACAAGATGCCTAGAGAAGGATGCAAGCTTAGTTTTCGAGTCTGGTATAGGGCGATATGTCAGTGGATGATTATGAGAGTCGATTTACCACTCTATTGAAATATAATCCAGATACCTTTAAAGATAAAGAGCTCTGCACCACGAGATTTGTATATGGACTAAAGCCCATTATCAGAGATCGATTGATAGGGTTGTGTATTACTGAGTTTAGAGATGCTTTGAGACGAACACAAGAGATTGAGAGGGGAATCGAAATGGTATAATCCCAGAATGAGTTCAGAGCAGTGACTAGAGTTAAGGGCAAGAGGACAGCGATCTCCCAAACAGATATTCAGAGAGGTTCCTTCAGAAGAGGAAGGATTGAGGCACATAAGGGCAGATTGGAGAGACCCAGAGCTTATCCCATCATTAGGGAGACCCCTCGAGATGTCAGGCCTGAGATAAGGGGCTTGTAAAGACTATGGTCGACCCCATAAGGGAAATTGGACTGGGTTGAACCGTGGATATTTTAGATATGGAGACATGGGTCACAAAGTAAAAGACTATCCTCAACCTCAGAGACCACATGCTCTAGAGCCTACCAGACAATAGCCTGAGAGAGTGAATCCTCTGAGACTGGCCACTGCTGCAGAGAAAGGAAAGAAGCTCGTCGAAGTGGGACGTCTGTTTGCTCTGGATAAGGAAATAGCAGACGCTTCTGCAGAAACTATAAGAGGTACACTCTCTATCTGTAATCATAAGGTTCATGTGTTGATTGATCCGGGATCCATGCATTCATTTATTTCTGAGCATTTTGCATGTAAATTAAATTTAAAGTTTGAACCTCTAGAGAATATCCTACATGTAAATACCCCTATGCGTGAGTCACAGGGAACGAATATGATGTGTAGAGGATGTGAAATAAATGTGGGAGATAGAGTGATGTTAGCAGATCTAATGATGTTAAATATACATGGGTTCGATGTAATTTTGGGAATGGATTTGCTGGCAACCAATCGAGTGAGTTTAGACTGCTACACTAAGATAATAACTTTCTCCCTATTTGAACCTTACAGTGTATGTTTGAAATATTGAGGAAATAAATGTGTGGAATTTTTGTAAGAATTTGAAGTTTATGATGTTACCTTTTAATAGTATTATATTTACTTTTAATGTAAAGGTTATGAAGCACTCATCTCAGATGATAATCGAGAACATCCGAGGATTGAGGATATACCCGTGGTGTGTGAATTTTCGGATGTTTTCCCAGATGAGTTACTCGGTTTACCACCAGAGAGAGAGCTGGAGTTTACCATTGATTTGGCACCAGATACTCAGCCTATCTCTAGATCTCCGTATAGGATGGCATTAGTGGAACTAGTGGAATTGAAGAAACAACTATAGGAGTTATTGAATCTGGGATTTATTAGACCTATTGTCTCACCGTGGGGAGCACCAGTGCTATTGGTAAGGAAGAAAGATGGTAGTCTTAGACTATGCATGGACTACCGACTATTGAATAAGTCACGGTGAAGAATAAATACCCATTGCCCAGGTTTAACGATCTCATTGATCAGCTGAGAGGGGCCTCAGTCTTCTCTAAAATTGATTTAAGATCGGGCTATCACTCATCGAGGATTAAGGAGGAAGATATTCTGAAGATGACCTTTAGGAGAAGATATGGCCATTATGAATTTTTAGTGATGCCTTTTGGTTTGACGAACGCCCCTACAGCTTTCCTGAGGTTAATGAATGAGGTGTTTTGAGACTATCTAGATAAATTTGTGATAGTCTTTATTGATGATATCTTGGTGTACTCTCTGTCTTATGAGGAGCACGCACAGCAATTGTGGTTAGTACTTCAGATACTTCGAGATAAGCAATTATATGGAAAGCTTAGTAAGTGTGAATTTTGGCTAGATCGGATAGCTTTTCTTGGTCATATAGTTTCAAAAGAATGAGTATCAGTTGATCCAATTAAAATGGAGGCTGTGCTTAATTGGGAAAGACCAAGGAGAGTTACAGAGGTACGAAGTTTCCTTGGTTTGGCAGGGTATTATAGAAGATTTGTGGAGGAATTTTCCAGGATTGCCGCTCCTTTGACCAAGCTCACGAGCAAGGAAACCCCATTCATATGGGCTGATCAATGTGAGCTCAACTTTGAGGAGTTAAACAGGAGATTAACGGCGGCACCTGTGTTGACTATCCCTGAGGGATCAAGAGGATTTTAAATGTATAGTGATGCTTCCCATCAAGGATTGGGGTGTATGCTCATGCAGCATGGAAGAGTGGTCGCCTATGGATCACGACAGTTGAAAGATCATGAGCGAAATTACCCCACGCATGATTTAGAGTTAGCCGCTGTGGTATTTGCCTGAAAGATCTGGCGGCATTACTTATATGGGGAAAGATTCCAGATTTTCACTGACCATAAGAGTTTGAGATATCTATTTGATCAGAAAGAGTTAAATATGAGGCAAATGAGATGGATGAAACTCCTTAAGGATTATGACTGCGAGATTTTATGCCATCCGAGGAAGGCGAACGTAGTTGCTGATGCCCAGAGCAGGAAGAGTTTGATATCTGCTATGATGATCAGAGAATTGGATTTATTGGAGCAGTTCATCGAACTCTGGATCAGAGTTAAAGAGGTAGAGACTAGATTTCTGGCTAGCCTGCGAATAGAGCCCAAGATCATGGATCGGATTAGAACTGAGCAGCGTGATGTTCAGAGGTTGATTGATATGGTTAGCCAAGTCGAGCAAATTTTTGCAGTCAGATCTTATAGTCAGTGAGGATGGATTGTTGAGATTCAAAGGATGAATTTGTGCACCAGATGACGATACCCTGAAGAAAGAGATACTGAGGGAATCTCACTGCTTGAGATACACCATGCTGCCAGGGAGTACTAAGATGTACCGAGATTTGAGAAAGGTGTATTGGTGGAGTGGTATGAAGCAAAACGTGTCAGATTATGTGGCCAGACGTTTAGAGTGCCAGCAAGTGAAAGATGACCATCAGAAGCCCGAAGGATTATTACAGCCTTTACCTGTGCCTACATGGAAATAGGAGCATGTCACCATGGGCTTTATTATGGGTTTACCGAGGACCCGAAAAGGTCGTGATGCTATATGTGTTATAGTGGATAGACTGACAAAAAGTGCAAACTTCCTTGCCATCAAGAGTACAGATACTTTGGATGCCTTAGCTGAGTTATATGTCAGCGAGATAGCTAGATTACATGGGGCTCTAGTGAGTATTACTTATGATCGAGATTCTTGATTTACCTCCAGATTTTGGGCCTAGTTTCAAGAGTCCATCGAATCTCAATTGAGTTTTAGTATCGCCTATCATCCTCAAACAGTTGGTCAGTCAGAGAGGACTATTCAGTCCCTGGAGGATATGTTGAGGGCATGTACAATAGATTTTAAGGGATCATGGGATGATCACCTGCCCCTAGCAGAGTTTGCGTACAATAATAGCTATCATGCGAGTATTGGAATTGAACCTTTTGAGGCTCTATATGGTAGGAGGTGTAGATCCCCTGTAGCTTGGGAAGAAGTGGGTGACAGAAAGATAAGTGCTCTTGAGCTTATTGAACAGGCTATACAGAGTGTGAAACTTATATGTGAGAGATTACAGGCTGCACAGAGTAGACAGAAAAGCTACGCGAATGTGCGTAGATAGCCACTCGATTTTAATGTTGGTGATGCTGTATTTCTGAGGATGTCACTGAGAAAGGGTATCATGAGATTTGGAAAGAAAGGGAAATTGAGACCTCAATATTTTGGACCATTCGAGATTCTTGAGAGAGTGGGAGAGGGAGCCTATAAGTTGGCATTACCCCCACAGATGTCCGGAATACACAACGTCTTCTATGTTTCTATGTTGAGGAAGTACCACCTGGACCCTTCTCATGTCAGAGTATGAAGAAATGGACATTCAAGAGGACATTAGCTACACTGAAGAACCCGTCCGAATCCTTGATAGGAAATAGAAGGTGCTTCAGACTAAAAGCATCCCATTAGTGAAAGTTTTATGGAAACATCACTCAATGGAAGATGCAACTTGGGAATTGGAAAGCCTCATGAATCAGAAGTACCCTCATTTGTTTGACAAGTTGAGTTGAATTTGGAGGACCAAATTCTTTAAAGGTGGGGAGGATGTGAGACCTAAGAATTTTATACACATCTAATTATGTAATGTGAAGCATGAAGTGCAATTAGATGAGCTAAATGTGATGTACTCATATATTGAGGTGGTAAGGAATGAAATTTCTAAGTATTTAATGAGAAATAGTCAATGTAGCAAACTATAGCAAATGTATATGGAGATTTTATGTCAAGTGTGCAAGCAAAGGGTGAACTATGAGGCCAGATCGATCTTGGAGAAGAGGGGATCGATCTGGTAGGCCAAAGTAACGAGAAATGAAAAAATTGGAACGAGCAAATCGATCTGCAAGGAAGGCTGATCGATCTCCACCTAAAAGCAGATCGATCTCATGCCTTCCGCTTATATAAGGAACCTTGTGTTTTTGCTAGAAATCATCTTCTCTCTCTAGAAAACCAAAATCCCTAACTTTCTCTCTCCTCTAAAGTGCCTATTTATGTTCCAATGAGAGGTTGTGGCAAGAGGGAAAGTTGTTCCTCATCAAAAAGAGAAAACATACTTGGAAATCGAAGGACGATTTGAGCTGAGGCGTGAGTTGAGCACTCCATAACTTTTGGGTAAATTTCTAAGCTTTGATTCTTGATTTTGAAGTAGATTTCTACAATTGTGGTTGTAGATGTTGTGATGAGTAGGTTGAAAATGGATTGGGTTGTTAGAATCAATGAGGTATTGAGAAATTATGAGAATGTGAGCAATTATGCTCGATGTTGAGAGTAGAGACAATGTGATGGTATATTGATGATGTTTTGACATGTTGGGACAGCCCGAGTGTTCCAGAGAGGAATGCGAGGCTAGTCCGTCTTTTGGGGGAAACGATTGCACTATAAGAGGTGCAACGAGGTAAGGGAAAACCTAAAACTCATTGTGTATGTGATTTTGTGATGATAATTGTAGCATGAAACGTTTTGAGAAACAGGCATGTTTTACGAATTGTGATTGTTTATGAGTTGTAAACAAAGTGTGTAATTGTTTTACAAACCGTTTGAGTTTAAAATGTGAAACGATATTTGGGCTCTAAGTTAAGGCGTACTGAGATTTGAGAAATGCGTGCGTGTTTTACCGATTTGAGCTCGGTTTTGACATGTTTTGTTATGAGTATAAAAATGGGTTTTCAGATGAATTTATGAGAGAAACCATTATGAGCTTTACGTGAAGGCAATACGATTTTATATGATAATGGTTGTTATTGAGACTTAGACGTGTCATGTGATAACACATCAGGCCTTGCTCTGGTAGCATATAAGTCCGATATTCCTCCGCTTTGGTAGCGCGAGATGCCTCCGTTCTGGTAACGTGAGATGACCCCTGCTCTGGTCGCATATAAATTCGGTCCTTGCTTAGCTAGCATATAAGTCCGGGCCTTGCTTTGGTACAATGTAAGACCGATAGTGTGCATGAGGAGAGGCCTTGCTCTGGTAGCATGTAAGTCCGGGCCATGTTCTGGTAACACGTAAGACCAATACACCATGTACACGACCATATTGTCGACGTTCCCTCTTTTGAGGATGCCTGAGATGCGTAACTAGAGGAGATTATTTTGATGTGCCATGACAAATTTTTTTATCTGAGTTTTATTTGCCTAGTCTCCATTTTACACATGAGATTTTGTTTTGGTGGCTGTGCCACGTGCATTATTACTGAGGTGATTTCTATCACATTTTTATGAGAAAAGCCATTATCGCATCCTTATTTCCATATGCTTATAACTAAGGTTTTCATACTGAGCCATTTACTCTCATGTTTCTGCATGATCTTAGAGAAATGAGATGAGAATGATGTTTTATTAATTTCATGCTATGTTTTATACCGAGTTTATTGAGTTTCACTTACTAAACGAAATGAATGTGATGTGTGATTAATCATTTTTGTTAACGAGTCTCTTACCCCCTTATTGAGCGATTGGGAAGCTCACCCTATTTTTATATCCTCCCAGATTTCTTCAAGTGAAAAGAATTTTCCTACGACGTACAGAGTAGTGGCTAGTGGAGGACTTGAGCTCCAGGCCGTATATTGTATTTTGAGGTATATTTTAACATTTCATGTAGCCAGACTAAAGTTGTATTTTACAGACACTTAATGAACAATGATGTATAGGATGTATTAGGATTAATTAACTCTGTATTAAGGAATGTATATTGGTAAGATATATGAATTTTAGATTATGAGATCCTGTGGTGAAAGTTTTATAATTTATATATCATGATGCATAACACTGCACAGAAATGCACCCAGAATTGTCTATTGATGTAAATAAGTGTTATATTTGCCCTATTTTCCTCACTTTCAGGGCGTCACAGAGTTTATTTGGTATCAGAGCTTAGGGTGTTTAGTATTGTTAGTGTCAATTAAGTGCAATAGAGTACATCCCAAGTGTCTGTATAAATCTGGTCATAAACTGAAAATGAGGATTGAGATTTCAATCAAGTTTGATGTGTACGCGCAGGAAACGTATTAAGATTGAAAATATGTGGACAACAAGGTTGTTCGAGGAAGTAGGCAGAGCCACCTCCGCCACCTTCCCCATAATCGAAGAGTCCTAACTCTCGATTTAATCGGATTGAGACAGATGTGCGGCAAGTTTTGAGCAAATGGCAGCACTATTCACGTAACATTTTGGAGTTAATACCTCGGGTACTACTACACCACCACAAGGACCCCCCGCGTCCACAGTACAAATGGACCCGGTGATAATTCTATTTTTTATAGAATTATTTGTGCTTAAATTCCTAATTATTTACTTAATCCCCATATTAATTCCTTAATAATCCCCTGTATTTAATTAAAATTCCTATTTGTGTAGATAAATTAAATCCAGATGAAATTCAGTCATTTCAGATGAAATTGGGCTGAAAACGGGCTAAAAGAGACTGGACCACTTCCAATTTGCAGACCGAGTCACCAGTCGTTTGGACATGCGTAATGCCAGGTGTCGATATTTTATTTGCTCTGAAACGATAATATCAATAGACACCAAGCGAATATTCTCGAAAGCACACGCCGGGCCACATCGCACAACTAATTGGACAAAAAAACTGATGACGTGAAAATATCTACTCTGCAACAAATCAAAGGAAGACAAGTGGCCAAACAATGCCAACTCATCTAGGATGACAATTTACCATTGTACCCCTATGATTTGTGTATAAATAGAGCATGGTGGCAATTGAAAAATCAAGTAGTTTTAGAGTAGTTTTAGAAGTAGTGTAGGTAGGGTAAATTAGATTAGCCTAGGGGTAGATAGTTATAGGATATTTTAGAATTTATTTGTTATTTTCCTTTCCGGTTAACAATTTCTTCAAGTGTTTTTACTGTTCATGAATCTTGTTTAAGTTCATTTCACAGATTATTTTCATTTTCATTCAAGCTCATTTCAGAATCAGTAAATCTTCCATTTGTCAATGTTTGTTCACAAGTATTTTTCCTTACTTTAGCTCTCGGTTTCTTGTTTCTTTTTCCCGAATCACTCAAGCTTTGTTTTCTCTACCGTAAATCAGTTTGTCTCGGATTAACTTTCGAAGATGCATTCGGTTTCTGCTTCTCCCTGTATCTATGCTGATGGTTTTGGTGCTGGAATGTGGGCTAATGCTAGGCATTAGTTCACATTAAAGCAATGTGGAACCATTGTATTAGAAAGCTAGAAGAGGGGAAATCGATGGTGATGAGTGAGCTGCGGGTCAGAGATCATTTTGTCACTGCTGTTTTCTGTTGTCTTGTTAATCTCTCTCGGTTTTAATCTTCTGGGTTGTTTCATGTTTTTGTTCTTTCTTTTCTTGATTGCATTCTGACTTATACACATCTTATGTTCAGTTCTTGGTAGCATTTAGAATGTAGCTTCCATCTCTTACGGCATTTTCATTAGTTTTCGTTAATCGTCCCATTTTCTGCATTTTCTTCCACATATTAGTTAGTTGTTCATTTTCTGATTGTTAACGGATATTGTCAAGTTTTTATGAGTTTTATCGATGTAGAGTTCCATGAAGTAATCTGTATAAGCAAAGGTTCACCATTAGTTTCATTTCTACTCTTTGTAATGCCCTGTTTTAGTCATTGCTCACTGTTTTTATCAGCTTTGTGCTAACTAGTTTTGTGCTTTGTTCTTATTGTTGCTGAGCACAAAGTTGAGCATCGAGGAGGCTGAAGATGATGTTAGAATAGAGTACAGCTGCTGCTGATGAAGTAAACCCGTGACCACCGCCTGAACCGAGACAAACCAGCAGTAGCCAAACCGAGGATGCACTGCAGCAGAAACCAGGAGCAGGGGATTAACCGTGAACAACCTGGCAGCAGGAAGGCATATGCGAGACCTGAGGCAGAAGCAGTACAGACCTGCAGCAGACAGCAGGAGCTCACCGCAGGACAACGCATGGCAAATGCACAGCTGCAGCACCTGGAGAGGAAGACAGTACAGCAGGAGCAGAGGCGAAAATGGCAGAGCATTTCCAGGAGGAAGAAACGTTTACAGTGCACAGTGCACAGTGCACAGTACACTTGGAAATATTTTCGGGACCACTTGCTCTTTTATGCCCTAAGGCCTTGTTTGGCATTTTCCATTATTAGTTACTTAATTCATTTTTTCATGCATTAGTGTAGATTAATTTTAAGTTAGCTTAAGCATTAGGAATTTAATCTAGCATTAGGATTTGCTTAAATTAATTTAGATAAATTCATTTCATGCATTTTAAGTAGTGATTTCATTTCATGCATTTTAAGTAGTGATTAAGAATTCCAAATGTTGTTCATGCATTTTTAATTAGATTTTAGGTTAGTTCAATTTGCAATTAGTTTAATTACATGCATTTTTATTTTAAGCTTGTTTAAGTTTTAGTTTAATTAAGTTTATTGCTTTATTTTCATATTTGCATTTTATTTTAATTGCGTTATTAGTTTTAACTGTTTTAATTTTCTTTTGTAGGTTGTTTTTAATTGCTTGGAGTATTGTAAGTACTTTGAGCTCAGTTTTATTTTCTTTGTTTTATAGTTGTTATTATTTTCAGTAATTTAATTTTAGCTTAGTTGATCACTCACTTTAATTTCATAATTTGCTAGGATATACTTAGGGTAAAAGTAACCGGTAGTTAATTAGGCTAACAACTTCTCTGTGGGACGATAATTACGGGACTCAAATCCCATTATTACTTGGACGACCCGTGCACTTGCGGATAGATACCCCTAGGGTTCGATCAAGTTTTTGGCGCCGTTGCCGGGGAAGTTTAATTAGTCTTTAGTTAATATCGGTGAAATTATGCTTAGGTGTAATTCTAGCTTGTAAATATTTAGGGTGTAAATATTTAGAGCCTTAGCTTAGGTTAGTTAAATTTTCTCTTAATGAAAATTAAAAAAAAATTCAAAAAAAAAATTTAAGGACTTTTCGATGATTGCAAGCGTAGAGCCAGAAATTTTGATTGCTTTCCTCTAGATCCTAAAATCGAACGAAAAATTCAAAAGGACTCTAGGAAATTTATAGCTCCGCTGCAAATCATCATGACAGAAAATAGAAAAATTAGGACAGTCAGAGATTATGCAATGCCGACGATGGGGGGGTATCATTCCGGCATTAGGCCACCAGCTGTCCATGCAAACAATTTTGAAATTAAGCCCGCAATCATCCAGATGATCCAAACATCTTTGCAGTTCAGTGGGCTTCCTGACGATGACCCACATGCTCACCTTGGGCAATTCTTGGACTTATGCAACATATTTAAATATAATGGATTATCTGACGATGCTGTTAGGCTTAGATTATTCCCCTTCTCACTAAGGGATAGGGCGAGACACTGGTTAACCTCTCTGCCTCCAGGATCAATTTCTACATGGGATGAGTTAGCCCATCAATTTCTATCTAAGTTTTTCCCTCCCTCTAGAATGACCCAACTTCGTAGTAATATATCTTCCTTTGCTCAGTACGACTCTGAATCTCTTTACGAAGCATGGGAACGATATAAGGAGCTTCTTAGGAAGTGCCCTCACCATGGCCTACCTTTGTGGTTGCAAGTCCAAACCTTCTACCACGGACTTACAAGTCCAAATAGGACCATTGTTGACACTGCGGCAGGTGGAGCCCTGATGTGCAAAACAGAGGAAGAAGCTTACGAGCTTTTAGACAAGATGGCGGCTAACAACTATTTGTGGTCCTCGGAGAGGCAAATGCTAAAGAAGCCAGCGGGTATTTATGAGCTCGACACACTGTCTACCTTGACCTCTCAAATCGTTAATCTTACGAAGAAGGTAGAGTCGCTCAGTACCCAGCATAATCCTCCCACCAGTCCTAATCCGATTTATTCTGTCCAAAGTCCTTTTCCTTCCTGCGAGCTGTGTAGTGGTACCCACTCTGTAGATAGGTGTCCGCTCAACTTAGAATCGGTTCAGTATGTTGCTCCCCCTACGCAACAAAACAACCCTTTTTCAAATACCTATAATTCAGAGTGGAGGAACCATCCTAACTTCTTCTGGAGCCAAAACCAAGGGCAAACTTCTAATCCCATATCTATAGGACCCCCTAGTTTTCAAGCTACACCGGTTCAGGTACCACCACAGCCGCAATTTCAATTTCCACACCATCCACATCATCCATCCCCACCTCAATTTCAATATCATCCATCACCACCACCACCACCAGCCCCAATTCTATCACACACCAGCAGCTGAGAAGAAGCATACATTAGAGGAGATGTTCACGACTATCCTGCAAGATCAAGCTGCTTCACTTAAGAACTTAGAGGTTCAAGTGGGACAAATAGCTAGTGCTCTTAGCCAATATCCTCAAGAGACCCTTCCTAGTAATACTGAAGTTAATCCTGATAAGTAAGGGGAGGGTAAGGAACATGTTAGATCTATCACCCTTAGGAGTGGCAGAGAGCTAGAGGAGCCACAAGTTAAGTCCCAACCTGAACAGCACAGAGTTGAAGAACACATAGGTTCTAACGAAGCAGCTCAGAAAGAGCAGGAACATCAAGATCGGGCTGCCAAGGAAACAAAGCTAAGTGCTTCTTCATCTTTACCTTTTTCTTATTCATTGCCTTCCTCGCCCTCTGATTCTACAAAGTTGACGATGAGAGTCCAAGATCAGGAAGTGAAGTTTAATGTTTTCAAACCTTTGAAGCTCCCTGATGACTCTCAAGAGTGTTTTAAGATAGGGATTGAGGAGAATATAAGGCTTGAGCACAAGAATTCTCAAAGAATGAGGGAAGTAATGAGAGCTCAGGAGGATTTAACTGTTAACATTCTGTCACCATTTTGGCTAATCCTCCTGCTCTTTGCCCTGCTGCTGAGTGTAGTGTTTTTCAGCTGCATTTGAAGTGGTTGTGTTTTCACTTTCACTTTGTATATAGTTCTTTTTCTTTTTCTTTTCTGTTATTTCTTTCTTTGTTTGTGTTGCAGGTTTATTTTCTAGTTTTATGCTTTCAATCAAGCTTCGGTTGTCATCATCATCATCAAAAAGGGGAGTACTCTGTCCTGAACTTTAATTGTTTTATTATCTGCACACTGAGGACATTGTGCACTTTAAGTTTGAGGGAGGGGATACTACTTGAGCAATTTTCAAAAATTTGAAGCAAATTGAAAAAATTTTCAAAATGTTTTCGAAAATTTGAGCTTAAACTGTTTGATTTTAGGATGATTTAGTGCTTAGCATGTGGTTTTCCCATATTCCGATGATATGACCCCATGATTTAGTCTGACTTTGGTTGACTTAGAAGCATGATTATAGGAAAAGCATGAAGTTGAATTCTTGAATTTGTCTTAATTCTAATTGTGATTTCCTCATTTTATGCACATGTCATGTCATGAATTTGTATATTCATTTAGAGAAAGCTTATGTGGACATAGGGGTGCATTTGTTCAATTGATTTTGTGCATCATATTCTAGAATTTGTTTGATCTGATCTCGAGGTGAAATATTAGATCACACTTGATTAGGGAAATGATTTAGGCCATCTTTGGATCGTTTGAGCCTTTCTAGCTATCCTTGTATATATTTTATCCCTAGTCACCCATCTGGGCCAAATAAGCTTTTCTCTGTAAATACACCTGCGTTACTTTCCTTAGCCTAAAGTACTCTTTTCCTATCCCTTACCCCGAAAGCATGGAAAGTCATTGGATATATTTTGAGTTTTGTATATATGGGTATCAAGTGATAGTGAAAGAGTATGTAAAAAAACAAAATTGAAAAATGATGAAAAAGAAAGAAAAAGAAAAAGAAAAGAAGAAAATACAAAAATACAAAAAAAAAAAAGTTTAGCAAAAGAAATAAGTTTGGGGGAAATAATTAGAGCTCTTACACTAAATATCCTAGAAGGTAATGCATGTTAAGGGGTAACTGAACCTAAATCGACTTTATCATACCTTAACCCCAGCCTGACTTTACAAGCTTAATGAAGTCCTATTGATCTTTGATTTAGTGTGACTACATTAGTGGAGAGATTAGTGAAAAGCAAACTTATGGAAATGATCACATGTCATTGACTTTGCATTCACTATGCTTGCATAATCTGATCCGAATAATGTACTTTGAAGTGACTTTGACATTTTCACACACACACGAGGAGTCTAATTTGGGTTAGGACTTATGATTGGATGATTCTAAGTGTTTGACTTGTAATTGTGATTCTTTTAGATCATAGTCTATACTTTATCTTTGAGGATAATGTTGGGAAAATTATTATGTTGTGTACTTATCATTCCTACTACTGTTTTGTTTTGCTTGAGGACAAGCAAAAGCTCAAGTTTGGGGGTGTGATAATTCTATTTTTTATAGAATTATTTGTGCTTAAATTCCTAATTATTTACTTAATCCCCATATTAATTCCTTAATAATCCCCTGTATTTAATTAAAATTCCTATTTGTGCAGATAAATTAAATCCAGATGAAATTCAGTCATTTCAGATGAAATTGGGCTGAAAACGGGCAAAAAGAGACTGGACCACTTCCAATTTGCAGACCGAGTCACCAGTCGTTTGGACATGCGTAATGCCAGGTGTCGATATTTTATTTGCTCTGAAACGATAATATCAATAGACACCAAGCGAATATTCTCGAAAGCACACGCCGGGCCACATCGCACAACTAATTGGACAAAAAAACTGATGACGTGAAAATATCTACTCTGCAACAAATCAAAGGAAGACAAGTGGCCAAACAATGCCAACTCATCTAGGATGACAATTTACCATTGTACCCCTATGATTTGTGTATAAATAGAGCATGGTGGCAATTGAAAAATCAAGTAGTTTTAGAGTAGTTTTAGAAGTAGTGTAGGTAGGGTAAATTAGATTAGCCTAGGGGTAGATAGTTATAGGATATTTTAGAATTTATTTGTTATTTTCCTTTCCGGTTAACAATTTCTTCAAGTGTTTTTACTGTTCATGAATCTTGTTTAAGTTCATTTCACAGATTATTTTCATTTTCATTCAAGCTCATTTCAGAATCAGTAAATCTTCCATTTGTCAATGTTTGTTCACAAGTATTTTTCCTTACTTTAGCTCTCGGTTTCTTGTTTCTTTTTCCCGAATCACTCAAGCTTTGTTTTCTCTACCGTAAATCAGTTTGTCTCGGATTAACTTTCGAAGATGCATTCGGTTTCTGCTTCTCCCTGTATCTATGCTGATGGTTTTGGTGCTGGAATGTGGGCTAATGCTAGGAATTAGTTCACATTAAAGCAATGTGGAACCATTGTATTAGAAAGCTAGAAGAGGGGAAATCGATGGTGATGAGTGAGCTGCGGGTCAGAGATCATTTTGTCACTGCTGTTTTCTGTTGTCTTGTTAATCTCTCTCGGTTTTAATCTTCTGGGTTGTTTCATGTTTTTGTTCTTTCTTTTCTTGATTGCATTCTGACTTATACACATCTTATGTTCAGTTCTTGGTAGCATTTAGAATGTAGCTTCCATCTCTTACGGCATTTTCATTAGTTTTCGTTAATCGTCCCATTTTCTGCATTTTCTTCCACATATTAGTTAGTTGTTCATTTTCTGATTGTTAACGGATATTGTCAAGTTTTTATGAGTTTTATCGATGTAGAGTTCCATGAAGTAATCTGTATAAGCAAAGGTTCACCATTAGTTTCATTTCTACTCTTTGTAATGCCCTGTTTTAGTCATTGCTCACTGTTTTTATCAGCTTTGTGCTAACTGGTTTTGTGCTTTGTTCTTATTGTTGCTGAGCACAAAGTTGAGCATCGAGGAGGCTGAAGATGATGTTAGAATAGAGTACAGCTGCTGCTGATGAAGTAAACCCGTGACCACCGCCTGAACCGAGACAAACCAGCAGTAGCCAAACCGAGGATGCACTGCAGCAGAAACCAGGAGCAGGGGATTAATCGTGAACAACCTGGCAGCAGGAAGGCATATGCGAGACCTGAGGCAGAAGCAGTATAGACCTGCAGCAGACAGTAGGAGCTCACCGCAGGACAACGCATGGCAAATGCACAGCTGCAGCACCTGGAGAGGAAGACAGTACAGCAGGAGCAGAGGCAAAAATGGCAGAGCATTTCCAGGTGGAAGAAACGTGTACAGTGCACAGTGCACAGTACACTTGGAAATATTTTCGGGACCACTTGCTCTTTTATGCCCTAAGGCCTTGTTTGGCATTTTCCATTATTAGTTACTTAATTCATTTTTTCATGCATTAGTGTAGATTAATTTTAAGTTAGCTTAAGCATTAGGAATTTAATCTAGCATTAGGATTTGCTTAAATTAATTTAGATAAATTCATTTCATGCATTTTAAGTAGTGATTAAGAATTCCAAATGTTGTTCATGCATTTTTAATTAGATTTTAGGTTAGTTCAATTTGCAATTAGTTTAATTACATGCATTTTTATTTTAAGCTTGTTTAAGTTTTAGTTTAATTAAGTTTATTGCTTTATTTTCATATTTGCATTTTATTTTAATTGCGTTATTAGTTTTAACTGTTTTAATTTTCTTTTGTAGGTTGTTTTTAATTGCTTGGAGTATTGTAAGTACTTTGAGCTCAGTTTTATTTTCTTTGTTTTATAGTTGTTATTATTTTCAGTACTTTAATTTTAGCTTAGTTGATCACTCACTTTAATTTCATAATTTGCTAGGATATACTTAGGGTAAAAGTAACCGGTAGTTAATTAGGCTAACAACTTCTCTGTGGGACGATAATTACGGGACTCAAATCCCATTATTACTTGGACGACCCGTGCACTTGCGGATAGATACCCCTAGGGTTCGATCACCCGGTTCCTCCCGCTACTCAGCCCGATGACAAAAGTATGATCCGATTGAGGGACTTTTTGAAAATAAATCCACCTGCATTCAATGGGAGAAAGGATCCCGTAGATGCTAAGGAGTGGCTGGCTAAGTTGAGAGTTACATTTGACTATTTAGGATGCACTGATGCTGGGAGGGTTAGTATGTGTGCTTATATGTTAAAAGGGAGAGCTCGAGATTGGTAGGATACTACCTAGAGTATTCTGTTGTCCCGACATGATGTGATTAGCTTGGAAGAGTTTTAGAAGGCCTTTAGAGCCTAATATGTATCACAAGCTGTCTAGAGAAGGATGCAAGCTTAGTTTTCGAGTCTGGTATAGGGCGATATGTCTGTGGATGATTATGAGAGTCGATTTACCACTCTATTGAAATATGATCCAGAGACCTTTAAAGATGAAGAGCTCTGCACCGAGAGATTTGTATATAGACTAAAGCCCAATATCAGAGATCGATTGATAAGGCTGTGTATTACTGAGTTTGGAGATGCTTTGAGACGAACACAAGAGATTGATAGGGCTGTGTATTACTGAGTTCAGAGCAGTGACTAGAGATAAGGGAAAGAGGCCAGCGATCTCCCAAACAGATATTCGGAGAGGTTCCTTCAGAAGAGGAAGGATTGAGGCACATAAGGGCAGATTTGAGAGTCCCAGAGCTTATCCCATCATTAGGGAGACCCCTCGAGATGTCAGGCCTGAGATAAGGGTTTGTAAAGACTGTGGCCGACCCCATAAGGGAAATTGGACTGGGTTGATCCGTGGATGTTTTAGCTATGGAGACATGGGTCACAAAGTAAAAGACTGTCCTCAACCTCAGAGACCATATGCTCCAGAGCCTACCAGACAATAGCCTGAGAGAGTGAATCCTCCGAGAAGGGCCACTGCTGAGGAGAAAGGAAAGAAGCCCGTCACAGTGGGACGTCAATTTGCTCTGGATAAGGAAATAGTAGACGCTTGTGCAGAAACTATATGAGGTACACTCTCTGTCTGTAATCATAAGGTTCATGAGTTGATTGATCTGGGATCCACGCATTCATTTATTTCTGAGCATTTTGCATGAAGTTTGAACCTCTAGAGTATATCCTACATGTAAATACCCCTATGCTGAGTCACAGGGAACGAATATGATGTATAGAGGATGTGAAATAAAGGTGGGAGATAGAGTAATGTTAGCAGATCTAATGATGTTAAATATACATGGGTTCGATGTAATTTTGGGAATAGATTTGCTGGCAACCAATTGAGTGAGTTTAGACTGCTACACTAAGATAATAACTTTCTCCCTACCTGAACCTTACAGTGTACGTTTGAAATATTAAGGAAATAAATGTGTGGAATTTTTGTAAGAATTTGAAGTTTATGATGTTACCTTTTAAGAGTATTATATTTGCTTTTAATGTGAAGGTTATGAAGCACTCATCTCAGTTGATAATCGAGAACATTCGAGGATTGAGGATATACCCATAGTGTGTGAATTTTTGGATGTTTTCCCAGATGAGTTGCTCGGTTTACCATTGATTTGGCACCAGATACTCAGCCTATCTCTAGACCTCCGTATAGGATGGCATTAGTGGAACTAGAGGAATTGAAGAAACAACTATAGGAGTTATTGAATCAGGGATTTATTAGACCTATTGTCTCACTGTGGGGAGCACCAGTGTTATTGGTAAGGAAGAAAGATGGTAGTCTTAGACTATGCATGGACTACCGACTATTGAATAAAGTCACGGTGAAGAATAAATACCCATTGTCCAGGTTTGACGATCTCCTTAATTAGCTGAGAGGGGCCTCAGTCTTCTCTAAAATTCATTTAAGATCGGGCTATCACAAATTGAGGATTAAGGAGGAAGATATTCTGAAAACGACCTTCAGGATAAGATATGGCCATTATGAATTTTTAGTGATGCCCTTTGGTTTGACGAATGCCCCTGCAGCTTTCCTGAGGTTAATGAATGAGGTGTTCAGAGACTATCTAGATAAATTTATGATAGTCTTTATTAATGATATCTTGGTGTACTCTCGGTCTTATGAGGAGCACGCACAACAATTGTGGTTAGTACTTCAGATACTCCAAGATAAGCAATTATATGGAAAGCTTAGTAAGTGTGAATTTTGGCTGGATCGGATAGCTTTTCTTGGTCATATAGTTTTAGAAGAAGGAGTATCAGTTGATCCAATTAAAGTGAAGGCTGTGCTTAATTGGGAAAGACCGAGGACAGTTACAGAGGTACAAAGTTTCCATAGTTTCGCAGGGTATTATAGAAGATTTATAGAGGAATTTTCCAGGATTGCCGCTCCTTTGACCAAGCTCACGAGCTAGGAGACCCCGTTCATATGGACTGATCAATGTGAGCTCAACTTTCAAGAGTTAAAGAGGAGATTAACAGCGGCACCTGTGTTAACTATCCCTGAGGGATCAAAAGGATTTTCAATGTATAGTGATGCTTCCCATTAAGGATTTGGGTGTGTGCTCATGCAGCATGGAAGAGTGGTCGCCTATGGATCACGACAGTTGAAAGATCATGAGTGAAATTACCCCACGCAGGATTTGGAGTTAGCCGCTGTGGTATTTGCCTTAAAGATCTGGCGACATTACTTATATGGGGAAAGATTCCAGATTTTCACTGACCGTAAGAGTTTGAGAGATCTATTTGATCAGAAAGAGTTAAATATGAGGCAAATGAGATGGATGGAACTCCTTAAGGATTATGACTGCGAGATTTTATACCATCCGAGGAAGGCGAACGTAGTTGCTGATGCCCTGAGCAGGAAGAGTATGATATCTGCTATGATGATCAGGGAATGGGATTTATTGGAGTTGTTCGTCGAACTTCGAATCAGAGTTAGAGAGGTAGAGACTGGATTTCTGGCTAGCCTGCAAATAGAGCCCAAGATCTTGGATCGGATTAGAACTGAGCAGCGTGATGATCAGAGGTTGATTGATATGGTTAGCTAAGATGAGCAAACTTTGCAGACGAATCTCGTAGTTAGTAAGGATGGATTGTTGAGATTCAAAGGATGAATTTGTGTACCGGACAACGATACCCCGAAGAAACAGATACTGAGGGAATCTCACTGCTCGCGATGCACCATGTAGTCAGGGAGTACAAAGATGTATCGAGATTAGAGAAAGGTGTATTGGTGGAGTGGTATGAAGTGAAACGTGGCAGATTATGTGGCCAGACGTTTAGAGTGCCAGCAAGTGAAAGCTAAGCATCAGAAGCCCAGAGGATTATTACAGCCTTTACCTGTGCCTACATGGAAATGGGAGCATGTCACCATGGACTTTATTATGGGTTTATCGAGGACCCGAAGAGGTCATGATGCTATATGGGTCATAGTGGATAGACTGACAAAAAGTGCCCACTTCCTTGCCATCAAGAGTACAGATACATTGGATGCCTTAGTTGAGTTATATGTCAGCGAGATAGCTAGATTACATGGGGCTCTAGTGAGTATTACTTCTAACAGAGATTCTCGATTTACCTCCAGATTTTAGACCCAGTTTCATGAGTCCATCGTATCTCAATTAAGTTTTAGTATTACCTATCATCCTCAAACAGTTGGTCAATCAGAGAGGACTATTTAGACCTTGGAGGATATGTTGAGGGCATGTACGATGGATTTTAAGGGATCGTGGGATGATCACCTGCCCCTAGCAGAGTTTGCATACAATAATAGCTATCATGCGAGTATTGGAATGGCACCTTTTGAGGCTCTATATGGTAGGATGTGTAGATCCCCTGTAGCTTGGGAAGAAGTGGGTGACAGAAAGATAAATGCTCTCGAGCTTGTTGAACAGGCTGTACAGAGTGTGAAACTTATATGTGAGAGATTACAGGCTGCACAAAGTATACAGAAAAGCTACGCGGATGTGCATAGATGGCCACTCAAATTTAATGTTGGTGATGCAGTATTTCTAAGGATATCACTTAGTAAGGGTATCATAAGATTTGGAAAGAAAGAGAAATTGAGTCCTCGATACTTTGGACCATTCGAGATTCTTGAGAGAGTGGGAGAGGTAGCCTACAAGTTGGCATTACCCCCACAGATATTCGGAATACACAACGTCTTCCATGTATCTATGTTGAGGAAGTACCACCCGGACCCTTCTCATGTCATAGAATATGAAGAAATGGACATACAAGAGGACATGAGCTACACTGAAGAACCTATCCGAATCCTTGATAGGAAAGATAAGGTGCTTCAGACTAAAAGCATCTCATTAGTGAAAGTTTTATGGAAACATCACTTAATAGAAGAGGCAACTTTGGAATTGGAAAGCCTCATGAAGGAGAAGTACCCCCATCTGTTTGACGAGTCGAGTTGAATTTGGAGGACCAAATTCTTTACAGGTGGGGAGGATGTGAGACTTGAGAATTTTATACACATCTAATTATGTAATGTGAAACATGAAGTGTAATTAGATGAGTTAAATACTCATATATTGAGGTGGTAAGAAATGAAATTTCTAAGTATTAAATGAGAAATAGTCAATGTAGCAAACTATAGTAAATGTATATGGAGATTTTATGTCAAGTGTGCAAGCAAAGGGTGAACTATGAGGCCAGATCGATCTTGGAGAAGAGGGGATCAATCTGGTAGCCCAAAGTGACGAGAAATGAAAAAATTGGAACGAGCAAATCGATCTACAAGGAAGGCAGATCGATCTCCTTATGATTCTGCCTTAAAGGGATCGATCTCCTACAAGAGCAGATCGATCTTTAAATGTTTCTGTAAAATGTAATTGATCTCCTCACAAGAGACAGATCGATCTCCTCAAGATTATGAGATCGATCTTGCCCCCAACGATAAATCAATCTCCATCCAAGAGCAAATCGATCTCATGTGTTTCGCCTATATAAGGACCCCTGTGTTTTTACTGGAAATCATCCTTTCTCTCTCTAGAAAATCAAAATCTCTAGCTTTCTCTCTCCTTTAAAGCGCCCATTTCCTTTCTAATCAGAGGTTATGGCAAGAGGGAAAGTTGTTCCTCATCAAAAATTGAACAACATACTTGGAAATCGAAGGACGATTTAAGCTAAGGCGTGAGTTGAGCACTCCACAAGTTTTGGATAAATTTTTAAGCTTTGATTCTTGATTTTGAAGTAGATTTTTTCGATTGTGGCTGTAGATGTTGTGATGAGTGGGCTGAAAATGGATAGGGTTGTTAGAATCATTAAGGTATTGAGAAATTATGAGAATGTGGGCAATTATGCTCGATGTTGAGATTAGAGATAATGTGATGGTATATTGATGATGTTTTGACATCGTTGGGACAGCCCGGTGTTCCAGAGAGGAATGCGGGGCTGGTCTGTCGTTCGGAGAAAATGATTGCACTGTACGAGGTGCAACAAAGTAAGGGAAAACCTAAAACTCATTGTGTATGTGATTTTGTGATGATAATTGTAGCACGAAACGTTTTGAGAAACAAGCATGTTTTACGAGTTGTGATTGATTTATTGCATATGATTTTATAGCCGGTTGGGGTCCAATTTTTATGAGTTGTAAACAAAGTGTGAAATTGTTTTACAAACCGTTTGAGTTTCAAATGCGAAACAGGATTTGGGCTCTACGTTAAGGCGTACTGAGATTTGAGAAATGTGTACGTGTTTTGCCGATTTGAGCTCAGTTTTGACATGCTTTGTGATGAGTATAAAAAGGGGTTTTCAGATGAATTTTATGAGAGAAACCATTATGAGCTTTACATGAAGGCAAAACGGTTTTATATGATAATGGTTGTTATTGAGACTTAGGCGTGTCACGTGATAACACATCGGGCCTTGCTCTGGTAGCATGTAAGTCCGATATTCATCCGCTTTGGTAACGCGAGATGCCTTCGTTCTGGTAACGTGAGATGACCCTCTCTCTGGTAGCGTTGGGTGGCCTTGCTTTGGTAGCATATAAGTCCGAGCCTTGCTTTGGTAGCATGTAAGACCGATAGTGTGCATGAGGAGAGGCCTTGCTCTAGTAGCATGTAAGTCCGGGCCTTGTTCTGGTAACACGTAAGACCAATACACCATGTACACGACCATATTGTCGATGTTCCCTCTTTTGAGGATGGCTGGGATACGCACCCAGATGAGATTATTTTGATGTGCCATGATAGATGTTTTTATTTGAGTTTTATTTGCCTAGTCTCCGTTTTACACATGAGATTGTGTTTTGGTGGCTATGTCATGTGCATTATTACTGAAGTGATTTCTATCATGTTTTTATGAGAAAAGCCATTATCGTATCCTTATTTTCATATGCTTGTAACTATGGTTTTCATATTGAGCCATTTACTCTCATGTTTCTGCATGATCTTAGAGAAATGAGATGAGAATGATGTTTTAATGATTTCATGCTATGTTTTCTACCAAGTTTATTGAGTTTCACTTACTAAACGAAATGATTGTGTTGTGTGATTAATCATTTTTATTAACGAGTCTCTTACCCCCTTACTAAGAGATTTGGAAGCTCACCCTATTTTTATATCCCCCCAGATTTCTTCAAGTGAAGAGAGTTTTCCTACAACGTACAGAGTAGTGGCTAGTAGAGGACTTGAGCTCCAGGCCGTATATTGTATTTTGATGTATACTTTAACATTTCATGTACCCAGACTAAAGTTGTATTTTACAGAAATTTGATGAACAATGATGTATGGGATGTATTAGGATTAATTAACTCTGTATTGAGGAATGTATATTGGTATGATATATGAATTTTAGATGATGAGATCCTGTGGTGAAAGTTTTATAATTTATATATCCTGATGCATGACACTGCACAAGAATGCACCCAGAATTGTGGATTGATGTAAATAAGTGTTAAATTTGCCTTATTTTTCGCGCTTCCGGGGCGTCACAATGCCTCACGTGATATCATATAGTCTAGATTGACCAGGGCAGACCCAAAAGAGGGGTTAAGCCTCGATTTGTGATTTAAAAACAAAATGTGGTTTTAATGATAAGTTTTACTAAGTTTTGATAATGTGTTAAACCTTTAGGGGTTGTTTTATGATGAGTTTTTTAATGTGTTGAGCATGAGACGTTGACATGATGATTTTTCATGTTTACATGCCTATTTTCATGTTTTCAGTATGTGATATATTTATATACATGTGGCATAGTTTTAATTATGCCTCATGCTCTGGATATAAATGATTTTTATATCATGACATTATAAGCATGTAGTAGTGTAGTTATCTACTTGCTTACATTATTGCCTTACTGAGCAAGTTGTGCTCATCCTTTTCTTCCCCTCATACAGAGTACTTTTAGTAGAAGAGAGCGATAGTTGTCTTGCATTCCTGTTGTCCGCTGCTTCCCATCAAGTCAAGGTATACACACTTATATAGTTTTTGTATCTGAACATGTAAAAGCACAGTATTGTATATGGATGAAATATCGGGGATGTAAACTTATGTAAATATAGTTATGAATGTAATTAGTTAAAGTCAAAGGACAGTAAATCCTAATATGTAAATACGATATGGAAATGAATGTTAAGGTAAGTAACATGACAAGAAGGAATAATGTCGACTCATAGCCCAACTGTTAGTAGTGAAATTGTTCACGACGGGTAAGGAAATGAAAAAGCGAAAAATTTATAGTGATTTTTAGGAAAAAGAGGTCGTGACAAAACAAATAGGAATTACGGTGGGACTAGGGATATTGGGCTAGTTGTGGGAGCCCTTTAGCTATAAGGGGTGGTTACTGCTATAATAGAGGGTGGTTGCAATTGGGAAAGACATGATTTCTGTCGTTTTCAACGGAGCCAATTGTTAATATCTTTAATTGTGGGTATAGAGGTTACTAAAGGCTCTGATCGTCTAAGCGTGTCTGTTTCAGACCTGCAAAACTGGAATAGTGAGGAAGGGTGTTAGAGTTATGCCTTTGACACTTAGGTCAATAAAGAACTTGAGAAAGGATGCATATGATAATGGAAGATGGAAAAGGTAAGATAGAGAGATGGCTAAAGCTCTTGGAAGAAAGGCGAGATGTCAGATCCGAGTTTTCGATTTACGTATATAGCTTGTACCTTATGATTCCTATGTGTACGAACATTTTATTTCATAGTTGAATCATAAGAAGAGTATTTACTATCATGCAATCGACAATTTAAGAAATTAAAAATGCATGTAAGCTACATAACAGCAAGATAAGGGTTCAAGTAATTTTCGAGCAAGTACAAGGGTAAAACGATCAATTGACCAAAATTCAGTATAAATCCGATGAGAAAATTTCATTAAAAATATGAAATCGAGAAATCTTGATCAATAACGAGGCAAATATTGAATTTCGAGTCCAACTGATCGAGATATGAATTTATTTAATATTTTTAGAATTTTTGTCTCGAAAAATGAGCCCAAAAATATTAGAAAAATATACCGAAAAAGTAAAATCGGACTGATAAATTCATTTACGGACTAAATGAATTTAATAAAAATGTTTGAGATATTTTTGGGATATTTTAAGATTTTTAATATTATTTTAAGGATTAAAATAATATTAAAAATATATTATAAAGAAATTGAAAAAAAAAAACAAAATCAGAGAATTGGAAAGAATCGGGGAGAGAGAAACGAAGCCGACCCGAGGAGAAATCTTCACCGGTGATGAACCAGCGGTCGACGGCGCGAGAAGTGCTGGGCAACGGAACGACCGGCACCGGGGGAGAGTTCGACGGCCACCACGCGCCTGGAATCGCCGTCGATGAGGAGATCGAAGACGGGGGAGGCCGCGAGAGAGAAGGGTAAATCGGGCGGAATCCGGCGTCGATTTACCCCAGCCCAGGCCAAAAGAAGCCTCTAGAGGCGATGCCGAACCGTTTGGCGGTGGAATCGGTCGGAGAACCAGTCGGACGACGCAGGAATGGCGAAAGGAGCCCTGAATCAGTCGGTCAGTTCAGTGGAAAGTGACTGTGCTGAACCGGACCGGACCGGTTCAGCCAAGGAGAAAAGGTGGAAAAGAGGGAAAAAAGAAAGAAAAAGGAAAAAGAAATTTTTTGAGAATTCACCGGACTTCGGGTAAGTCGATACGAGGTCAAAAGTGACCGATTTAATTTCTGATAAATTTATTTAAATTATATTTAATCGAAAATTGACCCGGAGTTAAATATACAAAATTGTGTAGTTCGACGATTAATTCCGAACGAAAGCCCGATCGAACTTCGATTCGCTCACCATCGCACAATCTCGGGTAAGTAAAGCTCATTTACGACAATTTATGTGATTTATGCGTATTTAAGATTTAATTTACACATTTCGGATTAAATTTCGCAATTAGTGAAATATATTCAAAATTTTGAAATAAATGTCGTAAATGATATACGGGCTATCCAAAGAGCTTGAAATAAAGCCCAATGGGTATTGATAAGCCCAATGAGTCAATAGACCTTGATAAACGGGCTTAATACGGATTAAGGCCCGATTAACGTGATTAAGGCCCATTAAGCGTAAACGGGCCCATTTTAGTGAAATGAACTGTATTAAATGTGTAATACAGTAGGAAAAGTGTAATTAACTCAGTGAATGATTAAATGCAGCTCTAGAGTCATATTAAGAGTTGACCGGACTGCCAGATTAGAACAGCACAGAGGAAGAGAGGTCACACGACGTGATCCGAGGTAGGGGACTCTTGCAAGTAGCTAGAGATATCTGTGCATATTTTCGTTGGATTTTACATTCACTGAAATTGTTTGAGGGTCAGAGAAAATCTATAATAATTATAAGGACCCGATATGGGTAAATTATAATTTTGCCCATAGTTAGGCAAAAAGTTAAATTTTGGGAAAAGTGGTAAAAAGCATGGAAATGATGTTTTGAGTGGTTTTACTGCTGTGTAGCAGAAGAGTAGGTGGATGGGTTAATGTTTTGAGGTCGATGTAAACTAAGCACACTTTATAGTGCTGATTTTAGTGATTTTTAACATCCCTGTTTTTAAAGAGCCATCTACCGAATTATGTGGAAACAATCCTGCTAGAGCACAACTCGCACTTGATTTCAGATGTTTTTCACATACATTAGTGCTAGAGCAATTAGCTCGTACTCTAGTTTTACATGAGATGCATGACAGAGTACTGGAGCGTTGCTCGCACTCGATTTTTCATGATTTGTACATGACATCGTACTTGAGCGATTTGCTCGTACTTGATTTGTAATGAGAACTATGCATGACCTGGTGCTAGAGGTTTACTCGCACTAGTGTTGATATTTTGATATGCATATACAGTGTTTTGAGGCAGAGCGTTGACTGTGTGTTACACTCAAGACGCGCACTGTAGTTTTTCGTGATATATATACATGTTAGAAAAATCGTGACGATTTCCTCCGTGTAGACTGAGTGTCACACTGTCGAGATGTTCTCACGTGGATTTAGAGACGTGGCATTGATTCCATAGTATGACGGCTAAGACCTATGGCAAGCACCCCGACTATGATGTATTTCCATGGTATGAGAGGCTAAGACCTATGGCAGGCACCCCAACCATGATGGGTCTATGGGTGTACGTTGTACCGTGCATGTGGCATGGAGTACATTGTACCGTGTTTTGTGTTCTGGAGTTGTGGAGGAGAGTGTTGATAGCTGGCGGTTGTGATGGACTGACCCCCCCACCTTACAGCAGTGATTGCCCCGTACACCGAGTACTGTGTTGCCTGGGATCACCATTGTTAGGATATGGCCATAGTCCGGAGATGCTCTCTTACGGTAAGATCCTTAAGCCCAACATCCTTAAGCCAGAGTGGGCGAGGAGGCTCTGTTCGGCGAGGAGGCTCTCTTACATAGTCTGGAGAAATTGCATTTAACCACTGAGTCTCGCATGATATATCACATGTGTTTTATGATACGGGTAGACCTGAGGGATAGGTCAGAACCCGATTGATTTGTTTGTGTTGTGATGAGAAATGCCATATTTACTGTGTTTTGAATGTAAATGGCATATTTTATATAAAGGCATTCTTAAATGATTAAATATGCACTATTTTGCACAAATGCCTCTGATTGATAAACCAGCATGTGTCTAGTACATGGGATTTTAAATCTGTACTATATTATATATATTTTAAACATGCTTTTGAATTGAGAGAAGGAAAGGCAAAGCACTATTTTCAGTAGATAGTATGAATGTCTACTTGCTTGCCTGATTTCCTTACTGAGCGCGTTGATAGCTCATCCCATTCATTTTCTCCAATCTCTATAGATTCTCGTCAGTAGATTGAGTCGGCTGAGGTATTGCATTCCTTTGGACCGTTGCCACTCCCCATCTAGCGAAAGGTATACACATGCGTACTCTTTTGTATCTGAACAATGTATAAACACAGTGATGTACATGGTTTTAATGTTGGGGATGTAAATGTAATGATGTAATTATATTAAGTATATGAATTTACTTATGATATGAATGTCATGTATGTATGATACGTGAAAGAATGGTAAGATATGTATGGATGAGAGGACTGATGCCTATTCACAGCCCAACTGTTAAGGAGAGAAAGGTAAGTAAAAAGTGAAAAATTTATTGTGGTTTTTGGTAAGTCGCGTGTGGGAGGAGGGCGTGATACGAGATCTTGATCGCCGAGGGTAGTGAAGGGTTAATTTCCTCAACGGTTGTAGCTTTTTTATACTTGATTTGTTTGTCATGAACGTCCATTCTCACGGGGCTCTAAATGTCAATCAAGTGATTCATATGACTATCAGATTTGTCAGACATTGCCTCTCAAGTGGAGTAACTAGAGTTACAGGTGAGAGATCAAGCTTGAGTTAGTGTCATAGGCCTTGAATGGTGGCATTTGGGTTAGTTGCTTGAGTTGCCGCCTGAGCTAGTGGCTTAGGCCCTTGTTGACAGCATTTATATCAATTTGTGACCTATCCTTGACATTTGGGCTTCCAGTTGGTGGTTTTATGGGCCATAATACGTTTAAAACATGTACAACTACCTAGCTAACTTGAGTTGTATTACTGAAATTAAAACCTCAATAACTATTATGCTGAAAAATGTCTTTAAAAAATCTTACTATTGTATTTATTATTTTGGACAGATGATCACATGATTCATTTTGTTTTTTCTTTTTTTTATATATAAAAGAAAAAAACTTGGTTCAATAAAATAGATTAAACAAATACTATAAAGTCACTTCAAAGTATTCTACTTACACAACAAAGGTTGGAACTTTAACATTTTTATACCGAGAACAGCATGCTCAATAAAAATCTCAAAGTTCAAAACTGGAAATTGATATTTGAACTGACGGACAGAAAGAAGCAATCTGAAAATTACAAGCCACCAACTGATATAGACGGCATCAAAATATTCAAAACAAACAGAGAAAGAATTACTCTCATTGCAATAGGGCACCAGCGTCTTCAGGAATCCAAGTTCTTGAAGCTTTCTGCATATTCGTGAAAATAACCAACAATAACAGCATCAGCATGGCAAATTAATTCCGTAACTTGAGACCTTTTCTATCCTCATCCCCGCTGGTGACAAGAAAATATAGAACCCTATGAAAGCTACAATAATAAATTGCATTGGGTACCCATTGTGTACCAGCACTTCATCTATCCCAATATGATAAAAAGAGAATTCCACTAACAAATCGTTTTGTAAGATTATTTCTTTTGGGGCAAATTAACCACTAAAATTAACATTCTACCGATATCTATCATATAAGCAAATTTTTATTCAATCCAATGCTCTATCATTTTAATCAAAAATAACATTTCTTTTAATATATATTAATAATTGAAATTTTATTATTATGAAAAAACTAGTTAAACATTTCAAGTAATTTAAAATGTAAAAATCTTAAAATTTGATGTACATGATTACAATAATATAAAATTCAATGATCAGATCATTTAAAAATATATGAAAATATATAAAGCTAGATTAATTTTACACTAATATAAATGCATCCCTCCTTAGACAGATACAGTAGCTAGTTTCCATCCGGTGCCCTGGTAGCCTCATCAATTTATGCTTGGGCAGTGTCCGTTTTAGAATTCAACTCTCAGCGGTAAATCCTCAATAAGCCTGCCCAAGAATACATTTTCAAGTCTTTAAAGTCAGTTAATAGCTATCAAATTTGAAACATCCCCATCATTTGGTAAAATGATGGAATGACTAGCATTTTTGGCGGCTCCAGAAAACCGTTGACAACAAAGCTACTGGTATAACAAGTTGTAGGCTGGTAAATCCTGTATTCTATGCACATCATCCAAACACAGTTCTCTCTGCAGTTGTGTGCGTGTTGCTTGTAAAACCTCCTGCAGGAAGGAAAAAACTAGAGAATTAGGCCTTGAAACGTCTCATCCAAAAAAGAAGAATAAAAACAATGAAAGGTGAAATTACACTAATAATTTATATTAAGCAAAATAATAACATTCCGGAAAGGAATTTTCAAGGAGCCAGCGTTAGAGGGGAAAAAATATCATTCACAATAGTCAAGAAATTCAAAATTTTTTGGTCCTTTAGACATTAAATTAGACAAAAAGGATATATTCTTCTATATAACTAAGCTCCATCCCACCCTAACTGGGGCAATTAATGGCGGGAATTCAGGGCCTTGCATATTTGATTGCTGTTCTGGACCATTTCATGCATCAGGTTGTTTTGATGTATGAAAAGGTGCATTCTTATGGTGACTGACTGAGATCAGATATCATCATCATAAAAGAATAGTTTTCAGAACATGACACAAGGAGTAAAATGCATCAATCAGCCATGCTTTCATGCAATATTTCATTTTCATTTGCTACCTTTAAAACTGAAATTTTCGGTCCAAAACCTTCTAAGATGTTCTAAATGCATCTATTCCATCAACCACCTTTAAACATTCAACGGAATATGCCACATTAATGCCACATTAATGCCACATGGATGCCCACATGGCACAAACCCAGCTCAAATTGAAAAGTGGGCGTACCTAACTTTAGCACTTGGACACTGACATAAATCCCCAATGGCATTGAGGTGGCAGATTACATCAGATTTTAGTGGCGGTTAATGGGATGAATAAATTTGAAACATTTTTAAAAGCTCATGGATGCGAAACTTGAGTTTTAAAGGTTGCAAATGAAAGTAAAATACTGCACAAAGATCATGTCTGGTGCAATTTACTCTGATACAAGCAAAGCTGTTGCATATTGTAAATGCCTAGTCACCCATACATGACACATCACTAGATGTACTGATTGCCTATAAATCCTTTCACAAGCTTTTATGATGAAAAATGACTTCCACATAAATTAATGCAGCATTTTTTCTATCCTGTCACATAAAAAAATGGAAAAGGAAGAGATAAATGGACAAGTTGGATGGTTTGGGATTTCATGTAGAGCAGCATTGGAATGAAGGTAATTTCTTTCTTAAAATTGCATAGTTTGGAACTCCAAATGAGTAAGGAATTGTCAAATGTGAATGTGGAAATGTGTGTGCAAGGGAGAGAGAAACAGAGAGAGAACTACATTGAACTCCATGTACGAAGCATGCATAGCAAGCCACTGAGCATCCATCATTTCAAAAGCTATACAATATAGTACATCGAAGGCTTCTTCATCTTCTGCAATTTCAAACAATCAGATCCGAGATTGAATACAGAGAACTGAGAATTTGAAATCAGTTTCATAGAGCCAAAAAATGCTTGCGTGTAAAGTAATTAGATCCATGGTTCTATTACCTCCTAATAGTTTTAGGAAATTGAATCCTGGGAGGCTTTTTGGTTTTGCTGAAAAATAAAAAAGAGAGAGGATGTTACAGACCAGCTAACACATTTCATTTCTATGGTCTTAAAACTACAAAGATGTTTGCATTCTCACTAAATGGATCCTCTAAACATAGCAGAGCATTCAGAAACTAGTACTCTTTACTCCTTGGTAATAAATATATAGGATGTGATCAATGAAAATATCAGGATGAAAGTTTGTCAGAACATATGGATAGTCCACTGAATCTACAGCACCAGACTTTCATGGTCTTTCTCATGAGTAGAGCAGAGGATGCTCAAGAATTACTGGACAAAGAAAACTGTTGACAGAAACAATCTTAAAACAATATTATAGATTATGAATTACAAATGAAAAATGTTTTTCACACACTAGCCGGTAACATGGAGTTTATCTTGTGCTTACTTTTTTAATTGAAAATAAGTGAACATGTCAATGACAAACAGTTAATGTTGCTGACAAACCTGAATATAAATCCAACATTTGAATCAACATAAAAGATATATTGATGCCAGCAACGGCGAATGGGTATTCCCAAGTTGCTCTATTTCCATCTTGCTTAAGTAATAACCTAAGAAAAGATGCCTTCATTTTGTATTTTTATAATTAGTAAAAAGTCAATTTTCTTGCAGAAATTTAAACTCATAAAAGACTAAATATAAACAGAAGGCTTACCGGATAAGTTCGGCCATAAAATAGCAAGTTTTCCAGAGAGATAAAACCACAACCCCTAAGGAGAGAAGTTCACTCTTAGACAACATAAAATTTTGATTTTCAATACAAGAATTTGGGTAAAAGACAGTTTTACCAAGTGAGTAGTCTGCAGATTACTGTATCTTATTTGTTGGATATCCTTTCCAATTCTTTTAGGTACTTCTATGACATTAGAAAGAAACAAAACTTTTACCAGGGTGTATTTGCAGATATGTTGGAGGTATAAATACCATTCTTCATGCCTTCAACAGTATATGCAGAACACATTCATCCTGTGGGATGAAATTATGACTAAAAGCTGCTATTAATGACCAAATCCCACTGCTAAGATGATATCCTTGAAAATTAGATATTCACCATAGATTTGTAGAATTATGTGAAAAAAAGGCTAAAAAGAACATAATGGAAAACTTTATTCCTATATGATGTTTATATGCACTACAGAAGAAACTTATTCCTACCGTCAAGGGAATGATTAGAGAAGAATTCTAGGCAAGATGTTTCCCTTTTACCATGATTTATTGTTGGTAAGGTATGATAGTGTCTTAAAAGGTCAGAAAAAATAGAATGAAAAAACTGTACCTAAAGTCAGTTGACGGATTTGGGCCTTGCCACCCCATTTCTTTCCACTGTTCAGACACCAAGCCTTTCAAAGCAACATTAGGAAATGCAATATGCCACAATGCTCTGAGAGCTTCCTGTCACACCAAAGGACCATAAGATCAACAATCTACTAAATTTATATGGCATTAAATCAGATTAAAATGAAACACGACAAAGGCAGAAGACCTGAAACCATAACCACTTAAAAATGTTAAAATAAAAAATTACATAGCATATCAAAATACTTAGATATGGGATTTTGCAAGAACTCTCAACTACTTCCTCCCCAACCAACCCCACCCCCCCCCCCCCCCCCCCCCCCCCACAACCCCAAAAAATGTATAATAATAACAATAATAATAATAATAATAAAAAAAAAGTTAAAAAACTAATCCTCAGATTTAAATCGAGAAAATGATCTGCTGTTTTTAAGTCCATTTTGGTTCTTTCAGAATGAATAAATTGATCCAAAATTAGTTCTTGTCCACTAAACCATAGACTGGGAAAATCCGATTGCCAAAGCAATGTCTTCTGATAGACAAAAACAAAGTTGATATTTATGATGCGTAACGAAGTTTGGTCAAAGTTAATAAAATAAAAAATAACCTTGGAGAGAAAATAAGGATGATAGAAGTATGATGAAGGTACCTGATGGTCAGGACGAGTCTCATCAAAAGGTATTAGTAGTCGTTCTTGAAGCTTCTGCAGTCTTTGTTCCTGGTCAGAAGTAAAAAAAGCTAAATGTGTGTGTATAGTGTATAACAAATCACCCCAAGAAAATCAGTTACTATAATTCTGCATCAAATTTACATTGTAGCAGGACAAGTGCCATAAATTCTCTCAGCAGATCTTCAAAATGAAGCCCTAAGAAATGACAGAAAAGCAGTTCAATTCTACTCAAGTAATTCTAATTTTCAATTGTCAACAGTAGGGGAATTGTTTACATGAGAATGCTGCAGTCAATGTCTTATAACAATGTGCATACACATTATACAGAAACAAATAATTATATAATGAAAAATACAATTACATATAAAAAAGTTCGAAACATATCACTCCAATATTTCTAGTAACTTTTTAAACTACCTGAATAGGAGTCAAAGTATAGTCAAAAAACTTCTCACTGCGCTTATTGCTTAAGCGATTAAAGAGCCCTCCTATCCATGACCGTGATCCAACCATAGCATTAGCTACAACCATAAAAGACTGATCAGATATATTAGAGGACGAGCTGTAAATAAAATGATTTGCAAGTCAACGTGCATTTCAATGTTGAAATGGTTGACACAACCTTAAGCATTGCATGTTACACATTTGGAATAGTTGTACTCTGCTTAATTTCTCTATGTTTCACATATTGAGATTTGAGTCGGAGGAAAAGATAAAAGAAAGTACAATAAACCTATAAAGAATCAATCCTAATAAAGAAAGCTAGAAAGACTGGATAAATTTCTAGGAAACCAAATTTGCAATTAAGAATAGGCTTATGTTGTGTTCTACACGTTGAGAAATCAGACAGTTCCAACTAGTTAAAGTTTACAATTGTTTTCCCTCTGTTTGGCAACATAAGCTATGTCTTAATGTTCATTTCGATAAAATTGTATATCACCTAAAGAAACGTACATTTTCAGAAACATACAAGGTCAATTAAGACCATACTAATTTGTCAATCTTCAAAGAGAAATTCAGCCAACATAGGAATTCTGGAAAAAGTTATCAGGAAAATCTACTCACTAAAACATTGAGCCAACTGTGATATTATGTGAGAGGAACTGTGTGTCCATTCCAACTCTTCATCGCCCTTCTTTTGTCTCCAGTAAACTTCATCCTCATCAACCTACATTCCATTTTTCAGCGCACTATTCAGTACCAAATAGTTGCATAGGACAAAAGAGCCATTGACCTGACAGAGAATGCTAGGCTGAAAGCCTCATGATGGTTTAAGGTACAAATTTATAACAACGTTATATAATTTAGAGAAAAAAAAATAACGAGATTTGCCCAGAGGCAAGCACAGAAAAGAAAGAAGGAAACTTTTAGGCAGAGAGGCAGATATTGTCAAATATCATTATGATCAATTGATTCAGCTAAAATATTACAATATACAAAAGATAATAACAAACACAGGTTAAGCCAATTAATAGCCTTACATCGGCGAAATTGATCAAAATTAGAGAGAGACAGAAAAAGGGGGCGGGGTGGGAGGATTACTCTGTGAAGAGAAGAGCAAGAAGGAAAGCATTGTCGACGCTTCCTTAATCTCATCAGCGGACCAAAAATAAAGGATTAGATTCTTACATTCTTTTTAACTCAAAGCAAAAGGAAGAGAAAATGAAAAGAAAAACAAAAGGTCCATAAAGGATTGAAGAAATGGGTAACAAATAATTGCACTGAACTCATGCTACATTCCGTTCCCATCTCAATCTCATTCATCATTCCATCTCTCTGAAAGAAAGAGAGAGTAAGAGAATGGAATAATGACACAAATACAAAGATAGCCAGAAAATGGAAACAGAAAACTTTTTTGTTGAGAGAGCAATCAAAGGATACTTTTCGCATAACTTTGCATCCCAAAAGAACAAAAGCTTGAAATAGAAAAGAAAGAAATGAAAAGAGAAAAAGTCGTAAAAGGAAATTGTATATGTCTCTTCTCTGCAAAACATGGACATGCAGACAAAACTCACACCCCCCACAACCGCACGCATTAGGAAAAAAGAACAAGTAAAAAACTTTTACCTTGAAAGGCTTTGTCTACCTGTTATTGCATGTGTGTTGGCAACGAATGTTGATGATTGTTTCCTTGGGGGGGGCGGGTTGGGAAAAAGGGTGGGGCCAGAATGGCTGAGAAAGGAGGAGGAGGAGGAAGAGGAAGAGGAAGAGGAAGAAAGAAAAAGAGAAAGAGAAGGTGAAGAATGGCAGCATGTTGTTTTCAGGTGTAATTTGCATAGAAGGCCTGGGGGAAGTTGGGAAGCTGCCTTTGGTGTTTGTCTCTCTCTGCCAAATATGGCAATTGAATCCACACAGTTCCCTGATTACCTGCCTTCATCGTCGCACTCGGGTCGGTTGTACGTGTTTTCACAATTGCTTCTTCTCTGGCCTTCTGGTTTCGTACGCTCAACCCTTTCCTAACTTTGCACAGTCAACCTGGGGCTGGCCTACAAGGATCATATTGATGCTGAATGCTGAACTTTTGGGACGTCGAAAGGTCAGATTCAATAGGTTTTTTTATACCATTCTATAACACAGGCATAAAAATATATAGGAATAAAAAATATTAACATGATATGAATTAAAAATTAATAAAAATTATAGATAAATATAATAAAAATTAAAAAAATATATTTTATATATGATATATTAATATAAATTTTAATATAAATATTTTGAATTTTATATAACACGTTGAAATAATATGATTTTTTGGATCTATGGAGTAAGATACATACACTTCAAAAGTGTATAAGATATATTGAATTTAATAGGAGTTATTATAGGGAGTGAATTATATGAAGTCATTAATTTTTACACAAATTTCATTTTGATCATTAAATTTAATTTGTTTTAAGTATGTCATTGAAGTTTATTGATTGTAATCATTTTTTATAGATTTTATTCATCCAAATGAACAAAAAATAACGTAGTTGCACATACACTACCACATCAATTAAAATTTATGTTTTTTTTTCTATTTTTCTTTAAAAATATATAATTATGATGTTTAAATGAAAAAGAAAAGTCTAGAAGATTACTGTTCATCATTTTGATTGATGTGTAATACTTTATATTCTTATGAGACATTCCTATTATTTTTCAGTTATTTTCTCTATTGAAATTTATTATAATGTTTAAATTAAAAGTAGTTAACAAAATAAGTGTTGTTATCTGAAACAATGGTGGCGAATTGTTGACGTCTTCTCTTCGGATTCTCTGTCACGTGTTGTCGAGAGTTTCTGCAAGAAAGAAGAAGATCAGAGGAACGCAGGGGTTCTCCCCTGCGTTTGCACTCCGATGCTTAAGTCAGACAGAGAGTTTGGCATAGTTTTTGTATGAAGTTCTCAGATCTGGTTTATGAATCATATCTGACCCCTATTTATAGGGGTTTCTCTGTCATTAATTACGCATATTCCATTTTCATTAAATGCCAGATTCTATCATGTCTATACATGTTTTCTTCGTGCGCCACTTGGAGCACTTTTTTTTTTATTCTTAATATCATGCACAACAATTGTTCCCTACTCTTTCGATAAGTATAACATTGCAGAAGAGTACATATGTTCTCATCGTAACCTCATGTCAAGTCCTTACGTTAGATTCTGAAGTCGAATTTTCATCGGAGTGTTTAGTTTACCTAGCGCATTTTTTGCTTCAAGCCCTTATTTGAGTGCTTAGCTTACCTCGGGCATTTTTCATTTCAAACTTTTGCACTTTTTCTTCGTGGCTTAGCTCGCACATATTTCGTTTCAATTCCTTTTATATAAATCGTTTAGCTTAGCATAGCTTTCGTACCTAAGCCTGGGAGCTTTATCCAATCTATCAGGTCTAGAAGAGCTCCTTTCAGGTACATCTCTCTCTTTTTCTTTCTTCCTTCACTTCTCGTGATTGTACCATCTTCATTACATCCTCTTGGGCTACATACTTATTTACTCGAGCACATAAATCTAAGATGATTGTGGGTTGATCAAGAGACTCTTATAGCATTTCAACTTTTGTTCCTTGTAGCATTGCTGCCACAGCTACTCTAACTTGTAAATCTTTCACTTTTAGAGTCGTATCCCAAAAATGATCAATATAACTTTTCAACGACTCCTTGTTTCCTTGCTTGAGTGTAAGCAAGTAGGTCGCGTCCTTTTTTCGCTGGGTATTGATCATGAAGGCTTTCAAAAACTCGCTTCGTAACTGATCAAAAGACGAGATGGAACTTTCTTTTAAGGTATGCCCCGTTAACGTGAGCGAAAAGACTCTACACACTATTTCATCCTCCCATCCATGAAGTATCAAGGGAGACTCGTAATTTTGCATATGGTCATACGGGTCGGTTTTGTCAGTATATGTAAGACCCGATATTTTCGAGTAAATTTAAAAATGCAAAAGGACTAAAATGGTATTCCCGAAAATTTGCAAGGGCAAAATGGTCGAAAGACTAATATTCGGTATTAATCGGGACAAGAAAATTTAATTTAAAATAAGAGAATGAGAAATCTTGATCAATGACGAAGAAATAATTAAATTTCGGATTAAATTGATCAAGATATGAATTTATTGGAATAAACCGGGATTTTCGTATCGAAAAATAATCCCGAAAATAATCGAAAAATATACCGAAAAGGTAAAATCGGACTGAGAAAATTATTTACAGATTAAATGAATAAAATATAAATTTTTTTAAGGATATTTATGCATTTTAATATTATTTTATTGAATAAAATAATATTAAAAGTTAATTATAAATAAATAAATAAAATAAAATAAAAAAAAAAAAAAAAAAAAAAACGAAATTCTGAAACAGAAAGAAAAGAAACAGAGGCGAAAAACGAAGCGAGACCGAGGGAAGAAGAGAGACTCACCGGCGAGCCACCACCGGCGAGGCTGAGGGGCCGACGAGGGTCGGCGAAGGTCGGCCGACCTCGGGCGAACCACCAGCGGCCAGGACGCGCCGTGGAGTCGCCGGAAAACGTCGGAAACGGAGGAGAAGACCGCGGGGGAGAGAACCCCGATTCGCCGGCGATGGCTGTGATTCGACCCCAGCCGAGGCCCGATTTAGGGAGCCCATGCCATGGCGCGTTGAATGGCACCGGAATCGGCCAGAGAACCGGCCGGACGGCGCCGGCACGACCAAAGGGAGCCTGGACCGGCCGAACCGGACAGAACCGGCCGAACCGGACCAGACCGAACCGACGGTCCGAACCGGGTTGAACCGGACCGGACCGGTTCAGCCAAAAAGAGAGGGAAAAAAAGGAAGAAAAAGGGAAAAAGAAAAAGAGAAAAAATTTGGGAAAATTTCAGTGATGCAATCGAGCTTCGGGTAAGTCGGTAAGCGGTCAAATTGACCGATTTAATTTTTAGAATATTTAATTTGATAAATAATCGACTGAAAGTTTACCCGAAAATATATTTAATTGTGTAGCTCGACAATTGGCATCCACTGAGAGCTCGAGACAGCCTCGATTTGTGTACGATCATGGAATAACGGGTATGTGACCCTTATTTACGACAATTTTATATCGTTATGCGTGATTGATATTTAACGCATGAATTACGGATTTAATTTTCGTATAAATGAATTAAATTCTAGAAATTGGGATAAATTGTCGTAAATAATTCATAAGCTATCTGAGAATTTAGAACGAGGCTAAATAAATATTGATGGGTCCAATGAGCCCAATAGGCCTCGATAAAGTGTGGTAAACGGGCTTAAGGCCGATTAAGGCCCATTATGGTACAATCGGGCCCAATATGGGTAAACGGGCCCAATGATTTAAATTAAGCCCAGAAAATTGTGAAATACAATTAATTGTATTGTATTTGACCTGATGAATGTGTATTCGCAGTGCCGGAGATTTGATTTGGATTCAGAGCAAATCGGACTGCGTGACGAGACATCAGTGGAAAAGGTCAGACTGTACAGAAAATGAGGTAAGGGAATTGTGTGAGTAGCTAGAGGTAGCTACGCATATTTTAATAGTTTTTCTGTACACTGAGTATGTATGTATACATGGATATTGTATAATGATCCTAAAAATGGTTTGAATGATTTTAAGGATCGAAATAGGTGAAATGTCTATTTTACCCCTATTGAGGGAAGTTCACCTAAGGATGGTGAAAGCATGACATGCATGAAATGCATGATTTAAGGATTTTTGATGATTAAGGAATTTTATTGGTTTTAATCAAAGCAAAGCGATAGATTGGCCAGAAATTGTTTAATTTCACAAAATAACACTACGTAGGTGTTATTAATAATTAAATGGAAATTTCTTTGGAAAACGGCCAACTATCAAGTTTATATGGAAACAGGTAGTGCCGACACGTAGTTCGCACTATATCTGCGTTTGTGAATGTGCATAAATGTGCTTGAGCAGTTGCTCGCACCGACTTATGTGACATCATATGCATGAAATGTGCTAGAGCATGGTGCTCGCACTGATTTTTAATATTGTGAAATGAGAGCTGCTGGAGCCTAGCTCGCACTCTGTTTTGACATGTTTTGACATGTTTTGATTTGTTTTGACGTGATATGCATAAAATGGTGCTGGAGCGATTGCTCGCACTAGTTTTAATGATTTGACATGCATGAGAGATGTTGGAGCTTAGCTCGCATCCTGTTTTGATTAAATTATGCATGAAGCCGTGTTGGAGTGTAACTCGCACGAGATTTGATTTAATTATGCATAAAGCCGTGCTGGAGTATAACTCGCACGAGATTTGATTTACTTGAGCATTCATTTGTGCTGGAGCGTTGCTCGCACAAAGTTTTATATGGTTTTCATAATTCATTTGAATGCCGTACTGGAGTTTTTCTCGTACGAGGTTTTCACTGAATTTATATACATATCCGTACTAGAGCGTTGCTCGTACGTGGAATTTACATGAAATTATAATCAGTTTAAGTCGTACTGGAGCGCTGCTCGTACGTAGATTTCACTGATTTTTATGAAACCGTGCTAGAGCTTCGCTCGCACGAGGTTTTCAGATATCATGAATATGCATGGAGCCGTGCTTGAGCTTCGCTCGCACAGGGATTTATATTACATGCATATAGCCGTGTTGGAGCCTCCTGTAGACTGTGTGTCACAGTGAGATGATATGCTCACACGTGCATTCTGAGACAGATGATATGGGTGGATAAGACCTATTACAGGCACCCCTGACTGAGCTTGGGTTCACGGAGTACTTTGTACCGTGTATGTCACGCGGAGTACGCTGTACCGTGGGGATTGTTGGAGTGGAGTGGCATTAGCCACGAGGCAGCAAGCCTTGCCCTCGCAATCCTGGTGTTATGCTGTTCTGGCGGGTAGGACGACCCACCTCCCGTTTCAGGTGTGATACCCCGCACACTAGGTACCGTGTTGCCAGGGATCACTAGGATATGGCCATAGTCCTCGATGTTACTGTTAATTACCTGATTGTCTCACATGATATAACTTATGGTCTGTTAGACCAGGGTAGACCCGAAGGAGGGGTCAGGCCCCCGATTTGATGATTTGATGATTTCAGATGATTTTATGATATGTGACCCTGAAAGAAGGGTGGTTTTATAAATCAAGATTTATAATGAAATATAACAAACTGTTTTATGAGTTTTGAGATGATTGACCCAGAGGGGTTATTTTATACTGCGTTTTAAATGAATTGATTTAAATGCAGTGGCATGATGTGTTTTTCCATGCTTTCATTTGAAATCCATGTTTTGTCTTACATGGTATGAAAGATTGCATGATCTTGATTAAATTCATGCTTAATATGATTTAATGATGTCACATAAAATGCTTTGAATGCATGAGTTACATGATTTATATATGCACAAATAGTTTTGGATGAACTATGGCATTGAATATGCATGACTTTGTGCTTGATGATTTTAATGAAAAGAAATGGATTTAAGGGCATGGCATTATGAGCATGTAGATAGTGGAGCTATCTACTTACTTGCATAATTGCCTTACTGAGCGTGTGGTTTGCTCACCCCCCTTATTTTTCCATCTTTTCAGAGCACTTGTAATAATTATTGAGCGGCTGAGGACTTGCATGCTTAATATCCGCTGCTTGCTGCTTCCCATCGAGAGACAGGTATACACATTTGTATGGTTTTGTATCTAAATATGTAATGCACAGTACTGTAAACGGATATTATGTCGGGGATGTAGAGTCATGTAAATACCATTGGGTATGTGTTTATTTAAAGTAAAAAGGATAGTAGACTCTGATATATGATTATGGGAATGAAATGTTAAATAGTGTGAGGTGACTAACACCGAATCATAGCCCAACTGTGTTGTAGGATGGTCACGACGAGAGAAAAGTAAGAATTAAATAATAAATGAAAAAGCGAAAAATTTACTCTGATTTTTAGGTAATTCGGGTCGTGACAGGTTTAATGGTATCAGAGCTGAGTTGGCCTGATATGAGTCGGTGTTAGTGGTTAAGAAGTTTACATCCCCATGTACTGTGCATTGTTTAGATACAATTGTGTATATCGAGATGGAGGTGCAGCTAAGAATTTGATTTTTAAATGCAAGTATAGACTCATGAACTGATAGCCGCTATGGTTGAGAGGCGAGTACACGAGCTCAAGGCCGTTGAGGTAGGCCCATGAGTTGTACTGAGTCGCCACATGAGACTCGAGATGAGAATGACGTGGAGGCTGATATAGAGCATGCTCCACAGAGTCTGATAGAGAGATCGGATAGAGTCTGACAGAGAGATCAGACAGTATTGAGATACGCTTCACGAGGTTGGAGCGGAGTGTGGAGAATATTTTACGAGCTAATTGCTCAGAATATGTATGAGATTTGAGGGCGAGTTGGAGCATTAATTGAAGTTCGCTCGACCCATTTGAAGAGTTAGACGTCCAGAATGGACATGGAAAAAAAAAATTCTATATGAATTTCGGTGACAGAATATCCCGGACATTGTTTAAAGAAAATTACAGATGACATTATTTACTCTGACCCAGAGGAACATGTTGATTGACGAGTATAATACTCAGTTTATATTCCTGGGCAGATGTGACTCGGACACGATAAACAGTGAGAGTCGAGATGTCTGAAAGTTCATGGAAGGACTCAGATTATCAATTAGAGTCCGATTTGTCTGTTAGACATCACTACCTATGCCGAGGCAGTGCGCAGACTACAGTTGTGTTAAATAAGATTATAAATTGCGCGCCTCTGAGATTGAGAAAGGTAGTAAGGGCCAAAATAGAGACAAAAGAGAATAGAGAATGACAAAGATGTCAGAACAAAAAAAGGTAGTTTGGTAAAAGTTTAGAGTTGATGAGTCACGGGGTAAGATGATTGGAGGCCCCAGTGTATTTAATTTCAATACTTTTGAGGGGTATTGTGATTTGAGGACCCCGACCTGCTACGTAACAGTATGACAGAGTAGCAGTGTGAACAGTGTAAGATGCGTGGTAGTTACCACGAAAATAAGATGTTGGACGAGGGCGAGTGTATGCCTTGGACCAGGACACTATTGATGTTTCATAGGATGTGGTGGAAGATACCACACTGGTTAAGAATAATGAAATAATTATTTTAATTGATCCTGGTGCCACGCATTTATTTATACCGCCTTCAATTGCTTATAAGTTAGTGAAAAATGTGAAGCCTATACCTTTAAGCATGAAGAGGATGATAGTTAGTTGATTTTCACTAACTGAATATGGGTATAAGGATTGTAAGTTTTCACACGTAATGAAAGAGTTAGTTATAAGTGATATATTAAAGGAGATATATTGGAATAAGATATGTATGCAAGGTAAGGATATCTTCGATATGCAAAGTAAATTGGATTAAGCGATAAGTAGTGAATATGAATTGCGACCAAGGATAAGGGGTGGATAAATTTACACCCAGTATGTGGTCAAATCTTAGGGTTAATAAAGGTATTTTAAAATATCTCCCTGCCTGAAGATTTGACAGCGTCTAGAAGCGCACGCATAATCTATAGATTGAATTCGACGGTCATAATATATACATTAAAATTTGGGTACCTTTGCTGGTAAGATAAAGAAATATAGAATTTGATTAATCATGAAAGTTTAAAAATTAAAATTTTATAAAAGCCGTTAATATAAGAGGAAGGAAACGACGTGGGTTAGTAGCTTGACCATAAGCTATTTCAAAATGACGTTTCACGTTGATACGTACATAGGTCAATGACAAGAGTGATTGAATTATTAAGTGGAACTCAACTACATTAAGGTATTTAAACCTTACCTGGACCGATAGGTTGTCATCTACAGCGATGATATTATGATGTATTCGAAGTCCAGGGATGAGTATGAGTAGCAACGGGAAACTGTCTTACAGACGAGGTGTTGAGAGTTTCTTGAAATGGGCTGCTCAGTTGAGATGTCTCGTTTGGAAAAAGATTTCATACGAGTGGTATAATAAGTATGAAAATGGCTTCAATGAGTTTTGGTATATTGGAGTAATGAACTGACCACCGTAAGTATTCTTACTATAACTAATAGCTCAAGAGGTTCCAGTGTGAATGGATACCTCTAAATAAGGATTGAGCTATGTATTGATGTAAAATGGGAAGATAGTCGTTTATGGATCTAATTAGTTCAAGGACCATGAGAGAAACTATCCGATCCATGATTTAGAGTTGGCAGCCGTAGTGATTACACTGAAAGTATGGCGCCACCACTTATACGGTAAGAAATTTCGAGTATGCACTGATCGTAAAAGCCCCAAGTATCTGTTTTAACAGAAAGAGTAGAATATGAGATAACCAAGAGGGTTAGAGCTTCTAAGGATTATGATTGTGAACATTGTACCACCCAGGAAAGGCTAATGTAATGGCTGATGCCTTGAGCAGAAAGAGCATCGGGATGGTATCACATGTGATGGTCAGGGAGCGAGAGCTGCTAGAGCAGTTGTGAACCTCAGTAGTGATGTGATCCCTTCTGATGATGACGGTGATTGTGTGACAGCTAGCCTGAGGTTAGAACCGGATTTGAGTGACCGGATTTGCCAGGCTTAGCGTGATGATCGGCATGGTGTCGATAGTGTGGGTCAAATTCAGAAGGGTATAGTGACAGAGTTCACAGTATATGATGATGACTTACAGAGGTTCAGAGATAGTATAAGTACTCCCCAGGACTACAGTTGATGATATAGTGTTATTGTCAGAAGCTCACTCTTCGGGATATACAGTGCATCCGAGAAATAATAAATATATCAGAATCTCTGAAAAATGTATTGGTGGTCAGATATGAAAAGAGATATTGTAGAGAATTGCGAAAAAGTGTCTCCTATGTCAGCAGAGCAAGGTAGAGTAAAAGAAGTTGCAGGGTTATTGCAGCCTCTACCTATATTGACACGAAAATGGGAACGAGTTACCATGGATATCGTGATGGGTTATAGAGGACCCTAATGGATCACGAGGCTATCTAGGTGATAGTCAATAGATTGATTTAGTCTACCCACCTTCTGGTTATGAAAATCCCTAGATACTCTATGTGTATAGGCGGATTTATGTGTGTGGAATATTGTGAAACATTGTGTAGCGTTCCAGTGAGCATGGTATCAGATAGGGATTCCCGCTTCACTTCCCACTTCTGGGAATATGTTCTTGGAAGCTATGGGACCCTGATTGCGTGTTAGCACAGCTTCCACCCTCAGACAGATAGTCAGTCAGAGAGGACTGTACAGGTTCTGGAGGATGTGATGAGAGCGTGTGCCATTGATTTTATGAGCTCCTGGAATGATCAGTTGCTACTAATCAAATTCGCTAGTGATGACAGTTGTCACTTGAGTATCGGGATGAGATTATATGTGGCATTGTATGACAGTAGGGAGTTGTTCCCTGACTTGGATAAGAGAAGTGGGTGACAAATAGAGAATTGTTCCCGAATTGGTAAGACAAACCTCTGAGTATGTTCAGTTGATTTGAGAGAGATTAAGAACACCTCAGAGCAGATAGAAAAGACTATGCTGACAAGAGACAGGAAAGCATTGGAAATTCACCGAGGGTGAATCATTATGTTGGCAGTAACAAGATTCGGATAGAGATATGGGACAAGTGGGAGGTAAGACCTGTAGGTTGGCATTACCACTTGGGTAAACAGGCATCCACTATGTGTCCTATCTTATGATGTTTCGAAAATAATATCCGGATCCAGTATATGTGATCGGATATGAACTCTAACAGTTTAGCTCAATGAAAGAGTAATGTATGAAATCGAGGTGGTTATTAAAAATGGAAAGAGAAAGTGTTGAGATTTGAGACGATCTCCCTATTTAAGTATGATGGTAGTATTACACTCCGGAGAAAGTCACTTGAGGATGACAGTATATGATACGATAGATATACCTGGAGTAAATTATGGACTCATTTACTTGGTTCTAATTTGGAGGACCAAATTTTTTAAGTGGGGGAGATTGTAAGACCCGATATTTTCGAGTAAATTTAAAAATGCAAAAGGACTAAAATGGTATTCCCGAAAATTTGCAAGGGCAAAATGGTCGAAAGACTAATATTCGGTATTAATCGGGACAAGAAAATTTAATTTAAAATAAGAGAATGAGAAATCTTGATCAATGACGAAGAAATAATTAAATTTCGGATTAAATTGATCAAGATATGAATTTATTGGAATAAATCGGGATTTTCGTATCGAAAAATAATCCCGAAAATAATCGAAAAATATACCGAAAAGGTAAAATCGGACTGAGAAAATTATTTACAGATTAAATGAATAAAATATAAATTTTTTTAAGGATATTTATGCATTTTAATATTATTTTATTGAATAAAATAATATTAAAAGTTAATTATAAATAAATAAATAAAATAAAAAAAAAATAAAAAAAAAAAAAAAAACGAAATTCTGAAACAGAAAGAAAAGAAACAGAGGCGAAAAACGAAGCGAGACCGAGGGAAGAAGAGAGACTCATCGGCGAGCCACCACCGGCGAGGCTGAGGGGCCGACGAGGGTCGGCGAAGGTCGGCCGACCTCGGGCGAACCACCAGCGGCCAGGACGCGCCGTGGAGTCGCCGGAAAACGTCGGAAACGGAGGAGAAGACCGCGGGGGAGAGAACCCCGATTCGCCGGCGATGGCTGTGATTCGACCCCAGCCGAGGCCCGATTTAGGGAGCCCATGCCATGGCGCGTTGAATGGCACCGGAATCGGCCAGAGAACCGGCCGGACGGCGCCAGCACGACCAAAGGGAGCCTGGACCGGCCGAACCGGACAGAACCGGCCGAACCGGACCAGACCGAACCGGCGGTCCGAACCGGGTTGAACCGGACCGGACCGGTTCAGCCAAAAAGAGAGGGAAAAAAGGAAGAAAAAGGGAAAAAGAAAAAGAGAAAAAATTGGGGAAAATTCCAGTGATGCAATCGAGCTTCGGGTAAGTCGGTAAGCGGTCAAATTGACCGATTTAATTTTTAGAATATTTAATTTGATAAATAATCGACTGAAAGTTTACCCGAAAATATATTTAATTGTGTAGCTCGACAATTGGCATCCACTGAGAGCTCGAGACAGCCTCGATTTGTGTACGATCATGGAATAACGGGTATGTGACCCTTATTTACGACAATTTTATATCGTTATGCGTGATTGATATTTAACGCATGAATTACGGATTTAATTTTCGTATAAATGAATTAAATTCTAGAAATTGGGATAAATTGTCGTAAATAATTCATAAGCTATCTGAGAATTTAGAACGAGGCTAAATAAATATTGATGGGTCCAATGAGCCCAATAGGCCTCGATAAAGTGTGGTAAACGGGCTTAAGGCCGATTAAGGCCCATTATGGTACAATCGGGCCCAATATGGGTAAACGGGCCCAATGATTTAAATTAAGCCCAGAAAATTGTGAAATACAATTAATTGTATTGTATTTGACCTGATGAATGTGTATTCGCAGTGCCGGAGATTTGATTTGGATTCAGAGCAAATCGGACTGCGTGACGAGACATCAGTGGAAAAGGTCAGACTGTACAGAAAATGAGGTAAGGGAATTGTGTGAGTAGCTAGAGGTAGCTACGCATATTTTAATAGTTTTTCTGTACACTGAGTATGTATGTATACATGGATATTGTATAATGATCCTAAAAATGGTTTGAATGATTTTAAGGATCGAAATAGGTGAAATGTCTATTTTACCCCTATTGAGGGAAGTTCACCTAAGGATGGTGAAAGCATGACATGCATGAAATGCATGATTTAAGGATTTTTGATGATTAAGGAATTTTATTGGTTTTAATCAAAGCAAAGCGATAGATTGGCCAGAAATTGTTTAATTTCACAAAATAACACTACGTAGGTGTTATTAATAATTAAATGGAAATTTCTTTGGAAAACGGCCAACTATCAAGTTTATATGGAAACAGGTAGTGCCGACACGTAGTTCGCACTATATCTGCGTTTGTGAATGTGCATAAATGTGCTTGAGCAGTTGCTCGCACCGACTTATGTGACATCATATGCATGAAATGTGCTAGAGCATGGTGCTCGCACTGATTTTTAATATTGTGAAATGAGAGCTGCTGGAGCCTAGCTCGCACTCTGTTTTGACATGTTTTGACATGTTTTGATTTGTTTTGACGTGATATGCATAAAATGGTGCTGGAGCGATTGCTCGCACTAGTTTTAATGATTTGACATGCATGAGAGATGTTGGAGCTTAGCTCGCATCCTGTTTTGATTAAATTATGCATGAAGCCGTGTTGGAGTGTAACTCGCACGAGATTTGATTTAATTATGCATAAAGCCGTGCTGGAGTATAACTCGCACGAGATTTGATTTACTTGAGCATTCATTTGTGCTGGAGCGTTGCTCGCACAAAGTTTTATATGGTTTTCATAATTCATTTGAATGCCGTACTGGAGTTTTTCTCGTACGAGGTTTTCACTGAATTTATATACATATCCGTACTAGAGCGTTGCTCGTACGTGGAATTTACATGAAATTATAATCAGTTTAAGTCGTACTGGAGCGCTGCTCGTACGTAGATTTCACTGATTTTTATGAAACCGTGCTAGAGCTTCGCTCGCACGAGGTTTTCAGATATCATGAATATGCATGGAGCCGTGCTTGAGCTTCGCTCGCACAGGGATTTATATTACATGCATATAGCCGTGTTGGAGCCTCCTGTAGACTGTGTGTCACAGTGAGATGATATGCTCACACGTGCATTCTGAGACAGATGATATGGGTGGATAAGACCTATTACAGGCACCCCTGACTGAGCTTGGGTTCACGGAGTACTTTGTACCGTGTATGTCACGCGGAGTACGCTGTACCGTGGGGATTGTTGGAGTGGAGTGGCATTAGCCACGAGGCAGCAAGCCTTGCCCTCGCAATCCTGGTGTTATGCTGTTCTGGCGGGTAGGACGACCCACCTCCCGTTTCAGGTGTGATACCCCGCACACTAGGTACCGTGTTGCCAGGGATCACTAGGATATGGCCATAGTCCTCGATGTTACTGTTAATTACCTGATTGTCTCACATGATATAACTTATGGTCTGTTAGACCAGGGTAGACCCGAAGGAGGGGTCAGGCCCCCGATTTGATGATTTGATGATTTCAGATGATTTTATGATATGTGACCCTGAAAGAAGGGTGGTTTTATAAATCAAGATTTATAATGAAATATAACAAACTGTTTTATGAGTTTTGAGATGATTGACCCAGAGGGGTTATTTTATACTGCGTTTTAAATGAATTGATTTAAATGCAGTGGCATGATGTGTTTTTCCATGCTTTCATTTGAAATCCATGTTTTGTCTTACATGGTATGAAAGATTGCATGATCTTGATTAAATTCATGCTTAATATGATTTAATGATGTCACATAAAATGCTTTGAATGCATGAGTTACATGATTTATATATGCACAAATAGTTTTGGATGAACTATGGCATTGAATATGCATGACTTTGTGCTTGATGATTTTAATGAAAAGAAATGGATTTAAGGGCATGGCATTATGAGCATGTAGATAGTGGAGCTATCTACTTACTTGCATAATTGCCTTACTGAGCGTGTGGTTTGCTCACCCCCCTTATTTTTCCATCTTTTCAGAGCACTTGTAATAATTATTGAGCGGCTGAGGACTTGCATGCTTAATATCCGCTGCTTGCTGCTTCCCATCGAGAGACAGGTATACACATTTGTATGGTTTTGTATCTAAATATGTAATGCACAGTACTGTAAACGGATATTATGTCGGGGATGTAGAGTCATGTAAATACCATTGGGTATGTGTTTATTTAAAGTAAAAAGGATAGTAGACTCTGATATATGATTATGGGAATGAAATGTTAAATAGTGTGAGGTGACTAACACCGAATCATAGCCCAACTGTGTTGTAGGATGGTCACGACGAGAGAAAAGTAAGAATTAAATAATAAATGAAAAAGCGAAAAATTTACTCTGATTTTTAGGTAATTCGGGTCGTGACAGTATAAGTAGCCATATATGGCATCTTGAACTTCTTTGGCAATAGCTTGTCCATAATCTCAAGACAATATGGGATTCACCAGCTTTTTCTTCTCCAGAATCATTTCTATGACTTTTTCCATGTTCTTCTCTGATTCTCGGGTTGAATGTGTTCCCCTTTCCTTAGTATTAAAAGAGTCCGAGTCATTTGAATGAAATCTCCTTCTCCCGTGTCTTTACACTGGATGCTTTCTTCTAATACCTCCCATTCCAAGATTTGGCCTTGAATCTTCGAAATAGACTAAGGAGTTCAAACTGTTCTGACCATTAGACTGCTGCCTTCTTTTTTGCGAAGGGAGGGCTCTGCCTCCCCTGCTCCCTAGACCGATGAACTTTGAATTCATATCAAACTTTGCGGCAGAGTTTATCTCCCTCACCCTGACGACAGGGTCTTGAGTACTGATCCCTGCAACAGGGTTCTGAAAATGTACCGTAGGGTTCTGCTCCCTCAGCCCTGCGACAGGAATCTAAATCTACGCTACAGGGTGCGTGGCATAGTCTTTCACGCAGCAGGGTTTCTGGCAGCAGAGTACCCAACAGGATCTCTCGCTAGGCAGAGTACGTGGCAGGGTCTCGTGCGGCAGAGTGCGCGACAAGCCTCACGCTGCAAGGTGCGCGACAAGCCTCACTCTGCAAGGTGAGCGGCAGAGTGTGCGACAGAGTGTCACCATGTGCGACAGGGTCTCACGCGACAGAGTGTGCGATAGAGTCTCGCCTTTACGCTGCAGGGTCTCACGCGGCAGAGTCTAGCGCGACAAAGTGTGCGATAGAGTCTCGCCTTTACGCTGCAGGGTCTCGCGCGGCAGGGTGCGCAATAGGGTCTCGCGCGGCAGTGTGTGCGTTAGAGTATCGCGTGACAGGTGTGTGGCAGAGTCTTGCGCGGCAGGTTCGCAACAGAGTGTGCGCAGAGTCTGCGGCAGGGTGTGCGGCAAAGTGTAGAGCGGCAGGGTCTCGCACGTCAGAGTGTGCGGCAGACTCTCGCGCAGCAGAGTGTGGGCGGCAGAGTCTTGTGCGGCAGAGTGTAAAGCGGCATGGTCTCGCACCTCAGAGTGTGCGACAGACTCTCACGCGACAGTGTGTGCGCGGCAGAGTCTTGTGCGGCAGACTCTCGCGTGGCAGTGTGAGCGACAGAGTGTGCGCAAAGTCTGCGGCAGAGTGGCAACAAAGTGACAGAGTTATGGCAGAGTGCTCGATAGGGTGCGCGACAAAGTGGCAACAGAGCGACAGAGTTGCGGCAAAGAGCGCGACAGAGTTGCGGCAGAGTCTCTCCCTGTGTTCGAAACTTTGAAAGGCCATAACTTTATGCTCCGTGGTCTGATTGAGGTGAATTTTTTTTGAATCCATGTAACTTTTCAAGATCTACGTGATAATAAATTGCCAAAGGCAATTTGCCCGAGATTTTTCCCTAAAAAATGTCGTTTTGGCTTCAAATTTTGATTTTTTTCGTATTATTCATCGGTTCTAGTCCCTCTCGAACGTGTCAGTACCATAGCTTTTTTTTTTTCTTTTGATTCCCACAGACGACGCCAATTATTGTTACCTGAAACAATGGTGACGAATCGCTGACGTCTTCTCTTCGGGCTCCCTGCCACGTGCTGCCAAGAGCTTCTGCAAGAAAGAAGAAGATCAGAGGAACGCAGGGGTTCTCCCCTGCATTTGCACTCCGATGCTTAAGTCGGACAGAGAGTTTGGCATAGTTTTTGTATGAAGTTCTCAGATCTGGTTTATGAATCATACATGGCCCCTATTTATAGGAGTTTCTCTCTGTCATTAATTACGCATATGCCATTTTCATTAAATGACAGATTCTCTCATGTCTATACATGTTTTCTTCGTGCGCCACTTGGAGCTATTTTTTTTTTATTCTTAATATCATGCACAACAATAAGAAAAATTAATATTTAATATTCAAATATACCATTAATGTTTATAAAAAAATAGAATTAAGCTTTCGATATTTAATTACATGAAAATAAATTTATTACGTTTTATTTAAAGTAATTAAAATCTATACGTTTTAGAATAACAGAATTAAGTATATTTTTGTTAAATTTCTCTAATTGTCGTTATCTTTGCACAGGTGATAGCTGATAGCTGATATGGCTTAATTTGCCATGTGGTCAAAAGACATAGAATTTCTTATCACAGGTAATATTTGCTGATGTGGATATATATATATATATATATATATATATATATATAAATATATATATATAAATAATATTTTTCAAATTAATATTTTTCAAAATTATTTTTAAGGGTTTTTCAAGGTTTTTGTAGGAGTAAAAAAGTAACTTTGAAAAAAACTAATTTTAAAAAATTATATATCCATGTCAGCAAATATTACACGTGGCAAAAAATTTTACATCATCTGACCACCTGACAAACCATGTCAGCATCCTTATCAGCTGCCACATGTGCAAAGATAATAGCACTTAGGCAGATTCAACGAAAATATATTTAATTATGTTATTCTGAAACGTTTAGGTTTTAATTGCTTAAAATAAAACGTAATGAACTTATTTCCATACAATTAAACGTCAATAGCTTAATTCCATTTTCTGGTAAACGTTGAGAGTATATTTGGATATTAAGCCAAAAATTAAAATTTAAACAATATAGTCTAATGGTTGTTATCCCTCCTTATAAGGTGATAGATTTAGGATTAGAATCTCCTTTTCTCATTGTACTTCCTTATGAAAAAAATTAAAATTTGATAATTAAAAAAAACTTTGGGTAAAAATTTAATAACCATGCATATAATTTACTTTTATCTTTAGCCTAGATTTTTTTAGAGCATTTTACTCACATAATCTAAAAATTGTTTTTAAATCAATACTTATATATAATTTTTTGACTTGGTGAATTGAATTATCATTTTTCAATTTAGATTTCTAATTTATTAACTTATGGCAATACATGTGGCATAATTATCTATTAAAATTTGTTTCTAATTGGAACCTATTTTGTAAATTAAATTTTATAAATGGCAATACATGTGAATTGCATTTAATTTTACACATTTATTTATTAATTATTAAATGAATTTATATTTGTTGCACATACAATATATAGCATCTATACACTATCAATCAATCACTGAGTGCCAAATTATTAATAAGCAAAGTTAACTTATACAAGCCTTTGAAAATAAATATTAATAAAGTTTTTAATTTATTTTTAAAGGCTTATGCATTTTTAAACTTTACTCATTGTTAATGATAAATTCACCCTAAAGATTACATGCCTAAGTTGGCCCAATAGACTTAGCCCAAATCTTACTTAGTCTCCTGGTCTCTTTAGTCTCACGATTGGAAGATAAATTGATTCTACTTAACAGTCAGACTCTGTATATGGTGACAGATGACGTGGTCTGGGCATACAAAATTTATTTATAAATAGGCTATCACTTGAAGGAGTGGATCTTTCTTACTCTCATTCTTGCACAAGCTCTATTATATTTACTTTATACCTTATTCTTTTCTTGCTCTTTAGTACTCTGGTCGCGTCAAACACCCAACTAATATTATCAAGAGTTTGTACCCAGTGAATGGTCTATTTTGCACCTAATACTTAAAGGCATACTCACAACTAGGGCATACTCACAACTAGCCCCATAGAAGTAAGGACATTACTGAATCATATAAATCTTAGTATCTATCTTTTTTACTTAAATTGTTCACGACTCTACAACAATTTATGCTTTCGTAGAGAGTCGAACCCAATTTACTTCCTCTCTGCAGTGCTTTTGATTATCATTAGTTCAAAGGAAAGTTAAGGCATTACAACTTGAGGCACTTATCTGAGCTCATATTGTCGCCTAAAAGGAGAGCCATGGAGTGAGGTGGTTCTAGTCGTGTGTTGAAAAGCCACCTACATACCACAAAGAAGGAGAATGGACACAACTTCATTCCTTAAAACTACTAAAACTGCAACACCACCACCAATCAATGACAAAAGGAAAAAGGTTTGAGCCACATGAAGGGCTAGGAGAAGGTGCTAACTCTAGCACTCTCATTACTCACCCTAGCCACATAATAGAAGACGAAAGGAAAGATGAGATTGGCCAACTCAAAAAAGAAATCCATAACTTAACCATGCTTGTGGAAAATAATGTGATCGCTCGACCAATGACCCATAGACCAAAGAAGCAGCATTATGTGGATAAGCCAAGCTCGTCACTATTGCCTTACTCTTGGAAAGAGGAGAATAATGATGAACAATGAACAAATGATCCATTTCAAGACCCAAAAGTGTGAGACCCGTATTTTGTATGACATTCCTTATAATTCACACGTTGTATGACATTATTATATATAATGGAATCATAAAACAGATGATTTAATTATATAAATGTGAATGAAGTAGTTAGACATGTACGTAAAATGCGACAAATGGGTATATAGGTCAAAAGACCAAAAATTCGGTATCAATTCGGTAAGAAATTGTCATTTTAAACATGGATTTAAGAAATCTTGATCAATAAAGAAGAAATCATTGAATTCTGAGTCCAATTGATCAAGATACGAATTTATTACGATAGCCCAAAATTTTCACCCCGGGAAATTATCTCGAAAATGTGGGAAAATACTCCGAAAAAAATCATAAAATAAGTTAAATATATATTTAATTAATTAAATATATAAATATATTGGTGTAGAAGATACTTTTGTAAAAATAATATATTTTATTTTATTAAAATAATAATATAATGTATTATATATATAATAATAAAAATAAAAAGTAAAAAGAAATCGCGAAAAGGAAAGAAAGAAGACGAAAGCCGAGGGAGACTATTCCTTGCTCTGACGAGCCATCGGTGAGAGAGACGAGCAAGCGACAATTGGCGAGAGGAGCCCGACATCGGGAGAGCATCCAGGTGACCCCACGCGCGTCGACAACGCCTGAAAGAGGAGATCGACGAGGGAGATTGTCGAGGAGAGAAGGGAGAAATCTAGTAGCACCAGTGCCGATCGATCTGATCCGAGGCCAGTCGAACATTCCCCAGCCAGAGCCAAGCCACGCGGTGGTAAGAGGGAGCTGGGAACCGGCCAAAAACGTCATGAACGACGAAGGGGAGACTGAACCGGTACTGGTCGGTTCGGTGAAGTGAACTGTGCTGAACTGGATCAGACTGGACTGGTTCAGCCAAGGAAGAAAAAAGGGGGAAAAAATTCGATGATAACCGGACTACGAGTAACCCAGTAAGCGGTCAAAATTGACTGATTTAATTTTTGAATTTTTTTTTTAAATTTATATTTGACCGAAATTGACCCAGGTTGAATATATATTTGTGTAGCTCGACGATAAAAGACGAACGTGAGCTTGATCGAGCCTCGCATTTCATACCCACGTAAAATCTCAGGTATGTAAATCTCATTTATGACAATTTGTGTAATGATACGCATTAGAAATTTATCTTATAAGTTATGGATTTATTTCCGTATAAAATGAATTATTTTTGAAATTTTGAAATCAATTGTCGTGAATGATAGTAAGAACTATCTAAATAACCTAAAACGAGGCCCAATAAGTATTGATTGGCCCAATGGACCCAATAGGCCTTGATGACGTGAATAGTAAGTGAAAAAAGGACTTAAAACGGATTAAGGTCTATTAAGGTGTGATCGGGCCCAATAAGAGTAAATTGGCCCAATTAGTTAAATCGATTGTAGTAAACGCGAGAATTATATTTATTGGGTTAAATTGACATGATTAATAATTATCTGCAGCTCTAGAGATTGGATTAGGAGCAAATCGGATTGAACGAGCCTCCGACAGTGGAATTTAGCTACACGCTCGACGTGATTCGAGGTAAGGAAATTTTGTAAGTGCTTAGAGATATCTATACGTAATTTTGAGGGGATTTACAGTGCCTAGAATTTCCTAAAGTATCTAGAAATGAAATAATAATTTTTACAAAAATCGGGGTATTGATGAAAAAAACGATTTTGCCCATGGGAGTAAAATTTATGAAAAGGGTAGTAAGGCTAATAAGTTGCATGATTATCATGTTTTGATATTTTATATGAATGTATTGCTTTGATTTAAGCAAATTTGCGCATAAGTTGGCTGTTGATTTCATGATTTATACGAAATGGTACAGGTTAGGTACTAGTTGCGAATTTAAATATGTTTTATCAAAATTGAGCCACCTATCATATTTATATGAGGAAAAAAAAGAGTGCTGGAGCCTTACTCGCACTAAATTTTACTGATTAATTACTCATAAAAAGCCATATTGGAGCGTTGCTCGTACGAGGATTTTTGTATGTGTACAAAACTGTGCTGGAGCTTTACTTGCACTAGACGTGATGTGACATGCATAGAGCCGTGCTAGAGCCTCCTATAGACTGTATGTCACAAAGAGATGTGTAAGACCCAAAAATTCGATATTATTTTTAAGAAATTGTCATTTTAAACTTGGACTTATGTAATCTTGACCAATAAAGAAGAAATAATTAAATTCTAAGTCCAATTGATCAATATATGACTTTATTTGGATAACCCGAATTTTCTACATCGGGAATTATTTCGAAAATATGAAAAAATATTTTCAAGAAAATAAATAAATAAATAAATAAGGGATATTTTAATGTTATATTATTATAATAATAATATAAAAATATGAAATATGATATTTTATAAATATTATATTATATTAAAAATATAATATAATATATATTAAAAAAACTGAAAAATGAAAAAAAAAAGAAACTGGATTGCGCGAAACAATCGTGCGACCCAGGCAAAAAAAAGGAGGATCAGGCGAAACCCGATCCCCTGATTCATGGCCACCGACGGCAAACGGAAGGAGGGATAAGATCGACGAGGGACGGTCAGCACTGAGGGACCCCTCCAGAGCCATCACACATGCCTGAGTCGTTGGAGGTGAGGAGAACGCCGAGGGCAAAGCCGTAAGGGGGAGAAGAGAATTCGGTGGCACCGACGTCGATCTAGCCAGAACCGCCGCCTACCGAGCGCTCCTCAGGTGAAGACGAGCTGAGTGGTGGTGGAATCGACCAGAGAACCGATCGCCAGTGTCGAAAATGGCGAAAGGAAGAAAACCAGCAGCAACGCCGAAGAGAGAAACGACCGAACCGACCACTTTTCGGCCAGTCCAGGCTTGGGCACCACCAGATCCACGCATTGCGAGGCCCAATGAACTTGCTGGAAGTGGAAGCCGATGAAGAACCGGTCGGCACAGCCTTCGAACGGCGAAATGGCCAGTGAACCGGTTCAGATCGGTTCAGTGAAAAAAAGGGGTTGAATCGGTCCGAATCGGTTCAGTAGGAGAGAGAAAAAAAGAGAAAAAATTCGATAATGCCTCGGGTTTACAGATAAGCTGGTAAGCGGTCGAAATTGACTGATTTAACTTTTAAAAAATTTATTTGAAATTATATTTGACCGAAATTGATCCGGGTTAAATATATAAATGTGTAGCGCGACAATAGGTGAAAATGTGAATTCGATCGAGCCTCGAATGGCGAGCCATCACGAAATAAATAGTAAAGTCGAAATGGGCTTAAAATAGAGTTGGGTTCATTAAGAGGCAACGAAGCCCAATAAGAGTAATTGGGCTCATTTGATGAAATAGACTGCATAGAAAATGATAAATGAATTGTCCGATTTAATTAATGTGATTGATAACTATCTGCAGCTCCAAGAGATATATTCAGAGCCGGATAGACTGATTTACGGAAAGTAGAAAAAATGTGAAAAAATGCATTCGACTAGATTCTAGGTAAGGGATCTATGCGAGCTCTTAGAGATAGCTGTATGTATTTTCATCATCGTTTGCATTCACTTAAATTTTGTATAGAGTATAGATATGAGATTTCTGGATAGTACCCAAATATGAAAAAATTACGAAAATGCCACTGGAATGACGAAAATTTGAAAATGCATAAAGTGCATGATTTCATTTGTTTTTATCTAAAAAAGAGATTTTCTGAGTGTGGAATGATAGTCTGGCTCATGATTTTTAGTATATGTATTAAATTGCACATTTTTTGAAAATTGGTTTGATTTGATGAGTGATTGAAGGGATGTTACCCTCTCGCTCTATATAGTACTGTGTTGTGTACTACACTCAGGTTTCGAGTACTGATTTTATCTAAAATGAGCCAGCTGTCTATTTTGTATGAATGAAATCATGCTAGAGCAATGATAAGATCTGTGAACTGTCCAGATCTGCTCGCATTGATTTTGATATGACATATGGCCAGATAGTGCTGGAGCAAGGACAAAATCCGTGAGTTATCCGGACCTGCTCGCACTTGATTCTAATCGAGTATATGAGTAAAACCCGTGCTGGAGCCCTCGTGTAGACTGTGTGTCACGCTGACTTGTTCACATTAGATTTTGAGACAGGCTATGGTCGATGATTGCTGGTGGTGATAAGTCCCTAACATTGGGCGCCCACAACCCTTCTGAATATCTGTTGTGGTTCAAGGAGTACGATGTACCGTGTAGATAACACGGAGTACGCTATACCGTACCACTAGTCTTCGAACCTTCTGATTTGCACGCTTCTGGACACCCTTGCACACCTGATCCGTGTTTTTGCTTGGAGTCACTGACTATGACCATATGTCATCTGAGTTACCATATATCCCTGCCTGATCTCTCTGACTGATCTAATTTTCTATTCTAATCTATTTTCTAAATCTGATTTGATTTGAAATCTGAATCTGATTTCTGTTCTCTAACTGATCTGATTTTCTGTTCTGATTTAATTTGAAATCTGAATATTATTTCTGTTCTCTGACTGATCTGATTTTCTGGTCTGATCTGTTTTTTGAACTCTGATTTGATTTGAAATCTGAATCTGAATTCTGTTTTCTGGGCTGATTTTCTGGATTCTGATATGTTTCCTGAACTCTGATTTGTTTCTGAAGTCCGAATCTGATTTCTATTTTCAGATCTATTTTTGATTTATTTGGTATTCTATTACCGATATGATTTCTGAAATGGTTTTGAACTGGTATCTGAACTGATCCTTAATGATACGGATCTGCATATTTTAATACATGATATAGCATTATTTACAAGTGGTTGGCAAAACGATCATGTCCGTTTTGAAATCTGATAAGTGGAACGCACTTGTTTAAGAAATGATTGAGCTTCTATTGATTTATGATTATCGTATAGAATGCTTCTGTTTTCAGAAAATGCATTTGTTTTACGAAATGATAAAACATGCATTATGAGCATCATAGATAGTGTGGTTATCTACCTGCTTTCATATAGTTTTTACTGAGCGTGTTATGCTCATCCCTTTATTTTTCCCCCTCTACAGAGCAATTTAGTAGAGTTTGTTAGCTACGCTCGTCCTGCAATCCTTTACACACAGCTATCCAATAGCATCGAGATATATACACATGCGTATTTTTGTATCTGAATAATAGTGTACAGTGATGTAGTCATGTTATAGGGGGATGTATATGTAAGGCAATGTAAACGAGTTTCTAATTGTGAAATAGTAACTTTATGAGCTTTCGCGATGTTAATGCCTGGGACGAAAGCATTGCCTGCTATGCACATATATAATATATGAAACTGAGTGATGGATATTGACTCACAGCCCAACAAGTGAAGTGAGGTAAGTTCACAAAAAATTTGTAGTAATTTTTAAAAAATTGGTTCGCGACAGAAGTGGTATCAGAGCAGTGTTGGTCTGATGTGAGTCGTGTCAGTAGTTAAACAAAGTATACATCCCTATGTCACTGTACATTATTAGATACAATTGTGTGTACTGATCTATGGTTAAACTGAAAAATTGACTGTGTATGCAGGATGATTTGGATGTCTTATAGATATCGCATTAGAGGGGAGAGTTCGCGTTCTCTGGGCTATAGAGATAGGTCCGAGAGACGCAGTGATAGGTCCGAGAGGCCTTGTGAATCTTTATGTGATTGTCCCATCAGGTCTACTGAGACTACTGATGCCCGTATTACGAGATTAGAGTTGAGATTACAGATAGAATTTATTGGTTTGATCCAAGGAAACAGATCGGTAGAAGAGTATGAATCTCGATTCATAACCCTAGGAAGGTATGAACCGGATACCATGAGCAGTGAAATGCGAAAGGTTTGCAAGTTTACGGATAGATTGAGACTTTCCATTAGAGTCAGATTTGCCCTATTTAACGTCACGACTTACGAGGAGGTCGTGCGTAGAGCTCAGTTTTGTAAGCAAGAATATGTGATGCACGTCCTTGAGTTTGGTAAGGTCTTGAAGGGCAAGAATAGAGATCAAAAGAGATCAGTAGAGGACCGTAGTATCTGAGTGGGGAAGAGGCCGTTTGTTAGACGACCGAGGGTTGATGAGTCACGGGATAGAATGATTAAGCCCTGATGTATTAGGTCTAGACTCTAGCTTAAGGTATAGTAATTTAAGGATCCCGATCGACTATAAATCTGTGTAGACCATGTGGTAGATACCACGGTAATAAGTCATGCCCCCTATCGATTAAAACATGTTTTAGATGTGGCAAGACGGAGCACATGATATGGGATTGCCCAGAGTTGATCGAGATAGCCCTACAGAAGGGCAAAGAGTTAGAGAAAGATACAGCTGGTACTTCTGCCCTGAAGAGGAGGGTCACAGCTGAAGAGAAGAGGAAACAAGTTATAAGACGCGGTCAAGTGTTTCCCTTGGACCAACTTGCCACAAATGCTTCAACCGATGTGATTAAAAGTATGTCGCATGTGTGGTTGATACAGATAAGGCACACCTGGAATTGACAAATATTCTAGTACTCAGGGAGTTTCTCGATGTCTTTCCGAATGATCTACCAAGATTACAACCAGATAGAGAGATGAAATTTTGTATTGATTTGGTGCCTGGTACTGAGCTGATATCCAAACTACCAGATCATATAACTCCAATAGAATTGGAGGAGCTAAAGAAGAAATTACATGAATTGCTAGATAAGGGGTTCATTAGACTGAGTGGTTCACCTTGAGGAACACCGATTTTATTCGTTAAGAAGAAGGATGGAAGCTTCCGACTGTGCATAGATTACCGGTTGTTGAATAAGGCGACCATTAAGAACAAGTACCCCATTCCATATATTGATGATCTATTGGATCATATTAGAGAAGCACAGATCTTTTCTAAGATCAATCTGAGGTTTGGGTACCATCAGTTGAGAATCTCGAGTGGAGATATACCCAAGACAACTTTTTGTACCCGATATGAACATTATGAGTTTTTAGTTATGCCTTTCGGGTTAACGAATGCTCCTGCAACTTTTATGGCATTGATGAATGGAGTATTCAAGTCATACCTGGACCGATTTGTCATAGTGTAGATGACATTATGGTGTATTTGAAGTCCAGGGAAGGGCATAAGTAGCATCTGAGCATTGTGCTACAGACCCTGGGAGAGAGGAAGCTATATGTAAAGCTCAATAAGTGTGATTTCTGGTTGGAACAGATATCATTTTGGGTTGGGCTGGATATTACCGCCAATTTGTAGAAAGTTTCTCTAAATTGGCTGTTTCATTGACACGTCTCACTCGAAAAAAATATTACATTTGAGTGGGATAATGCATGTGAGAAGAGTTTTCAGGAACTAAAGCAGTGACTGACCACTGCACTTATTTTCACCATTCCGACCAACTCAGGAGGTTTCTTTGTATATACGGATACCTCGAGAAAAGGACTGGGTTGTGTATTGATGCAGAACAGGAAGATAGTTGCTTATGGATCCAAACAACTTAAAGACCATGAGAAGAACTATCCGACCCATGATTTAGAGTTGGTAGCTGTAGTGTTTGCATTGAAAATATGGCGCCACTATTTGTACGATGAGAAATTTCAGGTATTCACTGATCCTAAGAGCCTCAAGTATCTGTTTTTAATAGAAAGAATTGAATATGAGACAGAGACGATGGGTAGAGCTTCTGAAAGACGATGATTGCGAGATACGTTATCATCCGGGTAAAGCGAATATAGTCACTGATTCCTTAAGCAAGAAGAGACTCGGGATGGTATCGTACATGATGGTCAGGGAACATGAACTGTTATAGCAATTTACTAGCCTTAGTCTGGATATAGACCCTTCTGACATTGACACATATTGTGTGATAGCTAGTCTGAGATTGAAAATCTAATTTGATAGACCGGACCAGACAAGCTCAGCGTATTAATCGCTTTTGTGTTTATATGCATAGTCAGATACAGATGGGTAGAGTGACTGAGTAGATAATTAGTGATGATGGCCTGTTGAGATTTAGAAGTCGAATTTGCGTTCCCGATGACCCACAGCTAAAGAGATTGATTTTGTCTTAAGCTCATTCATCGAGGTATACAGTGTATCTGAGGAGTAATAAGATGTATCAGAATCTCCGGAGAATATAATGGTGGTAAGACATGAAGAAAGATGCTGCAAAGTTTGTGGCTAAGTGCCTTACATGTCAACAGATTAAGGTAGAGCATCAGAAATCTGCTAGTTTAATTACAGCTTCTACCTATACCGACATGGAAATATGAGCATATCACCATGGATTTTATCATGGGTTTACTGAGGACCGAACGGAACCATGATGCCATTTAGGTGATTCTGGCTCGATTGACGAAGTCAGCTCACTTCTTAGCTATGAAAGTTACGGATACTCTGAGTGCATTTACAAATCTGTGTGTACGAAATAATTGTGAGGCTACATGGCGTTCCAGTGAGCATTGTGTTTGACAAGGATTCCAGCTTCACTTCCCACTTTTGGGAACATTTTCAGAAAGTTATGGGAACCTGATTGAGTTTCAGTACAGCTTTCCACCCTTAGTCCGATGGTCAGTTAGAGAGAACCATCCAGACTTTGGAGGATATGTTGAGAGCTTGTGTGATGGATTTTAGAGGCTCCTGGGATGACCATTTGCCATTAATCGAAATTTACCTACAATAATAGTTATCATTCGAGTATTGGGATGACACCGTATGAGGCGTTATATGGTTATAAGTGTTGATCTCCGATTGGATGGAAAGAAGCGGGTGACCGAAAGATGTTTACTCTCGATTTAGTGAAGCAAGCCTCTGAGGATATCCAATTGATATGTGAGAAATTGAGGACAGCTCGGAGCATACAGAAAAGCTATGCTGACACAAGGCATAAACTTTTGAAATTCACCGTGGGTGAATCAGTATTCTTGAAAGTTTCTCCCTCGAAAGGGATAATGAGATACTGGAGCAAGTGAGAGATAAGGCCTGTAGGCTAGCCTTGACACCTGAGCTAGCAGGCATTCGTAATGTCTTCCACACATTGATGCTTCAAAAGTATCATCTAGATAAGGTACATGTGATTCAGTATGAGCCATTAAAACTCAAAGATGATATGTCGTATATAGAGACATCAATTTAGATACTGGATAGGAAAGAGAAAGTGTTACGGACTAAAACGATCTCTTTGGTTAATGTTCTCTGACAGTATCACACTTCAGAGGAAGTTATGTGGAAATTTGAGAGCCTGATGCGAGGAAAATATCCGTACCCATTCGAGAATTGACTTGGTTCTAATTTGGAGGACCAAATTTCTTAAGGCGGGGAGGAATGTAAAACCCAAAAATTCGATGTCATTTTTAAGAAATTGTCATTTTAAACTTGGACTTACGTAATCTTGATCAATAAAGAATAAATAATTAAATTCTAAGTCCAATTGATCAAGATATGACTTTATTTGGATAACCCGAATTTTCTACATCGGGAATTATTTTGGAAATATGGAAAAATATTTCCAAGAAAATAAATAAATAAACAAATAAGGTATATTTTATTTTTATATTATTATAATAATAATATAAAAATATGAAATATGATATTTTATATATATATATTATATTATATTAAAAATATATTATAATATATATTTAAAAAAAACTGAAAAACGAAAAAAAAAGGAAACTGGATAGCGCGGAACAGTCGCTCGACCCAGGCAAAAAAGGGGAGGGATTGACAAAACCCGATCCCCTGATTCATGGCCACCAGCGACGAACGGATGGAGGGAGAAGACCGACGAGGGATGGCCTGCACCGAGGGACCCCTCCAGAGCCATCACACACGCTTGAGTCGTCGGCGGTGAGGAGAACGTCGAGGGAGAAGCCGAAAGGGGGAGAAGAGAATTCGATAGCACCGACGTCGATCTTGCCAGAACCGCCACCAACCGAGCGTTCCTCAGGTGAAGACGAGCCGAGTGGTGGTGGAATCAACCAGAGAACCGACCGCCGGCGCCGGCAGCTGCGCCGAATAGAGAAACAGACGAACCGGCCACTTTCTGGCCAGCCTAGGCTTGGCCACCACCAGATCCACGCATCGCAAGGCCCGAAAGACTTGCTGGAAGTGGAAGCCGGCAAAGAACCGGTCGGCACAGCCTTCGACCGACGAAATGGCCACTGAACCGGTTCAGATCGGTGCAGTGAAAAAAGGGTTGAACCGATCAGAACCGGTTCAGTAGGAGAGAGAAAAAAGAGAGAGAGAAAAAGTGAAAAAATTTGTGATGCCTTGAGTTTACGGATAAGCTGGTAAGTGGTCGAAATTGACCGATTTAGCTTTCAAAAAATTTATTTGAAATTATATTTGATCGAAATATATTCGGGTTAAATATATAAATGTGTAGCGCGACAATAGGCGACAAATGTGAATTCGATCGAGCCTCGAATGGTGAGCCATCATGGAATCTCAAGTAAGTGATTCTCCCTTACTATAACTTGTATAGTTATACGAGTTAGGAATTAATCACATAATTTATGGATTTACTCCGTATAAAATGCTTTATGTTAGAAAAGGCTTAAGATGACGTGATGGTAGTGTTAATGGGCCCCATGGATGACCCTATAATTGTTAATGGGCCTAAAGAGCATAATGGGCCGAGACATAATAAATAGTAAAGTTAAAATGGGCTTAAAATAGAGTTGGGCTCATTAAGAGGCAACGAAGCCCAATAAGAGCAATTGAGCCTATTTGATGAAATAGACTGCATAGAAAAGGATAAATGAATTATCCGATTTAATTAATGTGATTGATAACTATCTGCAGCTCCAGGAGATAAATTCGGAGTCGGATAGACTGATTTACAGAAAATAGAAAAAAAGTGAAAAAGTGCATTCGACTGGATTCTAGGTAAGGGATCTATGCGAGCTCTTAGAGATAGTTGTACATATTTTCATCATCGTTTGCATTCACTTAAGTTCTGTATAGAGTATAAATATAAGATTTCTGGATAGTACCCAAATATGGAAAAATTACGAAAGTGCCACTGGAATGGCAAAAATTTGAAGCTGTATAAAGTGCATGATTTCAGTTGTTTTTGTCTGAAAAGAGGTTTTCTGAGTGTGAAATGATAGTCTGGCTCATGATTTTTACTATATGTATTAAATTGCACATTTCATGAAAATTGGTTTGATTTGATGAGTGATTGAAGGGATATTACCCTCTCGCTCTATATAGTACCGTGTTGTGCACTACACTCGGGTTTTGAGTACTGATTTTATCTGAAATGAGCCAGTTGTCTATTTTGTATGAATGAAATCATGCTGGAGCAATGATGACATCTGTGAACTGTCCAGATTTGCTCGCATTGATTTTGATATGACATATGACCAGTTAGTGCTGGAGCAAGGACGAAATTCGTGAGTTATCCGGACCCGCTCACACTTGATTCTGATCTGGTATATGAGTAAAACCCGTGTTGGAGCCCTCGTGTAGACTGTGTGTCACACTAACTTGCTTGGACTGGATTTTGAGACAGGCTATAGTCGATGATTTCTGCTGGTGATAAGTCCTTGACATTGGGCACCCACAACCCTTCTGAATATCGTTGTGGTTCACGGAGTACGATGTACCATGTAGATAACACGGAGTATGCTGTACTGTACTACTAGTCTTCGGACCTTCTTATTTTTATGATTCTGGACACCCTTGCACACCTGATCCGTGTTTTTGCTTGGGGTCACTGACTACAGCCATATGTCGTTTGAGTTACCATATATCCCTGCCTGATCTCTCTGATTGATTTAATTTTCTGTTCTGATTTGTTTTCTGAATCTGATTTGATTTGAAATCTGAATCTGATTTCTGTTCTCTAACTTATCTGATTTTCTGTTTTGATTTAATTTGAAATCTGAATATGATTTTTGTTCGCTGACTGATCTGATTTTCTATTCTGATCTGTTTTTTGAATTCTGATTTATTTTGAAATCTGAATCTGAATTCTGTTTTCTGAGCTGATTTTCTGGATTCTGATATGTTTTCTGAACTCTGATTTGTTTCTGAAGTCCGAATCTAATTTCTGTTTTCAGATCTGTTTCTGATTTATTTGGTATTTTGTTACCGATATGATTTCTGAAATGGTTTTAAACTGGCATCTGAACTGATCCTGAATGATACGGATCTGCATATTTTAATACCTGACATAACATTATTTGCATTTGGTTGGTAAAACGATCATGTCCGTTTTGAAATCTGATAAGTTGAACGCACTTGTTTAAGAAATGATTAAGCTTCTATCGATTTATGATTATCGTATAGAATGCTTCTATTTTCATAAAATCTATTTGTTTTACCAGATGATAAATCATGCATTATGAGAATCGTAGATAGTGTGGTTATCTACATGCTTTCATATATTTCTTACTGAGCGTGTTATGCTCATCCCTTTATTTTTCCCCCTCTACAGAGCAATTCAGTAGAGTTTATTAGCTATGCCTGTCCTGCGATCCTTTATACACAGCTATCCAGTAGCATCGAGGTATATACACATACGTATTTTTGTATCTGAATAATAGTGTACAGTGATGTAGTCATGTTATAAGGGGATGTATATGTAAGACAATGTAAATGAGTTTCTAATTGTGAAATAGTAACTTTATGAGCTTTCGCGATGTTAGTGCCTGGAACGAAAGCATTGTCTGTTATGCGTATATATAATATATGAAACTGAGTGATGGATATTGACTCATAGCCCAACAAGTGAAGTGAGGTAAGTTCGTGAAAAATTTGTAGTGATTTTTAGAAAATTGGGTCGCGACAAGATGATATGCTCGCACGTGTCCCTTGAGACATAGGTTGGTTATCGACATAGTATGGGGTGGATAAGACCTACGGCAGGTACCCCCAGATTATGACATAGGTCCAAGGAGTATGTTGTACCATGTATGTCACATAGAGTACGCTGTACCGTGTAGTCATGATGACTAGCTAATGTGACTTGATATTCTGGCGGGTAGGATTTGACTCCACTTCTCGTTGCTATTGTAATGCCCCGCATACTGGGATCCGTATAGCTTGGGATCACAGGGACATAATATGGCCATAGTCCTCGATTTTTCGTACAGTAACCTACATGCCTCACATGATATCATACCGTCAGAATAGACCATGGTAGGCCGGAAGGAGGGGTGATGCCTCAATTTATGTTTTTTTTTTAATTGAGATATGATTTAATGGATCAAGGCATTCCCGAGGGATGGGTTTAGCATTGACGTAGTTTTCTTTTATGATGAAACTGATAAGTTTTAATGTGAGGAGCATGATATGTCATACATGATGATTTTTTCATGTTTGTTTTATATGCCTGATTTCATGATTTATTTTATATGATAGATATATACATGTGGCATAATTTTAGTCCTATCTCATGGTCTAGATGTAAACGATTTTATATCATGACATTATAGGTACGCAGATAGTATAGTTATCTACAAACTTACATTATTGCCTTACTGAGCAAGTTATGCTCACCTTTTCTCTTTTCATCCTCTACAGAGCATCCATAGTAGTTGAGAGCGGGTAGAGATTGCATTCCTGGTTGTCCGCTGCTTCCCATCGCGAATCAGGTATACACATTGTACATTTTTGTATCTAAACATATAATAGCACAGTTTTGTAAACAAATGTAATTATGGGGGATGTAAATATATGAAAACATATGTACATACAAATTTATAACATATGTAATTAGTATTACACTGCCTGAGATGCTAGCATTATTACCATGGTAATAATGATATGGTCAAATAGGATAAGCGTTGGGATTATTACTGGCTCATAGCCCAACTCGTCCAAAATGGAATTGTCACGAGGAAGTGAGATGTATAGAAAAATAAAAAAATTATAGTGATTTTTGGTAGAACTGGACGTGACAAAAGGTGGTATCAAAGCTAGAGTTGGTCGACTATGAGTCGATAATAATAGTTAAGAAATTAAATCCCCATAGTATTGTGCTTTATTTAGATATAACTGTGTATATCAAGATGGGATTAGACTAATAGATGGTTATGGATGTAGGAATTTAGGCATTATGCCTGTCACCCGTCGTGGTAGAAGGGCGAGTTCATGTGCTAGAGGTTGTAGAGGTAGGCCTGAGAGCCGTGCAGAGCCACAGACTAGTCAGGCTCCGTAAGACCTTGTTGAGAGATCAGAGGATACTGAGGCACGCTTTACTAGGATTGAACGGAGTATAGAGAGCCTTGTTGAGATACTTGCGTTGACGTTAGGGGCTGGTGATAGACGAGGTCCAGTCGAGTAGCCTACTGCTACTGGACAGACAACTGCAGAGAGACCTTAGACTACAAAGATCGTTATACCACCACCAATTCTGGATATAGCTTCTCATGTCGCTCTATAGCCGAGCGGTAGTGATCTGGGTTATGACCGTGAGCTGGATAGATTATGGCAATTCTAAAAGTTTATACTTCTAATTTTCAGAGGGGTGAAGGACCCGGTTGTTGCAGAGGATTGGATATATGAGATGGAGAACTTGTATGGGTTCTTCAGGTGTACATCGGTTGAGAGGGTTGCCTTTTTCGTATTTACGCTGAAGGGTAAGACAGAGCATTGGTGGAGATCCACTGTGTCTATCCTGAGAGCCCGACACCCAAAGATTATCTGAGAGATATTTTTGGAGGTTTTTAGGAGGCAGTATATTTCGACCACTGCACAAAGGAGGTTACGGATGAAGTTTATGAGTTTTGTTTATGGGAACTGCTCTGTTGATGAGTATGAGTCAAGGTTCATATCTTTGGAGAGGTATGGCCCGGATACATTGAGCAGTGAGACTCGGAAGGTCCAAAAGTTCATGGATGGATTAAGATCAGCCATTAGATCTAGATTAGCTCTATTTGATATCTCTACTTATGAGGAGGCAGTGCACAGGGCATAGTTCTGTGAGCAGGATTTTAAGCAGAGTGCCTCAGAGTTAGGGATGGTCAACAGAGTTAGAGATAAAGATCGGAAGAGATCCGAAGGTGATAGAGTGGTAAGAAGAGGCTGAAGATCGAGGAGATACGAGAGAGGAGTGATAGACCTCTTGTATATCTAGCTTTAGCACCACCGAGAGGTATAGTCATTGGAGGACCAGGGCCTACGATCGAGTAGTGTAGGAGATATGCTAGATTTCATGGCTCCAGGCTTTATCCGATAAATACTAGAGTATGTTTTTGTTGTGGGAAGCCTGGGCATGTCATGAGGAATTGTCCCGAGATGATTGAGACTGCCCCACAGAAGGGCAAAGAGCTGGAGAGAGCTCCTGTTGAGACTCTCGCTCTGAGGAGAAAGCCACTGCCGAGGAGAAAGGGAAGCAGATTGTGGGCAAAGGGTGAGTACATGCATTGGACCATGACACTGCGGACGCTTCAGCAAATGTGATTAAAGGTGCCTCCTAATTCTTTATTTAGAAGCATTTGTGTTATTTGATTCTGGTGCCACACATTCCTTCATATTACCTTCAATTGCACATAACTTGTTGAAGCATGTACAACCTACATTGTTAGATAGAATGTTGTTGATTTATACATCTATGAATGATAGTCAGTTGACTGAGTATGTATATGGGGATTGTAGGCTGAAACTAGGGGGAAAGGATACGTCAGCTGATCTTGTCTTACTGAATGAGAGATTTTGATGTAATTTTAGGAATGGATTGGTTGACTGCAAACCATGCCTTTTTAGACTGTTATGCTAAAATAGTAACGTTATTTATCCCTGAAAAGTGTATTATAAGTTTTGCTGAAAAGAAATAAGAGGCATATGATTATTGCAATTGGAAAAAGTATAGTTGTAATTCATCATATTTGCGAGGTAAATTTATTTATTAATAATGAATACTTATATGATGAATTATGTTACTAATGATGGAAATGGTATTTTGAAGGGTTCATTGCTTATGTGGCTGACATAGATAAGGCACGTCCAGAATTGAGAGACATTCCAGTGGTGGCAGAGTTTCCTGATATCTTTTCGGATGATCTATCAGGGTTACTGTCGGATAGGAAAATAGAGTTCTGTATTGATTTGGTACTTGGTACAGAGCCGATATCTAGACCATCGTATAGGATGGCTCCGGTTGAGTTGGAGGAGCTGAAGAAGTAGTTGCAGGAGTTGCTTGAGAAGGGGTTTATTAGACCGAGCGTTTCACCTTGGGGAGCTCTGGTCTTGTTTGCGAGGAAGATGGATGGGAGTATTCAACTGTGCATAGACTACAGATTGTTGAATAAGGCTATTATCAAGAATATGTACCCCCTTCCACGCATTAATGATCTATTGGATCAGTTTCGAGGAGCACACGTCTTTTCTAAGATAGATGTGATGTCTAGTACTATCAGTTAAGGATACAAAGTGGAGATATACCCAAGACAGTAGTTCATACCCGATATGGTCAGTACGAGTTCTTGGATATGCCATTCGGATTGACGAATGCCCCCACAGTATTTATGACTTTAATGAATGATGTGTTCAAGTCATATCTGGATTGGTTTGTGATAGTGTTCATTGATAATATATTAGTTTATTCTAAGTCCACGGAAGATCATGAGCAGCATTTGAGGATAGTTCTGCAGACCCTCTGAGAGAAGAAGTTGTATGCCAAACTCAGTAAGTGTGACTTTTGGTTGGAGTAAATTTCATTTTTGGGCCATGTTGTATCGAGGGATGGGGTACCAGTAGATCTATCCAAGATTGAGGCAGTTGTTCAGTGAGAATAGCCCAGGACAGTCACCGAGATCATGAATTTTTTGGGGTTGGCATGTTATTATCAGAGATTTGTAGAGGGTTTCTCCAGACTAGCTGCTCTGTTAACACGTCTCACGCGGAAGGATGTTGAGTTTGTATGGGACGATGCATGTGAGCGGAGTTTTCAGGAGCTTAAGTGTTAGTTGACCACTACTCCGATTCTCACCATTCCTACATGCTCAGGAGGTTTTTCTGTGTATACAGATGCATCACACCAAGGACTAAGCTGTGTACTTATGCAAGATGGGAAGGTAGTTGCCTATGCATCTAGACAGTTGAAGGATCATAAAAGGAACCACTCGACTCACGATTTAGAGTTGGCGATCGTGGTGTTTGCTTTAAAGATATGGCGCCACTATCTCTATGGTGAGAAATTTCAGATATTTACGGACCATAAGAGCCTCAGGTATCTGTTTTCGCAGAATGAGCTAAATATGAGATAGAGAAAATGGCTCAAGCTTATGAAGGACTACGATTGTGAAATCCTATACCATCCAGGTAAGACGAATGTAGTTGCTGATGCCTTGAGCAGGAAGAGACTCGGGTTGGTATCATTTATGATGGTTCTGGAACACGAGTTGTTGGAGCAGTTCACGAACCTCAGTTTAGATGTAGCCCCACCTGATATAGATAGATTTGATGCTGTGGTTAATTTGAGATTGGAGCCAAAGTTGATTAGTCGTATTCGACAGACTCAGCAGAGTGATTGACAATGTATCGATTGGTTGAGTCAGGTACAGACAGGTATAGGTAATGATTTTGAGCTGAGTACAGATGGATTACTAAGGTTCATGGGCAGAGTATGTGTTCCCAAGGATCCAGAGATCAAGAGATTAATTTTATCAGATGCTCATTCGACAGGGTATACGGTACATCCGGGGAGCACAAAGATGTATCGAAATCTCCAGAGAGTTTATTGGTGGTTTGGGATGAAGAGAGACATTGCAAAGTATGTCGCTAGATGTCTCGTCTGTCAACAGGTAAAGGTAAAGCATCAGAAGCCTGCATAACTGTTGCAGCCTCTACCGATACCGAAATGGAAGTGGAAGCAAGTCACCATGGATTTTCTGATGGGTTTACCGAGTACCTGTAGAGGTCATGATGCCATCTGGGTGATTGTGGATAGGTTGACGAAGTACATTGGTGAACCTTTATGTCTGAAAGATAGTACGGTTGCATGGTGTTCCAGTGAGTATTGTTTCTGATCGGGATGCCCGCTTCACTTCCCACTTTTAGGAACATTTTCTGGAAGCAATGAGGACCCAGTTGAGTTTTAGCACTGCTTTCCATCCTCAAATAGATGGTCAGTCAGAGAGGACTATACAAACTTTGGAGGATATGTTGAGAGCGAGTGTGCTAGATTTTAGAGGCTCTTGGGATAACAATTTGCCACTAGCCGAGTTCGCCTACAACAACGGTTATCACTTGAGTATCGGGATGGCACCATATGAGTCACTGTATGGACGCAGATGTCGATTCCCTATTGGATGGAAGGAGGTTGGTGACAGACAAATTTTTACTCCTAACTTGGTTAGATAGGCCTCTAAGGATGTTCGAGTGATATGTGAGAGGTTACAGACCGCTCAAAGTCGACAGAAGAGTTATACTGACAGGAGACGAAGACCACTAGAGTTTACCGTGGGTGAGTCAATATTTTTGAAGGTTTCTCCTTCTAAGGGTATTACGAGGTTCAGGAAAAAGGGTAAACCGAGTCATCGTTATATTAGACCCTTGAGATTCTGGAGCGAGTTGGAGATAAGGCTTATAGGTTAGCATTACCGTCAGAGTTAGCAGGTGTTCATAACGTCTTCCACGTCTCTATGCTTCGGAAGTACCATCCAGATTCGGCGCATGTGATTAGCTACGAACCGTTGGAACTCAGTGAGAGCATGTCATATGTCGAGAGACTGATTCAGTTATTAAGAAGAAGGTATTGCGGTCCAAGACGATCTCTCTCATGAAGGTTCTTTGGCAGTATCACACTCCGGAGGAAGCTACTTGGGAGTTGGAGAGTATGACGTGGGAGAAGTATCTGAAGTTATTTATAGACTGATTTGGTTCTAATTTGGACGACCAGGTTTCTTTAGAGGGAGAGATTTGTGAGACTCGTATTTTGTATGACATTCCTTATGATTCACACGTTGTATGACATTATTATATGTAATGGAATCATAAAACAAATGATTTTGATTATATAAATGTGAATGAAGTAGTTAGACATGTACGTAAAATGCGAAAAAGGGGTACATAGATCAAAAGACCCGAAATTCGGTAAGAAATTATCATTTTAAACATTGATTTAGGAAATCTTGATCAATAAAGAAGAAATTATTAAATTTTCAGTCCAATTGATCAAGATACAAATTTATTACGATAATCCAAAATTTTCACCCCTAAAATTATCTCGAAAATGTAGGAAAAATACTCAAAAAAATAATAAAATAAGATAAATACATATTTAATTAATTAAATATATAAATATATTGGTGTAGAAGATATTTTTGTAAAAATAATATATTTTATTCTATTAAAATAATAATAATAATAATAATAATAATAATAATAATAATAATAATAATAATAAGCGAAATCGCGAAAATGAAAGAAGGAAGACGAAAGTCGAGGGAGACGATCCCCTGCTCCGATGAGCTACCAGCGAGAGAGACGAGTAAACGACAATCGGCGAAAGGAGCCCAACACCGAAAGAGTGTCCAGCTGACCCCACGCGCGCCGACGACGCAGAAAAGAGGAGATCGATGAGGGAGATTACCGAGGAGAGAAGGAAGAAATTTGGCAGCACCAGCGCCGATCGATTCGATCCAAGGCAAGCCGAACGTTCCCCAGCCAGAGTCGAGCCACGCAGTGGCAGGAGGGAGCCAGGAACCGGCCGAAAACGTCGCGAACGGAGAAGGGGCGACTGAACCAGTACCGGGCGATTCAGTGAAGTGAAACTATGCCGAACCGGATCAGACCGGTTTAGTCAAGGAAGGAAAAAAGAGGGAAAAAGAATTTGATGATACACCAGACTATGAGTAAGTCGGTATGCGATCAAAATTAACCAATTTAATTTTTGAAAACTTTATTTAAATTTATATTTGACCAAAATTGACCCGGGTTGAATATATATTTGTGTAGCTCGATGATAGACGACGAATGTGAGCTTGATCGAGCCTTGCATTTCGTACCCACGTAAAATCTCGGGTAAGTAAATCTCATTTACGACAATTTGTGTAATGATACGTGTTAGAAATTTATCTTAGAAGTTACGAATTTATTTCCATATAAAATGAATTATTTTTGAAAATTTAAAATCAATTGTCGTGAATGATAGTACGAGCTATCTAAATAAACCTAAAACGAGGCCCAATAAGTGTTGGTTGGCCTAATGGGCCAAATAGGCCTTGATGACGTGAATAGTAAGTAGAAAAGAGGCTTAAAACGGATTAAAACCCATAAAGGTGCGATAGGGCCCAATAAGAGAAAATTGGCCCAATTAGTTAAATCGACTGTAGTAAACGCGAGAATTATATTTATTGGGTTAAATTGACGTGATAAATAATTATCTGCAGCTCTAGAGACTGGATTAGGAGCAAATCGGATTGGACAAGCCTTTGACAGTGGAATTTAGCTACGCGCTTGACATGATTCATGGTAAGGGAATTTTGTAAGTGCTTAGAGATATATATAATTTCCTTAAGTATCTAGAAATGAAATAATAATTTTTGCAAAAATCGGGGTATTGATGAAAAAAAACGATTTTGCCCATGGGAGTAAAATTTATGAAAAAGGTAGTAAGGCTAATAAATTGCATGATTATCATGTTTTGATGTTTTATATGAATGTATTGCTTTGATTTAAGAAAATTTGTGCATATGTTGGCTGTTGATTTCATAATTTATACGAAATGATACAGGTTAAGTACCGGTTACGAATTTAAATGTTTTATCAAAATTGAGCCACCTATCATATTTATACGAGTAAAAAAAGAGTGCTGGAGCCTTACTCGTACTAAAATTTACTGATTAATTACTCATAAAAAGTTATACTGGAGCGTTGCTCATATGAGGATTTTTGTATGTGTACAAAACCGTGCTGGAGCTTCACTCACACGAGATTTTAGATATCATTATATGCATGGCAGCGTGCTGGAGCTTCGCTCGCACTAGACATGAAGTGATATGCATAGAGCCATGCTGGAGCCTCCTGTAGACTTTGTGTGACAGAGAGATGATATGCTCGCACGTGTACCTTGAGACATGGGTTGGTTATCAACATAGTATGAGGTAGATAAGACCTACGGCAGGCACCCCCAGACTATGATATGGGTCCACAGAGTATGTTGTACCGTGTATGTCACACGGAGTATGTTGTACCGTGTATGTCACACGGAGTACGCTGTACCATGTAGTCATGACGACTAGCTGATTTGACCCCACCTCCCGTTGCAGTTGTGATGTCTCAAACATCAGGATCCGTGTAACCTAGGATCACAGGGACATAGTATGGCCATAGTCCTCGATTTTTCATACAATAACCTACATGCCTCACATGATATCATATGATTTGAATAGACCAGAGCAGGCCCGAAGGAGGGGTGATGCCCCGACTTATGTTTTTTTTTTAATTGAGATGAGATTTAATGGATCAAGGTATTCCCGAGGGATGGGTTTAGCCTTGACGTAGTTGTTTTATGATGAAACTGATAAGTTTTAATGTGTCGAGCATGAGATGTCATACATGATGATTTTTCCATGTTTGTTTTATATGTCTGATTTCATGATTTATTTTATATGATAGATATATACATGTGGCATCGTTTTAGTCCTATCTCAAGCTCCAAATGTAAACAATTTTATATCATGGCATTATAAGCACGTAGATAGTATAGTTATCTACCTGCTTACATTATTTGTCACACTCCACTTTCGGGTGTCCTTTATCCATACTTACGTTACTACGGTTGGGCTGTGAGGCGATGCAATTACTAAAGTTCCAAAAATTTACAGCGAAAATATTTAAAATTTAATTCACACTCCCAGGTGTGTAAATATACAAAATTAATTGTATAATAATATACATAACATCCCCATACCACTGTTTACATTTTCGATTTCTAACTATGTGATACAATATAATAGATACAAAATACTCATGTGTATACAAATCTTATACCTTTGCAATTGGTGGGAGCTGTCCAACACAGAAAGGGATCCAAAAACCACTGCACCGCCTTACTTCTCAGTATCTGGAGGGAGAAAATAGTGAGGTGAGCAAACAATAGTTCAGTAAGGAAATGAATGATAGGAGGTAGATATCGTACTACTTACATAGCCCATGCATGTATAAACCAAAACCATGTTTTCATTATAAATGGAAATGTTATCAGAAAATGCAGTTAAATGTATATTTCTTATTTGGCATTTTCATGTAACACAAATATTCAGTATTTCCACTTAAAACATGTTTCATAAAACAATGCTCTCACGGCACAAGTGTTTAATTCAGAGATTTATCAAATACACAAAATCTCTTTCTTTTCTGAGTTCTACTCAATCTCTAGAATCTCTGAGACAGGCATGAAATTTTCAGCAATCAAATATCCACGACGTATGACCATAGTCAGTGATCCCAAGCCTCACTGATCAAGTGTGCACAAGGCATCACTTCGCCTGAAGGGGGATGGGTCAGTCCTACCCTTCGGCTCATCTCAAACCTCATTATTCCCTTAGAAGGAGACACTTTCAAAAATACGGATTCTCCCACATCAAACTCAAGTGGTCTCCGTCTCCTGTCAGCATAGCTCTTTTGTCGACTTTGAGTTATTCGTAGCCTTTCACATATTATCCGAACATCCTCGGAGGTTTGTCTAACCAAATCGGGAGTGAGCAACTGTCTGTCACCAACTTCTGCCCAACCAATGGGTGATCGGTATCTACGACCATATAGTGCCTCATAAGGGGCAATACTAATATTTAAGTGATAACTGTTACTGTAGGCGAACTCAATCAATGGTAGGTGATCATCCTATGAGCCTCTAAAATCCAGCACACACGCTCTCAACATATCCTCCAGGGTCTGTATAGTCCTCTTTGACTAACCATCTGTCTGACGATGAAAAGTGGTGCTAAAGCTCAACTGGGTCCTCATCACTTCCTGAAAATGTCCCCAAAAGTGGGAAGTGAAATGGGCATCCCTGTCAGAAACAACACTCATTGGGACTCCATGTAATCTCACTATCTCCCGTACATACAAGTTTGCCAATGCACTCAAGGTATCTGTAGATTTCATGGCTACAAAGTGTGCCAATTTCGTTAACCGATCTACTACAACCGATATGGCATCATGGTTCTTACAGGTTCTCGATAATCCCATCACAAAATCCATGGTGACGTGCTCCCACTTCCATGAAGGTATCGGTGGAGGTTGCAATAATCCTCCTGGTTTCTGGTGTTCAACCTTTACTTGCTGACAAATGAGACATCTAGTGACATACTCAGGTATGTCCCTCTTCATCCCAAACCACAAATACACCTTTCAGAGACTCTGATACATTTTACTACTCCCCGAGTGTACTGTATATCTCGATGAGTGAGCCTCTGATAAGATCATTTTCCTTAGCTCCGAATCCTTAGGAACACACATTCTATTTTTGACCCCTAGTATTCCATCTGAACTCAATTCAAATTCCGTACCCTTACCCTTATGGATTTGGGTAAACACATCAATACACCATTGATCAATTTGCTGAGCTTACCGGATTCTCTCAATTAACTCCGGTTCTAATCTTAGGCTAGCAATAATCCTATAGCTGCCAATCTCAGGTAGGGTCATATCCAGACTAAGGTTCGTGAATTGCTCCAACAACTCGTGTTCTCTAACCATCATATGTGATACTAACCCGAGACTCTTTTTACTCAATGCATCGGCAGCCACATTCGCCTTCCCCAAGTGGTATAAAATCTCACAATCGTAGTCTTTGAGGAGTTCTATCCACCTTCTCTGTCTCATGTTTAACTCCTTCTGTGAGAATAGATATTTCAGACTCTTGTTATCTGTAAAGATCTGAAATCTCTCACCATACAAGTACTGGCGCCATATCTTCAATGCAAATACTATAGCAGCCAACTCCAAATCGTGAGTGGGGTAGTTCTTCTCATGATCTTTTAGCTATCTAGATCCATAAGCTACTACCCTTCCATCTTGCATCAAAACACAACCCAATCCTTGATGTGAAGCATCCGTATAAACAGAATAGTTTCCTAAACTGTTAGGGATGATAAGAACTGGCGCGGTGGTTAATCTGCCCTTAAGTTCCTGAAAGCTCATCTCACATGCTTCATCCCATATAAACTCCACATCTTTTCTCGTAAGACGTGTCAACGGAGTAGCCAATCTAGAAAATCCCTCTACAAATCTCCTATAGTATCCTGCCAAACCCAGAAAGCTCCTGATCTCTGTGACTGTCCTGGGCTGTTCCCACTGAGCAACGACCTCAATCTTGGATGGATCTACTGACACCCTATCCTTCGATACAACATGGCCCAGAAAGGAAGAAGTCACATTTACCAAGTTTGGCATACAATCTTCTCTCTCGGAGGGTTTACAAAACAATCCTTAAGTGCTGCTCATGATCTTCTCTGGACCTTGAATACACTAGTATATCATCAATGAAAACGATTACGAATTGGTCTAAGTATGGCTTGAATATCTCATTCATTAGGGCCATAAAAGCTGCGGGTGCATTCGTCAACCCGAAAGGCATCACTAGGAATTCGTAATGATCATAGCGGGTGCGAAAAGCTATCTTGGGCACATCTTCCTTTCAAATCTTCAATTGATGATATCTAGACCTCAGATCTCTCTTGGAAAAGATCTGGGCTCCTCAGAGCTGATCCAATAAATTGTCGATGCGCTGCAAGGGGTACTTATTCTTGATGGTAGCCTTGTTCAACATCCGATAATTTATATACAACCTGAGGCTCCCATCTCTGTTCTTCACAAATAATAACGAAACTCCCCATGGCGAGACACTCGATCTTATAAACCCCTTATCTAGCTTATCTTACAATTGCTTCCTTAATTCCTCTAGCTCAATTGGAGCCATTCTATATGGTGACTTGGATATCGACTCTGTTCTAGGTGCCAAGTCGATACCAAATTCCGTTTCTCTATCCGGTGGCAATCCTAGTAGGTCGTCTGGAAAGACATCAGGAAATTCTCTAACCACTGGAATATCCTCCATATCTGAATGTACTTTATCCAAATCCACCACATAAGCAATAAAACCTTCAAAACAACATTCAAGTCATTTATACCAATGTACTTTACTCGTCACAAAATTCAAGATTTTATTACTTCTCTTAAAATCTTACAACACATTCTTCAGGTAGTGAAAACGTAATAGACTTAGTGTGGCAATCTAAGACAACATGATTGGTAGCTAACCAATCTATTCCCAAGATTACATTAATGTCATACATATTTAACAAGATCAACTTAGCTGTCGCACACTTATCTCCTACCCTCACCTTACAATCCTTATACACTTGTTTAACTAATTGACTAACTCTCATTGGTGTACTTATTAGCAAAGTTCCATTTAGGTGTGTGGGTTCTACAAGTCCTGTCAACTTTGATGCACATGCAGGTGATATGAAAGAATGCGTAGCACCAGAATCAAACAAAGCTATAGCTTCCAAATTGAAGATCAAAATTGTACCTTTTATTACCTCAAAGGAGGTATCAGCTGATGCCTGGTCTATCGCATACACCCTGCCTTGACCCACAACTTACTTTCCTTTTTCTTCAGCCGTGGCTCTCTTCTTTGCAGTAGGTGTAACTGTAGGAACTCTCTCTAGCTCCTTACCCCTCTGTGGAACTACCTTAACTGCCTCTGGACATTCCTTTGCATAATGTCTGAACTTTCCACATCTGAAGCATTGTGTACTCTAAAGATGACAAGGCCTACCACCATGATATCGGTCGCATATTCTGCACTGATCCGTACTTGGTCGGGGTCCATCAATCACTATATCTCTAGCTGGTGTCTGAGTCGAAGGCATAAAAGATTTAGCAGCCTTTTTCTATGACTCATCTGCCTCTCTCCGACGCTTATTCATAAATCTCCGACCGAATTTGGCACTTTTGCTGTCTCCCAGCTTCCTTGAACCTTTGTCCTTACCCCAACTGAACTAAAAAATCTGCAGGTCATAATCCTGCTCACACAATTGGGCCCGTCGCACAGCCTCTCTATATGTAGTGACATCAAACAGGGCCAACTTAGCTCGAATTGAAGGCCTTAGTCCATCCACAAATCTACGGACCCTGATAGCTTCACTTCTGATAGAGTTCAGATCATATCGGCCCAATGAAGTGAATCGTGACTCATACTCATCTATAGTTCGATTTCCTTGAGTCAGATTCAAAAATTCCATTTGCAACCTACGTCGAGCGGTATCGGGATGTATTGCTCTTTGAAAGCACCCAAAAACATATCCCACTTGATAGTCATACCCTGAGCTCTAAACATAGGCCTAGTGGACTTCCACTAGTGCTCTGCTTCACATCTTAGTATAAAGGTCGCAAACGCTACTCTCTCTGTAGCTGAACATCTACAGAAGTCAAACAACTTCTCCATCTGACTGATCCAGTCCTCAGCCACTGTCGGATCCTTTACCCCGCTAAAAGAAGGAGGCTTGAAGTCTATGAAATGCCTCAACCTCTCCATATCGCAATCATATCCATACCCCAAATCATCATCATCACACTATTGTGGGGTTACTGAAAGAGGTACTGGTCGAATATGTGGATCTCGTGGCCTAACTGGTTCAGGTTGTGCAGGTGCAACGTCTTTGGGTTCAGGTGCAGCTGTTCGGGGATTCGGTGCAGCTTGTTTTGCTGTACTAGTGTACCCTCAAACCTAGCCATGATCTGCCCCATCATGGTTATCATCGTGCGCATGTCTTCCTCTAATCGGGCTATCCGAGGATCGGAAGCCTCAATCTGCTCTTGGGGCTAATGACTAGAGGATGATCACTGTGCCTCTTAGTCCTGTCATTCCGCCCTTGAGCTCTCGAGCTCTCTCCCCTCTTGCAGTGTCTCTCAGGCATAACTCACTAGCCTGATAACTTCCTGCATTTATAACAAACTTTTAATTTACTACCAGCTCTGTATACATATTTGTATCTAAATATCGCACAGTAACTTGAGGATGTATGTTTCCTTAATTCTAAACATCGACTCACATCAGGCCAACCATGCTCTGATACCAAATCTGTCACACCCCACTTTCGGGTGTCCTTTATCAATACTTACGCTACTACGGTTGGGCTGTGAGGCGATGCAATTACTAAAGTTCAAAAAATTTATAGCGAAAATATTTAAAATTTAATTCACACTCCCAGGTGTGTAAATATACAAAATTAATTATATAATAATATCTTTACATAACATCCCCATACCACTATTTACATTTTCGATTTGTAACTGTGCGATACAATATAATAGATACAAAATACTCATGTGTATACAAATCTTGTACCTTTACAACTGGTGGGAGCTGTCCAACACAAAAAGGGATCCAGAGACCACCACACCGCCTTACTTCTCAGTATCTGGAGGGGGAAAATAGTGGGGTGAGCAAACCATAACTCAGTAAGGAAATGAATGTTAGCAGGTAGATATCGTACTACCTACGTAGCCCATGCATGTATAAACCAAAACCATATTTTCATTATAAATGGAAATGTTGTAAGAAAATGCAATTAAATGTATATTTCTTATTTGGCATTTTTATGTAGCACAAATATTCATTATTTCCACTTAAAACATGTTTCATAAAATAGTGCTCTCACGGCACAAGTTTTTAATTCAGAGATTTATCAAATACACAAAATCTCTTTATTTTCTGAGTTCTACTCAATCTCTCGAATCTCTGAGACAGGCATGGAATTTTCGACAATCAAATATCCATGACATATGGCCATAGTCAGTGATCCTAGGCCTCACTGATCAGGTCTGCACAGGCATCACTTCGTCTGAAGGGGGATGGGTCAGTCCTACCCTCCGGCTCATCTCAATCAACCTCATCTCCTTATATACTAATGGTATAAGGTACGCCATGTGTCATCTACATGATACTCGTACTCACATGTACCCAGCACGGAACATAGTATACCAACGGAGAACTACACAGTACTACGTACGACCATGGACCTAAGTCCATACTCTAACTCCGGTGGACTTTTCATCTTGAACCATGTCTCATATACCAGGCGAGCAATCAGCGTGACACACAGTCATCGCAAGGCTCCAGCGTGGTAGGATTTATTGTTAAGGCCCAGCCCATTCCGAGGTCGTCGGCTGGCATCCCATTGGGTCTCAAACCCTCAGGTTTACCTCAACTCATTAAAAACATGTACGAGCTAACACTCCAGCACATTATCATTATAAAACCACGTGCGAGTCACACTCCAGCACGGTTTATCAAATCATGCATACGTATGCAACTCAAACTCCAGCATAGTCAAAATCATTAAAACAGGTGTCAGGTAAAGCTCCAACACCATTTTGCATCTCAAATCTGATAGGCGGCTACTTTCTCTTTTAAAACTCAAAACATGTTTATTTATACGGCATGCCTTTCCATGCTAAAACATGTAAAACTAGCCAACCTATCACTATCATTTCTCAATCACAAAATCAATACAAAATTAAGAAAACATTGAAATCATGCATATCATGCCATTTCCTTACCCCATCCCATTTCACAATACATATATATCATAGGACATTTAATGCTTCCATATCATTTCATAGAATTGTAGTATCTCACTAACTCTAACGATATATCTATGAAATTATCGTAAAATACGTACGAACATCTCTATAGCTAACACACAATCCCTTACCTCGAATCGCGCTCGTATTTCCTTTGTCACGTATGCTCCGTTCGTAATCCGGGTTAGCCGTGGTTCCAATCTACACACATAACCATTAAGTCATTTCTTTTCTTTCTCCCAAATATCCTCATTGTCACTTTCTCCCATTTATACCTTTGAAGCCTTTAAATATATTTCACTTTTCCATTTGTATCACTTATCTCATTAAACTATTTCTTAAGCTTTCCATAGATTTCCTACTTCTTAAATTTCTCTTAACATTACTCACTCATCACTACAAATCATTCTTATTAACATTTTGCATACCCTTCAACCCATACAATGTCTAGAATCCTTATTTAAAGCTTGAGAGTTGAAGAGCTTACCCATTTTTCTTAGCCAAACTTGTGGTAGCCACAACTCCTTCTCTTGGTCACACCAATATGAGATTTTTGGGTATGTTGTTCTCCTTGCTCCAAGGAATAACTTTCCCTTCTTGAGCTTCTTCCAAAACTAGTCAAAATGTGGTGATTTCTAGAGTGAGAAAGCTTGGGTCTTGGGAGAAAATGGCAGGTGAGGTTTGGTGGGGGAAGAGTTCTAAGTTTTCATCTCAATCCCGTGCTCTTTTTATAGATGCAGGCTTATGAGATCGATCTGGTCCTTGTAGAGATCGATTTCTGCACGTTTGGTAGTCCTTTTCACCTAACGTAACCACTCCCAGATCGATCTTCTCCCCTGATGAGATCGATCTGTCGAAGGTAATTTTTCCTCTTGGAGATCGATCTGCCCCTTGTAGGAGATCGATCTTCTCTTTACAGAACCCTTAAGGAGATCGATTTGTCTATGCTTGAGATCAATCTGTCTCAAACAGAGAGTTAAGGAGATCGACCTGTTTGCCTTAAAATCGATCCTCTCATTACAGAATGTTTAGCAGATCTATCTGGCTCCATTGGAAATTGATCTGTCCTGCTTCACAGCTTAAAATAAGTTCATTTTGGCTCTTCCAGATCGATCTCTCATCCTATGAGATCGATCTGTCATGCATATTTCCAGATTTCTACTACAGTTTTTTGCAAAAATTCTCTCACACACATCCTTAATTTGCTGCCATAGTCATTTCCCCATTCATCCATCTTTGAGACTTGAAAATGGCATCCAATCACACTTTGTACACATTAAAACTTATGTGCAATCCTTGCATGACCAAATATATACAACATATAACTAAATGGGAACATAAAGATTTGCACCGCTTGTGCAATTTCATTCTATTTTACTCTACTACTCATATACCATTCCACTCACATTCATCATATAGCAAAGTCTATTTCTTCATATTCATGCTTAATGCAACTTGTACGTACGTTACAACTCTTATTACAAGTGTGTACATTCAACTGATGGACTTTGCATCACATATGCTTTACATTACTAGTACATTACAATACTTCATGAGTTCATTTACATATGTACAAGGCTAAACCTATATGGGGTCTAACATTATTGCCTTACTGAGCAAGTTGTGCTCACCCTTTCACTTTCCACCCTCTACAGAGCATCCACAGCAGTTGAGAGTGGGTAGAGATTGCATTCCTGGTTGTCCACTGCTTCCCATCGCGAATCAGGTATACACATCGTACATTTTTGTATCTAAACATATATGAAGACATATGTACATACAGATTTATAACATATGTAATTATTATTACACTACCTGAGATGCTAGCATTATTACCATGGTAATAATGATATGGTCAAATGGGATAAGCGTTCGGATTATTACTGGCTCATAACCCAACTCATCCAAAATGGAATTGTCACGAGGAGGTGAGATGTATAGAAAAAAGTGAAAAATTTGTAGTGATTTTTGGTACAACAGGTCGTGACAAAAAGACACACCTAAGGCAAATAACTTACCCAAGATATTATCGATCCCTATTGAACTCCTATCCATAAGCGAAACTATCCTTAGAGCAGGAAACTAAATCGATGAGATAGGAAAACCTCAATGTCACAGTAGATTTAAGTAAACAGATAAAAAAGAAAAGAGCCTCGAGAAAGTTGAATCAAAAGTTGGACAAAGATGAGGAAATGATGGAAGTCAACATATAAAAAAAGCTTGAGAAACAAAGAGAACTCGTAGACTTCGATAGAAAATGAGAGGATATGCAAGCAAATATTGTGAGTATGGAGCAAAAGGTGGCAGAAAAAGCCACTTAACTAAACATAAAAACCTTGGGAAGCATCCCCTTCACTAAAGAAATCGACATGGCTAGACCTCCAACGAGATTTAAGCTCCCCACTATGGAAATTTACTGTAAAGCCCATAAATTCATATGTATTCTTTATAATTCTGTGATGTACAGATAAGTTACATTTTATATGAATCATAAGAAATGAATATTTTTAAATTTTAAGTGTGAATGAAATGCAAAATGAATAGTAAAACAAGTGAATATGAATTTACCTTTGGAAAATCTATGAAAATTGCAGCTGGAATGTTGCAGATGAAGGGCAGATCGATCTCATTGCAAGGGGAGATCGATCTCATCACCTTGAAATGCAATGCCAAAGCATTCTGAAAAAGGGAGATCGATCCCTCATTCAAAGCAAATCGATCTTTAAAGGATTCTGGATAGCAAAGATCGATTTCTTCTCATAGCCAGATCGATCTCTAAGTGATTCTGCTTGGCCAAGATCGATCCCATACCAAGAGGTAGATCGATCCCACCTTCTAAATGTTGAATTCTGAAAGAGTTCAAACACAGGGTAGATCTATCTCTCATTATTAGGAGATCGATCTCATAAGGCAATTCTATAAAAACCCAACTGCTGCATCTTTTTCCTCGAAAATAGCAAATCCCCCATTTAAAGCAAAGTGAAAACCTAACTTTCTCACTCTAAGAATCATCATATTTCAATCAGATTTGAGAGAAATTTAATTCAGCAAAGTTGTCCCTTGTGAAGAGGAGAACAATATAGTTGAAAACTAAAAGCTGAAATCATGGATTGAAGGAGCAAAGTGATTTTCCCCAAATTTGACAAAAAAAAAAGGAAAAGTCAAGCTAGGTAAGATTTCAATACACCAATTTCAAGTATGTTAATATAGGCATTTTGGTGAGTTGATTGGTGTATGTTTTTTGGCTGAAAACACCCTTGAATATGCTAAATCTTTCATGACCTAAAATGAGTTAGTGTGACAAAGTGAGAAAAAGTTGATTTGGCATGGATTTAATGATGATTTAAGCATGTAGTGATGTTATTAAGCATGTATACTTGATTGTAAGATAGTTTTATAAAATACATGTGTTGGAATAGATGATGATTGAAAATAGGCAGAGGAGATGTATGGTGAATTCCATAGTGGAAGAAAATGATGAACATGCGCCATTAGGAGATTAATGCCAGTTTAATTTGAATCAGTAGACTTGATGAGTCTAATAGGTTCTTGAGAAATGAATTATAAAATCGAAATGGACTTAAGAGAGAGTAAGGTCCAATAAGATGTAACAAGGCCAAATGGGTGTAAAAGGCCTAATGTATTGATTTGAAACTCATGCGAGCGAAAATTAAGTATAATAAAGTATACTGATGTGAATGGTTATTTACAACTCCGGAGTTTTATATTGGAAGCTGATCAAATTGTGAGATTTAGCAGCATCGACGAAGTGAGGTCACGTGACATGATCAGAGGTAAGGGACCTTTGCGAGTAGTTAGAGATATTTGCACGTATTTTCGTCTGCATTTGTAGTTCACTTAAGAAAAATAGTCTAAGGGTCAGAGAAAGTGAATAAAATCTTAAGAGACTGAAAAAAAAGGTAAATTAAGATTTTACCCTAATTAAGCCTAAAAAACTTAGGAAGCATGTTTGTGACTAGTTTTAACATTGTTTGACAGTTGCATAGATAGACTTGCTAATGTTTTCATGTTATATGCGAAAACGACAGGTTATAGTATCGATTTGATTTAATTAAGTGAATTCATTTGAAATAAGCCATCTATTAATTTGTGTGAAATCCAATCATGCTATAGCATTGCTGGCACTGGATTTTTGTATGTTTTCCACCCCATTAGTGCTAGAGGGATACTCGCACTAGATTTTACATGATATGTATCACATAGTACTTGAGCATTTCTTGCACTCAATTTTATTGATAGATGCATGATAGAGTACTGGAGCATTGCTCGTACTCAGTTTTACATGACATAGTTGTGGAGCATTACTCACACTAGATTTATATGACTTGTGCATAAGGTCGTGCTGGAGTTTACTCACACGTACCGATTTTAAAAGAGATAGCAAGAAATAGCCTTGCTGAGAGCCTGTGCAGACTGTGTGTCGCACCGATTATATGCTCGTACGTGCATTTTGAGATATGACTGAGGGCTATTGAAACTATTATCCATGGTATGAGGGCTAAGACTTATGGCAGGTAGCCCAACCTTGATATTGGGTCCATGGAGTACTTTGTACCGTGTATGTCACATGAAGTACTATGTACCGTGAGTACACGATGATATAAAGTTGTAGGCTAACGGTTGAGGATTTGACCCACCTCCTGTTATAGCAAATGTGAGGCCTCGCACATTGAGTACTGTGTAGCTTGGGATCACGAAAAAATGGAATATGATCATAATCCTCGAACATGTAGTTGCCTATCTCATCTCACTTGATATTTCTTATTTGAATTGTCACAAGATTTTATAAATTGGGTAGACCCAAGGGATAGGTTGAGCCTCGACATGTGACTTTGTGAATTGTGAAAAGGTAACCCGAAGGATGGGTGAGGCCTAGATTTCTATGTTTTTACATGATGATATGCCATCTTTGTTTGATTGAATTGATATGGCATAATGAAATGTGATTTACAGTATTTACATGACAATGCAATGTTTTGCATAAATTGCTCAGGTTATTAAACCAACATGTTTTTAGTTCATATTGATGATTTGTATATATATATATACACACTTGCATAAATGTTTCAAGAAAGATACATGCTTTAGATGTGAACCGAAAAGGAAATGATTTCAGGGCATAAGCGTTATATTTTGTAGATAGTATAGTTATCTACTTGCTTGCATTATTTCCTTACTGAGCTGTGAGCTCACCACCTTTTTATTTCCTCCTCTCTACAGAGCGTTCATAGTAGTTGAGCATGGCTGTGGACTGGTATTCCTTTATCCACTGTATACCCATCATACGAAAGGTATACACATTTGAAATGTTTTGTACTGAACAATGTAAAAGCACAGTTATGTAAACAAATGTACTGTCGGGGATGTATATGTACATGTATTTGTATTTAATATATTTAAATTACTTATGAGAATGAGTACTTACGGTCAATAGATATTTGTATTGACATGTATGCATATTATGAAATGAATGTGGTTGAGGTGACTAATACCGAATCACAACTCAACGGTTTGGTGATTTAATTATGATGGAAAGGTAAGTAAAATACAAAAAATTTGTAATGGTTTTTGGTAAGTCATGGGCGGTCGTGACAGAATGATATCAAAGTGAAGTTGATCTGATGTGATTCGGTATTAGTATTTAAGAAAATGTACATCCCCATAATATTGTGCTTTATTCAGTTACAATTGTATAAACGAGATGGGAGTCAAACTAATTAATGTTATGGATGCAGGAATTGAGCCATTATGGCTAATACTAGCCGTGGTAGAGGGCCTAGAGGTAGGACTCGAGGCTGTAGAGATAGGCTTGAGACCCGAGATAAGTCTTCGTCTGACCATGAGTCTACAGGTCCCTTTCAGGTACCATAGCGTCGCCTTGAGACTATAGTGGAGTTACCGGCACAGACCTTACCAGGTAGACAGGGGCAGGATGTAGGGACTGTACATCGAGAGGTAGCTGCACCTGGTACGCCTGGGCAGCTCGCTCAGACACCACAGCCTACAGATACTCCTACACCCTGACCAGCTCAGGATACGTCTTCTCCTGTTGCTCCACAACAAGGCGGTAGTACTTTGGGGTATGGTTGTAAGCTTGATAGAGTGCGACAGTTCCAGAAGTTTGGACCTTTGTTGTTTAGTGAGGTGAAGGATCTCGTTGTTGCAGAGGATTGGCTGGGAGAGATGGAGAAGCTATATGGATTCTTTGAGTGTACTACGATCGAGAGGGTTACATTTGCTGCGTTCCTGCTGAAAGGATCGACAGAGCATTGATGGAAGTCTACCAGGGTTATATTGAGAGCACGACATTCAGAGATCACTTGGGATATCTTTTCAGACGCCTTCAGGAGGTAGTATGTCCCGGACACAGTACAACGAAAGCTGCAGATGGATTTCTTGGGGTTGAGCCAAGGGACATAGTCTGTGGATGAGTACGAGACACGATTTATATCCCTGGGTAGGTATGACCCTGATACTATGAGTAGTGAGACCAGGAAGGTCCGCAGATTTATTGATGGACTGATACCAGTATTACGGTCTAGACTGGTTTCACTAGATATCTCTACCTATGATGAGGCAGTGCGCAGGGCGCAACTCTATGAGTAGGACTATGAGAGGAATGTCTTCGAGTTCAGGACAGTTGGCAGGGGTAGAGACAGAGATAGGAAGAGGCCTGTGAGTGACAGTGCTAGAGGTTTCAGATATCAAGGAAGGAGGAGACTCTTCAGTATGAGACTACGGATCGATGAGGTACGGGAGAAGACTGTTAGATCTCCAGCATATCCGACTATAGCTCCAGCTAGAGGTGTTGTTATTGGAGGACCAAGGCCTACCACTGAGCAGTGTAGTAGATGTGGTAGATTCCATGGCATTAGACCTTGTCTTAGTTCTAGTGGATTGTGCTTCAGATGTGGGAAGCTAGGGCATATGGCGAGAGCTTGCCTAGAGATTTTTTATATTACCCCATAGAAGGGCAAGGAGCCAGAGAGAGCTCCAGCTGACATGTCTTCTTCGGGTAAGAGAGTGACGACAGAGGAGAAGGGGAAGCAGGTCATTGGATAAGGGCGAGTACATGCCTTGGACCAGGGCACAGGTAATGCTTCATCGGATATGATTAGAGGTAACTCTTGATGTATGATTTAGAAGTATATGTTTTAATCGATTCTAGTGACACGCATTCATTTGTGTTGCCTTCATTTGCATATAGGTTAGCAAAACATGTTGAGCGTACACCTTTAAGTAGGATGGTGTTAATTAGTACGCTTATGGATAACAATCACCTAGTTGAATATGTGTTAAATGATTGCAAACTAAGAGTAGGGAAAAAGGATATGACAATTGTTAAATATGAACGATTTTGATGTAATCTTAGGAATGGGTTGGTTATATGTAAACCACGTTGTTTTAGATTGTTATGCTAAGACAGTTATGTTTCCTACCCTAAAGTTTAATGAAAATAAATGAAAGTAGTAGTTATGGTTGCAATAAACAATGTACTAAATAAAAATATTGAAGCTTTTATTGCATACGTGGTTGATACGGATAAGGCACATCCGGAGTTGGCAGATATGCCTGTGGTTGGTGAGTTCCCAAATGTCTTTCTGGATGAATTGTCAAGGTTACCACCAGACAGAGAGATGGAGTTCTGTATAGATTTGGTGCCTGGTACTGAACCTATTTCGAAACTACCGTATCACATGGCCTTAGTTGAGCTGGAGGAACTCAAGATACAGTTATAGGAGTTGTTGGATAGAGGGTTCATCAGACCAAGTGTTTCACCTTGGGGAGCATCGGTTTTGTTTGTGAAGAAGAATGACAGAAACCTCCGATTGTGTATAGATTACAGATTGTTGAATAAGGTTACCATCAAGAATTGGTATCCCCTTCCACGTATTGATGACTTATTGGATTAGCTCCAGGGAGCATAGGTCTTTTCTAAGATTGATCTGAGGTCTGGGTATCATCAGTTGAGAGTTCGAAGTGGAGATGTACCCAAGATAGCAATTAGGACCCGATATGGCCACTATGAGTTTTTGGTTATGTCATTTGGATTGACAAATGCTCCCGCAGCTCCCTTGCTGCGTAGAATCTATGGAGGAGAAATAAAGAGGTAAGCTAACACGCTCAGTAAGGAAAGTATGAAAGCATGTAGATAACTACACTATCTACATGCTAAAAATATAAATTTTCATTTTCCTTCTAAAACATATGCATTCTTTAAAATAACTTCCATCGATGCGAAATCATTAATTCACGAGATGGGTATATGCATATTCACATAACACATTCTTTTCACACAGCTCATCTTTAAAATCACACAGTACACATTTAGAAATCACTTTGCACTCAGCAAATCAATGTACATGAGACATAATTATGGGTTTCATATCCCCAGACACACAGCAATGGAAACATATGTCACCACACACAGTAGTGACAATGTCATATCACTCAGATAAATATAGGACTTATGGCCATAGTCGGATTCCAAGCAACACTGATTAGGTGTGCGGGAATCCCATGCTTGGGGTGGCGGATCAACCATCCCCACAGCTCATACTGAAATCACAGCACATCGTACTCCATGGCTAACGCTCATGGTACATCGTGCTCCCGTGGATCCTTATCACCCATTTCCATTGTTTTAAAATCTCGTACGAGCAGGTCTGTGTAAGACACACAATAGTACATGACGACTCTAGCATGGTTTTACTCATTACATCACATTCATAAACCACGTGCGAGCAGGTCAATGCAAGACACACAGCAATACATGACGACTCTTGCACGGTTTTACTCAACACACAGCATAATCATAAAAACCTTGTGCGAGCAACTTAACGTAAGAGTATACAGCATACCTGAGGCATCGAGCACGATTTTACTAGGAAATTACATGTGAGCATAGTCAGATCAAGACACACAGCAATACTCAAAGGCTCCAGCATGATTCCTAAAAATCTAGTGCGAGCTCTCTAGTGGAACACACAACACTCGAGGCATCGAGCACTCTTTTGCTTTTCTAAAAAATCCCTTTAAAAATAATGTGCGAGCAGGGTTGGTCAATTTATCGTTGCCACTTAGGCTCTAGCACAATTTCACACAGAAACGAGATAGAGGACTCCATTCACCAAATATGAGTGAGAGGGCAATCTCCCTTCAATCACTCGTTAAAAGCTTTATATGTAAATTACTAAACTGAGAGTCCGTCTATCATTACTCTTTCTCAAAACGTTTGCAAAACCTCTTTTCACAACAATAACATAAAAGTCATGCAGCTCATACTTATAGGCTTATTCTCATACGTAGTTTTCACCTAGATATATCAATATCTACACACTTATCGCATACATTCGCACACAGCAGGTAAGAAAACATACGTATAGCTATCTCTAATAGCTCGCATAAGTCTCTTACCTCGAACACGCTTGAATGACTTTCCTTCGATTTCCACTTCTCATGATCCGGTCTTATTGACTCCAATTATATCTTCTGGAGCTGAAGTTGTGTACTACACACATCAGTATACTTTCATTTACTTCATTTCACTTGCATGATATTCAAATCAATGCATTAGGCCATTCATATCTTATTTGGCCTCGTTACATCATTATCGGACCTTACTCTCTCATAAGTCCATTTCAAGTATATAACAAATTTTTTGAGAATCTCCTAGACTCCTTGAGTCTACTAATTCGTATTAAATCGACATTAAACTTACAATGCCTCAAGTTCATTATTTTTTTCTCTATGGCATTTCATCAAACACTTAGTATGCCTATTATAAATTCTCATCTAATCCCACTTATGGATTTCAAAATGTCAACTTATCATCGTCTATACATACTCAAATCTTCATTAACTTTATGCCATTCCAATTTTTCCTCATTAAATCCCTTCTAGGTCGTAGCTTTGTTTAAGCATGTTTATCACATTTCAACCAACAATATATACACCAAATCACTCATCATCATGCCTAGATTACTATACTAGGAAATGATGTATATAAATCTTACCAATCTCAGCTTTCCTCTTTTTTCACCAAAATTGGGGGAAAGCTCTTTTCCTCTTTCAATCAAACGATTCGACCTCCCATTTTCAACTACGTTGTTCTCCTCCTCTCTAGGAACAACTTTGCTAAAATGAACTTCTCTCAAATCTCTAAGTAAAATGTTGAGAGTTTAGAGAGAGAAACTAGGTTACTTTGCTTCAAAAATGGAAGGTTTTGAGTTGTTTCCATGAAATGTAGTTCAGCTGCCCAGTTTTTATAGAAATGGCTTGATGAGATCGATCTCCATAAGTGAGGGATCGATCTTCTTCTGCTTTAAGTCTCTCGGCATTCAATTTTCAAACATGAAGGATCGATCTGTTCTGAAGGGTAAGATCGATCTTAGCCAGGCAGAGAGCTTCAGAGATCGATCTGTCAAAGGGATGAGATCGATCTATTTCTAGCCGAGACATAATGAGATTGGTCTGCTTGAGGATGAGACCGATCCTTACTTGGCAGAAGCTTATCGAGATCGATCTGGCTTGAAGGAGGGATCGATCTTCTTTTGTTCTGCAGCATACTTAGCTGAAGTTTTTCCTAGATTCCCAAGGCCAACTTCATATCAATTTGCTTCACTACTCATTTTTCATTCAATCCACATTTATCACTTAAAAAGGTTTATTTCTTATAATTCATACATAATGAAACTTGTGTGTACATCAAGTTTACGGACCTTACAATTCTTATGATTCATATTACATGTGTAAGTATATACTCAGAGAATCATAAGGATTCATATGAAAATAGGGCCTTACAATAGTTCAGTAGGAATAGCTGAGGACAGTCACCAAGATCAGGAGTTTTTTGGGTTTAGCAGGTTATTATTGGAGCTTCATTAAGGGATTTTTAAAGTTAGCTGCTCTGTTGACACGTTTCACTTGAAAGAGTGTAGTATTTATGTCAAACGAGAATTGTGAGAGGAGTTTTCAAGAGCTAAAGTGTCGATTGACCACCGCTCGATTCTCACTATCCCTACCAGCTCAGGAGGATTTTTAATATATACCGATGCTTCGCATCAGGGACTGGGCTGTGTATTGATGCAGGATGGGAGGGTAGTTGCTTATGGATCTAAATAGCTAAAGGGCTATAAGAAGAACCGTCCGACCCATGATTTGGAGTTAGTAGCAGTAGTGTTTGCATTGAAGTTATGACACCACTACTTGTATGGTGAGAAGTTTCAGATTTTTATTGACCACAAGAGCCTCAAGTATCTGTTCTGGCAAAAAGAGTTGAACATGAGACAAAGAAGATAGCTAGAGCTTCTAAAGAACTATGATTGTGAGATACTTTATCATCCGGGTAAGGCTAACGTTGTAGCTGATGCTTTGAGTAGGAAGAGCCTTGGGATGGTATCGTATATGATGGTCAGGGAACATGAGTTGCTAGAGCAGTTTGCTAACCTCAATTTGAGAGTTGTGCCTTCTGACATGGATATGAGCTATGTGATTGCTAGTCTACGCTTGGAGCTAGATCTATTGGATAGGATCAGGCAGGCTTAGCAGACTGATCCAGATTGTATTGATAGGATTGGTCAGATACAGAAGGGCACAGTGACTGATTTTGAGTTGAGTTTTGATGGAGTACTGAGGTTCAGAGGTAGATTGTATGTTTCTGAGGACCTAGAGCTCAGGAAATTGATTTTGTCGGAAGCTCATTCTTCGAGGTACACGTTGCATCCGGGGAGTAATAAGATGTACCAAAACCTCCGGAAGGTGTACTGGTGGTCGGGTATAAAGAAGGACGTGGCAGATTTTGTGGCGAGATGTCTCGTATGTTAGCAAATGAAGGTAGAGCATCAGAGACCTGTAGGGTTATTACAACCTCTACCATACCGACATGAAAATGAGAGCATATCACTATGGATTTCATGATGGGTTTACCGAGGACCCGCAGGAATCATGATGCGATATGGGTGATCGTTGATAGACTGACGAAGTCAGCCCACTTCCTAGCTATAAGAGGTACCGATACTCTGAGTTCATTAGCAGAGTTGTATATACGCGAGGTAGTGAGGTTACATGGTGTTCCAGTGAGCATTGTCTAGGATAGGGATTCCCGCTTCACCTCTCATTTTTTAAAACATTTTCAGGAAGCCATGTGAACCCAGTTGAGTTTGAGTATCGCTTTCAATCCTCAGATAGATGGTCAGTCAGAGAGGACTATACAGACTCTGAAGGATATGTTGAGATCATGTGTGCTAGATTTTAGAGGCTCTTGGGATGATCATTTACCACTAGCTAAATTCGCCAACAACAACAGTTATCATTCAAGTATCGGGATGGTATTGTATGAGGCTTTGTATGGTCGTAGATGTCATTCCCTTATTGATTAGGAAGAAGTGGGTAATCGAAATATTTTTGCTCCCGATTTGGTTACACAAGCCTCTGAGGATGTCTGATTGATTATTGAAAGATTGAGAACAGCTTAGAGCAGACCAAAGAGCTATGCTGACAAGAGATGAAGGCCACTAGAGTTCACAGTTGGTGAGTCAGTATTTCTGAAAGTTTCTCCTTCTAAAGGTATAGTGAGATTTGGGAAGAGAGGTAAACTGAGTCCTCGCTACATTGGACCCTTTGAGATACTTGATCGAGTGAGAGATAAGGCCTATAGGTTGGTGTTGCCACTGAACTTATCAGACATGCATAACGTTTTCCACATTTCGATGCTTCAGAAGTATCATCCAGATCCGACCCATGTGATTCAATATGAGCCATTAGAGCTCAAGGATGATCTGTCATATGTAGAGAAACTAATCCGAATATTGAATAGGAAGGAAAAAGTGTTACAGAATAAGACAATTTCGCTTATGAAGGTTCTCTGGCAGCACCACAATTAAGAAGAAGCTACTTGAGAGTTAGAGAGCCTGAGGCAGGAACAGTACCCCCAACTTTTTGAAGAATAACTTGGTTCCAATTTAGAAGACCAAGTTTCTTGAAGGAGGGGAGGAATGTAAGGCTCGTAAATTCATATGTATTCTTTATGATTTTGTGATTTACAAACAAGTTACATTTTATATGAATCATAAGAAATGAATATTTTTAAGTTCTAAGTGTGAATGAAATGCAAAATGAGTAGTGAAGCAAGCGAATATGAATTTACCTTTGGAAAATTTGGGAAAATTGCAGCTAGAATGTTGCAGATGAAGGGCAGATCGATCTCATTGCAAGGGGAGATCAATATCATCGCCTTAAAATGTAATGCCAAAACATTCTATAAAAGGGACATCAATCCCTCATTCAAAGTAGATCGATCTCTAAAGGATTCTGGATAGCAAAGATCGATCTCTTCTCAAAGCCAGATCGATCTCTAAGTGATTCTGCTTGGCCAAGATCGATCCCATACCAAGAGGCAGATCGATCCCATACCAAGAGGCAGATCGATCCCACTTTCTAAATGTCGAATTCTAAAAGAGTTCAAACATAGGGCAGATCGATCTCTCATTACTCGGAGATCGATCTCATAAGGCAATTCTATAAAAATTCGACTACTGCATCTTCTTCCCCAAAAACATCAAATCCCTCATTTACAGCAAGGTGAAAACCTAACTTTCTCACTCTAAGAATCATCACCTTTCAATCAGATTTGAGAGAAATTTATTTCAACAAAGTTGTCCCTTGTGAAGAGGAGAATAACATAGTTGAAAACTAGAAGCTGAAATCATGGATTGAAGGAGCAAAGTGATTTTTCCTAAATTTGGCAAAAAGAGGAAAAGTCAAGCTAGGTAAGATTTCAATACACCAATTTCAAGTATGTTAATATAGGCATTTTGGTGAGTTGATTGGTGTATGTTTTGTTGGCTGAAAACACCCTTAAATATGCTAAATCTCCCATGACCTAAAATGAGTTAGTGTGATAAAGTGAGAGAATGTTGATTTGGCATGGATTTAATGATGATTTAAGCATGTAGTGATGTTATTAAGCATGTATACTTGATTGTAAGATAGTTTTGTAAAATACATGTGTTGGAATATATGATGATTGAAAATAGGCATAGGAGATGTATGGTGAAATTCCATAGTGGAAGAAAATGATGAACTTGAGGCATTGGGAGATTAATGTCGGTTCAATTCGAATCAGTAGACTTTATGAGTCTAATAGGTTCTTGAGAAATGAATTGTAAAATCGAAATGGACTTAAGAGAGAGTAAGGTCCAATAAGATATAGCAAGGCCAAATGGGTGTAAAAGGCCTAATGCATTGATTTGAACTCATGTGAGTGAAAATTAAGTATATTAAAGTATACTGATGTGAATGGTTATTTAAAGCTCTGGAGTTTATATTGGAAGCTGATCGAACTGTGAGATTTAGCAATACCGAGGAAGTTAGGTCACGTGACATGATCAGAGGTACGAGACCTTTACAAGTAGTTAGAGATATCTGCACGTATTTTCGTCTGCATTTGTATTTCACTTAAGAAAAATAGTCTAAGGGTTAGAAAAAGTGAATAAAATCTTAAGAGACTAAAAAAAAAGTAAATTAAGATTTTACCCTAATTAAGGGTAAAAAGCTTAAGAAGCATGTTTGTGACTAGTTTTAATGTTGTTTGACAGTTGCATAGATAAAATGGCTAATGTTTTCATGTTATATGCGAAAACAACACGTTATAGTGCCGATTTGATTTAATTGAGTGAATTCATTTGAAATAAGCCATCTATCGATTTGTGTGAAAACCAATCGTGCTAGAGCACAGCTCGCACTAGATTTTTGTATGTTTTCCACTACATTAGTGCTAGAGGGATACTCGTACTAGATTTTACATGATATGTATCACATAGTACTTGAGCATTTCTTGCACTCAGTTTTATTGATTGATGCATGATAGAGTACTGAAGCATTGCTCGTACTCAGTTTTACATGACATAGTGCTGGGAGTATTGCTCGCACTAGATTTATATGACTTGTGCATAAGGTCGTGCTGGAATTTACTCACACGTACCAGTTTTAGAGGAGATAGCATGAACAACCGTGTTGGGAGCCTGTGCAGATTGTGTATCGCACCGATTATATGCTCGCACGTGCATTTTGAGATATGACCGAGGGCTATCGAAACTATTATTCATGGTATGAGGGCTAAAACCTGTGGCAGGAAGCCCAACCTTGATATTGGGTCCATGGAGTGTGAGGCCCCGCACACTGAGTACCATGTAGCCTAGGATCACGAAAAAATGTGATATGATCATAATCCTCGAACATGTACTCACCTATCTCATCTGACTTGATATTTCTTGTTTGAATTGTCACGTGATTTTATAAATTGGGTAGACCCGAGGGATGGGTTTAGCCTCGACATGTGACTTTGTGAATTGTGAAAGGGTAACCCGAGGGATGGGTGAGGCCCAGATTTCTATGTTTTTACATGATGATATGCCATCTTTGTTTTGATTTAATTGATATGACATAATGAAATGTGATATACAGTATTTAAATGACAATACAATGTTTTGCATAAATTGCTGAGGTTATTAAACCAGCATGTTTTCAGTTCATATTGATGATTTGTATCTATATATATATACTTGCATAAATGTTTCAAGAAATATACATGCTTTAGATGTGAACCGAAAAGGAAATGATTTCAGGGCATGAACATTATTTTGTAGATAGTGTGGTTATCTACTTGCTTGCCTTATTTTTTTACTGAGTTGTGAGCTCACCCCTTTTTATTTCCTCCTCTCTACAGAACGTTCACAGTAGTTGAGCACGGTTGAGGACTGGTATTCCTTTATCCGATGTATACCATCATACGAAAGGAATACACATTTGAAACGTTTTGTACTGAACAATGTAAAAGCACAGTTATGTAAATGAATGTACTGTTGGGGATGTATATGTACACGTATTTGTATTTAATATATGTAAATTACTTATGAGAATGAGTACTTATGGTCAATAGATATTTGTATTGACATGTATGCATACTATGAAATGAATATGGTTGAGGTGACTAATACCGAATCATAGCCCAACGGTTTGGTGATTGAATTATGACAGAAGGAAAGGTAAGTAAAATGCGAAAAATTTGTAGTGGCTTTTGGTAAGTCATGTACGGTCGTGACACCTACGATGGATCAACTGATCCAATAGAGCACTTAGAGATGTTTTGCACAAGCTTGTCGATTTAGGGTGTGACTGATGCCAACTACCTAACTCTTACCTCTCTAAGGCATTTCCAAACTTCATATAAGAATGTCAACAAGTCCAATAGCTTTTTCTGTCTTCATCCTCTTTATTGTCTTCTTTACCTCTATCTATTCGATTATGCACAGAAAGCATTGGTTCAAATCCTCAAGTGACACCGATATATTGTCCAAAATTTTGCTTTGTTGGTTGTTAAACAATTTATTGAAATAATCATGCCACATTTATTTAATGTCATTGTTCTTAATTAAAGTTTTTTAGTGCTCATCTTTGATACAGTTCACGACTCCTAAGTCGCGACTCCTCCTCTCTCTTGCTTTCAACAATATATATTTTTATATATATATATATATATATATATATATATATATATATATATATCTTTCTCTCCATCCTTTATGTCCATTTTATTATAAATCTCTTTCACAACCTTTACCTTAACTTTTGTCACCATCCTTTTTTACCTCATCCTTAGCTAACTTGTATTTTATGAAACTCTATTCGGTGTTGTTCGTCTTCAAAAGTCTTATAACAATTTTGCTTAATCTTTATGACTTAATTAATTTATTCCACCATGTTACATCTTTTCCGATCGATATTTTTCCGTTTGATACTTTTAATATCTTCTTGCCCAACTCCCAAATGCATTTTGCCATCTTGTTCCACATATATTTAAGTTCTTCTCTGTTGTCTAGTTTTCTTTCTGGATCTAGTTATTTTTACACACTACATGAAAATCAATTTTGTATAATTAAAAAAAAGAAAAAAATCAATAGTTTTATAATTTGAGTGAAAATATTTTGAAAAAAAAGAGAGAAAATAATATATATTATTATTAATTAAAAGTAAATTTATACCTGTTCAACTTTTATATTCTGTTTGTTAATATTATTGTTCATTGACAGAGATATCACCTTGTGATATGAATAGCTACCAAATTCCTTATAGCAATTTGTAGGTGTTTGTACATAAAGAGGTGCTATTTTGAAACCATAAAGAATTTCTTTCAATGACACGTGTCTTAAATCCTTCCTTTGTGTGTATAAAATTACTATATTACCCCTAAAACATTACAAGTTTTTTTAGGTTATTTTTGTCTTTTACCTAATTTTTTAATTTTTTTTAGTTTTTTAATTTGTCAAATTGTCTTTTATGAATTAAAAGGTTTTAGAGATATTTTTCTTTTATTTTTCTTTTATTTTATTTTTAATATTTTTAAAAATATTTTAAATTAAAAAATATAATTTAAAATGATTTTTAAGACTTGGGGCACTTCAAGTTTTCTAATACACTTTAGGTTTTTTTTTTTTTTTAATATATATATTTTTTAAAGGGAGTTTTTTGCTTGATGGTTGGCTTTTTTTTTTTTTTTGTACTCAAATTTTCTAAGTTGCCCCTTAAGGATTAAAAGGTGATGAAAATATTTTTATCCTTTGTTTTGGATTAGGTCTGGTCAAAAGTAAGGTTACCCGTCTAAACTCGAAAGTTAGTATGATATTTGATCGAATTTAGATAAAATATTAAATCTATTAAAACATATTCGTGCAAACAAAATAAGTCCGATCAAAATTCGAACAGGCCTTAGTCTTACCTTTAAAAGCCCAATCCTACTCAACCATGCCCGCTATTATTTATATATTTTAAAAAGTATTTCACTACCTTAAATTAATTAAACCCAACAAAGTTGAGCTCAATTTATAAAAGTCATTAAACTCATTAAATATGCAACCCATTAACAATTAAAAAAAATTATATTAAACGGTTTAATTAAAGAAACCAACTTAATATAATCAAATTTATTTATTTTTTTTTGAAAAAAAATATTTATTTGAGCGGGCCTTGACAGAAAACTTGGGCTTCAACATCGGGCCGGGTCAAACTTTGACACACATAAAGTCTGTTAATATCATGCCCAGACTCGGCCTGGTTCATGATCAAGTTTATTTTGTGTCTTCTCTACATTTTTATTTTATTCTTTATTTTTTCTTTTCAAATATTTTAAACTAAAATTAAAGATAATTTATAATGATATTCAAAAAAAATATTCAACATGCACATTTTGTCAATGAATATGAATTTTTTTTAAAAATTCGAACAAAATTATTTTTAAAAAGGGGAAAAGAATTTATACTTTTAATATGTATATACTTATTAATTAAAAAATTCTATATCTTGTCAAAAGAATTTTTTTTCGTGGTTAATTTCTACTTTTATTGGACTGAATCAATGATTGGATTGATTTTGTTAGTTAGATTTGGTTTTGGAGTAATAAATGAGTTAAGATTTTATTTTAATAAATAAAAATGAGTCCCTCAAGGATTGATTACCATATTTTTGGTGGTCACATTTTCACTCTAATTCATTTTAAGTAGATAAATTCAGTCAAAATATAAATAGTTTAATTTTATTTTATATTTTTATAAACATAACCGTTCCTTAGATATTTTTTTAACTTTTATTTCAAATAGAAAAATAGATCAAATTAATAAAAAAATCATTTGAATTGTAATAACACATTTCAAATTAATTTTCTAAGTTGAACACTAATATAATCAACTTTATTAAAGCTTAAGAAAGTTTTTACAATTTATTCCAATAAAAGATCATAAAAATAATAATTCATTATTGTTGTCAAAATTAAGAATTGTTTAATTTGTTATATAAATTAAAAATTAATAAAAATAATAAGAAGTATGTAAAACAATATAATATTTTTAATAATTACAAAAAATAATAATAATTTTTATTAAAAATATTATAGTTTCAAATAATTAAAAAAATTTGAGAAAATATAGATTTTTAAATCAATTTAATTTTATCAAAAATATTGAAAATAAATTTCAAATTGAAGTAAATATATCTATTTAAAAAATTTAAATAAATTTAAAATTACAAAAAAAAAAAAAAAAAACTCTTTACAACTGCATTACGCAGCGTAGCGCGAGGTATTCAAAAGAGGGCTGTTTAATTTCTCTTTGTGCATTCCTAATTACTAGAGTGATAAAAAGACTGACTTCAAGAATCAAAAGAAATTATAAATAAACTCTATCGATTACAACAAAATACCAAGCCTAAGGTAAAATTGGACAATTCCAGCTAAAAAAGATGAGCAACTTAAATCCGTGATACAGAGAGAAAAAAAGAAGAAAAAAAAGAAGATGATCTAAGTAATTTCATGGAACTGGATAAGACTTGTTGTTGCACATGCACTTGTAAGCCATAGGACATGTTTCAGCCTCTTCCAGCGATGCACAAACAAAGCTCACCATCACTAGTCTACAGGGTGTGCACGAGCCACAGGCATGTGAGCAGTCAGGCAAGCTTGATCCTGCAATCTGTAACGTTTCTGCTCCCTTTCTTTTCAACCTCGGCCTTCTTTCCCAATATGAATTGGGTTCTGCGACCATCCCTTCTCTTGTGCTTGGCTGAGAGTCTTGGTGCTGGCTTTGATCTGTACATTTCAGAATACAAAATTTAAACGACAAGGAATAATTACAGAAAGTGTTTGTCTTTACTAGAATCATACGCACGTGTTCGCAGCCGCCTTACATGCCTTGCGGACGAGAAAACAGGAACGCAGCAAAGAACAATGACAATTGCGGCAACACAAACAAACGGCTTCTTCATGGCTTCAATTTTGTTAACGTTGGTTCTTTTTCTCACTGCGCTTGGCAACTTAAGGGTGAGTGAAAGCGGTGGATGGGGTGAGGATGAGTAAAGTGGATGAACTTATTTAAAGGGGTGGCAAGAAGAGAACTGTATTGAAGCAAATCACAGGCAAGAGTGTGGAAGATGGTGTGCGATAAGAGAAGGTCACATGAAAGAGGATGCAGGTGAGGGAGAGATTACTCACGGAGGGTCACAGGTGGTATTATAGAAGAAGCAGAGTGATCAAAGTTGGCAAGAATGTACTGAATTCAAGTGCTTCATTTTACGTGAATCCTGACTTGGGACACTTCTAGGCATACATATAAATAAATGAGTGTTGGTGTAAAATTTTACTCTCAATTATTGCATAAATTAATAATTTCATAAAAATATAAAAGATAATATACAATATTTAATAACTAAAAAAATGCTTAGTCTACAAATGATTACCACTTTTAAAATTTTTGACATCATCCTTCATTTTTTAAATTGTGTTAAAAAATTATTACCTTCTTATTATAGTCAAAATATTTAAATTAAATTTAATATTTCAAGTTATTTTTAAAGAGTTCACTACCAAAATAAATTTTAAGAAGATTAAATGTAATAAATTAATTAAAAAATATAAAATTAAATAAACTTATTTTCTTAAGATAAAAAATAATGTATAAGATAAATTCTATAATTTAATAACTCATTTAAATTAATACTCAATACAAATTTCAAAAGTATAAATTTGAAGAGATTTTAATGTATTAATTATTATTATAAAGTGTAAGCTGATATAGAGCTAATAAATTTGGAGATTGGTTCCTAATTCTAAATGTGACTGCCATTAATGTCTGCTTTTTTTTGGGGGGGTTGGTTACACCCATTAATGTCTGCTGCTCCCAGTCTTGAGTCCTCAACCGTGTTGTTCAGGGACGACGTGAGATTTGGAGTAGTACACTACATTTTTTTTTTCTGGTTGAGCACAGTGGTCCTTACGGCTTTGTTCCGCGGCTACGCCAGTCTTGCGAGTAACCAAGAAGCCAAGTGAGCTAGAAGGCTTGATAGAGGACCCAAAGCCGTCCGGATTGTTCAAAGGCTAGAGCATCAAAATAGAAGGTCTGGCTTCGGCCATCCTTGATTAAATAAGCAAGCACTTTCCACGTATTTGTATCCAGAATGGCCTTAATTGAAATAGCAATTTTTTAATTAATTGCTTTACAGCGGCTGCCGTAAAATGTAATTAACACGGAGGAGGAAAAATAATTAATTTTAAAAAAGTATAGAAAAGTAATTTTATCAAATTTCAAATATAAAATGAAAATTTAAATTATACGAATGCCATCATATTATCAAACTAATAAATAATAATAAAAAAATAAAAACGATCTTCAAGTAAGCAAATTAAATTGATGAAATTATGATTTTCGAATGCGAAGTGTATCAAGTTTTTAGTCTCGTGCAGAATAAGGGAGATGAGAGGGAGGGGTTGAAAATTCAAATGGTAAATATATAGAAGACACATAAACAATTGTTTGACTACTACTAAAAAAAATGTAAATTAAGTTAATCTAATATCCTTAAATGTGAATTAAAATTTTAATCATATTTTTAATTTTCAGACATTATGATTATGTTTGTGTAAAAAGTATGGTCGAAGATAGTAAAAGACGACATCTATGTTAAAGTAATCAAACAAAAAACTACTTTTTTTTCAACAAAATTTACTTTTTTAAATATTAAAAATATATAATTTACATTTTTTTTTAAAAGTTATTGTAAAAAAAAAATATGATTTTATTATTAATTGTAGCTAAGATTAAGTTTGGATAGAGGTATTTTATCTCAAGTCCAGTCGCGTGTCTGAACATCAGAATACGAAAGGCCCAAAATAATAAAATTTTGGACCCAAACAGCTATTAGTCCTGAGTTTATTAAAACCACATAGTGGATATTTATAAATACCTCCAGGTATGATAAAAAAATCCTAAGCTCTATTTTATTAACTGAGACTCTGCTTAAATATTTTTCTGACTTAAGGATCAGAGTGCGCGCGCAGAGACAAATCTTTGCGCCTCTCTAATCTTAATTATTTTTGCAGAATCTTCAATACACGTGGAGAAGACAGCAAAGAAGATTAAATTAGTATCATTTCATTGTTATTAAGAGCAACAACAATTAGTGTTGTCTGTGGGAATATGACAAAAAGTCATATTCTTCATTAAAATGGTGAGAACACATTCGACAACAGCAACAAATTTAGGGGAAAAGAATTTTGTGAGTCCTCCTAGTAGACTTGGGAGAGGACAATAGCAGAATGGAGAAGGAGACAGGGTTGCCACAGTTTTCCTTGACGAATTTGAGGTTTTGAAGCGCCAAAATGAGTAGACTACTACAATGTTGAGGGCAATGATTGATTTCTTCAAGAATGCACTGTCGCAGTTTAGTTTGCCTCCAGAAGTGCAGCAGATGGTAGGAGATAATGTCCCGAGGCAGACTTACGGGGGAGGCTAACCCTCTGCAGTGGTGAATGCGGGACAAGGAGAATGGGGGCAAAATACTGCTGCTAGGCTGATGCAAGACCCTGTCGCAGGTCTGAGGGAGAACCCTGCCGCAGGTCTGGAGGACAACCTTGTCACTATCACGACCCTCAACTTACCAAAATACGTACAAATTTTTCGCATTTTCATGCATTATTTATTATTTGTCCTTCCTCGATCGTGAACAACTACTCTCCTCAATAGTTGGGCTGTATGTCAATGTCTATCTCATTCTACAATACCAATTTAAATGAATAAATCGATGGGCATTATTTATTATTGCCTATCTCACATGTCTATTGCTTTATGAATAAATCGATATCTACTAAATGATACTATGCTATGGAAAGTTTAGATACAAAACATCTCATCAATGTGTATACCTTATGCGATGGGATGCAGTGGATACAAAAAGGGAACGCCTCCAGTCACGCTCAATCTATACTCAAAGCTCTGTAGAGAAGGGAAAAATAAGGGAGGTGAGCAAACCACACGCTCAGTAAGGCAATCATGCGAACAAGTAGATACTGCACTATCTACGTGATTGTGATGCCATGCTCAAAGCATACATTTCATCATTTTCTCAAAATATGAGTTCATGCTTGTGTTAATGGTATGTAAAGCATCCATGCTATTAAAATCCATTGCACAATTCAATTCAAAGCATGGAATATCCATCATGCATATTTCACAAATAGGGCATGGAAAACACATCATGCGTACGTGCACTTTAAAACCATTAACAAACGGTTATCTCAAAATAATCCAACACTTGTCAGGACTCAGCCGCTTGCTCGGACTGTCCTGACTCATAAATAATTTCAAACATGGATTTATTCATAAAGCAATAGACATGTGAGATAGGCAATACAATAAGGGAAATATCCTCTAGGACAATGGCCATATCCTGTGATATCGACTACACGGATTAGGTGTGCGGGGTATCACCACTATCTGCTTCCACACGAGAGGTGGGTCAAGTCCAACCAGTCGGTCCATAGCAGATCTTGTCCGAATACAGCATAACACAATCTCAACACGGTACAACGTACTCCATGCTACATGCACGGTACAACGTACTCCGTGGACCCATATCAACACATCATATCACATCACATCTCAAAAACGCATGTATGAGCCTATTTAATCGGTACGACTTCTTGTCTGCTCGAAGCTCCTAACACGGCTATCAACATGTTAAGATATAAAAAATGCACGTGCGAGCCCATTTAATCTGTGAAACACCAAGTCTACCCAAAGCTCCAAGCACGACAACAAATAAGGTGGGCGTCTAATGCGAGCTATGCTCCAACACCATGCCAAAACCAGTATAAAATTCATGTGAAAACTAGTGCGAGCTAAGCTCCAGCACTCATGCGTATAAAACACATCAAAACTCGTGCGAGACACACTCTAGCACGCTTTCATTCTCACGAAAACCATGTAGGTGGCTTAATTCTTTGCAAAGTATGGTTAACAAACCAAAACATCTCATTTCTTTTGCAATTCATTTCAAATGTTAGCCAACCTGCCAATCATTTGCTAAAAAGCAATAAAAAAATATTTTCCAAAGCATTATGCCTTTGTTTTCATGCACATTTCTCAAAACCCAACTCTTTACCCTTCAATCACCCAATATCATTTCCTAGTATCACATGCACTCTAGCAAAACATTTAAGCGCCCAAATTGCGCACAGATATCTCTAAGAGTCCACAGAATTTCTTTACCTCAATTTACTTGAGTGCGACTCTCTCTTCTCCTTATCTTCTTGTGCTTTTGGCTCGCCTTGCTCCGGTGTATCCTCAGGAGCTGTGATTCATTCATCCAAATCACTAGAGTTAATGTTGTTAACTAACATTTTGACTTCACTAGTCAATATAATTCATTTATGCATTTTACTAATGCCGTATTCCACATTTTACCCCTTTTAGGTAAATCTCACAATTTATTCACTAACAACTTAAAATCATACCCATAACACTATTATCACCTCAAGATATCTCATTCATCATTAATCTCAATATATTCCACTTTCTCACACTAAACCATTTCTAGGTCATTGTGGATTCATTCTATTCTAGGTAGTTTCTACCATTTCTATGCGTACCAATCATTCCCCACATCAATATCCAAACAAATGTACTTGAGTATTTGCATTAGAAACTCACCTAGCTTGATTTCCTCTTTGCTCTAATGGAAATGCACCTTGTTTCCTTAAATCGAACAAATGGGAAAAATGCCTCCCAACTATGTTGTTCTTCTCTTTAATGTGAACAACTTTGCCTCTAATAGCTTTCCCTCAAATCCTACTGAAAATGGGGGGTTTCAGGAGTGAGAAAGCTAGGTTTTAGATTGAAAATGGTAGAGTGAGAGTGTTTTCCCGAAATCTGTAGATCCAACTGCTCTTATTTATAGATTTAGCTTGGTGAGATTGATTTGTCCCAGGTGAAAATCGATCTGGTCCTCTTAAAATCCCTCTTTTTTCACAGCATTTGAAGACATGAGATCGATTTGTCGAAGGCTGGAGATCGATCTGTCTCAAGCAGTAGCTTAAGGAGATCGATATGGCTTGGGATGAGATCGATCTGCTTCAACCCGAGAGCTTAGGGAAATCGATCTGCTTGCCTTGAAATCGATCTTCTCTTTACAGAATGTTTAGCAGATCGATTTGACTCCATTGGAGATCGATCTGTCCTATTCTATAGCTTAAGATAAAAGCACTTTGGCTCTTCCAGACCGATCTCTCATCCATGAGATAGATCTGACATTCATATTTTCAGATTTTACTGTAGTTTTCTTCAGGTACTTACACCAAAATAACTTTAATTTGGTACCATAGTCATTTTCTCATCCGATCATCTTTGAGACTTGAAAATGACATCCATTCCTACTTTATACCTATTAAAACTTGTGTGAAATCTTTGTATATCCAAAGGTACATCATATAGACCAAATGGAAGTGCACAACTCATGCAATCTTCCTTCCATTTCACCACACTACTCATATTCCATTCCACTCACATTCTTCACATGTTTAAGTTTATTTCTTTCTATTCATATATAATGTAACTTGTACGTACAATCACCACTCTTGTGTGTACATTAAACTTATGGACTTACATCACATATACTTCACTTTACAAGTATATCTCGATAATTATGATTTCATTTACATATATATACAAGGTTAAACCTATACGGGGTCTCACATTCTCCCCCACTTAGAAAATTTGGTCCTCCAAATTGGAACTAATCATTCTGTGAACAACTCAGGGTACTTCTCCTGCATCAAATTCTCCAATTCCCATATGGCCTCTTCCACCGTGTGATGTTGCCAAAGAACCTTCACCAAGGGAATTGCCTTTGTCCACAACACTTTCTCTTTTCTGTCCAATATCCGAACTGGCCTCTCAACGTACGTCACGCCTTCATTGAGCTCTAAAGGTTCATACCTTATTACATGCGTCGGGTCCGGATGATACTTCCTTAACATGGATACGTAGAAGACGTTATGAACACTTACCAACTCTGGTGGTAATGCCAACCTGTATGCCTTATCTCCTACCTTATCAAGTATCTCAAATGGCCCTATATATCGAGGGCTCAACTTTTTCTTCTTCCTGAATCTCATAATCCCCTTCAAAGGAGAAACCTTCAAAAACACTAACTCACCCACATCAAACTCTAGTGGTCTCCGTCTCCTGTCAGCATAACTCTTTTGTCTACTCTGAGCTGTCTGTAACCTCTCACAAATCAACCGGACATCCTCAGAGGCTTGTTTAACCAAGTCGAGAGCAAAGATCTGTCTATCACCAACCTCTTCCCATCCGATAGGGGAACGACATCTATGCCCATACAATGCCTCATATGGTGTCATCCCGATACTTGCATGAAAACTATTATTATAAGCGAAATCTGCGAGTGACAAATAGTCATCCCAATAGCCTCCAAAATCCAATGTACATGCTCTCAACATATCCCCCAGGGTCTGTATAGTCCTTTCTGACTGACCATATGTCTGAGGATAAAACGCGGTGCTAAAACTCAACTGGGTCCCCATCGCTTCCTGAAAACGTTTCCAGAAGTGGGAAGTGAAGCGGGCTTCCCTATTAGAAACAACGTTCATTGGAATTCCATGTAGCCTCACTATCTCACACACATACAAGTTCGCTAACTAGCTCAGAGTATCGACAGCTCTTATAGCTAAAAAATGCATTGATTTCGTCAATCGATCCACAATCACCAATATGGCATCATGACCTCTACAGGTCCTCGACAATCCCATCACAAAATTCATGGTGATGTGCTCCCACTTCCAAGTCGGTCTCGGTAGAGGCTGCAATAACCTTGCACGCCTCTGATGCTCTACCTTCACCTGCTGACAAACGAGACACTTAACAACATATTCAGCAATGTTCTTTTTCATCCTAGACCACCAATAAACCTTTCAAAGGTTTTGATACATCTTTGTACTCCTTGGATGTATCTTATACTTCGATGAGTGAGCCTCTGTCAAGATCAACTTCCTGACCTCTGGATCATTGGGAACACGTATCCTACCTCAGAACCTCAACAAGCCATCTGAACTCAATTCAAAGTTCATGTTTGTACCCCTCTGTATTTGCCCGACAATATCACTGCACTGTTGATCAATCCGCTGAGCCTGTCGGATTCGATCTACCAGATCTGGTTCCAACTGCAGGCTAGCTATCATAAATCCACTATTAACGTCAGGTAGGGTCATATCCAAACTGAGGTTCGTGAACTGTTCCAACAGCTCGTGTTCCCTAACCATCATGAATGACACCAACCTGATATGCTTCCTACTCAATGCATCAGCAACTACATTTGCCTTACCCGGGTGGTATAAGATCTCACAATCATAATCCTTTAACAGCTCGAGCCATCTCCTCTGTCTCATGTTCAACTCTTTCTACGAGAACAGGTACTTAAGGCTCTTATGATCTGTGTAAACCCGAAATCTCTCACCATAAAGATAGTGACGCCATATTTTCAATGCAAACACTACGACTGCCAACTCCAAATCGTGGGTTGGGTAGTTTCTCTCATGATCCTTCAATTGCCTTGATCCATAGGCCACTACCTTCCCATCCTGCATCAATACACAACCCATTCCTTAGTGTGAAGCATCCGCATACATCGAGAAACCTCCTGAGTTAGTAAGAATGGTGAGTATCAGAGCTGTAGTTAATCTCCTTTTCAACTCCTGAAAACTTTCCTCACACTTATCATCCCACACATACTCCACATTCTTCCTCGTGAGATATGTCAAAGGAGCAGCTAACCTCGAAAATACCTCTACAAACCTTCGATAATACCCAGCTAAACCCAAGAAACTTATTATCTCTATCACTGTATGGGGTCTCTGCCACTAAACTACAGCCTCAATCTTTGATGGATCCACTGACACTCTATCTTTCGATACTATATGAGCCAGAAAAGAAATCTGTTCCAACCAAAAGTCGCACTTACTAAGTTTAGCGTACAACTTCTTCTCCCTGAGGGTCTGTAGCACTATCCTTAGATGCCTTTCATGCTCCTCTCTAGACCTTGAGTACACCAGTATATCATCAATAAACACGATTACAAATCGATCCAAATACTGGTGGAATACCTCATTCATCAACGACATAAAAGCTGCGGGAGCATTGTCAACCCGAATGGCATAACCATAAATTCATAATGTCCATACCGGGTGCGAAAAGCTGTCTTGGGTTTATCTCCACTCTGTATCTTCAACTGATGGTACCCAGATCTCAGATCTATCTTGAAAAAGACTTGCGCTCCCCTAAGCTGATCCAATAAGTCATCAATGCGTGGAAGGGGATACTTATTCTTGATGGTGGCCTTATTCAACAACTGGTAATCTATACACAGTCGGAGGCTTCCATCCTTCTTCCTTACAAATAGAACTGGTGCTCCCCAAGGTGAGACGCTCGGCCTGATAAACCCCTTCTCCAACAACTCTTGTAATTGCTTCCTTAATTTTTTCAACTCAACTTGAGCCATTCTATACGGTGGCTTTGAAATCGACTCTGTACCAGGTGTCAAATTTATATCAAATTCCATCTCCCTATCTGGAGGTAACCTTGGTAATTCCTTCGAAAAGACATCTGGATATTCCATAACCAATGGGATGTCTATCAACTCTGGACGTACCTTATCCGTCTTAACCACATAAGCAATGTATCTTTCACATTATCCTTTCGATCGTTAGTAACACAAATCATCACACACATATATGTAATTGATAAACAAATTCATCTTTTGAATATCATGTATTTAAATCATACTTTTCTCATTTATAAGATCATGTCATTTCATTTCTTTTCATCAAAATCTACAATAAGATTGTCAAATCTTGAAAACATCAAGGTTCTAGCATGACAATCCATAACAACATGGTTTGCAGCCAGCCAGTCCATACCTAGGATTTCATCAAAATCACTCATACTTAATAAGATTAAATCGGCTGCCATCTTTTTACCTCCTATCATCATCTTACAATTTTTATATACATGCTCAGTCAACTGACTATCATTCATAGGGGTAGTTATCATCAACTTCTTATCTAGCAGTATGGGTTGTACATGCTTCAACAATTTACATGCAAAAGATGGAGAAATAAAAGAATGCATGGCACCAAGATCAAACAATACAAATGCTTCTAAATCAAAGATTTGGATGATACCTTTAACCACATCCAAAGATTGATCCGCAATGTCCTAGTCCAATGCATGCACTCATCTTTTGCTTATACCTATTGTCTGCTTCCCCTTTTCCTCAGTTGTAGCCCTCCTCATTGGAGCAGCTGTCTCAACTAGAGCTCTCTTTAGCTCCTTACCCTTCTGTGGGACTCTCTTTGTCATCTCTGGGCAATCTTTGATCATGTGCCCTGATTTTTCACATTTGAAACATACTGCAGGATGTCCATAGCATGGTCGAGTACCATAGTACCTGCCACACTTGCTGCACTGCTCAGTAGTAGGCCGTGGCCTTCCAATCATAATTCCCTTATCAGGAACTATGGCCGGATACATGGGAGGATTAACTATCCTCTCCCGGATCTCCTCAATCCTCGGCCTCTTTTCAAAAAATCTCTTGCTCCCCTTATAGTTGAAACCTCTATCCGTTATTGGTCTCTTCTTCTCTCTATCCCTCACCTTACCAACCTTCTCAAACTCTAAGGCAATCCTATCAACATCTTGCTCACACAATTACGCCCTGCGCACTGCCTCCTCGTAAGTCGGTATATCCAGGGGAACCAATCTAAACCTGATGGTCGATCTCAATCCATCCACAAATTTCTAGATCTTCAAGACCTTATTACCCATTGTGTTGAGATCATATCTGCCAGGGAGATAAAGGTCGTCTCGTACTTATCTACAGTACTGCTCCCTTGGGTCAATCCCAAAAAAACCATCTTCATCTTTCGTTGGGCGGTATCTGGTACATATTATCTCCGAAAAGCTTCCAAAAACACATTTCAACTAATCTTAGTATGTCAAACTCTCAAAATAGGCCTAATAGATTTCCACCAATATTCTGTTGATCCCTTCAGCATAAAAGTGGCAAACGCTACCATCTCAGTAGTAGTGCACTCGAAGAACCCATACAACTTCTCGATCTCATTTATCCAATCCTCCACAGCCACTGGGTCATTGACTCCACTGAAAGACGGCGGTCTAAACTTCTGAAACTGTCGCAGTCTATCCAAATCACAACTGTAACCCCAGTCTCTACTGGCTTATGGTGTAGCAATAGGCGTAGGCATATCCTGTGCAGGTGGGGGTGTAGGTGTATCTGTCGTCTGAGGTCTCTGGGCTGGCCGTGCCTGTGCCTCATGAGCTGTCGCCTGCTCGGCATCACCCTCTGTAGCTGGACTCTATCTGCCCCCAACTCCAGGCAATGATTGAGTGACCAACTCCAAGATCATCTCAATGCTCTGCTCAATCCTCGCAAAGCGAGCCTCAGTACTCTTGGGTCTCTCCTCTAGACCCTGTGGAGCATGTTCAACCTCAACCTCCACCTCAACCTCTTCCCGAGCCTTGTGTGTTTTTGACTCAAAACGACCCCCAGGCCTACCTCTACGATCTCTAACTTACGCCCTTTCCCCTCAATCGCGACTGGTATTAGGCATAATTGCTCAATTCCCTACATTCACATCAAATTCTTAGTCAACCCATCGACACATACATAATTTGTATCTAAATAAGCACAGTAACATGAGGATGTAATTTTTCAACTTATTAAGTATTTTAGACATGACACACGACAAACCAACTTGGCTCTGATACCAACTTCTGTCACGACCCTCAACTTACCAAAATAAGTACAATTTTTTTGCATTTTCATGCATTATTTATTATTCGTCCTTCCTCGATCGTGAATAGTTACTCTCCTCAACAGTTGGGTTGTGTGTAAATATCTATCTGATTCCACCATACCAATTTAAATTTGCATATTATTTATAAGTAAACACTTGTATAAATAAATCAGAGTTGTTGTCTACATGTGTTTACATTGCTTTACATCCTCAATAGTTACCTACAAAATGCTACTGTGCTATGGAAAGTTTAGATACAAAAAATCTCATCATTGTATACCTTATGCGATGGGATGCAGCGGATACCAAAAGGGAACACCTCTAGTCACGCTCAATCTATACTCAAAGCTCTGTAGAGAGGGGGAAAATAAGGGGGTGAGCAAACCACACGCTCAGTAAGGTAATCATGCAAACAGGTAGATATTGTACTGTCTACGTGATCGTGATGCCATGCTCAAAGCATACATTTCATCATTTTCTCAAAATATGAGTTCATGCTTGTGTTAATGGTATGTAAAGCGTTCATGCTATTAAAATCCAGTGCACAATTCAATTCAAAGCATGGAATATCCATCATGCATATTTCACAAATAGGGCATGGAAAACACATCATGTGTACGTGCACTTTAAAACCATTAACAAACCGTCATCTCAAAACAATCCAACACTTGTCAGGACTCAGCCCCTCCCTCGGACAGTCCTGACTCACAAATCATTTCAATCATGGATTTATTTACAAAGCAATAGACATGCGAGATAGGCAATACAATAAGGGAAATATCCTCTAGGACTATGGCCATATCCTATGATACCGACTACACAGATCAAGTGTGCGAGGTATCACCACTATCTGCTTCCACGCAGAAGGTGGGTCAAGTCCAACCCGTCGGTCCATAGCAGATCTCGTCCGAAGATGACATAACACAATCTCAACACGGTACAACGTACTTCATGCTACATGCACGATACAACGTACTTCATGGACTCATATCAACACATCATATCACGCCACATCTCAAAAACGCACATGTGAGCCTATTTAATCAGTACGACTTCTTGTCTACCCGAAGCTCCTAACACAACTATCAACATGTCAAGATATCAAAAATACACGTGCTAGCCTATTTAATCGGTGCGACACCCAGTCTACCCGAAGCTCCAAGCACGAAAACAAATAAGGTGGCCATCTAATGCGAGCTATGCTCCAACATCATGCCAAAACCAGTATAAAATTCATGTGAAAACTAATGCAAGCTAAGCTCCAGCACTCATGCGTATAAAACACATCAAAACTCGTGTGAGACACACTCTAGCATGCTTTCATTCTCACGAAAACCATGTAGGTGGCTCAATTCTTTGCAAAGTATGATTAACAAACCAAAACATCTCATTTCTTTTGCAATTCATTTCAAATGTTAGCCAACCTACCAATCACTTGCTAAAAACCAATAAAACATGATTTTTCAAAGCATTATACCTTTGTTTTCATGCACATTTCTCAAAACCCAACTCTTTGCCCTTCAATCACCCAATATCATTTTCTAGTATCACATGCACTCTAGCAAAACATTTAAACACCCAAATTGCGCACAGATATCTCTAAGAGTCCACAGAATTCCCTTACCTCAATTTACTTGAGTGCGACTCTCTCTTCCCCTTAGCTTCTTGCGCTTTTGGCTCGCCTTGCTCTGGTGTATCCTCGGGAGCTGTGATTCATTCATCCAAATCACTAGAGTTAATGTTATTAACTCACATTTTGACTTCACTAGTTAATATAATTCATTTATGCATTTTACCAATGCCTTATTCCATATTTTACCCCTTTTAGGTAAATCTCACAATTTATTCACTAACAACTTAAAATCATACCCATAACACTATTATCACCTCAAGATATCTCATTCATCATTAATCTCAATACATTCTACTTTCTCACACTAGACCATTTCTAGGTCATGGTGGATTCATTCTATTCTAGGTAATTTCTACAATTTCTATGCGTACCAATCATTCCCCACATCAATATCCAAACAAACGTACTTGAGTATTTTCATTAGAAACTCACCTAGCTTGATTTCCTCTTTGCTCCAATGGAAATGCACCTTGTTTCCTTAAATCCAACAAATTGGGAAAATACCTCCCAACTATGTTGTTCTTCTCTTTAATGTGAACAACTTTGCCTCTAATAGCTTTCCCTCAAATCCTACTAAAAATGGGTGGATTCAGGAGTGAGAAAGCTAGGTTTTGGATTGAAAATGGTAGTGTGAGAGTGTTTTCTCGAAATCTGCAGATCCAACTACTTTTATTTATAGATTTAGCTTGGTAAGATCGATCTGCCCTGGGTATAGATCGATCTTGTCCTCTTAAGATCCCTCTTTTCTCACAGCATTTGAAGACATGAGATCGATTTATCGAAGGCTGGAGATCGATCTATCTCAAGCAGTAGCTTAAGGAGATCGATCTGGCTTGGGATAAGATCGATTTGCTTCAACCCGAGAGTTTAGGGAAATCAATATGCTTACCTTGAAATCGATCTTCTCTTTACAGAATATTTAATAGATCGATCTAGCTCCATTGGAGATCGATCTGTCCTATTCTATAGCTCAAGATAAGAGCATTTTGGCTCTTCCAGATCAATCTCTCATCTTATGAGATCAATCTGGCCTTCAGATTTCTAGATTTTACTGTAGTTTTCTGCAGGTACTTACACCAAAATAACTTTAATTTGCTACCATAGTTATTTTCTCATCCAATCATCTTGAGACTTGAAAATGACATCCATTCCTACTTTATACCTATTAAAACTTGTGTGAAATCTTTGTATATCCAAAGGTACATGATATAGACCAAATGGAAGTGTACAACTCATACAATCTTCCTTTCATTTCACCACACTACTCATATTTCATTCCACTCACATTCTTCACATGTTTAAGTCTATTTCTTCATATTCATATATAACGTAACTTGTACGTACAATCACCACTCTTATTACAAGTGTGTACATTAAACTTATGGACTTACATCACATATACTTCAGATTACAAGTATATCTCCATACTTATGATTTCATTTACATATATACACAAGGTTAAACCTATACGGGGTCTCATAGTCGCATCTCTGAGGGTGAACCCTGTCGCAGGTCTGGAAGATAACCCTGTCGTAGGTTTGAGGGTGAACCCTGCCGCAGGTTTGGAGGACAACCCTGCCGCATCTCTGAGGGAGAACCCTCTCGCAAGTCTGGTGGACAACCCTGCCGTAGTTGTGAGGAAGTGCCTTGCCGCGAGGATGCGAGAGGTGAACCCTACCGCAGGTCTGAGGCTGATGAACACTACTGCAGGGGTCAAGAGTCAAGTCCCTGCCGCAAGTCTGAGAGAGTTCAACCCTGTCGCACGGTTTCAAGAGCAGTACCCTAGCGTAGGGTTAAGGAGGAAAAACTCTGTCGCAGAGTACAGGAGACAGACCTCTACCGCAGAGTTCAGGACTCAGACTTCTGCCGTAAAATTTGAACGACATGACTTTAAAGTTCACGGATTTGAGGAGCGACAGAGACAGAGTAATAGACAGAATAGTCATGACTCCCAAGACTATTTCAAAGATCCAAGGTCGAATTACGGAATGAGAGGTGTAGGAAGAAGGGATATAGTGCAGGCTCTTGGAGGAGGGGAAATTGCAAACGATAAGGAGATCCCTAGTTGGGGTGTGAATCGTGTGCGAAATCCTTGAAACAAAGGAAGAAGGGATTCTTACTACTCAGACTCTTCTAGTGCCGAAGAAAGGGGAGCACACTCGACCCGAGGGTCAAAAAACGTTGAGAAAGTCATGGAAAGGATTTTGAAGAGGAAGAAGTTAGTGTCTCCCGAGGACAATCAGAAAAAGAGAGTTCATTTTAGTCACGAGATTATGCACAACCCACTACTGAAAAAGTTCAAGATACCTTCTATGGCTACTTATACCGATAAAACTGACCCATACGACCATATACAGAGTTATAAGTCTCTTATGTTGCTCCATGGATGGGAAGACGAAATCGTGTGCAGGCCTTCTCACTCACATTATCGGGGCATGCTTTAAAATGGTTTAATGGGTTAAACAAGGGTTCTATCTCATTCTTCGACCAATTACGAAGTGAATTTTTGAAAGCCTTCATGATCAACAGCCAACAGAAGAAGGATGCCACTTATTTACTTATCCTTAAACAAGGGAACAAAGAATCGCTAAAGAACTATGTAGATCATTTTCGAGATGCGACCTTAGAGGTGAAAGATCTACTAGTGGGAGTAGCCATGGCAGTAATGCTGTAGGGGACGAAATCTGAGAAGTTACAAGAATCCCTGTCCCTTGATCAGCCAGCGACTTTTTCTGATCTATTTGCTAGAGCAAATAAATACGTGGCTCAAGAGGAAGTGATAAGGATGGTACAGTCCAGAGAGGCAAAGGAAGGAAGGAAAAGAGAGAGAGAGAGAGAGATGTACCTAAAAGAAGACCTGACAGATTAGACAAGACTCCTAGGCCGAGGTATGAAAACTATATAGGCTAAATGAGCCTCGTGCCACTATTCTTGTCTCTATTGAAGGAACTGGACTGTTGGAGTTTCCTAAAAAGAAGATTAGAGATTTAGGCCGAAATGTTGATGCTTATTGTGACTTTCATTCTGCTCATAGTCATCCTACTGAAAGATGCAGAGATCTAATGGATCAGTTAGAAAAGCTGGCTCGAGATGGAAAAATTAATTGCTTCCTATGGAGAAGTGAAAGGCCCCATTACCTTCCGCGAGATCGAAGGGATAATCGTCTGCGAAATAGATAAAACAATGATAGAGGGAGAAATAGGCCAAGAAATGAAGAAGAAGCTAGGTCAAACCCTCGAGGCAACCGACTAGATAATGAATTCACTGGCCCGACTATAAATGTTATTGCAAGAAGAGAATCGATGGCAGGAAGTTCCTTTGCTTCTCGTAAAAGTTACGCGAGACAAGCATGTCTGATTCATGCTGTGATGGAGGAGAAAACGAGTGAAGAACCCATTGTGTTCACTCCGACAGACAGGGGTGATATTGCCATACCTCATGACGATCCCATGGTGATATTAGCGGTGGTGGCAAAACATCCAGTGAGCAGAATCCTGATAGACAATGGAAGTTCGGTGAACTTAATCTATTGGAATTGTTTTGAGAAAATGAATGTATCCAAAGATAGATTAAGACCTGGTATGACGCCACTGTATGAATTTACGGGCGAGAAAGTGAAGGTTATTGGGTCTATAGAGTTGCCTGTAACTCTAAAGGAAAGCCCAAAGGATGTGACTCGACAGGTATTGTTCATGGTTGAAAGATCAACCTCAGTTGCTTACAACATGATCTTAGGAAAGCCTCTATTAAATGATATGAGGGCGGTAATATCTTCTTGCTACCTATTAATGAAGTTCCCTACTCCCAACGGAGTCGGACAAGTACGAGAAGATCAAAAGAGGGCTCGCACATGTTATATCGCCTCTACCACTGGCAAATGAGTACAAAGAAAGGAGACGTTGTATATAGATGACCATCCTAAGCCTCATCCTGTTGAAGAAATGAAAGCCATTGAGCTAATCAAAGGGGATGAAGAGAAGAAGGCGTTCATAGGGACTCAACTAGATGAACAAACAAGAAGAGAGATAGCAGAATACCTACAAAGAACTCGGATGTCTTTGCTTGGACCCCGGCTGATATGCCTAGGATTAATCCAGAAGTGATTTGCCATAGACTTAATGTTACACCCAGGCATAAAACCTGTCAAACAAAAGAAGAGAAATTTTACCCCGGAAATACAAAAGGCAATCATTGAGGAAGTTAATAAACTTTTAGAAGTCGGGTTTATTAGAGAGGTTTACTACCCTGAGTGGTTGGCCAATGTAGTAATGGTGAAGAAATCTAATGGGAAATGACGAATGTGTGTGGATTTCACCGATTTGAATAAAGCTTGCCCCAAAGATTCGTATCCTTTGCCCTGAATTGATAAGCTTGTGGATGAAACATTAGGGTACAAACTCCTTAGTTTTCTAGATGCTTTCTCCAAGTACCATCAAATTATGCTTCATCCAGAAGATGAAGAGAAGACTTTCTTTATAACTGACGATGGAACATATTGTTATCGGGTAATGCCATTCGATTTAAAAAACGCTGGAGCCATATATCAGCGAATGATGAACAAAGTTTTCAAAGATCTCTTGGGAAACACTATGGAAGCTTATGTGGACGATATGATAATCAAAAGCAGAGTAGGAGAGTCTCACGCTCATCAGATGTCTAAGGTGTTTGATGTGTTGGGGAAATTCAGTATGAAGCTAAATCCCAACAAATGTTCATTCGGAGTTAGGTCTAGAAAGTTTTTGGGGTTCATAATCACCAAACAGGGGGATTGAGGCAAACCCAGAAAAGGTGAAAGCAATTATAGATATGAAGCCACCAACCACAGTGAGAGAAGTTCAAAGATTGATAGGCAGAATAGCAGCTCTGAACCGTTTTTTGTCAAAATCTGCAGAAAGGAGCTTGTCGTTCTTCAAAACTCTACGGGGTGGAAGAAATTTCAAGTGGAAAAATGATTGCCAAAGAGCTTTCGAAGACTTGAAGGAATATTTGAAGCAGTTACCTTTATTAATAAAGCCTTTGGAATGAGAACATTTGTATATGTACTTGGGAGTCGGTGAATTCGTCGTCAGTACAGTACTGCTGAAAAAAGATGAAATAGTGGACCGTCTCATCTATTATGTAAGTAAGGTACTGCTAGACTCGAAGACCCGTTATCCGCTAGCCAAAAAGCTAGCACTGGCCCTTTTAATGGCCTCTCACAAATTACGTCCTTATTTTCAGGCGTACTCCATTTCTGTCCTAACGGATCAACCATTAAAGCAAATTCTTCAGAAGACTGAACACTCAGGGAGATTAGTAAAATTGGCAGTGGAACTCGGAGAGTATGATATCACGTTTCAGCCCAGGTAAGCCATTAAGGGCCAAGCTTTAGCAGATTTCATAGTAGAATGTACTAGCCCGATGGGCAACATTGAAAAAGAAACTCAGTCGTGGCTACTATATGTTGACGGAGCATCAAGTGCAAATGGTAGTGGAGTCGGTATAGTCTTGGTGTCACCAAAAGGGAGATCTTTAGAATATTCTTTGTTCTTTGGGTTCCCTAGTTCAAATAATATAGCAGAGTATGAGGCTCTTGTTGCTGGAATGAAGCTAGCAGAGAGGTTGCAAGTTTGCCACCTAGTAGGGCATAGTAATTCTCAATTGGTGGTAAACCACTTCCATGGACAGTATGAAATTCGAGAGCCAATGTTGGTCCCCTATCTGAAGAAAGTCCAATCATTGGCTCAAACTTTCGAAAACTTTCAGTTGATACAAATTAATCGGTCTGAAAACACACATGCAGATTCATTGTCCAAATTAGCTTCTTCTAATGAGACTCAAAGAAGAATGGTGAAGGTAGAAAGACTTGAGTGGTCTAGCATCAAAGAAGTCGACGTGTGTCGCATTGAGGTGAGAGACTATTGGAGAATCTCATTCAAACAGTATCTCACTGAAGGTACGCTCCCACAAGACAAGGAAGAAGCTGGTCGCTTAAAGATACAAGGGGTGAAATTCACACTGATAAACGGGGAGCTGTACAAGAGGGGGTATTCATCACCCTTGTTAAAGTGCCTGGGGCCAAAACAAGCAAATTATGTCTTAGCTGAGGTACATGAAGGAATTTGTGGTGAACACTTGGGAGCTAGAGTCTTTGCCTCTAAGATATTATGGTCGAGGTTCTATTAGCCGACGTTGAAGAAAGACGCGATGGATAAAGCCCGCAAGTGTGACAAGTGCCAAAAGTTTGCACTAATAACAAAGGCCCCAGTGGCTCCGCTCCAGAGTATGGTACAACCAACTCCCTTTGTACAATGGGGGTTAGACGTTCTAGGACCCTTTCCATTAGCTATGGGTTAAAGAAAGTTTCTGTTGGTAGCTACCGATTACTTTACAAAATGGATTGAGGCAGAACCTTTAGCTATAATCACAGAGAAGAACGTTGAAGCAATGGTATGAAAAGATATTATCTGTCGGTTCGAAATTCCACGCATCTTAAATGCTTACCACGGAAAGCAGTTTGACTGTGACGCCTTTTGTGACTTCTGCAGGAGCCTTAACATTCAGCTAAGGATTTCTTCTGTTTCATATCATCAAGCTAACAGACAAGCCGAAGTTAGCAACCGAACCATCCTTCACGGGTTGAAGACCAGACTGGATAAAGCTAAAGGAGTATGGGTGGATGAATTGCCTAGTGTCTTATGGGCATATTGCGCCACTAGTCGAGTATCAACTGGAGAAACACCGTTCAGTCTAGTATACGACATTGAAGCATTGATTCCAGTGGAAATTGGAGCACTTTCACCCAGGGTAGTACCTTTAGTGGAAGAAGAGAATTCACAAAGGCTAAGGGAAAACCTAAATCTACTTGAAGAGCATAGAGAGGCTGTAGCTATCTGACTGGCATCCTACCATCAAAGGGTAGCCAACTACTACAACAGTCGGGTTAAAGATAGACCAATGTCCGAGGGAGATTTGGTGCTTAGGAAGTCGCACATCACCAATGCCTTGAGGGAGGACGAAAAGTTCAAAGCCAACTGGGAAGGCCCATATCGAATCAGACAGAGGATTGGGTCCAACACCTGCATCCTAGAACCTTTGCACGAAAAGAAAATAGGGAAGACATGGAACTCAAATCACTTGAAATTATATTGGAGTTAACTATTATGTTTTTTTCCTAATTTTTATATTCTCGCATTATTATTTGTTTATTTTAAATGTATCGTCACAAGATGCTATTATATGATTATTATGCAAGTTACTTCTCTAATTTCCTATTACATCTTCAACGTTTATGAATATGAATCTTGTGACAGAAAATAGATAAGCCGTAAGAGTCTGAGGCGCGATAGCGTCACTGTGTCCAGGCGTTGGAAACGCATAAGCCGTAAGAGTCTGAGGAGCGATAGCGTCACTGTGGCCAAGCACTGAAAACACATAAGCTGTAAAAGCCTGAGGCATGATAGCGTCACTGTGGCCAGGCATTGGAAACTTATAAGTTGTAAGAGCCTGAGGCGCAATAGCGTCATCGTAGCCAGACACTGGAAATGTATAAGCCGTAAGAGCCTGAGGCGCGATAGCGTCACTGTGGCCAGGCGTTGGAAACGCATAAGCCGTAAGAGTCTGAGATGCGATAGCGTCACTGTGGCCAGGTACTGAAAACACATGAGCCGTAAGAGCCTGAGGCGCGATAGCGTCACTGTGGCCAGGCATTGGAAACACATAAGCTGTAAGAGTCTGAGGCGCGATAGTGTCACTGTGGCTAGGCGTTGGAAACATATCAGCCATAAGAACCATAAGCGCACTCGCGTCACGGTAGCCAGGCATCAAAAGAAGGTAAGTTTACATGCGTAGTTCTTTCTAAAAGTTTACACATTTTATTAAGAATTTGGGGAGCATATATATATCTATCAAGAGTCAAATGAATACATGCATTAAGAAAAAAGAGGAATAAAAAATATTTATTATTAAAAAGAATAAACAATTTTTATTAAAATCTAAAAAATTCATAACAATAGAATGATTTGTTACAATAAAAAATTTAAAAAGAAAAAGAAATCAATTTTCGTGATCAGACTTCTGGCACCGGTGGCTCCTCACCATTTAATCTATTAAGGGCACCAATTGGCTCAGGAGCATTATCTGGGCTCAAAGGCTGCCAAGGTCCAGTCAGGTTAGCCAAGTCATCCTGAGCAGTTTTCTTTAAAAACTCATCTGCTGGCTCAGTATCGAACTCATATTTAGTCCAATCAGGAGCCTTGAACAACATAGCTTCTGGCGTATATAGGAGCTCGGGGAACTCTTCGCCCTCCCTGTGCTTCTCCAGCCAAGATCGGGCGAGATAAAAACCATACTTCACAAACCCCACAGAGTAGTCCTCTTTTCGCCTAAAGCAATCTTTAGAGAGTCGATACTCCCTCATGGTTTCTGCCTTGATATGATCAATCTCTGTTTGGCCAAAAGAAGTAGAAGGTCGACTCTCCAAATCTGTGATATGTCGCTCTAACTCCTGATTGCAATCAGCTAACCCGTTAAAATTGGTGAAAAGGGAATCATATTTAGACTGCAAATTGTCTAGCTCAGTTTGCTTTTGTTGAAGATCATCATTAAGTTTGCTAGACCTAGCTATCTCAACGGTAAGATCCCCCTTGGAAAGCGTCAAGTCTTGAAGAGCCTTTGAAAGTTGTTCTTCTAGATCTCGCACCACCCCTGGTAGCCCAGATAGTTGATTATTAGCGTTCGCCAACTCCATGTTCCTATCCCTCAGTGCCTGGAGCTCTTTTTTAGTCCGATCACGGTAAGCTCGATGCTGAGCATTATTGACGATAGTCCTCTGAGTAAGCTGAAATGAAACATAAAAATTCAGACTTAAAGTAAAGCAAAGAGAAATAAAACGAAAGAGAATCTGAAAATTACCCTTATAGCTTCCACGTCGGCTAAGTCATCTCCCTCTGAAAAATTCCTACATAATGGAGATTCGTCCCTGGAAAGGATGGTGGCCCAGCCTAATCGAGATGCTACCCTGGGCGTTTCTAAAATATCATTATCAAGCACTCCAGGGTATACTCGAAACTCTGATCCCTTCATTGTGTAGCCACCATCCACTCGGTATGACCTCTTATCTACATGACCTATCTTAGGAAGAATAAGCATGTTTACCATAGCGGATTCAACGTATCAGTGCCTCCGGTTCTTTCGATGTGGTGAGGTCACATTGCATTCAGTGCGATCTCCAGGCTGAGACCAATTCGGGGAGCTTAAAGTTCTCCTAGAATGCGAGGAAGCCTTTCCTTTACCTCGAAAAAGGTCTCTTAATCCTTCCTCATGAAGTTAAGTCAGAGTTGGAGGAGGGGTTGCTTGTCTAGGAGGAGGAGTTCGAGTCTGAGACATCGGAGGTGAAATTGACATATCTCCGAGGTCTCTTCTCAGTAGGTTCACTGGATGAACCTTCTTGCGTTCTTTGACCAATCAAAGCACGTCTGACGCTGCTCATTTCTGCAAAAAAAAAAAATAAAGAAGAACCCACAAAATTGTTAAGATCGTCTTATAAACGAGCAATTAAGAATTATAAACCATAAAGGGTTACCTTCAGGAGAGTTAAGATACTCCTGAAGGGACTCTACGTTTAACGTTTCATTATCAGGGAGGACCATAAAAGTGGAACCAAACCCTTCCTAGCCGCTCAAATCATCTAGAGAATCACATTCAGGGCTGGATTCCCTATTTGTAGGATTTGGTTCAGAAGGAATGAATGGTGGAGGATTTGAAGGAGAAAGAAAAGGATTGATGGCATGAGCACTCCCCATACCCCAACCAACAGATGCTAAATTTTCAGGTGACGGGAGGTTATAGAGGTTAATTGGCCTATCAACTAATAGCTAGTCAATAGTTAAAGACAATTGTCTCTTAAGAGTAGCAATACGAGGACCTTTAAGGACACTATGCTTGGATTCCCTTCGAGGAGGGAAGTTAGGACCTTCAAGTACCTCTACAACAAGCCATTCTAACTCGAACCCATGGAGTTTGTTGGGAAGTTTTTCGAATAATTTGTTTTCAAACCCGGGTTCGAATACTCTCTGAATAAAATACGAGATTAAGCCAGAACTACCCCGAAACCTGAAAAAAAAAGTATAGAACAAAGGAGAGAAAGAGGAACACCCCTCATTTGGCAATGCACGGTAAAGTCAATTAATTGCATCCAACTATGAGGATGTAACTGGCCAGAGACGATCCTTCGTTCTCGCAAAAAAGAAATCCCAAAATCAGAGATTGAGAAATGAAAACCTAACTCTAAAGATATCCTAAAAATAGCTACTCCGCTTGATACGCTATGTACACTCCTTTCTTTTGGAATTGAGAGCCTATAAAAATACCCTTCGGGTAATGGGAACCTATGCCTAATATCTTGAAGATCAACCTCAGTCAAAGTCGATTTAGGCTCTAACTCCAATTGTTTTCCTACACCATGACTTGCCATCCTAGACCTAAAAAAGAGAGTGAAACAATGCTAAATGCTACAGAGTGAAACTCAAGGGTTTAGCGGAAGAATTCAAGGTATGCGAAAGGGTTAAGATTCAAACCTGCGACGGAGTATGCGATAGGAATATAGTGGCAGGGGTATGCAACTGGCGATAGAGGTGTGCACTAGTGTATGGGCGGCATAGTGCACAATGCGATAGAGGTATAGGCGATAGAGGTATTGTGATAGAGGTATAGGCGACAGAGTAAGGTGCAATAGAGGTATATGCGAAAGACTAAGGATAGACGACAGAGGTGTGCGCAGTGTATGTGCGACAGGGGGTACAAACGCGATAGAGTTAGGTAGTATATGGCGATAGAGGTATTGCGACAGAAGTTGCGACAGAGTAAGAGGCGATAACAGAAGTATATGTGACAGATTAAATATTGGCGACAGAGGTATGGCGCGACAGAGGAGAAGTGGCGACAGAGTTTGCAATAGGTGAAGCGACAGAGTACACGACGATAGAGGTATGTGATAGATTTGCAGCAGAAGTATCTCAGTGTTGCAAAAGGTTTGCGGCAGAGTTTCGGTGGAGTGCGACAGAGTTCGCGAAAGAAATTGCGATAGGGTTGCGATAGAAGTGTAGCAGTTTCCTAAGCTATTTGGCGGCACCTTATCTTTATATAGCCGCGGTTGAGATGGCTGAAACGTCTTGTTCTTACATTAGCTTAAATGTCTCTCGTGAATAAAACGTTGCGTCCTTAATAGCCATCCCAGAAAGACATAATCCTCTTATTATACTCTCCCATAGGGAATTTTTCCATGGAAGAGTGGGGAGCAATTGATAGAGATAATTTACCCCAAGCTCAATCGCACGCTTGGGCCTTAGAATACGAAGGGCCCAAAATAATAAAATTTTGGACCCAAGCAACTATTAGTCCTGAGCTTATTAAAGCCACATATTGGACATCTATATATACCCCCAAGTATGATAAAAAAACTCTAAGCTCTATTTTGTTAACTGAGACTTTACTTAAACATTTTCCTGACTTAAGCATCGGAGTGCGCGCGTATGGACAAATCCTTACGCCTCTCTGATCTTGATTGTTTTTGCAGAATCTTCAATACACGTGGAGAAGATAACGAAGAAGATTAAATCAGCATTATTTCATTGTTTTTGAGAGGAGCAACAAGTTTAATAGTCAAATATATCCTCAAATTGTTTGTAAAAAATGTAAATAAACCCTCAACCATTAATTTTACTATATAAAATCTTAACATTTTTAAATAATGAAATAAAATCAAACAAGTTATAAATTTTTACAGTAAAATAAAAAAGGTTGAGGGCTTATAGAACCATAACCTCTTATTTATTTTATTTAAATGCATTATTTTGAAAGGTTGATGGCTTGTTTTTTAGTAAAATAAAAATTTTTGAATTTTTACAATAAAATTAAAGGTTGAGAGTTTATATCCATTTTGTGTAAAAGGTTGAGGATATATTTGGCTATTAAGCCTTAATATTATTAATTGTACAATTAAGGCTTGTTTTCCCTATTAAACGTCGTCTTATTATATGTGAGTAGATTACAATTTTTTGATTCAAACATAGTCTTTGTGGTCCAATGTTTCATCTCCCAAAATTGATGATTAAAGTACATTGGAAATCATTAGTTTCAGGTAAATGCAGCTAAAACGTCATTTATTAATAGACGTTTTGTTGAAAGGTGTAAGCGAACAAAACATTTGACAAATAGTTTATGAATATATTTGGTTTTTGTTTGTTTATGTTTGTTTATTAATCTCAACAAATGAACATAAATAGAGATGTGGTTCATTGGTTTATATTTATTAATAAAACTCATTTAAGGTTTGTTTAAAACAAATTCTTTTAATTAATCATTTAATATTAGTTTTCTGTTCCATAATTTTATTATTTCGATAAATTAAAAGTATAGTTTTTATTTATTAATAAACCATGGTTTATGTTTTTAGATGTAGCCTTTTGTTCAGATATTTTGTCATCCGAGATTCACATACCTGCAATATTGGAAGGGTTAATTTACTAATGTAGCACTTTAAGCCAAGTACATTGCAATACTTAAAGTTCGAAGAGACATTCATTATCCATTATCTATCACTTTTACTCCGCAATTTCTCATTTTAAAATACATTAAGATTTTTTTATATAACTTCACAAAGAACTTAAGAGGAATGTAATTTTAATAAGCATGAATGATTTAATTGTTTGAATCTTATATACTCATGCTTAAGATGTGATAAAGTCAAATAACACAATTTCAAAGATAGAATATACAGTTGCTGATTTGAACTTACGCTAATCCAACTTTCTAGGCAAAAAATACATGATTTATTCTTAGAAATATTGATATGATTTGAATGTATATCGATACAACTTGTTTTGAATATTAACGAAACTAACAATCTACTGATATCCCTATTATAACCGTGAAACAAAAGCTTCATGCTTATTTTGGTATCGATACAATTAAGAGAAGTATTGATACAATTGTTTCTTTTTACGTAAAATTTCTTTTAAAGGTATCGAGTATCAACACGTTTCAAACTTGACAAATCCCAATGGTCAGATTTTTGTGTCCGCTAACGGGAAGAACATTGGGAAATCAAGCTTAGTAGCAAAAGACTTGAAGAATCTATATAAAGAAGAAGTTAAGAACTAAACAAAGAGAGAGCCAAAATCCCATATCAAGAATTATACTCATTTTTAAAGCTTCAAAAGATAAAAGCGAAAAGAAGAGATAAAGATTCAATCTCTACATCCATTTTCTCAAGAAGTTTCCTTCATAAGATCCAAAAGAAGTTATTCAACCTTTGTATAATTTTAAGATTATATGGCATGGCTAATAACATAGTTGTTGTTTAGTCGTATAATTTGGACAAAAAAAATTGTAATTTTAAATCTTAAAAATCTAAAAGAAAACCCTAAAGGTGTATTTGGATGAAAGATTTCAAAGATGAAATTCATTTCAATCAGGATATTTAAAAGTTCGAAACTCAATATCTTTGTTTAGCAAATTTTTTTTGAAGAATTTCAAAATTTAAGAGGTATTTCAAGAGGGAATTTAAGATGCACAAATTCCCTATTGGAATTTCACCTAAAAGGTGATTTTTTAAAATTTCTCGAACATATAGCCAACTATTAAATATAATAATAAAAAAACATATTATTTAGTTAATATAATATATATTTTTTACTTTTTTATATTATTAATTATATCTACACATTTTTACAAATTTGATGATTGAGTTGTTAAGAGAGAATTATGACGTATTGTAAAGTATGACTTTTAATCCAAGCACTCTCATTTAATCTCTCATTATCAAATATTTTCATTGTAACCAAAAAAAAATGTTATATCTTGATTTGAAATAAATAATAAGGCTTTTGGTTTATTATAAATGATTTCTGAAAAATATTTACAGTTTTTGGAAAACTAAAGATTTTTTTTTTTTGTGGATGAGTTAATGAAAAATATTTTTCGTTATTTGGATTTTTTAGAAAATTTAATTTTCTTTTTCAAATGATATTAATATAATTGAAAAATTATTAAAAATTATTTATTATATATTAATTAATTTAATGATATTAAAAATAATTAGTTTTGAAATAATATTAATATTAAAAATATTATATTATTAAAAATTTAAAAGAAAACTATTTATTATTACTTATATTAATATTTTAAAAAATTTGAAGTAATTTAAATATTATAATATATAATTAATAATATATTAATATTTATTTTTGAATTATTAAAAATATTTATAGTATTAAGATAATTATATTTTATACTGAAAGTATTAATTATTAAAATCATAAGAAAATTATTTTTTATTTATATTTATTATCACCATATTACTATAAAAATATTTGTAAAATAAAATATAAAAAAATTTATCTTAAATTAAAATATTAATAAATTATAAAATATTCATTATTAAAATAATAAATATATTATTTATTAAGTTAGTATTTATTATTTATTATATATCATTAGAAATATTAAAAATATTCAAGAACAATAATATGTGTAATAAAATTTTTAAACTTTATATAGTAAAAGATTTTTAATGTGAATATTTTAATATTACGAATTTTTAAGCTAATTAACTTATAAATATTATTATTATTAAATATTATTATTATTATTATTAATATAATAATATTATATATATGTTAAATTAAATCAATGTTTAAATAGTCAAATCTAAGGCCTAATTTTATTAAAATTATATTCACAAATTTTGTAAATAATATCACATATAAATAACCATTTAAAAAAAATATTTTCCTATCTTAAAAAAGTTTAGAACAATTTTCAAATAAATAATTTAATTTCATATATTAGAGAATCATTTTTCGTAGATGGATCAATTTTCTGCTAATAAAAGTCAAAATATACAAAATTTTTCTTTTAAAAATCGTTTTCAACAAATCAAACGAAACTTAAATTTAAATTACTCAACACCTTATAATTTAAATCCTAAATTAAGCATTAGACCGGAAATAAATTATTGGTTCCTCGATCCCATCGATGGACCTCATTTTCTACTCTACACGTTTTCTTAACTATATGTAGTCTAATAACAATGGAAAGTTACGCCAACTAACCTAGAATCTGAAGTCATGACCAAGAATGTAATGTTGGACTGATTTTCCCTGGTCAAAGAATAGCACCGGGCAAGGAAACTACCATATAGGTTAGAAAATAATTTTAATCCTTTTAAAATTAAAGGATAAAATGGGGTTATCAAAGCTTGTCAAGTGTATCTTTTTATTACGAATTCTGAAAAAAATTTCGTAATCCAAAAGTTAAATTTAAAGTTATTATTATTATTATTGTTCCAGTTTGGATGTAAATATTATTTAATCTAGATAACAGTATTTTTTTTTTTTTCACTTTGATTAATAATATATAGTTTTAGATTATGTGAGGACATATCTGTTTGAGAAGTTATTAAGTCATAATAATTTCAGGAATATTAAAAATTGAGTAATAAAAAAATTAGACAATATTGGAGAAGAGTAAGAATAATATGATTAAATTGTTACATCAAAAAATAATAAATAAACTTAAACATATGCATTGTTAGTCTCAATAGAAAATATCTATAAACTTAATTTTTTTTTTCTGTGCAGTTTTTCTTTTATAGTTGATTCTATTCATTTTACTCAAAGTTGATTCACGCATATCTATTTAATTAATCTTTATTCATACGTCAACATTTGATCCACGCTAAAAAAAAAAAAATCAATATCCATATAGGAAAATATTAAAGATATCTTCGAGGGGAAGTTTTTAAAAAATAACATAAATCACTGTTGGGAAGAGCCAACGCTCCACAGCAAGCGGGGAGAAGCTTATTAAATCCTATTAATTGTTCCTTGCTTACTTGCATGTATTAGCAGTGGTATTAAACTCTTTTATAGGGCATCTTTGAACTGAACCTGGTTTAGACAGATCGTTACCGTCCCTTTTCTGCAAACTGCCACGTACATTACTTAATTATGATGTTACTTAAACATACACAACTGAGTTTGGTCAATTGGTAGCTGCATAAATCTAAACACAACATAGCCGCCGCCCTCTCTAGTGTCAAAGACTGATCTTAAGAAATTTATTTCCGTCAAATATTAAATTATAAAATTGAAAACGACCCTTCTTCTATATATAACATTTACCCTCAAGATTAATCTTCTTTCATACCACTCGCTATCTTGGAGTTGCGGAGTTTGTTGTTCGGTGGCCATGAACGCTCTTGTCCGAAACGCCACATCAAATTTTACCCGCAGAGTTGATGGCTACGAGTCCTTGGATCAAAACGGCGAAAGAAGTGAAGGAAATCTTGGTCAATATAGGACGTTTTCCAAGAAAAGATCTCAGAGTATGGCGACTTCCTTTAGTTACAGGCAAGACCGAGCAAAGAACAGGCAGATTTTCCTTAGATCCTACAAGTTATCGGCAGTGGGGAACAATTGGGAACAGCCAAGGACAAAGACACGAAAACTAAAGAAGATGGTGATTAAGGTTAAAACCGTTGTGGTATCAGTAGTGTCATTTATGCGAATTAGTTCTTTAAAATCTTGTAATTGCCGATCAGCAATTTGTGCGTCTTCTCCTATCTCGATTAAGAAACGTTGTTAAATGTTTGAGGAGTCAAATTTGGTTTAGTTGTATTAATATTCTATGAGCTTTACTTGACTATTATGTCGAGGTGAATAACAGCAGCAAATATTGACTTCAAAATTTGCATTTTAGCGCAGGCTAGGAGACGGCCAGCGATTGTTTTTGTTATCTGATTACTGTTAAATGTATAACTAATACTAAAATAACTCCATACAATCCACCAACCCTGTCTAGATATCATTCTCTAGTGAAATATCATTTGGCCAAAGGTGCATACTTGTTCATTAGTATTGTTTTGTTTTTGTAAATATTTTTGTCTATGTTGAGCAAAATGTTTTAACTTTCCAGTTCCATATATTATTGTTTCTGAACATTCCACATTTACGAATCTTATTCCCGAATATTAGTTGTTTCATCAAGTTATCAATCCAAATCATGGATAAGACTTTATTTGCACCCTATACGTTGGGGAAACATCAGCCAAAAACCAGATAAATCTAGTGTAAAAAGCTCACACATCGTTGGTTTAAGGGATTTAATAAGGATTATAACTAAAATCTGTGATCAACCCGTGAAGTCGGTTTCTACAAAAAAAATAGTGTACTTCAGATCTTCTAGAATTAGTATGTCAAGTTGACAGAAATAATCTTGTAGAGAAGTTTTTTCAATTAATCATTTGAGTTTTATATCCACAGCAACCTCAAATGCTCGGTGTCCGAAATAGAGAAACAGAATGCAACATTTGAATTTAGTTTGACACCCACAAATCTGTTAGCTGTTGAAGAAGGTTGAGTGACATTTCTGCTGTCACCTTTTGACATGCTCTGCCATTACATGTCTTGTTGTATCAGATATTAGGTAGTCCTTGACAAGATAAGGCAATGATAATCCATTTTGTTAGGTAAAGATGTAAGGTAGTTGTTAGAAGTTGTTAACTTAACATCTATCTGATATGTGTATAAAATAATGAACAATGCAAAAAAAAAAATAGTTTTTCTAAGAAAATCTTCAACTCCTTTTTCATTTTCTCTCATGTTCTTCGTTGTTTCAAATCCTTCAATTGGTATCAGAGCCAAGTTCATGGTCTTGAGGGTCTGAAAGTTATTGAGAGTCAAGTAAAAAGAGGGAAAAGAAAAAAAAACCAACATACGCAACCAGCAAAATTACTGTCAATCAAAAATGGCCTCAAGCAGTTGCAGCTTGCCTTCACCACCTATTTTCTCTGGGGAAAACTATCAGATATGGTCTGTCAAACTAAAGACCTATTTATGTGTCTTTGATCTATGGGATGTGGTTGAGAATGAGAAAGAACCACCTCATTTACCAGCTAACCCAATTGTAAATCAATTGAAGAATTACAATGAAAAGAAAACTAAGAGGTACAAAGCAAAGAGCTGTATTGAATTATCAGTTTCTGATGAAATTTTCATCAGAATCATGACTTGTGAGACAGCAAAACAAGCTTGAGACATGCTCAAGGAAGAATTTCTAGGCAGTAACAAGACAAGACAGATGCAAGTACTCAACCTCAAAAGGGAATATAAAGTTTTGAAGATGAAAGAGTCTGAAACTCTAAAAGAGTATAATGACAGACTTATGAAGATTGTAAACAAGCTTAGACTTCTTGGAGAGGAGATGACAAATAAAAGAGTTGTAGAAAAAGTTATTGTCAGTTTACTAGAGAGGTTTGAATCTAAAATCTCTTCACTTGAAGACTCCAAAGACTTGACAAATATATCTTTAGCAGAATTGATGAATGCTCTACAAGCACAAGAGCAAAAAAGAGCTATCAAGCAAGAGGATTCAACTAAAGGTACATTTGTTGCCAAAGAAAAAGGCAAAAATGCAATATGAGGGCAAGAACAAAAAAATTTGGAGACAAAAGAAACAAAAATACAGGAAGTGGTAGGAAAAAAGGTAAATTTCCACCATATTCTCACTGCAAAAAAGCCACACATCTAGAGAAATACTGCTGGTATAGACCTCACATACAATGTAGGTATTGCAAATAGTTTAGTCACGTGGAAAAAGTTTGAAAAAACAAGAACCAACAGCAGCAGGATCAACATGCCAGAGTAGTTGATGATTTACAGCAACAAGAAAAGCAGGTTTTTGTAGCGACTTGCTTTGCAACCAAAAATTTTTCAAGAACATAGCTCATAGACAGTGGATACACTCACCACATGGCTTTTGTTGTCAAAATGTTCAAAGAGTTAGACAGATACTGCATTTCAAATGTCAGAATTGGTAATAATGACTTCATTGATGTCAAAGGAAGATGAGTAATTGCAGTTGAAACACCATCAGGTACAAAACTTATTTCAGATATGCTATATGTGCCTAAAATAGATCAAAATCTTTTGAGTGTGGGACAATTGCTAGAAAAGAACTACTCTTTAGTGTTCAAAGACAAAGCATGTATCATCCATGATTCTGTTGGTCATGAACTCTTTACTGTTAACATGAAAGGAAAATGTTTTTCTCTAGACTGGCATGAGGCAAACTCTTCTACATATCCTAGTTTGCATGATGAATCTGCCTTATGGTATAAAAGGATGGGTCATTTTAACTATAAGGCTTTGAAGTACATGCATAAAAATTTATCTTGTGCTAAATATGCCTACTGTTGAGGTGTGTCTTACTGTTTGTGAAATTTATCAATTGGGAAAACAAAACAAGCTACCATTCCCAGTTTACAAAGCATGGAGACCAATTAAAAAGTTATAATTGGTTCACACTAATGTTTATGGTCCTATGAGGACTCCATCCTTGAACAACAACAAGTACTTCATAGCCTTCATTGATGATCTAACCAAAATGTGTTGGATCTATTTTTTGAGACAAAAATTTGAAGTTGCTGCCAATGTTTTGGAAATTCAAAGCTTTGGTTGAGAATCAAGGTGGCTACAAAATGAAGACTATAAGGTCAGATAATGGTTCTGAATACAAATCTGATAGATTTAGTCAGTTTTGTGAAAATGTAGGCAATGTTAATCCATTTTGTTAGGAAAAGATGTAAGGTAATTGTTACGAGTTGTTAACTTAACATCTATGTGATGTGTGTATAAAGTAACTGTTGTTACCTGAAACAACGGTGTCCAATTGCTGACATCTTCGTCTTGATTTTTATGTCACGTGCCACTAAAGATTCTGCAAGAAAAAGAATGATCAGAGGGATGCAGGGGTTTTTCCCTGCGTAAGCACTCCGATGCTTAAGTCAGACAGAGAATTTGACAGAGTTTCTATAAAAAAAAATGGAGAGCCTTAGTTTCACGAATCGTACCTCTTCCCCTTGCTTGTTGATGATAATTGTGCTTTTAAAGATATCAGTTTGTACCTGATTGAAACTCTTTCTTTATCTATATATATTTTGATTTTTACATTGATAATGTTTCAACCATATAGATGAGGTTGAGTTTGAATTCAACGTTAATTACTCTTTTTTGTCTTTTATTTATTTATTTATTTATTTATTTATTTATTTATTCTTGCACAACAATTGCTCCCCACTCTTTCACTAGGTATAACCTTACGGAAGAGTACACATATTCTTCTCGTTGTCTATTGTCAAATCCTCAGGTTAAACTCTGAAGTTAAATTCTCTGATGTCAAATTCTCAAGCCTTTGTTTGAGTGCGTGGCTTACCTCGCGCATTTTTCGCTTCAAGCCCTTGCACATTTTCTTCGTGGCTTACCTCGCGTATTTTTCGCTTCAAGCCCCTCTACATTTTCTTGATGACTTACCTCGCTCATTTTTCGCTTCAAGCCATTTATTTGGGTGCGTGGCTTACCTCGCGCAGTTTTTGCTTCAAGCCCTTGATTGAGTGCTTAGCTTACATCGCGCAGTTTTCGCTTCAAGCTTTTTTATATAAATCTTCTCTTGGTGCCGGGCTGCCGTGACTCATTCGCGCCTCTGGCACTATGACAAGTTTGTTTTCAAATGCCTGGCCGCCGTGACGCCTTTGCACATCTGGCTCTTACGGCAAGTCTTTGCAGATGCTTGGCTGCCTGACGCTATCGCGCCTCTGGCTCCTACGGCTTATCTGTTTTCAATGCCTGGCCACAGTGACGCTATTGCGCCTCAGGATCTTACGGCTTGTACGCTTTCCGCGCCTGGCCACATTGACGCTATTGGGCCTCAGGCTCTTACGGCTCGTCTGTCTTTTACGCCTGGCCACAGTGACGCTATAGCGCCTCAGGCTCTTACGACTCATTTGATTTTTTACGCCTGGCCACAGTGACACTATCGCTCCTCAAGCTCTTACGGCTTGTCTGTTTTTCTACGTTTGGCCACTAAGGCTTTTACGGCTCGTCTAATTTCTACGCTTGGCCACAGTGACGCTATTGCACCCCAGGCTCTTACGGCTCGTCTGATTTTTACGCCTGGTCACAGTGACGCTATTGCGTCTCAAGCTCTTACGGCTCGTCTGATTTTTTACACCTGGTCATAGTGACGCTATTGCACCTCAGGCTCTTACGACTCGTCTGATTTTTACGCCTGACCATAGTGACGCTATTGCGCCTCAGGCTCTTATGGCTCGTCTGATTTTTATGCATGGCCATAGTGATGCTATTGCGCCTCAGGCTCTTACGGCTCGTTTGATTTTTACGCTTGGCCACAGTGACGCTATTGCACCTCAGGCTCTTACGGCTCGTCTGATTTTTACGCTTGGCCACAGTGACGCTATTGCACCTCAGGCTCTTACGGCTCGTCTGATTTTTACGCCTGGCCATAGTGACGCTAGTGCACCTCAGGTTCTTATGGCTTGTCTGATTTTTTACGCCTGGCCATAGTGATGCTATTGCGTCTCAGGCTCTTACGGCTTGTCTGATTTTTTACGCCTGGCTACAGTGACGCTATTGCGCCTCAGGCTCATACGGCTCGTCTGATTTTTACGCCTGGCCATAGTGACCCTTTTATGTCTCAGGCTCTTACGGCTCGTCTGATTTTTACGCCTGGCCACAATGACGCTATTGCGCCTGAGGCTCTTACGGCTCGTCTGATTTTTACGCCTGGCCATAGTGACGCTATTGCACCTTAGGCTCTTACGGCTCGTCTGATTTTTTACGCCTGGCCACAGTGACGCTATTGCGCCTCAGGCTCTTACGGTTCGTCTGATTTTTACGCCTGGCCACAGTGACGCTATTGCGCCTCAGGCTCTTACTGCTCGTCCGATTTTTTACGCCTGGCTACAGTGACGCTATTACGCCTCAGGCTCTTACGACTCGTCTGTCACAAGATCCATATTTATGAGTATCAGTAAGATAAATATAAGAATAGAGAAATTCCATCTATTCAAAGCATCTCGTGACAACATATTCAAAATAAACAGATAATAATGTGAAGATGCAAAAATATATAAAGGAAACATAATGTAAATGGGTAATTCTAGTATAATTTCAAGTGACTTGAAATCCATGTTCTCTCTGTAAAATTTCAAGGTTATGGGTGTTGGGCCCAATCATCTGTCTGATTAAATGTGACTTTATCGATTAGCTCTAAATTTCACTCTCTTTCAGAGCATAGGTTATGTGCGACTTTTCAGCACCAGATCTTCGACAAGTTGGGGTTTTGAAAGGTCAGCTATAGATAACTCCTCATTTCTCTCTATTCCTTTGCATGTAGTAGAGGCGATATAACATGTATGAGCCTTCTTTTGATCCCCTCGCACTTGTTCAACTCCATTGGGGGTATGAAACTTTATTAACAGGTAGCAAGGAGAGATGACAACCCTCATGGCATTCAATAGAGGTCTTCCCAGAATCATGTTATAAACAGTCGAAGTTGACTTTACGACCATAAATAACACTTGTCGAGTTACATCTTTTGGGCTTTCCCGACTACTTTTACCTGTTTCCCAAACTTTCGTTGTCTACCAAGATTCGATTAACTATTTCATTACCACTGTTGAGATAACCATAGGATCATCATGGGGGATGATATTATCTCCCCGATCTGCTGGGGTGAACATAATAGGCTCTTCATCCACTCTCTCCTCCATAACAGCATGAACTTGATATGCTTACCTCGCGTAAGTTTTACGAGAGGTAGAGGAATTTTTCGCCATTGAATTTTCACCTGCTATGATATTTATAGCTGGTCCAGTTGGTTCATTATCTTGTCGGTTACCTTTTAGGATTTGGTCTAGCTTCTTCCTCATTTCTTGGCCTATTTTGCCTATTTTGTGGGCGATTATCCCTTCTGTAGAAGTTTATCCAAGCATATCACAATATCCAGAAAAACAAAGTTGAATAATAATAAGAATAGCATTCCCAACATCAAGTTGTCTGACACTGCCATACATCCCAAACGGTACATATGCCACTGCATCACCCACAACAATCAGGATGCTTAACAACTTTTGAGCCCCTTTTAAGAGTGCACGATCCTCACATATTGAAAGCATGAACATAGCAATCCTTGCTGTACAAACATCATTGGAAGCAAAGTTTCTGGCTGAGTTTGGGGACAGGAATGAGATCCCAGTGATTTCATTTTCCAATCTCCACCAGGTCGTCTTTCCTTGTTCAAATCGGGGATGACCAAGCCTCTCAAATTAAAGGTATTGCAGCCTTCGTTGAACGTACATGGCTGCTTTCTTTGAAGAGAAAAAAATACACATTTCATTTACGAGCACAATTTTCTGTAGTATCTGAAGACGATCAAATCATTGAACAACTTTATGAGTTGAAGACTTTGCAAACTACATTATTCATTGTGCATTTGCCCCATTCTCTTACGTCTCGACTTTTCGTAAATGCAAAGAGATTGGGAATGATCAACCAAGGGTATGCTTGGATTGTGACTTCTAAGACCATGAATCATTTCAATTCAAGAGATTCATCTACCATCGAGTCGATGCAAGGAATCATCGATTTTAGGCCTTATATTCCAGTATCGAATGAGGTGCACAATTTTAGTTCAAGATTGAGAAGAAAGTTTTTCGTTGATCAGGTGCATGATGCGATGCAATCCATGGAGTTAAATCTTAGATTATTGGCCTACGATGTTGCTTGGAGTCTAGCAAAAGCAGCCGTGAGGGTAGCAATAAAAGTTCCTTGTACCAGCAAGCTAGATGCTAGATGGAGCATGTCAGGTTCAGATATCTATGGAACATCTGTATATCGCTCAATACTTCTTCAAGAGATACTACGAAGTAACTTCAAGGGTTCAGGTGGTGAATTTCGATTTATCAATGGGAAGTTAATCTCAAACACATTTGAGATATTTAATGTCGTAGGTAGTGGGGAAAAAAGAGTTAGATTTTGCACCTCAACTGGCAAAATTACGAGGGACATACATGGAAGGCAACTTTCTAATGATTTCACCAATAATCTTAAATCGATTATCTGGCCTGGTGGATCGCTTACAATTCCACAGGGTCGGATGCTCCAAACGAGTAGTAAAAAACTTAGAATTGGCTTGCTAGTAATAAAGTATCCGCCATGGTTGACGGTGCAATGCGATACTAATACCAATGCTACAATTATCTCTGGCTTTTATATAGATGTTTTCAGAGCTGCCATCATCGTTCTCGAGTACGTGCACCGCCTCGCTTCATCGCACGTGCCTGCAAGCTGCTGTTCACACTTCTGGTTTTGCTTCCAGGATTCATTTTGCTCCCAACTTCTATACTAGCCACGTTACTACTCAACTGTCTTACACTAATTCGGCTATCGTTTACACGTTCCCATGTTGGCCAACAAGGCATTTGGTGAGTAACATGGCGACTCCTTCCAGTGGCTCTTGGCTTCACTATTCTGCCTTCCCCTTCAGATCGTAGCAACTAGCCACTTTGCTTCAAGGATTTTATTCTCTCTCTTCTCCATCACAGAAGACCTGCAACTCTCTGTCTCATCATCTTCATTATGGCAGTCTTTACAAATTTCCATCTCAGCAACTAGCTGCAACTCTCTATCACAGCAGACCTACCTCGTGAGTCAGAATGCTATTGTAGCTGTCTTTGATAGAGTTACTGCTCGACTGTTTTACACAGGTTTGGTTACCGTTTTTGTCCATCTCCTGTTTGAATGTGGCCAATCCTTGCAGTCAGCAGCTGAAGTACAGGTTGTCTCTAGCGGTGGCTTCCAACTGGTGGTCACATGGAATGGTGACGATTGACCAAGCCGCAGAATGTTGCTTCGTGACGAATGCATAGCATCACAATTATCTGCTTCTTCGACTTGCATTTTTCTAACAAATATTCGTATCTCTGGATTGACACTAATGACATTATAGGTTCCAGTAGGTGCCTTGAAGCTTAACTGGCCTACGTCGTTATTATAGTAGAGGTTGGAGTACATAGGATCATCGCATTTAGGTTCACTGCTTAAAGGATAAGGGACCAAGTTCATCCCACAAGTTTCACAATTTCTAACTGTTGATTCAATACCAGACTGTGCCACACGAGCGTAGAGATCATAGCCATCATCCTGGTCCTCCTGGAGATTTTTAAGATGCTCTGTCCAAGTCTAACAAGTGTAACCTCTCTGAAAATTTTCGACAACAAACGAATATGCCTGGCACTGGCTATTATCGAGGCACTCCTCAAAGTAGAAGAAGGTGAAAGTATTATAGATGTTGCTGAACAGTGAAATCTAATTGAAAAGCCATTGTCCTCCAGGTTAGTTGCAGAGAGAAACTTTGAAATATATATATATATATATTTTATGGTGCTGGCTCTCATTCTGCACCGGTGCTTCTGATATAACTTCATTTGGTTTTTCAGGGCCTGAAACATCAAATTGATGCTTTTTGTTTGTCTCTGAGAGTGTAACACTGCCATTGCTCATCTGGGTCTTTTCTTTTTTAACATCATTTTCTGCCCCTCGTCAACAGAAGCTTTTCCATGGTAACATGAATCAATGTTCTTCGATGAAGTTCTCATTCCCAGCCGTGCAAAAAATGTCAGACGTCTCATGATGCCGCAACTCTATGGAACTGTTTGAGTAATGTAAATATCTCAGGTCATAGTAATTTAGATGTATGAATTACTCCAAAGATCATGATGAAGAAAGTTGTTCTGATGTCTTTGTCGTTTGGGCAAAGGGTGTCATGGATCTTCTTCAAGGATTTTCCTCTTGTAACCATGTAAACAATGTTGACACCAACTTCAACCATCAGTTGTTGCGGCACCAGTATCGACAGTCCCAACTTTTCACTGAAAACATGCTGCCCCAACTTGTGGTATCTGTTGAATCTCTTCCCAGAAACCATCTTATGCATCTCCACCATTTGCCATAGTGTATACAAAGTGATCACCCATGACAATACCAAGATAACCGCACTAGGACCCTATCCAAGATGAGCCATAGTATAAGGGAGACTCAAAACACCAGCTCCAACCTTGGCGGTGACATTGTGCAAGGCAGAGTAACACCACTTAGCATTTCTAGACTTGGTGATGGGAAGCCAATCATTGAGGGCTTGCTCTTTTAATAATGAATCTTGCGTCTCTGCTTCAATCTCCATTCCTTGCTAAGGTGGCGCGACAAGGAAAGAATATGGTGGCACGTTCAACGTCGGAGTAGCAACAAGGTGATCGGCGCAAGGCTAGTCCATAGGAGCGTTGGTGATGGACGCAGGAGACAATAACGAACATGATAGCAGAAGCGAAAATGCAGAGAGCGGGTGATGTGCAGGTTAAGGAAGATGGGATGCTGGGCAGGAAAATGATGGTACGAAATGATGTAATGAGTAATTTGGTGCAGTGAGGAGGAATGAAGGGCGGTGGCAATGTTGGGCTCGGTCGATTTGTGGTAAGATGGCAGTGACGAGTCTGATGAAATAAAGTCATGAAGGTGAAGATGTTGGCCATGCCCCTTATTCTTGATCAATTCTTTGTTCCTCTATGCCCCCTCTTGCTTGCTTGCTGATCGTTTCGTCATCATTTTTATAAAGCGAAGGCTTTTTTTTTTCGTTTCCCATAGACGGCGCCAATTGTTGTTACCTGAAATAGCGGTGTCCAATTGCTGACGTCTTCACCTTGATTTTTATGCCACGTGCCATTAAAGATTCTGCAAGAAAAAGAATGATCAGAGGGACGCAGAGGTTTTTGCTTACGTAAGCACTCCGATGCTTAAGTCAGACAGAGAATTTGGCAGAATTTCTATAAAGAAAAATGAAGAGCCTTAGTTTCACGAATCGTATCTCTTCCCCTTGCTTGTTGATGATAATTGTGCTTTTAAAGATATCAGTTTGTACCTGATTGAAACTCTTTCTTTATCTATATCTATTTTGATTTTTACATTGATAATGTTTCAACCATATAGATGAAGTTGAGTTTGAATTCAACGCTAATTACTCTTTTTTGTCTTTTATTTATTTATTTATTTATTCTTGCACAATAATTAGAACAATTGGTATCAGTGGCGTCCTAACTCAGCCGGTAGCAACCCACTCAACCGTATTGTCCGTTTTGAGCCCCACCTTTACGGCCCCGCCCTCACGGCTTTATCGCGTCCTCAGAGTTTCGAACTCAAGACCTTAAAGTCTTTGTTCTTACACAAATGATACCAATTGTTCTAACAATTGGTATCATTTGTGTAAGAACAAAGACTTTAAGGTCTTGAGTTCGAACCTCTGAGGACGCGATAAAGCCGTGAGGGCGGGGCCGTAAAGGCGGGATCCAAAGCGGACAATACGGTTGAGTGAGCCGCTACCGACTGAGCTAAGACGCCACAACAGTAACGAACAATGCATCCAAAAAAATAATTTTTCTTCGTTGTTTCAAATCCTTCAAAATTCTGTTTAAGTAAAAAAAAAGCTAGTATCTCAATTTCTCAAAATCCACCCAAATGCAACAATGTCTTAAATGAGTGGAGTGAACCCAATGAAATTCCCCTACCTCTTCCATTTTTTTCCAGATTTCGTATCGAAGAAGAAGAAAGATCCTTTTTTTTCCTTCTTTTTCTCTATGGACTATGCCAATGATCAATATGATTTATTAAGCAATGCTAGCTAAGCCTTTCACTGATATGTGTGCCAAGTAGTTGGTCCGATAGAATATTTGGTTAGAAGTAGTTATGTTAGTTAACAACATAATAGTTATGTTTTCCATCTTGTATATTAACTCTTGTAATGGTTCGTTCAAAAAATAATGAAGAATCTCAGTTCTCTTTCCTGTAGCTTTAATCTTTTCTAATATATTAAGTAATACCAACTGAGCCTATCACTAATATGTGTGCCAAGTAGTTAGTCTGTTGGAATATTTGGTTAGCAGTAGTTAAGTAAGTTAGCAGCAGAGTAGTTATGTTTTCCAACTTGTATATAAACTCTTGTACTGGTTCATTTAAAGAATAATAAAGAATCTCAGTTCTCTTTCCAGTAGCTTTAATCTTTTTTAATATGGTTTCAGATGAATTTTTCTTTCGCTAATCTTTTACTTTGTTCTTCTTGAATGGCTCATGAAAACAGTAATAATGCCAGCACTGCTACCACCAATCGTTTAATGATTGGATCTTATTCCTTGAAAGACACCATCGATCCTTTTTATCTCCATAATGGAGATCATCTAGGCTTGGTTCTTATTGCTCATCCATTAATTGGATCCAACTACGATTCATGGAGCAGAGCAATGCTTATGGCACTCACATCCAAAAATAATACTTGTTTTGTTGATGGCACGGTTCTTAAACCAGAAGCAACAGATCTTCTTTATGGATCTTGGATTTGTTGCAATAGTATGGTAATTTCTTGGCTACTTAACTTTGTTGCACATGAAATTGCAGATAGCTTGTTGTACTTCCTTATTGCTTATGAAATATGGACTGATCTGCAAGATTGCTTTCAATGAAGCAATGTTCAAAGGATTTTTCAGATTAAGAGGAGTCCTGTTGCTCTAAACTAAGGTTCTTTTAATGTCAGTACCTATTACAAACGCTTGAAGGTTAGTTGGGATGAATTCAGAGATTATCAACTAGTTCTAGTTTGTTTTGTGGTGGCATGAGACTTTCGGCTGATTATCAATAACAAGAATGTGTTATGCAATTCTTGATGGGTTTGAATGATTCTCTTGCTCAAATCCGTGGTCAAATACTAATGATGTACTTTTCCTTCATCACAAAGGTGTTTTCCTTAGTAATTCAAGAAGATCGTCAAAGGATCATTACTCATAATGTTTTGTCTATCTCAGATTCTTCCTTGCAAAATGAAGTCAACATAGCCGCTGCTTCTACCAATAATCATAACTTTAAAGACAAGTGTCACAAGTTGGTTGGTTACCCTCTTAGTTATAAAACCAAAGTTAGAAATCCTGCATTCAAGGCTCATGCTAATCAAACCAGTTTAGTTTTAGAGGAGTCTTCTGCCACTTCTTTAGCAGGTTTGAGCAATAACCAATGTAAGGAACTTATTGCCTTTTTGAACTCTCAACTGCAACTTGGTTCTCAACACATTCTAGAAATGCAGTAACTTGAGCCTATAGTATCATGTTTCACTAGTATCTTCTCTTTACAATCTTCTTCTTCTTCTTCTTCTTCTTCCTTTTCTATATATCCTTTTGATTGGATCTTAAACACAAGTGCCACACATCAAATTTGTTATTCTTCATACCTTTTTACATCATTCATTTCAATACCTACATCATCTGTTACACTTCCAACTGGTTTTTCTATTCTTGTAACTCAAATGAGATCTGTTAATGTTCTCCAAAATATGTTTTTAGAGAATGTTTTGTTTGTTCTAGATTTTAAGTTTAATCTCATTTCCATTTTTGCTTTAGTTCAAAAACACAATTATAATGTTAATTTTTCTTCTGCACATTGTGTAAATCCAGGACTCTACACAGGGCAAGATGATTGGGATAGATAGGCGGCTTGGAAACCTGTACATTCTCAGTTCCAGTTATAATCCATGTATCTCTTTTGCTTGTAGTAGTTTTGTAATACCAAAAGAACTGTGGCACTATTGATTCGGCTTTCCTTCTTCTATAAAAATTCAGACCTTAAAGACTAATTTGATTATATCTTCTAGTTCAGACAACTTTCATTGTTCTGTTTGCCCTTTAGCAAAACAGAAAAGATTACCTTTCCTTGTGCAAATTCTTTTTCTGTAGATCCTTTTCAACTTGTTCATATTGACACATGAGGCCCCTTTCATCCTTTATTTGTTGAAGGTTATAAGTTTTTTCAGATGATTGTACATGTTACACATGGGTTTACATGTTTAAATCAAAATCAGATGTCATGACTGTTTTTCTTGAATTTTATGCTCTTATACAAAACCAGTTTGGAACCTTTCTGAAATCTGTTCGATTTGACAATGCTCCAGAATTGCCCTTTACTGATTTTTTTTTTTTAAGACCAAAGGAATTGTTTCTTTCCATTCTTGTGTTGATACTCCACAATAGAATTTTTTTGTGGAACGCAAGCATCAACAAATTCTTAATGTGGCTAGATCTTTATGTTTTTAATCTAATGTTCCATTAGTTTATTGGAGTGATTGTATTTCAACACTACTATGTATTTCATTAATAGTACTCCTTCTCCAATTTTGAATAACAAATGCCCATTTAAGTTGCTATAGCATAAAAAACCTTTATAGTCTCATCTTAGAGTTTTTGGATGTTTGTGCTATGGTGCTACTTCACCTAAAAATAATTCTAAGTTTTCTCCAAGAGCTACTGGCTATAAAGCTTACAAACTATTAGATTTAAATATTAACATTGTTTACATTTCTCGTGCTCTTGTTTTCCATGAAGATATATTTCCTTTTAAATCTATTTCATCTTCACATTCTAATAGCTATGCCAGCTTTCCTTATCAAATTCCTAACTCTTTGTCACAACACCATACCACATTTGTTAAGTCAAATTCTGATTTTTTAGATCATTCCTAACAAAATCATATTCCTGTTTCTGAGTCAGTGTCCACTCGCACAAGAAATCCTCTTTCTTATCTCAAAGATTATCATTGCTATTCTAGCACATCTTTTATTTCCTCTACTCACACTGAACCTAATACATATGCCCAAGCTGCTAAGTTTCCAGAATGGAGAGAGGCTATATTTGCAGAATTGAAAGCTTTAGAGGATAATGATACTTGGACGCTTACTTCTTTGCCTCTTAGAAAGAAAGCCATTAGTTTTCAATGGGTGTATAAAATTAAACTTGAAGCAGATGGTAGCTTGGAAAGGTATAAAGTTAGGCTTGTTGCTATAGGTTACACACAACAAGAAGGAATAGATTATCTTGATACTTATTCTCCTGTAGCCAAGCTTGCTATTGTCAAAGTTCTTTTAGCTTTGGCATCGATACATGATTAGAGCCTTTCCCAGCTTGATGTAAATAATGCTTTCCTGCATGGTTAATTAGTTGAAGATGTTTATATGTCGATTCCACCAAGGTATTCTCGACAGGGGGAGGTACTGCCAATTGAGCCTAAGTGCAATCTTCATAAGTCCTTGTATGGCTTAAACAAGCTTCTCACCAATGGTATTCAAAGATCTCCACTGCATTACATCATCGTGGCTTCAAATAGTCCACTGCTGATCATTCCTTATTCACAAGAATTACTGGCAACTCTTTTCTTGCATTATTAGTCCATGTCAATGATATTGTCATTACCAGAAACAACACTGGTGAAGTAGTTTAGTTGAAGAAATATCTAAATGACTGTTGCAAACTTAAGGATATTGGTGATCTCTAGTATTTCTTAGGCTTGGAAATAGCTTAATCACATAGTGGCATTTCTTTATCACAAAGACAGTATGCTTTGCAATTACTATCTGATGTAGGTTACCTTGGTTGTAAGTCGAGAACCACTCAAATGGATCCAAATGTCAAGCTTTCTAAAGATGATGGTGATTTGCTTGATAATCCCACCCTCTATCGAAGACTGATTGGTAGACTCTTGTACCTTACAATCTTTCGGCCTTACCTTTCTTTCTCAATTAAGTTTCTTAGTCAGTTTTTGTCCTAACCCAGGGTACCACATTTACAGGCTATTTATAGAGTTTTTCAATATATTAAAAGCTCTGTTGGTCAAGGTTTGTTTTTTCAACTCCACTTCACCTATTGAACTTAAAGGATTTACTGATTCCGATTGGGCTTCTTGTGTGGACAGTAACAAATCAATTTTTGGTTTTTGCATCTTCATTGGAGACTCCATTGTTTCCTAGAAATCTAAGAAATATCATATTATTTCCAGATCATTAGCTGAGGCAGAATATCGCTTTGTGGCTTATGCAACTTGTGAAATTCTCTGGTTGCTAACTCTCTTCAATGGTTTACAGATTCCTCATCCTAAGACAATTATGTTGTTTTGTGACAATTAAGCAGCACTCCATATTGTTGCTAATCTTATGTTCCACGAAAAGAGAAAACATATTGAAATAGATTGTCATTTAGTTCGTGAGAAGCTTCAGGCAAGGGTTCTCAAAACCTTATATGTTTCTTTCAAGCATCAAGTTGTAGATTTGCTTACCAAGCCACTATTTCCAACTTAGTTTTCTATTCTACTTAGCAAGGTTGGTGTTCATAACATCCACACTCCATCTGAAGGGGAAGTGTTAAGTAGTGCCAGCTAAGCCTATCACTGATATGTGTGCCAAGTCGTTAGTCTGTTAGAATATTTGGTTAACAGTAGTTATGTTAGTTAGCAGCGTAGTAGTTATGTTTTCCATCTTGTATATAAACTCTTGTACTGGTTCATTCAAAGAATAATGAAGAATCTCAATTTTCTTTCCTGTAGCTTTAATCTTTTCTAATAGGATAGTCAACCACACACCATGGACTTTGGAACCCCTTATCCACCACAATATGTCATGCTCAATGGTCAAGGGAACCTTAGGCCCTCTCCCATAGACGCAACATTCCCCGCTACCCATAGCATGATCATGGTTTTAGAGTGAAATGTTGGCTAAAGTATATATGTTATTATTATTGCTTCCTTTTTATCTTCTTTGTTTTTTATTTGACAAAGCCTTCTTTCTTCTTACAATCTATAAACCCTAAAGCCTTCCTATAATGTTAGTCAAGTTAAGGTCAAGGCTTTGAATATCTAGACAGATCTTAGCCTCTATGCAGAATTCTTTGTTTTAGTAAAGGCAAATAATCTCAATCACTATATAGGCTTCATTTATTTTGTAGTTGTTTTATAAAGAGGAAAACAAATCTTTGCTCAGGTAAGCTCCCAACCTTTCATCAACCTATAAACAACATTACCTTGATGAAATTCCATGGTCTGCATCATTTTCTCTAAGAAAACCCACTCTACTCTGTCGCAAGCTTTACTTATATTGATGTTGCCTTGGTAAAACGACAACGGGATTACAACTTCCACGTATTCAGATTGCGCTAACGACAAAAAGGTGACGTCGATGGGATTTCTTCCACGTGTTCTTCGTATATTCTGCAAAAACAACAGGAATCAAAGGGCGCAGGGATTTGTCCCTGCGCGCACACTCCGATGATTAAGTTAGAAAACTGAAGTTTTGTATATAGGGGGAAGAGAATTGTGTTCTTCAGAATCTAGAGTCTTATCTTTTTTTCTGTTCTCTGTCCCTCCTTCTGAGAGCTCACCTGGGGTATTTATAAGTTTCTTCCGAGTCGGTTCGAGCTGAGGTCCAGGCACGTGTCTGGCCGCGACAGAGTCATTGAGCACTCTGTCGTGTTTCGGGCTAGACAACCTGCGGGTGAGTCTGGATGGCGGCAGAGTTCATGTGTGGACCTCTACTACGGTCCACGCGGTAGAGTTTTGTCGCAGAGCTGGCGGCATAGGTCTGTCGCAGGATATGCGGTAGAGGTCTGTAGCAGAGTATGCGGTAGAGGTCTGTAGCGACATACAGTGCCGCACAAAGCCTACGCGATAGTCTCTATCGCCTCGAGACTCTGTCGCATGTCAAGCTACTCTACCGCATGGAGCTCTGTCGCTGTAACAGCCACGTGGCTTATCTTGTGTTTAACACGTGGCGATCTCTGGTTGGTCAATCTTTCTACACGCGGACTTTGATGATAGGACCACCATCAATTGCTCCCCACTCTTTCGTAGGAATTTTTCCTGTGAAAGAGGATCCGGGTCTGAATTTACTTTTTTCGGGTCGGGGCGGATCCTTGCTCGGGCGTGGCGCAGCCGTGCGCCTATATATACTGGGTCCCTGCTGTCACAATCGCTATTGAGTTCTCTCGCGAAGACCACTCTCCCGTAAATTCTCTCGCACTCTGTCGCAACTCTGCCGCAACTCTGCCACGTGACGTTACAGTGTCGCAAGTCTACCGCCAGATCTTGAAACTGTGTCGCCCATTCTTTTATTGTCTTCCTTTTAGGTAAACTCTGTCGTCCATAATTGTTTTTGATTTCCCCCGAACTTCTAAAATGGCTGGCCATGGTGTAGGAAAACAAATAGACCTAGGTGTCAAGTCGACTTTGAAGGAAGCCGACGTCCAAGACCTAGTATCTAGGTTTTCTTTGCCCGAGGGATACTCCTATAGACTTCCAACCCCTCAGGAAAGTGACATACGTCGTGTGTCTGACGGGGTAGTTATCTTTAGGGCAGCTTTAGAATTAGGACTCCGCTTCCCGTTGTCCGACTTTGGGGCTTCTTGCCTTAGGACTCATAGGATTGCCCCCGGACAGCTGAATCCTCACGCATGGATGCAGTTAATAGGTTTTACCGTGCATTGCCACCTAAGGGGCATTTCTCCATCTCTTTCCCTTCTCGATGTCTTTTTCAGATTTCGACGTAGCCTCGGTCTAGTCCCTTACTCACTTCAGCGGGTGTATATGCCGGGATTCGAGAACAGGCTATTCGAAAAACCTGCCAATAAGCTCCACGGTTTTGAATCGGAGTGGCTTGTTGTAGAGATGCCTAAGGGCCTAGATTTCCCTACTCGCTGGGAGACTAGGCATGAAATCCCCAAGGGTCCCCGGATTGCTACTCTTAGAGAACAGCTGGCCTCAGATGTCGATAGGTTATTGGTGGATAGACCCATTAGCCTTGACAGCCTTTTATCAAATGAAAATTTGATATTAGCTGGCTGGGGCGTGGATCCTATCCCTATTGTCGGCCCTTCTGTCCCTTCTTCTGATCCTCCACCTTCAATTTCTCCTGAGTTGAACCCCGACCCTCCTAGGCTACAGGAAGACATAGGGAGCACCAATGTAGAGTCTAGTTCTGGTAGCGAACCTTTAGCTGACCTGACTGGCTAGGAAGGGTTCGGTTCAACTTTCATGGTGCTCCCTGATGACGACACGATAAATATAGAGTCCCTTCAGGAGCATTTTGATTCTCCTGACGGTAACCTTTTATTCCTTTTACTGCATAGTATTTTTGATCAGTGTTTGACCACTTATTTGTTTTCTTTCTTTTTTACAGAAATGAGTCACTTTCGAAGATCCTTAGCGCTTCAAACATCAAAGGTCCGTCCATCTAGTGCTCCCTCCAGGAAGAGGCCGCGTGTAGCTGATGATGTTCGTAGCGAGGCGCCGGTCCCTTCTCAGTTGCCTTGGGCTCGGACACCTCCCGTTTCTAGGCCAGCGATGCCTCCTCCTCCCCCGAAACAAAGGGATCCCTCTCGGGATAGGGGAAGAGTTCCTTCCTCTTCACGGGGAGCATCCGGTTTGTATGGACGGTCTCACTTCGAAGAGCGCGCTGAGTGCAACATAATTTCATCCCAGTGAAAGAACCGAAGGTGCTTGTATGTCGAGGCGTCGATGGCGACTAGGCCAATTCTCCCAAGGGTAGGCCCCATTGATAAGAGGTCTTACCCTGTGGACGGTGGTTTCATCATGAGGGGGGCCGAGTTTCGGGTTTACCCTGAAGTTCGCGACAGCGATACCTTGGATACTCCTGGGGTAGCTTCTCAACTGAGTTGGGTTACTATTCTCCCAAGGGACGAGGCTAGAATATTCAGGAACTATCCGGAGGGAGAGGACTTGGCTGATATGGAGGCGATAAGGGTAATTTTTATGTTCCCCTTTGTTTAACCTCTTTTTGCTGTGTTTTTGAGTTTGACTTTTTGTATTTCTTTGCAGCTGGCTCAGAGGACCGTGGCCAATAACGCTCAACACCGGACCTATCGGGAGCGAGCCGATAAGGAAATCCGAGAGTTAAAAGACAAGGTTATAGAGCTATCGAACACTGTCAACAACTTGTCCAAACTTCTGGACGTGGTACGAAATTTGGAGGAGTAGCTCTCAAAGGCACGGCAGGATTTGGACCAGGCTAAGGGGGATCTTACCGTCGAGGCGGCCCGATCAAGTAAATTCCACGAGGATCTTCAGGAGGCCCATGCTGAGCTGGATCGTATGCAGTCCAACTACAGGTCCTTGCTCACTCGTAATCAGGAGCTCGAGCATCGTGTTGTCGAGTTAGAAAGTCAAGCTACTCCTGTACTGACCCGAGTGGAGATTGATAGCATACGGGCAGAGGTCGTGAAGGAGTACCGCCTTTCCAAGGATTGCTTAAGGCGGAAGGAGGATTTCTCGAATCTCTACGTGAAATATGGATTCTACCTTGCTCGGTCGTGGTTAGAGAAGCATAGGGAAGGAGAGGAATTCCCCGAGCTCCAGTACACGGACGAGGCGATGCTGTTTGAGTCTCCCGATTGGACTAATATGAACCCGGGGCAGAACCAGCGGATGAGCTTTTCCAGAGGACTGCCCAGGATGATCTAGCCAACCTCACCGGTCCTTGGAAGCCCGCGGACCTGGGCGATGCTCCCGAGCCTATTGGCGCTCTTCTTGACTTGGACGGTGAGGAGAGTCAGCAGTCCTTAGGGAGCGAGGGTCCGTCTGCAGCTGATCTCCAGCCCCCTCCTGAAGATTGAGTTTTTGTTTTTGTTTTTCTTTTCAAGTATTCTGTTGTCATTTTGTTTTGATTTTATACTTTTGTCAGATGTAATCGTAACGATCTACTAAAGATCTACTTGTAATGATTTTTTGAATGAAATGAAATCCAGAGTTTTGTTCATGCTTTGTATCGCATTACTTCTCTATTTATCATTTATCATCCTTTGTCTGTTTGTTTATTTTGCTTGTACTTGTACATATTTGTGTATGTATTTTCAGAAAGAATTTTTCGTATAAACATATCGTTTTTTGAGGCGTGATTACTATGACGCAAGTGCGTCTTCAGTTTTTACAGCCTTTATATTTTTATTGCCTAGCCACAGTGACGCATAGCGCCTCAGGCTCTTACGGCTCGTTGGTTGTACGCCTGGCCACAGTGACGCATAGCGCCTCAGGCTCTTACGGCTCGTCTGATTCTACGCCTGGCCATAGTGACGCATAGCGCCTCAGGCTCTTACGGCTCGTCTGAATATACGGCTGGCCACAGTGACGCATAGCGCCTCAGGCTCTTACGGCTCGTCTGATTGTACGCCTGGCCACAGTGACGCATAGCGCCTCAGGCTCTTACGGCTCGTCTGATTGTACGCCTGGCCACAGTGACGCATAGCGCCTCAGGCTCTTACGGCTCGTCTGATTGTACGCCTGGCCACAGTGACGCATAGCGCCTCAGGCTCTTACGGCTCGTCTGATTATACGCCTGGCCACAGTGACGCATAGCGCCTCAGGCTCTTACGGCTCTTCTGAATATACGCCTGGCCACAGTGACGCATAGCGCCTCAGGCTCTTACGGCTCTTCTGTATCCTGTCACAGAATTTAGATATATAACAGCTGGAAATGTATGACAATAATAGTATCTTGTGATAGTAAAAAATATGAGATTATAACGTTCAAGAAAGAAAATATAGCGATTAATTCAAATACAGTTTTAAGTGATTTGAATTCCATGTTTTCCCTATTTTCTTTCCTTGTAGAGTTTCCAGGATACAGGTGTTGGGCTCAATCTTCCGTCTGATTCGGTATGGACCTTCCCAGTTGGCTCTAAACTTTTCATCTTCTCTCAAAGCGTTGGTGATGTGTGACTTTCTGAGCACTAGATCTCCCTCAGACATTGGTCTGTCTTTCACCCGGCTATTATAGTAGTTGGCCACCCTTTGCTGATAGGATGCCAATCGAATAGCCGCGGCTTCTCGATGCTCGTCAAGTAAGTCGAGGTTTTCCCTTAGTGCATGTGAATTCTCTTCTTCTACTAAGGGTACCATTCTGGGTGATAGTGGGCCAATTTCCACGGGGATCAGTGCTTCAGCGCCGTATACGAGACTGAACGGCGTTTCTCCGGTCGACACACGACTGGTGGTACGATATGCCCATAGAACACTAGGCAATTCGTCCACCCATGCCCCTTTAGCTTTATCTAGCCTGGTTTTCAGCCCATGAAGAATAGTCCGATTACTGATTTTGACCTGTCCGTTGGCTTGAGGATATGATACCGAAGAGATCCTTAGCTGAATGCTGAGGCTTTTACAGAATTCGCGGAAGGCATTACAATCAAATTGCTTCCCATGGTCGACATTTAAGATGTGTGGGATTCCGAATCGACAGATAATGTCTTTCCATACCATCGCCTCGACTTTCTTTTCTGTGATTGTAGCTAAAGGTTCTGCTTCAATCCACTTTGTGAAGTAGTCGGTGGCGACTAATAGGAATTTTCGTTGGCCCGTAGCTAATGGAAAAGGCCCTAGAATATCTAACCCCCATTGTGCAAAAGGAATTGGCTGTATCGTACCTTGAGAAGGGGTCACTGGGGCTGTTGTGATAGGCACAAACCTTTGGCATTTGTCACACCTACGGGTTTGGTCCGTTGCATCTTTCTTCAACGTCGGCCAGTAGAATCCTGATCGTAGTATCTTAGCAGCAAGGGCTCTAGCTCCTAAGTGTTCGCCACAAATCCCTTCGTGCACTTCAGCTAGGGCGTAATTTGCTTGCTCCGGTCCTAGACACTTTAACAAGGGTGACGAATATCCCCTTTTGTACAGTTCCCCGTTGATGAGTGTGAATTTCGCCCCTTGTATTCTTAAGCGATGAGCCTCGTCCTTATCTTGGGGGATTGTACCTTCAGCGAGATATTGTTTGAATGGGGATCTCCAGTCATCTCCCGTTTCAATGTCAAAGACCTCGACTTCTTCCATACTAGGCCGTTCGAGCCTCTCAACCTTCACTATCCTTCCTCTGGTTTCGGTGGAAGAGGCTAACTTAGACAATGAATCAGCATGTGTGTTGTCGAACCGGTTGATTTGTATCAGCTGAAAGCTTGTAAAAGTTTATGCCAAAGATTGGACTTTCTTCAGGTAAGGGACCAACATCAGTTCTCGAACCTCATATTGGCCGTTGAACTGGTTCACCACCAACTGAGAGTCACTACGTGCTACCAAATGGTGAACCTACAGCGTTTCGGCCAGCCTCATCCTGGCTATCAAAGCCTCGTACTCCGCTATGTTGTTTGAGCTGGGGAACCCAAATCGTAAGGAGTATTCCAGGGATTCCCCCTCTAGTGATATCAAGACTACACCTGCATCGCTTCCGTTTGCACTTGATGCCCCGTCGACATACAGCAACTATGGTTGAGCTTCCCTCTCATCGTTGTCGCTCGGGCTAGTGCATTCCACTATAAAATCTGCCAAAGCTTGACCCTTGATGGCCTGTCTGGGTTGGAACGTGATATCGTATCCTCCGAGTTCCACTGCCCATTTCACTAGTCTTCCTGAGTGTTCAGGCTTCTGAAGGATTTGTCTTAACGGTTGATCCGTCAGGACAATGATGGGGTGAGCCTGAAAATAAGGGCGCAACTTGCGCGAGGCCATCACAAGGGCTAGCACTAGCTTTTCGGCAAGCGGATGTGGGTTTTTGGGTCTAGCAGTACTTTGCTCACATAGTAGATAGGACGGTACACCATTTCATCCTTATTTAGTAACACCGCACTGACGGCGTGATCACCGATTCCCAAGTACATATACAATTGTTCCCCTTCGAGGGGCCTTGTCAGCAAAGGTAACTGCTTAAGATATTCTTTGAGGTCCTCAAAGGCCTTTTGGCAATCTCTCGACCATTCAAAATTCTTTCCTCCCCGTAGAGTTTTGAAGAAAGGCAAGCTCCTTTCTGCTGACTTTGACAGAAAGCGATTCAGAGCTGCTATTCTGCCTGTCAATCTCTGGACCTCTCTTACAGTGGCTGGGGTTTTCATGTCAATGACTACCTGCACCTTTTCGGGATTAGCCTCAATACCCCTGTTGGTGATCATGAAGCCCAAAAACTTCCCTGAACTCACCCCAAACGAGCACTTTTGGGGTTTAGCTTCAAATTGAATCTCCTCAGTACTTCGAATACCCGGGACATCTGATGAGCATGAGACTCTCCTGCTCGGCTCTTGATAATCATATCGTCCACGTAGGCTTCCATGGTATTTCCCAGAAGATCTTTGAATACTTTGTTCACCATTCGCTGATATGTAGCTCCAGCGTTCTTTAAACCGAACGGCATTACCTGATAGCAATATGTTCTGTCATCGGTTATAAAAGAAGTCTTCTCTTGATCTTCTGGGTGAAGCATGATTTGGTGGTATCCGGAAAAGGCGTCTAAGAAGCTGAGGAGTTCGTATCCGGATGTCTCATCTACAAGTCTATCTATCCGGGGTAGGGGGTATGAATCTTTAGGGCAGGCTTTGTTCAGATCAGTGAAATCTACACACATTCGCCACTTCCCATTAGACTTCTTTACCATTACCACGTTGGCTAGCCATTCAGGGTAATAGACTTCTCGGATGAATCCGGCATTTAGGAGCTTATTTACTTCTTCAGTAATTGCTTTTTGTCTTTTCGGGGTAAAGTTTCTCTTTTTCTGTTTGACAGGCCTATGCCCGGGTAAGACGTTAAGCTGATGGCAGATCACTTCGGGATCAATCTCGGGCATGTCTGTCGGGGTCCGAGCGAAGACATCCGGGTTTTCTCTCAGGCATTTAACTATCTCACTCCTTGCTTGTTCATTTAGCTAAGTCCCGATGAATGCCTTCTTCTCTCCGTCTCCCCTTGTTAGCTCAATGGCTTCCGTTTCCTCTACGGGCTGAGGCTTGGGCGGATCCTCTATACACAAAGTCTCCTTTCTTTGTGCTCTTTTGTTGGCGGTAGAAGCGATATAACAAGTGCGGGTGCTCTTCTGATCTCCTCGCACTTGCCCGACTCCGTTGGGAGTGGGGAACTTCATTAACAGATAGCAAGAGGATATCACCGCCCTCATGTCGTTCAGTACAGGTCTACCCAGGATTATGTTGTAAGCAGCAGAGGTTGACCTTACTACCATGAATAATACTTGCCGGGTCACATCCTTCAGGTTTTCACCGAGAGTTACAGGCAACTCTATGGACCCAGCTACATTCACCCTTTCGCCCGTAAATTCGTATAGTGGCGTCATGACAGGCCTTAACCTATCTTCGGATATGCTCATTTTTTTGAAGCAATTCTAATAGATCAGGTTTACCGAGCTCCCGTTATCGACCAGGATTCTGCTCACCGGGTGTTTCGCCGCTACCGCGGATATCACTATTGGGTCGTCATGGGGCATGACGATGTCACCCTTATCAGCTGGGGTGAACATGATAGGCTCTTCATCCGCTCTCTCCTCCATTACAACGTTAACCTGATATGCCTGCCTTGCATAACTCTTACGGGAAGTAGAGGAGCTTCCCGCCATCGATTCCCCTCCTGCAATAACATTTATTGTCGGGGTGGTAGGTTCGTTGTTTGGCGGATTGGCACGGGGGACCATAGGCCTAAATGCTTCATTCCTTGGCCCATTTCTTCCGTTATCGTTATTTGTCCCAGTCCGCGGACGGTCATTCCTTTGATCAAGCGGAGGATAACGGGGTCTCTCGCTTCTCCACAGGAAGCGGTTGATTTTCCCCTCTCTGGCCAGTCTTTCTAAATGATCCATTAAATCTCTGCATCTTTCTGTTGGGTGGCCGTGAGCACAATGAAATTCGCAGTAGGCATCAGAGTTTCGCCCTATATCCCCAATCTTCTTCTTGGGGAATTCCAACAATCCCGTCCCTTCGATAGCTACCAGTATCGCAGTGCGAGGCTCGTTTAACTTGGTATAACCTTCATACCTGAGCCTAGGGGCTTTGTCTACTCTCACGGATCTGGGGGAGCTTCTTTCAGGTGCATCTCTCTCTCTCTTCTTTCCTTCCTTTGCTTCCCTGGGCTGTATCATCTTCATTACCTCTTCTTGGGCCACATACTTATTGGCCCTAGCAAAGAGATCGGAGAGTGTCATTGGCTGATCAAGAGAGAGGGATTCTTGCAGCTTTTCGAAGCTCGTCCCTTGCAACATTGCAGCCATGGCTACCCCTACCGGTAGATCTTCTACCTCCAAGGTTGCGTCTCGGAAGCGGTCTACAAAGCTCTTCAAGGATTCTCTATTCCCTTGTTTAAGAGTGAGTAGATAAGTAGCGTCTTTTTTTCTCTGGCTGTGGATCATAAAGACTTTCAGGAATTCATTTCTCAATTGGTCGAAGGAGGAGATTGAACCTTCGCTTAACCCGTTAAACCACTTCAAAGCATGCCCGGACAGTGTGAGAGAAAAAGCCCTGCACATAATTTCGTCCTCCCACCCATGCAGCAGCATGAGGGACTCATAGCTTTGTATGTGATCGTAGGGGTCTGCTTTGCCGGTGTAAGTAGTCATGGAAGGCATCTTAAATTTCTTCGGCAAAGGCTTGTTCATGATCTCCGGACTGAATGGAATTCTCCTCTTTCGGCTATCGTCCGGAGACACCAATTTTCTCTTTTCCAAGATCCTTTGGACGACTTTCTCCATGTTTTTCGACTCTCGGACTGAGTACGGTCCTGTCCCTTCGGGTCTAGAAGAGTCCGACTGATAAGCACCCTTTTCGACACCTCTCATTTCGGGGCTTGACATTTTGAGACCGTCTCGTGGGTTAGAACCCTTCTGTCTTCGTCGCTCCCCAGCTCCATATTCTTCTAACTCATGTTCCAACTCAACGGGAGAAAGGCTGCGCCATGTGGGAGAACTCTGCCGCCTATAGACCGCGGGAGGACTCTGTCTCATACGTGCTGCGGGAAATCTTTGCCGAGTGATGACTGCGGGTGAGCTCTGCCGCCTATCTGTTGCGGGTGAGTTCTGCCGCACAGGTGCTGCGGGTGAACTCTGCCGCCTTCGGTCCGCGGGTGAGCTCTGCGGTATGCCTGCTGCTGGAGATCTCTGAGGTCTACGAACCGCGGACCAGTACTGCCGCCGATCTGCTGCGGGAGAGCTCTGGCGCCCATGGATTGCGGGTGAGCTCTGCCGCCCGTCTGCCGCGGGAGAGCTCTGAAGTCTGCGGTCGGCGGGTGAGCTTCGTCGCCTGTCTGTCGCGGGAGAGCTCTGAAGTCTGTGGTCCGCGGGTGAGCTCTGCCTCCTGTCTGTCGCGAGAGAGCTCTGAAGCCTGCGGTCTGCGGGTGAGCTCTGCCGCCTGTTTTTCGCGGGAGAGCTCTGAAGCCTGCGGTCCGTGGGTGAGCTTTGCCGCCTGTCTGTCGCGAGAGAGCTCTGAAGCCTACGGTCCGCGGGTGAGCTCTGCCGCCTGTCTGTCGCGAGAGAGCTCTGAAGCCTGCGGTCCGCAGGTGAGCTCTGCCGCCTGTCTGTCGCGGGAGAGCTCTGACGCGTTGGGTCAATGGTAGCATTCCTTTGAAATGCGGTAGAGTTCGGGGCCAATCCCGTGGCATCATTTAGCGCTCCTGCCCCTTGTCCAACATTCACCAGGGTGGAGGGTTGGCTTCTTTCATAGGTTTACCTTGGGATGTTTTCCCCCACCAACTGCTGCACTTCATGGGGTAAGCTGAATTGGGGGAGAGCGTCTCTGAAAAAGCTCACCATAGCTTTCAACGCTGTCGTCGTCTCCTCATTTTTGCGTTTCAGGGTCTCAAATTCCTCTAGAGAAACCAAGGCTCCTCTGTCATCCCTTTCACTATGTCTTCGTCTTTGTTTTGATCTGACGGGGGGACTCACAGAATTCTGCTCCCCTGTCAACTCTGCTGTCGAACGTGTTCTCACCATTTTGATAGGGAATCTGACTTTTTGTTCTGATTCCCACAGACGGCGCTAATTGATGTTGCCTTGGTAAAACGACAACGGGATTACAACTTCCACGTATTCAGATTGCACTAACGACAAAAAGGTGACGTCGATGGGATTTCTTCCACGTGTTCTTCGTATATTTTACAAAAATAACAGGAATCAGAGGGCGCAGGGATTTGTCCCTGCGCGCGCACTCCGATGATTAAGTTAGAAAACTGAAGTTTTGTATATAGGGGGAAGAGAATTGTGTTCTTCAGAATCTAGAGTCTTATCTTTTTTCTGTTCTGTGTCCCTCCTTCTGAGAGCTCACCTGGGGTATTTATAAGTTTCTTCCGAGTCGGTTCGAGCTGAGGTCCAGGCACGTGTCTGGCCGCGACAGAGTCATTGAGCACTCTGTCGCGTTTCGGGCTAGACAACCTGCGGGTGAGTCTGGATGGCGGCAGAGTTCATGTGTGGACCTCTACTGCGGTCCACGCGATAGAGTTTTGTCGCAGAGCTGGCGGCATAGGTCTGTCACAGGATATGCGGTAGAGGTCTGTAGTAGAGTATGCGGTAGAGGTCTGTAGCGACATACAGTGCCGCACAAAGCCTACGCGATAGAGTCTCTATCGCCTCGAGACTCTGTCGCATGTCAAGCTACTCTGCCGCATGGAGCTCTGTCGCTGTAACAGCCACGTGGCTTATCTTGTGTTTGACACGTGGCAGTCTCTGGTTGGTCAATCTTTCTACACGCAGACTTTGATGATAGGACCACCATCATATATCAAGTTTGATATCCAGAAGACCTGTATTCCCCTTTCTAATCTGTTTCATGTGATGAAACAGTTTGTACGCTAACTTAGAATTATCAAAAATCATTCGAACTTGAACAAAAGCACTTGGATTCTTGCTAATTAAGCCATCAATTACTAATTTCAATCTGTTTGCGAAAACCTTTGCGATAATCTTGTAGGCAATGTTGCATAGACTAATAGGCCTGTAATTTGTCACCAAACTCGAGGATTTAACTTTAGGGATTAAAAAAATATTGATTTGATTAATATTGCCCAAGTTAATATCCCCAGCTAAGAAATGCAAGACCATTATAGATACATCATTACCAATAATATTAAAAAAAATTTAATAGAACATAGAAGTCATACCGTCAGGTCTTAGTGCCTTATCTGGGTGCACCTGCTTTACTGCTTCTCATACTTCCTCTATGTAAGCTCTCGATCCAACCATTGTTGCATGTCTTCCGTTATTATTTTACCATGAGTTGTACCTAGTATGGAATCAAACTCTGTTGGATTTGAAGAAGAAAACAGTGACCCAAAGTAATCGAGGAAAACCTCCTTTACATGGTTTGGATCCTCTAACCATTCAACATTATCCTTTTAGATTCTTTGGATTATGTTCACCTTTTTCCTCCTTGAAGCGAACCGGTAAAAATATTTTGTGTTGCGATCACCTTCCTTTGGCTATAGTGCCTTAGAATGTTGTATCCATAACATCTTTTCTTTCCGTAACAATTCTGCAAGAACCCGATGGTGTTTTGCAAACTTCTCTGACACTTGGGCATAAGACCTTAACGCCTGCTGTTCCTCAGTGACTTAACATTGAATGTTTCCCACCTTAGCTTTACTTTATTCCATCAATCTTTTGCCACATCTTTTCAAACCTTAAACTATATCCTCCACTCCATTGTACTCCTTGTTTGTCCAACACTCTTGAATAACTTTGCCACTATTTGGATGACTTACCAACATATTCCCAATTATGAAATGTTTCCTTTCCCCACATTGTTGCCTTAAAGTAGGATCATGATGAAAAAACAAAGCTATATGGTTTGAAGTTGTTGTGATTAAATGGTCTTCCAAAGATGCTAGGAAACGACAGAGCCACTCTTCTTTAACTAGCCCTTTATCTAGTCTTTCGAAAACTTTGCCGATCTCTGTATTGTAGGACCATATCATCAAAGGATCAATAACCGGTAACTCCATAAATTCACAGTAATCAATAGCATTTCAAAATCTTTTAGTTTGCCATTTTGATCTTTGTCTACATCTCTGTCACTGTCACACCCCGACTCCAGGTGCCCTTCATCTATACATATACTACTACGGTTGGGCTGTGAGTCTATGTAATTACTAAATTTCATATACTTATAGCGAAAAAATTTAAGACTTTAATTCACACATTCCCAGGCATGTGTAGATATACAAAATCAAATGTATAATGTATTATCTTTACATAACATCCCCATACAACTGTTTATATTTGAGATTCATAATTGTGCGATGCATTATAATAGATACAAAATGCTCTTGTGTATACAATTTTTATACCTTTGCCAATTGGTGGGAGCTGTCCACACAAAAAGGGATCCAGAGATCACTGCACGGCTCTACTTCTCAGTATCTGGAAGGAGAAAAATACTGGGATGAGCAAACCACAACTCAGTAAGGAAAAGGATGCTAACAGGTAGATACTGTACTATCTACATAGCCCATACATGCATAAATAAACCATGTTTCACTATAAAGGAAATATTACTAGAAAATGCTTTTAAACATTTATTTCTCATAGGCATTTTCATGTAAAACCATGTGCAATACTTCCAATTAAAACATGTCATGAAACAGTGCTTCCATAACACGAGCATTCAAAACAAGAGATTTATCAAATCACAATATCTCTATGATTTTCTCAAAACATTTCTCTTATCTCTTTTTTTTTTTTTTTCTGAGTTTCTCAATTTCTCTTACCTCTGAAATAGGCATGAAATTCTCGGCAATCTAATATCCACGACATATGACCATAATCAGTGATCCCAAACCTCACTGATCAGGTGTATACAAGGCATCACTTGCCTGAAAGGGGGATGGGCCATTCCTACCCTCCGACTCATCTCAATCATCATCATCATCTTCCTCATTAACTCACGGTACAAGGTACGCCATGTGTCATCTACGCGATACTCGTACTCACGTGCACCCAGCACGGTACATAGTATACCAACGGACAACTACACAGTTCAACGTACGATTGTAGACCTGGTCCATCCACCCTACTCCGATGGACTCATCATCTTGAACCATGTCTCATATACCAGGCGAGCAAATCAGCTTGACACACAATCATCGCAAGGCTCTAGCGCGGTATCTCTCAGTGCGAACAACAACTTCTAGCATTGTATCAACTCAAACTTAGTAAAACTAGTGCGAGCAATGCTCCAGCACCTTTCTCAAATCCATCGTGCAAGATGAACTCCAGCACGGCATATCAAAACATAGAAAACATATGCGAGCTAAAACTCCAGCACATTATCATTATAAAATCACATGCGAGTCACGCTCCAGCACGGTTTATCAAAACATGTAGACGTATGCGAGTGAAACTCCAGCATAGTCAAAATCATTAAAACGAGTGTGAGCTAGAGCTCCAACACCAATTCATATATCAAATTCGATATGTGGCTATTTTCTCTTTTAAAAATCCAAAACATGTTTATTTACGTAGCATGTCGTCCCATGAGAAACATGTAAAACTAGCCAACCTATCCATCATCATTTCTCAATCTCAAAATCAATACATGGTTGAGAAAATATCAAAAACGTCGTATAGATGTAAAAGCATTAAAAACATGCATGTCAGGCTGTTTTCCTTCCCACATCCCATTTTCACAATATATATACCATAATACATTTCATGATCGCATCTCATCTCATAGCTCAATAGCCAAATGTACTATTACTAGCGTCATATCTACTAAAATTGTTGTAAAATATGTACAAATACCTCTATCGCTAACATACAGTCCCTTACCTCGAATCGCGCTTGTATTCCCTTCGTCTCATTTGCTTCGTTCGCGATCCGGGTGAATCGTGTTCCACATATTTAAATCTACACGTATAAATCGTTAAGTTATTTTCTTTTCCTTGTTCTAAATATACACATTGTCATTTACTTATCTATTGATACTCCTCAAACCTTTAAATCACATTTCACCTTCCCACTAATATCATTTTATCTTCTCTTAAGCTTTCCATCACTTTTCCATAGATTTCCTCTTTATAAATCCCTCTTAATATTACTCACCCATCACTACAATCATCATTCCTACCATTATTTCACATACCATTCAACCTAATAAATGTCTAGAAATCCATATTTAAAGCTTAAGGGTTGAAGAGCTTACCTAGCTTAGCCTTTTTCCTTAGCCAAACTTGTAGTAGCCAAATCTCCTTCTCTTGGTCAACTAATGTGTGATTTTTTGATATGTTGTTCTCCTTACTTCAAGGAACAACTTTTCCTTCTTGAGCTTCTTCCAAAACTGGCTGGAATGTAGTGATTTTTAGAGTGAGAAAGCTTGGTTTCTTAAGGGAAAATGGTAGGTGCGAGTTTGGTGGGAGGGAAATCTGATTTTCAGTCCAAATCCCATGCTCTTTTTATAGATGCAGAGACATGAGATCGATTTGGCCCTTGTGGAGATCGATCTCTACATGGTTTGGTAGTCCTTTTTACCAAACGTAACCACTACCAGATCGGTCTTCTTCCATGATGAGATCGATCTGTTTGCAAACAAATCTCTTCTTGGAAATCGATCTGCCTCTTGTAGGAGATCGATCTACTCCTTACAGAACCTTAATTGAGATCGATCTGTCGCTTAGGGGAGATCGATCTCTTCCAGGCTGATAGTTAAGGAGATCGGTCAGTACCTTGTGAAAGATCGATTCCTTCCAGGCAGAGACTTAAGGAGATCGATCTGCCTTCATCTGCCCTGCCTCATTTAACACATTCTTAGCATTTCTTGAGTGGAGATCTATCCCTCCTTCATATGAGATTGATCTCTCATCCCCTGCACCCTCTTTTCTGCAGTTTTTCTGTAGATTTTTCGATATACATTCATCTTTATTTGCTTCATACCTCAATTTACAATTCGTGCACAATTAACACACAATGACATCCATTCCACATAGTTCATAGTTAATGAAACTTATACACACAATTTAAAATTCATGGATGTTTTGTAGAATCCATAATCCTTACATCCTTTTATCACTTATACACTTGTAAAAAATGTACATATACATTATTTTTTTTATGTATAAAACAAATACATGGAAAATTACGGGTATTAAAATCTCACTTTCTTCTTATGAGATAAAATCTCATTAAAACCACCAGCACACAACCAAGGGAGAGCCAACCTATCCTTCATCCTTCTTAACAGCTTCTAAGACTCCTCTCTTTTAGCTACCTTCTGGATGGCTATAAAATTTGGTGAACCTCTAGACTTCTCCATTATCCTTTTCTTTCATAGTAACATCAATATGATTTGAAAAGAAAGTAATAGTGGAAACTGTACCTCATTCGACCAAAAGATAGCCAAACCTCCTGCCCGGCCTATACTATCGAGTACAACAAACATAGAATCAAATCCTAAACGAAATTGAACTCTATCCATTCTGAAGCTTTTCCTTTTGGTTTCAAAAAGGAAAAGCATTAAGGGATTTGTTTCTTTGACTAACCTGGTTAATTCGTGAATTGCTCGAGGGGCCCCTAAACCTTGGTAGTTCCACACAAGGCAATTATGGTTTCAAGCGAGATTGGTTTATTGCGCCAATCTCTGCTAATTCTGTTGAATCAAACTATGCCATCTAATTATCCATCATAAACAAATCACATACTAATTTGAGATCACAAGTACAAGCAAAAGTCCCCTCATTGAAATCGCGTAGAACTTGTTTGCTTCTTATTAAGACAGTTCCCCCTCCTTTGTTATTTCAACCTCTCTTTGTTAACTCTTGTTCTCGTCTACCTCTTTTGCTTTTGACTTTAATAGGTTTTGAGTTACCAACAGTAAAGACATTCTCAGTTTTTAGGGACACTCACCAGATTACTCTTCATGCAATAGTCCTTAGCAGACTATGGTCCCACTTATTTTCCTCTAGTGTTATCAAACGACATCTTCTCATAAAAAAATATTATTAAAAACCTGATGTTCCACCTCAGCTTTGCCATTAACCACCAAATCCATGCATTTCCCATCACTTCCATGCAACAGAAGAAGTGCACCACCCCTTTCCTTAAAACTCGACATTTCTATAACTGCTCAAACGTTTCCCTGGATTGCATTAACTCTACTAACTTTCCTGGACCTTGCCCTTCGTTAATGTTGGCCTTCTCTACTGCCTTATCTGCCATAATTAGTTTGTTATCACCTTGTAACGAAACATCCTGACAGCTTTGGATGATGAAGACACAGTTACAGGTAAACCTACCATAAAAGAACCCATTTCTCCTCTGTTTGCCCAGGTTCTTTAGACAAAAACCTTCATCCATGGTCCATAAGCTCTTCACCACTTTCCCCTGTTCCTTTTTCATTTGAGCAGCCATCGTGCTATCCAATTCCATTTGATCGAGAACCCCACATGTATAGTAAAAATCTAAGAGCCCCTTGTATTTGAATTCTGCAACCACCGTCTTCACATTCCTCAAGGCTACTCTAATACAACGTTTCAACGGTTGGTGAATGTCAACTTGCATCTTAACACGAAGGAACTTTCCTCATGTTAGCTGATCCTTAACCCCATCAATCTCCTCGACTGAACCAATTGATTCCCCCAAAGTAATTCCTACCTTCTCACTCATTAGTCCTAACGGTAGACTATGGATTTGGATGCAGAATGGACACCAATCCATTGTAATACCATCCTTATGCTTAAGTCCTTCAAATTCTTTTAAGACCAATAATGCCATGTTGAAAGACCAAGGTTGATGTGAAAGAGCCCGATCCTTTTCACCCTTACTTCCAAATTGAAATCAATACATTTGCTTATAGACCCCCTAAATAGATAAACTGTTTGGTAACCTCTAGATTCTTTTAAAGGCATTTCTCATGGCCTCTACATTGGCACCCTTATTCGTAAACAATTTGCCTAATAAGCAATTCTTCCCTAGCTTTAGCGTAAGACTTACCCAGTCTCTATCGATAGCCACTTACTTCTGCTCCTCTTCTGTAAGCGACAATCGACTCCACTTCACCTCTAAACTATCATCCATTGCACTTGTTGTCTTATTCTACGTAGTACTTTACGCAGCACTGACGCTCTAGGTAAAAAATCACTTAACCAACGAAAGCTACCAAAAGAAAACAAAACTAAAATTCTAACTGGGGTATAACTCTATGAGAGACTTAGTAGATATCGTGTCTCACTATAATAATTAATAAACTTAGGTTTCGTATGTTTTTAATGAAACGGACTTTGAAATACTACTTTAAGAAAACATTTACAAAAAAGTAAAGATTTTTTTTTATTGTTTTAATGATGGCAAATTTAATATATTTTTCTTTTACATTGTTAGATTTGAAAGAAGTCATATTTTGATTAATGAATAAAAAATATTTCTTTTTTTGATTATTTTCTCAAAAAAATATTTTTTAAATAATATTAACATAATTATTGAAATATTAAAAGTTATTTTATTATTAAAATATTTATCATTCAAATTATTAATTTTGAAAATAATTACATTTTAGTAATAATATTTAATATTAAAATATTATATAAATATTTAATGTGTAAAATAAAATATTTATTTTATTAGTATTAATTTTATTAAAATACATTAACAAAATAATATTAAAAACATTATTAAATATTAAAAAAATTATATTTTATATTTTTTGTTGCTCTCAACAATAATGAAATGATGCTGATGTGGTCTTCTCTGCTGTCTTCTCCACGTATATTGAAGATTCTACAAAAACAGTAAAGGTCAGAGAGTCGCAGGGGTCTGTCCCTACACACGCACTCCGATGCTTAAGTCAGAAAGATGTTTAAGTAGAGTCTCAGTTGGCAAAATAGAGTTTAGGATTTTTTTATCATACCTGGGGTTATTTATAGATGTCTTTGTGTGGCTTCAAATAAGCTCAGGACTCATATTTGTGTGGGCCCTAAAATTTTATTGTTTTGGGTCCTTTGTATTCTGAAGCCTAGGCGCGCGACTGGACTTGGGGTAAATTACCTTTATCAATTGCTCCCTACTCTTTCATAGGGAAATTCCCTATGTAAGAGTATAATAAAAAGATTATGTCTTTTTGGGACATTTATTAAGGACAAAACATTTTAATTGCGAGAGACATTTAAGTTCCAGTAAGGACGCGACGTTTTAGCCACCTCAGCCGCGACTATATAAAGGTACGGTGCCACGTAGCTTAGGAAACTGTTACAACACAGTCGCAAAACTCTCTCGAGAACTCTGTCACAATTCACTCCAAACTCTACCGCAAGTCTATCACAACACTGATCATCTCTCGCAAACCTCTGTCGCTCCAAGAAAACTCTGTGGCCATTTTTCTCCTCTGTCGTTATACACCTCTGTCGCACAACTCTATCGCCACTCTCAAACTGTCGCTCATATACTTTGTCGCCTCTATCATTATCGACATACTCTGTCGCCCATATACTCTGTTGCACCGTTTACTTTGTCGCACCCTACACTTACTCTATCGCCATAACTCTGTTGCAATATACTCTGCTGCTGTTACCCTCTGGCACAGTCACCTCTGTCGCCCTTCTACTTTATCGCGCAGTGACCTCTGTCACATACACCTCTGTGCATTCCACTCTATCGTATACTAACTCTATCGCCAAATACCTCTGTCGCTATACACTCTGTCACCAAAGTACTTCCTTACTCTATCGCACTTTCAACTCTGTCGCCATTCACCTCTGTCGTCACCATATACTCTATCGCATACAGTTATAGCATACTCTGTCGCAGGTCTGAATCATATCCCTCTCGAGTTTCACACCGTTGCATTTAGCGTTGTTTCACTCTCTTTTCTAGGTCTAGAATGGCAGGTCATGGTGTAGGAAAGCACCTGGAGTTAGGGCCTAAATCGAAGTTGACAGAGTTTGACCTTGAAGATATTAGGCATAGGGTTCCATTACTAGAAGGGTATTTTTATAGGCTTCTAAGTCCAGAAGAAAGGAGTGTACGTAGTGTATCAAACAGAATAGCTATTTTTAGGGTATCTTTAGAATTAGGATTCCGTTTTCCCATTCTCGACTTCAGAGCTTCTTTCCTTAGGGTGCATAGGATTGCTCCTGGACAACTACATCCTTACACTTGGATGCAATTAATTGGCTTTAGTATACATTGTCGATTAAAGGGTGTTTCTCCATCTCTTCCCTTATTTGATATTTTTTTTAGGTTCCGGGTTAGCCCTGGTCTAGTTCCTTATTCCTTTCAACGGGTGTATAAGCCTGGATTTGAGAATAGGTTATTTGAAAAGCCTGCGAATAAACTCCATGGATTCGAATCAAAGTGACTTATTATGGAGACACCCAAGGGCCTTGACTTCCCCACTCGTTGGGAAACCAGGCGCGAAATTCCTAAGGGTCCCTGAATTTCTGTACTTAGGAAATAATTATCCTTAGATATCAATAAACTGTTAGTTAATTGCCTAATTGATCTCTATAATTTCCTGTCGCCTAAGAATTTGGCGTCTGCTAGTTGGGGCGTGGGAAGTGTTCATGCTACAAATCGGTCTGTTTCTTCGTCAGTCGTTCCTTTGGAACCAAATCTTAGAAATAGGGAATCTAGCCTCGAAAGTGACCCTTTAGATGATGTGGGCAGTTGGGAAGGGTTTGGTTCGACTTTTATGGTCCTCCCAGATGATGAATCATTAAACATAGAGTCCCTTCAGGAGTTTCTTAACTCTCCTGAAGGTAACCCTTTATGCTTTATAATTCATTATTGCTTGTTTACGTAATGATCTTAACAATTTTGTAGGTCTTTGTTTCGCAGAAATGAGCAATGTTAGGCATGCTTTGACCAGTCAAAGGGGACAAGAAGGTTCATCCAGTGAACCTACTGAGAAGAGACCCCGCTCTACAACCGCTACTTCTGGGGATATGTCCATTTCACCTCCGACGTCTCAGACTCGGACTCCTCCTCCTAGGCAAGCAACCCCTCCTCCAGCTCCGACTCAACTTCAAAAGGGAGGATCAAGAGACCTTTCTCTAGGTAAAGGGAATGTTTCCTTACACTCTAGGAGAATTTCAAGCTCCTCAGATCAATCTCAGCAGGAGGATCAAGTTGAATGCAATGTGACCTCGCCTCATCGAAAGAATCGGAGGCACTTATATGTTGAGTCCGCTATGGTGAACAGGTCTATTCTTCCTAAGATAGGTCCTGTTAATACGAGGTTATACCAGGTGGATGGTGGCTATGTGATGAAGGGAGCAGAGTTTTGAGTCTACCCGAGAGTGTTGGACAATGACACTTTGGAAACGCCCGGAGTAGCTTCTCGGTTAGGCTGGGCCACCATTCTTCCCAAGGATAAGCATCAATTGTTTCAAAATTTTCCAGAGGGGGAGGACTTTGTCGACGTGGAAGCTGTTAGGGTAATTTTCAAACTCTCTTTCATTTTATTTCTCTTTATTTTACTTTCAGTCTGAATTTTTGTGTTTCATTTCAGCTTGCTCAGAGAACCATCATTAATAATGCTCAACATCGAGCATACCGAGATCGGATTGAAAAAGAGATTCAGGCATTAAAGGATAGAAATATGGAGTTGGCGAATGTCAATAATCAATTATCTGGGCCGCCAAGGGTGGTGCGAGATCTGGAGAAGCAGCTTTCAAAGGCTCTTTAAGAATTAACTCTCGCAAAAGGGGATCTTACTGTTGAGACTGCTAGGTCTAGCAAACTTAATAACGATCTTCAGCAGAAGCAAGCAAAGCTAGTTAATATGCAGTCTGGGTATGATTCCCTAGCAGATCGCAATCAGGAACTGAAACAACACATTGCTGAACTAGAGAGTCGAGCCACTCCTTCTCTAAATCAGGTTGAGATTGATAGTATTAGGGCGGAAACTATGAAGGAGTACAGACTTTCTAAAGACTGCTTGAGCTGGAAAGAAGACTTCTCGGTGCCATATGTGAAGTATGATTTTTACTTTGCCCGGTCTTGGCTGGAGAAGCATAGGGAAGGTGAGTAGTTCCCTGAGCTTCTATATACGCCTGAAGCGATGTTATTTGAGACTCCTAATTGGACCAAGTATGAACCTGATGCTGAGCCCGCTGATGAGGTCCTGAAGAAGGCTGCACTGGATGATCTTGTGAACTTGGCCGGTCCTTGGCAGCCTGTGAGTCCAGATAATGTCCCCGAACCTATTAGTGCCCTTGATGACCTGGATGGAGAATATCTGTCGCTTCTTGATCCCCAGCCCCTAAAACACGAGGGTCCGACGGTGTATGATCCCCAGCCACCAGATCGTGCAGATTGATTTATTTTTCTTTTTGAATATTTCATCATTGAATTTATTAATACTTCATATCTATTCATGCTCCATATCGTTTATGAACGTTGTCTATTTAACTTTCGCTATTATCATTTATCTGTATACTTGTTTTACTCATATGTTTATTTATTCGTGTATGCTCCCTAAATTCTTGATAGAAAGACATACTTTTATAAATAATTACATATGTAAACATACATTTTTCTGATGCCTGACCACCATGGCGCGAGTGCGCCTTTGGTTCTTACGGCTAATACGTTTCCATCGCCTGGCCACAGTGACGCTATTGCGCCTCAGGCTTTTATGGTTTATTTGTCTTCGATGCTTGGCCATAGTGACGCTATTGCGTCTCAAGCTCTTACGGTATATTCGTCTTCGATACTTGGCCACAGTGACGTTATTGCGCCTCAGACTCTTACGGCTCGTCTGTTTTATACGCCTGGCCACAGTGACGCTATTGCGCCTCAGGCTCTTACGGTTCGTCGATTTTCTACGCTTGGCCATAGTAACGCTATTGCGCCTCTGGCTCTTACAGCTCGTCTGTCTTTTACGCCTGGCCACAGTGACGCTATTGCGCCTCAGGCTCTTACGACTCGTCTGTCTTTTATGCCTGGCCACGGTGACGCTATTGTGCCTCAGGCTCTTATGGTTCATCTGTCTTTTACGCCCGGCTATAGTGACGCTATTACGCCTCAGGCTCTTACAGCTCGTCTGTTTTCTACGCCTAGCCACAGTGACGCTATTGCGCCTCAAGCTCTTACGTCTCGTCTATTTTCTACACCTGGCCACAGTGATGCTATTGCACCTCAGCCTCTTACGGCTTATCTGTTTTTTGTCACAAGATTCATATTCATAAACGTTAAAGATATAATAGAAAAATAGAGAAGTAACTTGTATAATTATCATATAATAGTATCTTGTGACCATGCAAAAATAAACAGATAATAATGCGAGAATAAAAATTTGGAAAGAAGACATAATAATTAATTCCAATACAATTTCAAATTATTTGAGTACCATGTCTTTCCTATTTTTTCGCATGCAGAGTTTCCAAGATACATGTGTTGGGCCCAATCCTCTGTTTGATTCGATATGGGCCTTCCCAGTTGGCTCTGAACTTTTCGTCCTCCTTCAAGGCATTGGTGATGTGTGAATTCCTAAGGACCAAATCTCTCTCGAACATCGGTCTATCTTTAACCCGACTATTGTAGTAGTTGGCTATCCTTTGATGGTAGGATGCCAGTCGGATAGCTGCAGCCTCTCTATGCTCATCAAGCAGATCTAGGTTTTCCCTTAGCCCTTGCGAATTCTCTTCTTCCACTAAAGGTACTACCCTGGATGAAAGTGCTCCAATTTCCACGGGAATCAATGCCTCAGTGCCGTATACCAAACTAAACGGCGTTTCTCCAGTTGATACTTGACTAGTGGTGCGATATGCCCATAAAACACTAGGCAACTCATCCACCCATGCTCATTTAGTTTTATCCAGTCTGGTTTTCAACCCATGAAGGATGGTTCGGTTGCTAACTTCGGCTTGTCCGTTAGCTTGAGCATATGAAACAGAGGAAATCCTTAACTGAATGTGAAGGGTTCTGCAGAACTCACGAAAGGTGTCAGAGTCAAACTGCTTTCTGTGGTCAGCATTTAGGAAGCGTGGAATTTCAAACCGGTAAATAATATCTTTCCATACCATTGCTTCGACTTTCTTCTCTGTGATTGTAGCTAAAGGTTCTACCTCAATCCATTTTGTAAAGTAATCGGTAGCTACCAATAGAAACTTTCTTTGACCCGTAGCTAATGGAAAGGGTCCCAGAACGTTTAACCCCCATTGTGCAAAAGGGGTTGGTTGTACCGTACTCTGGAGCGGGGCCATTAAGGCCTTTATTATTGGTGCAAACCTTTGGCACTTATCACACTTGTGTGCTTTATCCATCACGTCTTTCTTCAACATCGGCTAATAGAATCCCGACCATAATATCTTAGAGGCAAGGGCTCTAACTCCCAAATGTTCGCCACAAATTCCTTCATGTACCTTAGCTAAGACATAGTTTGCTTTTTTCGGCCCTAGGCACTTTAACAAGGGTGATGAATACCCCCTCTTGTACAGCTCCCCATTTATCAGTGTGAATTTTTCCCCTTGTATCTTTAAGCGACGAGCTTCTTCCTTGTCTTGTGGGAGCGTACCTTCAGTGAGATACTGTTTGAATGGGGTTCTCCAATCGTCCCCCACCTCAATGCTACACACTTCGACTTCTTCAATGCTAGGTCGCTCAAGTTTTTCCACCTTCACCATTCTTCCTTGAGTCTCATTAGAAGAAGCTAACTTGGACAACGAATCTGCATGTGTGTTTTTAGACCGGTTAATTTGTATCAATTGAAAGTTTTCGAAAGTTTGGGCCAGTGATTGGACTTTCTTTAGATAAGGGACCAGTATTGGCTCTCGAATTTCATACTGTCCATGGAACTAGTTTACCACCAATTGAGAATCACTATGTGCCACTAGGCGATGAACTTGCAATCTCTCTGCCAGCTTCATTCCAGCAACAAGAGCCTCGTACTCTGCTATATAATTTGAACTAGGGAACCCAAATCGTAAAGAATATTCTAAGGATCTCCCTTCTGGTGACACCAAGACTATACTAGCCCTACTACCATTTGCACTTGACGTTCCCTCAACATACAGTAGCCACAGTCGAGTCTCCTTTTCAATGTTGCCCCTCAGGCTAGTATATTCTACTATGAAATCTACTAGAGCTTGACCCTTGATGGCTTGCCTAGGCTAAAAAGTAATATCATACTCTCCAAGTTCTACTGCCCATTTAACCAATCTCCCTGAGTGTTCAGGCTTCTGAAGAATTTTCCTTAACGGTTGATCCGTTAGGACAAAAATGGGATGCGCCTGAAAATAAGGTCGCAATTTGTGAGAGGCCATCACAAGGGCCAGTGCTAGCTTTTTGGCTAATGGATAACGGGTCTTCGGGTCCAGCAGTACCTTACTCACATAATAGATGGGACGATCTGCTATTTCATCTTTCTTCAGCAGTATCGTACTGATGGCAAATTCACCGACTCCCAGGTACATATACAAATGCTTTCCTTCCAAAGGTCTTATTAATAAAGGTAACTGCTTCAAATATTCCTTCAAGTCTTAGAAAGCTCTCTGGCAGTCATCTATCCACTTGAAATCCCTTCGACCTTGTAGAGGTTTGAAGAACAGCAAGCTCCTTTTTGCAGATTTTAACAAAAAACGGTTCAGAGCTGCTGGTCTGCCTGTTAATCTTTGAACTTCTCTCACTGCGATTGGTGGCTTCATATCTATAATTACTTGTACCTTTTTAGGGTTTGCCTCAATCCCTCTGTTGGTGATCATGAACCCCAAGAACTTCCCTGACCTAACTCCGAATGAGCATTTGTTAGGATTTAGCTTCATATTGAATTCCCTCAACACATCAAACACCCTAGACATCTGATGAGCATGAGACTCTCTTGGTCTGCTTTTGATAATCATATCATCCACATAAGCTTCTATAGTGTTTCCTAGGAGATCTTTGAAGACTTTATTCACCATTCGCTGATATATGGCTCCAGCGTTCTTTAAACCGAATGACATTACCGGATAACAGTATGTTCCATCGTCGATTATAAAGGAAGTCTTCTCTTCATCTTTTGGATGAAGCATAATTTGATGATACCCCGAAAAAGCATCTAAAAAACTAAGGAGTTCATACCCTGATGTTTCATCCACAAGCTTATCAATTCGGGGCAAAGGATACGAATCTTTAGGGTAAGCTTTATTTAAACCGGTGAAATCCACACACATTCTCCATTTTTCGTTAGATTTCTTCACCATGACTACATTGGCCAACCACTCTGGGTAGTAAACCTCTATAATAAACCCGACTTCTAAAAGTGTATTAACTTCTTTAGTGATCGCCTTTTGTCTTTTTGGGGTAAAATTTCTCTTCTTTTGTTTGACAGGCTTATGCTTGGGTGAAACATTAAGCCTATGGCAAATCACTTTTGGATTAATCCCGGGCATATCAGTCGGGGTCCAAACGAAAACATTCGAGTTTCTTTGTAGGCATTCTGCTATCTCCATTCTTGTTTGTTCATCCAGTTGAGTCCCTATGAACGCCTTCTTCTCTTCATTCCCTTTAATTAACTCAATGGCTTTTGTTTCCTCAATAGGTTGAGGCTTAGGAGGGTCATCTATATACAACGTCTCCTTTCTTTGTACTACTTTGCTGGCGGTAGAGGTGATATAACATGTGCGAGCCCTCTTTTGATCTCCTCATACTTGCTCGACTCCGTCGGGAGTAGGAAACTTCATTAATAAGTAGCAAGAGGATATCACTGCCCTCATATCATTTAATGCAGGACTTTCTAAGATCATGTTGTAAGTAGCTGAAGTTGACCTTACAACCATGAACAATACTTGTCGAGTCACATCCTTTGGGCTTTCCCCTAGAGTCATAGGCAACTCTATAGATCCGACAACCTTCACTTTCTTGCCCGTAAATCCATACAGTGGCGTCATAATGGGTCTTAATCTATCTTCGAATACATTCATTTTCTCAAAGCAATTCCAATAGATTAAGTTCACCAAACTTTCATTGTCTATCAGGATTCTGTTCACTAAATGTTTTGCCACCACTGCTGATATCACCATGGGGTCATCATGAGGCACGATGATATCACCCCTGTCTGTTGGAGTGAACACAATGGGTTCTTCACTTGCCTTCTCCTCCATCATAGCATGAACCTGATATGTTTGTCTTGCATAACTTTTGCAAGAAGTAGAGGAACTTCCTTCCTTTGATTCTCCACCTGCAATAACATTTATAGCCGGGCCGGTGGGTTCATTATTCAGTCGATTGTCTCGGGGGTCAGGTTTAGCTTCTTCTTCATTTCTTGGCCTGTTTCTTCCTCTATCATTATTTTGTCTGTTCTGCGGACAATTATCCCTTTGATCTCGCGGAGGGTAACGGGGCCTTTCACTTCTCCACAATAAGCGATTAATTTTCCCATCTCTAGCTAGCCTCTTTATCTGATCCATCAAATCTCTGCATCTTTCAGTAAAATGACCATGAGCGGTATGAAAGTCACAATAAGCATCAAGATTTCAGCCCATATCTCCAATATCTTTTTAGGGAACTCCAACAGTCCAGTTCCTTCAATAACGGCAAGTATAGCGACATGAGGCTTATTTAACCAGGTATAGTTTTCATACCTGAGTCTAGGAGTCTTGTCTAATCTATCAAGCCTTGAAAAACTTCTTTCAGGTACATCTCTCTCTCTTTTTCTTCCTTCCCTTACCTCTCGGGACTATACCATATTCATCACTTCCTCCTAAGCCACGTATTTATTTGCTCTAGTAAATAAATCGGAAAGAGTCGCTAGCTGGTCAAGGGATAGGGATTCTTATAGCTTCTCAGATTTTATCCCCTGCAGCATTGCTGCCATGGCTACTCCCACTGGTAGATCTTTCACCTCTAAGGTTGCATCTCAAAAATGATCTACATAATTCTTCAGCAATTCTTTGTTCCCTTGTTTAAGGGTGAGTAGATAAGTGGCATCCTTCTTCCGCTGGCTGTTGATCATGAAGGCTCTTAAAAATTCACTTCGTAACTGATCGAAGGATGAGATAGAACCCTCGTTTAACCCATTAAACCATTTTAGCACATGCCCCGATAGTGTAAGTGAGAAGGCTCTGCACATGATTTCATCTTTCCATCCATGGAGCAACATAAGGGACTCATAACTCTGTATATAGTCGTATGGGTCTGTTTTACTGGCATAAGTAGCCATAGAAGGCATCTTAAACTTTTTTGACAGTGGTTTGTCCATAATCTTGGGACTGAAAGGAACTCTCATTCTCTGACTATCGTCGGGAGACACTAACTTCTTCCTTTCCAGAATCCTTTCAATAACTTTCTCAACATTTTTTGACCCTCGAGTCGAGTGTGCTCCCTTCTCTTCGGTACTAGAAGAGTCTGAGTAGTAAGCATCCTTTCTTCCTCTGTTCCAAGGATTTCGCACACGGTCCACTCCTCGGCTAGGGATCTCCTCATGATTCACAGTTTCCCTCCCTCTAGGAGCCTGCACTGTATCCCTTCTTCCTGCACCTCCCATTCCGTAATTCAACCTTGTATCTTCGAAATGGTCTTGGGAGTCCTGACTATTCTGTCCACTATTCTGTCTCTGCCGCTCCCCAGATCCATGAACTCTAAAGTCATGTTGAAATTCTGTGGCAGAAGTCCTGAATTCTGCGGTAGAGGTTTGCCTCCTGTATTTTACGGTAGAGTTCTGTCTCCTTAACCCTGCGCTAGGGTGCTGCTCCTGAAACCGTACGGCAGGGTTGAACTCTGTCAGACCTGTGGCAGGATCTTGACTCCTGACCCCTGCGACAGTATTCATCCACTTCAGACCTACGGCAGGGTTCGCTTCTTGTAGCCTCGCGATAGAGCACTTCCTTAAAGCCGCAACAGGGTTATCCTCCAAACCTATGGTAGGGTTCACACTCAGACCTGTGGTAGTGTTGTCCTCCAGACTTGCGACAGAGTTCATCCTCAGACCTGCGACAGAGTTCAACCTCAGACCTACGGTAGGGTTCACACTCAGACCTGCGGCAGTGTTGTCCTCCAGACCTACAGCAAAGTTCATCCTCAAACTTACGGCATGGTTCACCCTCAGACCTGCGACAGGGTTCACCCTCAGACCTGCGGCAGTGTTGTCCTCTAGACCTGTGGCAGTGTTGTCCTCCAGACCTGTGACAGAGTTCATTCTTAGACTTGTGACAGGGTTCAACCTCAAACCTGCAGCAGGGTTCACACTCAGACCTGCGGCAGTATTGTCCTCCAGACCTGCGACAGGGTTCATCTCTCGTATCTCCGCGGTAAGGTACTCCCTCAGAGATACGGTAGAGTTATCCTCCAGTCTCGCGACAGAGTTCTGCATCAGGCCAGCAGCAGTATTCTACCCCCATTCTCCTTGTCCCGCATTCTCCATCGTAGAGGGTTGACCTCTCTCGTAAGTCTGCCTCGGGACATTCTCTCCTACCATCTGCTGCATTTCTGGAGGCAAACTAAACTGCGGCAGAGCATTTTTGAAGAAATTCACCATACCCCTCAACATTATAGTGGTCTGCTCATTTTGATGCTTCAAAGCCTCAAATTCGTCAAGGGAAACTGTGGCAACCTTGTCTCCTTCTCCATTCTGCTCTTGTCCTCTCTCAGGTCTATCAGAAGGACTCACAGAATTCTCTTTGCCCAAATTTGCTGCTGCTGTCGAACGCGTTCTCACTATTTTAATAAAGAATCTAACTTTTTATCCCGATTCCCACAGACGGCGCCAATTATTGTTGCTCTCAACAACAATGAAATGATACTGATGTGGTCTTCTCTGTTGTCTTCTCCACATGTATTGAAGATGATGCAAAAACAGTAAAGGTCAGAGAGGCATAGGGATCTGTCCCTACGCGCGCACTCCGATACTTAAGTCAGAAAGATGTTTAAGTAGAGTCTCAATTAGCAAAATAGAGCTTATGGTTTTTTTGATCATACTTGGGGGTATTTATAGATGTCTCTGTGTGGCTTCAAATAAGCTCAGAACTCATATTTGTGTGGGTCCTAAAATTTTATTGTTTTGGGCCTTTTGTATTCTGAAACTCAGGCGCGCGATTGGTTTTGGGGTAAATTACCTCTATCTATATTGAAAGTATTTATTATTAGAAATCTATTAGTCCAAACAAACACAAAAAAAATGAGCAAAAATCAATTTATGAGAAATGGGAAGTTAGTACTGGGCATGTTTTATTGAAAAATCCCCATTGCCAGGGCTCAGTTTGATCTTTGTATATTCCCGGCTGCGTGTTTTGCATTTTTTTTCTTTCCTTTTTTTCCTTTTCAAGTACAAAAAGAAATGATCGACCGTGTGTAAAATTGTACAGAGATGATGAATATCTCAATCGAACAACAGTAAAACATTCATTATTTTCAAACCATTGACATTATGCAAAACACATGCTTCAGGTACACAACTGAATGAGATGAGCTTTTATACTCTTTTCTCCAGTGTTCTGTTTTTTCGACAAACGAATCTTTGTTGTGTAAAGATTTCATAGCCTGAATTAGCTGGTGACACATCAAATCTGATCTCTTATTGCTTCCAAATCTTACTTCCTACAGCATATATGCTTATAGCTCTGAATGTATATTATTGGCGTCCTTCTACAAATTATGATTTGGTTATAACAACAAATGATTTTTGTAAGCATCAAACTCGCGAGAAGATGAAAGAAGCGATGTCTACCCATCAGAAATAAATTAAAAAAAAAGAAATGAAATTAGTCCTTTTTAAGTATAAGAAATTAGAAACTATGGGTAATTAATTCAATTCTCCAGTTATTAATTATGGGGAGTCTTTTGACTAAAATTTTTATTAATTTTAATGAGAAAAAGCTGACCTGTGATATCCTCCTTAAGATTTTTGTACCAAAAAGGGATTCTTGATTAACCATATCAAAGGCCTCATGGATATAATCAAATATGTCCCCATATATTGGGCCAGGAAATTTATGCAAAATCTCTGCCAGAAGGTAGGTTAGAGCTCCGTTCATCGGCAGAGGAATAAGCCATGTAAATCATAACGTAGGAACTTCAAATTTTAAGTACGAATAAAAAAAATGAAAGCAAATTGATTTATTTTCACTTATAGAGGCATCAGCAATGACTTGGTTATCTAGAAAAGCACTGATAGAGATAGCTAATCCACCATTTGTACTTCTACAGACACCCGATAGAGGGCTGTTGTTATTCCATCTATTCCTGTTCGATCTCAATCAATCAAAATGTAAGGGAATGGAAGGGTAGTATGAGTATAGCTGTATAGTGCCCTGTCCCTTTCAAAATGGAAAATGTTCCTTGTAGCGTTCGTTAAAATAAGAGAGCAGAATATTTTCTGTTCTCATGACAGGATAAAAGAAAAAAAAATTCTTCATGAAGATAAAATTTGGGTAGCACTAAGATTCTTCAATAAATATATTAGAACATACTAACTCAACATTAATCGTAAATAAATTACCTTAATACTTTTGTTTTAACTCTTTCATACCATTCATCAATTAGGACAAAATTAACCCTTTTTTTGGTTTTAATTTTAATATGAAAAAGTTTACCAGAAAAGATAGGCTTACTCTTGACTGGAGTAAATGTGCGAAAGAGCCAAAATGTTTCCGCTATGAGAAGCATCAATAATGGCATGAAGCGTGACAACAGAGGTGAGCGGATGAACGGTGAGGGAATTAAGATCGTTATCGAGGATTATGCCCGATGTTTGAAAATCAGCAGGACATATGGTTTTGTTGAGCCCATCAGCCTTATCGGTGTTAAAAGCATGTTGTCGTAAGCTATGTCCAGTGTAGAAGAACACCAATGAGTCCCCCTGCTGGCAGTCATTCACCAGCCATCTCAAGGAATCCTTGATGCTTTTCCTCGTTGGTATAAATCGTTCGTCTGTCTCCTTTTTTGCAGTTTTAATCAATCATGACAATCTAGTTGGAAATGGTAATGAAGGCATTCATATAATTTACTAATTTGTAGCAAGCAGTAACGTACTGGTAAGAACACGAATGTATTCTCTGGGATAACCAAATCTAGTAATCAACAAATCTTTCATGTTTTTTACGTTGTTAACAGTTCCTTTAAGCTTGAAATGCTTCAAATTAGTATAAGTAATTCCGCACGGTACTGCACGCTTGTATGATCTCATCGACTGAGGACGACAGGGCTCAAAATTTAAGGAAGGCATAATTACGGCACCGTGATGCATCTTATCTTTTATATGGCTACCGATGTTTCTCATTTGGCTGCGCGGTATGCGTACTGCTGGATTCTCTTCTCCTTGTTCGGAAGTGGAAAAACGTTATTGTTTCTACACAAAGGACAAACAATCCCCGCATCGTTGGTTATTGCTTCCACTGCCAATATTTGTCTGCATGTAGAGCATGTTATGTAAGGCCCGTATTTTCATATGTAAACTTTATGATTCTTTAAGTATACACTTGTTCATGTAATATGAATCATAAGAGATGTAAGATCCGTAAACTTGATGTACACACTTGTAATATGAGTTTATGAAGTACACACAAGTTTCGTTATGTATGAATTATAAGAAATGAACCTTTTTAAGTTATAAATGTGGATTGAATGCAAAATGAATAGTGAAGCAAATTTATATGAAGTTAGCCTTGAAAATCTAGGAAAAATTTCAACTAGAAGGCTGTAGAGCAAGGGGAGATAGATCCCTCCTTCAAGCCAGATCGATCTCGGTATGCTTCTGCCAAGCAAGGATCGATCTCATCCCCAAACAGATCGATCTCATTGAGTCTCAGCCAGAAGCAGATCGATCTCATCCCTCTGGCAGATCGATCTCTGAAGCTCTCTGTCTGCCAAGATCGATCCTATCCCTTAGAACATATCGATCTCCAAGGCTGTAAATGGTGTAATTGGAGCAAGAGGAGATCAATCTCAACCCTAGGAGATCAATCTCATAAGGTGAATTCTATATAAAGGAGCCCGACATTTAGTTTCTTCCCCAGAAAACATCAAAACCTTTCATTTTACTCCAAGAAAGTAAACTTCATCTCTCTAAATTATCAACACCTTCCATAAAGATTGGAGAGAAGTTCATTTCAGCAAAGTTGTTTCTAGAGAGGAAGAGAACAACATAGTTGAAATCTAGAGGTTGAGTTGGTCAATTGAAGGAGAAAATGAGTTTTCCCCCAAAGTTGCAAAAAAGGAGAAAAGTTGAGATAGGTAAGATTTCAATACACCAACTTTTAGTATATTAATCTAGATGTTTTGATGGTTAATTTGGTGTATGTATTGATGGTTGAAACATCCATGAACATGCTTAATCTTCCATGACCTACAAATGGCTTAGTGTGAGAAAGTAGCTTAGGCATGAAATTAATGATGAATTAGGCATGAATTGATGTTAGTGAGCATGTTTATATGATTGTAAGATAGTTGGTGAAATCCATGTGCTAGAAACAATAATGGTTGAAAATAAGCATATGAGGTATATAATGAACTTAAGGTATTGTAAGATTAATGTCGATTTAATGTGAATCAGTAGAGATTCTCGAGAAATGAATCGTATAATCGAAATGGACGTAGGAGAGAATCATGTACAATAAGATGTAAATGGCCCAATGCATTGATTTGAATATCATGCAAGTGAAATGAAGTATATGAAAGTATAATGATGTGAGCAATACACAATTTCAACTCCTGAAGATAAAATTGGAGTCGATAAGACCTGATCACGAGCAGTGGAAATCGAAGGAAAGTGATTCGAGGTAAGGGATTTATGCGAAGCTATAGAGATAGCTAGACGCATTTTGATAAATCCCTGTATGTGAATGAATAATACCAATAAGTAGATAGATATTGAGTTATCTACGTGAAAATCGAGCATAAGTATAAGCTCATATGCATGAATCTTATGCCTACAATGTCTTGGTGTGAAGAGATGTTTGTAAATGTTTTGAGTGTGTATAATCATAAACTGGCTCCTGGTTTAACTATTGCGTATAGAATGTATGTATTTCTAAGTGAAAAGTATTTAACGAGTGATTGAAGGAAGATTACGTGCTCACTCATACTTGTGTGTAGAGCCAGCTATCGATTTTTATGTGTGACTTGTGCTAGAGCCATTGTGGCAATGGTAGATATACTAGTCAGCTTGCACATCATTTTTAAAAGTATTTTTAAGAAAAGCAAAAGGGTGTTCGATGCCTCGAGTGATGCTGTGTGTTCCACTCGAGAGCTCGTACTAGATTTTTGGAAATTGTACTGGAGCCTTCGAGTATTGCTGTGTGTCTTGCTCTGACTATGCTCGCATGTAATTTCGTAATAAAATCGTGCTAGATGCCTCAGGTATGCTGTGTGCTCTTATGCTGAGTTGCTCGTACGAGGTTTCTATGATTATGTTGTATATTGAGTAAAATCGTGCTTGAGTCGTCGTGTATTACTATGTGTCCTGCATTGACCTGGTCACACGTGGTTTATGGATGTGATGTAATGAGTACAAAATCGTGTTGGACCGTCGTGTATTACTGTGTGTCTTGCACATACCTACTCGCACGAGATTTTAAGACAATGGAAATGGGTGATAAGGATCCATGGGAGCACGATGTACCGTGAGCGTTAGCCATGGAATACGATGTGCCGTGATTTTAGTATGAGCTGAAGGGATGGTTGATACGCGAATTAATGATTTCGCATCTATGGAAGTTATTTTAAAGAATGCATATGTTTTATAAGGAAAATAAATATATAATTTTAGCATGTAGATAGTGTAGTTATCTACCTGCTTTTGTATTTTCCTTACTAAACGTGTTAGCTCACCCCCTTATTTCTCCTCCATAGATCCTATGCAGCAATGAGTACATTGCAGTTGTTCCTGCTATCATGTTGCTTCAATCATTCAGCAGTATAGAGGTATACACTTGAGATGAAAAATTTTGTATCCTGTAAACTAATGCACAGTAAAGTTTGTCTTTTGTATTTTGGGGATGTATATAATAGAAACTAATGTAAAGCTTCTGTACATATATATAAAAGTCCAGTTTCTATTCTATTTCATTTAAATGAATTTATTAAATTATAAATGGATGAGACAATGAATTGGATGTTGACTCACAGCCCAACTGTATGTACTAAGTTAAGTCACGGGAAGAGGGGCATGACAAAATTAATGGTATCAGAGCAGAGTTGGTCTGATGTGAGTCAGTATCCATAGTTAGGAAATTATATGTCCCCAAAGTATTGTGCATTATTAGGATACAATTGTGTATACCAAGTTGGAAAATGTAACTAAGGCACTTATTTTGAGTATGCAGGATATCTGATAGACGACGTACACGTAGAGGAGAGAGTTCGCGCTCTCAAGGGCGTAGAGATGAGCCTGAGAGACGTAGTGGGTCTAGTTCTAGTAGAGATCCACCTGAGCTTAGTGATGCCGTTGAGGTGCATATAGTACAATTACAGCGCAGTGTAGACACGGTTATGAAGATGTTTACACAGGCAATGGCCAGATTTGAGGGGTAGACAAGAGAACCCTGCTGGTCAGGTTGCTGTATCTGAGAGACATGAGCCGGCACAGCCTACACCAAGACCTCGAGCTACAAAGGCAGAGATTTCTGCACCCCCTCCAGTTTAGGACATTCCTCCACCAGTTTAGAATCCTGTAGCTCCACGATAGGTTAGTGGTGAAGGAGTGTATGATTGTGATCTGGGTAGACTGAGAGAGTTTCGAAAGTTCGGACCACCTTCATTTAGTGGGGTGAAGAACGCAGTGTTAGCTGAGCATTGGATACGTAGTATGAAGAAGCTCTACCGATTTTTTCATTGCTCCGCCACAGAGAAGGTCACCTTTGTGGTCTTTGTATTAGAGGATGAGGTCAAGCATTGGTGGATGGCCACACAGCTGATGTTGAGTGCACGACACTCGGTTGTGACATGGGATATATTTTTGGATGCCTTTAGGAGACAGTACATTCCACCCACAGCTTAGAGAAAGATGCAGATGAAATTTATGACATTGACTCAGGAAAATCGGATAGTGGATGAGTATGAGTCTGGATTCACATCCCTGGGCAGATATGATACAGTCACTATGAGCTTTGAGGATAGAAAGGTTCAGAAATTTATTGAGGGGCTGAGACCTTCCATTAGAGCTCGATTAGCTCCATTGGACATTACCACCTATGACGAGGAAGTACATAGAACCCAGCTATGTGAGTAGGATTATGAGTCGCATGCCACGATATTGAGCAGGAATGGTAAAGGCAGAGATAGAGACCGAAAGAGGTCAGTCGATGATAGAGCGTTCAGAAAGGGCCGAAGGTTATTTGGTAAGGGGCCTAAGATTGTGGAGGTACGAGAGAGGCCTGCGAAGTCTCTAGCTTATCTAACTTTACCTCTGTCAGCACCGAATTTTATATATGTTTAGGACCCTTTATACTTAGTTATTTGATTTATTCTTTGTAATATTAGGTATGTTTTATGTGTTTTGTGCAGGAAAAAGACAATTTGGAGAAGTTAAAGCTTTTGGAGCTGGTTCTAATGATTCCGTGAAGAATTGAAGTTACAGGATGCTGATCGTGACTTATGCTGCAGCAATAGAAGAAACTGGACATGTAGAGCAGATCTGAGGAATTAATACCATTGTCGCAGCATAGCAGTCTGATTAGGGCAACACTATTTTTCTACGTGGCCTTCCGCATTTTAGTGCTTGAAAACCTTATAAATATTCTTTTTATCAGAATTTCGAAGGAGGCTGCGGCAGAAGACTTCAAGACTAATTTAGTTCCATAGAAACTCCATCTTTTTCATCTTTTTCACCAATTTTGTTCTTGGGATGTTAAATTGGATTTCTTTGATGTTTATTATGATGTGTAGGAACTAAACTCCTTTTTCCTAGAATCGATGTAACCAACTTTGGGCATATTGCAATTACTTTGTGATGTTGTCTGGATGATTTCTATTTTGTTTATTTAATCTACTTGTTCTTAATGCTCTAGTTGATTGGCCACCAATTGGATTAATTAGTATAAGAATCCGATACTCAGGAGAGGTGATTGTTTATTTGCACAAGGGTAGATGAACATAGGACATTGTTGAATCGAGAGGTTGACAATTCTTATGAGTCATAGAGAAACGAATTATTATTGCTTAATGAACTCTATTATTTAATTCTGAATCGGGAGGTTAGGATTAGGTAAATTGGATATGACTGTTTAAAACTCAGGAGAGATAAACAGGAAATAATTTCGGCTATAAACAATTTGAAATCAAAAGAACAATTGATCAAAGGGATTGTATGAACCCTACTTAGGTGAAATCGGTTTCTAGGAATATTTTACCATTGATATTTTCATTCGTAATTATTATGATTTGTTTTAATTAATTTGTTCCGTAGTTAACAGTTAAACTAATAAATAGGATTTTCACCAACATTCATTAATTTTCTAAATAAAGCTCAAGGTTGTTGATTACAATGATTAGCGGTAGACACAGTTCCCTGTGGGACGATACTCATATTTACTCTATACTCGAAAACTGACCTGTGCACTTGCAGTAGTGTTCCATTTAAGGACAACAAGTTTTCTAGCGCCGTTGTCGGGGAACTGCTGTTTAGTTTTTCATTGACACTGTTTCCTAATAGCCTTTACTTTAATTTAGATTTTTATTTTTGTTTTAATTTATTATCTACGAATATTTATTTTATTTTATTTTTTAGGTGAATGGTAAAAACTCACAGAAGTGAAAATACAGATATAAAAGAAGAGTCAGATCAGAGCCAGAGAGAACCATCAGACAAATTCAACAGAACAGATTTGAAGAGAAAGATCGAAATTTAATCATGACAGAGTAAAATCAGCAGCAGCGAGCTATACGCGATTACTTTACCCCAGTTGTGAACCAGAATTTCGCTGCTATGAGAGAGATTCCTGTGAACTATAACAATTTTGAATTGAAGCCGGCATTTATCAACATGGTTATGCAAAACCAATTTAGAGGTTCAGCCTTGGAGGATCCTAATACACATTTGACAAGTTTTCTGCAGATTTGTAGCACCATTAAGATTAATGGAGCCCCTGATGATACTATTCGGCTAAGATTGTTTCCTTTTTCTCTTCGGGATAAAGCATTGAGTTAGTATCAAAATCTACCAGCAGGAAGCATTTCGACATGGGCGGTGATGGCACAGAAATTCTTGACAAAGTATTTCCCACCAGGAAAGATAATGCAGATGAGATTAGAGATTGCCCAATTCACACAGTTAAACCAAGAGCCATTACATGAGGCATGAGAGAGATTTAAAGAGTTATTGTGTAGATGCCCTCAGCATGGGTATGATGAAGGAAACCAGATACAAGTTTTCTACAGAGGTATGACTCCGCAAACAAGAGCTACTGTGGATGCTTCAGCAGGAGGTTCACTATGGTCTAAGACACCTGATCAAGCTATGCAGTTAATTGAGGAGATGGCTATAAACAGCAGCCAATGGCCAGGTGAAAGAGCTAATGTCAGAAGAGTAGCAAGTATGCATGAGTTAGATACACAGACAACCATTCTAGCAAGACTTGAGCAGATTTTGACACAAATTGCTTCAATGGGTATACAAGGGCCGCAAGCTATGATTCATCCTGACAACACAAATCCTAACTTGATGGGGACGGATTTGGAGCAGGTGAATTATGCTAATAATTGTAACTTTAGTTTTTAGGGAAATCGGGTTCCTAACTATTACCAGCCAGGATTCAGAAACCATGAGAATCTATCTTATGGTAATTCTAAGAATGTTCTAAACCCACCAGCAGTAAGTAACAGCAATACAGGATTCAATAACCAAGGGAATTCCCAAGGTTATGGTGGAGTTAGAAGGAACGAATTTGAGGAGTTCATAGTTGAAACTAGAACACGATTTAGCAAAACTGATGCGCGGTTAGACAATGTGGAAGCTAAGATGTCAGAGATGAATACCAGTCTTGGTGCGCAGATGAAGTCTGTTGAGACTACTTTGGGACAGTTAGCTGCAGTTGTCAGTTCTTTGAATGAAAGAGGTAAGTTCCCTAGTGATACAGTGCTAAATTCGAAAGAACACTGCAATGCTATATCCTTGAGAAGTGGGAACACCTATGAGCCACCAAAGGTAGTAGAGAAAGAAGAAACTGCACCAATCACTGAGGTGCAGAAGAAGCAGACTGAACCTGTTATGTCAAAGGATGCAGAATCAGAAACAGTTAAATATGGAGTTAATTCTAAACCTTTTAGTAAACTTTTTCCTGATAATCCTTCTTTGTTAAAACTATCTATTCCTTATCCTTAAGCTTTGTATAAAAGGAAGATTGAATATGAGTTTAAGAAATTTCTAGATATATTTAAGAAATTACATATTAACATTCCATTTGTTGATGCCTTGCAGCAGATGCCTCATTATGCAAAGTTCATGAAAGAGGTGCTGTCAAAGAAACAGAGACTTAAAGATTATGAAACTGTCAACTTGACAGAGGAATGCAGTGCGATTTTGCAACAGAAGTTACCGCAAAAATTGAAAGACCCTGGAAGCTTTACTATTCTATGCGAGATTGGAGGATCGAAAGTGGGTAAGGCATTGTGTGATTTAGGTGCTAGCATAAATTTAATGCCTTTATATATTTTCAGGAGCCTAGGTCTTGGAGAGGTAAAGCCGACCACCATAACACTACACTAGCGGATAGATCGATTACTTATCCTAGAGGTTTAATAGAAGATGTTCTTCTTAAAGTTGATAAGCTAATTTTTCCTGCCGATTTTGTAGTCTTAGATTATGAAGAGGACAGAGAAATTCCACTTATACTTGGGAGACCATTTCTTGCTACTGGGAGAGTACTAATCGATGTTCCGAAAGGACAATTAACCTTGAGAATGAATGATGAATCAGTTATATTCAACATCTATAAGGCGATGAGATTTGCTGATGAGCCAGAAACCTGTAAGTTGATTGAAGTAGTGCAGAGTTATGTAAGAGAAGTTAAAACAAAGGAAGCACCAACCGATCCTATGGCTCAATGTCTGGTAAATTCAGTTTCTAATTTAGATGATGAATTATTAACTGATGAAATTAAAAGTTGTGTTGTTAATTTGGAAGCTAACCCATTAGAAAGTACGACTACAACAACTAAGGAAAAGATTGACAAGTCGCAGGTAAGTGAAAAAAAAGAAGGCAAAACTGAATTGAAAGAATTACCAAGCCATTTGAGGTATGCTTTCTTAGGTGATGATAGTACTTTTTTTGTGATTATGTCATCATTTTTATCTGCTACAGAGGAAGATAAGTTGCATAGAATTTTAAGAGAGCACAAATCAACAATTGGATGGTCCATTGCCGACATCAAAGGAATTAGTCCCTCTGTTGTGATGCACAAAATTTGGTTAGAGGAGAATCATAAACCTTCTATTGAACCACAAAGAAGACTAAATCCAGCAATGAAAGAAGTTGTTAGAGCTGAGATTTTAAAATTATTAAATGCTGATATTATATATGCAATATCTGATAGTTCTTGGGTGAGTCTTGTGCAGGTTGTGCCTAAAAAGGGTGGAATGATAGTAGTTCGTGACACCAACGATGAAATCATATCCACCAAAATGGTAATAGGTTGGAGAGTCTGCATCGATTATAGGAAGCTGAACAAAGCTACTAGGTAAGACCACTTTTCGCTTCCGTTCATTGACCAAATGTTAGATAGACTAGCCGGGCACAGTTATTATTGCTTTTTAGATGGCTACTCGGGCTATAACCCGATAGCATTAACCCCAGAAGATCAAGAGAAAACAACATTTACTTGCCTATATGGAACTTTCGCATATAGGAAGATGCCTTTCGGTTTGTGTAACGCCCCAGCAACCTTCCGAGATGCATGATGTCAATCTTCGCTAACATGGTTGAAGAGATAATGGAAGTCTTCATGGATGACTTCTTGGTATTTGGTAAGACTTTTGACCAATGCTTATCTAATTTGGCACTTATTTTGCAGAGGTGTGAAGAGACGAATCGCGTCTTAAACTGAGAGAAGTGCTATTTTGTGGTGCAAGAAGGAATCGTCCTTGGACATAAAATTTCAGCTCATGGTATTGAGGTGGATAGAGCTAAAGTCCTGCTACTGAAAAGCTTCCCCCTCTAAAATCAGGTAAAGTCATGAGGAGCTTTTTGGAACATGCAGGCTTCTATCGCAGATTTATCAGGAATTTTTTAAAAATCTCAAAACCTTTATGTAACTTGTTGGAAAAAGATGCTGATTTTGTCTTTGATGATTTTTGCTTGCAGGCGTTCGAAAAGATAAAGAAGGAGCTTATTTCTGCATCTATTATGATCGCACCTGATTGGACAAAACCGTTTGAACTGATGTGCGATGCGAGTGATTTTACAATTGGAGTAATCCTTGGGCAGAAAAGAGACAAGATTTTTTGAGCTATCTATTACTCAAGCAGGACTTTAAATGAAGCTCAGAAAAATTACACAACAACGGAGAAGGAGATGCTTGTAGTTGTACATGCATGTGATAAGTTCAGACCATACTTAATTAGGGGTAAGGTCATTGTCTATACAGACCATGCAACAATTCGATATCTATTTGTGAAGAAGGATGCCAAACCCAGAATTATTAGATGGATCTTGCTTTTGCAAGAATTTGATTTTGAGATCAGGGACAAAAAGGGATCTGATAATGTTATAGCTAATCATTTGTCTAAGTTGGAGCAATCTAAAATTCAGCAAGAACAGCCTATTCAAGAGAAGTTTCCAGATGAGACAATAATGAAGATAGATACAAATCTGCCTTGGTTCATAGACATAGTGAATTACTTAGCAGAAGGATTAATGCCAAGTGGTTTAACTTATCAACAGAGGAAGAAATTCTTCCATGATGTCAACTCATATTTTTGGGATGACCCTCTGCTGTTTAAGAAGTGTCCAGACCAGATTATAAGACGATGTGTGCCGAAAGATGAAGTTCAAAAAATTCTGCACCACTGCCATGCTGCAGCATATGGAGACCATTTTGGTGCAGAACGTACAACAGCAAAGGTGCTGCAATCAGGCTTTTATTGGCCCGGTGTGTTTAAAGATAGCTACATGTTTGTAAAAACATGTGACAGATGTCAAAGGGTTGGAAACATTTCAAGAAGGCATGATTTACCTTTGACAAATATTCTAGAAGTGGAAATCTTTGATGTATGGGGTATTGATTTTATGGGACCGTTTCCTCCATCTTTTGGGAAGCTGCACATTCTTCTTGCTGTTGATTATGTCTCTAAGTGGATGGAGGCAATAACAACACCAACAAATGATACAAAAGTGGAGATTCTGTTCCTACACAAGAATATATTGACAAGATTCGGTACTCCAAGGGCCATTTTGAGTGATGAAGGCACTCACTTTTGTAACAAAGTCTTTAATGGTTTGATGTCAAAGTATGGAATTTGACATAAACTAGCTCTCGGTTATCATCCACAGACAAATAGCCAAGCTAAAATTTTAAACCGAGAAGTGAAGTTGATATTGGAGAAGACTGTCAATCTGAATAGAAAAGATTGGGCTAACAAGTTAGATGACGTGCTTTGGGCATACAGAACAGCCTATAAGACTCCAATTGGAATGTCTCCCTATAGGTTGGTATTTGGTAAGGTATGTCATCTACCTGTAGAGCTTAAGCATCGAGCTTACTGGGCTTAAGAAGTTAAATTTTGACTATAACAAGGCTGGAGCAAATCGGTTACTCCAATTGAATGAGCTTGATGAGCTGAGAAATGAGTCCTACAACTATGCAAGGATTTATAAGGATAAGACCGAGAGATGGCTTGACAAAATGATAATAAGGCAAGAATTCAGTCTTGGACAGGAAGTTCTATTGTATAATTCACGACTCAAATTATTTCCTGGCAAGTTAAAGTCAAGGTGCTTAGGACCGTTTGTGATACATCAAGTTTTCCCATATGGAGCAATTGAGTTGAAGAAATCAGATGGGAGCTTGTTCAAGGTCAATGGGCAGTGTTTAAAGCATTATTATGGAGAGAGTGTGCATAAATTAGAAAGCATTCCCCTTGGTAAACCGAATTAAGGAGATTAGAAGCAGTCCGGCTGAAGACTTTAAATTTAGCGCTTTTGAGAGGCAACCCAATTTATATTTTTTAGGATTCTTAGTTTTTAATCTTGTTTTATTTTCTTTGATTTTAGTAATCTGTTTTTATTTTTATATTTAATTTATTTGATTAGTTTGTGTTTTATTTTTCAGGCATATGCATAAGAAGAGCACGGTTTGAAAGTTTAATTGTCATGATCCTTCAAGAAAGAATGCATAGGTGCGTGACTGATGAACGAAAAAGAAAAATATTGCAAGGGATTTAGTAGCCTCAGAGTAGACAATCAGAACAGAAAAGAAATGAAAAAGGTTTTTCAAGAAAGGAAGTGAAGAGATACGTGACTGGTAACTAAGCTGGGAGACTAAAATTTCTCTTTCAATTGAAGAAGTGAGGGCCGAAAAATGTTTGCAAAGGTCAGAAAAAGAAAGTCAGAAAGAACATGAGAAGGAATTCTGTCAAAGAAGGAAACAAGTGTCTGCAATTTTCAAAGATGGGTGAATGGAATACACATGTCAATGCTTTATTGGAAGCTGGATTCCCTTATCTAGTCAACCCCACTTACTATTCGACTAAGGAAATTTTGACTATAATCCTACCAAACTAATTAGAAAGAGGCAGCCGAACCTTTTACCTACTCAGACTCTCTCTTTTTCTGGTTATTGCATCTTTCTTTAGTCTCTTGGAAAGTACCCCGACAAACCCCACTGCCATTATTTTTCTCTCTTCCGATCTTATTGTTTTCTACTGATTTGGTAGTTTCGCCAACAAATTTTTGTGGGTTCGCTATCTTGGTGGTCCTGAAACCTTTGAGGGAAGAAGAAAGTGTTTTCTTGTTGGCTTATTTCTGTGATAAAGATGTAAAGTGGTCCAACTAAATCTTACGTGATTTCAGTTCTAGGTATTTTCCTTCTTTCTTTAATCGTTTTCGATCTTCCAGCGGCTATCCTTTTGGTTCTTTTATAACTTGGATTCTTGAAGCCCTTCTCGGTTTGATAAATTTGTGTTGGAATAATTCTGGTTGTGAAGGGATTGTTGGGTCTATTTTGTGTACTTGTCCGATTGGGTTAAGTTGAAAATTGTTCTTCTTAATTTGTGAATCCATTGGTGGATAATGGCACCCAAAGCCCGAGCCAGACGAAACCTAGATAGTTCGAGTCAAGCCACTGATAGCTCAGCCCCATCTCCACAGAGGGAAGAGCCAATCATCACCAATTATGATCCCTCTAGATTTGTGAACAGCCAAGCATAAAAAAATTTCAAGAAAATCATGGGTAAAAACATGATTATCAAAAGGAGCTTCCGGCCTGACATTGGTGGCTGGGATATGTATTCTGAGTTTTTAAGGGACTTCGGGTTGTTAAAATTAGCAGGGCAACCTAAAGACGCCATCTTTGATGTGGTCTGAGAATTTTATGCCAATGCCATGGAGAGAACTCATTCGACTTCAGAAGTTCGGGGTGTTCTTGTTCCGGACAACGTCAATGCCATTAATATGTATCTGGACCTTCCACAAGGGGTGCAAGATGAGTATGCCAGCTATGTTGCAGCTCTACACACTAATTCTGATGAGTTGGTCCGGGTCATTAACGAACTAACAGTCCCATACACCCATTGGCAGAAGCGACCAGAAGCTGAATCTATGGCATTCCCTTCCAATCGACTTCAATATGGTCTTCATGAATGGTATGATTTTATTTGTTCTCGAATCATGCCCACCACCCATAAAAGTAGTGTCGATGTGGATAGAGCTGCTCTCCTGTATTGTATTTTGACTGGAAAAATTGTTGATTTTAGCGCCATTATTTTTCGGTCCATGCAAGAGTTCATACGCAGGGAAAATAGAAGGGGTTTACCTCACCCTTCATTAGTTTGTGGACTCTGTAAGAAATATGGAGTATATTGGACCGAGCTTGAACCAAGATTGGTAAGGAAATCTGTAATCACTTTCAAAAATCCTCAGGTACCTCTGACTCAGAGAGAAGCTGCTACTCTTGCTGCACTACCACCACCTTCTGTTGGTACTTCTATTGGCTCATCCGCTGCACCTTCCACCACTTCCAGCTCTATTGAAACTGTGCTTAATGAGATTAAAGAGTTGCGGATGGAGATGCGCAATAATGACAGATACTATCGGACTTTCTATGCGTATGTTGCCTATTACAATCAATCATTGATACAGTACCTAAATATGAGGGGTCGTAATGGAGAGGTAGCATTTCCCTTGCCACCACAATGTTGTATGCCACTGTAGGGAGAGGCAGCTGATGATGATGATGATGATGACATGGAAGAAGATGCCCCAAAGGAAACTGATGCTGAGGATGGCTCAGAGGAGGATTCAGACAGCTAGATTACCCCAGGAAAGTCCTCTTTAATACTTTTTCCTATTCATTGAGGACAATGAAAATCTTAAGTTTGGGGGAGTTATTGGCTGTGATTGTGTTTTATATGCCTTATGCTTTGTTATGCTTTATGTGCCTATTTCCATATTTTTAGCGGTTTTTATTTATTTCAAATTTATATGTTTGTGTGACAATTATACTCAGTTTTACATATTAGTTTTCTAGATTGTGGCCGAAGATGGATATTGCAAGAACTGATCAATTTTTGTTTAAATGGATGATTTTATTGTTTGAGTATTGATATGTGGATAGAAAGCTTCACTTGAATCTTTTCACTTAAACTTATGCACCAATCATATTCAGTTTATGTACTTACTATGTTGATTTGTGAAACCAAAAAGACTCTAGAACTTGATTAGCTATTACTTGAGGCGAAATTGATAGACCATGCATAATTAGAAAAATGATCTAGGCCATTTTTGTTTTGAAATTGAGCCTTTCAAGCCTACCCAATTATATTAATCCTTTGGAAAACCCTTTGAGCCTAATTTTTCCATTTTGTTGTTATCTAACCATATTACAAGCCATGGCCTAATTGTCTGATTATCTTTTTCTTTTGGTCCCTTACTTGAAGTGTTATTAATCAAAATTTTGGATTAGGGGATGAGCTCAAAAGAAAACAGGGGTGGTTTGTAAATTGTTGGTTTGTGAACCTGATTATTACAATATGGGTTTGTTCTCGGGTCTTGATGTAAATTGAGTGTCATATGTAGTTACAAATAATGAAAAATCTTAAGTTCAGGGGCATGACACTACTATTGATTCTAAAAAAAGGAAGAGAAATCAAACTCGAGAATGAATAAAGTTGGGTAGTGATTCATGAACTCAAAACAAATTGAATCCAAATGTGATTATAGTGCTTTAGGTCATGTTATATCCTTTATCCCACCTAAACCCGAGCCTTACGTTATAACCCTTGAAAAGTCCTTTTGATTCTTGGTTATGCATGAGTCTTTATTAGTGGAGAGTAGTAGTTAATTCAAGCATATGAAGTCTTATGTTTAATTCTTATTTAGGTTTTGCATTAACACTTGAGTGCATGAATTTGAGTAAATGATTGTACACACACACATAAGTGGAAAGTGAAGAGTGAAGGGGGATTGGTTTGCTTTGATTGACTTGAACAATATAAATATGAAATTTGTCTTAAGTTGAGAACCTTGTGAAAACTTGAGGAAAATCCCAATTTAATATGACAAGCATGTGAGCTGAGTATGGTTGAGAGTCTTTAATTGTTCTGTTTCTAGTATGTCTTTGCTTGAGGACAAGCAAATTTCTCAGTTTGGGGGTATTTGCTAGCATCGAATTTTATATATGTTTAGGACCCTTTATACTTAGTTATTTGATTTGTTCTTTGAAATATTAGGTATGTTTTATGTGTTTTGTGCACTTGTGCAGGAAAAAGAACAATTTGGAGAAGTTAAAGCTTTCGGAGTTGGTTCTAATGATTCGTGAAGAATTGAAGTTACAAGATGCTGATCGTGACTTATGCTGCAACAATAGAAGAAACTGGACAGTGCAGAGCAGATCTGAGGAATTAATACCATTGTCACAGCATAGCAGTCTGATTAGGGCAACACTGTTTTTCCACGTGGCCTTCCGCGTTTTAGTGCTTGGAAACCTTATAAATAGTCTTTTTATCAGAATTTCGAAGGAGGCTGCGACAGAAGACTTCAAGACTAATTTAGTTCCATAGAAACTCCATCTTTTTCATCTTTTTCACCAATTTTGTTCTTGGGATGTTAAATTGGATTTCTTGGATGTTTATTATGATGTCTAGGAACTACACTCCTTTTTCCTAGAATCGATGTAACCAACTTTGGGCATATTGCAATTACTTTGTGATGTTATTTGGATGATTTCTATTATGTTTATTTAATCTACTTGTTCTTAATGCTCTAGTTGATTGGCCACCAATTGGATGAATTAGTATAAGAATCTGACACTCAGGAGAGGTGATTGTTTATTTGCACAAGGGTAGATTAACATAGGACATTGTTGAATCGAGAGGTTGACAATTCTTATGAGTCATAGAGAAACAGATTATTATTGCTTAATGAACTCTATTATTTAATTCTGAATCGGGAGGTTAGGATTAGGTAAATTGGATATGACTGTTTAAAACTCGAGAGAGATAAACAGGAAATAGTTTCAGCTATAAACAATTTGAAATCAAAAGAACAATTGATCAAAGGGATTGTATGAACCCTAGTTAGGTGAAATCGGTTTCTAGGAATATTTTGCCATTGATATTTTCATTCGTAATTATTGTAATTTGTTCCGTAGTTAACAGTTAAAATAATAAATAGGATTTTAACCAACATTCATTAATTTTCTAAATAAAGCTCAAGGTTGTTGATTGCAGTGATTAGCGGTAGACACAGTTCCCTGTGGGACGATACTCATATTTACTCTATACTCGAAAACTGACCTATGCACTTGCAGTAGTGTTCCATTTAAGGACAACAACCTCTAACTTCGAGGGGCATACTTATTGGTGGACCTCGACCTACCACAGAGCAGTGCAGGTTATGTGGTAGATATCATGGGAATAGACCATGCCTGTTATCGAAGAGATCATGTTATAGGTGTGGTAAACCAGGGCACATAGCTCGTGAATGCCCAGAGTTGGTTGATACAGCCCCACAGTAAGGCAAAGAGCCAGAGAATGCTACAGTTGAGACACCTACACCTAAGAGGAAGGCCACAGTTGAAGAGAAAGGGAAGCAAGCTATTGGTCGAGGGTGTCATGCCCCGAAAACGCGGAAAATAGGGCAAATTTAAAAACTTTTTACTCATCAAATCACAATTAAGGGTGCATTCTTGTACAGTGTCATACATCATCATACATATCATACCTCATGATCACATCATTAGATAACATATATTGTATCATATACATTACTAAATATTAAGTTAATTAATCCTAATACATCTCATACAATGTTATACATCAAGTGTCTGTAATTACAATAATTGTGTGGGTACATGAAAAGATAAATGATACCTCAAAACACAATATATGGCCTGGAGCTTAAGTCCTCCACTAGCCACTACTCCGTACGTCGCAGGGAAACCCTTTTTCACTTGAAGAAATCTGGGGGCAATGAAAACAGGGTGAGCTTCTAAATCGCTCAGTAAGGGGGTAAGGGACTCGTTATATAAACCATAATACACATCATAAAATATTTATTTGCACGTGAAACTCAGTATACTCATTTGAAAACCATAGCATGAAAGTTCTCAAAACAACATTCTCATATGTCAAAATCATGTGGAAACATGAAGTAAAAGGCTCAGTATAGAGCAGTAACAAGCATGTGAAAATAATACGATAATGGCTTTCTCAATATACGTGATAAAATCACTGTAACAATAATGCACGTGGCGCAGCCACCAAACACACGTGGCATAGCCACTGATTTAGATTAACACGTGGCACAACCACAGAATAGGGTTTCACGTGGCAACAACCACCAAATATATGTGGCACAGCCACAGAATGGGGGATCTCACGTGGCAACTGCCACCAAATATACGTGGCACAGCTATAGAATGGGGGATCTCACGTCACCAGAACGAAGAAGAATCGGGCTTACATGCTACCAGAGCAATGCCCGGTGTGTACTCAAAATTACACACCTAAGTCTTTATCAATAGCCATTATCATATAAAACTGGTTTGCCTTCACGTAGAACTCATAGTGGTTTTCTCTCATAAAACTCATTTAAAACCGTTTTGTACTCAACAAAAAACATATTTAAAACTGAGTTCCAACCGGCAAAACATGCACACATTTCTCAAATCACAATATTGCCTTAACGTAGAGCCCAATTATAAACTCATAAAAACATTGGGCTCCAACCGGCTATAAAAATCGTGTGCATTCTCATCAAAACATAACACCTCAAACATGCTTGTTTTATAAATCGCAAATCATGCTATAATAGTTCACAAATCACATACACTAAAGGTTTAGTTTCCCCTAACTCTTTGCATCTCGTATAGTGTAATTGTTTCCCCCTTGTCACGGACTAGTCTCGCATTGCACTCTGGAACTCCCGAGCTGTCCAAACGATGTTAAAACATCAATACTCATCATCATAGTAACCTCAATTCTCAAAATCAAGCATAATTGCTCATAACACCTCAAATCTCTCATTTCTCCTAACTCTATCTCAATCCACAATCTCATTCACAACATCTCAACATCCTACACTGCCCATGCCACAATAACTATGCTAATTCACCTCATTGTCTAAATTTCCATTTATAGCTCAAAATTCTCAAAATTACCAAAATTGCTAAATATCATCATCACTCCAACTACATTGTAATTTCATCGATCCCTATTCATTTTCCAGCTACTTCAACACAATGCTAATGACCATTATCACCAAAATCATCTCAAATATCAAGATCGAGGTTTAGAAATTACCCAAAACTTGTGGAGAGCTTATCTCTTGCCTTGATTCAATCCGTCTTTTGATTTCCAAGTATGTTGTTCCCCCTTTGATGAGGAACAACTATCCTTCTTGCCACAGCCTCTGATTTGGATGGAAATGAGTGCTTTGGATGAGTGAGAAAGGTAGGGCTCGGGTAAAAATGGGGTTTTAAAGAGAGAGAAAATAAAATTGCAGGAGAAAGCAGGGGTTCCTTATATAGACGGAGGATAGGAGATAGATCTAGCTCTTGATGAGATCGATCTGCATTTGAATTTGGGGACGATTTGGGGTAATTTTATGCCTAAGATCGATCTATCGAGGGGTGAGATCGATCTCTTTATGGCTTTATGAGATCGATCTGCTCTTTGAGGAGATCGATCTTCTCCCAAACAGAAACATTTGGAGATCCATCCCTTCCTCATGAGATTGATCTTCTCTCAAACAGAATCATAAGGAGATCGATCCTCTTCCATTGGAGATCGATCTGCTCACTTACTATCCTCATTCCTTGTCATTTTTAGCTAACCAGATCGATCTTTCTTCTCTAAGATCGATCTGACCTCATAGTTTCACACTTAGGTTAAACACTTAACATGTAAATCTCTAAATATAATTTCCACAAATCACTTAGCTCAATAAATTACACTTCAAGTTCTTATTACATAATTAAAATATGTCTAAAATTCTCAGATCTCACATCCTCCCCACCTTAAAAGAATTTGGTCCTCCAAATTCAACTCAACTAGTCTAATAGATGGGAGTATTTCTCCTTCATGAGATTCTCTAGTTCCCACGTTACCTCTTCCATTGAGTGATGTTTCTACAGAACTTTCACTAATGGGATGCTCTTGGTTCTCAGTACCTTCTCTTTTCTATCGAGAATCCGGACGACTTCCTCAGTATAGCTCATGTCCTCTTGTATGTCCATCTCGTCATACTTTATGACATGAGAAGGGTCCGGGTGGTACTTCCTCAACATAGACACATGAAAAACATTGTGTATTCCAGATATCTGTGGGGGTAATGCCAATCTGTAGGCTACCTCTCGCACTCTCTCAAGAATCTCGAATGGTCCTATGTATCGAGGACTCAATTTCCCTTTCTTCCCAAATAGCATGATACCTTTACTTGGTGATATTTTCAGAAATACTGCATCACCAACATCAAACTCGAGTGGCCGTCTATGCACATCCGCGTAGCTTTTCTGTCTACTCTGTGCAGCTCGTAACCTCTCACATATGAGTTTCACACTCTGTATAGCTTGCTCAACAATCTCAGGAGCATTTATCTTTCTGTCATTGACTTCTTCCCAAGCTACAGGGGATCTACACCTCCTGCCATATAGAGCTTCAAAAGGTGCTATTCCAATACTCGCATGATAGCTATTATCGTACGCAAACTCTACTAGGGGCAGGTGATCATCCCATGATCCCTTAAAATCCATCGTACACGCCCTCAACATATCGTCTAGGGTCTGAATAGTCCTCTCTTACTGACCATCTGTCTGAGGATGATAGGCGGTACTAAATCTCAATCGAGATCCCATGGACTCCTTAAACTGAGTCCAAAATCTGGAAGTAAACCAGGAATCTCTATCAGAAGTAATACTCACTGGAGCCCCATGTAATCTGGCTATCTCTCTAACATACTGCTCAGCTAAGGCATCCACAGTATCTGTGCTCTTGATAGTAAGGAAGTGGGCACTCTTGGTCAATCTATCCACTATAACCCATATAGCGTCACGACCTTTTCGGGTCCTCGGTAAACCCATAATAAAGTCCATTGTGACATGCTCCCATTTCCATGTAGGTACAGGTAAAGATTGTAGTAGTCCCATGGGCTTCCTATGCTCAGCTTTCACTTGCTGGCATACTAAACACCTGGCCACATACTCTGCCACGTCTCGCTTCATACCACTCCACCAGTACACCTTTCTCAAATCTCGGTACATCTTAGTACTCCCTGGGTGCATGGTGTATCGCGAGCAGTGAGATTCTCTTAGTATCTATCTCTTTAGGGTATCATCGTTTGGTATACAAATCCGTCCTCTGAATCTCAACAATCCATCCTCACTGACTATGAGATCCGACTGAGAACTCTGTTCAGCTTGGCTAACCACATCTATCAACCTCTGATCATTGCGCTGCCCAGTTCTAATCTGATCCATGATCTTGGGCTCTATCCGCAAGCTAGCCAAAAATCTAGTCTCTATCTCTTTAACTCTGATCCGGAGTTCGGTGAACTGCTCCAGTAAATCCCATTCCCTACTCATCATAGCAGAAATCATACTCTTCCTGCTCAGGGCATCAGCAACTACATTCACCTTACCCGGATGATATAGAATCTCGCAGTCATAATCCTTAAGGAGTTCCATCCATCTCCTTTGTCTCATGTTTAACTCTTTCTGATCAAAGAGATATCTCAAACTCTTGTGATCAGTGAAGATCTGAAATCTTTCCCCATATAAGTAGTGTCGCCAGATCTTCAAGGTAAATACCACAGCGGCTAACTCCAAATCATGCGTGGGGTAATTTCGCTCATGGTTTTTCAACAGTCGTGATCCATATGCGACCACTCTTCCGTGCTGCATAAGCACACATCCCAATCCTTGATTAGATGTATCACTATACATTGAAAATCCTCCTGATCCCTTAGGTATAGTTAACACAGGTGCCGCTATTAACCTCCTCTTTAATTCCTGAAAACTGAGCTCACATTGATTAGTCCATATAAATGGAGTCTCTTTGCGCGTGAGTTTAGTCAAAGGAGCGACAATCCTGGAAAATCCTTCAACAAATCTTCTGTAATACCCTGCCAAACTAAGGAAGCTTCACACCTCTGTAACTGTCCTCGGGCTTTCCCAGTTAAGCACAGCCTCTACTTTACTTGGATCCACTGATACTCCTTCCTTTGAGACTATATGACTAAGGAAAGCTATCCGATCCAGTCAAAACTCATACTTACTAAGCTTTCCATATAATTATTTATCTCGGAGTATCTGAAGTACTAACCACAAATGCTGTGCATGCCCCTCATACGACCGAGAGTATACTAGGATATCATCAATAAAGACTATCACAAACTTATCTAGATAGTCTCTGAACACCTCATTCATTAATCTCATAAATGCTGCAGGGACATCACCAGAAACTCATAATGGCCATACCTCATCTTGAAGGCCGTCTTTGGAATATCTTCTTCCTTGATCCTCAATTGGTGATAGCCCGATCTCAAATCAATCTTAGAAAAGACTGAAGCCCCTCTCAACTGATCAAGTAGATCATCAATCCTGGGCAATGGATATTTATTCTTCACTATGGCTTTATTCAATAACCGGTAGTCTACGCATAATCTGAGACTACCATCCTTCTTCTTAACAAATAATACTGGTGCTCCCCACGGCGAAACACTGGGTCTAATAAACCCTTGATCCAATAACTCTTGTAGTTGTTTCTTCAATTCCTCAAGTTTCACTAATGCCATCCTGTAGGCAGGTTTAGAGATCGGCTGAGTATTTGGTACCAAATCAATGGTAAACTCCAGCTCTCTCACTTGTGGTAAACCTGGTAACTCATCTGGGAAAACATCCAGAAATTTACACACCACAGGTATATCCTTAATCCTCGGATGTTCCCGATTATCATCTGAGATAAGTGTTTCATAACCTTCACAAGAACAATCAAATTTAAAACTCTCCAAAATAATATTAAAATTCTCAAATTGTTTACAAAATTCCATGCGTCTATTTACTCAATTTTCAAACGTACACTGTAAGGTTCAGGTAGGGAGAAAGTTACAATCTTAGTGTAGCAGTCTAAACTCGCTCGATTGGCTGCCAACCAATCCATTCCCAAAATTACATCAAACCCATGCATATTTAACATGATTAGATCTGCTAACATCACTCTATCTCCCACCTTTATTCCACATCCTCTACAGATTAACTCAGTTCTCTAGGATTCACGCATAGGGGTATTTACATGTAGTATATACTCTAGGGGTTCAAACTTCAAATTTAATCTACATGCAAAATGATCAGAAATGAACGAATGCGTGGATCCTGGATCTATCAACACATGAGCCTTATGATTACAGATAGAGAGTGTACCTCTTATAGTTTCTGCAGAAGTGTCAGCAGTCTCCTTATCTAGGGCAAACACACGTCCCTATGTAATAGGTCTCTTTCCTTTCTCTGCAACAGTGGCCCGTCTTTGGGGGTTCACTCTTTGAGGTTGTTGTCTAGTGGGCTCCAAGACATGTGGTTTCTGAGGTTGAGGGCAATCCTTCACCATGTGACCCATGTCTCCACATCTAAAATATCCATGGATCGACCCAGTACAACTTCCCTCATGCATTCAGCCACAATTTTTACAAAACCTTAGCTCAGGCCTGACATCTAGAGGGGTCTCCCTGATGTTAGGGTAAACTTTAGGTCTCTCTAATCTGCCCTTCTGCACCTCAATCCTTTCTCTTCTGAAGGAACCTCTCCGATTATCTATTTGGAAAATCGCTGGCCTCTTGCCCTTATCTCTATTCACTGCTCTGAGCTCATTCTGGTATTGTACCATTTCAATTCCTCTTTCAATCTCTTGTGCTCGTCTTAGAGCATCTCCAAACTCAGTAATACATAGCCCTATCAATCTATCTCTGATGACGGGCTTCAATCCATACACAAACTTCTATGTACGGAGCTCTTCATTCTTGAAGTTCTCTGGGTCATATCTCAATAGCGCGATGAATTGGCTCTCATAGTCATCCATAGACATATCACCCTGTACCAAACTCAAAAACTCGGCATGTTTCTTTCTCTGGGCGGTTCGTGGTACATATTAGGTCTTAAAGGCTATCTGAAACTCTTCCCAACCAATCACATCATAGCGGGACATCAGAATACCCTGGGTAGTACCCCACCAATCTCGAGCTCTCCCCTTCAACATATAGATACTCATACTGACCCTCTCAGCATCGGTGCACCCCAGATAATCAAATATAATTCTCAACTCCATCAGCCACTCCTCAACCTCTGTAGGATCCTTCTTTCCCCTAAATGCAGGTGGATTCATCTTCAAAAAATCCTTCAGTCGGACCATACTTCTGTTATCAGGCTGAGTGACGGGAGGCACTGGGTCCATCTGTACTAGGGGTATGGGAGGTCCTTGTGGTGGTGTAGGAGTAGTACCCGAGGCATTAACTCCAAAGTGTTGCGCGAATAGCGCTGCCATCTGCTCAAAACCTTGCCTCACATCAGTCTCAATTCGATTAAATCAAGAGTTAGGACTCTCTGGTTGGGGGGCAGGTGGCGGAGGGGACTCTGCCTGCCTCTTCGAACGACCTCGTCTTCCACTCATTCTCCATCTCAACTCGTCTCCTGCGTATACATATCATAATCGATGGAAATCTCAATCCTCAGATTTAGTTCATGAACAGACTATTACAGACACTTGGGATGTATTCTATTTCTCTTAACCGACACTAACAGTATTGAACACGCTAAGCTCTGATACCAAGGAAACTCTGTCAGGCCCCGAAAACGCAGAAAATAGGGCAAATTTAAAAATTTTTTACTCATCAAATCACAATTAAGGGTGCATTCCTGTACAGTGTCATACATCATCATACATATCATACCTCAGGATCTCATCATTAGATAACATATATTGTATCATATACATTACTCAATATTAAGTTAATTAATCCTAATACATCCCATACAATGTTATACGTCAAGTGTCTGTAATAATAATAATTGTCTGGGTACATGAAAAGATAAATGATACCTCAAAACACAATATATGGCCTGGAGCTCAAGTTCTCCACTAGCCACTACTCCGTACGTCGCAGGGAAACCCTTTTTCACTTGAAGAAATCTGGGGGGAACGAAAACAGTGTGAGCTTTTAAATCGCTCAGTAAGGGGGTAAGGGACTCGTTATATAAACCATAATGCACATCATACAATATTTATTTGCACGTGAAACTCAGTATACTCATTTGAAAACCATAGCATGAAAGTTCTCAAAACAACATTCTCATATCTCAAAATCATGTGGAAACATGAAGTAAAAGGCTCAGTATAGAGCAGTAACAAGCATGTGAAAATAATACGATAATGGCTTTCTCAATATATGTGATAAAATCACTGTAATAATAATGCACGTGGCACAGCCACCAAACACACGTGACATAGCCACTGATTTAGATTCACACTTGACACAGCCACAGAATAGGGTTTCACGTTGCAACGACCACCAAATATACGTGGCACAGCCACATAATGGGGGATCTCATGTGGCAACGGCCACCAAATATACGTGGCACAGCCACAGAATGGGGGATCTCACGTTACTAGAGCGAAGAAGAATCGGGCTTACATGCTACCAGAGCAATGCCCGGTGTGTACTCAACCTCTGATCATTGCGCTGCCCAGTTCTAATCCGATCCATGATCCTGGGCTCTATCCGCAAGCTAGCCAAAAATCCAGTCTCTATCTCTTTAACTCTGATCCGGAGTTCGACGAACTGCTCCAGTAAATCCCATTCCCTAATCATCATAGCAGATATCATACTCTTCCTGCTCAGGGCATCAGCAACTACATTCGCCTTACCTGGATGATATAGAATCTCGCAGTTATAATCCTTAAGGAGTTCCATCCATCTCCTTTGTCTCATGTTTAACTCTTTCTGATCAAAGAGATATCTCAAACTCTTGTGATCAGTGAAGATCTGAAATCTTTCCCCATATAAGTAGTGTTGCCAGATCTTCAAGGTAAATACCACAGTGGCTAACTCCAAATCATGTGTGGGGTAATTTCGCTCATGGTCTTTCAACTGTCGTGATCCATATGCAACCACTCTTCCATGCTGCATAATCACACATCCCAATCCTCGATGAGATGCATCACTATACATTGAAAATCCTCCTGATCCCTCAAGTATAGTTAACATAGGTGCCGCTGTTAACCTCCTCTTTAGTTCTTGAAAACTGAGCTCACATTGATCAGTCCATATAAATGGAGTCTCTTTGCGCGTGAGTTTAGTCAAAGGAGCGACAATCTTGAAAAATCCTTCCACAAATCTTCTGTAATACCCTGCCAAACCAAGGAAGCTTCGCACCTCTTTAACTGTCCTCGGGCTTTCCCAGTTAAGCACAGCCTCTACTTTACTTAGATCTACTCATACTCCTTCCTCTGAGACTATATGACCAAGGAAAGCTATCCGATCCAGCCAAAACTCACACTTACTAAGCTTTCCATATAATTGTTTATCTCGGAGTATCTGAAGTACTAACCACAAATGCTGTGCATGCTCCTTATACGACCGAGAGTATACTAGGATATCATCAATAAAGACTATCACAAACTTATCTAGATAGTCTCTGAACACCTCGTTCATTAATCTCATAAACACTACAAGGGCGTTCGTCAATCCAAAGGACATCACCAAAAACTCATAATGGCCATACCTTGTCTTGAAGGCCGTCTTTGGAATATCTTCTTCCTTGATCCTCAATTGGTGATAGCCCAATCTCAAATCAATCTTAGAAAAGACTGATGCCCCCCTAAGCTGATCAAGTAGATCATCAATCCTGGGCAATGGATATTTATTCTTCACCGTGGCTTTATTCAACAACCGGTAGTCTACGCATAATCTGAGACTACCATCCTTCTTCTTAACAAATAATACTGGTACTCCCCACGGTGAAACACTGGGTCTAATAAACCCTTGATCCAATAACTCCTGTAGTTGTTTCTTCAATTCCTCAAGTTCCACTAATGCCATCCTGTAGGGTGGTTTAGAGATCGGCTGAGTATCTGGTACCAAATCAATTATAAACTCCAGCTCTCTCTCTTGTGGTAAACCTGGTAACTCATCTGGGAAAACATCCAGAAATTCACACACCACAGGTATATCCTCAATCCTCGGATGTTCCCGATCGTCATCTGAGATGAGTGTTTCATAACCTTTACTTGAACTATCATATTTAATACTCTCCAAAATAATATTAAAATTCTCAAATTGTTTACAAAATTCCATGCGTCTATTTACTCAATATTTCAAATGTACACTGTAAGGTTCAGGTAGGCAGAAAGTTACAATCTTAGTGTAGCAGTCTAAACTCGCTCGATTGGTTGCCAACCAATCCATTCCCAAAATTACATCAAACCTATGCATATTTAACATGATTAGATCTGCTAACATCACTCTATCTCCCACCTTTATTCCACATCCTCTACAGATTAACTTAGTTCTCTGGGATTCACACGTAGAGGTATTTACATGTAGTATATACTCTAGGGGTTCAAACTTCAAATTTAATCTATATGCAAAATGCTCAGAAATGAACGAATGCGTGGATCCTGGATCTATCAACACATGAGCCTTATGATTACAGATAGAGAGTGTACCTCTTATAGTTTCTGCAGAAGTGTCATCGACCTCGTTATCTAGGGCAAACACACGTCCCTGTGTAACAGGTCTCTTTCCTTTCTCTGCAACAGTGGCCCATCTCTGGGGGTTCACTCTTTGAGGTTGTTGTCTAGTGGGCTCCAAGACATGTGGTTTCTGAGGTTGAGGGCAATCCTTCACTATGTGACCCATGTCTCCACATCTAAAACATCCATGGATCAACCCAGTACAACTTCCCTCATGCATTCGGCCACAATTTTTGCAAAACCTTAGCTCAAGCCTGACATCTCGAGGGGTCTCCCTGATGTTAGGGTAAACTCTGGGTCTCTCTAATCTGCACTTCTGCACCTCAATCCTTCCTTTTCTGAAGGAACCTCTCCGAGCATCTGTTTGGAAAATCGCTGGCCTCTTGCCCTTATCTCTATTCATTGCTCTGAGCTCATTCTAGGATTGTACCATTTCAATTCCTCTTTCAATCTCTTGTGCTCGTCTCAGAGCATCTCCAAACTCAGTAATACATAGCCCTATCAATCTATCTCTGATGACGGGCTTCAATCCATACACAAACTTATCTCTGCGAGCTCTTCATTTTTAAAGGTCTCTGGGTCATATCTCAATAGCGTGGTGAATTGGCTCTCATAGTCATCCACAGACATATCACCCTGTACCAAACTCAAAAGCTCGACCTGTTTCTTTCTCTGGGCGGCTCGTGGTACATATTGGGTCCTAAAGGCTGTCTGAAACTCTTCCCAACCAATCATATCCTGGTGGGACATCAGAATACCCTGGGTAGTACCCTTCTAATCTCGAGCTCTCCCCTTCAACATATAGATACTCATATTGACCCTCTCAGCATCGGTTCACCCCAGATAATCAAATATAATTCTCAACTCCTTTAGCCACTCCTCAGCCTCTGTAGGATCCTTCTTTCCCCTAAATGCGGGTGGATTCATTTTCAGAAAATCCTTCAGTCGGACCATACTTCTGTCATCAGGCTGAGTGACGGGAGGCACTGGGTCTATCTATACTGGGGGTATGAGAGGTCCTTGTGGTGGTGTAGGAGTAGTACCCGAGGCTTTAACTCCAAAGTGTTACGCGAATAACGCTACCATCTGCTCAAAACCTTGCCTTACATCGATCTCAATCCGATTAAATCAAGAGTTAAGACTCTCTGGTTGGGGGGTAGGTGGCGGAGGGGACTCTGCCTGCCTCCTCGAACAACCTCGTCGTCCACTCATTCTCTATCTCAACTCGTCTCCTGCGCGTACATATCAAAATCGATTGAAATCTCAATCCTCAGATTCAGTTCATGACCAGACTATTACAGACACTTGGGATGTATTCTATTTCACTTAACCGACACTGACAGTACTGAACACCCTAAGCTTTGATACCAAGAAAACTCTGTCATGCCTCGAAAACGCAGAAAATAGGGTAAATTTAAAAACTTTTTACTCATCAAATCACAATTAAGGGTGCATTCCTGTACAGTTTCATACATCATCATACATATCATACCTAAGGATCTCATCATTAGATAACATAAATTGTATCATATACATTACTTAATATTAAGTTAATTAATCCTAATACATCCCATACAATGTTATACATCAAGTGTCTGTAATTACAATAATTGTCTGGGTACATGAAAAGATAAAAGATAAATGATACCTCAAAACACATATATGGCATGGAGCTCAAGTCCTCCACTAGCCACTACTCCGTACGTCGCAGGGAAACCCTTTTTCACTTGAAGAAATCTGGGGGGAATGAAAACAGGGTGAGCTTCTAAATCGCTCAGTAAGGGGGTAAGGGACTCGTTATATAAACCATAATGCAAATCATAAAATATTTATTTGCACGTGAAACTCAATATACTCATTTGAAAACCATAGCATGAAAGTTCTCAAAACAACATTCTCATATCTCAAAATCATGTGGAAACATGAAGTAAAAGGCTCAGTATAGAGTAGTAACAAGCATGTGAAAATAATGCGATAATGGCTTTCTCAATATACGTGATAAAATCACTGTAATAATAATGCACGTGGCGCAGCCACCAAACACACATGGCATAGCCATTGAGTTAGATTCACACGTGGCACAGCCACAGAATAGGGTTTAACGTGGCAACGACCACCAAATATACATGGAACAGCCACAGAATAGGGGATCTCACGTGGCAACGACCACCAAATATACGTGGCACAGCCACAGAATGGGGGATCTCACGTTACCAGAACGGAGAAGAATCGGGCTTACATGTTACCAGAGCAATGCCCGGTGTGTACTCCAAATTTCACACCTAAGTCTTTATCAATAGCCATTATCATATAAAACTGGTTTGCCTTCACGTAGAGCTCATAGTGGTTTTCTCTCATAAAACTCATTTAAAATCGTTTTGTACTCAACACAAAACATATTTAAAACTGAGTTCCAACGGCAAAACACGCACACATTTCTTAAATCTCAATATTGCCTTAACGTAGAGCCCAATTATAAACTCATAAAAATATTGGGCTCCAATCGGCTATAAAAATCGTGTGCATTCTCATCAAAACATAACACCTCAAACATGCTTGTTTTATAAATCGCAAATCATTTTATAATAGTTCACAAATCACATACACAAAAGGTTTAGTTTCCCTTACCTCTTTACACCTCGTATAGTGCAATTGTTTCCCCTTGTCACGGACTAGTCTCGCATTCCACTCTGAAACTCCCGAACTATCCAAACGATGTTAAAACATCAATACTCATCATCATAGTAACCTCAATTCTCAAAATCGAGCATAATTGCTCATAACACCTCAAATCTCTCATTTCTCCTAACTCTATCTCAATCCACAATCTCATTCACAACATCTCAACATCCTACACTGCCCATGCCACAATATCTATGCTAATTCACCTCATTGTCTAAATTTCCATTTATAGCTCAAAATTCCCAAAATTATCAAAATTGCTAAATATCATTATCACTCCAACTACATTGTAATTTCATCAATCCCTAATCATTTTCCAGCTACTTCAACATAATGCCAACGACCATTATCACCAAAATCATCTCAAATATCAAGATCGAGGTTTAGAAATTACCCAAAACTTGTGGAGAGCTTATCTCTTGCCTCGATTCAATCCGTCTTTCGATTTCTAAGTATGTTGTTCTCCTTTTGATGAGGAACAACTTTTCTTCTTGCCACAGCCTCTGATTTGGACGAAAATGGGTGCTTTGGATGAGTGAGAAAACTAGGGCTTGGGTGAAAATGGTGTTTTGAAGAGAGAGAAAATGAAATTACAGGAGAAAGCAGGGGTTCCTTATATAGACGGAGGGTAGGAGATCAATCTGGCTCTTGATGAGATCGATCTGCATTTGAATTCGGGGACGATTTGGGGTAATTTTATGCATAGGAGATCGATCTGTCGAGGGGTGAGATCGATCTCTTTATGGCTTTATGAGATGGATCTGCTTTTTGAGGAGATCGATCTTCTCCCAAATGGAAACATTTGGAGATCGATCCCTTCCTCATCAGATCGATCTTCTCTCAAACAGAATCATAAGGAGATCGATCCTCTTCCATTGGAGATCGATCTGCTCACTTACTATCCTCCTTCCTTGTCATTTTTAGCTTACCAGATCGATCTTTCTTCTCTAAGATCGATCTAAGCTCATAGTTTCACACTTAGGTTAAACACTTAACATGTAAATCTCCAAATATAATTTCCACAATTCACTTAGCTCAATAAATTACACTTCAAGTTCTTATTACATAATTAAAATATGTCTAAAATTCTCAGATCTCACAGAAGGCGAATGTTTGCATTGGACCAAACATCTGCAGAGGCTTCCTCAGATGTGATTAAAGGTACCATCCTAGTCTTTGATTTGAAGCATTAGCATTAATTGATCCTGGTGCCACGCATTCATTCAAATCGCCTTCATTTGCATGTAAACTGTGTGAACATGTGAAACCTGTACCCTTAGGTAGAGTTTTACTTATAAGTACTCCAGTGAGAGACAATGTAATGACGGAGTATGTATGTAAGAATTATAAGTTGAAAGTAGGGGAGAAGGTGTAACGACCTGAATTTACAGACATTTCGGTTGTGCTACAAGTCGATATTAGGTCATAATAATACTCAGTGTGATTAATTTTCTTTCTTAGTAATAAATTTAAATAAAATATGTTCACATTCCCCAAACATATCTTATATTTGCATTACTGTACTTACAAAAATTTTAGATACACCAGTACTTTTTTAAACCTGGGTATACCTTCGATACAGAAATACGCTCCACGAAATCATAACTGTGCGGAATGCCTTACTAACGGAAGCTATCCCTGCTACAGAGGGACTCTGTGGAGGAAAGTAAGGGGGTGAGCTTAACATGCTCAGTAAAAAAAACCTCATAGCTGGTAGATAAATACATTACCTACAAAAATATATATATTTTTATATTTGCCAAATCCAGAATATTTTCACAAAGTATACAGATGATTTAGTAATTTCTCAGATACCAGAGTCAGAATTTGGAAAAACAGATTTAGTATCGGCAAAAGCACACAAATACCAAGAACAGGTTTTCAGAAAAAGAACATGTATCGGTAATAAATTTAGCTACTGTTGTAAATCCAAAAAGTTTAAAGTTTTCCAGTAGAAAACAAACAGATTTCCAGATATCTTAATTCAAGCAGACAAATTAAGAAAAATATTTCAAATAAGCGAGACAAGGCATACATGCTATATTAGATACTAGAAATGACTATTGGCCAATGTCGGTGACTCTGGGCAATTCAATGATCAGGTGTGTCGGGATGTTAATCGCCATGGGAGTGGTCAGCTACCCAAATGGCTCACAGATCAGAATGTCCATAGACCAGAAATAGAATCAGAAACATGCTATATCGTACTCGTGGACCACAGATACAGAAACAGATACAGATACAGAATAGACAGAAATGCGATATGATCTCACCAACACCTTTGTATTAAAATCAGTGCGAGAGGGACTGTACGACACACAGTCAGTACTCAAGCACATATTATCAGAATAACTCATAACAGATCATTTTTCCTTAAATCACATATAAATTCAATTGTTTTATGAAACCGTTCAAAATAGGCTGACTAGCCCTTTTTGGGATAAAATCTCAGAAAACAGTCTATGAAAATTCAAATTTAAGAATTTTCAATATTTAAAACAGAATTCAAGACATATCAGAATCTATGCAAACCATTTAAATTTAGTCCATAAAAATTAGGTTGTTCAACTAGGCTTTTCGGTAAATTTGGTAAATTTACCAAATTCAGCCTAGGTTTTTCGGTAAATTTGGTACTATGAAATTCAGCCTAAATTTTATATCTACAAATATTCAAAAATTATGCATATTTATCTCTAGCAGCGACGAGAATTTTCCTTACCTCGGGGTTTGTCTACAGTCCTCAATTGCCTTAATATTGCGAGTCGATGAGTTTAGTCACCTCGGTTTATTTCCTCCGAATTTTTGTACTAGTATTTCCGAAATTTCGAACCGCTATTTTTGACAATCTTTTCCCCGAGTTTTTTCCCAAATTCTAGGTGTATTTCTTTTTTTTTTTTCCATTCCAAATATTCTTATATATATATATATATTCATATATATAAAATACTTTTTTTAAATCCATTCTCTTTTCCCGCCACTTTTCTTTTCTCCTTCATTTCTTGTTTTCTTTCTTCTTCAGTTTTCAATTTGCATAGCTACTGTTCATCATCACCAGCCACGACTTCTATCTCCTCACCGTCTCTTCCTTGTTGTCATCCAGCCTCCCTCGTCCTCGGTCTTCCTTTCCAGCTTCCAACTCCTACCCGAGGCTCATCCCTTGTTCACGGTCATCTCCCTCCCCCTCGATGCTGCCCATTATCACCTTTGTCGGTCATTTGCCTTAGTCCACTATGTTCTATTTTCAGCCTTCTTCTCAGTTTTTTATTTTTTTTCTACCATGCACGCCTTGTTTTAGCTTACTCCCACCACCACCATTATCAATCTTCTCTCTTGGTTTCCACCGTCACCTTCTTCATTTTCTTCTATTTTACTGTTCCCCGATTCTGTTTCATCACTTTCATTGTTTTTCTTCTTCACCGAGAGGCATTTCTCCTCACATGCGTCTTCCTATCCTTTCTAACCACCTTCCTCACCATTCTTCTTCTCCTGCTACCAACGTCTCTTATGTTTCCCCCCTTGCCACCACCGTTCCAGTACCACCTTCCTAGCTCCCCTATTCATCTCTGTTTCTTGTCCTCTGTGTTACGATCTCTCCCTCAAGCTCCTTTCAGCTCTCTGCTTCCTCGTCACCCATGCAGGCTTCTGTTTCTTCTATTCTCCAGCATAATCCCCTCCTTCTCCTTCAGCCTCGCTTGGTTCTAGTTTACTTCCCTCACTTGTTCATGTTTCTGCCTCATTTACTCGTTCTGACTAGTCTCTCGGTTTCATCAGTTTCATGTTTCAATTTCCTGACAGCCCAACATCTCCTCGATTTTCCTCTTTCTTATACTGCTATCAGAGTCTACGCACTTCGTTTATATATGTATAATATATTTATATGTTCATTTCAACACCCCAACTGCTCCAACATCATTTTTTCCACCGAACGGTACCCGTTTAGCTGACATCACTCACCACTTTCTTTTCTCTTCGGTCTGCTTCAATTGCAGCCATTCCTTCCATTACCTACTTCAGATTTTCTTTTCCCTTTCACGTTTCCTTTGTCTTGCCAAATTACCACCATCACTCACATTTCCCATCACTCTTCCACTTCAATTTCTCTTCTTTATGTCGGTTCGTTGGTCATTTCCCTACTTCATCCTTTTACTCACCAAACACACTCACACTTCCTCAATTAATTTTGTGCTTTTATACAGATATATGTGTATAAATATACCATATGTGCAAATGGTGGGGGCTCAGTGTGTAGATTACATGCCCATTTATGTAACCTTATGTATATACTTGGAGATATATATATATATATATATATATATATATATATATATATATATACCTATGCAGTTACACCTATTAATATCTCTATATATATAAATGTATATACATGTCTTATACTTTATAGATTTCTTATGTAATATGTGTCAAATGAATCAAATTTTATTTCTACTTCCTATATATATATATATATTCATTCTTGGAGTTAATATATTTTTTAACTGGATTAATTCTCCCAAGTCTCACTATGGAATGATATAATTTTAATTTAAATCTTTGACTAATGGGACGAAATCTTTAATCTCGATGATTAATTTATTAATCATGCATAAAACCAAGTACATAAAATTTAGGGTATTTACAGAAGGACATGTCGATCGATCTCATCCTATTAACTATGAAGGACTTCGATGTAATACTAGGAATAAATTAGTTGGCTGCAAACTATGTTGTTTTAGACTGTTATGCTAAGACAGTAATGTTTTTCATCCTTGAAAAGTATGTTGTAAGATTTGAAAAGTAATGAAAGAAGTAGTAATTTATTTCTAAGGGTGTGTGATTTTACTAACAAATGTAATAATAATGTGTTGATGGTTTTCTCGCCTATGTGGTTAACTTCGATAAGGTGTACCCGGATATAGCTGACATCCTAGTGGTTAGAGAATTCTTCGATGTTTTTTTGAAAGAATTACCAGGATTGTCACCAGACAGAGAAGTGGAATTATGTATTGATTTGGTGCCTGAAACTGAACCGATATCCAAGCCACCGTATAGAATGGCTCCGATTGAGTTGAAGGAGCTAAAGAAACAATTGCAAAAGTTGTTGGACAAGGGGTTCATCAGACCGAGTGTATCACCTTAGGGAGCACCGATTCTGTTTGTAAAGAAGAAAGATGGGAGTCTTCGACTTTGTATAGATTATCGATTGTTGAACAAGGCTACCATCAAGAAAAAGTATCCCCTCCCACGGATATATGATCTATTGGATCAGTTGCAGGGAGCACAGATCTTTTCGAAGATTGATATGAGGTTTGGGTATCGTCAATTGAGGATTCAAAGTGGAGATGTGCCCAAGATAGCATTTCAGACCCGTTATGGCCATTATGAGTTTTTGGTTATTCTATTTGGGTTAACGAATGCTCCTGCAGTGTTTATGGCTTTAATGAATGATGTGTTTAAGCTATACCTGGACAGGTTCGTGATTGTCTTTATAGATGACATACTGATATATTCAAAGTCCAAGGAAGAGCATGAGCAGCATTTGAGAACAATGTTATAGACCCTCCGAGATCAGGAGTTGTAAGCTAAACTCAATAAGTGTGATTTCTGGCTGAGTGAGATATCGTTTTTGGGTCACGTAGTCTCGAGAGACGATATATCAGTGGATCCGTCCAAAATAAAGGCTGTGATATAGTGGGAAAGACCCAAGACAGTTACAAAGATCCGTAGTTTCCAGGGTTTAGCAGGTTATTACCGACGGTTTGTCGAGGGATTCTCTAAGCTGGCTGCTCCATTGACACGTCACACTCAAAAAAATGTGGCATTTGAGTGGGATGATAAGTGTGAAAGTAGTTTTTATGAGTTAAAGCATAGACTGACCACCGCACCTATTCTCACCATACCCAGCAGCTCAAGAGGTTACTCAATGTACATAGATGCCTCAGGACAAGGACTGGGCTATGTGTTGATGCAGGATGGGAAGGTAGTAGCCTATGGATCCAGACAGCTTAAGGACCACAAGAGGAACAACCAGACCCATGATTTAGAGTTAGCAACCGTGGTATTTGCATTGAAAATATGGCGCCACTACTTGTACGGTGAGAAATTTTAGGTGTTTACAGATCATAAGAGCCTCAGATATTTATTTTCACAGAAAGAGTTGAATATGAGGCAGAGGAGGTGGATGAAGCTTCTGAAAGATTTTGATTACGAAATACTCTACCATCCAAGAAGGGCTAATGTTGTGGCAGATACCCTGAGGAGAAAGAGCCTTGGAATGGTATCGTACATGATGGTCAGGGAACATGAGCTGCTCGAGCAATGTGCTCACCTTAGGTTGGATATAGACCCTCTTGATGTTGATAGTGACTATGTGATAGCTAGCCTGTGAGTGGAACCAGATTTGATTGATCGGATACAATAGGCTTAGCATGCTGATCTATTGTGTGAGGATTGTTGGAGTCAGATTTAGAGGGGTGATGTGGTCGATTTCTTAGTGAGTAATGATGGCCTACTGAGGTTTAGAGGCAGGATTTGCGTTTCCGATGACCCAGAGTTAAAGAGGTTAATTTTGACAGAAGCTCATTTATCCAGATATACATTACATCCGGGGAGTAACAAGATGTATCAAAAACTTCGGAGAGTGTATTGGTGGTCAGGGATGAAAAAAATATCGTAGAGTTTGTGGCAAGATGTCTCATATGTCAGCAAGTGAAGGTAGAGCATTAGAAGCTTGTAGGGTTATTGCAGCCTCTACCTATACTAACTTGGAAATAGGAGCATGTCACCATGGATTGGGATTGCCAAGGACTAAGAGGAACCATGATGCTATTTGGGTAGTAGTTGACAGATTGACGAGATCCGCTCACTTTTTACCTATGAAATCCACATATACTTTGAGTACTTTGGCAGAGTTATACGTACGAGAGATAGTATGGCTACATGGTGTACTAGTGAGCATCTTATTGGATAGGTATTTTCGCTTCACTTCTCGCTTTTGGGAACAATTTCAGGAAGCTATGGGAACCCGATTGAGTTTCAGTACTACTTTCCATCCTCAGATCGATGGTCAGTCAGAGAGAACCATCCAAACGTTAGAAGATATGTTGAGAGCAAGTGTTTTGGATTTTAAAGGCTCCTGGGATGATCACTTACCATTAGTCGAATTTACTTACAACAATAGTTACCACTCGAGTATCGGGATAGCATCGTATGAGGCCTTGTATGGTATAAGGTGTCGTTCCCCTATTGGTTGGGAAGAAGTGGGTGAAAGGAAAATTTTTGCTCCTGACTTAGTGCAGTAAGCCTCCGAGGTTGTTCAGCTAATATGTGAGAGATTGAGAACAGCTCAGAGCAGGCAGAAAAGTTATGCTGACATGAGACGGAGGCTATTAGAGTTCACTGTGGGTGACTCAATATTTTTGAAAGTCTCTCCCTCAAAAGGGATTATAAGGTTTTGTATGAAGAGTAAGTTGAGCCTTCGGTATATTGAGTCATTTAAGATACTAGAGCGTGTGGGAGATAAGGCCTACAGGCTACCATTACCACCAGAACTAGCAGGTATACATAATATCTTTCATGTGTCTATGCTTCAGAAGTACCATCCAGATCCAACTCATGTGATTTGGTATGAGCCATTGGAGCTCAAGAATTGTTAGGTTAATATATTTTGAAATGATAAAACAATAATTCAATAATGGATATTATAAATCAAGAAATGTTTAAAACATGTTAAGAGGTTAATTAGAATATATTGAGATACAAGTCATTGCCAGAAACTGGGTGTTAAAGGTTGAGAGATCGATCTCATGAGATGAGAGATCGATCTCCTGGGTTTTCAAGTATGAGAGATTGATCTCATGAGAATATGAGATCGATCTGATTAAGAGTTAATGACTTAAAGAACATATATGGGATGTTAAGAAAGAAGAGATTGATCTCTAAGGGTTATGAGATCGATCTTTGACTTACAGAATGCCTTTGAGATCTATCTGGTCTGGAAAGAGATCGATCTCATCTAAGGCAAAGGTTAAATGTCTTAGATCGAACTGTAGATCGATCTATGTTCAAACAGAGAGTTTATGAGATCGATCTCATATGGATAGAGATTGATCTCCTCAAAGTCAGAGATTTTAGGAGATCGACCTAGGGTGATTAGAGATCGATCTCCCTCTACGAGAATGCTTGCTAGATCGATCTGGAGATCGATCTCACTTCAAACAGAGAATTTATAAGATCGATCTGATGGTTTGACAGTTCGATCTTCACTTACATTTTTCAAATTATAAGATCGATCTCAACACATATGAGATCGATCTCCTTGCTTTGAGTTGCTTTGTAATTGCATGCATTTGAATTAAAAGATCGATCTAGTACTCTACTGGAGGTTCCCAATGGCTCTGTCTGTAAAATCTTCAACGAGAAAAACTGCATTAAATGCTTCACCTACCATCCTGCTGTATAAAACCAAGCATTGAAGACACTGGGGATAGAAGATATTGAGCTGAAAATTCTAAATATTCTCAAGAGATCATTCCTTAACATTCCCTTTGTCTTCAACATCATATTTATTGTATTGTCCTAAATAGCTTGAGTGAAAGTTATTCTTCCTACCCACAAAAGAGAGTTCTTATTTGTATTCATTCTTAATCTAAAAGAAAAGAGGAGAGTTCCTTTGTGAGAGAATTGTGTAAGAGGTGAATATATATCTTTGTGAAAAGGGTAGAGAGGTTATTCCTTAACCTTGAAAAGGAGGCTGTATCAACTATTGTGATAGTGAAAGAATACTCTTGGCAAGAAGGTCAAGAAGAAAGGACGTAGGCAAGCAATTGGTCGAACCTCTATAAATTGCTGAGTTTGCTGCTTTTCTCTCTCATCTCCTTTACTTTGCTGCAATATAGTCTATTGCTTATTATTTGATTACTTGCAATTAAATTCAAAAGAGTTTAAATTTAGCATTTAGACTAGAAAACTGATTCACCCCATCTCGGTTGAGCCAACAAGAATGATTTGTCATATGTAGAGAAACCGATTCAGATACTGGATAGGAAGGAAAAGGTGCTACGAAATAAAACGATTCTGCTTATTAAGGTTCTCTGGCACCACCATACTTCAGAGAAAGCTACTTGGGAATTAGAGAATATAATACGGGAAAAGTACCCCCGAATATTTGAGGAGTAACTTGGTTCTAATTTAGAGGAACAAATTTCTTGAAGGAGGGGAGAATGTAAGACCCATATTTTCGTATGTAATCCTTATGATTCTCTAAGTATACACTTGCTCATGTAATATGAATCATAAGAGATGTAAGGTCCGTAAACTTGATGTACACACTTGTTATATGAATTCATGATGTACACACAAGTTTCGTTATGTATGAATTATAAGAAATATACCTTTTTAAGTGATAAATGTGGATTGAATGCAAAATGAATAGTGAAGCAAATTTATATGAAGTTAGCCTTAAAAATCTGGGAAACTTTTCAATTAGAAGGCTACAGAGCAAGGGGAGATCGATCCCTCCTTCAAGCCAGATCGATCTCATCCCCAAACAGATCGATCTCATTGAGTCCCGGCCAAAAGCAGATCGATCTCATCCCTCTGGCAGATCGATCTCTAAAGCTCTTTGCTTGGCCAAGGTTGATCCAATCCCTTAGAACAGATCAATCTCCAAGGCTGTAAATGGTGTAGTTGGAGCAAGAGGAGATCGATCTCTACCCTAGGAGATCGATCTTATAAGGTGAATTCTATATAAAGGAGCCTGACATTTAGTTTCTTCCCCATAAAACATTAAAACCTTTCATTTTACTCAAAGAAAGTAAACTTCATCTCTCTAAATTATCAACTCCTTCCATAAAGATTGGAGAGAAGTTCATTTTAGCAAAGTTGTTCCTAGAGAGGAAGAGAACAACACTGTTGAAATCTAGAGGTTGAGTTGGTCAATTGAAGGAGAAAATGAGTTTTCCCCCAAAGTTGCCAAAAAGGAGAAACGTTGAGATAGGTAAGATTTCAATACACCAACTTCTAGTATATTAATCTAGATGTTTTGATGGGTTGATTTGGTGTATGTATTGATGGTTGAAACATCCATGAACATGCTTAATCTTCCATAACCTACAAATGACTTAGTGTGAGAAAGTAGCTTAGGCATGAAATTAATGATGAATTAGGCATGAATTGATGTTAGTGAGCATGTTTATATGATTGTACGATAGTTGGTGAAATCCATGTGCTAGAAACAATAATGGTTGAAAATAAGCATATGAGGTATATAATGAACTTAAGGCATTGTAAGATTAATGTCGATTTAATGTGAATCAATAGAGATTCTCGAGAAATGAATCATATAATCGAAATGGACGTAAGAGAGAATCATGTACAATAAGATGTAAATGGCCCAATGCATTGATTTGAATATCATGCAAGTGAAATGAAGTATATGAAAGTATACTGATGTGAGCTCTTGAAGATAAAATTGGAGTCGATAAGACCAGATCATGAGCAGTGGAAATTGAAGGAAAGTGATTTGAGGTAAGGGATTTATGCAAAGCTATAAAGATAGCTAGACGTATTTTGATAAATCCCTGTATGTGAATGAATAATACCAATAAGTTGATAGATATTGAGTTATCTACGTGAAAATCGAGCATAAGTATAAGCTTATATGCCTACAATGTCTTAGTGTGAAGATATGTTTGTAAATGTTTTGAGTGTATATAATCATAAACTGGCTCCCGATTTGACTGTGTATAGAATGCATGTATTTCTAAATGAAAAGTATTTAACGAGTGATTGAAGGGAGATTTCCCGCTCACTCATACTTGTGTGTAGAGCCAGCTATCAATTTTTATGTGTGACTTGTGCTAGAGCCAATGTGGCAATGGTAGATATACCAGTCAGCTCACATCGTTTTTAAAAGGATTTTTGAGAAAAGCAAAAGGATGTTCGATGCCTCTGGTGATGCTGTGTGTTCCACTCGAGAGCTCGGACTAGATTTTTGGGAATCGTGTTGGAGTCTTCGAGTATTGCTATGTGTCTTGCTCTGACTATGCTCGCATGTAATTTCCTAATAAAACCGTGTTAGATGCCTCAAGTATGTTGTGTGCTCTTACGCTGAGTTGCTCACATGAGGTTTCGATGATTATGTTGTATGTTGAGTAAAATCGTGCTTGAGCCGTCACGTATTGTTATGTGTCTTGCATTGACCTAGTCGTACGTGGTTTATGGATGTGATGTAATGAGTACAAATCGTGTTGGAGCTGTTGTGTATTGTTATGTGTCTTGCACAGACCTGCTCGCACGAGATTTTGAGACAATGGAAATGGGTGATAAGGATCCACGGGAGCTCGATGTACCGTGAGTGTTAGCCATAGAGTACGATGTGTCGTGATTTTAGTATGAGCTGAAGGGATGGTTTATCCGCGAATTAATGATTTCGCATTTAAGGAAATTATTTTAAAGAATGCATATGTTTTATAAGGAAAATGAATATATATTCTTAACTTGTAGATAGTGTAGTTATCTACATGTTTTCGTATTTTCCTTAGTGAGCATGTTAGCTCACCCCCTTATTTCTCCTCCACAGTACCTACGTAGCAATGAGTACGCTGCAGTCATTCATGCTATCGTGTTACTTCAGTCATCCAGCAGTATAGAGGTATACACTTGAGATGAAAAATTTAACTAATGCACAGTAAAGTTTTTTTTTTGTATTTTGGGGATGTATATAATAGAAACTGATGTAAACACTTCTGCACATATATATAAAAGTCCAGTTTCTATTCTATTTCATTTAAATGAATTTATTAAATTATAAATGGATGAGACATGAATACGATGTTGACTTACAGCCCAACTGTATGTAGTAAGTTAAGTCATGGGAAGAGGGGCATGACAGAATTAATGGTATCAGAGCAGAGTTAGTCTGATATGAGCCAGTATCCATAGTTAAGAAATTATATGTTCCCAAAGTATTGTGCATTATTAGGATACAATTGTGTATACCAAATTGGAAAATGTGACTGAGACACTTATTTTGAGTATCCAGGATGTCTGATAGACGATGTACATGCAGAGGAGAGAGTTTGTGCTCTCAAAGGCGTAGAGATGAGTCCAAGAGACACAGTGGGTCTAGTTTTAGTAGAGATCCACCTGAGCTTAGTGATGCCGTTGAGGCGCATATAGTACAATTACAGCACAATGTAGACACGGCTATGGAGATGTTTACACAGGCAATGGCCAAATTTGAGGTTAGACAAGAGAACCCTGCTGGTCAGGCTGCTGCATCTGAGAGACATGAGCCGGCACAGCCTGCACCGAGACCTCGAGCTACAGAGGCAGAGATTTCTGTCCCCCTCCAGTTCAGGACATTCCACCACCAGTTCAGGATCCTATAGCTCCACGACAGGTTAGTGGTGAAGGAGTGTATGATTGTGATCTGGGTAGACTGAGAGAGTTCCGGAAGTTCAGATCACCTTCATTTATTAGGGTGAAGAACCTAGTGTTAGCTGAGCATTGGATACGAGTATGGAGAAGCTCTACTGATTTTTTCATTACTCCGCCACAGAGAAGGTCACCTTTGCGGCCTTTGTATTAGAGGATGAGGCCGAGTATTGGTGGATGGCCATACAGCTGATGTTGAGTGCATGACACCCGGTTATGAGATGGGATATATTTTTGGATGCCTTTAGGAGGCAGTACATTCCACCCACTGCTTAGAGAAAGATGCAGATGGAATTTATGACATTGACTCAGGGGAACTGGATAGTGGATGAGTATGAGTCTAGATTCATATCCCCGGGCAAATATGATACAGTCATTATGAGCTTTGAGGACAGAAAGGTTCAAAAATTTATTGAGGGGCTGAGACCTTCCATCAAAGCTTGATTAGCTCCATTGGACATTACCACCTATGACAAGGCAGTACACAGAGCTCAGCTATGTGAGCAGGATTATGAGTTGCATGCCTCGAAATTAAGCAGGAGTGGTAAAAGCAGAGATAGAGACCGAAAGAGGTCAGTCGATGATAGAGCGTTCAGAAAGGGCCGAAGGTTACTTGGTAAGGGGCTTAAGATTGAAGAGGTACGAGAGAGGCCTACGAAGTCTCTAGCTTATCTAGCTTTACCTCCAACTTCGAGGGGCATAGTTATTGGCGAACCTCGACCTACCACAGAGCAGTGCAGGTTATGTGGTAGATATCATGGGAATAGACCATACCCGTTATCGATGAGATCATGTTATAGGTGTGGTAAACCAAGGCACATAGCTCGTGAATGCCTAGAGTTGGTTGATACAGCCCCACAGAAGGGCAAAGAGCAAGAGAAGGCTACAGTTGAGACACCTACACCTAATAGGAAGGCCACAGGTGAAGAGAAAGGGAAGCAAGCTGTTGGTCGAGGGCGAATGTTTGCATTGGACCAGGCATCTGTAGAGGCTTCCTCAGATGTGATTAAAGGTACTATCCTAGTCTTTGATTTGAAGCATTAGCATTAATTGATCCTGGAGCCACGCATTCAATCATATCGCCTTCATTTGCATGTAAATTGTGTGAACATGTGAAACCTGTACACTTAGGTAGAGTTTTTGTCACAACCCAAATTACCTAAAAATCACTACAAATTTTTTGTTTATTTATTATTTAATTCTTACCTCTCTCTTATCGTGACCATCCTACTAACAGTTGGGCTATGATTCGGTGTTAGTCCCTTCTCACCTAATTACCATTCCATTTCCATATTTACATTTGCACGTTAGGATTTACTATCCTGTGACTTTAACTAAATACATTTACAATGGTATTTAAATAACCTTACATCCCCAATATCATATCCATTTATAGTACTGTGCATTTACATGTTCTGATACAGAACTATACAAATGTGTTTACCTGTCTCTCGATGGGAAGTAGCGGATACCAAGATGCAAGTTCTCAACCGCTCACTAACTACTGCGAGTGCTCTGAATAGACGGGAAATAAGGGGGTGAGCAAACCACATGCTCAGTAAGGCAATTATGCAAGTAAGTAGATAGCTCCACTATCTACATGCTCATAATGCCAAGCCCTTAAATCCATTTCTTTTCGTTAAAATCTCACGCACAAAATCATACATACATCAATGCCATAGTTTATAAAACTATTCGTGCATATAGAAATCAAGCAACTCATGCATCAATGGCATTTTATGTAAAATCATAAAATCATAATTAGCATGAAATAAATCAAGATCATGCATTAATTCATGCCATGTGACACCAATCATGAAAGACAATTCTTTTCATGAATTTGTAATTAAAGCATGAAAAACTCCTCATGCTACTGCATTTAAATCACTTCATTAAAACATAATATAGAATAACCCGAAGGGGTTAAGCATCTCATAAATCAATCTCATTAAAAATTCATTATAAAATTCTGTTATAAAAGTCACCCTTCTTTTAGGGACACATTTAATAAAATCCTTTGTAAAATCTAGCATCATAGTAGAAAATCACAAAATCGGGGGCCTGACCCCTCCCTCGGGTCTACCCTAGTTTATCGAAACCACAAGTTATATCATGTGAGACATGTAGGTGACTATATCAGTAACAACAAGGACTATGGCCATAACCTAGTGATCCATGGCTACACGATACCTAGTGTGCGGGGTATCACACCTGAAATGAGAGGTGGGTCAATCTTGCCGCCAGAACAACATAACATCAGGATTGCAAGGGCAAGACTTGCTGCCTAGTGGCTAGTGCCACTCCACTCCAACAATCCCCATGGTATAGCGTACTCCGCGTGACATACATAGTACAACGTACTCCGTAAACCCAATCTCAGTCAGGGGGTGCTTGCAATAGGCTTTATCCATCCATACCATCTCTGTCTCAGTATGCACGTGTGGGCATATCATCTCATTGTGACACACAGTCTACAGGAGGCTCCAACACGGCTATATGCAAGTTATATAAATCCCTGTGCGAGCAAAGCTCTAGCACGGCTCCATGCATATTCATGATATCTAAAAATCTCGTGTGAACAAAGCTCTAGCACGGTTTCATAAAAATCAGTAAAACCTGCGTACGAGTAACACTCTAGTATGACTTTAAAATGAGTTATAAATCCATATAAAATCGCATGCGAGCAAGCTCCAACACGATTTATGCATAAAATTCATCAAAGCCTCATGCGAGCAATGCTCTAGCACGGCATTATGCATAAATCATTCAAATCTCATGCGAGTTACACTCCAACATGACTTTTATGCAATTAAATCGATTAAATCACGTACGAGCAAGGCTCCAGTACGACTTTTATGCAATTATCATATCAAAACAGGATGCGAGCTAAGCTCCAGCACCTCTCATGCATGTCAAATCATTAAAACTAGTGCGAGCAATCGCTATAGCACCTTTTTATGCATATCAAGTCAAAACAAGTCGAAATAGGGTGCAAGCTAGGCTCCAGCACCTCTCATGCATTTCACACTAGTAAAAATCAGTGCGAGCAACCGCTCTAGCACATTTCATGCACATGATGTCACACAAATCGCTGCAAACAACCGTTCTAGAACATTTTATGCACACTCACAAACTCAGATATAGTGCGAGCTATGCGCCAACACTATCTTTTTCCATATAAACTTGATAGTTGGCCCATTTTCCAAAGAAATTTCATTTAAATCTAAATAATACTTACGTAGTGTTATCTTGTGAAATTTATGCAATTACTAGCTAATCTACCGTTTTGCTTTGCTTAAAAACCAATAAAATTCCTTAAATCATAAAATTTCTTAAATCATGCATTTCATGCATGTCATGCTTTCACCATCCTTAGGTGAATTCCCTCAATAGGGGTAAACTAGTCTTTTACCTATTTCGAGTCCTTAAAATCTTTATACATTTTCAGTGTATAGAAAAGCTATTAAAATACGCGCAGCTACCTCTAGCTACTCACACAATTCCCTTACCTTATTTTTCTGTACAGTCTGACCTTTCCACTGATGTCTCGTCACGCAGTCCGATTTGCTCCCAATCCAATCTCTGAAACTGCGTATAATTATTCATCAAGTCAAATACAATACAATTAATTGTATTTCATATTTTCTGGGCTTAATTTAAATCATTGGGCCCGTTTATCATTATTGGGCCCGATTGTACCATAATGGGCCTTAATCGGCCTTAAGTCCGCTTTCCACTTACTATTCATATCATCGAGGCCTATTGGGCTTATTGGACCCATCAGTATTTATTTGGGCCTCGTTCTGAACTCTCGAAAAGCTCCATTAATTATTTACGGCAATTTATCTATAATTCTAGAATATAATTCATTTTATGTGGAAATTAAATCCGTAATTTATGCGATAAATTTTTAACATGTATAACGATGCAAATTGTCGTAAATAAGGGTTACTTACCCGAGATTCCATGATAGTATGCAAATCAAGGCTTTCTCGAGCTTTCGTTTGACGTCAATTGTTAAGCTACACAATTACATATTTTTTAGGGTAAATTTTCCGTCGAATATTAATCAAATTAAATATTTCAAAATTTAAATCGATCAATTTCGACCGCTTACCGGCTTACCCGTAGCTCGATTGCATCACTGGAATTTTTTTCCAATTTTTTCTCTTTTTCTTTTTCCCTTTTTTCTTTCCTTTTTTCTTCTTTTCTTTTCTTTTTTTGGCTGAACCGGTCCAGTCCGGCTCAGCAAAGAAGCTTCCTCACTGAACCGCCGACCGGTTTAGTCCTCCTTTGTTGTTTCGACATCGTTCGGTCGGTTTTCGATGTACCGCTGCCGCCGTTCGACGCGTCTTTGGCCAAGTAACCTTCATTTGGCCTCGGATCAAACTGAATCCTCTCCAGTGGCCGCCGTTTCTCTTCTCCTCTTTTCGGCTTCAACTTCTTCGATCTGCTGTTTTCAGCGTCGGTGGGGCGCGTCGCCGGTTGCTGGTGGGTCACACGGTGTCGAGCAACGTTTTTTGACCCTTTGCCTGGCCGCTGGGTCGCCGGATACTCGCCGGTGCTCTTGTCTTCCTCGGGTCGGCTTCATTTCGTCTTCGCACGGGTTTCCTCTTTAGTTTTCAGTTTCTAATTTCTTTTCTTTTCTTTTTTTTATTTATAATTGATTTTAATATTATTTTAATCATTAAAATAATATAAAAAATCTCAAAATATCTCAAAAAATCATATTTTATTCATTTAACCAATTAAATGAATTTATCTGTCTTATTTTGTCTTCCGGTATATTTTTCAAATATTTTCGAGATAATTTTCTGATGTGAAAATTTCGATTAATTCTAATAAATTCATATCTTGATCAATTGGACTCGAAATTTAATTATTTCTTCTTTATTGATCAAGATTTTTCAAATCCATATTTTTAATGAAATTTTCTTATCGAATTTATACCGGATTTTAATCTTTTGACCGTTTTACCCTTGCATGTGTTCGAGGCCAAACCAACACAACTTTCCTTCACGAACACTCACTCATTTCATGTTTTAAATCCTTATCTCCAATTCGAATGATCCGAATCCCATTCGTTTAATCTGTGACCATTTCAATCCTTTATTTGATCTTTAAATGCATTCGAGAATTTTTTTTCTTCATTCCCTTTGCATTTTTCATTCATATACACGTCTTCTTATGATTCAATTTACATAAAACCATGTTTACATCATTTGAATCATAAGAAATTACAATAAAAATTGGGTCTTACATAATATCCCCCACTTAAGAAATTTGGTCCTCTAAATTAGAACAAAGTCAAATGGGTCCATAAACAACTTCGGGTATGTCTATCGCATCATACTCTTTAATCCCCATGTGACTTTTTTTGGAATGTAATACTACCAAAGGACTTTGACTAGGGAGATCGTCTTAAACCTCAACACTTTCTCCTTCCATCTAATACCTGAATCGATTTTTCAACATACGTTATACTTTCATTGAGCTAAGCTGTTGGAGCTCATATCCGATCACATATGCTAGATCCGGTCTGAAGCATCAAAAGATGGAACACATTGTGGATGCCTGCTAATTCAGGTGGTAACGCCAACCTACAGGCCTTATCTCCCACTTTGTTCAACATCTCAAAGAATTCGATCTAACGAAATTCAATTTGTCTTCTTTTCGAATCTCGTTATGCTCTTAGGACAAGTAATGTCAACCATACTGATTCACCCTCAGTGAATTCCAATGGTTTCTGTCTCTTGTCAGCATAGCTTTTCTGTCTGCTCTGAGGTGTTCTTAATCTTTCACAATTTAACTGAACATCCTCAGAGGTTTGTTTTACAAATTCGGGAGCAATTCTCTATCTGTCACCCACTTCTTCTTATCCAAGTCGGGAAACAACCTCTAAGGCCATACCATGTCTCATAAAATGTTATCCCAATACTCAAGTGATAACTGTCATTATTGGCAAATTTGATTAGTAACAACTGATCATCCCAGGAGCTTATAAAATCAATGGCACACGCTCTCATCATATCCTCCAGAACCTGTATAGTCCTTTCTGACTGACCATCTGTCTAAGGATGGAAAGCTGTGCTAACACTCAATCGAGTTCCTCTAGCTTCCTGAAAAATATTCCTAAAAGTAGGAAGTGAAACAGGAATCCCTATATGATATCATGCTCACTGGAACGCTACATAAGGTTTCACAATTTTTCATACACATAAATTCGCCTACACATTCAGAGTATCTGGGGATTTAATAACCAGAAGGTGGGTAGACTTAGTCAATCTATCGACTATCACCCAGATAGTCTCGTGATCCATCCGGGTCCTCTGTAACCCATCAAAAAATTCATGGTAACTTGTTTCCATTTTTGTGTCGATATAAGTAGAGGCTACAATAATCCTGCAGACTTCTAGTACTCTACCTTACTTTGCTGACATACGAGACACTTTTTCACAACTCTACAATGTCTCTTTTCATACCTGACCACCAATACCCTTTTCAGAGATTTCGATATATTAATTACTTCCCTGATGCACTGTATATCCCGAAGAGTGAGCTTCTGTCAATAGCACTATCTCATCAACTGTGGTCATGGAGAGCACTTATGCTGTCTCAAACCTCTGTACGTCATCATCACTCACTGTGAACTCTGTCACTATACCCTTCTGAATCTGACCCACACTATCGACACCATTCCGATCATCACACTAAGCTTGGCAAATCTGATCACTCAAATCTGGTTCTAATCTCAGGCTAGCTGTCACACAATCACTGTTATCATCAGAAGGGATCACATTACTACTGAGGCTTACAACTGCTCTAGCAGCTCACGCTCCCTGACTATCATATGTAATACCATCTTGAGGCTCTTTCTGCTCAAGGCATCATCTATTATATTAGCCTTTCCTGAGTGGTACAATTTTCACGATTATAATCCCTCAGAAGCTCTAACCCTCTTTGTTATCATATTCGACTCTTTTTGTGAAAACAGATACTCGGGGCTTTTTTATGATCAGTGCATACCCGAAATGTCTCACCGTATAAGTGGTAGCGCCATACCTTCAGTGTAAACACTACGGCTGCCAACTCTAAATTAGGGGTCAGATAGTTTCTCTCATGGTCCTTGAACTATTTGGATCGATAAACGACTATCTTCCCATTTTACATCAATACATAACCCAATCCTTATTTTGAGGTATCCATACACACTGAGAAACCTCTTGAGCTATTGGGTATGGTGAGAATAATTACGGTGGTCAGTTTATTACTTCTATATACCAAAACTCACCAAAGCTACTTTCATACTTGTCATCTCACTCGTATGCAATCTTTTTTCGAACGACATGTGTCAACTGAGCAGCCCATTTCGAGAAACTCACAACACCTCATCTGTAAGACAATTTCCAGTTGCTACTCATGCTCTTCCCTGGACTTCGAATACATCAAAATATTATCGCTAAAGATGACAACCAATCGGTCCAGGTAAGGTTTAAATACCTTGTTCATCAATGTCCTAACAGTTACGGCACATTTACCTTCCGAATTCTTAACGGATGTTACCCAGACTTCAAATCGATCTCTAAACTGATATGCGCTTTTCACAGCAAATCCAATAAATCATCTATAGTGGGAGGAAACACTTATTCTTGATGTTAGCCTCGTTCGACAATCAAAATTTAATACATGATCGGAGGCTTCCATTCTCTTTTCACAAACATAACAAGTACTCCTTAAGTTACACATTCGGTCTGAGGAACGCTTATCCAATAACTCCTGTACTTGTTTCTTTAGTCCTTCCAGTTCCACTAATACCATTTTATACCGTGGTTAGGATAACGGCTCCGTACCAAGTACCAAATCAATACCAAATTCTATCTCTTTATCTGATGGTAGCCCTGGTTGATTATCCGAGAAAATATCAGGAAACCCCCTAACCACTAAGATATCTGGTAATTTCGGATATGCCTTTTTCGTACCAACCACACAAGCGAGAAAACATTCCTATCATTACTCATCTCGTCCGTACAATCATTTACTCCTTTAATTACAATCGCTACACCTCTTTCATTACGTGTCAACTTACAGTACACTTTTCAGGGGAGAAAACATCACTATCCTAGGATAGAAATCTAAACAGCATAGTTTGCAGCCGAATCAATCTATTCTCAAATATTACTTCAAAATTATTCATATTCCATAAAATAAAATCGGATGACATATCCTTTTTCCCCTGTTTTCAACTTACAATCCCTATACCCATATTCAGTTAGTGATAATCAGCTAACTATCATCATCTTGCCTAAGGGTACAGGTTTCATATCTTTCACTAGCTTATAAGCAACTAAAGGTGGTATGAATAAATGCGTGGCACTAGGATCAATTAAAATAATTACTTCATTATTCACAACCAGTGTGGTATCTTCCACCACATTAAATGAAACATCAATAGTGTCCTAGTCTAAGGCTTACACTCACCCTCATCCACCATCTATTTTTTTCATGGTAACTACTACATATCCAACCCTGCTCAGTAGCAGGTCGGGGTCCTCCAATAGTAAATACCCCTCATAAGTGTTGAGATTAGATACACTGGGGCCTTACCAATCATCTTACCCCGTGACTCAGAAACTCTAATCTCTTACCAAACTACCTTTCTCCCGTTCTGACATTTTTGTCATTCTCTATTCTCTTTTATCTCTATTTTGGCCTTTACTACTTTTCCTAATCTCAAAGGAGTGCAACTCATGATCTTATTCACATAATTCTAGTTTGCGCACTACTTTAGCATAGGTAGTGATATCTAACGGGGCCAATTAGACTCTAATTGACAATCTGAGCCCTTCCATGAACTTTCAGACATTTCGACTCTCATTGTTCATAGTGTCGGGGTCATACTTGCCTAGATATATAAACTGAGTTTCATACTCATCAATCAACCAGTTTCTCTAGGTCAAAGTAAAGAATTTTATCTGTAATTTCCTTTAAGTAGTGTCCAGGATATTCTGTCACCAGAATACATCTAGAATTATTTTCCATGTCCATTCTAGATGTCTAACTCTTAAGATGGGTCAAGCGGACTTCCACCAATGCTCCAAATCGCCCTCAATTCCATGTATACTATAAGTAATTAGCTCCCAAAATAATCTTCACACTCTACTCTAACCTCATGAAGCGTGTCTCAATACTGTCTGATCTCTCTGTCATACTCTGTGGGGCATACTCAACATCAGCCTCCACTTCAACCTCATCTTGAGTCTTAGTGACAACTCAGTATGACTCTCAGGCCCACCTCTACGGCTTCGAGCTCGTGTATTCGCCCCTCTACCATAGCGGCTATCAGTTAATGAGCCTATATTCTTGCATTTGAAACTAAATTCTTTGTTGCACTTCCATCTCGATATACATAATTGTATCTAAACAATGCACAGTACATGGGGATGTAAACATCCTTAACCACTAACACCGATTCATATCAGGCCAACTTAGCTCTGATACCAAAAACTGTCACGACCCAAATTACCTAAAAATCACTACAAATTTTTCATTTATTTATTATTTAATTCTTACCTTCCTCTCATCGTGACCATCCTACTAACAGTTGAGTTATGATTCGGTGTTAGTCCCTTCTCACCTAATTACCATTCCATTTCCATATTTACATTCACACGTCAGGATTTACTATCCTTTAACTTTAACTAAATACATTTACAATGGTCTTTACATAACCGTACATCCTCAATATCATATCCGTTTGCAGTACTGTGCATTTACATGTTCTGATACAGAACTATACAAATATGTATACCTGTCTCTCGATGGGAAGCAGCGGATACCAAGATGCAAGTTCTCAACCGCTCACTAACTACTGTGAGTGCTCTAAAAAGATGGGAAAATAAGGCGGTAAGCAAACTACACGCTCAGTAAGGTAATTATGCAAGTAAGTAGATAGCTCCACTATCTACATGCTCATAATGCCATGCCCTTAAATCCATTTCTTTTTGTTAAAATCTCACGCACAAAATCATGCATACATTAATGCCATAGTTTATAAAACTATTCGTGCATATAGAAATCATGCAACTCATGCATTAATGGCATTTTATGTAAAAACATAAAATCATAATTAGCATGAAATAAATCAAGATCATGCATTAATTCATGCCATGTGACACCAATCATGAAAGACAATTCTTTTTATGAATTTATAATTAAAGCATGGAAAACAACTCATGCAATCTTCATTAAAACACAGTATAAAATAACCCGAAGGGGTTAAGCATCTTATAAATCAATCTTATTAAAAATTCATTATAAAATTCTATTATAAAAGTCACCCTTCTTTTAGGGACACATTTCATAAAATCCTCTGTAAAATCTAGCATCATAGTAGAAAATCACAAAATTAGGGGCCTAACCCCTCCCTTGGGTCTACCCTGGTTTATCGAAACCACAAGTTATATCATGTGAGACATGTAGGTGACTATATCAGTAACATCAAGGACTATGACCATAACCTAGTGATCCCTGGCTACACAGTACCTAGTGTGCGGGGTATCACACCTGAAACGGGAGGTGGGTCAATCCTACTGCCAGAACAACATAACATCAGGATTGTGATGGCAAGGCTTGCTGCCTCGTGGCTAGTGCCACTCCACTCCAATAATCCCCACGGTATAGTGTACTCCGCGCGAAATACACGATACAACGTACTCCGTGAACCCAATCTCAGTCACGGGGTGCCTGCAATAGGTCTTATCCACCCATACCATCTTTGTCTCAGTATGCACGTGTGAGCATATCATCTCACTGTGACACACAGTCTACAGGAGGCTCCAACACGGCTATATGCATGTCATATAAATCCTTGTGCAAGCGAAGCTCTAGCACAGCTCCATGTATTTTCATGATATCTGAAAATATAGTGTGAACAAAGCTCTAGCACGATTTCGTAAAAATTAGTTAAACCGGCGTACGAGTAGAACTCCAGTATGACTTTAAAATGAGTTATAAATCCATATAAAATCATGTGCGAGCAAGCTCCAACACGGTTTATGCATAAAATTTATCAAAGCTCGTGCGAGCAATGCTCCAGCACGACATTATGCATAAATCATTCAAATCTCATGCGAGTTACACTCCAATACGACTTTTATGCAATTAAATCGATTAAATCACGTACGAGCAAGGCTCCAGTACGACTTTTATGCAATTATCATGTTAAAACAGGATGCGAGCTAAGTTCCAGCACCTCTCACGCATGTCAAATCATTAAAGCTAGTGCGAGCAATCACTCTAGCACCTTTTTATGCATATCAAGTTAAAACAAGTCAAAACAGGGTGCGAGCTAGGCTCCAACACCTCTCATGCATTTCACAATAGTAAAAATCAGTGCGAGCAACCGCTCTATCACATTTCACGCACATGATGTCACACAAATCGCTGCGAGCAACCGCTCTAGCACATTTTATGCACACTCACTAACTCAGATATAGTGCGAGCTATGCGCCAGCACTATCTGTTTCCATATATACTTGATAGTTGGCCCATTTTCCAAAAAAAATTCCTTTAAATCTAAATAACACTTACGTAGTGTTATCTTGTGAAATTTATGCAATTACTGGCCAATCTACCGTTTTGCTTTGCTTAGAAACCAAGAAAATTCCTTAAATCAAAAAATTTCTTAAATCATGCATTTCATGCATGTCATGCATTCACCATCCTTAGGTGAATTTCCCTCAATAGGGGCAAACTAGTCTTTTACCTATTCCAAGTCCTTAAAATCTTTATACATTTTCAGTGTATAGAAAAGCTATTAAAATACGCGTAGCTACCTCTAGCTACTCACACAATTCCCTTACCTCATTTTTCTGTACAGTCTCACCTTACACCGATGTCTCGTCACGCAATCCAATTTGCTCCAAATCGAATCTTCGAAACTACGTATAATTATTCGTCAGGTCAAATACAATACAATTAATTGTATTTCATATTTTTTGGGCTTAATTTAAATCATTGGGCCCGTTTATCCTTATTGGGCCCGATTGTACCATAATGGGCCTTAATCGACCTTAAGTCCGTTTTTCACTTACTATTCACATCATCGAGGCCTATTGGGCTCATTGGGCCCATCAGTATTTATTTAGGCCTCGTTCTAAACTCTCGAACAGCTCCATTAATTATTTACGATAATTTATCTCTAATTTCATAATATAATTCATTTTATGCAAAAATTAAATCCGTAATTTATGCGATAAATTTCTAACATGCATAACGATGTAAATTGTCGTAAATAAGGGTTACTTACCCGAGATTCCATGATAGTATGCAAATCTAGGCTGTCTCGAGCTCTCGTTTGACGTCAATTGTCGAGCTACACAATTATATATTTTTTCGGGTAAATTTTCAGTCGAATATTAATCAAATTAAATATTTTGAAATTTAAATCGGTCAGTTTCAACCGCTTACCGGCTTACCTGTAGCTCGATTGCGTCACTGGAATTTTTTTTCCAATTTTTCCTCTTTTTCTTTTTCACTTTTTCTTTCCTTTTTTCTTCTTTTCTTTTTTTTTGGCTAAACCGGTCCGGTTCGGTTCAGCACAAAAGCTTCCTCACTGAACCGCCAACCGGTTTAGTCTTCCTTTGCCATTCCGGCATTGTCCGATCGATTCCCGGTGTGTCGCTGCCGCCGTTCGATGCGTCTTTGGTCGGGCAACCTTCATTTGGCCTCGGATTAGATCGAATCCTCGTCGATGGCCGCCATTTCTCCTCTCCTCTTTTCAGCTTCAACTTCGTCGATCTGTTGTTTCCTGCGCCGGTGGGGCGCATCGCCGGTTGCTGGTGGGTTGCGCTGTGCTGAGCAACATTTTTCGACTCTTCACCTGGCCGCTGGGTCGTCGGATACTCGCCGGTGCTCTTGTCTTCCTCGGGTCGGCTTCGTTTCGTCTTCGCGCGGGTTTCCTCTTCAGTTTTCAATTTCTAATTTCTTTTCTTTTTTATTTATAATTGATTTTAATATTATTTTAATCATTAAAATAATATAAAAAATCCCAAAATATCTCAAAAAATCATATTTTATTCATTTAACCAATTAAATGAATTTATCTGTCTTATTTTGTCTTTCTAGTATATTTTTCAAATATTTTTGGGATAATTTTTCGATGTGAAAATTTCTATTAATTCTAATAAATTCATATCTTGATCAATTGGACTCGAAATTTAATTATTTCTTCTTTATTGATCAAGATTTCTCAAATCCATATTTTTAATGAAATTTTCTTATCGAATTTATACCAGATTTTGATCTTTTGACCGTTTTACCCTTGCATGTGTTCGGGACCAAACCAACACAACTTTCCTTCACGAACACTCACTCATTTCGTGTTTTAAATCCTTATCTCCAATCTGAATGGTCCGAATCTCATTCGTTTAATCTGTGACCATTTTAATTCTTCATTTGATCTTTAAATGCATTCGAGAATTTTTTTTATTCATCCCCTTTGCATTTTTCATTCATATACAAGTCTTCTTATGATTCAATTTACATAAAACCATGTTTACATTATTTGAATCATAAGAAATTACAATAAAAATCGGGTCTTACAGTTTTACTTATAAGTACTCCAATGACAGACAATGTAATGACGGAGTATGTACGTAAGGATTATAAGTTAAAAGTAGGGAAGAAGGTGTAATGACCTGTAACGACCCTTGACCCTTGAAATTCGGGGGAATTTTTTTTTTTTGAATTTAATTTACCCACTTATTCCCTTATTCACTTAGGTTGTATTCCTGTGCAGTGTCAAAACACTTTTCCTAATTCTTTACCTGTGATTATAATTAATTTACATACTTTGACCTATAAGGCCGATAGAAATTTAGGCAGCATAACGACTTATATATGAGCCTACTCACCTGCAATTCAGTTGTTTTAACAATCCTAGATACTACCAAGCATGCTTTCCAACAATCCTAGATATCCACAACTACCAAGCATACTTTCCAAATCAACATTTACAACTCAATACATCTATATCGATTAATATCAATCATCTTACAACCTAATCCCAAGAATCATATTCTTTACATCGTTTTCGTACAAATTACATCCCAACGAAATATTTTCAATATATGTCTGTGCATACTAGTATGTCTAGTAAAGGAATGTAATCGTATACCTTTGTTGCGTGTACAAAAAGTAGCCTAGGGTAGCTCTTTCCCACAACCTACATCGTGTACGCGGCAGGTAGCGCCCACAGATCACTGCAATGGTCTGAGAGGTAGAGGGGTGAGTTTTTGGGGAAAAGCCCAGTGAGATAATACTCTTAAAGCGGTTTTGATATATAAAAGCATGTGAAATCGTTCATAGAGCCAAACTTTAATGAAATACATAAATTGTCATTTCATGCATAATCATCATAAAAATCATAAAGCATGCGTGTCTTTAAACAAATGACATGCTTAACCATTTTACAACTTTTCATTGTTCATGAATGAGTTCTTAAAACCATCGGGTTCATAAACGTTTTGTAAACATTTCATATACCTTTCGTAAACATAATCATCATAAAAAGTCATAAAGCATGCGTGTCTTTAAAACAAATAACATGCTTAACCATTTTACAACTTTTCATAAACCTTTCATGAACATTTCATAATCATTTCGTAAACATTTCATGAATATTTCATAATCATTTCGTAAACATTTCATGAATATTTCATAATCATTTCATGAAGCATATCGGTCGTAACCAATAATCGTATATATCATGAAAACACATATTCATTCATCATAGTCGATTTTCATAATCAAATTGAGGAGACTAGGCTATAACTAAGTCATGTGATACGTGCCATTTTTCGAAGAGAGTCATCATACCTATGGCCATGGTAAGGGGGGCTGTAGACTGGATCAGGTTCGTACAGTAATAATAATTATAAACACGGGTAATATCTTCTTATTTCTTATCATATACTAGCACATAGCTAGGGCACCTATGGCACTCACCGTACAGGGAACATTCATGCGTGCTGCGCGGGCACGAGATACTACCAAAACATCATCATAAACCACCAGTAGCACGACATCTTCCACACAGGTTGAGTCAAGTGCTAAAGGGGCCAACGTATCGGCACCCAAGTGGTGTAGCCGGAACACCACAAGAAGTAACCATGCATGAAGCCTATAGTCTCAAAACAGAGTTTCTAAAATCTTTCTTGGGTTTTATAACTCATATCGAGTAATAAAATCGAATTCCTTGAAATCTGAAAACTCTTTCATAAAATAGAAAGACTATGTGGCACTTTGTTCCTGTAGGACTCAAGAGATGGCCCCCATAATCCCCTTTCGAAAATAAATTTCTTTTCTTAAATACTTTTGAAATTGTCGAAAGTTTCTTTAACAATATGGATATAAAAACATAAATAAATGTAAAGCATCCATATGTTTCATACCTTAGGAAAAATTCATTTCACAACATGGAAGGTACTCGGGGAATATAAAATAAATTAAAACATGCATCGTAAACAGTTTCACAAGTATGAAAGCATTAATAAATCACTTCAAATCATATGCTCTTTTATAAAATCATTTATCGGTGAAACAAGAACGCATTATCAGAACTAAGTTAAATAGTACCCCTTACCTCGATTTATCGAAAAATCTCGAATTCAAGTAATGACGCCTCCTAGCACCTCCTTTAATTCTTTCTACAATTCACCTACACCGAAATTGTTTACTTAGCATCCTATTCATGTGAATCATCCGAATTGCGTTAAAATCGTAACCTATTCGTTACTACTGCGTGTGTACGTATTATTATACATACCTAGGCCAACACGCACGTTTATATATTTTCTTTGCTACTTATATATTTTGTACATACAAATATTAATCATACACATTTTCTATTATATGCACATAAATAAATAAGTATATATATATATACAAATACTCCTATATATATATATATATCTATATATATATATATATCGTCATTGGTTTTCATTTTTTTTCCTTATCACATGTATATATCCTTGTATGTTCCTATACTAACATATCCATTCTTTATATACACCTTTATGTATACACCCAAATATATATATATATATATATATATATATATATATATATATATATATATTTTCACATAAATACATATATATATATATTATTATTTCTTGTTTCCATTGTTCAATATCACAATAATTATTCATTTGTCTACTTCTCATCTTTCCCATTTATTCTCCATATCTAATCTAATTTACCTTATCATACTTATACACAATCACATATATATACATGTACAATTAAATATACATATATACATATAGATTTTTACCTCTTTTCTCTTCAAATTTCCAGCTTGCTTTTCTTCTCTTTTTTTTTTTTTTGCGTGTGCAGTCCCCTGCTTCCCTGCCTCACGGTTTTCTCCTTCAATTCAGCTTCAATTCCTTTCTCCCTCAGCTTTCGGTCTGCCACTATCTAGTTCCACTTCCTTTTCTCCCTTAGCTCTCAGTTCCCAGCTTCATTTCCTTCTGGTTCGGTCTCCCCTGCAGCCTCTTGATTTCTAGCCTCCTCCCTTTGGTCTCCCTTTCTTCTCCCCTGCCTCTAGGTTCCAGCCTTTCTTTTCCGATCAGCTTTAGCTTCGGCCTACTTCAGTTCTGTTTCAAGTTCTTTTCCTGTCACGACCCAAACTACCCAAAAATCAGAGTTAATTTTTTCGCGTTTTGTTATTTTTATTACTTAAATTCTTACCTGTCTTCTGATCGTGACCACACTCCACTAATAATTGGGCTGTGCGTCAATGCCAGTCCCACCATACATTTACCATGTAACTTATTTCTTCTCCAGTCATTTATAAAATGTCTACAATATTTATACATCCCCTAAAGACACTTACAAACATGTTACTGTGCTATGCTTATGTAGATACAATATGTACAAGTGTATATACCTTATGTTGATGGGCAGCAGTGGATATCCAGAATGCAGTACTGAGTCGCCTCAACTTCAACTGGAGATTATCTGTGGGAGAAAATGAAAGGGGTGAGCACATCAAGCTCAGTAAGGCAATCCTACGAACAAGTAGGTAACCATACTACCTACATGAACGTGGTGCCATGCATAAACCACCCTTTCTCCACACATTTTAAAACAGATGATATGAGTTATGATGTTATGTAAATCAAGTTTGCACGAAAAATTCAACATGCAATTATTTCAAATCATTTCTTTCTCATTTAAAAATTTCACAATAAGGTCAGGACTCGACCCCTCCTTCAGGTGATCCTGACTCACACAAAATCATGAAAATCGGTATACATCACACATGGGTTTAAAAAGCATGGAAATAACCATCATGCACATTTAATTAAAAACCCAGTTTAAATCATCAAAATCGTCGACATGCGAGACGAGGCAATATCTATATAACGGCAATAACCAGGACTGGCCATATGTGTCCTCGTGAGTCCCTCTAGCTTCACGGATCCCAGTGTGCGAGGTCTCACCCTGATCGAGAACCGCCCGGGAGGTGGGTCAATCCAACCCGTCAGTCTTATCCGATCTCACGTATCCGAAGATGCCGTATCCGAAGATACCCCGTATCACAAAGATACCGTATCCGAAGATACCCCATGGTACATCGTACTCCATGCTACTTGCACGATACATCGTACTCCATGGACCCATATCACTCTAGGTACTCCAGCCCAAATGGCCTGCTTCCCACAGAGAGGTTTTGTTTCTCAATACTCATGCCACGTCTCAAAACGCACGTACGAGCCTATTTAATCGGTGACACACAGTCTACCCGATGCTCCAAGCACGGCTCATCGCATGTTCTCATAAAATCAGTACGAGCGATGCTCAGCACTCTCATCAAATCAAGTAAAATCAGCAGAGCCCGCTTTACATCCCCACAAGGCCGCCAACCTCATCCCTCACTCTCACCCCACTTACGAGGTCTTTTGAGCCTGTTGGGCCTTTTGGCTAACTCTAAGGGCAGACAGCGCTACTCCACAAATCCAATAAAACTAGTTGTCACGCCCCGAAAATGCAAAAAATAGGGCTAATTTAAAACTTTTTACTCATTAATTCACAATTAAGAGTGCATTCCTGTGCAGTGTCATACATCATCATAATTATTATGCCTCAGGATCTCATCACTAGGATTTAAATATCATATCAAATACATTAATCCATCTCAAGTTAATTAATCCTAACACATCCCATATAATGTTATACATCGAGTGTCTGCAATTACAATAATAGTCTGGGTACATGAAAAGATAAATATACCTCAAAGTACAAAATATATAGCCTGGACCTCGAATCCTCCACTAGCCACTACTCTGTACGTCGCAGGGAAGTCCTTATTCACTTGAAGAACTCTGGGGGGAAAGAAAAACAGGGTGAGCTTCTAAATCGCTCAGTAAAGGGGGTAATGAACTCATTTCATAAACCAAAATGCACATCACAAAAGGTTTATTTGTATGTGAAACTCATTTGAAAACCATAGCATGAAAGTACTCAAAACGACACTCTCATGTGTCAAGTCATGGGAAAACATGAAGTAAAAGGCTCACTCTAGAGCAATAACAAAGCATGTGAAAACAATGCGTTAAACGCTTTCTCAAATACGTGATAAAATCACAGTAAAAATAATGCACGTGGCACAGCCACTAAACACGCGTGGCATAGCCACTGATTTAATTTCTCACGTGGCATAGCCACAAAACACACGTGGCAAAGCCACTGATTTAATTTCTCGCGTGGCATAGCCACAAAATAGGGTTTCTCAACGTGGCACAGCCACCAATGGGGTATAACGTGGCACAACCACCAATAGGGTTTTCTCATCGTGGCACAGCCACCAATGGGGTTTCTCAACGTGGCACAGCCACCAATTTTACGTGGCATAGCCACAGAATAGGTTATTCTCACGTTACCAGAACGGAGAAGAATTCGGGCTTACATGCTACTAGAGCAATGCCCGGTGTGTACTCACAACTACATACCCAAGTCTTATCACATAAGACAGGTTTGCCTTCACGTAGAACTCGTAATGGTTTTTCTCTCATAAAACTCATTTAAAAATCGTTTTGTACTCAACACAAAACATAATAAAACCGAGTTCCAACCGGCAAAGCACACGCACACATTTTTCAAATCTCAATATTGCCTTAACGTAGAACCCAGTTATAAACTCATAAAACATTGGGTTCCAACCGGCTATAAAAATCGTGTGCAATTATATCTCAACACAAAACACTCAACATGCTTGTTTTATAAACCACAATTCATGCTAAAATAGTTTACAATTCACATACACAAATGGTTTAGATTTCCCTTACCTCTTTGCACCTCGTATAGTGCAATCGTTTCCCCCGTATCACGGACTAGCCTCGTATTCCACTCTGGAACTCTCGAGCTGTCCAAACGATGTTAAAACATCAATACTCAATTATCTCATAACCCTCAATTCTCAAAATCGAGCATAATTGCTCATAACACCTCAAATCTCTTGATTTCTCGTAACTCAACCCTAAACTACAACCTCATTCACAATATCTCAATGTCCTACATTCCTCATGCCAATTATCTAGGCTAATTCTCCACATTGTCTATATTTCCATTTACAGCATAAATTCTCAAAATTACCAAAATTATCAAATATCTACATTACTCCAACTACATTGCAATTTCATCAATCCCTAATCCTTTCTCAACTATTTCAACGCAATGACAACCACCAATAGCATCAAAATCAGCTCAAATATCAAGATCGAGGTTTAGAAATTACCCAAAGCTTGTGAGACGCACAACTCACGCCTCGATCCGATTCGTCCTTCGATTTCCAAGTATGTTGTTCTCCCTTTGATGAGTAACAACTTTCCTTGTTGCCACAACAGCTGATTCGATCAAAAATGAGGGATTTGGATGAGTGAGAAAGTTAGGTTTTCGGAAAAATAGGGGTTGGAAGAGAGAGAAAGTGAAATTGCAGGAGAAAACACGGGTTCCTTATATAGGCTGGAGGTAGGAGATCGATCTGCCTCTTGATGAGATCGATCTGATTTTGAAATTTGAGGACGATCTGGGAAATTTTATGCCTAGGAGATCGATCTGTCGAGGGGTGAGATCGATCTCTTTATGGCTTTATGAGATCGATCTGCTCCTAAGGAGATCGATCTTCTCCCCAAACAGAATCATTTGGAGATCGATCTCTTCCTCATGAGATCGATCCTTTCTCAAACAGAATCATTTGGAGATCGATCTCTTCCTCATGAGATCGATCTTCTCTCAAACAGATTCATAAGGAGATCGATCCTCTTCCATTGGAGATCGATCTGCTCCTTAAATTTCTCCTTCCTTGTCGTTTATAACTCACCAGATCGATCTCTCCTTCTCCCAGATCGATCTGTCCTCATAGTTCATGCTTATTTTACACACTTAACATATAAATCTCCAATTATAATTCCCACAATTTACTTAGCTCAATAAATTACACTTCGAATTCTTATTACATCAATAAAATATATCTGAAATTCTCAGATCTCACATCCTCCCCACCTTAAAAAGAATTTGGTCCTCCAAATTCAACTCAACTAGTCAAATAGATGGGGGTATTTCTCCTTCATGAGACTCTCTAGTTCCCACGTTGCCTCTTCCCTTGAGTGATGTTTCCACAAAACTTTCACTAATGGGATGCTCTTGGTTCTCAGTACCTTCTCCTTTCTATCGAGAATCCGGACAGGTTCCTCAGTGTAGCTCATATCCTCTTGAATGTCCATCTCGTCATACTCTATGACATGAGAAGGGTTCGGGTGGTACTTCCTCAACATAGACACATGAAAAACGTTGTGTATTCCGGACATCTGTGGGGGTAATGCCAATCTGTAGGCTACTTCTCCCACTCTCTCAAGAATCTCGAATGGTCCTATGTATCGAGGACTCAATTTTCCTTTCTTCCCAAATCGCATGATACCCTTGCTCGGTGATACTCTCAGAAATACTGCATCACCAACATCAAACTCAAGTGGCCGTCTACGCGCATCCGCGTAGCTTTTCTGTCTACTCTGTGCAGCCCGTAACCTCTCACATATGAGTTTCACACTCTGTACGGCTTGCTCAACAAGCTCGGGAGCATTTATCTTTCTGTCACCGACCTCTTCCCAAGCTACAGGGGATCTACACCTCCTACCATATAGAGCCTCAAAAGGTGCCATTCCAATACTCGCATGATAGATGTTATTGTACGCAAACTCTGCTAGGGGCAGGTGATCATCCCATGATCCCTTAAAATCCATCGTACACGCCCTCAACATATCCTCCAGGGTCTGAATAGTCCTCTCTGACTGACCATCTGTCTGAGGATGATAGGCGGTACTAAAACTCAATCGAGATCCCATGGACTCCTGAAATTGGGTCTAAAATCTGGAAGTAAACCGGGAATCTCTATCAGAAGTAATACTCACTGGAGCCCCATGTAATCTAGCTATCTCGCTGACATACAGTTCAGCTAAGGCATCCACAGTATCTGTGCTCTTGATGGCAAGGAAGTGGGCACTCTTGGTCAATCTATCCACAATGACCCATATCGGGTCACGACCTCTCCGGGTCCTCGGTAAACCCATAATAAAGTCCATAGTGACATGCTCCCATTTCCATGTAGGTATAGGTAAGGGCTGTAGTAGTCCTCCGGGCTTCCGATGCTCAGCTTTCACTTGCTGGCATACTAAACACCTGGCCACATACTCTGCCACGTCTCGCTTCATACCACTCCACCAATACACCTTTCTCAAGTCTCGGTACATCTTAGTACTTCCTGGGTGCATGGTGTATCGCGAGCAGTGGGATTCTCTCAGTATCTGTCTCTTCAGGGTATCATCGTCCGGTACACAAATCCGTCCACTGAATCTCAACAATCCATCCTCACTGATGGTGAGATCCGACTGCGAACTCTGCTCAGCTTGGCTAACCATATCTATTAATCTCTGATCACTGCGCTGCCCAGTTCTAATCTAATCCATGATCCTGGGCTCTATCCGCAAGCTAGCCAAAAATTCAGTCTCTACCTCTTTAACTCTGATCCGAAGTTCGGTGAACTGCTCTAACAAATCCCATTCCCTGATCATCATAGCAGATATCATACTCTTCCTGCTCAGGCATCAGCAACCACATTCGCCTTACCCGGATGATAAAGAATCTCACAGTCGTAATCCTTAAGGAGTTCCATCCATCTCCTTTGTCTCATGTTTAACTCTTTCTGATCAAAGAGATATCTCAAACTCTTGTGATCAGTGAAAATCTAGAATCTTTCCCCATATAAATAATGTCGCCAGATCTTCAAAGCAAATACCACAGCGGCTAACTCCAAATCATGCGTGGGGTAATTTCGCTCATGGTCCTTCAACTGTCGCGATTCGTATGCGACCACTCTTCCGTGCTGCATAAGCACACACCCCAATCCTTGGTGAGATGCATCACTATACACCGAGAATCCTCCTGATCCCTCAGGAATAGTTAACACAGGTGCCGCTGTCAATCTCCTCTTTAATTCCTGAAAACTGAGCTCACATTAATCAATCCATACAAATAGAGTCTCTTTGCGCGTGAGCTTAGTCAAAGGGGCGGCAATCCTGGAAAATCCTTTCACAAATCTCTTGTACTACCCTGCCAAACCAAGGAAGCTTCGTATCTTAGTCACTGTCCTCGGTCTGTCCCAATTAAGCATAGCCTCCACCTTGCTTGGGTCCACTGATACTCCTTCCTCTGAGACTATATGCCTAAGAAAAGCTATCCGGTTCAGCCAAAACTCACACTTACTAAGCTTTCCGTACAATTGCTTATCTCGGAGTATCTGAAGTACTAACCACAAATGCTGTGCATGCTCCTTATACGACCGAGAGTACACCAGGATATCATCAATAAAGACTATCACAAACTTATCCAGATAGTCTCTGAACACCTCGTTCATCAATCTCATAAATGCTGCAGGGGCGTTCGTCAATCCAAAGGACATCACCAGAAATTCGTAATGGCCATACCTTGTCCTGAAGGCCGTCTTTGAAATATCTTCTTCCTTGATCCTCAATTGGTGATAGCCCGATCTCAAATCAATCTTAGAAAAGACTGATGCCCCTCTCAGCTGATCAAGTAGATCATCAATCCTGGGTAGTGGGTATTTATTCTTCATCGTGGCTTTATTCAACAGCCGGTAGTCTACGCATAATCTGAGACTACCATCCTTCTTCTTAACAAATAGTACTGGCGCTCCCCACGACGAAACACTGGGTTTAATAAACCCTTGATCCAATAACTCCTGTAGTTGTCTCTTCAATTCCTCAAGTTCCACTAATGCCATCCTGTAAGGAGGTTTAGAGATCGGCTGAGTATCTGGTACCAAATCAATGGTAAACTCCAGCTCTCTCTCTGGTGGTAAACCTGGCAATTCATCTGGGAAAACATCCAGAAATTCACAAACCACAGGTATATCCTCAATCCTCGGATGTTCCCGCTCATCGTCTGAGATGAGTGTCTCATAACCTTCACATGAATAATCATATTTAATATTCTCCAAAATAATGTTAAAATTCTCAAATTACTTACTAGAAATCCACATAATCATTCCCTCAATATCTCAATCGTACACTGTAAGGTTCAGGTAGGGAGAAAGTTACAATCTTAGTGTAGCAGTCTAAACTCACTCGATTGGTCGCCAACCAATCCATCCCCAGAATTACATCAAACCCATGTACATTCAACATGATTAGATCTGCTAACATCACTCTATCCCCCACCTTTATCTCACATCCTCTACAGATTAACTCAGTTCTCTGGGATTCACGCATAGGGGTATTTACATGTAGTATATATTCTAGAGGTTCAAACTTCAAGTTTAATCTACATGCAAAATGCTCAGAAATAAACGAATGCGTGGATCCTGAATCAATCAACACATGAGCCTCATAATTACAGACAGAGAGTGTACCTCTTATAGTTTCTGTCGAAGTGTCTGCGGTCTCCTTATCCAGGGCAAACACTCGTCCCTGTGCCACAGGTTTCTTCCCTTTCTCTGCCGCAGTGGCCCGTCTCCGGGGATCCACTCTCTGAGGCTGTTGTCTAGTGGGCTCCGGAGCATGTGGTATCTGAGGTTGGGGACAGTCCTTCACTCTGTGACCCATGTCACCACATCTAAAACATCCATGGATCGACCCAGTACAACTTCCTTCATGCGATCGGCCACAGTCTCTACAAAACCTTGTCTCCGGCCTGACATATCGAGGGGTCTCCTTGATAATAGGATAGGCTCTGGGTCTCTCCAATCTGTCCCTCTGCACCTCAATCCTTCCTCTTCTGAAGGAACCTCTCCGAGCCTCTGTTTGGAAAAGTGCTGACCTCTTGCCCTTATCTCTATTCACCGCTCTGAGCTCATTCTGGGATTGTACCATCTCAATCCCTCTTTCAATCTCTTGTGCTCGTCTCAGAGCATCTCCAAACTCAGTAATGCATAGCCCTATCAATCTATCTCTGATGACGGGCTTCAACCCATACACAAACTTCTCTGTGCGGAGTTCTTCACTCTTGAAGGTCTCTGGGTCATATCTCAATAGCGCTGTGAATTGGCTCTCATAGTCATCCACAGACATGTCACCCTGTACCAAACTCAAAAACTCGGCCTGTTTCTTTCTCTGAGCGGCCCGTGGTACATATTGGGTCCTAAAAGCTGTCTGAAACTCTTCCCAACCAATCACACCATGGTGGGACATCAAAATACCCTGGGTAATACCCCACCAATCTCGAGCTCTCCCCTTCAGCATATAGGCACTCATACTGACCCTCTCAGCATCGGTGCACCCCAGGATATCAAATATAATTCTTAATTCCGTCAACCACTCCTCAGCCTCCGTAGGATCCTTCTTTCCCTTAAGTGCGGGTGGATTCATCTTCAGAAAATCCCTTAGTTGGACCATGCTTCTATCCTCAGGCTGAGTGATGGGAGGCACTGGGGGTATGGGAGGTCCTTGTGGTGGTGTAGGGGTAGTATCTGAGGCATTAACTCCAAAGTGTTGCGCGAATAACGCTGCCATCTGCTCAAAACCTTGCCTCACATCGGTCTCAATCCGATTAAATCGAGAGTTAGGACTCTCTGGTTGTGGGACAGGTGGCGGAGGGGACTCTGCCTGCCTCCTCGAACGACCTCGTCGTTTACTCATTCTCTATCTCAACTCGTCTCCTGCGCGTACATATCACAATCGATTGAAATCTCAATCCTCAATTTCAGTTCATGACCAGACTATTACAGACACTTGGGATGTATTCTATTTCACTTAACCGACACTGACAGTACTAGACACCCTAAGCTCTGATACCAAGAAAACTCTGTCACGCCCCGAAAATGCGGAAAATAGGGCTAATTTAAAACTTTTTACTCATTAATTCACAATTAAGAGTGCATTCCTGTGCAGTGTCATACATCATCATAATTATTATGCCTCAGGATCTCATCACTAGGATTTAAATATCATATCAAATACATTAATCCATCTCAAGTTAATTAATCCTAACACATCCCATATAATGTTATACATCGAGTGTCTGCAATTACAATAATAGTCTGGGTACATGAAAAGATAAATATACCTCAAAGTACAAAATATATAGCCTGGACCTCGAATCCTCCACTGGCCACTACTCCGTACGTCGCAGGGAAGTCCTTATTCACTTGAAGAACTCTGGGGGGAAAGAAAAACAGGGTGAGCTTCTAAATCGCTCAGTAAAGGGGGTAATGAACTCATTTCATAAACCAAAATGCACATCACAAAAGGTTTATTTGTATGTGAAACTCATTTGAAAATCATAGCATGAAAGTACTCAAAACGACACTCTCATATGTCAAGTCATGGGAAAACATGAAGTAAAAGGCTCACTCTAGAGCAATAACAAAACATGTGAAAACAACGCGTTAAACGCTTTCTCAAATACGTGATAAAATCACAGTAAAAATAATGCACGTGGCACAGCCACTAAACACGCGTGGCATAGCCACTGATTTAATTTCTCACATGGCATAGCCACAAAACACACGTGGCAAAGCCACTGATTTAATTTCTCGCGTGGCATAGCCACAGAATAGGGTTTCTCAACGTGGCACAGCCACCAATGGGGTATAACGTGGCACAGCCACCAATGGGGTTTCTCAACATGGCACAGCCACCAATTTTACGTGGCATAGCCACAGAATAGGTTATTCTCACGTTACCAGAACGGAGAAGAATTCGGGCTTACATGCTACCAGAGCAATGCTCGGTGTGTACTCACAACTACACACCCAAGTCTTATCACATAAGACAGGTTTGCCTTCACGTAGAACTCGTAATGGTTTTTCTCTCATAAAACTCATTTAAAAATTGTTTTGTACTCAACACAAAACGTAATAAAACTGAGTTCCAACCGGCAAAGCACACGCACACATTTTTCAAATCTCAATATTGCCTTAACGTAGAACCCAGTTATAAACTCATAAAAACATTGGGTTCCAACCGGCTATAAAAATCGTGTGCAATTATATCTCAACACAAAACACTCAACATGCTTGTTTTATAAACCACAATTCATGCTAAAATAGTTTACAATTCACATACACAAATGGTTTAGATTTCCCTTACCTCTTTGCACCTCGTATAGTGCAATCGTTTCCCCCGTATCACGGACTAGCCTCGCATTCCACTCTGGAACTCCCGAGCTGTCCAAACGATGTTAAAACATCAATACTCAATTATCTCATAACCCTCAATTCTCAAAATCGAGCATAATTGCTCATAACACCTCAAATCTCTTGATTTCTCGTAACTCAACCCTAAACTACAACCTCATTCACAATATCTCAATGTCCTACATTCCTCATGCCAATTATCTAGGCTAATTCTCCACATTGTCTATATTTCCATTTACAGCACAAATTCTCAAAATTACCAAAATTATCAAATATCTACATTACTCCAACTACATTGCAATTTCATCAATCCCTAATCCTTTCTCAACTATTTCAACGCAATGACAACCACCAATAGCATCAAAATCAGCTCAAATATCAAGATCGAGGTTTAGAAATTACCCAAAGTTTGTGAGACGCAAAACTCACGCCTCGATCCGATTTGTCCTTCGATTTCCAAGTATGTTGTTCTCTCTTTGATGAGGAACAACTTTCCTTCTTGCCACAATAGCTGATTCGACCGGAAATGGGGGATTTGGATGAGTGAGAAAGTTAGGTTTTTGAAAAAATGGGGGTTGGAAGAGAGAGAAAGTGAAATTGCAGGAGAAAACACGGGTTCCTTATATAGGCTGGAGGTAGGAGATCGATCTGCCTCTTGATGAGATCGATCTGCGTTTGAAATTTGGGGACGATCTGGGAAATTTTATGCCTAGGAGATCAATCTGTCGAGGGGTGAGATCGATCTCTTTATGGCTTTATGAGATCGATCTGCTCCTAAGGAGATCGATCTGCTCCTAAGGAGATCGATCTTCTTCCCAAACAGAATCATTTGGAGATCGATCTCTTCCTCATGAGATCGATCCTTTCTCAAACAGAATCATTTGGAGATCGATCTCCTCCTCATGAGATCGATCTTCTCTCAAACAGATTCATAAGGAGATCGATCCTCTTCCATTGGAGATCAATCTGCTCCTTAAATTTCTCCTTCCTTGTCGTTTATAACTCACCAGATCGATCTCTCCTTCTCCCAGATCGATCTGTCCTCATAGTTCATGCTTATTTTACACACTTAACATATAAATCTCCAATTATAATTCCCACAATTTACTTAGCTCAATAAATTACACTTCGAATTCTTATTACATCAATAAAATATATCTGAAATTCTCAGATCTCACACTAGTGCGAGCTAGGCTCTAGCACTCTATATATAAATCACCTGAAAATCTTATAAAATCTGGTGCGAGTTAAACTCCAGCACCCTGTCACGAAAATCATGTGAAATCTGGTGCGAGTTAGACTCTAGCACCCATGCATGTAAAACTTTAGTGCGAGCTCTCGCTCCAGCACTAATGCATGCATAACACAAATCAAACATCGTGTGAGCTGAGCTCTAGCACGTCACATGTAAATAAAAACACGTAGTCGGCTCGGTTATCTCCAAATAGTTTTCACAGAAATTACATCGTTTAAGGTATGCAATGCTATGCATTTTTCTTTAAAAGTGAGCCAGTCTACTCATCCATGTGTTAAAATACCTCCAGAACGAGCAGGAACCTCTTGTCCTTGCTCCTCCCAATTTTTTCTAAATTTGTAAGTTCTACCCTTAACAAGGGTATTTTAGTAATTTGCCCATTCGAGGCACTAAAATTATTATTCAACCTCTAGACCCTTCAGATAAATTTTAAAGACTGCAAATGAACTTAAAATTGCGTAAAGTTACCTCTAGCAGTCCGTAGAATTCCCTTACCTTATTTTCCTGTCGAGTCTGACCTTTTCTTTTCCATTGTTATCTCGTCGCGTAGTCCGTTATGCTCCCAATCAAATGTCCGGAACTGCGTATAATTATTCCTCAGGTCAGATATTATACAATTTAATTGTATTTTCTATTTTCTAGGCTTAATTTAAATCATTGGGCCCATTTACCCCTATTGGGCCCATTTGCACCTTAATTGGCCTTAATCGGCCTTAAGCCCGTTTTCCACTTAATTTTCACTTTATCGAGGCCTATTGGGCTCACTGGGCCCACCAACAATTTATTGGGCCTCGTTCCAACCCCGAATAGCTAAATTTATTATTTACGACAATTTATCTAAATTTCCATAATTTAATTCAATTTATGCGGAATTTAAATTCATATCACGTATAACGATGTAAATTGTCGTAAATAAGGGTCACTTACCCGAGATTCCATGCTAGTATGAAATACGAGGCTGTCTCGAGCTGTCGTTGGATGCCAATTTGTCGAGCTACACAATTTCATAATTTTTCGGGTAAATTTTCAGTTGAAAATTAATTAAATAAAATATTTCAAAATTTAAATCGGTCAATTTGACCGCTTATCGACTTACCCGAAGCTCGATTGCATCACTGAAATTTTCCCAATTTTTTCTCTTTTTTTCTTTTTCCCTTTTTCTCCCTTTTTCCTTCTCTTTTTGGCTGAACCGGTTCAGTCCAGTTCGGACCGGTTCAGACCGTCGGTTCACTCCGGTTCGGTTCAGTTCAGTTTGGCCGGTTCAGTCCCCATTTGTTCATTCCGGTGCCGTCCGACCGATTCTCGATGCCTCACCACCGCCGTTCGACGCGTCTGCACCTGGACATCCAAGATCGGGCCTCGGCTGGAGTTGAAACGCAACCACCGCCGGCGAATCTTTCCTTCTCCCCCCGCGGCTGTCACCTCTCGATCCGACGGATTCCGACGGTTTCACCGGCCGATACTGGTTTCAAAAGAACCGGCTCCTCCTCCCGATCACACCAGTACCCGCCGTTCGAGCCCAGCTGCCGTGGATCGCCGGGACCAACTCCGTTTTCCCCACGGGTTTCTCTTCCTCCGTTCGGCGATCTCCGGCCTCCTTGGCGCGCGTCGCCGGTGCCAACAGCTTCGCCGGCCTCTCCTCTTCCTCCTTGACCCTTTGTCGGAGCCGTCGGTCGCCGGTGGCCGTGGGTCAGAGGAGCCACGCGCGGTCATCCTCTGTTTCTCTCTTCTCTTTCTCTCTCCCTGACATTTTCTGATCTGATCCCTTTTTTTTAAGATTCTTTTTTTTCTTTTTTTATTATTTTAATCATTCAAATACCTTAAAAATACCCAAATATCCCTTAAAATTATTATTTTATTCCAAATTAATTAATTTAATTTAATTTAATTTATTATATTTTAATCCTTTTTCGGGTATAATTCCTCCGTATTTTCGGGATATTGTCCCGAATGACTTTTCAGTATATTTTTCGATTATTTTCGGGATTATTTTTCCGAACTAAAAATCACGATTAATTCCCATAAATTCATATCTTGATCAATTTAACCCGAAATAAATTTATTTCTCCTTTATTGACCAAGATTTCTCAAATCCATATTTTTAATTAAATTTTCTTATCGAAATTATACCGACCTTTGGTCTTTTGACCATTTTACCCTTGCACATGTTCGAGAATTAATTCAGTCAAACTTTCCTTCACGAACACTAATTCATTTCATATTTTAATTAAATTCGGGTCTTACATTTCCAGCCTTGGTCTTTTCTTCAAATCCTTCTCGATCTACTGCAACTTCTTCCAGCTTTCGATTTCCTCTTCCTTTTTTTTTTCTTCGGTTTGCTCTGCTTCTCGATCAGCTGCTGTTTTCCAGCCCTCTCCTCTTCGGTTCTCAGTTTTCCAGCTCCAATCCTCCTGGTTCAGTCCGGTAGCAACTCCTTCGACCTTCTTCTTCTTTTCTCTCTTTTCCTTCTTCCTCCCTCTCCTTCTTCTTCCTCTTTTCCTTTCCTTCTTCTCTAGCCGAGCAATCTTCCTCCTCTCCTCTTCTTCTTCCTCTTTTCTTCTTCCTTTCCTTTCTCTTTTCTCTCCTGGCTAACAGCCTTCCTTCTCTTCTTTCGCTTCCTTTCTTTTCTTTCTCCTTCTTCTCCAGCCGACCAACCCCTTTCTCCTCTTCCCTTCTTTTCTTTTCCTTCTTCTTTCTCCTCTTCTTCTTTCCTGGTTTTTTTTTTTCGCCCAGCTCCCTCTGTTTTTCAAAAGCTACTATTTGTTTCTTTTGTTTTCTAGGTGTGCGGGATTGGCTTCTTTTTGAAGCCAATTTCGTACACCATTTTGTTCATATATAATAATAATATTATATATATATATTATTTTTATATTAACACCTATACATTAAATTAATATATGTTTATACATTATATTAATATACATATACATTAGATGTTTGTTAATTGTTAGTGTTGTTATTATTTTTATTTTATTTGTCTCATGTTTTATTTATTTATTAACACTTATACATTTCATAGTATATATATCTATATATATATATATATATATATATATTTGTTATATATATTGATAATTCTATATTTTTAGAATTATTTGTGCTAAATTTCCTAATTAATTATTTAAATCTCCAATTTATTTTGTTAATTATCCCCTTTATTTAATTTAAATTCTCATACTTGCAGATAAATTAAATCCGGATGAATTTTGAATATTTTGGTAGAAAATGGGTCGACATTGAGCTAAAATCGAGATTGTACCACGCGAACAACACGAGCTTAGCACATCCAATTGGACAAAAAGACAGATGACATGAAAATATTATTTTTCAAGGAGCCAATGGTGTGAAGACAAGTGGCCAAACAATGCCAACTCATCTAGGATTAAAAAAAGAAAATTACAATTGTATCCCTAAGTGTGTGTATAAATAGAGTATGATGGCAATTGAAAAAGGGGAGCCTAGGTTAGAATAGAGGTGAATTAGGGTAGAATAGTTTTAGGGTTTATTTTAGGATTTATTGTTTTTAAGTTTTTTCTTTTTTCGATAACCACTATTGTTATATTACTATTCATGTTAACTTTTATTTTCATGCAAAATTTGTGTTCATTTCTAGTTCTTTGATTTATTTATTTTTTTTACATTAATGAATGGTTATTATTTCTATTTCTTTTCTTCTTGGTTTTGTTAAAATTCCAATCCTTTATTTTTTTATTCTCGGTTTTCAAGAAAGGTTTTAAATTTTTTTAGTTGTTATCCGCGGGTTGCTTAGTATGTGGTTTCATTCTTCCATTTTGATTCAGACTTATGATTTCAATGGGGCAACCGAGTATTGTAAGAGAAAGTATATAGCTGGTGACAGTGGCTAAGCATTCTCTCCTTGCTCCATTGCATCCATTTCCTTGAGGATCATTTAGTTAGTTGTTTTCGAATCATTAACTTTACAATTACTATGTATCTCCTTATGTTTTTTTTCTGCTATTTAAAGTCTTTATTGCTGTTTGTGTATGTCTCGGGCTTCCTCGTTTTATGGTGTTGTGAAGGCTGGATAGAAGTGAAAAGCTTGCTGGTTGCTAGTCCAAACAGCAGCTACCCGAGGCCTTGCAGTAGCTGGTAGACAGCCTCCTTATTTTCGAAGAGCAGAGCATCACAGCCTCACCTCTCGGTTTCATTCTAAGTTGCCTATTTCATTTTTGTTTGTTGTTCTAAGCTTTTATTAGAAGCATCATTTCTGGTTTATAGCATTTTTATTGGGAGGTTGTAAAGGACTGAGAACCATAAATCAACCTCTGTTACACTCTGTTTTTGAAGTTTTACACTGTTCATTCCCATTGCATGCTTTATTTTGCATTAATCTAAGTAATCAGTAGTTGCAAGTTTATCAATGTGTGCAGTCGTTATTACCGAACCACTGTAAATGCCATTGGGCATGGATGTGTAGGCTGCAGCTAACGTTTTGGACAACCCAAGAGCAGTGCATCACCAGCAGCACCTGGAAATGGAGAGCAAAGCTGGGCATGCAAGATGACAAGCGGTAACAGCAGCTGGGCAGGACAGTGTAGCAGAGGCAATAGTAGCACCTGGGTGCAGGAGCAGACGGACAAAAATAAACCAGCCGCCTGGAGCAGAAGCACTAGACCGTGGAACAGCAGCTGAAGCAGGTCGAGAACAGTGGCCTGTGCAGTAGCCTGGACAAACCGTGAGCACTGCCTGGAGCAGGACAGATTCGAGAGCAGCCTGGAGCAATTGGAACAGAGGACAAAATCGTGCGGCTTCAGCAGCAAACCGAGAGCGCAGGACCAGCACAGCACTGAGCAAACTAGGATAAAATTCTGCTGAAGAAGACATGTGAACAGTGTAGTATCGGGACCTCTTGCTGGGCAGAAACGGTTAAGGCCATGTTTGGCCATAGTTCAATTTAGTCATGTTTTAGTTTAATGCGTCATTAGTATTTTCATGCATTTGTTAGTTGTTAGTTAGTTTAGTCAATTATAATGGTAGGTTAGTTTTATTATTTTTGCATGTTAATTTGTAATGTTAATTTTAGTTAGTAGTTAATTTTATATTAAATGTTTTAGGATTTTATTTTAGTTTAGTTGCATTTAGAATTTGATTCAAGCATTTTTAATTTAGTCTTTATTTTCATTAAATTTTAGTTTACTTTAAATTGCATTTTAATTAGTTTACTTATATGCATTTTTATTTTAAGTTTGTTTAAAGTTTAGTTTAATTAAATTTTATTGATTTATTTTCATATTTGCATTTTATTTTAATTGCATTAATTAATTTTAATTGTTTTAATTTTCTTTTATAGGTATTTTCTTTAATTGCTCGGAGTTCAGTAAGCAAATCTTAGTTCAGTTTTATTTCTTTATTTTTTAATGTTTATTGTTTTCAGTAAGTTTAGTTAGCCTAGTAGATCACCCCTTGCAACCTCATAATTTGCTAGGATATACTTAGGATAAGATTAACCGATAGTTAATTAGGCTGATCAACTTCTCTGTGGGACGATAATCTGGGACTCAAATCCCATTATTACTTGTACGACCCGTGCACTTGCGAACAATACCCTTAGGGCATGTCATATATATTATTATCCATCTATTTAAATGTCTAGTATATTTATATATACATACACCTATGTATATATATATCTATGTATACACATTTTCTTGTAAAATTATCCAAGGACATCATATCCATGCCTTCCATGAAATTCTCATTATTTTGAAAATGAAATATTATCGGGATTTCATCATTCCTCATAAATTTATGATACAATTTTCAACTAATAAATTAAAATTTTCCAATCCCTCTGTACTTGCATTGCTTTGTCACTCCCCGTATTTTCGGGTTCTCCGTCATTCACGGGCTTCTCGATTCCTATAGCCCTCGAGCCCTACAACGAATATTCACACTTCCATTAAAATTTATCATATTTTTTTTATTTTTTTATATAATCCAATCTAAATGTAGAAAATTTGTGGGGTTTACACGACCCGAATTTACGGACATTTCGATTGTGCTACAAGTCGATATTAGGTCATAATAATACTCAGTCTCATTAATTTTCTTTCTTCGTAATAAATTTAAATAAAATATGTTCACATTCCCCAGACACATCTTATATTTGCATTACTGTACTTACAAAAATTTTAGATACACCAGTACTTTTTTAAACCTGGGTATACCTTCGATACAGAAATACGCTCCTCGAAATCATAACTGTGCGAAATGCCTTACTAACGGAAGCGATCCCTGCTACAGAGGGACTCTGTGGAGGAAAGTAAGGGGGTGAGTTCAACATGCTCAGTAAGAAAAACCCCATAGCTGGTAGATAAATACACTACCTACAAAAAATATATATATATATATTTTTTATATTTGCCAAATCCAGAATATTTTCACAAAGTATACAAATGATTTGATAATTTCTCAGATACCAGAGTCAGAATTTGGAAAAATAGATTTAGTATCGGTAAAAGCACAAATACCAAGAACAGATTTTCAGAAACAGAACATGTATCGGTCATAAATTTAGCTACTGTTGTAAATCCAGAAAGTTTAAAGTTTTCTAGTAGAAAATAAACAGATTTCCAGATATCTCAGTTCAAGCTGAAAAATTAAGAAAAATATTTCAAATAAGCGAGACAAGGCATACATGCTATATCAGATATTAGAAATGACTATTGGTCAATGCCGGTGACTCTGGGCAATTCACTGATCAGGTGTGCAGGGATGTCAATTGCCGTGGGAGTGGTCAGCTACCCAAATGGCTCACAGATCAAAATGTCCGTAGACCAAAAACAGAATAAAAAACATGGTACATTGTACTCGTGGACCACAGATACAGAAACAGATACAGATACATAATAGACAGAAATGCAGCATGATCTCACCAACGCCTTTGTCTCAAAATCAGTACGAGACGGACCGTACGACACACAGTCAGTATGCGCTCAAGCACATATTATCAGAATAACTTATAACAGATAATTTTTCCTTAAATCACATATAAATTCAATTGTTTCATGAAACCATTCAAAACAGGCTGACTAGCCCTTTTTGGGATAAAATCTCATAAAACAGTCTATGAAAATTCAAATTTAAGAATTTTCGATATTTAAAATAGAATTCAAGACATATCAGAATCTATGCAAACCATTTAAATTCAATCCGTAAAAATTAGGTTGTTCAACTAGGCTAAAATCTCTAATTTTCAGAGTCGTAAAATTTAGCCTAAGTTTTTCGGTAATTTTGGTACTATGAAATTTAGCCTAAATTTTATATCTACAAATATTCAAAAATTACACATATTTATCTCTAGCAGCGACAAGAATTTTTCTTACCTCAGTGTTTGTCTGTAGTCCTCATTGCCTCAACATTGTGAGTTGGCAGGTTCGATCAGCTTGGTTTATTTCCTCCAAATTTTTGTACTAGTATTTCCAAATTTTCGAACCGATATTTTTTAACAATCTTTTCCCCGAGTTTTTTCCCAAATTCTCGGTGTATTTCTTTTTTTCCATTCTAAATATTCTTATATATATATATATCATCTTATATATATATTCATCTATATAATACTTTTCTTTTCTTTTCTTTTCTTTTTTTTTAAATCCATTATCTTTTCCCGCCATTTTTCTTTTCTCCTTCGTTTCTTCTTTTCTTTCTTCTTCAGTTCAGTTTACATAACTACTGTTTATCATCACCAGCCACAATTTCTATCTCTTCACCATCTCTTCCTCGTTGTCATCCAGCCTCCTTCGTCGCTAGTCTTCTTTTCCATCCTCCAACTCCTACCCAAGGCTCATCCCTTGTTCACGGTCGTCTCCCTCCCCCTCGGTGCTGCCCATTATCACCTTTCTCGGTCCTTTGCCTTGGTCCACTATGTTCTGTTTTCAGCCTTCTTATCGGCTTTTTATTTTTTTCTACCATGCACACCTTGTTTTAGCTTACTCCCACCACCACCATCATCAATCTTCTCTCTTGGTTTTCGCCCTCACCTTTTTTGTTTTCTTCTTTTTTACTGTTCCCTGATTCTGTTTCATCACTTTAATTGTTTTTCTTCTTCACCGAGAGGTATTTTGCCTCACATGTGTCTTCCTATCCTTTCCGACCACCTTCCTCACTATTCTTCTTCTCCTGCTACCAACGTCTCTTATATTTCCCCCTTGCCACCACTGTTCCAGTACCACCTTCCCAGCTCCCATGTTCATCTCTGTTTCTTATCGTCTGTGTTACGATCTCTCCCTCAAGCTCCCCTCAGCCCTCTGCTTCCTAGTCACCCATGCAGGCTTCTATTTCTTCTATTCTCGAGGTGCCTAGACAGTCTCGATAATCCCCTCCTTCTCCTTCAACCTCGCTTGGTTCCAGTTTACTTCCATCGCTTGTTTACACTTCTGCCTCACTTACTCTCTCTCGACTAGTCTCTCGGCTTCATCAGTTTCATGTTTCATTTTCCTGACAGCCCAACATCTCCTTGGTTTTCCTCTTTCTTATACTGCTAGCAGAGTCTACGTACTTCGTTTATATATGTATAATATATTTATATGTTCATTTCAACACCCCAACTGCTCCCATATCATTTTTTTTCCACTGAATGGTACCCGTTTAGCTTACATCGCACACCACTTTCTTTTCTCTTTAGTCTGCTTCAGCTTCAGCCATTCCTTCCATTACCTACTTCAGATTTTCTTTTCCCTTTTCACGTTTCCCTTGTCTTGCCAAGTTACCACCATCACTCACATTTCCCATCACTCTTCCACTTCAATTTCTCTTCTTTATGTCGGTCCGTTGGTCATTTCCCTGCTTCTTCCTTTTATTCACTGAACACACTCACACTTCCTCAATTAATTTTGTGCTTTTATACAGATATATGTGTATAAATATATCATATGTACAAATGGTGGGGGCTCAGTGTGTAGATTACATGCCCATTTATGTAACCTTATGTATATACTTGGATATATATATATATATATATACCTATGCAGTTACACCTATATACATGTATATACATATCTTGTATTTGATAGATTTCTTGAGTAATATGTGTAAAATTAATCGAATTTTATTTCTACTTCCTATATATATATATATATATACATTCATTCCTGGAGTTAATATATTTTTTAACTGGATTAATTCTCCCAAGTCTCACTATGGAATGATATAATTTTAATTTAAATCTTTGACTAATGGGATAAAATCTTTAATCTCGATGATTAATTTATTAATCATGCATAAAACCAAGTACATGTCGGACGATCTCATCCTATTAACTATGAAGGACTTCGATATAATACTAGGAATAGATTAGTTAGCTGCAAACTATGCTATTTTAGACTGTTATGCTAAGACAGTAATGTTTTCCATCCCTGAAAAGTATGTTGTAAGATTTGAAAAGTAATAAAGAAGTAGTAAATTATTTCTAAGGGTGTGTGATTTTACTAACGAATGTAATAATAATGTGTTTATGGTTTTATCACTTATATGGTTAACTTAGATAAGGTGTACCCAGATATAGCTGACATCCCAGTGGTTAGAGAATTCCCCGATGTCTTTTCGAAAGAATGACCAGGATTGCCACCAGACAGAGAAGTGAAATTGTGTATTGATTTGGTGCCTGGAACTGAATCGATATCCAAGCCACCGTATAGAATGGCTCCGATTGAGTTGGAAGAGCTAAAGAAACAATTGCAAAAGTTGTTGGACAAGGGGTTCATTAGACCGAGTGTATCACCTTGGGGAGCACCGGTTCCGTTTGTAAGGAAAAAAGATGGGAGTCTTCGACTTTGTATAGATTATCGATTGTTGAACAAGGCTACCATCAAAAATAAGTATCCCCTCCCACGGATAGATGATCTATTGGATTAGTTGCAAGGAGCACAGATCTTTTCGAAGATTCATATGAGGTCTGTGTATCATAAATTGAGGATTCAGAGTGGAGATGTGCCTAAGACAACATTTCAGACCCGTTATGGCCATTTTGAGTTTTTGGTTATGCTATTTGGGTTGACGAATGCTCCTGCAGTGTTTATGGCTTTAATGAATGATGTGTTTAAGCCATACCTGGACAGGTTTGTGATTGTCTTTATAGATGACATACCGATATATTTGAAGTCTAAGGAAGAGCATGAGCAGCATTTGAGAACAGTGTTACAGACCCTACGAGATCAGGAGCTGTATGCTAAACTCAATAAGTGTGATTTTTGGCTGAGTGAGATATCATTTTTGGGTCACGTAGTCTCGAGAGACGGTATATCAGTGGATCCATCCAAAATAAAGGCAGTGATACAGTGAAAAGACCCAAGACAGTTTTAAAAATTTACAATTTTTTGGGTTTAGCAGGTTATTACCGACGGTTTGTCGAGGGATTCTCTAAGCTGGCTACTCCGTTGACACATCACACTCGAAAAAATGTGGCATTTGAGTGGGATGATAAGTGTGAAAGTAGTTTTTAAGAGCTAAAGCACAGACTGACCATCGCACCTATTCTCACCATACCCAGCAGCTCAAGAGGTTACTCAATGTATATAGATGCCTCAAGACAAGGAGTGGGCTATGTGTTGATGCAGGACGGGAAGGTAGTAGCCTATTGATCCAGACAGCTTAAGGACCACGAGAGGAACTACCCGACCCATGATTTAGAGTTGGCAGCCATGGTATTTGCATTGAAAATATGGCGCCACTACTTGTACGGTGAGAAATTTTAGGTGTTTACAGATCATAAGAGCCTCAGATATCTGTTTTCATAGAAAGAGTTGAATATGAGGCAGAGGAGGTGGATGAAGCTTCTGAAAGATTTTGATTGTAAAATACTCTACCATCCAAGAAGGGCTAATGTTGTGGCAAATACCCTGAGTAAAAAGAGCCTTGGAATGGTATCGTACATGATGGTCAAGGAACATGAGCTGCTCGACCAATTTGCTCACCTCAGGTTGGATATAGACCCTCTTGATATTGATAGTGACTATGTGATAGCTAGCCTGCGAGTGAAACCAGATTTAATTGACCGGATACAACAGCCTCAGCATCCCGATCTACTATGTGAGGATTGTATGAGTCAGATTTAGAGGGGTGATGTGGCTAATTTCTTAGTGAGTAATGATGGCCTACTGAGGTTTAGAGGCAGGATTTGCGTTCCAGATGACCCTGAGTTAAAGAGGTTGATTTTGACAGAAGCTTATTTATCCAGATATACATTGCATCCGGGGAGAAACAAGATGTATCAGACTCTCCGGAGAGTGTATTGGTGGTCAGGGATGAAAAAAATATCGTAGAGTTTGTGGCAAGATGTCTCGTATGTCAGCAAGTGAAGGTGGAGCATCAGAAGCTTGCAGGGTTATTGCAGCCTCTACCTATACTAACTTGGAAATAAGAGCATGTCACCATGGATTGGGATTACCGAGGACTAAGAGGAACCATGATGCTATCTGGGTAGTAGTTGACAGATTGACGAAATCCACTCACTTTTTGCCTATGAAGTCCATAGATACTCTGAGTACTTTGGCAGAGTTATATGTACGAGAGATAGTACAGCTACATTGTATTCGATAGGGATTCCTGTTTCACTTCTCGCTTTTGGAAATAATTTCAGGAAGCTATGGGAACCCGATTGAGTTTCAGTACTACTTTCCATCCTCAGACCGATGTTCTGTCAGAGAGAACCATCCAAACGTTAGAAGATATGTTGAGAGCAAGTGTTTTGGATTTTAAAGGCTCTTGGGATGATCACCTACCATTAGTCGAATTTGCTCACAACAATAGTTACCACTTGAGTATCGAGATAGCACCGTATGAAGCCTTGTATGGTAGAAGGTGTCGTTCCCCTATTGGTTGGGAAGAAGTGGGTGCAAGGAAAATTTTTACTCCTGACTTAGTGCAACAAGCCTCCGAGGTTGTTTAGCTTATATGTGAGAGATTGAGAATAGCTCAGAATAGGTAGAAAAGTTATGCTGACATGAGACGGAGGCCACTAGAGTTCACTGTGGGTGACTCAGTATTTTTGAAAGTCTCTCCCTTAAAAGGGATTATAAGGTTTTGTAAGAAAGGTAAGTTGAGCCCTCAGTATATCGGGTCATTTAAGATACTAGAGCATGTGGGACATAAGGCCTACAGGCTAGCATTGCCACCGGAACTAGCAAGCATACATAATATCTTCCATGTGTCTATGCTTCAGAAGTACCATCCAGATCCAACTCATGTGATTCGATATGATCCATTGGAGCTCAAGAATGATTTATCATATGTAGAGAAATCGATCCGGATACTAGATAGGAAGGAAAAGGTGCTACGAAATAAAACGATTCCGCTTATTAAGGTTCTCTGGCAGTACCATACTTCAGAGGAAGCTACTTGGGAATTAGAGAATATTATACGGGAAAAGTACCCCCAAATGTTTGAGGAGTAACTTGGTTCTAATTTGGAGGAACAAATTTCTGAGCTATCATATATGTAATCCTTATGATTTATCATATGTAATCCTTATGATTCTCTAAGTATACACTTGCTCATGTAATATGAATCATAAGAGATATAAGGTCTGTAAACTTAATGTACAAAGTTGTTATATGAATTCATGATGTACACACAAGTTTCGTTATGTATGAATTATAAGAAATAGACCTTTTTAAGTGATCAATGTGGATTGAATGCAAAATGAATAGTGAAGCAAATTTATATGAAGTTAGCCTTGAAAATCTGGGAAAATTTTCAACTAGAAGGCTACAGAGCAAAGGGAGATCGATCCCTCCTTCAAGCCAGATCAATCTCGGTATGCTTTTGCCAAGTAAGGATCGATCTCATCCCCAAGCAGATTGATCTCATTGAGTCCCGACCAGAAGATCTCATCCCTCTGGTAGATCGATCTCTAAAGCTCTTTGCCTGACTAAGATCGATCATATCCCTTAGAGCAGATCGATCTCTAAGGCTGTAAATGGTGTAATTAGAGCAAGAGGAGATCGATCTCTACCCTAGGAGATCGATCTCATAAGGTGAATTCTATATAAATGAGCTTGACATTTAGTTTCTTCCCCAGAAAACATCAAAACCTTTCATTTTACTCAAAGAAAGTAAACTTCATCTCTCTAAATTATCAACACCTTCCATAAAGATTAGAGAGAAGTTCATTTCAGTAAAGTTGTTCCTAGAGAGGAAGAGAACAACACAATTGAAATCTAGAGGTTGAGTTGGTCAATTGAAGGAGAAAATGAGTTTTCCCCCAAAGTTGCCAAAAAAGAGAAAAGTTGAGATAGGTAAGATTTCAATACACCAACTTCTAGTATATTAATCTAGATGTTTTGATGGGTTGATTTGGTGTATGTATTGATGGTTGAAACATCCATGAACATGCTTAATCTTTCATGACCTACAAATGGCTTAGTGTGAGAAAGTAGCTTAGGCATGAAATTAATGATGAATTAGGCATGAATTGATGTTAGTGAGCATGTTTATATGATTGTAAGATAGTTGGTGAAATCCATGTGCTAGAAACAATAATGGTTGAAAATAAGCATATGAGGTATATAATGAACTTAAGGCATTGTAAGATTAATGTCGATTTAATGTGAATTAATAGAGATTCTCAAGAAATGAATCGTATAATCGAAATGGACGTAAGAGAGAATTATGTGCAATAAGATGTAAATAGCCCAATGCATTGATTTGAATATCATGCAAGTGAAATGAAGTATATGAAAGTATAAAGATGTGAGTAGTACACAATTTCAGCTCCTGAAGATAAAATTGGAGTCGATAAGACTGGATCACGAGCAGTGAAAATCGAAAGAAAGTGATTTGAGGTAAGGGATTTATGCAAAGCTATAGAGATAGCTAGGCGTATTTTGATAAATCCTTGTATGTGAATGAATAATATTAATAAGTAGATAGATATTGAGTTATCTACGTGAAAATCGAGCACAAGTATAAGCTCATATGCATGAATCTTATGCTTACAATGTCTTGGTGTGAAGAGATGTTTGTAAATATTTTGAGTGTGTATAATCATAAACTGGCTCCCGATTTGACTATTGCGTATAGAATGCATGTATTTCTAAGTTAAAAGTATTTAACGAGTGATTGAAGGAAGATTGCGCGCTCACTCATACTTATATGTAGAGCCAAATATCGATTTTTTTGTGTGACTTGTGCTAGAGCCATTGTGGCAATGGTAGATATACCAGTCAGCTCGCATATCGTTTTTAAAAGTATTTTTTGAGAAAAGCAAAAGGGTGCTCAATGTCTCGGGTGATGCGGTGTGTTCCACTCGAGAGCTCACAATAGATTTTTGGGAATTATGCTGGAGCCTTCGAGTATTGCCGTGTGTCTTGCTCTGACTATGCTCGCATGTAATTTCCTAATAAAATCGTGCTAGATGCCTCAGGTATGCTGTGTGCTCTTATGCTGAGTTGCTCACACGAGGTTTCTATGATTATGTTGTATATTGAGTAAAATCATGCTTAAGTCGTCGTGTATTGCTGTGTGTCCTGCATTGACCTGCTTACTCGTGGTTTATGGATGTGATGTAATGAGTACAAAATCGTGTTGGACCGTTGTGTATTGTTGTATGTCTTGCACAGACCTACTCGCACGAGATTTTGAGACAATGAAAATGGGTGATAAGGATCTACGGGAGCACGATGCACCGTGAGCGTTAGCCATGGAGTACGATGTGCCGTGATTTTAGTATGAGCTGAAGGGATGGTTGATCCGCCTCCCCAAGCATAGGGTTCCCGCACACCTGATGTAAGACTCGATTTTATCGTAAGAGGAAAATGGAATGAATAGAAATTTTCAAGTGCATTTAAAAATGCAAAAGGATTGAAATCGAATTCTCGAAAACGTGCAAGGGTAAAATGGTCAAAAGATTGAAAGCATGTATAAATTCGACAAGAAAATTTAATTAAAAATAGGGATTTGAGAAATCTTCATCAATAACGAAGAAATAATTAAATTTCGGATTAAATTGATCAAGATATGAATTTATTAGAATAAATCAGAATTTTCGTATCGAAAAATAATCTCGAAAATAATCGAAAAATATATCAAAAAGTCGAAATAATACCGATAAATTCATTTAGTGATTAAATGAATAAAAAATAATTTTTTAAGATATTTGTGGATTTTAATATTATTTTAATGAATAAAATAATATTAAAAATAAATTATAAATAAATAATAAATAAAGTAAAAAAAAAAACGAAATCTGAAACAAAACGCGAAACAGAGGAAAGCAAAGGGCAAAACTGAAGGAGGCAAACCAAGGGAACGGTTTCCTCTGCTCCGACGGCCACCGACTAGGCTGAGGGGCCGACGAGGGCCGGTGAAGGTAGCCCAACACTGGGTAATATCACAGCGGCCATCACGCGCCGTGGAGACCGCCGAAAAATGCCAGAAACGGGGGGAGAAGCTGCGGAAGAGAAGCCCCGATTGGCGGCCATCAGCGCCGTTTTGACTCCAACCGAGGCTCGATTGTGGAAGCCAGGCCGTGGTGCGCCAATTGGTGCTGGAATCACGCCGGGAACAGGCCGAACGGCACCGAAAGGACCAAATGTTGCTTGAACCGATCGAACCGGACTGAACCGCTAAACTGAACCGGACTGAACCAGCAGTCTGAACCGGGTTGAATCGAACTGAACCGGTTCAGCCAAAAAGAGAAGAAAAAAGGAAGAAAAAGAGAAAAAGAAAAAGAGAAAAATTTGGAAAAAATTCCAGTGATGCAATTGAGCTACGGGTAAGTTGGTAAGTGGTCAAATTGACCGATTTAAATTTTGAAATAATTAATTTGATTAAATATCCGACTGGAAATTTTCTCAGAAAATTATGTAAATTGTGTAGCTCGACAATTGGCATCAACCGAGAGCTCAAGACAGCCTTGATTTGTGTACGATCATGGAATATCGGGTAAGTAACCCTTATTTACGATAATTTTGTATCGTTATACGTGTTAAAAATTTACTGCATAAATTATGGATTTAATTTTCGCATAAATGAATTAAATTTTGAAAATTTGAATAAATTGTCGAAAATACTAAATTGAGATATTCAAGAATTTAGAATGAGACTAAATAAATACCGATGGGCCCAATGAGCTCAATAGGTCTCGATAAAGTGTGGTAAACGGGCTTAAAGCCGATTAAGGCCCATTAAGGTGCAATCGGGCTCGATATGGGTAAACGGGCCCAATGATTTAAATTAAGCCCAGAAAATTATGAAATACAATTAAATTGTATTGTATTTGACCTGATAAATATTTATCCGCAGTTTCGGAGATTAGATTCGGAGCAAATCGGACTGCGTGATGAGTCACCTGTGAAAAGGTCAGACTGTACAGAAAAATGAGGTAAAGGAATTGTGTGAGTAGCTAGAGTTAGCTACGCGTACTTTAATTAGTTTTTGTATACATTGAATATGTATGTATACAATGATATTGTATAAAGGTCCTAAAAGTGGTTTAAATGATTTTAAGGATCGAAATAGGTAAAAAGACTATTTTACCCCTATTGAGGGAAGTTCACCTAAGGATGGTGAAAGAATGACATGCATGAAATGCATGATTTAAGGAAATTCGAAATTAAGGATTTTATTGATTTTTAAGCAAAGTAAATCGATAAATTGGTCAGTAATTGCATAAATTTTACAAAATAACACTACGTAAGTGTTATTGGTATTTAAATGAAATTATTTGGAAAACGTACAAAATATCAAGTTTATATGGAAACAGATAGTGCCAGCACATAGCTTGCACTATATCTGCATTTGTGAGTATGCATAAATGTGCTTGAGCGATTGCTCGCACCGATTTGTGTGACATCATATGCATAAAATGTGCTAGAGCGGTTGCTTGCACTGATTTTATTCTTGTGAAATGCATGAGAAGTGCTGGAGCTTAGCTCGCACTCTGTTTTGACATGTTTTGACTTGTTTTGACGTGGTATGCATAAAATGGTGTTGGAGCGATTGCTCGCACTAGTTTTTATGATTTGACATGCATGAGAGATGCTGGAGCTTAGCTCGCATCGTGTTTTGATATGATATTGCATAAGAGTCATGCTGGAGTGTAACTCGCACGAGATTTGATTTAATTACGCATAAAGCCATGCTGGAGTTTAACCCGCTTGAGATTTGATTTACTTGAGCATTCATTTGTGCTGGAGCGTTGCTCGCACAAAGTTTTATATGGTTTTCATAATTCATTTGAATGTCGTATTGGAGTTTTTCTTGTACGAGGTTTTCACTGAGTTTGTATACATATCCGTACTAGAGCATTGCTCGTACGTGGATTTTACTTGAATTTATAATTATTTTAAGTCGTACTGGAGCGCTGCTCGTACGCAGATTTCATTGATTTCTATGATACCGTGCTAGAGCTTCGCTCGCACGAGGTTTTCAGATATCATGAATATGCATGGAGCCGTGCTAGAGCTTCGCTCACACAGGGATTTATATTACATGCATATAACCATGTTGGAGCCTCCTGTAGACTGTGTGTCACAGTGAGATGATATGCTCACACGTGCATTTTGAGACAGAGATGATATGGGTGGATAAGACCTATTGCAGGCACCTCTGATTGAGCTTGGGTTCACGGAGTACTTTATACCGTGTATGTCACGCGAAGTATGCTGTACCATGGGGATTGTTGGAGTAGAGTGGCATTAGCCACGAGGCAGCAAGCCTTGCCCTCGCAATCCTGGTGTTATGCTGTTCTGGTGGGTAGGACTACCCACCTCCCGTTTCAGGTGTGATACCCCGCACACTAGGTACCGTGTTGCCAGGGATCACGAGGTTATGGCCATAGTCCTATGTTGTTACTGATAGTCACCTACATGTCTCACATGATATAACTATTGGTCGATAGACCAGGGTAGACCCGAGGGAGGGGTCAAGCCCCTGATTTTACGATTTTATGATTTTATGATATGTGACCCTGAAAGAAGGGTGGTTTTATAACCGAAGCTTTATAATGAATTTTAATGACTTGTTTTATGAATTTGAGATTTACTTATGAGATAATTGACCCGGATGAGGTTATTTTATTCTGTATTTTAATAAAATGATTTGAATGCAGTAGCATGATGGTGTTTTCCATGCTTTCATTTCAAATTCATGATTTGTCTTACATGACATGAAAGAATGCATGATCTTGTTTTACTTCATGCTAATTATGATTTAAGGATGTCACATAAAATGCTATTGATGCATGAATTACATGCTTTTCTATATGCACAAATAGTTTTGAATAAACTATGTCATGATATATGCTTAGTTTTGTGCTTGAGATTTTAATGAAAAGAAATGGATTTTAAGGGCATGGCATTATGAGCATGTAGATAGTGGAGCTATCTACTTACTTGCATAATTGCCTTACTGAGCGTATGGTTTGCTCACCCCCTTATTTTCCCATCTTTTCAGAGCACTCACAGTAATTAGTAAGCGGCTGAAGACTTGCATGCTTGGTATCCGCTGCTTCCCATCGAGAGATAGATATACACATTTGTATAGTTTTGTATCTAAATATGAAATGCACAGTACTGTAAACAGATATGATGTCGGGGATGTAAGGTTATGTAAATACCATTGTGTATGTATATAGTTAAAGTCAAAGGATAGTAAAATCTGATATGTGAATATGATTATGGAAATGGAATGGTAAATAGTGTGAGGTGACTAACATCGAATCATAGCCCAACTGTTTGTAGGATGGTCACGATGAGAGAAAGGTAAGAATTAAATAATAAATGAAAAGCAAAAAATTTACTCTGATTTTTAGGTAATTTGGGTCGTGATAGGTTTAATGGTATCAGAGCTTGAGTTGGCCTGATATGAATCGGTGTTAGTGGTTAAGAAAGTTTACATCCCCATGTACTGTGCATTGGTTAGATACAATTGTGTATATCGAGATGGAAGTGCAGCTAAGAATTTGGTTTTGAATGCAAGAATAGACTCATTAACTGATAGTCGCTATGATTGTGAGGCGAGTACACGAACTCGAGGCCCTAGAGGTAGGTCTGAGAGTCGTACTGAGTCGCCACATGAGACTCATGATGAGATTGACGTGGAGGCTGATGTTGAGTATGCTCCACAGAGTCCGACAGAGAGATCGAACTGTATTGAGACACACTTCGCGAGGTTGGAGCGGAGTATGGAGAACATTTTGCGAGCTAATAGCTCATAGTATGCATGAGATTTGAGGGTGAGTCGGAACATTGGTGGAAGTCTGCTCGACCTATATTAAGAGTTAGACATCCAGAATGGATATTGAAAATATTTCTATATGTATTCTGGTGACAGAATATCCCGGACACTGTTTAAAGAAAATTACAGATGAAAGTCTTTACTCTGACCCAGAGGTATTGGTTGATTAACGAGTATGAATCTCAGTTCATATTCATGGGCAGATATGACTCGGACATGATGAACAGTGAGAGTCGAGATGTCTGAAAGTTCATGGAAGGGCTCAGATTGTCAATTAGAGTCCGATTAGCCCGTTAGATATAACTACCTATGCCAAGGCAGTACACACACTACAGTTGTGTGAATAAGATCATAAGTTGCACGTCTCTGAGTTTGGGAAAAGGTAGTAAGGGCCGAAATGTCAAAATAGAGACAAAAGAGAATAGTGGATGACAGAGATGTCAGAACAAGAAAAAACGTAAAAGCTTAGAGCTGATAAGTCACAGGGTAAGAAGATTGGTAATGTCACAACCCAAATTACCTAAAAATCAGAGTAATTTTTTTCCTTTTTCATTTATTATTTAATTCTTACATTTCTCTCATCGTGACCATCCTACAAAACAGTTGGGCTATGATTCGGTTTTAGTCACCTCTCACCTAAATACCATTCCATTTCCATATTCACATTCATATATCAGAGTTTACTATTCTTTGACTTTAAATAAATACATACCCAATGGTATTTATAACTCTACATCCCCGACATCATATCCGTTTACAGTACTGTGCATTACATATTTAGATATGAAACCACACAATTAAATATATTTTCGGGTAAACTTTCAGTCGATTATTTATCAAATAAAATATTTTGAAATTTAAATCGATCAATTCGACTGCTTACCGACTTACCCGAAGCTCGATTGCATCACTGAAATTTTCTCCAATTTTTTCTCTTTTTCTTTTTCCCTTTTTTCTTCCTATTTTCCTCTTCTTTTTGGTTGAACCGGTCCGGTCCGGTTCAACTCGGTTCAGACCGCTGGTTCGGTCCGGTTCAGTTTGGTCGGTTCAGTCCGATTCGATCGGTTCAATCACCATTTCCTCGTTTCGGTGTCGTCCAGCCGATTCCAGACGTGATTCCACCGCCGTTTGGTGCGCCAACGCCTGGGCTTCCAAAATCGGGCCTCGGTGTGGCTCGGATCGGTGCCATCGTCGGTGAATCGAGGCTTCTCTCCCGCGGCTTCCTCCTCTATTTTCGGCGTCCTCCGGTCTTTCCACCGCGCGTCGTCGCTGCTGATGGTTCGCCCGAGGTCGGGCTGTCTTCGCTGACCCTCGTCGGCCCCTCAGCCTCGTCGATGGTCGTCGGATCGGAGCGATCTCCTCGAGTTCGCCTTTTGCTTTTCTTTTCCTCTCTGTTTTCTGTTTCTCGCATTTCAGACTTTTCCGTTTTTTTTACATTTTATTTATTTATTTATAATTTATTTTTAATATTATTTTATTCATTAAAATAATATTAAAATTCACAAATATCTGAAAAAATTATATTTTATTCATTTAATCCGTAAATGAATTTCTCAGTCCAATTTTACCTTTTCGATATATTTTTTGATTATTTTCGGGATTATTTTTCGAAGTGAAAATCTCGGTTTATTCCAATAAATTCATATCTTGATCAATTTAACCCGAAATTTAATTATTTCTTCGTTATTGATCAAGATTTCCCAAGCCATTATTTTTAATTAAATTTGATTATCCCAATTAATATCAAATTTTGGTCTTTTGACCATTTTACCCTTCACGTGTTCAGGAATACCATTTCAATCCTTTTGAATTTTTAAATGCACTCGAAAATTTTTATTAATTCCCTTTTGCTATTATGATAAAATCGGGTCTTACAATCTCTCCCACTTAAGAAATTTGGTCCTCTAAATTAGAACCAAAGCAAATAAGTCCATAACAACTCCGAGTACATCTATCATATCATACTCTGTCATCCTCAAGTGACTTTCTCCGAAGTGTAATACTACCATCATACTTAACTAGGGAGATCATCTTAAACCTCAACACTTTCTCCTTCCGTCTAATACCCGAATCAATTTTCCAACATATGTTACACTTTCATTGAGCTAAGCTGTTGAAGCTCATATCTGATTACATATATCAGGTCCGGATAAAATTTCTTAAGCATCAAAGGATAGGAAACATTGTGGGTGCCTGCTTATTCAAGTGGTAATGTCAACTTACAGGTCTTATCTCCCACTTGTCCAATCTCTCAAAGGAGTCAATCTAACGAAATTCAATACTGATTCACCCTCGATGAATTCCAATGATTTTTGTCTCTTGTCAGCATAGCTTTTCTGTCTGCTCTGAGGTGTTCTTAATCTCTCACAAAGCAACTAAACATCCTCATAGGTTTGTCTTACCAATTCGGGAACAATTCTCTATCTGTCGCCCACTTCTTCTTATCCAAGTCGAGAAACAACTCCCTACGGCCATACTAAGCCTCATAAAAGGTTATCTCGATACTCAAGTGACAACTGTCATCATTGGCGAATTCATTTAGTAACAATCGATCATCTCAGGAGCCTATAAAATCAATTGCACACGCTCTCATCATATCCTCCAGAACCTGTACAGTCCTCTCTGACTGACCATCTGTCCAAGGACAGAAAGCTGTGCTAACTCTCAATCAGGGTCCCATAGCTTCCTGAAAAACGTTCCCAGAAGTGGGAACTGAAGCGAGAATCCCTATCTGATATCATGCTCACTGGAATGCTACATAATGTATCACAATTTTCCATACACATAGTTTCGCCTATACACTTAGAGTATCTAGGGATTTCATAACCAGAAAGTGGGTACATTTAATCAATCTATTGACTATCACCCATATAGCCTCATGATTTATCTGGGTCCTCTATAACCCATCACAAAATTCATGGTAACTTGTTCCTATTTCCCTGTCAATATAGGTAGAGGCTGCAATAACCCTGCAACTTCTAGTACTCTACCTTACTCTGCTGACATACGAGACACTTCTCCACAACTCTCTACAATATCACTTTTCATACCTGACCACCAATACTCTTTTCAGAGATTCTGATATATTTATTACATCTCGGATGCACTGTATATCCTGAAGAGTGAGCTTCTGACAATAACACTATCCCAGCAACTATGGTCCTGGGGAGCACTTATACTATCTCAGAACCTCTGTAAATCATCATCACTCACTCTGAACTCTGTCACTATACCCTTCTGAATCTGACCCACACTATTGACACCATGCTGATCATTACGCTAAGCCTGGCAAATCCGATCACTCAAATCCGATTCTAACCTCAGGCTAGCTGTCACAAAATCACTGTCATCATCAGAACGGATCACATCTCTACTGAAACTCATAACTGCTCTAGTAGCTCACGCTCCCTAACCATCATATGTAATACCATCTTGAGGCTCTTTCTGCTCAAGGCATCAGCCAGTACATTAGCCTTTCCCGGGTGGTACAATGTTCACAATCATAATCCTTAGAAGCTCTAACTCTCTTGGTTATCTCATATTCGACTCTTTTTGTGAAAACAGATACTCGGGGCTTTTAAGATTAGTGCATACTCGAAATTCTTATCCTTTAAGTGGTGGCGCCATACTTTTAGTGTAACGCTATGGCTGCCAACTTTAAATCATGGGTCGAATAGTTTCTCTCATGGTTCTTAAACTATATGGATCCATAAGCGACTATCTTCCCATTTTACATCAATACACAGCCCAATCCTTATTTTGAGGTATCCATATACGCTGAGAAACCTCTTAAGCTGTTGGTTATGGTGAGAATACTTACGGTGGTCAGTTTATTACTTCAATATACCAAAACTCACCGAAGCATACTTATCATACCACTCGTATGAAATCTTTTCCTGAATGAGATGTGTCAACTGAGCAGCTCATTTCAAGAAACTCACAACACATCGTCTGTAAGACAGTTCCCAATTGCTACTCATGCTCTTTCCTGGACTTTGAATACATCGCAATATCATCGTTAAAGATGATAACCAATCGGTCCAGGTAAGGTTTAAATACCTTATCATAGTTGAGTTCCACTAAATATTTTAATCACTCATATCCTTGACCTATGGACGCATAAATGTATAAGGTCATTTCGAAATCGCTTCTGTTCAAGATACTAACCCACGTCATTTCCTTTTTCTTATATTGATGGCTTTTATAAAATTTTATTTTTTTTTTAAACCTTCATGATTAGTCAAATTCAATATTTCTTTATCGTACCAGTAAAGGTACCTAAATTTTTAAATGTATATATAGCGACTACGACTATCAATTTCAATTTATAGGTTATGTGTGCGTTTCTTGACGCTGTCAAATCTTCGAGCAAGGAAATATTTTGAAATACCTTTATTAACCCTCAGACTTAACCACTTAGACTGGGTGTAGATATATCATCATTTTATCCTTGGTTGCAATTTATATTCATTACATATTGCTTATCTCCTTTCGTATATCACTTATAATAATCTCTTTCATTACGTGTTAAACTTACAGTATACTTTTCAGTGATGTTTTCACCCCTATTTTCAACTTATAATCCCTATACCCATAATTAGTTAGTGATAATCAACTAACCATCATCATCTTGCTTAAGGGTGTAGGTTTCACATCTTTCACTAGCTTATAAGCAACTGAAGGTGGTATGAATAAATACGTGGCACCAGGATCAATTAAAATTAATTACTTCATTATTTACAACTAGTGTGGTATGTTCCACCACATCCGATGAAACATCAATAGTGTCCTGGTCCAAGGCATACACTCGCCCTCGTCCAACATCTTATTTCCGTGGTATCTACCACACATCTTACACGGTTACACTGCTTACACTGTTACGGAGTAGGTCGGGGTCATCAAATCACAATACCCCTCAAAAGTATTACATATTGCTTTACCAATCATCTTACCCCATGACTCATCAAATCTAATCTTTTACCAAACTACCTTTTATCTATTCTGACATCTCTGTCATTCTCTATTCTTTTTTGTCTCTATTTCGGCCCTTACTACCTTTTCCAATCTCAGAGGCATGCTACTCATGATCTTATCCACACAATTATAGTCTGTGCACTACCTCGGCATAGGTAGTGATATGTAACGGGCTAATCAGACTCTAATTGACAATCTGAGCTCTTCCATGAACTTTCAGACATTTCGACTCTCACTGTTCATCGTGTCCGAGTCACATCTGCCTAGGAATTATAAACTGAGATTCATACTCGTTAATTAATCAGTTCCTCTGGGTCAAAGTAAAGAATATCATTTGTAATTTCCTTTAACAATGTCCAGGATATTCTGTCACCGGAATACACTAGGATTATGTTTCCCATGTCCAATCTGGATGTCTAACTCTTAAATGGGTCGAGCGGACTTCCACCAATGTTCCAACTTACCCTCAAATCTCATACATATTCTGAGCAATTAGCTCTATAATATTCTCTACACTCCGCTCCAACCTCGTGAAGTGTGTCTCAATACTGTCTGATCTCTCTGCCAAACTTTGTCCAATCTCTTTGTCAGACTCTGTCTGATCTCTCTGTCAGACTCTGTGGGGCATGCTCAACATCAACCTCCACTTCAATCTCATCTCGAGTCTCATGTGGTGACTCAATAAGACTCATGGGCCTACCTCTACGGCCTCGAGTTCGTGTACTCGCCCATTTACCATAGCATCTATCAGTTAATGAGTTTATTCTTGCATTCAAACCAAATTCTTAGTTGCACTTCCATCTCGATATATACAATTGTATCTAAACAATGCACAATAAATGGGGATGTAAACTTCTTTAACCACTAACATCGACTCATATCAGGCCAACTCAGCTCTGATACCATTAAACCTGTCACATCCCAAATTACCTAAAAATCAGAGTAAATTTTTCCCTTTTTCATTTATTATTTAATTCTTACATTTCTCTCATCGTGACCATCCTACAACACAATTGGGCTATGATTCGGTGTTAGTTACCTCTCACCTAAATACCATTCCATTTCCATATTCACATTCATATATAAGAATTTACTATTCTTTGACTTTAAATAAATACATACCCAATGGTATTTATAACTCTACATCCCCGACATCATATCCGTTTACAGTACTGTGCATTACATATTTAGATACAAAATCATATAAATGTGTATACCTGTCTCTCGATGGGAAGCAGTGGATACCAAGCATGCAAGTCCTCAGCCACTCAATAACTATTGCAAGTGCTCTGAAAAAATTGGAAAATAAAGGGGGTGAGCAAACCACACGCTCAGTAAGGCAATTATGGAAGTAAGTAGACAGCTCCACTATCTACATGCTCATAATGCCATGCCCTTAAATCTATTTCTTTTCATTTAAAACTCAAGCACAAAATCATGCAAACATCAATGACTTAGTTTATCAAAACTATTTGTGCATATAGAAATCATGTAATTCATGCATCAATAGCATTTTATGTGACATCATTAAATCAATATTCAGCATGAATTAAATCAAAATCATGCATTCCTTCATGCGATATAAAACAAATCGTGGGATATAATCATTTCATGAATTTATCATTAAAGCATGGAAAACTCATCATGCTACTGCATTTAAATCATTTCATTTAAAAATGCAGTATAAAATAACCTTTTCGGGTCAATCATCTCATAAAACAATTCGTTATAAAATTCTCAAAAAAATCTATTATCATAATACAAAATCATAAAATCGGAGGCCTGACCCCTCCCTCGGGTCTACCCTGGTCTATCGACCAATAGTTATATCATGTGAGACATGTAGGTAACTATCAGTAACAACATAGGACTATGGCCATAACCTCATGATCCCTGGCAATACAGTACCTAGTGTGCGGGGTATCACACCTGAAACGGGAGGTGGGTCGTCCTACCCGCCAGAACAACATAACACCAGGATTACGAGGGCAAGGCTTGCTACCTCGTGGCTAATGCCACTCCACTCCAACAATCCCCACGGTACAGCGTACTCCACGTGACATACACGGTACAACGTACTCCGTGAACCCAAGCTCAATCAGGGGTACCTGCAATAGGTCTTATCACCCAAATCATCTCTGTCTCAGAATGCACGTGTGAGCATATCATCTCACTGTAACACACAGTCAACAGGACGCTCCAATACGGCTATATGCATGTAATATAAATCCCTATGCGAGCGAAGTTCTAGCACAGCTCCATGCATATTCATGATATCAGAAAACCTGGTGCGAGCGAAGCACTAGCACGGTTTCATAAAAATTAGTAAAATCCGCGTACGAGCAGCGCTCCAGTACGATTTAAACTGATTATAATTTCAAAAAAAATCCACGTACGAGCAATGCTCTGGTACGGATATGTATAAAAACTCAATGAAAACCTCGTACGAGAAAAACTCCAGTACGACATTCAAATGAATTATGAAACCATATAAAACTTTGTACGAGCAACGCTCCAACACAAATGAATGCTCAAGTAAATCAAATCTCGTACGAGTTACACTCCAGCACGGCTTTATGCATAATTAAATCAAATCTTGTGCAAGTTACACTCCAGCACGGCTTTTATGCAATTATCATATCAAAACTGGATGCGAGCTAAGCTCCAGCATCGCTCATGCATGTCAAATCATAAAAACTAGTGCGAGCAATCGCTCCAGCACCTTTTTATGCATATCGGGTCAAAACAAGTCAAAACATGTCAAAACAGAGTGCGAGCTAGGCTCCAGCAGCTCTTATGCATATCAAATCATAAAATCAGTGCGAGCAACCGCTCCAGTACATTTTATGCATATGATGTCACACAAATCGGTGCGAGCAACCGCTCAAGCACATTTATGCACATTCACAAACGCAGATATAGTACGAACTACGTGTCGGCACTATCTGTTTCCATATAAACTTGATAGTTGGCCCGTTTTCCAAAGAAATTTTCATTTAAATATAAATAACACTTACGTAGTGTTATCATGTGAATTCATGCAATTACTGCCCAATCTATCGCTTTGCTTTGATTAAAACCAATAAAATTTCTTAATCATAAAATTCCTTAAATCATGCATTTCATGCATGTCATGCTTTCACCATCCTTAGGTGAACTTCCCTCAATAGGGGTAAAATAATATTTTCACCTAATTCGATCTTTAAAATCATTTAAACCACTTTTAGGATCATTATATAATAACCGTGTATACATACATAATCAGTGTACATAAAAACTATTTAAAATACGCGTAGCTACCTCTAGCTACTCACACAATTCCCTTACCTCATTTTTTTGTACAGTCTGACCTTTCCACTGATGACTCGTCACGCAGTTCGATTTGCTTCAAATCCAATCTCTGGAACTGCGGATACATATTCATCGGGTCAAATACAATACAATTAACTGTATTTCATAATTTTTTGGGCTTAATTTAAATCATTGGGCCCGTTTACCCGAATTGGGCCCGATTATACCATAATGGGCCTTAATCGGCCTTAACCCGTTTACCACACTTTATCGAGGCCTATTGGGTTCATTGGGCCCATCAATATTTATTGGACCTCGTTCTAAATTCTTGGATATCTCAATTTAGTATTTACGACAATTTATTCCAATTTCCCGAATTTAATTCATTTATGCGAAAATTAAATCCATAATTCATCAACACGCATAACGATACAAATTATCGTAAATAAGGGTTACTTACCTGAGATTCCATGATCGTACACAAATCGAGGTTGTCTTGAGCTCTCGGTTGATGCCAATTGTCGAGCTACACAATTAAATATATTTTTGGGTAAACTTTCAGTCGATTATTTATCAAATAAAATATTTTGAAATTTAAATCAGTCAATTCGACTACTTACTGACTTACCCGAAGCTCAATTGCATCACTGAAATTTTTCCCAATTTTTTCTCTTTTTCTTTTTCCCTTTTTTCTTCCTTTTTTCCTCTTCTTTTTGGCTGAACCGATCCGATCCGGTTCAGACTGCCGGTTCGGTCTGGTTCGGTTCGACCGATTCAGTCCAGTTCGATCAGTTCAATCACCATTTCCTCGTTTCGGTGCCGTCCGATCGATTCCCGACATGATTCCACCGCCGTTCGGTGCGCCATCGTTTGGGCTTCCAAATTCGGGCCTCGGTGCAGCTCGAATCGGCACCATCGTCGGTGAATCGAGGCTTCTCTCCCGTGGCTTCCTCCTCCATTTCTGACGTCCTCCGGTGTTTCCACGGAGCGTCGTCGCGGCTGATGGTTCACCCGAGGTCGGGCTGTCTTCGCCGACCCTCGCCAGCCCCTCAACCTCACCGATGGTCGTCAGATCGGAGCGATCTCCTCGGTTTCGCCTTTCGCCTTTTGCTTTTCTTTTCCTCTCTATTTTCTGTTTCTCGCGTTTCAGACTTTTTCGTTTTTTTTAACATTTTATTTATTTATTTATAATTTATTTTTAATATTATTTTATTCATTAAAATAATATTAAAATTCACAAATATCTTAAAAAATTATATTTTATTCATTTAATCCGTAAATGAATTTCTCAGTCCGATTTTACCTTTTCGGTATATTTTTCGATTATTTTCGAGATTATTTTTCGAAGTGAAAATCTCGGTTTATTCCAATAAATTCATATCTTGATCAGTTTAACCCGAAATTTAATTATTTCTTCGTTATTGATTAAGATTTCTCAAGCCATTATTTTTAATTAAATTTTCTTATCCCGATTAATACCAAATTTTGGTCTTTTGACCATTTTACCCTTCACGTGTTTGGGAATACCATTTCAATCCTTTTGCATTTTTAAATGCACTCAAAAATTTCTATTAATTCCCTTTTGCTATTACGATAAAATCGGGTCTTATAGGTAAGGCCCCAGTGTATTCAATTTCAGCACTTTGAGGGGTATTGTGATTTGAGGACCCTGACCTGCTCCGTAGCAGTGAGAGCAATGTAAAAGTGTAAGCAGTGAGAGCAGTGTAAGCTGTGTAAGCAGTGTTAACAGAGTAGGATGTGTGGTAGATACCACGAAAATAAGATGTTGGATGAGGGCGAGTGTATGCCTTGGACCAGGACACTATTGATGTTTCATCTGATGTGGTGGAAGATACCACACTGGTTGTGAATAATGAAATAATTATTTTAATTAATCCCGGTGCCACGCATTTATTCATACCGCCTTCAGTTGCTGATAAGCTAGTGAAAGATGTGAAGCCTGTACCCTTAAGCAAGATGATGATGGTTAGCTGATTTTCACTAACTGAATATGGGTATAGAGATTGTAAGTTGAAAATAGTGGTGAAAACATCACTGAAAAGTGTATTGTAAGTTTTAATAAGTAATGAAATAGTTTGTTATAAGTGATATATGAAAGGAGATAAGCTTTAAGATGTGATAAATCCTGAATACGAGATATATTGGAATAAGTGGCGTATGCAAGATAAAAATATCTTTGATATGTAAGTAAATTGGATTATGCGATATGTAGTGAATATGAATTGTGACAATGATAAGGGTGGATATATCTACACCCAGTCTATGTGGTCAAGTCTGAGGGTTAATAAAAGTATTTCAAAATACTTCCCCGCCTAAAGACTTGACAGCGTCTAGAAGTGCACACATAACCTATAAATTGAAATCGACAGTCGTAATATATACATTTAAAATTGGGTACCTGTATTGATACAATAAAGAAATATAGAATTCAAGTAATCATGAAGGTTTAAAAATAAAAATTTTACAAAAGCCGTTAATATAAGAAAAAGGAAATGACGTAGGTTGTATCTTGAAAGGAAACGATTTCGAAATGACATTATACGTTTATGCGTACATAGGTCAAGAATATGGGTGATTGAAATATTTAGTGAAACTCAACTACGATGAGGTATTTAAGCCTTACTTGGACCGATTGGTTGTCATCTTTAGCGATGATATTTTAATGTATTAGAAGTCCAGGGAAGAGTATGAGTAGTAATTGGAAACTGTCTTAGAGACGAATTGTTGAGAGTTTCTCAAAATGGGCTGCTCAGTTGACACCTCTAATTTCAAAAAAAGATTACATACGAGTGGGATGATAAGTATGAAAATGGCTTAAGTGAGTTTTGGTATATTGAAGTAATGAACTGACCACCATAATTACTCTCACCATAACCAACAGCTCAAGAGGTTTTAGTGTATATGGATACCTCAAAATAAGGATTGGGCTATGTATTGATGTAAAATGGGAAGATAGTCGTTTATGGATCCAGATAGTTCAAGGATCATGAGAGAAATTATCTGATCCATGATTTAGAGTTGGCAACCGTAGCGTTTACACTAAAAGTATGGTGCCACCATTTATACGGTGCCACCATTTATACGGTGAGAAATTTCAGATATGCACTAATTGTAAAAGCCCTGAGTATCTGTTTTCACAGAAAGAGTAGACTATGAGATAACTAAGAGAGTTAGAGCTTCTAAGGATTATGATTGTGAACATTGTACCACCCAGGAAAGGCTAATGTAATGGCTGATGCCTTGAGCAGAAAGAGCCTCGGGATGGTATTACATATGATGGTCAGGGAGCGTGAGCTGCTAGAGCAGTTGTGAGCCTCAATAGTGATGTGATCCCTTCTGATGATGACGGTGATTGTGTGATAGCTAGCCTGAGGTTAGAACAGGATTTGTGTGACCGAATTTGCCAGGCTTAGCGTGATAATCGGCATAGTGTCGATAGTGTGGGTCAAATTCAGATGGGTATAGTGACAGAGTTCACAGTGAGTGATGATGACTTACAGAGGTTCAGAGACAGTATAAGTGCTCCCCAAGACCACAGTTGATGAGATAGTGTTATTATCAGAAGCTCACTCTTCGAGATATACAGTGCATCCGAGAAATAATAAATATATCGGAATCTCTGAAAAAGGGTATCGGTAGTCAGATATGAAAAGTGATATTGTAGAGTTGTAGCAAGGTGTCTCGTATGTCAGTAGAGTAAGGTAGAGTACTAGAAGTCTGCAGAGTTATTGCAGCCTCTACCTATATTGACACGAAAATGGGAACAAGTTACCATGAATATTGTGACACGTTATAGAGGAGCCGGATAAATCACGAGACTATTTGGTGATAGTCGATAGATTGATTTAGTCTACCCACCTTCTGGATAAGAAAATCCCTAGATACTCTAAGTGTGTAGGCAAATTTATGTGTACGGAATAAACATTATGTAGCGTTCCAGTGAGCATGATATCAGATAGGGATTTTCGCTTCACTTTCCACTTCTGGGAATAGTTTTTGAAAGCTATGGGAACCCGATTGAGTGTTAGCACAGTTTTTTGTCCTCAGACAGATGGTCAATCAGAGAGGACTGTACAGGTTCTGGAGGATGTGATGAGAGCGTGTGCCATTGATTTTATAAGCTCCTAGGATGATCAGTTGTTACTAATTGCATTCGCCAATAATGACAATTGTCACTTGAGTATCGCGATGACTTTATATGAGGCATAGTATGGCCGTAGGGATTATTCTCGACTTGGATAAGAAGAAGTGGGTGACAGATATAGAATTATTCTCGAATTAGTAAGATAAACCTCTGAGGGTGTTCAGTTGATTATGAAAGATTAAGAACACCTCAGAGCAGATAGATTAGCTATGCTGACAAGAGACAGGAAATCATTAGAATTCACCGAGGGTGAATCAGTATTGAGTTCGTTAGATTGAATCCTGAGAGATTGGACAAAGTGGGAGACAAGGCCTATAGGTTGGCATTACCACCTGAATAAGCAGGTATCCACAATGCGTCCTATCTTTTGATGCTTAAGAAATATTATCTGGACCCAACATATGTGATCGGATATGAACTTCAACAGCGTAGCTCAATGAAAGTATAACGTATGATTGGAAAATCGATTCAAGTATTAAACAGGAGGGAGAAAGTTTTGAGGTTTAAGATGATCTCCCTAGTCAAGTATGTTGGTAGTATTACACTCCGGAGAAAGTCACTTGAGGATGACAATATATGATACGATAGATGTACTCGGAGTTATTTATGGACTCATTTGCCTTGGTTCTAATTTGGAGGACCAAATTTCTTAAGTGGGGGAGATTGTAAGACCCGATTTTATCATAAGAGCAAAAAGGAATGAATAGAAATTTTCGTGTGCATTTAAAAATGCAAAATGATTGAAATGGAATTCTCGAAAACGTGCAAGGGTAAAACGGTCAAAAGATCTAAAGTCGGTATAAATTCAACAAGAAAATTTAATTAAAAATAGGGATTTGAGAAATCTTGATCAATAACAAAGAAATAATTAAATTTCAGATTAAATTGATCAAGATATTAATTTATTGGAATAAATCAAAATTTTCGTATCGAAAAATAATCCCGAAAATAATCAAAAAATATACCGAAAAGTCAAAATAATACCGATAAATTCATTTAGTGATTAAATGAATAAAATATAATTTTTTAAAGATATTTGTGGATTTTAATATTATTTTAATGAATAAAATAATATTAAAAATAAATTATAAATAAATAATAAATAAAGTAAAATAAAAAGGAAATCTGAAACAAAACGCGAAACAGAGGAAAGCAAAGGGCGAAACTGAAGGAGGCAAACCGAGGGAACGATTTCCTCTGCTCCGACGGCCACCGGTGATAATTCTATTTCTTATAGAATTATTTGTGCTTAAATTCCTAATTATTTATTTAATCCCCATATTATTTTACTAATAATCCCCTTTATTTAATTAAAATTCTTTAATGTGCAGGTAAATTAAATCCAAAAAAAATTCAGTCGTTTCAGACAAAGTTGGGCTGAAATTGGGCTAAAGGAGACTAGACCACTTCCAATTTGCAGACCGAGTCATCAGTCGACTGGACACGCGTGATGTCAGATGTCCGTATTTTATTTGCTCCGAAACGATAAGATCGAAGGACACCATGCTAACCCTCTGGAAGACACACGTCGGGCCACATCGCACAGCTAATTAGATGAAAAGACTGATGAGATGGAAATATCTACTCTGCAGCAAATCAAATGAAGACAAGTGGCTAAACAATGCCAACTCATCTAGGATGAAAATTTACCATTGTACCCCTATGTTTGTGTATAAATAGAACATGATGGCAATTGAAAAATCAAGTAGGAAGTAGGAGTAGAAGTAGAAAGTAGAAAGTAGTAGGAGAATAGAAGCTAGTGTAGAAAGTAGGAAGTAGGAGTAGGGTAAGTAGTATAGAGTAATTTAGGAGTAGTTTTAGTTTATTGTTAGATTTTATTTTGTTTTCATGTTCAAGCATTTCCCGTTAGTTCTTAGTTAGCCACCATTGTTACAATTTACAAGCTCTATTTTATTTCTTTAAAATGAAAAAGTTTAATCCTAGTTGCTAATATTATCTCTTACTGTATTTTTTCTCATTTCCTTGTCTTTGTGTTCTCGGTTTGCTACTTTATTTTTTTTAAAGCTCTTTTCTTGTTTTGCTTTTGTTTATCTGATGTTGAATGGAGTGGAGGCTCGGGTGACAAAGCAACATTCCATAGTGTTTTTTTTTTTTTAAGTTGATGAACAGTAAAGAGGGGAAGAAGACACCGGTGCCTGGTTATCTTCTTCAACTATTTCACTGTATTAATTCTCTAAAATTTCGATTTTGCATTAGTTGTGTTTTGAGTTTCTTTTGTTTTCCCCTATGGTTATTGCATCTATGATTTAATCCTTGCACTTTTTTTTAGCTTCATTTTCTAGATTGTAGTTTTGGTTCTTTCTACCATCTTCTTAATCCTGATTTTTTTATCTTTGTTTTACATTCACCCGCTTTATGTTCGGGTGGCAGTGGTGCTAATTCGTTCTTTTATTTTCATTCTGTCCTGGATACATTCTGTTGTGGAAGTGTGAACCAAGGGAAGCGGCCATTGTTCAGTGCTGAAGCAGCAGTAGGACGGTATTGCAAGCTTCTGGGAAGCATGAATGAAGCTGATTTTTTTTTGCCTTCCAGTCATCCTCTGTTGTGCTCTGTTTTCGGTTATTGGCACTGTTCATTTTGGTTATTTTTCTAGGCTACATTTGTCCATCAATTTCTGGTGTTTCAGACTTGATTAGTGTTCTGTTTAAATGGTAACAGTATGCTGATAAGAGGTAGTGGCTGCTGTTGTGTATGACACAAGTGCCGAGTTGCTGCTATGTTGCTGGGACATGTTTTGCTTCCTCTCGGGCTGCTATCCAACTAGAGTAGATGAAGCGCGTTACTGTTATGTGGGCAGAGATGATTTGTTGATGAGCATTGTATCTGCGGCGTGCATGATGCTGAATGGAATGAAGCTAATTTGTGCGGCAGAATGGAGCAAAGCAGGAGTTGGTTCCATGATGCAGAGAGTCGGGCAGCTCCTGATGCAGCAGTGCAGAACAACAGTTGATGAAGATAGCAGGCCTAGAACCGAGACACTGCCTAGAGCAGAGCAGTACGTGGTGTGGGTACCAGCATACGCGGATAGCACAACAGGACACACCCGGAGCCTAGAGCAGCAGCAAACCGAAAGTGCAGGACACCTACAGCACCTGGAGACAGCTACCCGAGAGCATGCCTGGACAAAAGTTTGCTGAAGAAGAGCATGAACAGTGGCATGTTGGGACCACTTTGGTTTGGCAATTTTGCTAAGGCCATGTTTGGCATTACGGATTTGTTTCAATTAAAGTTACCATGCATTTCTAGTACTTATTATTGCTTTTATTTTAATTTATTAACTTATTTAGAATTAGAGTATTGAATCAATTTGCTTATTAGTTATATTTTCTTAGTTTATTAGTTTAAGGCTTAGTTTAATTTCATTAATAATTAATTTTCTTTTTACAATAGGAATTAAGGTTTTGCATTTTGTATTAATTAAATTAATTGTTTTTCATGCATTTTTAATTTAGTCTTTATTTTCATTAGATTTTAGTTTAAGTAATTTGCAATTTTTATTAGTTTATTTACATGCATTTTTATTTTAAGTATGTTTAAATTTTAGTTTAATTAATTTTATTTCCTTATTTCCATTTTTGCTTTCTATTTTAATTGCTTTATCTTTTCAGGTACTTTTTTTTTTTATTGCGTAGTGTGAGATCTGAGAATTTTAGATATATTTGAATTATGTAATATGAACTTGAAGTGTAATTTATTAAGCTAAGTGAATTGGGGAATGATAATTGGAGATTTATATGTTAAGTGTTTAAAATAAGTATGAAGTTATGAGGACAGATCGATCTGGGAGAAGGAGAGATCGATCTGGTGAGTTAAAAATGACAAGGAAGGAGGAATTTGAGGAGAAGATCGATCTCCAATGGAAGAGGATCGATCTCCTTATGATTCTGTTTGAGAGAAGATCGATCTCATGAGGAAGAGATCGATCTCCAAATGATTCTGTTTGGGAGAAGATCGATCTCCTCAAGGAGCAGATCGATCTCATAAAGCCATAAAGAGATCGATCTCACCCCTCGACAGATCGATCTCCTAGGTATAAATTACCCTAAATCGTCCCAAAAATTCAAACGCAGATCGATCTCATCAAGAGCCAGATCGATCTCCTACCCTCAGCCTATATAAGGAACCCCTATTTTTCTCCTGCAATCTCACTTTCTCTCTCTTCCAACCCCCATTTTTATCGAAACCTAGCTTTCTCACTCATCCAAAGCACCCATTTCCGGCCAAATCAAAAGTTGTGGCAAGAAGGAAAGTTGTTGCTCATCAAAGGGAGAACAACATACTTGGAAATCAAAAGACGGATCGAATCGAGGCAAGAGATAAGCTCTCCACAAGTTTTGGGTAATTTCTAAACTTCGATCCTTATATCTGAGATGATTTTGATGATAATGGTTGTTGGCATTGTGTTGAAATAGCTGAAAAATGATTAGGGATTGATGAAATTACAATGTGGTTGGAGTGATAATGATATTTAGCAATTTAGAAATTTTGAGCTATAAATAGAAATTTAGACAATGTGGTGAATTAGCATAGATAATTGGCATGAGAAATGTAGAACGTTGAGATGTTGTGAATGAGAGTGTAGTTTGGGGTAGAGTTACGAGAATCAAGAGATTTGAGGTGTTATGAGCAATTATGCTCGATTTTGAGAATTGAGGTTGATGAGATAATTGAGTATTGATGTTTTAACATCGTTTAGACAGCTCGGGAGTTCCAGAGTGGAATGCGAGGCTAGTCCGTGATACGGGGGAAACGATTGCACTGTACGAGGTGCAAAGAGGTAAGGGAAATCTAAACCATTTGTGTATGTGATTTGTAAACTATTATAGCATGATTTGTGGTTTATAAAATAAGTATGTTGAGTGTTGTGTTGAGTTATAATTGCACACGGTTTTTATAGCCGGTTGGAGCCCATTTTATGCGTTTATAAGCTGAGTGTGAAATTGCTTTATAAACCGTCGAATTTGTGTGAGTAATGAATTGGGCTCTACGTTAAGGCAATATTGAGATTTGAGAAATGTGTGCGTGCTTTGCCGGTTGGAACTCGATTTTATTATGTTTTGTGTTGAGTACAAAACGATTTTCAAATGAGTTTTATGAGAGAAAAACCACTATGAGTTCTACGTGAAGGCGAACTAGTCTTATGTGATTAAGACTTAGGTGTGTAATTCTGAGTACACACCGGGCATTGCTCTGGTAGCATGTAAGCCCGATTTCTTCTCCGTTCTGGTAACGTGAGAATAATCCATTCTGTGGCTATGCCACGTATACTTGGTGGACGTTGCCACGTGTGAAACCCTATTTGGTGGCCGTTGCCACGTGAGAAACCCTATTGGTGGCCGTTGCCATGTGAAACTCCATTTGGTGGCCGTTGCCACGTGAGAAACCCTATTGGTGGCCGTTGCCATGTGATACCCCATTTGGTGGCCGTTGCCACGTGAGAAACCCTATTTGGTGGCCGTTGCCACGTGAGAACCCCTAATTAGTGGTCGTTGCCACGTGAAACCCTATCCTGTGGCTGTGCCACGTGTAAATTTAACTCAGTGGCTATGCCACGTGTGTTTAGTGGCTGCGCCACGTGCATTACTATTTCAGTGATTTTATCGCATTATTTTCACATGCTTTGTTATTGCTCTAGACTGAGCCTTTTTACTTCATGTTTTCACATGATTTGAGACATGAGAATGTCGTTTTGAGTACTTTCATGCTATGGTTTTCAAATGAGATTAATGAGTTTCACATACAAATAAATATTTTGTGATGTGCATTTTGGTTTATGAAATGAGTCCCTTACCCCCCTTACTGAGCGATTTAGAAGCTTACCCTGTTTTCTTTCCCCCCCAGATTTCTTCAAGTGAAAAGGGTTTTCCTGCGACGTACGGAGTAGTGGCTAGTGGAGGACTTGAGCTCCAGGCCATATATTATATTTTGAGGTATCTTTTATCTTTTCATGTACCCAGACAATTACTGTAATTGCAGACACTTGATGTATAACATTGTATGGGATGTATTAGGATTAATTAACTTGAGATGGATTAATGTATTTGATATGATATATATTTTCTATTGATGAGATCCTGAGGTACGATAAATACGATAATGTATGACACTGCACAGGAATGCACTCTTAATTGTGAATTAATAAGTAAAAAGTTTTAAATTTGCCCTATTTTTCGTATTTTTGGGGCGTGACACGTAGAGCACTGTAAGTACTTTTAGCTCGGTTTTATTTTCTTTATTTTATAGTTTTAATATTAATTTTAATTAGCCTTAGTAGATCACCCATTGCAATTTCATAATTTGCTAGGATATACTTAGGATAAGATTAACTGATAATTAATTAGGCTAGTCAACTTCTCTATGGGACGATAACTCGGGACTCAAATCTCATTATTACTTGTACGACCCGTGCACTTGCGGATAATACCCTTTGGGCGTGTCAACCGGTGAGGCTGAGGGGCCGGCAAGGGCCGACGAAGGTAGCCCAACACCGGGCGATATCACAGCGGCCGTGACGCGCCGTGGAGACCGCCGAAAAATGCCAACAATGGAGGGAGAAGCTGCGGAAGAAAAGCCCCGATTGGCGGCCATCGGTGCCGTTTTGACTCTAGTCGAGGCCCGATTATGGAAGCCTAGGTCGTGGCGCACCGATTGGTGCTGGAATCATGTCGGAAACCGACCGGACGGCGCCGAAAGGACCAAATGTTGCTTGAACCAGTCGAACCGAACTGAACCGCTGAACCAAACCGAACTGAACCGACGGTCTGAACCGGGTTAAACCGGACCGAACCTGTTCAGCCAAAAAGAGAAGGAAAAAAAAGAAGAAAAAGGGAAAAAGTAAAAGAGGAAAAATTGGAAAAAATTTCAGTGATGCAATTGAGCTACGGGTAAGTCGGTAAGCGGTCGAATTGACCAATTTAAATTTTGAAATATTTAATTTGATTAAATATCCGACTGGAAATTTACCCGAAAAATTATGTAAATTGTGTAGCTCGACAATTGACATCAACCGAGAGCTCAAGACAGCCTGGATTTGTGTACGATCATGGAATATCGGGTAAGTAACCCTTATTTATGACAATTTTGTATCGTTATGCGTGTTAAAAATTTACTGCATAAATTACGGATTTAATTTCCACATAAATGAATTAAATTTCGAAACTTTGAATAAATTGTCGTAAATACTAAATTGAGATATTCGAGAATTTAGAACGAGGCTAAATAAATACTGATGGGCCCAATGAGCTCAATAGGCCTCGATAAAGAGTGGTAAACGGGCTTAAAGCCGATTAAGGCCCATTAAGGTGCAATCGGGCCCGATATGGGTAAACGGGCCCAATGATTTAAATTAAACCCAAAAAATTATGAAATACAATTAAATTGTATTGTATTTGACCTGATGAATATTTATCCGCAATTTCGGAGATTGGATTCGAAACAAATCGGACTGCGTGACGACTCACCTGTGGAAAGGTCAACTGTACAAAAATGAGATAAGGGAATTGTGTGAGTAGCTAGAGGTAGCTACGCGTACATTAATTAGTTTTTGTATACACTGAATATGTATGTATACACTGATATTGTAGAAAGGTCCTAAAAGTGGTTTAAATGATTTTAAGGATCGAAATAGGTAAAAAGACTATTTTACTCCTATTGAGGGAAGTTCACCTAAGGATGGTGAAAGTATGACATGCATGAAATGCATGATTTAAGGAAATTCAAAATTAAGGATTTTATTGATTTTTAAGCAAAGTAAATCGATAGATTGACCAGTAATTGCATAAATTTCACAAAATAACACTATGTAAGTGTTATTGGTATTTAAATGAAATTATTTGGAAAATGGGCCAACTATCAAGTTTATATGGAAACAGATAGTGCCGGCACATAGCTCGTACTATATCTACGTTTGTGAGTGTGCATAAATGTGCTTGAACGGTTGCTCGCACTGATTTGTGTGACATCATATGCATAAAATATGCTAAAGCGGTTGCTCGCACTGATTTTATTCTTGTGAAATGCATGAGAAGTACTGGAGTCTAGCTCGCACTCTGTTTTGACTTGTTTTGACGTGGTATGCATAAAATGGTGCTGGAGCGATTGCTCGTACTAGTTTTTATGATTTGACATGCATGAGAGATGCTGGAGCTTAGCTCGCATCCTGTTTTGATATGATATTGCATAAAAGTCGTGCTAGAGTGTAACTTTTACGAGATTTGATTTAATTACGCATAAAGCCGTGCTGGAGTGTAACTCGCACGAGATTTGATTTACTTGAGCATTCATTTGTTGTGGAGCGTTGCTCGCGCAAAGTTTTATATGGTTTTCATAATTCATTTGAATGTCGTATTGGAGTTTTTCTCGTACGAGGTTTTCACTGAGTTTTTATACATATCCGTACTAGAGCATTGCTCGTACGTGGATTTCACTTGAATTTATAATTATTTTAAGTCGTACTAGAGCACTGCTCGTATGCAGATTTCATTGATTTCTATGAAATCGTGCTAGAGCTTCGCTCGCACGAGGTTTTCAGACATCATGAATATGCATGGAGCCGTGCTAGAGCTTCGCTCGCACAGGGATTTATATTACATGCATATAGTAGTGTTGGAGCCTCCTGTAGACTGTGTGTCACAGTGAGATGATATGCTCACACGTGCATTCTGAGACAGAGATGATATGGGTGGATAAGACCTATTGCAGGCACCCCTGATTGAGCTTGGGTTCACGGAGTACATTGTACCGTGTATGTCACGCGGAGTATGCTGTACCGTGGGGATTGTTGGAGTGGAGTGGCATTAGCCACGAGGCATCAAGCCTTGCCCTCGCAATCCTAGTGTTATACTGTTCTGGCGAGTAGGACGACCCACCTCCCGTTTCAGGTGTGATATCCCGCACACTAGGTACCATGTTGCCAGGGATCACGAGGTTATGGCCATAGTCCTATGTTGTTATTGATAGTCACCTACATGTCTCACATGATATAACTATTGGTCAATAAACCAAGGTAGACCCGAGGGAGGGGTCAGGCCCCCGATTTTACGATTTTATGATTTTATGATATGTGACCCTGAAAGAATGGTGGTTTTATAACCGAAGCTTTATAATGAATTTTAATGACTTGTTTTATGAATTTGAGATTTACTTATGAGATAATTGACCCGGATGGGGTTATTTTATTCTGCATTTTAATAAAATGATTTGAATGCAGTAGCATGATGGTGTTTTCCATGCTTTCATTTCAAATTCATAATTTGTCTTACATGACATGAAAGAATGCATGATCTTGTTTTACTTCATGCTAATTATGATTTAAGGATGTCACATAAAATGCTATTGATGCATGAATTACATGCTTTTCTATATGCACAAATAGTTTTGGATAAACTATGTCATGATATATGCTTGGTTTTGTGCTTGAGATTTTAATGAAAAGAAATGGATTTTAAGGGCATGGTCTTATGAGCATGTAAATAGTGGAGCTATCTAATTACTTGCATAATTGCCTTACTGAGCGTGTGGTTTGCTCACCCCCCTTATTTTCCCATCTTTTCAGAGCACTCATAGTAATTAGTAAGCGGCTAAGGACTTGCATGCTTGGTATCCGCTACTTCCCATCGAGAGACAGGTATACACATTTGTATAGTTTTGTATCTAAATATGAAATGCACAGTACTATAAACGGATATGATGTTGGGGTTGTAAGGTTATGTAAATACCATTGTGTATGTATATAGTTAAAGTCAAAGGATAATAAACTCTTATATGTGAATATGATTATGGAAACGGAATGGTAAATAGTGTGAGGTGACTAACGCCGAATCATAGCCCAACTGTTTGTAGGATGATCACGATGAGAGAAAGGTAAGAATTAAATAATAAATGAAAAACGAAAAATTTACTCTGATTTTTAGGTTATTTGGGTCGTGACACCTGATCAGTACTTGCCTGGAATCCGACTATGGCCATAAGTACTATATTTATCTGAGTGATATGACATTGTCACTACTGTGTGTGGTGACATATGTTTCCCTTGCTGTGTCTGGGGATATGATAACCCATAATTTTGTCTTATGTATATTGATTTGCAGAGTGCAAAGTAATTTCTAAATGTGTACTCTGTGTTTTTAAAGACGATTTGTGTGAAAAGAGTATGCTGTGTGAATATGCATATACCCATCTAGCGAATTAATAATTTCGCATCGATTGAAGTTACTTTAAAGAATGCATATGTTTTATAAGGAAAATGAATATATATTTTTAGCATGTAGATAGTGTAGTTATCTATCTGCTTTCGTATTTTTCTTACTGAGCGTGTTAGCTCACCCTCTTATTTCTCCTCCACAGATCCTACGCAGCAGTGAGTACACTGCAGTCGTTCCTGCTATTGTGTTGCTTCAATCATCCAGCAGTATAGAGATATACACTTGAGATGAAAAGTTTTGTATCCTGTAAACTAATGCACAGTAAAGTTTGTGTTTTGTATTTTTGGGGATGTATATAATAGAAACTGATGTAAACGCTTTCGCACATATATATAAGTCCAGTTTCTATTCTATTTCATTTAAATGAATTTATTAAATTATAAATGGATGAGATATGAAATGGATGTTGACTCACAGCCTAACAGTAGTAGTAAGTTAAGTCACGGGAAGATGGGCGTGACATGTTATGTTTCTTCCGACTTCCATTAATGTTACTGCTGCCCTGTACGATTATGATTAAAGGAGAGCGGAGAACTAACCTGTTTTAGGATGTTTGTTTTGCCTTTGAGATTTCATAGATCGTCGGTGATAGATCTTTTGGCTTTATAAGCTTCAAGAGATTAGTGTAAATAATTAAATCAACTTACTTTTTAGTCAACCGATTAATTTTTAATTTTGAAGAACATAATCTGTAAAGTCCAACGTATTTATCCTTTTTATTACTCCTAAATAACGAAAAATGTTCAAGAAACATAAAGAGTTGCTTATTGAATGTGCCTGGTGTGCTCATCAAAAAGTGGTATGCAAGATTTACGCTATCCTGCTTTAGGAAAAAGGTTGGAAAAATACAAAGACATGCTTTGTAACAGTAATATTTATTTAAAGGGTAAAACACATTTTTTATTTATCAAGAAAGAAATGAAAACTTTTTAAATTATCATGAAAGAAATGGAAATAACCATTTAACTTTAATTATTGCCTTGAGAAAAAACTATCTCATTTTTTGCTTTTCTCTTTCTACTTTAGCATTTCTCATTGTTTAACTTGTACATATAGCAACTATTTATTTACTCTTCATTTCCTTTCTTTTTTAGCTACTATGTGCATAAATTTAAGAAGAAAGAAGTCAAAACTCAGATTATGGCCGACAAGCCATCCTTGATGAAATTTCAAGTATTGATTTCAACATTTACATCATGATTTAAGATAGATGCAATTCCTATATGAGGCACTATATTTGAATACCCAAAGTTTTTAATTTGAATACCCAAAGGTTTAAAGAAAAAAAAGTAAGAGAAATAAAGGTATTCGAATGTTTATAAAGAAGCAATCAAATAATTCTCTAGAAAGCTATAAGCTAAGATATATATATATATATATATATATATATATATATATATATATATATATACATACATATTTTATTATTCCTATATTTCATCATGTATTAATATTTGTACATTTTTCCAATTCATAAAATCATCTAGGATGTCATAACGATTTTAAGTCTTAGACCAAATTACTAGACATAAAATGAGAAGTCACCACCAATCTTTTTTATAGATGTGATTGGTCACCTAATTGACGGTAAGAACTAGTCTATATTTTTGAGTTTAGGGTTCAGAAGTTCATTTACACGTGGAAAAAGATTAGAAATCTCATAACATACATCCTAGACGGTACAAATAAATCAAAATATATCCTAATCAGCCTCTATTATTATTATTATTATTATTATTATTATTATTATTATTATTATTATTATTATTATTATTATTATTATTAAAGGAGAGCGGAGAACTAACTAGTTTTAGAAGGTTTGCTTTGCCTTTGAGATTTCATAGATCGTCGGGGATTGATCTTTTGGTTTTATAAGCATCAAGAGATTAGTGTAAATAATTAAATCAATTTACTTTTTAGTCAATCAATTATTTTTTAATTTTGAAGAACATAATATGTAAAGTCCAACGTATTTATCCTTTTTATTACTCCTAAATAAGGAAAAATGTTCAGGAAACACAAAGAGTTGCTTATTGAAAGTGTCATAGTGTCCTCATCAAAAAGTGGTATGCAAAATTTATGCTATCTTGCTTTAGAAAAAATATTGGGAAACTTACAAAGACATTCTTTATAACAGTAATATTTATCTAAATGGGAAAACACCTTTTTTATTTATTAACATAGAAATGAAAACTTTTTAAATTATCATGAAAAATTGAAATAACCATTTAACTTTCATTATTGCTTCGAGAGAAAACCATCTCCTTTCTTCCTTATTTTCTCTTTCTACTTCAGTATTTTTCATTATTTGACTTGTACATCCAACAACTTTCTATTTACTCTTCATTTCCTTTCTTTGTTAGTTACTATGTACATCAATTTAAGAAGAAAGAAGTTAAAACTTAGAATATGATTGATAAGCCATCTTGGATGAAATTTTAAGTATTGATTTCAACATTTACATCATGATTTAAGATAGATACAATTCTTATATGAGGCACTATATTCGAATACCATAAGGGGCCGTTTGGTTCGGGGAAAAAAATTCCATTGGGAAAAAAAATTACCTCTTATCATTTTACCTAGTAAATTCCAAGGAATATTTAATTCCTGCATTTTGTTATATTTAGGGAATATTTGATCACTAGTTTGGTTCAAAGGAATTTAAGATTACTAAATGGTGTTTTTTACTATATTACGCTTCTATATTAAATTAAATAAATTATTGATTTAAGATAAATAACACTTTGATAAAAACTGTCACATCCCAAAAGCGGGGAAATAGGGGCTAACTTTTTCTTTAATCTTATTTCTTATTTAGGTTGCATTCATGTTCAGTGTAGGGACTTTGTTTCTTCCTTTCCTTATCCTTTTTAACCATTTAATTTTACCAGAAATTTCGGTAGGAAAACCCCTTATATTATACCCTATCCTCTTGCAAGTAAATACAATTTATATATATTCACAAGACAGTTGATTGATTTCTTAACTTAATTCACTTCCCAGTTCCAAATATTCAAAAATATTGACATATTATCCATAAACCATTGATTACATCCCAAAAGTAATTATACATCTAGTATCTATACAAAATACATGTATGAAAATAAACATCCAGTGATATACCTGAGTTTGTACTAAAAATAGTTTGGGAGGCACTAAATCCACCAGCTACTTGTATACTCTGTGACAGCTGAGAGATCTTACTGCAAGTGCTCTAAAATGGAGAGAAATGGGGTGAGCTTCTGATAAAGTTCAGTAAGAAATGTAGTTAAAATAGTTATAACTATATAAAACAAATGGGAAGTCATGTAAATACATTTCCGTACATTCAAAACAAATGGGAAGTCATGTAAATACATTTCCGTACATTCAAAACAAATGGGAAGTCATGTAAATACATTTCCGTACATTCATACTTGTGAAAAACGATTCATATGTTTACTTTGAAACATAACATTTAAACATACACATACTTTATTTCGTACGTAAAACATCCTTACATGGAAACATCATATATACATAGATGTATCTTTTCATAAGAAAACATCAAACATACTTTCTTCATTAAAATCATCATACATATCCTTTCTTATGAAAACATCAAATATGCTTTCTTTCGTTAAGTCATCATGCATCAAACATCAAACATAGAGACTAGGCTATATTTAAGTAGCTAACATGCATCATACGTCATCCTCTGTAGAAGGCATATCATATCAATGGCATGGTTGGGGGGGCTGTAGACTGGATCAGGGTGGTACAACAAACATAATCATGGGTAGTATCTGAAAAACTTAACATACACTAGCACACAGTTAGGGCACGGGCACCAAAGGCACTCACTGTGCGTGAGAAGATATATATGCGTGTTACGTGAGCACGAGATACTACGAGAAATCATATACCACGAGTAGAAAAGGCAACCACCACACAGGTGAAGACAAGTACTACCTGGGTCCAACGTATTGGGCACCACGAGTGGCGGAGTCGGAGTGCCACAAGCAGTGGACATGCTAATTGGATAGCCTTCTAGTCTCAAATTTTTTTTTTTAATTTTTTACTTACTCACTTTCAAAATCATCAAAAATTCCTTTGAAATATAAATATAAAGTTGTATAGATAACTACAAAACATCCATGTGTTAAAACTGGTGTATAATGGCTAAAATCTTGGTTTATCATTATTTATTTTATTCTTGAAATTTCTTCATACTTCATAAATCATTTTATGAATATAAATATACTTCGTAAATCATTTTACAAATCATAAATAGCCATAGATGGTCAGAACTATGCTAAATTACACCTTTTACCTCTACTGGGTTGAAGCAACGTCAATTTGCCTGGTTCCAGTGTTGCCTCGTTAAACGTGTTGGTCTCTCGAGCTTCTCAAAACAATATCAACTCATCAAATATTACTCAATTTCATCTCAACATATCCAAATATATGTTTATCTTTACAAAGTTTGATCGATTTTGACATTTTCGTCGACTTTTTTCACTTTTTCGATTTTACCAATTTAAGTTCTGGTTTAAGCTATTTTGGCCAATCTTATTATTTTAATTTCTCATTCACCATCTATGCTCATTTAAACTCACAATTTTATACTTATGATCAAACCCATTTTGCCAAATTTCGTACTTTCAGTTTTTCGTTAAACTAAGTTATAAACTAGACTTTTTTGGTATAATTCTAACAATTAACAACCTTGAATCAAACCAAATTTCACCATAATCATAAGAACCCTAGGCTGGTCAAACCTAAATTCATCCATAGCCATTAATTCTTCCAATTTCATTTAACTAAAAATCCTTAAAAACCATTAAACATAAACATAGGTTAACATCATCATCATCCATCGAGTTTCTCTCACTTTTGACCAATGTTGACCACTTCTTTGATCCTCAAAATTACTCCTTAACTGTAAATCATCATGTATACAACTTAAATTCACTTACAAACACAAGAAAAACTAACTAGATTCATCCAAAATTTCAACTTTCTCTTACCCGTGAACATGACAGTTCTGCATCTTGTTTTTCTTTCTCAGATTTCACCTAGTAAATGAACTTCTTTTGAGTGAAATTTTTTATATGTTGTAGAGGACTGAAGGGGGAAGATTTCATCCCTCTTTGTCGTAGTCAAAAAATGGTTGGAAGGTGGTCGAAAAAATTCAAGAATGAGGAGTGTACGGTAACATCTGCGACAACTTACAAAAGGAGGTGAGGGCGTGTGGTGAAGGCTTTCGGGATGTTCTTGGCTTCTTTAGAAAGCTTAATGAGTCCTCTTTAGACCAAAAAAATGGGAGTTAAACGTGTGACGTCCCGAAAATGCGAAAAAACAGGCTAAATTTTTTTTAAAAAATCCTTTACTTAAGTTGTATTTCTATCAATGCCGATTTCTTAATCTTTCTTCAATGTACAAAACACAGTTTATAATCACAACCAGTCAATTTTAATTTCTTTTCTTTACTTATTAGTACATCTATTCTCGTTCCCACACTTTACATATCCAGAATATACAATATGGTTTAAATTGAGTTACGACAACCTTATTTACAATCATATTTCTTTATTTTATATCTCAAAATATTATTACAACATTGTTTATACTTTACAGGAAGTCTGGTAGATAAAGTAAAAATATACCTTACTAGTGCTGAAGATAGCCTGGAGAGGGGTTGAGTCCACCCGTTCATGACTATTGTACGACAGGTAAAGGTGATAATTCACTTAAGATAATCTGTGAGGCGAAAGGAAAGATATAAGCTCTTCAAGCCCAGTAAGACATGCATTTAAAGCAGTCTTAGCTATAAAACATATAAAAGTAAAACATTGTAATTCAAGCTTTATAAAATATCATGCACGTGAATATAAACCAAAACATATTTAGTTTCGAAAGTCAAGTCAAAGCACATGTGATATCATGACTAATAGCATGTAATTTGTAAACCTTGCGACTTATAAATCTCATAGCATATAAAATCACGTAGCTCATTTGTTTTCAAATATCTTATAAATCACGTAGGATTTCATTTCGCATAGCATATATCACTAGCTCATTCAAAGAGCAAATCAAGTCAGAGTACATAATATTTAAATCACAAAGCTTAGTACTCTTTCTTTCAAATCATACTGAGTCATTTCATGGAGACGAGACAGATTTACATAGTGATAAAAGTCATGTTCACGTGGGCATTTCACATAGGAAATTCGCGTATATAGTTTACATAGACAGAGTACCGATGGCCATGGTAATAGACTGTAGACTGGATCAGGGTCGTACAGTGCCCCTCGCCGCTAAACATATATATCTCAAAACGGAGAGTGGTGGAAACAACACACCGAGTGGTACAAATATCCGACGCGATTCAACATGCACCATAAGGGACTAAACGTACACCAGGTGGTATGAATCATGTTCCACGACGGTCCAGATCTCACATGAGCAACTCATGACAGATTACGTAGATGACATATAACTTCAGTCTCAAAACAGTTCTTTTAAATCATTTTTCGAGTCCATTAACCCGTAAACTTATAGAAATCATACTTTTATTTCATTTCAGATACATAACATCATTTCATAAATTTTCATTTTCACGTAACAAATTGCATTTCAAAACATTTCACAGATACCAAAAACAATCATATATGATCAAACATGTGCCCTAAGTAAAAGGGTTTTCCACATTATAGGGTTAACATGGCTCTATTGTAAGCTCCTTTTAAGTTCACTATATGCATGGTTAAGATTTGTAAGGATTTAAAGGTTCCCATATTGTTCCTCACTGGCATCCTACACAGGACTAGTAAGGCACTCCAATCCTCACCCTTCATAGACTATAAACGAAAAATGTTCAATTTCAGTAGGAGTATTTCGATTGCCACTACGGAGGTTATCACCTCACGAGAGCAAAGGTACTCTACTCCCTCCTAAAAGGGACAAACCCGAGAGTAGGGTTCATATATGAACATGAATATGTCATGTATGTGAAGGAATAAATAAAATTTAAAATACATCATAACTTGAATGCAAATGACATAAGTGAGAATGAATCAAAATTTCTTCTTTTTATTATTTCATGAAAAACTCTTATTAAATATTTGTTAAAACCATTAAATTAATATTCTAGATAAAACATGATTAATTATGGCTCGACTCTCAAAAGTCCCTAGTGGAGTCATCAAGCTGTCATAATGACTTCGTATGTCGACTCGATCACTAAACAATTTCTAAAAACGCAAAGGAAGTTTTTTCCAATTTTTTTCACTAAGTGTGATTGGCCACTTAAAAACATCTTTCTTTTTTTAACAAAATCTTGAAATTAATTAAGTTTTATTAAAAAACAATTTTTGGTCTGCGAAAACAAAGTTTGGATTCAGAAGTTTGGTTAGGTAGGGAAGGATTAGTATCCCACATCGCCCTTTTAAAAGGAACGTTTTATCTTTTAATCTTAATAAAATGGTCTTAATTAAACATTTAAAAAGAATTGCCTTTATTTTTTATTTTTTATTATTTTTTTATTAGAAATAAATGAAAATCTCTTGTATTGAAAATTATACCTAAATACTCAAATACTTTTGGTTGCATTTCAAATGATCTTCGCTACTTACAATTTATATAAAATCCCATCTTTGGGAGATTTATACTTATTTTAAAATTTATGAATGCATACGATACAAGTACATAATACATTATCTATATGCCAGGTTTGTTTTACTATTGATTTTAAACTTTATTATTATTATTATTATTATTATTATTATTATTATTATTATTTTAGATAATAATTCATTTTATTGAAAAATAAAACTAAATATTGTGTAATTTAGTAAATTTTCCTCACCTAAAGATAAGCTAGGAATCACTACAAAAGTAAAATTTATATTATTTATTTATTTAATAATTTTTTATTTTTTTATTTTTTAAAATGAATTTATTTCACAAAATAAATTATAGAAGAATTTTGTTATCGAAATAAAATCACTTAAATATTCTAATACGTTGATAATATTTAAGAATTTTTATTTGATCCTAAGGATTATTAGAGAATCACTACTTGTGATTTCTTAGAAATCACATCATCAAAATTTTTCTTATTTATGCTTATTATTTACAAAATCCTCCTGTTTAATACACACATTTAAAAAAAATACAGATAAATGAAAGAATAAAATAAGCAAATAACATAGAGTCCGAGACATACAAAAATAAAATGAAATAAAATAAAACCTCAAAATCCCAAAACACACGGTTTGGTTAAGGTTTCTTTCTTCCTCCTCTAACTTTGCCAGTTTCTTCTTGTTCTGCACGTTGATAAGCTCGAACCGGGACAAGCATTCCCCTTCTTATACCACCAGCAACCAAGACGGAAATACTACACCACCTTTCACGCAATAGCTAGACAGAAACAAGGTTGGCTACACTCCAACTCTTCACGCAGCAGGCGGCATGGATGGATCCAAAACAGCAGCAACCGAGCATGGCCAAGACTGCGTGGATGATGGTGCCGCGATGGTAGCAAGGCTTAACACAGGAAGCTCGATGCAGAAACTCAGCAAGAATGTAGGCAGTATCCAACGCAAGCACTGCAAGGGAGGAGCAGCGGAGCCGTGGCGTGACAATGCAGCAAGGCGAGACAGTAGCAGCTCGGCGTGGAGCAGCAGCTGTGGAGCAATGCTGGTTGGTGTAGAGACAACAGGGAAGGCCGAGAAGCTTGGAGCGGGAGAGCAACGATGGCGGCAAACAGATGATGCAGGGAACGGTTCAGGCCGGGACCATTTCTCTTGGCAAAGCAGTAAGAATAGCAGGTTGCAGTGAAGCGTGGTGGCGCGCTTGGGGCGATTTGGCAGCGGTGCAGGCAAGGTGTTATGTTAGTGCAGCAAGCGACGATGGTGCAGGAACAAGGCACAGAGGAAACTAGGGAAACAGGGAACGAACGGTGCAAATCCAAGCAAGAAAAACAGTGGAAGTGAAGCAAAAACGAATGGCAGTAAAAGAACTTTGGAAAAGAAAATTCTTGTTTCCAGATTCGCCTCGCTTTTTTTCTCTTTGTCTCCTTCCTCTCTGTAAGCCCCACGCTTTTAAAGTCCTCCCCGAGCATGAACAAAGGAAAGAGACAGATTTCCTCCATTTAAGTCTTTAATGCTTGGCCTTCATTATGGGATATTTTACTTGATATTTTGGGAAACTTATTTCCAGATTTATTGCCCCTCTTTGTTGCTGATTAATTCTTTCATTTTTGGAAACAAAATCCTCTGGGTCAACTCTTTTTTTGGCTTTGGTGAGGTTTGGCGGTGGTACACTTGCATGGGTGTTTTAGGGTTTGCATGGTTTTTATTTTTGATTTTTTTTTATCTTTGATTTGATTAGTTTTTTTTATTAAAAAAATGTTCGGACAAATTAGACGTCTGCCTCGGGCATTCACGTACTTTTTGCGGCCCTTCACACAAGAAACATTTCGTTGGCTTGGAACCCTCCCTATTGGAATTCTTAGACTTCCACCATTATGGCTTCCATTGCCATTGTGGGGCTATCGACTCTTGTCTCCTTCACCATCGCCCTTGCCATTCGGCTTGGAAGACTTAGCATTGTCCTGCTTTTCCTCGAAATCTACCAATGAATATGCAACAGTCATGGCCTCGGTCAGATCAGGGACATCGTCTATTGCAATTGTTGTTGTACCCAAGGCTTCAGACCCTTTGTGAACCGGGACAAACCCTCGCTGTCACGAAGGCCAGAAATCTTTAGCATAACCTCTGAAAACACTCTGACATACTCTCGTTGTGACAACGTGTTGAGATTTTAGACATAAATTTAACGTATGGTGATTGATCATTCTAATTTAAAGCGTGATTAATTGTTATTTTTATCTAAAAATAATATTTGGTTTATGTTTAAAAATTTTAAGGTTTGAGAAAATGATTACGTAAAAAGAAAGATTAGCACCTTACAATACTCATCTTAGACGGTATTAGCTTAGTCTTAAATTATCCTAAGTTTGTTTTTTAAATTTTTATTTCTGCTATTTTTTTACCCTTTTATATATTCTTATTATTTATTCTTATTTTTATTTTTATTTTTATTTTTGAATTTATTTTCTTACTTTATCATGAAAATAAATATTAATCATTTTTAATTGAAATTATCCTATAGATTTTTCATTAAGCTGGTAACAAAATAAAGGAATTTCTTACCTAGTAAATTCTTACGTGCTTACTTACTTGCAATCATCCTAAGACTTCCATCATCGAAATAACTTTTATTCCTCTTCATTAGTTAATCTTTTAAATTATTTATGTGTTGATTTCGGTTGCTGTTGGTGTATGTGTTTATGGTGCCTGGATTTCTTGACCGCTGAATTTTTTTTTTTCTAACTGGGCTTAGCTATCTCGACTTAAGTTGGAATCGTGTTTACTGGCGATTGATGCTTTGGTTCTTGGGTTAATCTGCTTCTGGATTATTGGGATCTTGAATTCGGGGTTGATGATGAAATTTTTTTTTCTGAAACCTAAAAAAAAACTAAATTATTTTTCATTTTCCGTTCTACTTTTTAATTTATACGATTCAATGGTTCTTTAAAGCAATTCGATAACTAAATTTTTCGGATTTTCCTAAATTGAGGCTAAGGGTATCGGATTTTACATATTGATCCTCTTTCATTATATCCTCCAGATTATGATTTTTCGATATTTTTATTTTGATTTTATTTCCTATAACAAACTCATCCAATTCTTCATTCAAAATTTTCTAATTTTCTTTTTTTTTTTCAATTTTTTCTCCTTTTTTCTTTTTTTGTTTTTCTAAAAAATTGAAGAGATAGAAGAATAAGAAAAAGTCAAAATGATAAATGATAATTGAAATTGAAACGGGCTAGGATCTAAGTTCTGAATTTATCAATTTTATTGCAATCAAACTTCAAAATGAAGATAAAAAATTAGATCGAAATTTGAAATCAAATTGAAATCTAGAATCAAATTGAAGACCAAAATCAAATGGGAAATTCAGTTCAAAAATTTCAAAGTAATCTTTGAGATGAAAATATATGGTTTATATGAAAGACAACTTAATTACGGATTCGGATTAAAAATTAAACTCAATGAACCCAATGATATTATATGATCTCGAACAAAGTGAAATGTTTATAATTTTTTTAATTAATTTTATTACGCAACATAGACTCCTAGAATGAGATATAAGAATTTATAAACGATATCGAATGAACCAACAAAAAGTAGTTAAAGGGATTTGATCATGGAAGCTAAAACTAAAACAATATCGTCATACAATATGTAGGAATGGTTGGATCTAGAAATAGGACTGGACAATATAAAAGAATCCAAATGTACTGTGGAATAAGATGGAAAAATGTATTATGAAGATGGACAAAAGTATATTGGGAGTATTAAACAGAAGAGCATCGACTTAAAAAAATGCAACATGGTTGATAGAATAAGTTAAAGAAACTATAAAGACAAAGCAAAAATGTTACAAGGCTTTAAAAAAGAACAACACAGAATAGAGTTATACAAAATATAAATTAGTTAAAAAAGAGGTAAAGAATGCGATGACAAAAGCTTAAACAAAGGTTGTGAAAGAGATTTAGGACAACTAAGATACAAAAGATAGAGAAAAAATATATATACAAATTAGCGTGAGCAAGTGAAAGGAGGAGTTACAGCTTAGGGGTCATGAAATGTATCTAAGATGAACACCAAATAACTCTTGTTAAAATTTAGGATTTCCTTTAAGAATCATTTTACTTGACGAATTGCAAGGAATATTAGATTCTCGCGTTCGGTTACATTTGGGGGAATGCTTGATTTCAATGTTTGGTTTAAGGAATATTACTAAATACTCATTTTTACTATACTGCCCTTTTATATTTAAATGAATAAATAGTTGATTCAAAGTAAATAACATTTTGATGAAAATTAGGTTTAATATATTTATTTATTTATTATTTAAGCTTATTCATTTAAAAAAATTTAATTAATTTATTTAACACAATTTAATCAATTTATTTAATATGTAAATTATTTTGATTTATTTAATTAGCTAAGTTATTCATTTGTAAGAGGGAGAAAGAGGTTTTTGCTTTAGGGAGAGTGGTTGTAGGGTTTAACCTTATAATATTAGATAGATTTAGAGGTAAAATGGACATAAAATGCAACAATTAGATGGTAAAATAGAAACAAAAAATTAAATTATTCTGAAATTTTAAAATACCTAAGGAAGATGAGGTATTTTTTAACCTCTATTTTCCCCTATTTTGGTACTGTTGAGAATATTAGATTATTGACCGCAAGGAAAAATGTGGCAACCAAACATGGTAATTTTATTAAGAAAAATAAAATTCATGTCAAGAATCTAAAATTACTTGAACCATAAAACCCCTAAGGAAGATGACGTGATTATTTTGATAAATTATTTCATGACAAACAAAATAAAAATTTGTATAATATCTAGGTTGTCACACCCCGTTTCCACACCGAAATTTATATTATTTCCCCATACACACACATAACGGAGCAGACAACATACGGATGGTTGAGCATACGAGCCGATATTAAACTTACATCTATAAATACAAGCGATAAATAATAATTGATTTATTTATTTATATATATGTACCCACGTACGTTTACATCCCCGTAATTCTTAATATACATAACTGTGTCTTATAAGTTTAGATACAAAAGCGAAATAAGTGTATACCTTTACGCTCTACAAAAAGTAGGTTATCGCTTTAGGAATAACCGCAGTTCTCCATACTTGGGTAACTCTGTGGAGTGGAGGAAAAAAAGGGGTGAGCTAACGCGCTCAGTAAGAAATTACGCAAGCAAGTAGATAACTATACTACCTACGTGCATGTCATGCAGAAAATATTTACTTTCTCAATCCCAACTGAATTCACAAAATCACACATGTATGTTTTCTCAAAGCCATGTCATATCACAAATGAATTTCTCAAAACACATGTTCTCATAAAGCGGATTTAAATCAAATAGGAGATAAATCAAAATCTCGAAAATTAAATCAGAAATCATATAAGTATGGAGACAAAGCAGAGTATATGGAAACAAATAGACATATGGCCATAGTCACTGGACTCCATGCCTCAAGGGCCAGGTGTGCATGAATGTCCCTGGATGGCTGAGGATAGGGGGGTCAGTCTACCCATCAGACGTAAACAAACAACACGGTACGTCGTACTCCATGTGCGTCCACACGGTACATTGTACTCCGTGAACCCCAATATCTGAAATCAGCAAGATTAGGAGTGCCCATCCAACGGGTCTTATCATCACACCCCACTTCCGGGAACCCTTCTATCCATACTTACTCTACTACGGTTGGGCTGTGAGAAGATGCAATTACTAAAATTCATTCATTTACAGCGGAAGATTTTAGAACTTTAATTCACACTTCCAGGTGTGTGTGTAGATATACAAAATCAATTGTATAAATACCATGTGCTGACATATCATTCTCATAATACTATTTACAATTTCCAAGATATAACTGTGCGATACAATATATTAGATACAAAATACTCGTGTATACAAATCTTGTACCTTTGCGGATTGTGGGAGCTGTTCCACATAAAAGATCTAGAGACCACTACTCTCTTACTTCTCAGTACCTAGAGGGGGAAAATAGTGGGATGAGCAAACCACAGCTCAGTAAGGAAATGTATGCTAGCAGGTAGATATCGTACTACCTACATAGCCCATGCATGTATAAACCAAAACCATGTTTTCATTATAAATGGAAATATCATACGAAAAATGCATTTAAACATATATTTCTCAATAGCATTTTCGTGTCAATCAAATATATCAAGCTTCCATTTAAAACATGCTCATAAATAGTGCCCACACGGCACAAATGTGAAATCAGAGATTTATCAAAAACACAAAATCTCTTTCTTTTCTCAAATCACTTTTTCCGTAAATCTCTTTCTTTTCGGAGACTATCTCTGTTTCTCGAATCTCTGAGACAGGCATGGAATTTTCGACAATCAAATATCCACGACATATGGCCATAGTCAATGATCCCAAGCCTCACTGATCAGGTGTGCACAAGGTATCACTTCGCCTGAAGGGGGATGGGTCAGTCCTACCCTCCGGCTCATCTCAATCAACCTCATCTCCTCATATACTCACGGTAAGGATACGCCGTGTGTCATCTACGCAATACTCGTACTCACGTGCACCCAGCATAGTACATAGTATACCAACGGACAACTACATTGTACTACGTACAACCGTGGACACAAGTCTATACTCCAACTCCGATGGACTTTTCATCCTGAACCATGTCTCATATACCAGGCGAGCAAACAGCGTGACACACAGTCATCGCAAGGCTCCAGCGCGATACGATTTATCGTTAAGGCCCAGCCTGTTTAAATGGCCGTCGACTAGTATCCCCTTGGGTCCCAAACCTTCAAGTTTACCTCAACTCAATAAAACAAGTGCGAGCAAAGCTCCCGCACTTTCTCAAAACCATCGTGCGAGTTAAACTCTAACACGGTACATCAAAAGCATTAAAACGGGTGTGAGCTAGAGCTTCAACACCAAATCTCATCTCAAATCTGATAGGGGGCTATTTTCCATTTAAAAACTCAAAACATGTTTATTCATGCAGCATGCCTCTTCATACTAAAACATGTAAAATTAGCCAACCTATCATCACCATTTCTCAATCATCAATATAATTATAGAATTGATAAAAACATTGAAAACATGCATATAACGCTATTTCCTTACCCTATCCCACTTCTCAATACATATATACATCATAGTACTTTTTATGCTTCCATTTCATTTCATAAAATTATAGTATCGTACTAATTCTAGTAATATATCTATGAAATTGCCGTAAAATACGCACGAACATCTCTATAGCTAACACGCAGTCCCTTACCTCGCTTTACTTGTGTGCAACTATCCGCCTTTATGCTTCTCGCGTTCTCCTCTCGACTTGCTCCGGTGTATCATCTGAAACTGAAATTCATCCATCAAACACTCGAGTTAACGTTTCTAACTCTTGTTCAACTAAGCATTTATCCAATGCCTTAAACATACATTTTACCCCTTATGGTAAATCTTATAATTTTTATCCCAATATCAACATGCCCAAACCATGCCCACAACATAATCATCCTCTCAAGATATCTCATTCATCATTAGCACTTCTACATTCCACTTTCTCACACTAGACCATTTCTAAGTTATATTCATTTCATGCCAATCTAGGTAGTTCCACCCACAATGTGCACACCCAATCAACTTCATAATCATTAACTAGACCAATGTACTTGGATTTGTGCACTAGAAACTTACCTCCTTGGATTTCCTCTTTGCTCTAATTAGAAATGCCCTTTATTCCTTCAATCCGACAAATGGGGAAATGCCTCTAAACTTTGTTGTTCTTCTCTTTGACGTGAACAACTTTGTCTCTAATAGCTTTCCCTCAAATCTTACTGAAAATGGCTGGATTTAGGAGTGAGAAAGCTAGGTTTTTGAGTTGAAGTGAAAAGAAGTGGTTTATCCCGAAATCTGCAGATCCAACTGCTCCTATTTATAGATTTAACTTGATGAGATCGATCTTCCTTGGGTAGAGATCGATCTGGTCCTCTAAAAATCCCTCTTTTCTAAGACATTTTAAAGGCAGGAGATCGATCTGTCGAGGCTTGAGATTGATCTGCTGTCAAACAGAAGCTTAAGGAGATCGATCTGGTCTTAGGGGAGATCGATTTACTGTCAACCCGAGAGCTAAGGAGATCGATCTGATTCCCTTGGAGATCGATTTGCTCCATTCCATTACTCACATAAGAGCACTCTGGCTCTTCCAGATCGATCTCTCATCCTATGAGATCGATCTGGCCTCCATATTTCCAGATTTTCTGCAGTTTTTCTGCAACAACTTCATTCAAAACTTCCTCAATTTACCTCCATAGTCTTTTCCTCATTCATCCCTCCTTGAGACTTAAAAATGTCATCCAATCACACTTAGTACATATTAAAACTTGTGGGAAATCTTTGTATAACCAGATATACACGATATTACTCAAATGGAAATATACAACTTTTGTAAATCTTTCCTTCTATTTTACCACACTACTCATATTCCATTTCAATCACATTTTTCTCATGTTTAAGTTCATTTCTTCATACTCATTCATAACGCAACTTGTACATACAATCACGACTCTTATTACAAGTGCGTACATAATTTTATGAACTTACATTGCATATACTTCGTATTACAAATGTATCATCATACTTATCATTTCATTTACATTTCTATGTACCTATCTACAACTGTACATACACGGGGTCTCACATTCTCCCCTACTTAGAGAATTTGGTCCTCGAAATTAAAACCAATTCAATCTGTGAATAACTCGGGATACTTTTCTCGCATCAAACTTTTCAGTTCCCATATGGCCTCTTCCACAGTGTGATGTTGCCACAAAACCTTAACCAGTGAAATCGTCTTATTTCGCAACACCTTCTCTTTTCTGTCCAATATCCGGATCGGTCTCTCGACATACGACATATCCTCTTTGAGCTCCAACGGCTCATAGCTAATTACATGTGTCGGATCTGGGTAGTACTTCCGAAGCATAGAAACGTGGAAGACATTATGGACTTCTGCTAGCTCAGGTGGCAAGGCTAGCTTATATGCTCCATCTCCCACTCTATCCAAAATCTCGAAGGGACCAATGTAACGAGGACTTAACTTTCCTTTCTTCCCAAACCTCGTTATTCCTTTAGAAGGAGATACTTTGAAAAATACGGACTCACCAACATCAAACTCAAGTGGTCTCCGTCTCTTGTCGGCGTAGCTCTTTTGTCGACTTTGAGCTGTTCACAGCCTCTCACATATTATCTGAACATCCTCGGAGGCTTGTTTAACCAAATCAGGAGCGAGCAACTGTTTGTCACCAACTTCTTCCCAACCAATGGGCGACCGGCATCTACGACAGTATAGTGCCTCATAAGGGGCCATACCAATACTTGAGTGATAACTATTATTATAGGCGAACTCAATTAATGGCAAGTGATCGTCCCATGAGCCTCTAAAATCCAACACGCACGCTCTCAACATATCCTCCAAGGTCTGTATAGTCCTCTTTGACTGACCATCTGTCTGAGGATGAAAAGCGGTGCTAAAACTCAACTGGGTCCCCATCGCTTCCTAAAAATGTCCCCAAAAGTGGGAAGTGAAGCGGGCATCCCGATCGAAACAACACTCACTGGGACTCCATGCAGTCTCACTATTTCCCGTACATACAAGTTTACCAGTGCACTCAATGTATCTGTAGATCTCATGGCTAAGAAGTGTGCCGATTTCGTTAACCGATCTACTATCACCCATATCGCATCATGGTTCTTACGGGTTTTCGATAACCCCATCACAAAATCCATGGTGACATGCTCCCACTTCCATGTTGGTATCGGTAGAGGTTGTAATAATCCTCCTGGTTTCTGATGTTCGACCTTTACTTGCTGACAAATGAGACATCTAGCGACATACTCAGCTATGTCTCTCTTCATTCCAGACCACCAATATACCTTTCGAAGATTTTGATACATTTTACTACTCCCCGGGTGTATCGTATATCTCGACAAGTGAGCCTCTGATAAGATGAGCTTTCTCAGCTCTAAATCCTTAGGAACACATATTCTATCTCCAAACCTTAGTATTCTATCTGAACTCAATATAAAATATGCACCCTTCCTCTTTCGAATTTGGCTAATCATGTCAATATACCATTGATCGATTTGCTGAGCTTGTCGGATTCTCTCAATCAACTCCGGTTCTAATCTCAAGCTAGCAATAATCCCATAGTTGCCAATCTCAAGTAGGGTCATATCCAGACTAAGGTTCGTGAATTATTCCAACATCTCGTGCTCTCTAACCATCATATGTGATACCAACCCGAGACTCGTCCGACTCAATGCATCGGCAACCACATTTACCTTCCTCGGGTGGTACAAGATCTCACAATCATAGTCCTTAAGGAGTTCTAACCACCTCCTCTATCTCATATTTAACTCCTTCTGTGAGAATAGATATTTCAGACTCTTGTAATCCGTAAAGATCTGAAATCTCTCACCATATAAGTAGTGGCGGCATATCTTCAACGCAAACACTACGGCCGCTAACTCCAAATCGTGAGTGGGATAGTTTTTCTCATGATCTTTCAGCTGTCTAGATCCATAAGCTACTACCATTCCATCTTGCATCAAAACACAGCATAGTCCTTGATGCGAAGCATCTGTATACATCGAGTAATACCCTGAACTGTTAAGGATGATAAGAACTGGCGCGGTGGTTAATCTGCACTTAAGTTCTTGAAAACTCCTCTCACAAGCTTCATCCCATGAAAACTCCACACTCTTCCTCGTAAGATGTGTTAATGGAGCAGCCAATCTAGAGAAACCCTCTACAAATCTCTTGTAGTAACCAGCTAAACCCAGAAAGCTTTTGATCTCTGTGACTGTCCTACGTTATTCCCACTGAACAACGGCCTCAATCTTGGATAGATCTACTGATACCCCATCCTACGATATAACATGGCCTAGAAAGGAAATCTGTTCTAACCAAAAGTCACATTTATTAAGCTTGGCATATAACTTTCTCTCTCGGAGGGTCTGCAAAATAATCCTCAAGTGCTACTCATGCTCATCTCTGGACCTTGAATACACTAATATATCATCAATGAAAACAATCACAAACTGGTCCAGGTATGGCTTGAATACTTCATTCATTAGAGCCATAAAAGCTGCCGGCGCATTGGTCAACCCAAAAGGCATCACTAGGAATTCGTAATGGTCATAGCGGGTACGAAATGCTGTCTTGGGCACATCCTCCTTCCGAATCTTCAATTGATGATACCCAGACCTCAAATCTATCTTGGAAAAGATCTGTGCTCCTCGAAGCTGATCCAATAAATCGTCAATATGTGGCAAGGGGTACTTATTCTTGATGGTAGCCTTGCTCAACATCCGATAGTCAATGCACGACCTGAGGCTCCCATCTCTCTTCTTCACAAAAAATACCGGGCTCCCCATAATGAGACGCTCGGTCTTATGAACCCCTTTTCTAGAAACTCTTGTAGCTGTTTCCTTAATTCCTCTAGCTCAACTGGAGCCATCCTATATGGTGACTTGGATATTGGTTCGGTTCCAGACGTCAAGTCTATACCGAATTCCATTTCTCTATCGAGTGGCAATCCTGGTAGATCGTCCGGAAAGACATCAGGGAATTCTCTGACCACTAGGATGTCCTCCATATCCGGATGTACTTTGTTCAAATCCACCACATAAGCAACAAAACCTTCAAAACAACACTCAAGTCATTTATACCAAAGTATTTTACTTAACACAAAATTTAAGATTTCATTTCTTCTCTTAAAATCTTACAACACATTCTTCAGGTAGAGAAAACTTAATGGACTTAGAACGACAGTCTATGACAGCATGATTGGTGGCTAACCAATCCATTCCCAAGATTACATCAATGTCATACATATTCAACAAAATCAGGTTGGCTGTCATACACTTATCTCCTAACCTCACTTTACAATCTTTATACACTTGCTCAACTAATTGGCTAACTCTCATTGGAGTACTTATTAGTAAAGTCCTACTCAAGTATGTGGGTTCTACAAAACCTTTTAACTTTGATGCACATGCAGGTGATATAAAGGAATGCGTAGCACCAGAATCAAACAAAGCTATAACCTCCAAATTGAAAATTAAGATTGTACCTTTTATCACTTCAGAAGAGGTATCAGCCGATGCCTGGTCTATCGCATACACCCTGCCTTGACCCACAACTTGTTTTCCCTTTTCTTCAGCCGAGGCTTTCTTTCTTGTAGGAGGCGTAACTGTAGGAATCCTCTCTGGCTCTTTACCCCTCTGTGGAATTCCCTCAACTATCTCCGAGCACTCTCTGGCATAATGTCCAAATTTACCACATCTGAAGCATCGGGTACCCTGAAGATGACATGGCCTACCACCATGGTATTGACCGCATAGTCTACATTGATCTGTAGTCGGTCGGGGTCCACCAATCACTATACCCCTGGCTGGTGTTTGAGTCGGAGTCATAAAAGGTCTAGCAACCTTTTTCTAGAACTCATCTGCCTCTCTCCGACGCTTACTCTTAACTTTTCGACCAAATTTGGCACTCTTACCATCTCCCAGCTTCCTCAGACCCTTGTATTTACCCCAACTAAACTCAGAAGTCTACAAGTCATAATCTTACTCACATAGTTGGGCCCGTCGTACAGCCTCTCTATATGTAGCAACATCAAATGGGGCCAACTTCACTCAGATCGAAGGCCTCAGTCCATCTACAAATCTGCAGACTTTGATAGCCTCACTCCTGATCGAGTTCGAATCATATCTACCCAGTAAAGTGAATCATGACTCGTACTTATTAACTATTTAATTCTCTTGAGTCAAATTCAGAAATTCCATCTGTAGCCTACGCCGTGCAGTATCTGGGATGTATTGCTCTCTGAAAACACCCAAGAACATATCCCAAGTGATAGCTATACCTTGAGCTCTCAACATCGGCCTGGTGGACTTCCACCAGTGCTCTGCTTCGCCTCTCAATACAAAGGCCGCAAGCGCTACTCTCTCCGTAGCTGAACATCTACAGAAGTCAAATAATTTCTCCATCTGACTGATCCAGTCCTCAGCCACTGTCGGATCCTTTACCCCGCCAAATGAATGAGGCTTAAAGTCCATAAAATGCCTCAATCTCTCCATATCGTAGTCATATCCATACCCCAAATCATCATCATACTGCTGTGGGGCTACTGGAGGAGGTACTGGTCGAACATGAGGTTCTGTGGCCTAACTAGTTCAGCTTGTGCAGGTGCAACATTCTCAGGTTCATGTGCAGCTGCTGGGGGATTCAGTGCAGCCTGTCCCACTGTACCAGGTGTACCTTCAAAACTAGCCATGATCTGACCCATCATGGTTATCATCGTGCGCATGTCTTCCTTCAATCGGGCTATTCGAGGATCAGAAGCCTCTATCTGTTCCTGAGGCTCATGACTAAAGGATGATCTACTGTGCCTCTCAGTCCTATCATTTCACCCTTGAAGCTTTCGAGCTCTCTCCCCTCTTGCGGTGTCTTTCAGACATAATTCACTAGCCTGATAACTTTCCTGCGTTATAACAAACATTTAATTCACTACCAACTCCGTACACACATTTGTATCTAAATATCGCACAGTAACTTGGGGATGCACGTTTTCTTAGTCCTAAACATTGACTCACATCAGACCAACCATGCTCGGATACCAAATCTGTCACACCTCACTTCTGGGAACCCTTCTATCCATACTTACTCTACTACGGTTGGGCTGTGAGAAGATGCAATTACTAAAATTCATTCATTTACAGCGAAAGATTTTAAAACTTTAGTTCACACTTCCAAGTGTGTGTGTAGATATACAAAATCAATTGTACAAATACCATGTGCTTACATATCATCCCCATAATACTGTTTACAATTTCCAAGATATAACTGTGCGATATAATATATTAGATACAAAATACTCGTGTATACAAATCTTATACCTTTGCGGATTGTGGGAGCTGTTCCACACAAAAGATCTAGAGACCACCACTCTCTTACTTCTCAGTACCTAGAGGAGGAAAATAGTGGGATGAGTAAACCACAGCTCAGTAAGGAAATGTATCCTAGCAGGTAGATATCGTACTACCTACATAGCCCATGCATGTATAAATCAAAACCATGTTTTCATTATAAATGGAAATATCATACGAAAAATGCATTTAAACATATATTTCTCAATAGCATTTTCGTGTCAATCAAATATATCAAGCTTCCATTTAAAACATGCTCATAAATAGTGCCCACACGGCACAAATATGAAATCAGAGATTTATCAAAAACATAAAATCTCTTTCTTTTCTCAAATCACTTTTTTCGTAAATCTCTTTCTTTTCGGAGATTATCTCTGTTTCTCGAATCTCTGAGACAGGCATGAAATTTTCGACAATCAAATATCCACGACATAGGGCCATAGTCAGTGATCCCAGGCCTCACTGATCAGGTGTGCATAGGGCATCACTTCGCCTGATGAGGGATGGGTCAGTTCTACCCTCCGGCTCATCTCAATCAACCTCATCTCCTCATATACTCACGGTAAGGATACGCCGTGTGTCATCTACGCGATACTCATACTCACGTGCACCCAGCACGGTACATAGTATACTAACAGATAACTACACTGTACTATGTACGACCGTGGACCCAAGTTCATACTCCAACTCCGATGGACTTTTCATCCTGAACCATGTCTCATATACCAGGTGAGCAAACAACGTAACACACAGTCATCGCAAGGCTCCAGCGCGGTACGATTTATCGTTAAGGCCTAGCCCATTCAAATGGTCATCGGCAGGTATCCCCTTGGGTCCCAAACCCCTAAGTTTACCTCAACTCAATAAAACAAGTGCGAGCAAAGCTCCCGCACTTTCTCAAAACCATCGTGCGAGTTAAACTCCAACATGGTACATCAAAAACCATTAAAACAGGTGTGAGCTAGAGCTTCAACACCAAATCTCATCTCAAATCTGATAGGGGGCTATTTTCCATTTAAAAACTCAAAACATGTTTATTCATGCAGCATGCCTCTTCATGCTAAAACATGTAAAATTAGCCAACCTATCATCACTATTTCTCAATCATCAATATCATTATAGAATTGATAAAAACATTGAAAACATGCATATAACGCTATTTCCTTACCCTATCCTACTTCTCAATACATATATACATCATAGTACTTTTTATGCTTCCATTTCATTTCATAGAATTATAGTATCGTACTAATTCTAGTAATATATCTACGAAATTACCGTAAAATACGCACGAACATCTCTATAGCTAACACGCAGTGCCTTACCTCGCTTTACTTGTATGCAACTATCCGCCTTTATGCTTCTCGCGTTCTCCTCTCGACTTGCTCCGGTGTATCATCTGAAACTGAAATTCATCCATGAAACACTCGAGTTAACGTTTCTAACTCTTGTTCAACTAAGCATTTATCCAATGCCTTAAACATACATTTTACCCCTTATGGTAAATCTTATAATTTTTATCCCAATATCAACATGCCCAAACCATGCCCACAACATAATCATCCTCTCAAGATATCTCATTCATCATTAGCACTTCTACATTCCACTTTCTCACACTAGACCATTTCTAAGTTATATTCATTTCATGCCAATCTAGGTAGTTCCACCCACAATGTGCACACCCAATCAACTTCATAATCATTAAGTAGACCAATGTACTTGGATTTGTGCACTAGAAACTTACCTCCTTGGATTTCCTCTTTGCTCTAATTAGAAATGCCCTTTATTCCTTCAATCCGACAAATGGGGAAATGCCTCTAAACTTTGTTGTTCTTCTCTTTGACGTGAACAACTTTGTCTCTAATAGCTTTCCCTCAAATCTTACTGAAAATGGCTGGATTTAGGAGTGAGAAAGCTAGGTTTTTGAGTTGAAGTGAAAAGAAGTGGTTTATCCCGAAATCTGCAGATCCAACTACTCCTATTTATAGATTTAACTTGATGAGATCGATCTTCCTTGGGTGGAGATCGATTTAGACCTTTATAAATCTCTCTTTTCTAAGACATTTTAAAGGCAGGAGATCGATTTGTTGAGGCTTGAGATCGATCTGCTGTCAAACAGAAGCTTAAGGAGATCGATCTGGTCTTAGGGGAGATCGATCTGCTGTCAACCCGAGAGCTAAGGAGATCGATCTGCTCCATTCCATTACTCACATAAGAGCACTCTGGCTCTTTCAGATTGATCTCTCATCCTATGAGATCGATCTGGCCTCCATATTTCCAGATTTTCTGCAGTTTTTCTACAACAACTTCATTCAAAACTTCCTCAATTTACCTCCATAGTCCTTTCCTCATTCATCCCTCCTTGAGACTTAAAAATGTCATCCAATCACACTTAGTACATATTAAAACTTGTGGGAAATCTTTGTATAACCAGATATACACGATATTACTCGAATGAAAATATACAACTTATGTAAATCTTTCCTTCCATTTTACCACACTACTCATATTCCATTTCAATCACATTTTTCTCATGTTTGAGTTCATTTCTTCATACTCATTCATAACGCAACTTGTACGTACAATCACGACTCTTATTACAAGTGCGTACATAATTTTATGATCTTACATTGCATATACTTCGTATTACAAATGTATCATCATACTTATCATTTCATTTACATTTCTATGTACCTATCTACAACTGTACATACACGGGGTCACAATCCCATCTCTAGCTATATCAATACTGAGTCTTCAAAATGCACGTGTGAGCATATCAATCAGTGTGACACCCAGTCTACACGAGGCTCCAGCACGGCTTTATCAAATCATGTGCGAGGATCAGTGCAAGCTTACACAGCCTACACGACATCTCCAAACACAATTTTATGCATATCACAAAATTGAATTCCAGTGCGAGCAAAGCTCCAGCACGGTATCATGCACAAATCATGCAAAGTCTAGTGCGAACAATACTCTAGCACGACTTTAATCTCAAAACTGATAGATGGCTCGATACACATAAGGGGCGTACAAACCAACCTCAACCACAGATGGTAGTACTCACTTGAGTGAGAGGAAAAACTTTCCATCAAATCACTCATCAAACACTTTTTATTTTTGAAAACATGCAATTTAATGCAGATAATCAAATTTAGAGCCATTCTATCACCACTTATTCGCAAAACATGCTTATTCATGTAAAACACATCAAAATAGGTCATTTCGGCTAAGTTCATATTTTTCATACCTAGGGGCATTTTTGTAATTTTTCCATATTTGGGTACTATCCAAAAATTTCATATTCATACTCTATATGAAAATTTAGGTGTACGTAAACGACGATAAAATACATACAACTATCTCTAAGAGTTTACAATATCCCTTACCTCGAAATGTGTCGACTGCGAATTTTTTTAATTCTTGATCTCTCTGAATCACGCAGTCTAATTGGCTCCGGATGTATTCTTGGAAGCCAAATCTTTCTTTGGTGGCACGTAAGTCGAGATCCGCTCAAACTCGTACACGTCGCCTACCGTTTTTCGCTACACAGCAATATATATTTAAATCGGTTAATTCCGGTCTAATATAAATTCAAATTAATTATTCAAAAAACAAATCGACTGATTTTCGACAACTTACCGGTCTACTGCTGTGCCGAGATAATACTGAATTTTTTTCCAAAATTCTTTTCTCTCTCCTTTGACTGAACCGGTTCGGACCGGTTCAGACTCTTTCACACTGAACGGGTCCGAACTGGTTCAGGCATGATTTGGTCGTTGCCGGCGCTGCCGGTCGGTCCTCGGGGTGGTCTGGCAACCGTTCGACGCGCCTCGACCTAGGGAAGCTTTGCCTGGCCTGGCTCGGCCCAATTCGACGTCGATGCCGGCGAATCTCGCGTTTTCTTCCCGCGGGTTCCTCTCCGCCGATCTGCCTTTTTCGGTGGTTTCACGGTCCGTCCGGCAGATCGATGGCTCCCAGGGTGTTGCTCGTCCTTCGCCGATCGTCCCTCGCACGTTTCACCGATTGTGGCTCGTCAGAGGTGGAAGAGCAGAGGGATCGGGTCTCGGCTTCTCTTCTCCTTCGTGTTTTTCGGGTTTCAGTTCCCCTTTTTTTTCCATTTTTTTTTCAAAATCTTCTTTCTTTTTTTACATATATATATATATATTGTATTATATTGTAAAATACATATAATAATACTAAACTATCTTAAAATTTTAAAATATAATAATAATAATAAAACAAATATTATTATTATTACAATATTTTATTCTCATAGTGCAATTTATACACTAAAATTTTCACACCCTTATACATATATTTTATTAAATTTATTTCCATAAATATATGTACATTCTATTTCATTTTATCGTATTTATTTATCCCTCCGAAAATGTATTTTTCGATATTTTCGGGATAAAATTGCCAAAATAGGGTACATTCCCGGTTTATCATTTTCGGACTAACTTCCCTTCTTGGACTCCCTATATTTCCGTGTTCCAAATCCATATTTTCGATCGGTTTATTCCGAATCTATTCAAACTCGTATTTCGGTAATTTAAAAACTTGTCGGTACGCAATTAGATTAATTATACTCGAAATCGTATAATTTCTTCTTTATTGCCCAATATATCATAATTACATAATTAACATGATATATTTTCACAGAAAAATACGAAATTTGGGTCTTACATTTTCTCCCCTCCTTAAAAAAATTTGGTCCTCCAAATTGACCAAAACTCAGCTCTCGAACAGGTGGGGGTACTTTTCTCGCATCAGCCTCTCTAACTCCCACGTAGCCTCCTCTGAAGTGTGGTGTTGCCAGAGAACCTTAACCAACAGAATCGTCTTAGCCCGTAACACTTTGTCCTTCCTGTCCAATATCCGAACCGACTTCTCCAGATATGACATATCTTTCTTTAATTCCAAAGGTTCATACCTAATCACATGTGATAGGTCCGGATGGTACTTCCGAAGCATGGACACATGGAAGACGTTGTGGATGCCTGCTAGCTCAAGGGATAACGCTAGCCTGTAGGCCTTATCTCCCACTCGGTCTAAGATCTCAAAGGGTTTGATGTAACGGGGACTCAACTTGCCTTTCTTGTCGAATCTCATAATGCCCTTCAAACGAGATACCTTCAAAAATACAGATTCATCGACCATAAACTCTAATGGTCTATGTCTCATGTCAGCGTAGCTCTTCTGTCTACTCTGAGCTATCCTCAACCTCTCACATATCAACTAGACATCCTCAGAGGCTTGCTGTACTAAATCGGGAGCAAAAATTTTACCGGTCACCCACCTCTTCCCATCTGATCGGAGAACAACACCTTCGGCCATATAGTGCTTCATATGGTGCCATTCTTATACTCGAGTGATAACTGTTATTATAGGCGAACTCTGCCAATGGCAAGTGGTCATCCCAAGAGCCTCTAAAGTCCAAAACACACGCTGTCAACATATCCTCCAAAGTCTGAATGGTCCTCTCTATCTGACTATCTGTCTGAGGATGGAAAGTTGTGCTAAAGTTCAATTGGGTCCCCATCGCTTCCTGAAATTGTTCCCAAAAGTGGGAAGTGAAGCGGGAATCTCGATCAGATACAATGCTCACTAGAACACCATGTAGCCTCACAATCTCACGAACATACAGATTCGCCAAAGCACTCAGAGTATCCGTGGCTCTCATAGCCAGGAAATGGGCTGACTTCGTCAATCGATCGACAATCACCCATATAGCATCATAGTTCCTTCGAGTCCTAGGTAACCCCATGATTAAATCCCTGGTGACATGCGCCCATTTCCATGTCGGAATAGGTAGAGGCTGTAACAACCCTACAGGCTTCTGATGCTCTACCTTAATCTGCTGACATACGAGACACTTGATAACATATTCGGCAATGTCCCTCTTCATACCGAACCACCAGTATACTCTCTGAAGATTCTGATACATCTTACTGCTCCCCAGATGTAACGTATACCGTGACTAATACGCTTCTGCCAAAATCAACTGTCTCAACTCTGGGTCATTGGGAATACATATCCTACCTCAGAACCTCAGTAGCCCGTCACTACTCATATCAAAATCGGTTCTAGTACCCAACTAAATTTGACTCGCCTCGTCAATACAACTCTGATCAACATGCTGGGCCTGCCTGATCCAATCCATCAGATCCGGTCCATCAGATCCGGTTCCAATCTTAGGCTAGCCACAAAAAATTGGCGTCAATATCAGAAAGGGTCACATCCAATCTGAGGCTTGCAAACTGTTCCAACAGCTCATGTTCCCTGACTATTATATATGATATCATCCCGAGACTCTTTCTGCTCAAAGCATCAGCTACTACATTTGCTTTTCCCGGGTGGTATAAAATCTTACAATCATAATCTTTCAGGAGTTCTAACCACCTTTGCTGCCTCATATTTATTTCCTTTTGCGAAAACAGATACTTGAGGCTTTTATGATTAGTAAATACCTGAAATTTCTTACCGTACAAATGTGGCACCATATCTTCAACGTAAACACCACGGCGGCCAACTCTAAATCATGGGTCGGCTAGTTCTTCTCATAAACCTTAAGCTGTCGAGATCCATAAGTAACTACCTTCCCGTTCTGCATCAATACACAACCCAGTCCCTGTCTCGAGGCATCCGTATATACAGTAAAGCCTCCTGAGCTAGTAGATATGGTGAGAATAGATGCGGTGGTCAGACGGTACTTCAACTCCTGAAAACTCTACTCACAGGCATCATTCCACTTGAATGCTACATCCTTCCGAGTAAGTCGAGTCATAGGAGCAGCTAATTTTGAAAAACCCTCTACAAATCTCCTGTAATAACTAGCTAAACCCAGAAAACTACGGATCTCTGTAACTGTTTTGGGCCTGTCCCACTGGACTACTGCCTCGATCTTAGACGGATCAACTGACACCCCGTCCTTCGATACTACATAGCCCAAAAAGGAAATCTCTTCCAATCAAAAGTCACACTTACTGAGCTCGGCATACAATTACTTCTCCCTGAGGGTCTGTAAAACAATTCTCAAATGCTGCTCATGATCTTCCCTGGACTTCGAATATACCAAAATGTCATCACTAAAGACGATCACAAATCGGTCTAGGTATAGCTTGAACACATCATTCATCAGAGCCATAAAAGTTGTAGGAGCATTCGTTAACCCGAAAGGTATAACCCTGAACTCATAATGACTATAACGGGTGTAAAATGTTGTCTTGGGTATGTCTCCACTCTGGATTCTCAATTGATGGTACCCAGACCTCAAATCAATCTTGAAAAAGATCTGTGCTCCCCGAAGTTGATATAATAAATCATCTATACGTGGAAAAGGGTACTTATTCTTGATGGTAGCCTTATTCAACAACCGATAATCAATGCACAGTCGGAGGCTTCCATCCTTCTTCACAAATAGAACCGGAGCTCCCCAAGGTGAGACACTCAGTCTAATGAACCCCTTATCCAGTAGCTCCTATAACTGCTTCTTTAGCTCTTCTAACTCTACTGGTGCCATTCTGTATAGTAATCTCGATATGGGCTCAGTACCAGGTACTAGATCAATACAAAACTCTATCTCCTTGTCTGGTGGCAATCCTGATAGATAATCCGAAAGGACTTCAGGAAATTCCTTTACTACTAAAATATCAGTCAACTTCGGACGTGCCTTATCCATATCGACCACGTACATAATAAAACCTTCAAAATATTAATCATTCGGTTAGCACCAATATTAATCCGTTCTAATCATAACCACTACCTTCTTTCATTTCTTCCCAAAAAATTTTACAACATGTTTCTCGGGTAGAGAAAACATTAGTTCCTTAGAATAACAATCTAAGACAGCATGATTTACAGCCAACCAATCCATTCCCAAAATTACATCAAAATCATACATATTCAACAAGATAAGATCGGCTGTCATGCTTTTATCTCTTACTCTTAATTTACAATCCTTACACATTATTTCTGTCATTTGACCCTCTCTCATAGGTGTGCTGATAAACAGCCTACGACCTAAGGGTACAGGTGTCACAAAATTCGATAATTTAAATGCAAATGAGGAGATATAAATGAATGCGTGGTACCAGGATCAATTAATACAAATGCTTCAAGATTAAATACCAAAACAGTACCTTTCACCACATCAGACGAAGCATCTGCTGTGTCCTGATCCAATGCATACACACGACCCTGGCCAACAACTTATTTCCCCTTCTCTTTGGCTGTAGCCTTCCTCCTCTGGGATGGGGGTGCAATGGGAGCTCTTTGTGGCTCCTCTCTCCTCTGCAGAATAGGGACTTCTGGCTTGGGGCAATCTCTGATCAAATGGCCCACCTTTCCGCATCTATAGCATGCTCTGATTGCCTGAAAACATCTCCTACCACTATGAAACTTCCCATAAAATCTACAGGGCCCAGTGGTAGCTCGGGGCTCACCAATCACAATACCCCTCGACAGAGCTGAAGTTGGCGGAACAGAGGGCTTCACTATCTTACCCTAAAACTCTCCATACTTCGATCGCTTCCTGAACGACCTCTTCCTCTTACTATAACTACGATCATCAACAGTCCTATTCTTATCTCTACTCAGTCTACCAAATTCAGAAGCGTGCAACTCGTAGGCCTGCTCACACAACTGAGCTCTACGCACTGCCTCTTCATATGTCACAATGTCGAAAGGAGCTAGTTTCACTTTGGTAGACGGTCTCAGCCCATCAATGAACTTACTGACCTTTCTTTCTTCATTGTTCATGACTTTTGGATCATACCTCCCCAGAGACGTAAATCTGGACTCATACTCGTCCACTGATCGGCTACCTGAGTCAAACTGGAAAACTCCAAACGTAGCCGTCTCCGTGCAGTCTCTAGAATATACTGCATCTGGAAGGCATCTAAAAAGACTTCCCAAGTCATAATCGGGTATCAAGCTCTCAAAATAGGCCAAGTAGATTTCCACCAATGCTCAGCATCACCAACCAACATAAATGCAGCAAAGGCTACCTTCTCGATCTCTGAACACTCAAAATACTCAAACAACTTCTCGAACCTGTTCACCCAATCCTCAGCTATCACCGGATCCTTAACTCCACTAAACGATGACGGTCCAAACTTCTGGAACTGTCTAAACCTATCCATATCACAACCATGCCTTCTCTCATTAGCTCTCCTCTGCGGAGCTCTCTGAGGCTCGACTGGGGCTGGTGGTGGTACTGGAGGTCTAACCGGTGGAGGTACTGCCTCTGGCTGTACAGATGGGTATGGTGGCGAAACATGTCCAACAGAACTAGAGGGTTCAATGGTGTCGGGTGTAGGCATGGCAGTGGCTGCCTCGGGTCCACTCATACCCGGCAGACTCTTAAATCTGGCCATCGCCTGTCTCAATAACAGTGCCATCTCGTCCACAGTCTGCTCTAATCTCGCTACTCAGGCATCAGTAGTCTCTGTCGGATCCTGGGAGACATGGTATGAGGATGACACAGTGTGTCTCTCGGGCCTCTGTGCCCTCGAGATCTAGAACCAGAACCTTCCCCTCGACTGCGGTGTCTATCAAACATACTGATATTTTCTGCACACACAATCAATTCTGAGTATACTTACAGCTCGGTATACACAATTGTATCTAAACAAGGCACAGTACCATATGGATGTAAACTTTCCTAACGACAAATACCGACTCGTACTCAGACCAACCCTGCTCTGATACCAACTTCTGTCACACCGAGTTTTCACATCAAAATTTATATTATTTCCCCATACACATACATAACGGAGCAGACAATATACTGATGGTTGGGCATACGAGCCGATATTAAACTTACATCCATAAATACAAGCGATAACTAATAATTGATTTACTTATTTATATATATATGTACCCACGTACGTTTAAATCCCTGTAATTCTTAATATACATAACTCTGCCTTACAAGTTTAGATACAAAAGCGAAATAAGTGTATACCTTTACGCTTTACAAAAAGTAGGCTATCGCTTCAGGAATAACCACAACTCTCCCTACTTGGGTAACTCTGTGGAGTGGAGAAAAAAATATGGGTGAGCTAACGCGCTCAGTAAGAAATTACGCAAGCAGGTAGATAACTATACTACCTATGTGCATGTCATGCAGAAAATCTTTACTTTCTCAATCCCAACTGAATTCACAAAACCACACACGTATGCTTTCTCAAAGCCATGTCATATCACAAACGAATTTCTCAAAACACATGTTCTTATAAAGTTGATTTAAATCAAATAGGAGATAAATCAAAATCTCAAAAATTAAATCAGAAATCATATAAGTATGGAGACAAAGCAGATCATATGGAAACAAATAGACATATGGCTATAGTCACTGGACTCCATGCCTCACGGGCCAAGTGTGCATGAATGTCCCCGGATGGTTGAGGATAGGGGGTCAGTCTACCCATCGAACGCAAACAAACAACACGGTACTTCGTACTCCATGTGCGTCCACACGGTACATTGTACTCCGTGAACCCCAATATCTGAAATCAGTGAGATTAAGAGTGCCCGTCCAACGGGTCTTATCATCCCATCTCCAGCTATATCAATGTTGGCTCTACCGAGAGGGGGAGTGAATCGGTTTTCTAACGTTAATGGCAAATTTTAATTTAATCCAATTTCAATCAGCAAATGATAATGAGCAATATAATAAAATCAAACAATTTAATGCAAGATAGGGAAGAGAGAAACAAACACAATCGTTTATAGAGGTTCGGCCAAACTCTTGCCTACGTCCTCTCTCCTTGACCTTCTTGTCAAGTGCTTTCTTACTCTCTTTCAACAGAAGTTATAATGTTCCTTTTTCAGGTTAAGGAATAACCTCTCTACCCTTTGCAATACAAAAATGTATTCAACCTTTTACAATTTTATCTCACTGAGGAACAATCCTCTTCTCACTTAAGGTAGGAATGAATACAAAATGAAGCTTTAACGTGGGTAGGACAAATACAGCTTTTGCTCTTAAGCTTATAGAATAGATCTCAATAAATGAGGAATGAAGACACAAGGAATGAAAGTATTGAAAGCTTGAGAATGTAAGAAATATGCAGCAATAGTGTCTCACTTCTTATTGTCTTCAATGCTTGGTTAAATACTGAAGGATTGGTAGTTGGAGCATTAAATGCTATTTTTCCCGTTGAGATTTTGCAGAAACTAGCCGTTGGGTACCTCCAGTAGAGTGCCAGATCGATATGCCATCTTGGCCAGATCGATCTCTTAGTTATAAATCCTGCAAGATCAAAGCACAATAACACAAGGAGATCGATTTGTCGAATAGTCAGATCGATTTGTTAATTTGAAAATGATAGGGGAGATCGATCTGTCGAATAGGCAGATCGATCTTCCAATCTCTCTGTTTGAGGCAAGATCGATCTTCAGATCGATCTGCCATGCAATCTCGTAGTGAGGAGATCGATCTCTCAATACCCCAGATCGATCTCCTTAGCTCTCTGACTTTGAGGAGATCGATCTCTTTCTTACCAGATCGATCTCATAAGCTCTCTGTTTGAGTGTGGATCGATCTTACAGATCGATCTACAGTCTATGCTTTAAGGGAGATCGATCTCTTCCTAGATCAGATCGATCCCTTAACTCCAATATTAGGTAGATCGATCTCTTAACCCTTATAGATCGATCTCACTCTTCCTTAATACCTTTGTACATGTTCAAAGCTTGGCAGATCGATCTCATGTCTTCTTGAGATCGATCTCTCATCCAAGACAAACCCAGGAGATCGATCTCTCATAACCCAGATCGATCTCTCAACTATAGAAAACCCAAGAGATCGATCTTTCATGAGCCAGATCGATCTCTCATCAACAGAACTTTAAGTTCTGGTACTGATAACCTCTAAACATGTTTTTATATCATCTTTATATTATTGAATTTACTTGTTTTGTCATTTCAAAATACATTAACTCAACAATCTCTCCCTTTTTGATATTACAAAACTTATTCAATCAGCATGTTTAGTTAATTTGCAAAAGCTCCCCCTTTTTGTAAGCTCCTCCTTTCTTTTAGCTTCTAACCTTTCTTAACTCCCCCTCATTTTAATCATTCCTTTTAAGCCATTTAGATATGATTCTTAAAATGATTTAAACATGTTTTAACACACACATGTGCTCTTAACATTATTTCTTCTCCCCCTTTTTGTCATATCAATGGTAAAAAAAGGAAATCTAAACAATACTCTCTCATTTCAAATTAACATTTCATTCAATAACACAAAGAGCAGTTCATTCAAGCAAATTGAGTTTAAAGAACAAAGAGTAATGAAAACATATAACCAAACTAGATCTAGCAACTAAGTCCTATGGTGGAGGAGGAAATCGATCCATGAGATCCTCAACATGAGTGCGAGTGTCTTGAAGCTCATCAAACATCGCCTCCTGAGCCTCATGAAGATTTGCAAGACCGTCATCCACTTTGCGGTTTAGTTCCTCGAACATCCGCTGTTGAGTTGCATGAAGGTTTGCGAAGCCTTCATCGATCTTTCGGTTGAGCTCACTCATCATCGTCATGATGAGCTCCATGCCAGCAGGTGAGGGTGCAGGTGCAGTGGGCTGAGCAGGTGGAGATGGTGGACGCGTAGTCGGTGTAGCCGGTGGATCAACAGGCTCATCAAGGGGATCTTCCTCCATGGCTGCTGCAGAAAGCTATTCCCGCTTCTTCTTCCAGTCGCCCCGAAAGTCTTTGTAGTAGCCCATGTGATGGAGTGTCCCAATGTTGAGGATGCTCTTCGGAGAGGGCATTTCGCAGTTTCACAACTGCTATCTATTCCGAGTCGCTGGAGGAAGTACTCCAGTGGTTGCAGAAACACGATCATTGTGGCTTGACCTCGTACGATCTTCAACTAGTCTTGATAGATAAAGTAGATGAGGTTGGGTTTTTGACTGGTGGAATGAATGTGGTGAAGCCAGAACCTATCTAATCGTCTAAGGGTGGAGTGACGGGTACCAAAAGGACGAAGGTTTCAAGAAATGATGAGGTGGAGTAACCGGGGGTGTATTGGAAGATCACTCGCCTTATCCCCTGGAATATCAAACTCCAAAGGGACTTCCTCATCTTCGTTTGTCAAGCCTTCATCGCGTAAGTGAAATGCTTGGGCAAGGACTTCAGTATCTATGGCAATGGATTTTCCCATGACATACGTTGTAAACCCGAGAATATTACAAGTGTCATTGGGATCAAAGGTGAGTTCGGCATTGGAAAAGAATGCACGAACGATATTTGGAGGTATGGGAGTATTTATTTTTAGAAAAGGCATCCAACCAAAATCTTCAAATTTAGACGAATACGGAAAATCAATTCGGTTTAGGAAAGAGAAATCGATTGTGCGCCAATGTTTAATTGGCATGGTTGAAAGGTATTCTTCATATCGCTTCCTTTTGGCAGGTGTTTTAAAACACCTGTTAAAGGTAGCAGCTGAAGAGGGAGGAATGGCTTGGGAGGATGACCCGAGTTCTACATTGAATCTGAGAGGTTTTTGGCCTGCTCTCTTAAGGCGAGGCATGGTTCTAGATACTGTATTGACTCTAAGACAGGTTCTCAAGCACAAAATCAATGAAATAGTGACTAGATTTGCCTGGAGTGAAATATAACACAAATCTTAAGAAAATTTAAAAAAAAAAAATGAGAAATATGGGGTACTATACCAGTAAACGAAGAAGAGAAGCAATGAAGACCGTACCAAGATCGATCTGAGGACGAATCGAGAGAGAAGTGCGATAGGAGCTTTAGGGATTTGGGTTTTGAAGTTTTGAAATTTGGGGATTTTTTGCCAGTATTTATAGTCCAGGGCACAGGAGATCGATCTGTTAAGACGACAGATCGATCTGTCATTTCCAGAAGCCCAAGCAGATCGATCTGTCGTATGCGCAGATCGATCTGTTATCGAACAAAGGCTAGAGGAGATCGATCTGCCAGATGCATAGATCGATCTTTAGAGGACAGAGGCTTAAGGAGATCGATCTGTCGTATGCACAGATTGATCTTAGGATACAGAGGCTAGAGGAGATCGATCTGTCGTATGCACAGATCGATCTGTTATCGAACAGAGGCTTAAGGAGATCGATCTTATGGATAGAAGATCGATCTGCCTAGCGTAACCTTAATGCTTTAGGCTTATTTAAGGTATGGAGATCGATCTATATGAATAGGAGATCGATCTCTCATACTTGTTGCCCAGAAAACTCATTTGAACATCACTTTTAAGTCAATTTGAAATCAAGATTTTGAAGCACACACATCTTAGGGAACATTCATAAGTCCTAATTCACCTCTAAGAATGCAAAACCTATCTCTATCAAGGGGTTTGGTGAATATATCAGCTATTTGATGTAACGTGTCAATGTACTCTAGAATTATATCCCCCTTTTGCACATGGTCTCTAAGGAAGTGATGCCTAATTTCTATGTGCTTGGTTCTAGAGTGTTGAATAGGATTTTTAGATAGATTAATGGCACTGGTGTTATCACATTTAATAGAGACTTGTTTCATGTCAATACCATAATCTTTCATTTGTTGTTTAATCCACAACACTTGAGCACTACAACTACCTGCTGCTATGTATTCAGCTTCAGTTGTGGACTGAGCCACACTATTTTGTTTCTTGGAGAACCAAGAGATTAGTCTATTTCCTAAGAATTGGCAAGTTCCTGAAGTACTTTTCCTATCTATTTTGCATCCCCCAAAATCTGCATCTAAAAATGCATGAAGTGCAAAGGTAGTCCTTGGGGTACCAAAGTCCTAGATAGGGAGTGTCCTTAAGGTATCTAAAGATCCTTTTAGTGCCTAATAAATGTGATTCCCTAGGAGAGGATTGAAATCTAGCACAAAGGCATACACTAAACAAAATATCTGGTCTACTTGCAGTTAAATAAAGCAATGAGCCAATCATAGACCTATAGAGTTTAGTATCTACACACTTACCTCTCTCATCTTTATCAAGCTTGATGTTGGTGCCCATAGGAGTTACTTGAGGTTTGCAATTGTCCATTCCAAATCGCTTGAGCAAATCCTTAGTATACTTTGCTTGATTGATGAAGGTTCCATCTTTTGTTTGCTTTACTTGAAGTCCCAAGAAGAATGTGAGTTCTCCCATTATGCTCATTTCAAACTCACCTTGCATGATCTTAGCAAACTCTTGACATAAAGACTCATTAGTTGATCTAAAAATAATATCATCTACATACAGTTGTACAACTAATAAATCCTTATTTTTATTTTTGATGAATAAAGTGGTATCCACTTTTCCTCTTGAAAATCCCTTTTCTATTAAAATTTTTGACAACCTTTCATACCAAGCTCTAGGAGCTTGTTTCAAGCCATAGAGTGCCTTAAACAATTTAAAAACATGTTCAGGAAATTCATGATTTTCAAAGCCGGGAGGTTGCTCAACATAGACTTCCTCATTAATGAAACCATTTAAGAATGCACTCTTTACATCCATTTAATACAATTTGAAGTTTTTATAACATGCAAAGGCAAGTAACATTCTTATTACCTCTAGTCTAGCTACCGGTGCATAGGTTTCATCATAATCTATACCTTCTTCTTGTCTATAGCCTTGTGCAACTAACCTAGCCTTATTCCTTATGATCACACTATTTTCATCCATCTTGTTCTTGAATATCCATTTAGTTTCAATTATAGAGTGATCACTAGGCCTAGGAACTAGTTTCCATACTTTGCTTCTCTCAAATTGATTTAATTCTTCTTGCATTGCTAGGAACCAATTATTATCATCTAAAGCTTCATTGACATTCCTAGGTTCTATTTGAGATACAAAGGCTATATATTGACACATATTTCTTAGAGATGATCTAGTTCTAACTCCAAGAGTTGGATCTCCTACTATTTCACAATCTTTTACATATCCTAACTCTCTTGGTGCTCTAGACTCTCTCTCTAATATCTCTATTTCTTCTTCATCTTCTTTATTCAAGTTAAGTTTTTCTAATAAATCATCTTCTAAGTTTGGAATTTCCTCCAAGTTTTCATCAAATATTCCAACATCCTCATCATTGGTTGAATCTTTAGATACATCATTTGACTCATCAAATATAACATGAATAGATTCCTCAACCATTAATGTTCTTTTGTTATATACTCTATAAGCCTTTGAATTCAATGAGTACCCTAGAAAGATTCCTTCATCACTTTTGGCATCAAATTTTCTTAGATTATCTTTCCCATTATTTAAGACAAAACATTTGCAGCCAAAGGGATGGAAGTAACTAATGTTAGGTTTTTTACCTTTGTAGAGCTCATAAGGAGTTTTCTTAAGCATGGGTCTAATCATAGCTCTATTGATTATATAGCAAGATGTGTTTATCGCTTCAGCCCAAAAATACTTTGGCAAATTATTCTCACACAACATGGTTCTAGCCATTTCTTCCAAGGTTCTATTTCTTCTTTCAACTACTCCATTTTGTTGTGGTGTCCTAGGGGCTGAGAAGTTATGACTAATTCCTTGATCATTGCAATACTCATCAAATCCTATGTTTTCGAATTCCTTGCCATGATCACTTCTAATGCTAGTTATTGTATACCCTTTTTCATTTTGAGTAATTTTTGTATAGGCTATGAATTTTTCTAAGGCTTCATTTTTTACTCTTAAAAAGAACACCCATGTGAACCTAGTGTAATCATCAACTATTACAAATCCATAATGCTTCCCACCTAGGCTAGTTGTTCTAGTTGGTCCAAATAAATCTAAGTGAAGTAATTGAAGAGGCCTAGTGGTGGATACAACATTCTTAGGCTTAAATGTTGTCCTTTTGTGTTTTCCTTTAACACAAGCTTCACATATTTCTTCATAATCAAAGGATAGCTTGGGTAAACCTATGACTAGATTCTTTCTAGCTAACTTAGATAGCACATGCATGCTAGCATGACCTAGTCTTCTATGCCATAACCAAGATTCCTTTTTATTGTCTACCATTGACATATATTTTCATTTTTGAGTTCATTAAGATAGACAATATATATTACCTTGCCTATGACCTAGAAAAAGTACCTTGTTTGAGTTAGGATCTACAACATGACATTTCATGCAATCAAAAATTACTTTGTAACCTTTGTCACAAAGTTGACTTATACTTAGTAAGTTATGCTTTAGACCCCTAACAAGTAATACCTTTTCTAATGAAAAATAGTCATTACCTATTGAGCCACTTCCTTCAACTTGGCCTTTTGAGTTGTCCCCAAATGTGACCTCTCCACCAACCTTTGATTTAAAAGAGTTGAAGTGGCTTCTATCTCCCGTCATGTACCTTGAGCATCCACTATCCAAGTACCATGCTCCCTTTGTTTTAGCTTTGTGGCCGTGCTCAATTACCTACAAAAAGATTCCAGCTCAAATCTTAGGTACCCAAATTCTATTGGGTCCTTTGAGGTTAGTGAATGCAATTCTTGATCCCTTTGGGATCCATTTAGCTAATGCATTAACATTTTTGGAGTGAATTACTTCTTTTGGAATCCATATTCTTTTTACTATTTTTCCTTTAGAGATCTCATTTTTATATTGCAATTATGTGATGCATGTCCCTTCCTATTGCAATATGAACAAGAAGTTGATAGTTTATTTATACTATTTCTAGCAACAAAGCTTTTAAGATGAGTCTCTCTACTTTTTGCATTATATCCTAACCCATTTTTGTCAAAAAATGCCCTTTGGATCTCTAGCATGCTATCCAACTTTTGTTGACCCATGTGGAACCTATTAAAGGAATTATGTAGATTGCCATTTTTCTCTTTAAGATCACAAATTTCACGATTTGAAATTTCTAATTTCTTTTCGTATTCTAATTTGTCCCTGAGCATCAACTCATTTTCTTTTCTTAATTTGGATATTATCTTTTTATATTTCATGCTCATGCATTCATACTCTAATGCAAGATCATCAAATGTATCTTGCAATTCATCAAAGGAATAATCGTTGAGTTTTAAAGTTACCTTTTCATCCTCAATAGCCATGAAGCACAAGTTAGCAATGTCCTCATTTGATTCGTCATCGGAGCAGTCACTGTCGCTCCATGTTGCCACCATTGCTTTCTTTTTATGGAACCTATCATTGGACCTTTTAAGAAGAGGGCAGTTAAATTTTATGTGTCCTGATTTTTTACATTCATAACACACAATTGAATCTTTTCTACCTACTTATTCTTGATCTCTCTTATTGTTTCTCCTATTACTACCACTAGCTCTCATCCTCATGAACTTGTTAAATCTTTTGGCAAACATTGCCATCTCAAGGTCCTCTTCACTACCACTCTCATTCTTAATCTCCTCTTGAGCAGTGGATTTTAGAGCAACTCCCACTTTCTTGGGTGGCTCTTCATTTCTTCTCAATTTCATCTCATAAGTGAGTAGAGATCCTATTAATTCATCTAGAGACAATGTGTGAGGATCCTTAGATTCCTCAATTGCAGTCACTTTAGCCTCCCATGATTTAGGTAAGCTATTTAATATTTTCTTGACCATTTCAATATTAGAGTATATCTTTCCTAATGACTTTAATCCATTAATAACATCTGTGAATCTAGTGAACATATCACTAATTAATTCTCCTTCCTTCATCCTAAAAAGCTCATAATCATGTGTGAGCATCCCTACCTTAGTCTCCTTCACTTGGGTAGTACCCTCATGAGTTATTGCCAATTTATCCCAGATTTGTTTGGCATTATCACACCCTAAGACTCTATTATATTCATTTGGACATAAGGCACAAAATAATGTGTGCATAGCTTTAGCATTTAGCTGAGCACATTTAATATCATTTGAATCCCATTCATCTTCTTCTTTAGGGATATCTCTTCCCTCTATTCTCTTTGTAGGGATTTGAGGTCCTTTAATTATAATTCTCCACACTTCATAATCATTTGCTTGAATGAATAACATCATCCTAGTTTTCCAATACGCATAATGTTCTCCATTGAACATAGGAGGTCTAACCGTAGAGTGCCCCTCTCCTACCAAACTAGTTGCTACATTGTTATGAGCCATTTGATCGTTTCTAACTCTTAGGAAGTTGTTCCTATGTGATTAAAGAGTCCTAGCTCTGATACCAATTGTTGGCTCTACCGAGAGGGGGTGAATCGATTTTCTAACGTTAATGGCAAATTTTAATTTAATCCAATTTCAATCAGCAAATGATAATGAGCAATATAATAAAATCAAACAATTTAATGCAAGATAGGGAAGAGAGAAACAAACACAATAGTTTATAGAGGTTCGGCCAAATTCTTGCCTACGTCCTCTCTCCTTGACCTTCTTGTCAAGTGCTTTCTTACTCTCCTTCAACAGAAGTTACAATGTTCCTTTTTCAGGTTAAGGAATAACCTCTCTACCCTTTGCAATACAAAAATGTATTCAACCTTTTACAATTTTATCTCACTGAAGAACAATCCTCTTCTCACTTAAGTAGGAATGAATACAAAATGAAGCTTTAATGTGGGTAGGACAAATACAGCTTTTGCTCTTAAGCTTATAGAATAGATCTCAATAAATGAGGAATGAAGACACAAGGAATGAAAGTATTGAAAGCTTGAGAATGTAAGAAATGTGCAGCAATAGTGTCTCACTTCTCATTGTCTTCAATGCTTGGTTAAATACTGAAGGATTGGTAGTTGGAGCATTAAATGCTATTTTTCCCGTTGAGATTTTGCAGAAACTAGCCGTTGGGTACCTCCAGTAGAGTGCCAGATCGATCTGCCATCTTGGCCAGATCGATCTCTTAGTTATAAATCCTGCAAGATCAAAGCACAATAACATAAGGAGATTGATCTGTCGAATAGTCAGATCGATCTGTTAATTTGAAAATGATAGGGGAGATCGATCTGTCGAATAGGCAGATCGATCTTCCAATCTCTCTGTTTGAGGCAAGATCGATCTTCAGATCGATCTGCCATGCAATCTCGTAGTGAGGAGATCGATCTCTCAATACCCCAGATCGATCTCCTTAGCTCTTTGACTTTGAGTAGATCGATCTCTTTCTTACCAGATCGATCTCATAAGCTCTCTGTTTGAGTGTGGATCGATCTTACAGATCATCTACAGTCTATGCTTTAAGGGAGATCGATCTCTTCCTAGATCAGATCGATCCCTTAACTCCAATATTAGGCAGATCGATCTCTTAACCCTTATAGATCGATCTCACTCTTCCTTAATACCTTTGTGCAGGTTCAAAGCTTGGCAGATCGATCTCATGTCTTCCTGAGATCGATCTCTCATAACCCAGATCGATCTCTCAACTATAGAAAACCCAGGAGATCGATCTTTCATGAGCCAGATCGATCTCTCATCAACAGAACTTTAAGATCTGGTACTGATAACCTCTAAACATGTTTTTATATCATCTTTATATTATTGAATTTACTTGTTTTGTCATTTCAAAATACATTAACTCAACAATCAATACTGAGTCTCCAAAATGCACGTGCGAGCATATCAATCAGTGTGACACCCAGTCTACACGAGGCTCCAGCACGGATTTATCAAATCACGTGTGAGGATCAGTGTAAGCTTACACAGCCTACACGGCGTCTCCAAACACGATTTTATGCATATCACAAAATTGAATTCCAGTGCGAGCAAAGCTCCAGCATGTTATCATGCACTGTGAGATCTGAGAATTTCAGACATATTTTAATTATGTAATATGAACATGAAGTATAATTTATTGAGCTAAGTGAATTGGGGAATGATAATTGGAGATTTATATGTTAAGTGTTTAAAATAAGTATGAAGTTATGAGGACAGATCGATCTGGGAGAAGGAGAGATCGATCTGGTGAGTTAAAAATGATAAGGAAGGAGGAATTTAAGGAGCCGATCGATCTCCAATGGAAGAGGATCGATCTCCTTATGATTCTGTTTGAGAGAAGATCGATCTCATGAGGAAGAGATCGATCTCTAAATGATTCTGTTTGGGAGAAGATCGATCTCCTCAAGGAGCAGATCGATCTCATAAAGCCATAAAGAGATCGATCTCACCCCTCGACAGATCGATCTCCTAGGCATAAATTGCCCCAAATCGTCCCCAAAATTCAAATGCAGATCGATCTCATCAAGAGCCAGATCGATCTCCTACCCTCAGCCTATATAAGGAACTCATGTTTTTCTCCTACAATCTCACTTTCTCTCTCTTTCAACCCCCATTTTCATCGAAACCTAGCTTTCTCACTCATCCAAAGCACCCATTTCCAACCAAATCAGAAGTTGTGGCAAGAAGGAAAGTTGTTCCTCATCAAAGGGAGAACAACATACTTGAAAATCGTAAGACGGATCGAATCGAGGTAAGAGATAAGCTCTCCACAAGTTTTAGGTAATTTCTAAACTTCAATCCTTATATCTGAGATGATTTTGATGATAATGGTTGTTGGCATTGTGTTGAAATAGCTGAAAATGATTAGGGATTGATGAAATTGCAATGTGGTTGGAGTGATAATGATATTTAGCAATTTTGGGAATTTGAGCTATAAATAGAAATTTAGACAATTGTGGTGAATTAGCATAGATAATTGGCATGACAAATGTAGAACATTGAGATGTTGTGAATGAGAGTGTAGTTTGGGGTAGAGTTACGAGAATCAAGAGATTTGAGGTGTTATGAGCAATTATGCTCAATTTTGAGAATTGAGGTTGATGAGATAATTGAGTATTGATGTTTTAACATCGTTTGGATAGCTCGGAAGTTCCAGAGTGGAATGCAAGGCTAGTCCGTGATACGGGGGAAACGATTGCACTATACGAGGTGCAAAGAGGTAAGGGAAACTAAACCATTTGTGTATGTGATTTGCGAACTATTATAGCATGAATTGTGATTTATAAAACAAGCATGTTGAGTGTTGTGTTGTGATACAATTGCACACGATTTTTATAGCCGGTTGGAGCCCAATGTTTTTATGAGTTTATAACTAGGCTCTACGTTAAGGCAATATTGAGATTTGAGAAATGTGTGCGTGCTTTTCCGGTTGGGACTCGGTTTCAATATGTTTTGTGTTGAGTACAAAACGGTTTTCAAATGAGTTTTATGAGAGAAAAATCACTATGAGTTCTACGTGAAGGCAAACTAGTCTTATGTGATTAAGACTTAGGTGTGTAGTTTTGAGTACACACCGGGCATTGCTCTGGTAGCATGTAAGCCCGATTTTTCTCCATTCTGGTAATGTAAGAAACCCTACTTGGTGGCCGTTGCCACGTGAGAAACCCTACTTGGTGGCCGTTGCCACGTGAGAAACCCTACTTGATGGCCGTTGCCACGTGAGAAACTCCATTTGGTGGCCGTTGCCACGTGAGAAACCCTATTTGGTGGCCGTTGCCACGTGAGAATCCTAATTGGTGGCCGTTGCCACGTGAAACCCTATCCTGTGGCTGTGCCACGTGTGAATTTAAATTAGTGGCTATGCCACGTGTGTTTAGTGGTTGTGCCAAGTGCATTATTATTACAGTGATTTTATCACGTTAATTGAGAAAGCGTTTATCGCATTATTTTCACATGCTTTGTTATTGCTCTAGACTGAGTCTTTTTACTTCATGTTTTCACATGATTCGAGACATGAGAATGTCGTTTTGAGTACTTTCATGCTATGGTTTTCAAATGAGATTAATGAGTTTCACATACAAATAAATATTTTGTGATGTGCATTTTGGTTTATGAATTGAGTCCCTTACCCCCTTTACTGAGCGATTTAGAAGCTCACCCTGTTTTCTTTCCCCCCAGATTTCTTCAAGTGAAAAGGGTTTTCCTGCGACGTACGGAGTAGTGGCTAGTGGAGGACTTGAGCTCCAGACCATATATATTGTATTTTGAGGTATCTTTTATCTTTTCATGTACCCAGACAATTATCATAATTGCAGACACTTGATGTATAACATTGTATAGGATGTATTAGGATTAATTAACTTGAGATCAAGTAATGTATATGATATAATATATATTATTCAATGACGAGATCCTAAGGTATAATATAGGTGATGATGTATGACACTGCACAGGAATGCACTCTTAATTGTGAATTAATGAATAAAAAATTTTAAATTAGCCATATTTTTCGCGCTTCCGGGGCGTGACATGCACAAATCATGCAAAGTCTAGTTCGAGCAACGCTCTAGCACAACTTTAATCTCAAAACTGATAGATGGCTTGATGCACATAAGGGGCGTACAAACCAACCTCAACCACAGAAGGTAGTACTCACTTGAGTGAGAGGAAATACTTTTCATCAAACCACTCATCAAACACTTTTTATTTCTTAAAACATGCAATTTAATGCAGATAATCAAATTTAGAGCCATTCTATAACCACTTATTCATAAAACATACTTATTCATGTAAAACACATCAAAATAGGTTATTTCGGCTAAGTTCATATTTTTTGTACGTAGAGGCATTTTCATAATTTTTTTATATTTGGGTACTATCCAGAAATTTCATATTCATACTCTATACGAAAATTTAGGTGTACGTAAACGACAATAAATTACGTACAACTATCTTTAAGAGCTTACGAAATCTCTTACCTCAAAATGTGTCGACTGCGTTTTTTTTAATTCTTAATCTCTCTGAATCACGCAGTCTAATTGGCTCCAGATGTATTCTCGAAAGCCAAATCTTTTCTTGGTGGCACGTAAATCGAGATCCGCTCGAACTCGTACACGTCGCCTACCGTTTTTTCGCTACACAACAATATATATTTAAATCGATTAATTTCGGTCTAATATAAATTCTATATTCAAATTAATTATTTGAACACGTCGCCTATCATTTTTTCGCTACACAACAATATATATTTAAACCGGTTAATTTCGATCTAATATAAATTCAAATTAATTATTCAAAAAATAAATCGACTGATTTTCGATCACTTACCGGTCTACTGCTGTGCCGGGATAACACTAATTTTTTTTCAATTTTTTTCTCTCTCCTTTGACTGAACCGATTCGGACCAGTTCAGACTCTTTCACACTGAACCGGTCCGAACCGGTTCAAGTGTGATTTGGTCGTTGCCGACGCTTCCGATCGGTTCTCGGGCTGGTCCGACCACCGTTCGACGCGCCTCGGCCTGGGGAAGCTTCACCTGGCTTGGCTCGGCCCAATTCGACTCCGATGCCGGTGAATCTCGCACTTTCTTCCTGCGGGTTCCTCTCCGCCGATCTGCCTTTTCCGATGGTTTCACAGTCCGTCCGACAGATCGGTGGCTCCCAGGGTACTGCTCGTCCTCACCGGTCGTCCCTCACGCGTTTCGCAGGTTGTGGCTCGCTAGAAGTGGAAGAGCAGAGGGATCGGGTCTCGACTTCTCTTCTCCCTCGCGTTTTTCGGGTTTCAGTTCCCCTTTTTTTTATTTCTGTTTTTTTTTTTCAAATTCTTCTTTTTTTTTTACATATATATATATATATATTATATTATATACAATATAATACAATATATATCAAAATTTCTACAAAAAATACATATAATAATACTAAACTATCTTAAAATTTTAAAATATTATAATAATAATAATAAAACAAATATTATTATTATTACAATATTTTATTCTCATAGTGCAATTTATATACTAAAATTTTCATACCCTTGTACATATATTTTATTAAATTTATTTCCATAAATATATGTACATTTTATTTCATTTTATCGTATTTATTTATCCCTCCGAAAATGTATTTTTTAATATTTTCGGGATAAAATTGCCAAAATAGGGTACATTCCCGGTTTATCATTTTCGGACTAACTTTCCTTCTTGGACTCCCTATATTTTCGCGTTTCAAGTCCATATTTTCGATCGGTTTAACTTAATTTCATTCGGTTTATTTCGAATCTATTCGAACTCGTATTTCGGTACTTTAAAAACTTGTCGGTACACAATTAGATTAATTATACTCGAAATCGTATAATTTCTTCTTTATTGCCCAATATATCATAATTACATATTTAACATGATATATTTTCAAAGAAAAATACGAAATTTGGGTCTTACATAGGTGCCTCTCGAGAATCTGAATCAGCGCTTTATGCACAGAATCAAAGAAATATAAATAAAGGAGCACTAAAGAGGATGAAGACTGATAAAGTTGTTGGGCATAACGACATTCCAATTGAAATTTGAAAATGTCTTGGAAATGTAAGAATTAGGTGGTTGACAAATCCTTTTAACAAAATTTGTTACATTAACAAAATACTTGAAGAATGGAGGAACAGTGTCTTGATATCTTTATATAAGAACATGATATTCAATGTTGCTCCAACTACTAAGGTATAAAACATATGAGTTACAAGATGAAACTGTGGGAGAGAGTGATAGAACGTAGATTAAGAAATATTATAGAGACATCGTGAACTAATTTGGCTTTATGCATGATCGATCAACTATGAAGGCAATACATTTTGCTTAGACAACTTATGGAGCGTTCTCAAGTCTTGGGTAAAGATCTTCATATGGTCTTTATAGGCTTAGAGATAGCATATGATAAAGTGTTTACAGACGTACTATGATGGTCCTTAATGAAAAAAAAAAGAGTTTCTGTGAAATATATTTAATTAATTAAAGACAAGTATAGAGATGCAATGACAGATGTGAGAACATGTGAATGACAAACTAGTGAATTTCCTATCGAAGTGGGATTACATCAAGGGCCAATGCTAAGTCTATTCTTGTTTGCAATAGTAATAGACAAACTGATAAGATTCATCCAAGATAAGGTGTCATAGTGTATGATGTTTGCAGTGTGCTGGGTCTAGAGTGGAGATCAGCGCAAAATTAGGACTACGAAGATAGATGCTAGAATCACAAAGTTTTAGATAAAGTAGAATAAACATTGAATACATGAAATGTAAATTCAATTCTAACAAAGATGAGGATCAAAACGTAGTAACGTTAGATGGAGTGGTTATACCTAAAAGAGAGCATTTCCAATATCTGGGATCGATAATACAAATAGATGGAAAAATTGATATGTGACCCATAAAATTCAAGCTAGATAGAGTTAGTTGAAAAGCATTATAAGTATGTTGTGCGATAAAAATATTCCTATATGATTGAAATGCAAGTTTTATAAGACAATTGTTAGACTAACACTACTACATAATAGTGAAAATTAGGTGACTAAGAGATTGCATACACAAAATATAAGTGAAACAGAAATGTGAATGTTGAGGTGGATGTATGGATATACAAGAAAATGTAGAATAAGAAATAAAGACATTCATAAAAAGGTTGGAATGATACTTATTGAAGACAAAATGTATGAAAGTCGTTTACGTTAGTTTGGACACTTACGATGTAAACCTGTAGATACTTCAGTTTAGAGAGTAGAAGCTATTAATGATGGAAAAAGGATTAAAGTTGGAGGAATACAAAAAAAAAAAAAAAAACCTTGGAAAGAAGTTATTCGGAAAGATTTGAAGACATTAGAATTGGATGAATACATTACCTTGAACAAAAATATGTAGAGGAGAATAATACATATGAATTACTTAACGTAAGTTCATATATTAGTTTATGTAACAAAGACTATGATGATGATGATGACGATTAAGAAGACGACGATAATGACGATTATGATGATGAATTTTAACAAATTTTAATGGTGTTAAAATACTAAATTTTGTAGACTATATATACATATATATATGTACATGTATTATGTATATTTCAAAAATTGAGTTGCATCAATTATGCGGATGATGAGTATCTCAATCGAACAACACTAAAACATTCGTTATTTTCAAACCATTGACATTATATAGAACAAACAGTTAATATTAGATGTTTTAGGTACACAACTGGATGAGATGAGTTTTTATTTTCTTCAATGTTTTTTTTTTTTTTTGGCATACGAATCTTTGTTGTGTAAAGATTTCATAGCCTGAATTAGGTGGCGACACATCAATTCTAATCGCTTATTGCTTCCAAACCATACTTCCTGCAGCGTATATGCTTACAGCTGCGAATGTATTATTGGCATCTTTCCATGGATTGTGCTTTGGTTACAAGAACAAATGCTTCTTGTAAACATCAAACTTACTAGAAGATGAAAGAAGCGGTGTCTACCCATAAGAAATCAAAAAAGGAAATGAAATTAGTCCTTTTAAGTATAAGAAATTAAGCCATAATGTAAATAAGAAACTATGGGAAATAAATTAAGTTTTCCAGTTATTAAGGGATGTTTTTGGACCAAATATTTTATTAATTTTAATGAGAGAAACTGACCTGTGATAATCTGTAATCGAAGATCCTCCTTAAGAATTTTATATTAACAAGGCATCCTTGATTAACCTTATCAAAGGTCTCATGGATTAAATCAAATAGGTCCCCGTAAGTTGGGCCAGGTATTTTCTTCAGAACCTCTGCCAGAAGGTAGGTTAGAGCACCGTTCATCTGCAGTAAAGGCCTGGATTCATGTGTCAGAAGGATAAGCCATGTAAATCATAATATATGGGAACTTAATTTCAATTACCAATAAAAAAACATGAAAGCGAATAAAGTTATGTTCGCTTACAGAGGTATCAGCAGCTGCTTGGTTATCTAGACAAGCACTGATGGAGATAGCTAATCCACCCTTCGTACTTTTGTCGACACCCGATGGAGGAATGTTGTCTTTCCATTTTTTCCTGTTTGATCTCATTTAACCAAATGTAAGGGTATCGAAGGGCAGTTTGATTGAAATAGTGCCCTGTCCTTCTCAAAATGGAAAGTGTTCCTCCCGTTAAAATTAAAGAGCAGAATATTTATCTTATGATAGGACAAGGGATGCAATATTCTTCGGGAAGATATACAAAATTCGGGCAGCAGTAAGATTCTTCAATAAATAAGTCATGTGGCAATATTAATGCATACTAACTCAACATTGATAGTAAGTAAATTACCTTAATACTTTTTAAAAAAAAAAATAAAAAATCTTTTAAGAATGAAGTTTGCAAGAAAAGATGGGCTTACTCTAGACTGTAGTAAACGTGCGGAAGATCCAAAATGGTTCCGCTATGACAAGCATCAACAATGGCATGAAGCGTAACGCCAGGGTTGAGCGGACGAACGATGAGGTTATTAAGATCATTATCCAGGATCATGCCCGATTTCTGAAAATCAACAGGACAGATGGTTTCGTCGAACCCATCATCCTCATCGTTGTTAAAGTCAAGTTGTCGTAAGCCATGTCCAGAGTAGAAGAACACCAGTGAATCCCCCTGCCGGCAGTCATTCACCAGCCATCTCAAGGAATCCTCGATGTTTTTCCTCGTTGGTATAAATCGTCCGTCTGTTTCCTCTTCTGCAGTTTTTAATTAATCATGACAATCTAGATGGAAATAGTAATGAAGGCATTCATATAATTGACTAATTTGTAGCATGCAGTAACGTACCGGTAAGTACACGAATGCATTCTCCGGGATAACCAAATCTAGTAATCAACAGATCTCTCATGTTTCTTACGTCATTAACAGTTCCTTTAAGCTTGAACTGCTTCCAATTATTGTAAGTAATTCCGCACAGTACTGCACGCTTGCTTGATCTCGTCGGGCTAGGACCAGAGGGCTCGTGATTTAAGGAAGGAGTAATTACCATACCGAAGCTTCTCATTCGGCTGTGCAGTCCTTGGTGAGGCTGGATTCTCTGTTCGTCGTTCGGAAGTGGAAGAACATTATCGTTTCTGCACGAAGGACAAACAATCCCCGCACCTTTGGTTCTTGCTTTCCTTGCAAATCTTTGCCGGCATCTAGAGCATGTCATGTTTCTTCCGGTATCCATTAATGGTACGGCTTCCCTGTACGATTTTGATCAAAGGAGAACCGAGAAGTAACCACTTTTAGACGGTTTGCCTTTGGAATTCATAGATCGTCAGTGACTGATCTTTGGCTTTATAAGCATCCAGATCGGAGATTAGGGTAAATAAATCAATTAATCTGTAAAGTGCAAAGCGTTTGTCCTTTTTATTTGTAAATAATAATAAAAAAATGTTCCGGAAATACGAAGAGTTGCTAACTGAAAATGCTATGGTGTGCTCATCAAAAAGTAGTATGCAAGATTTATGCTATCATAATTAAAACATGCTAGAGCCTAATTGGAATCTAGCTCGCATGTACGTGTATATTTATTAAATGATTACATTAATTGAATGGCTGCTGCATTACTTTTTAAGTATTTAACTTTATTTTCGCTTGAATTTTTTTTTTTCATCAAGGCATTCTCGAATTAGTTTGCTCACACTTAAAAATTAATTTTTTTTATGGATGATTTTAAATATGTATCCTCATCAATTTAATACATTCAAGTAAATCAACTTTCTTAAATATTTATCCCAAAATTTGTATTATTGTACTGAACAACAATGATTGAATGATACTGATGTGATTTTCTCTGCTGTCTTCTCCACGTGTACTGAAAATTTTACAAAAACAGTAAAGGTCAGAGAGATGCAGAGATCTGTTCCTGCGCACGCACTTCGATACTTAAGTCAGAAAGATATTTAAGTAGAGTCTTAGTAAGCGAAATAAAGCTTAGGATTTTTTTATCATACCTGGGTATTTATAGATATTTTTGGTCGGACTTTATATTTTTTCAGGGCTTATGAATATTTGGGCCCAAAACTGCATGATTTTGGGTGGTACGGATCTGAGGCCCAGGCGCGCGTCTGGGCAGGCGACAGAGTTCATAGATACTCTGTCGCGGGACTCAGAAGTCTGCCGTTGTGCGGATGAGTCCTTACGGGCGACAGAGGTTCGAAGACCTCTACCGTAGATTTGGGCGCAGAGGTCTACCGCAGCTTACTATGCCGCTATAACTCTGCTGCTACACATAGGACACAGAGGTCTGTCGTAGGTATACTCTACCGTAGAGAGTCTACCGCGGGCTCACTCTATCGCTAGACTTAGTGCGCAGGGGTCTATCGTGGGACATACTCTGTCACAAGACCTCTGTCACAAGGTTACTCTGTCGCGAGATATTTCCTCTGCCACTAGGATACGTGCCACTTAGATCATGACTTTTGATTGTCACGTGGCCTACATTCTGACGCGTGGCTGTCCTTTATTGGCCGATGTTTGCCTATGTGGACTTGCAAAATCTGACCTCTATCAATTGCTCCCCACTCTTTTGTAGGAAAGTTTCCTGCTAAAGAGTATGACAATAGGAATATATATTTTTTTAATAAGGTCGCGACACGCATTTGGATTACTATTCACGAGGGATGCTTCACTCACTTCAGCCTCGAATGTGTGTATATATATTTTTGGTTACTGTACACGTACGAATTCAGCCGCGCTTATATATAAGGAGTCAGGTATCATCGTATTTGCTGAGAATCTCTCTCGCATAACCGGCCACTCTATCGCTCGCTCTCGCGCACTCTGTCGCCACTCTCTCACGTACATCACTACTCTTTCACGTCTCTGTCGCGTACTTTGCTACTTTATCGCATTATTCTCGCACAGTATACTGCAACTCTGTCGCAACATTCTAATGTTGTTATTCAGTGTCTGCATTCATTCTTAGTGCTTTGCTGGTGTACCTTTGTTGGACGTTAGGTAAAACTCTATCGCCGATCACTTTTTTTTTTGTAGTTTTTCTTAAGTCCAAAATGGCTAGTCATGGTGTGGGGAAGCGTATAGAACTAGGAGTTAGATCGACTTTGAAAGAAGCTGACATCTAGGATCTTACGTCTAGATTTTCATTGCCTAATGGATACTCCTATAGACTTCCAAACCCTCAAGAGAATGACATACGTAGTGTGTCCGACGAGATAGTTATTTTTAGAGCATCCCTAGAGCTAAGATTCTGTTTTTCGATTTTTGACTTCGAAGCTTCTTTTCTTAGGGCACATAGGATTTTTCCCGGACAACTGCATCCTCACGCTTGGATGCAATTAATTGGCTTTACCGTGCATTGCCGATTAAAGGGTGTTTCTCCGTCTCTTCCCTTACTTTATACTTTTTTTAGGTTCCGAGGTAGTTTCGGTTTAGTTCCTTATTCCCTTCAACGGGTGTATAAGCCTGGATTTGAGAATAGGTTATTCGAAAAACCTGCAAATAAGCTTCATGGATTTGAATCGGAGTGACTTATTATGGAGACACTTGGGGGCCTTGACTTCCCTACTCGTTGGGAAACTAGACGTGAAATCCCTAAGGGCCCTCGGATTTCTACACTTAAGAGACAATTGTCTTCAGATATTAATAAATTATTAGTTGACAACCCTATTAATCTTGATATTCTTTTATCAAATGAAAATTTGGTGTCTGTCGGTTGGGGTATGGGTTCCGTTCCTGTTGTCGGCCCCTCTGTTCCTCCCTCAAATCTTCCATAATCTATTCCTTCCGAGTTGAACCCTAAACTTTTAAGGTCGCAAGGGGATATAGGGAGCACAAATAGAGAGTCCAGCTCTGAGAGTGATCCCTTAGCCGATGTGAGCGATTGGGAAGCGTTTGGTTCTACTTTTATGGTCTTCCCAGATGATGACATGTTAAACATAGAGTCCCTTCAGGAGCATTTTGATTCTCCTTATGGTAACCTTTCATGCTTTTCAATTTATCATTGTTAGTTTTGACTATGTTTCTGACAACTTACTTGGTTTTTTCTTTTTTGTAGAAATGAGCCACATTAGACGTTCTTTGGCACGTCAAAGGGTGGAGGAAGGTTCGTCTAGTGATCCTGCTAGAAAGAGACCTCGCTTGACAAATGTTGTTCCCAGTCAGGCACTAGTTCCACCTTTATTGCCCCGAGCTTGGACTCCGCCTCCTTCTAGACAAGAGACGCCCCCTCCAATTGGATCTAGGGATCCTTCTCGAGATAGAGGGAAGGCTCCTTCCTCTTCAAGGAGAGCTTCAGGTTCCTCGGGACGGTCTCGATCTAAAGAACGTGTCGAGTGTAATATAATCTCATCTCAACGAAAAAATCAGAGGCGTTTGTACATTGAACCGGTAATGGAGAAGAGGCCAATTCTTCCTAAGATGGGTGTCGTTGATGAGAGGTCCTATCCTGCAGATGGCAGCTTCATAATGAGGGTCGGAGTTTCGGGTGTACCCTAGAATACGTGACAATGATACCTTGGATACTCTTGGGGTGGCTTCTCGGTTGAGTTGGGCCACTATTCTTCCAATGGACGAACAACGATTATTCAAAAATTTTCCAAAAAGGGAAGACTTGGCTGACGTGGAAGCGCTGAGGGTAATTTTCAGATCCTCTTTTGTTTTATTTCTTTTTGCTTTACTTTGAGTTTGAATTTTTGTGTTTCTTTTCAGTTTGCTCAGAGGACCGTAGCCAACAATGCCGAACACCGAGCCTATCGGGAGTGAACTAATAATGAACTTCAGGGATTAAGGGACAAAGTTATGGAATTGACAAACGCTACCAACCAATTATTTAGCTACCTGGTGTGGTACGGAATTTAGAGGATCGACTTTCAAAAGCTCTTTAGGATTTGAATCATGTCAAAGGGGATCTTACTGTCAAGACTGTTAGGTCTAGCAAGCTTAACCAAGACCTTTAGCAGGCACAAATAGAGATAGATAGTATGCAGTCTAAGTATGAATCCCTAATAGATCGCAATCAGGAGCCGGAACAACATGTCGCTGAACTAGAAAGTCGAGCCACTCCTCTTAATCAGGTTGAGATTGATAGTATCATGGCGGAAGCTGTGAAGGAGTACAGACTTTCTAAAGATTGCTTGAGGCGAAAAGAGGATTTTTCAGTGCTATATGTGAAATATGGTTTTTACCTCGCTAGATCTTGGTTGGAGAAGCATAAGGAAGGCGAAGAGTTCCTTAAGCTTCGATATACGCATGAAGCAATGTTACTCCTGATTGGACAAAATATGAACTTGAGGCTGAGCCCCCTGATGAGCTTTTTAAGAAGGCTGCACGAGATGATCTCGAGAACCTGGCCGATCCTTGGCAACCCGTGAGTCCAGATGATGTCCCTGAGTCCATCGGTGCCCTTGATGACCTGGATGGAGAGGACCCATCGTTGCCCGATCCCCTGCCTCAAGAACATACGAATGTGGCTTGATTTCTTTTTTTTTTCTTTTTTTGAACATTTCATCGTTGTAAAGACTTTTAAATTTATGAATAAAGTTTGTCTATTCCTACTCCATATTGTTTATGAATGTTGTTTATTTAACTTTCGCTATTATCGCTTACTTATATACTTATTTTACCCGTATGTTTATTTATCTGCGTATGCTTTTCAAATTCTTGATAGAAAGACAATACTTCAAGAAAGAATTACATATGTAAATATACCTTTTTCTGAAGCCTGACCACTATGACACGAGTGCGCCTTTGGTTCTTATGGCTAATACGTTTCCATCGCCTGGCCACAATGACGTTATTGCGCCTCAGGCTCTTACGGCTTTTTCGTCTTCGATGCCTGGCCACAGTGACGCTATTGCGCCTCAGGCCCTTACGGCTTCTTCGTTTGTCTTTTACGCCTGGCTACAGTGACGCTATTACGCCTCAGGCTCTTACGATTCGTCTGATTTTTACACCTGGCCATAGTAACGCTATTGTGCCTCAGGCTCTTACAACTCGTCTGTCTTTTACGCCTGGCAACAGTGACGCTATTGCACCTCAAGCTCTTACGACTCGTCTGATTTTTACGCCTGGCCACAATAACGCTATTGCGCCTCAGGCTCTTACGGCTCGTCTGATTTTTACACCTGACTACGTGACGCTATTACGCCTCAGGCTCTTATAGCTCGTCTGTTTTCTGTCACAAGATTCATATCCATAAATGTTGAAGATATAATAGAAAAGTAGAGAAGCAACTTGCTTAATGACCTTATAACTGCATTAAAATGAACAGATAATAATGCGAGAATATAAAAGTTTAGACAAAAGACATTATAATAGTAACTTGTGACAATGTCTCCTTTCTTTATACTCCTTTGCCGGCGGTAGAGGCAATATAACATGTGCAAGCACTCTTTTAATCTCCTCGTACTTGCCCGACTCCGTTAGGAGTCGGGAACTTCATTAACATGTAGCTAGAAGATATCACCGCCCTCATATCATTTAACATAGGCCTTCCCAAGATCAGGTTGTAAGTAGTTGAGGTTGATCTCACAACCATGAACAATACCTGTCGAGTCACATCCTTCGAGCTTTCCCCTAGAGTCACAGGCAACTTTATAGACCCGACAACCTTCACTTTCTCGTCCGTAAATCCATACAGTGGCGTCATAACGTGCCTTAATCTATCTTCAGATACATTCATTTTCTCAAAGTAATTCCAATAGATTAAGTTCACTGAACTTCCATTATCGACCAGGATTATGCTCACTAGATGTTTTGCCACCACCGCTGATGTCACCATTGGGTAATCATGAGGCATGATAATATCGCCCCTGTCTTCTGGAGTGAACACAATGGGTTCTTCACCTACCTTTTCCTCCATCATAACATGAATTTGATACACTTGTCTCACGTAACTTTTACGAGAAGCAGAGGAACTTCTTGCCATCGATTCTCCCCCTGCAATAACATTTATAGCTAGACCAGTGGGTTCATTATCCGGTCGGTTGTCTCGAGGGTCAGGCCTAGCTACTTCTTCATTTCTTGGCCTATTTCTCTCATTATCATTATTTTGTCTATTCCGCAGAGGATCATTCCTTCGATCACGCGGAGGATAACGAGGTCTTTCATTTCTTCATAGGAAGCGGTTAATTTTCTCGTCTCTAGCCAGCCTCTCTAACTGATCCATTAGATCTCTACATCTTTCAGTAGGATGACCATGAGCGGCATGAAATTCACAATAAGCATTAAGATTTCGGCATATATCTCCAATCTTCTTTTTAGGAAACTCCAATAGTCTAATTCCTTCAATAACGGTTAGTATGGTGGCACAAGGCTCATTTAGCCTGGTATAATTTTCATACCTGAGTCTATGAGTCTTGTCCATTCTGTCAGGTCTTGAAAAAATTCTTTCAAGAACATCTCTCTCTCTCTTTCTTCCTTCCTTTGCTTCTCGGGACTGTATCATCCTCATCACTTCCTCTTGAGCTACGTACTTATTTGCTCTGACAAATAGATCAGAAAGAGTCATTAGCTGATCAAGGGACAGGGGTTCTTATAACTTCTCAGATTTCGTCCCCTGCAACATTACTGCCATGGCTACTCCCATTGGTAGATCTTTAAAATCTAAGGTCGAATCTCGAAAACGATCCACATAGTTTTTCAACGATTCTTTGTTCCTTTGTTTAAGGGTCAATAAATAAGTAGCATCCTTCTTTCGCTGGCTGTTGATCATGAAGGCTCTCAAAAATTCACTTTGTAATTGGTCGAAGGACGAGATAGAACCCTCGCTTAAACCATTTTAATGCGTGCCCCGATAGTGTGAACGAGAAGATTCTGCACATGATTTCATTTTCCCATCCATGGAGCAACATAAGAGACTCATAACTCTGTATATGGTCATATGGGTTAGTTTTACCGACATAAATAGCCATAAAAGGCATCTTGAACTTTTTCGGCAGTGGTTTGTCCATAATCTCGGGACTGAAAGGAACTCTCCTTCTCTGACTGTCTTCGGGGGACACTAACTTCTTCCTTTCCAGAATCCTTTCCATAACTTTCTCAATATTTTCCAACCCTCGGGTCGAGTGTGCTCCCCTTTCTCCAGCACTAGAAGAGTCTGAGTAATAAGAATCCCTTCTCCCTTTGTTTCTGAGAATCTGCACACGGTCCGCTCCCCGGCTAGGGATCTCCTTATCATCCACGATTTCTCTCCCTCTAGGAGCTCGCACTGTATCCCTTCTTCTTGCACCTCCTATTCTGTAAGTCGGTCTTGGCTCTTCAAAATATTCTTGGGAGTCATGACTATCTTGTCTCTCTCGCTCCCCCGATCCGTAAACCTCAAAGTCATGTTGCTCAAATTCTGCTGGAGCAGTCTGAGTCCTAAACTCTGCGACAGAGGTCTACCTCCTGTACTCTACGGCAAAGTTCTGTAGTGCAGCAGGGTTTAACGCTCTCAAACCTGCGGCAGGGTCTTGACTCCCGACCCCCGCAGTAGTGTTCATCCACCTCAGACCTGCGGCAGGGTTCACCTCTCGCAACCCCGCAGCAGGGCGTCTCCTTAGAGCCGCGACAGTGTTGTCGTCCAGACTTACGATAGTGTTCTCCATTAGAACTGCGACAGAGTTCACCAGACCTACGACAGGGTTTACCTCTCACAACCCTGCGGCAGGGCGCCTCCTCAGAGCTGCGACAGGGTTGTCCTCCAAACTTGCGACAGAGTTCTCCATTAGACCTGCGGCAGAGTTCTCCATTAGATCTGCGACAGAGTTCACCTGACCTGTGGCAAGGTTCACCTTGAGAACTGCGGCAGGGTCTTGCATCAGTCTTGCAGCAGTATTCTGTACCCTTTCTCCTTGTTCTGCATTCGCCACCGCAGAGGGTTAGCTCCTTTCGTAAGTTTGCATCAGAATATTCTCTCCTACCATCTGCTGCACTTCTGGAGGTAAACTGAACTGCGACAGTGCATCTTTGAAGAAATCAATCATCGCTTTCAATGTCGTAGTCGTCTGCTCATTTTGGCGCTTCAAAGCCTCGAATTCGTCGAGGGAAACTGTAGCCATCCTGTCTCCTTCTTCATTTTGCTCTTGTCCTCTCCCAGGTCTGGCGGAAGAACTCACAGAATTCTCTTCTCCCAAATTTGCTGCTGCTGTCAAACGTGTTCTCACCATTTTAATAAAGAATCTGACTTTTTATTCTGATTCCCACAGTCGACGCCAATTATTGTTGTATTGAACAACAATGATTAAATGATGCTGATGTGGTCTTCTCTGCTGTCTTCTCCACATGTACTGAAAATTCTGCAAAAACAGTAAAGGTCAAAGAGGCGCAGGGATCTGTCCCTGCGCGTGCACTCCGATACTTCAGTCAGAAAGATGTTTAAGCAGAGCCTTAGTAAGCGAAATAGAGTTTAGGGTTTTTTTATCATACTTAGGTATTTATAGATATTTTTGATCGGGCTTTATATTTTTTCAGGGCTTATGAACCAAAACTGTATGGTTTTGGGCGGTACGGATCAGAAGCCCATGCGCGCGTTTGGGCAGGCGACAGAGTTCATAGATACTTTGTCGCTTATGAACTCTGTCGCGGGACGCAGAAGTCTGCCGTTGTGCAGATGAGTCCTTACTGGTCGTCGCAGGTATATTTATATAGGACACAGAGGTCTGTCGCAGGTATACTCTACCGCAAAGTGTCTATCGCGGGCTCACTCTACCACTAGACTTAGAGCGCAGGAGTCTATCGCGGGACATACTCTGCCGCAAGACCTTTGTCGCAGGGTTACTCTGTCGCGAGATATTTCCTTTGCCGCCAGTATACGTGCCACTTGGATCATGACTTTTGATTGCCACGTGGCCTACGATCTGACGTGTGACTGTCATTTATTGACCGATGTTTACCTATGTGGACTTGCAGAATCTGACCTCTATCAACTTGAAACCTAAAGTTTTATTGTGATTAAGTTCTATCTTTAATTATATTGAATTAGGAGTACTGAAATTAAGATTTAAATATTATATCTAGACTAAAATTAATATTAAATTTTTATCATTTTATATATTTATATATTTTATAAAAAAAAACTAGATATATTGATTAAACACAAGCAAAGAGAAAATTTTGGCGGAGTTTTTATTTTTTTGGTTCATTCAAAGAGTTAGAAATCCAGCTTAGATGCCGACAGCGGCAGGCTTAGCCGAATGCGTTGATAGCAAGAGATAAGCCTGCCTTGAAGGCTGTAATCGTCCCTGTCAAGGGAGACGCCAAGCATCTGCGTTTTCCACCAAAACGAGTGTAGATAAATGGAAGTAGAAAAGAATAAAGGCCCAAAAGCATATTTACTTATTTAGTAAAAAAAAAAAAAAAAACGCAAAACTATTCCAATCCCACCTAAACACGCACGGATAGGAATCCCGCAAAATTCTCGCTTCGTCAAAATTACTGCCAAAATCTTTTTGGAGATTATGACATGACTGCGTCAACAAACACTCTAAATACTTCATTCATTCTCAGAATCTTGATAAATTAATTATTCTGCTAATTGTCTTCCAAGTAAAAGTAAATAATTAAGGAGTCGTTTGGATGGTTTTTTTTTTAATTTTTTTTAATTTTTAAAATTCTAAAAACAGAAACCATATTTTGTTAATATTTTTAGGTATTGAAAATAAATATTTAAACTGATTTAGATTGAAAATAAATATTTAAACTGATTTCGATATAACAATTCAATTTATAGAATAAAATTTTAAAAATTAAATACAAATAATAATATATTTATTATTTTATGTACATAATATTAAATAATATTATTTTCTACTAATGCTAAATATTTTCATTTAATCATATTAAAATTTAATATAATTTAAATAATATTAGAAATAAATATGATATTAAATAAAATAATCATATAATATTTTCATTAGATAATAATTGAGATTAATAAGATTCTAAATTTTATATATTAATAATTAATTATATTAGATAATAGTAATTAACAATAATATTAATTATTAGCATATCAAAATTATAATAAATAATACTTTTTAAAATATTTAATTTCATTTTACATTTTTCATATTTTTTAATTAAAATAAATAAATAATTTACATTATTTATATTTTACTTAAATAATTTTTTATTAAATTTTAATATATTATTTTTACTTCAAATATTAATTTTATTTTTTATTTTTTATTAAATTATATCAATATTATATTAATACATAAATACTGTTCACTTCTTATGAAAATACCAAAAATAAAAATATATTTTCAAAAACAATGGAAATAAAAAATTTTACTTTCAACAATTTTCAAAATTTTTATTTTCCTTTAAAAAAAAACTGAAATACATTATCAAATATCTTTTCGTATCATGTTTTCAGAAACATTAAAGACAATAAAAAAAATAAATAAAGACGATACGTACCGACCCTTAACCTAGCACATTCATTTAAAAATTAATAAAGAAATTGATAATTTATATAAAACCAATTTCAAAGGTTAATGAATGGAACCCCTTTTTCTTTTCTAGAAGTTTGACGATTAATTTTTTTTGCAAATAAAGCTCAAACGTTCATTATGTCGGTTATATAATGGAGAAGCTTTAATATGTACTGGTATATATGCTTGGCGTCTAGCTGCTTTTAAAGAGTCAAAAAGAAAAAAATAATCAAATCTATCCAAATTAAACAACAAAATATCAAGCATTTATATTTTATTATATTATATTTTGTTTTATGAAAAATAAAAATAGATTTCCTCTCTAGGAAAACAAATAGAAAAACCACAAAGTACATATATATAAGAGAATAAATCATCCAAAAATACATTTATTCATTCGTATATATAAATAAACATAAGGATGAAGTTTTTTATTTTTTATTTTGTAGAGAATTATATATTTATATGCAATATTCCCTATTGTAGATGGAAATCCATTTAAAATGTGACTCTTCAATTATGGGTATGCTTTGACAATTTAATATGTCCAATTCCTCTTTCTCATTCATCTTCCTCTCTCCCAGTACACTTTTTTGCAGTTTCTAATACCGTCTAATGTACTGGCACTAGGAAGAACCAAATGCCACTATGACAGCTAAATACACATAAATTTCATGCCACTTTTTTCTTTCATTTTGAACCATTCCTTTATGAAATTTATATGTAAAATCATAAACACTAAATCTGCCAAAAAAGGGAAAAAGCAGCTTAGGCGCCCAAACCTTATCGTATCTTCACTTTGCTATTGAGTATTTCTCTATAGGGTACTCATATCCAAAGGAATTCGCTTGTCAATCTTGGCCTATTAATTATATAATAGGTTATCGCACGCATGAATTAATTAAGCTGGATAAGACATTAATATATACACATAAATATATATTATTAATCAATTAAATTACGTAGCTCTTAAGATTATCAAGTCCAAAAGCTTAAATATAAAAATTAGACCATAATTAAACCCAAATGTCATCGGTCAAATTTTACATCACTAGCTCAGGTCACAACTCACAAGACAGATAATCAGCCTAATTGCTACTAACTCAAGCCTAGCAGCTCACTCGCATATTCACTTGAGATGTGAAGGCAATTGTTTAATAACCGCATAAATTGCTTGGTTGGGCCATTTGGTATGAGGGGAGTAATTACTTTGCGCTGCAATTTAATTGGGTGCAAAGTGATTACAACGTTTGTTATTAAGAAAGTTGGATGTAAAGTGATTGCAGTCCAAGTAGGCTGTAATCACTTTGCGGTCTTGACTGTAAAGTTAATTTTACTCAAATTTTATCCAAATTACCCTTTTACCAAAAACACAAAAATATTTTCATGGATGTTATAGGTAATTATCATACATAATGTCACGACCCAAATTACCTAAAATCACTACAAATTTTTCACTTTTTCTTTCATTTCCTTACCCGTCGTGAACAGTTACACTACTAACAGTTGGGCTATGATTCGGTGTTAGTCACCTCTCACCTATTTACCATTTCATTTCCATAATCACATTCACATATCAGAGTTTATTATCTGTTGACTTTGACTAAATACATACACATTGATATTTATATAACTTTACATCCCCGACATCATATCCATTTAGGGTACTGTGCAATTACATATTTAGATACAAAATTATACGAATGTGCATACCTGGTCTTGATAGGACGCAGCGGGTAACTGAAACGCAAGACTAGGGTCGTTCTCTTCTACTGAATGTACCTTGCGGGGTGAAAAATGAAAGGGTGAGCGAAACTTGCTCAGTAAGACAATAATGTAAACAGGTAGATAACTATACTATCTACGTACTGATAATGTCATGATATAAAATCGTTTACATTTGGAGCATGAGGTAAGACTAAAACGATGCCACATGTATAAATATATCATATAAGAGAAATCATGAAATCGACATATAAATCAAACATGGAAAAATCATCATGTATGACATCTCATGCTCGTCACATTAAAACTTATTTGTTTCATCATAAACTCAACACTTAAAAACTTATTTGTTTAATCATAAACTCATCACGTTAAAACTTATTTGTTTCATCATAAAACAATCACATCAAGGCTAAACCCATCACTCGGGAATACCTTGATTCGTTAAATCGCATCTCATTTAAAAACATAAATCGGGACATTACCCCTCCTTCGGGTTTGTCTTGGTCTATTCAGACCGTATGATATCATATGAGGCATGTAGGTTACTGTATGAAAATCGAGGACTATGGCCATATTATGTCCCTGTGATCCCAGGCTATACGGATCCCGGTGTGCGGGGCATCACAACTGCAACGGGAGGTGGGGTCAAATCCTACCCGCTAGAATATCAAGTAACATCATCGAGTCATCATGACTGCACGGTACAGTGTACTCCGTGTGATATACACGATACATCGTACTCCGTGGACCCATATCATAGTCTGGGGGTGTCTGCCGTAGGTCTTATCCACCCCAATACTATGTCGATAACCAACCCATGTCTCAAAGTATACGTGCGAGCATCTCAACTCTTTGCGACACATAGTCTACAGGAGGCTTCCGCATGACTATATGCATGTCAACTCATGTCTAGTGCGAGCGAAGCTCCAGCACGACGCTATGCATATCATGATATCTAAAATCTCGTGCGAGCGAAACTCCAGCACGGTTTTGTGCACACACAAATTTCTCGTACGAGCAATGCTCCAGTACGGCTTTTCATGAGTAATAAATCAGTAAACTTGAGTGCGAGTAAGATTCTAGCACTCTTTTTATTCATGTAAATACGATAGGTGGCTCAATCTTGATAAAACATCTTTTAAAATCATAACCGGTACAAACCGGTACCCTTTCGTATAATTCATGAAATCAATAGCCAACCTATGTGCATATTTGCTTAAATCAAAGCAATACATTCATATAAAACATTAAAAACATGAAATCATGCAATTTATCTGCCTTACTACCCTTTTTTGTAAATTTTACTCCCAGGGGTAATATCATCTTTTTCTTTATTCACCCATACCCCGGGTTTTCGTAAAAAATATTATTTCATTTTTAGATACTTTAAGAAATTCTAGGCCCTGTAAATCCTCTCGAAAATACGTATAGAAATCTCTATGCACCTACAAAATTCTCTTATCTCGATTTACGCGTAAACTTATCTCGTCTTGATAATACCCGATCTCTCAATCCAACTACGCGTCAACCAAGTCCACGAAACTACATATAACCACATATGTTTGGTTAATTCACTTATCTTTATCTGTATATCACATTTACTGATTGAATCTAACGTACTGGGCTCATTTTACTTTATTGGGCCCAATTGCACCTTAATGGACCTCGACTTATTTTCAGCCCGTTTCTACTTATTAAATCCCTTCTTTGGGTTTTCTGGGCTCATTCAGCTTACCAATAATCATTGGGCTTCGTTCCAAACTCATTGGATAGCTCGTACACTATTTACGGTAATTACGTTGCAATTTCGATTAATATTCTTTTTTATACAGAATTAATCTGTAAATTTCATAAAATAATCGAAACTCTATATTAAATGACTCATATTATCGTAATTAAAATATACTTACCCAATATGATGCAGGGTACAAAAATCGGAGCTCAATCGGCTCTCGTTCGGGCTTTGTCGTACAACTGCACAATTATATATTTGATTCCGGGTTAATTTTCGATTAAATATAATTTAAATAAATTTTTAAGAAATCAAATCGGTCACTTTTGACCTCGTATCGACTTACCCAAAGTTCGATGTATCCCTGAAAATTCTTCCCCTTTTTCCTTTTTCTCTTTTTCTTCATTTTTCCCTTCTAACTTGGCTGAACCGATTCGATCCGGTTCAACCCGGTTCAGACCGGTTCGGTTCAGTTCGGTTCAGTCCAGTTCACCTCTTTGCTGAACAGGTCCGTATCGGTTCAGGCCTTTCCGCTACCGTTAATAGCATTTTCGACCGGTTCCCGGCATGATTCTGGCTCCATTTGACTCGTCTTTGGCCGGGCAACCTTCGACTGGCCTCGATCGGGACCAAATCACCGTCGGTGGCTACCGTTCCTCTCTTCTCCCTCTCAGCCTTCTCTCCCTCGATCCGTCGAATTCTGACGGTTTCGTCGGCCGATACCGGTCTCAAAAGAACCGCATCCTCTTCCCGATCACGCCGGTGCCCGCCGTTCGAGCCCAACTGCCGTGGATCGCCGGAATCGAGCTCCTTTCTCCCACCGGTTTCTCCTCCTCCGTTCGCCAGATTCGGCCGTCCTTGGCGCGCGTCGCTGGTGCCAACTTGCTCGCCGGCTTCCCCTCTTTCTCCTCGGCTGTTCGTCGGGGCCGTCAGTCACCGGTGGCCTTGGGTCGGTCGGGCCACGCGCGGTCTCCTCGGTTTCCATTTCGGGTTCTTCCCGATTCCAATTTTAGGTTTTTTTCTTTTTTATTATTATTATTAGTTATAAATTATTTTATTATTAAAATAATCATTAAATATTCTAAAGTCTTCTAAAATATCTACTAATATATTATTTTATTCCAAATTAATTAATTTAATTTATTTATTATATTTTTAATCTTTTTTTCGGTATAATTTCTTCGTATTTTCGGGATATTGTCCCGAACGAAAATTTTGATTTATTCCAGTAATTCATATCTTGATCAATTTAACCCAAAATTTAATTATTTCTTCGTTATTGATCAAGATTTCTTAGTCCATTATTTTTAATTAAATTTTCTTGTCGAATTTATTATGGCTTTCGATCTTTTGACCGTTTTACCCTTCACATGTTCGGAAATTCCATTTCAGTCCTTTTGCATTTTTAATTTCGTGCTTTAACTAAATTCGGGTCTCACACATAAAATATTTTATAAGGACTAAAATAAATTATTATGACATTCATTAAAAATAATAGATGAATCAAAATTTAAATTAATAATACATGAATTTGTAAATTAATAAATTTGTAAATTTAAATTAATAAATGAATTTGTAATAATATACTAATTAAAATTTAAATTAATAATCATGAAAATTTAGAATTAAAAATAATGAGCAATATTAATAATATAATTTTATATCATTTACATTTTCATTTTAATTAATTTTTTCATTGCATTAAAGTTGGTTTTTTATAGTTATAGGTATTTTTGGAATTTGACACAACTTTCCTAGCAAAGTGAGTGCATACCAAACGTTGTAAAGTTACTTTCCTTGCAATTTAAACATAACTTTACATTGCATACCAAACGCTGCAAAGTTACTTTCTCAGTAATCATTTTCTCAGCAATCACTTTCTCAACAATCACTTTGCGCTGCAATCACTTTTCCTCTAAGATACCAAACGGCCCCTTAGAGCTCCATGAGAAAGGATATTTACAATAAAACCATGTCATACAATATATAAGTACTAGAGCCTAAGGTAAGGATCATCTCAAAATTAACTTTTTCCTCTACTGAACAACAACATGATACTTCCTAAGAGCTTTACTCTCTCTCTCTTTTTCTCTCCCCTTTCCTTTTTCTTCCTCATTTACTATCTCTTGTGTAAGACCCGATATTTTCGAGTGCATTTAAAAATGCAAAAGGACTTAAATGGTATTCCCGAATACGTGCAAGGGCAAAATGGTCAAAAGACCAAAATTCGGTATTTATCGGGACAAGAAATTTAATTAAAAATATGAGATTTAGAAATCTTGATCAATAACGAAGAAATAATTAAATTTCGGGTTAAATTGATCAAGATATGAATTTATTGGAATAAACCTGGATTTTCGCATCGAAAAATAATCCCGAAAATAATCGAAAAATATATCGAAAAGGCAAAACCGGACTGAGAAAATTATTTACAGATTAAATGAATAAACTAAGATTATTTTAGATATTTTTGGGAATTTTATTATTATTTTATTGAATAAAATAATAATAAAATTTAATTATAAAAAAAAAAATAAAATAAAAAAAATGAAAAGTCTGAAACAGAAGAGAAAAGAAACAGAGGCGAAAAACGAAGCGAGACCGAGGGAAGAAGAGAGACTCACCGGCGAGCCACCACCGGCGAGGCTGAGGGGCCGACGAGGGTCGGCGAAGGTCGGCCGACCTCGGGCGAACCACCAGCGGCCAGGACGCGCCGTGGAGTCGCCGGAAAACGCCGAAAAGCGAAGGAGATGCCGCGGGGAAGAAACGTCGATCGGCGGCCATCGGCGCCGATTAGACCCCAGCCGAGGCCCGATTTAGGAAGCCCAGGCCATGGCGCGCCGAACGGCACCGAAATCGCACCGGGAACCGGCCGGACGGCGCCGGAACGGCAAAATGATGGGTGAACCGGACTGAACCGGCGGTCTGAACCGGACCGGACCGGTTCAGCCAAAAAGAGAGGGAAAAAAAAAAAGAAGAAAAAGGGAAAAAAAAAAAAGAGAAAAAAATTGGGGAAAATTCCTGTGATGCAATCGAGCTTCGGGTAAGTCGGTAAGCGGTCAAATTGATCGATTTAATTTTTGGAATATTTAATTTGATAAATAATCGACTGAAAGTTTACCCGAAAATATATTTAATTGTATAGCTCGACAATTGGCATCCACTGAGAGCTCGAGACAGCCTCGATTTGTGTACGATCATAGAATAACGGGTAAGTGACCCTTATTTACGACAATTTTATATCGTTATGCGTGATTGATATTTAACGCATAAATTACGGATTTAATTTCCGCATAAATGAATTAAATTCTGGAAAATTAGATAAATTGTCGTAAATATTAAATTGAGATATCAGAGAATTTAGAACAAGGCTAAATAAATTACTGATGGGCCCAGAGAGCCCAATAGGCCTCGATAAAGTGTGGTAAACAGGCTTAAGGCCGATTAAGGCCCATTATGGTGCATCGGGCCCAATATGGGTAAACGGGCCCAATGATTTAAATAAAGCCTAGAAAATTGTGAAATATAATTAATTGTATTGTATTTGACCTGATGAATGTGTATCCGCAGTGCCGGAGATTTGATTTGGATTCAGAGCAAATCGGACTGCGTGACGAGACATCAGTGGAAAAGGTCAGACTGTACAGAAAATGAGGTAAGGGAATTGTGTGAGTAGCTAGAGGTAGCTACGCGTATTTTAATAGTGTTCTGTACACTGAATATGTATGTATGCCTTGATGATGTATAAAGATCCTAAAAGTGGTTTAAATAATTTTGAGGATCGAAATAGGTGAAAAGAATATTTTACCCCTATTGAGGGAAGTTCACCTAAGGATGGTGAAAGCATGACATGCATGAAATGCATGATTTAAGGAATTTTCCGAATTTAAGATTTGATTGGTTTTAATCAAAGTAAAGCGATAGATTGGCCAGTAAATGCATGAATTTCACAAAATAACACTACGTAGGTGTTATTAATATTTAAATGAAATTTCTTTGGAAAAGAAGCCAACTATCAAGTTTATATGGAAACAGATAGTGCCGACACGTAGTTCGCACTATATCTGCGTTTGTGAATGTGCATAAATGTGCTTGAGCAGTTGCTCGCACCGACTTGTGACATCATATGCATGAAATGTGCTAGAGCATGGTGCTCGCACTGATTTTTAATATTGTGAAATGAGAGCTGCTGGAGCCTAGCTCGCACTCTGTTTTGACATGTTTTGACATGTTTTGATTTGTTTTGACGTGGTATGCATAAAATAGTGCTGGAGCGATTACTCGCACTACTTTTAATGATTTGACATGCATGAGAGATGCTGGAGCTTAGCTCGCATCCTGTTTTGATTTAATTATGCATAAAAGCCGTGCTGGAGTGAAACTCGCACGAGATTTGATTTAGTTATGCATAAAGCCGTGCTGGAGTATAACTCGCACGAGATTTGATTTACTTGAGCATTCATTTGTGCTGGAGCGTTGCTCGCACAAAGTTTTATATGGTTTTCATAATTCATTTGAATGTCGTACTGGAGTTTTTCTCGTACGAGGTTTTCACTGAATTTATATACATATCCGTACTAGAGTGTTGCTCGTACGTGGAATTTACATGAAATTATAATCAGTTTAAGTCGTACTGGAGCGCTGCTCGTACGCAGATTTCACTGATTTTTATGAAACCGTGCTAGAGCTTCCCTCGCACGAGATTTTCAGATATCATGAATATGCATGGAGCCGTGCTTGAGCTTCGCTCGCACAGGGATTTATATTACATGCATATAGCCGTGTTGGAGCCTCCTGTAGACTGTGTGTCACAGTGAGATGATATGCTCACACGTGCATTCTGAGACAGAGATGATATGGGTGGATAAGACCTATTACAGGCACCCCTGACTGAGCTTGGGTTCACGGAGTACTTTGTACCGTGTATGTCACGCGGAGTACGCTGTACCGTGGGGATTGTTGGAGTGGAGTGGCATTAGCCACGAGGCAGCAAGCCTTGCCCTCGCAATCCTGGTGTTATGCTGTTCTGGCGGGTAGGACGACCCACCTCCCGTTTCAGGTGTGATACCCCGCACACTAGGTACCGTGTTGCCAGGGATCACTAGGATATGGCCATAGTCCTCGATGTTACTGTTAATTACCTGATTGTCTCACATGATATAACTTGTGGTCTGTTAGACCAGGGTAGACCCGAAGGAGGGGTCAGGCCCCCGATTTGATGATTTGATGATTTCAGATGATTTTATGATATGCGACCCTGAAAAAAGGGTGGTTTTATAACTCAAGTTTTATAATGAAATATAACAAATTGTTTTATGAGTTTTGAGATGATTGACCCAGAGGGGTTATTTTATACTGCGTTTTAAATGAATTGATTTAAATGCAGTGGCATGATGTGTTTTCCATGCTTTCATTTGAAAACCTTGAATTGTCTTACATGACATGAAAGACTGCATGATCTTGATTAAATTCATGCTTAATATGATTTAATGATGTCACATAAAATGCTTTGAATGCATGAGTTACATGATTTATATATGCACAAATAGTTTTGGATAAACTATGGCATTGAATATGCATGACTTTGTGCGTGTAATTTTAAATGAAAAGAAATGGATTTAAGGGCATGGCATTATGAGCATGTAGATAGTGGAGCTATCTACTTACTTGCATAATTGCCTTACTGAGCGTGTGGTTTGCTCACCCCCCTTATTTTCCCATCTTTTCAGAGCACTTGTAATAATTATTGAGCGGCTGAGGACTTGCATGCTTAATATCCGCTGCTTGCTGCTTCCCATCGAGAGACAGGTATACACATTTGTATGGTTTTGTATCTAAATATGTAATGCACAGTACTGTAAACGGATATTATGTCGGGGATGTAGAGTCATGTAAATACCATTGGGTATGTGTTTATTTAAAGTCAAAAGGATAGTAGACTCTGATATATGATTATGGGAATGAAATGTTAAATAGTGTGAGGTGACTAACACCGAATCATAGCCCAACTGTGTTGTAGGATGGTCACGACGAGAGAAAGGTAAGAATTAAATAATAAATGAAAAAAGCGAAAAATTTACTCTGATTTTTAGGTAATTCGGGTCGTGACATCTTGCACCTCTTACTAATTTGTGTAAAATAAACTTATGATGTGTGGCTCTGATTAAATCTAATGGAAGTAAATGTTATGTCACTATCCACTATCCCTAAAATTTAGGAGTCACTATTCTTAAAATTAAGGAACCACATTCACCTACATGATGGACATGGTTGGGAGTGATAGTTATCTACTTAAATTAAAATAGGTCATCTTTCTCAGAAATATATAAGGCAATTTCATCTGTTCCGTTTACGTAAGAGAAATTATGGCAAAAGAGAGAAACCTGTTTTTAGAAAAAAATTTATTTGTTTTCACAAGAGCTTATGCAATGGTTTCTTCATTGACTCTCATCGCAGACAGAGGTATGTAAATTATTTTTAAATTATCTTAAAAAAAAACATGAGACATCTAGTTTAAGAAGATCCTGTGATGTATATATAAGTGATAAATACATATACAATTTTTGTTTACATATGGTATCCGAGCCAAGTTGTTCTAAACTAGATATACTCTGCGAACGTTTTATGTCCTATTTGCAATTTTACATGAATGGTAGCCATGATTAACAATGATGATTAATATACTGATATTCTATGCAAAGTTTGTTTACTGTTGAAGCAATTCTCAAGCTAATTATATCCATGTCTAGGCATAAATATATATAAATATATATATATATTAAAATCTAAAATTGATATTCTTTTTAAACATTTTTATTGTCTTCATTGCTTGCTTCAAACAAGTTGTCTGCCTCATCTGCCATTTTCGTTTGGTGGCATTCATGATAGTAATTATGCAATGTGAAGTTTTGGCCAGCAAATTATCTTAAGGCATCATTTATATTCTGACCTTGATAACTGTAGCATTCATGATAGTAATCATGGTTATAATCAATCATGGTAATTAATGATGATGGATAGTAAAGTTTCTACATTTTATGTTTATATAAATAATGTTAATTGTTTTAAAGATTCTGCATAACATGTTTAACATTATATAAATGCTATATTTGTTAAAGGAAATTATCATTATAAAAAAAAATTGTAATTAATGAATGATGTAATTATGCAAAGATAAGAATTAAAAACTCTAAAGTCACATGTATGATCCAAAGATTAGTAGCCATTATAATGATAATTGATGATCATATTTGCTAAACTTTCATAATCCATGTGGAAATTAATTTTGTTGAATGATCATTTATTTTGTATGGTTTATTATTATGAGTGATTACATGAAAGTTGATAGATTGTATGATTATGTCATGATTGTTCTGCTACTATATGTTAAGTTTTCGGTAATGTATACAATTTTATATATTTAAATGTCTATCGAAAAATTAAAGTTTAATGTAATTAATGATATTACGAAAGAATATATTTATATTCAATTAAATCATAAAGTTTTTGATCTAAAAAATAATGAGTTAAAAAATTAAGTTTAAAAATTAAGTTTTCATTAATTGTTAGAACTTAAAAAATTTACCCGAAGGTAAATTTATTATTCAGTAATTGATGATATTTATGGGAGGTATATAAGTAGTTTAATTGAATATGTTAATTATCCAAAGATAAAAAAATATGTTTAGTTTTAAATATTTATTTACCCATTAAAATTTATACATTTAACCCATTTAAAAGAAAATATATTGTAAAATTTACCCAAAGGAATTTTACTTTATATTTGTGTTATGTATATTAATGCATGTATATTGTAGTATCTACCCAAGTGAACTACTATATATCTTAATGATTGTTTTATTGAATTTATCATGATTAAATATGAGCTTTATTGTTATGTTTTCACAATTATTGCAATTAATGCGCATGCGTTATCTGTTGTCGTGTTTAATGGCATGAACTTCTCAGAATGGCGAGAGCAAGTTGATTTCCATTTAAGAGTTTTGGATCTCAACTTAGCTCTCATTCAGGACAAACCTCCTGCTATTAAGGAAACAAGTAGTGAGGCAGAGAAGACACATCATGCTGCATGGGAAAGAAACAACAGATTATGCTTAAAGTTTTTACGAATGACCATTGCCAACAAAATTAAGACTACGATTCCACAAACTGAGAAAGCTAAGGAATATATAAGTTTTGTGGAAGAAAGGTTTCGTTCTGCGGATAAGTCACTTGTTGGTACCTTAATGGCTGAGCTTACGATCATGAAGTATAATGGGTCAATAAGGATGCAACAACATATCAATGAGATGACTAATATTGCTGCAAGACTTAAGTCATTGGGTTTAGCAGTAGAGGACTCGTTTTTGGTTCAGTTTATTTTGAACTACTTGCCTCATGAATATGAGCCTTTTCAAATTAACTATAACACTATAAAAGACAAGTGGAATGTTAATGAATTGACCAGTAAGCTTGTACAGGAGGAAGCAAGGCTTAAAAGTCAAAAGAGTCACTTTGTTAACTTAGTAAGAAAATGAGCTATTAAAGGATTCAAAGTCAAAAGGTTCAAGAAGAAGAAAGGGTCTGCTAATGATTCTCAAATTGAAAGGAAGGACCATATGACATAAAAGTGTCATTTTTGTAAGAAAGCTGGGCACTATCAGAAAGACTGTTATAAACGAAAAGCTTGGTTTGAAAAAAAGACAGCCGGGAAGCACGAAAAATAGAGCTAATTTTAAAATTTTCTTATAATAACCTCTTACTCGGGTTGCATTCCTGTATAGTGTCATTTAATCACTTGTGTTTATAATAAATCATTAACCCTCAGGATCACACAATTTCTATTTCATAAAATCAGTTAAAAAATATCTAGAGGGAATCAATCCACAAAACACGATTCATTCTCCTCATATCGTCCTAATTACATCCCAAAATACTTAACACAAATGTCTGTATTACATCATTGTCTGGATACAAAATGAATTGAATTATACCTTATGTGTGTACAAGTGATAGCCTGGGGAGATCTTGTCTACCAGCCTATATCACGTACGTGGTCGGCACTATCTCGCTCACTATAAGAGATCTGGAGGGGTGAAGGAAAAAGGGTGAGCTCTTAAAACGCTCAGTAAGGAGTATGAAGGAAATTTATAAAGTCATCATCACAACACAATATGATAGAAATATTCGAGCATGTAAAACATTATAGAAATAACGGTGGAAACAATAGCATCGGCATAATTCAAGTGATAAAGATCACAAATCATCATAACATCAAATCTCATTACGTGATAGAAATCACAGTTGTAAAACACATCATTCATCAAAGAAATCGAGACTAGGCATTTAATAAACTTAGATAAAATCATCGTCATAAGCACATCACATCAAACCAAATACATTGTCCCCTAGGTGGACATCCTCAAAGGAGGGAAGCGTCGACATCAATACATGGCCATGATTCGTTGTAGACTTGATCAAAGTCGTACAGCTGTGGTCTTACATGCTATTCAAAGCAAGGTTAGGTCTTACATGCTATTAAAGCAAGGCCACCCATCACTACCAGAGCGGAGTCATCTCTCGTTACCAAAACGGAGGTATCGATCTTACACGCTACTAGAGTAAGGTCACTCAACGCTATCAAGCGAAGTATCGATGTGCTTCTCATGACATGCCTTAGTCTTAGTAAAATATGTCAATGTTGTATTAAAACCATTTTGCCTTCATGTAGAGCCCATAGTGGTTATTACAAAACTCATTTTGGTTATAAAGCATTATATTCACAGTTACACAAAACTCGTCAAAATAGAGCTCAAACCGACAAAACACTCACTCGTTCATCAAAGCGTCAAATCATCTCATTTCTCATAAACATGCTCATTTCATTAAACCTTGTTCATGTTATCAAAACATTTTCAATCATTCAAAAACTCACAAGCACAAACAGTTTATTTCCCTTACCTCTTGCACCTTGAGTGGTACGATATCCTCCGGCCCTCGGACTAGCCTCGTTTCCCATGTCAAATTCTCGAGCTATCTAAACATCATCAAATTGTAAATATTCATCATTCTCATTTCTCTTTTCACCTCATCTATTCCTATATCTATGCTATTTCCAAGTTACCATTCTTAACACATACATTGTCTCAAATTTCTCCTACATCTTAATCATCACCTTAGCTAGCTCATAATTAATACAAGATATCCATATTTTATTTTCTAACTATACTCATCGGGTGTTTCCCTCATGACTTAGACATTTCCAACCAAATATATATATATATATATAATATCTATTCACCAATATATGAAATGATAATGCTTAAGAAAATAAGGGTCTTGTGAGCTTACCTAGCTTGTGTCCTCTTGCCCAAACTTGTAGAATGCTTGTCCTTTCTTTTATTAAATTCAATCCTTGATTTTCTAGTATGTTGTTCTCTTCACCAAGAGGAACAACTTTGTCTCTTACCCCTTTGTCTAATTCTGTCTAGATTATGGTGAATCTGAGAGAGAGAAAGCTTGGTTTGGGTAAAAATGGTGAGTGCTGGGGTTTGTAGGTGAGAAAGGCTCAGTTTCTAGGCAAAATTTTGTGATTCTTATATAGACCGAGGGTATGAGATTGATCTGGCATTGATGGAGATTGATCTCTGCTTGATTCAACTGCTCCAATTGTTCCATCGACAACTACAAGATCGATCTGGTAGAGGGTAGAGATTGATCTGTTCTTCTAAGTGGACACCGATCTGACAGTGGGTAGAGATCGATCTCTTCCAGGCCGAGACTTAAGGAAATCGATCTGGCTTTGTGAAAGGATCAATTCATACTAGGCAGAGGCAGCCTGAGATTGATTTTCTCCCCTATGAGATCAATCTGGTTGTCTGCTTTTACACACTTATTGCATTCTGGATACATGAGATCGATCTCTCTTCTCTTGTAGATCGATCTCTCTTCTCTTGTAGATCGATCTGGCCTTCACAGATTCTACTACTGCTGCATAAATTTGTAGGAAACTCACTATAAAACTTATCATAATCTACTCCATAGTTCATATTTCAATCCATGCACATTTAAACCTTAAAAACTTCATCTCCATATACTCCATTATATTTAAAACTTACGTGTACATCGATATAACATAATTACATTCACCAAGTACAATCTTCACATTGCAAATCTCATGACTAAGGAACATAAAATTCTTAGGTCTCACATCCTCCCCACCTTTAAAAAATTTGGTCCTCCAAATTTAACTCGAGCTATTAAATAGTTGGGGGTACTTCTCCTTTATAAGACTCTCTAGCTCCCAGTTGCTTCCTCCATTGAGTGGTGCTTCCAGAGGACTTTAACTAATGGAATCCTTTTCGTCCTAAGTACTTTTTCCTTTCTGTTGAGTATTCGAATGTGTTCCTCTACAGAACTCATATCCCCTTGAATATCTAATGTTTCATACTAAATGACATGAGAGGGATCCGAATTATACTTTCTCAATATGGATACATGAAAGACATTATGTATCCTAGAGAACTGTGGAGGTAAGGCCAACCGGTAGGCAACGTCTCTCACTCTCTCCAAAATCTCAAACGGTCTTATATATCGAGGATTTAATTTTTCTTTCTTCTCAAAACACATGATACCCTTACTAGAAGACATTTTAAGGAACACAAAATGTAATACTCGTAATTTCCCATGTATTTGTTTTATGAAGATATATTGTATATGTACATTTGTTACAAATGTATAAAGGATAGGAGGATGTAAGGGTTTTGGAAATTTAATGAAACATCGATGATTTTAAGTTGTGTGCACCAGTTTCATTATGTATGAATATGAAGAAATTGACTTTTGTATGTGATGAATGTGAGTAGAATGAAAAATGAGTAGTGCGGTAAAATAAAAGGAAGTTGCATAAGTGGTGTCAATCTTGGTACTTCCAATTAGTTATGAATTGTATACCTTTGGTTATACAATGATTACACATAAGTTTTAATGTATATAAAGTATGAATGGAAGTCATTTTCAAGTCTCAAAGGTAGTTGGATGAGAAATGACTATGACAGCAAATTAAGGATGTGGGTGTGTGAGTTTCTGCAGAAAACTACAGTAAAATCTGAGAAATATGAATGCCAGATCGATCTCATAGGATGAAAGATCAATCTGAAAGAGCCAAACATGCTCTTACTCGAGTAATAGAGCAGGGCAGATCGATATCCAATGGGGTCAGATCGATCTACTAAACATTCTATAATGAAAAGATCGGTCCTTCAGAAGAGTTGATCGATTTTCTTAGTTCTCGGGTTGGAGCAGATCGATCTCCTCCCTAGCCAGATCGATCTCATTAACTCTCTGCCTGAGACAGATCGATCTCAATCCCTCGACAGATCGATCTCATGAAGGTTCTGTAAAAAACAGATCGATCTCCTATAAGAGGCAGATCGATCTCCAAGAGTGAATTTGCTTGCAAACAGATCGATCTCATCACGGAAGAAGATCGATCTGGTAGTAGTTGCGTTTGGTAAAAAGGACTACCAAACCTTGCAGAGATCGATCTCCACAAGGACCAAATCGATCTCATGTCTCTGCGTCTATAAAAAGGGCACGAGATTTGGACTGAAAACTCAGATTTCTCCCACCAAACTTGTACCTGCATTTTCTTTCAAGAAACCAAGTTTTCTCACTCTAAAAATCACTACATTTCAGCCAATTTTGGAAGAAGCTCAAGAAGGGAAATTGTTCCTTGAAGCAATGAGAACAACATACCCAAAAAAAATCACACATTGGTGTGATCAAGAGAAGGAGTTTTTGCTACCACAAGTTTGGCTAAGTAAAGGGGTAAGCTCGTCAACCTTCAAGCTCTAAATATGAGTTTCTAGACATTTGTGAGTTGGATTATATGTGAAATATGAGTAGGAATGATGAATGTAGTGATGGGTAAGTAATATTAAGAGAGATTTGTAAAGAGGAAATCCATGGAAAAGTGATGGAAAACTTAAGATGAGATATAGTGAATACAAATGGGAAAGGTGAAATGTGATTTTAAGGATTGAGAAGTATGAATAGATAAATAGAAGACAATGTGTATGTTTAGTAGAGGGAAAGGAAAACAACTTAACGATTTACACGTGTAGATTGAAATACGTGGAACACGGTTAACCCGGATCGCGAACGGAGCAAACGAGACGAAGAAAATATGAACGCGATTCGAGGTAAGGGACTGTATGTTAGCGATAGAGATATTTGTATGTATTTTATTGCGATTAACAGATATGACGCTAGATTAGTACGTTTAGCTATGAAATCATGAAATGTACTATGACATATATATGTATTGTGAAAATGGGATGTGGGAAGGAAATTAGCCTGACATGCATGTTTTTAATGTTTTTACATCTATATGATGTTTTTGATGTTTTCTCAACCATGTGTTGATTTTGAGATTGAGAAATGAGAATGGATAGGTTGGCTAGTTTTACATTTTTAGCATGGGACGACTTGCTGCGTAAATAAACATGTTTTGAGTTTTTAAAAGAGAAAATAGCCACCTATCGGATTTGAGATATGAATTGGTGTTGGAGTTCTAGCTCGCACCCGTTTTAATGATTTTGACTATGCTGGAGTTTCACTCGCATATGTCTACATGTTTGATAAACCGTGCTGGGTCGTGACTCACACGTGATTTTATAATGATGATGTGCTGAAGTTTAACTCGCATGATGGATTTGAGAAAGGTGCTGAAGAATTGGTCGCACCAATTTTTACTGAGTTGAGATAATACAATGCTAGAAGCTGTTGCTCGCACTGAGAGATACCGCGCTGGAGCCTTGCGATGACTGTGTGTCATGTCGATTTGCTCGCCTGGTATATGCGACATGGTTCAGGATGATGAGTCCATTGGAGTTAGTAGATGGACTGGATCTACAGTCGTACGTTGAACTATGTACTTGTCCGTTGGTATACTATGTACCGTGCACAATGCTAGAAGCTGTTGCTCGCACTAAGAGATACCGCGTTGGAGCCTTACGATGACTGTGTGTCACGTCGATTTGCTCGCCTGGTATATGAGACATGGTTCAGGATGATGAGTCCATTGGAGTTGGTAGATAGACTGGGTCTACAGTCGTACGTTGAACTATGTACTTATCCGTTAGTATACTATGTACCGTGCTGGGTGCACGTGAGTACGAGTATCACGTAGATGACACATGGTGTACCTTGTACTGTGAGTATATGTGATATGAGAAGATGATGTTGATTGAGATGAGCCGGAGGGTAGGACTGACCTATCCCCCTTCAGGCGAAGTGATGCCCTGTGCACACCTGATCAGTGAGGTCTGAGATCACTGACTATGGTCATATATCGTAGATATTAGATTGACGAGAATTCCATGCCTGTCTCAGAGATAAGAGAAATTGAGAAACTCAAAAAATAAAGAGCTTTGATGAAAAGAAATGATTTAAGAAAAGAAAGAGTTATTATGATTTGATAAATCTCTTGATTTGAATATTTGTGCTATGATGACACTGTTTATAACATGTTTTAATTGGAAGTATTACATATGATTTTACATGAAAATGCCTATGAGAAATAAATGTTTAAATGCATTTTCTAATATTTCCTTTTATATTGAAACGTGGTTTGTTTATGCATGCATGGGCTATGTAGATAGTACAATATCTACCTATTAGCATCCATTTCCTTACCGAGCTATGGTTTACTCATCCTACTATTTTTTCCCTCCAGATACTAAGAAGTAGGATAGTGCGGTGGTCTCGAGATTCTTTTTTGTATTGAACAACTCCCATCAGTTGCAAAGGTGTAAGATTTGTATACACATGAGTATTTTATATCTATTATAATGTATCGCACAATTATGAATTGAAATTGTAAACAGTTGTATGGGGATGTTATATAAAGACATTATATCAAACAATTGATTTTGTATATCTACACACACCTAGGAGTGTGAATTAAAGTTTTAAATATTTTTGTTGTAAATTTATGAAAATTTAGTAATTACATTGACTCACAGCCCAACCGTAGTAGTGTATGTATGGATAAAAGGGCACCTGAAAGTGGGGTGTGATAGATTTGGTATCAGAGCCTGGTTATTCTGAAGTGAGTCGATGTTTAGGACTAAGAAAACATACATCTCCAAGTTATTGTGCGATATTTAGATATAAATGTGTATATGGAGCTGGTAGTGATTTAAGAGTTTGTTATAAATGCAGGAAGTTATCAAGCTGGTGAGTTATGCCTGAGAGACATCGCAGAGGGGAGAGAGCTCGAGAGCTCAAGGGCGGAATGACAGGTGTAAAAGGCACAGTAGATCGTCCTCTAGTTAAGTGCCCCAAGAACAAATAGAGGCTTCTGATCATCGGGTAGCCCGATTAGAGGAAAATATGTGTACGGTGATAACCGTGATGGGTCAGATTATGGCTAGGTTTGAGGGATTACCTAGTACAGCAGGACAAGTTGTACCGAATCCCCCAGCAGCTACACAAGAACCTGAGGATGCTACACCTGCACAACCTGAACTGGTTAGGCCATGAGATCCCTATATTTGACCAGTACCTCCTCCAGTAGCCCCACAGCAGTATGATGAGGATGATTTGGGTATGGATATGACTGTGATATGGAGAGGCTGAGGCATTTCATGGATTTCAAACTTCCTTCTTTTAGCTGGGTAAAGGATCCGACAATGGCTGAGGACTGGATTAGTCAGATGGAGAAGTTGTTCGACTTTTGTGGATGTTCAGTTACGGAGAGAGTAGCACTTGCGGCCTTTGTGTTGAGAGGCGAAGCAGAGCACTAGTGGAAGTCGACGAGGCCTATGTTGAGAGCTCAGGGTTTAGCTATCACGTGGGATATGTGTTTAGGTGCTTTCAAAGAGCAATACATCCTAGATACCGCTCGACGTAGGTTACAGATGGAATTTCTGAATCTGACTCCAGGGAATCGAATAGTTGATGAGTACGAGTCACGATTCACCTCATTAGGCAGATATGATTCGGACTCTATTAAGAGTGAAACTATCAGGGTCTGTAGATTTGTGGATGGATTGAGGCCTTCGATTCGAGCTAAGTTGGCCTTGTTTGATGTCGCTACATATAAAGAGGCTGTACGATGGGCCTAGTTGTGTGAGCAGGACTATGATCTGCATATTTCTGAGTTTAGTTGGGGTAAGGATAAGGGTCCGAGGAAACTGAGAGATGGTAAGAGTGCCAGATTTGGATAAAAACCTATGAGTAAGCACCGAAGAGAGGCAAACGAGTCACAGAAGAAGGCTGCTAGACCTTTTATGCCTCCGACTCAAACACCAACCAAGGGTATAGTGATTGGTAGACCCCGATCCACTACAGATTAGTGCATAGTATGTGGTCGATATCATGATGGTAGGCCCTGTCATTTTCAAGGTGCTCGATGCTTCAGCTGTGGTAAGTTTGGGGACTATGCAAGAGATTGCCCAAAGCAGTTGAGGTAGTACGAAGGGGTAAGGAGCCAGAGAGAGTTCCTACAGTTACATCTCCTGCAAGGAAGAGAGCTACAGTTGAAGAAAAAGGGAAGCAAATGGTAGGTCAAGGCAGGGTGTATGCGATAGACCAAACATCAACAAATACCTCTTTTGAGGTGATAAAATGTATAATTTTGATTTTCCATTTGGAAGCTATAGCTTTGTTTGATTCTGGTGCTACGCATTCTTTCATATCACCTGCATGTGCATCGAGGTTAACAGGTTTTGTAGAACCCACACACTTAAATGAGACTTTATTAATAAGTATTCCAATGAGAGTTAGTCAATTAGTTGAACAAGTGTATAAAGATTGTAAAGTGAGGGTAGGAGATAAGTGTGTGACAGCCAACTTAATCTTGTTGAACATGTATGACATTGATGTAATCTTGGGAATGGATTAGTTAGCTACCAATCATGCTGTCTTAGACTTCCACACTAAGTCTATTACATTTTCTCTACCCGAAGAATGTGTTGTAAGATTCTAGAAGAAGTAATGAAATCTTGAATTTTATGGCAAATAAAGTGCATTGGTATACATATGACATGAATGTTGTTTTGAAGGTTTTATTGCTTATGTGGTGGATTTAGACAAAACAAATTCGGATATGGATGACATTCCAATGGTTAGAGAATTCCCTGATGTCTTTCCAGACGACCTACCGGGATTGCCACCGGATAGAGAAATGAAATTCGATATAGATTTGACACCTAGAACTAAGCTAATATCCAAGTCACCATATATGACGGCTCCAGTTGAGCTAGAGGAATTAAGGAAGCCGTTGCAAGATATGCTAGATAAGGGGTTTATAAGACCAAGCGTCTCACTATGGGGAGCTTCGATATTGTTTATGAAGAAGAGAGATGGGAGCCTCAGGTTATGTATCGATTATCGGATGTTGAACAAGGCTACCATCAAGAATAAGTACCCTTGCCACGCATCGATGATCTATTGGATCAGCTTCGGTGAGCACAGATCTTTTTCAAGATAGATCTGAGGTCTGAGTACCATCAATTAAAGATTCGAAAGGAGGATGTGCCCAAGACAGCTTTTTGCACCCGCTATGGCCATTACGAATTCCTCGTGATGCCTTTCGGGTTGACAAATGTGCCAGCAACTTTTATGGTTCTAATGAATGAGATATTCAAGCCATACCTGGACCAGTTCATGATCGTTTTCATTGATGATATATTGGTGTATTCAAGGTCCAAGGGAGATCATGAGCAAGACTTGAGGATTGTATTACAAAACCTCCAGGAGAGAAAGTTGTATGCCAAACTTGGTAAATGTGACTTTTGTCTAGAGCAAATCTCCTTTTTGGGCCATGTTGTATCGAATGATGGGGTGTCAGTGGATCCATCCAAGATTGAGGCTATTGTTCAGTAAGAACAGCCCAGGATAATCACAGAGATCAGAAGCTTTATGGGTTTGGCTGGTTACTACAGGAGATTTGTAAAGGGTTTCTCTAGATTGGCTGCTCCGTTGACATTGCTTACGAGGAAGAATGTGGAGTTTAAGTGGGATGAAGCGTGTGAGAGACGTTTTCAGGAACTTAAGCGTAAATTAACCACCGTGTCAGTTCTTATCATCCCTAACAGCTTAGGGAACTACTCTATGTATACAGATACTTCACATCAAGGATTAGGTTGTGTCTTGATGCAGAACGGAAGGGTAGTAGCTTATGGATCTAGACAGCTGAAAGATCATGAGAAGAACTATCCCACTCACGATTTAGAGTTGGTGACCATAGTATTTGCATTGAAGATATGGTGCCACTACTTGTATGTGAGAGATTTCAGATCTTTACAGATCATAAGAGTCTGAAGTATCTATTCTCACAAAAGGAGTTAAATATAAGATAGAGAAGGCGGTTAGAACTCCTCAAAGACTATGATTGTGAGATTTTATACCACCCAGGGAAGACAAATGTGGTTGCTGATGCATTGAGTAGAAAGAGTCTCGGGTTGGTATCCCATATGATGGTTAGGGAGCATGAGTTGTTGGAACAATTCGTGAATCTTAGTTTGGATATGACCCTACCTGAGATTGGCAGTTATAGGATTGTTGCTAGCTTGAGATTAGAACCGGAGTTGATTGAGAGAATCCGACAAGCTCAACAAAATGCTCAATGGTGCATTGATGTCATTAGCCAAATTCAGAAGTGTAAGGGTACAAATTTTGTATCGAGTTCAGATGGAATACTAAGGTTCGGGAATAGAATATGTGTTCCTAAGGATTCAGAGCTGAGGAAGTTGATCCTATCAGAGGCTCACTCATCGAGATATACAGTACACCCAGGGAGTAGTAAAATGTATCAGAATCTTCGGAAGGTATACTGGTGGTCTGGGATGAAAAGAGACATAGCTGAGTATGTCGCTAGATGTCTCATTTAACAACAAGTAAAGGTTGAGCATAAAAAACTTGAAGGATTATTTCAACATCTACCGATACCAACATAGAAGTGGGAGCATGTCACCATGGACTTTGTGATGGGGTTATCGAGAACCCGTAGGAACCATGATGTTATATGGGTTATAGTAGATCGATTAACGAAATCGGCACACTTTTTAGCCATGAGATCTACAGATACTTTGAGTGCACTGACAGACTTGTATGTGTGGGAGATAGTAAGATTGCATGGAGTCCCAGTGAGTGTTGTTTCTGATAGGGATGCCCACTTCACTTCCCACTTTTGGGGATATTTTTAGGAAGCGATGGGGACCTAATTGAGCTTTAGCACCACTTTTCATCCTCAGACAGATGGTCAGTCAGAGAGGACTATACAGACCCTGGAGGATATGTTGAGAGCATCGTGTGTACTAGATTTTAGAGGCTCATGGGACGATCACTTGCCATTGATTGAGTTCGCCTATAATAACAGTTATCACTCAAGTATTGGTATGGCCCCTTATGAGGCACTATATGGTTGCAGATGCCGATCACCCATTGGTTGGGAAGAAGTTGGTGATAGACAGTTGCTTGCTCTCGATTTGGTTAGTCAAGCCTCCGAGGATGTTTAGATAATATGTGAGAGGCTACGAGAAGCTCAAAGCCGACAAAAGAGTTATGCTGACAGGAGACGGAGACCACTTGAGTTTGATGTGGGTGAGTTCGTATTTTTGAGAGTATCTCCTTCTAAGGGAATAACGAGGTTCGAGAAGAAAGGAAAATTAAGTCCTCGTTACATTAGTCCCTTTGAGATTTTGGATAGAGTGGGAGATGAGCATATAGGTTAGCCTTACCACCTGAGCTGGCAGAAGTTCACAATGTCTTCCATGTTTCTACGCTTCGGAAGTACTACTCGGATCCAACACATGTAATTAGCTATGAGTCGTTGGAGCTCAAGGAGGATATGTCGTATGTGAAGAAACTGATCTGAATATTGGACGAAAAAGATAAGGTGTTGCGGAACAAGTTGATTTCATTGGTTAAGGTCCTGTGGCAGCATCATACATCGGAGGAAGCCACTTGGGAGTTAGAGGACCTGATGAAGAGAAATATCCCAAACTTTTTGAGGAATAGACTTGGTTCAATTTGAAGGACCAAATTTTCTAAGGAGGGGAGAAAGAATACCCGTAATTTCCCATGTATTTGTTTTATGAAGATATAATGTATATGTACATTTGTTACAAATGTATAAAGGATAGGAGGATGTAAGGGTTTTGGAAATTTAATGAAACATCCATGATTTTAAGTTGTGTGCACCAGTTTCATTATGTATGAATATGAAGAAATGGACTTTTGTATGTGATGAATGTGAGTGGAATGAAAAATGAGTAGTGCGGTAAAATGGAAGGAAGTTGCATAAGTGGTGTCAATCTTGATACTTCCATTTAGTTATGAATTGTATACCTTTGGTTATACAATGATTACACACAAGTTTTAATGCATATAAAGTATGAATGGAAGTCATTTTCAAGTCTCAAAGGTGGTTGGATGAGAAAATGACTATGGCAGCAAATTAAGGATGTGGGTGTGTGAGTTTTTGCTGAAAATTGCAGTAAAATCTGGGAAATATGAATGTCAGATCAATCTCATAGGATGAGAGATCAATCTGGAAGAGCCAAACATGCTCTTACTCGAGCAATGGAGCAGGGCAGATCAATCTCCAATGGGGCCAGGTCGATCTGCTAAACATTCTGTAACGAGAATACCGATCCTTGAGACAAGCAGATCGATTTCCTTAGCTCTAAGGTTGGAGCAGATCGATCTCCTCCCTAGCCAGATCGATCTCTTTAACTCTCTGCCTGATACAGATCGATCTCAAGCCCTCGACAGATCGATCTCATGAAGGTTTTGTAAAAAGCATATCGATCTCCTACAAGAGGCAGATTGATCTCCAAGAAGGAATTTGCTTGCAAACATATCGATCTCATCATGGAAGAAGATCGATCTGATAGTAGTTACGTTTAGTAAAAATGACTACCAAACCTTGTAGAGATCGATCTCCACAAGGACCAGATCGATCTCATGTCTTTGCGTCTATAAAAAGGGTACGAGATTTGGAATGAAAACTCAGATTTCTCCTACCAAACCGGCACCTGCCATTTTCTCTCAAGAAACCAAGCTTTCTCACTCTAAAAATCACTACATTCCAGCCAGTTTTGGAAGAAGCTCAAGAAGGGAAAGTTGTTCCTTAAAGTAAGGAGAACAACATACCTAAGAAAAAAAATCAAACATTAGTGTGATCAAGAGAAGGAGTTTTGGCTACCACAAGTTTGGCTAAGTAAAGAGGTAAGCTCTTCAACCTTTAAACTTTAAATATAGGTTTCTAGACATTTGTGAGTTGAATTATATGTGAAATATGGGTAGGAATGATGAATGTAGTGATGGGTAAGTAATATTAAGAGAGATTTGTAAAGAGGAAATCTATGGAAAAGTGATGGAAAACTTAAGATGAGATATAGTGAATACAAATGGGAAAGGTGAAATGTGATTTTAAGGATTGGGAAGTATGAATAGATAAATAGAAGACAATGTGTATGTTTAGTAAAGGGAATGAAAAATAACTTAACGATTTACACGTGTAGATTGAAATACGTGGAACAAGGTTAACCCGGATCGCGAATGGAACAAACGAGACGAAGGAAATACGAGCGCGATTTGAGGTAAGGGACTGTATGTTAGAGATAGGGATATTCGTACGTATTTTACTGCGATTAGTAGATATGATGCTAGATTAGTACGTTTAGCTATGAAATCATGAAATGTACTATGACATATATATGTATTGTGAAAATGGGATGTGGGAAGAAAATTAGCCTGACATGCATGTTTTTAATGTTTTTACATCTATATGATGTTTTTGATGTTTTCTCAACCATGTATTGATTTTGAGATTGAGAAATGAGGATGGATAGGTTGGCTAGTTTTACATGTTTAGCATGGGATGACATGCTACGTAAATAAACATGTTTTAAGTTTTAAAAAGAGAAAATAGCCACTTATCAGATTTGAGATATGAATTGGTGTTGGAGTTCTCCGTTTTAATGATTTTGACTATGATGGAGTTTCATTCGCATATGTCTACATGTTTGATAAACCGTGCTGGGGCGTGACTCACACGTGGTTTTATAATGATGATGTGCTGGAGTTTAACTCGCATGATGGATTTGAGAAAGGTGATGGAGCATTGCTCGCACCAGTTTTTACTGAGTTGAGATAATACAGTGCTGGAAGCTATTGCTCACACTGAGAAATACCGTGCTAGAGCCTTGCGATGACTGTGTGTCACGCCGATTTGCTCGCCTGTATATGAGACATGGTTCAGGATGATGAGTCTATTGGAGTTGGTAAATGGACTGGGTCCACAGTCGTACGTTAAACTATGTAGTTGTTTGTTGGTATACTATGTACCGTGCTGGGTACACGTGAGTACAAGTATCACATAGATGACACATGGCATACCTTGTACTGTGAGTATATGTGATATAAGGAGATGATGTTGATTGAGATGAGCCGGAGGGTAAGACTAACCTATCCCCCTTTAGGCGAAGTGATGCCCTGTGCACACCTGATCAGTGAGGCCTAGGATCACTGACTATAGCCATATGTCGTGGATATTAGATTGCCGAGAATTCCATACCTGTATCAGAGATAAGAGAAATTAAGAAACTCAGAAAAGAAAGAGATTTGATGAAAAGAAATGATTTGAGAAAAGAAAGAGTTATTGTGATTTGATAAATCTCTTGATTTGAATATTTGTGCTATGATGGCACTGTTTATAACATGTTTTAATTGGAAGTATTACATATGATTTTACATGAAAATGCTTATGAGAAATAAATGTTTAAATGCATTTTCTAGTAATATTTCCTTTTATATTGAAACATGGTTTGTTTATGCATGCATGAGCTATGTAGATAGTACAATATCTACCTGTTAGCATCCATTTCCTTATTAAGCTATGGTTTGCTCATCCCACTATTTTTTCCCTCCAGATACTGAGAAGTAGGATAGTGCGGTGGTCTCGAGATTCCTTTGTATTGAACAGCTCCCACCAGTTGCAAAGGTATAAGATTTGTATACACACGAGCATTTTGTATCTATTATAATGTATCGCACAGTTATGAATTGAAATTGTAAACAGTTGTATGGGGATGTTATGTAAAGACATTATATCAAACAATTGATTTTGTATATCTACACACACCTGGGAGTGAGAATTAAAGTTTTAAATATTTCTACTGTAAATTTATGAAAATTTAGTAATTACATTGACTCACAACCCAACTGTAGTAGTGTATGTATGGATAAAATGGCATCCAAAAGTGGGGTGTACACAAAATCCCTAGTTTAAAACTCAAGTGGCCGCCTACGCACATCTGCGTAACTTTTCCATCAATTCTGAGCAGCCCTTAATCTATCACAAATGATCTTCACATTCTGAACTGCCTGTTCAACAAGTTCGGGAGCAATTACTTTTTTGTCACCCACTTCTTCCTAAGCTATGAGGGATCTACACCTCCTATCATATAGAGCCTCATACGGTGCCATACCAATACTCGCATGATTGCTATTATTATATGTAAACTCGATAAGGGGCAGGTGATCATCCCATGATCCCTTAAAATCCATCGTACACGCCCTCAACATGTCCTCCAAGGTTTGTATAGTCTGTTCGGACTGACCATCTGTCTAAGGATGATAGACGGTATTAAAACTCAACCGAGATCCCATGGCCTCCTAAAAATAAGTCCAAAACCTGGAGGTGAAACGGGAATCTCTATCGGATGTAATACTCACTGGAGCCCCATGTAGTCTAGCTATCTCTTTAACATACAGCTCGGCTAAGGCACTCAATGTATCCGTACTCCTGATGGCAAGGAAGTGATCTCTCTTTGTTAATCTGTCCACATCACCTATATCGTATCATGACCTTTCCGGGTCCTCGGTAATCCTATGATAAAGTCTATGGTGATATGCTCTCATTTCCATGTAGGCACAGGCAAAGGCTTATGCAATCCTCTGGGCTTTTGGTGCTTAGCTTTCACTTGTTGGCATACCAAACATCTGGCCACATATTCTGCCATGTCCCGCTTCATACCGCTCCATCAATACACTTTTCTCAAATCTTGATACATCTTGGTACTTCCCGAGTGCATGGTGTATTGTGAGTAGTGAGACTCTCTCAGTATTTTTTGCTTCAGGGTATCATCATTCGGAACACAGATTCGATCCTTAAACCTCAATAATCCATCATCACTAACTATGAAATCTGATTGCAAGGTCTGTTCAGCTTGGCTAACCATATATATAGCCTCTGATCATTTCGCTACCTGGTTCTAATTTGATCCACAATATTGGGCTCTATTTGTAGGCTAGCTATAAACTCGACCTCTGCTTCCACAACTCTGATCCTGAGTCCGACGAACTGTTCTAACAAATCTCATTCCTTGATCATCATAGCAGATACCATACTTTTCCTGCTCAGGGCATCAGCAACTACATTCGTTTTCCCTAGATGATAGAGTATCTTGCAATCATAGTCCTTAAGGAGTTCCATCCATCTCTTTTGTCTCATGTTTTACTCCTTTTGGTCGAATATATATCTCAGGCTCTTATGGTGAGTAAATATTTAGAACTTTTCCCCATATAAGTAATGCCGCCAGATCTTTATTACAAACACCACTGCGACTAACTCCAAATCATGTGTGGGGTAGTTCTGCTCGTGATCCTTCAGTTGTTGCGAACCATGGGCGACCACTCTCTCATGCTGCATGTGCACACACCCCAATCCTTGGTGAGAGGCATCACTATACATTGTGAAGCCTCTGGGTCCATTTGGGATAGTCAACACAGGTGCCATCGTTAATCTCCTCTTTAATTCTTAGAAGTTTTGCTCACACTGCTCAGACCATACAAAAGGGGTCTCCTAACGTGTGAGTTTAGTCAAAGGAGTGACAATCTTAGAAAATCCTTCAACAAACCTTCTATAATACCCAGCAAGTCCTAAAAAACTCCGAATCTCTGTAACTGTCCTCTATCTCTCCCAATTAAGTAGAGCTTCTATCTTAGACGGATCAACTGACACCCCGTATTTAGATACAATATGACTAAGAAAAGGTATTTGATCTAACCAAAACTCACTCTTATTGATCTTTCCATAAAGCTGCCTATCTTTGAGTATCAGCAACACAATCCTCAAATGTTGTGCATGTTCTTCGCGAGATTGAGAATACACAAGGATGTCATCAATGAAGACTATCACAAACTAATCTAGATAGTCTCTAAATACCTCATTCATGAAACTCATAAAAGCAGTAGGGGTATTCGTCAAACCAAAGGGCATCACTAAGAACTCGTAGTGGCCATACCTAGTTCTGAAGGTCGATTTTGAAATATCCTCTTTCTTGATTCTTAACTGGTGATAGCCCGATCTTAAATCAATCTTAGAAAAGATAGAAACCCCTCTTAGCTGGTCAAATAAATCATATATTCTTGGCGGGGGATAATTGTTCTTCACCGTAGCCTTATTCAGCAATCTATAATCTATGTATAATATCAGGCTACCATACTTCTTTACGAACAACACCGGAGCTCCCCATGGCAACACACTAGGCCTAATAAAACCCTGGTCAAGCAGTTCTTGCAACTTTTCTTTAACTCTTCCAATTCGACCAACGCCATCCTATAGGGAGGTTTAGAGATCAGCTGGGTATCTGACACTAAATCGATAGTGAATTCCAGCTCTCTTTTCAGTGGTAAGCTGAGCAATTCATCAGGAAACATATCCAAAAATTCACATACTACTGCTATGTCCTCTATCCTCAGATGTTCTCGACTCATATCAGAGATGAGTGCGATGTAACCTTCACATTAATAATTTAATTAGTGTTTTATAGTGATATAACCATGTCTTTAAATTTCTCACAAAAAACTTCATACATTTTCATTCCTTAACATTCAAACATACACTAAATTTTTCAGGTAGGGAGAAAGTTACAATCTTAGTGTAGCAGTCTAGACTCACACGGTTGGCCGCCAACCAATCCATCCCTAAAATCACATTAAGACCACACATGTTTAACAATACTAGATCTACTAACATCACCCTATCTCCCACCTTGATCTCACACTTTCTGCATACCATATCAGTTCTCTGGGACTCACGCATAAGGGTATTTACATGTAAAATAAAATTTAGGGGTTCATGCTTTAAACTCAGTTTACATGCAAAATGTACATCAATAAAAGAATGCGTAGATCCCGAGTCAAATTACATATGAGCCTCACGATTACAGATAAGAAGTGTACCTTGTATGGTCTCAGATGAAGTGTCTGCGGTATCCTTATCCAAAGAAAACACATGCCCTTCTGCGACTGGCTTCTTACCCTTATCAGCAGTCGTAGCCCATTTTGGGGAATCATCCTCTGAGGCTGCTATATAAGAGGCTCTTGAGAGTGTGGCTTTTGTGGCTGTAGGCAATACCTCACTCTATGGTCCAAGTCCCCACATCTAAAACATCCTTGTATAGTTTTAGAACAACTTCCCTCATGTGGTCGACCACAATCTCTACAAACTCTAACTTCTCGCCTGGCACATCGAGGGATCTCCGTAACAATGGGAGGAACCCTGGGTCTGTCAATTCTCCCTCTCGGTGCCTCAAACTGTCTCCTCTCAAAAGAACCTCTCCAAAAGTCTGTGTGGGAGGTCACGAGTCGCTTACTCTTATCTCTGGCCAAAATCTGGGACTCAGTCTAAGACTGTACCAACTCGAGTCCCCTCTCTACTTCTTGTGCTCATCTCAGAGCATCTTTAAACTTAAGGATACAGAGCCTTATCAACCGGTCTCTAATGACAGGTCTCAGTCCATACACGAATCACTCTGTACGGAGCTCCTTATCCCTAAGAATCTTTGGGTCATACTTCAATAGGGTGGTGAATCGGCACTCGTACCCATCAACCATCATATTACCCTGAGTCAAGTTCAAAAATTCAACTTGCATTCTCCTCTGGGCAGCTCTTGGCACATATTGAGTTCTAAATGTCGACTGAAACGCCTCCCAGCTAATCACTTCATAGCTAGTCACCATTATACTCTGAGTGGTGCTCCACCACTCTCGAGCTTGTCCCTTTAACATATAAGCACCCATACTGACCCTTTCGACATCAGTGCATCCCAAAAAGTCAAAAATAACTCTCAACTCTGTCAGCCACTCCTCAGCCTCTGTGGGATCTTTCACCCCTCTAAAAATCGGTGGGTTCATCTTCAGAAAGTCCCTCAATCGACCCTTATTTCTGTCCTAAGGCTGGGTATGTACCGTGGGCTGTGTGGGAGGAGGTACCAGGTCAGTCTGTAATGGGGGTTCGGGTGGTCTATGTAGTGGTGGAGGAGTCAAAACAGGTGTAGTACCTGAGGCATTAGCCCCAAAATGTTGTACGAATAGTGCTGGCATCTGCTCGAATCCCTGTCGCACATCATGCTCTAGCCGATTCATTCAAGAGTTAAGACTTTTCGGCTGTGGGGCAGGTGGTGGAGGTGGCTGTGCCTGCATCGCAGAACGTCCTCTTCTCCCCCTCATATCCTATCTCTTACATGCCTGGATGTATTCATTAAACATCAATTATAATTCTACCCGTTAAATTCAATTCTTTACCAGACAATACATACACTTTGGATGTAATCTATTTCCAATTACTCGACACTGACAGTACTAGGTAACCTTTGCTCTGATACTAAAAAAATTTGTGACAGCTCGGAAGCGCGAAACTAGGGTTAATTTTAAGATTTTCTTATATTAACCTCTTACTCGGGTTACATTCCTGTACAGTGTCATTTAATCACTTATGTTTATAATAAATCATTAACCCTCAGGATCACACAATTTCTATTTCATAAAATCAGTTACAAAATATCTAGAGGGAATCAATCTATAAAATGCGATTCATTCTCCTCATATCGTCCTAATTACATCCCAAAATACTTAACACAAATGTCTGTATTACATCATTGTCTGGATACAAAATGAACTAAATTATATCTTGTGCATGTGGAAACAATGGCATCAGCATAATTCACGTGATAAAGGTCACAGTCATCATAACATCAAATCTCATTACGTGATAGAAATCACAGTTGTAAAACACATCATTCATCAAAGAAATCGAGACTAGGCATTTAATAAACTCAGATAAAATCATCGTCATAAGCACATCACATCAAATCAAATCACATTGTCCCCTAGGCGGATATCCTCAAACGAGGGAAGCGTCAACATCAATACATGGCCATGATTCGCTATAGACTTGATCAAAGTCGTATAGCTGCAGTCTTGCATGCTATTCAAAGCAAGGCCCGGTCTTACATGCTATTAAAGCAAGGCCACCCATCGCTACCAGAGCGGGGTCATCTCTCATTACCAGAACGGAGGTATCGATCTTGCATGATACTAAAGCAAGGCCACTCAATGCTATCAAGCGGAGTATCGATGTGCATCTTATAACACGCCTTAGTCTCAGTAAAATATGTTATTGTTGTATTAAAATTGTTTTGCCTTCACGTAGAGCTCATAGTGGTTATTACAATACTCATTTTGGTTATAAAGCATTATATTCACAGTTACACAAAACTCGTCAAAATCGAGCTCAAACCGACAAAACACTCACTCGTTCATCCAAACGTCAAATCATCTCATTTCTCATAAACATGCTCATTTTATTAAACCTTTTTCATGTTATCAAAACGTTTTGAATCATTTGAAAACTCATAAAAACAAACGGTTTATTTCCCTTGCCTCTTGTACCTTAAGTGGTACGATATCCTTCGGCCCTCGGACTAGCTTTGTTTCCCGTGTCGAATTCTCGAGCTATCCAAACATCATCAAATTGTAAATATTCATCATTCTCATTTCTCTTTTCACCTCATTTATTCCTATATCTATACTATTTCCAAGTTACCATTCTTAACACATACATTGTCTCAAAATTTCTCCTACATCTTAATCATCACCTTAGCTAGCTCATAATTAATACAAGAAATCCACATTTCATTTTCCAACTATACTCATCAGGTGTTTCCCTCATGACTTGGATATTTCCAACCAAATATATATACATATATATATATATATCCATTCACCAATATATAAAATGATAATACTTAAGAAAAAAGGGGTCTTGTGAGCTCACCTAGCTTGTCTCCTTGCCCAAACTTGTAGAATGCTTGCCATTTCCTTTGTTAAATCCAATCCTTGATTTTCTAGTATGTTGTTCTCTTCACCAAGAGGAAAAACTTTGTCTCTTACCCTTTTGTCTAATTCTGCCTAGATTATGATGAATCTGAGAGAGAGAAAGCTTGGTTTGGATTAAAATGGTGAGTGTTGGGGTTTGTAGGTGAGAGAGGCTCGATTTCTAGGTAAAATCTCGTGATTCTTATATAGGTCGAGGGTATGAGATCATTTTAGCATTGATGGAGATTGATCTCTACTTGATTCAACTGCTCCAACTGCTCCATTAACAACTGCAAGATCGATCTGGTAGAGGGTAGAGATAGATCGATTCTTCTAAGTGGAGATCGATCTGGCAGTGGGTAGGGATCGATCTCTTACAGGTCGAGACTTAAGGAAATTGATCTGGCCTTGTGACAGGATCGATTCTTACTTGGCAGAGGCAGCCTGACATCGATCTGCTCCCCTATGAGATCGATCTGCTTCCTGATTTTACACACTTATTGTATTTTGGAGACATGAGATCGATCTCTCTTCCCTTGTAGATCGATTTGGCCTTCACAGATTCTATTACTGCTGCACAAATTTACAGGAAACTCACTGTAAAACTTACCATAATCTACTCCATAGTCCATATTTCAATCAATGCACATTTAAGCCTTAAAAACTTCATCTCCATATACTTCATTATATTTAAAACTTGCGTGTACATCGATATAACATAATTACATTCACCAAGTACAATCTTCACATTGCAAATCTCATGACTAATGTACATAAAATTCTCAGGTATCACATGTTGCATGGGAAAGAAGCAACAGATTATGCTTAAAGTTTTTGCGAATGACCATTGCCAACAATATTAAGAATACGATTCCACAAACTGAGAATGCTAAGGATTATATAAGTTTTGTGGAAGAAAGGTTCCGTTCTGCGGATAAGTCACTCGATGGTACCTTAATGGCTGAGCTTACGATCATGAAGTATAATGGGTCAATAAGCATGCAACAGCATGTCATCGAGATGACTAACTGTAAGACCCAAAAATTCGGTGTCATTTTTAAGAAATTGTTATTTGTAAACTTGAATTTATGTAATCTTGATCAATAAGGAAGAAATAATTAAATTTCAGGTCCAATTTATCAATATATGAAGTTATTTAATATTTTTGAAATTTTTATCTCGAAAAACGAGCCCAAAAATAGTAGAAAAATATACCAAAAAAGTAAAATCGGACTGATAAATTCATTTACGGACTAAATGAATTTAATATGAATTTTTGAGATATTTTGGGATATTTTAAGATTTTTTTATTATTTTAAGAATAAAATAATAATAAAAATATATTATATAAAAAAATCTGTTAAAAAAACTGAAAAAAAAGAATTGAAAAATAAAAACAGAAACGAAACGCGAAAAATAGGGAGGAAACCGATCCTCGCCTATTTTCCTCTTACCGGCGAGCCACCGGCGGCTGAGGGGCTGACGAAGGAAGCCCAGCACCGGGCGACTCGCCAGCGGCTAAGGCGCGCCTGGAAACGTCGCCGACAAGGAGATCGGAGGAGGGAGAGCCGTGGGAGAGAATGGGAGATTCGGCGGCCACCGGCGTCGATCGACCCCAGCCCAAGCCAAAAGAAGACTCCCCAGCCCGAACCGAGCCGATTGGAGGTGGAATCGCACCGGGAACCGGCCGTCAGCACCGACAACGACGAAATGGCCACAGAACCGATTCAGACCGGTTCAATGTGAAAGGGACTGAACCGGTCTGAACCGGTGCAGGAGGAGAGAGAAAAAAGAGAGAGAAAAAAATTTGGGATTTCATCGGACTTCGGGTAAGTCGATACGAGGTCAAAAGTGACCGATTTAATTTTTGATAAATTTATTTAAATTATATTTAATCAGAAATTGACCCGGAGTTAAAAATATGAAATTGTGCAGTTCGACGATTAATTCCGAACGGAAGCCCGATCGAACTTTGATTTGCACACCATAGTATAATATCAGGTAAGTAAAGCTCATTTACGACAATTTATGTGATTAACGTGTATTTAAGATTTATTTTACGCATTTCGGATTAAATTTCGGATTTAGTGAATTATAGTCGAAAATTTGAATAAACTGTCGTAACTGATATTCGGGCTATCCAAAGAGTTTGGAACGAAGCCCAATGGTATTGATAGACCCAATGAGTCGATAGACCCTGATGAAGAGAATTAATACGTGAAAAACGTGCTTAATACGGATTAAGGCTCGATTAAAGTATTTAGGCCCATTTAGAGTAAACTGGCCCAATTAAGTGAAATAAACTATATTAAATGTGTAATACAATAGGAAACGTGTAATTAATCTAGTGAATGGTTAAATGCAGCTCCAGAGTCATATTGAGAGTTGACCGGACTGCGAGATTTGGACAGCACAGAGGAAGAGAGGTCACACTACGTGATCCGAGGTAAAGGATCTATGCGAGCTATTAGAGATAGCTGTACGTATTTTCATCATTGTTTACAATCAATTAAATTTCGAATAGGGTATAGATATGAAATTTTTGGATAGTACCCAACTATGGAAAAATTATGAAAATACCCTTAGACTCAGGAATTTTGGAAATGCATAACGTGCATGCAATCCATGTTTTTCTTTGTGAAAAAGAGATTTTGTGAAGCTGAAATGATAGACTGGCTTATGATTTGACTGTATGCATTAAATTGCACGTTTTTCTAAAGTTTGATTTGATTGTCGAGTGATTTGATGGGATGTTACCCTCTCACTCTATTTTGTATCGTTTTACGCATTGCACTCGCTTTTGAGTACCACTGTGGTGGGAAATAGAGCCAGCTGTCTATTTTGTATGTGTGAAATCGTGCTGGAGCTATGATGAGATCTGCAGATTTATCCAGATCCGCTCCCACTTGATTTTGGTATTGCATATGTACAGACCTTGCTGGAGCACTGCTCGCACCGAATTCTATTGTGATTTGTGATTGAGATCGTGCTGGAGCCCTCGTGTTGACTGTGTGTCACACTGACTTGCTCGTACTAGATCTGAGACGACAGGCTATGGTTGATAATTTATTTAGTTGGGGTGGTGAGTTTTTGACTCAAGCACCTACAACTGTGTGGTAATTGTACTGTGGTTCACGGAGTACGTCGTACCGTGTAGACAACATGGAGTACACTGTACCGTGCAACTATGGGATGTGAGGATTACGTCTTTGGACTCGGGCATGCTGTGTCATTGCTTTGATTTGTGATAGTCCTTAGATAGGAGCCGATGGATAGACTAATCCCCTCCTCGGACTCAGAGACACCCTGGCACACCTGATCCGTGATAGCTGGTGGGTCTCGGGCTTTGGCCAATTGTCCCTTGGATTTGTGTTGAAATCCCTGCCTAGTCTCATCTATTTTATTGGTTTCGGTGATGAAACTAACTGTGATTTGATTTCTGTGATGAAATCATTTGAAATGATAATATGATTTAAATGTGAGTTTCAATACTGAACACAAAAATATTTTACTCTGAATGAGTTTTGATATTCGGTTTTTGGGCAGTAAATTGCTATGTGTTTTATTATAATGGTTTTGTGAATGCCATGAGTTTTTCGGCATAAACCATGCATCATGAGCATCGTGGATAGTTTGATTATCTACTTGCTTTCATATATTAATGCGAGTGTTTCGAAAAGTAAATGCATTTATTTTACGAGGTGATAAAACATGCATTATGAGCATCGTAGATAGTGAGGTTATCTACCTGCTTTCATATATTTCTTACTGAGCGCGCTATGCTCATCCCTTTATTTTTCTCATCTTTACAGAGCATTTTAGTAGAGTGTATAAGTTGCGTCTGTCCTGCGATCTTTTACACACAGCTATCCAGCAGCATCAAGGTATGCACACATGTACTTTTTGTATCTTAATAATAGTGTACAATGATATAGTCATATTATATGGGGGATGTATATGTAAGGCAATGTAAACGAATTTTAAATTCTAAAATGATAATTTTATAAGCTTTCGCAATGTTAGTGCCTGGGACAAAAGCATTGCCTATTATGCATATATATATAATATATGAAAACTGAGTGAGGGATATTAACTCACAGCCCAAAAATTGAAATGTGGTAAGTTCGCGAAAAATTTATAGTGATTTTTAAAAAATTGGGTCGCAACAGAAGTGGTATCAGAGCAGTGTTGGTCTGATGTGAGTCAGTGTCAGTAGTTAGAAAGTATACATCCCCTTGTCACTGTACATTATTAGATACAATTGTGTGTACCGAGCTGTGGTTAAACTGAGAAATTAACTGTGTATACAGGACGATTGAGATGTCTGATAGAGCCAACTGTCTATTTTATGTGTGTGAAATCGTGCTGGAGCTATGATGAGATCTGTAGATTTATCCAGATCCGCTCCCACTTGATTTTGGTATAGCATATGTACAGACCGTGCTGGAACACTGCTCGCACTGGATTCTGTTGTGATTTGTGATTGAGATTGTGCTGGAGCCCTCGTGTTGACTGTGTGTCACACTGACTTGCTCGTACTAGATCTGAGACGACAGGCTATGGTTGATAATTTATTTGGTTGGGGTGGTGAGCTTTTGACTCAAGCACCTACAACTGTGTGGTAATTGTACTGTGGTTCATGGAGTACGTCGTACCGTGTAGACAACATGGAGTACACTGTACCGTGAAACTATAGGATGTGTGGATTGCGTCTTTGGACTCGGGCATGCTGTGTCATTGCTCTGATTTGTGATAGTCCTTAGATAGAAGCCGATGGATAGACTAATCCCCTCCTCGGACTCAGAGACACCCTGGCACACCTGATCCATGATAGCTGGTGGGTCTCGGACTTTGGCCAATTGTCCCTTGGATTTGTGTTGAAATCCCTGCCTAGTCTCATCTATTTTATTGGTTTCGGTGATGAAACTAACTGTGATTTGATTTCTGTGATGAAATCATTTGAAATGATAATATGATTTAAATGTGAGTTTCAATACTAAACACAGAAATATTTTACTCTGAATGAGTTTTGATATTTGGTTTTTGGGCAGTAAATTGCTATGTGTTTTATTATAATGGTTTTGTGAATGCCATGAGTTTTTCGGCATAAACCATGCATCATGAGCATCGTGGATAGTTTGATTATCTACTTGCTTTCATATATTAATGCGAGTGTTTTGAAAAGTAAATGCATTTGTTTTACGAGGTGATAAAACATGCATTATGAGCATCGTAGATAGTGAGGTTATCTACCTGCTTTCATATATTTCTTACTGAGCGCGCTATGCTCATCCCTTTATTTTTTCCATCTCTACAGAGCATTTTAATAGAGTGTATAAGTTGCGTCCGTCCTGCGATCTTTTACACACAGCTATCCAGCAGCATCAAGGTATGCACACATGTACTTTTTGTATCTTAATAATAGTGTACAATGATATAGTCATATTATATGGGGGATGTATATGTAAGGCAATGTAAACGAATTTTAAATTCTAAAATGATAATTTTATAAGCTTCCGCAATGTTAGTGCCTGGGACGAAAGCATTGCCTATTATGCATATATATATATAATATATGAAAACTAAGTGAGGGATATTGACTCACAGCCCAAAAATTGAAATGTGGTAAGTTCGCGAAAAATTTGTAGTGATTTTTAAAAAATTGGGTCGCGACCGAAGTGGTATCAGAGCAGTGTTGGTCTGATGTGAGTCAGTGTCAGTAGTTAGAAAGTATTCATCCTCTTTATCACTGTACATTATTAGATACAATTGTGTGTACCGAGCTGTGGTTAAACTAAGAAATTAACTGTGTATATAGGACGATTGAGATGTTTGATAGACATCGCAGCAGAGGGGAGAATTCGCGTTCTCGGGACTATAAAGAGTAGGTCCGAGAGACACAGTGATAGGTCTGTGAGACCTTGTGAATCGTCATGTGATTATGTCTCATCAGGTCCAGTTGAGACTAATGATACCCACGTTACGAGATTAGAGCTGAGTATGAACACATTTATGGAGTTGTTCACTCAGGCTAACTTGACTATGGCTAGGATAGAGAGTAGGCAAGGTCCGGCTGCTCAGATGACTCATATTGAGTCGGCAGCTGCTCCTGAGACACCTACGCCTACACAGCCTATACCTATGCCACGTGTTGGTAAGACCCTATACCACCTGTAGTTCCACGACAAACTAGTGAGGATTAAGGGTTAGATTGTAAGTTTGACCGATTGAGGCAGTTTCGGAGCTCAAGCCTCCATCGTTCAGTGGAGTCAAGAACCCTTTAGTAGCAAAGGATTGGATCAACCGGTTGGAGAAGCTATTTGGCTTTCTTCGATGTTCGACCACTAAAAGAGTGACATTTGCTACATTCATGTTAGAGGGCGAAGCAGAATATTTGTGAAAATTCACCCGACCCATCATGAAAGCTATGTATATTAGTTGATTGACTGGGAGAACTTTTTAGATACCTTCAGGAGGCAGTATATCCCAGCCACTGCTCAACGGAGATTACAGATGAAATTTCTTGGTCTGATCCAGAGGAACAGATTGTTAGACGAGTATGAGTCTCGATTTACATCATTGGGAAGATATGACCCCGATACCGTGAGTAGTGAGATGAGGAAGGTCCGCAAGTTTATGGAAGGATTGAGACCTTCAATCAGAGTCAGATTAGCCCTATTTGACGTCACGACTTACGAGGAGATTGTGCGTAGAGCTCAGTTGTGTGAGCAAGACTATGAGATGCACGTCCTTAAGTTTGGTAAGGTCGTGAAGGGCAGCAATAGAGATCAACAGATGACTGTAATGTTCAAGTGGGGAAGAGGTTGTTTGTTAGACGACCGAGGGTCGATGAGTCACGGGGTAGGATGATTAAGCCCCCAGTGTATCAGGTCTCGACTCCAGCTAGGGGTATAGTGATTAGAGGACCCCGACCGACTATAAATCACTGTAAAGAATGTGGTAGATACCACGGTAGTAGGGCATGGCACGTATTGATTGGAACATGTTTTAGATGTGGCAAGACGAGGCATATGATAAGGGATTACCCAGAGTTGGCTGAGATAGCCCCACAGAAGGGAAAAAAGTCAGAGAAGGAAACAACTAGTACTTCTGCCCCGAAGAGGAGGGCTACAGCTAAAAAGAAGGATGGAAGCCTCCAACTGTGAATAGATTACCGGTTGTTGAATAAGGCGACCATTAAGAACAAGTACCACATTCCACATATTGATGATCTACTGGATCAACTTTGGGGAGCACAGATCTTTTCCAAGATAGATCTGAGGTCTGGGTACCATCAGTTGAGAATCCGGAGTGGAGATGTACCCAAGACAGTTTTTCATACCCGTTATGGACATTATGAGTTCTTGGTTATACCTTTCGGGCTAAAGAATGTTCGTACAACTTTTATGGTATTGATGAATAGAGTGTTCAATCCATATTTGGATCGGTTTGTCATAGTCTTCATAGATGATATTCTTGTGAATTCGACGTCTAGGGAAGAACATGAACAACATCTGAGCATTGTGCTACAAACCCTCAGAGAGAGGAAGCCATATGCGAAGCTCAGTAAGTGTGATTTCTGGTTGGAACTGATATCATTTTTGGGTTTGGCAGGATATTACCGCCAATTTGTAAAAAGTTTCTCTAAATTGGTTGCTTCATTGACACGTCTCACTCGAAAAAATGTTGCATTTGAGTGAGACAGTGCATGTGAGAAGAGTTCTCAAGAACTAAAGTAGTAACTGACCACTGCACCGATTTTCACCATTTCGACCAGCTCAGGATGTTTCTCTGTACATACAGACACCTCGGGACAGGGATTGGACTGTGTATTGATACAGAATGGAAAGATAGTTGCTTATGGATCCAGACAACTTAAGGACCATAAGAAGAACTATCCGACCCACGATTTAGAGTTAGCAGTCGTAGTGTTTGCACTGAAGATATGACGCCACTATTAGTATGGTGAAAAATTTCAGGTATTCACTGATCATAAGAGCCTCAAGTATATGTTTTTAACGAAAAGAATTGAATATGAGACAGAGACAATGGGTAGAGCTTCTGAAAGACGATGATTGTGAGATACTTTATCATCTGGGTAAAGCGAATATAGTCGCTGATGCCTTGAGCAAAAAGAGCCTCAGGATGGTATCGTACATGATGGTCAGGGAACATGAACTGTTAGAGCAGTTTATTAGCCTCGGTCTAGATATAGACCCTTCTGACACTGATGCATATTGTGTGATAGCTAGTCTGAGATTGAAAATCAGATTTGATAGACTGGACCAGACAAGCTCAGCGTATTGATCGCTTTTATGTTGATATGCATTATCAAATACAGATGGGTAGAGTGACTGAGAGCACAGTTAGTGATGATAGCCTGCTGAGATTCTGAGGTCGAATTTACGTTCCTGATGACCCACAGCTAAAGAGATTGATTTTGACAGAAGCTCATTCATCGAAGTATACAATACATACGGGGAGTAATAAGATGTATAAGAATCTTCGAAAAATGTAATGGTGGTCAGATATGGAGAAAGATGCTACAGAGTTTGTGGCTAAGTGCCTTACATGTCAACAGGTTAAGGTAGAGCATCAGCAACATGCAGAATTATTGCAACCTCTACTTATATCGACATAGAAATGAGAGCACATCACCATAGATTTCATCATGTGTTACCAAGGACCCGATGAAACCATGATGCCATTAGGGTGATTGTGGAAAGATTAACGAAGTCAGCTCACTTCTTAGCCGTGAAGGCTACGGATACTCTGAGTGCGTTGGTGAATCTGTGTGTACGGGAGATTGTGAGGCTACATGGTGTTCCAGTGAGTATTGTGTCTGACAGGGATTCCCACTTCACTTTTCACTTTTGGAAACATTTTTAGGAAGCTATGGGAACCCAATTGAGTGTCAGTATAGCTTTCCATTCTCAGTCTGATGGTCAGTTTGAGAGAACCATCCAGACGTTGGAGGATATGTTGAGAGCTTGTGTGATAGACTTTACAAGCTCCTGGGGTGATCATTTGCCATTAGTCAAATTCGCCTGTAACAATAGCTTTCACTCGAGTATTGGGATGACACCGTATGAGGCATTATATAGTCGTAGGTGTCGATCTCCGATTGGATGGAAAGAAGTGAGTGATCGAAAGATGTTTGCTCTGATTTAGTGAAGCAAGCCTCTGAGGATGTCCAATTGATATGTGAGAGATTGAGGACACCTCAGATCATACAAAAAAGCTACGCCGAGACGAGGCGTAAACCTTTAAAATTCACTGTAGGTGAATCAGTATTCTTGAAAGTTTTTCCCTCAAAAGGGATAATGAGATACTGAAGCGAGTGGAAAATAAGGCCTGTAGGCTAGCTTTGGCACCTGAGCTAGTAGGCATTCATAATGTCTTCCACACATTGATGCTTCGGAAGTATCATCTAGATTAGGCACATGTGATTCAATATGAGCTGTTGGAGCTCATAGAGGAAATGTCATATGTAGAGAAGTTGATTTGGACATTAGATAGGAAAGAGAAAATGTTATGGGCCAGAACGATCACTCTGGTTAAGGTTCTCTAGTAGTCCCACACTTCGGAGGAAGTTATGTGGGAATTTGAGAGCCTGATGCGAGAGAAATATTCGCAGTTATTCGAGAATTGACTTGGTTTTAATTTGGAGGACCAAATTTCTTAAGGTGGGGAGGAATATAAGACCCAAAAATTCGGTGTCATTTTTAAGAAATTGTTATTTGTAAACTTGAATTTATGTAATCTTGATCTATTAAGGAAGAAATAATTAAATTTCAGGTCCAATTGATCAATATATGAAGTTATTTAATATTTTCAAAATTTTTATCTCGAAAAATGAGCCCAAAAATAGTAGAAAAATATACCGAAAAAGTAAAATCGGATTGATAAATTCATTTACAGACTAAATGAATTTAATATGAATTTTTGGGATATTTTGGGATATTTTAAGATTTTTATTATTATTTTAAGAATAAAATAATAATAAAAATATATTATATAAAAAAAATCTGTTAAAAAAACTGAAAAAAATAAGAATTGAAAAAAAAATAGAAACAAAACGCGAAAAACAGGGAGGAAACTGATCCTCCCCTGTTTTCCTCTCACCGACGAGGCTGAGGGGCCGGCGAAGGAAGCCTAGCACCGAGCGACTCGCCAGTGGCCAAGGCGCGCCTGGAAACGCTGCCGGCGAGGAGATCGGAGGAGGGAGAGCCGCGGGAGAGAAGGGGAGATTCGGCGGCTATCGGCGCCGATCGACCCCAGCCCAGGCCAAAAGAAGGCTCCCCAGCCCGAGCCAAGCCGATTGGCGGTGGAATCGCGTCGGGAACCAACCGTCAGCGCCGACAACGGTGAAATGGCCACTGAACCGGTTCGGACCGATTTAGTGTGAAAGGGACTGAACCGGTTCAGGAGGAGAGAGAAAGAAGAGAGAGAAAAAAATTTAAGATTTCATCTGACTTCGGGTGAGTCGATATGAGGTAAAAGTGACTGATTTAATTTTCGATAAATTTATTTAAATTATATTTAATCGAAAATTGACCTGGAGTTAAAAATACGAAATTTTACAGTTCGACGATTAATTCCGAACGGAAGCCCGATCGAACTTCGATTTGCACACCATCGCATAATATCGGGTAAGTAAAGCTCATTTACAACAATTTATATGATTAACGCGTATTTAAGATTTATTTTACGCATTTTGGATTAAATTTTGAATTTAGTGAATTATAGTCGAAAATTTGAATAAACTATCGTAAATGATATTTGGGTTATCCAAAGAGTTTGGAACGAAGCCCAATGGGTATTGATAGACTCAATGAGTCGATAGACCCTGATGAAGGGAATTAATACGTGAAAAATGAGCTTAATACGGATTAAGGCTCGATTAAAGTATTTAGGCCCATTTAGAGTAAACGGGCCCAATTAAGTGAAATGAACTGTATTAAATGTGTAATACAGTAGGAAACGTGTAATTAATCTAGTGAAAGGTTAAATGCAGCTCCAGAGTCATATTGAGAGTTGACTGGACTGCGAGATTTGGACAGTACAGAGGAAGAGAGGTCACACCACGTGATCCGAGGTAAGGGATCTATGCGAGCTATTAGAGATAGCTGTACGTATTTTCATCATTGTTTACAATCAATTAAATTTCGTATAGGGTATATATATGAAATTTTTGGATAGTACCCAAATATGGGAAAATTACAAAAATACCCTTAGACTCAGGAATTTTGGAAATGCATAAAGTGCATGCAATCCATGTTTTTCTTTGTGAAAAAGAGATTTTGTGAAGCTGAAATGATAGACTGGCTTATGATTTGACTGTATGCATTAAATTGCACATTTTTCTAAAGTTTGATTTGATTGATGAGTGATTTGATGGGATGTTACCCTCTCACTCTGTTTTGTACCGTTTTACGTATTGCACTCGATTTTGAGTACCACTGTGGTGGGGAATAAAGCCAGCTGTCTATTTTGTGTGTGTGAAATCGTGCTGGAGCTATGATGAGATATGTGGATTTATCCAGATTCGCTCCCACTTGATTTTGGTATTGCATATGTACAGACCGTGCTGGAGCACTGCTTGCACTGGATTCTATTGTGATTTGTGATTGAGATCGTACTGGAGTCCTCGTGTTGACTGTGTGTCACACTGACTTGCTCGCACTAGATCTAAGACGACAGGCTATGGTTGATAATTTATTTGGTTGGGGTGGTGAGCTTTTGACTCAGGTACCTACAACTGTGTGGTAATTGTACTGTGGTTCACGGAGTACGTCGTACCATGTAGATAACATGGAGTACACTGTATCGTGCAACAATGGGATGTGCGGATTGCGTCTTTGGACTCGGGCATGCTGTGTCATTGCTCTGATTTGTGAAAGTCCTTAGATAGGAGCCGATGGATAGACTAATCCCCTCCTCGGACTCAGAGACACCCTGGCACACCTGATCCGTGATAGTTGGTGGGTCTCGAACTTTGGCCAATTGTCCCTTGGATTTGTGTTGGAATCCCTGCCTAGTCTCATCTATTTTATTAGTTTCGGTGATGAAACTAATTATGATTTGATTCCTGTGATGAAACCATTTGAAATGATAATATGATTTAAATGTGAGTTTCAATACTGAACACAAAAATATTTTACTCTGAATGAGTTTTGATATTCGATTTTTGGGCAGTAAATTGCTATGTGTTTTATTATAATGGTTTTGTGAATGCCATGAGTTTTTCGGTATAAACCATGCATCATGAGCATCGTGGATAGTTTGATTATCTACTTGCTTTCATATATTAATGCGAGTGTTTTGAAAAGTAAATGCATTTGTTTTACGAGATGATAAAACATGCATTATGAGCATCGTAGATAGTGTGGTTATCTACCTGCTTTCATATATTTCTTACTGAGCGCGTTATGCTCATCCCTTTATTTTTCTCATCTCTACAGAGCATTTCAGTAGAGTGTATAAGTTGCGTCCGTCCTGCGATCTTTTACACACAACTATCCAGCAGCATCAAGGTATGCACACATGTACTTTTTGTATCTGAATAATAGTGTACAGTGATATAGTCATATTATATGGGGGATGTATATGTAAGGCAATGTAAACGAATTTTAAATTCTAAAATGATAATTTTATAAGCTTCCGCAATGTTAGTGCCTGGGACGAAAGCATTGCCTATTATGCATATATATATATATATATAATATAATATATGAAAACTGAGTGAGGGATATTGACTCACAGCCCAACAATTGAAATGTGGTAAGTTCGTGAAAAATTTGTAGTGATTTTTGAAAAATTAGGTCGCGACACTAACATTGCTGCAAGACTTAAGTCATTGGGTTTAGCAGTAGAAGACTCGTTTTTGGTTCAGTTTATTTTGAACTACTTGCCTCCTGAATATGGGCCTTTTCAAATTAACTACAACACTACAAAAGACAAGTGGGATGTTAATGAATTGGCCAGTAGGTTTGTACAAGAGGAAGCAAGGCTTAAGAGTCAAAAGTGTCACTCTGTTAACTTAGTAAGAAAAGAAGCTATTAAAGGATTTAAAGTCAAAAGGTTTAAGAAGAAGAAAGGGTCTGCTAATAATTCTCAAACTGAAAGGAAGGAACAGATGACATAAAAGTGTCATTTTTTGTAAGAAAGTTGGGCACTATCAGAAAGACTGTCATAAACGAAAAGCTTGGTTCAAAAAAAAAGTATTTTCAATACTTTTATATGCTATAAATCAAATTTAAGTGAAGTTCCTAATAATACATTGTGGCTAGATTCTGGTGCTACAACTCATGTTACCAATTCTATGCAGGGATTCCTTACGATCCGAACCACAAATCCAAGAAATGATTTTCTGTTTATAGGGAACTGCATGAAGGCCATTATTGAAGGCATAGGGACTTACAAATTGGTCTTGGACACTGGATATCAGTTGGACCTTTATGATACACTCTATATACATTCAATTTCTAACAATCTTATTTCTCTAGGAAAATTAGACGGTTGTGGATTTTATCTCAATTTTTGTTTGGAATTTTTACTCTATATAAAGACTTTATTCCTTATGGATCAGGTTTTCTTATCGATAGTTTATATAGAATAAAACTTGATAGTGTTTTTGCTGAATCTATGCATATCACACATAGTAATGTTGGTTTAAAACGTAGCATGCTTAATGAAAATTCTTCTTATTTGTGGCATAAACCTTTGGGTCATATATCCAATGAAAGGTTACAAAGATTGGTAAAGAATGAAATTTTACAAAATCTAGATTTTACCGATCTTAGAACTTGCTTGGATTGCATAAAGGGAAAACAAACCAAACATACCAATAAAGGATCCACAAGAAGCGCACAGCTTCTTGAAATAATACACACTGATAGATGTGGACCTTTTGATGTTCCATCCCTTAGTGGAGAAAAGCTTTTCATCACTTTTATTGATGATTATTCACGTTATGGATATATCTATCTACTTAACGAAAAGTCTTAATCTGTAAATGTTTTAAAAATATTCCTAAATGAGGTTGAGAGACAATTAGATAGAAAAGTGAAAATCATAAGATCTGATAGAGGTGGTGAATACTATGGAAAATACGATGAATCAGGACAATGTCTTGATCGTTTTGTTAAAGTCCTCGAAAAAATGGCATGTGTGCACAATATACTATGTTAGGTACACCTCAACAAAATGGTGTAGCAGAAAGGCGAAATCGAACCTTCATGGATATGGTTAAGAGAATGATGAGTAACTCTTCCCTATCTAAATCCTTGTGGATGCATGCACTGAAAACCGCAGCTTATTTATTGAATAGAGTTCCAAACAAAGCGGTTCAAAAGACACCTTTTGAATTATGGACGGGAAGGAAACCAAGTTTAAGGCACCTACATGTTTGGGGTGCCCAACGGAAGCAAGAGTGTATAATCCACAAGAGAAAAAATTGGATTCTCGAACTGTAAGTGGATACTTTATTAGTTATCATGAGAAATCCAAGGGATATAGGTTTTACTATCTAAACCATAGTCCAAAAATAATTGAAACTGGTAATGCTAAATTCATTGAGAATGTTGAAGTCAGTGGGAGTGTAGAACGCCAAGATGTGGAAACGAAAGAGATAAGGGTGAATGTACCTTTATCCATTATTGATCTAAAATCTAAAATCCATAATTGACATTAATGTTGTCCCAACACTTGTGGAACGTGACAACAATGTTGGTCAACATTTGAACAATGCTACACCTCCACAATCTGATGTCAGACCCTATGACGATCAAGAATCTGATATTCCACCAAATGAACAAAGGTCGAACACAAATGAATCACAATGAATAACATTAAGGAGATCTCAAAGGGAAAAGAGATCAACTATTCTAGAAGACTATGTGATTTATTTACAAGAATCAAACTTTGATCTTGGGATTGATAAAGATTCAATTACCTTTTCACAAGCCATAGAAAGTTCAGAATCTGCTAAATAGATTGATATTATGAAGGAAAAGTTAAAATTCATAGAACAAAATAAAGTTTGGGATCTCGTTGAATTGCCAGAGGGATGTAAAAGGGTCTTTAAGACTAAACGCGACTCAAAAGGCAAGGTAGAACGTTATAAAGCTAGACTTATTGCCAATGGTTATACTCAGAAAGATGGCATTGATTATACAGAGACATCCTCTTCTGTATCTAAGAAAGATTTACTAAGAATAATTATGGCATTGATGGCTCAATATGATTTGGATTTACACCAAATGGATGTGAAAACAGCCTTGCTGAATGGAGATCTAGAAGAAGAAGTTTACATGGATCAACCTGAAGGATTTTCCATAGGAAGCAAAGGTCAAATAATGTGTAAACTTAAGAAGTCAATATATGGAATAAAACAAGTTTCCCGACCATGGTCCATTAAGTTTAATACCATTATTACGTCTTTTGGTTTTAAGAAAAATATTGTTGATCATTGTATATACCAAAAGATCAGTAAGTGGAAGTTTATATTTTTAGTCTTATATGTTGATAATATTTTTCTTGCAGCAAATGATTTAAGTATTCTGCGTGAAACTAAAGATTTTCTATTTGAGAATTTTGAGATGAAAAATATGGGAGAGGCTTCTTATGTGATTGGAATAGAAATATTCCAGAAAAGATCAGAAGGAATAATAGGCCTTTCTCAGAAAACATATATCAATAAAATTCTTAAAAAATTTAACAATAGTAAATGTTCACCTGGGGTAGTTCCCATTCATAAGGGTGATAAATTTAGTCTCATGCAGTGTCCAAAGAATGAATTGGAATGAAAAGAAATGGAATCAATTCTTGTCACGACCCAAAAATCAGAGTAAATTTTTTCGTTTTCTCTTTCATATTTAATTCTTACCTTCCTCTCATCGTGACCATCCTACCAACAGTTAGGCTATGATTCGGTGTTAGTCCCCTCACACTACTTACTATTCCATTTCCATGTTACATTCAAAATTTCATTTACATAACCTTACATCCCCGACATCAAATACGTTTACAGTACTGTGCATTTACATATTTAGATACAAAACTATACAAATGTGTATACCTGACTCTCGATGGGATGCAACGGATACCAAGAATGCAAGTCATCAGTCACTCACTATCTATTGTGAATGCTCTGCAAAGAGGGGAAAATAAGGGGGTGAGCAAACCACGCGCTCAGTAAGGCAATCATGCAAGTAAGTAGATAGCTTCACTATCTACATGCTCATAATGCCATGCCCTTAAATCCATTTCTTTTTGTTTAAAGCTCACGCACGAAATCAAGTACACATCAATGTCATAGTTTATAGAAACTGTTCGTGCTTATAGAAATCATGCAACTCATGCCTCAATGGCATCTCATGTAAAATCATACAACGCATGAATTAAATCAAAATCATGCATTTGCAATTAAAGCATGGATAACCTCCTCATGCTAAAACATTTCATTTCATGAATGATAAACAAGCTTGGAAAATACATTATGCTAAGTTTCCACAAAACCGTAGAAAACATTTTAATTCATTTCATGAATCCACATCCATCACACTCATCAGGACTCAGCCCCTCCCCCGGGTGATCTTGATCCACATAAAATCATTTATTTTCAAGCATTTTCGAAAACATTGAAAATTCCATTTATTCACAACAAAACCAATATCATCAGTCATGATCCAACCCCTCCCTCGGGTGGTCCAAACTCACACAAAATCCACGCTTTCTTAAGCTTTCAAAACATCAGGTAGTAACATACGAGACTAGGCAATATATATATATATATATCAATATCTCAGGCAAATAACCAGGAGTATGGCCATATATTCGTGATCCCACTGCTACACGGATCCTGTGTGCGGGGTCTCACCACTAGTGGGAACCGCCCCAGGAGGTGGGTCGATCCATCCCGTCGGTCCTGTCCGATATTTGGCATCCGAAGATGCCACTCGCATCCGAAGATGCCACATAATCAATACCTGCACGGTACAGTGTACTCCATGCTACTTGCACTATACAACGTACTCCGTGGACCCGCATCTCATATCAATAATCGTGCCTGTCTCAAAATACACGTGCGAGCATATTTAATCGGCGTGACACACAGTCTACTCGATGCTCCAAGCACAGCTCATCGCATGTCTCATAAAATCAGTGCGAGCGATGCTCTAGCACTCTCATAAAATCAAGAAAAATCTCGTGCGAGCAAAGCTCCAACACACGTTTCATAAAATCTCATAAGATTTAGTGCGAGCTAAGCTCTAACACTCGTTCAAAATCATGTAAAATTAGTCCGAGCTATTCTCCAGCACTGTATCATAAAAATAAAGTGAAAATCTAGTGTGAGTTAGACTTCAGCACCCTGTCACGAAAATCATATGAAAATCTGGTGCGAGTTAGACTCCAGCACCTATGTATGTAAAACTCTAGTGGGAGCCCTTGCTCCAGCACTAATGCATGCATCACACAAATCAAAACTCGTGCGAGCTAAGCTCTAGCACCTCTCATGCATGTCAAATCATTAAAACTAGTGTGAACAATCGCTCCAGCACCTTTTTATGCATATCAAGTAAAAATAGGGTGCGCGCTAGGCTCCAGCATCTCTAATGCATTTCACAATAATAAAAATCAGTGCGAGCAACCGCTCTAGCATATTTCATGCATATGATGTCACACAAATCGGTGCGAGCAACCGCTCCAGCACCATTATGCACACTCATAAACTCAGATATAGTGCGAGGAAATGCTCCAGCACCATCTGTTTCCATATAAACTTGATAGTTGACCCATTTCCAAATAATTATAATTAAATTATAAATAACACTTATGTAGTGTTATCTTGTGAAATTTATGTAATTACTGGCCAATCTACCAATTTGCTTTGATAAAATTTCAGGGAAATCTTTCAAATCATGCATTTCATGCATGTCATGCTTTCACAATTCTTAGGTGAATTTTCCCTCAGTAGCGGTAAAATAGTCATTTACGCATCCCGAGTCCTTAAAATTTTTAATCCATTTCTAGGATCTTTATACAGTTTCAGTGTATGTAAAAGCTGTTAAAAATACGCGTAGCTACCTCTAGCTACTCGCAAAATTCTTTTACCTTATTTTTCTGTACAGTCTGACATTTTCATTGATGTCTCGTCACGCAGTCTAATTTGCTCCTAATCCAATCTCCGAAGCTGCGTGTAATTATTTATCGAGTCAAAAATCATTCAATTAACTTTATCTCATCATTTCTGAGCTTAATTCAAAGTATTGGGCCCGTTTACAATCTTGGGTCCGATTGCATCTTAATGGGCCTTAATCGGCCTTAAGCCCATTTTTCACTTACTATTCACATTATCGAGGCCTATTGGGCTCATTGGACCCATCAGTATTTATTGTGCCTCGTTCTAAACTCTCGGATAGCTCAATTAATTATTTACGACAATTTATCTCAAATTTCAGAATTTAATTCATTTTATACGGAATTAATCCGTAATTTATGCGATAATTTTCTAACATGCATAACTATGCAAATTCTCGTAAATAAGGGTTACTTACCCGAGATTCCATGATAGTACACAAATCGAGGCTGACTCGAGCTCTCGTTTGACGTCAATTATCGAGATACACAATTACATATTTTTCAGGTCAATTTTTAGTCAAATATTAATCATATTAAATATTTCGAAATTTAAATCGATCAATTTCGACGGCTTACCGACTTACCCGTAGCTCGATTGCATCACTAGAATTTTTTCCAATTTTTTTCCTCTTTTTCTTTTTCCCTTTTTCTTTTTCTTTTTCTTCTTTTCTGGCAGAACCGGTTTGATCCGGTTCAACCCGGTTCAGATCGGTCTGGTTCAGCCTGGTTCAATCCGATCCGATTTTCTTCTTCGCCGTTCGGAACTTCGCCAGTCGGTTCTTCATTGGCTTACATCTCCAGCAGGTCCGCGGGACTGTCCGATGCACGGATCTGGCCTCGATTTCGCCAGGGGTGGCTGGAAAGTGGCCGATCCGACCTCTTCTCTCCTCCAGCATCGATGCCTTTCTCTTCCCGCGCCGTTTGGCGACGTTTCTCGTCGATCCGCGCCTGGATCAGCGTCGCTGGCGCCCCCTATAGTCGGTGGTGAGGAGTTCATCCTTCCTCCGGCCGCCGATCGCCTCCCTCTCTTCCATATCTCTCCTCACTCTCGATTTTCTCTCTCTTTCTCCTTTCGCCGGCGTTCCTTCACCCTCCACCAGCGTCGGCGAGGCTCGGTGCCTCGTCTGGTCCGTCCGTCGAGGCCTCCGCCGGTGAGGCAGAAGGGAGGCCCTCGGTTCCCTCGTTTTTCTACTTCCTTCTATTTCAGAATCGCGATTTCGCGATTCTTTTCCTTTTTTATTATTATTTATTATTTATATTTTATTTTATTATTATTTTATTCATTAAAATATTATAAAAAATCCTAAAATATCATTAAAATTTTATATTTTATTCATTTAATCCATAAATGAATTTATCTGTCTTATTTTATCTTTCCGGTATATTTTTTTCCAATATTTTTGGGATAATTTTTTGAGGTGAAAATTTCGATTAATTCCAATAAATTCATATCTTGATCAATTGGACTTGAAATTCAATATTTTCCTCGTTATTGATCAAGATTTCTCAATTCCATATTTTTAATGAAATTTTTCTTATCCAATTTATACTGGATTTTGGTCTTTTGACCGTTTTACCCTTTAACGTGATCGGGACAAAATCAACACAACTTCCCTTCAGGAACCCTTTCTCATTTCGTGTTTTTAATTCTTATCTCCGATCTGAATGGTCTGAATCTCATTCGTTTAATATGTGGCTATTTCAATCTCCATTTGATCTTTAAATGCATTCGAGAATTTTTATTCATTCCATTTGCATTTTTCATTCACGTACAACTCTTCTTATTATTCAATTTACATCCAACCATGTTTACATCATATGAACCATAAGGAATTTCGATATAAATCGGGTTTTACAATTCCTTATGCCTCTGTTGTTGGAAGTTTGATGTACCTGCAGACCTGTACTAGATTGGACATAAGTTTTGCAGTTGGGATGTTAGGCAGGTATTAAAGAAATCCTGAAATTGATCACTGGAAAGCTGCAAAGAAAGTTTTGAGGTACCTGCAAAGAAAGTTTTGAGGTACTTGCAAGGAACAAAGAATTACATGCTCACATATAAGAGATCTGATCAATTGGAAGTAGTCGGATACACAGATTCAAACTTTGCTCGATGTCTTGACAGCAAGAAATCCACTTTTGGTTATCTGTTTCTATTAGCAAAAGGAGCAGTTTCATGAAAAAGTGCGAAACAGACTTGTCATGCCCCGCTTTCGGGAACCCTTCTATCCATACATTCTCTACTACGGTTGGGCTGTGAGAAGATGCAATTACTAAAAATTTATTTATTTACAGCGGAATATTTAAATTTTTAATTCACACTCCCAGGTGTGTGTGTAAATACACAAAATTAATTGTATAAATACCATGTGCTTACATATCATCCCCTTAATACTGATTACAATTCTAAGATATAACTGTGCGATACAATATATTAGATACAAAATACTCGTGTATACAAATCTTATACCTTTGCGGATTGTGGGAGCTGTTCAACACAAAAGACTTAGAGATCACCGCTCTCTTACTTCTCAGTATCTGGAGGGGGAAAAATAGTGGGATGAGCAAACCACAGCTCAGTAAGGAAATGTATGCTAGCAGGTAGATATCGTACTACCTACATAGCCCATGCATGCATAAACCAAAACCATGTTTTCGTTATAAATGGAAATATTATACGAACAATGCATTTAAATACATATTTCTCAAGAGCATTTTCGTGTAAATCAAATGTCAAACTTCCATTTAAAACATGCTCATAAATAGTGCCCTCATGGCACGAATGTGAAATCGGAGATTTATTAAAACACGAAATCTCTTTCACTTCTCAAATCATTCTTTCTCGCAAATCTCTTTCTTTTCTGAGATTGTCTCTGTTTCTCGATTCTCTGAGACAGGCATGGAATTTTAGGCAATCAAATATCCACGACTTATGGCCACTGTCAGTGATCCCAGGCCTCACTGATCGGGTGTGCACAGGGTATCACTTCGCCTGAAGGGGGATGGGTCAGTCCTACCCTCCGGCTCATCTCAATCCACCTCATCTCCTCGTATACTCACGGTGAAGATACGTCGTGTGTCATCTACGCGATACTTGTACTCACGTGCACCCAGCACGGTACATAGTATACCAACGGGTGACTACACTATTCTACGTACAACCGTGGACCCAAGTCCATACTCCAACTCCGATGGACTTTTTATCCTTAAACCATGTCTCATATACCAGGCGAGCAAGCAGCGTGACACACAGTCAACGCAAAGCTCCAGCGCGGTACGATCTATCGTTAAGGCCCAGCCCGTTCAATTGGCCGTCGGCTGGTATCCCCTTAGGTCCCAGACCCCCAGGTTTACCTTAACTCAACAAAACAGGTACGAGCATAGTTCTCGCACTTTCTCAAAACCTCCGTGCGAGTTAATCTCCCGCACGGTACATCAAGGCTTTAAACCAGGTGTGAGCTAACGCTTCAACACCAAATCTCATCTCAAAACTGATAGATGGCTATTTTCTCTTTTTAAAAACTCAAAACACGTTTATTCACATAGCATGCCTTTTCATGCCAAAACATGTAAAATTAGCCAAACTATCATCAACATTTCTCAATCATCAATAACCATGTAAAATTGAGAATTTCATTGAAAACATGCATATCATGCTATTTCCTTACCCTATCCCATTTCTCAATACATATATATACATCATAGTACTTTTCATACTTCCACATCATTTCATAAACTTATAATATCGTACTAGTCCTAGCAATATATCTATGAAATTGCTGTAATTACGTACGAACATCTCTATAGCTAACACACAGTCTCTTACCTCGTTTTACTTGTGTGCAACTATCCGCCTTTATGCTTCTTGCGTTCTCATCTTGACTTGCTCCGGCGTATCATCCGAAACTGAAATTCATCCATCAACATTTGAGTCAATGACTCTAACTCTTATTCAACTAAGCATTTATCCAATGCCTTAATTACACATTTTTACCCTTTGTGGTAAATCTCCCAATTTATCCTAATATCAACATTTCCAAACCATTTTCACAACATACTCATCCACTCAAGATATCCCATTCATCAAAAATACTCCCACATTCCACTTTCTCACACTTGACTCTTTCTAAGCTATATGCACTTCATACCATCCTAGGTAGTTCTATCCACAATATGCACACCCAAATATCTTTATAATCATTAACTAAACCAATGTACTTGGATTTGTGCATTAGAACTTACCTCATTGGATTTCCTCTTGCTCCAATTAGGATTGCCCTCTATTTCTTCAATCCTTCAAATGGGAAAATGCCTCTAGACTATGTTGTTCTTCTCTTTGATGTGAACAACTTTGTCTCTAATAGCCTCTCCTTAAATCCCACTGAAAATGGCTGGATTTAGGAGTGAGAAACTAGATTTCTTTGAGTTGAAGTGAAATGGAAATGTTTGTCCCGAAATTCTGATGATCCAACTGCTCCCATTTATAGGTTTGACTTGATGAGATCGATCTTCCTTGGGTGGAGATCGATCTGTTCCTCAAAATCCCTCTTTTCTGAGACGTCTAAAGGTAGGAGATCGATCTGTCGAGACTGGAGATCGATCTGCTGTCAAACAGAAGCTTAAGGAGATCGATCTGGTCTTATGGGAGATCGATCTGCTTCCAACCCGAGACCTAGAGAGATCGATCTGGTCTTAGGGGAGATCGATCTGCTTCCAACCCGAGAGCAAAGGAGATCGATCTGCTTCCTTTGGAGATCGATCTGTCCCCTTCCATTTCTCACCTAAGGGCATTTTGGCTCTCCCAGATCGATCTCTCATCCTATGAGATCGATCTGGCCTTCACAAATTCCAGATTCCTTGCAGTTTTTCTGCAACAACTCTTACCAAGCACCCTTAATTTGCTTCCATGATCATTTTCTCATTCATTCATCTTTGAGACTTGAAAATGGGATCCATCCTCTCTACATACACATTAAAACTTGTGTAGAATCTTTGTTTGACCAATTATATACGATATTATTCGAATGGAATTATACACTTATGTAAATCTTTCCTTCCATTTTACTATACTTCTCATATTCCATTTCGATCACATTCTTCTCGTTTTAAGTTCATTTCCTCCTACTCACTCATAATGCAACTTGTACGTATAATCACAATTTCTTACTACAAGTGCGTACATAATCTTATGAACTTACACTGTATACACTTCACATTACAATACATCATCTTACTTATGATTTTATTTACATTCCCACGTTCCTATATACATAGCTATACTTGTACGGGGTCTCACAAGACTGTCTTCGCTTCATCCACAATGGAAGTAGAATTTGTGGTTTGCTTTGAAGCTACAATTCATGCATTATGGATGCGAAACTTTATTTCAGGACTTGGGGTTGCCGACACCATTACCAAACCGTTGAAAATTTATTGTGATAACTCCACAGTAGTATTCTTCTCAAAGAACGACAAAAACTCTAGAGGTTCCAAACATATGGAATTAAAATATTTTGTCATTAAGGAGGAGGTTCAGAAATAAACAGTGTCCATTCAGCATATTAGTACTGATCTCATGATTGTTGACCCATTAACGAAGGGTTCACAACCCAAATTATTTAAGGAACATGTTCTTAGGATAGGTCATGATTGTAATGATGTTTTATAGTGACACTTTAAGCTTAATGATATGTTTTTGACACTTTTATGTTTTCCTGTGCTATGATGTTATGTATACATTATTGTTTTATATTAATAGGAAAAGACTTAACAAGTCATTATTATGGACCATAACGAAATTATGATATAATTAAGGACCTAAAATAATAAATTGTAGGTATTATAGCATATGGAAGGGAGTGTTTTACAAATTAGAATATAACTGTCATAACTCACGCTGAACAATTTATATATCATGGTATTATGATGGGAAATAAGAAATTAACTTCTATTATAAAGATTTTAATCGAACCAAGTGGGAGAATGTAAGATAAACTTATGATGTGTGACTCTAATTAAATCTAATGGAAGTTAATGTTATGTCACTATCCACTATTCCTAAAATTTAGGAGTCGCTATTCCTAAAATTAAGGAACCACATCCACCCACATGATGGACATGGTTGGGAGTGGTAGTTATCTACTTAAATTAAAATAGATCCTCTCTCTCTCAGAAATATATATGGTAATTTTATCTTCTCTATATATGTAAGAGAAATCAGAATAAGAGAGAGAAACCTATTTTCAGAAAAAAATTTATTTGCTTTCAAAAGAGCTTCTACAATGGCTTCTTCATTGACTCCCACCGCAGACAAAGATATGTAAATTATTTTTAAATTATCTTAAAAAAATGAGACATCTAGTTTAAGAAGATCCTATGATATATGTGTAAGTGATAAATACATATACAATTTTTGTTTACATGAGTTTGGTTTAAGTCTTCAAGAAACTCTCTTTCAAACCTGAATGTCACGACCCTCTTTCATCTAAAGTTACTATAAATTTTTCGCTTTATTCATTAACTTGCCCTGTCGTGAACAATTTTCTACACCAAATAGTTGAGCTATGATTCGGAGCTAGTTACCTCTTACCAAACACAATATCACTTAACATTTATATACAATAACGGTAGACACTTAAATTTGTTACATTAACTTCATTAATTCATATAGGTCTACAAATGTTTACATCCCCATAATTTACATTTCCAAAAGTATTACTGTGCTGTACTTGTTTAGATACAAAACGATAATAATGTGTATACCTCTCAGCGATGGGTAGCAGCGGACACTGGGAGTGCAAGTCTCTGCTCGCTCTCAACCACTATGGATGCTCTAGGGAGATAGAAAGTGAAAGGGTGAGCAACCACACGCTCAGTAAGGAAATAATGTAAGTAGGTAGACAGCTACACTATCTATGTGCATATAATGACATGATATCAAAATCATTTATATCTTGAGCATGAGGTAAATCAAAACCATGCCACATGAATATGTATATAATATATGAAAAACTAATAAAAACAGGCATGATATCAAATGGAAAATCAACATATAAAACATCCCATGCTCATCATATCAAAACTCATCGCAATTCATTTAAATCAAATCTAATCCCGCCCTTCGGGCATACCCTGTGCATAAAATCACATTTTCTTTTTAAAACAAAATCACGGGTGTTACCCCTCCTTCGAGTCTACCCAAGTCTATCAATAAAACATGATATCATGTGAGGCATGTAGGTTACATTTCAAAAATAAATTGGGAATAATGGCCATGTATAATCCCTGTGATCCCAGGCTACGCGGATCCTATCGTGCGGGGCATCACAACTGCAACGAGAGGTGAGGTCAGCCCTACTCGTGCAATAACTCAACCAACTAGTCATCAAGACTACACGGTACAGCGTACTCCATGTAACATACACGGAACAACGTACTCCATGGACCCACACGGTTCGAGGGTGCCTACCATAGGTCTTAGCCCACATCATTGCCAGGGGCGCTTGCCATAGGACTTAGCCCACATGACTGTTTTTAGGGTGCCTGCCATAGGACTTAGCCCATATCATGGTTCGCGGGTGCTTGCCATAGGTCTTAGCCGCCCTATATCATGCCGATAACCATTTCATGTCTCAAAAATGCGTGCGATGTATCATTTCACTGTGACACATAGTCTACAGGAGACATCAACATGATTTTCTATAAAACATGTCAAATCTTCGTATGAGCAACGCTCCAGTACGGCTTTCATGCACAGTAAATCAGTAAAACCTGGTGCGAGCATGGCTCTAGCACTATCACTAGGAATCAAAACATCAAAATCTAGTGCGACCTAAGTTCCAACACTATTTCCACTCACACAAATATGATAGGTGGCTCCAGTTAAATATCAAGTATTTTCAAAGATAAAACTTAGCACATGATCCATGCTTTTTCATGCAAATACATAAAGCAATAGCCAACCTATCCTCATTTCATTCATATCAAAGCATTTCATCATGAAAACATAAAAGTCATGAAAATCCATCCATTTTAGGATCCTTACTACCCCTTTCATAAAAATTCCCACTAAGGTAAACTCATTTTCTTTTCTTATTTTTGGAACCTTTCTAAAAAATTCTTTTAATGCATACTTAGATAGCTAGAGAAATTCGCGCCTTATAATTCCCCTCAAAATACGTATAGCTACCTCTAGTCACTTACAAAACCCCCTTACCTCGAATCACGTCGAGCGTAGTACAAGTTCCACCACTGGAAGCTCGTCTAATCCAATTTGCTCCTAATCCGATCTATGGACCTACAAACATTCATCAATCGCTTCATCACAATCAATATATCTTATCGGACCTTATAGTATTAAGCTTGGTTCATTTTCACATTTGGCCATCATTATGCCATTCATAGTCACTTAGCTAGTAACTCACTTAGTTATCAAATCAAGCACTTGACTTGCATGCTCTAACCTTAGTTCCTCCATTTATCCATGCATTTCACAATTACCATATATGCACATTTCATCACTTTTTCCAATCCCATAATTTGCTTTCATAATAAAATCTCAAAATCATGCATATGACATTTCTAACACCTTAATATAACCTATTCATCATAGGATTTCACCATATCTCATTTTCTCACACTAACCTATTTTTAGATCATTGTTTATTCATCACATTCTAGGTATTTTCAACCAATGATATATACACCAATCTACTCCTATCAACATCTTAATATACATACTTAGGGTTGGTGTAACAAAAACTCACCTAGCTTGACTTTCCTCTTGTCCCAAACAAGAAGACTCCTTTGCTCCTTCAATCTAATAAGTTGGGTTTTGATTCCAAGGTATGTTGTTCTCCTCCTCACAATGAACAACTTTGCTCTAATAGATTTTTCTCAAATCGTTTTGGAAAGGGTGGTATTCTAGACAGAGAAAGCTTATTTTTTGGGTAAAAATGGAGGGGATGGTTTGATTTGCTGAAGAATGAGGTTTGGCCGTTGGGTTTTTATAAGATAAGAGCGAGGAGATCGATCTGCTAGGGTGAAAATCGATCTTCCTTTGGTTTTTGAACTACTAAGATGTTCAGGCATGAAAGGTGGGATTGATCTACTTTTTAGGGGAAGAGATCGATCCTTTCTTGGCAGAAGCTTGAGGAGATCGATCTGCTATGGGGAGAGATCGATTTGCTCTAAGCAGAAGTAAATGGAGATCGATCTGCTCTTTGGAAGGGATCGATCTCTGCTAGACAAAAGCAAATGCAGATCGGTCTGCTCATTGGAGAGATCGAACTGCTCAATGGGGAGATTGATCTGCTCTTGGCAGAACCACTTGGAATTGCTCTGCTTGAACAAGAGATCGATCTGGCCGTCATCTGTAGACTTTTTGCTATAATTTTTCCAAAATTTCCAAGGGAAAACTTGCATTCGATTGCTGCACTAGTCATTTTGCAATCTATTCACACTTTGAACATGGAAAGGTTCATTTCTTTTTAGTTTCATGTTATGGAACTTGTGTGTACTGCTTGAAATCGGAGAGGATACACAAAATTCACAGTCCATGCATTATCATTTTGTGTTTTAAATCTTTATCTTCAGTCCGAATGCTTTAAGTTTCATTCGTTTAGCTTGGGGCCACTTCAGCGTTTATTTAACCTTTACTTGTACCATGATAGTCATTTATCCCATTTGCAAATTCATTCACATTTATATGATCCAAAAATCATCTATCTTATAATTTCATTGACATATCATAGAGTTATACATACATGGGGTCTCACAATCTTCCCACTAAGAAAATTTGGTCCTTCAAATGGAAAGTAAATCAGTCCATGAACAACTCGGGATACTTCCCCCGCATCAAACTCTCTAACTCCCATGTAGCTTCTTCTGCAGTGCGATGCTACCAAAGGACTTTCACTAAGGGAATTGTCTTCGATCTTAGCACCTTCTCCTTCCTATCCAATATCCGAACTGACTTCTCAACATACAACATGTTCTCGCTAAGCTCCAACGGCTCATATCTAATTACATCTGTCGGATTCGGGTGGTACTTCCGTAACATAGAGATGTGGAAGATGTTGTGAACACCCGATAGCTCAGGTGGCAACACTAGCTTGTAAGCCTTATCTCCCATTCTATCAAGTATCTTGAAGGGTCCAATGTAACGAGAACTTAGCTTTCCTTTCTTTTTGAACCTCGTTATACCCTTGGAAGGAGAAACTCGCAGAAATACTGATTCACCCACTGCAAACTCCAATAGTCACTATCTCCTGTCAGCATAACTCTTTTGTCTGCTCTGAGCTGATCGTAACCTCTTACAAACCAATTGGACGTCCTCAGAGGCTTGTCCCACTAAGTCAGGAGTAAATATCAGTCGGTCACCAATCTCTTCCTATCCAATAGAGGAAAGGCATCTTTGGCCATACAAAGCCTCATACGCTGTCATTCTGATACTCGAATGATAATTGTTATTATGGGTAAACTCTGCGAGTGGTAAAGGGTCATCCCAGAAGCCTCCAAAATCCAATAAACACACCCTCAACATATCCTCCAGGGTCTGTTTCGTCCTCTCTGTCTGACCATCTGTCTGAGGATGGAAGGTTGTGTTAAAACTCAGTTGGGTCCTCATCACTTCCTGAAAGTGTTCCCAAAAGTGGGAAGTGAAGCGGGCATCCCGATCAGAAACAACGCTCACTGGAACACCATGCAACCTCACTATCTCGCGCACATATAGTTTCGCCAGTGTACTTAGAGTATCGGTGGCTCTCATAGCTAAGAAGTGTGCCGACTTTGTCAATCTGTCCACTATCACCCAAATCGCATTGTGTTTCCGATGGGTCCTTGGTAAACGCATCACGAAGTCCATAGTGACATCTTCTCATTTCCAAGTCGGTATAGGTATAGGTTGCAATAGTTCTGTAGGCTTCTGATGCTCTACCTTCACCTGCTGACAGACAAGACACTTTGTCTCGTATTCTGTCACCTCTCACTTCATCCCTAACCACCAATACACTCTTTGGAGGTTCTGATACATCTTGTTACTTCCCAGATGCAGTGTATACTTCGTCGAATGAGCCTCTAACAAAATCAACCTCTTGATCTCTGGATCATTGGTAACACATATCCTACCCCCTGAACCTCAGCAAACTATCTGAACTCATCTCAAAATTAGTCTCTGTGCCCCTTTATATCTGCCCGATAATATCACTGCATTACTGATCAATCTGCTGAGCTTGCCGGATACGATCCACCAGATTTGATTCCAACTGTAGGCTAGCTACCATAAAGCCACTATCAGTATCAAGCAGGGTCACATCCAAACTGAGGCCCGCAAACTGTTTCAACAGCTTGTGTTTCCTGATCATCATATACGACACCAAACTGAGGTTCTTCCTACTCAAGGCATCAGCAACTACATTCGCCTTTCTTGGGTAGTACATGATTTCACAATCATAATCCTTTAGGAGCTCGAGCCATCTTCTTTGTCTCATGTTCAGCTCATTCTGTGAGAATAAATACTTAAGGCTCTTATGATCTGTAAATACTTGAAATTTCTCACCATAGAGGTAGTGGCGCCATATCTTCAACGCAAATATTACGACCGCCAACTCTAAGTCATGAGTCGGATAGTTCCTCTCGTGATCCTTTAACTGTCTGGATCCATAGGTAACTACCTTCCCATCTTGCATCAGTATACAACCCAGTCCTTAATGTGATGCATCCATAAACACAGAGAAACCTCCTGAGCTTGTAGGAATGGTGAGAATCGGAGCTGTGTTCAATCAACGCTTAAGCTCCTGAAAACTCCTCTCACATGCCTCGTCCCACATAAATTCAACATCCTTCCGCGTGAGACGCGTCAACGGAACAGCTAGTCTGGAGAAACCCTCTACGAATCTTCGATAATAACCTGCCAATCCCAAAAAACTTCTAATCTTCATAACTGTCCTGGGTTGTTCCCACTGAATAACTACCTAAATCTTGGATGGATCTACTGACAATCCCTCGATACAACATGGCCCAGAAATGAGATTTGTTCCAACCAAAAGTTACACTTACTGAGTTTGGCATATAACTTCTTTTCTCGGAGGGTCTGCAGAACTATCCTCAAATGCTACTCATGATCTTCCCTAGACTTGGAATAAACCAATATATCACCGATAAACACATTAAAAAATTGGTCTAGGTATAGCTTAAACACACCGTTCGTCAACGCCATAAATACTGCGAGGGCATTCGTCAATCTGAATGGCATAACCAAGAACTCGTAGTGGCTATAACGGGTACGAAATGCCGTCTTGGGTACATCTCCACTCCGAATCCTCAACTGATGGTACCCAGACCGCAGATCTATCTTAGAAAAAACTTAGGCTCCCCGGAGCTGATCCAATAGATCATCAATGCGTGGAAGGAGATACTTGTTCTTAATGACAGCCTTATTCAATAACCGATAATCTATGCACAGTCAGAGGCTTCCATCATTCTTTTTCACAAACAAAATCGAAGCTCCCCAAGGCGAGACGCTCGGTCTAATAAACCCCTTCTCTAGCAATTCTTGTAACTGGTTCTTCAGGTCCTCTAACTCAATCGGAGCCATCCTATACGGTGGTCAAGATATCGGTTCTATACTAGGTACCAACTCTATACAAAACTCCATTTCACGATCTGGTGGCAATCTTGGTAGATCATCCGAAAAGACATCAGGAAACTCTGCAACCATAGGAATGTCTCTCAATTTCAGACTAACCTTATCTGTGTCAACCACGTATGCAATGAACCCTTCACATTATTATTTCCACCGTCAGTAACATAATTTATCATTATAATAAGACTTATCAATTCTAGTCATAGAAATTTATCCATTTCGCTTACAATAACTACTACTTTCATTACTTTTCAATGAAATTTTACAATACTTTTTTCGGGGGAAACTTATGGTAACACTATCTACTCCTGAAAATGTTACCGTCTTAGAAAAACAGTCTAGAACGACACGATTTGCAGCCAACCAATCCATTCTAAATATTACATCAAAATCATTCATATTTAATAGAATAAGATCAGCTGTCATCTCTTTCCCCCTATCTTCAGCCTACAATCCTTATACATATACTCAGTCAACTGACTGTCATTCATTAGCATAAAAATTAATAACATTCTATCTAATGATGCAGGCTCAACATACTTTGACAACTTACATGCAAATGAAGGCGATATGAAGGAATGCGTGGCACCAGGATCAAATAGTACAAATGCTTCTAAGTCAAAAATTAGGATGGCACCTTTAATCACATCTGCTGATGCGTTTGCGGTGTCCTGGTCCAGTGCATGAACTCGTCCTCTCCCAATAACCTGCTTCCTCTTCTCTGCAGTTGTAGCTTTCCTCTCCAGAGTAGAAGCCTCAACAGGAGCTCTCTCTGACTCTTTGCCTTCTGTGAGACAGTCTCAATCATCTCGGGCAATCTCATACGATATGCCCTGGCCTCCCATAACGATAGCACACTACTAAAGACATCGGATAAGGCCTGTTACCATGATACCTACCACACCTCCTGCACTGCTCGGTAGTCGGTCGTGCCCCTCTAATAACTACACCTCTTAGTGGTGCTAAAGCTGGATATACCAGAAGCTTTACTGTCTTCTCCTGTACCTTCTCAATCTGAGGTCTCTTATCAAACAGTCTCTGACCTCCTCTCCTAATCAGTCTATCAATTCTGGATCTCTTTCGGTCTCTGTCTTTACCTCTACTGATCTTTCCAAACTCAAAGGCATCTGTGCTGGCTGTGTAGGTGTATCAGAAGCAACTGTCGATCCAGCATCAGCAGCTTGGGTAGCTGGTCCCTGTCTCTCCCCAGCTCCCTGCATAGACTGAGCGACTAGCTCCAAAATAGTCGCCAAACTCCACTCCAACCTAGCAAAGCGTGCCTCAATATCCCCTGGACTCTCAATAGGCTCCTGTGAGATCTGACTAATCTATGGCTCTACACGGCTTTCAGGGCTCCCTCTACGACCCCTACCATGTGCCCTCGTGTCACGACCCAAACTACCCAAAAATCAGAGTTAATTTTTTGTATTTTGTTATTTTTTTATTTCATACTTACCTTTCATCTGATCGTGACCACACTCCACTAACAAATTGGGTTGTGCGTCAATGCCAGTCCCACCATACATTTACCATGTAACTTAATTCTTCTCCAATCATTTATAATTATTTACATTATTTATACATCCCCTAAAGTTACTTACAAACATGTTACTGTGCTATGCTTATGTAGATACAATATGTACAAGTGTATATACCTTAAATGATGGGCAGCAGTGGACATCCGGAATGTAGTACTGAGTCACCTCAACTTCAACTGGAGATTATCTGTGGGAGAAAATGAAAGGGGTGAGCACATCAAGCTCAGTAAGGCAATCCTACGAACAAGTAGGTAACCATACTACCTACATGAACGTAGTGCCATGCATAAACCACCCTTTCTCCACACATTTTAAAACAAATGATATGAGTTATGATGTTATGTAAAACACATTTGCACGAAAAATTCAACATGCAATTATATTCAAAATCATATCTTTCTCGTTTAAAATTTCACAGTAAAGTCAGGATTCGACCCCTCCTTCGGGTGATCCTGACTCACACAAAATCATGAAAATCAGTTTACATCACACATGGGTTTAAAAGGCATGGAAATAACCATCATGCACATTTAATTTAAAACCCGGTTTCAATCATCGTCAAGATCAACATGCGAGACTAGGCAACGTCTGTATATCGGTAAATAACCAGGACTATGGCCATATGTGTCCTCGTGAGCCCCTCTGCTACACGGATCCTAGTGTGCGGGGTCTCACCCTGATCGAGAACCGTCCGGGAGGTGGGTCACTCCATCTCGTCTGTCTTATCCGATCTCATGCATCCGAAGATGCCAACGTATCACAAAAATACCAACGTATCACAAAGATACCACACGGTACATCGTACTCCATGCTACTTGCACGGTTCATCGTACTCCTGGACCCCCAGCCTTATCCCTCGTTCGGGCTCATCAGCTGGACCTCCAACCCTTATCCCTCGTTCGGGCTCATCAGGTGGATCTTCAACCCTTATCCCTCGTTCGGGCTCATCAGGTTGTTTCTCTAACCCTTATCCCTCGTTCGGGCTCATCAGGTTGTTTCTCTAACCCTTATCCCTCGTTCGGGCTCATCAGGTTGTTTTAACATGCCATGTCTCAAAACGCACGTGCGGGCCTATTTAATCGGTGACACACAGTCTACCCGATGCTCCAAGCACGGCTTATCGCATGTTCTCATAAAATTGGTGCGAGCAATGCTCAGCACTCTCATCAAATCAAGTAAAACTAGTGCGAGCTAAGCTCTAGGACTCTGTATGTAAACCACACGAAAATTTGGTGTGAGCGAAGCTCTAACACCCTGTCTCAAAATCATATAAAAATATGGTGCAAGTTAGACTCTAGCACCTTGTCACGAAAATCATATATATATATATATAAAATCTGGTGCGAGTTGGACTCCAGCACCTATGCATGTAAAACTCTAGTGCGAGCTCTCGCTCCAGCACTAATGCATGCATCACCCAAATCAAAACATCGTGCGAACTGAGCTCTAGCACGTCATATGTCAATAAAACACGTAGGCGGCTCTGTTTTCTCAAAACAGTTTTCAAAACAATTATATCGTTGAAAGTATGCAATGCTTTGCATTTTCTTTCAAGGTTAGCCAGCCTACTCATGCATGCATTAAAATGTCTCCCGAGATGAGCAAAAACCTCTTGTTCTTGCTCCTCCCAATTTTTCCTAAATTTGTAAATTATACCCTTAACAAGGGTAATTTGGTAATTTGCCCATTCGGGGCACTAAATTTATTATTTGACCTCTAGACCCTTCAGATAATTTTTAAAGACTGCAATGAACTTAAAATTGCGTAAAGTTTACCTCTAGCAGTCCGTAGAATTCCCTTACCTTATTTTTCTGTCGAGTCTGACCTTTTCTTTTCCACTGTTATCTCGTCGCGCAGTCCGATATGCTCCCAATCAAATGTCCGGAACTGCATATAATTATTCCTCAGGTCAGATATTATACAATTTAATTGTATTTTCTATTTTCTGGGCTTAATTTAAATCATTGGGCCCATTTACCCCTATTGGGCCCGTTTGCAACTTAATGGGCCTTAATCGGCCTTAAGCCCGTTTTCCACTTAATTTTCACATTATCGAGGCCTATTGGGCTCATTGGGCCCACCAATAATTTCTTGGGCCTCGTTCTAACTCTCGAATAGCTAAATTTATTATTTACGACAATTTACCTAAATTTCCATAATTTTAATTCAATTTATGCGGAATTTAAATTCATATCACGCATAACGATGTAAATTGTCGTAAATAAGGGTCACTTACCCGAGATTCCATGCTAGTACGCACATCGAGGCTATCTCGAGCTCTCGTTGGATGCCAATTGTCGAGCTACACAATTCCACAATTTTTCAGGTAAGTTTTTGACCCAAAATTAATTAAATTAAATACTCCGAAATTTAAATCGGGTCAATTTCGACCACTATTGACTTACCCGTAGCTCGATTACATCGTCGGGATTTCTCTCCAATTTTTTCCTCTTTTTCTTTTTCCCTTTTTCTCCCCTTTTTCCTCTCTTTTTGGCTGAACCGGTTCAGTCCGGTTCGGACAGATTCAAACCTGCCGGTTCACTCCGGTTCAGCCGGTTCACCGCCTTGCCGACCGGTTCTCCGTCGGCTTCCACCGCCAACATCTCCGTTGGGTCGTCCGCATCACGAAACTGGGCTTGGTTCGCCTCGAGCTCGTCGGAAAATGGCTAGTCCGGCCTGTTCTCCTCGGCCGTCGGGACCCATTTCTCCTCTTGGCCGTCGCCGACGATTCCGACCGTTTCGTTGGCTGCTACCGGTCTCAAAATGACTGGCTCCTCCTCCTGAACTCATTGGTGGCCTCCGTTGATGCCCAGCTACCGTGGATCGCCGGGACCGAGCCCTTCTCTCCCTCGATTTTTCCTTCCTCCGATCAGCTTCCTCCGGTCACCTAACGGCGCGATTCCGGTGTCCACGTGATCGCCGGCTTCTCCTCTTTCACCTCGGCTGGTCATCGATGGTCAAGGATCGCCGGTGCGTCCTCGGGCTCGTCGGGTTCCCTCGGGTCTTCTTTGGGTTTTCTGTTTCAATCTTCTTCTCTCTCCCCGATTTCTGATTCCCCTTTTTATTATTATTATTATTATTATTATTATTATTATAATTTATTTAATTATTTCACTATTCATTAAAATACTCAATAAAATCCAAAATATCTACACTTATATTATTTTTATTCTAATTTAATTCATTTAATTTAAATTTAATTTAAATTTAATTTATTAAATATATTTTTCTCCAAATTTTCGATATTATTTCTTCGCGCTTTTCGAGATATCGTTCCGATAATTTTTTGGTATTTTTAAAATTTTCGAATCTTGATCAATTGACCCAAATTGTATAATTTCCTCATTATCGATCAAGATATCTTACATCCTTATTTTAAATTAAAATTTTCTTATCGCCTTAATACCGGGTTTTGGTATTTTTACCATTTTACCCCTGCTCTTGTTTCGGAAATCAATTTTACCTGACCTTCCTTCATACATCCCCCATCTTTTCTTATTTAATTTTCGTATTTTAATTAAATTCGGGTCTTACAACTCTCCCCCACTTAAGGAAATTTGGTCCTCCAAATTAGAACCAAGTCATATGAGTCCATATACAACTCCGGGTACATCGATCGTATCATACTCTTAAATTCTTATGTGACCTTCTCCGGAGTGTATTACTACCAAAGGACTTTAATTAAGGAGATCATCTTAAACCTCAATACTTTCTCTTTCCTGTTTAATGCCCGAATCAACTTTTTCAATATACTTATAATTGCATTAAGCTGAACTGTTGGCTCTTATATCTTATCTCCTATGCTGGATCTGGATAGTATTCCCGAAGCATAAAAAGATGGGACACATTGTGGGTGCCTGCTTATTCAAGTGGAAATGCCACCTACATGTCTTATCTCCCACTTGTTCAATCTCTCAAAATATTCCATCCAGCGCAACTCAATTTACCTTCTTCCAAAAGCTCGCTATGTCCTTATTCCCTTAGGACGAGTAACTTTCAACCATACTAATTCACCCTCGGTGAATTTCAATACTTTCCTATCTGCTCTGAGGTGTTCTTAATCTCTCATCCTTAACTAGACATCCTCAGAGACTTATTATCCAAAGTCAAAAATAATTCTATCTGTCACCCACTTTTTCTTATCCAATTTGGGGAACAACCCCTACAGCCATACACTGCCTCATATCTTGTTATCCCGATACTCAAGTGGCAACTGTCACTATTGACGAATTCGATTTGTAATAACTGATCATCCCAGGTGCATAAAAAAATCAAGGGCACACGCTTTCATCGGATCCTCCAGAACCTGTACAGTCCTCTCTGACTGACCATCTGTCTGAGGATGAAAAGCTGTGCTAATACTCAGTCGAGTTCCCATAGCTTCCTGAAAAATATTCCCTGAAGTAAGAAGTGAAGCGGGATTCCCTATATGATACCATGCTCACTGGAACGCTACTTAATGTTCCACAATCTTCCTTATACCTGAATCCTCATACACACTCTGAGTATTTGGGGATTTCATAACCAGAAGGTGGGTAGACTTAGTCAACTTAGCGACTATCATCCAAATAGCCTCGTAATTCTCCTGGGTTCTCTGTAACCCATCATGAAATTTATGGAGACTTGCTCTCATTTTTCGTGCCGTGTCGATATAGGTAGAGGCTGCAATAACTTTGCAGACTTTTAATATTCTACCTTATTCTGCTGACATACTAGGCACTTTTCCACAATCTCTACCATATCTCTTTCACATCTGACCACCAATACCCCTTTCAGAGATTTCATATTTATATTCTTTACTTTTCGTATGCACTGTATATCCCGAAGAGTAAGCTTCTGACAATATTACTATCTCATCAACTGTGGTCCTGGGGAGCACTCATATTGTCTCTGAACCTCTCTGTAAACCATCAACACACTCCGTGAACTCTGTCACTGTACCCTTCTGAATCTGACCCAAACTATCGACATCGTGCCGATCATCATGCTAAGCCTGTCAAATCCGAGCACTCTCATCCGGTTCTAATCTCAGGCTAGCTGTCACACAATCACTGTCATCATCAGAAGGGATCACATCATTACTGAGGTCCACAACTGCTCTAGCAGCTCATGCTCCCTGACCATCATATGTAATACCATCCCAAGGCTCTTTATACTCGAGGCATTAGCCATCACATTAGCCTTTCCTGGGTGGCATAATTTTCACAAATCAAAACCTCTCAGAAGCTCTAACCCACTATGTATTTTCATATTCACCTCTTTCTGTGAAAATAGATACTTGAGACTTTATGATCAGTGCATATCCAAAATTCCTCATCGTGTACATAATAGTACCATATCCTCGGTATAAATACTGTTGCCAACTTTAAATCATGGGTCAGATAGTTTATTTCATGATCAAGGAGTTATCTGACTCCATACTTGACTATCTTCCCATTTTGCATCAATACACAGCTCATTCATAATTTTGAGGTATCCATACTCATTGAGAACCTCTTAAGCTGTTGGGTATAGTGAAATTAATCACGGTGGTCAATTCATACTTCACTACACCAAAATTCATGTCACGTCTATCATCTCACTCAAAGACCACGTTTTCTTAGTTAAACGTGTCAAGGTATACCCTTTTTAGAAGTCACAACAACCTATTTGTAAAAGCAATTTTCCAATTATTGCTTATAACCTGCCCTAGTCTTTAACTACACCTGACATATCATCGATAATGATGATTACAAATCGGTCCAATCCTTGACTTATTTACGCATAAGCGTATAAGATCCTTCAAAATCGCTTACGTTTTCAGGTACTAACCTGCGCCATTTCCTTTTCTTATCTTAACGGCTCTTATTAAATTTTACTATGTTAACCTTTATGATTTATCGAATTTTAATATTCTTATCGTCTTAGTAAAGGTATCCTATTGCTAAAGGTATTTATTACGACGATCGATTTCACGTTATAGGTTATATATACATACTTTTAGACGTTGTCAAGTTTTCAGGTGGGGAGATATTTTGAAATACCTTTATTAACCTTTAGACTTAACCACAATTACTTTATATACCAGTCTATGTGGTCACAACTTATATTCGCTACTAATTGCTTTAATCCTAATGACTTCATATCGTAAAGATGTTCTTACCTAGCATACGCCTCTTACTCCAATACATCTTGTATTTAGGATCTATCTTATCTTAAAGATTATCTCATTTCGTATATCCCTCATGACAAAACTCTTTCATTATTCATTCAATGAGTATAATCCTTTACTCCTTTAATTTCAACTGTTGCACCCCTTTTTATCACTTAAAATCTCTACATCCATATTTCGTTAATTAGTCCTCCTCTATTGGGGTACTCATTTATCAGTATTGTGGCCAATGATATAGGCATTCATGCCTTTTACTCACTTATACGCGAATGAAGGCGGTATGAATAAATGTGTGGCACCAGGATCAATGAACATATGTACTTCATTATTCATAACAAGTGTGGTATCTTACACCACATCCATGAAACATCAATAGTGTCCTGGTCCAAGACATCCTCTCACCTTCGTCCAACAGCCTACTTTCCCTTTTTCTTTTCGGCTATAGCCTCCCTTTTCGTTGCAGCTATACCAACGAAGTTTTTCTCTGTCTTTTTACTTTTCTGTGGGGCGATCTCGGCCAACTCTGTGCAATCAAAATCAATGGTCCGTCTTACCACACTTAACGGCCATTTTCATCAATACAGTGTAGGTATAGACCCTCCTTCCGTGGTATCCACCACACATTCCACACTGCTTATAGTGCTTACACTGCTACACTGCTTCGTAGCAGGTCGGGGTCCTCCAATCACAATGCCCCTAAAGAGTACCAAAATTGGATGCACTGGGGTCTTACCAATTATCTTAGCCCATAACTCGTCACATCAGATCTTTTACCAATTACCATTTTCCCATTTTTAACATCTTTGTCATTTCTTGATTCTCTTTCTGTCTCTATTTCAGCCCTCGCTACCTTTCCCAATCTCAGAGGTGTGCAATTCATGTTCTTATTTACCCAACTGTAAATCTGCGCACTGCCTCGGTATAAGTAATATCTCACGGGCCAATCGGACTCTAATTGAAAATCTGAGCCCTTCCATAAACTTTTAGACATCTCGACTGTCACTTGTTCATAGTGTCGAAGTAATATCTGCCCAGGAATACAATTGAGTTTTATACTCATAAATTATACTCTTCAATAAATCAAATCCTCTGGGTCAGAGTAAGGAAATTTATCTATCATTCCCTTTAAACAGTGTCCGGGATATCCTGTAACCGGAATATATCTAAGATATTTCTCATATCAACTCTGAATGTTTAATACTTAAGATGGGTCGAGCGGGTTTCCACCAATGCTCCGTTGCGCCCTTTGATCTCATACATAATCTGAGAAATTTGCTCATCAAAATAATCTCCACACTCCGTTCCAACTTCGCGAAGCGTGTCTCAATACTGTCCGATCATTCTGTCGGACTCAGTGGGGCATGCTCAACATTTACCTCCATTTCAATTTCATCCTGATTCTCATAGTCAACTCAGCACGATTTAGCAGACTCAGGTCTACCTCTACGACCTCTGCCTCATGCACTATCTCATCTAAAGCGACTCACATTAGGCATTCCTGCATTCTCGACCATTTCTTAGTCAAAACCCATCTCGATATACACTATTGTATCTAACCAAGCACAGTAACATGGGGATGTAATTTTTAATTATCGACACTGACACACATCAGACCAATTGCTGCTCTGATACCACCTTTATATGTCACGACCCAAACTACCCAAAAATCAGAGTTAATTTTTCGCGTTTTATTATTTTTTTATTTCATACTTACCTTTCATCTGATCGTGACCACACTCCACTAACAAATTGGGCTGTGCGTCAATGCCAGTCCCACCATACATTTACCATGTAACTTAATTCTTCTCCAGTCATTTATAATTGTTTACATTATTTATACATCCCCTAAAGTTACTTACAAATATGTTACTGTGCTATGCTTATGTAGATACAATATGTACAAGTGTATATACCTTAAATGATGGGCAGCAGCGGACATCCGGAATGCAGTACTGAGTCACCTCAACTTCAACTGGAGATTATCTGTGGGAGAAAATGAAAGGGGTGAGCACATCAAGCTCAGTAAGGCAATCCTACGAACAAGTAGGTAACCATACTACCTACATGAACGTAGTGTCATGCATAAACCACCCTTTCTCCACACATTTTAAAACAGATGATATGAGTTATGATGTTATGTAAAACACATTTGCACGAAAAATTCAACATGCAATTATATTCAAAATCATATCTTTCTCGTTTAAAATTTCACAGTAAAGTCAGGATTTGACCCCTCCTTCGGGTGATCCTGACTCACACAAAATCATGAAAATCAGTTTACATCACACATGGGTTTAAAAAGCATGGAAATAACCATCATGCACATTTAATTTAAAACTCGGTTTCAATCATCTTCAAGATCAACATGCGAGACTAGGCAACGTCTGTATATCGACAAATAACCAGGACTATGGCCATATGTGTCCTCGTGAGCCCCTCTGCTACACGGATCCTAGTGTGCGGGGTCTCACCCTGATCGGGAACCATCCGGGAGGTGGGTCACTCCATCTCGTCGGTCTTATCCAATCCCATGCATCCGAAGATGCCAACGTACCACAAAGATACCAACGTATCACAAAGGTACCACACGGTACATCGTACTCCATGCTACTTGCACGGTACATCGTACTCCGTGGACCCCCAGCCTTATCCCTCGTTCGGGCTCATCAGCTGGACCTCCAACCCTTATCCCTCGTTCGGCTCATCAGGTGGATCTTCAACCCTTATCCCTCGTTCGGGCTCATCAGGTTGTTTCTCTAACCCTTATCGTTCGGGCTCATCAGGTTGTTTCTCTAACCCTTATCCCTTGTTCGGGCTCATCAGGTTGTTTCTCTAACCCTTATCCCTCGTTCGGGCTCATCAGGTTGTTTTAACATGCCATGTCTCAAAACGCACGTGCGGGCCTATTTAATCGGTGACACACAGTCTACCCGATGCTCCAAGCACGGCTTATCGCATGTTCTCATAAAATCGGTGCGAGCAATGCTCAGCACTCTCATCAAATCAAGTAAAACTAGTGCGAGCTAAGCTGTAGGACTCTGTATGTAAACCACGCGAAAATCTGGTGTGAGTGAAGCTCTAACACCCTGTCTCAAAATCATATAAAAATATGGTGCGAGTTAGACTCTAGCACCTTGTCACGAAAATCATATATATATATAAAATCTGGTGCGAGTTGGACTCCAGCACCTATGCATGTAAAACTCTAATGCGAGCTCTCGCTCCAGCACTAATGCATGCATCACCCAAATCAAAACATCGTGCGAGCTGAGCTCTAGCACGTCATATGTCAATAAAACACGTAGGCGGCTCTGTTTTCTCAAAACAGTTTTCAAAACAATTATATCGTTGAAAGTATGCAATGCTTTGCATTTTCTTTCAAGGTTAGCCAGCCTACTCATGCATGCATTAAAATGTCTCCCGGGACGAGCAAAAACCTCTTGTTCTTGCTCCTCCCAATTTTTCCTAAATTTGTAAATTTTACCCTTAACAAGGGTAATTTGGTAATTTGCCCATTCGGGGCACTAAAATTATTATTTGACCTCTAGACCCTTCAGATAATTTTTAAAGACTGCAATGAACTTAAAATTGCGTAAAGTTTACCTCTAGCAGTCCGTAGAATTCCCTTACCTTATTTTTCTGTCGAGTCTGACCTTTTCTTTTCCACTGTTATCTCGTCGCGCAGTCCGATATGCTCCCAATCAAATGTCTGGAACTGCGTATAATTATTCCTCAGGTCAGATATTATACAATTTAATTGTATTTTCTATTTTCTGGGCTTAATTTAAATCATTGGGCCCATTTACCCCTATTGGGCCCGTTTACACCTTAATGGGCCTTAATCGGCCTTAAGCCCGTTTTCCACTTAATTTTCACATTATCGAGGCCTATTGGGCTCATTGGGCCCACCAATAATTTCTTGGGCCTCGTTCTAACTCTCGAATAGCTAAATTTATTATTTACGACAATTTACCTAAATTTCCATAATTTTAATTCAATTTATGCGGAATTTAAATTCATATCACGCATAACGATGTAAATTGTCGTAAATAAGGGTCACTTACCCGAGATTCCATGCTAGTATGCACATCGAGGCTATCTCGAGCTCTCGTTGGATGCCAATTGTCGAGCTACACAATTCCACAATTTTTCGGGTAGCCCAAAATTAATTAAATTAAATACTCCGAAATTTAAATCGGGTCAATTTCGACCACTATTGACTTACCCGTAGCTCGATTGCATCGTCGGGATTTCTCTCCAATTTTTTCCTCATTTTCTTTTTCCCTTTTTCTCCCCTTTTTCCTCTCTTTTTGGCTGAACCGGTTCAGTCCAGTTCGGACCGGTTCAAACCCGCCGGTTCACCCCGGTTCACTCCGGTTCGGTCGGTTCACCGCCTTGCTGGCCGGTTCTCCGCCGGCTTCCATCGCCAGCATCTCCGTTGGGTCGTCCGCATCACGAATCTGGGCTTGGTTCGCCTCGAGCTCGTCGAAAAATGGTCGGTCCGGCCTGTTCTCCTCCGACCGTCGAGACCAATTTCTCCTCTTGGCCGTCGCCGGCGATTCCGGCCGTTTCGTTGGCTGCTACCGGTCTCAAAATGACTGGCTCCTCCTCCTGAACTCATTGGTGGCCTCCGTTGATGCCTAGCTGCCGTGGATCGCCGGGACCGAGCCCTTCTCTCCCTCGATTTTTCCTTCCTCCGATCAGCTTCCTCTGGTCACCTGACGACGCGATTCCGGTGTCCACGTGATCGCCGGCCTCTCCTCTTTCACCTCGGCTGGTCATCGGCAGTCAAGGATCGCCGGTGCTTCCTCGGGCTCGTCGGGTTCCCTCGGGTCTTCTTCGGGTTTTCTATTTCAATCTTCTTCTCTCACCTCGATTTCTGATTCCCCTTTTTTTTTATTATTATTATTATTATTATTATTATTATTATTATAATTTATTTAATTATTTTACTATTCATTAAAATACTCCATAAAATCCAAAATATCTACACTTATATTATTTTTATTCTAATTTAATTTATTTAATTTAAATTTAATTTATTAAATATATTTTTCTCTAAATTTTTGATATTATTCCTTCGCGCTTTTCGAGATATCGTTTCGATAATTTTTCGGTATTTTTAAAATTTCTGAATCTTAATCAATTGACCCAAATTGTATAATTTCCTCATTATCGATCAAGATATCTTACACCCTTATTTTAAATTAAAATTTTCTTATCGCCTTAATATCGGGTTTTGGTATTTTTACCATTTTACCCCTGCTTTTGTTTCGGAAATCAATTTTACCTGACCTTCCTTCATACATCCCCCATCTTTTCTTATTTAATTTTCGTATTTTAATTAAATTCGGGTCTTACACCTCGCCCCTCTACCATAGCGTGTGATAGGTATGATGTCTAAATTCCTACGTCCATAATTATTCATTAGTCTAACCTATCAGATATACACATTTATATCTAAACAAAGTACAGTAATATGGGGATGTAAAATTTCTTATTACTAACTCCGACTCATATCAGGTCAACTCAGCTCTAATACCAATCTCAGTCACGACCCTCTTTCATCTAAAGTCACTATAAATTTTTCGTTTTATTCGTTAACTTACCCTGTCGTGAACAATTTCTTACACCAAATAGTTGAGCTATGATTCGGAGCTAGTTAACTCTTACCATACATAATATCACTTAACATTTATATACAAAAAATGTAGGCACTTAAATTTCTTACATTAACTTCATTTATTCATACATGTCTACAAATGTTTACATCCCCCAAATTTACATTTCCAAAAGTATTACTGTGTTGTACTTGTTTAGATACAAAACGATAATAATGTGTATACCTCTCAACGATGGGCAGCAGCGGACACTGGGAGTGCAAGTCTTTGCTCGTTCTCAACCACTATGGATGCTCTGGGGAGATAGAAAGTGAAAGGATGAGCAACCACACGCTCAGTAAGAAAATAATATAAGCAGGTAGACAGCTACACTATCTATGTGCATATAATGACATGGTATTAAAATCATTTACATCTTGAGCATATGGTAAATCAAAACCATGCCACATGAATATGTATATAGTATATGAAAAACTCATAAAAACATGCATGATATCAAATGGAAAATCAACATATAAAACATCTAATGCTCATCATATCAAAACTCATCGTAATTCATTTAAATCAAATTTAATCCCGCCCTCCGGGCATACCCTGTGCATTAAATCACATTTTCTTTTTAAAACAAAATCACGGGTGTCACTCCTCTTTCGGGTCTACCCAAGTCTATCAATAAAACATGATATCAAGTGAGGCATGTAGGTTACATTTCGAAAACAAATTGGGAATAATGGCCATGTATAAATCTCGGTGATCCCAGGCTATGCGGATCCCGACGTGCAGGGGATCACAACTGCAACGAGAGGTGAGGTCAGCCCTACTCGTGCAATAGCTCAACTAACTAGTCATCAAGGTACAACGTACTCCATGGACCCACACGGTCCTAGGATGCCTACCATAGGTCTTAGCCCACATCATTGTCAGGGACGCTGATCGAACCCTAAGGGTATCTCCCGCAAGTGCACGGGTCGTCCAAGTAATAAAGGGATTTGAATCCCGGAATTATCGTCCCACAGAGAAGTTGTTAGCCTAATTAACTACCGGTTAATCTTACCCTAAGTATATCCTAGCAAATTATGAAAATTGCAATGGGTGATCTACATAGCTAGAATTAAAAATACCGAAAGCAATAAAATACTAAAACTATAAAATAAAGAAATTAAAACCGAGCTGAAAATTACTTACCGAGCTCCATGCAATTAAAAGCAAATACCTACGAAAATAATTAAAACAGTTAAAACTCATTAACGCAATTAAAATAAAATGCAATTAACAAAACAATAAAATTAAACTACAATTAAACTAATCTAAAATGCAATTAAACTACTTAATTAATATGCTATTGAAACTAAACTAAAGCTTAATGAAAATAAAATCCTAGGAAATTAAGAAAATAACTATAAAACTACATGTCTAAAGTATTAACTCTAAACTAATCCTAACTAATTAAATTGAAATTACACTAAGCTAACAATGCATGTAAATGGATTAATCACTCATAACAAACCAACCAAACATGGCCTTAGGAATTTAAATCCTTCCCTCCCTTTACTGTTCATTTAACATATCTTCATTTCCATTTCCAGGTAAGGCTCGGCTTGGTGTCCTCTGGTCTGCTGCCCCGGTTCTGCCACGGTATGTCTGCTGCTGTTCAGGTGCCCCAACTGCCGCATCCGGTTTGTCTGCTTCTGCCTCTGCTGTACGGTGTACTAAGCTGCTGCAGGAGTTGCTACCATTCTGTCGTTATTCAGCTGCTGTAATCCTCTGTCATCCTGCATGTTCTCCCATCCAGAGGCTGCCGATGCAGTGTCCAGCTGCTGTCCTGCCTGTGTACTGTTGTTGCTGCACTCCCTTGCATGTCCAGTTCACTTTCCAGTCCAGACCTCTACTGCAAGTCGTCCACGGCCAGTCATGCCCAGTCCAGGTAAAACAAGTTGCATTACAAATTTGCACCATACATCTTCACCTCTGGTCCTGTACAGTCTGTAGAATCAATCACACAACGCACAGCAGCACCTCCCTAGAACCGAGAGCAACCAAAACTTAGATGCAATGAAGCAATGCACAATATGCAGAAAAAACTATGATGAACAGTATTAAAGGCTCGGGACAGAGCAGAACAGAGGAAGAGATTGGTCCCTGTCAACTCGGCAATGGAATCAGCAGCAGTCACACCCCGTTCCACTCGACACTACACGGCCACACCAACAACCATGACTTCACTGCGTTCTCAACAACCGGTAACTGGGAATACCTCTCCTCTAAACTGTAATGTCATTTTTCTACTCTAATAAACATAAGTAAACAGAATATTATGCTCATAAAGCTGTAAAAAGAAACAAGTCTAAAACAAGGACAACGGGTTGAGCTTTATGGCTGCTGTCACCAGCCCCTCACACCCGAATGGAAACTAAGAATCATGGGAAGGAAACAACGGAAATAAACAGGAAAAGAACAAGAAAAAAAAACAAGGAAATAAAACTGATCAATGGGAGAGAACTTTGCATAAAAATAAATTGATAAAAACTTAATCATAGACTGGAAAGAGCTTGAAAAACCGAGAAGGAAAGCATAGTGGATGGAAGATAATGTGAAATACTAGAAATCCTTGAAACAATGAAACAAATCGGAAAGCATAAAAGGAACCATAAAAATAAAACTAAAAACTACTTCTAAATTAATCTACACTACTCCTATCATAAACTACTCCTACTTCTACTTCTAAACTAACCTAAAATTACTTTTCTTTTTCAATTGCCACCATGCTCTATTTATACACAAATCATAGGGGTACAATGGTAAATTGTCATCCTAGATGAGTTGACATTGTTTGGCCACTTGTCTTCCTTTGATTTGCTGCAGAGTAGATATTTCCACGTCATCAGTTTTTTTGTCCAATTAGCTGTGCGATGTGGCCCGACGTGTGCTTTCCAGAATATTCGCTTGGTGTCTGTTGATCTTATCGTTTCAGAGCAAATAAAATATCGACACCTGGCATTACGCATGTCCAAACGACTGGTGACTCGGTCTGCAAATTGGAAGTGGTCCAGTCTCTTTTAGCCCGTTTTCAGCCCAATTTCATCTGAAATGACTGAATTTCATCTGGATTTAATTTATCTGCACAAATATAAATTTTAATTAAATACAGGGGATTATTAAGGAATTAATATGGGGATTAAGTAAATAATTAGGAATTTAAGCACAAATAATTCTATAAAAAATAGAATTATCAGACGCTTGCCATAGGACTTAGCCCACATAACTGTTTTTAGGGTGCCTACCATAGGACTTAGCCCATATCATGGTTCAGGGGTGTTTGGCATAGGTCTTAGCCACCCTATACCATGTCGGTAACTATTTCATGTCTCAAAACACGCGTGCGATGTATCCTTTCACTATGACACATAGTCTACAGGAGGCATCAACACGATTTTCTATAAAACATGTCAAATCTTCGTATGAGTAATGTTCCAGTACGGCTTTCATGCACAGTAAATCAATAAAACCTAGTGCGAGCATGGCTCCAGCACTATCAGTAGGAATCAAAACATCAAAATCTAGTGCGAGCTAAACTCCAGCACTGTTTGTACTTACACAAATATAATAGGTGACTCCAGTTAAATATCAAGTATTTTCAAAGATAAAACTCAGCACATGAACCGTGCTTTTTCATGCAAACACATAAAGCAATAGCCAACCTATCCTCATTTCATTCATATCAAAGCATTTCATAATGAAAACATCAAAGTCATGAAAATCCATGCATTTTAGGATCCTTACTACCCCTTTCATAAAAATTCCTACCAAGGTAAACTTATCTTTTCTTTCCTTATTTTTGGAACCTTTCTAAAAAATTCTTTTAATGCATTATTAGATAGCTAGAGAAATTCACACCCTATAATTCCCCTCAAAATACGTATAGCTACCTCTAGGCACTTACAAAACCTCCTTACCTCGAATCATATCGAGCGTAGTACAAGTTCCACCACTGGAAGCTCGTCTAATCCAATTTGCTCCTAATCCGGTCTTTAGACCTGCAAACATTCATCAATCACTTCATCACAATCAATATATCTTATCGGACCTTATAGTATTAAGCTTGGTCCATTTTCACATTTGGCCATCATTATGACATTCATAGTCACTTAGCTAGTAACTCACTTAGTTATCAAATCAAGCACTTGACTTGCATGCTCTAACCTTAGTTCCTCTATTTATCCATGCATTTCACAATTACCATATATGCACATTTCATCACTTTGTCTAATCCCATAATTTACTTTCACAATAAAATCTCAAAATCATGCATATGACATTTCTAACACCTTAATATAACCTATTCATCATAGGATTTACCCATATCCCATTTTCTCACAGTAACCTATTTTTAGGTCGTTGTTGATTCATCACATTCTAGGTATTTTCAACCAATGATATATACATCAATCTACTCCTAACAACATCTTAATATACATACTTAGGGTTGATGTAATGAAAACTCACCTAGCTTGACTTTCCTCTTGTCCCAAACAAGAAGACTCTTTGCTCCTTTAATCCAAGAAGTTGGGTTTCAATTCCAAGGTATATTGTTCTCCTCCTCACAATGAACAACTTTACTCTAATACCTTTTTCTCAAATCTTTTTGGAAAGGGTGGTATTCTAGAGAGAGAAAGCTTATTTTTTGGGTAAAAATGTAGGGGATGGTTTGATTTGCTGAAGAATGAGGTTTGGCCATCGAGTTTTTATAGGATAAGAACGAGGAGATCGATCTGCTTGGGTGAAGATCGATCTTCCTTTGGTTTTTGAACTACCGAAATGTTCAGGCATGAAACGTGGGATCGATCTGCTCTTTAAGGGAAGAGATCAATCCTTTCTTGGCAGAAGCTTGAGGAGATCGATTTGCTATGGGGAGAGATCGATTTGCTCTAAGTAGAAGAAAATGGAGATCGATATGCTCTTTAGAAGGGATTGATCTCTGCTAGATAAAAGCAAATGTAGATTGGTATGCTCATTGGGGAGATCGATCTGCTCAATGGGAAGATCGATCTGCTCTAGGTAGAACGACTTGGAATTGTTCTGTTTGAAGATGAGATCGATCTGCTTTGAATAGGAGATCGATCTGGCCTTCATCTGTTGGCTTTTTGTTGTAATTTTTCCAAAATTTCCAAGGGAAAACTTGCATTCAATTGCTCTACTAGTCATTTTGCAATCTATTCACACTTTGAACATGGAAATGTTTATTTATTATTAGTTTCATGTTATGGAACTTATGCGTACTGCTTGAAATCGGAGAGGATACACAAAATTCACAGTCCATGCATTATCATTTCGTGTTTTAAATCCTTATCTTCAGTCTGAATGCTTTAAGTTTCATTCGTTTAGCTCAGGGCACTTCAGCCTTTATTTAACCTTTACTTGTATCATGATTGTCATTTATCCCATTTGCAAATTCACTCACATTTATATGATCCAAAAATAATCTATCTTATAATTCCATTAACATATCATAGAGTCATACATACATGAGGTCTCACACTGAAGAAGGGAAAATTCCTTCACTCATAACTGTGAATGCGCCTGTAAGCGTTGTAATTGCTGGTTTCGTGTTAACACAAGTTGTTCTCATTAACTGTTCTTTAGTTGTTGACAATGTGTCATTAAATCGCAAAATTGAGATTTTATACAGTAACTATGCTTATGACGTTGGCCTCTAAATGCCAAGATTTCCTTTCTCTCCTTTATTTAAAGCTTAATCTTACATGTTGAATGTGAGAAGAAGAAGAAGATTAGTAGAAGAATAACAATGCCTTCAATTGATTCACATAGTGTTCCAATTAAATTTTCCTATGATCCAATAGACAATTACAATTATATGTATATATTTTTGTTATTAGCCATTTTGTAGTTGGTTTTGAAAGTGTGATGAGGCTTTTTATCATCCAATCCAACCATTTGTAATTTGAATTCAGGCAATACACTTCAGAGATTGTTGCATCAATGTAGTGTTCATGTAGAGAAGTGCATCAAATAAACTTGGCTTTGTCTTGTTAGATTTTTTAGATGCTTGATCCATGTAAACTCATCCATGTTCTGTAAGCGGCTTTGAGCCAACTTACTCCTTTTCTAAACTAGTTGAATTCCAGCGCATTGTTGCAGGATAAAAAAAATAATTTAGTGCTAACATAAGGCAACGTAGATATTTTCATATTGATGCATAACCAGCCAAGATACATGGCAAACGTGAATGTCCTTCAGTTGATGTTTACTATCCATAATAGTGATGAGGGCAATCTATACGCAGGGTCTGTTTTAGCATGGTTTTCCATAAAATGCTACAATCAAGAAAGATAATGAGTTAAAAGTGAATTAGGTGGTTAACAGTTCAAAAAAAGTAGTTGACTTATAATTTAGATATTAATATATAAAATAGATAACTTAATTTAATATGAAAATATAGATTAGAATGAAGCATTATAAAGGAATTTTTTTCGTGCAATGTCTGAAATTGTAAAATGATTTTGCCTATCATGAAATATATAAATTGTCAACCATGATACACAATAATATAAGCATCACAAGATTAGATCATTAAATGGAATCATTCCAAAATAAGAATTTATCCATAATAATATGAAATTAGTTATATAAACTTTTGAAAAAGCCTTAAGCTTTCAGGCGGCAACATTACCAGCTTAGATATTTTTTTAATCATTTACCAATTATCTCTCTCTCTCTCTCTCTCTCTCTCTCTCTCTCTCTCTCTTTTCTTCCCCTTCCATGCTTGGTGTTAAGCCCTACTCAACAAAAGTAAATGGATCTTGACAAGCCCAACACCTCGACAATCCGAACATGCCAAACGGGCCTTATACACTAGAAAAACCCAGGCCATGGTGAACAGGCCTTACTAACTAGACAAGCCTAACTCACCTTGGATGGCTCGGTTACCTCTGAACAGATAGTAGGGATGCCTATTAGCATTTCAATGGAGAGAAATCTCTTCTGCCACGGGTGAGGGACTTAAATACTACTGAGAGCAAGATCTCTCCTAGAATACTGACTAGACATATGGTGGGCATAACTATAAAAGGGGCCAGGGAGAAAAGGAAAAGGGTTCTAACCCCTCTATACTCACACAACAACCTCAGCTCCTTACGAGCTGGTATATCTCTGCACCATAACTCTATTATTACAATCTTCATCTGCTTAAGAACTGATACTATGCCAGAGCTTCCCCTTTTCTTAGGCCTTCTCTTGTTTCCTTCTTCTTTACCTTATGTATTTGTTAAATAGTAGAAGTTCTATGTGGGAAGCCCTCTCCTACACCAACATAAGCCCCTCAAGAATTGATGCCATCTATGGGAATCGACAGATGTCATATCGCTCATAATTAAAACACCCTTTGTTCTTTCCAGCACCGCCCCTTTATCATATATCACAACCCAAACCGCAACCTCTGTCACAAGCTCTTCAACCCCTCCAATCACACAAACGACTATTGCACCACTTCTTCTTACCTCATTACCAATATGGGGATATTCCCCTTTCTCACCATATGACTACAACTCACAATACATGTAGAACCTCTCTTTATGGAAACCTCCACCTCCAGATACTACCAAAACCTCCCAAGAGCCATTCCCACTCCACAAGCTTCTTTTCCAGTTACAACACCACTCGTAATAGTTCCTCCTCAAGCTCCCCCTCTACAAATGACATTTTCCTCTATTGTGCCAACCACTTAGGTACAAAACCAACCTCTAGCACTAGTAAACACATCACAACCTCCTGTTCAGTAAGTATATGTCCCCGCCACCCCCATGTTGCTTAAGTAGCAATCTCTATAGCACCTATAGTTAACTTCTTAATGTCAGTTGCTTCACCTTTTATTCCTACCTGTCTATTCGTCCCCTAGTTCATACAACAATACCAACATATGGCTGCTCAAGTGTAATAGTTGAGTTCCCAAGTAGTCGCGCAAGAGCGAGTGGTCCAACAAGTCTTCCAAGTTATTACCCAATAGTGTAGAGAACGCCACTCCAAGGCGAATGAATGTTTTTCATTCTCAATTAGGGCCCCCCCAGCAATCTCTTAGACTTACTCGCCCAGAAGTCCAACCATCATTACATGGTTTCATGGATGCTTTCTCCAGGTATAACTAGATCGCCATTAACCCAGCCGACAAGGAGAAGACTTTGTTTGTCACCAAAAATGGTCTTTATTGCTACGTGTTTATGCCATTTAGCCTGAAGAATATAGAAGCCACTTACCAGCATCTGGTTAATAAAATGTTCAAGGACTAGATAAGGAAATATGTGTAGGTGTATGTAGCTGATATGCTCGTTAAGAGCTCAACACTTGAAGCACACAAAGTAAACCTACAGAGAACCTTTAAAACTCAAAGATCCTACAACATGAAACTTAACCGATAGAAGTGTGCTTTTGGTAAACTGCAGGAAAGTTTTTAGGGTTCTTAGTGTTAAATAGAGGAATTGAGGTGAACCTTGAGAAACTTCAGGCAATTTTGGATATGGCACCCCCAAAAAACAACAAAGAAATTTAGAAACTGATAGAGAGTATGGTCCCCCTCAAGAGGTTCATCTAAAAAATGATAAATAAATGTCTCCAGTTTTTTAAGGTACTACGGACAGTAAGTAGGTTCCATTGGAATGAGGATTATAAAACAGCCTTTCAGGAGCTCAACGATTACCTTTATTCACCAACACTATGTGCCAGCCCTTCTCAAGGGAAGCATTTGTGGCTGTACTCGCCGATCGTAGAGGAAACGGTAGCAAAAGTGCTAATTAAGGAGCTGAATAATTGACAACACCTGGTGTACTATGTCAGTAAGCTACTAAAAGGTGGCAAACTAAACTACTCCAATATAGAAAAGGTTGCATTCGCCCCTGTTGTAGTGGTATGTCGTTAGGCTACCAAAAATAAATACTCTAAATCACTAACAAGTAGCTAGTGGAAGTAGAGGTTCATCTCATAGTGATTGTAGTAAAAAGAATCAAGTTAATCACAATTCAAAAAAGTAAAAGAAAATATGAAGGGTTTTTTCTAATCAAGAAATTAATTTTAACTAAATTAACTAACTACACTGTTTAAAGAAATATAAAGAAATCAACTAAGACTAAAAAGAATATAAGAAAACGGTTTTGAAAACAATATGCTAAGAACTTCAGCTAGCATGCGTCTTGACTACCTTGGATTTTATATTTGTTGATCATTGAATTCTAAAGATCTCATTAAGTTAAACATTTAATCGTAGTGTTGCAACGAAATCGTGCCAACATCATCTTTCCTTGCTGCCTAATTAATTATAAGAAAACTCTGTAACTAATCCCTAACTAATTAAATCATCTAGTAGAGAAATCCCAAGACATATTCAAATAACAACATGCAAATCTGTGAAAAATATTGATTGAAATTAACCGGTAAAAATAAGAACTTGAATTACCTAATTAAACTAAGACTTTCCTCTAGCTCTTATGAATTAATCATTAAGAACTTAACAAATTAATTCTAGCAATAGACCATTATATTTAATCAATTAGTTTGCAACCTAAATAATTAATCTAACAATCATTCAAACTTGCGATGGAAAACATCAGATACTTAACCAATGATATATTATTAGTTCATATTCTTACAACAAATAATCATCCAAGATTAATCAAGATTGCATACTAACTGAATTAAACAACTACTCACTACTAGACATGCTTGAAACTATCACAAATATCATGCAAAGAATGAAAGAAAACAACAAGAACACAATTATAAAGTTAACGAACTTATATGAACATGTAAGAAACAATATTCTTTTATGTTATGCAAGAACAGACCGAAAAGAAACAAAGTTTATTTATCTATGATGTAATTATAATATGCCATCTAAATATGCAATTAAACTAATCAAGATTCAAGAAAATAAAAATTTCAAGAAAGTATGCAAGATTCTATGTTTATGTATGAACTATGCTAATAATCAATAAAACATGCAAGAGATTAAATCTAGATGCTCAAGAACCTAAACGTCATGCAAGAACACAAATGAAGAAAATAAATCATGCAAGAAACAACTAAAGGTTACTTTATAAAACTAAAACATGCAATTGGTCTAGCAAGATTTATTAACTAGATGCATGAATTTAATATGAACTTAAACTATGATAAACTACTATGAAAGAATGAAAAAGTATCGAAGTATGAATCAAAGAAACAATTAATGAACTAATCTTGGAGAAATCGATTTATATATATATATATATATATATATATATAAGATGAAATCGGTTTTAACTATCATGCAATAAAAACTAAAAGTTAAGAAATCAAACTAATACAAAGAGGGAAACAAGAAGGAGCAATCGGTTTTGACAAGAAAACAAAGAAGAAAGAACATGCAAAAGAAAGCAAAACCAATATTAAAGTGAATAATTCCAATCAGCCAACTTTTTATTTACAAAGAAGAAATCGTTTATGTCTATTATAAAGTAAGAAAAATAAAAGAAAAATAAGGCTGATCGGATGATTAATTTAGCCCCCTAAGGTCCTTTTATATAGTGAGAGAATAATCCTTATTCTATTGGAATTAAAAGATCTAAGTACAATATGACTACGATAAATATTCTTAATTGCAATATCTATTAAATAAAAACTCTTCAATAGTTATATTGGCTTCAAATTTTTCTCTTCCTTCTTATTAAGACATATAATTAATCTCTTTTTTCCAGCAATTATCATCCAGAAAGGGTTCAATCAATTTCTTACAAAAGTTCCACTTTGACTAGGAGTTAATTTCCCTAATTTTAGTGTTGACCTTGCAATGACTTTTGACCCATGAAACAAACTCCAATTTGGATGATCTTGGATATTTCAGAAAGCTTGAGAAGTCCTCTACAATATTGAAGGGGTCACTTTTTTTTAGAAAAATTCTGACAAAGACAAAATTATCAAAATACCCATGCTGGTTTGAAAATGGAAAAAATGCAAAAAATGTCCTTTTAGCTTCATTTTCTTCCATTAACCTATTTTTTATGCCTATAACATCAAAAGAAGGTTAAGTAGCACTTTCAAACACAATAATAAGGCTAAAAGAATATTATTAGACAATATCAATATAACAAATTAAGCACTTATTATGTAACATCTTGAAAATTGCGACCGTGCTTCCAAGCCGACCCAATCACAGTGTTGAATGATTAGTAGCTTGCAGGAGTCGTATTTTCTGAATTTTACATATACATTTTCAAAACCCTCAACTTACCCAAAATACGTGCAAATTTTTCGCATTTTCATGCATCATTTATTATTAGTCATTACCTCAATCATGAACAGCAACTCTCCTCAATAGTTGGGCTATGTGTCAATGTCTACCTCATCCACCCATAATCATTTAATTTGCAATATATTTTAGAAGTAAACACTTTTAGAAATACATCATAGTTACTGTTTACAAGTGTTTATATTACTTTACATCCCCTATATACATACAAAATGCTACTGTGCTATGTCTAGTTTAGATACAAAATGATTCAAGTGTGTATACCTTTAGCGATGAGATGCAGCGGATACCAAAAAGGGAAAGCCTCCAGTCACTCTCACTCTATACTCAAATCTCTGTAGGGAGGGGGAAAATAAGGGGGTGAGCAAACCACACGCTCAGTAAGGCAATCATGCGAACTGGTAGATACTGCACTATCTACGTGAACGTGATGCCATGTTCAAAGCAGATATTTCATCATTTCTCAAATTATGAGTTCATGCTTGTGTTAATGGTATGTAAAGCAGTCATGCTATTAAAATCCAGTGCACAATTCAATTCAAAGCATGGTATAAATCATCATGCATAATTCACAATAAAGCATGGCATTAATCATCATGCTTCGGTGCACTTTAAATCATTAACAATCAATATGTCAAAACAGTTCAACACTTGTCAGGTCTCAGCCCCTCCCTCGGACTGTCCTGACCCACAAATCGTTTCAAACATGGATTTATTCACAAAGCATTAGACATGTGAGATATGCAATTCAATAATAGGTAATAACCTGAAGGTCTATGGCCATAACCTGTGATACCGGCTACACGGATCAGGTGTGCGAGATATCACCACTATCTACTTCCATACGGGAGGTAGGTCAAATCTAGCCCGTCGGTCCATAGCAGATCTCGTCCAAAGACAGCATCACAATCTCAACACGGTACAACGTATTTCATGCTACATGCACGGTACAACGTACTCCGTGGACCCACTCAACACATCATATCATGTCACATCTCAAAATGCACGTGTGAGCCTATTTAATCGGCATGACCTCTTGTCTACCCAAAGCTCCTAACACGGCTATCAACATGTCAAAATCACAAACTGCACGTGCTAACCTATTTAATCGGTGCGACACCAAGTCTGCCCGAAGCTCTAATCACGGCAACAAATAAGGTGGGCATCTAGTGCAAGCTAAGCTCCAAGCATCATGCCAAAACCAGTATGAAATCCATGTGAAAACTAGTGCAAGCTAAGCTCCAGCACTCATGCGTATAAAACATATCAAATCTCGTGTGAGGCCTACTCTAGCACGCTTTCATTCTCACGAAATCATGTAGGTGGCTCAATTCTTTGCAAAGTATGGTTAACAAACCAAAACAACTCATTCCTTTTGCAAATCATTTCAAATATTAGCCAACCTACCAATATCACGACCCTCAACTAACCAAAATACGTACAAATTTTTCGCATTTTCATGCATCAATCTTTAATCATCCTTCCTCGATCGTGAACAACCATACTCATAACAGTTGGGCTGTGTGTCGACGTCTAACTCACTCCACCATACCAATTCAATTTGAAACATTATTTATGAGTAAACACTTGTATAAATGTATATATATATATCAGAGTTGTTACATGTGTTTACATTGTTTTACATCCCCAGTAGTTACATACAAAATGCTACTGTGCTATGTCTAGTTTAGATACAAAATAATCCAAGTGTGTATACCTTTAGCGATGGGATGCAGCGGATTACCAAAAGGGAAACGCCTCCAGTCACGCTCACTCTATACTCAAATCTCTGTAAAGAGGGGAAAAATAAGGGGGTGAGCAAACCACACGCTCAGTAAGGCAATCATGCGAACAGGTAGATACTGCACTATCTACGTGATCGTGATGCCATGCTCAAAAGCATTTAATTCATTATTTGTCTCAAAACATGAGTGTATGATTGTGTTAATGGTATGTAAAACATTTATGCTATTAAAATCAAGTGCACATTTCAACTCAAAGCATGGTATAAATCATCATGCATAATTCACAATAAAAGCATGGCATTACCCATCATGCATTTTCACAATAAAGCATGGCATTAAACATCATGCATCCGTGCACTTTAAAAACCATTAATAAATCAATTTCAACACTGGTCAGGTCTCGGCCCATCCCTCGGACTTTTTTGACCCACAAATCATTTTCAAACATGGATTTATTCTCAAATAGCAGTAGACATGTGAGATAGGCAGTTCTACAACAAGTAATAACCTCAAGGCCTATGTACATAACCTGTGATACCGACTACAAGGATCAGGTGTGCAGGATATCACCACTATCTGCTTCCACACGGGAGGTGGGTCAAATCCTACCCGCCGGTCCATAGCAGATCTCGTTCGAAGACAGCACATCACAACTCAACACGGTACAGTGTACTCCATGCTACATGCACAGTACAACGTACTCTGTGGACCCAATCAACACATCATATCACGCCACATCTCAAACGTACGTGTGAGCCTATTTAATCGGTACGACCTCTTGTCTACCCGAAGCTCCTAACACGGCTAATTAATCATGTCAAAACAATGCACGTGTGAGCCTATTTAATCGATGTGATACCCAATCTACTCGAAGCTCCAAACACGGCAACATGCAAGGTGGGCATCCAGTGCGAGACAAACTCTAAGCACAATGCCAAAACAATTATGAAATCCATGTGAAAACTAGTGCCTCTTGCACTCATGTGTATAAAACACGTCAAATCTCATGCTAGTCAAACTCTAGCACGCTTTCATACTCACGAAATCATGTAGGTGGCTCAAAACTTTGCAAAGTATGGTTAACAAAACCGAAACACACTCATTTCTTTTGTAAATCATTTCAATGTTAGCCAACCTACCAATCATTTGCTAAAAAGCAATAAAACATGATTTTCAAAGCAATATGCTTTTGTTTTCATGCATTTTTTTCAAACTCCCAACTTTTGCCCTTCAATCACCCAAAATCATTTCCTAATCTCATGCATTCTAGCAAAACATTTAAGCGCCCAAATTGCGCACAGATATCTCTAAGAGTCCACAGAATTCCCTTACCTCGATTTACTTGGTGTGACTCCTTTCCTTTTAGCTTCTCACGCTCTTGGCTCATCTCGCCTCGGCATATCCTCGGAAGCTGTGATTCATTCATTCAATTAATTGAGTTAATGTTTTTAACCCATAATTGACCTCACTAGTCAATATTATTCACTTATGCATTTAACCAATGCCTTAATCCACATTTTACCCCTTTTAGGTAAATCTTACAATTCATCCACCAACAACATCTTAAAATCATGCCCATAACACTATTGTCACCTCTAGACATCCCATTTCTCATTAATCTCCATCAATTCCACTTTCTCACACTAAATCATTTCTAGGTTAACATCATTCCAATGTATTTTAGATAGTTTCTAACCATCCACTCTTATGCCAACAACTCCAAAATCACTTAAATAAATAATGTACCGTAGTCGGAGTGTTAGAATCTTACCAAATTTGATTTCTCTTCTTGCTCCAAATGGCAATGCCCTTAACTCCTTCAATACCAACAATGGGAAAATGCCTTCCAACTATGTTGTTCTTCTCTTTGATAGGAATAACTTTTCCTCAAATGGTCTCTCTTCAAACCTCACTGAAAATGGCTAATTTTAGAGAGAGAAAGTTAGGTTTTTGGGTTGAAAGTGGAAGGTTAGTGTTTTTCTCAAAATTTTCTGATTTTCAGCACTCCTTATATAGAAATAGCCTGAGGAGATCGATCTGGTCCAAGAGGAGATCGATCTGGTCCCCTTAAATCCTTCTTTTTTCACGGCATTTTAAGCATGCGATCAATCTGTCGAAGCATGAGATCGATCTGCTCCCAAACAGAGAGCTAAGGAGATCGATCTGGGTGCTTGGGGATCGATCTTTTCACTACAGAATGCTTAGGAGATCGATCTGGCTCCATTGGAGATCGATCTGCTCTATTCCTTTGCCCAAATAAGAGCATTCTGGCTCTTCCAGATCGATCTCTCATCCCATGAGATCGATCTGCCCTTCACAATTTCCATATTTTTTGCAGTACTTCTGCATCAACACTTACCAAACATCCTTAATTTGCTACCATGATCCTTTTCTCATCCATTCATTTTTGAGACTTGAAAATGGCATCCATCCTCACTTCATACACATTAAAACTTGTGTAGAATCTTTGTATGACCAATGGTACTTAGCATAAACAAATGGAAGTGCATACTCATGCAAATCTTCATTCCATTTACCACATTACTCATAATCCATTCTATTCATATTCTCCACATGTTTAAGTCTATTTCCTTACATTCATACATAATGTAACTTGTATGTACAATCACAACTCTTATTACAAGTGTGTACATTAACATATGGACTTACATCACATATACTTCACTTATGAATTCATAGTACAACTCTATTTACATTTCTATATACATATATACCATTATACACATACGGGGTCTCACATTCTCCCCCACTTAGAAAATTTGGTCCTCCAAATTAGAACCAATTATTCTGTAAACAACTCGGGATACTTCTCCAACATCAAACTCTCCAATTCCCATGTGGCTTCTTCCACAGTGTGATGTTGCCAGAGTATTTTCACCAAGGGAATTGTCTTTGTCCTCAGTACTTTCTCTTTTCTGTCCAATACCCGAACTGGCTTCTCATCATAGGTCATACCTTCATTGAGCTCTAAAGGCTCATATCGTATCACATGTGCCGGGTCCGGGTGATACTTCCTCAACATGGATACGTGGAAGACGTTGTGCACACTTGCCAACTCTGGTAGCAATGCCAACCTATAAGCCTTGTCTCCCACTCTCTCCAAAATCTCGAAGGGTCCGATGTATCTAGGGCTCAGCTTGCCCTTCTTACCAAAACTCATAATACCCTTCGAAGGGGAAACTTTCAAAAACACTGACTCACCCACATCAAACTCTAGTGGTCTCTGTCTCCTGTCAGCATAACTTTTTGCCTGCTCTGAGCTGTCCGTAACCTCTCACATATCAATTGGACGTCCTCAGAGGCTTGTCTAACCAAGTCGGGAGCAAAGATCTGTCTGTCACTAACCTCTTCCCATCCAATAGGGGAACGACATCTACGCCCATATAATGCCTCATATGGTGCCATCCCGATACTCGCATGAAAACTGTTATTATACACGAACTCTGCGAGTGGGAAATGGTCATCCCAAGAGCCTCTAAAATCCAATGCACACGCTCTCAACATATCCTCCAGGGTCTGTATAGTCCTCTCTGACTGACCATCTGTCTGAGGATGAAACGCGATGCTAAAATTCAACTGGGTCCCCATCACTTCCTGAAAATGTTCCCAAAAGTGGGAAGTGAAGCGGGCATCCCTATCAGAAACAATGCTCACTGGAATTCCATGTAGCCTCACTATCTCGCGCACATATAGGTTCGCTAACTGGCTCAGAGTATCGGTAGCTCTCATAGCTAGAAAATGGGCTGATTTCTTCAATCGATCCACAATCACCGATATGGCATCATGACCTCTCCGGGTCCTCAACAATCCCATCATAAAATCCATGGTGACATGCTCCCACTTCCATGTCGGTATCGGTAGAGGCTGCAATAACCCTGCAGGCTTCTGATGCTCTACCTTCACCTGCTGACAAACGAGACACTTAGCAACATATTCAGCAATGTGCTTTTTCATTCTAGACCACCAATAAACTTTTCGAAGGTTTTGATACATCTTAGTACCCCCTGGATGTATCGTATACTTCGATGAGTGAGCCTCTATCAGGATCAACCTTCTGATCTCTGCGTCATCAGGAACACCTATCCTACCTCTGAACCTCAACAATCCATCCGAACTCAACCCAAAGTCTGTCTCTATACCCCTCTGTATCTGCCCGACAATATCACTACGCTGCTGATCAACTCGCTGAGCCTGTCGGATTCGATCTACCAGATCTGGTTCCAACTGCAGGCTAGCTATCATAAATCCACTATCAGCGTCAGGCGGGGTCATATCCAAACTGAGGTTCGTAAACTGTTCCAACAGCTCGTGTTCCCTGACCATCATGAATGATATCATCCCGAGATGCTTCCTACTCAATGCATCAGCAACCACATTTGCTTTACCCGGGTGGTATAGGATTTCACAATCATAATCCCTTAACAGCTCGAGCCATCTCCTCTGTCTTATGTTCAGCTCTTTTTTGTGAGAACAGGTACTTAAGGCTCTTATGATCTGTATAAACTTGAAATCTCTCATCATAAAGGTAGTGGCGCCATATCTTCAGCGTAAACACCACCGCTGCCAACTCCAAGTCATGGGTCGGATAGTTCCTCTCATGATCCTTTAACTGCCTTGATCCATAGGCTACTACCTTCCCATCCTGCATCAATACACAGCCCAGTCCCAGATGTGAAGCATCAGTTTACATCGAGAAACCCCCTGAGCTGGTAGGAATAGTGAGGATCGGAGCTGTGGTTAATCTCCTTTTCAACTCCTCAAAACTTTCTTCACACTTTTTGTCCCACACAAACTCTACATTCTTTCTTGTGAGGCGTGTCAAAGGAGCAGCTAACCTCGAAAATCCCTCTACAAACCTTCGGTAATACCCAGCTAAACCCAGGAAACTTCTGATCTCTGTCACTGTCTGGGGTCTCTGCCACTGAACTACGACCTCAATCTTAGATGGGTCTACTGACACTCCATCTTTTGATACTATATGACCCAGAAAAGAGATCTGTTCCATCGCACTTATTGAGTTTAGCGTACAACTTCTTCTCTCGAAGGGTCTGTAGCACTATCCTTAGATGCCTCTCATGCTCCTCTCTAGACCTTGAATACACCAGTATATCATCAATAAACACGATCACAAATTGATCCAAATACTGGTGGAATACCTCATTCATCAACGACATAAAAGCTGCGAGAGCATTCGTCAACCCGAATGGCATAACCATAAACTCATAATGTCCATACCGGGTGCGAAAAGCTGTCTTGGGTACATCTCCACCTCGTATCTTCAACTGATGGTACCCTGATCTCAGATCTATCTTGGAAAAGACCTGTGCTCCTTTAAGTTGATCTAACAAATTGTCGATGCGTGGGAGGGGATACTTATTCTTGATGGTGGCCTTATTCAACAACCGGTAATCTATACACAGTCGGAGGCTTCCATCCTTCTTCCTTACAAACAGAACCGATGCTCCCCAAGGTGAGACGCTCGGTCTGATGAATCCCTTCTCCAGCAACTCTTGTAATTGTTTCCTTAACTCTTCCAACTCGACTTGAGCCATTCTGTACGGTGGCTTGGACATCGGCTCTGTACCAGGTGCCAAATCTATACCAAACTCCATCTCCCTATCTGGAGGTAACCCTGGTAACTCATCCGAAAAGACATCTGAAAATTCCCTAACCACTGGTATGTCTTCCAATTTCGGACGTGCCTTATCCGTCTCAATCACAAAAGTGATGAATCCTTCACATTATTCTTTCCACCATTAGTATCATAAATCATCACATCACATACATAAATGAAATCAAATTTATCTTTCATACATCATGTACCAAGATTGTACTCATCACACTTATAATAATCATGTTCTTTAATTTCATTTCACAAAATTAACTACAAGATTGTCTATCTTTGGAAACATCAAAGTTTTTGCATGACAATCCATAATAACATGATTGGCAGCCAACCAATCCATTCCTAGGATCACATCAAAATCACTCATATTTAATAAAATTAAATCGGCTGCCATCTCTTTACCTCCTATCTTTATTTTACAATCCCTATATATATGCTCAGTCAACTGACTATCATTCATAGGGGTAGATACCAACAACATCTTATCAAGCAGCATGGGTTTTACATGCTTCAACAATTTACATGCAAAGGCTGGCGAAATAAAGGAATGCGTGGCACCAGGATCAAATAGTACATAAGCTTCTAAATCAAAGATTTGGATGGTACCTTTTACCACATCCGATGACTGATCTGCAGTATCTTGATCCAGTGCGTGCACTCGTCCTCTGCTTACACCCACTGCTTGCTTCCCCTTTTCCTCAGCTGTAGCCCTCCTCCTCGGAGCAGCTGTACCAACTGGAGCTCTCTCTGGCTCCTTGCCCTTCTGTGGGGCTCTATCTATCATCTCTGGGCAATCTCTGATTATGTGCCCTGGCTTCCCACATCGAAAGCATACTACAGGAGATCCATAGCATGGTCGAGTTCCATGATACCTGCCACACTTGCCACACTGTTCTGTAGTAGGCCGTGGCCCTCCAATCACGATTCCCTTAGCTGGAGCAATAGCCGGATACATAGGAGTATCAACTGTCCTCTCCCGGATCTCATCAATTCTCGACCTCTTTCCAAAGAATCTCTTGCTTCCTTTATAGCTGAAGCCTCTATCCATTATAGGTCTCTTCTTATCTCTGTCCCTCATCTTACCAACCTTTCCAAACTCTGAGGTGATTCTATCAACATCTTGTTCACATAATTGTGCCCTGCGCACTGCCTCCTCATAGGTCAGTATATCCAGAGGAACCAATCTAGACCTGATGGTCGGTCTCAATCCATCCATAAACTTCTGGATCTTCTCGACCTCATTACCCATCGTGTGGGGATCATATCTGCCTAGGGATATAAAAGCAGTCTCATACTCATCCACAGTCCTGCTCCCTTGGGTCAGTCCTAAAAATGTAATCTTTAGCTTCCGTTGTGCGGTATCCAAGACATACTGTCTTCGAAAGGCCTCTAGAAATACATCCCAGCTGATCTCAGTATGTCGGGCTTTCAAAATAGGCCTGGTGGACTTCCACCAATGTTCTGCTGATCCCTTCAGCATAAAAGCGGCAAATGCTACCATCTCGGTAGTAATGCACTCAAAGAACCCATATAATTTCTCGATCTCATTGATCCAATCTTCAGCCGCTACTGGGTCCTTTATTCCACTGAAAGACGACGGTCCAAACTTTTGAAACTGCCGCAGTCTATCCAAATCATATCCATATCCCCAGCCTCTACTGCCTGGCATAGCAACGGCGTAGGCACATCCTGTGTGGGTGGGGTATCTGTCGTCTGTGGCCTCTGGGCTTCCCTTGCCCGTGCCTCGGGAGCTGCTGCCTGCTCGGCATCACCTTGTGTAGTGGGACTCTGTCTACTGCCAACTTCAGATAAAGATTGGGTGACCAACTCCATAATCATCTCAATGCTCTGCTCAATCCTTACGAAGCGAGCCTCAGTACTCTCGGGTCTCTCCTCTGGACCCTGTGGAGCGTGCTCAACATCGGCCTCCACCTCAATATCCTCTTGAGCCTCGTGTGTTTTCGGCTCAACTCGACCCCCAGGCCTACCTCTACGGCCTCGAGCCTGTGCTCTCATCCCTCTACTGCGACTGGTATTAGGCATACTTATTCAATTCCCTACATTCACAACCAATTACTTAGTCAACCCATCGACACACACAATTTGTATCTAAACAAGCACAGTAACTTGGGGATGTAATTTTTCACTTATTAAGTATTTTAGACACGACACACGTCAAACCAACTCGAGCTCTGATACCAACTTCTATCAAGACCCTCAACTTACCAAAATACGTACAAATTTTTTGCATTTTTATGCATCAATCTTTAATCATCCTTCCTCGATCGTGAACAACCACACTCATAACAGTTGGGCTGTGTGTCGACGTCTAACTCACTCCACCATACCAATTCAATTTGAAACATTATTTATGAGTAAACACTTGTATAAATGTATATATATATATCAGAGTTGTTACATGTGTTTACATTGTTTTACATCCCTAGTAGTTACATACAAAATGCTATTGTGCTATGTCTAGTTTAGATACAAAATAATCCAAGTGTGTATACCTTTAGTGATGGGATGCAGCGGATTACCAAAAGGGAAACGCCTCCAGTCACGCTCACTCTATACTCAAATCTCTGTAAAGAGGGGGAAAATAAGGGGGGTGAGCAAACCACACGCTCAGTAAGGCAATCATGCGAACAGGTAGATACTGCACTATCTACGTGATCGTGATGCCATGCTCAAAAGCATTTAATTCATTATTTGTCTCAAAACATGAGTGTATGATTGTGTTAATGGTATGTAAAGTGTGAGATCTGAGAATTTTAGATATATTTTAATGATGTAATAAGAATTTGAAGTGTAATTTATTGAGCTAAGTGAATTATGGGAATGATAATTGGAGATTTATATGTTAAGTGTTAAAATAAGTGTGAAGTTATGAGGACAGATCGATCTGGGAGAAGGAGAGATCGATCTGGTGAGTTAAAAATGACAAAGAAGGAGGAATTTGAGGAGCAGATCGATCTCCAATGGAAGAGGATCGATCTCCTTATAATTCTGTTTGAGAGAAGATCGATCTCATGAAGAAGAGATCGATCTCCAAATAATTCTATTTGGGAGAAGATCGATCTCCTCAAGGAGCAGATCGATCTCATAAAGCCATAAAGAGATCGATCTCACCCCTCGACAGATCGATCTCCTAGGCATAAATTGCCCCAAATCGTCCCAAAAATTCAAATGAAGATCGATCTCATCAAGAGCCAGATCGATCTCCTACCCTCAGCCTATATAAGGAACCCCTATTTTTCTCCTGTAATTTCACTTTCTCTCTCTTTCAACCCCCATTTTTACCGAAACCTAGCTTTCTCACTCATCCAAAGCACCCATTTTCGGCCAAATCAGAAGTTATGGCAAGAAGGAAAGTTGTTCCTCATCAAAGGGAGAACAACATACTTGGAAATCGAAAGACGGATCGAATCGAGGCAAGAGATAAGCTCTCCACAAGTTTTGGGTAATTTTTAAACTTCGATCCTTATGTCTGAGATGATTTTGATGATAATGGTTGTTGGCATTGTGTTGAAATAGCTGAAAAATGATTAGGGATTGATGAAATTGCAATGTGGTGGGAGTGATAATGATATTTAGCAATTTTGAGAATTTGAGCTATAAATAGAAATTTAGACAATGTGATGTATTAGCATAGATATTGTGGCATAGGAAATGTAGAACATTGAGATGTTGTGAATGAGAGTGTAGTTTGGGGTAGAGTTATGAGAATCAAGAGATTTGAGGTGTTATGAGCAATTATGCTCGATTTTGAGAATTGAGGTTGATGAGATAATTGAGTATTGATGTTTTAACATCGTTTGGACAGCTCGGGAGTTCCAGAGTGGAATGCGAGGCTAGTCCATGATACGGGGGAAACGATTGCACTATACGAGGTGCAAAGAGGTAAAGGAAACTAAACCATTTGTGTATGTGATTTGCGAATTATTATAGCATGAATTGTGATTTATAAAACAAGCATGTTGAGTGTTGTGTTGTGATACAATTGCACACGATTTTTATAGCCGGTTGGAACCCAATGTTTTTATGAGTTTATAACTAGGCTCTACGTTAAGGCAAAATTGAGATTTGAGAAATGTGTGCGTGTTTTATCGGTTGGGACTCAGTTTCAATATGTTTTGTGTTGAGAACAAAACGGTTTTCAAATGAGTTTTATGAGAGAAAAATCACTATGAGTTCTACGTGAAGGCAAACTAGTCTTATGTGATTAAGACTTAGGTGTGTAATTCTGAGTACACACCGGGCATTGCTCTGGTAGCATATAAGCCCGATTCTTCTCCGTTCTGGTAACGTGAGAAACCCTATTTGGTGGCCGTTGCCAGGTGAGAAACCCTATTTGGTGGCCGTTGCCAGGTGAGAACCCCATTTGGTGGCCGTTGCCACATGAGAAACCCCATTTGGTGGCCGTTGCCACGTGAGAAACCCTATTTGGTGGCCGTTGCCACGTAAGAACCCTAATTGGTGGCCGTTGCCACGTGAAACCCTATCCTGTGGCTGTGCCACGTGCAAATTTAACTTAGTGGCTATGCCACGTGTGCTTAGTGGCTGTGCCACGTGTGAAGTTAAATCAGTGGCTATGCCACGTGTGTTTAGTGGCTATGCCACGCGTAAATTTAAATCAGTGGCTATGCCACGTGTGTTTAGTGGCTATGCCACGTGTAAATTTAAATCAGTGGCTATGCCACGTGTGTTTAGTGGCTGCGCCACGTGCATTACTATTTCAGTGATTTTATCACGTTCATTGAGAAAGCGTTTATCGCATTATTTTCACATGCTTTGTTATTGCTCTAGACTGAGCCTTTTTACTTCATGTTTTCACATGATTTGAGACATGAGAATGTCGTTTTGAGTACTTTCATGCTATGGTTTTCAAATGAGATTAATGAGTTTCACATACAAATAAATATTTTGTGATGTGCATTTTGGTTTATGAAATGAGTCCCTTACCCCCTTTACTGAGCGATTTAGAAGCTCACCTTGTTTTCTTTTCCCCCAGATTTCTTCAAGTGAAAAGGGTTTTCCTGCGACGTACGGAGTAGTGGCTAGTGGAGGACTTGAGCTCCAGGCTATATATTGTATTTTGAGGTATCTTTTATCTTTTCATGTACCCAGACAATTACTGTAATTGCAGACACTTGATGTATAACATTGTATGGGATGTATTAGGATTAATTAACTTGAGATGGATTAATGTATTTGATATGATATATAATTTCTAGTGATGAGATCCTGAGGTACGATAAATACGATGATGTATGAAACTGCACAGGAATGCACTCTTAATTGAGAATTAATGAGTAAAAAGTTTTAAATTAACCCTATTTTTCGCGTTTTCGAGGCGTGACAGAGTTTTCTTGGTATCAGAGCTTAGGGTGTCTAGTACTGTCAGTATTGGTTAAGTGAAATAGAATACATCCCAAGTGTCTGTAATAGTCTGGTCATGAACTGAAATTGAGGATTGAGATTTCAATCGATTCTGATATGTTCACGCAGGAGACGAGTTAAGATAGAGAATGAGTGGACGACGAGGTCGTTCGAGGAGGCAGGCAGAGTCCCCTCCGCCACCTATCCCACAACCAGAGAGTCCTAACTCTCGATTTAATCGGATTGAGACCGATGTGAGGCAAGGTTTTGAGCAGATGGCAGCGTTATTCGCGCAACACTTTGGAGTTAATGCATCGGGTACTACTCCTACACCACCACAAGGACCTCCCATACCCCCAATACCTCCCATCACTCAGCCTGATGATAGAAGTATGGTCCGACTGAAGGCTTTTCTAAAGATGAATCCGCCCGCATTTAAGGGAAAGAAGGATCCTACAGAGGCTGAGGAGTGGCTGACGGAGTTGAGAATTATATTTGATTATCTGGGGTGCACCGATGCTGAGAGGGTCAGTATGAGTATCTATATGTTGAACAGGGGAGCTCGAGATTGGTGGGGTACTATCCAGGGTATTCTGATGTCCCGCCAGGATGTGATTGGTTGAGAAGAGTTTCAGACAGCCTTTAGGACCCAATATGTACCACGAGCCGCCCAGAGAAAGAAACAAGCTGAGTTTTTGAGTTTGGTACAGGGTGACATGTCTGTGGATGACTATGAGAACCAATTCACAGCACTATTGAGATATTACCCAGAGACCTTTAAGAATGAAAAGCTCCACACAGAGAAATTTGTGTATGGATTGAAGCCCATCATCAGAGATAGATTGATAGGGCTATGTATTACTGAGTTTGGAGATGCTCTGAGACGAGCACAAGAGATTGAAAGAGGAATTGAAATGGTACAATCCCAGAATGAGCTCAGAGCGGTGAATAGAGATAAGGGCAAGAGGCCAGCGATTTTCCAAACAGAGGCTCGGAGAGGTTCCTTCAGAAGAGGAAGGATTGAGGTACAGAAGGACAGATTAGAGAGACCCAGAGGTTACCCTAACATTAGAGAGACCCCTCGAGATGTCAGGCCAGAGACAAGGTTTTACAGAAATTGTGGCTGAATGCATGAGGGAAGTTGCACTGGGTCGATCCATGGATGTTTTAGATGTGGAGACATGGGTCACATGGTGAAGGATTGCCCTCAACCTCAGAAACCACATGTCTTGGAGCCCACTAGACAACAGCCTCAGAGAGTGAATCCCCCGAGACGGGCCACTGCTGCAGAGAAAGGAAAGAGACCTGTTACCCAGGGACGTGTGTTTGCCCTAGATAAGGAGACTGCTGACACTTCTGCAGAAACTATAAGAGGTACACTCTCTGTCTGTAATCATAAGGCTCATGTGTTAATTGATTCAGGATCCACGCATTCGTTTATTTCTGAGCACTTTGCATGTAGATTAAACTTGAAGTTTGCACCTCTAGAATATATACTACATGTAAATACCCCTATGCGTGAATCCCAGAGAACTGAGTTAATCTGTAGAGGATGTGAGATAAAGGTGGGAGATAGAGGGATGTTAGCAGATCTAATCATGTTGAATATACATGGGTTTGATGTAATTTTGGGAATGGATTGGTTGGCAGCCAATCGAGTGAGCTTAGATTGCTACACTAAGGTTGTAACTTTCTCCCTACCTTAACCTTACAGTGTACGATTGAGATATTGAGGAAATGAATATGTGGAATTCTAGTAAGTAATTTGAGAATTTTGATATTATTTTGGAGAATATTAAATATGATTGTTCATGTGAAGGTTATGAGACACTCATCTCAGACGATGAGCGGGAACATCCGAGGATTGAGGATATACCTGTGGTGTGTGAATTTCTGGATATTTTTCCAGATGAGTTACCAGGTTTACCACCAGAGAGAGAGCTGGAGTTTACCATTGATTTGGTACCAGATACTCAGTCGATCTCTAAACCTCCCTACAGGATGGCATTAGTGGAACTTGAGGAATTGAAGAAACAACTACAGGAGTTATTGGATCAAGGGTTCATTAGGCCTAGTGTTTCACCGTGGGGAGCACCGGTTTTATTTGTCAAGAAGAAGGATGGTAGTCTCAGCTTATGCGTAGACTATCGGTTGTTGAATAAAGCCACGGTGAAGAATAAATACCCATTGCCCAGGATTGATGATCTCTCGATCAACTCAGAGGGGCCTCAGTCTTTTCTAAGATTGATCTGAGATCAGGCTATCACCAATTGAGGATCAAGGAAGAAGATATTCCAAAGACGGCCTTCAGGATGAGGTATGGCCATTATGAATTTTTGGTGATGTCCTTTGGATTGACGAACGCCCCTGCAACATTTATGAGATTGATGAACGAGGTGTTCAGAGACTATCTGGATAAATTTGTGATAGTCTTTATTGATGATATCTTGGTGTACTCTCGATCGTATGAGGAGCATGCACAGCATTTGTGGTTAGTACTACAGATACTCCGAGATAAGCAATTATATGGAAAGCTTAGTAAGTGTGAGTTTTGGCTGGATCGGATAGCTTTCCTTGGTCATATAGTCTCAGAGGAAGGAGTATCAGTGGACCCAAGCAAGGTAGAGGCTGTGCTTAATTGGGAGAGACCGAGGACGGTTACTGAGGTATGAAGCTTCCTTGGTTTGGCAGGGTATTACAGAAGATTTGTGGAAGGATTTTCCCGGATTGTATCCCCTTTGACTAAGCTCACGCGCAAAGAGACTCCATTTATATGGACTGATCAATGTGAGCTCAGTTTTCAAGAATTAAAGAGGAGGTTGACAGCGGGACCTGTGTTAACTATTCCTGAGGGATCAGGAGGATTCTCGGTGTATAGTGATGCATCTCATCAAGGATTGAGGTGTGTGCTTATGCAGCACGGAAGAGTGGTCGCATATGGATCGCGACAGCTGAAAGACCATGAGCGGAATTACCCCACGCATGATTTGGAGTTAGCCGCTGTGGTATTTGCTTTGAAGATCTGGCGACACTACTTATATGGGGAAAGATTCCAGATCTTCACTGATCACAAGAGTTTGAGATATCTCTTTGATCAGAAAGGGTTAAACATGAGACAAAGGAGATGGATGGAACTCCTTAAGGATTATGACTGCGAGATTCTATATCATTCGGGTAAGGCGAATGTAGTTGCTGATGCCCTGAGCAGGAAGAGTACGATATCTACTATGATGATCAGGGAATGGAATTTACTGGAGCAGTTTGTCGAACTTCGGATCAGACTTAAAGAGATAGAGACTGGATTTGTGGCTAGCTTGCGAATAGAGCCCAGGATCATGGATCAGATTAGAACTGGGCAGCGCAGTGATCAGAGATTGATAGATATGATTAGCCAAGCTGAACAGAGTTCGCAGTCGGATCTCACAATCAGTGAGGATGGATTGTTGAGATTCAGAGGACGGATTTGTGTACCGGACGATGATACCCTGAAGAGACAGATACTGAGAGAATCCCACTGCTCACGATACACCATGCACCCAGGGAGTACTAAGATGTACCGAGACTTGAGAAAGGTGTATTGGTGGAGTGGTATGAAGCGAGACGTGGCAGAGTATGTGGCCAGGTGTTTAGTATGCCAGCAAATGAAAGCTGAGCATCGGAAGCCCGGAGGACTACTACAACCCTTACCTGTACCTACATGGAAATGGGAGCATGTCACTATGGACTTTATTATGGGTTTACCGAGGACCCAAAGAGGTCGTGACGCTATATGGGTTATAGTGGATAGACTGACCAAGAGTGCCCACTTCCTTGCCATCAAGAGCACAGATACTGCGGATGCCATAGCTGAGCTGTATGTCAGCAAGATAGCTAGATTACATGGGGCTCCAGTGAGTATTACTTCTGATAGAGATTCTCGATTTACTTCTAGATTTTGGACCCAATTTCAGGAGTCCATGGGATCTCGATTGAGTTTCAGTACCGCCTATCATCCTCAGACAGATGGTCAGTCAGAGAGGACTATTCAGACGCTGGAGGATATGTTGAGGGCGTGTACGATGGATTTTAAGGGATCATGGGATGATTACCTGCCCCTAGCAGAGTTTGCATACAATAACAGCTATCATGCGAGTATTGGAATGGCACCTTTTGATGCTCTATATGGTAGGAGGTGTAGATCCCCTGTAGCTTGGGAAGAAGTCGGTAACAGAAAGATAAATGCTCTCGAGCTTGTTGAGCAAGCCGTACAGAGTGTGAAACTCATATGTGAGAGGTTACGGGTTGCACAAAGTAGATAGAAAAGCTACGCGGATGTGCGTAGACGGCCACTCTAGTTTGAGGTTGGTGATGCAGTATTTCTGAAAATATCACCGAGTAAGGCTATCATGCGATTTGGGAAGAAAGAAAAATTGAGTCCTCGATACGTAGGACCATTCGAGATTCTTGAGAGAGTGGGAGAGGTAGCTTACAGATTAGCATTACCCCCACAGATGTCCGGAATACACAATGTTTTTCATGTGTCTATGTTGAGGAAGTACCACCCGGACCCTTCTCATGTCATAGAGTATGACGAGATGGACATTCAAGAGGATATGAGCTACACTGAGGAACCCATCCAGATTTTCGATAGAAAGGAGAAGGTACTGAGAACCAAGAGCATCCCATTAGTGAAAGTTTTGTGGATACATCACTCAAGGGAAGAGGCAACGTGGGAACTAGAGAACCTCATGAAGGAGAAATACCCTCATCTATTCGAATAGTTGAGTTGAATTTGGAGGACCAAATTCTATTTAAGGTGGGGAGGATGTGAGATCTGAGAATTTTAGATATATTTTAATGATGTAATAAGAATTTGAAGTGTAATTTATTGAGCTAAGTGAATTGTGGGAATGATAATTGGAGATTTATATGTAAAGTGTTAAAATAAGTGTGAAGTTATGAGGACAGATCGATCTGGGAGAAGGAGAGATCGATCTGGTGAGTTAAAAATGACAAGGAATGAGGAATTTGAGGAGCAGATCGATCTCCAATGGAAGAGGATCGATCTCCTTCTAATTCTGTTTGAGAGAAGATCGATCTCATGAGGAAGAGATCGATCTCCAAATGATTCTGTTTGGGAGAAGATCGATCTCCTCAAGGAGCAGATCGATCTCATAAAGCCATAAAGAGATCGATCTCACCCCTCGACAGATCGATCTCCTAGGCATAAATTGCCCCAAATCGTCCCAAAAATTCAAATGCAGATCGATCTCATCAAGAGCCAGATCGATCTCTTACCCTCAGCCTATATAAGGAACCCCTGTTTTTCTCCTGCAATCTCACTTTCTCTCTCTTCCAACCCCCATTTTTATCGAAACCTAGCTTTCTCACTCATCCAAAGCACCCATTTCCGGCCAAATCAGAAGTTGTGGCAAGAAGGAAAGTTGTTCCTCATCAAAGGGAGAACAACATACTTGGAAATCGAAAGACGGATCGAATCGAGGCAAGCGATAAGCTCTCCACAAGTTTTGGGTAATTTCTAAACTTCGATCCTTATGTCTGAGATGATTTTGATGATAATGGTTGTTGGCATTGTGTTGAAATAGCTGAAAAATGATTAGGGATTGATGAAATTGCAATGTGGTTTGAGTGATAATGATATTTAGCAATTTTGGGAATTTGAGCTATAAATAGAAATTTAGACAATGTGGTGTATTAGCATAGATATTGTGGCATAGGAAATGTAGAACATTGAGATGTTGTGAATGAGAGTGTAGTTTGGGGTAGAGTTACGAGAATCAAGAGATTTGAGGTGTTATGAGCAATTATGCTTGATTTTGAGAATTGAGGTTGATGAGATAATTGAGTATTGATGTTTTAACATCGTTTCGACAGCTCCGGAGTTCCAGAGTGGAATGCGAGGCTAGTCCGTGATACGGGGGAAACGATTGCACTATACGAGGTGCAAAGAGGTAAGGGAAACTAAACCATTTGTCTATGTGATTTGCGAACTATTATAGCATGAATTGTGATTTATAAAACAAGCATGTTGAGTGTTGTGTTGTGATACAATTGCACACGATTTTTATAGCCGGTTGGAGCCCAATGTTTTTATGAGATTATAACTGGGCTCTACGTTAAGGCAATATTGAGATTTGAGAAATGTGTGCGTGTTTTGCCGGTTGGGACTAGGTTTCAATATGTTTTGTGTTGAGTACAAAACGGTTTTCAAATGAGTTTTATGAGAGAAAAACCACTATGAGTTCTACGTGAAGGCAAACTAGTCTTATGTGATTAAGACTTAGGTGTGTAATTCTGAGTACACACCGGGCATTGCTCTGGTAGCATGTAAGCCCGATTCTTCTCCGTTCTGGTAACGTGAGAAACCCTATTTGGTGGCCGTTGCCACGTGAGAAACCCTATTTGGTGGCCGTTGCCACGTGAGAAACCCCATTTGGTGACCGTTGTCACGTGAGAAACCCTATTTGGTGGCCGTTGCCACGTGAGAACCCTAATTGGTGTCCGTTGCCACGTGAAACCCTATCCTGTGGCTGTGCCACGTGCAAATTTAACTCAGTGGCTATGCCACGTGTGCTTAGTGGCTGTGCCACGTGTGAAGTTAAATCAGTGGCTATGCCACGTGTGTTTAGTGGCTATGCCACGTGTAAATTTAAATTAGTGGCTATGCCACGTGTGTTTAGTGGCTGCGCCACGTGCATTACTATTTCAGTGATTTTATCACGTTCATTGAGAAAGCGTTTATCGCATTATTTTCACATGCTTTGTTATTGCTCTAGACTGAGCCTTTTTACTTCATGTTTTCACATGATTTGAGACATGAGAATGTCGTTTTGAGTACTTTCATGCTATGGTTTTCAAATGAGATTAATGAGTTTCACATACAAATAAATATTTTGTGATGTGCATTTTGGTTTATGAAATGAGTCCCTTACCCCCTTTACTGAGCGATTTAGAAGCTCACCCTGTTTTCTTTCCCCCCAGATTTCTTCAAGTGAAAAGGGTTTTCCTGCGACGTACGGAGTAGTGGCTAGTGGAGGACTTGAGCTCCAGGCCATATATTGTATTTTGAGGTATCTTTTATCTTTTCATGTACCCAGACAATTACTGTAATTGCAGACACTTGATGTATAACATTGTATGGGATGTATTAGGATTAATTAACTTGAGATGGATTAATGTATTTGATATGATATATAATTTCTAGTGATGAATCCTGAGGTACGATAAATACGATGATGTATGACACTGCACAGGAATGCACTCTTAATTGAGAATTAATGAGTAAAAAGTTTTAAATTAGCCCTATTTTCCGCGTTTCCTGGGCGTGACATAAAGCATTCATGCTATTAAAATCAAGTGCACATTTCAACTCAAAGCATGGTATAAATCATCATACATAATTCACAATAAAAGCATGGCATTACCCATCATGCATTTTCACAATAAAGCATGGCATTAAACATCATGCATCCGTGCACTTTAAAAACCATTAACAAATCAATTTCAACACTGGTCAGGTCTCGGCCCATCTCTCGGACTTTTCTGACCCACAAATCATTTTCAAACATGGATTTATTCTCAAATAGCAGTAGACATGTGAGATAGGCAGTTCTACAACAGGTAATAACCTCAAGGCCTATGTACATAACCTGTGATACCGGCTACACGGATCAGGTGTGCGGGATATCACCACTATCTGCTTTCACACGGGAGGTGGGTCAAATCCTACCCGCCGGTCCATAGCAGATCTCGTCCGAAGACGGCACATCCCAACTCAACACGGTACAGTGTACTCCATGCTACATGCACGGTACAACGTACTCCGTGGACCCAATCAACACATCATATCACGCCACATCTCAAACGCACGTGTGAGCCTATTTAATCAGTACGACCTCTTGTCTACCCGAAGCTCCTAACACGGCTAATTAATCATGTCAAAATAATGCACGTGTGAGCCTATTTAATCGATGTGACACCCAATCTACTCGAAGCTCCAAACACGGTAAGATGCAAGGTGGGCATCCAGTGCGAGACAAACTCTAAGCACAATGCCAAAACAATTATGAAATCCATGTGAAAACTAGTGCCTCTTGCACTCATGTGTGTAAAACACGTCAAATCTCATGCTAGTCATACTCTAGCACGCTTTCATACTCACGAAATCATGTAGGTGACTCAAAACTTTGCAAAGTATGGTTAACAAAACCAAAACACACTCATTTCTTTTGCAAATCATTTCAATGTTAGCCAACCTACCAATCATTTGCTAAAAAGCAATAAAACATGATTTTCAAAGCAATATGCTTTTGTTTTCATGCACATTTTTCAAACTCCCAACTTTTGCCCTTCAATCACCCAACATCATTTCCTAATCTCATGCATTCTAACAAAACATTTAAGTGCCCAAATTGTGTATAGATATCTCCAAGAGTCCACAGAATTCCCTTACCTCGATTTACTTGGTGTGACTCCTTTCCTTTTAGCTTCTCACGCTCTTGGCTCATCTCGCCTCGGCATATCCTCGGAAGCTGCGATTCATTCATTCAATCAATTGAGTTAATGTTTTTAACCCATAATTGACCTCACTAGTCAATATTATTCACTTATGCATTTAACCAATGCCTTAATCCACATTTTACCCCTTTTAGGTAAATCTTACAATTCATCCACCAACAACATCTTAAAATCATGCCAATAACACTATTGTCACCTCTAGACATCCCATTTCTCATTAATCTCCATCAATTCCACTTTCTCACACTAAATCATTTCTAGGTTAACATCATTCCAATGTATTTTAGTTAGTTTCTAACCATCCACACTCATGCCAACAACTCCAAAATCACTTAAATAAACAATGTACCATAGTTGGAGTGTTAGAATCTTACCAAATTTGATTTCTCTTCTTGCTCCAAATGGCAATGCCCTTAACTCCTTCAATACCAACAATGGAAAAATGCCTTCCAACTATGTTGTTCTTCCCTTTGATAGGAACAACTTTCCCTCAAATGGTCTCTCTTCAAACCTCACTAAAAATGGCTGATTTTAGAGAGAGAAATTAGGTTTTTGAGTTGAAAGTGGAAGGTTAGTGTTTTTCTCGAAATTTTCTGATTTTCAGCACTCTTTATATAGAAATAGCCTGAGGAAATCGATCTGGTCCAAGAGGAGATCGATCTGGTCCCCTTAAATCCCTCTTTTTTCACGGCATTTTAAGCATGAGATCGATCTGTCGAAGCATGAGATCGATCTGCTCCCAAACAGAGAGCTAAGGAGATCGATCTAGGTGCTTGGGGATCGATCTTTTCACTACAGAATGCTTAGGAGATCGATCTGGCTCCATTGGAGATCAATCTGCTCTATTCCTTTGCCCAAATAAGAGCATTCTGGCTCTTCCAGATCGATCTGCCCTTCACAATTTCCAGATTTTCTGCAGTTCTTCTGCAGCAACAATTACCAAACATCCTTAGTTTGCTACCATGATCCTTTTCTCATCCATTCATTTCTTAGACTTAAAAATGGCATCCATCTTCACTTCATACACATTAAAACTTGTGTAGAATCTTTGTATGACCAATGGTACTTAGCATAAACAAATGGAAGTGCATACTCATGCAAATCTTCATTCCATTTACCACATTACTCATAATCCATTCTATTCATATTCTCCACATGTTTAAGTCTATTTCCTTACATTCATACATAATGTAACTTGTATGTACAATCACAACTCTTATTACAAGTGTGTACATTAACTTATGGACTTACATCACATATACTTCACTTATGAATTCATAGTACAACTCTATTTACATTTCTATGTACATATATACCATTATACACATACGAGGTCTCACAACCAAATCAATTGCTAAAAAGCAATAAAACATGATTTTCAAAGCAATATGCTTTTGTTTTCATGCACATTTCCCAAACACCCAACTTTTGCCCTTCAATCACCCAATTTCATTTCCTAATATCTCATGCAATCTAGCAAAGCATTTAAGCGCCCAAATTACGCACAGATATCTCTAAGAGTCCACACAATTCCTTTACCTCGATTTACTTGGTGTGACTCTTTTTCCTCTTAGCTTCTCACGCTCTTGGCTCAACTCACTCCGACGTATCCTCGGAAGCTGCAATTTATTCATCATACGTTCAAGTTAGTACTGCTAACTCTCATTCAACTATATATATTCCACCCAATGCCTTAAACACTCATCTTACCCCTTTTGGGTAAGCCTCTCTATTCTTTCCATATTATTATCTTAAAATTATCTCCTCAACACCATTATCATCACAAGATATCTCAATCATCATTTATTCCACCACATTTCACTTCTCACACTAACCCATTTCTAGGTTATATTCATTTCATGGCATTCTATGTAGTTCTACCCACAATGTGCACACCCAAATCAACTTCATAATCATCAACTAGACAAATGTACTTGGATTTGTGCACTAGAAACTTACCTCTTTGGATTTCCTCTTTGCTCCAATTAGAAAGGTTCTTTGTTCCTTCAATCCAACAAATGGGAAAATGCCTCCAAATTATGTTGTTCTTCTCCTTGATGTGAACAACTTTTCCTCTAATAGTCTTCCCTCAAATCTCCTTGAAAATGGTTGGATTTAGAGAGAGAAAACTAGGTTTTGGGTTGGAAAGGGAAGGATATGGTTTTGTCCTGAAATCTGTAAATTTTCAACGCCCTTTTTATAGAAATAGCTTAAGGAGATCGATCTACACAAGGAGGAGATCGATCTGGTCCCCTTAAATTCCTCTTTTCCACAGCATTTTAAGCATGAGATTGATTTGTCGAAGCTTGAGATTGATCTGCTCCAAACAGAAAGCTAAGGAGATCGATCTGTGTGCTCGAGGATCGATCTTTTCATTACAGAATTTTTTAGGAGATCGATCTGGCTCCATTGGAGATCGATTTGCCCTATTCCTTTGCTCAAATACAAGCATTTTGGCTCATCCAGATCGATCTCTCATCCTATGAGATAGATCTGCCCTACATAATTTCCAGATTTTGCTGCAGTTTCCTGCAGAAACTTATACCAAAATATCCTTAATTTGCTGTCATGGTCATTTTCTCATCCAATCATCTTTGAGACTTGAAAATGGCATCCATTAGTACTTCATACACATTAAAACTCGTGTAGAACCTTTGTATAGCCAATGGTTCATGATATAAACCAAATGGAAGTGCACAACTTATGCAAATCTTCCTTCCATTTTACCACATTACTCATATTCTATTCTATTCACATTTTTCACATGTTTAAGTCCATTTCTTTATACTCATTCAAAATGTAACTTGTACATACAATCACAACTCTTATTACAAGTGTGTACATAGTCTTATGGACTTACATTACATATACTTCACATTACAAATGTATTATCATACTTATGATTTCATTTACATTTCTATGTACCAATATACAATATACATATATGGGGTCTCACATACATACACATGCTTAATTCAAAATATTAGTAGCTTTCGATTTATATGAAAATCATGCACTCAAACTAATAAATATGAGCTTAAGGTCATTTCGAAATTTGTGCTTATTATATAAAAGGTTTTCCATGCTATAAATATTTATTTGCAGGTAAAGAATATACTTGCTAAAATAGATTGCATCCCTTACCTGACCGAGGCTGAGATAGCACTAAATTGCCAACTACCGGGTGTGCCTCATTTTGCGAGCTGACATTTCAGGCTGCCAAAAATAGTTTCAATTCTATTAAATGATACTCAAATTCATCCTAATATACTTAAATATACTTCAACCTACGTAAAACTCACTAGATTCGGCCATTTTGTCGATTTCCCCTATTTTCTCGGTTTTACCGATAAAGTCTCGGTTTAAGCTATTTTCAATAGTTTCTTTCCTTCTAATTCCAATTTATTAACCTAATGTCTTACACATTTATTCCAAGCTCCAATTAACAACTCACAACATACCAAATCATCTGATTTTTCACACTTTCACAGTTTCTAGCTAAACCGAGCTATAAACCGAACTTTTCGGTATTAATCTAACATTCCACAACATCAAACTCAACCAAATTTCATCTTTTATTCAACCTATCAAGGCTAGCCGAACCTATATATACCCCTAGAGAAGTTTTCTTCTAATTCTACTTAAGCAAAAACTATCAAAATTCATCAAACATCAACATATCTACCCATCATCAACTTCCAACAACTTTACCTAGGGTTTGACCAAGTATGACCCAAAATTCAGCCCTCAAAAATGACCCTCAATTGTAGATCAACATATATACTACTTAGAATCATCAAAAACAACGACAAAAATCAACCAAAAACTCATAAAATCAAGTTTTCTTCTTACCCAGAAACAGGGCAAATTCGGCCCATGTCCTTCTCACTAATTTTTCACCTAGCAAATGAGCTTTTTTGGAGTTGAATTTTTTATATGTTGTATATGACTTAAGGGGGAAGGTTTTATCCTTCTTGGACTAACTCCAAAAGTGGACGAAAGGTGGCTGAAAAAATTACACAATGAATCTCTGAAGAAAACACGTATGGCATAAAGAGGGAAGGGGTTCTCTCGGGTCTTAAGTCGGCTGGGGTTGGTCTATCCCTTTCCAGAAAGGGCATGAGGTCTATTATTATTCTGAAAAATTTGGGGGTCAAAGTATTTCTGGAAGGTCATCAAATTCAACCATTTTGTAAAGTCAGCAGAATTCTGGGCCTGGCAGCCTGCTGCCCTATTTTCATAAATTCCACAAAAACTATTGCCAACCCATTTTCTTCCAAATTTCCACAATTCATATGTTATACTAGGTCTCTAGTATGTCCCCTAAAAATTTAGGTCTCACTTGTTTAAGAAAATGTTCTCGTTTGAGCCCATTTTGCCCGATTTAGTCATTATAGATTGACATAGCTTAAGGTTTTTGGTTTACTTTAAAAATTAATTCAACTACCGAGCCCTCAAGATTTCCACTCAATTTTCATTCCCCACGTCAATTATGCCTTATACTAATTTTCTTTTTGCAATGTTCTTAATAATCTTGCACAAGGTTGTTCAAGTTAATTTTCTTTTTGCAATGTTCTTCAATGCTTCGATTTATAATTTAGAGGTGTTTGAGGCTATGATGTAACATTAATCGCAAATATTCCCATTAAAAGACACTAAAAGCTAATAATTACTTGCTGCCAAACTTAAGGGGATTGATACATTTTCCCTGGGTATCGATCTTTGAGTGGGAATTAGATTCTAACTTGAGGGGATCAATACCTTACTCATGGGTATCAATCTCTCCTGCAAAAACTCAATGAACTTGTTAGTAGGGGATCAATACCTTCTTTCATGATATTGATCCCTCTTTCATAAATTGTCTAATTTTAAATTAGGGGATCAACACCTTAACCATAGGTGTCGATCCTTAAACATAAGAAAGCATTCCATGTTCTAGGATATTAAAATCTATTTTAAGGGTATTGACCCCTCTTAATTCATGCATTCATTTTTGCCTTTAAAAACACTCCAAATTAATTCTAAAACATTTTTTTAAATCCTAGAAATACCATATTGATTTTTAACACTTGATAACATGCATTTTCATGAAGGAGAATAAATAAAAGTATTTATTTATAACCCTTCAAAAAAAAATAAATAATAAATAAAGTGGAGTATGTCTAATCATCTTAACTTCATTTGTGAAACTTAAAAACATCACTGACAGTGTATTGAATAATTATCCTTTTTATAATTTCATATAAGATTAAATTTTTACAAACTAACCATTAGATTTAACAACCTACTCATATTTATCATACACGTAAATTAATGACTCAATATAATATTTTTATCAATTTAATTGAGAATAATATTTTTCTAATATATATTAATATTTCATTATTTTAAAACAAATAATTAGATATATTTGATTAACTTAAAATTTGACGTGAATGATTTACGAAAATAAAACATAAACATAAAATTCAATAATCAAATTAAAAATATATATAAATCTATAAAAAGATATAAGTGTAATTTTACACGTGTAAGTAAATACCTCTATATTTTTTTTTGGGTTCATGGAGAGGTATAAAGAGGGAAAAAGGGGAATCAAACCTTTGACTTACTCCCCTTAAGAGGAAGCAACAACTATTACGCCAAACCTTGGTTGTTAAATCTCTCTTTATTTATATATATATATATATATATATAATGCATTGACAGTGTATAAACTATATACACTGTCAGTCAACCACGTAACGTCACCTTATTAATGAACAAATATTTTAAAATAAATTTAAAAACTTTATTAATATTTATTTTTAAAGACTTACTTATTTTTTAAATTTACTCATTAATAAAATGTCATTTTATAATTGACTAACAATATATAAATGTTATATACTGTCAATGAATTATACATATTAGTACTACCAATCTGCGACTAAAAGTCAAAATTCCTATTCTAAGGCAATCATTGAAGTACTAAGATGGAATACAATACACGACTACTAAGTTCATATTACTAATAATTATTTTCACTATCACTTTATTTGGTTAATTGAAAATGATTTTCTTAAAATATTTTATTTTTTGAAAATTTTAAAATTTTTCATTGTTTAAATGAGTCAATGAAAAATGAAAAATATTTTTGATCGATTGATTGTTTTTTGAAAAATCCTTTTTCTTTTTCAAATGATACTAACATAACAAATAAAATATTAAATATTATTTATTTATTATTAATTAAGTTATTAATATTAAAAGATAATTACATTTTGAAAATAATAATTAATATTAAAATTTTATATCATTAAACATTTAAAAAAACTATTTATTATTACTTACATTTATACTTTTAAAAGTAATATTACTATTTATATGTAATATTAATAATATATTAATATTTATTTTTAAAATATTAAAAATATTTATACTGTTAAAATAATTATATTTGTACTAAAAATATTTATTTTTTAAATCATAAGAAAGAATTATTTATTTATATTCATTATTAAAATATTAATAAATAAAATATATTTTTTATTAAATTAATATTTTTTATTTTTTATTGAAATAATAATATAATATTGTTTATTATCGAAATATTAAGAATATTTAAAACTAATAATATACAAAACAAAATATTTAAACATTTTAAAATTGAAAGACTTTAATGCTAATATTTTAGTATTTAAAATTTTTAATCTAATTAAATAATAAATATTTTATTTAATTTAATAATATTTTATGTTGATTAAATTAGATCATTATTTAAAAATCATATCCAATAATCTAATATTTAATTTGAATAGAATTATATTTACAAACTTGATACTTACACATAAATAATTATTTTTTTAAAAAAATAATTATTTTATACACCGTCAATTTAGTTTTTTATCCACAAACAAGTTAATAATCCCAAACTTATAGATGCTTCAGCCCATTTAATACTTGCAAATAATTCATTGCAATAGATATGATATATATTCCAGCAAAGTAGACAAGCAACACTACAACTTAGAGCTCATATGCTGGGAATCCGGAACCCAAGGGCTCAATCATGTCAAAGAAAAGGTATGCCATACCCCCAATCCCTTCAAACAGGGAATAGGGTCTATCGCCTCCATGCATCTCTCCCTTGGATATAAGCTTGTGAGCCTGATCAAGCAGAAAGCAAGCAAACGCTTTGGCCCTATATAAGAACTCAACATTCCCTGTTTTACGGTAAAGTGAGAGGAAAACATAAGCATTCCCACTAATGCCATGGCAAATTCCAACTCGCTTCAGCAACCCACGGTTCCTCACCACCTCTGCTGCATCCAATGCTGCTTCCAGAAATTCATCATCTCCAAAGACCTAAAGAACACAAATTCTAATAAATTCAGAGCACACAAATCGTTGCTTGATGCTAATTTTAAATCCTTTGCCAGGAAGTCCTTCAAGAAAGAATCACTTAAAATTGAACTTTAAGTTGATGAATTCCATTCAAGCAATTCGAACAATTGTAAGCAAGTGTAGGAGGCTATGCCTGAGTTCTTTTTCTAGTAGCTACCATATAAATTACAAACCTGAATTACATGCTTTTATGCAAATACACAAACCTCATACTAGGAAAAGCTTTACTCCCAAACACTCCCGATAATTGTTAGAGAAATGCGTATGCAATCACTAGAGGGCATTGGATAATAACACAATATTTGAGCTCATTTTAACATAGATTTCACTAGAGGGCATAAAAAAATTTGCACCAAACTTTGATAAAATTTAATCTTACCCCAGCGGCCTTGATAAGAGTGAGGGCAATCCCAGGAGCTCCATGGCACCAATGCACAAGAACATCCCTCTCTCTATCCTGTCCACTAACAGGGTAGTTCCCACTCGGTACTCGATTCCTAATCATGTATCTAAGAGTGCCTTTTACATCCTGAATCTCATCTGGTTTCAACTCCATGTCCATTAAAACATGCATAATACCTGCCAATCCATGTGCAGCACCCCAATACCTTTCTCCATACCACTCAAACATCAAAGGACTTCCTCCTCCTTTCTTTGCTGCCGCCCTTCCATTCTTGATAATCTCATCAACAACTGCACGCTACATAATGAAAATCCAAAAATTTCACTTCTGATCCACCTTCCTTTAGAGATAAAATATCACTAACATGTATACTTACTGTAACCGTAGAAGGAATAGTCCCTTCACCAAGATGCTTGTTCAAGAACAAGCAAGCCCATAAAAACCCAGCTCTTCCATATAATAACTCGTCAGGAAGATCCCTTGAGAGCTTAATCTGCTCAATAAATCATAGAAATTACGATTTAAAATAAAAAAATATGCCGGCGTAAGGTTCAAAAAATCATCAGTAAAGTACCTGTCTAAACTGGGTTAAGTAGTGATTAAGCAATTCTTGACTTCCAGCATGCTTTGCAGCCACAGCACCAAGAGCACAAACACCCGCTCGACCACATAAAAAGGTTACATCCCTATTTTTACAATATATCAATTAACTAGAATTGACCCAATTTAAGTATTGATTCAACAAAGGAAGAAAGTGATTGGTGTACCGCGAAGACAAGGAAGCGGAGTTGCAAGCATCAACAATGGCTAAGCAAAGGGAGAGATCGTTGGTGTTGTTGGTATGTTGAAAGGATTTGAAGAGTAGGAAAGCGGTGCCGAGAGTGCCACAATAGAGAGTAAAATCCGACACATTTTGCCCAGTTATCCCCCACGTTTCCAGCGTTACCTGCATGAATAACACAAACATTTGGTGAGGTTTTCAGGTCAAAGAAGAATGCACCGAAACAAGAAAGAAAGAAATGGAAAAAGAGAGAACAACGGTTTCTTTGAGATCCAAAGCGGTGCGTTTGAAATGTTGAGAGAGAGAAGAGTCGGGCATGGCGAGGAGTTTCATCAGAGAATCTCCAATTTCTTCTTTGTGTTCCACTGTTTCGCCTAACGAGTCTGGGAATACATTTGTAAAAAAGCGATCCGCCATTTTTTTTGCCTTTACATTTATTTTCTTCAGAATTCGAAAGCTTCAGTCTCATATAGATGATAAGAATGAGAGAGAGAGACACAGGTAGAACTCGGAAGTGCGGTTGCCTTGAATATTTGTCAGAGGTGGAGCAGCGACAAGCAAGCATCTGTCTCCACGTTGCTCAGGTTTTGTTTAAGTGGCAGTAGCAGATTTGAGTATTTGTTTCAGTGGCCGCAGCAGATACGTTGTTAAAAGCAAAACGGAAAATAATAATTAATGCGGTGAGCGTGGATCGAACACGCGACCTTCAGATCTTCAGTCTGACGCTCTCCCAACTGAGCTATCCCCGCACGCACGTGTGTTCGAATCTAATTATATTTACTAAAGCACAATTAACATAATTCATAATTCATATAACCATTTCCTTTTTTTTCCCTTACATAATTGAAAGAATAATATAATTTTTGAGAAAGGTATAGTGTTATCTCAAAGATGTTAATATTCCTTCAAATTTTACTCCTAAGTAGTAGTAGAAAATGAACAGGTTTGCATTAGACTATTTTTGGATTTGGATCGTTTCAAGTTTGAGATCATTTCGAGTTCGAATTTTCTTAGGTTTGGATAATATCAATTTTTGATAAGGTCTGGAATAAAATCAGATAAGGGAATGGTTATATTTGAATATGTGTGAGAACATGTGAAAATATGAAGTGTTTTAAAATGACACGTTAAATGTGTATTTTCAACATTTCAAGAAAACCGAATGTATGAGAAATATGGCTAGGAATTATAAGGATGCTGGATAGTTTTAGATGCTTGTTGGCCTAAGTTACAAATAGGGGAGTTTAAGCTTTGCTTTGAAAATAGAAAGGTTGATGTGGGTAACTTATTATGAGCAACTATCAATATTAAAAATTTTACTCGGGGTAAAGTGTTTTGTTTCCGGATATATTTTCATGGAAGGGGAGGATTATCACAATGTGTTTTAAGCAACATATGCTTATTATAAAGAGATTTAGTTGTGAAATTCCTACTTTCTGGCAAATATCATTATGGTTGATCTGTTGAAGGATGAAGAGGTAATGGAATACTTCTATTACAATCAACAACTATGGATGGAATATGTTGTGACGTCTAGCCCAGCTGGTAGAGCCACTCAACCGTATTGTCCGCTTTGGGTCTGGCCCGTTGGCAGCATGCGTTCGCAGGGCCCGAACCAAGGGCAGCCCTCACGGTTTTCTTTCGCGTCCCCAGGGGATCGAACTCAGGACATGGTCATTGAGAAATCATCCCTGGTGCCAACGGGTCAGACCCAAAGCGGACAATACGGTTGAGTGGCTCTACCAACTGGGCTAGACGTCACAACAGAATATATTGAACTTATAGAGTTCAGGTTCCATGTGGATGTTTGCTCATTAATCAAGTGAGTAACAGAAATGTTTCTTAAGTGCAGAGGTAAAGTTTGAGTAAGAAAACTTGAGAAAAGATCTAAAGCTATCAGAGCATCATCCCAAAAGTTAACTTGTCTTTCATTTGCAATCTGCCATTCGATAATTGATTTCATCGAGGGACTACATTTTATAATACATTTCCATAGAGAAAAAAATGTTGATTTTGCATAAGCATTAAGAATACTAGTATTTAGAAAATATATCTTTTTGAGGACACGATTACACAACGAATTAGGATTAGTATATAAATTCTAAATTATTTTTGAAACTAATTCTTTGTTTAATATGCTCAAGTCTCTTATATCCAGTTCTCCATGTGAAATAGGAAGGCATACATTATTCCAAGGGATCGATGCTTCTTTCCTTTGTGAATTATGTGAACTTCAGAGCAAGTTTTTTTTTTTTTTTTTGAGATTTTTTGTAGTTTTGCTGTGAATGGCATTAAAAAGGTAGACATTTAGTGAATTGGAATAGCATTAAGAGTTGATATAATTAATGTTAATCTACCTACTAAAGAAAGAAGTTCATTATACCATATATTTAACTTATTAGGATACTGTTCTATTATATAATGGAAATAATTTCTTTAAGTTTTTATAGTCAAGGGAAGATAACCTAAGTATTTGTCTCTATCGGAGTAAATGGAAATATTGAAACTATGTGCTCTTGTTTGCTTGGTTTTAGTAAAACATTTGTTATTATTTATTGTTTTTCATGATGCAGTACTATACTGATTTAACTCAGATACAATACATGCATTATAAGAAATAGTACAGTTAATGACATTTATTTAGCAACGTTTTACCAAAAACGTTGCAAAATTCTTTGCCTTCAATATTCCCGTGACATTTATCGTATTTTAAAATAAGTGAACACCTTTAAATTAAAGAAAATAGCGGCGTTTCTTTCTTTAAACGCTGCAAAATTGAATAGAATATAGACTTTATTTCGACGTTTCTAGGGAGAATGCCACTAATATTACATAATTCAAATAAAAAAAATTGAATTAATGTACTTTGGAAAATATGAAATAAGATGTTGGCGTTTATTAGATAAGCGCAGTTATATTCACTTCAGCGTAGTTCGGAGCTCCTCTGACTCCAGTGCAGCACAGTAAAAATGTTTTTAACGCTGTAATTTTAATTTTACTTTCAATTTTTTTTAAAAATTAATATAATATTTTTAATAATTATTTTATCGTCACGCTTATCCCTCCGTCCTCTTCCTCAACCTCAAATCCCCAAACCTATTTCCTAAAATCTCTCGGCGATTCTCTTTCTCAACCCCAAAGTTTCACTCCCAAGCTACAATATCTCTTTCTCTCGTTGATTGAAGGAAATCTCCCTCAACTCAAGTTCACATTTCCATTTTTGCTTTGCTCAACGTCAGTTAACGCTTCAATTTTCTATTGTTAATGTAAGCTTTCATTCTCCACATTTCTGATCCTTTCTGAACCTATTTGTCTAAATTTCCGAGCCTTTAAGCTTCAATGTACATGACTTTGTTTCTATTATTTTGTTAGAATTTAATATATTATCAGATTTTAATACCTTCCTCAGATAGCTGATTTCTGGTTGCTGAGAAATTTCTAGTTTGTTGAATCTTGTTCTGGGGCCAATTTCGATCTTAGGTTGAGTTACGAATTGAGTATGTAAAGGCAGGCGCTAGGCAGCTAATTTTGTTTATGAGGCTATTATTCTTTAATCTTTAGAAAAAGAAATGCTAATATGATGCACTATTTGGCATCAGAACATGTGTTCCATGACATGTTTATGGTGCTTAGACATGATTTCTTGGCAGTTCCAAAGTAAGTCTTTTTGGAAAATGTAAAACGTTTCTATATTTATTTTCCCTCTAAACTCATTAGCATGAATTTTTTCTTTGGCCCTGCATTGAAATTTAGTATTGACTGCGGAAAGGAAGAAAGAAAAAAAAACTTTGTATACTATGGCCCAAGGGTTCGACCTTTCAGAGATTTCTTTTTCCAGTCTTAGTTTCCCCCCAAAATAACTGGCTTAGCTAGCTTAGCTTAATTGCTTGCTTCTCCAATCAGGTAATTATTTATTTGCTTGCTTCTTTTCGATTGTCATTTTTATTCGATTATTTAAATGTGGTGGCAAAATTTTTAATTAGAATTTGTAGACTAGAAATCTTGTGCACCGTGAAACTTGGTAGCTTCTTTGTTCCACTAGCCAAAAAGAAAAAATAGAAGATGTTTGTACATCATAATAGGATTTTCATCATAAAGCCTATATATCTTTGTTTTCCGAAGTTCTGAGTTTGACACACAGCCAATGCTAATTGGCCTTATCATATTTCAGATACTAAAATATTGAAACAGCCTAGTCTGATAATGGGATGTACTTTATTAGCATAACTAAGCTCTTATCAAAGCAGTATAGACTTTAGAATTTGTTTATTTTGTCTTATGCAGATAGGATTGAAGGCTAATAATTATTATTTTGTTATTATCTTATCATGTAATGGAAAAGAATCATTTGCTATAAAGCTGTTGACCACATTCTCAGACCTTGTCGTATGCAGCATACTGTAATACCTATTCAACACCTTGTACTTAGCAAACCTTTATTATTCCTGATTGATCAATGATTCTCTTCATTACTTCAAACTAGATATTTAGGGTGGTTAACCTAGCAAATGTATTGTCTTGTATATCTAGCTATCTCCTTCAAAATATTTTTTGTACCTTGTAAACATCGACTTTCATAAATTCAGATGTTGGTGATACATTGTCTATTCTTTTAGCCTAGAGAGAAATATTATAGCTGGGAACATATATAATTAGAAAGGCTAGGAATAAAGAAATATATTAGCTGAAAGAGACTTTTCCAATCATGTTGATTCTTTGGTTACATGATGATGCCGGCGTTCACCTGACAACAATAGTAAATTCAAGAATAGAGAATGTTTATAAAGAATAGTGCTTTCATTCCACCTGATACTTCAATTCACCACCCCTTACGTCAGCTATTGCAGCTCAGCATAGCTACTATAATAAGACTAACCCAATTCATAACTAATCTCTTACTATCAGCCTATACTACTGGGCCCATTATATTGTATAATACTTAAAAGTCTAAACCCAATTATTTACTAAGAAAATATAAAGTCCAATTGATACTTCTATTCACAATCACCGTCCTTCCACACTGCAACTGTAACAATGCCTCCCCTGAAGACAATCCTTGACCTCAAGGATTGAAAGAAGGAAAAAACTGCTGCAAATCTGAAAAACGCTCCTAAATATAGTCCTCCGGAAAACTATTGGCCCAATGAACCAGTGCTTCAGTACCAGCATGATTCGCATGCTTCATCATTCGACGATCCATATTCTGAAGAAGTTCCTTGTGTATAGTGCCATCAGTTGCAAGTAAAGGTAGAGGAGATGGAGAAGACAGAGGATCGACATGTTTTTTAAGCTGTGAGTCTTGAAACACGGGATGAACTACAGCACCATCTGGCAAGGCAATCTTATAAGCAACTTTGCCAACCTTTTGTAAAACTTCGTAAGGACCAAAAAATCTGCTGAGAGCTTTAAACAGGATCTATTAGAGCATTGGTGATACAGCTGCAACTTAACATAAAGTCACCAACAAAGTTATGATCAGACCTGTGCTTATCAGCATGTTATTTCATACGATTTTGAGCCCTCTGTAGATAAAACTTCAGTACTCTTATGGCAGCATCCCTTGCTTGTAAGCTTCTATTTACCATAGCTACAGGAGAAGCTCCGGGGAGTAAGGCATATGAACAGGGTCTGGTTGGCTATACAGAACCTCATAAGGGGTAGAGTGAATAGAGGAATGGTAAGATGTATTATTCCAATACTGAGTAAGCGGCAACCACTTGGACCACTTAGTAGGTTTCTCACAAACCATGCAACGAAGGTAAGCTTCAAGACAACGATTGAGGACACCCGTTTGACCATCCGTTTGCTGTTGATACAAAGAGGACATACAAAGTTGAGTACCCAAACAGTTGAAAAGCTCTTTCCAGAAAGTGCCAAGAAAAATGGGATCTCGATCAGATACATTTGTGTTGGGAACTCCATGAAGCTCGAGCACATTTTCCATGAACACATGTTGTAAGATCCGAATTTAATTAAAATACAAAAAAAAAATTAAATAAGAAAAGATGGGGGAAATATGAAGGAAGTCGGGTTAAATTGATCCCGAACATGTGTAAGGGCAAAATTGTCAAAAGATCAAAGGTCGGTATAATTTCGATAAGAAAATTTAATTAAAACATGGATGTAAGAAATCTTGGTCAATAAAAGTGAAATAAATTTATTTCGGGTTAAATTGATCGAGATATTAGTTTATGGGAATTAATCGGGATTAATCGGAATTTTTAGTTCAAAAAAAATAATCCCGAAAATAATCGAAAAATATATCGAAAAGTCATCCGGGACAATATCCCGAAAATACGGAGAACTTATACCCGAAAAAGGATTAAAAATAATTTAAATAAATTAAATAAAATTAAATTAATTAATTTGAAATAAAATAATAATTTTAAGGGATATTTGGGTATTTTTAAGGTATTTGAATGATTAAAATAATAAAAGATAAATAATTAATAAAACAAAAAAAAAGAAGAGAGAGAATAAACCATCGGGGAGAGAGAAAGAAGCAGAGGCGGAAAACGAAGCCGGAAAGGGGGAGAAGACCGGCGAGCCGTCCGGCGGCCAACGGCCCGGCCAAGGGTCGGAAAAGAAAGAGGGGAGGCCGGTGATCTCAATGGTACCGACGGTGCAGCCTACCGACGCCGGAGGAAGCCGATCGGAGGAGAGAAAGGCCGCGGGAAAGAAGCGGCCACCGGCGGCGAACGACGGCGATCCGGCCGAAAACGAGGCCCGATTTCGAGAGCCCAGGCTACGGCGGTGCTTTTGAGACCGATAGCACCCGACGAGGCGGCGGGAATGGCCGGCGACGGCCAAAAGAGGGAGACGGGTCCGACGGCGAAGAGGAGAACAGCCGGACCGGCGGCATTCCGACGACGTTGAGGCGAATCGAGGCCAGATTCGAGCTGCGGACGGCCTTGCGGAGCGATTGGCGGTGGAAGCCGGCGGAGAACCGGCCGGCAAGGTGGCGAACCGGCGGTGAACCGGCCAAACCGGGGTGAACCGGCGGTCTGAACCGGTCCGAACCGGACTGAACCGGTTCAGCCAAAAAGAGGAGAAAAAAGGGAGAAAAAGGTAAAAGGAAAAAGAGAAAAAAATTGGAGAAAATTCCGGTGATACAATCGAGCTTCGGGTAAGTCGATAAGCGGTCAAATTGACCCGATTTAAATTTGGAATATTTTATTTAATTAAATTTCGACCGAAAAGTTTACCCGAAAATGTAATTAATTGTGTAGCTCGACGATTGGCATCCACCGAGGGCTCGAGACAGTCTCGATTTGCGGACTAGCATGAAATCTCGGGTAAGTGACCCCTATTTACGATAATTTTCTCGTTATGCGTGATATTGATTTAATTTCCGCATAAATTGAATTAAATTATGAAAATTTAGATTAATTGTCGTAAATATTAAATTTAGCTATTCGAGAATTAGAACGAGGCCCGATAAATTATTGATGGGCCCAGTGAGCCCAATAGGCCTCGATAAAGTGAGAATTAAGTGAAAAACGGGCTTAAGGCCGATTAAGGCCCATTAAGGTGCAATCGGGCCCAATAGGGGTAAACGGGCCCAATGATTTAAATTAAGCCCAGAAAGTATTAAATACAATTAAATCATATGTTATCTGACCCGAGGAATGTTAATACGCAGTTCCGGGCATTGGATTGGAAGCATAACGGAGTGCGCGACGAGACAACAGTGGAAAAGAAAAGGTCAGACTCTACGAAAAAATAAGGTAAGGGAATTCTGCGGACTGCTAGAGGTAACTTTACGCAATTTTAAATTCATACGCAGTCCTTTAAAATTAACTGAAGGGTCTAGAGGTCGAAGAACAATTTTAGTGCCCCGAATGGGCAAAATTACTAAACTACCCTTGTTAAGGGTAGAATCTAAAAATTTAGAAAAAATTGGGAGGAGCAAGGACAAGAGGTTCCTGCTCGTTCTGGAGGTATTTCAACGCATGCATGAGTAGGCTGGCTCACTTTTAAAGAAAAATGCATAGCATTGCATATCTTAATTGTTGTGATTTCTGTGAAAACTATTTGGAAATAACCGAGCCGCCTACATGTTTTTATTTACATGTGACGTGCTAGAGCTCAGCTCGCACGATGTTTGATTTGTGTGATGCATGCATTAGTGCTGGAGCGAGAGCTCGCACTAGAGTTTTACATGCATAGGTGCTAGAGTATAACTCGCACCAAATTTCACATGCTTTTGCGTGACACGGTGCTAGAGTCTAACTCGCACCAGATTTTATAAGATTTTCATACAATTTATATACAGAGTGCTGAGCATAGCTCGCACTAGTTTTACTGGATTTGTGGAGTAGCGCTGTCTGCCCTTGGAGTCAGTCAAAAGGCCCAACAGGCTTAAAAGACCTCTTAAGTAGGGTGAGAGTGAGGGATGAGGTTGGCGGCCTTGTGGAGATGTAAAGCGGGCTCTGCCAAGTTTACTTGATTTGATGAGAGTGCTGAGCATCGCTCGCACTGATTTTTATGAGAACATACGATGAGTCGTGCTTGGAGCATCGGGTAGACTGTGTGTCACCGATTTAATAGGCTCGCACGTGCGTTTTGAGACATGGCAACGAGTATTGAGTTATGAAAACCTCTGTGGGAAGCAGGCCATTTGGGCTGGAGTACCTAGAGTGATATGGGTCCATGGAGTACGATGTACCGTGCAAGTAGCATGGAGTACGATGTACCGTGGGGTATCTTCGGATACGATATCTTTGTGATACAGGGTATCTTCGGATACGGTATCTTTGTGATACGGGGTATCTTTGTGATACGGGGTATCTTCGGATACGGCATCTTCGGATGCGTGAGATCGGATAAGACTGACGGGTTGGATTGACCCACCTCCCGGGCAGTTCCCGATCAGGGTGAGACCTCGCACACTGGGATCCGTGAAGCTAGAGGGACTCACGAGGACATATTGGCCAGTCCTGGTTATTACCGATGTACAGTATTGTCAAGTCTCGTATCTTGTATATATATATACGTATGTTTTCGATATCGATGCTTTTGAGAGACTCAATTTTTATGGTTTTGTGTGAGTCAGGATCACCCGAAGGAGGGGTCGAGTCCTGACTTCATTGTGAAATTTTTAAATGAGAAAGAAATGATTTAAATGAATTGCATGTTGAATTTTTCGTGCAAACTCGATTTACATAGCATCATAATTCATATCATTTGTTTTAAAATGTGTGGAGAAAGGGTGATTTATGCATGGCACCACGTTCATGTAGGTAGTATGGTTACCTACTTGTTCGTAGGATTGTCTTACTGAGCTTGATGTGCTCACCCCTTTCATTTTCTCCCACAGATAATCTCCAGTTGAAGTCGCGACGACTCAGTACTGCATTCCGGATATCCGCTGCTACCCATCGACATAAGGTATATATACACTTGTACATATTGTATCTACATAAGCATAGCACAGTAACATGTTTGTAAGTAACTTTAGGGGATGTATAAATAATATAAGCAATTATAAATGACTGGAGAATAAATAAGTTAGATGGTAATTGAATGGTGGGACTGGCATTGACGCACAGCCCAATTTTTAGTGGAGTGTTGGTCACGATTCGAGAACAGGTAAGAATTTAAGTAAGGAAATAAATAAAACGCGAAAAATTCACTCTGATTTTTGGGTAGTTTGGGTCGTGACATATAAAGGTGGTATCAGAGCACAATTGGTCTGATGTGTGTCAGTGTCAGTAATTAGGAAATTATATCCCCGTGTTACTGTGCTTAGTTAGATACAATAGTGTATATCGAGATGGGCTTGACTAAGAAATGGTCGAGAATGCAGGAATGCCTAATATGAGTCGCGTTAGATGAGATAGTGCACGAGGCAGAGGTCGTAGAGGTAGACCTGAGTCTGCTAAGTCGTGCTGAGTTTGACTATGAGAACCAGTATGAGATTGAAATAGAGGCTAATGTTGAGAATGCCTCACAGAGTCCGACAGAGAGATCGGACAGTATTGATAGACGCTTCGCGAGATTGAAGCGGAGCATGGGTATCATTTTGAGGAGCTAATTGCTCAGATTATGTATGAGATCAGAGGGCGCAGCGGAGCATTGGTGGAAACCCGCTCGACCCATCTTAAGTGTTAAACATTCAGAGCTAAGATGAGAATTGTTTATGGATGTATTCCGGTGACAGAACATCCCGGACATTATTTAAAGGAAATTATGGATAAAAGTCCGTACTCTGACCCAGAGGATTTGATTTATTGATGAGTATGATTTATGAGTATGAAACTTGGTTATATTCCTGGGCAGATATTACCTCGACACTATGAACAAGTGACAGTCGAGATGTCTAAAAGTTCATGAAAGGGCTCAACTTTTTAATTTGAGTCCGATTGGCCCGTGAGATATTACCTATATCGAGGCAGTGCGCAGATTTACAGTTGGGTAGATAAGAACATGAATTGCACGCCTCTGAGATTGAGAAAGGTAGCGAGGGCCAAAATAGAGATAGAAGAAATTAGAGAATGACAGAGATGTCAAGCAGGAAAGAGACCAGTTGGTAAGAGATTAGAGTTGACGAGTTATGGAGTAAGATAATTGGTAAGGCTCCAGTGCATCCAATTTTGGCACTGTTGAGGGGCATTGTGATTGGCGGACCCCGACCTGCTACGAAGCAGTGTAGCAGTGTGAGCACTGTAAGCAGTGTGAGATGTGTGGTGGATACCACGGAAGGAAGGTTTATACCTACACGGTATAGATGAAAATGGCCGTTAAGTGTGATAAGACGGACCATTGATTTGATTGCACAGAATTGGGCGAGATCGTCCCACAGAAAAGTAAAGAGACAGAACAACTTCGTTGGTATAGCCGCAACGAAAAGAGAGGCCCTAGCCGAAAAGAAAAAGGAAAGTAGGTTGTTGGACGAAGGCGAGAGGATGTCTTGGACCAGGACATTATTGATGTTTCATGGATGTGGTGTGAGATACCACACTTGTTATGAATAATAAAGTACATATGTTTATTGATCCTGGTGCCACATATTTATTCATACCGCCTTCATTCGCATATAAGTGAGTAAAAGGCATGAATGCCTACATCATTGGGCGCAATACAGATAAATGAGTATCCCAATAGAGGAGGATTAATAAACGGAATAGGGATATTGAGACTTTAAGTTAAAAACAGGGGTGCAACAGTTGAATTTACAGGAGTAAAGGATTGTACTCACGGAATGATAATGACAAGAGTTTTGTCATGATTGATACACTGAGGAGATATGTTGATTATAAATACAAGATGTATTGGAGTAAGAGTGAGTATACGAAGTAATTGGGATTAAGCAATTAGTAAGGAATATAAATTATAACCAAGGATAAAGATGGGTATAACCATAACCAGTAGTTGTGGTTAAGTCTGAGGGCTAAAAAAGGTATTTTAAAATACCTCCCCGCCTGAAGACTTGACAGCGTCTAGATATATATAACCCATAACGGAAAATCGATCACCGTAAGAAATACCATTAGCATTAGGATACCATTACTAAGACGATAAGAATATTAAAATTCGACAAATCATAAAGACTAACATAGTAAATTTAATAGGAGCCGTTAAGATAAGAAAAGGAAATGACGCAGGTTAGTACCTAAAAACGTAAGCGGTTGAGAAGGATCTTTATACGCTTATGCGTAAATAAGTCAAGGATTGGACCGATGTGTAAATCATCATTATCGATGATATGTTGAGTGTAGTTAAAGTCTAGGGCGATTTATAAACAATAATTAGAAGATGGCTTTTACAGATGGATTGATATGAATTCTCAATTGGTCCACTTGGTTGACACGTTTAACTATGAAAACGTGATCTTGGAATGAGATGATAAATAAGATGATAGATGTGACATAAATTTCGACGTAGTGAAGTATGAACTGACCACCCTGATTTAATTTCGCCATACCCAACAGCTCAAGAGGTTCTCAGTGAGTACAGATACCTCGAAATTATGATGGAGCTGTGTATTGATGTATAATGGGAAGATAGTCAAGTATGGAGTCAGATAACTCCTTGATCATGAAATAAACTATCTGACCCATGATTCAAAGTTGGCAACAGTAGTTGTACCGATAATATAGTACTATTAAGTACATGGTGAGAAATTGTGGATATGCACTGATCATAAAGCTCGAGTATCTGTTTTCACAGAAAGAGGTGTACATGAGAATACGTAGTGGGTTAGAGCTTCTGAGAAATTTTGATTGGGAAAATTGTACCACCCAAGGAAAGGTTGATGCTTTGAGCAGAAAGAGCCTCGGAATGGTATTACGTTATGATGGTCAGGGAGCGTGAGCTGCTAGATGCAATTGTGAGCCTCAGTATTGATGTGATCCCTTCTGATGATGACAGTGATTGTGTGACAGCTAGCCTGATGATTAGAACCGGATGAGAGTGCCCGGATTTGCCAGGCTTAGCGTGATGATCGACCGGATGTCGATAGTTTGGGTCTGATTCAGAAGGGTACAGTGATAGAGTTCACAGTGGGTGATGATGAGTTACTGAGGATTTAGAGACAGTATAAGTGCTCCCCAGGACCACAGATGATGAGATAGTAATGTTGTCAGAAGCTCACTCTTCGGGATATACAGTGCATACGGAAAGTAAAGAAATATATCGAAATCTCAAAAAGGGTATGGGTGGTCAGATGTGAAAAGAAATATGGTAGAGATTGTGAAAAAGTGCCTAGTGTGTCAGCAGAGTAAGGTAGAGTATTAAAAGTCTGCAGAGTTATTGCAGCACCTACCTATATTGACACGGCACGAAAATGAGAGCAAGTCTCCATGAATTTTATAATGGGTTACAGAGGACCCAGGTGAATAACAAGGCTATGTGGATGATAGTCGATAGAGTAATTAAGTCTACCCACCTTCTGGTTATGAAATCCCCAAATACTCAAAGTGTGTATGAGGATTCAGGTATAAGAAAGATTGTGGAACATTAAGTAGCGTTCCAGTGAGCCTGGTATCATATAGGGATTCCCGCTTCACTTCCTACCTCTGAGGATAGTTTCAGGAAGCTATGGGAAACCCGACTGAGTATTAGCACAGCTTTTCATCCTCAGACAGATGGTCAGTCAGAGAAGACTGTACAAGTTCTGAAGGATCCGATGAAAGCGTGTGCCATTGATTTTATAAGCTCCTGGAATGATCAGTTGATTTCTAATTGAAGTTGCCAATAACGATAGTTGGCAGTTGAGTATCGGGATAACAAGATATGAGGCAGTGTATGGCTGTAGGGGTTGTTCCCCAAATTGGATAAGAAAAAGTGGGTGACAGAACAGAATTAATTTCGATTTTGGATGATAAGTCTCTGAGGATGTTTAGTTAAGGTTGAGAGATTAAGAACACCTCAGAGCAGATAGATAAGTATTGGAATTCACCATTGGTGAATTAATATGGTTGAAAGTTACTTGTCCTAAGAGAATAAGGACATAGCGAACTTTTGGAAGAAAGTAAATTGAGTTGCGCTGGATGGAATATTTTGAGAGATTGGACAAGTGGGAGATAAGACCTGTAGGTGACATTTCCACTTGAATAAGCAGGCACCCACAATGTGTCCCACTTTTGATGCTTCGGCAATACTATTCAGATCCAGCATAGGTGATTGGATATGAACTCCAAAAGTTCAATTTAATAAAAATATAAGTATATTGAAGAAGTTGATTCGGGCATTAAACAGGAAAGAGAAAGTATTGAGGTTTAAGATGATCTCCCCAATTAAGTCCTTTGGTAGTAATACATTCCGGAGAAGGTCACGTAAGAATTAAAGAAGTATGATACGATTGATGTACCCGGAGTTGTATATGGACTCATATGACTTGGTTCTGATTTGGAGGACCAAATTTCTTAAGTGGGGGAGAGTTGTAAGACCCGAATTCAATTAAAATACAAAAAAAAATTAAATAAAAAAAGATGGGGGAAGTATGAAGGAAGTCGGGTTAAATTGATCCCGAACATGTGTAAGGGCAAAATGGTCAAAAGACCAAAGGTCTGTATAATTTCGATAAGAAAATTTAATTAAAACATGGATGTAAGAAATCTTGGTCAATAAAAGTGAAATAAATTTATTTCGGGTTAAATTGATCGAGATATTAGTTTATGGGAATTAATCGGGATTAATTGGAATTTTTAGTTCAAAAAAAAATAATCCCGAAAATAATCGAAAAATATATCGAAAAGTCACCCGGGATAATATCCCGAAAATACGGAGAACTTATACCCGAAAAAGGATTAAAAATAATTTAAATAAATTAAATAAAATTAAATTAATTAATTTGGAATAAAATAATAATTTTAAGGGATATTTGAGTATTTTTAAGGTATTTGAATGATTAAAATAATAAAAGATAAATAATTAATAAAACAAAAAAAAAGAGAGAGAAGAAACCATCGGGGAGAGAGAAAGAAGCAGAGGCGGAAAACAAAGCCGGAAAGGGGGAGAAGACCGGCGAGCCGTCCGGCGGCCAACGGCCCGGCCAAGGGTCGAAAAAGAAAGAGGGGAGGCCGGTGATCTCAATGGTACCGACGGTGCAGCCTACCGACGCCGGAGGAAGCCGATCGGAGGAGAGAAAGGCCGCGGGAAAGAAGCAGCCACCGGCGACGAACGGCGGCGATCCGGCCGAAAACGAGGCTCGATTTCGAGAGCCCAGGCGACGGCGGTGCTTTTGAGACCGATAGCACCCGACGAGGCGGCAGGAATCGTCGACGACGGCCAAAAGAGGGAGACGGGTCCGACGGCGAAGAGGAGAACAGCCGGACCGGCGGCATTCCGGCGACGTTGAGGCGAACCGAGGCCAGATTCGAGCTGCAGACGGCCTTGCGGAGCGATTGGCGGTGGAAGTCGGCGGAGAACCGGCCGGCAAGGTGGCGAACCGACGGTGAACCGGCCAAATCGGGGTGAACCGGCGGTCTGAACCGGTCCGAACCGGACTGAACCGGTTCAGCCAAAAAGAGGAGAAAAAGGGAGAAAAAGGGAAAAGGAAAAAGATAAAAAAATTGGGGAAAATTCCGGTGATGCAATCGAGATTCGGGTAAGTCGATAAGCGGTCAAATTGACCCGATTTAAATTTGAAATATTTTATTTAATTAAATTTCGACCGAAAAGTTTACCCGAAAATGTAATTAATTGTGTAGCTCGACGATTGGCATCCACCGAGGGCTCGAGACAGTCTCGATTTGCGGACTAGCATGGAATCTCGGGTAAGTGATCCCTATTTACGACAATTTTCTCGTTATGCGTGATATTGATTTAATTTTCGCATAAATTGAATTAAATTATGAAAATTTAGATTAATTGTCGTAAATATTAAATTTAGCTATTCGAGAATTAGAACGAGGCCCGATAAATTATTGGTGGGTCCAGTGAGCCCAATAGGCCTCGATAAAGTGAGAATTAAGTGAAAAACGGGCTTAAGGCCGATTAAGGCCCATTAAGGTGCAATCGGGCCCAATAGGGGTAAACGGGCCCAATGATTTAAATTAATCCCAGAAAGTATTAAATACAATTAAATCATATGTTATCTGACCCGAGGAATGTTAATACGCAGTTTCGGGCATTGGATTGGAAGCATAACGGAGTGCGCGACGAGATAACAATGGAAAAGAAAAGGTCAGATTCTACGGAAAAATAAGGTAAGGGAATTCTGCGGACTGCTAGAGGTAACTTTACGCAATTTTAAATTCATACGCAGTCCTTTAAAATTAACTGAAGGGTCTAGAGGTCGAAGAACAATTTTAGTGCCTCGAATGGGCAAAATTACTAAACTACCCTTGTTAAGGGTAGAATCTAAAAATTTAGGAAAAATTGAGAGGAGCAAGGACAAGAGGTTCCTGCTCGTTCTGGAGGTATTTCAGCGCATGCATGAGTAGGCTGGCTCACTTTTAAAGAAAAAATGCATAGCATTGCATATCTTAATTGTTGTGATTTCTGTGAAAACTATTTGGAAATAACCGAGCCGCCTACATGTTTTTATTTACATGTGACGTGCTAGAGCTCAGCTCGCACGATGTTTGATTTGTGTGATGCATGCATTAGTGCTGGAGCGAGAGCTCGCACTAGAGTTTTACATGCATAGGTGCTAGAGTATAACTCGCACCAGATTTCACATGCTTTTGCGTGACACGGTGCTAGAGTCTAACTCGCACCAGATTTTATAAGATTTTCATACAATTTATATACAGAGTGCTGAGCATAGCTCGCACTAGTTTTACTGGATTTGTGGAGTAGCGCTGTCTGCCCTTGGAGTCAGCCAAAAGGCCCAACAGGCTCAAAAGACCTCTTAAGTAGGGTGAGAGTGAGGGATGAGGTTGGCGGCCTTGTGGAGATGTAAAGCGGGCTCTGCCAAGTTTACTTGATTTGATGAGAGTGCTGAGCATCGCTCGCACTGATTTTTATGAGAACATACGATGAGTCGTGCTTGGAGCATCGGGTAGACTGTGTGTCACCGATTTAATAGGCTCGCACGTGCGTTTTGAGACATGGCAACGAGTATTGAGTTATGAAAACCTCTGTGGGAAGCAGGCCATTTGGGCTGGAGTACCTAGAGTGATATGGGTCCATGGAGTACGATGTACCGTGCAAGTAGCATGGAGTACGATGTACCGTGGGGTATCTTCGGATACGATATCTTTGTGATACAGGGTATCTTCGGATACGGTATCTTTGTGATACGGGGTATCTTTGTGATACGGGGTATCTTCGGATACGGCATCTTCGGATGCGTGAGATCGGATAAGACTGACGGGTTGGATTGACCCACCTCCCGGGCAGTTTCCGATCAGGGTGAGACCTCGCACACTGGGATCCGTGAAGCTAGAGGGACTCACGAGGACATATTGGCCAGTCCTGGTTATTACCGATGTACAGTATTGCCTAGTCTCGTATCTTGTATATATATATACGTATGTTTTCGATATCGATGCTTTTGAGAGACTCAATTTTCATGGTTTTGTGTGAGTCAGGATCACCCGAAGGAGGGGTCGAGTCCTGACTTCATTGTGAAATTTTTAAATGAGAAAGAAATGATTTAAATGAATTGCATGTTGAATTTTTCGTGCAAACTCGATTTACATAGCATCATAATTCATATCATTTGTTTTAAAATGTGTGGAGAAAGGGTGGTTTATGCATGGCACCACGTTCATGTAGGTAGTATGGTTACCTACTTGTTCATAGGATTGTCTTACTGAGCTTGATGTGCTCACCCCTTTCATTTTCTCCCACAGATAATCTCCAGTTGAAGTCGCGACGACTCAGTACTGCATTCCGGATATCCGCTGCTACCCATCGACATAAGGTATATATACACTTGTACATATTGTATCTACATAAGCATAGCACAGTAACATGTTTGTAAGTAACTTTAGGGGATGTATAAATAATATAAACAATTATAAATGACTGGAGAATAAATAAGTTAGATGGTAATTGAATGGCGGGACTGGCATTGACGCACAGCCCAATTTTTAGTGGAGTGTTGGTCACGATTCGAGAACAGGTAAGAATTTAAGTAAGGAAATAAATAAAACGCGAAAAATTCACTCTGATTTTTGGGTAGTTTGGGTCGTGACACCTGTGCAACACTCAGGGAAATATAGGGATGAGCCAAAGTCCTGAAGTGAGCGTATTTGCGCAAGCGATCCACAATAACAAAAAAAACACCCTTGCCAAAAGAACGAGGCAGACCCCCAGTAAAATCCATAGCAGTATCAACCCATACTTGATCCGGTACTGGAAGAGGTTGCAAGAGACCAAGAGATGCTGCATCATCATATTTGCAACGCTGAGAAGTAAAACATTCTCTGATGAATTGTCTCACTTGCTTTCGCATACCTTTCCAATACACCACACAGCAGATGCGAACTGTCGTAGCATGGACACCTGAATGCCTTGCTGTAGGAGAGAGATCGAAATGATTTAAGAGTTCAACACGCAAAGCAGGATCATTACCAACCATCAGTTTACCTTTGCGCCTCAATTGATTGCCTTGCCAAGTATATTTTGAAGGCAATGTAGGATTTGATTGAAGTTGTATAATGAGCTGTCAAAGGCGGTCATCAGTATCCCAGGTGGCATTAATTTTGCATATGATGGTGGTTGTGTCACCAGAATTCACGTGTACAACCATCCGTCAGCCATTAACTGCCACGTGTCAGAACAAGAATAAGCCACGTGGCTGATGTTGCGACAGAGTTGCCACGCGACACAGTTGTCTGTTAAACGACAGAGTGTTCGCGGCGATAGCCACTCTGTCGCCTGGTACGTGTGCCGCATGGTAGGCGCGACGGACCCCCATCGCCTCTATTGCGACATAGGTCTCCCGCAGAGGTCTTCCACATAGTCTGCGACAGAGGTCCATGGGTACTCTGCCGCCTGTCGACTCCCCCGCAAGCTGCTTGACCCGAAGCGCGACAGAGTGCTCTATGACTCTGTCGCGGTCCAGACACGCGTCTGGGCCTCAGCTCGAACCGATTTGGAGAAACCTATAAATATCCAGGTGAGCTCTCAGAAAAAGAAAAACCGAGAACAAAAAGAAAAGAAAAAAAACTTAAACTCTCTGAATTAAGTAATACATTCTCTCCTTTATTCTTTCATACACAACTCTCGATTTCTGACTTAATCATCGGAGTGCGCGTGTAGGGACAAATCTTTGCCCCCTCTGACTCTTATTGTTTTTGCAGACTATACGAGGAACAAGTTGCATCGACGTCATCTCCTTGTCATCAGTGCAATCCGAATACGTGTAAGCTATAGCACTATTGTCGTTTTAAGGGGCGAACATCAATTGGCGCCGTCTGTGGGAAGCTGACAAAAAGTCAGGTTCTCTATCCAAATGGTGAGGACACGCTCTACAGCAGAGTTGACAGGAGGGCAGAATTCTGTGAGTCCCCCTGTCAGACCAGAGCAGAGACGAAGACATAGTGGAAGGGGTGACAGAGAAGCCTTGGTTTCTCTAGAAGAATTTGAGACCTTGAAACGCAAAAATGAAGAGACTACGACAGCATTGAAAGCTATGGTGAGCTTCTTCAGATACGCTCTCCCCCAATTCAGCTTGCCCCATGAAGTGCAGCAGTTAGTGGGGGAAAGCACGCCTAGGCAGACCTACGAGAGAGGTCAGCCCTCCACCCTGGTAAACGCTGGACAAGAGACAGGAATACAAAATAATGCCACTGCAGATCCAGCAAGACAGAGTTCGTCCGCAGCACCTGTACGGCAGGGCTCACCCGCAGACCTCGCGCAGGAGAGGTCTCACGCAGCAGATAGACCACGGAGCTCGCCCGCAGCTCAACGGCGGCAGTGTTCACCACTGGCCGATAGGCGGCAGAGCTCGCCAAATGTACAGCGGAGCTCACCCGCGGCTAAACAGCGACAGAGCTCACCCGCAGACTTCGGGCGACAGTGTTCTCTTGCGAAACCCGTACGACAGAGCTCTCCCGCGGACTACATGCGGCAGAGGTATCCCGCAACAAGTACGCGACGGTGCTCTCCCGCCGCCTATAGGCGGCAGAGTTCCCCTCTGGCGATAGGCGGCAGAGTTCCCCCGCCGCTCATCGGCGGCAGAGTTCCCCCGCGGCCTGTATGCGGCGGAGTTCCTCCACATGCCGCAGCTCATCTCCCGTGGAGTTGGAGCATGAGTTAGAAGAATATAGGGCTGGGGAGCAACGAAGACGGAGGGGTTCTAACCCACGAGAAACTCACGAAATGTCAAGTCTCGGAATGGGAGGTGCTGGAAGAGGTGCCTATCAGTCGGACTCTTCTAGATCCGAAGGGACAGGGCCATACTCAATTCGAGAATCGAAAAACGTGGAGAAGGTCGTCCAAAGGATCTTGGAGAAGAAAAAACTGCTGTCTTCGGATGATGGCAAAAGCAGGAGGATCCCATTTAGTCCGGAGATCATGAACAAACCTTTGCCGAAGAAGTTCAAGATGCCTTCTATGGTCACTTACACCGGCAAAGCAGACCCCTATGATCACATACAGAGTTATGAATTCCTCATGCTGCTGCATGGGTGGGAGGACGAAATTATGTGCAGGGCTTTTTCTCTCACATTGTCCGGGCACGCTCTAAAGTGGTTCAACGGGTTAAACGAAGGTTCGATCTCCTCTTTCAACCAAGTGAGACATGAATTCTTGAAAGTCTTCATGATCCGCAGTCAGATAAAGAAGGACGCTACTTATCTACTTACTCTTAAACAAGGGAATAAAGAATCCTTGAAGAGTTTTGTAGACCGCTTCTGAGGTGCAACCTTGGAGGTGGAAGATCTACCGATAGGTAGCCATGGCTGCAATATTGCAAGGGACGAGCTCCGAAAAGCTGCAAGAATCTCTCTTGACCAGTCGAAGACAATCTCCGATCTCTTTGCTAGGGCCAATAAGTATGTGGCCCAAGAAGAGGTGATGAAGTTGATACAGGCCAGGGAGGCGAAGGAAGGAAAGAAGAGAGAGATGCACCCGAGAAGCTCTTCAAGACCCGTGAGAGTAGACAAAGTCTCTAGGCTCAGGTATGAAGGTTATACCAGGTTGAATGAGCCTCGCACTGCGATACTGGCAGCAATCGAAGGGGCGGGATTGTTGGAATTCCCCAAGAAAAAAATTGGAGACGTAGGACGAAACTCTGAAACCTACTGTGAATTTCATTGCGCTCACGGTCACCCAACAGAGAGGTGCAGAGATTTAATGGATCAGTTAGAAAGACTAGCCAGAGAGGGGAAGATCAACCGCTTCCTATGGAGGAGCGAGAGATCCCGTTATCCTCCGCGTGACCAAAGGAATGACCGTCCGCGAATCGGGATAAATAATGACAACGGAAGAAATAGGCCAAGGAATGAAGCATTCAGGCCTACGATCTCCCGTACCATTCTGCCAAACAACGAACCTACAGCCCAGTAATAAATGTTATTGCAGGCGGGGAATCAATGGTGGGAAGCTCCTCTACTTCCCGCAAGAGCTACGCAAGGCAAGCGTATTAGGTTAACGTTGTGATGGAAGAACAAGCGGATGAAGAACCCATCATGTTCACTCCGGCTGACAAAGGTGATATTGTCATGCCCCATGACGACCTCATGGTGATATCCACGGTAGTGGCCAAACACCCGGTGAGTAGAGTCCTGGTCGATAACGGGAGCTCAGTGAACTTAATCTATTGAAACTGCTTCGAAAGAATGAGCATATCCGAAGATAGGCTAAAGCCTGTTATGATGCCACTATACGGATTCACGGGCGAGCGAGTGAGGGTGGCATAGTCCATAGAGTTGCCTGTGACTCTCGGAGAGCACCCGAAGGACGTGATTCGGTAAGTATTGTTCATGGTAGTCAGGTCAACCTCCGCTGCCTATAACATCATCTTGGGTAGACCAGTGCTGAACGATATGAGGGCGGCGATATCCTCTTGCTATCTATTGATGAAGTTCCATTCTCCCAACGGAGTCGGGCAAGTACGAGGAAACCAAAGGAGTGCCCGTACTTGTTATCTCGCTTCCACCGCCAACAAGGTAACACAGAGGAAAGAAATCTTATGTATAGATGATCCGCCCAAGCCTCAGTCTATAGAAGAAACAGAAGCCATTGAGCTAACAGAAGGGGATGGAGAAAAAAAGGCATTCATCGGGACTCAACTGGGCGAACAACTAAAGAATGAGATAGTCGAGTGCCGGAGAAGAAACTCGGATGTCTTCGCCTGGAACCCGGCGGACATGCCCAGGATTAGTCCCGAAGTGATCTGCCATGAGCTTAACGTCATACCCGGGCACAGACCTGTCAAACAGAAAAAGAGGAGTTTCGCCCAGGAAAGACAGAAAGCAATCACTGAAGAAGTGATTAAACTCCTGGGCGTCGGATTCATCCGAGAGGTCTACTACCCTGAGTGGTTGACCAATGTAGTGATGGTAAAAAATCTAGCGGGAAGTGGCGAATGTGTGTGGATATCACCGATCTGAACAAAGCCTGCCCTAAAGATTCATACCCCCTACCCCGGATAGACAGACTGGTAGACGAAACATACGGCTACGAATTCCTCAGTTTCTTGGATGCTTTCTCCGGGTATCACCAAATCATGCTTCACCCAGAAGACAAAGAAAAGACTTCCTTTATAACCGACAACGAAACCTATTGCTATCGGGTAATGTCGTTCGGTTTAAAGAACGCGGGAGCCACCTATCAACGAATGGTGAGCAAAGTGTTCAAAGATCTTTTGGGAAATACCATGGAAGCCTACGTGGACGATATGGTCATCAAAAGTCGCGTAGGAGAGTCTCACGCTGATCAAATGTCCAGGGTATTCGAAGTATTGAGGAGATTCAACATGAAGCTAAACCCCGAAAAGTGCTCATTCGGGTAAGATCAGGGAAGTTCTTAGGCTTCATGATCACTAACAGGGGCATTGAGGTAAATCCTGAAAAGGTACAGGCGGTCATAGACATGAAATCTCCAACCACTGTAAGAGAGGTTTAGAGATTGACAGGCAGAATAGCAGCTCTAAATCGCTTCTTGTCAAAGTCAGCAGAAAGGAGCTTGTCGTTTTTCAAAACTCTACGAAGGGGAAAGAACTTAGAATGGACGAGAGATTGTCAAAAAGCCTTCGAGGACCTCAATGAATACTTGAAACAGTTGCCTTTATTAACAAGGCCCCTGGAAGGAGAACAACTCTATATCTATTTGGGAGTCGGTGATTTCGCCGTCAGTGCGGTGCTACTGAAGAAAGATGAAATGGTGCACCGTCCCATCTACTACGTGAGCAAAGTGCTATTGGATCGTGAGACCAGCTACCCGCTAGCCGAAAAGCTAACATTAGCCCTTGTGATGGCCTCCCGAAAGTTGCGCTCTTATTTTCAAGCACACCCTATCACCGTCTTGACAGATCAATCGTTAAGACAAATCCTTCAGAAACATGAACACTCAGGCAGGTTAGTAAAATGGGCAGTGGAACTTGGAGGCTATGATATCACGTTCCAACCCAGACAGGCCATCAAGGGTCAAGCTTTGGCAGATTTTATGGTGGAATGCACTAGCCCGAGCGACTGCGATGAAAGAGATGTTCAACCATGGTCGCTGTATGTTGACGGGGCGTCAAGTGCAAACAGAAGCGTGGCAGGTGTAGTCCTGATATCACCAGAAGGGAAACCCCTGGAATACTCCTTACGGTTTGGGTTCCCTAGCTCAAACAACATAGCGGAGTACGAGGCTTTGATAGCCGGGATGAGGCTGGCTGAAATGCTGCAGGTTCACCACTTGGTAGCACGAAGTGACTCAATTGGTGGTGAACCAGTTCAACGGACAATATGAGGTTCGGGAACCGATGTTGGTCCCTTACCTGAAGAAGGTCCAATCTTTGGCACAAACCTTTAAAAGCTTTCAGCTGATACAAATCAACCGGTCCGAAAACACACATGCTGATTCATTGTCTAAGTTAGCCTCTTCCACCGAAACACGAGGGAGGATAGTGAAGGTGGAGAGGCTCGAACGGCCTAGTATTGAAGAGGTCGAGGTGTGTGACATTGAAACGGGAGACGACTGGAGATCCCCATTCAAGTAATATCTAGCTGAAGGTACAATCCCCCAAGATAAGGACGAGGCTCGTCGCTTAAGAATACAAGGGGTAAGATTCACACTCATCAACGGGGAACTGTACAAAAGGGGATACTCATCACCCTTGCTAAAGTGTCTGGGACCGGAGCAAGCAAATTACTCCCTAGTCGAAGTGCATGAAGGAATTTGCGGCGAACACCTGGGAGCTAGAGCCCTTGTTGCTAAGATACTACGATCGGGCTTTTACTGGCCGACGCTGAAAAAAGATGCAACGGACCAAACCCGTAGGTGTGACAAATGCCAAAGGTTTGCGCCTATCACAACAGCCCCAGTGACTCCTTTTCAAGGCACGATACAGCCGATTCCTTTCGCACAATGGGGATTGGACATTCTAGGGCCTTTTCCTTTAGCTACGAGCCAACAAAAATTCCTATTAGTCACCATCGACTACTTTACAAAATGGATTGAAGCAGAGCCCTTAGCTGCGATCACAGAGAAGAAGGTCGAGGCGATTAATAGGAATTTTCGTTGACTCGTAGCTAAAGGAAAAGGTCCTAGAATGTCCAACCCCCATTGTGCGAAAGAGATCGGCTGTATCGTGCCTTGAGAAGGAGTCACTGGGGCGGTTGTGATAAGCGCAAACCTTTGGCATTTGTCACACCTACGGGTTGGTCCGTTGCATCTTTTTTCAGCGTCGGCCAGTAAAAGCCCGATCGTAGTATCTTAGCAGCAAGGGCTCTAGCTCCCAGGTGTTCGTCGTAAATTCCTTCATGCACTTCGGCTAGGGCGTAATTTGCTTGCTCCGGTCCCAGACACTTTAGCAAGGGTGATGAGCATCCCCTTTTGTACAGTTCCCCGTTAATGAGTGTGAATCTTGCCCCTTGTATTCTTAAGCGACGAGCCTCGTCCTTATCTTGGGGGATTGTACCTTCAGCTAGATATTGCTTGAATGGGGATCTCCAGTCGTCTCCCGTTTCAATGTCACACACCTCGACCTCTTCAATGCTAGGCCGTTCGAGTCTCTCCACCTTCACTATCCTCCCTCGCGTTTCGATGGAAGAGGCTAACTTAGACAATGAATCAGCATGTGTGTTTTCGGACCGGTTGATTTGTATCAGCTGAAAGCTTTTAAAGGTTTGTGCCAAAGATTGGACCTTCTTCAGGTAAGGGACCAATATCGATTCCCGAACCTCATATTGTCCGTTGAACTGGTTCACCACCAATTGAGAGTTACTTCGTGCTACCAAGTGGTGAACCTGCAGCATTTCAGCCAGCCTCATCCCGGCTATCAAAGCCTCGTACTCCGCTATGTTGTTTGAGCTAGGGAACCCAAATCGTAAGGAGTATTTCAGAGGTTTCCCTTCTGGTGATATCAGGACTACACCTGCCCCGCTTCCGTTTGCACTTGACGCCCCGTCGACATACAGCGACCATGGTTGAACATTTCTTTCATCGCAGTCGCTCGGGCTAATGCATTCCACCATAAAATCTGCCAAAGCTTGACCCTTGATGGCCTGTCTGGGTTGGAACGTGATATCATAGCCTCCAAGTTTCACTGCCCATTTTACTAACCTGCCTGAGTGTTCAGGTTTCTGAAGGATTTGTCTTAACGGTTGATCTGTCAAGACGGTGATAGGGTGTGCTTGGAAATAAGGGCGCAACTTTCGGGAGGCCATCACAAGGGCTAATGTTAGCTTTTCGGCTAGCGGGTAGCGGGTCTCAAGATCCAATAGCACTTTGCTCACGTAGTAGATGGGACGGTGCACCATTTCATCTTTCTTCAGTAGCACCGCACTGACGGCGAAATCACCGACTCCCAAATAGATATAGAGTTCTCCTTCCAGGGGCCTTGTTAATAAAGGCAACTGTTTCAAGTATTCCTTGAGGTCCTCGAAGGCTTTTTGACAATCTCTCATCCATTCGAAGTTCTTTCCCCCTCGTAGAGTTTTGAAGAACGGCAAGCTCCTTTCTGCTGACTTTGACAAGAAGCGATTTAGAGCTGCTATTCTGCCTGTCAATCTCTGGACCTCTCTTACGATGGTTGGGGGTTTCATGTCTATGACCGCCTGTACCTTTTCAGGATTTGCCTCAATGCCCCTGTTAGTGATCATGAAGCCTAAGAACTTTCCTGATCTTACCCCGAATGAGCACTTTTTGGGGTTTAGCTTCATGTTGAATCTTCTCAATATTTCGAATACCCTGGACATTTGATCAGCGTGAGACTCTCCTACGCGGCTCTTGATGATCATATCGTCCACGTAGGCTTTCATGGTATTTCCCAGAAGATCTTTGAACACTTTGCTCACCATTCGTTGATAGGTAGCTCCCGCGTTCCTTAAACCGAACGGCATTACCCGATAGCAATAGGTTCCGTTGTCGGTTATAAAGGAAGTCTTTTCTTTGTCTTCTGGGTGAAGCATGATTTGGTGATACCTGGAGAAAGCATCCAAGAAACTGAGGAATTCGTAGCCGGATGTTTCGTCTACCAGTCTCTCTATCCGGGGTAGGGGGTATGAATCTTTAGGGCAGGTTTTGTTCAGATCGGTGAAATCCACACACATTCGTCACTTTTCGCTAGATTTTTTTACCATCACTACATTGACCAACCACTCAGGGTAGTAGACCTCTCGGATGAATCCGGCGCCCAGGAGTTTACTCACTTATTCAGTGATTGCTTTCTGTCTTTCCTGGGTGAAACTCCTCTTTTTCTGTTTGACAGGTCTGTGCCCGGGTATGACGTTAAGCTCATGGCAGATCACTTCGGGACTAATCTCGGGCATGTTCGTCGGGCTCCAGGCGAAGACATCCGAGTTTCTTCTCAGGCACTCGACTATCTCATTCTTTAGTTGTTCGCCCAGTTGAGTCCCGATGAATGCCTTTTTTTCTCCATCCCCTTCTGTTAGCTCAATGGCTTCTGTTTCTTCTATAGGCTGAGGCTTGGGCGGATCGTCTATACATAAGGTTTCTTTCCTCTATGTTACCTTGTTGGCGGTGGAAGCGAGATAACAAGTACGGGCACTCCTTTGGGAGTGGGGAACTTCATCAATAGATAGCAAGAGGATATCGTCGCCCTCATATCGTTCAGCACTGGTCTACCTAAGATGATGTTATAGGAGGCGGAGGTTGACCTGACTAGCTTGAACAATACTTGCCAGGTCACGTCCTTCGGGTGCTCTCCGAGAGTCACAGGCAACTCTATGGACCCGGCCACCCTCACTCGCTCGCCCGTGAATCCGTATAGTGGCGTCATAACAGGCTTTAATCTATCTTTGGATATGCTCATTCTTTCGAAGCAGTTCCAATAGATTAGGTTCACTGAGCTCCCGTTATCGATTAGGACTCTACTTACCGGTTGTTTGGCCACTACCGTGGATATCACCATGGGATCGTCATGGGGCATGACAATATCACCTTTGTCAGCCGGAGTGAACATAATGGGTTCTTCATCCGCTTGTTCTTCCATCACAACGTTAACCTGATACGCTTGCCTTGCGTAGCTCTTGCGGGAAGTAGAGGAGCGACATTATCTGTCTAGTCGGAATCCCACGCATCTTAAATGTCGATCATGGAAAGCAATTCGATTGTAATGCTTTTCGCGAATTTTGTAAGTGCCTCAACATTCAGCTAAGGATATCTTATCATATCCTCAAGCTAATGGACAGGCCGAGGTCAGTAATCGGACTATCCTTCATGGGCTGAAGACCAAGCTAGACAAAGCTAAAGGGGCATGGGTGGACGAATTGCCTAGTGTTTTATGGGCATATCATACCACCAGTCGTGTGTCGATCAGAGAAACGCCGTTCAGCCTCGTATACGGCGCAGAAGCACTGATCCCCGTGAAAATTGGACCGTTATCACCAAGAGTGGTGCCCTTAGTAGAAGAAGAAAATTCACAAGCTCTAAGGGAAGGCTTGGACCTACTCGACGAACATAGAGAAGCCGCAGCTATTCGATTGGCATCCTATCATCAGAGGGTGGCCAACTATTATAATAGCCGGGTGAGAGATAGGTCGATGTCTGAGGGAGATCTAGTGCTTAGAAAGTCGCATATCACGAATGCCCTAAAGGAGGAAGGGAAATTCAGAGCCAATTGGGAAGGTCCATACAGAGTCAGATACAAGATCGGGCCCAATACCTGTATTCTAGAGACTCTACAAGGGAAAAAAATAGGGAAAACATGAAATTCAAATCACCTAAAACTGTATTTGAATTAAGCACCATATTTTTTTTCCCAAACATTATTATCATTTGTCTATACTATCACAAGATATTGTTATCAAATCATCACGCAAAATGTCCTTTTATTATACATCTGCAACTTCTATGCATCTAAATCTTGTGACAGGATATTAACCGAGCCGTAAGAGCCTGAGGCGCTATGCGTCACTGTGGCCAGGCGTACATTCAGACGAGCCGTAAGAGCCTGAGGCGCTATGCGTCACTCTCGCCAGGCAATAAAAATATCAAGGCTATAAAAACTAAAGACGCATTCACGCCATAGTAATCAAGCCTTAAACAGTTATACGTTTACACAAAAAAAATTTTCTGAAAGTATACCTTTCTATCAAGAATTGGGGAGCATACACGAATACATCCAAAGCGAATATATACAAGCAAAATAAACAAACAGACAAAGAGATAAATGATAAATAGAGAAGTAATGCGATACGAAGCATGAACAAAAATCTCGATTTCATTTCATTCAAAAGTCATTACAAATAGATCTTTAGTAGATCTTTACAATTACATTCAACAAAAGTACAAAATTAAAACAAAAAGACAACAAAGTACTTGAAAAGAAAAACAAAAAACAGAAAAAGTTATCTAATCTTCGGGAGAAAGCTGGGGATCAGCTACAGACGGACCTCCACTACCCAGGGACTGTTGACCCTCCTCGTCGTTCAAATCAAGAAGAGCGTCAATAGGCTCAGGAGCACTGCCCAAATCCGCGGGCTCCCAAGGACTGGTGAGATTGGCGAGGTCATCTTGAGTGGTCCTCTTGAATAGTTCGTCCGCGGGTTCAGCCCCAGGTTCATACTTGGTCCAGTCGGGGGCCTCGAATAGCATTGCCTCGTTCGTGTACTGGAGCTCGGGGAATTCCTCTCCTTCCCTATGCGCCTCTAACCATGACTGGGCAAGGTAGAATCCGTATTTCACATAGGGGTTCGAGAAATCTTCCTTCCGCCTCAAGCAGTCTTTGGAAAGGCGATACTCCCTTACGGCTTTCGCCCGAATGCTATCGATCTCTACTTGGGTCAGAATAAGAGCAGCTTGACTTTCTAACTAGGCAACGCGTTGCTCGAGCTCCTGATTTCGAGTAAGCAAAGACCCATAGCTGGACTGCATACGGTCTAGTTCAGAGTGGGCCTCCTGAAGATCCTCTTGAAATTTGCCAGATCGGGCCGCCTCAACGGTGAGATCCCCCTTGGCCTGGTTCAGGTCCTGATGAACCTTGGCGAGCTGTTCCTCCAAGCTTCGCACCAAATCTGGAAGTTTGGACAAGTTATTGGCAGTGTTGGATAATTCCATAACCTTGTCCTTCAAATCCCGGATTTCTTTATCAGCTCGCTCCCGATAAGCCCGGTGCTGGGCATTGCTGGCCACGGTTCTCTGAGCCAGCTGCAAAGGAATGCAAAAAGTTAGATTCAAAGAATGTAGCAAAAAGGAGTCAAAAGAAGAGGAGTATGAAACTTACCCTCAACGCCTCCATGTCGGCTAAGTCCTCCCCCTCCGGGTAATTTCGGAATATTCTCGCCTCGTCCCGAGGAAGGATGGAAGATCAACTAATCCGGGAAGCCACCCCTGGAGTATCCAAAGTATCGTTGTCGCGGACCCTGGGGTAAACTCGAAATTCGACCCCTCTCATAATAAACCCCCCGTCCACGGGGTAGGACCTCTCGTCAGCAGGGCCTATCCTCGGTAGTATTGGCCTGTTTCCCATCGAACCCTCGATGTATAAGCGCCTTCGATTCTTCCGCTGCGACGGAATGATATTGCACTCCTCACGCTCCTCGGAGCGGGACCGTCCGGATGGCTCGGAAGCCCCCCACGAAGATGAAGGGACTCTCCCCCTATCCCGAGAGGGATCCCTTTGTTCCGGAGGGGGAGGCATCGCCTGCCTAGAAGCGGGTGGGGTCCGAGCACGAGGTAACAGAGAGGGGACCGGTGCCTCGCTTAGGACATCGTCGGCTAAACGACGCCTCTTCCTGGTAGGAACACTGGAAGGACCGGCCTCCGAGACCTGACGAGCCAGCGATCGCCGGAAGTGACTTTCTGCAAAAAAAGAAAAGAAAACAAATCAGTGGTCAAAAACTGATCAAAAACAGCAAGTGGTAAAAAGAATTAAGAGTTACCGTCAGGAGAATCAAGATGCTCCTGAAGGGACTCCATATTTATTGCGTCGTCATTAGGGAGCACCATGAAAGTGGAGCCGAACCCTTCCCAGCCAGTCTGGTTAGCCAAGGGTTCGCTGCCAGAACTAGACTTTATGTTGGTACTCCCTATATCCTCCTGTGGTCTTACAGGTTCAGGATTTAACTCGGGGGAAGTCGAAGGCGGAGGATCGGATGAAGGAACAGAAGGCCCGACAATAGGGGCCGAACTCACACCCCGGCTAGCTGATATCAAATTTTCATTTGATATAAGGCTGTCAAGGCTAATGGGATGATTGACCAACAGTTTGTTGACGTCTGAAGATAACTGCTCCCTAAGTGTGAAAATCCTGGGACCCTTGGGGATTTCTCGCTTATTCTCCCAACGAGTGGGGAAATCCAGGCTCTCGGGCACTTCCACAACAAGCCACTCCGTCTCAAAACCATGAAGCTTGTTAGCAGGTTTCTCGAACAACCTGTTCTCAAAACCGGGCTGATACACCCGCTGAAGTGAGTAAGGCACTAAGCTGGGGCTCCCTCGAAACCTAAAAAATACATCTAAGAGAGGAAGGGACGGAGGGACGCCCCTTAAATGGCAGTGCACGGTGAACCTTACTAATTGCATCCATGCATGAGGATGCAGTTGTCCCGAGGATACCCTGTGCGTCCTAAGAAAAGAAACCCCGAAGTCGGACAACGGGAAGCGGAGTCTTAATTCTAAGGTTGCCCTAAAAACGACTACCCCGTTGGACACACGACGTATGTCGCTCTCCTGAGGGGTTGGGAGTCTATAGAAATATCCCTCGGGTAAAGGAAACCTAGATACTAGGTCTTGGACGTCAGCTTCCTTTAAAGTCGACTTAACACCTAAGTCTATTTGTTTTCCTACACCATGGCCAGCCATTGTAGGAGTCCAGAAACCAATGAGTGGGACTACGGATTATTAAATCACCTAAAATGAAGAAGAGAAGAACTGGCGACAGAGTCCCAAGAAGCTGCGACAGACTTGCGACACAGTGATGTGTACGCGACAGAGTTGCGGCAGAGTAGCGATGGAGTTGCGGCAGAGTTGCGAGAGAACTGAGAGTCGGGCAGAGTGTCTTTGCGAGAGAACTGAGTAGCGACAAGGACAGCAGGGGCCCAGTATATATAGTGGCTCGACTGCGTCGCCTCACACGCGGAGATCCGACCCGACCCGAGAAAAATTTGGACCCAGATCCTCTTTCGCAGGAAAAATTCCTACCAAAGAGTGGGGAGCAATTGATGGTGGTTGTGTCACCAGAATCCACGTGTACAACCATCCGCCAGCCATTAACTGCCACGTGTCAGAACAAGAATAAGCCACGTGGCTGATGTTGCGACAGAGTTGCCACGCGACACAGTTGTCTGTTAAACGACAGAGTGTTCGGGGCGATAGCCACTCTGTCGCCTGGTACGTGTGCCGCATGGTAGGCGCGACGGACCCCCATCGCCTCTATTGCGACATAGGTCTCCCGCAGAGGTCTTCCACATAGTCTGCGACAGAGGTCCATGGGTACTCTGTCGCCTGCCGACTCCCCCGCAAGCTGCTTGACCCGAAGCGCGACAGAGTGCTCTATGATTCTGTCGCGGTCCAGACACGCGCCTGGGCCTCAGCTCGAACCGACTTGGAGAAACCTATAAATATCCAGGTGAGCTCTCAGAAAAAAAAAATCGAGAACAAAAAGAAAAGAAAAGAAAAACTTAAACTCTCTGAATTAAGTAATACATTCTCTTCTTCATTCCTTCATACACAACTCCCGATTTCTGACTTAATCATCGGAGTGCGCGTGCAGGGATAAATCCCTACCCCCTCTGACTCTTATTGTTTTTGCAGACTATACGAGGAACAAGTTGCATCGACGTCATCTCCTTGTCGTCAGTGCAATCCGAATACGTGTAAGTTATAGCACTGTTGTCGTTTTAAGGGGCGAACATCAGCATACAAGGGGGAATATAGGACAGTGATTGAGTGCAGACCTCCTCGAGGTAAACGAGAAAAGGCATCTGCAGTGCCATTAGTAGAGCCCTACGGTAGACAATCTCATAGTCAAAGCCCATCATCTTCAGCACCCATTTTTGTTGAGCTGGAGTGGTGGCCTTTTGGTCCAACAAGAACTTCAAACTTTAATGGTCAGTATAAATCTCAAAATGACGACCTCGTATGGACTCCATTTCTTTACTGCCAGAACACAGCTAACATCTCTTTGTCATAAACAGACCGAGTTTGGTGACAAGGTGAGAGGCCCTTACTGAAGTGCACAATTTGCTTTCCTCCTTGACTTAAGACTGCCTCGATTCCAACATTAGATACATCAGCTTCAACAGTAAACTCAACATGAATGTCTGACAATATTAAAACAGGAGCAGACATCATGGCCAAGTTGCAAGAAAGCTGCCCGCGATAAAGCAGACCACTGAAACTAGCCTTCTTAAGCAAGTCTATCAATGGTCAAGTAATACTACCGAAGTTCCTAATGAAACGACGGTAATAACTTGTCTTGGACAGATTGAGGAGTTGGCCTATTATGGATACACTCCACTTTGGTTTCATCCATGGAAACCACTCCACCCGAAATAACATACCCCAAATACATAACCTGCAAAGCTCCAAAATCACACTTGCTTCTTTTAACATACAATTAATGCTGGAGCAGTAGATCAAACACCAACTGTAGATGTTGCAAATGTGAAGACAAGCTATCCGAAAATACTAATATATCATCGAAAAACGTCCGTACAAATTTTCAGAAATAAGGGCCAAAAACACTGTTCACGAGACTCTGGAAAGTCGATGGTGCGGCTGTCAATCCAAAGGGCATAATCAGAAATTTGTAATGCTCGTGATTTGTCCTGAGAGCCATCTTGTGAATGTCAGCTTCATTCATTCGGATTTGATGATAACTCGAATACAAGATAAGCTTGGAAAAATATACTGCATGAACCAGTTCATCAAGTAGTTCCTCCACCAAAGGAATAGGAAAAGTATCCTCGATGGTGAGTTGATTAAGTTGCCGAGAATCTAGGCAAAGACGCCATGATCCATCTTTCTTTTTTACTAACACCATAGGGGATGCAAAGGAACTTGTGCTGTGCCTTATAATGCCAGAGTTCAACATCTTAGTAATCAGCCTTTCTAATTCATCTTTCTTCACAGTAGGATATCTATATGGCCTCACTTTGACTACCTTCTATTCATCAACCAAAGGAATTTGATGATCATGAGTCTGAATAGGAGGAAGTCCTTGCGATGTATTAAATAGTGTGCTGTATTTCATCAACAATTGTTGAAGATCCTCTGGGAGTGTATCCTTAGCTTCATCCTGTACATGTAAACTATGCAAGGAACCAGGGAAGTAATTGGTCAAAAGAATAGCCAACGTACCATTACCAGTAATTGGCATTCGCTTAGCAGCTTGCTTCTCATTCATAATACCCACTACACCTGCATCTAACCCCTTCCAACAAACATCTTGTTCCTTATAAGTAAACCATAGTGTTAATGATTGAAAATCCCAAACCACCGGACCCAAGGAGACTAACCACTGCACTCTAAGTACAATATCACAGCCACTGAGATTTAGAATAAAAAATCAGACGATTATAATACTCTCTAAACTTCTTATGTTAGGTTCTCACAGAGGCCTTTAGTATCAACATGTGTTCCATTAGCAATAGCAGCCCGAATATAAGCTTTAACAGGATTAGAAAGCCCCAGCTTCTTAACCAACTTACTATCAATAAAGTTGTGTTTCCTTCCGATATCAACCAAAATCACTACCAATTGATTTTTAATTTTACCTCATACACGCAATGTATGGAAACCAATAGTTCCTTGAATAGCATTCAATGATAGAAGCGGTCCCTCCTCTTCGTATGGATTACTTGCTATGTCCTCAAGTTGGTCTACATAGTCTCCACATTCCTCTGCTGCATCAACCCTGTCATCACCTTCTTCTAACAACATATTGTAAAGCTCTGATTTCACCCATTTACGGCCCAACTCAAATTTCTGGCCACACCACATACAAAGGCTATTTCTCCTGCGATCTTCTCGCTCCTGTTTTGAAGGAAACTGTTTTTGGTTGAGGCTGTAGTTGACTGTTTGGTAACATTTCTCTGGGAGGGGAGAAGGTTCCCTTTGGTATTGTTAGTTAGTAAAGGAACAGAAGGAGTAGGTAGCAGTGGAATAGAACTGATTGGTTTAGGAGCATATTGAGGAGGTAGATTTTGTGGAGTTATGTGAGAAAGTGGTTTATATGGCAGGTATGATTTTCTAGGCTGATCGTAATAAGAAGACTCAAGTTGCTTAACTAGATTAAAAGCTTGAGTTAAAGATGTAGGATAGAATAACCTTACCATTTTTTATGTATATGGTTTGAGGTTGGTAATGAACACACTCGAAGTATAGTCAGGAGTGAGCTTCAAATTATTCAATATGGCGAGGAATTCGTCATAAAATTGTTGGATCGTTCCTTCTTGCTTCAGAGAAACAAAATCGGACATCGGATCTGAAAAATCAGTGTCAAGAAATCGCTTCTTCATCTCCGTCAAATACATTGGCCAGGTCAACATTTGTAAGCCTCAATTCTTCTGTGTAAAATGTTGATGCCATTGCAGCGCCTGAACTTCCAAGTTAATCATCACTGTCCGAACCTTAGCATTGTCAGCAATGGATTCTACCTCAAAAGATTGCTCTAGCTTCATCAACCATCTCGAGAAATCATCTCCTTCGAACTTAGGGAAGTCCAGCTTGGAGTAACTCCAGGCATGCATCATCATGGATTCGTCCTTCAACTGTTGAGGTTTCTCCAATGTGGCTTTCTAGGAACTCTGTTTTGACGAGTAACCTGCATCCTGGACACCGTCAAGCTCCTAAGAAAATTCATAGCTGCCTTATCCTTTTGACTTACCAGAATCTCAAACATCCACCTAACTTTTTGGATCCTAAATGGTCAAGATTCGCTCTCAATTATCCCACTGCAGTGTCGAGCTTCACTCCCATTTCTCCAGATCTTTCTGTTGCTGGGCGACATCCTTCTGTAGGTCTGGCTCTGATGCTAATGATGCCGGCGTTCACCTGACAACAAAGGTAAATTCAAGAATAAAGAATGTTTAGAACGAAACGGGAGAGAATTCTTAGAGAGAGAGAATTCTTATAGAGAGAGTTTTCAGGACTGGAGAATTTTATGCCTTTGTTCTGCCTGATGCTGCGTTTCATACAACCGCTCCTTACGTCAGCCATTAGAGCTTAGGATTGCTACTACAATAAGACTCATACTAACCCAATTCATAACTGGACTCTTACTATCGGCTTATACTACTGGGCCCTTTACATTGGATAATAATATAAAAGATTAAACACAATTATTTACTATGAAAATATAAAGTCCAAATGATACTCCCATTCACAATCACGATCTTTCCACCTTGTAACTGTAACCCATGATTCTCTTGATGATTCTGCTGTTTTGTTTCTGTGCAATGGGGAGCAAATTGAGAGCAAATTTCTATTAGCCATGACTTCTAGGACCATATTCCTTTAATAATTGCCTTCAAAAAATTAATAATTAATCAATAATTATTTATTCTAGAACCCAATAAATAATGATTAATTAATAATTAATTAAATTGTCACGCCCCGTGATCTAACCTCGAACTAGTCGCGCAATGTTAAGCGGAATCGTATTTAATTGTAACTTAGATATTTCTATGCGGATCGTTTTACTTGTCGTTTGTGCCCGATGTAGGTATCATTATACTCTTTATTATATTTTTATGCGTGATAAATTTCTAATCTTAACTTATAATATTAAAGATTTTGATTTATTTTTCTTTTTAGATAGCATGACTACAATATATAATTTAGTCCTTCATACTCAGTACAACATATTTATTCTAAGTTCTCAACATCAAATATATTAACCCTGGGTTTCAATCATACACCATATAATCCCCTAATCGGACATAATAGTTAATGTCATATAGCATGCCCTGTCGTTCATCCATTCTATACCGAAAAGAAGAAACCTAAAGTAATACTTAATAATCATGCTTAAACGTCTTTCAACTAGTACATCTCATAAATACAACCGTGCGTACATATCTGAAATAAAATGCATATATATATAAATATATATCGTCCGACGCATAATACCTCGAAAATATCAAAATCAGCTTACTAGGCTAAAGGAGACAGCTAGAGCGCGACGCTCGCCCTGAAATACTACTCTGAAAAATGTTGGAAAAAGAGGGATGAGCAACCACACGCTCAGTAAGAAGCCTACATAACCGAAGCTAGCAAAACACCATGCAACACACCATGCAATGATAAACCGAGATAATTACGTAAAACATCATGCATATTTCGAATAAACAATACTGAACATGCTTCGGTTTAAACAAGTTTATATATTTGAAAATCAATGTATCATTAGTCAAAAATCAGATTTTTCAAAGAGAAGTTATAAGTCCACAAAATCGAGACCATAGTCAAAGAGCAATTTATTTAAATACATGCATGGGCATACTTAAAGCATTCGATAGAGTAATACGAGTAAGTGGCAATAACCCAAACCAGTCATGGATCCACTATTCAATAACCTCACCAATATCAATGCAAAATAAATACACATATGGTCATAGTGACTACCGCCCTATCCTAACTGAGCAGGTTCCGGACTAGGGTACTGTAGACGGGTTCAGGGTCTCACAGTATTAGGTAGCAATAAAATACACGATGCCACGAAGGCATCCCCGTGAAGCACTTGGCACCGTAGGGCAATCACACAGAACCTCCTACCGGATGCTAGAGATGGCTCTCACGATAACAACTCGATGCCACAAAGGCATCCCCGTGAAGCACTTGGCACCGTAGGGCAATCACACAGAACCTCCTACTGGGTGCTAGAGATGGCTCTCACGGACATGACTGCCACACAGGCATAAACCGGGTTGCCAACAGACTCAAAAATCCCTCGATAGGTACACTGTAAAAATTCAACAATTCATCCCAAATCATTATATCAAAAATTGGGGAAAATCACCCATCGAAAATAAAACATTTATCAATTGTATAAAAATCAGCATGTATATAAATAGTGCAAACTCATGCTTACTTCAAAAATACAGTTACAAATAGTGCCCATGCAACATCTTCAAAATTAGTAATCATCATGGAGTTACAAAAAAAATATTGTAATGCATCACACGCACATGCTACTATCATGTAAAAATATTAGTTCATAAATCAATAACTCCATGCTATGACAGAATTTAAATCAAGACATTTTAATAAAAAAACAATAGATAAGGGGATTTTAATCTAGGCTACTCAATTAAATCGGCTATCCTATAATCCTACTTTAAAATGATGAAATCATGCCTATCCTAAGTATTTTACTAACATCAGCTATATAAAACCCCTTACCGCACAAGCTATGCGCCCGATTTAACCTTTTTCGCCTACCGCCTTAGACGCGCATATATGCGTCTAAGCTTCCTTGGCGCCTTCTGACGTGTTTGCTGCGAAATACCATTAGGACTCACGTTATTTACCATTTGCACATTAACGAATTAAATTTCAGCACACGCGCACATTCGCAAAAACAATTCTAGGCTAACTACCATTAGAAACTATCACGAAGTTATTAGTTTAATAAAATACAATCTTCGATAAACTATCCTAAGACATGTAGGTGATGTGATAATCATCCGATTAACTTGAACTTATTAGAATTTGTTTTTCATATTAAAATAAATGTTCTTTTAATATAAGAAAATACTTAATATTAAGTAAAAATTGAAATTAAACCTAAAACATGAAAGTCAATAGAATTAATACTGTTTTATGACAATATTTAATGAATGTATATATTTTTTTACAAGTTTATATAATTTTAGTGAGTATTTATTAACATCCAAAATCTTGTAAATAAATTTTTATAATTATATTTATATATGTAAAATTACTAAAAAACATATATTTGACTTTCATACAATCTATAACATGATTGAATCAATATTGATCCAAAACAAATTTTAAATTAATTAAAACGAAATTTTCTAATATTCTGAAATTTCTTATTTTTGTGTTCATTTGACCTACTTTGAGCATTTATATCTAACACACTGTATAGTATCTAAAGCTTAGACTAGAACCAATTAAAATTACACATGTAATATTACAATTTAGGATTTTGTTTCGTTCAAAAAGCTTACTGGAACCATAATTTTCGAAAGCCAAAAGTTTGAGTTTTATCACAGAGAACCCAGAATTTCTGGGTTTCTGTTTCAACGAACCAAGTTTGGGGCAACGGTTCTACTAGCACAAAACGTTTCTGACTGAGGTATTAAGACCAAAACAAAGTTCATGTTTCATACAGCAAAAGCCATTAAATAATTGACCAAAACAGTTATCGAAAAGTGAAGTTCCAGTAACCCAAAGTTGGATGTTCGACACTGTCAAAACCCATTTTATTCAAATTTCAAAAATTCATAACTTTTAAAATACACAACCAAATTAAGTGATTCAAAAACCATTAGAAAGATCTTAAAAAGAACTTTCTATTAGTACCAATTTTTTCACCAGAATATTACCGAAATAATTTCAAAAGATAAAACTAATTTGTAGGTTTAGGTAAATACAATATAAAAGACAAAAACTTATAAATGTAAAGAATAATTACCTTGGAAAAATCAAACGGGGAAGACAAAGAAGTATTTTTTTTTTTTTTAGAGCTTTCAAGTTTTCCTTCAGAGCATTCGTTCGATAGATTTTTTTTTTTTTGTTTTTGACAACAGTCTTAGGGTGTATATATATATAATTTTTTTAAAACCCTAATATACTAAGTCAGTCTTTTATAAAAATGGGTATTGGGCTTTTCATTTTTTTTTATTGGATTTTTTAAAGGTTAGCCTGGTTATTACATTCTCCCCACCTTTAAAGAATTTGGTCCCCAAATTCAAATATTCATGGGTTTAAAATTTTGAAGTTCTCTAAAAATTTTCTTATGGTTTCCTTTCTAAAAGATTTGTTTATGTAGCATGAAACTATAATAGATCAATTCTATATTACTGTATAGTAATTAGTCGAATCACATTGAATTTCGATCCTAAACAATTTAAATCAACACTTAAATCCTTAATGCAAACTTTAAAGTGCAAACACCTAAATTAAACTATCAACTATACTCCATAATAAACTACATGATATTTTTAGGTGGGATACTACATCCTATCCACCTTAAAAGGAATTTAGTTATCTAAATTCTTACATTGATTCTCGAAAAGGTAAGGATATTTCTCCTTCATGCTTTCTTCTAGCTCCCAAGTAGCTTCTCGTTCAGAGTGATTACTCCACTGAACCTTAACATATGAAATAGTACGCCTTCTTAAAACTTGTTCCTTTCTGTCCACAATACGTATAGGATGTTCTTCGTAAGACAAATTTTCTCTGAGTCTCAAAGGAGCTAAGTCCATCACATGACTCGGATCTGACACATACTTCTGCAACATTAAGACATGAAATACATTATGCACTCCAGATAATGCAGGTGGAAGTGCCAATCTATAAGCCACATCTCCTACCTTATCAAGAATTTCAAAAGGACCCACATAGCGAGGACTAAGTTTCCCACGGATTCCAAATCTCATAACTCCTCTAGTTGGGGAAACTCGTAAAAATACATGATCTCCGACCTCAAACTCCAAGTCTCGTCTTCTATTGTCGGCATAACTTTTTTGTCTGTCCTGGGCTATCTGGAGCCTTTTACAAATCATACGAACCTTCTCTGATGCTTGTTCAACTAAATCAGGTGCATATATCATCCTATCACCAACCTCTTCCCAACCGATTGGTGATCTGCATCCTCGTCCATAAAGAACTTCGTATGGAACCATTCCTATACTGGCATGGTAACTATTGTTGTAAGCAAATTTCGCTAATGGTAAATGCTCGTCCCATGAACTTTCGAAATCAATAACACAAGCACGCAACATGTCTTCCAAGGTTTGTATCGTCCGTTCTGACTGTCCATCAGTCTGCGGATGATATGCCGTGCTAAACTGTATCCGAGAACCCAAGGACTCCTGAATCTGTTTCCAAAATCGAGATGTGAACCTAGAGTCCCTATCCGAAGTAATACTTACTGGGGTTCCATGAAGTCTTACTATCTCCTTAACAAACATTTCTGCCAATGCATTCAAAGGAGTAGTCGAGCTAATGGCTAAGAAATGCGCTGACTTGGTGAGTCTATCCACTATTACCCAAATCGCGTCATGCTTCCTCCGAGTTCTAGGTAAACCCGTAACAAAGTCCATAGTTACGTGTTCCCACTTTCAAGTTGGTATGGGTAAGGGTTGGAGTAAACCTGCCGTTTTCTGGTGTTCCACCTTCACTTGCTGACACACCAAACACCTTGCTACAAACTCGGCAACCTCACGTTTCATTCCAGGCCACTAATACATCTTGCGTACGTTATGGTACATTTTGGTGCTCCCGGGATGTAAGGTGTATCTGCTAGAGTGAGCTTCCGATAAAATCAGCTTCTTAAGGTCCTCATCCCTTGGCACACATATCCGGCCTCTGAATCTAAGCAATCCATCTGAACCAATATCAAACTCAGAATCTCTACCCTCCTGAATCTGCCTGGACACTTCAAGTAACGTCTGATCTAGCTTCTGTACCCGCCTAATCTGATCAATCAGTGTCGGCTCAATCCTAAGACTAGCAAATAAGGGACTTTGATCCGAGGGTGCTACATCAATAGACAAGCTTGCAAACTGTCCCAACAATTCCCACTCCTTAACCATCATACAGGACACCATACTCATGTTCTTCCTACTAAATGCGTCCGCTACTACATTTGCTTGCCCCGGGTGATATAAAATTTCACAATCATAGTCTTTCAACAATTCCATACATCTACGTTGCCTCATGTTCAGTTCTTTCTGAGAAAATAGGTATTTGAGGCTCTTGTGATCGGTATAGATATGAAACTTTTCTCCGTAAAGGTAATGCCTCCATATTTTCAAAGCAAAGACTACTGCTGCAAGTTCGAGATCATGCGTGGGGTAATTCATTTCATGCTCCTTCAGTTGACGTGATCCATATGCTACCACTTTGCCATTTTGCATAAGCACACATCCCAATCCATTCAGTGAAGCATCACTATACACTGTAAATCCTCCGGTTCCATATGGTATGGTGAGGATCGGTGCAGAAGTTAATCGATGCTTGAGCTCTTGAAAACTGCACTCACATGCATCGCTCCACTCAAACTTGACATCCTTACGGGTGAGTCGAGTTAGAGGAGCTGTAATTTTCAAAAATCCCTCTACAAACCTTCTGTAGTACCCGGCTAATCCAAGAAAGCTTCGTATCTCCGTCACTGTCTTTGGCCTCTCCCAGTTCACTATAGCTTTCACTTTGGACGGGTCAACAGATACTCTATCCTTGTCCACTACATGGCTCAGAAAACCAATTTGCTTCATCCAGAATTCACATTTGTCCAACTTAGCATACAATCTCCTTTCTCTAAGTGTTTGAAGGACTATGTATAGGTGTCGTTCATGTTCTTCCGGAGAACGAGAATATATCAAGATGTCGTCTATGAATACAATCACGAACTTATCCAGAGACTCCTTGAAAACTTCGTTCATCAAGTTCATAAATGCTGCTGGGGCATTCGTCAAGCCAAATGGCATGACCAGGAATTCGTAATGCCCATAGCGAGTTCGGAATGTTGTCTTGGGAATGTCCTCACCTCTAACTTTCAGCTAGTGATATCCCGACCTTAGGTCTATCTTCGAGAACACTTTGGCACCCTTCAACTGATCGAACAAGTCATCGATCCTCGGCAGCGGGTATCGGTTCTTGATCGTAGCCTTATTGAGCATTCTGTAATCAATGCACAGTCTCAAGCTACCATCCCTCTTCTTCACAAAGAGCACAGTGCGCCCCAAGGTGACACACTCGGGCGTATGAATCCTTTATCCAGTAGTTCTTGGAGTTGTTTCTTCAATTCTTCCAACTCCATAGGTGCCAACCTATACGGGGGTTTGGACAAAGGTTCGGTTCCAGGCACCAAGTCAATAGCAAACTCCAACTCTCTATCGGGAGGTAATCCTGGCAACTCTTTCGAAAATACATCAGGGAATTCCTTTACTATCGAGATATCCTGAATGCTGGGCTTCAGCTTCTCATTACATTCCACGAAAGTTATAAAACCTTCATCATTTAAAATCAACTATCAAGACCACAAATAAATCAACCAAAAATTTACCTGTTATTCATTTATCTCCAAAAGTTACTACACACTTTTCGGGTAAGTACAAAGTCATCACCTTTCTAAAACAGTCTAAATTAACTCTATGGGTTGCTAACCAATCCATTCCTAGTATCACATCAAAGTCCGACATATCTAGCAGAATCAAGTTAGTTAGAACTACCTTATCGCCTATCTTTAACTCACAGTTCCTATATACTACCTCAGTCATTTGCGATTCTTTCATAGGTGTTTTTACATGAAGTAAATAATCTAAAGGCTCAGGCTCTATCGGTAACTTCCTAGCAAATGTAGGTGATACAAAAGAGTGAGTTGATCCAGAATCTATTAACACAAAAGCTTTAACATTTGAGATAAAAAGATTACCCTTCACCACGGATGTTGAGGCATCTGCAGCTTCCTTATCCAACGTGAACACTCGCCCCTGACTAATGACTTTCTTGCCCTTGTCCACAGGAGCTGGTGGTGGTGGAGGAATCGCTTGTACTGGCTGGGCTGGTAGGGTTCTCAGCTTAGGACAATCTCTCTTCATATGCCCTACTTCTCCACACTGAAAGCATGTACCATAAATCTGACGGCAAGGTTGGTTGGCATAATGTCTCTTCCCACATCGGTTACACATGGGGATCTGATAAGGTACTGGAGCATTCTGAGCAGGGTAAGGCCTCGGCCTAGTCACCATGGCCTGAGAAGCTCTGACCCTCTGCTTCTTGTTTTGCCATCTGTTCTGGAAAGGTCTCCGATCATCAATCCTCTTACCATGGCTCCTCAATCGTGACTAAAACTCAGTCTGAGATAAGTTTATATCATGCTCAACAAACTGTGCCCTCTGGATAGCCTCAGCATATGTCTTTATATTCAGAGGGGCTAGCTTGCTTCTGATTGCCGGCCTCAGTCCGTGAATAAACTTGGCAGTCTTCTTCAGCTCATTCCTTGCAATATCGAGCTCATATCGAAGCAGTGCAGTGAACCTCGACTCGTACTGGTCCACTGTCATATTTCCCTGTACCAAGCTCAGAAACTCTGCCTCTTTCTTCATTCTTGCACACTCCGGAATATACTGATTATTAAAAGCTTCAAGGAAAGTCTCCCATGAGATCTCAGTGTGCCTAGCCAACAGAACTGTCTCGGCAGAAGTCCACCATCTCTCTGCCTCTCCCTCTAGCATATAGGTAGCCAATGCCACCTTATCCGAGCTACTGTAGTTCATAATCCTAAAAATCTTCTCTAACTTTTGAACCCACTTCTCAGCTGCGTCTGGATCCTTTTCTCCCTTAAATATAGGCGGGTTCATCTTCTGAAACTGTCTGACCCGCTCCAAGTTCCTTTCCACCGAATCCTGTACTGGCGGCTGTACTACCGGTGGCTGGGGTGGAGGTACGGGTTCCTGGGGTACTGAGGGTGGTTGTGGCTCTGGAGGTGGAGGAGCTTGCGGCGCATTCGTGGTATTAGCGAAATTCGCCATAAACTGAGTTATGGTAGCAGACATCTCTGCCATGGACCGCTCGAGTCTCTCTATCCTGGAGTTCGGACTCTCTGGCTGTGGGGAAGGTACCGGAGGCGGTTGCGCTCGCCTACCACGGCCCCTTGTTCGTCTCCCACTCATACTGATTCGCAAATTCTATACCAATGACCCAAACAAGGTTAATAACATCGAAAGTATATGCGAACATATATATATACATTTCAGATATGCACGGTTGTGAGATGTACTTCTAGACTAGCAATCCTACATCGACACGACCTACAACAAGTCCGCTCTGATACCAAAAAGATTTGTCACGCCCCGTGACCTAGCCTCGAACTAGTCGCGCAATGTTAAGCGGAATCGTATTTAATTGTAACTTAGATATTTCTATGCGGATCGTTTTACTTGTCGTTTGTGCCCGATGTAGGTATCATTATACTCTTTATTATATTTTTATGCGTGATAAATTTCTAATCTTAACTTATAATATTAAAGATTTTGATTTATTTTTCTTTTTAGATAGCATGACTACAATATATAATTTAGTCCTTCATACTCAGTACAACATATTTATTCTAAGTTCTCAACATCAAATATATTAACCCTGGGTTTCAATCATACATCATATAATCCCCTAATCGGACATAATAGTTAATGTCATATAGCATGCCCTGTCGTTCATCCATTCTATACCGAAAAGAAGAAACCTAAAGTAATACTTAATAATCATGCTTAAATGTCTTTCAACTAGTACATCTCATAAATACAACCGTGCGTACATATCTGAAATAAAATGCATATATATATAAATATATATCGTCCGTCGCATAATACCTCGAAAATACCAAAATCAGCTTACTAGGCTAAAGGAGACAGCTAGAGCGCGACGCTCGCCCCGAAATACTAATCTGAAAAATGTTGAAAAAAGAGGGGTGAGCAACCACACGCTCAGTAAGAAGCCTACATAACCGAAGCTAGCAAAACACCATGCAACACACCATGCAATGATAAACCGAGATAATTACGTAAAACATCATGCATATTTCGAATAAACAATACTGAACATGCTTCGGTTTAAACAAGTTTATATATTTGAAAATCAATGTATCATTAGTCAAAAATCAGATTTTTCAAAGAGAAGTTATAAGTCCACAAAATCGAGACCATAGTCAAAGAGCAATTTATTTAAATACATGCATGGGCATACTTAAAGCATTCGATAGAGTAATACGAGTAAGTGGCAATAACCCAAACCAGTCATGGATCCAATATTCAATAACCTCACCAATATCAATGCAAAATAAATACACATATGGCCATAGTGACTACCGCCCTATCCTAACTGAGCAGGTTCCGGACTAGGGTACTGTAGACGGGCTCAGGGTCTCACAGTATTAGGTAGCAATAAAATACACGATGCCACGAAGGCATCCCCGTGAAGCACTTGGCACCGTAGGGCAATCACACAGAACCTCCTACCGGATGCTAGAGATGGCTCTCACGATAACAACTCGATGCCACAAAGGCATCCCCGTGAAGCACTTGGCACCGTAGGGCAATCACACAGAACCTCCTACTGGGTGCTAGAGATGGCTCTCACGGACATGACTGCCACACAGGCATAAACCGGGTTGCCAACAGACTCAAAAAATCCCTCGATAGGTACACTTTAAAAATTCAACAATTCATCCCAAATCATTATATCAAAAATTGGGGAAAACCACCCATCGAAAATAAAACATTTATCAATTGTATAAAAATCAGCATGTATATAAATCGTGCAAACTCATGCTTACTTCAAAAATACAGTTACAAATAGTGCCCATGCAACATCTTCAAAATTAGTAATCATCATGGAGTTACAAAAAAAATATTGTAATGCATCACACGCACATGCTACTATCATGTAAAAATATTAGTTCATAAATCAATAACTCCATGCTATGACAGAATTTAAATCAAGACATTTTAATAAAAAAACAATAGATAAGGGGATTTTAATCTAGGCTACTCAATTAAATCGGCTACCCTATAATCCTACTTTAAAATGATGAAATCTAGCCTATCCTAAGTATTTTACTAACGTCAGCTATATAAAACCCCTTACCGCACAAGCTACGCGCTCGATTTAACCTTTTTCGCCTACCGCCTTAGACGCGCATATATGCGTCTAAGCTTCCTTGGCGCCTTCTGACGTGTTTGCTGCGAAATACCATTAGGACTCACGTTATTTACCATTTGCACATTAACGAATTAAATTTCAGCACACGCGCACATTCGCAAAAACAATTCTAGGCTAACTACCATTAGAAACTATCACGAAGTTATTAGTTTAATAAAATACAATCTTCGATAAACTATCCTAAGACATGTAGTTGATGTGATAATCATCCGATTAACTTGAACTTATTAGAATTTGTTTTTCATATTAAAATAAATGTTCTTTTAATATAAGAAAATACTTAATATTAAGTAAAAATTGAAATTAAACCTAAAACATGAAAGTCAATAGAATTAATACTGTTTTATGACAATATTTAATGAATCTATATATTTTTTTACAAGTTTATATAATTTTAGTGAGTATTTATTAACATCCAAAATCTTGTAAATAAATTTTTATAATTATATTTATATATGTAAAATTACTAAAAAACATATATTTGACTTTCATACAATCTATAACATGATTGAATCAATATTGACCCAAAACAAATTTTAAATTAATTAAAACGAAATTTTCTAATATTCTGAAATTTCTTATTTTTGTGTTCATTTGACCTATTTTGAGCATTTATATCTAACACATTGTATAGTATCTAAAGCAGAGACTAGAACCAATTAAAATTACACATGTAATATTACAATTTAGGATTTTGTTTCGTTCAAAAAGCTTACTGGAACCATAATTTTCGAAAGCCAAAAGTTTGAGTTTTATCACAGAGAACCCAGAATTTCTGGGTTTCTGTTTCAACGAACCAAGTTTGGGGTAACGGTTCTACTAGCACAAAATGTTTCTGACTGAGGTATTAAGACCAAAACAAAGTTCATGTTTCATACAGCAAAAGCCATCAAATAATTGATCAAAACAGTTATCGAAAAGTGAAGTTCCAGTAACCCAAAGTTGGATGTTCGACACTGTCAAAACCCATTTTATTCAAATTTCAAAAATTCATAACTTTTAAAATACACAACCAAATTAAGTGATTCAAAAACCATTAGAAAGATCTTAAAGAGAACTTTCTATTAGTACCAATTTTTTCACCAGAACATCAACAGAATATTACCGAAAAAATTTCAAAAGATAAAACTAATTTGTAGGTTTAGGTAAATACAATATAAAAGACAAAAACTTATAAATGTAAAGAATAATTACCTTGAAAAAATCAAACGGGGAAGACAAAGAAGTATTTTTTTTTTTTAGAGCCGTCAAGTTTTCCTTCAGAGCATTCGTTCGATAGATTTTTTTTTGTTTTTGACAGCAGTCATAGGGTGTATATATATATAATTTTTTTAAAACCCTAATATACTAAGTCAGTCTTTTATAAAAAATGGGTATTGGGCTTTTCATTTTTTTTTATTGGACTTTTTAAAGGTTAGCCTGGTTATTACATAAATATTCTAAAACCCAATTAATAATTAATAATTAATTAAATAATAAATTATTAAATTTTCTTTATGATGGATAATTTTAATGTTTTTTCTTATATAAAATGATTATGACAATTTGTAATAAAGTCTTTTATATAATTTATAGATATTGCCGTTTTTTAGCATCTTTGTTTGATGCTCCTTTTTGAACACTTTAGTCCATTTTGAAGGTGGTAGCCATGTTTCAACTCATTGTTTATATTTATAAGAAAAAAATGATTTGTTGAATTTGGATTTATATATAAGCAAGTTTGGACTTTAAAAGCTGGATTTAGGTTTATATTTATTGTTCTCTTTGTTTTCATGGAGTGAAAAACTAGTTGGATACCTTCAGGCTTCCAGTAGAAGAGAATAGATAGGGCAAAACGTATGAATAGAGGTTAAGAGTCGTAGTCACTTGAAGTTTCTAGTTGAAAAATATGGTACTGCATTGAATTGAATGTTATCGGCTGAAAAGGAAAAGAATTCTCTTGGTTTCATTGTTACATTGTTTTGTATTTGCAGATTACTTTCCCAAAAATAAAGGAAAAGCAGGGATGAGGATTCTTGAATATATGAAATGCTTGAACTTTTAGATGTGGAAATCATAATCTGGATTATCATTATTTTCTTCTTGTTTCTGGGTAAAGTGATGCCTAATAGCTTTATTTTGTTTAAAACAACTAGGTCATATGTTTATAAACTGTTGATAATTTATTCATATTTTATGTCAGTGATTGACAAAGATATAAATTTCAGAAGAAAAATATTGGGATCATGTCCAAGTTCACTGATGAAGTATCATGACATTCTTCTTTGGTTGCATTATTGAAGCATTGAAACTTTTTGGAAAATTGGTTGCTCTGATGAAGTATCTTAGAGTGGTTGTTATTTTCTGGAATGAACATGAGTTTTTACTGTCAATAGTTTGAATAATGAAAATTATATGCCTATTTGTTTGAAGTTTGGGCTTTGGAGTAAAGGCTTGAACTAAGAGCTTACATCTTTATATTTGTGTATAAATTTATTTGAGGAAACCTTGGTACAATGATAAAGGTTATTTCTTTGTGATTTGAAATTCACGGGTTCAAGTGAAAAATAACTTTTCTATTAATATAAAGAAAAAATTGCATATCATGACTCTCTCCAAACCTCACAATGTGAGAGCGCTGTGCATTGGCTTACTGTTTTTGTGTAAAGTTTGGGCTTTAAAGTAGATTTTGGGAAATAAAAAGATAAATTAGGATTTTGTTTTCTATAGGATTTGAACGGAAGGCTTCAAATTATTGGTGATGTATCCATTACGCAATAGAAATTATTGAACTTTTTTCTTGGACTACTGCATTCTCTATTCCTCTAGATTATAACAAGATAATAAATAGTGCTATACATTTTTTCTTTTATCAAGAATATTGTTTTGTAATATACCTCTCCCGTTCTTAGTCTTCACTTGTTAATGTACATGTTATTTTAAAGATAATAGAAATTTAATTGTTTGTGTGGTTTTAGTTAAATAACTAAAGATTCTACTTTCTTTCCTTAATGCTTGGGTAGAACCATTATCATTTGAATACAGGTTTACCTAATAAATTTAAAATCGGGCAGAGACTAAAAATCAGACCCAAATAAACTAGTTTGGACTAAAAATTAAGTTCAAATAAGCAAGCTTGGATTACAAATCTTCTTCTCAAAAAATATAACATTAGATTTAGTTTCAATTCATATTAATATATATATTTAAAAATAAATAAAATTAAAAAAATAAATAGATTTTAATGTAATTCTTATTAATATATTTTTTAAGAATATAATTAAATAATCAAATTAAAAATATATTTTTAGCAAATATAAGACTTTGAGCGGCGTTTTTTCCTAAAAAAAGTTATTTTGAATACTTTACAAGCGTTTAAACGCCAGAAAGCATCACCATTTTAGTGGCATTTTACAAAAAACACTACAAATCTTATCGACGCAGGTACAACCAACAATTTTTGTGGTGTTTCCTGTGAATGTCGTTAAGGTTTTAGCGGCTTTTATAAACGCCGCTAAAGACCTACTTTTCTGTAGTGATAGATTGATTTATAGACTCGCAGAAAATATAACATCATCAACAAAGCGAAGGGTAGAAATCTTAAGTTCATTCTTAGATGCTTTTAAGTCACGAAATCTTTTTATTTCCTATTGGTGTAAAAGGGATTTGATAAGAATATCAGAACTAAGTATGAACAAGTATGGAGAAATCGCATCGCCTTGGCGAAGTCCCCGTAAAGGTTTAATTAGAGTTAAAAAAGAACCATTAAGAAAAATTCGAAGGGAGGTTGTTTTTATACATTCCATTATTAGATTTATCCAGTGAGAAGGAATATTATATTGACATAAGCAATCTTGGATAAAACTCCATGCTAATTTGTCATAAGATTTTTCATAATCTATTTTAAGTGCAAAATACTTGGCATTCCTTTGTTTTTCCCTTTTTAATGAATGAAATAACTCATTGTTGGGAAATTATTTGTGTGGACCTACATATATCAATTTATTGTACATTACAAGCTATCTAATTTATTTTAGTCCACTTAAAAGTAATCAAATAAAGTTATTAGACTTCAGTGCATCTTAATTAGTATAGGTTTTACAATGTGTAGAGACCTTATATTTTATTCTATTTTAATGATGGGCCAAAATAGGATAAAATATACTTCAGTTATAAATAAGTTATGGTCCCCAATCTAAACGTAATTTTTTCTCATTCTCATATCCCATCAGTGAGTGAGTTAGAGTTTTCTCTCAAAAGTAAAAGTTTAGACTGGAAGACTGTTAACCCTAATCAATCAATTTCAATGTATCCAGGTACGTTTTTGTATTTTAATTTTCTTGATAATTGAACATGAGATCCTGTACATAAATATTATGTAATTATAGTTTTTTTACACTTATGGGCTAATATAGTATTGTCATGTATGTTACAGCCCTTGATGAGAGCATTTTGGTAGGGGGATACAAGTTTGGTCATAAAAGGTTTTATTCTGGATGTTATGATAAATGGTGTAATTTTGTAAATAATATTACATAAGCTTAGAGGTCTGAAATGTGTTACTTGGGAGGGCTAGTTATCTTTGCAATTAGGATGATAGTTGTTTCATTTAGCTTCCATAGCAGATGAATGGAATAGAAAAAACTGTGAACAATTGCAATAATTGATGGCCCTATTTCAAACTAGTATTGTTTGAAAAAAAAAATTGCATCCAATCCATCTAGACCAGGTGCTTTGTTCGGTGCTATGTTCCAAATAATTCATTTGATTTCACTAGGTGATACAGGTTTTTGTAATTGAGATATATCATCATTAATTGGCTTGGATATATTAGTACGATGACTAAACTAATAGATATGTGGTTGAGATGTTTAAAACAAATTATCAAAATATTGTTGGAGTGCTGATTAAATTATAGAATTATTTGCAGTCCAACCTGTGTTGAGATATAATGCTTTTATATTATTTTGTTTTCTTCATAATTAACTTTTGATCGAAACTATTTGGTATTTTGATCTCCTTTTTTTTTTTATCCATTTATCATGTGCTCTTCTAGCCTAAAATGATGCTTCAAGAGATTGGAAATGTTTTAACTCTTGGATTAATTTGTTTTCCTCTTGAACTTGTCTAACGAGTTGTTTATGTTTGTATTAGATAATTGGATCTGTAAATTATGAAGTCTATTTTCAAGTTCATTTATTTTAAGTTTATTATTATGTTGGTGTAGTTTTTTTTCCAATTTTTTGATGAAACAGCAAGGTATGAGAATTATTTTTTTTGCAAAGTCATATGCATAACATTCAACTCTCGGTAATACCAAATATCCTAATTATTTTTTATTTTTTTAATCTTCATTATGAACCTAATGAACATCATACTTAAATCTTTTATGAATTAGAAGAGTTTGTGGAGCTAAATCTAAAAGTATGGATGCATGATCAGAAGCTTCGACATTAAATTATGTAAGATGCAATTAGGGTACGATTGAAGCCAAAGTGGATTAGCTATAGTTCTAATTAAATGTTTTCTGATATGATTCTATCATACATTCTTATAATTCCACGTAAATCTTGGACCTATGTATTTGATGTCATGAAGATTACATGCATTCAAGTAGTCCCGTAATCTTTGCATGAATCTAAAGTTAGGAGTATAAAAACTGAATTGTTTGTGGTTATCTGTTATACAATTGAAATCACTCATAACTATCCATGCTTAAGTAATGTTACATGATAACTCATATAAATGTTGTCATACCTATGGGTGGAGGTGCGACTCTGGATATTAGTTGAGTGTTGCTAGGAAAAAGGATTGAGAGAGGTAGTCTGGGAACAATTACAGTGATGATCTCCTGTAAGACCCTCGAATTCATAAGTATATATATGTACATGCTATGTGAAGCATAAATGATGTAAAGTCCATAGAATTAATGTACACACTTGTATTATGAGTTGTGATGTACGTACAAGTTTCGTTATGTATAAATAATAAGAAATTAACTTTTGTAGATGATGAATGTAAGTGGAATGTAATATGAGTGGTGTGGTAAAATGGAATGAAGTATGCATAAGTTGTATAAATGGTTATACTCTATTTGGTTATATATTGTATACCTTTGGCTATACAATGAGTGCACACAAGTTTCAATGTATATAAAGTATGGATAGATGTCATTTTCAAGCTTTAAATGTGGTTGGATGAGAAAATGACCATAGCAGCAGAATTAAGAGTGTTTGAGGTAAGTTACTGCAGAAAACTGCAGCAAAATTTGAAAAATATGAATGAGAGATCGATCTCATGGGATGAGAGATCGATCTGAAAGAGCTAAAAATGCTCTTAATGGAGCGATAGAACAGGTTAGATCGAACTCCAATGGGGTCAGATCAATCTGCTGAGCATTCTGTGTTGAAGGAATCGATCTCTGAAAGGTCAGATCGATTTCCTTAAGCTACTGACTTGCAACAGATCGATCTCATACAAGAGCAGATCGATTTCCTTAAGGTTCTGTGTTGCAACAAATCGATCTCATGTGGTCTGAAAGGTCGGTTTCAAGAGGAAAAATGCAGAGCGATCGATCTCCTAGGGTAGCAGATCGATCTCATCAAGACAATTCTATAAATACTGGACTTCTATACTTCATTTTCCTGAGAGTTACTATTCCATTCGAGAACTAAACCTAAACCTAGCCAAGAAACACTAGAAAACTTTAGTTTGTGATCAGTTTGGAGTGAGATACAGTTGAGCAAAATTGTTCTTAGCAAGAAGAGAGCAACATACTTGGAAACAAATGATTGAAATCAAGAGTTTAAAGAGCAAGGAGGATTTTATCATTGTTGGTGAAAAATGAAGGAAATACCAACTAGGTAAGATTTAATGCACCAAATTGATGTATGTTAAACTAGGTGTATTAATGAGTAATTTGATATATGTTTGAAATGTTGGAAACGAAAAGAGCATGAAAAATCACCATGACCTAGATATTGGTGAGAATTTAAGAATATGATGAGAAATTTGAGTAAACATGAGTTTAATGATGGAATATGCATGTATGAGAGATTATAAGTTAATCTTATGAAATGCATAACTTGGAAATAAGGAGAAATAAAAATAGTTTTGTGATTTCTTACCATATTTGGAGAAAGTGATGAAAACTATGTATTGAATTGAGATTTGGAAAATGAAATGAGTGTATAGTGATATACTAATGCCAATAATTTTAATAGCTTCGAAAATTACCTTGGAAACTGATCAGACTGCAAGAGTGAGCAGAACCGAGGAAGAGAGGTCACCGGACGTGATCCAAGGTAAAGAAATTTCATGAGTAGCTAGAGATGGTTACACGTATTTTGAGTAGTATTTCGATACTATATCTTATATGAATGCCCATGAATAGGCCTAATGTGTGTGATAGATTAATGAGATAAAGTGTAATTTTATCCAAAAATAGGATAAAAAGCCTGAGAAGCATGTTGTAACCCTTCATTCTAAGTTGTATGATAGAATGGCTAATGTTTTCATGTATATGCGAAAACAGCACAATTAAGTGCTAATTTGATTTGAAATGAGCGAGTTGTGATTTGAATAAGCCATCTATCTAGTTTTGTGTGAAAATCATAAGTGCTAGAGACTACTCGCACTATATTTTGAGATGTGCATAATAAAGCATTGGAGTGTATACTCGTGCTTGATTTTAATGCGATTTTATGCATGTTAGAGTATTTGGAGTATAGCTTGTACTCAGTTTGTGATTGATGCATATAGAGTATTGGGAGCTTTGCTCATACTCAGTTTTACATGATAGAGTACTGGGAGCATTGTTCGTACTCGACTTTTCATGAGTTATACATGATATCGTACTAGAGCGATAGCTCGTACTTGATTTGAAAAAGAGAATTATGCATTAACCTAGTGCTAGAGGTTACTCGCACTAGTATATGATATTTCAAAATGCATACATAGTGTTTAAGAGGCGGAGTGTTAATTGTGAGTCACATCCAAAACGCGCACTGTTATTTTTTTGTGATATATAAGACATGTTAGCAACATCGTGACGATTTCCTCTGTATAGACTGAGTGTCACACTGTTGAGATGTTCGCACGTGGATTTAGAGATGTGGCATTTATTTCATAGTGTGAGGGCTAAAACTTATGACAAGCACTCCGACTATGATGTATTTTCATGGTGTGAGGACTAAGACCTATGACAGGCATCCTGACCATGAGGAGAGGGTCCACGGATGTACGTTGTACCGTGCGAGTGGCATGGAGTACATTGTACCGTGTGTTGTATGGAGTTGTGGAGTTGAGGAGTTTATAGTTGGCGGTTGTGATGGACTGACCCCCCTCCCGTTATAGCAGTGATAACCCACACACCGAGATTTGTGTTGCCTGAGATTTCATCATGATAGGATATGACCATAGTCCAGGAGAGTATTGCATTTAGCCACTGAGTCTCACATGATATATCAATTGTTTTCATGATACGGTTAGACCTAAGAGAGATAGGTCGAAAATCGGTTTGTGTTGTGTTGTGAACTGCCATATTTACTGTGATTTATGTGTATTGCAATGATTTCTATAAAGGCATTCCTAAAATTATAAATATGCATTGTTTTGCATGAATGTCTACATTTGATAACTCAGCATGGTTTTAAGTACATGAAAATTATTCTGTACTATTGTTATATCATTTTGATACATTCTTTAAGATGAGAGAAGGAAAGGCAAAACTTTATTTTTAGTAGATAGTGCGGTTGTCTACTTGCTTGCTTGATTTCCTTATTGAGCGCATTGTTTGTTCATCCCCCTTTATTTTTCACTCTCTACAGATCATCCGCAATAGATTGAGTCCGGATGAGGTATAGCATTCATTGTATCCATTGCCTATCCATCTCACCAGAGGTATACACTCGAACATTTGTACTGAACAATGTATAAGCACAGTTACGTAAACTATTGTACGGTTGGGATATATATGTACAAATACTGCATAACAGCTTATGTTATCGAAAAGAATACTAAATTCTATGTATATTGTAAATGAATGTGAGTGGGTGACTAATATCTAATCACAATCCAACTGTCGAGGAGAGAAAGGTAAGTAAAGTAAAAAGCGAAAAATTTGTAGTGGTTTTTGGTAAGTCACGGAACGGGGTCGTGATATCTCCCTTGGAGTATAACTATGGGTGTTGACTATAACTTGGTTGGGATCCCATAGTAACAATATTCCACTCGCATGTCCTAATGGTGTAGCTATGATGTTGTAACGTCCCAATTTACAGTATAATATGGTTGGACTACGAGTCGATTTAAATCAGCGTAATTGTTCTTTTACAAAATATTTATGTTCACATTTTTCAGATACATTTTCATATACGTTACTATACTTACAAAATTTAGATACAAAATAGATATCTATATTGGGTATACCTTTAACGCGGAAGAATACTTTGCTGACATATTGTTGTGCAAAATAATTCAACTTATAAAATGTAACGACCCAAATTATACTCATTTCTGTTGGGCTACAAGTCGATAACATATCAAAATATATAAATCCGCCTATTTAATTTAATTTCCTTGATAACAATTTAAAGTAAAAATAATGGTTACTGCTTCTTCAATAAATCAGCACTGTAGTCCTTTTACAAGAACATTCATGTTCACATTCCCCAAGCACATTTCGTATACATTATTGCACTTCCAAAATGTAAATACAAAAACAAATGTCTATACTGGATATATCTTTAGCGTATAAGAACATTTTTCTGGCGAATGGCTGTTCAAAATAAACAACTTATAACGACGGTCTCCGCTACTGATGAGGATCTGTGGAGGAGAGTAAGGGGGGTGAGCTTAATGTACTCAATAAGAGAAAATAAATCTCGTGGCAGATAGATAAACACACTATCTATCTATATAAGTTTGAAATGTCCAAAATCATTTATAGTTCAGTACAATAATTAATGGTAATAATAACAGTATCACGAACATTTCACTATGGTGAACATTTAAATTGAGTACAGTAAACAAATTGATTTCATAGAGTGTCTCAATTCATACTCTCAATACGGTAATTTAAGTGAACGAGATAAGGCGAAACATGTTATAACAGAAATCAGTAAGACAATTAGTCAATATCGGTGACTCCGAGCAATCACTGATCAGGTGTGTCGGGATGTCAATCGCCGTGGGAGTGGTCAACTACCCAAGCAGCTCACAGTACAGTATGTCCGAAGATCAGTAACACGGTACATCGTACTCACATGCATATTGCACGGTACCTCGTACTCCGTGGACCACAATAACAGTAACAGTTCAGTATCAGTACAGTTCAGTAACAGTAACAGTTCAGTAACAGTAACAGTGTAGCATGACTAATTTTCGTCTTGTCTCAAAATCAATGCGAGTCAAACTGTGTGACACACAATCAGCATGCATTCAAGCACATTTCATCAATATTTTTGTATAAACAAATCATTTTCCTTAAATCACATAAAATTCTGTTCGATTCACAAAACAGTTTAAAAGAGGCTGACTAGCCCTTTTTAAGTTAAAATCCCAGTAAGCAATCTATGAAATTTAAAATTTGGGATTTTCGATTTTAACCAATAATTCAAGTCATATCAGTATCTATGCAAATCATTTAAATTCAATCGGTAAAATTAGGCTATTCAACTAGGCTAAATTCTAAAGTTTTTAGAGTCATAAAATTCGATCTAGGTTTTTTCTATAATTTCAGTATTACGAAATTCAGTCTAAAATTTTGTTTCTACAAATATAAAGAAATTACTCATATTTATCTATAGCAGTAACGAGAATTTTCCTTATCTCGGTGTCTGCCCGCAATCCGCGATGCGTTTGGTGACTGGAGCCTATGGGTTCAGTCTGCTCGGTTAATTTCTCCGAAGCTCCTTCCCTCGGGTTTCCTAATTTCTAAAACTTTTGTTGCTCCTTTTCTATTCCCAAATATATAAATATATAAATATATATATATATCTACTTATATATATATATAAATGTATAAATGTACTTTCTTCTTTTGTTTTCTTTTTTTTATTTATTTATTAATATTTCCGGCCAATTCCTTCTTTTTCTTCTTTTTCTCTTCTCCTTCGCGGTTACCAACCAAAGTTACTATTCATCATCGTCACCCTCTCCAGGGGCTCGGCGCTGCCATCTCCACCGTCTCTCTAGTGTTTTCGCTCCCCCTCTTCATCGTCACGCTACTACCACCACCATTGTTCTCGTCTTTCCAGCCTCCATTGCTCACCCAGGTCCATCGATCACCATGCGTCGGTCCCCTGTTCCCAGCAACTCCTGTTTCTACCAACCTCTTTGGACAACCCTCGTTTCCTTCTCCTTGTGTGAGGTAAGCTTCAACTTTGCTTCCCAGAATCTAACTCCTCCCCCTTTTACAGTGCCAATCTCTTCCCTTCCTTCTCTTTCGAAGTGAAGCAAATTTCAGAGTCTACACCTCTGTTTTATTTTTCCCTTTGGTTTCACTGAACCTTCTTGAGTTTCCCCCTGCTGCTATACGTCGAATGGACAAAAGTGGCATCGATTTCCTACTGGGTTTTTCTGCCTTCACGCGAACTGCTTCTCGATTTTCCAGTTTTTAGCCTTGGCCACCGCCTCATTTTCCCTGTTTCTCTGTTTTCGGTCCTCACTTCAGTAACTCTCTGGTTCTCCCCTTTTTCCTTCACCCTCACTGTTCTCGGCTCTTCCTCTCGTTTTCTTAACTCTTTCTTGTTTTTATTTTTTTTGCTACCGTTTCTCTTCTATTTCAGCATATATATATTTACTCCAATCCAATCCTTTCGTTTGGCTTTACCTACCATTCTTACAATGAAGTCAGCCTCCCTTCCCTTTCACTCATGCCTTTTGGTTTAACCACCTACCCTTCTTGTATATTTCTTCAATTTAGTTAAACATCATCCCTGCCACCTTCACGATTCAGACTCTGCCCCACCGAATACTATCCCATCACCACTTCTTTCCCCACACACGTTACCATTTTTTTTGGCTTTCTCTACTCTTCCCTACGTTCCTGCCAATGGCAGTCAGTAGTGGGAGCCTCGGGATTGGCTTCATTTTAGAAGCCAATCCATGGCTTCCTATTTTTTTTTGAGTTTCCTTGCTCCCCTTTTTACCCACTGAATGCACTACACTTCCCTCTATCAGTTCAGTAATTGCATACTTATACGTGTATATAATTATATCATATGTACAAGCAGTGGGAGGGCTTGGTGTGTTGCTGTACATGCCTATTTAAGTAACCATATGTATTGACATGGATATACATATATATATATATATATATATATATATATATATATATATATATATATATCCCGGTACTTGATAAATTTCTTACGTAATATATAAAATGAACCGATTTAGTATATTTACTCATATATATGTAAAATTTTATTTCTACTTCCTATGTATATATAAATTCCTTTCCAAAGTATATATATTTATATATATATATATATTCATTTATTTATATATATTCATTTATATATATATATTTTGTCTCACTATGAGAAGATTTAAATTTTAAATTATGAATCTTTGACTAAAATTATGTCTCTTCAATTCATGGGTAAATTCAAGTACATAAGACTCAAGGTATTTACATTCTCCCCACCTTGTAAAATTTAGTCCCCAAATTTTACAACTACATCAGTTCTCAAACAAGCCCGGGTATTTCTCTCGCATTAAACTTTCTAATTCCCACGTGGCCTCTTCCGAAGTGTGATACTGCCATAAAACCTTGACCAGCGGAATCGTCTTAGACCACAATACCTTCTCCCTCCTATCCGATATCCGAACCACTTTCTCCACATACGTCATATCCTTCTTTAACTCCAGCGGTTCATACTTAATCACATGTGTCGGATCCAGGTGATACTTCCGAAGCATCGAGACATGGAAGACATTATGAATAATCAATAAATCAGGCGATAACGCCAATCTGTAAGCTTTATCTCCCACTCGGTCTAAGATCTCGAAAGGCTCAATATATTGGGGACTTAGCTTTCCTTTCTTCCCAAACCTCATTATGCCATTGGAATGAGAAACTTTCAAAAACACCGAATCTCCTACGAAAAATTTCAAGGGTCTTCGCCTTTGGTCAGCATAACTCTTTTGCCTGCTCTGAACTGTTTTCAACCTCTCACAAATCAATCGAATATCCTTAGAAGTTTGCTTAACCAAATTAGGAGCAAATATCTTTTTTTTCACCCACTTCTTCCCGTTCGATTGGCTATCGACACCTTCGACCGTACAGTGCTTCATAGGGTGCCATTCTGATAACTGTTATTGTACGCAAACTCAGCTAGTGGTAAATGGTCATCCCAGGAGCTTTTAAAATCTTGAGCACAAGCTCTCAACATATCCTCCAATGTCTGAATGGTTCTCTCCCGACTGCCCATTTGTCTGAGGATGGAAAGCTATGCTAAAATTCAGTTGGGTTCCCATGGCTTCTTGGAAATGTTCCCAGAAGTGTGAAGTAAACCGAGAATCCATGTCAAATATAATGCTCACTAGTACGCCGTATAGTCTTACTATCTCCCATATATATAGACCTGCTAGTGCACTCAAAGTATCAATGGACTTCATAGCTAGGAAGTGGGCGGACTTTGTCAGTCTATCAACAATGACCCAAATCGCATCATGGTTCCTCCGGGTCCTTGGCAACCCCATAATGAAATCTATGGTAACATGCTCCCATTTCCATGTAGGTATCGGTAGAGGCTGGAATAACCCTACAAGTTTCTAATGTTCTACCTTAATTTGTTGACACATAAGACACCAGGCTACAAACTCGACCACATTTTTCTTCATCTCTGACCACCAATACACTTTCTGCAAGTTCTGATACATCTTATTACTTCCCGGGTGTAATGTATACCTCGAGGAATGAGCTTTTGTCAATATCAGTTTCTTCAACTGCACATCATCGGGAATACAAATTCTACTCTTGAACCTCAATAGACCATCAAGGCTAACTTCAAAATCTGTCACAGTGCCTAACTGGATCTGATCGGTCATATCTACATAGTACTTATCAGTACGCTGATCTTGTCGAATTTTGTCAATCAAGTTCGGTTTTATCTTCATGCTAGCTATCACACCACAACTGGCAGTGTCAGAGGATCCAATATCCAAGTTGATGTTCGTAAACTGTTCAAACAATTCATGTTCCCGAATCATCATATAAGTTATTAGCCCCATATTCTTTATGCTTAGGGCATTTGCTACCACATTCGCCTTTCCAAGGTGGTATAAAATCTCACAGTCATAGTCTTTTAGAAGTTTCATCCACCTCCTTTGCCTCATGTTCAATTCCTTTTAAGAAAATAAATACTTGAGGCTTTTATGGTCTGTGAAGATCTGAAACTTCTCTCTATACAGATAATGACGACATATTTTCAGTTCAAACACTATGGCTGCCAATTCCAAATCGTGGATTGGATAGTTCCTCTCATGGTCTTTTAACTCGAGGGAGCCATAAGCCACTACCTTCCTATTTTGCATCAATACACATCCCAGACCTTGACTAGATGTATCCGTATATACTGAGAAGCCTCCCGAACTAGTGGGGATAGTCAATATAGGTGTGGTGGTCAGTCGGTGTTTGAACTCCTGGAAGCTCCTTTCACATGCGTCACTTCATTCAAACTTAACATTTTTCCTTATAAGTCATGTCAGATGAGCAACTAATTTAGAGAAACCCTCCTCAAATCTTTTGTAATATCTGGCCAAACCCAGAAAACTTCGGATCTCAGTGACAGTCTTAGGTTTTTCCCATTTCACCACAACCTCGATCTTAGACGGGTCCACAACTACCCCGTCTTTTGACACAATATGACCCAAAAATGCAATCTAGTCTAACCAAAAGTCACACTTACTAAGCTTGACATACAACTTTTTCTCCTTGTGGGTTTGCAGAACCATTCTCAAATGCTACGCGTGTTCTTCTCTGGACTTGGAATACACCAAAATATCATCAATGAAAACTATGACAAATCTGTCCAGGTACAGCTTAAGCACTTCGTTCATCAGTGCCATGAAAACTGCAGGAGCATTCGTCAACCCAAAAGACGTGACCAAAAACTCATAATTCCCATATCAAGTTCTGAAGGCTGTCTTGGGTACATCTTCACTCCTGATCTTCAATTGGTGGTACCCCTAACCTCTGATCAATCTTGGAAAATATTTGTGTTCCTCGCAGTTGGTCCAATAAATCATCGATACGGGGTAAGAGGTATTTGTTCTTAATGGTTGCCTTGTTGAGCAATCTGTAATCGATACAGAGCCTGAGACTCCCATATATCTTTTTAACAAATAACACTGGTGCACCCCATGGTGAAACACTCAGTCTGATGAATCCCTTATCTAACAATTCTTGTAATTTCTTCCTCAACTCTTCCAACTCGATTGGAGCCATCCTATAAGGCGGTTTCGATATCGGCTCAGTACCAAGCACTAAGTTAATAGAGAACTCCATTTCCCTATCTGGAGGTAGCCGTGGTAAATCGTCTGAAAATACGTCACGAAACTCCATGACCACTGAAAAATCACTCAATTTCGGACTCGCTTTATCCGTATCGATTACATAGGCAATGTAACCTTCAAAATATTTTTCATATAGTTATTAAGAACTTTGCCAATAAACTACCAATTCTTTTTCATTACTTTTCAAAAAAAAAAACTTACAATATATTTTTCGAGCAAAAATGTCACTGTCCTATTATGACATTCAAGAACAGTTTGATTTATTGCTAACAAGTCCATGCCCAATATCACATCAAAATCATGCATATCTAGTGGGATCGGGTTTGTTAACATGTTCTTGTATCCTATTTTAAGTCTACAATCTTTATATAGTTTCTCTATTATTTGACTATCTTTCATTGGTATCCTAATCGTTAGTGCCCTTCCTAATGGTTTGGGTTGTACATATGAAATTAGTTTACATGTAAACATGGGCGATATAAATGAAGGAGTTGCATCAGAATCAAATAAAACTAATGCATTAATATAAAAAATCAGAATGGTACCTTTAAACGCTTCAACTGGTGCATAAGTTTCTGTCGCCTCCTACTCTAGAGCGTACACTTGCCCTTGTCTAGCAGCTTGCTTACTCTTTTCTTCTACTATGGCTTTCCTTTTTGGTGCAGAGGTAGTAGCAGATGCTCTTATATGTTCTATGTTCCTCTGCGGGGCTATATCAATACTCACTGGACAATCTCTGACTAAGTGTCCTATCTTACCACATCTAAAATAAGCCTTAGTCATCAAATAGCAGGGTCTGTTACTATAATACCTTTCACACTGTCTGCACACCTCAATATTAGGCCGAAGTCCCCCGATTACCATCCACTTGGTAAGTACTGGGGATGGATAAATAGGAGGCCTAATAGTCTTTCCCAGCAACTCCTCATAGTTCCTCTATTGCTTAAACAATGACCTCCTACCATCTCTGCCACTCCTATCTCCAACTGACCTCTTCTGATCCTACTCCTTACCTTTGCCTATCTTGTTAGACTCAGAGGCATGCATCTCGTAATCTTATTCGCACAACTGGGCTCGACGAACTGCCACATCATAGGTGCTGATATCAAATGCGGCTAGTCGAGCTTGAATTGAGGGCCTCAGTCCGTCTATAAACTTTCAGACTTTCTTTGCCTCATAGTCCATGGTGTCCGGATCATATCTTCCCAATGAGGTGAACTTTGACTCATACTCATCCACAAATCTATCCCCTTGAGTCAAGTTTGAGAATTTTGCCTATAGTCTCCTTGGGCAGTATCTAAAATGTTGTCACGACCCAAATTACCTAAAAATCCCTACAAATTTTTCGCTTTTTCATTTCCTTATCCATCGTGAACAGTTACACTACTAAACAGTTGGGCTATGATTCAGTGTTAGTACCTCTCACCTATTTACCATTCCATTTTCATATTTAATTTACATATCAATTTATTTAAACTAAATACATCCCCAATATTACATCCATATACAGTACTGTGCATCTATATGTTCAGATACAAAATTATATAAATGTGTATACCTGGTCTTGCTAAGAAGCAGCGAAAATGACTACTGTCGTTCTCTTCTACTGAATATACCCAGTGGGGTGAAAAATGAAAGGGTGAGCGAAACGTGCTCAGTAAGGCAATAATGTAAGCAGGTAGATAACTATACTATCTACGTGCTGATAATGTCATGATGTAAAAATCGTTTACTTTCGGAGCATGAGGTAAGATTAAAACAATGCCACATGTATGTATATATCATATACAAGAAATCATGAAATCGACATATCAAGCACACATGGAAAATCATCATGTATGACATCTCATGCTCGTCACATTAAAACTCATTTATTTCATCATAAACTCTTCCCTTTAAAACTCATTTGTTTAATCACAAAACTCATCACTTTGAAACTTATTTGTTTCATCATAAATTCATCACATTTAAAACTCATTTGTTTCATTATAAAACAACTTCATCAAGGTCGAACCCATCTCTCGGGAATACCTTGATTCATCAAATCACATCTCTTTTAAAAACACAAATCGGGACTACCCCTCCATCGGGTTTCTCCTGGTCTATCCAGACCGTATGATATCATGTGAGGCATGTAGGTTACTGTATGAAAAATCGAGGACTATGGCCATACTATGTCCCTGTGATCCCATGCTACACGGATCCCGGTGTGCGGGGTATCACAACTGCAACGGGAGGTGGGGTCAAGTCCTACCCGCCAGAATATCAAGTAACATCATAGAGTCATCATGACTGCACGGTACAGCGTACTCCGTGTGACATACACGGTACATCGTACTCCGTGGACCCATATCATAGTCTGGAGGTGCCTGCCGTAGGTCTTATCCACCCCAATACTATGTCGATAACCAACCCATGTCTCAAAGTATATGTGCGAGCATCTCAACTCTCTGTGTCACACAGTCTACAGGAGGCTTCCGCACGACTATATGCATGTCAACTCGCGTCTAGTGCGAGCGAAGCTCCAGCACCACGCTATGCATATCATGATATCTAAAATCTCGTGTGAGCGAAGCTCCCGCACGGTTTTGTGCACATACAAATTTCTCGTACGAGCAATGCTCCAGTACGGCTTTTCATGAGAAATAAATCAGTAAACTTGAGTGCGAGTAAGACTCTAGCACTCTTTTTACTTGTATAAATACGATAGGTGGCTAAATCTTGACAAAACATCTTTTAAATAGTAACCGGTACAAACTGGTACCCTTTCGTATATTTCACGAAATCAATAGCCAACCTATGTGCATATTTGCTTAAATCAGAGCAATATAATCATATAAAACATTAAAATCATGAAATTCATGCAATTTCATAGCCTTACTACCCTTTTTGAAATTTTCCTAACTGGGGGCAAAATAGTCATTTTTCACTATTTCCATATTTTTTTCACAAAAATTATTATTCTGTTTTCGGGTAGCCTAATGAATTTAGCGTAATGTAAATCCCCTCAAAATTACGTACAGCTACCTCTAAGTGCTCATAAAATTCTCTTACTTGGAATCGCGTGCAGACTTAACCTGCCTCGATGATACCGAATCTCTCAGCCCAAATGTGCGCCAACCAAAGGTACGTAACTGCATATAACCATACAGTTGAGGTCAATTCAATTATCTTGATCAGTATATCGCATTTACTGACCAACTTTAAGGTATTGGGCCCTATCTACCTTATTTGGTCTCGGCCCATTTCAGCCCTTTTTATATTTATTAATTCCCTTCTTCGAGTATACCGGGCTTATGCAGCTTACTAATAATTATCGGGTTTCGATCTAAATTCATTGGATAGCCCGTATACCATTTACGGCAATTTATTACAACTCTGAATTAATATTCCTTTCTATGCGAAATTAATCCATAATTCCGTAAATTAATTAAAACTCGGTATTTAAAGAACTCTGATTGCCGAAATTAAACTGTACTTACCCGATACGATGCGGGGTACGAGAATCAAAGCTCAATCAGCTCTCGTTCGGTCTCTGTCGTAAAGCTGCACAATTAGGTAAGTCCGGATTATTTTTCATTAAAATAATATTAAATTAAATTTTCTGAATTTACCCGTAGGTCAATTTCGACCCTCGGTCAACTTACCCGAACCTCGAGTCGTCCTCGGTAAATTTCTTTCCTTTTTTCCCCTTTTTCCTTTCTTTTTCTTTTTTTTTCCTTTTCCTTCCTTTTCCTTTCTTTTCTTTCCTCTTTCCTTCCTTTTCCCTCCTTTTCCTTCCCTTTCCTTTCGGCCAAACGGTACCGTTTTCCTGCCTATTGCCGTCGCCGGCGTTTTCGACGGTCTCACCGGCCAAGACCGGTCTCAAAAGAACCGACTTCTTCCCCTGAGTGCGTCGGTAGTCTCCGTTTCAGCCCAGACGCGGTGGTTCGTCGGGAATCAGCTCGTTTTTTCGTCGGTCTTCCTTCGCTCCGATCGGCCTGCTCCGACCACCTGACGGCGTGATTCCGGTGCCCACGTGCTCGCCGGTCTCCCCTCTTCCTCCTGGTACCTTCGTCGGATGCTATCGGTCGCCGGTGTGCTGGGATCGTCGGTCGGTTCTCACGGGTAGCAGTCGGGTTTCGTTTTCTTTGTTTTCGGGTTTTCCCGATTTTCAGGCTTTCCCTTTTTTTTTTTGCTTTGTTTTTTTTTGAATTATTATTATTATTTAACAATTTATTTTATTATTAAAATATTCATTAAAATAGTCTAAAAAAATCTGAAAATATCTACAATATTATTATTTATTCCAAATAAATAAATTTAGTTTAATTTAATTTGTTTATTATATTTTTAATCATTTTTCCAGTATAATTTCTCCGTATTTTCGGGATATTGTCCCGGGTAACTTTTCGATATTCCTAAAAATTTCGGATCTTGATCAATTGGACTCGAAATTGTATAATTCCTCATTATTGATCAAGATATCCTAAATCCTTATTTTTAATTAAATTTTCTTATCGAATTTATACCGAATTTTGGTATTTTTATCATTTTGCCCTTGCACGTGTTCAGAATTAATTTACCCCAACTTCCCTTCAAGAATACTCATTCATTTCGTATTTTGATTCCTTATTTCCAATCCGAATCCCATTCAGTTAAATTTTTTATCATTTTCATCCCTCATAAAAATTTACGATTTAATTTCGGGTCTTACAAATGTACTTCATCCGAAAGGCGTTAAGAAATAAGTCCCAAGTGATTACCCCATACCTGTTTCTTAGGATCAGTCAAGTGGTCTTCCACCAATGTTCAACTTCTCCTTTTAGTACAAAAGTTACAAAAGCAACTTTCTCGGTAGAGTTACATCGAAAAGACCCATAAAGCTTCCTCATCTCATTTATCCAGTTATATACGACCACTGGATCTTTAACCCCACTAAAAGACGAAGGCTTGAATTCCTGAAAGTGCCTCAGCCTGTCCAATTCACACTCGTACCCCATATCATTACGTTACTACTGTGGGGCTACTGGTACCGGTGATTGTGGCATAGGTGCAGTCTGTTGTAGTGTAGTAGAAGGTTCTTCTGTAGGCGACACTAGTGTTGTCTGGGCTAATGCAGGCGTGTCCGGCGCAGCTGCTGGAGTAATAAGTGCAGTCTAAGCAGCAGTGCCCAATGGGTTGTCCAGCCTGGTCATCACTTGCCCGATCAGATTTAGTATAGACTCCATACCTCATTCCAGACTAGTAATTCGGGCCTTGGAGCTCTCAGTAGGGTTACGAGTGGGCTATTCAATAATAGGGCCACTCGATCCTTCAGGCCTCTCCTCACGACCTCGGGATGACTTGACCTCTCGTCCCCTCGGTCGACCTCGTCGTCCACCAACCATAACTAATCGGCTTCCTACATTCAGTAGCAATTTCTTAGCAAAACACAGCCACGTATACCCGTTTATATCTAAATAATGTACAGTAATATTAGGGATGTGAACTTTCTAAATTTTCGCTTACTTCAAATACCAACTCGTATCAGGCCAACATTGCTCTGATATCAACTTTTGTAACGACCCAAATTATACTCATTTAGGTTGGGCTACGAGTCGATAACATATCAAAATTCATAAATCCGCCTATTTAATTTAATTTCCTTGATAACAATTTAAAACAAAATTAAAGGTAACTACTTCTTCAATAAATCAGCACTGTAGTCCTTTTACAAAACATTCATGTTCACATTCCCCAGGCACATTTCGTATACATTATTGCACTTCCAAAATTTAGATACAAAAACAAATGTCTATACTAGGTATACCTTTAGCGTAGAAGAAAGATTTTCTGGCGAATTGCTGTGCAAAATAAACAACTTATAATGACAGTCTCCGCTACTGATGAGGATTTGTGGAGGAGAGTAAGGGGGTGAGCTTAACGTGCTCAGTAAGAGAAAATAAATCTCGTGGCAGACAAATAAACACACTATCTATTTATATAGGTTTGAAATGTCCAAAATCATTTACAGTTCAGTACAATAATTAACGGTAATAATAACAGTGTCACGAACATTTCACTACGGTGAACATTTAAATTGAGTACAGTAAACAAATTGATTTCATAGAGTGTCTTAGTTCATACTCTCAATACAGTATTTTAAATGAACGAGATAAGGCGAAGCATGCTATAACAAAAATCAGTAAGACAATTGGCCAATGTCGATGACTCCGGGCAATCATTGATCAGGTGTGCCGAGATGTTGATCGCCGTGGGAGTGGTTAGCTATTCAAGCGGCTCACAGTATAGTATGTCCGAAGACCAGTAACACGGTACATTGTACTCACATGCATATTACACGGTACATCGTATTCCGTGGACCACAGTAATAGTAACAGTTCAGTTCAGTAACAGTGACAATTCAGTAACAGTTACAGTGTAGCATGACTAATTATTGCATTGTCACAAAATCAATGCGAGTCGGACCGTGCGACACACAACCAGCACGCGTTCAAGCACATTTCATAGTATTTATTTATAAACAAATCATTTTCCTCTAATCGTATAATTCAGTTCGATTCACAAAACAGTTTAAATGAGGCTAACTAGCCCTCTTTCAGTTAAAATCCCAGTAAGCAATCTATAAAATTTAAAATTTGAGATTTTTGATTTTAACTAATAATTCAAGTTATATCAGTATCTATGCAAACCATTTAAATTCAATCGGTAAAATTAGGTTATTCAATTAGGCTAAATTCTATAATTTTTAGAGCTAGGTTTTTCTAAAATTTCGGTACTGCGAAATTCAGCCTAAAATTTTGTATCTACAAATATACAAAAATTACGCATATTTATCTATAGCAGCAACGAGAATTTTTCTTACCTTGATGTCTGCTCACAGTTCGCGATGCCTTTAGTGAGTGGAGCATGTGGGTCCAGTCTCTTGGTTAATTTCCCCGGAGCTCCTTCCCTCGGGTTTCTCAATTTCCAAAACTTATGAAGCTCCTTTTCTATTCCCAAATATATATATATATATATAATATATATATATATATGTATAAATTTACTTTCTTTTTTTTTTTTTTGAATCTTTCCCGCCAATTCCTTCTTCTTTCTTCGCGGTTACTAGCTAAAGTTACTGTTAATCATCGTCACCTTCTCCAAAGGCTCAGCACTGCCATCCCCACCATCTCTGTAGTGTTTTCGCTCCCCGTTTTCACCGTCACGCTACTGCCACCACCTTTGTTTTCGTCTTTCCAGCCTCCATTGCTCACCCACCTCCCTCGGTCACCATACATCGGTCCCCTGTTCCCAGCAGCTCTTATTTCTCCCAACCTCCTCGGATGGCCCTCGTTTCCTCGCGTGAGGTAAACTTCAACTTTCCTTCCCAGAATCTAACTTCTCCCCCTTTTACACTACCACTCTATTCCCCTCCTTCTCTCTTAAAGTGAAGCAAATTTCAGAGTCTACGCCTCTGTTTTCTTTTTCCCTTCGGTTACACTGAACCTTCTTGGGTTTCCCCCTACTGCTATACGCCGAATGGACAAAAGTAACATTGGTTTCCTGCTGGGTTTTTTTGCCTTCACGCGACCCACTTCTCAGTTTTCCAGTTTTCAGCCTTAGCCACCGCCTCGTTTTCCTTGTTTCTCTGTTTTCAGTCCTCACTTTGGTAACTATCTGGTTCTCCCCTTTTTCCTGCACCCTCTCTATTCTCAGCTCTTCCTCTCGTTTTCTGTTTTCTTACCTCTCTCTTATTTTTATTTTTTTTGTTGTCGTTTCTCTTCTGTTTCAGCATACACACACACATATATATTTATATACTCCAGTCCAATTCTTTCGTCTGGCTTTACCTATCATTCTTACAATGAAGTCAGCCTCCCTCCCCTTTCACTTTTGCCTTTCGGTTTAACCACTTACCCTTCCTGTATATTTCTTCAGTTTAGTTAAATATCATCCCTACCACCTTCACGATTCAGACTCTGCCCCACCGAATGCCATCCCATCACCACTTCTTTCCCTGCATACGTTACCAATTTTTTTTTTGCTTTCTCTACTCTTCCCTACATTCTTGCCGATGAGAGTCAGTAGTGGGAGCCTCAAGATTGGCTTCATTTTAGAAGCCAATCCATGACTTCCTAATTTTTTTTTTTGAGTTTCCTTACTCCCCTTTTTACCCACCGAATGCGCCACACTTCCTTCTATCAATTCAGTAATTGCATACTTATACGTGTAATTATACCATATGTACAAGTAGTGGGAGGGCTTGGTGTGTTGCTGTACATGCCCATTTAAGTAACCATAAGTATTCACTTGGATATACGTGTATATATACAGATATATATAAATATATATATATATATATATTTATATATATATCTATACAGTTACACCTAGCTATATTTCTATACATATATATATATATATATATATATATATATATATATATATATATCCTGGTACTTGATAAATTCTTATGTAATATATAAAATGAACCTATTTAGTATATTTACCCATATATATGTAGAATTTTATTTCTATTTTCTATGTATATATATTCATTTCCAAAGTCTATATATATATATATATATATATATATATATATATATATATATATATTTATTTATTTGTCTCACTATGAGAAGATTTAAATTTTAAATTATAAATCATTGACTGAAATAATGTCTCTTCAATTCATGGGTAAAGTTAAGTACATAAGACTCAGGGTATTTACATAAAAATGGTCCAAGCTACTAACGAGGCTATATGGAGGAAGGTAAAAGGTGAGCTCAACATGCTCAGTAAGAAAAACACGTGGTATATAGATAAATACACTACTTATATTCATATGTGCCAAAATAGGAATTCTCATTAAAATACAAATAATTTGGCAAATTCTATAATACCAAAGTCGAAAAATCGAAAACAATATAAATATCGATAGTATAAACAGTTTACTGCAGTAGATACAAGATTCTGAAACTTTAAGCAGTAGAATAAGCGATTTCCACAAAATATTATAGTTCTCATGATCAATCTAGTACATCAAATAGATGAGACAAGGCAGAACATGCTATATCGAAATTCAAAATGACAATTGGTTAATGTCGGTGACTCTGGGCATCACTGATCAGGTGTGTCGGGATGTCAATCACCGTGGGAGTGGTCAGCTACCCTAACGGCTCATAGAACGGAATGTCCGAAGATCAGAATACACAGTACATCATACTCATGTGCGTATTGCACGGTACATCGTACTCCGTGGACCACAGAAATAGAAACAATACTGCAGACAGTAGTGGAACATGATTTAACCATCACTTTTGTCTCAAAATTAGTGCAAGTCGGACGGTACGACACACAGTCAGCACGCGCTCAAACACATTTATCAGTACTAATTTATAAGCAGATTATTTCATCAAAACAGTTCTAAAACTCAGTACAATGCATAAGGCAATTTAAAAGGAGTTAACTTGCCTTTTTTCGGTTAAAATCCCAATAATCAATCTATGGTAATTAAATTAGGGATTTTCATTTTAAAACAATAATTCATATTATATCATAATCTATGTAAGTAAATTAAATTTATAATGATAAGGTTAGGCTGCTAAAAATCTATAATTTTCAAAGTTATAAATCGGCCTAGTATATTTGTATATACGGTTCAATAGAAATTACGTGCAATTATCTCTAGCAGCACATAGAATTTTTCTCACATCGGTGTCTGTCAGTAATCCTCAATGCCTCGACATTACAAAGTCGGTGGGTCCGTTCTATTCGATTTATTTCCCCAGAACTCTTTCCCTTATATTTCTCAAATTTCTCTGTGCCTTCTTCCTATCTCCAAATATTTTTAATTTTTATTTATATATATACATATATATAATCATACATACATATATATGTATATATATATATATATATACATATATAAATATATATATACACACACAAATAGACCTTTTTTTAATTTCCTTTCTCTTCGCGCGCTTTTCTTTCTTTCTTTTCTTTTTTTTCTTTCTTCTCATTCCTTCTCCTTCCTCGCTGGTCACTCGATGACATTGTTCATCACTTCATTCCTTCCCTCTGCGCGACCACCTTCTTTTTCCCTTGACGTTTCCATCCGGCGTTGGTGGTCCTTCCGTTCACTCCTCTTCCGATGGCCACATTTCAGCCTCCTCTGTTCGCCACAGCTTCTGGCCGATGACCAGCTACCACTGCCCTGTTCATCACATCTTCATCAGGCTTGGTGCTACCATCACCTCCATCACCTTAACTTGTCCGTCCGGTGCCGGTGATCTCCTGTTCTCTCTCTGTTTCTAGTGCCTCCATTTGACTCCCATGTCCGATCACCGTCTTCCTCCCCTACTCTGGGATTCCTCTCCCTCGTTCCTGTTCTTTCCCTTGCAGATTAGGTGGCACGTCACTCTCATGGTCCCAATCTTTAGTGCATTCCTACGCCCATCCCTCATCTCTCTCGGCCTTCGCCTCATTGTCCCCTCTCATTTGTTTCATTTTCAGGGAATGATACCCCTCTGTTTCAGCCTTCATTCTTCTGTTTATCACTCTTTCTTTCACACATATATATACCCTCGATCAGTTCAGCTTACACGAAATCAGTACAACCCATGTCCCTGCTTCCTGGTCTGATCTCAAGCCCCCACTCCCTCCGAACTAGCCCCATCATATCACCCCTTCTGCTGCTTAGTAGATTCATGTCATCACCCCTGACAGACCTTCATTCTACTATATATTTATCTATTTTTTCTTTTTATTGGCCAGAGCAGTATAACAGACCGCCAACCACCATTCCGCCTAACGTCTCTCCCATTTCCTTCCTCGTTTTCTCTACTGTCATTACAGACCTTTGTACTAATTATTTAGTATGATTAATTTTCATATATATATATATGTGTGTGTGTGTGTGTGTGTGTGTGTGTACACTGCCACACTCCAACTCCCTTCCTCGTCGAGCATCCTCGCCTTACCTTGTTTCCTTCCTTGTTTCGGTCACTAGAAAATCTGCTCCCATGTTTCCTCAGCTAGCCGACTCCCTCCCATACATTCCCATTTCATGTAATATTTTTGTATATGTACATATACATGTACATTTATATATATATATATATATATATATATATATATTCATATATATATATATATATATATATATATATACATACATATATATACATATATATATATATATATATATATACATACATATATTCACATATATATATATATATATATATATATATGTATACCTATCCATTTAACTTAAAGACTAATTGAAACATAACATATATATATATATATATATATATATATTTATAGTACACAAAATGAATTTAGTCAAATTGTTGTACCTATATTTTATAGGGAAATAATCCTAGCTCATAATAAATTTCTCTATTTTTCTCAAGATTATTCATTCTTAGAGCTAATATATTTTGTTTAATTAACTCTTCTAAGTTTCTTATTCTAATTGTAATTTAATTTAATCATCCTCCAAGGAACACATTTCTAATTCCAATTAATTAATTTACTATTTATGTTTAAAATCGGGTACAAGAAAATTTATGGAGTTTATATTCCCTCACCTTAAGAAATTTGATCCCCAAATTTAAAAATACATCAGTCCTCAAATAAATGTGGGTATTTCTCTCGCATTAGGCTTTCTAATTCCTACGTGGCCTCCTCCGATGTGTGGTACTGCCATAGAACTTTAACTGGTGGAATTGTCTTAGATCGTAATGCTTTATCTTTCCTATCCAAGATCCGTATTGGCTTCTCCACGTATGTCATATCCTCCTTCAATTCCAACGGTTCATACTTAATCATATGTGCCGGATCCGGATGATACTTGTGTAGCATTGAAACATGAAAGACATAGCGGTAATGCCAATCTCTAAGCTTTGTCTCCCACTCAGTCTAAGATCTCGAAAGGCCCAATATATCGGGGACTTAGCTTTCCTTTCTTCCCAAACCTCATTATGCCCTTGGAGGGTGAAACTTTCAAAAACACCTGAATCTCCTACTGAAAATTCCAAGGGTATTCGTCTTTGGTCAGCATAACTCTTTTGCCTGCTCTGAGCTATCCTCAACCTCTCACAAATTAATTATACATCCTTAAAAGCTTGCTTAATCAGATCGGGAGTAAATATCTTTCACTCACCCATATCTTCCCATCCAATCGATGAATGACACCTTCGGCCATACATTGCTTCATATGGTGTCATTTTGATACTTGAGTGGTAACTGTTATTATATGCGAACTCTGCTAGCGGCAAATGCTCATCCCAGGAGCTTTTAAAATCTTAGGCACATGCTCTCAACATATCCTCTAATGTCTGAATAGTTTTCTTTGATTGACCGTCTGTCTGAGGATGGAAAACTGTGCTAAAATTCAGTTGGGTTCCCATGGCATCTTGGAAATGTTCTTAGAAATGTGAAGTGAACTGGGGGTACCTATCAAATATAATGCTCACTGGTATGCCATGTAATCTTACAATCTCCTACACATATAGATCCACTAGAGCACTCAAAGTACCAATAGACTTCATAGCCAGGAAGTGGGCATACTTTGTCAATCTATCAACTACTACCCAAATGACATCATGGTTTCTACGGGTCCTTGGTAATCCCATAATGAAATCCATAGTGACATGCTCTCATTTTTATGTTGGTATTGGTAGAGGCTGTAACAACCTTGCAGGTTTCTGATGCTCTACTTTAATTTGCTGACACACCAAAAATCAGGCCACAAACTGGCCACATCTTTCTTCATCCCTGACCATCAATACACTTTTAGTAAATTATAGTACATCTTATTACTTCCCGGGTGTAAAGTATACCTTGAGGAATGAGCTTCTGTCAATATCAGTTTCTTCAACTGTGCATTATCAGGAACACAAACTCTACCTTTGAACCTAGTAAACCATCAGGGCTAACCTTCAAAATCTGTCACAATTCCCAATTGGATCTAACTAGCCACATTTATACAATATAGATCAGTACGCTGAGCCTATTGAATTCTATCAACCAAGTCCGGTTCGATTATCAGGCTAGTTATCACACCATAACTGCCAGTGTCAGGAGGCTCAATGTCTAAGTTGGGGTTCATAAACTTCTCCAATAGTTCGTATTCTTGAATCATCATGTAAGATACCAACCCGATATTCTTCCTGCTTAAGGCATCTGCTACTACATTCGCCTTTACTGGGTGGTAAAGGATTTCATAGTCATAACCCTTCAGAAGCTCTATCCACCTTCTCTACTTCATATTCAGCTCCTTCTGTGAAAATAAATCCTTGAGGCTTTTATGGTCTGTGAAGATCTGGAACATTTCTCCATATAGGTAATAATTTCATATTTTCAGTGCAAACAATATGGCTGTCAATTCCAAATCGTGGGTCGGATAGTTCTTCTCATGCTCTTTTAGTTGGCGATAACCATAAGCAACTACCTTCCCATTCTGCATCAACACACATCCCAGACCTTGACTGGATGCATCCGTATACATCGAGAAGCCTCCCAAACTAACGGGTATAGTCAAAATGGGTGCGGTGGTCAATCTGTGCTTCAACTCCTGAAAACTTCTTTCACATGCTTCACTCCACTCAAACTTAACATTCTTTCTCGTAAGTCGTGTCAGAGGAGCAACCAACTTAGAGAAACCTTCGACAAACCTTCTATAATATCTGGTCAAATCCATAAAACTTCGAATCTTAGTAACAGTCTTGGGTCTTTCCTATTTCACTACAGCCTCGATCTTAGACGGATCTATAGACACTCCGTCCTTTGACACAATGTGACCCATAAAGGTTATATGATCTAGTCAAAAATCATACTTGCTGAGCTTGACATACAACTTCTTCTCCCTGAAGATTTGCAGAACTATTCTAAAATGTTGCTCATGTTCTTCTTTGGACCTAGAATATACCAAAATATCATCAATAAAAACTATAACGAATCTGTCCAGGTGCGGCTTGAGTACTTCATTCATCAGTGCCATGAAAGCTGCAGGAGCATTCGTTAACCCGAAAGGTATAACCAAAAACTCATAATGTCCGTATCGGGTTCTGAAGGCTGTTTTGGGTACATCTTCACTTCTGATCGTCAACTGATGGTACCTTAACCTCAGATCAATCTTGGAAAAGATCTGTACTCCTCGTAATTGGTCCAGCAAATCATCGATACGGGGTAGGGGGAATTTGTTCTTGATGGTCGCCTTGTTGAGCAATCTATAATCAATGCACAGCTTGAGACTCCCATCTTTCTTCTTAACAAACAATACCGGTTTCTTCTAAACAAACAATACTGGTGCACCCCATGGTGAAACACTCGGCCTGATAAACCTCTTATCCAGCAACTCTTGTAATTGCTTCCTCAACTCTTTCAGCTCAACTGGAGCCATTCCCTGAGGCAATTTTGATATCGGTTCAGTACCAGACACTAAGTCAATACAGAACTCCATCTCCCTATCTGGAGTTAACCCTGATAAATCATTTGGGAATACGTCGGGAAACTCCATAACCACGAGAATATCACTCAACTACGGACTTGCCGTGTCCGTATCGATTACATAGGCAATGTAACCTTCAAAATATTATTCATATAGTTAGTAAGACTTTTTCCATTAAACTACAAATTCTCTTTCCATTACTTTTCAGAAAAACTTACAACATATTTTTTGGCAAAAAATGTCACTATCCTATTATGACAATCAAGAATAGCTTGATTTGCTGTTAACCAGTCCATGCCCAATATCACATCAAAATCATACATGTCTAATAGGATTAGGTCTGCTAACATATTCATGTCTCTTATTTTGAGCCTACAATCCTTATATATTTGTTCTGTCATTCGACTATCTTTCATTGGTGTCCTTCCCATTGGTTTAGGTTGTACATAAGAAGTCAATTTACATGCAAACATAGGTGATATAAATGAATGAGTTGCACCAGAGTCAAATAAAACTACTGCTTTAATATAAAAAATTAGAATGTTACCTTTAAACATTTTTGCTGGTGTATCAGTTCCTATTGCCTCATGCTCAAGGGCGTACACTCGCCCTATCCTACGACCTACTTACCCTTTTCTTCCACTATAGCCTTCCTCCTTAGTCTAGATGTAGTAGCAGGTGTCCTTATCTATTCTATATATTTTTTTTGCCAGGCTGAGTTGGTGTTCTCGAGACAATTTTTGATCAAGTGCTTCATCTTGCCACATCTGAAACAAGCCCCAGTCATCCAATAGCAGGGCCCGTTACCATGATTCCCCCACAGTGTTTGTACACCTTAAAATTAGGTCGGAGTCCTCCGATCACAATCCCCTTAGTAGGAGCTAAGGTCAGATAGATATAGGCTTAACAGTTTTACCCCTTGACTCCTCATAATTCCTCTATTGCTTAAACAATGGCCTTCTACCCTCTTTGCCACTCCTATCCCTAGCTGACCTTTTCCGATCCTGATCCTTGCCTTTGCCCACTTTGTTGAACTCGGAGGCATGCATCTCATAATCATGTTCACAGAACTGGGCTTGGTGAACTACCTCCTCATAAGTAGCGAGGTCCAACAGAGCTAGTTGGGCTCGGATCGAAGGCCTCAATCCATCCATGAACTTCCGGACATTTTTCTCTTCATTATCCATAGTGTCCGGATCATATCTTTCCAGTAAGGTGAACTTAAACTCATACTCGTCCATGGACTTATTCCCCTGAGTAAGTTAGAAAATTCTATCTGTAATCTCCTCTGGATAGTATCCGGAATGTATTTCCTTCGGAAAGCATCAAGAAACAAGTCCTATGTAATTACCCCATGTCTGGCTTTCAAGATCAGTCGGATGGACTTTCACCAGTGTTCAGCTTCTCCCTTCAATACAAAAGCTGCAAAAGTTACATTCTCGGTAGATGTATATAAAAAGAATTCATAGAGCTTCTCCATTTCATTTATCCAATCTTCCGCAACTACTGGATTCTTAACCCCACTGAAAGATAGAGGCTTGAACTCTTGAAATTGCCTAAGTCTATCTAGTTCATAGTCATACCCCAACTCGTCACTACGCTGCGGTGGGGCCACTAGCACTGGTGAATGTGGTATAGGTGGAGTCTGCGGTAATGTAGTAGGCGGAGATGTAGAGGGTTCTTTCGTTGGTGGCACGGGTGCTGTCTGGGCTAGAGCGAGTGTATCAGGCGCAACTGCTGGAGTAGTCGGTACAGTCTAGCAGCAATGCCCGGTGTGTTATTCAATCTTGCCATCACTTGCCCAATCAGATTCAGTATCGACTCTATGCCCTGTTCCAAACTAGTATTTTGGACTTCGGAGCTCACAGTAGGGTTACGAGGGGTCTGCTCAGCTAAGGGACCAACCTGTCTTTCAGACCTATCCTCATGGCCTCGGGATGACCTCCTCCTTCGCCTTCTCGGTCGAACACGTGGTCTACTAGCCATATCTATTCGTTTCCTTGCATTCAGTAGCAATTTCTTAGTAAAACACAGTTAGGTATACTCGTTTGTATCTAAACAATGTACAATAAGGTTGGAGATGTGAACTTTCCAAATTTTCTCTTACTGCTAATATCAACTCGTATCAGGCCAACCTTACTCTGATACCAATATCTATAACGCCCCAATTTACAATACAATATGATTGGGCTACGAGTCGATAATAGATTAAAACAATAAATCCGTCTATTCAATTTTATTTTTTGGTAATAAATTTAAACAAAACTAATGGTAATACTTTCCATTTAAATCAGCGTAATTATTTTTTTATAAAATATTCATATTCACGTTCCCCATACACGTTTCCATATATAAATATACACACACAAATATACTTTTTTTTTAATTTCCTTTCTCTTTTCGCGCTTTTCTTTTTTTCTTTTCTTTTTTTTCTTTTTTTTTCTTTTTCTTCTCCTTCCTCGCTGGTCACTCGTGACACTGTTCATCACTTCCTTCATTCCCTCGGCGCGACCACCTTCTTTTTCCCTTGATGTTTCCGCTATATATATATATATATATACATACACACACACACAAATATACCTTTTTTTTTAATTTCCTTTCTCTTTTCGCGCTTTTCTTTCTTTCTTTTCTTTTTTTTTTCCTTTTTTTTCTTTTTCTTCTCCTTCCTCGCTGGTCACTCGATGACACTGTTCATCACTTCCTTCATTCCCTCGGCGCGACCACCTTCTTTTTCCCTTGATGTTTCCGTCCAGCGTTGGTGGTCCTTCTGTTCACTCCTCTTCCAGTGGCCACGTTTCAGCCTCCTCCGTTCGCCACAGCTTCTGCCCCGTGTCCAGCTACTACTGCCATGTTCATCACGTCTTCACCAAGCTCGACGCTGCCATCACCTCCATCACCTTAACTTGTCCGTCCGGTGCTGGTGATCTCCTGTTCTCTCTCCGTTTCCAGCGCCTCCACCTGACTCCAGTGTCCGATCACCGTTTTCATTCTCTGCTCTGAGATTCCTCTCCCTCGCTCCTGCTCCTGCCCTTTCAGATTAGGCAGCACGTCCCTCTCATGCTCTCAGTCTTCACTGTGTTCCTACGCCCATCCCTTTGTTCTGTTTTCAGGGAATGATACCCCTCTGTTTCAGCTTTCACTCTTCTTTTTATCACTCTTTCTTTCACACATATATATACCCTCGATTAGTTCAGCTTAGACGAAAATTAGTACAACCCATGTCCGTCCCAGCTTCTTGGTCTGATCTCAAGCCCTCACTCCCTCCGAACTACCCCCATCATATCACCCCATCTGCAACTCGGTAGATTCATGTCATCACCCTTGACAAACCTTCATTAGACTATATATTTATTATTTTTTCTTTTTATTGCCCAGAGTAGTACAGTAGACTGCCAACCACCATTTCGCCTAACGTCTCCCTCCTTTCCTTCCTCTTTTTCTCTGTTGCTATTACAGACCTTTGTACTAATTATTTAGTATGATTATATATATATATATATATATATACACACACTGCCACACTCCAGCTCACTTCCTCGTCGAGCAGCCTCGCCTTACCTCGTTTCCTTCATTGTTTCGGTCACTAGAAAATCTGCTCTCACGTTTCCTCTGCCAGTCGACTCCCTCCCATCCATTCCCCTTTCATGTAATCTTTTTGTATATGTGCATATACATGTACATTTATATATATATATATATATAGTATGTAAAATGAATTTAGTCAAATTGTTGTACCTATATTTTATAAGAAAATAATCCTAGCTCGTAATAATTATCTCTTTTTCTCAATATTATTCATTCTTAAAGCTAATATATTTTATTTAATTAATTCTTCTAAGTTTCTCATTTTAATTGTAATTTAATTTAATCGTCCTCAAAGTAACACATTTTTAATTCCAATTAATTAATTTGCTATTCATGTTTAAAATCGGGTACAAGAAAAGTTGTGGAGTTTACAGATGTGGCCATAGTAGTGGATTTGTGATCTAGTCATATTAGCTCGATTAGGGTTTACCTTTGTTTTAAACTGTGAGGATTATATCTTTATGGAAGAGTCATGAGCTTAAGAAGGAACTTATCACGCCCTACTCATCTACAATTCCATGCAAGGATTTTCTTCAGTGGGGGGAAGTGTGGTGGATTTACTGAAGGCAGATTCTATTATGGATTCAAAGGCATCAAATGGTGCACAACATCGATTGTTGGTGCTGGGAAGTGATATGGAATTAAATTCTTGTTTTTTACACTTGTATCTTTATCATGTACATCTATCCTCATTTCGTCATGAGGAGATCTTGGAAGGTTTCTGTGGTGATATAAACTTGGGCTACATTTGAGGGATTGTTTTTTAAAAGGTGGTTGGCAGTGTAAAGTTTGAAGAGAAACTTTCCTAGGCTTGGGGTTAGAAGTTGGTTTCTTGAATTATTTTCTATGAGTAGAGGTTGAAAGTGATTTGGTAGCTGAGCTACATTTTGATGTTGCATGAGGTTTAACGTTGCCTAAACATGTGAATTTGAAAGCATGTTCAAATCCAGGTGGTTCATTTGGTGACCTTGGGGTTGTAATGGTCCCTTTGTCCAAATGTTCATCTGGTATGGAAATGGTGGTAGGTACGTGTTGGTCACTAGGTGTGGTGTTGTTGGGGGTTGATACATTGTCTGGTCTAATGAAGGTAGTGTGAAGGTGTTGAATTTTGACAATGCGTTGGGTTGGTTCTGCATGGTTTTGCTGTTATATGATTTCTGTTAAGTTTGGTGTTAAAGGTTGGACATTGTTGTGAGTTGTTGTCTAATCTTGCAATATATCAGATTATGAAGACCTTAAATTTTTTATACTCAAATTGTAAATGAAAGCACAGATTAAAAAATAAATAAATTAAATGTTGAGATGTGTTTTAGAATTTTATAAATTCAAAGTGATGAAATTGAGAAAGTGAGTTTGGGCAATTTATAAGAATTGAGCGATATACCATCAAGATCAATGTACATATAAGTATATATACGCTATTTATATTAAATAAATATATTAATTAAAAAAATGAAGTAATTACAAGAAAACAAAAAAGATATATATATATATATATTTATAAATCAAGACAAGTAAGGAAATATAAATATATTTTGAGTATATTATATATAAAGCTATAGATCAAAATATAGAAGACTAAATATATATATATATATATATATATATGTATATATATAATTAAGATATAAGTATAATATATATATATATTTATATATAAATTAAAGATATATATATATATATTTTTTTTGAATGTAACGGAGATGTAAAAATATCTAAGTATACAAGGAAAAATTTATACAATCAAATAAAATATATAATAAATGAAATATATGTTATATATTTTAATCTTAAAGGATAAATATATATATATATATATATATATATATATATATATATTAAACAAAGGTGATTGGCTTCCTGTCACCACATTGACTTCCACCAACGTTGGGAGCAGGAGCGAGAGATTCAGACCTGCAGAGGACATAAGTCCTCTGTCCTCTGCAGAAAACTGATGTAGCCGAGAAGTGATAGAGAGAGCAGTGATTCAGAGTGAAAGAAAAGAGTGAGACCGAAGCAGAAAGCGAGTGGCGCGAATTGTCGTCCTAATCCCCATTTTAGCTTCAGAAAATTTTCGAGAGATAAAGTGAGGAATGAGAGACACTAGCGAGGTTGGGAGAAAGAAGAGTGAGACAAGTTAGAGCAGCGGAACTGAAGGGGTCTTCCTTTCGGTTCAAGAACCGAAATAGCAGCAATGAGCTACATCCTACTCCGTAAACAAGGTAGCAAAGTGTTCTCTCGGCAAGGGAGTTTGGCTGGAGGAGAAGGGAGCCGAAAGTGGCTGGAATGGAGCTTTAAAAAAGAAGACTTAGTGGCTGTTTTAAAGCTGAATGCAGGGAACGAAAGCCGTGGTGTGTCGTGGCTATTGGAAGGCCTTGAAACGGGGCGATTGATGGTCGAAGTAGTGCTATTTTGAACCGAAACGAAGGTGTGAAACTAGTGAGTTTTTGCATGATCTCTTAGCGGATTGAAACAGCAAGAGTTTCGGTAACAAGGGGTTAGGCAGACATAAGTTTGGGGCTGTCATTGAAGCTCAAATTGAGATGAGTTGAAGCTGGAAACAGGCACGCGAGAGAGGAAGAAACTGAAATAGACCTTCAACGCTGAACATGATTGGTTCAGGGAAGGAAATGGAGAGGTAAAGTGCGGCTGAAGCAGGGCTGTGCATGGGATGATTGATTGGAAATTTTCAAGGGATTTAGTTGCTGAAATGAGGAAGAAATAATAGTTAGAAAAAGGTGCACGTGCTGAGGCTACAATGCTTGGCTAAGGTTTAGTGCAAGAGAAAAGCAATCTAAGTTTCTCTTGACTTGGAAATTAGTATATATGTAGTGTTGTTTTAACATGGTAGTCTCGAATGGTGTAGGAGGGTTGGAAATCCTTAAAGAAAATCAATTAAGTTTCACCTATTTTGTTTAATGTTAAAATAAGTGCTTCAAGGATTAATGCTAAGATGTTTTTTGATGCTAGCTTGCTGGAAATGGACGTAAGCTGCTGGCCTCTTAATTTCACGGTAAGAAAGGCAGTAAACTAGAAAGAGAGTGGGCTGAAAATCAAGAGAATAAGAGCCTTCTAAGACAGAGTTCATGAAATATATATCTATGCATATGTTTAGATACAGAGATATATGCATATATACATGTGAAAATATAAATATACATGATCATTATTCGATTGATGAGGATTTATGAATATTGGAGATAAGATGATATAGAAATAATTATATACAATCACATTTATATGTTAAAAGAACATAATGACGATTGATTTTTGTGTGTGTACATATATTATTGAGAATAGATTGAGATGCATTTGTATATATATTGATAGTACGATGATAATGGATAAATTCTCGGTGTAGGATATTGTTGAGAAAATCCTTGGCAATGATAAACACGAAGGTTCGACATAAAGAGATTTTTCTCATTGAGGGTAAGTTATCCTTAGTTTAAAATATATAAATATATATAAATATATATATATATATATATATATATATATATATATATATAAAGGTGGTATTGAGGAGAAAATAATTAAGTTTGAATAATACATCTTAACCACATAGAAAGGAGGTGCAATAAAAGTGTAATATTTATTCGGATTAATAATGTCATAGTGAAGAGCTACTCCTTGGCTTAAGAACAAATTTAAATAATTATAGCTTTAAGATGTGTGCTTTAACAAGTAATTAAGTATATGAGAACAGATCATGGAGGTGTTAATGAATTGATTTGTAGTGACTCAGAATGCAAATTAAATCTGATTTTGGACTATGCTTGGGTTGGATTGAAACTTTGTTTGCTGCTTTTGTGCTGTAGCCAACCAAGCTTGCATGTTGAGTATAATGAAATGTGCACGTGTTACGTGAATCATATACACCTGTTTGTTGTGTATGCGAAAACTAAGTGTATATGTGCATGACTTGCATTGATTACACTAGGTAGCCATACAAAGTGTATAGTGGCTTATCATTGATGCATACATGGTTTCATGCATAGCATAATTCAAGTTATTTTTATGCATAAGTTTCAAAATGGTTTGCATTATGTTTTAGCTTGAAAAATATTGGTTTTAAGTTGATATTTGAAATAAATCGAAAACCATATATATTTGAAACTCAAAACTGTTTTAATTAGTGTTTTGAAACCGTAAGAGCCACCTCTAGAACCCTAAGGGACCTAAGTGCTACATGTGTCTTTGTAACTGTGAAAGCCACCTCTATAATCCCAAGAGACCTAAATGCTACGTGGAGTATCTGTTTTCATATTCGTTTTTTAGTGCAGGCATACCCTTGGACCTTAAGGTCACTTCGAGCCTAGTGCTTTAGTGCTCTAGGCAAATCTCAGTCTATCGAGCATCGCTTTAAGTTCCATTACTTGTCTATCAAGCTCTGTGCTCTAGATTACCAATGCGGTGTGCTTATTGAACCTAGTGCTCTAGGCAAATAAGAGCCTATCGAGCATCGCTCTAGGTTTTATTACCCGTCTTTCAAGCTTTGTGCTTTAGACCAGTGCAGTGCAGTGTGCCTGTTGAGCCTAGTGCTTTAAGCAAATCATAATTGTCTGGAAAACCAGCAAACAGGTTCCAGTTTTCGACTACGCGGTGGGACTGGATTTAATCTATGACCATAGTTACCATGGGAATCACCTATAGAATCCTAAGGGACCTACATGCTACATGGATACCTCCAAGACTGTGGAAAGTCACCTCTAGAATCCTAAACGACCTATGTGTTGCACGTGTATGTCGCTTGTGACACTTTCTCCATAGCTAGCTAAGATGGATATCAGTGAGTGTTTAAGTGGTCAGGGTTATCCCCAAACTCTTATAATTATCGATTCTAATATCTTTTTCAGTGATTTGAGGCTTACGCCTAAAGTGATCAGTTATCAATTTTGATATTGTCTTCAGTGATTGGGGCTTATGCCTAATTTTATTGATTATTGTTATGCAATTGTTTTATCGAAGTGTAAAGTATAATTGTTCATCGAATTGCAAAGAGTAATCATTTTATCGAAGTGCAAAGTGTTATCATTTTAAATAGAAGTTCAATCATTTTTAAATCGAGGTGTAAATGTAATTGGTTTTAAAACGAAGTTTAAAGTGTAATTGATTTTAATTCGAAATGCAAATGTAATTAGTTTTAAATCAAACTGTAAAGTGTGATTGCATTTAAACGGAGTACATAGTGTAAGTGTTTTAACTAAAATACATAGTGTCATTGATTTATTGAAGTGTGGTGTAAATGTTTTAATCGAAGTGCTTAACGAATTGTCTTAATTTAAGTGTGTAGTGAACTATTTGACTGAAGTACATAGTAAACTGTTTTGACTGAAGTGTATAGTGAATTGTTTGATTGGAGTGCATTGTAAATTGTTTTGACTGAAGTGCATAGTGAACTTTTTGACTAAAGTACATAGTGAACTATTTGATTGAAATGCATAATGAACTGTTTTGATTGAAGTGCATAGTGAACTGCTGGACCGGAGTGCATAGTGATATGTTTTGAATGAAGCACATTGACCATTGTAGTGCAGTGTATACAATTTGTTTTGTAGTATTGTGATGAGTGATTATGTCTCTCTATATCATGTTGAGGCTTGGAGAAATGAGGTATCTTAGGTATCCTTCCAGTTGATGCCTAGTACAACTTCAACCCTTAAGTGCGAGTTCAAATGAATACATCCAACATCCAAGCTATGTCACTTTATTTTTTGATAATGCGTATATGTACATGTAGACCGACGTGAGTTTAGCATTCATTTACTTAAACTACTTACTGAGTTTTAAGTTGCTCACCCCTTCTTACACTTTGAAGACTATATAGCTAGCCTCTGACTTTTGAGCTTTTGCGTGGCCCAATGAGGATCATACCTAGCCTTAGTACTTGCTTATGTCCTTCAAGCCCTGCTTTTGCGACATACAAAAATCTTATATCACTTTATTTACATGGATAGACATTACCTAATGCACAATACATGTTTATTGCAATGTGTTGGGATATAACTTAAGACCATTTTAGATTATTATAGGAAAGTTATGATTATCGAGTGCGATCTTGAACTTGATCGGTATTGTTATATAACTGATTTCGATGGATGTGAATTGGTATAAGAATGAGTATAAGGGTTAAGGCATATATGAAATGAATACATTTTTGCAGGTGGAATTATCTGAGGAAATCTCTTATTATAAAGGGTGATATTTTCAATTTGTTTTCTAAGCAAAAAAATAGCATGGTAAAAAAAATTATTACCTGCCTTAGAGTTAATTAAATCCACAATTGGAACAAGGAATAAGATAGTAAAGTCAAATATTAATGAAAAAGATTAGTAAAAATTGTTTAATGTTTACAAGAAAAAGTTAGTTTGTAATTTTGGTAAAATGAATTAGTGGAATAAGTGTCATTGATAAGCATCCGTCATGGCCTTTATGTCATGACAAATTTAATAGTATCAGAGCTGGTTGTTTTAACTGGGGTCAATGTAGTCCTGATTCGTCATTAGTGTTACATCCGAATGTAATGTGTAATGTTTGCATGTAGCTTATTTGTAATCATCATTTACCAAGTTTTTGCTGCTCTTGGTATAGGTATCGGTTCTACATAAATTCAAAAATGAGGAGGACTGAACTTAAAACTAGGCCCTAAAGGCCAGTTTAAAGACAGCTAACTATATCTCTGACTCTATCACCCCTATAACCTCAAGTGCCACCATCTCCATTACTGTAGCTGCAAGCACAACATCCACCACTTCTTTTGGTGTCGTAACCTGCACTTCAATCAGCTATACCTCATGCAGTTGTGCCTCAACTAGCCACTCCTCAAGTTGGGAATCAGGTGAACTGAAATATAATCCTCAAACAATTTAAAGAAATGAATCATTCGTAGTTCAAAGAAGAAAAAGGATCCATCTAAGGTGAAGGAATTGATTGGGGACATGAATGTTCTGTTTGCGATGGGGCGCAGTTCTATTGAGAAAGTTTCATATTAGCACTCTCTTTTGGGAATCCCAATGATTGAACGTGTATATGGTCTATGTAAAGTGAAGGTGGGAGATAGAAACCTAGTAGAAGATCTGATATGGTTGCACATGTACGACTTTGATGTCATTTTGGGTATGGACTAGTTAGTCACCCATTACACTAGTGTAGACTATTATAGGAAATTCGTGACCTTTTCCCTAAATAATCCGTATGTGATAGGTTTCGATAAGTAATAAAATGACAAGTACTTAATTTTTCTATTTGAATGTATTGATGTGATTGATATCTGTATGTTTGTGAAAGTTATCTGGCATTCATGCAAAATATCGATGTGTCGTATCTAGAGCTATTTGAGATACCAATCGTTTGGGACTTTCCCAGTGTGTTTCTGAAGGAATTATTGGGTTTACCTTCGAATAGGGAGATTAAGTTCGCCATTTATCTGCTGCTTGACACCCAACTAATATCGAAACCTCGGATGACTTTAGTAAAGTTAGGGGAACTGAATAAGTAGCTTCAGAAATTATTAGTTAAGGGGTATATTTGTTCTAATGTCTCATCGTGGGGAGCTCTGGTACTATTTGTGAAAAAGAAATATGGAAGCCTTCGGTTGTATATAGATCACCAACTACTGAACAAGACCACAATGAAGAATAAGTTTTCGCTGTCGAGAATTGATGATTTTTTTATCAATTAAAAGATGCACAAGTATTTTCAAAGATCAACCTGAATTATAGGTATCATCAGTTGAATATTAAGGATGAAGGTGTACTTGAGACAGCGTTTAGGACCCGAATGGCCACCATGTTCCTGGTAATGCCATATGACCAGACAAATGCACTCAGGGCTTTTATGAACTCGATGAATGAAATATTCAAACCGCACTTGGATAACTTCATGATTGTTTTTATCGACGATATCCTTATGTACTCTCACTCACTTGAGGAAACAATTGGAATTCCAAGTAGGAAACAATGTATTCCTGAAAGCCTATCCATCAAAAGGGCATCAGGCGAGTTGATACAAAAGGAAAATTGAGTCCACAATTTATTGGTCCGTTTGAGATTCTTGAGAGAATTGGAGATGTTGCATATCGATTAGCTCTACCATTACAACTATCGAGTGTGCATAATGTTTTCCACATCTCCATGCAAAGAAAATGTCATTTAGATCCCTCTCATGCGATAAAGCATGGACCGCTTGAGCTCGGGGCAAACTTGAGTTATATAGAGAACTCGATCTGAATCGTAGACAGAAATGAGAAAGTCTTGAAATCAAAGTCTATTCCTTGGGTGAAGGTTCTCGTAGCATCACTCATCCTAAAAGGCTACCTAGGAACTTGAGAACTTAATAAAGGAGAAGTACTCCTACCTCTTCCAATCAGACATAAAAAATTTGAAAAACCAAATTTTCTAAAGTGGGGAAGATGCAAAGACCTTAAGTTTTCTATACTTGAATTGTAAATAAATGTACAGATTAAAAAATAAATAAATTAAATATTGAGATGTATTTTTAGAATTTCTATGAATTCAAAGTGAAGAATCGAGAAGGTGAGTTTGGGGCAGTTAATAAGAATTGAGCGATATATGATCAAGATTAAGGCATTTATATGTGTATATATGAGATATATATATATATATATATATATATATATATATATATATATATATATATATATATATATAAGACAAGTAAGGGAATATAAATATATTTTGAGTATACCACATATAAAGCTATAGATTAAAATATAGAGGAATATAGATTTATGTATATATATATAATTAAGATATAAGTATAATATATTTATATATATAAATTAAAAATATATATGTATTTGAATGTACTGGAGATTTATAAATATCTAAGTATATAAGGAAAAGTATAAACAATCAAATAAAATATATAATAAATGAAATATATGTATATATATATATATACACTTTAATTTTAATGGGTAAATATATAAAAGTATATTATATATATATATATAATATATTAAACAAAGGTCCACAACTACTTCCACTAACGTTCGGAGTAAGAGCGAGAGATTTAGACAAGCAGAGGACATAAGTCCTCAGCAAAAAACTGTGGTAGAGAGATGATAGAGAGCAGTGATTGAGAGTCAAAGAAAAGAGTAAGATCGAACCCGAGAGCGAGAAAGCGAGTGGTGCGAAGTGCCGTCCTCACCGCCATTTTAGCTTCAGAAATTTTTTGAGTGATAAAGTGGGGAATGAGAGACAGTTGCGAGGTTCGGAGAAAGAAGAGTGAGACAAGTTAGAGCAGTGGAACTGAAGGGGTCTTCCTTTTCGGTTCAAGAACCGAAACAACAGCAATGAGCTGCATCCTTCTCCATAAACAAGGCAGCAAAGTGTTCTCTCGGTAAGGGAGTTTGGCTGAATGAGAAGAGATTCGAAAGTGGCTGGAATGGAGCTCTAAAACAGAGGACTTAGTGGTCGTTTTAAAGCTGAAGTGCAGGGATCGAAAGTTGGGGTGTGCAGTGGTTGTTTGAAGGCCTTAGAACAGAGCGATTAATGGTCTAAGCAGCGCGATTATGAACTGAAACGGAGGTATGAAACTAATGAGTTTTTGCGTGATCCCTTAGTGATCCCTTAGCGGATTGAAATAGTATGAGTCTCGGTAACAAAGGGCTGGGGAGATGTGAGTTTGGGGCTGTCATTGAAGCTCAAATCGAGTTGAGTTGAAGCAGGGAATAGGCACGCGAGAGAGGAAGAAACTGAAGCAGACCTTCAAGGCTGAACATGATAGGTTCAGGGAAGGAAATGGAAAGGTAAAGAGCGGCTGAAGCAAGGCTGTCCAAGGGATGACTGATTGAAAATTTTCAAGGGGTTTAGCTGCTGAAATGAGGAAGAAATAATAGATAAAAAAAAAGGTGCACGTGATTAAGCTACAATGCTGGGCTAAGGTTTGATGCAAGAGAAAAGCACTAAGTTTCTCTTGACTTGGAAATTAGTATAGATGCAATGGTGTATTAACATGGCAGTCTCGAATGGTGTAAGAGTGTTGGAAATCCTTAAAGAAAATCAATTAAGGTTCACCTATTTTGTTTAATGTTAAAATAAGTGCTTTAAGGATTAATGCTAAGATGTTTTGTGATGCTAGCTTGTTGAAAATGGACATAAGCTGTTGGCCTCTTAATTTCATGGTAAAGTGATAATTCTATTAAAATAGAATTATTTATATTTAATTTCTTAATTAACTATTTTAATCTCCGTATTATTTTATTAATTATCCCCTCATTTTAATTAAAATTCTCATGTTTGCAGATAAATTAAATCCAGATGAATTTCAATCATTTCAGTAGAAAATAGCTGAAAATGAGCTAAAAAGGAGATTGGACCACTACCATTCCATTGTGTAGCATGAGTCACCATTCTTCTGGACACATGTGACACCAAGTGTCCATATTTTATTCACCTTTAAAGGATAAGATCAAATGACACATTGACCACCTCATAAAAGACACAAGTCATGCCACCTTGCACATCCAAGTGGACAAGAAGACAAATGACATGAAAATATCTTCTCTAGAAGCCGATGGTGTAAAGACAAGTGGCCAAACAATGCCAACTCATCTAGGATTAAAATTTCCCTTTGTACCCCCATTTTGATGTGTATAAAAAGAAAAAAAATGAGACAATTTTACCAAGTAATTTTTTAGAGTTTGTCATGACCCGTTCTCAATCCATGGCTTAACCAAAATCATTACAAATTTTTTCGCATTTTTAACTTACCTTTCCTCTCTTCAATGGTTGGGCTATGATTCGATGTCAGAATCCTCGCTTACCATATTATCCATTATCATACATACATGTCAATATACTGCTACTGACTGTAACTGCTTTTATAATATATGTGAGATTAAATAAAAGCTAATACAATTACATTCCCCATAATATATATCGTATACATCACTGTGTTGTTTCTATGTTTAGATACATAACCGTAAAAATATATATACATGGCAGTCGATAGGAAATAGCAGTGGACTCAGGAACACTATCCCTCAATAGCTCTCACTCTACTGCTGATGCTCTGTAGAGAGATGCAAAGAAAGGGGGGTGAGCGTACAACGCGCTCAGTAAGGAAATCAGGCAAGCAAGTAGATATCTACATTATCTACTCAAAATAATGCTATGCCTTGAAAACATTATTTCCTTTACTCACTTTAAAAGCATGTCTTTAAATATATATATGTATACTTGTACAGATTAAATTCCATGTACAGAAATCATGCTTTCTTTCTCAAATGTAGGCATGTAGTGCAAAACAATGCATCTTTATATAAATCATGCCTTTAGATAAATCATGCCATGTATATTTAAATCACAATAAATATGGCATTTAAATCATTCACAACACAAAATCGGAGTCCGACCCATCCCTCAGGTCTGTCCGCAATTTAAATCAGTCAATCAAGTAATATATCATGTGAGACTCTGTGGTAAAAATATAAATAGTATCTTGGACTATGATCATATTCGACATGTGATCCCAAGCAACACAGATCTCGGTGTGTGGGGCATCACTGCTGCAATGGGAGGGGGGTCAATCCATCACAACTGCCAGTTATATCCTCCTCAACTCTACAACACCAAACGGTACAGTGTACTCCATGCCACTCGCACGGTACAACGTATTCCGTGGACCCTACATCACAGTCTGGGTGCCTGCCATAGGTCTTAGCCCTCAAACCATGAAATATCATACCACGTCTCTAGTATCCTCATGCGGATATCCTCTCACATAGTGTGACACTCAGTCTACACAAGAAATCAAGCATGGATTTCAACATGTATTATATATCACATACAGTGCGCGCCTTTGAGTGTGACTCACAGTCGACACTCCGCTCAAACACTGTTTCACATCACAAACTCAACTCTAGTGCGAGTAAACCTCCAGCAACTAGGTCAATGCATAGTTCATGTATTAAATCAAGTACGAGCAATAGCTCCAGTACCATGCTATGCACAATATCATTAAATCAAGTACGAGCAATAGCTCCAGTATTATGTCTTGTATAAATCATGAAGAATCGAGTACGAGCAACTCTCCAGCACTCTGTCATATATCTCATGTAAAACTCGAGTACGAGCTAATCGCTTCAGCACTCTCTCAAGCATATATCATATAAAACTGAGTACGAGTAATAACTCCAGTACACTATCATGCATGTCATGGAAATCTAGTGCGAATCATAATCCAGCACTAATGTATGTGGAAAATATATGAAATCCAGTGTGAGTTGTGCTCCAGCACGATTCATTCTCACATAATATGATAGATGACTCTTTAAAAATGGATGATTTACAAAACATCAAAATTAGCACTATAAAGTGTGCTTAATTCACATCAACCTTAAAATCATTAGCCCATCTATTTATTCTCCTGCTAAACAGCAGTAAAACACTCAAAAAGGTGGTTTCCATGCTTTTTACAACTTTTCACAAAAGTTGACTTTTTGACTAACTAGGGGCAAAATCATAATTTGCCACTATTGGGTCACAATAATTATTATTCACTTTCTCTGACCCTCAGAATTTTTAAGTGAATGTAAAAGAAGATGAAAATACGTGCAGGTATCTCTAACTACTCACAAAAGTCCCTTACCTGTAATCACTTGAGAAATTTCACTTTCTCTGCGCTGCTCGTTTCAGCAGTCCAATTTGCTCCTCCAATAATCTCTGAAGCTGCATATAACCATTTATCAAGTTAATTACATTTTCCTACTGTATTTCACATTAAATATAGTCTATTTCCCTTAATGGGCTTTAATAAACCTTAATGGGCCTAACTATAACTTAAGTCCATTTTCATTTTACTATTTATTTTCGTTGGGCCTATTGGACTTGCGGGGCCCACCAACTCTTATTGGGCTTGTCCGAGACCCATTACATCATATTGAGCATAAAATATTTGGGCTTGGCCTATTGGGCCTCTCGGCCACATGCCATGGCCGAGAGCTATCCATGCCGTCGGTCATGCCATGGCATGCCGGCCATTTCCCTTTCCTTAGCCAATTCACTTGGGCATTTTCACAAACACTTGGTTGGCAACATTCTTAAACATCATATAGTTCATTTAGGCATTTTATCAAACACCTTGATTGCCAACTAATTACATGTATTAATTAATCAAATTGATTAATTCTAATTACACTATAATCATTAACACATGTACATTAATCCATTTATGCCTTAAACTCATATGGACATTAATCAATATCTCACTACTCACTCTCGGCCTAACCAATATCATAGTGATTTCATATGTTTCAATGTTTAAAACATATACCAATATACTTAAAATCATTCATACATTAACATATATGAAATTGAAAACTTGAAAATATACCAATTGTTGTGTTCACACTTGGCCGAATACTTTGGAGGCTCACGGCTTGCACTCTATGGTTCCTTGATAGCCAATTCCAACATATGTCACTCTCCTTTCAATTTGGAACAACTTCTATGAAGAATGCAAGTTCCAAATATGCCTAATTCCTAGTGATTTCTAGTGAGAGAAAGCTTGGATAATTTGTTTCAATGGTTTCTTCTTCTAGTCGAATTTGGTGTGATGAAGATGACAATGGTGTGGCTGATTTTATAAGCCATTTACTTAGCCATTAGGTTTTACTTTTCAGCCATTAAGTTTGACTTTCTAAGCCTTATCCATGAGTCATCTAATGAGTCACCTTATGAGTCATGGTTAGCTTTAACTATGGTTAGATATTTATCTCATGGGCTTTCCATTTGGGCTTCTCGGTTTGGGCTTTCTTAATGGGCTTTTGGGCTGAAATATTTACTATACCTCCGGCCTTTAATTGTCTCAATATTTGGCCAATCAATTGGTCCAAAAATTCGGTCTAAGGGACCTAAGAATTTTGATATACGTTTAGTATACCTTAATGGGCTTTAAAATTTTCACCTTAGGCCTATTACGTTTTTTAACCATTAAATTTAATCCGGAATCCTTCCGAATAAATTTTCCTTACTTCCGGGGATGATTATCTTATATTCTGACCAAGAATATTTTTTTCCAATTTTTTTCTCCATACTTAGATTAATTTTTAACCATGATTAGTCAACTATGGTAAAAGTCCACTTTCTTAACTATAGTTGACTTTTTCCTTAACCATTGACCAAGTTGACGTTTTCTTAAAATTCTAAAAGTGTCATATCTTATGTCTTACACTCTCGTCTTTATGTTTCAACAGTTTCGGTAGGTAATTACACCCGAAACACCTTAAATACCTTAACTCGCCAAAAAGGTCCATTTTACCCTTTTTAGCTTTTATTCTTGTTTTCTATGTTCGGGACTAAATCAAGCTAACTTTCCTTCATGAGCTCTCTATACTTTCTCGTTTTAAGTTCTTATTTTTAGTCAGAATGATTTAGATCTACGTGGTTTAGCCTATGACTCTTATAGCTCACATTAGGCTTTTTATGTAGCTTTTGCGTGTTAAATCATTTTACTAACACTTTAAATCTAGTAAATACTCTTCTTATGACTATAATAATAGAGTGTTTATACACATAGGAATCATACGGAACAAGCTACATAAAATTCGGGTCTGACAATCCTCCCCTACTCAGAAAATTTGGTCCTCCAAATTAGAACCTAGTTAGTCATCAAATAGGTGAGGGTACTTCTCTCGCATCAGACTCTCTAGCTCCCAAGTAGCCTCCTCTGAAGTATGATGCTGCAAGAGAATCTTCACTAACCCGATGGTCTTCGATCTCAATACCTTCTCCTTCCTATCCAATATCTGAATCGGTCGCTCAACATATGACATGTCCTCTCGGAGCTCCAAAGGCTCATAACTAATCACATGTGCTGGATCCGGGTGATACTTTCGAAGCATCGATATGTGGAAGACGTTATGGACACCTGATAAGTCCGGTGGTAATGCCAACCTATACGCCTTATCTCCCACTCGATCAAGTATCTCAAAGGGTCCAATATAACGAGTATTTAGTTTCCCTCTCTTCCCAAATCTCGCTATGCCCTTGGAAGGAGAAACTTTCAAAAACACGGATTCACCAACTGCAAACTCTAGTGGCCTACGTCTCCTGTCAGCATAACTCTTCTGTCTGCTTTGAGCTGTCCTCAGTCTCTTTACAATCAAGTGGATGTCCTCAGATGCTTACATAACCATGTCAAAAGCAAAAATCTTACGGTCACCCACTTCTTCCCATCCAATAGGGGAACGACATCTATGGCCATATAAAGCCTCATACGGTACCATCCCGATACTCGAATGATAGCTGTTGTTGTAGGCGAACTCGGCTAGTGGCAAGTGATCATCCTAGGAGACTCTAAATCTAGCACACATGCTCTCAACATATCCTCCAGAGTTTGTATAGATCTCTCTGACTGACCATCTGTCTGAGGATGGAAAGCGGTGCTCAAACTCAACTGGGTTTCCATGGCTTCCTGAAAATCTCTCCAAAAGTGGGAAGTGAAGCGGGAATCCCTATCAGAGACTATGCTCACTGGTACACCGTGTAACCTCACTACCTCGCGTACATACAGATCTGCTAATGAACTCAGAGTATCGGTCGCTCTCATAGCTAGGAAGTGGGCTGACTTCGTCAGTCTGTCGACGATCACCCATATAGCATCGTGATTCCAGTGGGTTCTCGGTAAACCCATCGCGAAATCCATGGTGATATGCTCCCATTTCTAAGTCGGTATAGGTAGAGGCTGCAATAACCCTGCAAGTTTCTGATGCTCTACCTTTACCTGCTGACATACAAGACACTTTGCCACAAAGTCTGCTACATCTCTCTTCAGACCTGACCACCAGTATACCTTACGGAGGCTCTGATACATTTTGTTACTCCCCGGATGTAACGTATACCTCAATGAATGAGCTTTCACCAATATCAATTTCTTGAGTCCTAGATCCTCAGGAACACATAATCTGCCTCTGAACCTCAGTAGTCCATCAGAACTCAACTCAAAGTCAGTCACTGTGCCCTTCTGCATCTGACTACTCACATCCATACAAAATGGATCCGTCTGCTGAGCCACTCTGATCCTATCCAACAGATCCGGCTCTAAGCGTGGACTAGCTATCACATAGCCTGTATCAATGTCAGAAGGCACGACTCCCAAACTGAGGCTAGCAAACTACTCTAGCAAATCATGTTCCCTAACCATCTTATACGATACCATCCCTAGGCTCTTCCTGCTCAAGGCATCGGCTACAACGTTAGCCTTACCCGGATGCTAAAGTATCTCACAATCGTAGTCCTTCAGAAGCTCTAGCCATCTTCTCTGTTTCATGTTCAACTCTTTCTGTGAGAACAAATACTTGAGGCTCTTGTGGTCGGTATATATCTGGAACTTCTCGCCATATAAGTAGTAGCGCCATACCTTCAATGCAAACACTACTGCTGCTAGCTTCAAATCGTGAGTCGGATAGTTTTTCTCATGATCCTTCAGCTGTCTAGATCCATAAGCAACTACCCTCCTATCCTGCATCAATACACAGCCCAGTCCCTGATGCGAAGCATCGGTATACACTGTAAATCCTCCAAAGCTAGTAGGGATAGTGAGAATTTGAGCGGTGGTCAATCAATGCTTCAACTCTTCAAAACTCTTCTCACAATCCTCGTTCCATACGAACGGTACACTCTTTTAAGTAAGACGTGTCAACGGAGCAGCCAACTTCAAAAATCCCTCAACGAATCTCCGATAGTATCTAGCTAAACCCAGAAAACTTGTGATCTCTGTGACTGTCCTCAGCTATTCCCACTGAACTATAGCCTCTATCTTAGATGGATCAACTGATACACCATCTCTCGATACAATATGTCTCAAAAATGAGATCTATGACAACTAAAAGTCACACTTATTGAGCTTAGCATATAACTCCTGCTCTCGTAGAGTCTGCAACACAATCCTGAGGTGCTCCTCATGCTCCTCCTTGGATCTCGAATACACCAATATGTCATCGATAAAGACGATAACAAACTGGTATAAATATGGCTTGAACACATCATTCATCAAAGCCATGAAAGCAGCTGGAGCATTCGTCAATCCGAATGGCATGACCAAGAACTCATAATGGCCATATCGGGTACGAAGTGCTGTCTTGGGTACATCTCCACTCTGAACCTTCAGCTGATGATACCCAGACCTCAGGTTAATCTTGGAAAAGACCTGTGCTCCCTGAAGCTGATTTAACAAATCGTCAATGCGTGGAAGAGGATACCTATTCTTGATGGTGGCCTTATTCAACAATCGGTAATCTACACACAATTGGAGGCTCCCATCCTTCTTCCTCACTAATAAAATCGGTGCTCCCCAAGGTGAAACACTCGGTCGAACAAAACCCCTATCCAACAGCTCCTGTAACTGTCTCTTGAGCTCCCCTAGCTTAACCAAGGCCATGCGATATGGTGGTCTCGAAATAGGCTCCGTACCAGGCACCAAATCTATACAGAACTCCATCTCTCTGTCTGGTGGTAACCCTGTCAATTCATCCGGAAAAACATCTGGGTACTCACTGACCACAGTAATATCTGACAACTCCGGATGTGCCTTATTCATATCTACCACGTACGCAATGAAACCTTGATATGTTGAAGGTTTTTCTAAATCAGTAATCATGTAATAATCATAACTACTCCTTTCATTTATTCTTATTAAACTTTACAACATATCTAGTAGGGTTAGGAAACATAACTGTCTTAGCATAACAATCTAAAACAACATGGTTTGCAGATAGCCAATCCATTTTTAATATTATATCGAAGTCACTCATACTTAGTAATATTAGATTGGTTGTCATCTCCTCATCCCCTACTCTCAACTTGCAATCATTAAATACATGTTCTACAACTTGACTACTATTCATAAGCGTACTAATCAACATCATCATACATAATGGTGTACGCTCTACAGGTCTTGCTAATTTACATGCAAATGAAGGTGATACAAAAGAATGCGTGGCACCAAGATCAATTAAAACATATGTTTCAATATCATAAATCAGGATGTTACCTCGTATGACATCCGATGAAGCATCAGCTGTCCCCTAGTCCAAAGCATGTACTCACCCTCGACCCATCACTTGTTTCCCCTTTTCTTCTGCCGTCGCTCTACCTCTCTGAGCAGACGTACCAGCTGGAGCTCTATCCGGTTCCCTGCCCCTCAGTGGTGCAGTATCAACCATCTCTGGGCAAGCCCTAGCTATATGCCCATGTTTCCCATATCGGAAACACACGATAGGAGCCAGTGGACACGGTCTACCTCCATTTATTTTACCGCATCTTCTGCACTGATCGGCAGCAGGTCTCTGTCCTCCTATGACAATGCCCTTTGTTGGAGCTACAGTCGGATAAGCAGAAGGTCTAGCAAATCTCTCTCGTGCTCCTCAACCCGTGCTCTCTTACCGAAGAGTTTCCTCCCTCTTCGATAATCGAAATCTCTAGCCGGCCTCTTCTTCTGTATATCTCAGCTATGACTAAACTTTCCGAACTCGAAAGCATTCCTCTCGTAATCTTACTCACACAGTTACGCCCTACGCACTGCTTCCTCATAGGTAGCTATGTCTAATGGAACCAACTTGGACCGCAGAACCGGTCTCAACCCGTGTATAAACCTGTGGACCTTCCTGGCCTCACTATACATGGTATCGGGGTCATATCTCCCTAGGGATAGGAATCGAGTCTCATACTCGTCCACTGACAAACTCCCCTGGTTCAGTCCCAAAAACTCTGCTTATAGTTTTCGCTGTGCGGTATCGGGAACAAACTGCCTCCTAAAGGCCTCTCGAAATATCTCCTATCTAATGTCTGTGTGTCGGGCTCTTAATATGGGTCGGGTGGATTTTCGCCAATGTTCTGCAGCTCCCTTCAGTAGGAACGCAGCAAATGCGACCATCTTCGAGGTCATACACTCGAAGAATCCATAAAGCTTCTCCATCTCTGCCACCCATTCCTCAGCAGCTACAGGGTCCTTGACCCCACTGAAAGATGGAGGTCTAAACTTCTGGAATTCTCGTAACCGATGTAGATCACATTCGTACCCTAATCCACTAACACCTGAAACTGGTGGGGGTGTAGGAGTCTCTACTGTCCTCAGTGCTTAAGCTGTCTGTATAGGTGTATTAGGGGCAATTGCCTCTCCTGTCGCAGCTCCTGCCTCCTGTCCTTGCCTACTTGGCATCGTCTGTGCCAACATCTCTACAATCATCTCAAGACTACGCTCTAATCTCATAAAGCTTGTCTCAACACACTCGGATGCCTTAGTAGCACCTAGAGTCTCATGTGTAGGTAATGGTTCGGCAACAGCTCGTCTCTCTGGCATATCTCCTCGGCCTTGAGCCCTACCTCTCGTACCTCTACCACTACGTGTATTTGCCATATAGGCAAAGTTCCTGCATTCATAATCATGAATTAGTCCGTCTCCTATCTGGTATACACAGTTATATCTAAGCACATCACAATACTATGGGGATGTATACCTTCCTATTTCCTAACACCGACTCACATCAGACCAACCTCTGCTCTGATACCATTCTGTCAGGACCCGTTCTCAATCCATGACTTAACCAAAATCACTACAAATTTTTTCGCATTTTTAACTTACCTTTCCTCTCTTCAATGGTTGGGCTGTGATTCGATGTCAGAATCCTCGCTTACCACATCATCCATTATCATACATACATGTCAATATACTGCTAGTGACTGTAATTGCTTTTATAATATATGTGAGATTAAATAAAAGCTAATACAATTACATTCCCCATAATATATATCGTATACATCACTGTGCTGTTTCTATGTTTAGATACATAACCGTACAAAATATGTATACCTGACGATCGATAGGAAATAGCAGTGGACTCAGGAATACTATCCCTCAATAGCTCTCACTCTACTGCTGATGCTCTGTAGAGAGATGTAAAGAAAAGGGGGTGAGCATACAACGCGCTCAGTAAGGAAATCAGGCAAGCAAGTAGATATCTACACTATCTACTCAAAATAATGCTATGCCTTGAAAACATTATTTCCTTTACTCACTTTAAAAGCATGTCTTTAAATATATATATGTATACATGTACAGATTAAATCCCATGTACAGAAATCATGCTTTCTTTCTCAAATGTAGGCACGTAGTGTAAAACAATGCATCTTTATATAAATCATGCCTTTAGATAAATCATGCCATGTATATTTAAATCACAATAAATATGACATTTAAATCATTCACAACACAAAATCGGAGTCTGACCCATCCCTCAAGTCTGTCCGCAATTTAAATCAGTTAATCAAGTAATATATCATGTGAGACTCTGTGGTAAAAATGTAAATAGTATCTTGGACTATGATCATATCCGACATGTGATCCCAAGCAACACAGATCTCGGTGTGCGGGGCATCATTGTTGCAACGAGAGGGGGGTTAGTCCATCACAACTGCCAGCTATATCCTCCTTAACTCTACAACACCACACGGTACAGTGTACTCCATGCCACTCGCACGGTATAACGTATTCCGTGGACCCTACATCACAGTCTGGGTGCCTGCCATAGGTCTTAGCCCTCAAACAATGAAATATCATACCACATCTCTAGTATCCTCGTGCTGATATCCTCTCACATAGTGTGACACTCAGTCTACACAAGGAATCAAGCATGGATTTCAACATGTATTATATATCACATACAGTGCGCACCTTTGAGCGCGACTCACAGTCGACACTCCGCTCAAACACTGTTTCACATCACAAACTCAACTCTAGTGCGAGTAAACCTCCAGCAACTAGGTCAATGCATAGTTCATGTATTAAATCAAGTACGAGCAATAGCTCCAGTACCATGCTATGCACAATATCATCAAATCAAGTACGAGCAATAGCTCTAGTACTATGTCATATATAAATCATGAAAAATCGAGTACGAGCAACGCTCCAACACTCTGTCATGCATCTCATGTAAAACTCGAGTACGAGCTAATCGCTTCAGCACTCTCTCATGCATATATCATATAAAACTGAGTACGAGTAATAACTCGAGTACTCTATCATGCATGTCATGGAAATCTAGTGCGAATCATAATCCAACACTAATGTATGTGAAAAATATATGAAATCCAGTGCGAGCTGTGCTCCAGCACGATTCATTCTCACATAATATGATAGATGGCTCTTTAAAAAGAGATGATTTACAAAATATCAAAATTAGCACTATAAAGTGTACTTAATTCTCATCAACCTTAAAATCATTAGCCCATCTATTTATTCTTCTACTAAACAGCAGTAAAACACTCAAAAAGGTGGTTTCATGCTTTTTACAACTTTTCACAAAAGTTGACTTTTTGACTAACTAGGGGTAAAATCGTAATTTGCCACTATTGGGTCACAATAATAATAATTCACTTTCTCTGACCCTCAAAGTTTTTAAGTGAATGTAAAAGCAGATGAAAATACATGCAGGTATCTCCAACTACTCACAAAAGTTCCTTACCTGCAATCACTTGAGAAATTTCACTTTCTCTGCGCTGCTCGTTTCAGCAGTTCGATTTGCTCCTCCAATAATCTCTGGAGTTGCATATAACCATTTATCAGGTTAATTACACTTTTCCTACTGTATTTCACATTAAATACAGTCTATTTCCCTTAATGGGCTTTAATAATCCTTAATGAGCCTAACTATGTCTTAAGCCCATTTTCATTTTACTATTCATTTTTGTTGGGCCTATTGGGCTTGTAGGGTCCACCAACACTTATTGGGCTTGTCCTAGACCCATTAAATCATATTGGGCCTAAAATATTTGGGCTTGGCCCATTGGGCCTCGGTCACATGCCATGGCCGAGAGCTATCCATGCCGTTGGTCATGCCATGGCATGCCGGCCATGTCCCTTTCCTTAGCCAATTCACTTAGGCATTTTCACAAATACTTGGTTGGCAACATTCTTAAACATCATATAGTTCATTTAGGCATTTTATCAAACACCTTGATTACCAACTAATTACATGTATTAATTAATCAAATTGATTAATTCTAATTACACCATAATCATTAACACATGTACATTAATCCATTTATGCCTTAAAATCATATGGACATTAATCAATATCTCACTGCTCACTCTCGGCCTAACCAATATCATAGTGATTTCATATGTTTCAATGCTTAAAACATATACCAATATACTTAAAATCATTCATACATTAACATATATGAAATTGAAAACTTGAAAATATACCAATTGTTGTGTTCATACTTGGCCGAATACTTTGGAGGCTCACGGTTTGCACTCTATGGCTCCTTGATAGCCAATTCCAACATATGTCACTCTCCTTTCAATTTGAAAAAACTTCTATGAGGAATGGAAGTTCCAAATATGCCTAATTCCTAGTGATTTCTAGTGAGAGAAAGCTTGGATAATTTGTTTCAATGGTTTCTTCTTCTAGCCGAATTTGGTGTGATGAAGATGACAATGGTGTGGCTGATTTTATAAGCCACTTACTTAGCCATTAACCTTTACTTTCCAGCCATTAAGCTTGACTTTCTAAGCCTTAGCCATGAGTCACCTTATGAGTCATGGTTAGCTTTAACTATGGTTAGATATTTATCTCATGGGCTTTCCATTTGGGCTTCTCGATTTGGGCTTTCTTAATGGGCTTTCAGGTTGAAATTTTTACTATACCTCGGGCCTTTAATTGTCTCAATATTTGGTTAATCAATTGGTCCAACAATTCGGTCTAAGGGACCTAAGAATTTTGATATACGTTTAGTATACCTTAATGGGCTTTAAAATTTTCACCTTAGGCCCATTACGTTTTTTAACCATTAACTTTAATCCAAAATCCTTTCAAATAAATTTTCCTTACTTCCGGAGGATGATTATCTTGTATTCTGACCAAGAATAGTTTTTCCCAATTTTTTCTCCATATTTAGGTTAATTTTTAACCATGATTAGTCAACTATGGTAAAAGTTCACTTTCTTAACTATAGTTGACTTTCCTTAACCATCGACCAAGTTGACTTTTTTTTAAAATTCTGAAAGTGTCATATCTTATGTCTTACACTCTCGTCTTTATGTTTCAACCGTTCCTGGTAGGTAATTACACCCGAAACACCTTAAATACCTTAATTCGCCAAAAAAGGTCCATTTTACCCTTTTTAGCTTTTATTATTGTTTTCTATGTTCGGGACTAAATCAAGCTGACTTTCCTTCACGAGCTCTCTATACTTTCTCCTTTTAAGTTCTTATTTTCAGTCAGAATGATTTAGATCTACTTGGTTTCGCCTGTGACTCTTATAGCTCACATTCGGCTTTTTATGTAGCTTTTGTGTGTTAAATCATTTTACTAACACTTTAAATCTAGTAAATACTCTTCTTATGATTTAACTATAATAATAGAGTGTTCATACACTTAGGAATCATAAGGAACAAGCTACATAAAATTCGGGTCTGACAGAGTTTTTAGGTTAAAGTTTTTTTTTTTTTTTTTATGTTGGCTGCTAGGTTTTAGGTTAGTTTTATATTTTCTTTAGTTTTTTTTTAGGTTCTTCACGTTGGCTGGTGACAGCAGCCATAGTCTCTAGGTTTTGCAATTTTTTTTTTAATTTCCCTTTGATTTGGTACATTTAAGTTTCTTGAATGCAAAAACTTATTTTCTTCTCTTTAGTCTCAGTTTTCTTTCCTTCTTTCGTTGATGATAGTGTTAGGTTTCTTTTATTTGTTCTCACATAGAGAAAGGTGACAATAGCCCTTCTTTCTTCTCCGTTTACTGCTATTCCTTAGGTTGTAGGTTGTAGAGGGTTGCTGATGGAGGAGATTCACTGTGTGACACAGTGGAGTTCTGAATAGCAACAACCCATCAACACCCACCCCCTATCTTACTATACTCAACCCTGTTCTGTACTCTTCCATTGTTTGCTGCTGTTTCAATTTTTGCTAGTTTTCTCTTTAATTTGTTTAGCATCTGCAGGCAATTCTAGGTTGCATGAAGCAGGATGCCGGAGGCTGCGTGACACAGCTCTTCTTCTCCAAACATCTATAGCTTTTATTTATTTTTCTAGATTATGAGCAGCATGAATTGATTAGTTTTCACTTCAAAAAAAGGAGAGAGAAAAGGGCTGGTGATAGTAGCTTAAATTCCTCGCCTTTAGACCTTGTTTCAAGTTTTCATTACTGTTTTATGCACTTTTGGTTTATAGAATTTTCTGGTTATAATCCTATAGCTTTAAGCTCTATTTCACATTCATTTTTCCTGTTGTTTCATGGTTTTACATTTAAGTTTACCTTTAAAATCTTGTTTTATAATCAGTTTCTGTTATCGGTTCATGCTGAACATCGTTGCTAAGCTATTGCATTGGCTGAACTGTGGCCTTGCTGGGTTGTTGTCATATTGCTTCTTTGCTGAAAGCTATCATTGCTCTGCTACATTACAACTCTGCATAGCTGGGCGTGACAGCTGAGCAGGAGGTTTTGCTGTGTAACATAGCAGGAGTTGGCGTGAGGCGTAGAGGTCATTGGCTGTTGTACTGGTGTTGGAATAGAGGCGCATGATATGGAAGACACATGGCAGGATGTGAAACAGGTTGAAGTTGGTGTAGGTCTTTTGCAGAGAACGTTGCTAGCAGATGAATCAGAAGCAGGAAGTGGCGTCTAGCGTGAAGCTGTTGCTGAGAGGCACGAGCTAGACGAGTGGCAGCTGCTGGGTTGTGCTTGTGCAGGGAACGTGTGAAGCTGAAACTGGTACAAGCAGTAGTGTGGTACACTTGCAAAAATAAGAGCTCGTCGGCTGGTTTTTGTGTCACATAGCAATGCAGGGAGTTATGCATTGATAGTTTTCAATAGTCAATTCCTTTATTTTAGCTTATAATGTTTTATTAGTTATTAGTTGATATGTTAATTTGTTGGTTTATATTAAATTAGCTTATTATATTGGTTATTCAATTTATCAATTTGTTAGTTTTAGCTTAGTGGTTTATTTTTGATTTAATTAATATAATTAAAGATTTAGCTATAATATTTTTAATTTGCATCCTAGGTTAGTTTAGATTAAATGTAGTAGTTTAAGTTGTTAATTTTTAAGGTAATTAATTTTAGTTTTCGTGTCATTTAAAAAAAAAAAGAGAAAAAATATTTTATTTCTCATGCATCATTTAGAATAAATTTTATTATTTATTTAGGCATTTTATTAATTTAGTATTATCTAGAGTTATATATAATTTAGGGTCACCAATTTAGGCATTTATGTTTAAAGTTATACTTAGGGATTTTTAGAATTTTTATTAGAATTTTATTCCACTAGGCCTTAGGTTAGATTATTTTGCATTTTTATCAATTAGATTAAGCACGTGCAAATTTTATTTTCATATTAGGATTTTCTAGTTTTAATCGATTTATTTTAGTATTTTCTTATATTTGCATCTTTAGTCAATTTACACTAATTAATTCGCGTTTTAATATTTTCTTTCTTTTGCAGATTCTCGCTTTTATTTTGATTGGAGCTCTGTGAGTAATTTTTGTTTTATTTTATTTATTTTATTGTTTCTATTGTTGTCCTTGTTTTTCAGTATTTTCAAATTAAACTTTGTAGATCACTTTTTGAATATTCATAATTTTCTAGGATATACTTAGGGTAAAATTAACTGGTACTTAGTTAGGCTAACTGTGTTTCTCTATGGGACGATAATCTGGGACTCAGTTCCCTTTATTACTTGTGCGACCCGTGAACTTGTGGTTTACACGTCTAGGAAAGACGAGATCAAGTTTTTGGCACCGTTTCGGGGATCACGCTTAGCCATTGACTAATATCGGTGAAATTATGCTTAGGTGTTATTCCAGTTTTGTACATACTTAGGTTATAAATATTTAGAGCCTTAATTTAGATTTGTTAATTTTCTCTCTCTATAATTTTTTTTTAAATTTTCATTCCTTAGGACTTTTGAATGCCTGCATGTGTAAAGCTAAGAGCTTTGACTGCTTTCCTTTAGATCATAAAATAGAAAGAACACTTAGAAAAATAAAGAAGGACTCTAGGAAAATAGTAGCTCCACTGCAAGACAAAATGGCTGAAAAACAGAGAGATTAAGACAGTGGGAGACTATGCTGTCTCGACCATAGGAGGTTACTACAATGGCATTAGGCCACCAACTGTCCCAGCAAACAACTTTGAGATTAAGCTTTTGATCCTCCAAATGATCCAAACTTCACTTCAGTTAAGTGGGCTTCCCCATGATAACCTACATGCTCACTTAGGGCAATTTCTAGATCTGTGTAACACTTTTAAGCATAATGGACTCTTGGACGATGCACTTAGGCTTAGACTATTTCTTTTCTCTCTTAGAGACGAGCTAGACACTGGTTGACCTCTTTATCTCCTGGATCCATATCCACCTGGGATGAGTTAGCCCATCTATTCTTAGCCGAGTTCTTCCCTCCTTCCAAAATGGCTAAGTTACATAGTTATATATCTTCAATTTCTAAATTCAATTATGAGTCCCTTTATGAGGCATGAGAACGATACAAAGACCTTCTTAGGAAATGTCCCATCATGGCCTGCCCTTATGGCTTCAAGTCAAAACCTTCTATAATGGACTCACTAGCCAGAATAAGACCATAGTCGATGCTGCTGCGGGAGGAGCTTTGATGTGTAAGACGGAGGAAGAAGCTTATAGTTTGTTGGATAAGATGGCAGCTAACAGTTATCAGTGGTATTTAGAGAGGTAGATACCTAAGAAAGTTACGGGTATTTATGAGTTGGACACACTTTCTACCTTAACTTTTCAAATTGCCAATCTCACAAGGTAGAGTCTCTTAGCACCCAGAATAGTTCTGCCAATAGTCCCAGTCCTGTTTTAGTTGTCCAAAGTCCTTTCATCTCATGCACTTTGTGTGGTGGTACACACTCAATTGATAGGTGCCCATTAAACTTAGAGTCTGTTCAGTATGTTGCCTACCTCAAAGGCAACAGAACAATCCATTTTTGAGCACCTGCAATCCAGGGTGGAGGAATCACCCTAATTTTTCTAGGAACCAAAATCAGGGGTAGTCTTCTAATCCCAGACCTATGGGACCCCTTGGTTTTCAGGTTCCACCTGTTCATGTACCACCACCTCAACAGCTTCCATATCATCGGCCTAATCATTCCCATCACCCATATCAGTTTCAACATCATCCACCACCACCGTCACCTTTGCAGCCCCAGGATTTACCTGCGCCAGCACCTGCAGCTAAGAAGAAGCCTTCACTTGAAGAGATGTTCACTAATATCCTGCAGAATCAAGCTACCTCTATTAAGACTCTAGAAGTTCAGGTTGGACAGATAGCTAGTGCTCTCAGCTAGTGTCTACAATGGACCATCCCCAGTAATACCAAAGCTAACCCCGTTAGATAGAGGGAGGGTGTGAGAACTGTGATTTTATGTACCCTAGTTATGAGAATTGTAATATGGTGTATGTAATTATGATATACTGATGCACACACAAGTTTTAGATATGATGACGTATAAGAAAATGAGGTTTTTAAGTTTTGAATGTGTATGGATTGAAATATGGACTATGGAGTAGATTATGAGAAGTTTTACATTGAGTTTTCTACAAATTAATGTAATAGCAGTGCAATCTGTGAAGGCCAGATCGATCTCCAAGGATGAGAGATCGATCTCATGGCTCCAGAATGCAAGAAATGTACAAGAACTGATAGGAAGATCGATCCCATGAGCAAGTAGATCGATCTCCAAATGTTTCTGTAAATGGTAGATCGATCTCCTACAGGAGCAGATCAATCTAAAAATATTTCTGTAAATAGCAGATCGATCTCCTCACAAGGAGCAGATCGATCTCCTTAAGATTATGAGATCGATCTTAACCCCCTGACAGATCGATCTGGTAGGCATAAAAAGTGCCTAAAGCGTTCCCAAATTTAAATGCAGATCGATCTCCTACCCTCCGCCTATAAAAGGCCCCTGCATTTCATCCTTTCTCTCTTCAAAAAAACTGAAAACCCTATTTTGGCCGAAATCCCTAGCTTTCTCTCTCCTCTAAAACGTTCATTTTCGTTTGAATCAGAGGTAGTGGTAAGAAGGAAAGTTGTTCCTCATCAAAAGGAGAACAACATATTTGGAAATCGAAGGAAGATTTGAGCTGAGGCGTGAATTGAGCACTCTATAAGTTTTAGGTAAATTTCTAAGCTTTAATCTTTGATTTGGAAGTAGATTTATGCGATTGTGGCTGTAGATGTTGTGAAGAGTAGGTTGAAAATAGTTATGGTAGTTAGAATCATTGAGGTATTGAGAAACTATCAGAATGTGAGCAATTATGCTCAATGTTGAGATTTGAGATAATGTGATGGAATGTTGATGATGTTTTTACATCGTTTGGACAGCCCGGGAGTTCCAAAGAGGAATGTGAGGCTAGTCCGTTGTTCGGGGGAACGATTGCATTATACGAGGTGCAAAGAGGTAAGGGAAACTTAAACTCATTTGTGTATGTGATTTGTGATGATAATTGTAGCATGAAATGTTTTGAGAAACAAGTATGCTTTTATGAGTTGTGATTGAGTTATTGCACACGGTTTTATAGCCGATTGGGGCCCAATTTTTTTATGAGTTTGTAAACAAAGTGTAAAATTGTTTTACAAACCGTTTGAGTTTAAAAAGTGAAAAGGGATTTGGGCTCTATGTTAAGGTGTACTGAGATTTGAGAAATGTGTGCATGGTTTTGTCGGTTTGAGCTCGGTTTTGACATTTTTTGTGATGAGTACAAAGAAGTTTTCAAACGAGTTTTATGAGAAAAACCATTATGAGCTTTACGTGAAGGCAAAACAATTTTATACGATAATTGCTATTTCTAAGAGTTAGGCGTGTCATGTGACGACACATCGGGCCTTGCTCTGGTAGCATGTAAGTCCGAGCCTTGCTCTGGTAGCAAGTAAGTCTGATATTCCTCCATTTTGGTAACGAGAGATGCCTCCGTTCTGGTAACGCGAGATGACCCCCGCTCTGGTAGTGCTAGGTGGCCTTGCTTTGGTAGCATATAAGTCTGGGCCTTGCTTTAGTAGCATGTAAGACTGATAGTGTGCATGAAGAGAGGCCTTGCTCTGGTAGCATGTAAGTCCGGGCCTTGTTCTGGTAACGCGTAGGACCAATACACCATGTACACGACCATATTATCGACGTTCCCTCTTTTGAGGATGTCTGGGATGCGCACCCAGAGGAGATTATTTTGATGTGCCATGACGAATATTTTATATGAGTTTTATTTGCCTAGTCTCCTTTTTACACATAAGATTGTGTTTTGTGGCTGTGCCACGTGCATTACTGCTGAGGTGATTTTTATCATGTTTTACGAGAAAAGCCATTATCGCATCCTGATTTCCACATGCTTGTAACTATAGTTTTTATATTAAGCCATTTACTCTCATGTTTCTATATAAGCTTTGAGAAATGAGAAGATATGATGTTTTAATGATTTCATGCTACGTTTTCTACTGGGTTTATTGAGTTTCACTTGCAAAACAAAATGATTGTGCTGTGCAAGTCATTATTTTATCAATGAGTCCCTTACCCCCTTACTGAGCGATTTAGAAGCTCAGCTTATTTTTATATCCCCCAAATTTCTTCAAGTGAAGAGAGTTTTCCTGCGACGTACAGAGTAGTGGCTAGTGGAGGACTTGAACCCCAGACCATATATATTGTAGTTTGAGGTATACTTTAATATTTCATGTACCTACACTAAAGTTGTATTTAATGACACTTGATGAACAATGATGTATGAGATGTATTAGGATTAGTTAAATCTGTATTGAGGAATGAATATTATATGATATATAATATTAGATGATGAGATCCTAAGGTGAAAGTTTTATGATGTATGTATGATGATGCATGACACTGCACAGGAATGCACCCGGAGTTGTGTATAGATGTAAATAAGTTTTAAATTTATCCTGTTTTCGGCGCTTTCGAGACGTCACAAAGTTTTCTTGGTATCAAAGCCTAAGGTGTTTAGTACTGTCAGTGTCGGTCAAGTGAAATAGAATACATCCCAAGTGTCTGTATAAGTCTGGTCATGAACTGAAATTGAGGATTGAGATTTCAATCAAGTTTGATGTGTACGTGCAGGAATGTATTGAGATAGAAAATGAGTGGACAACGAGGTTGTTCAAGGAGGCAGGCAGAGCCACCTCCGTCACCTGCCCCACAACCGGTGAGTCCTAACTCTCGATTTAATCGGATTGAGACAGATGTGCGGCAGGGTTTTGAGCAGATGACAGCGCTATTCGCATAACATTTTGGAGTTAATACCTCGGGTACCACTCGTACACCACCACAAGGACCTCCTGCGCCCCCAATACAGATGGACTCGGTGCCTCCTGCTGCTCAGCCCGATGACAGAAGTATGATTTAACTGAGGGACTTTTTAAAAATGAATCCTCCCGCATTCAAGGCGAGAAAAGATCCCGTAGAGGCTGAGGAGTGGCTGACTGAGTTGAGAGTGATATTTGACTATTTGGGATGCACTAATGCTCAGAGGGTCAGTATGGGTGCCTATATGTTGAAAGAGAGAGCTCGAGATTGGTGGGATACTACCCAGTGTATTCTGATGTCCCGACAGGATGTGATTAGCTGGGAAGAGTTTCAGAAGGTCTTTAGAGCCCAATATGTACCACGAGCTACCCAGAGAAGGATGCAGGCTGAGTTTTTGAGTTTGGTACAAGGTGATATGTCTGTGGATGATTATGAGAGTCAATTTACTACTCTGTTGAAATATGATCCAGAGACCTTTAAAGATGAAGAGCTCCGCCCTGAGAGATTTGTCTATGGACTGAAGCCCATCATCAGGGATTGATTGATAGGACTGTGTATTACTGAGTTTAGAGATGCTCTGAGACAAGCACAAGAGATTGAGAAGGGAATTGAAATGGTACAATCCCAGAATGAGTTCCGAGCAGTGACTAAGGATAAGGGTAAGAGGCCCATGATTTCCCAAACAGATGTTCAGAGAGGTTCCTTCAGAAGAGGAAGGATTAAGGTACAGAAAGGCAGATTGGAGAGACCTAGAGCTTACCCCATCATTACAGAGACCCCTCGAGATGTCAGGCCTGAGATAAGGGCTTGTAGAGACTGTGGTTGACCGTATGAGGGAAATTGTACTGGGTTGATCCGTGGATGTTTTAGATGTGGAGACATAGGTCACAGAGTAAAAGACTGTCCTCAACCTCAGAGACCACATGCTCCAGAGCCTACCAAACAGCAGCCTCAGAGAGTGAATCCCCCGAGATGGGCCACTGCTGTAGAGAAAGGAAAGAAGCCCATCACAGTGGGATGTGTGTTTGCTGTGGATAAGGAAACCACAGACACTTCTCCAGAAACTATAAGAGGTACACTCTCTGTCTATAATCATAAGACTCATGTGTTGATTGATCCGGGATCCACGCATTCGTTTATTTCTGAGCATTTTGAATGTAGTTTAAATTTGAAGTTTGAACCTTTAGAGTATATCCTACATGTAAATACCCTTATACGTGAGTCCCAGAGAACGAATATGATATGTAGAGGATGTGAAATAAAGATGGGAGATAAAGTAATGCTAGCAGATCTAATAATGTTAAATATACACGGGTTTGATGTAATTTTAGGAATGGATTGGCTGGCAACCAATTGAGTGAGTTTAAACTGCTACACTAAAATTGTAACTTTTTCCCTACCTAAACCTTATAGTGTACGTTTGAAATATTGAGGAAATAAATGTATGGAATGTTGGTAAGCAATTTGAAATTTATGATGCTACCTCTTGAGAGTATTAAATTTGCTTTTAATGTGAAGGTTATGAAGCGCTCATTTCAGATGATAATCGGGAACATCCAAGGATTGAGGATATACTTGTGGTGTGTGAATTTTCTGATGTCTTCCCAGATGAGTTACCCGGTTTACTACCAGAGAGAGAGCTAGAATTTACCTTTGATTTGGTACCGGATACTCAGCCTATATCTAGACCTCCATATAAGATGGCATTAGTGGAATTAGAGGAATTGAAGAAACAACTACAAGAGCTATTGGATCATGGATTTATTAGACCCAGTGTCTCACCGTGGGGAGTACCAGCGTTATTTGTAAGGAAGAAGGATGATAGTCTTAAATTATGCATAGACTACCGACTATTAAATAAAGCCACAGTGAAGAATAAATACCCATTACCCAGGATTGACGATCTGCTTGATCAGCTGAGAGGGGCCTCAGTCTTATCTAAGATTGATTTAAGATCGGGCTATCACCAATTGAGGATTAAAGAGGAAGATATTTCGAAGACGACCTTCAGGACAAGGTATGACCATTATGAATTTCTAGTGATGCCCTTTGGATTGACGAACGCTCTTGCAGCCTTTAGGAGGTTAATGAATGAAGTGTTCAGAGACTATCTAGATAAGTTTGTGATAGTCTTTATTGATGATATCTTGGTGTACTCTCGGTCTTATTAAGAGCATGCACAATAATTGTGGTTAGTACTTCAGATACTCTGAGATAAACAATTATATGAAAAACTTAATAAGAGTGAGTTTTGACTAGATCAGATAGCTTTCCTTGGTCATATAGTTTCAAGGAAGGAGTATCAGTTGATCCAATTAAAGTGGAGGCTGTGCTTAATTAGGAAAGACCGAGGATTGTCACAGAGGTACGAAGTTTTCATGGTTTGGCAGGGTATTACAGAAGATTTGTGGAGGGATTTTCCAGGATTGCCGCTCCTTTGACCAAGCTCACACACAAGGAGACTCCGTTCATATGGACTGATGAATGTGAGCTCAATATTCAAGAGTTAAAGAGGAGATTAACAACGACACCTGTGTTGACTATCCCTGAGGGGTCAGGAGGATTTTCGGTGTATAGTGATGCTTTCCATCAAGGATTGGGGTGTGTACTCATGCAGCATGGAAGAGTGGTCACCTATGGGTCGTGATAGTTGAAAGAACATAAGCGAAATTACCCCACTCATGATTTGGAGTTAGCCATTGTGGTATTTTCGTTGAAGATCTGGCGGCACTACTTATATGGGGAAAGATTCCAGATCTTCATTGACTACAAAAGTTTGAGGCATCTGTTTGATCAGAAAGAGTTAAATATGAGACAAAGGAGATAGATGGAACTCCTTAAGGATTATGACTGCGAGATTCTATATCATCCAGGAAAGGCGAACGTAGTTATTGATGCCCTAAGCAGGAAGAGTATGATATCTGCTATGATGGTCAGGGAATGGGATTTATTGGAGTAGTTCATCGAACTCCGGATCAACATTAAAGAGTTAGAGACTGAATTTTTGGCTAGCCTGCGAATAGAGCCTAGGATCATAGATCAGATTAGAACTGAGCAGCGCGATGATCAGAGGTTGATTGATATGGTTAGCCAAGCTGAGCAGACTTTGCAGTCGGATCTCATAGCCAGTGAGGATAGATTATTGAGATTCAGAGGATGAATTTGTGTACCGGACGATGATGCCCTGAAGAGATAGATACTAAGAGAATCCCACTGCTCGCGATACACCATGCACCCAGGGAGTACTAAGATGTACAGAGATTTGAGAAAGGTGTATTGGTGGAGCGGTATGAAGCGAGACGTGATAGATTATGTAGCAAAATGTTTAGTGTGCCAACAAGTGAAAGCTGAGCATCAGAAGCCTGGAGGATTGTTACAGCTGTTACCTGTGCCTACATGGAAATGAGAGCATGTCACCATGGACTTTATTATGGGTTTACCGAGGACCCGAAGAGGTCGTGACGCTATATGGGTCATAGTGGATAGATTGACCAAAAGTGCCCACTTCCTTACCATCACGAGCACAGATACTGTGGATGCCTTAGCTGAGTTATATGTCAGTGAGATAGCTAGATTACATGGGGCTCCAATGAGTATTACTTATGAAAAACATTCCTGATTTACCTCTAAATGTTGGACCCATTTTCAGGAGTCCATGGGATAGTACCGCCTATCATCCTCAGACAGATGTCAGCCAGAGATGACTATTTAGACCCTAGAGGATATGTTGAGGGCGTGTACGATGGATTTTAAGGGATCATGGGCTGATCATGTGCCCCTGGCAGAGTTTGCATACAATAATAGCTATCATGCGAGTATTGGAATGATACCTTTTGAGGCTCTATATGGTAGGAGGTGTAGATCCCCTGTAGCTTGGGAAGAAGTGGGTGACAGAAAGATAAATGCTCCCGAGCTTGTAAAACAGGCTGTACATAGTGTGAAACTCATATGTGAGAGATTACGGGCTGCACATAGTAGACAGAAAAGCTATGCGGATGTGCGTAGACGGCCACTCGAGTATGATGTTGGTGATGCAGTATTTCTGAAGATATCACCGAGTAAGGGTATCATGAGGTTTGGAAAGAAAAGGAAATTGAGTCTTCGATACATTGGACCATTCGAGATTCTTGAGAGAGTGGGAGAGGTAGGCTACAGGTTGGCATTACCCCCAGTCTGGAATACATAACGTCTTCCATGTATCTATGTTGAGGAAGTACCACCCGGACCCTTCTCATGTCATAGAGTATGAAGAGATAAACATACAAGAAGACATGAGCTACACTGAAGAACGCGTCTAGATTCTTAATAGGAAAGAGAAGGTGTTTTGGACTAAAAGCATCCCATTAGTGAAAGTTTTATGGAAACATCACTCAATGGAAGAGGCAACTTAGGAATTGGACAGCCTCATGAAGGAGAAGTACCCCCATCTGTTTGATGAGGCGAGTTGAATTTGGAGGACCAAATTCTTTAAAGGTGGGGAGGGTGTGAGAACTATGAATTTTATGTACCCCAATTATGAAAATTGTAATTTGGTGTATGTAATTATGATATACTGATGTACACTCAAGTTTTAGATATGATGAAGTATAAGAAAATGAAGTTTTTAAGTTTTGAATATGTATGAATTGAAATATGGACTATGAGGTAGATTATGCGAAGTTTTACATTGAGTGTATTGCAAATCGATGTAGCAGCAGTGCAATTTGTGAAGGCTAGATCGATCTCCAAGGCTGAGAGATCGATCTTATGGCTCTAGAATACAGGAAATGTATAAGAACTGATAGACAGATCGTTCCCATGAGCAAGTAGATCGATCTCCAAATGTTTCTGTAAAGGGTAGATTGATCTCCTACAGGAGCAGGTCAATCTAAAACTGTTTCTGTAAATAGCAGATCGATCTCCTCACAAGGAGCAGATCGATCTCCTTAAGATTATGAGATCGATCTTAACCCCCTAACAGATCGATCTGATTGGCATAAAAAGTGCCTAAAACGTTCCCAAATTCAAATGCAGATTGATCTCCAATGGAAGTAGATCGATCTCCTACCCTTCGCCTATAAAAAGACCCTTGCATTTCATCATTTCTCTCTCCAAAAAAATCGAAAACCCTATTTTGGTCGAAATCCCTAGCTTTCTCTCTCCTCTAAAACGCCCATTTCCGTTCGAATCAGAGGTAGTGGCAAGAAGAAAAGTTGTTCCTCATCAAAAGGAGAACAACATACTTGAAAATTGAAGGACAATTTAAGCGGAGCCGTGAATTGAGCACCCCATAAGTTTTGGATAAATTTCTAAGCTTTAATCTTTGATTTGGAAGTAGATTTATGCGATTGTGGCTGTAGATGTTGTGAAAAGTAGGCTAAAAATGGTTAGGGTAGTTAGAATCATTGAGGTATTGAGAAACTATCAGAATGTGAGCAATTATGCTTGATGTTGAGATTTGAGATAATGTGATGGAATGTTGATGATGTTTTTACATTGTTTGGACAGCCCGGAGTTCGAGAGAGGAATGCGAGGCTAGTCCGTTGTTCGGGGGAACGATTGCATTATACGAGGTGCAACGAGGTAAGGGAAAACTTAAACTCATTTGTGTATGTGATTTGTGATGATAATTGTAGCATTAAATGTTTTGAGAAACAAGTATGTTTTTATGAGTTGTTATTGAGTTATTATATACGATTTTACAGCCGGTTGAGGCCCAATTGTTTTATGAGTTTGTAAACAAAGTGTGAAATTGTTTTACAAACCATTTGAGTTTAAAAAGTGAAAAGGGATTTGGGCTCTACGTTAAGGCGTACTCAGATTTGAGAAATGTGTACGTGGTTTTGTCGGTTTGAGCTCGATTTTGACATGTTTTGTGATGGGTACAAATAAGTTTTCAAACGAGTTTTATGAGAAAAACCATTATGAGCTTTACGTGAAGGCAAAACGGTTTTATATGATAATGGTTATTACTGAGACTTAGGCGTGTCATGTGATGACCCATCGGGCCTTGCTCTGGTAGCATGTAAGTCTGATATTCCTTCGTTTTGTTAACCAGAGATGCCTCCGTTCTGGTAACGTGAGATGACCCCCGCTTTAGTAGCGCTGGGTGGCCTTGCTTTGGTAGCATATAAGTTCGGGCCTTGCTTTGGTAGCATGTAAGACTGATAGTGTGCATGAGGAGAGGCCTTGCTCTGGTAGCATGTAAGTCCGGATCTTATTCTGGTAACTCGTAAGACCAATACACCATGTACACGACCATATTATCGACGTTCCCTCTTTTGAGGATGCTTGGGATGCGCACCCAAAGGAGATTATTTTGATGTGCCATGACATATATTTTATATGAGTTTTATTTGCTTGGTCTCTATTTTACACATGAGATTTAGTTTTGTAGATGTGCCACGTGCATTACTGCTAAGGTGATTTTTATCACGTTTTACGAGAAAAGCCATTATCGCATCTTGATTTCCACATGCTTGTAACTATGGTTTTTATATTAAGCCATTTACTCTCATGTTTCTATATAAGCTTTGAGAAATGAGAAGATATGATGTTTTAATGATTTCATGCTATGTTTTCTACTGGGTTTATTGAGTTTCACTTGCAAAACAAAATGATTGTGTTGTGCAAGTAATTATTTAATCAATGAGTCCCTTACCCCCTTACTGAGCGATTTAGAAGCTCACATTATTTTTATATCCCCCAGATTTCTTCAAGTGAAGAGAGTTTTCCTACGATGTATGGAGTAGTGGCTAGTGGAAGACTTTAGCCCAGGCCATATATTGTCACGACCCAAAAATCAGAGTAAATTTTTCGTTTTTATTTCATACTTACCTATCCTATAATCATGACCACACTCCACTAACGGTTAGGCTATGCGTCAATACCAGTCCCACCATTCATTCTCTATATAACTCAATTCCTTATTAAAGGAAAGGTAAACACAGAAGTTTTTCACTAATTCTTTCCCATTCATTTTCAAGTGTTTACAGTGTCTATACATCCTCGAAAGTTACTTATGAACATTTTACTGTCATTCTTATTCATATACAATATTTACAAGTGTATATACCTCAAAATGATGGGCAGTAGCGGATATCAAGAATGCAGTACTCAGTCACCTCAAAGTCTACTGGAGGAAATCTATGTAGGAAAATGAAAGGGGTGAGCATATCAAGCTCAATAATGCCAGCCTACGAACAGGTAGGTAACCATACTACCTACATGAACGTGGTGCCATGCATAAAACCACCCTTTCTCCACACAATTTAAAAATATACGTTCACACATACCCATATGCCACATAATGAATGTCATGTAAAACCAGTTTACATCACGCATGGATTTAAATAGTATGGAAATAACGTCATGCAAGTTTCAGTTTAAATCTCAGTTTCATTCTCATCAAAAATCACATCTCAGTCAGGATCCAACCCCTCCCTCGGGTGATCCAGACTCACATAAAAGTTCACAAAACATGCTTCTCAAAACATCAATTTATAACATGCGAGACTAGGCAATATATATTTATATATATATATATATATCTCAGGCAAATAACCAGGACTATGGCCATATCCTCGTGATCCCAGGCTACACGGATCCTGTGTACAGGGTATCACCACTATCGGGAACCGCCACAGGAGGTGGGTCTAATCCAACCCGTCAGTCCAACCCAATCACTCAACAATCACGTCCGTAGACGGCATATCATCAATCACAGCACGATATAGCGTACTCCATGCGACAAGCATGGTACATCGTACTCCATGAGACAAGCACGGTACATCATACTCTGTGGACCCACATCTCATATCAATAATCTTGCCTGTCTCAAAATGCACATGCAAGCATATTTAATCAGCGTGACACACAGTCTACCCGAAGCTCCAAGCACGGCTCATTGCATGTCTCAAATCAAAATGCACGAGTGAGCCTATTTAATCGGTGTAACACTCTATATACCCGAAGCTCCAAGCACGACTGTAGTTACATAATGAAAACCAGTGCGAGCAATGCTCTAGCACTCTATCAAAATCATGTGAAAATCTGGTGTGAGCTAGGTTCTAGCACCAAAAATTTTAAACTGAAATCTAGACCCTTCAAACTGTTAATAGAATGTAAATGCAGTTGAAATTGTGTAAAGCTACCTCTAAGAGTCCATAAAATTCCCTTATCTAGAATCTCTCCGCAAGCTTATCTTTTTTTTCCACAAATACCGTATCGCTTAATTCGATACTCTCATAGTCAACTCTGCGGAGCTGCACATAACTAAATCTCGGGTTAATTACTATGAGTTCAACTGTATTTCAATCTTACTGGGCTTTATTTACAGTATTGGGCCCATTCACACTCAATTGGGCCCATTTAATTCTTAATGGGCCTTACTCCATTTTAAGCTCGTTTTCCATTTATTAATTCCATTCATTAGGGTCTATTAGCTCATTGGCCTTTCAATACCCATTGGACCTTGTTCCAACTCTTTGGATAACCCGTATATCATTTACGACAATTAATTTAAAAATCCAAATATAATTTATTTTATGCAGAAATTAATCTGAAATCTGCAAAATAAATTCCAATTGCGCAATAATCATACTATTGTCATAAATGAGCTTTACTTACCTAAAATTATGCGATGATGTGCAAATCAGAGTTCGATTGGGCTCATGTACGCGATTTATCGTCTAGCTACACAATTTTATATTTAATTTCAGGTTAATTTTTTGATCAAATATAATTTTAAATAAATTTTTCAGAAATTAATTCAGTCAATTTTGACCGCTTATCGACTTACCCGAAATATGAGGTATCCCAGAGAATTTTCCTTTCTTTTTTTCCCTTTTTCTTTTCTTTTTCTTTTTCCTTTTTCTTTTCTCTCTTTTCTCCTTGGCTGAGCTCGTCTGGTCCAGTTCAGCACAAAACCTTTCTCACTGAACCGGTCAACTGGTTCAATCTCTTTTTGTTGTTCTCGCATCGTCCGATCGTTCAGTCTCTTCAACTCGTCGATCCGGTTGTTTCCGACGCCATCAGTGCGCGTCGTCGATGCTGATGGGTTCGCGCAGTCGTCCTCTCTCTTCGCTGGCCCTCGCCTGGCCTCGTCGGTCGTCGGTGCTTTGTTAGGCTTCTCCCTCGGCTTGTTCGTCTTCAGGCTTCTTCTCTCTTTCGCGATTTTTCACTATTTTTGCTTTTCTTTTTTTTATATTATTATTTTAATCAATAAAATATTATTTCATCCCCAAAATATCTAAAAAAAATCTTATTTAATTCATTTAATCAATAAATGAATTTATCTGTTTTATTTTATCTTTTCGGTATATTTTTTTAATATTTTCGGGATAATTTTTTGAGGTGAAAATTTCGATTAATTCCAATAAATTCATATCTTGCTTAAATTGGACTCGAAATTCAATATTTTCCTTGTTATTAATTAAGATTTCTCAATTCCATATTTTTTTTAATGAAATTTTCTTATCGAATTTATACCGGATTTTGGTCTTTTGACCGTCTTACCCTAGCACCTGTTTGGGACCAAATTGAACCGACTCTCCTTCTTAAACCCACTATCTTTCCTTATCTTAAGTCCTTATCTTCGGTCAGCACGCTTCCAATCCCTTTCTTTCGGCCTATGGCCATCTCGGTCCTTATTTTGCTATTACATACATTTCCATGCACATTCATTCATTTCCTTTGCAATTTAAATCAGTAAAAACTCTTCTTATGATTCATTAATCTGTGGAAAAATGTACATCACATGAATCATAAGGAATATCATCCAAAACATCACCAAAAGTTGCATAAAAGTGGGGCTTACATAATCTCCCCCACTAAAAGAATTTGGTCCTCCAAATTGGAACCAAGTCAATCAGTAAGCAACTCCGGGTACTTCTCTCGTATCAAACTGTCTAGCTCCCATGTCACTTCCTCCGGAGTGTGATGCTGCCACAATACTTTCACCAGGGGAATCGTCTTCGACCTCAATACTTTCTCATTCCTATCTAAAATCCGAATCGGTCTCTCCACATATGACATATTCTCACTGAGCTCCAGTGGCTTGTATCTGATCACATGTGACAGATTTGGCTGATACTTCCGAAGCATAGAGATATGGAAAAGATTATTGACGCTATGGACACTCATTAGCTCAGGTGGCAACGCTAGCCTATAAGCTCTATCTCCTACTCTCTCTAGTATCTCAAAGGGTCCAACAAAATGAGGACTCAGCTTTCCTCTCTTTCCGAACCTCGTAATACCCTTGGAAGGAGAAACTTTCAGAAACACAGACTCCGCTGCCGTAAACTCCAACGGTCTACGTCTCCTATCAACATAACTCTTCTGTCAACTCTGAGCTGTCCTCAACCTCTTACAAATCAACTGGACATCCTCAAAAGCCTGACGTACAAAATCAGGAGCAAACATTTGTCTGTCACCAACTTCCTCCCATCCAATAGGAGATCGACATCTACGGCCATACAAAGCCTCATATGGTGCCATATCGATACTCGAATGATAATTGTTATTGTAGGCGAACTCTACGAGTGGTAGGTGATCATCCCAGAAGCATCTAAAATCAAGCACACAAGCTCTCAACATATCCTCGAGGGTCTGTATAGTCTTCTCTGACTGCCCATCTGTCTGAGGATGTAAAGCTGTGCTAAATCTAAACTTGGTTTCCATGGCTTCCTGAAAATGTTCCCAAAAGCGGGAAGTGAAGTGAGAATCCTTATTTGACACAACACTTACTGGGACACCATGTAGTCTCACAATCTCGCGCACATACAAATCTGCCAATCTACTCAGAGTATCGATGGCTCTCATAGCCAAGAAATGGGCAATTTTTGTCAACCTGTCCACTATCATCCATATGGCATCATGTCTTCTATGGGTCCTCGGCAAACCCATCACAAAATCTATGGTGACATGCTCCCACTTCCAAGTCGGTATAGGTAGATGCTGCAATAATCCTGCAAGCTTCTGATGCTCTACCTTCACCTGCTGATAGACGAGACATCTCGTAATAAACTATGCGACGTCCCCATTTATCCCCGACCACCAGTATACCTTTCGGAGATTTTGATACATCTTTGTACTATCCGGATGCAAGGTATACTTTGACGAATGAGCTTCCGATAAAATCAACCTCCTGATCTCAGGATACTCAGGACCACATATCCTGTCTCGAAACCTCAGTAATCCATCCGAAGTCATATCAAAATCAGTCTCAATACCCCTTTGCATCTGCCTGACAATGTAATGCTGATAATCACGCTGAGCCTGTTGGATCCGATCCACTGAATTCGACTCCAACCGTAGTCTAGCAATCATACAACCACTATCAGCATCAGGCGGGGTGACATCCAAACTGAGGCTCGTAAACTGTTCTAATAACTCGTGTTCTTGTACCATCATATAGGAAATCAACCCAAGATGTTTCCTGCTCAACGCATCAGCCACTACATTCGCCTTACCCTGGTGGTATAGGATCTCACAATCATAGTCCTTCAGAAGCTCAAGCCATCTTCTCTGTCCCATGTTTAGCTCCTTCTGCGAGAACAGATACTTGAGGCTTTTGTGATCAGTACATACCTGGAATTTTTCACCATAAAGATAGTGGCGCTATATCTTCAGTGTAAACACAATGGCCACCAACTCCAAATCATGGGTAGGATAGTTCTTCTCATGGTCCTTCAACTGCCTAGATCCATAAGTGACTACCTTCCCGTCCTGCATCAGAACACAGCCCAGTCCTTGGTAAGAAGCATCTGTGTATACAGAAAAATCTCCTGAGCTGGTAGGAATAGTGAGAATCGAAGCAGTGGTCAATCGACGCTTTAGCTCCTGAAAACTCTCTTCACATCTATCATCCCACTCAAATGCTGAGACGTGTCAACGGAGCAGCCAACCTCGAAAATCCCTCCATAAATCGACGATAATATCCAGCTAAACCTAGAAAGCTCCTGATCTCCGTAATTGTCTGAGGTCTCTGCCACTGAACTACGGCCTCAATCTTGGATGGGTCCACTGACACACCATTCTTCGACATAATATGTCCCAAAAAAGAGATCTGCTCAAGCCAAAAATTACACTTACTGAGTTTAGCACATAACTTTTTCTCACGGAGGGTCTGCAATACAATCCTCAAGTGTTGCTCATGTTCCTCTCTAGACCTCGAATAAACCAAAACAATCACAAACCGATCCAAATACGGATGAAACACCTCATTCATCAATGACATAAAGGCTGCGGGAGCATTCGTCAACCCGAATGACATAACCATAAACTCAAAGTGGCCATAATGGGTGCGAAAAACTGTCTTGGGTACGTCTCCATCTCGTACTCTCAACTAATGGTACCCAGATCTCAAATCAATCTTAGAAAAGACCTGCGCTCCTCGTAGCTGATCCAACAAATCATCAATCCTCGGAAGGGGATACTTATTCTTGATGGTAGCCTTATTCAACAATCTGTAATCAATACAGAATCGGAGGCTCTCATCCTTCTTCCTCACAAACAGAACCGGTGCTCCCCTCAGTGACATACTCGGTCTGATAAATCCTTTCTCTAATAACTCTTGCAACTGCTTCTTTAGCTCTTCTAACTCAACTGGAGCCATCGTGTACGGTGGTCTAGATATCGGCTCTGTACCAGGTGCCAGATCAATACTAAACTCTGTCTCTCTCTCTAGCGGTAACCCTGGTAATTCATCAGGAAATACATCTGAAAACTCTTTGACCACTGGAATGTCTTTCAGTTCCGGGCGTACCTCAGCCGTATCTACCACGTATGCAATATAACCTTCAAACATAATTCATCTAGTTAGTACATCATTCATTCATACACCTATAAAATTCTTATTCTCGTTGACTTTAAGGAAATTGTACAATGCATTTTTCTGGAGTATGAAATGTGACTGTCTTAGCAAAACAATCTAAAACAGCTCGATTAGTAGCCTACTAATCCATTCCTAGGATTACATCAAAATCTCTCATGTGCATCAAGATTAGAACGGCTGTCATCACTCTTTCACGTATTCTCAACTCACAGTCCCTAAACACATACTCTACTAACTGACTGGTGTTCATGGGAGTGTTTATTAACCACTTACTCCTCAAAGGGGTGAGTTTCGCATACTTAAACAATTTATATACAAATAAAGGTGATACAAATGAATGCGTAGAACCAAGATCTATCAACACATATACCTCTCACTCAAAGATCAGAATAGTACCTTTCACCACATCCGATGACTGATCTGCCATATCCTAGTCTAGAGCATGTACTCGCCCACTACCGACTACTTGCTTCCCCTTCTCTTCCGTCGTCGCCCTCCTCATCGAAGCTGAAGTCTCACCGAAAGCCCTCTCTGAGCCCTTGCCCTTCTGAGGGGCACTCTCTATCATCTCTGGGCAATCCCTAATGATATGCCCGGGATTCCCACATCTGAAGCATACCACTGTGGTACCAAAACAGGGTCTATCACCGTGATATCTACCACACCTACTGCATCTCTTAGTCGTAGGTTGTGGCCCTCTATCACAATACTCTTCTGTGGAGTAGAAGTAATGGCTGGATACATGGGAAATCTAATTGGCCTCTCCTAAACCTCCTCTATCCTCGGCCTTTTCCTCGATAATCGTTTGCCCCCTCTATAACCAGAACCTCTGTGCTCTACCAGTCTCTTCCTCTTCCTATCTTTAACTCTGCCAGCCTTCCTAAACTTTGAGGTACTCCTCTCAAAATCCTACTTAATCAACTGCGCCCTGCGCACTGCCTTATCTTATGTTGGGATATCCAATGGGACTAACCTAGACCGAATTGCTGGCCTCAATCCATCCATAAATCTCCAGACCTTCCTGTCCTCACTACTCATAGTGTCAGGGTCATATCTTCCCAGGGCAATGAACCTCGTCTCATACTCATCCACAGACCTGCTCCTTGGATCAAACTCAAAAACTCAGTCTGTAGCTTCCGCTACGCTGTGTCCGATACGTACTGCCTACAAAAAGGCCTCAAAAAATACTTTCCAACTAATCTCTGTATGTCGAGCTCTCAGAATCGGTCTGGTGGACTTCCACCAGTGCTCCGTCGATCCCTTTAACACAAACGCGAAAAATGCTACCAATTTAGAAGTAGTACACTCGAAGAACACAATCCTCGCTACAACTGGGTCCTTCACCCCGTTGAACGATGGTGGCCTAAACTTCTGGAACTGGCGTAATATATCCATATCGCATCCATAATCCCATCCTCTAGTACTTTGTGATGGGGCACCAAGTAAAACTGTGTCCTGAATTGGTGGAGGTGTAAGAGTATATGTATCCTAAACTGGCTGTGCAGGCGCATCAGGAGCAACTGCCTATCCAACATCATCCTCTCCACCTCTATCTCCATGTAGAGACTGCGTAAATAACTCCAAAATCATCTCGAGCCTCCGCTCTATCCTAGCAAAAAATTCCTTGGTGTCTCAGCAAGTCTCTCGTAGGACCCTGTGGAGCATGCTCAACCTCAGTCTCCACCTCAACCTCTTCCTGGGTCTCATGGGTCGACTCAGCATGACTAGCAGGCTCAGATCTACCTCTACGACCTCTGCCTCGTGGTCTACCTCCTCTATCGCGACTAGTGTTCGGCATAATGCCTAAATCCTGTATTCTCAACCATTTCTTAGTTAAAACTCATCTTGATATATACTATTGTATCTAAATAAGCACAATAACATTGGGGATATAACTTCCTAATTACTGACACTGACACACATCAGACCAACCTCGCTTTGATACCACAAATTGTCACGAGCCAAAATCAGAGTAAATTTTTCATTTTTCTTTCATACTTACCTATCCTCTGATTGTGACCACACTCCACTAACGGTTGGGCTATGTGTTAATGCCAATCCCACCATTCATTCTCCATACAACTCAATTCCTTATTAAAAGAAAGGTAAACACAAAAGTTTTTCACTAATTCTTTCCCATTCATTTACAAGTGTTTACACTGTTTATACATCCCCAAACGTTACTTACGAATATTTTACTGTGCTATTCTTATTTAGATACAATATGTACAAGTGTATAGACCTCAAAATGATGGGCAGCAGTGGATATCAAGAATGCAGTACTTAGTCGCCTCAAAGTCTACTGGAGGAAATCTGTGTAGGAAAATGAAAGGGTTGAGCACATCAAGCTCAGTAAGGCAATCCTACGAACAAGTAGGTAACCATACTACCTACACGAATGTGGTGCCATGCATAAAACCACCCTTTCTCCACACAATTTAAAAATATATGTTCACGCATACCCATATGCCACACAATGAATGTCATGTAAAACCAGTTTAACGCATGTGTTTAAATAGCATGAAAATAACATCATGCAAGTTTTAGTTTAAATCCCAGTTTCATTCTCATCAAAATCACATCTCAGTCAGGATCCAACCCCTTCCTCGAGTGATCCAGACTCACATAAAAGTCCACAAAACATGCTTATCAAAATATCAATTTATAACATGCGAGACTAGGCAATATATATAATTATATATCTCAGGCAAATAACCAGGACTATGGACATATCCTCGTGATCCCAGGCAACATGGATCTTGTGTGTAGGGTATCATCACTATCGGGAACTGCCACGGGAGGTAGGTCAAATCCAACCCGTCGGTCCAACCTGATCACTCAACAATTACGTCCGTAGGTGGCATATCATCAATCATAGCATGGTACAACGTACTTCATGCCACAAGTACGGTACATCGTACTCCGTGGACCTACATCTCATATCAATAATCGTGCCTGTCTCAAAACGCACATGCGAGCATATTTAATCGGCGTGACACACAGTCTACCCGAAGCTCAAAGCACGGCTCATCTCATGTCTCAAATCAAAACGCACGTCCGAGCCTATTTAATTGGTGTAACAATCAGTATACCCGAAGCTCCAAGCACGACTGTAGTTACATCATGAAAACTAGTGCGAGCAATACTCTAGCACTCTATCAAAATCATGTGAAAATCTGATGCAAGCTAGGCTTTAGCACCAATGCATGTAAAACTCTAGTACAAGCCCCTGCTCTGGCACTAATGTATGCATCACACAAATCAAAACTCGTGCGAGCTGAGCTCTAGCACGTCACATTTCCATAAAATAACCTAGGTGGCTCTGTTATCTCAAAACAATTTCCAAAAGAAATCACATTATTGAAATCATGAGATGTTGTGAATTTTATTTAAAAGTTAGCCAGCCTACCCATGCATATGTCAAACCACCTCAAAAATAGGCAAGAACCCCTTGTTCTTGCTTCTCGTAACTTTTCATAAATTTGGAAATCTTACCCTTCATAGGGGTATTTTGGTCATTTATCCATCCGAGCACTAAAAATTTTTATCTGAAATCTAGACCCTTTAAACTGTTTAATAGAATGTAAATGCAGTTGAAATTGCGTAAAACTACCTCTAAGAGTCCGTAAAATTCCCTTACTTGGAATCTCTCCGCAAACTTATCTTTTTTTTCCCACTAATACCATATCGCTCGATCTGATACTCTCACAGTTAACTCTGCGGAGCTACACATAACCAAATGTCGGGTTAATTACTGTGAGTTTAACTGTATTTCAATTTTATTAGGCTTTATTTACAGTATTGGGCCCATTCACACTCAATTGGACCCATTTAATTCTTAATGGGCCTTACTCCATATTAAGCCCGTTTTCCACTTATTAATTCCCTTCATTAGGGTCTATTAGCTCATTGGGCCTATCAATACCCATTGGGCCTTGTTCCAACTCTTTGGATAACCCGTATATCATTAACGACAATTAATTCAAAAATCCAAATATAATTTATTTTATTCAGAAATTAATCTAAAATCCGTAAAATAAATTTCAATTGCGCAATAATCATACTATTGTCGTAAATGAGCTTTAGTTACCCAAAATTATGCGATGGTGCACAAATCGGAGTTCGATCGGGCTCACGTACGCGATTTATCGTCGGACTACACAATTTTATATTTAATTTCGGGTTAATTTTTTGATCAAATATAATTTTAAATAAATTTCTCGAAAATCAATTCAGTCAATTTTAACCGCTTACCGACTTACTCGAAATCTGAGGTATCCTCGAGAATTTTCCTTTCTTTTTTTCCCTTTTTCCTTTTCCTTTTTCTTTTCTTTTTCTTTTTCCTTTTTCTTTTCTCCCTTTTCTCCTTGGCTGAACTAGTCTGGTCCGGTTCAGCACAAAACCTTTCTCATTGAACTGACCGACCAGTTCAGTCTCTTTTCGTCGTTTTGGTGTTGTCTGGTCATTTCCCGGCGCTTTGCTATCGCCGTTTGGCTCGTCTCGGGCAGGAGAACAATCGGCTACCCTTAGATCTGGTCAAATTGTCGGTGGATTGCTGGAATCGCCTTCTTTCCCTCGAGGCTTCAACTCGTCGATTCGGCTATTTTGGGCGATGTCGGTACGCGTTATCCATGCCGATGGGTTCGCGCGGTCGTCCTCACTCTTCCTCAACCCTCGCCTGGCCTCGTCGATCGCCGGTGCTTCGTCGGGCTTCTCCTTCGGCTTGTTCATCTTCAGGCTTCTTCCCTCTTTTGCGATTTTCTTGATTTCTGCTTTTCTTTTTTTATATTATTATTTTAATCAATAAAATATTATTTCATCCCCAAAATATATAAAAAATCCTATTTAATTCATTTAATCAATAAATGAATTTATCTATCTTATTTTGTCTTTACGATATATTTTTTCAATATTTTAGGGGATAATTTTTCGATGTGAAAATTTTGATTAATTCCAATAAATTCATATCTTGATTAAATTGGACTCGAAGTTCAATATTTTCCTCATTATTGATCAAGATTTCTTAATTCCATATTTTTTTCATGAAAGTTTCTTATCAAATTTTTATCGAATTTCGATCTTTTGACCGTTTTACCCTTGCACGTGTTCGGGACCAAATTGAACCGACTCTCCTTCTTGAACCCACTATCTTTCCTTATCTTAAGTCCTTATCTTTGGTCAGCACGCTTCCAATCCCTTTCTTTCGGCCTATGGCCATCTTGGTCCTTGTTTTGCTATTACATACATTTCCATGCACATTCATTCATTTCCTTTGCAATTTAAATCAGTAAAAACTCTTCTTATGATTCATTAATATGTGGAAAAATGTACATCACATGAATCATAAGGAATATCATCCAAAACATCATTAAAGTAGCATAAAAGTGGGGTATACATATATATTGTAGTTTGAGGTATACTTTAATATTTCATGTACCCAGACTAAAGTTGTATTTACAGACACTTGATGAACAATGATGTATGGGATTTATTAGGATTAGTTAAATCTGTATTGAGGAATGAATATGGTATGATATATAATATTAGATGATGAGATCCTGAGGTGAAAGTTTTATGATGTATGTATAATGATGCATGACACTGCACAGAAATGCACTCAGAGTTGTGTATAGATGTAAATAAGTTTTAAATTTGCCATGTTTTTCGCGCTTTAGGGGCGTCACAGAGGGTAAGGAACATGTTAAGGCCATAACTCTTAGGAACGGTAGAGAGTTAGATGATCCACATGATAGGTCTAGTCCTGTTGAGCCTAAAGTAGTGGAGCCACTAGGTTCTAAAGAGGCAGTTAAAAAAGAGCAGGAACAAGATGATCAGGTTGAAAAGAAAACTAAGTCAAGCACTACTTCATCTTCATCTTCTTCTTCACAGCCTTCCTTTTCATCTGATACTACACCTGCTACCACTACACTTCCTCCACTTAGACCTCCATTACCTTTTCCTCAGAGGTTTCAAAACCAAAAGCTTGATCAGCAATTTGCTAAATTTATTAAGGTGTTTAAGAAGCTTCACATTAACATTCCTTTCGCGGATGCTTTAGAGCAAATGCCCAGTTATGTGAAGTTCATGAAGTATATCCTCTTGAGGAAGTGAAGACTAGAGGATTATGAGACAATGACACTTACTGAGGAATGTGGTGCCATCATTTAGAGAAGATTACCCCCTAAGCTTAAAGATCTAGGTAGTTTTACCATACCTTGCATAATAGGAGATTAGTTCTTTAGTAGAACCCTATGTGATCTAGGAGCTGTATTAATCTCATGCCTTTGGTCATATACCTGAAGTTAGGAGTATGAGATGCAAAGCCTACCACAGTAACCTTTCAATTAGCTGACAGATCCATTAAGTATCCGAAGGGAATCATTGAGGATGTTCTAGTTAAGGTGGACAAGTTCATTTTCCCTGCAGACTTTATTATATTAGATATGGAGGAAGATAGGGAAGTCCCCATCATTCTAGGCAGACCCTTCTTAGCTACTGATAGGACATTGATTGATGTGCAGAAGGGGGAATTGACTATGAGAGTCTAAGATCATGAATTGGCATTTAATGTTGTCAAATCTTTGAGGTTCCTTGATGACTCTCAAGATTGTTTTAGGATGGACATTGTAGACAGAGACATCACCGAGGAGTTCTCTAAGACACACCCATTCAACCCTTTAGAAGCTTCATTGGTGAGATCAATTAATCTTAAGGAATACAATGAAGATGATGATGATGTTTATAAGGCTTTACAATTGTTAGAGGTTACTCCCCTCATAAAGATTGCCCAGTTTGAAACTTTAGACACTTCATCTACTCCAGCTTTAGATGTCTCTCCATCCACCAGTGATCCTCTAGCTTTAGAGCTTAAGCCCTTACCCTTACACCTTAGATATGCTTATCTGGGTAAGTCCTCCATTAGGCCAGTGATAGTGTCTGTTGCTCTCTCCATTGATTAAGAGGAGAAATTACTACAAGTTTTGAGGGAGCATCGAAAAGCTATAGGCTAGTCTATTTCTGATCTCAAGGGTATTAGTTCCTTAATATGTATGCATAAGATACTGTTAGAGGAAGGGTATAGGTCGTCAATAGAGCACCAGCGTAGGTTGAATCCTGTGATGAAAGAAGTGGTCAAAAAGGAGATAATTAAGTGGTTAGATGTTGGGATCATATATCCCATTTCTAATAGTGCCTGGGTAAGCCCAGTTCAATATGAATTGAGAACGAGAACAATAAGCTCATACCCACTAGGAATGTTACTGGTTGGCGAGTATGTATGGATTATAGGAAACTTAACAAGGCCACCAGGAAAGACCACTTCCCTCTACCCTTTTTTGACCAGATGTTAGATAGATTGGCTGGTCATGAGTTCTACTGCCTACTGGATGGGTACTCTAAGTATAATTAGATAGGTATAGCCTCAGTGGACCAAGAAAATACCACCTTCACTTATCCCTACGGGACGTTTGCTTTTAGGAGGATGCCTTTTGGCCTATGCAATGGACCTGCTACCTTTCAGCGTTGCATAATGGCCATATTTCATGATATGGTGGAGGATTTTCTAAAGGTCTTCATGGAGGATTTTTTTTGTATTTGGGGATAGCTTTGATCTTTGTCTACACAACTTAGCACTTATTCTGAAGAGATGTGAAGAAATAAATTTGATGCTTAATTGAGAGACGTGCCATTTTATGGTTAAGGAAGGTATAGTGCTTGGGCACAAGATATCTGCTAGAGGGATAGAAGTGGATGGAGCTAAGGTGGAAATCATTGAGAAGTTACCTCCCCCTACCTCTGTTAAGGGAATTAAGAGTTTTTTGGGTCATGCAGGATTTTATAGAAGGTTTTTAAAGGACTTCTCCCATATCTCAAAGCCTTTGTGTAATCTTCTGGAAAAAGATACTGCATTCTGTTTTGATGAACGTTGCTTAGAAGCATTTAAGACTTTGAAGGAGAAGTTAGTTACAGCCCCTGTAATCATAGCTCCAGATTGGAGTTTACCTTTTGAGCTGATGTGTGATGCAAGTGATTATGCAGTTGGGGCTGTACTGGGACAAAGAAAAGGAAAAGTCTTTTATGTTATCTATTATGCAAGTAAGACTCTAAATGAAGCCCAGTTAAACTATGCTACCACCAAGAAGGAGTTGTTGGCTATAGTGTTTACTTTTGATAAGTTTCACTCCTATCTCATTGGCACTAAGGTGGTAGTATACACTGATCATGCTGCCATTAAGTACTTAGTTTTCAAGAAGGATGCAAAGCCTAGATTGATTAGATGGATCCTCCTGCTGCAGGAGTTTGACTTAGAGATTAGGGATAGGAAAAGGGACAGAGAATTAGGTCGTTGACCATTTATCTAGATTGAAGAGTGAACTTAAAGAAGATGGTACAGTAATTAATGAGCCCTTTCCTGATGAGCAGTTATTTGCTTTTGGGCACTCCAGTTTGCCCTAGTATGTTAATTTTGTGAACTATTTGGTGAGCAATGTGATGCCACCAGATTTGACTGCCCAACAAAAGAAGAAGTTCTTAAGTGATGTCAAGTATTATGTGTGGGATGAGCCCTTTCTATACAAGCAATGTAAAGATCAAGTTTTAAGGAGGTGTGTTCCCATGGAAGAAGTGGAAGATATACTTAGACATTGTCATTCTTCTGATTATGGAGGGTATTTTGGAGGAGAAAGGACAACTGCTAAGGTTTTACAATTTGGATATTACTGGTCCACTTTGTTTAAGGATGCCTACTACTTTATGAAGAAATGTGATAGATGTCAGAGGGTAGGTAATATTTCTAAAAAAAATGAGATGCCTCTGACTAATATTTTGGAAATAGAGCTTTTTGATGTTTGGGGTATAAACTTCATGAGACCTTTTGTTCCTTCATATGGAAATCTCTACATTTTGGTGGTTGTAGATTACGTGTCAAAATGGGTTAAAGCAATGGCTTTACGAACTAATGATACCAAAGTGGTGATAAGGTTTTTGAAGAAGAATATTTTTACGAGATTTGACACACCAGAGCCATCATTAGTGATGGGGGATCCCATTTTTGCAACAAGAGTTTTAATAGACTTTTAAAGAAATATGGGGTCAAGCATAAGGTAGCCACTACTTATCACCCATAGACTAGTGGTCAGGTAGAGTTATCCAACAGGGATATTACGGGGATATTAAAGAAAACAGTGAATCCAAGTAGGAAGGATTAGTCCATTAGGTTAGATGATGCACTTTGGGCCTATAGGACAGCCTTCAAAACACCTATAGGGATGTCCCCTTATCAGCTTGTTTATGGTAAGGCTTGTCATTTGTCAGTGGAGCTTGAGCATAAGGCCTACAGGGCCCTTAAGAACCTGAATTTCAATTTAGATGTAGCGGGGGAGAAAAGGTTATACAGCTTAACCAGTTAAATGAGTTTAGGTTACAGACATATGAGAATTCCAAGCTCTACAAGGAAAAGACTAAGCGATGACATGATAAGAAAATAAAGGAGAGACACTTCGAGCCAGGCCAGCAAGTACTGCTTTTCAATTCTTGCTTGAAGTTGTTTCTAGGAAAGCTTAAGTCTAGGTAGACAGAACCCTTCACCATTACACAAGTATTCTCTCATGGAGCCATTGAGATCATGGATGAAACCCTGAAGCAACCCTTTAAAGTTAATGGGTGTAGACTTAAGCATTATTTTGAGGGAGGATTTGACCGTCAGCATTCCGTCACCACTTTGGATGATCCTCCTGCTCCTGATCCTGCTACTTAGCTTCACTTCATTTGATGTTGTTTTATTTTTCTTTTCACTTTTTGTACAGTTTTTTTCTCTTTTCTGTTGCTTCTTTCTTTGTTTCTTGTATAGATAGCCTTTGCTGCAATGGCTCTCATCAAGCTTCACATGTTCTTCATCATCAGATAAGGGAGTATTCTATCCTTGAGCTTCAATTCTTATATTATCTGCACACTGAGGACACTGCGCACTTTAAATTTGGGGGAGGGGATTCACTTGAGCATTTTTGAAAATATTTGGGCAGAATTGTAAAATTTTACGAAAATATGAGCTTATATTGTTTGATTTAATACTTAGCCTGTGGTTTTCCTATATTCTGATAATATAACCCTATGATTTAGTCTGACTTTGATTGAATAAGAAGCATGATTGTAGGAAAAGCATGAAGTTGAATTCTTGAATTTGTCTTGATTCTAATTGTGATTTCCTCATTTTATGCACATGTCATGTCATGAATCTGTATACTTATTTAGAGAAAGCTTATGTGGGCATAGGATTGAATTTGTTCAGTTGTTTTTGTGCATCATATTCTAGAATTTGTTTGACCTTATCTCGAGGTGAAATATTAAATCACACTTAATTAGGGAAATGATTTAGGCCATCTTTGGATCATTTGAGCCTTTCCAATCATCCTTGTACATATTTTACCCATAGTCACCCATCTGGGCCAAATAAACTTTTCTCTGTATATACACCTGCATACTTTTTCCTTAGCTTAAACACTCTTTTCCTATCCCTTACCCCAAAAGCGTGTAATTTCACTAGGATATAGCTAAGTACAAATGGGTTATAGGTGATAGTGAAACCTAAAAAAAAAAAAGAAAAATAGAATAAAAATGTTTAGCAAAATAAATAAGTTTGGGGGAGTAATTATGAGCTCTTACATCAAAAATCCTAGAAGTAATGCATGTTGAGGGGTAATTAAACCTAAATCGACTTTATCATACCTTAGCTCTGGCCTCGCATTACAAGCTGAATGAAGCCTTATTGATCTTTGGTTAAGAGTGACGACATTAGTGGAGAGAGAAGTGAAAAGCAAACTTATGAGAATGATCATTTGTCATTGACTTTACATTTACTGTCTTCTGATTTGAGTAATGTACTGTGAAGTGGCTTTCACATTTTCACACATACACGAGGAGTCCAATTTGGGTTAAGACTTATGATTGAATGATTCTGTGTGTTAGACTTATAATTGTGAATCTTTGATATCAGAGTTTGTAATTTTTCTTTGAGGATAATATTGGGAAAATTAATATGTTTGGTACTTGTCAGTTCCTTCATTTATTTTGTTTTGCTTGAAGACAAGCAAAAGCTCAAGTTTGGGGGATATGATAATTCTATTAAAATAGAATTATTTATATTTATTTTCTTAATTGTCTATTTTAATCCCCGTATTATTTTATTAATTATCCCCTCATTTTAATTAAAATTCTTATGTTTGCAGATAAATTAAATCTAGATGAATTTCAGTCATTTTAGTAGAAAATAGACTAAAAATGAGATAAAAAGGAGATTAGACCACTACCATTTCGTCGTGTAGCATGAGTCACCATTCTTTTGGACACATGTGACGCCAAGTGTCCATATTTTATTCACCTTTAAAGGATAAGATCAAAGGACGCCTTGGTCACCTCATGAAAGACACAAGTCATGCCACCTTACATATCCAAGTGGACAAGAAGACAAATGACATGGAAATATCTTCTCTAGAAGCCAATGGTGTGAAGACAAGTGGCCAAACAATTCCAACTCATCTAGGATTAAAATTTTCCTTTGTACCCCCATTTTGATGTGTATAAAAAGAAAAAGATGAGACAATTTTACTAAGTAGTTTTTTAGAGTTTTTAGATTAAATTTGTTTTTTTATGTTGGCTGCTAGGTTTTAGGTTTGTTTCATATTTTCTTTAGTTTTTTTTATTCAGGTTCTTCACGTTGGCTGGTGACAGCAGCCATTGTCTTTAGGTTTTGCAAGTTTTTTTATTTCCCTTTGATTTGGCACATTTAAGTTTCTTGAATGCAAAAGCTTATTTTCTTCTCTTTGGTTTCAATTATCTTTCCTTCTTTCGATGATGATGGTGTTAGGTTTCTTTTATTTGTTCACACATAGAGAAAGGTGACAGCAACCCTTCTTTCATCACTGTTTACTGCTATTCCTTAGTTTTTAGGTTGTGGAGGGTGGTTGCTGGAGGAGATTCACTACGTGACACAGTGGAGTTTTGAATTGCAACAGCCCATCATAACCCACTCCCCTGTCTTACTATACTCAGCCATGTTTTGCACTATTCCATTGTTTGATGCTGTTTTGGTTTCTGCTGGTTTTCTCTTCAATTTGTTTAGCATCTGTAGGCGGTTCTAGGTTGCATGAAGCGGGATGCCGGAGGCTGTGTGACACAGCTCTTCTTCTCCAAACATCTATAGCTTTTGTTTATTTTTCTAGATTAGGAGCAGCATGAATTGATTAGTTTTCACTTCAAAAAAGGAGAGAGAAAAGGGCTGGTGACAGTAGCTTAAATTCCTCCCCTTTATGTCCTGTTTCAAGTTTTCATTACTGTTTTATGCACTTTTGGTTTAAAGAATTTTTTGGTTATAATCCTATAGCTTCAAGTTCTATTTCGCATTCATTTTTCTTATTGTTTCATGATTTTACATTTAAGTTTAGCTTTAAAATCTTGTTTTATAATCAGTTTCTATTATCGGTTCATGCTAAACGTCGTTGCTAAGCTATTGCATTGGCAGAAGTGTAGCCTTGCTGGGTTGATGTCATATTGCTTCTTTGCTGAAAGCTATCGTTGCTCTGCTACTTTACAGCTCTGCATAGCTGGGCGTGACAGCTAAGCAAGAGGTTGTCACGCCCTTCTCTCACACGTGACCTACCAAAATCATCACAAATATTTTGCATTTCACTTACCTCTTCTTCTGTCACTCCATACCAAATAGTTGGGCTGTGATTTGATATTAGTCACCCATTCACATTTATTCATAACATGTATACAATTTGATACTCTTTACTATAATGAAAGCTCTTATAGTTAAATACAATTATTTGTACATATACATCCCAGACTATACAATCGTTTACATAGCTGTGCTTATACATTATTCAGTACAAAATGTTTGAGTGTGTATACCTCTTCTAAGATGGATATGCAATGGATCAGAGAATATCAGTCCTCAGTCGTGTCCACCTACTATGGATGCTCTGAAAAGAGGGAAATAATAAGGGGGTGAGCTCACAGCTCAGTAAGGAAATCAGATAAGCAAGTAGATAACCACACTATCTACGAAATACTATGCTCATACCTTGAAATCATTTCCTTATCTGTTTGAATCTAAAGCAGGCATCTCTCTCAAAGCTTTTATGCAATATATATAGATACAAAACATCAGTTATAAAACTGAAATTATGTTGGTTTAGCAACCTCAACATTTTATGCAAAACACTGCATTTCTCATGTAATTTCACACAAATCACATTATCATGTCATTCATTTAAATCAAAATCGTATGGCATTCATCATGTTTCAAAACATGAAAATCTGGGCTTCACCTATCCCTCGGGTTACCCTTTATCACACTCACAATTTCACATGTTCATATCATAAAACCATGAGATATTTCAATCAAGAAATATTGATTCACGTTGCATGAAAAGAAAATCGAGATAGGCGACTACATGTTCCGAGTGTATGATCATAACTCATTTTTCGTGATCCCAGGCTACCTAGTACTCGATGTGCGGGGTCTTACAATTGCTGTAACGGGAGGTGGGTCAATTCTCTAGCATCAGCTCTCAACTGAGGACCCCAGAGCACACCAGATCCCACTGGATCCCACTCCCACTGCTAACCAGTCCTATCCAAGTACATTCAAGTACTCACGGTATAGCGTACTCCATGTGACATACACGGTACATAGTAAGTACTCCATGAACCCTATCTCAAGGTGGGATGCTCGCCATGAGTCTTAGTCCTCATACCTTGGATATACCTCATAGTCGGGATGTTTGCCATGAGTCTTAATCCTTATACTATGGGTTATTTTGATAACCCTCGACCATATCTCAAAATATTGCACGTGTGAGCATATATATATCGGTGTGACACACAGTCAGTATAGGCTCCCAACACGGCTGTTTCATGTTCTTTTCAAAACTGGTACGTTCGAGTAAACTCCCAACACGACCATATCACAATGATATAACTCTAGTGTGAGCAATGCTCCCAGCACTATGTCATGTAAAACACACGAATATGAGCAAAGCTCCCAATACTCTATAATGTATAATCAAAGAAAACTGAGTATGAGCATAGCTCCCAATACTCTATAATGCATCAATCACAAAACTGAGTGCGAGCAATTCTCCCAGTACTCTAACATGCATAAATCGCATTAAAATGTAGTACGAGTATATACTCCAGTACTATGTGAAACATATCTCAAAATATAGTACGAGTATTCTCTAGCACTTATGGTTTTCACAAAAAACCTGATAGATGGCTATTCAAATCACAATTCACCCAATTCAAATCAAATTCGCACTAACACGTGCTGCTTTCGCAACATGAAAACATTAGCCATTCTATCCATGAATTTATGAATTTTAGTCACAACATGCTTCTAAGGTATTTTCACCCTATTTTTGGATAAAACACACTTATCCTCATTGGTCTCTATCATACTATCATGCCTATTCAAGGAAATTCATATATCATATAATATCGAAATTCTAATCGAAATACGTGTAGCTATCTCTAGCTACTCACAAAATTCCCTTACCTCGGATCATGTCACGTGACCTCTCTTCCTTGGTGCTGCTCACTCTCGCAGTCCCAACTAGTTTTCAATGTGATTTTCGAAGCAGTTATAATTATTTACATTATTATACCGAAACATGCTTGTTTCATTTGCCAAATCTTAATTCATTACATAAATCTCATCACTTTGTCCCATTATAGTGTTATACCATATTTTCCAAATAGCTATCTTCATCTCTGCTCATTTTCAATTTATGCATTTCATAAGATTAGCTCAAAATCTTCCATACATGCATATTCCACCATTAAATTTATGCCAACACCATTTCCTCATCATTTTCCCACTTTCATGACAATAGCTAGGTCATGCTTATTTTTTATGATCTTTTCATTTCCAACATTTCATACATATTCCAATTAACTCACCAATACACCTAGTTTAACATATATCAACTTGGTGCATTAAAACTTACCTAGCTAGAATTTCCTCATTTTCACCAAATTTGGCAAAATCCTCATTGTTCTTCCAATATTTAATTCCAACTTCTTGTTTCCAAGTATGTTGTTCTCCTCTTTATCAAGAACAACTTTGCTTAACTATATCTCACTCAAAACTGATTGTAAACTGAAGTTTTCTAGAGTTGGAAGGTTAGGTTTAGCTTTGGTTCTTGAATGGAATAGTGTTTCTCGTGAAACAGAGGTTGCAGAGGTCCAGTATTTATAGAATTGTCTCTATGAGATCGATCTGCTAACCACATGAGATCGATCTGCCCTGCATTTTTCACCTCGAAACCGACCTTTCAGTCCTAATGAGATCGATCTGCCCTTAAGCATGAGATCGATCTGTACAACTCAGAACCTTAAGGGGATCGATTTGGCCTTGAAATGAGATCGATCTGTTGCAACCCAAAACTTAAGGAAATCGATTTGTATTGCCAAAGAGATCGATCTGCTTCTTTCTTGAAGCAGTTCTGCTGCAACTTTAATCCCAAAATCACTGTTACATTGGTATTTGATTTACTTAACCATCCATTTTACATTTCATCCACATTTACAACTTCAAAACATACATTCCTTATGATTTATATCAATTGTGACTTGTCCATACATCACAAAATCATAAAAATTACATGTTAAATATTGGGTCTTACAGAGGTTCTACTGTGTAACATAGCAAGAGTTGGCGTGAAGCGTAGAGGTGGCTGGCTGTTGTACCGGTGTTGGAACAGAGGCGTGGGATATGGAAGACACATGGCAGGATGTGAAACAGGTTGAAGCTGGTGCAGGTCTGTTGTAGAGGACATTGCCAACAGATGAATCAAAAGCAGGAAATGGTGTCTAGCGTGAAGCTACTGCTTAGAGGCACGAGTTGGATGAGTGGCAACTGCTGGGTTGTGCTTATGGAAGGGACGTGTGAAGCAGAAAGTGGTACAGGCAGTAGTGTGGTACACTTACAGAAATAGGAGCTGGTCGACTGGTTTATGTGTCACATAGCAATGCAGGGAGTTATGCACCGATAGTTTTCAATAGTTAATTCCTTTATTTTAGGTTATAATGTTTTATTAGTTATTAGTTTATATGTTAATCTGTTGGTTTATATTAAATTAGCTTATTATATTGGTTATTCAATTTATCAATTTGTTAGTTTTAGCTTAGTGGTTTATTTTTTATTTAATTAATATAATTAAAAATTTAGCTATAATATTTTTAATTTGCATCCTAGGTTAGTTTAGATTAAATGTAGTAGTTTAAGTTGTTAATTTTTATGGTAATTAATTTTAGTTTTCGTGACATTTAAAAGAAAAAAAGAGAAAAAAATATTTTATTTCTTATTCATCATTTAGAATAGATTTTATTATTTATTTAGGTATTTTATTAATTTAGTATTATCTAGAGTTATATATAATTTAGAGTCACCAATTTAGGCAATTAGATTTAAAGTTATACTTAGGGATTTTTAGAATTTTTATTAGAAATTTATTTCACTAGGCCTTAGGTTAGATTATTTTGCATTTTTATTAATTAGATTAAGCACAAGTAAATTTTATTTTCATATTAGGATTTTCTAGTTTTAATCGATTTATTTTAGTATTTTCTTATATTTACATCTTTAGTCAATTTACACCAATTAATTCGCGTTTTAATATTTTCTTTCTTTTGCAAATTCTCACTTTTACTTTGCTTGGAACTCTATGAGTAATTTTTACTTTATTTTATTTATTTTATTGTTTCTATTATAGTCCTTGTTTTCCATTATTTTCAAATTAAACTTTGTAGATCACTTTTTGAATATTTATAATTTGCTAGGATATACTTAGGGTAAAATTAACTGGTACTTAGTTAGGCTGACTGTGTTTCTCTGTGGGATGATAATTTGGGACTCAGCACCCTTTATTACTTGTGCGACCTGTGCACTTGCAGTTTACACGTCTAGGAAAGACACAATTATAAAGAGGGCAACAAACTAAAAAGAGAGTGAGCTAAAAATAGAGAGAGTAAGGGCCTTCTAAGACTGAGTTCATGAAATATATATATATATATATATATGTATGTATATGTTTGGAGATATATATATACATATATATATATATATGCATATATACATGTGAAAATATAAATATACATTATCATTATTCGATTGATGAGGATTTATGAATATTGGAGTTGAGATGATATAGAAGTAATTATATACAATCACATGTATATGTGAAAAGAAAATAATGACGGTTGATTTGTATGTGTGTGTGTGTGTGTATATATATATATATATATATATATATATATATATATATATATATATTAATTATTGAGTAAAGATTGAGATGCATTTGTATATATATATATCGATAGTATGATGATAATGGATGAATTCTTAGTGTAGGATATTATTGAGAAAATCATTGATAAAGATAAACACGAAGGTTTCGACAAAAAGAGATTTTTCTTATTGAGGGTAAGTTATCCTTAGTTTAAAATATATAAAATATATAGGTATATATATAATATAAAGGTGTTACTGAGGAGAAAGTAATACCGGTTGAATAATACCACCTAGAAAAAAAAGTGTAGTAAAAGTGCAATATTTATTCGGATTAATAATACTATAGTAAAGAGCTACTCCAAGGCTTAGGAAGGAATTTAAATAATTATCGCTTTAAGATGTGTGCTTTAACAAGTAATTAAGTGTATGAGGACAGATTATTAAGGTGTTAATGAATTTATTTGTAGTGACTCGAAATGGTGTGGAAGTTGAACATTAATTTAGAGGTTCAGGGTAGATAAATTGCTAAGCATTCAGGTAAACGGGTAAAGCAAAGTTTCGCTAGTATCATCTCATAGGAAAGGTTTAATTTTTATTAATTAGTAAATTATCAGGCTTTAGCTAACCTACGCAACGCAATTGATTGGATTGCTAAGTTAAGTAAAGGTAAGTTATAAGATGCGAGTTAAATATGATTTTGGACTATGCTTGGTTGGATTGAAACTTTGTTTGCTGCTTGTGTGTTGTAGCCAGCAAAGCTTACATGTTGAGTGTAATGAAATGTGCATGGCTTACGTGAATTATATACACATTGTTTTTTGTGCATGGGAAAACTAAGTGTACGAGTGCATGACTTGCATTGATTACATTTGGTAGTTGTACAAAGTGTATAGTGGCATATCATTGATGCATACATAATTTCATGCATAGCATGTCTTGATTGAAGCTACTTTTTATGCATAAGGTTCAAAATGATTTGCATTATGTTTAACCTTGAAAAGTATTGGTTTTAAGTTTATCTTTGAAATAAATCAAAAACCATATATATTTGAAATTATAAACTATTTTAATCAGTATTCTAAAACCGTAGGAGCCGCCACTAGAATTCTAATGACTTAAGTGTTGCACGTGTATCTTTGTAACCGTGGGAGCCACCTTTATAATCCTAAAAGACACAAATGTTGTGTAGAAAATCTGTTTTTAGATTTGTTTTTTAGTGCAGGTACCTTTAGACCTTCGAGTCACTTTGAGCCTTATGCTCTAAGCCAATCTCAACCTATCGAGCTTTGCTTTAAGTTCTATTACGTGTCATCGAGCTTTGTGCTCTAGACTACTAATGCAGTGTGCCTATTGAGCCTAGTACTCTAGGCAAATCAGAGCCTATGAAGCATCGCTCTAGGTTCTATTATCCGTGTATCAAGCTTTATTTTCTAGACTAGTGTAGTGTGCCATTAAGCCTAGTGCTCTAATAGTGTAGTGTGCCATTAAGCCTAGTGCTCTAAGTGTGAAACCCAAATTTTTCCCACTATGTTCATCATTTAGAATCATAAGACGGATGAATTGAGTATATGAATGTGAATGATGTAGTGGAGGTATGAAAATACGAAACAGGATAAATGAGGAGCAGTAATTTAAATTAAAGGGACTTAAATTGTTGGACGAAAGATAGGAGTTTAAAATGAGCAAAGATAGTGGATCCAAGAAGGGAAGTCGGTTTGATTTGGTTTCGAATACGTGCAAGGGTAAAAAGGTTAAAAGACCTGAAATCCGGTATAAATTCAACGAGAAAATTTCGTTATAAATATGGATTTAGGAAATCTTGATCATTAAAGGAGAAGCTATTGAATTCCGAGTCCAATTGGTCAAGATACGGAAATATTATGATAAATCGTAATTTTCACTCGAAACCTCATACCGAAAATATGGAAAAAAATTTTATTGAAAAAAATAAAATAAGATTGATAAATTCATTAAATTGATTTAAGGAATAAAATATGACTTTTTTAGATATTTTGGGTATTTTATTATATTTTATTTGATTAAAATAAAATATAATATAATTATGAAAAAAAAAAGAAACAAAAACAGAAACAGAATCGCGAAATCGCGATTCTGCAAAGGAGAAGGAAACAGAAAACGCGTGAGGGAGCCGAGCCTTCCCCCTGCTTCACCGAACGGAGGCCACCGGAGAACTGACCAAGCGAGACAGTCGAGCCACCCGAGCTCGCCGGCATCGACAGCTGAGGAGAAACGGCGACCGCGCAAGAGAGAGAGGAATAGAGATCGAGAGAGTAGGAGCGAGAAAGAGAGAGAAAGAGAAGGAACGAAGGCGGACGGAGGTAGGAGGAAGGGAGAGGGCCTCGCCACTGGCCAGGAGAACGGTCGATTTGCCACTGTCGACGACAAAAAGGGTCGAAAATGACGAAAAGGGGAGGCATCACTGACGCCGAAGAGAGAAAAGGCCGGACCGGCCACTTTTCGATCAGTCTTAGCGAAACCCACACCAAATCTGTGCACCAAAAAACCCCGAGGACTTGCTGGAGATGGAAATCGGTGAAGAATAGACCGATGAAGCTTCGAACGGCGAAGGAGAAAATCGAACCCGGCTAAACCGGGCTGAACCGGACCGAATCGGTTCAGCCAAAAAAGAGGGAAAAGAAAAGGAAAATTGGGAAAAAAATTTAGTGATGCAGTCGAGCTATGTAACGACCCTTGACCCTTGAAAATCGGGGATTTTTTTTGAACTTATTTTACCCACTTATTCCCTTCTTCACTTAGGCTGTATTCCTATTCAGTGTCAATCCTTAAAAATATTTCACTTCATTTATCCTAATACAGGTTTCATCCCGACACATTATTTTTAATAGATGTCTGTGCATACAAATAGTCTGGTATAGGGATAAGAGTGTATACCTCACGCATATACAAAAGGTAGTCTGGGGAAGCTCATATCTGCGAGCCTACGTTGTCCACGCAACATTTATTAATTGTAATTCACTGTAAAGATCTGAGAGGTAAAGGGGTGAGCTTTCGGGAAAAAGCTCAGTAAGATGTATTTAAAACGATTCTAGCAATTCAAATGTGTATAAAACATGATAATGCGTATAATGATACTTTCTGAAACTAATAATAATGACATTCAAAGATTAAAGAAAATCATAAACATCGAGATTCAAAACGTAATTCTTTAGGTACGTGAACTTAACAAATATTACGTAAAACTGGTCGTACATTCAGAATTCCAAACAGGAATACATATCAAATCACATACTACAAAATCCATTTCTGAAATCAGAGTTTAATTTTCAAAATGAGACTACATCGGCCATATAATTATCATGTGACATTAACGAATTTATCACGTGGCAATAACAAATCAATCACGTGGCAAATAACCCGGTCATCCTCCGTAGAGGGAATTTAGAACCCAAAGGTAATTTCAAACGCCACAAAGGCGAGGTACAGGCACCACGAAGGCGAAATACAGGCGCCACGAAGGCGAAATACAAGATCACGAAGGCGAAATACAGGCGCCACACAGGCGAATACAGGCGCCACACAGGTGAGTTCAAACGCCACACAGGCGAGTTCAGACGCCACACAGGCGAGTTCAGACGCCACACAGGCGAAGTTGACGTGCGTAAGCACACAACATAAATGGCCCTTAGTCTCAAAACATATTATAGTTTTCATATTCGAAAACATCGAAATAAAATCATCTTATTTGAAAGATTATTTCAGAAGACATGTTTTTATTTCAAAAGCATAAATACAGAAAGCATAGTCTTGATCAGAAATATAATTTAGAAACATGCATGAAGATCATACTTCATGTCATTGTAAGCTTTCTTTATCAAGGTTTAGAAAGTAACTATTACCGTTTTAAATTATATCCCCTTACCTCGATCTATTGAAATCTCCGTGCTCGAGTGGTGACTACTCTTAGTACCTCCCTTAATTCTTTTACGATTCTCCTACACCGAAATTTGTATTTCTTAGTATCCTATTTATTCGAATTACCTACGATGCGTCAAAATCGTAACCTTACTTACTTAAGGAAAATATACTTGAAATCATAAAAATGCGTACAGTTATTATTAAAACTTGCATAAATTCTTTACCTCGATGTCTGTCCGTTATTCTTAATTACTTCTACTTAGCGAGTCGACAAGTTCGATCTACTCAAATTATTTCTGTCAAAGCTCTTTTCCCTTGGGTTTCCAAATCCTTTGTCTTTTCCACTATTCCAAATATATATAATTATATATATATAAATCCCTTCTCTTTTTTTTTCTTTTCTCTCAGCTACTGTTCATTCATTCTTTTTTTTTTCATCATTTTTGAATTTGCTTCTCCTTTCCCGCCTACTGTTATTATTTTTTTCTTCTCCTGTTCCACGCCGATCGCTGTTCATCGTCTTCCTCTATGTACCTCGGTCCTTCCCGACGTCGCAACCTTCGGTACTCATCCTCATCATGTCTCCCTCATCCTCCTCCCAACAACCGGCTCTGTTTCCAACCTTCCACTGCGGGCTACTGCTGCCAAGGAGTCTCCCCTACCCTCCTCTGTCTAGCTTCAGTTTTACTGCTTCAGATTCCTCAAGCAGTTCCCTCTATTCAACCTCGCTTCTGCACTTTGTTACTTACTCCAGCCTCGGTTCACTGTCTTCCTTGCTTCTGGTTTTCCGCTCGGTCTAGACTCGTCTCACGTGGCTCTTCTGCAACAGCCATAACTTTCCTCGCGGTAGTCCCCTGTTTCTGCGTTCCTTCCTGCTGACTCCGATCACTGTACTGTCATCTCCATTACTTGCTATTTTCATTCCCTTATCATATATTTCTCCTTCAAGGAATTGTTTGTCCCCTTTTTTTCCTGCCGAATGTCATCATCCTTACCATTCTTCTCACTTCATTTTCTGTAGCAGAGAGCCTCCTCGGGTTGTATGTTACTCAACCCCATTTTCTATTTTTTTTTCACAACACCCTTCTCCTTGCTGTCCCCTACCATTCCTATCGAATACCATCACCCTCGTTAGTTCCTCTCTCAACTTTCCCAGGCCAAAATGGACATCATTTTATACTATTCCACTTTATTTTCTCTGCCCACTGATGTATCCCGAAACCAACTGCTCAGTTGCCTTTTTGCTCCCACGCTTTCTGCTAACAATCTGCCAGTTCGCAGCAAGCATGCTGTACTCATTTTCCTTCTCCACCTAACATTTTCAGGCTGGCAGTCCCTTACAACGTCCTTGGTCCATGCTTTTGTTCTTCGATATATATATATATATATATATATATATATATATATATATATATATATTTTTTTATCTATCCTCAGCATTTCTCTTCTTCCTTCTCGGTTATTTGGACATGTCACTACCTAAATTACATCATTTTACTTATTAATTACTCATTGTCAGTTGCTTAGGGGTCGTTTGTTTTTGTTTTTGTTTTCTGTTTTCTGTTTTTGTTTTCAGTTTTTTAGAAAACAAAAACAGAAAATATGTTTGATATTGATTTCTGTTTTAAAAAAACGAAAATGAAAATGAAAATTTTCAAAATTGTTAGAAACAAGAATTTGATGTTTTCATTGTTTTCGGAAACATGTTTTCATTTTTGTTACTGTTCATAAATAAGTGAACAGTATTTATATATTAATATAATATTAATATATTTTCATAATAAAATTATAAAATAAAATTAATTAATTTTTTAAAATAAAAATAACATTAATGTTTAATATAAAATATTATTTAATTAAAAAATAGTTTAATTTTAATATATTTATTTTAAATTAAAAAAATTGAAAAATGTAAAAAATAACAAGAAATAGCATAAACTATAATATCATAATATTTTTAATTTAAACTTGTATAATAATTAATTGAATATATTATAAATTTAAATAATATAATTTATTATAATTTAGATATGTTAGTAATTAATATTATTGCTAATTGCTATTATATAATATATTTAATAAATATTTTATTAAATGATATTATTATTTAATATTATATATTTTTAATTAAATTTAAAACATATCACTCTTAACATAAAATAATTTAATATTATTAAAAAGTGAATACTTGACATTAAATAAAATTATTTATATTAAATATAACATGTTTTAATAATATATATTTTTTATAAATTACTTAGTTAAATATATTTTTTTAGTAATTTAATATTATTTCAATTAAAGTAAATAATATTATTAAATATAGGTAATAATTTATTAATTCATATTATTATTTAATATATAAAATTTAAAATGTTTATTAATCTCCATTATTATCTAATAAAATTAATATTAAAAATTTATTTATTATTATTTTAATTGAATTATTTTTTAAGTAATTATTTTATTTAATATTATATTTAATTATAATAAAATTTAAATAATATTAAATTTTAATATGATTAAAAGTAGATATTTCATATTAGTATTAAATATTATAAATAATATAATTTAATAATATGTACATAATATTATATAATAAATATATTATTATTTTTGTTCAATTTTTAAATTTTATTTTGTGATTGAATTATTGTATCTAAATCAGTTTAAAAATTTGTTCTGAATACGTAACAATTTTAACCAAACATGTTTTCTGTTTTTAGAAATCGAAAACAAAACAAACTAAAACAAAAACAAAAATTTCAGAAACAAAAAACACAAAACAGAAAACAAGAAACGATACCAAACGACCCCTTAGTTTCTCAAAATTTTTTTCTTTTGCTTCTTCTTGCTGTAGCCTCGGTCTCCTATTTCTTTTCATGTCCATCAGTTCCTGACTAGCCTCGGTCAAGCTTTATTTTCTTTTGGTTTACTTGTCTTTGCTGAGCATTATTTTTCCCTTAAACAATTGATTGTTGTAACTGATGGGACAACACATTTTATTATCTCCCATTTCCTTTGTTGTTTGCTTTTATCTCTCGGTTTTTCTTAAGCTTCAGTGTACTCTATATTACTTATGTCCGTTCCTTTCAGTTTATTGCTTCTGTTTCCTATGCAGATATAAGATATGTACACATATATTTTTGTCTCCCAGTTTCCATTGCTACCAGCAGACTTATGTACCATTTTATGGTATAGTTTATGTGTGTGTATATATATATATATATATATATATATATATATATGTATGTATGTGTACATTTATTTCTATTTATATCCATGTATATACATATAATCAATTATATATGTGCATACTTATATGTTTTTTTTTTGTACACTTATACCTATCTATACATAAGTCTTGAGGAGTAAATAAAATATTGTATACACATAGTATAAAAATAACATTATAAAAATAATGTTAGTCTTAATACTTATACCTAAATTAATTCTCCCATTTCCACACATTTAGCCTCAATTGTCTAAATTATTACTTATGGACTTTTTCGGTATTTACATTCTCCCCACCTTGGAAAATTTGGTCCCCAAATTTAAGAATACATCGGTTCTTAAAGAATTGTGGGTATTCCTCTCACATTAAACTTTCAAATTCACATGTGGCCTCCTCTGAGGTATGGTATTGCCATAGAACATTGACTAGAGGAATTATCTTAGATCGTAAATGCTTGTTCTTTCCTATCCAAAATTCAAATCGAATTCTTCACATCGGTCATATCCTTCTTTAACTCCAATGGTCCACACTTAATCACGTGTGTCGGATCCAGATGATATTTGCGTGGTAACCGATATTATATACTAATTCTGCTAATGACAAACAGTCCTTCTAGGAGCCTTTAAATTCTTGGGCGCATGCTCTCGATTCTATATTGGACTGGTTAAAGATTGTAATAATCTCACAGGCTCTTGGTACTTAACCTTAACCTGATGACATGTAAGCCATTTAATCCCAATTTCAATTATTTCTCTTATCGTACTTAATTGCCAATATACTTTCAGTAGATTTGATAAGTCTTTACCATTCTTTGGATTGCAGAGTATATCTTTATAAAGGAGTCTATGACAACGTCAATTGCTTTACTATCGATCAGTGGTACACAAATTTTGTTTTTAAATTTCAATAAATTATCAGTACCAATACTCAAGCTAGTTGCAACACCCATCTGGGTCTGATTAGCTACATCAATACGATACTTATCGTTACGTTGAGCCTGTTCGATTCGATCAATCACGTCCAGTTTCATTTCTCAAGCCAATCTCCATGTAATTTTTTTTGATGTCGACTCTCGGATTAAATTAGGGAACTTCCCTTTAAGTTCGACTTTTCGTTTCGATACTAATACAACAAAGGCTACTTTCTTTATAGTAGCACATTCTTAAAATCTGAGTAGCTTCCCCAATCCTTTAGCACAAAAGTTGTAAAAGCAACTTTCTCAATAGAGTTACTTCTAAAATCATCAAGCTTTTCTACCTCATTCACCCAACAATCTGAATCATTGAATTCTTAACCTTGTTGAAAAACAAAGACTTAAACTCTCGAAACTACCCCCAGTTTATTAAGTTCACAGTCATACTCTAAGAATCCATCCAAGTTTTCCAGTTTTCTATTACCATTGGATTCTTAATTTAAGTATGTAATAGCATACTATCCTCCGAAATCAGCTCGGTCTTTATCCGTTAGTGAACTTACAGACATTTTTTTTTTGACTTCACTGCCCATAACATTGGGTCATACATTTTCAAGGATATAATTCATAATTCATACTCATAGGCAAATCAATTTCCTTGTGCTAGATTCATAAATTCCATTCGTAGTTTCCTTAATCTCATTCATTCAGATCTCTATAACTACTGGGTCCTTTATCCCATTTAATAATGGCAGCCTACGGTTCTGGAACTGTCTCATCTAGTGTAGCTCCTACATCCTAACCCAAGTCATCATCGCTCTACTGTGTAGCTATTAGAGTAGACATTTGTAATTCTGAAACATCTCTACAGGTTGTGCGGCCGTATCGAGAGTAATCTGTCTATCAATTCTTCCGTCTACCACATCACTTAACACAGCCTGTGTCAAAAATTTTCCATAATACGTTCAATACTCCACTCAATCTTAACAAAGTGTATCTCAATACCATTTATCCTTTCCACAGGACCTGATGGAGCACGCTCAACATCAGTTTCAATCTCGGTATCATTCATTAGTCTCATATGATGACTCTGCATGATTCTCAGGCCTATCTCTGCGGCCTCTATCCCATAATCTGATTCCTCACGTAGACCCAACATTAAATCTTAACTTAATTAGGTATACTTACTCTACAACCAGACAAGCACAGACATTTGGGATGTAATCTTACCCTTATTATTGGAACTGACAGTACTAGACAGCCTTTGCTCTGATACCACTAAATGTAATGACCCTTGACCCCTAAAAATCGGGGGATTTTTTTTTTGAACTTATTTTACCCACTTATTCCCTTCTTCACTTAGGCTGTATTCCTGTTCAGTATCAATCCTTAAAAATATTTTACTTCATTTATCCTAATATAGGTTTCATCCCAATACATTATTTTTAATAGATGTCTGTGCATACAAATAGTCTGGTATAGGGATAAGAGTGTATACCTCACGCATATACAAAAGGTAGTCTGGGGAAGCTCATATCCACCAGCCTACGTTGTCTACGCAGCATTTATTAATTGTAATTCACTGCAAAGATCTGAGAGGTAAAGGGGTGAGTTTTCGGGAAAAAGCTCAGTAAGATGTATTTAAAACGATTCTAGTAATTCAAATGTGTATAAAACATGATAATGCGTATAATGATACTTACTGAAACTAATAATAATGACATTCAAAGATTAAAGAAAATCATAAACATCGAGATTCAAAGCGTAATTCTTTAGGTACGTGAACTTAACAAATATTACGTAAAATTGGTTGTACATTCAGAATTCCAAACAGGAATACATATCAAATCACATACTACAAAATCCATTTCTGAAATCAGAGTTTAATTTTCAAAATGAGACTACATCGGCCATATAATTATCATGTGACACTAACGAATTTATCACGCGGCAATAACAAATCAATCACGTGGTAAATAACCCGGTCATCCTCCGTAGAGGGAATTCAGAACCCAAAGGTAATTTTAGACGCCACAAAGGCGAGGTATAGGCACCACGAAGGCGAAATATAAGTGCCACGAAAGCGAAATACAGGCGCCACGAAGGCGAAATACAGGCGCCACGAAGGCGAGATATATGAGCCACACAGGCGAAATACAGGCGCCACGAAGGTGAAATACATGCGCCACATAGGCGAAATACAGGCGCCACACAGGCGAAATACAGGCACCACACAGGCGAGTTCAAACGCCGCACAGGCGAGTTCAAATGCCACACGGGCAAGTTCAGATGCCACACAAGCGAAGTTGACGTGCGTAAGCATACAACATAAATGACCCTTAGTCTCAAAACATATTATAGTTTTCATATTCGAAAACATCGAAATAAAATCATCTTATTTGAAAGATTATTTCAGAAGACATGTTTTTATTTCAAAAGCACAAATACAGAAAGCATAGTCTTGATCAGAAATATAATTTAGAAACATGCATGAAGATCATACTTCATGTCATTGTAAGCTTTCTTTATCAAGGTTCAAAAAGTAACTATTACCGTTTTAAATTATATCCCCTTACCTCGATCTATCGAAATCTCCGTGCTCGAGTGGTGACGCCTCTTAGTACCTCCCTTAATTCTTTTACGATTCTCCTACATCGAAATTTGTATTTCTTAGTATCTTATTTATTCGAATTACCTACGATGCGTCAAAATCGTAACCTTACTTACTTAAGGAAAATATACTTGAAATCATAAAAATGCGTACAGTTATTTTTAAAACTTGCATAAATTCTTTACCTCGGTGTCTGTCCGTTATTCTTAATTGCTTCGACTTAGCGAGTCGACAAGTTCGATCTACTCGAATTATTTCTGTCAAAGCTCCTTTCCCTTGGGTTTCCAAATCCTTTGTCTTTTCCACTATTCCAAATATATATATATATATATATATATATATATATATATATAATCCCTTCTCTTTTTTTTTTTGCTTTTCTCTCCGCTACTGTTCATTCATTCTTTTTTTTTTTCATCATTTTTGAATTTGCTTCTCCTTTCCCGCCTACTGTTATTATTTTTTTTTCTTCTCCTGTTCCACGCCGATCGCTGTTCATCGTCTTCCTCTATGTACCTCGGTCCTTCCCGACATCGCAACCTTCGGTACTCACCCTAATCATGTCTCTCTCGTCCTCCTCCCAACAACCGGCTCTGTTTCCAACCTTCCGTCGCGGGCTACTGTTGCCAAGGAGTCTCCCCTACCCTCCTCTATCTAGCTTCAGTTTTACTGCTTCAGATACCTCAAACAGTTCCCTCTATTCAACCTCGCTTCTGCACTTTGTTACTTACTCCAGCCTCGGTTCACTGTCTTCCTTGCTTCTGGTTTTCCTCTCGGTCTAGACTCGTCTCATGTGGCTCTTCTGCAACAGCCATAACTTTCCTCGCGGTAGTCCCCTGTTTCTGCGTTCCTTCCTACTGACTCCGATCACTGTACTGTCATCTCCATTACTTGCTATTTTCATTCCCTTATTATATATTTCTCCTTCAAGGAATTGTTTGTCCCCTTTATTCCCTGCCGAATGTCATCATCCGTACCATTCTTCTCACTTCATTTTCTGTAGCAGAGAGCCTCCTCGGTTTGTATGTTACTCTACCCCATTTTCTTTTTTTTTTTTTTTAACAACACCCTACTCCTTGCTGTCCCCTACCATTCCTATCGAATACCATCACCCTCAATAGTTCCTCTCTCAACTTTCCCAGCCAAAATGGACATCATTTTATACTATTCCACTTTATTTTCTCTGCCCACTGATGTATCCCGAAACCAACTGCTCAGTTGCCTTTTTGCTCCCACGCTTTCTGCTAACAATCTGCCAGTCCGCAGCAAGCATGCTGTACTCATTTTCCTTCTCCAGCTAACATTTTCAGGCTGGCAGTCCTTTACAACGTCCTTGGTCCATGCTTTTGTTCTTCGATATATATTTTTTTTATCCATCCTCAGCATTTCTCTTCTTCCTTCTCGGTTATTTGGACATGTCACTACCTAAATTACATCCTTTTACTTATTAATTACTCCTTGTCAGTTGCTTAGTTTCTCAAAATTTTTTTCTTTGGCTTCTTCTTGCTGTAGCCTCGATCTCCTATTTCTTTTCATGTCCATCAGTTCCTGACTAGCCTCGGTCAGGCTTTATTTTCTTTTGGTTTACTTGTCTTTGCTGAGCATTATTTTTCCCTTAAACAATTGATTGTTGTAACTAATGGGACAACACATTTTATTATCTCCCATTTCCTTTGTTGTTTGCTTTTATCTCTCGATTTTTCTTAAGCTTCAGTGTACTCTATATTACTTATGTCCGTTCCTTTCAGTTTATTGCTTCTGTTTTCTATACAGATATAAGATATGTGCACGTATATATTTTTGTCTCCCAGATTCCATTGCTACCAATAGACTTATGTACCATTTTATGGTATAATTTGTGTGTGTATATATATATATATATATATATATATGTATGTGTACATTTATTTCTATTTATATCCATGTATATACATATAATCAATTATATATGTGCATACTTATATGTTTTTTTTTTTTTTTGTACACTTATACCTATCTATACATAAGTCTTGAGGAGTAAATAAAATATTGTATACACATAGTATAAAAATAACATTATAAAAATAATGTTAGTCTTAATACTTATACCTAAATTAATCCTCCCATTTCCACACATTTAGCCTCAATTGTCTAAATTATTACTTATGGATAATTATAAAATACTTTGAAATTTTTTTTCGGTATTTACAAGCTACGGGTAAGTTGGTAAGCGGTTAAAATTGATCGATTTGATTTTTGAAAATTTTATTTAAATTATATTTGATCAAAAATTTACCCGAAATTAAATATAAAATTGTGCAGTTCGACGACAAATCACGTATGTGAGCCCGATCGAACTCCGATTTACACACCATCACATAATCTCGGGTAAGTAAAGCTCATTTACGAAAATTTATGTAATTATCGCGTATTAAAGATTTATTTTACGAGTTACGGATTTAATTCCGCATTTAGTGGATTATATTGGGATTTTTAATTAAATTGTCGTAAATGATATACGGCCTATTCAAAGAGTCTAGAAAAAGGCTCAATAAGTACTGATGGGCCTAGTGAGCCCAATAGGCCTTGATGAAAGAATTAATAAGTGGAAACATGCTTAAAATAGATTAAGGGTCATTAAGGTGTAATCGGGTCCAATAAGAGAAAAATTGGCCCAATTAGCTAAATTGACTGTAGTAAATATGAGAAAAATATTTATTGAGTTAAATTGACTTAATAAATAATTATATGCAGCTTTAAGATTAGATTAGGAGCAGGTCAGACTGGACGAACCTCTGACAGAGTGATTTAGCTACGTACTCAACGAGATTCGAGGTAAGGGATATAATTTAAATTAGCGTTAATGTTTCTCCATCCTTACCTACGATTTATGAATATGAATTGAATGAGATTTTGTGAAATGAATTTCCAATTGTCTTCAAACCGAAGCTAAAACCATTTCCCGAGTTTTCAGCATGTTTTCTATATATGAGATACATTTTTACAGCATACATGTTTATAAAAGTGATTTTTCACTTCTGAGACAAAAGCATAGTGTTTTCATGTGAGATTAGGGTTAAAGTCCCCATATGTTTTATGAACTATGTTTCCATTATACGGTTATGAGTCCTAAGAAATGACTATGATAACTATGCTTTCCATGTTTACACGGGCTAGAGTCCCGTAATGATTTATGAAAACCATGTTTTCTATGAGAAATGGATTAGAGTCCCGTAACGATTTTGAGAATCGGGTTAGAGTCCCATAATGGTTTTCAGTAAACGGGTATGAGGCCCGAAATGATTTTGATAAAATGGGTAAGAGGCCCAAAATGATTTTTGTGGGGTAAAAAGGCATGATATGACGATAGTAAGAGGATCTGAGGTCGATCTCACATACATAGGGTAGCGTATGGAGAGATCGAGGATCTACCTAGTCGATAGCCAGGAAACGGGTAGGCTCTGACTTGATATGAGAAATGTGCGTATAGTCCACACTTGGTGATGCACGTGAGTTTGTGCGTATAGTCCTCATTTAGTGGTGCACGAGAGATAGGGCAGCGTACGACCCTGATCCAGTCCTACGGCTCCCCTGTACAATGGCCATATGTACCTATGATGCACATCTTACGAGACCTGATGTATGATGTCCTTTTGGACTAGTATATGATTATGCCTGGCTCCACGATGAATTGACGAAATGATATATATATATATATATATATATTTTCGCACATTCCATGCTACCTGTTTTATGATTTGCTATTGAGTATAGATTTTCTATGATGAAATTTTAAAGGTAGCCATGAGTATGTTTTACGAATTATGCCTGTGATAGCATGATTTCACTCTTTAAAGTGACAGTGTGATATGATTCACACATTTTGAGCTTTTGAGATGCTTTATGTATGTTTACACTATACGCTATGATTTCAGCATGATACGTTTTACGAAAAAGATGTATAGGTGTAAACCGATGATTTTTAAGCATGTTTTTACTGCTTTTATGAAATGTAAGTATCTCTACTCCACTGCATATGTATGCTGATTTGTAAAATCATGAGTTTTACCATGTTTTGAGTATGTAAAGCTATTTTAAATGTATCTCTTACTGAGTCTGAAAAACTCACCCCCTCCTCTCCATCTCCTAGATTATCTATAGCGAGTCTACTGCACATACGAGACTATGGTCGTTGACAAGATAGTCTGACCTTTCATCAGATACTTTCATAGCCTTGAGGTACAGTCTTACTTGTATTCCAGACATGTGATACAGAATAGACACTATTGTATATAATAGTCGGGATGTAATAGTTGTAAATGATTATATATAAATACAGAGTTTTAATTACACAGAATGTATGTGATGTAATGAGATCCTGAACATGAAAAAGGTTTTAAATCTAGACATGGGACAGGAAAACAACTTAGTTAATGGATAAAAAGTTTAAATTAGCCCCATTTTTTCGCGCTTACGGGGCGTGACAACTTTACTTGGTATCAGAGAAAATGTTGTGTAGTACTGTCGTGTCTAATAATAAGAGTGCAGTACATCCCAATATGTCTATGCATGTCTGGTAATAAAGTAAGCTTACCTGTCAAAGTATGACTTAATTTATGGATTATGTGCAAATAGTAGATCATCATGAGTGGTAGACGGGGCCGTTCACAGAGACGAGCTCAACCCGCTCCACTATCTCCCCCTCAACCCGAGAGCCCTACTGATAGAATAAGGAGGCTCAAGGAGATAGTACAAGGTAGGAGGGAAAGACTTACAGCCCTTACCACTATGTTTACCTAGAAGTTTGGGGTATGTACACCTGGTACGGAGATAGCTACTCCTACGCCTAATCCTCCTCCCCCACCAGTTCCTCCAATAGCCCTAGCCCTCAGCCAGTATTTCCCTAGCATAGGGATGACAGAGAGACTAAGAGGGTGCGAGATTTCTTAGGTATGCATCCTCCGGAGTTCATAGGGCTTAAGGACCCGATTAATGCTGAGGAGTGGATCGTAGATATTGAGGCGGTATTTTAGTTTTTGGGGTGTACTGATAGGGAGAGAGTGACTATGACGGATTAAATGATGAAGGGACATGCTAAAATCTGGTGGAGATCGACACAGACTGCATTAGCCGGGGATCCCTCAGAGATCACATGGAATGCTTTCTTAGTCGCATTCTGAGAGCAGTATGCACCGCTTGCAGCTCGAAAGAAGATGCAGGCAGAGTGTTTAGATTTGTGACAGGGAAGTTCTACAGTAGACAATTATGATAACAGATTTATAACCCTGATGAGATATGATCTAGAGACAGTTAGAGATCCCGAGTGCCGAACAGAGAGATTTCTAGCAGGATTGAGATATGGGATCAAAGATAGGCTGTTGGGTCAGAATATCGTAGATTTCAGAGATGCTCTGAGGCGAGCCTAGGAGATAGATAGGAGGTCAGCCCAAGAGACAGAGGGCAGAAGGACCTCAAATAGGGGCTGGTAAGCCCAAGACCCTGGTTGGTGTCGCATGTATGATTAGAGGCCCTGAGATAAGAGTGCCACGGTGCAGGACAGGCGGCAATATTCACACTGGACTTTACCGCACATGTACATTTACTTGCAATAGATGCGATGAAGCAGGACACCTGATGAGAGAGTGTCCACTTATGAGATCTTAGGAACCTCGTGAGGCACCTAGATAGACAGAGAGATTGGTACAGGCTCCAAAGAGGAGAGCCACAGCCGCAGACAAGGGCAAGAAGCCTGTCTCCCAGGGCCGAGTGTACGCCTAAGACCAAGAGACAACAGATACATCTTTCGATGCTCTCTGAGGTACTCTCCTTATCTGTAATCATGAAGCACATGTACTGTTTGACCCAGGTTCCACACACTCGTTTGTGTCACCATAATTTGCATGTAAGTTTCATAGGAAACCTGGAGTCACTAGATTACATGTTGCACATAAGTACACCTATGCACGAGATACAAAAAATAGATATGATATGTAAAGCTTATGATATCATGGTAGGAGATAAGAAGTTGTTAGCAGATCTAGTATTGTTGAATATGTAAGACTTTGATATAATATTAGGTAAGGATTGGTTAGCTACCAATCGTGTAAGTTTAGACTGCTACACTAAGACCTTAACTTCCCCCTTACCAAAAAAGTTCAGTGTATGTTTGGTTAGAAAGTAATAAAAGTTCATAGTGTTAAAGTTATGAAATGATATGAAGTTTATGTATGAGATTGTCGTATGATGTTTGATTGTGTGAAGGATACATTGCCTTTATTTCTGATGAGAGTCGAAACCACTAAGTATATAGGATGTTTCGGTGGTATGTGAGTTTCCCGAGGTATTCCCAAAGGACTTACCTGGGTTACCACCCGAGAGAGAGGTTGAATTTACCATCGAGCTAGTACCAGATACTCAACCCATCTCCAAGTCACCTTATCGAATGACACTGGTAGAGTTGGAAGAATTAAAGAGGCAATTGCAAGAATTGCTCGATAAGGGGTTTATAAGGCCTAGTATGTCACCATGGGGTGCACCAGTACTATTTATCAGAAAAAAGGATGGTAGTTTCCATCTATGTATAGATTACAAGCTTTTAAATAAAGCAACAATTAAGAATAAGTATCCACTGCCAAGGATAGACGACTTATTTGACCAGCTGAGAGGGGCTTCAGTGTTTTCAAGGATAGACTTGAGATCGGGTTATCATCAGTTAAAGATTAAGGAAGCTGATGTACCGAAGACAGTATTTTGAACCCGATACGAGCACTACAAGTTTTTGGTGATGCCCTTTTGGATTGACTAATGCCCCAGCTGCATTCATGAGTTTTATGAACGATATCTTCCAAGAATACTTAGATAGATTGGTGATAGTATTCATCGATGACATCCTGATTTATTCTAGATCCCGGGAAGAGCACGAACAACATTTGAGGATTGTGCTCTAGACTCTCTATGAGAAGAAGCTATATGGTAAGTTTAGTAATTGTGCTTTCTGGCTAGATCAGATTGCATTCCTTAGACATATGATATCTAAGGACGGGGTGTTAGTAGATTCGTCCAAGGTAGATGTAGTATTGAGATGGGAAAGATCGAGGATAGTCACAGAGGTCAGAAGCTTCTTGGGATTGGCAGGGTATTATCGACTGATTGTCGAAGGGTTTTCATAGATAGCAGCTCAATTAACGAGACTGACCCATAAAGAGGTTCAGTTTATATGGTCTGAGTATTGTAAGCAGAGCTTTTAAGAGCTCAAACGTCGGTTGACTACGGCACCAGTCTTGACCATTCTGAATGGTTCTGGGGGATTTGTGGTATACAATGATGCTTCCCACCAAGGTCTCAGCTGTGTGCTTATGTAGCATAGTAGAGTGGTAGCTTATGGATCCCGTCAACTAAAGGATCATGAGCGTAATTATCCCACTCACGACTTAGAGTTAGCTACAGTAGTGTTTGGTCTCAAGATATGACGGCATTACTTGTATGGAGAAAGATTTCAGATCTTCACTGACCATAAAAGTCTCAAGTACTTGTTTAATCAGAAGAAGCTGAATATGAGACGGAGGAGATGGATAAAGCTCCTCAAGGTTTATGACTACGAGATTTTATACCATCCTGGTAAGGCGAACGTGGTAGCCGACTCCCTGAGCTGAAAGGGTATGATGTCTTACATGATGATTAGAGAGTGGGACTTATTGGGATAATTCGTCGAACTCAGGATTAGTATGGATGAGATTGAGCATGGATACATGGCTAGCCTACAGATTGAATCCAGTATACTAGACTAGATTAGAACTGGATAGCGAAACGATCAGAGGTTACTGGATATGGCTAGCCAGGCAGAGGAAAGATCACAGTATGAGTTTACAGTTAGTGATGATGGATTACTGAGGTACCAAGGCCATATCTGTGTGCCACATGATGACACCTTGAGACAGAGCATTCTAAAGGAGTCCCATTGTTCTAGATTCACCATGCACCTAGGCAGTACCAAGATGTACCAAGATCTTTAGAAGGTGTATTGGTGGATTAGGATGAAGAGAGATGTAGCAGACTTTGTTGGTAGATGTCTAGTTTGCCAGCAGATTAAGGCTAAGCACCAATGACCTGTCGGATTATTGAGGTCATTACTGATACCTACATGGAAATGGGAGCACATTATGATGGATTTCATTTTGGGATTACCAAGGACCGAGAGGGGTCATGACGTAATTTGGGTAATTGTAGATAGACTGACAAAGAACGCTCACTTCTTAGCCATCAAGAGCACATGTTCACTAGATAAACTAGCCGATCTATATGTTAGGGAGATAGCACAACTGTATGGGACACACGTGAGCATCACATCTGACAGAGACCCTTGCTTCACTACTAGATTTTGAACAAGATTTCAGGAAGCTATGGGGTCTCAATTGAACATAAGCATAACCTATCATCCTCAGACAGATGGTCAGTCCGAGCGGACTATACAGACCTTAGAGGACATGTTAAGGGTGTATGCTTTGGATTTTAAGGGCTCATGGGACGAGCACTTGCCTCTTGCAGAAATTGCTTACAATAACAGCTATCATTAGAATGACTCCATATGAGGCTCTATATGGTAGGAGGTGTAGATCCCGATTTCTTAGGAAGAAGTGGGCGACAGGAAGATCCTTGCTCCCGATTTAGAGGAACAGGCAGCTAAGGGTGTTCAGCTTATATGTGATAGATTGAGGACTGCACAGAAAAGTTAATCCGATGTGCGTAAACGTCCTCTTGAATTTCATGTTAGGGACTCCTATTTGTTAAGGTGTCATCGATGAAATGTATTGTACGTTTCAGGAAAAGAGGAAAAGCTGAGTCCTAGCTTTATTAGTCCATTCAAAATTTTAGGTAAAGTGAGAGATGTGGCATATTGGCTTGCACGACCTTCTCAGTTATCGAGTATACATGATGTCTTCCACGTGTCGATGTTAAGGAAGTATCATCCGGACCCTTCTCATGTCATCGAGTATGAGCCACTAGAGATACATGAGGAAATGAGTTATGTTGAGCAGTCGATCCGACTTCTCGACAGAAATGAGAAAGTGCTAAGGTCTAAGACTATACCACTAGTGAAGGTTCTTTGGCGACATCACAAGACAGAGGAAGCTACTTGGGAGCTAGAGAGCCAAATAAGGGAGAAGTACCCTCACATGGTTGATGGACCAACTTGAATTCAGAGGACTGAATTCTTAAAAGGTGGGGAGAAATGTGAAACCCAAATTTTTCCCTCTATGTTCACCATTTAGAATCATAAGACGGATGAATTGAACATATGAATGTGAATGATGTAGTGGAGGTATGAAAATACGGAATAGGATAAATGAGGAGCAGTAATTTAAATTAAACGGACTTAAATCGTTGGACGAAAGATAGGAGTTTAAAATGAGCAAAGATACTGGATCCAAGAAGGGAAGTCGGTTTGATTTGGTCCAGAATACGTGCAAGGGTAAAAAGGTTAAAAGACCTAAAATCCAGTATAAATTCAATGAGAAAATTTCGTTATAAATATGGATTTAGGAAATCTTGATCATTAAAAGAGAAACTATTGAATTCCGAGTCCAATTGGTCAAGATATGAAAATATTATGATAAATCGTAATTTTCGCCCGAGACATTATACCGAAAATATGGAAAAAAATTATACCAAAAAAATAAAATAAGACTGATAAATTCATTAAATAGATTTAAGGAATAAAATATGATTTTTTTAGATATTTTGGGTATTTTATTATATTTTATTTGATTAAAATAAAATATAATATAATTATGAAAAAAAAGAAACAGAAACAGAATCGTGAAATCGCGATTCTGCAAAGGAGAAGGAAACAGAAAACGCGCGAGGGAGCCAAGCCTTCCCCCTGCCTCACCAAACGAAGGCCACTAGAGAACTGACCAGGCGAGACAGTCAAGCCACCCGAGCTCACTGGCACCAACAACTAAGGAGAAACGACGACCGCCCGAGAGAGAGAGGAATGGAGACCGAGAGAGAAGAAGCGAGAACAAGAGAGAAAGAGAAGGAACGGAGGCGGACAGAGGCCGGAGGAAGGGAAAGGGCCTCGCCACAGGCCAGGAGGAGGGTGGATTCACCACCGTCGGCGACAAAAAGGGCCAAAAATGAGGAAAAGGAGAGGCACCACCGACACTGAAGAGAGAAGAGGTTGGACCGGCCACTTTTTAGCCAGTCCTAGCGAAACACTGTCACGACCCTCAACTTACCAAAATACGTACAAATTTTTCGCATTTTCATGCATCAATCCTTAATCATCCTTCCTCGATCGTGAACAACCACGCGCTTAACAGTTGGGCTGTGTGTCGACGTCTAACCCACTCCACCATACCAATTCAATTGAAACATTATTTATGAGTAAACACTTGTGTAAATGTATATATATCAGAGTTGTTACATGTGTTTACATTGTTTTACATCCCCAGTAGTTACATACAAAATGCTACTGTGCTATGTCTAGTTTAGATACAAAATAATCCAAGTGTGTATACCTTTAGCGATGGGATGCAGCGGATTACCAAAAAGGGAATGCCTCCAGTCACGCTCAATCTATACTCAAATCTCTGTAGAGAGGGGAAAATAAGGGGGGTGAGCAAACCACACGCTCAGTAAGGCAATCATGCGAACAGGTAGATACTGTACTATCTACGTGATCGTGATGCCATGCTCAAAAGCATTTTATTCATTGTTTATCTCAAAACATGAGTGTATGATTTTGTTAATGGTATGTAAAGCATTCATGCTATTAAAATTCAGTGCACATTTCAACTCAAAGCATGGTATAAATCATCATGCATAATTCACAATAAAAGCATGGCATTAAACATCATGCATTTTCACAATAAGGCATGGCATTAAACATCATGCATTCGTGCACTTTAAAAACCATTAACAAATCAATTCAACGTCAGGTCCCAGCCCATCCCTCGGGCTTTCCTGACCACAAACACTTCAAACATGGATTTATTCTCAAATAGCATTATACATGTGAGATAGGCAGTTTTCAACAATAGGTAATAACCTCAAGGTCTATGTACATAACCTGTGATACCGGCTACATGGATCAGGTGTGCGGGATATCACCACCATCTGCTTCCACACGGGAGGTGGGTCAAATCCTACCCGCCGGTCCATAGCAGATCTCGTCCGAAGACGGCACATCACATCACAACACGGTACAATGTACTCCATGCTACATGCACGGTACAACGTACTCCGTGGACCCCCAGCCTTATCCCTCGTTCGGGCTCATCAGCTGTTCCTCCAACCCTTATCCCTCGTTTGGGCTCATCAGGCGGATCTCCAACCCTTATCCCTCGTTCGGGCTCATCAGGTTGTTTTAACATGCCATGTCTCAAAACAATGCACGTGTGAGCCTATTTAATCGATGTGACACCAAGTCTACTCGAAGCTCCAAACACGGCAACATGCAAGATGGGCATCCAGTGCGAGACAAACTCAAAGCACAATGCCAAAACAATATGAAATCCATGTGAAAACTAGTGCCTCTTGCACTCTTCCATACTCACGAAATCATGTAGGTGGCTCAAAACTTGCAAAATGTGGTTGTCAAAACCAAAACATACTCATTTCTTTTGCAAATTATTTCAATGTTAGCCAACCTACCAATCATTTGCTAAAAAGCAATAAAACATGATTTTCAAAGCAATATGCTTTTGTTTTCATGCACATTTCTCAAACTCCCAACTTTTACCCTTCAATCACCCAACAACAACATTTCCTAATCTCATGCATTCTAGCAAAACATTTATGCGCCCAAATTGCGCACAATATCTCTAAGAGTCCACACAATTCCCTTACCTCGATTTACTTGGTGTGACTCTTTTCTCTTAGCTCCTCACGCTCTTGGGTCAACTCGCCTCGGCGTATCCTCGAAAGCTGCGATTCATTCATTAAATCGATTGAGTTAACGTATTTAACCCATAATTGACCTCACTAGTCAACATTATTTACTTATGCATTTTACAAATGCCTTAACCCTCATTTTACCTCTTCTAGGTAAATCTCCAATTTATCCACTAACCACATCTTAAAATCATACCACAACACTATAAATAACTTTTACATATCTCATTCATCATTAATCTCCATACATTCCACTTTCTCACTCTAGACCATTTCTAGGTCAAAATCATTCCAATGTATTTAGATAGTTTCTAACCATCCATACTCATGCCAAACATCTCCAAAATCAATTAAATAAACAATGTACCATAGTTGGAGTGTTAGAATCTTACCAAATTTGATTTCTCTTCTTGCTCCAATGGCAATGCCCTTAAATCCTTCAATATCAACAATGGGAAATTGCTTTCAAACTATGTTGTTCTTCTCTTTGATAGGAACAACTTTGTCTCTAATGGTCTCTCTTCAAACCTCACTGAAAATGGCTGATTTTTGAGAGAGAATGTTAGGTTTTTGGGTTGAAAGTGAAAGGTTTGTGTTTTTCCCGAAATTTTCTGATTTCCAGCACTCCTTATATAGAAATAACTTGAGGAGATCGATCTGGTCCAAGAGGAGATCGATCTGGTCCCTTAAAATCTCTCTTTTTCACGGCATTTTTAAGCCTGAGATCGATCTGTCAAAGCATGAGATCGATCTGTCGAGGCATGAGATCGATCTGTCGAAGCATGAGATCGATCTGCTCCCAAACAGAGAGCTAAGGAGATCGATCTGGTCCATTGGAGATCGATCTGTTCTATTCTTTCGCCCAAATAAGAGCATTCTGGCTCTTCCAGATCGATCTCTCATCCCATGAGATCGATCTGCCCTTCAAAATTTCCAGATTTTCTGCAGTTCCTCTGCAACAACACTTACCAAACATCCTTAATTTGCTACCATGATCATTTCCTCATTCATTCATCTTTGAGACTTGAAAGTGGCATCCATCCTCACTTCATACACATTAAAACTTGTGTAGGATCTTTGTGTGACCAATGGTATTTAATATAAACAAAAATGGAAGTGCACATCTTATGCAATTCTACTTCCATTTTATCAAACTATTCATAATCCACTCTACACACATTCTCCACATGTTTAAGTCCATTTCTACACATTCATACATAATGAAACTTGTATGTACGATTACCACTCTCATTACAAGTGTGTACATTACTTATGGACTTACATCACATATACTTCACTTATGAATTTATAGTACAACTCTATTTACACTTCTATGTACATATATACCCTTATACATATACGGGGTCTCACATTCTCCCCCACTTAGAAAATTTGGTCCTCCAAATTGGAACCAATTATTCTGTGAACAACTCGGGATACCTCTCCCGCATCAAACTCTCCAATTCCCATGTGGCTTCTTCCACAGTGTGATGTTGCCAAAGTATCTTCACCAAGGGAATTGTCTTTGTCCTCAGCACTTTCTCTTTTCTGTCCAATACCCGAACTGGCTTCTCAACATAGGTCATACCCTCATTGAGCTCCAAAGGCTCATATCTTATCACATGTGCCGGGTCCGGGTGATACTTCCTCAACATGGATACGTGGAAGACGTTATGCACACTTGCCAACTCTGGTGGCAATGCCAACCTATACGCCTTGTCTCCCACCTTATCAAGTATCTCAAATGGCCCGATATATCGAGGGCTCAACTTTCCCTTCTTCCCAAATCTCATAATTCCCTTCGAAGGGGAAACTTTCAAAAACACTGACTCACCCACCTCAAACTCTAGTGGTCTCCGTCTCTTGTCAGCATAACTCTTTTGCCTGCTCTGAGCTGTCCGTAACCTCTCACATATCAATTGGACATCCTCAGAGGCTTGTCTAACCAAGTCGGGAGCAAAGATCTGTCTGTCACCAACCTCTTCCCATCCAATAGGGGAACGGCATCTACGCCCATACAATGCCTCATATGGTGCCATCCCGATACTCGCATGAAAACTGTTATTATACGCGAACTCTGCGAGTGGCAAATGGTCATCCCAGGAGCCTCCAAAATCCAATGCACACGCTCTCAACATGTCCTCCAGGGTCTGTATAGTCCTCTCTGACTGACCATCTGTCTGAGGATGAAACGCGGTGCTAAAATTCAACTGGGTCCCCATCGCTTCCTGAAAATGTTCCCAAAAGTGGGAAGTGAAGCGGGCATCCCTATCAGAAACAATGCTCACTGGAATTCCATGTAGCCTCACTATCTCGCGCACATATAGGTTCGCTAACTGGCTCAGAGTATCGGTAGCTCTCATAGCTAGAAAATGGGCTGATTTCGTCAACCGATCCACAATCACCCATATGGCATCATGACCTCTCCGGGTCCTCGGCAATCCCATCACAAAATCCATGGTGACATGCTCCCACTTCCATGTCGGAATCGGTAGAGGCTGCAATAACCCTGCAGGCTTCTGATGCTCTACCTTCACCTGCTGACAAACGAGACACTTAGCAACATATTCAGCAATGTGCTTTTTCATTCCCGACCACCAATAAACCTTTCGAAGGTTTTGATACATTTTGGTACCCCCTGGATGTATCGTATACTTCGATGAGTGAGCCTCTGTCAGGATCAACCTTCTGATCTCTGCGTCATCAGGAACACATATCCTACCTCTGAACCTCAACAATCCATCCGAACTCAACCCAAAGTCCGTCTCTATACCCCTCTGTATCTGCCCGACAATATCACTACACTGCTGATCAACTCGCTGAGCCTGTCGGATTCGATCTACCAGATCCGGTTCCAACTGTAGGCTAGCTATCATAAATCCACTATCAGCGTCAGGCGGGGTCATATCCAAACTGAGGTTCGTGAACTGTTCCAACAGCTCGTGTTCCCTGATCATCATGAATGATACCATCCCGAGATGCTTCCTACTCAATGCATCAGCAACCACATTTGCTTTACCCGGGTGGTATAGGATTTCACAGTCATAATCCTTTAACAACTCGAGCCATCTCCTCTGTCTCATGTTCAACTCTTTCTGTGAGAACAGGTACTTAAGGCTCTTATGATCTGTATAAATCTGAAATCTCTCACCATAGAGGTAGTGGCGCCACATCTTCAGCGCAAACACCACCGCTGCCAACTCCAAGTCATGGGTCGGGTAGTTCCTCTCATGATCCTTTAACTGTCTTGATCCATAGGCTACTACCTTCCCATCCTGCATCAATACACAGCCCAGTCCTAGGTGTGAAGCATCTGCATACACCGAGAAACCTCCTGAGCTGGTAGGAATGGTGAGTATTGGAGCTGTAGTTAATCTCCTTTTCAGCTCCTCAAAACTTTCTTCACACTTCTCGTCCCACACAAACTCCACATTTTTCCTTGTGAGACGTGTCAAAGGAGCAGCTAACCTCGAAAATCCCTCTACAAACCTTCGGTAATACCCAGCTAAACCCAGGAAACTTCTGATCTCTGTCACTGTTTGGGGTCTCTGCCACTGAACTACGGCCTCAATCTTAGATGGATCCACTGATACTCCATCCTTTGATACTATGTGGCCCAGAAAAGAGATCTGTTCCAACCAAAAGTCGCACTTACTGAGTTTAGCGTACAACTTCTTCTCTCGGAGGGTTTGTAGCACTATCCTTAAATGCCTTTCATGTTCTTCTCTAGACCTTGAATACACCAGTATATCATCAATAAACACAATAACAAATCGATCCAAGTACTGGTGGAATACCTAATTCATCAAAGACATAAAAGCTGCGGGAGCATTCGTCAACCCGAATGGCATAACCATGAACTCATAATGTCCATACCGGGTGCGAAAAGCTGTCTTGGGTACATCTCCACCTCGTATCTTCAACTGATGGTACCCTGATCTCAGATCTATCTTGGAAAAGACCTACGCTCCCTTAAGCTGATCCAACAAATCATCGATGCGTGGGAGGGGATACTTATTCTTGATGGTGGCCTTATTCAACAACCGGTAGTCTATACACAGTCGGAGGCTTCCATCCTTCTTCCTTACAAATAGAACCGGTGCTCCCCAAGGTGAGACGCTCGGCCTGATGAACCCCTTCTCCAGCAACTCTTGTAATTGTTTCCTTAACTCCTCTAACTCAACTTGAGCCATTCTGTATAGTGGCTTGGACATCGGCTCTGTACCAGGTGCCAAATCTATACCAAACTCCATCTCCCTATCTGGAGGTAATCCTGGTAACTCATCCGGAAAGACATCTGGAAATTCCCTAACCACTGGTATGTCTTCCAATTCCGGACGTGCCTTATCCATCTCAATCACAAAAGCGATGAATCCTTCACATTATTCTTTCCACCATTAGTATCATAAATCATCACATCACATACATAAATGAAATCAAATTTATCTTTCGTACATCATGTATCAAGATTATACTCATCACTCTTATAAAAATCATGTTCTTTAATTTCATTTCACAAAATTAACTACAAGATTGTCTATCTTTGGAAACATCAAGGTTTTAGCATGACAATCTATAACAGCATGATTGGCAGCCAACCAATCCATTCCTAGGATAACATCAAAATCACTCATATTTAATAAAATTAAATCGGCTGCCATCTCTTTACCTCCTATCTTCATTTTACAATCCCTATATATATGCTCAGTCAACTGACTATCATTCATAGGGGTAGATATCAACAGCATCTTATCAAGCAGCGTGGGTTTTACATGCTTCAACAATTTACATGCAAAGGATGGCGAAGTAAAGGAATGCGTGGCACCAGGATCAAACAGTACATAAGCTTCTAAATCAAAGATTTAGATGGTACCTTTTACCACATCTGATGACTGATCTGCAGTATCCTGATCCAGTGCGTGCACTCGTCCTCTGCTTACACCCACTACTTGCTTCCCCTTTTCCTCAGCTGTAGCCCTCCTCCTCGGAGCAGCAGTACCAACTGGAGCTCTCTCTGGTTCCTTGCCCTTCTGTGGGGCTCTCTCTATCATCTCTGGGCAATCTCTGATTACGTGCCCTAGCTTCCCACATCTGAAGCATACAACCTGAGGTCCGTAACATGGTCGAGTACCATGGTACCTACCACACTTGCCACACTGGTCTGTAGTAGGCCGTGGTCCTCCAATCACGATTCCCTTAGCTGGAGCAATGGCCGGATACATAGGGGTATCAACTGTCCTCTCTCGGATCTCATCAATTCTTGGCCTCTTTCCAGAGAATCTCTTACTTCCTTTATAGCTGAAGCCTCTTTCCATCATCGGTCTCTTCTTATCTCTGTCCCTCATCTTACCAACCTTTCCAAATTCCGAGGCGATTCTATCAACATCTTGTTCACATAATTGCGCCCTGCGCACTGCCTCTTCATAGGTCGGTATATCCAAGGGAACCAATTTAGACCTGATGGTTGGTCTCAATCCATCCACAAACTTCTGGATCTTCTCGACCTCATTACTCATCGTGTTGGGATCATATCTGCCCAGGGATATAAAAGCAGTCTCATACTCATCCACAGTCCTGCTCCCTTGGGTCAGTCCCAAAAATGCCATCTTCAGCTTCCGCTGGGCGGTATCCGGGACATACTGTCTCCGGAAGGCCTCTAGAAACACATCCCAGCTGATCTCAGTATGCCGGGCTCTCAAAATAGGCCTGGTGGATTTCCACCAATGTTCTGCTGATCCCTTCAGCATGAAAGCGGCAAATGCTACCATCTCGGTAGTAGTGCACTCAAAGAACCCATATAATTTCTCGATCTCATTGATCCAATCCTCAGCCGCTACTGGGTCCTTTACTCCACTGAAAGACGGCGGTCCAAACTTCTGGAACTGCCGCAGTCTATCCAAATCACATCCATATCCCCAACCTCTACTGCCTGGCATAGCAATCGGCGTAGGCACATCCTGTGGGGGTGGGGTATCTGTCGTCTGAGGTCCTTGGGCTTGCCTCGCCCGTGCCTCGGGAGCTGCTGCCTGCTCGGCATCACCCTGTGTAGCGGGACTCTGTCTACCGCCAACTCCAGGTAAAGATTGAGTGACCAATTCCAAAATCATCTCAATGCTCCGCTCAATCCTCGCGAAGCGAGCCTCAGTACTCTCGGGCCTCTCCTCTGGACCCTGTGGAGCGTGCTCAACGTCGACCTCCACCTCAACATCCCCCTGAGCCTCGTGTGTTTCTGGCTCAACACGACCCCCAGGCCTACCTCTACGGCCTCGAGCCTGTACTCTCATCCCTCTACCGCGACTGGTATTAGGCATACTTACTCAGTTCCCTACATTCACAACCAATTACTTAGTCAACCCATCGACATACACTATTTGTATCTAAACAAGCACAGTAACTTGGGGATGTAATTTTTTTCACTTATTAAGTATTTTAGACACGACACACGTCAGACCAACTCGAGCTCTGATACCAACTTCTGTCACGACCCTCAACTTACCAAAATACGTACAAATTTTTCGCATTTTCATGCATCAATCCTTAATCATCCTTCCTCGATCGTGAACAACCACGCGCTTAACAGTTGGGCTGTGTGTCGACGTCTAACCCACTCCACCATACCAATTCAATTGAAACATTATTTATGAGTAAACACTTGTGTAAATGTATATATATCAGAGTTGTTACATGTGTTTACATTGTTTTACATCCCCAGTAGTTACATACAAAATGCTACTGTGCTATGTCTAGTTTAGATACAAAATAATCCAAGTGTGTATACCTTTAGCGATGGGATGCAGCGGATTACCAAAAAGGGAATGCCTCCAGTCACGCTCAATCTATACTCAAATCTCTGTAGAGAGGGGAAAATAAGGGGGGTGAGCAAACCACACGCTCAGTAAGGCAATCATGCGAACAGGTAGATACTGTACTATCTACGTGATCGTGATGCCATGCTCAAAAGCATTTTATTCATTATTTATCTCAAAACATGAGTGTATGATTTTGTTAATGGTATGTAAAGCATTCATGCTATTAAAATTCAGTGCACATTTCAACTCAAAGCATGGTATAAATCATCATGCATAATTCACAATAAAAGCATGGCATTAAACATCATGCATTTTCACAATAAGGCATGGCATTAAACATCATGCATTCGTGCACTTTAAAAACCATTAACAAATCAATTCAACGTCAGGTCCCAGCCCATCCCTCGGGCTTTCCTGACCACAAACACTTCAAACATGGATTTATTCTCAAATAGCATTATACATGTGAGATAGGCAGTTTTCAACAATAGGTAATAACCTCAAGGTCTATGTACATAACCTGTGATACCGGCTACACGGATCAGGTGTGCGGGATATCACCACCATCTGCTTCCACACGGGAGGTGGGTCAAATCCTACCCGCCGGTCCATAGCAGATCTCGTCCGAAGACGGTACATCACATCACAACACGGTACAATGTACTCCATGCTACATGCACGGTACAACGTACTCCGTGGACCCCCAGCCTTATCCCTCGTTCGGGCTCATCAGCTGTTCCTCCAACCCTTATCCCTCGTTCGGGCTCATCAGGCGGATCTCCAACCCTTATCCCTCGTTCGGGCTCATCAGGTTGTTTTAACATGCCATGTCTCAAAACAATGCACGTGTGAGCCTATTTAATCGATGTGACACCAAGTCTACTCGAAGCTCCAAACACGGCAACATGCAAGATGGGCATCCAGTGCGAGACAAACTCAAAGCACAATGCCAAAACAATATGAAATCCATGTGAAAACTAGTGCCTCTTGCACTCTTCCATACTCACGAAATCATGTAGGTGGCTCAAAACTTGCAAAATGTGGTTGTCAAAACCAAAACATACTCATTTCTTTTGTAAATCATTTCAATGTTAGCCAACCTACCAATCATTTGCTAAAAAGCAATAAAACATGATTTTCAAAGCAATATGCTTTTGTTTTCATGCACATTTCTCAAACTCCCAACTTTTACCCTTCAATCACCCAAAAACAACATTTCCTAATCTCATGCATTCTAGCAAAACATTTATGCGCCCAAATTGCACACAATATCTCTAAGAGTCCACACAATTCCCTTACCTCGATTTACTTGGTGTGACTCCTTTCTCTTAGCTCCTCACGCTCTTGGGTCAACTCGCCTCGGCGTATCCTCGAAAGCTGCGATTCATTCATTAAATCGATTGAGTTAACGTATTTAACCCATAATTGACCTCACTAGTCAACATTATTTACTTATGCATTTTACAAATGCCTTAACCCTCATTTTACCTCTTCTAGGTAAATCTCCCAATTTATCCACTAACCACATCTTAAAATCATACCACAACACTATAAATAACTTTTACATATCTCATTCATCATTAATCTCCATACATTCCACTTTCTCACTCTAGACCATTTCTAGGTCAAAATCATTCCAATGTATTTAGATAGTTTCTAACCATCCATACTCATGCCAAACATCTCCAAAATCAATTAAATAAACAATGTACCATAGTTGGAGTGTTAGAATCTTACCAAATTTGATTTCTCTTCTTGCTCCAATGGCAATGCCCTTAAATCCTTCAATATCAACAATGGGAAATTGCTTTCAAACTATGTTGTTCTTCTCTTTGATAGGAACAACTTTGTCTCTAATGGTCTCTCTTCAAACCTCACTGAAAATGGCTGATTTTTGAGAGAGAATGTTAGGTTTTTGGGTTGAAAGTGAAAGGTTTGTGTTTTTCCCTAAATTTTCTGATTTCCAGCACTCCTTATATAGAAATAACTTGAGGAGATCGATCTGGTCTAAGAGGAGATCGATCTGGTCCCTTAAAATCCCTCTTTTTCACGGCATTTTTAAGCCTGAGATCGATCTGTCGAAGCATGAGATCGATCTGTCGAGGCATGAGATCGATCTGTCGAAGCATGAGATCGATCTGCTCCCAAACAGAGAGCTAAGGAGATCGATCTGGTCCATTGGAGATCGATCTGTTCTATTCTTTCGCCCAAATAAGAGCATTCTGGCTCTTCCAGATCGATCTCTCATCCCATGAGATCGATCTGCCCTTCAAAATTTCCAGATTTTCTACAGTTCCTCTGCAACAACACTTACCAAACATCCTTAATTTGCTACCATGATCATTTCCTCATTCATTCATCTTTGAGACTTGAAAGTGGCATCCATCCTCACTTCATACACATTAAAACTTGTGTAGGATCTTTGTGTGACCAATGGTATTTAATATAAACAAAAATGGAAGTGCACATCTTATGCAATTCTACTTCCATTTTATCAAACTATTCATAATCCACTCTACACACATTCTCCACATGTTTAAGTCCATTTCTACACATTCATACATAATGAAACTTGTATGTACGATTACCACTCTCATTACAAGTGTGTACATTACTTATGGACTTACATCACATATACTTCACTTATGAATTTATAGTACAACTCTATTTACACTTCTATGTACATATATACCCTTATACATATACGGGGTCTCACAAACACACACCATATCCTTGCACCGGACAACTCCGCAGACCTGCTAGAGATGGAAGCTGATGAAGAACCAGTCGACGAAGCTCCGAACGGTGAAGGAGAAAATTGAACCGGGTTGAACTAGATCGAACCGGCTCAGCCAAAAAAAAGGAAAAAAAGAGAAAAGAAAAGAAAAATTGGGGAAAAATTTTGGTGATACAGTCGAGCTACGAGTAAGTCGTTAAGTGGTTAAAATTGACCTATTTGATTTTCGAGAAATTTATTTAAATTATATTTGATCGAAAATTTACCCGAAATTAAATATAAAATTGTGCAGTTCGACGATAAATCGCGTATGTGAGCCCGATCGAACTCTGATTTACTCGCCATTGCATAATCTCGGGTAAGTAAAGCTCATTTACGATAATTTATGTAATTATCGCGTATTAAAGATTTATTTTACGAGTTACGGATTTAATTCCGCATTTAGTGGATTATATTAGGATTTTTAATTAAATTGTCGTAAATGATATACAGGCTATTCAAAGAGTCTAGAAAAATGCTCAATAAGTACTGATGGGCCTAGTGAGCCCAATAGGCCTTGATGAAAGAATTAATAAGTGGAAATGGGCTTAAAACAGATTAAGGGTCATTAAGGTGCAATCGGGTCCAATAAGAGAAAAATTGGCCCAATTAGCTAAATCGACTGTAGTAAATATGAGAAAAATATTTATTGAGTTCTCTAAGACTGGATTAGGAGTAGGTCGGACTGGACGAACCTCCAACAGAGAGATTTAGCTACGTACTCAACGAGATTCGAGGTAAGGGATATAATTTAGAGTAGCGTTAATGTTTCTCCATCCTTACCTGCGGTTTATGAATATGAATTGAATGAGATTTTTTGAAATGAATTTCCAATTATCTTCAAACCGAAGCCAAAACCATTTCCCGAGTTTTTAGCATGTTTTCTATATATGAGATACATTTTTACAGCATACATGTTTATAAAAGTGATTTTTCACTTCTGAGACGAAAGCATAGTGTTTTCATGTGAGATTAGGGTTAAAGTCCCGATATGTTTTATGAACTATGTTTCCATTATACGGTTATGAGTCCTAAGAAATGACTATGATAACTATGCTTTCCATGTTTACACGGGTTAGAGTCCCGTAATGATTTATGAAAACCATGTTTTCTATGAGAAACGGGTTAGAGTCCCGTAACGATTTTGAGAATCGGGTTAAAGTCCCGTAATGGTTTTCAGTACACGGGTAAGAGGCCTGAAATAATTTTGATAAAATGGGTAAGAGGCCCAAAATGATTTTTGTGAGGTAAAAAAGCATGATATGACAATAGTCAGAGGATCTGGGGTCGATCTCGCATACATAGGGTAGCGTTTGGAGATGATCGAGGATCTACCTAGCCGATGGCCAGGGAACAGTCAAGCTTTGACTTGATATGAGAAATGTGCATATAGTTCACACATGGTGATGCACGTGAGTTCGTGCGTATAGTCTCCATTTAGTGGTACACGAGAGATAGGGCAGCGTACGACCCTGATCCAGTCCTACAGCTCCCCTATACAATGGCCATATGTACCTATGATGAATATCCTACGGGACCTGATGTATGATGTCCTTCGGGACTAGTATATATGAGACCCCATATAGGTTTAACCTTGAACATATGTAAATGAATTCAAAAGTATGATGATGTACTAGTAATGTGAAGCATATGTGGTATAAAGTCCATAAGATTAATGTACACATTTGTAATAAGAGTTGTGATGTACGTACAAGTTATACTAACTATGAATATGAAGAAATGCACTTAGATATATAATGAATGTGAGTGGAATGAAATATGAGTATTGGAGTAAAATGGAATCAAATTGCATAAGTTATGCACTTCCATTTAGTTATGTATTGTATATATTTGGTTATACAAAGATTTCCCACAAGTTTTAACATGTACTAAGTGTGATTGGATGCCATTTTCAAGTCTCAGTGAGGGATGAATGAGGAAATAACTATGACAGCAAATTAAGGAGGTTTTGAATGAAGTTGCTATAGAAAACTGCAGTAAAATCTGGAAATATGAATGACAGATCGATCTCATGGGATGAGAGATCGATGTGGAAGAGCCAAAATGACCTTATTTTGAGCTATGGGGCGAGACAGATCGATCTCCAATGGAGCCAAATCGATCTGCTAGACATTCTATAATAAGAAGATCGATTTTAAGGCAAGAAGATCGATCTCCTTAACTCTTTGTTTGAGAATAGATCGATCTCAAGACTTGACAGATTGATCTCCTTAAGGGTTCTGTAAAGAGCAGATCGATCTCCTACAAGGGGAAGATCGATCTCCAAGAGGAAAATTGCTTTCGACAGATCGATCTCATCATGGAAGAAGATCGATCTTGTAGTGGTTGTGTTTGGTAAAAAGGACTACCAAACCTTACAGAGATCGATCTCCACAAGGGCCAGATCGATCTCATGTCTCTGCATCTATAAAAAGAGCACGAGATTGAAATGAAAACTCAGAACTCTTCTCCCGCCAAACCTCACCTGCCATTTTCTCTCAAGACCCAAGCTTTCTCACTCTAAAAAAATCACTACATTCCAGCCAGTTTTGGAAGAAGCTCAAGAAGGAAAAGTTGTTCATTGAAGCGAGGAGAACAACATACCCAAAAATCTCACATTAGTGTGATCAAGATAAGGAGTTGTGGCTACCACAAGTTTGACTAAGTAAAAGGGTAAGCTCTTCAACCTTCAAGCTTCTAAATATGGTTTCTAGGTATTTGTGGGTTGAATGATATGTGAAATATTGATATGAAAGATGAATGTAGTGATAGGTGAGTAGTATTAAGGGAGATTTATAAAGAGGAAATCCATGGAAAAATGATGGAAAGCTTTATAGATGATAAAATGATGTTAGTGGAAAGGTGAAATGTGATTTGAAGGATTTGAGGAGTATGAATAGATAAATAGAAGACAATGTGTATGTTTAGTAGATGAAAACAGAAAATAACTTGATGATTTATACATGTAGCTCGAAATACGTGAGACACGACTAACTCGGATCGCGAACGGAGCAAACGTGATAGAGGAGATACGAGTGCGATTCGAGGTAAAGGACTGTGTGTTAGCTATAGAGTTATTCATACGTATTTTACGGTAATTTCATAAGTAGATCGCTAGAATTAGTACGATACTACAATTCTATGAAATGATATGGAAGCATGAAATGTAATATTATATATATATGTATTGAGAAACGGGATGGGGTAAGGAAATAGCATGATATGCATGTTTTCAATGTTTTTCTCATTTTTTGTATCGATATTGATGATTGAGAAATAATGATGATAGGTTGGCTAATTTTACATGTTTTAGCATGAAGAGGCATGCTGCATAAATAAGCATGTTTTGAGTTTTAAAAAGAGAAAATAGCAATCTATCGAATTAGAGATGAGATTGGTGTTGGAGCTCTAGCTCACACCCATTTTAATGACTTGACTATGTGCTGGGGTGTTAGCTCGCACATGTTTCTATGATTTTGATGTGTCGTGCTGGAGTTTAACTCGCACGATGGTTTTGAGAAAGGTACGGGAACATTGCTCGCACCTGTTTTTAATGAGTTGAGGTAAACTTGGGGGTTTGGGACCCAAGGGGATGCCAGTCGACGGCCTTTGAATAGGTTGGGCCTTAACGATAGCTCGTATTGCGCTAGAGCCTTGCGATGACTGTGTGTCACGCTGCTTGCTCGCCTGATATATGAGACATGGTTTAGGATGAAAAGTCCATCGGAGTTGGAGTATGGACTTGGGTCCACGATCGTACGTAGTACTGTGTAGTTATCTGTTAGTGTATTATGTACCGTACTGGGTGTACGTTAGTACGAGTATCGCGTAGATGACACATGGCGTCCTTATACCGTGAGTATATGAGGAGATGAGGTTGATTGAGATGAGTCGGAGGGTAAGACTAACGTATCCCCCTTCAGGCGAAGTGATGCCCTGTACACACCTGATCAGTGAGGCCTGGGATCGCTGACTATGGTCATATGTCGTAGATATTAGATTGCCAAAAATTCCATCCCTGTCTCAGAGATTCGAGAAACAGAGACAATCTTATAAAAGAAAGAGATTTAAGGAAAAGAAATGTTTGAGAGAGCAAAGAGATTTTATGTTTTGATAAATCTCTGATTTAAACACTTGTGCTATGAGGGCATTGTTTTATGAATCATGTTTTAAAATGGAAGCATGACATATATGATTTACATGAAAATGCAATTGAGGAATGTATGTTTAAAAGCATTTTCGTATAATATTTCCATTTATATCAAAAACATGGTTTATGGTTTATACATGCATGGGCTATATAGGTAGTACGATATCTACCTGCTAGCATTCATTTCCTTACTGAGCTGTGGTTTGCTCATCCCATTATTTTCTCTCTCCAGGTACTGAGAAATAGGAGAGTGGTGGTCTCTAGATTTCTTTTTGAGTTGGACAGCTCCCGCCAGTCTTAAAGGTATAAGAATTGTATACACACGTGTATTTTGTATCTATCTTGATGTATCACACAGTTATACCTAAGAAATGTAACCGTTTTATAGGGATGATATGTAAAGATATTATTATACAATTAATTTTTTATATTTACACACTTGGGAGTGTGAATTAAATTTTAAATATTTTCGCCATAAATTCAAGAAACTTTAGTAATCGCATCGCCTCGCAGCTTAATTGTAAGTAGTAATTGTACGGATGAAGAACACCTGGAATTGGGGTGTAACAGATTTGGTATCAGAGCATGGTTGGTCTGATGTGAGTCGATGTTTAGGACTGAGAAAACATATATCCTCAAGTTACTATGCGATATTTAGATACAAATGTGTATACGGAGCTAGTAGTCAACTAAAAGTTTATTGTAAATGTAGGAAGTTATCAAGCTTATGAGATATGCCTGAGAGACACCGCAAGAGGGGAGAGAACTCGAGAGCTCAAGGGCGAAATGATAAGACTGAGAGGCACAGTAGATCATCCTCTAGTCATGAGCCCCAGGAACAGATAGAGGCTTTCGATCCTCGGATAGCCCGATTAAAGGAAGACATGCGCACTATGATGACCATGATGGGTCAGATCATGGCTAGCTTTGAGGGTACACCTGGTACAGTGGGACAGCCTGCACTGAAACCCCCAACAGCTGCACCTAAACCTGAGAATGTTGCACCTGCACAACCTAAACCGGTTAGGCCACGAGAACCTCATATTCGACCAGTACCTCCTCTAGTAGCCCTACAACAGTATGATGAGGATGATTTGGGGTACGGATACGACTGTGATATGGAGAGGTTGAGGCATTTCATGGATTTTAAGCCTCCTTCTTTTAGCGGGGTAAAGGATCCGGCAGTGGCTGAGGCTTGGATTAGTTAGATGGAGAAGTTGTTTGACTTCTGTAGATGTTCGGCTACAGAGAGAGTAGCACTTACAGCCTTTGTACTGAGAGGTGAAGCAGAGCACTAGTGGAAGTCCACCAGGCTTATGTTGAGAGCTCAGGGTATGGCTATCACATGGGATATGTTTTTGAACGCTTTCAGAGAGCAATACATCCCAGATACCGCTCGACGTAGGTTACAGATGGAATTTCTAAATCTGACTCAAGGGAATCGAACAGTTGATGAGTATGAGTCACGATTCACCTCACTAGGCCGATATGATCCGGACTCTATCAAGAGTGAGGCTATCAGAGTCCGCAGATTTGTGGATGGATTGAGGCCTTTAATTTGAGCGAAGTTGGCCCCGTTTAATGTCGCTACATACAGAGAGGCTGTGCAACGGGCCCAGTTATGTGAGTAGGATTATGACCTGTAGATTTTTGAGTTCAGTTGGGGTAAGGACAAGGGTTCGAGGAAAATGAGAGATGGCAAGAGTGCCAAATTTGGTCAAAAATTCATGAGTAAGCGTCGAAAAGAGGCAGATGAGTTCCAAAAAAAGGCTGATAGACCTTTTATGCCTCCGACTTAGACATCAGCTAGGGGCATAGTGATTGGTGGACCCCGACCGACTATGGATCAATGCAGAATATGAGGTCGATATCATGGTGGTAGGCCCTGTCATCTTCAGAGTACACTCTGCTTCAGATGTGGTAAGTTCAGACATTTTGCAAAGGAATGTCCAGAGGCAGTTGAGATAGTCCTACAGAGGGGTAAGGAGTCAGAGAGAGTTCCTACAGTTACACCTCCTACAAGGAAGAAAGCCACGGCTGAAGAAAAAGGAAATCAAGTTATGGGTCAAGGCAAGGTGTATGCAATAGACCAAGCATCAGCTGTAACCTCCTCTGAGGTGATAAAACGTACAATCCTAATTTTTAATTTGGAAGCTATGGCTTTGTTTGATTCTGGTGCTACGCATTCTTTCATATCACCTGCATGTGCATCAAAGTTAAAAGGTCTTGTAGAACCCACACACTTAAGTAGGACTTTATTAATATGTACTCCTATGAGAGTTAGCCAATTAGCTGAGCAAGTGTATAAAGATTGTAAAGTGAGGGTAGGAGATAAGTGTGCAACAGCCAACCTGATTTTGTTAAATATGTATGATATTGATGTAATCTTGGGAATGGATTGGTTAGCTACCAATCATGCTGTCTTAGATTGCCACATTAAGTCTATTACATTTTCTCTACCCGAAGAATGTGTTGTAAGATTTTAAGAGAAGAAATGAAATCTTGAATTTTGTGATAAGTAAAGTACATTGGTATAAATGATTTGAATGTTGTTTTGAAGGTTTTATTGCTTATGTGGTGGATTTGGATAAAGTACATTCGGAGATGGAGGACATTCCAGTGGTTAGAGAATTCCCTGATGTCTTTCCAGACGACCTACCAGGATTGCCACCGGATAGAGAAATGGAGTTTGGTATAGACTGGATGCTTGGAACCGAGCCAATATCCAAGTCACCATATAGGATGGCTCTAGTTAAGCTAGAGGAGTTAAGGAAGCAGTTGCAAGATATGTTAGACAAGGGGTTTATAAGATCGAGCGTCTCACTGTGGGGAACTCCGGTATTATTTGTGAAGAAGAGAGATGGGAGCCTTAGGTTGTGTATTGACTACAGGATGTTGAACAAGGCTACCATCAAGAATAAATATCCCTTGCTGCGCATCGATGGCCTATTGGATCAGCTCCAGGGAGCGCAGATCTTTTTCAAGATAGATCTAAGGTCTGGGTATCATCAATTGAAGATTCAGAGGGAGGATGTGCCCAAGACAGCTTTCTGCACTCGCTATGGTCATTATGAATTTCTAGTGATGCCTTTCGGGTTGACAAATGCACCAGCAGCTTTTATGGCTCTAATGAATGAGATATTCAAGCCACACCTAGACCAGTTCATGATTGTTTTCATTGATGATATATTGGTGTATTCAAGGTCCAAGGAAGATCATGAGTAACACTTAAAGATTGTTTTGCAAACCCTCCGAGAGAGAAGGATGTATGCCAAACTGAGTAAATGTGACTTTTGGCTAAAGCAGATTTCCTTTTTAGGCCATGTTGTATCGAAGGATGGGGTGTCAGTAGATCCATCCAAGATCGAGGTCGTTGTTCAATGGGAACAGCCCAGGACAATCACAGAGATCAGAAGCTTTCTGGGTTTGACAGGTTACTACAGGAGATTTATAGAGGGTTTCTCTAGATTGGTTGCTCCATTGACACGTCTTACGAGGAAAAGTGTGGAATTTATATGGGATGAAGCTTGTGAGAGGAGTTTTCAGGAACTTAAGCGCAGATTAACCACCGCGCTAGTTCTTATCATCCCTAACAGCTCAAGAAACTACTCGGTGTATACAGATGCTTTGCATCAAGGACTAGGTTGTGTCCTGATGTAGAATGGAAGGGTAGTTGCATATGGATCTAAACACCTAAAAGATCATGAGAAGAACTACCCCACTCATAATTTGGAGTTGGCAGTTGTAGTATTCCTATTGAAGATATGGCGCCACTACTTGTATGGTGAGAGATTTCAGATCTTTACGAATCACAAGAGCCTGAAGTATCTATTCTCACAGAAGAAGTTGAATATGAGACAGAGAAGGTGGTTAGAACTCCTCAAAGATTATGATTGTGAGATCTTGTACCACCTGGGGAAGGCAAATGTGGTTGTCGATGCATTGAGTAGGAAGAGTCTCGGGTTGGCATCGCATATGATGGTTAGAGAACACGAGTTATTGGAGCAATTCATAAACTTTAGTCTGGATATGACCCTACCTGAGATTGGCAGCTATAGGATTATTGCTAGCTTGAGATTAGAACTGGAGTTGATTGAGAAAATCTGACAAGCTCAGCAAATTGATCAATGGTGTATTGATGTGATTAGCCAAATCCAGAAGGGTAAAGGTACAAAATTTGAAATGAGTTCAGATGGAATACTAAGGTTCAGAAATAGAATGTGTGTTCCTAAAGATTTAAGGCTGAGGAAGATGATTTTATCATAGGCTCACTCATCGAGATATACAGTACACTCGGGGAGTAGTAAAATGTATCAAAATATTTAGAAGGTGTATTGGTGGTCTGGAATGAAGAGGGACATAGCTGAGTATGTCGCTAGGTGTCTCATTTGTCAGTAAGTAAAAGTTGAACATCAGAAACCAGGTGAATTGTTACAACCTCTACCGATACCGACATGAAAATGGGAGCACGTCACCATGGACTTTGTGATGGGGTTACCGAGAACCCGTAAGAACTAGGATGCTGTATGGGTGATAGTAGATCGGTTAACGAAATTAGCACACTTTTTAGGCATGAGATCTACAGATACATTGAGTGTACTGGCGAACCTGTATGTGCAGGAAATAGTGAGATTGCATGGAGTCCCAGTGAGTGTTGTTACTGATCAGGATGCCCGCTTCACTTTCCACTTTTAGGGACATTTTTAGGAAGCAATGGGAACCCAGTTGAGCTTTAGCACCGCATTTCATCCTCAGACAGATGGTCAGTCAGAGAGGACTATACAGACCTTAGAGGATATGTTGAGAGCATATGTGCTGGATTTTAGATGCTCATGGGATGATCACTTGCCATTGATTGAGTTCGCCTACAATAACAGTTATCACCTAAGTATTGGAATGGCCCCTTATGAGGCACTATACGGTCATAGATGTTGTTCGCCCATTGGATGGGAAGAGGTTGGTGACAAACAGTTGCTCGCTCCTGATTTAGTTAAACAAGCCTCCGAAGATGTTCGGATAATATGTAAAAGGCTACGAACAGCTCAAAGTCGACAAAAGAGCTAAGCTGATAGGATACGGAGACCACTTGAGTTTGATGTGGGTGAGTCCGTATTTTTGAAAGTATCTCATTCTAAGGGAATAACGAGGTTCGGGAAGAAAGAAAAACTAAGTCCTTGTTATATTGGTCCCTTCAAGATCTTGGATAGAGTGGGAGATGGAGCATATAGGCTAGCCTTACCACCTGAGCTAGCGAAAGTCCACAATGTCTTCCATGTTTCTATGCTTCAAAAGTACTATCCAGATCCAACACATGTAATTAACTATGAGCCATTAGAGTTCAAAGAGGATATGTCGTATGTGGAGGAACCGATCCAGTTATTGGATAGGAAAGAGAAGGTGTTGCGGAACAAGACGATTTCATTGGTTAAGGTTTTGTGGCAACATCATACATCGGAAGAAGCCACATGGCAATTGGAGAGCTCAATGCGGGAGAAGTATCCCGAGTTATTCACAGAATGATTGGTTCCAATTTGGAGGACCAAATTTTCTAAGTGGGGGAGAATGTGAGACCCCGTATAGGTTTAACCTTGAACATATGTAAATGAATTCATAAGTATGAAGATGTACTAGTAATGTGAAGCATATGTGATATAAAGTCCATAAGATTAATGTACACACTTGTAATCAGAGTTGTGATGTACGTACAAGTTGCACTAAATATGAATATGAAGAAATGGACTTTGATATATAATGAATGTGAGTGGAATGGAGTATGAGTATTGGAGTAAAATGGAATCAAATTACATAAGTTATGCACTTCCATTTAGTTATATATTGTATATATTTGGTTATACAAAGATTTTCCATAAGTTTTAATATGTACTAAGTGTGATTGGATGTCATTTTCAAGTCTCAAGGAGGGATGAATGAGGAAATGACTATGGCAACAAATTAAGGAGGTTTTGAATGAAGTTACTGCAGAAAATTGCAATAAAATCTAGAAATATGAATGATAGTTCGATCTCATGGGATGAGAGATCGATCTGGAAGAGCCAAAATGACCTTATTTTGAGCTATGGGGTGAGACAGATCGATCTCCAATGGAGCTAGATTGATCTGCTAGACATTCTGTAATGAGAAGATCAATTTTAAGGCAAGAAGATCGATCTCCTTAACTCTCTATTTGAGAACAGATCAATCTCAAGACTCAAAAGATCGATCTCCTTAAGGGTTCTGTAAAGAGCATGTCGATCTCCTACAAGGGGAAGATCGATCTCCTAGAGGAAAATTGCCTTCGACAGATCGATCTCATCATGGAAGAAGATCGATCGTGTAGTGGTTGTGTTTGGTAAAAAGGACTATCAAACCTTGCAGAGATCGATCTCCACAAAGGCCAGATCGATCTCATGTCTCTACATCTATAAAAAGAGCACGAGATTGAGATGAAAACTCATAACTCTTCTCCCACCAAACCTTACCTGTCATTTTCTCTCAAGACCCAAGCTTTCTCACTCTAAAAAAATCACTACATTCCAGCCAGTTTTGGAAGAAGCTCAAGAAGGAAAAGTTGTTCCTTGAAGTGAGGAGAACAACATACCCAAAAATCTCGCATTGATGTGACTAAGAGAAGGAGTTGTGGCTACGACAAGTTTAAGTAATTAAAAGGGTAAGCTCTTCAACCATCAAGCTTCTAAATATGGTTTCTAGGTATTTGTGGGTTGAATGATATGTGAAATGTTGATATGAAAGATGAATGTAGTGATAGGTGAGTAGTATTAAGGGAGATTCATAAAGAGGAAATCCATGGAAAAATGATGGAAAGCTTTATAGATGATAAAATGATGTTAGTGGAAAGGTGAAATGTGATTTAAAGGATTTGAGGAGTATGAATAGATAAATAGTAGACAATGTGTATGTTTAGTAGATGAAAATAGAAAATAACTTGATGATTTATACGTGTAGCTCAAAATACGTGAGACACGACTAACTCGGATCACGAACGGAGCAAACGTGACAGAGGAGATACGAGTGCGATTCGAGGTAAGGGACTGTGTGTTAGCTATAGAGATGTTCGTATGTTTTTTACGATAATTTCGTAGGTATATCGCTAGAATTAGTACGATACTACAATTCTATGAAATGATATGGAAGCATGAAATGTAATATGATATATATATATATGTGTATTGAGAAATGGGATGGGGTAAGGAAATAGCATGATATGCATGTTTTCAATGTTTTTCTCAATTTTTCTATCGATATTGGTGATTGAGAAATAATGATGATAAGTTGGCTAATTTTACATGTTTTAGTATGAAGAGGCATGCTGCATAAATAAACATGTTTTGAGTTTTAAAAAGAGAAAATAGCCATCTATCGGATTTGAGATGAGATTGGTGTTGGAGCTCTAGCTCACACCCATTTTAATGACTTGACTATGTGCTGAGGTGTTAGCTCGCACATGTTTCTATGCTTTTTGTTGAGTTAATGTATTTTGAAATGACAAAACAAGTTAATTCTATAATATTAAGTTGATATAGAAACATGTTTAGAGGTTATTAGTACCAGAACTTAGAGTTCTGTTGATGAGAGATCGATCTGACTGATGAGAGATCGATCTCCTGGGTTTTTACTTGATGAGAGATCGATCTCATGATGGAAGAGATCGATCTGGCAAGCCTTAAATATTTACAAAAGTATTTAGGAAGAATGAGATCGATCTGCAAGGGTTAAGAGATCGATCTGGTTAAAGCTAGAGTTGAGAGATCGATCTGGTCTATGAAGAGATCGATCTCCCTTAAGAGCTTAAGACTATAGATCGATCTGAGAGATCGATCTACACTCAAACAGAGAACTTATGAGATCGATCTGGTAAGGAAGAGATCGATCTCCTCAAAGTCAGAGAGCTAAAGAGATCGATCTGTATTGTTGAGAGATCGATCTCCTCTCTACGAGATTGCATGGCAGATCGATCTGGAAATCGATCTTGCCTCAAACAGAGAGATTAGGAGATCGATCTGCCTATTCGACAGATCGATCTGCCTCATTATTTTTAAACTAACAGATCGATCTGCTAACCTATGAGATCGATCTACTTGTGTATTTGTGCTTCAATCTTGCAGGATTTATAACTAAGAGATCGATCTGGCCAAGATGGCAGATCGATCTGGCACTCTACTGGAGGTACTCAACGGCTAGTTTCTGCAAATCACAACGGGAAAAATAGCATTTAATGCTCCAACTACCAATCATTCAGTATTTAACCAAGCATTGAAGACAAAGAGAAAAGAGACATTATTGCTGCACATTCCAAACATTCTCAAGCCTTAATTCATTCATTCTTTGTGTCCCTATTGCTCATTAATTGAAATTCATTGTACAAGCTTAAGTGCAACAAGCTTTGTTAGCACTACCCATTGTAAAGCCTTATTCTGTATTCATCCATACCCAAAAAGAAAAGAGGATTGTTCCTCAGTGAGAGACATTGTAAAAGGGTGAATACATTTCTGTATTGCTAAGGGTAGAGAGGTTATTCCTTAACCTGCAAAAGGAACTGTGTAAGCTCTATTGAAAGAGAGAAAGAAAACACTTGACAAGAAGGTCAAGGAGAGAGGACGTAGGCAAGAGTTTGGCCGAACCTCTATAAACGATTGTGTTTGTTTCTCTCTTCCCTACTTTGCATTAAATTGTTATATTGCACTATATTGCTCATTATCATTTGTGATTAAATTGTGATTAATTTAAAATTTGCCATAATTGTTAGAAAATCGATTCACCCCCCCTCTCGGTAGAGCCAACAATTAGTATCAGAGCTAGGACTCTTTAATCACATAGGAACAACTTCCTAAGAGTTAGAAACGATCAAATGGCTCTTAACAATGTAGCAACTAGTTTGGTAGGAGAGGGGCACTCTACGGTTAGACCTCCCATGTTCAATGGTGAACATTATTCGTATTGGAGGACTAGGATGATGTTATTCATTCAAGCAAATGATTATGAAGTGTGGAGAATTATAGTTAAGGGACCTCAAATCCCTACAAAGAGAATAGAGGGAAGAGATATCCCCAAAGAAGAAGATGAATGGGATTCTAATGACATTAAATGTGCACAGCTAAATGCTAAAGCTATGCACACATTATTTTGTGCTTTAGGTCCTAATGAATACAATAGAGTCTCCGGGTGTGATAATGCCAAGCAAATATGGGATAAATTGGCAATAACTCATGAGGGTACAACCCAAGTGAAGGAGACAAAAGTAGGTATGCTCACACATGACTATGAGCTTTTTAGGATGAAGGAAGAAGAATCAATTAGTGATATGTTCACTAGATTCACAGATGTAATTAATGGATTAAAATCTTTAGGAAAAATATATTCTAATATTGAAATGGTAAAGAAAATTTTAAATAGCTTACCTAAATCATGGGAAGCTAAAGTGACGACAATTGAGGAATCTAAGGATCCTCACACATTGTGCCTAGATGAATTGATAGGATTTTTGCTCACTTATGAGATGAAACTTAAAAGAAATGAAGAACCACCCAAGAAAGTGGGAGTTGCTCTAAAATCCACTGCTCAAGAGGAGATTAAAAATGAGAGTGGCAGTGAGGAGGATATTGAGATGGCAATGTTTGCCAAAAGATTTAATAAGTTCATGAGGATGAGAGCTAGTAGTAGTAATAGGAGAAACAATAGGAGAGAACAAGAGGAAGTAGGTAGAAAAGACTCTATTGTGTGTTATGAATGTAAAAAACCTGGACACATAAAATTTAACTGCCCTCTTTTTAAAAGATCCAATGATAGGTTCCATAAAAAGAAGGCAATGGTGGCAACATGGAGCGACAGTGACTGCTCCGATGATGAATCAAATGAGAACATTGCCAACTTATGCTTCATGGCTATTGATGATGATGAAAAGGTAACCTCTAATCTCAATGAATACTCATTTAATGAATTGCAAGATGCCTTTGATGATCTAGCATTAGAGTATGAATGTATGAGTATGAAGTATAAAAAGATAATATCCAAATTGAGAAAAGAAAATGAAATAATGCAATTGGAAAAATTAGAATGTGAAAAGAAACTAGAGACTTCAAATCTAGAAATTTGTGACCTTAAGGAGAAAAATAACAATCTACATAACTCCTTTAATAGATTTCACATGGGGCAACAAAAGCTAGATAGCATGCTAGAAACCCAAAGGGCATTTTTTGACAAAAATGGCTTAGGATATAATGCACAAAGTAGGGAGACCCATCTTAAGAGTTTTATTGCTAGGAAGAGCATGAATAAACCTGCAATTACTTGTTCATATTGTAATAGAAAGGGACATAAGTCACATTATTGCAATATAAAGATGAGGAATCTTAAAGGAAAAAGAGTAAAAAGGATATGGATTCCAAAAGAGGTAATTCTTTCCAAGGACTGTAATGCATTAGCAAAATGGATCCCAATGGGATCAAGAATTGCATTTACTAACCTCCAAGGACCCAAGAAAATTTGGGTACCTAAGACTTGAGTTTGATTTTTTGTAGGTGATTGAGCATAGCCATAAAGCTAAAACAAAAGAAGCTTGGTACTTAGATAGTGGATGCTCAAGGCACATGACGGGTGATAAAAGCCATTTCAATTCCTTCAAATCAAAAATTAGTGGAGAAGTCACTTTTGGGGACAACTCCAAAGGCCAAGTGGAAGGAAGTGGCTCAATAGGTAATGATCATTTCTCTTTAGAAAAAGTATTACTTGTTAGGGGTCTAAAGCATAACTTACTAAGCATTAGTCAACTTTGTGACAAAGGTTACAAAGTAATTTTTGATTGCATGAAGTGTAATGTTATAGATCCTAAGTCAAATAAAATTCTTTTTCTAGGTCATAGGCAAGGTAACATATATATTGTCTATCTTAATGAACTCAAAAATGAAAACATATGCTTAATGGTAGACAACAAAAAGGAATCTTGGTTATGGCATAGAAGACTAGGTCATGCTAGCATGCATGTGCTATCTAAATTAGCTAGAAAGGATCTAGTTATAGGCTTACCCAAAATATCCTTTGATCATGAAGAAATATGTGAAGCTTGTGTTAAAGGAAAACACAAGAGGACAACTTTTAAGCCTAAGAATAGTGTATCCACCACTAGGCCTGTTCAATTACTACATTTAGACTTATTTGGACCAACTAGAACCACTAGCCTAGGTGGGAAACACTATAGATTTGTAATAGTTGATGATTACACTAGGTTCACTTGGGTGTTCTTTTTGAGAGTAAAAAATGAAGCCTTAGAGAAATTCATAACTTACTCAAAGGTGACTCAAAATGAAAAAGGATATACAATAACAAGCATTAGAAGTAATCATGGCAAAGAATTTGAAAATATAGGATTTGATGAGTATTGCAATGATCAAGGAATTAGCCATAATTTTTCAGCCCCTAGGACACCACAACAAAATGGTGTAGTTGAGAGAAGAAATAGAACTTTGGAAGAGATGGCTAGGACCATGTTATGTGAAAATAACTTGCCAAAGTACTTTTGGGCTGAAGCTATAAACACATCATGTTATATAATTAATAGAGCTATGATAAGACCCATGCTAAAGAAAACTCCTTATGAGCTCTACAAAGGCAAGAAGCCTAACATTAGTTACTTCCATCCTTTTGGCTGCAAGTGTTTTGTTCTAAATAATGGGAAAGATAATTTGGGAAAATTTGATGCCAAGAGTGATGAGGGAATATTCCTAGGATACTCATTGAATTCAAAGGCTTATAGAATATATAACAAAAGAACATTAATGGTTGAAGAGTCTATTCATGTTATATTTGATGAGTCAAATAATATATCAAAAGATTCAGCCAATGATGAGAATGTTGGAATATTTGATGAAAACTTAGAAGATGACTTTCTAGAAAAGCTTGACTTGAATAAAGAAGATGAAGAAGAAATAGAGGTTCTAGAAAGAGAACCTAGAGCACCAAGAGAGTTAGGATATGTAAAAGATTGTGAAATAGTAGGAGATCCAACTCTTGGAGTTAGAACTAGATCATCTCTAAGGAATATGTGCCAATATATAGCCTTTGTATCTCAAATTGAGCCTAGGAATGTCAATGAAGCCTTAGAAGACAATAATTGGTTCCTAGCAATGCAAGAAGAATTAAATCAATTTGAGAGAAGCAAAGTATGGAAACTAGTTCCTAGGCCTAGTGATCACTCAATAATTAGAACTAAATGGATATTCAAAAATAAGATGGATGAAAATAGTGTGATCATAAGGAATAAGGCTAGGCTAGTTGCTCAAGGCTATAGACAAGAGGAAGGTATAGACTATGATGAAACATATGCACCGGTAGCTAGATTAGAGGCAATAAGAATGTTACTTGCCTTTGCATGTTATAAAAACTTCAAGCTATATCAAATGGATGTAAAGAGTGCATTCTTAAATGGTTTCATTAATGAAGAAGTCTATGTTGAGCAACCTCCCGGATTTGAAAATCATGAATTTTCTGAACATGTTTTCAAATTATCTAAGGCATTATATGGGTTAAAACAAGCTCCTAGAGCTTGGTATGAAAGGTTGTCAAAATTCTTAATAGAAAAGGGATTTTCAAGAGGAAAAGTAGATACCACCTTATTCATCAAGAATAAAAACAAGGATTTACTAGTTGTACAAGTGTATGTAGATGATATTATTTTTGGTTCAACTAATGAGTCTTTATGCCAAGAGTTTGCTAAGATCATGCAAGGAGAATTTGAGATGAGCATGATGGGAGAACTCACATTCTTCTTGGGACTTCAAGTGAAGCAAACAAAGGATGGAACCTTCATCAATCAAGCAAAGTATAACAAGGACTTGCTCAAGCGATTTGGAATGGACAATTGCAAACCTCAAGCTACTCCAATGGGCACCAACATCAAGCTTGATAAAGATGAAAGTGGTAAGTGTGTAGACACTAAACTCTATAGGTCTATGATAGGCTCATTGCTTTATTTAACTGCAAGTAGACCAGATATTTTGTTTAGTGTATGCCTTTGTGCTAGATTTCAATCCTCTCCTAAGGAATCACATCTATTGGCAACTAAGAGAATCTTTAGATACCTCAAAGACACTCCCTCACTAGAACTTTGGTACCCCAAGGACTCCACCTTTGCCCTTCATGCATATTCAGATGCTGATTTTGGAGGATGCAAAATAGATAGGAAAAGTACTTCAGGTACTTGCCAATTCTTAGGAAATAGGTTAATTTCTTGGTTCTCTAAGAAACAAAACAGTGTGGCTCAGTCCACAACTGAAGCTGAATATATAGCAGCTAGTAGTTGTAGTGCTCAAGTGTTGTGGATTAAACAACAAATGAGAGATTATGGTATTGACATGAAGCAAGTCACTATTAAATGTGATAATACCAGTGCCATTAATCTGTCTAAGAATCCTATTCAACACTTCAGAACCAAGCACATAGAAATTAGACATCACTTCCTTAGAGATCATGTACAAAAAGGGGATATAATCTTAGAGTACATTGATACTTTACATCAAATAGCAGATATATTCACCAAACCACTTGATAGAGATAGGTTTTGTATCCTTAGAGGTGAATTAGGACTCATGAATATCTCTTAAGACTTATGTGTTTCAAAAATCTTGGTTTCAAGTTGATTTTAAAAGAGTTTTTTCAAAGATTTTCTGGCAATGAGGATGAGAGATCGATCTCCTTGCAATATAGATCGATCTCCTCACTTCCAACAAGCCTAAATCATCAAGGTTAAGCTAAGCAGATCGATCTTCTAACCATAAGATCGATCTCCTTACGCCTCTGTTAAAGAGCAGATCGATCTGTCCACACGACAGATCGATCTCTTCAAAGCTTCTGCATTCTGAAGATCGATCCATGCATTTGGCAGATCGATCTCTCTAAGTCTCGGTTTCACTACAGATCGATCTGTGCATGTAACAGATCGATCTCCTTAAGCCTCTATTTGCGAATAGATCGATCTGCCCATATGACAGATCGATCTCTCTTGGCTTCTGGAAGTGACAGATCGATCTGTCGAGGTAACAGATCGATCTCCTATGCCCTGGAGTATAAATTCACGCGAAAAATCCCCAAATTTCAAAAACCCCACTCTTCAAATTTTGGAATTCCCTCGCACTTTCTTCTTCGATTCCTCCTCAGATCGATCTCCGTACGGTCCTCCTTGCGTCTCGGTGTCACATTCTGGTATTGTAACCAACATTTCTCAAAACTTTTCTTCAATTTGTGTTCTTTTTAATTCTAGGGCAAACCTAGGTACTGTTCCATTGTTTTTCTCAGTTTTGAATCTGTTTAGCGCAACTCTAGCGTCTAGAATCATGCCTAGGCATAAGACAGTAGGACACAAACCCCCTAGAACCACTGTAGAGGCCGGTTCCTCATCCCAACCCATTCCTCCACCTTCTATCGCTTCTTTCAATCGGTGTTTTAAAACACCAGCAAAAAGAAAGCGATATGAGGAATATTTCTCAACCATGCCAATTAAGCATTGGCGAACCATAGATTTTTCCTTCCTCAATCGCATAGACTTTCCATACGTGTCAAAATTTGAGGAATTTGGTTGGATGATGTTTTTAAAAATCAACACTCCCGTCCCCCCAAATCTCGTTCGTGCATTCTTTTCCAATGCCGAACTCATTTTTGACCCAAATGACACTTGCAAAATTGTCGATTTCAAAACATATGTCATGGGTAAAACCGTTCCTGTCGATACTGATATCCTAGCTCAGGCCTTCCAGATGAAAAATGAAGGCCTGACCAATGAAGATGAGGAAGTCTCCTTTGAGTTTGATCTCCCTGGGGACAAGGCGAGTAACCTTCCAATGCACCTTCGGTTACTCCACCTCATAATCTCTTGGAACCTCCACCCTTTCGGTACCCGTCATTCCACCGTTAGGCGCTTAGATCTTTTTTGGCTCCATCACATTCACTCAACAAGCCAAAAACCAAATCTTGTCCATTTCATATACGAAGACTGGCTGAAGATAGTGCGTGGACAAGCTACCACGATCGTTTTTCCGCAACCGGTAGCCTATCTTCTCCACCGCGTTGGCGTCGACTGCAGCGGCAAAATCGGAGAACTGCCATCTCCCAAGAGCGTCCTCAACATTGGGTCCCTTCATCATATGGGCTATTACAAAGACATCCGGGGAGCGTGGAAGAAAAAGAGGGACCAGCAACCTGCAGAGGCTATGGAGGAGGACCCCACTGTTGAGCCAGTGCACCGACCTGCAGCACCAGCTCCTGAACCGTCGTCCTCAACTGCTCCGCCCACTGCACCAACATCGTCTCCTGTTGGCTTGGAGATGCTCATGCAGATGATGAGTGACCTCAGTCACAAGATAGATGACGGCTTTGCCACTCAGCGGCGTATGATCGAGGACTTAACCCAAAGAGTGGATAAGATTCAAGAGGCTCAAGAGGCAATGTTCGATGAGCTCCAAGTAACACGCACGCATGTTGAAAATCTTTCGGATCGTGCTCCTCCCTCACCATAGGCCTTAGGTGTTTGTTTTTTGTTTAGTGATTTCATGTTAGTTACTTGATGTTAATTATGATGAATTTGCTTGAATGAAATACCTTTTGACTTGTTATTGGTTGTGTTAATGAAAATATTAATTTTGAAATACCATGAGTCTTATAGTTTCGTGTTATTGATATGACAAAAAGGGGGAGAAGTGTGTGTGTTTGTTTGTGCTAAGATACATAAAGGTTTCTAAGAATGATTAAATTGAGGGGGAGTTAAGCAAGTAACAAAACCAAAAAGCTAAAAGAAAGGGGGAGCTCACAAAAAGGGGGAGCTTTTGCAAAAATTCACTAAACATGTTTGTTTTATGTTTTGTCATATCAAAAAGGGGGAGATTGTTGAGTTAATGTATTTTGAAATGACAAAACAAGTTAATTCTATAATATTAAGTTGATATAGAAACATGTTTACAGGTTATTAGTACCAGAACTTAGAGTTCTATTGATGAGAGATCGATCTGACTGATGAGAGATCGATCTCCTGGGTTTTTACTTGATGAGAGATCGATCTCATGATGGAAGAGATCGATCTGGTAAGCCTTAAATCTTTACAAAAGTATTTAGGAAGAATGAGATCGATCTGCAAGGGTTAAGAGATCGATCTGGTTAAAGCTAGAGTTGAGAGATCGATCTGGTCTATGAAGAGATCGATCTCCCTTAAGAGCTTAAGACTATAGATCGATCTGAGAGATCGATCTACACTCAAACAGAGAACTTATGAGATCGATCTGGTAAGGAAGAGATCGATCTCCTCAAAGTCGGAGAGCTAAAGAGATCGATCTGTGTTGTTGAGAGATCGATCTCCTCTCTACGAGATTGCATGGCAGATCGATCTGGAAATCGATCTTGCCTCAAACAGAGAGATTAGGAGATCGATCTGCCTATTCGACAGATCGATCTGCCTCATTATTTTTAAACTAACAGATCGATCTGCTAACCTATGAGATCGATCTCCTTGTGTATTTGTGCTTCAATCTTGCAGGATTTATAACTAAGAGATCGATCTGGCCAAGATGGCAGATCGATCTGGCACTCTACTGGAGGTACCCAACGGCTAGTTTCTGCAAATCACAACGGGAAAAATAGCATTTAATGCTCCAACTACCAATCCTTCAGTATTTAACCAAGCATTGAAGACAAAGAGAAAAGAGACACTATTGCTGCACATTCCAAACATTCTCAAGCCTTAATTCATTCATTCTTTGTGTCCCTATTGCTCATTAATTGAAATTCATTGTACAAGCTTAAGTGCAACAAGCTTTGTTAGCACTACCCATTGTAAAGCCTTATTCTGTATTCATCCATACCCAAAAAGAAAAGAGGATTGTTCCTCAGTGAGAGACATTGTAAAAGGGTGAATACATTTCTTTATTGCTAAGGGTAGAGAGGTTATTCCTTAACCTGCAAAAGGAACTGTGTAAGCTCTATTGAAAGAGAGAAAGAAAACACTTGACAAGAAGGTCAAGGAGAGAGGACGTAGGCAAGAGTTTGGCCGAACCTCTATAAACGATTGTGTTTGTTTCTCTCTTCCCTACTTTGCATTAAATTGTTATATTGCACTATATTGCTCATTATCATTTGTGATTAAATTGTGATTAATTTAAAATTTACCATAATTGTTAGAAAACCGATTCACCCCCCTCTCGGTAGAGCCAACACTTTTGATATGTCGAGCTGGAGTTTAACTCGCACGATGGTTTTGAGAAAGGTGTTGGAGCATTGCTCGCACCTATTGTTAATGAGTTGAGATAAACCTGGGGGTTTGGGACCCAAAGGCATGCCAGTTGATGGCCCTTGAACGGGCTGGGCCTTAACGATAGCTCTTACAGCGCTGGAGCTTTGCGATAACTGTGTGTCACACTGTTTTCTCACCTGGTATATGAGACATAGTTCAGGATGAAAAGTTCATCGGAGTTAGAGTATAGACTTGGGTCCACGGTCGTACGTAGTACTGTGTAGTTGTCCGTTGGTATACTATGTACCATACTGGGTGCACTGAGTACGACTATTGCGTAGATGACACATGTCGTACCTTATACCGTGAGTATATGAGGAGATGAGGTTGATTGAGATGAGCCGAAAGGTAGGACTGACCCATCCCCCTTCAGGCGAAGTGATGCCCTGTGCACGCCTGATCAGTGAGGCATGTGATCACTGACTACGGCCATATGTCGTGGATATTAGATTGCCGAACATTCCATGTCTATCTCAGAGATTCAAGAAACAGAGACAATCTCAGAAAAAGAAAGAGATTTGAGGAAAAGAAATGTTTGAAAGAGTAAAGAGATTTTGTGTGTTGATAAATCTCTTATTTAAACACTTGTGCTGTGAGGGCATTGTTTTATGAATCATGTTTTAAAATGGAAGCATGACATATATGATTTACATGAAAATGCAAATGAGGAATGTATGTTTAAAAGCATTTTCGTATAATATTTCCATTTATATCGAAAACATGGTTTCTGGTTTATACATGCATGGGCTATGTAGGTAGTACGATATCTACATACTAGCATTCCTTTCCTTACTGAGCCGTGGTTTGCTCATCCCACTATTTTCCCTCTCCAGGTACTTAGAAGTAGGAGAGCGGTGGTCTCTAGATTTCTTTTTGAGTTGGACAGCTCCCGCCAGTTGTAAAGGTATAAGAATTGTATACACACGTGTATTTTATATCTATCTTGATGTATCGCACAGTTATACCTAAGAAATGTAACAGTTTTATGGGGATGATATGTAAAGATATTATTATACAATTAATTTTGTATATTTACACACCTGGGAGTGTGAATTAAATTTTAAATATTTTCGCTGTAAATTCAAGGAACTTTAGTAATCGCATCGCCTCACAGCCCAACTGTAAGTAGTAATTATACGGATGAAGAACACTTGGAATTGGGGTGTGACAGTATATGATTATGTCTGGCTCCACGATGAATTGACGGAATGATATATATATATATATATATATATATATATATATATATATATGTTTTCTCACATTCCATGCTACCTGTTTTATGATTTGCTATTGAGTACAGATTTTCTATGATGAAATTTTAAAGGTAGTCATGAGTATGTTTTACGAATTATGTCTGTGATAGCATGATTTCACTCTTTAAAGTGACAGTGTGATATGATTCATGCATTTTGAGCTTTTGAGATGGTTTATGTATGTTTGCACTATACGCTATGATTTTAACATGATTCGTTTTACGAAAACGATGTATAGGTGTAAACCGATAATTTTTAAGCATGTTTTTACTGCTTTTATGAAATGTAAGCATCTCTACTCTACTACATATGTATGCTGATTTGTAAAATCTTGAGTTTTACCATGTTTTGAGTATGTAAAGCTATTTTAAATGTATCTCTTACTGAGTCTGAAATACTCACCCCCCTCTTCTCCATCTCTCAGATTATCTACAGCGAGTCTACTGCACATACGAGACTGTGGTCGTTGACAAGATAATCTGACCTTTCATCGGATACTTTTGTAACCTTGAGGTACAGTCTTACTCGTATTCCAGACATGTGATACAGAATAGACACTATTGTATATAATAGTCGGGATGTAATAGTTGTAAATAATTTTATATATATATATATATATATATATATATATATATATATATATACAGAGTTTTAATTACGCAGAATGTATGTGATGTAATGAGATCCTGAAAATGAAAAAGGTTTTAAATCTAGACATGGGACAGGAAAACAACTTAGTTAGTGGATAAAAAGTTTAAATTAGCCCCATTTTTTTGCGCTTCCGGGGCGTGACACTAAGCAAATCATACTTGTTTGGAAAACCAGTAGACAAATTCTAGTTTTCAACTACGTGGTGAAACTAGATTAAATCTATAACCATAGTTATCATGGGAGTCACCTCTAGAATCTTAAGGGAACTACATGCTACACGGATACCTCTAGATTGTGGGAGCCACCTCTAGAATTTTAAAGAACTTAAGTGCTATACGTGTATATCGCTTGTGACACTTTCTCCATCACTAGCTATGATCGAGATCAGTAAGTGTTTAAGTGACCGGGGTTATGCCTAAACTCTTATAATTATCGATTTTGATATCTTTTTCAGTGATTTGAGGCTTACACCTAAAGTGATCAGTCATCGGCTTTGATATTATTTTCAGTGATTAGGGCTTATGCCTAATTTTACCAATTATCGTTATGTAATCGTTTTATCAAAGTGCAAAGTGTAAATGTTTATCAAAGTGCAAAATGTAATTGTTTTATCGAAATGCGAAGTGTTATCGTTTTAAATCAAAGTGCAATCTTTTTAAATCAAGGTGCAAATGTAATTGGTTTTAAAACGAAGTTGAAAGTGTAATTGATTTTGAATCGAAATGCAAGTGTAATTTGTTTTAAATCGAAGTGTAAAGTGAATGAAGTGCATAGAGTAAGTGTTTTAACCAAAGTGCATAGTGTCATTGATTTATTGAAGTGTAGTGTAAGCGTTTTAATTGAAGTGCATAACAAACTATTTTGACTGAGTGCGTAGTGAACTGTTTGATTGAAGTGCATAGTGAACTATTTTGATTGAAATGCGTAGCGAATTGTTTAACTAAAGTGCATAGTGAATTGTTTTGACTGAAGTGCATAGTGAACTGTTTGACTGAAGTCCATACTGAACTGTTTGACTAAAATGCATAGTGAATTGTTCAACTGAAATGCATAGTGATCTGTTTTGACCGAAGCACATTGACCATCGTAGTGTAATGTATACAGTTTGCATTGTAGTATTATGACGAGTGATTGTGTCTTTCTGTATCCTGTTAAGGCACAGAGAAATGAGGTTCTTAAGGTATCCTTCATGTTGATGCCCCGTACAACTTCAACCTTTAAGTGTGAGTTCAAATAGATAGATTCGGCAATCAGGTTATGGTATCACACATGCATGTCACTTTATTTTCTAATCATGCATACATTTGCATGTAGATGAACGTGAGCCTAACATTCATTTATTTAAACAGCTTTTAAAAGCGACGACGGTGTGGCACTTTGCTCTCGCAGGATTCAAGAGGTGGCCCCCACGGTCTTTTGTGTATTAAAATAATTAGTTCCATATGATATAAAATCATGAGTCAATTCAGAAGTTCAAATAGACGAGACAAGGCAGATATGCTATATCAGATATCAGAAATAACTATTGGTCAATGTCGGTGACTTCAGGCAATTCACGGGCCAAGTGTGCTGGGATGTCAATCGCCGTGGGAGTGGTCAGCTACCCAAACGGCTCACAGATCAGAATGTCCGAAGACCAAAAACAGAATCAAAAATTCGGTACATCGTACTCGTGGACCACAGATACAGATACAGATACAGATACAAAACAAAAGTGCAGCATGATCTCACCAACGCCTTTGTTTCAAAATCAGTGTGAGACGGACCGTACGACACATAGTCAGTACGCGCTCAAGCACATTTCATCAAAATAACTTTATAACATATCGTTTTTCCTTAAATCACATATAAATTCATTTGTTTTATGAAATCATTCAAAACAGATCGACTAGCCCTTTTCGAAAAAATCCCAAAAAACAGTATATGAAAATTCAAAAATTTAGAATTTTCAATATTTAAAACAGAATTCAAGCCATATCATAATTTATGCAAACCATTTAAATTCAATTCGTAAAATTTGATTGTTCAACTAAGCTAAAATCTCTAATTTTCAAAGTCATAAAATTCAACCTAGTATATTTGGTACTGCGAAATTCAACCTAAATTTTATATCTACAAATATACGAAAATTATGCATATTTATCTTTAGCAGCGACGAGAATTTTTCTTACCTCGATAACTGTTTGTAGTTCTCGATTGTCTCAGCGTTGCGAATCGATGGGTCTGATCCACTCAAGTTATTTCCTCCAACTTTTTGAATAATTATTTTCAAATTTTCATTCCCGATGTTTTTTTCAAATTCTCAATGTCTTCTTTCCTTCCTCAATATATATATATATATATATATATATATATATATATATTACTCTTTCTTTTATTCTTTTTTATTCTTTTTTATTCTTTTTTCGATTACTATTCACCTTTTTTTAACTTCTCGTCATTTTCTTCTTCCTCTTCCTCTCTTCATCTTTGTTTTCTCACAAGCTACTATTCATCCTATTCTCGTCAGCTCACGGTGCCGTCATCCCATCATCCTCATGCCCCCACGCCGACGCTGGTGTTTCTCGCTCTCTCTCCCCTTCCAACCCATCGTCTACCAGCCTCTCCTTTCGCTCTACCTTGCTCGGCCCCCCTTGCTTCAGCCCTCTGTTTCACTCTTTCTCTCACCGAATGACTTCCTGGAACAGAGGTGAAAAGAAGCTTAGAAAGCTTTCGCCGCTACTCCTCTATTTCTTCCCTTCTAAACGTCTGCTCTTGCCTCAAGTCTTGGTTTAACTTCAAGCTCAACCTATACTCCCTTTCTCGTTCATCCTCTCGACAGCTCGTAGAAGAATGGGATTATAGACGAGATTCGGTCTCCTCTTCCTCCGCTTTCACTCTCACTCGCTCATCTCTCTCTCGGTCACGTTTTCAGCTTCCTTACTCTCGGTTTCTAGTTTTCCCCTTATTTAACACCTCTCATGTCTCTGTTTCTTCACACCTTCTTCTCATGTCTCGGTCCCTCTATTTTCTTCCACTTTCCTCTGTTCTCCCTTTTATTGTTAAATGTACATTCGTCAAGTAAACCTGTCAGCTCACTATCACGTGTTTGCAGCCATTCCACCTGTTATTTAGTAAAACTTCCACCTAACACTCCAGAGTTCTCGTGCCTCGTAATTTCCTTCGTTTTCTCTCCATGTCCTATAACCATATATGTTTATATATATATATATATATATATATATATATATATATATATATATATTTCTTTGCTTTCCAGCCTTCCTCTCACGTTCGATCTGCTTCTCACTCCTTCAGCTTGTCCAATCTCAAGCAGAAAATTGTCTTTTTTTTAAACGTTAGCCTGTACACATTTCTCTGCTCCCTTTTTTTTCGTGTTCTCAGGCCTTCTTCAACTGCTCTTCTATGTGTATATATATATATATATATATATATATATATATATATATATATATATATATATATATATATATATATATATATAGTGCTGCTATGCTTACAACAGGCATCACGCCTTCCTTTCCATTAAATTTTCAATTACTTCTTTTACGCTAGTCAAAACGCCATGATCATCTTCCATTACTAATTTCGTACCATTGTTCCTATAGCCACCTTTTCATTCTTCCCCTTTTATCATCATTTGTTTTTTTTTATTACAAATATAGGCATGCCATCCTTCACGTCATTATCATCATTTCACTTCCATCACTTCCTCTTCTTTTCATATTATATTATATATATTTATTATTATTATTATATTTATTTTATATAATTTCTTAATAATTTTTGTCATATATTATTTTCACAATATATTTATTTTAATATTTATATTTATTTTATTTATTTAATCCATTCTAGTATTATGTCATTTTATACTCATATATTTCCTATGATAAAATAATTTATTTGATTAAATTTCCCTAAATCTCCTGTGTTAAATATAAATTCAATTAATAATATTTTTTATATTATTTATTATTATTTTAACATAACATTGCGCCTAAATTGCAATACTCACGTTTTACATTGTTTATTTTGCTGATCATAATTGTATCTGAATACAAGGAAATTCATGGAGTTTACATGTGTCCTCTCAGCTCAACTTTTGCAACTTATGAGGTACATAAAAAACTTATATCACTTTATTTACATGGATAAACATTGCCTAATGCACAATACATATTTATTGCAATGTGTTGGGATGTAACTTAAGATCGTTTTAGATTATTATAGGAATGTTATGATTATCGAGTGCGACCTTGAGTCTAATGGGTATTGTGATATAATTGATTTCAATGGATGTAAATTGGTATGAGAATGATTGCCGGGATGAGACATATATGAATGAATATATTTTTGTAGGTAATATTATCTAGGGAAATCTCTTATTATAAAGGAGAAATTTTCAATTTGTTTTCTAAGCAGAAAAATAGTATGGGTAAAAAAAAAATTATTCCCTACTTTAGAGTTAATTAAATCCACCTTTGGAATAAGGAATAAGAAAGTAAAGTCAGATATTAATCAAAAGGATTAGTGAGAATCATTTAATGATTACACTGACATCAAACACAAACCTTGAAGTGAAATCAATAAAAAATTAGTTTGTAATTTTGATAAAATGAGTAGAATAAGTGTAATTGATAACCATCTATCATGATCTCCGGGTCGTGACATAGATGGTGTAATGGTTTTAGTGGATGTTTAGTTGTTACAAGTGATGTAGTAGATTGACACTAGGTGAGGTACGTGTATTAAAAATGTGCAAAGGTTCTTGCATGTCTTGGATTAGCTGTGGAAGATAAGATTCATCCTGCATGTAATCTATAGATTTTGATGTGTATTTATTAGTGCAGTCGATGATTGAGGTCGATTGATAAGAAGATGGTTGAATAACAATTGAATTGTTATTGTGATATATAGTTGGGTTTATAGGATTTGGTTTGGTATGTTTTCAAAACTTGTGAGTGAGGTGGTGGAATTCGTTGAATCAGGATATTTGAATCAGAGGTGGGCAAGTGGATAGGGATATAGGGGGAGAGGATGTCATACTTGTTCGAAGCTTTTGGAAGCCATGTGGCTTGCAAAGCACAATTAGTAATTGACTTACTAGTGTGATCATGCTGAGATGAACTTAATTTTTTTTATGAATGCTCTGTTCATGGAATATCCTGCATTTTTAGCAGAAGTGGCAAACAAGTGGATTCGAACGGGTTCAATTTAAATTGTTTTCAAATTCAAATTGTTTCGAATTGGAATATTTTTAGGTTTGTTTTCAAATTTAGGTTTTTAGGGTTCGAATAAATTTGAGTTTAAGCTTTTTCAATTCAGGTTTATTTTGGGTTTGGTTATTTTTTTTATTTCGATTATTTTCAGGTCCGGTCCTGGTTCGCGTCGATTAAGTTTAGTAGGTCGACTTTAAATTATTTTAAAATTTTATAAGTTATGAACATTTTTTAAATTTTGAATGTAACAATTAATTTAATTTTTATATAATTCTAAAATTTAATAAATATTTATATAAATACAAATTTTTACATTTTAATATTTATTATTTGACAAAAATTATTTATTTTTTTAAATTTCCTACAATATTTGTTATAAAATAGTAAATATAATTATATTCACCATTTTGTAAAATACATTATTTATAGATATTATGAAAAGAAAAGTATCAATTATCATTTACCAAAAATAAAAACTTAACATAAATAATTGGTCAACTAATTAACTCGATTTTATTTCTAGTTTATTTTTCATTTAAACATAAAATATAATATCAACACGGTAACTATGTATGCTTTTATGGAGAATTCAACTTTAGCCAAAAATATAAATAACTATGTGTTTTACCAAATGAACCATTAATTTGTATCAATATAAAATGTTATGAAAATTAATTTATATTTTAAAACAAATTAATGCTTTAATAAATATTGCAAGAAAAATATTTAATAGTATTAAATATGAAATTAAATTAGTTAATTATGGTTAAGATAATAAAATCTTTAAATTGTGAAGATAAAGTATTGAAATTAAGAAAAAATTATTATAAGTTAAGAGACAATTGGCAATTCTTTACATATATGATATTATAATAATAATAATGTATAAATACATATGATATTTTATTATAATATATAAAATATAAATTTTGTTTGTACTGTAAGAGACTCTATAATTAATTAATTATCTTATATCACTAGCAGTGTATTATTGATAAGATTATATATTTTATACTTTACACTACACTATTTTATATTTTATTCTATATCAATTATCACATTATAAGAAATTAAAATAATATAATATTAACATACAAATTATTATGAGAAGAATAAGATATACTTATTAGTAATTTATTTTATATACTTGATTTTAAATCAAATGATGACTAATTAATTAATGATAGAAGACTAGAACTTAATCTTGGAGTTAAGATTATAGTTTTGAAATTTATAATAAAACATTTTTGACTTGTATAATACCAAATTATAAAATTAATTTAAATAAAAAAGTATATATGATTTGTTTGAATCATATTATATTAGAAGTTTATAATTTACAAAAAATTATTTTAAGTAGACATAAATTAATTTAAATAGACAGCATAGATGACTTTATTTAAAGTATTAATTATTAATATACTTAATAATAATTTATTTTACATACCTGATTTTAAATCATATGATGACATTAACAGATGAATTGATGATATAATAACAGAACTAGAAAACTTGGACTTGGAGTTAAAATTGTAGATTTGAAATTTGTAATAAAATATTTTCTAAAATGACTTGTATAATAACAATATGAATTTATAAAATTTATTTAAATTAAAATATATATGATTTTTCTAAATCATACATAAATTTATAACTTATAAGAAATTATTTTAAGTAGACATAAATTATTTTAAATAAACATACCATAGTTAACTTTATTTAAGTTATTAATTATTAATATACTTATTAATGATTTATTTTATGTACTTGATTTAAAATTACATGATGATAGGTGAATTGATGATACATAATAGAATTTAGAGACTTAAACTTAGAGTTAAGATTATGGTTTTGAAATTTATAATAAAACATTTTTTTGAATCACTTGTAAAATAATAATAATAATAATAATAATAATAATAATAATAATAATAATAATAATAATAATAATAATAATAAGAAGGAGAAGAAGAAGTTCAAGAATTTATAAAATTTATTTAAATTAAAATAAATATGATTTTCTTTAAATCATTTATTATAAGTTTATAACTTATAAATAATTATTTTAAGTAGACAACTAGACATAAATTATTTTAAATAAACATATATATTTGATTTAATATTGTATTAAAATTAAAATTTTAATATGAAATAAATATAATAACATAGTATAACAATTGCTTTTATAATAAAATCATATATTATATTTAATGATATATTTATTATTTATTGTTATAATACAATAAGTATGATTTTAAAAATTATTTGATATTCATATATATATATATATATATCGTGTTTTAAAATAATTTTATTTAATAATTGAATTTAAATATTGAATACTTATTTTATTGATAATACATTATGGATATAATTGTGTAATAAATAATGATTATTTTTAAAATTTTATAAATTTTAATTAGAAAAATGTATCATTATTTATTTATTTTGTTTTTAATAAAATAATCATATAATCATAATAAGGGCTTTTTTGGATTATAAATTCAAGTTTTTATAAGTTTCAGATTGGGCCAGTATCGGGTTTGGATCATGTTGTGCTCAAGTTATGTCAGGTTAGGCTCATATCGAGTTTGAATTTTTTCGGATTGGGTTTTTTCAGGTGCAGACCTTTGAATTTTTTGGTTAATTTGGTTCGGTCTCAGATTTTCCTTTGACTTTTTTTTTTTTTTCAATTTAAACCGGTTTCGGGTTTAGTCTCAAGTGAGCTCAAGCATGCTACCTTCCTTTAACTATATGCCATTGCTTCGAATCCTTAAGCTCTCTGTTAATAGTACTATTTTAATACTGAGTTAGGCATGCATGGGAAGATTAATACACAGTGCCAGGTATTACAGTAAAGAAATAAAATGTGCTTGCCCCCAAAACTATACTCAAAAGGAGCAGGGAGAGCATCCCTGCTAGGAATGTAAACTGAGGATGGGAGCAAATTTCTTGGAAAAATTTTTTTGTCAAAAAAATAATTTGGCAGTGATATCACATTTCTTCTACGACAATCCTGCCTATTAATACATGACTCAACCATCTTATATTCTTATTCACAAAAGTCTAACTTCAATTGGATTACTGCAAGTATTTGAGATTTAGCATAAGATTTTGGAGGCAAGCTCGTGCACAAACTGACAACACGAGTGACATTTTACATTCAATGCTCCAAGTTTCTTTAAAATCCAAAATGGCCATAAACTTACATTCAAACATGAATGGCAGTAACAATACTAAACGCACTCTCTCCTTTGGAGAGGGCTACATGATCTACACACACTTGCGCGCTACAAAAGTAGGGAAAAACTATTGAGGAAAAAAATAAAAAGAAAGAAGAGAACGAGCCCTTTGGGATGCTATTATGCTGTCCAACGGTTACTTTTTCTTATAAATAAAGAGATAGAGGATACTTTTGGTGACACGGGGACTAGGGAGCCTTTCAACATAAAAAAAAGGGGCTTTGTTCCCCCTTTTTCATGGACCAATTGTGGTTACTTTCACAGTTAGAAGAAGTTGAGGCGAGAGGTGTAAGTTGCTTTTGGCGACCAATTTCTTGGAATGACATCCCTTGAAGAGAGTGTTCTTCCAGTTGACAGTGTGGTTAGTTTCACTGAGAATGGTCCTTTCAAGGGTCCACCAATTATGCACCAATTTGCTCCCCATAGATGATTCATCTCTAACCAATTATTAGAACTTGCCTGTCAACACCCAAATGTCAAAATCTATTAGTAGCAATTTAGGATATGAATATAATAACCACTGTAAGATAACTTTCTTTTTATCTCTCAAAGTTGTTTTATGGATTTCGAGTCTCTGAACTCAATTTTGTAAGTTTTTTCAAGCAATTGCATTTATGCATGTCACTTTTTTTTTTTTTGGTATCATCTTTAAACTTAGGAATAAGAGTTAAAACACAAGAACAAGAAGTGGCCAAATAAAACTTGGTTTGAATAAGGTTATTGTCCATAGTTCACGGTGAATACCCTAATCAATTAGTGTTAGGCTTAATTTGGGGGATCGGTCACTTCCAGTGGTGCGGTCCCCCCCACAAATAGAAAAAAAAAATGGAAGGGTAAAATACCTCTGATCTTTCTATAAATTTTATTATTATTTTATTGAAAAAAATTATATCTTTAGATGTTTTTTTATTATTTTCAATTTTATTAAAGTCAATCTCATTGTTCGTCTAAATTAATCTTTAATAAAAACAAAATTAATCCAAATTGGAGGGAGAAGAGAAGAAATGAAAGAATAATGTAATTTGAACATGCATGCTGTAAGGCTGAGTATGGCCTGGGGGGACCCTATGTCACATGCATTTGATTCAAGATGCAAGAAAATGTCAAGTGGTCAATTGAAGAAAAAGTTGCAGTCGAAAAAGTGCTTTTGAGCACGTTGCACATTGGCGCCATTAGGAAAACCATAAGCACAAAATATTACTACAATACTAATATAATAAAGCTAATGCTTTGTGTAGATTAAGCAAGGGCAACGTTTTCTTAATAAAGTGTTGAATATGTTGGGTTACTGGAACTCGATTATGCAGACAAACCCATGATATTAGGAATTGGCTACCTTTAAACAAGAGTTAATAATAAACATTTTAATACATTTTACCATTACCTTCTTTAAGGTATGGACATTGATGGTATTACCTTTTGGAACAAGTTTGGGCAGCCTTTTTCATGTAAATGTGAAAGTGCGTTGCTTTTAAAGATGTAGGCATTGTATCTTTTGCACTTTTATTGATGTAGCACAAATAATTTTCCTAAAGTTAGTCATATCTAAATTTTGTGGAGCTTAAAGGGGTTTTTTTTTTAAAAAAAAAAATAATAATAATCTGCTTTATTTAGCCTTTACATTAGGCCATTGAAGTCACAAGGGTTTTACGCATTGAAATCAAAGTAAATTTCTTCAATTTCTAAATCTTTTTCTAACCAAATGGATAGTTGATCTAAGGAAAAGAGAATAGCACTTACTTCTCTTATATGCATTGACCCAACATCTCCATCTCCATCCTCAAATTCCACCAGAAGAGATAGCCAATAATCTGTTGAACCTTCATTAACATGGAAGGCAATGTTCTTTCCAGGATATTTACATCGGGTCCTAAAATTTTAAAATGCACAATATTCAGTTTAGAAAATCAAGAACATATGGAGACAAAAGTAATACTAGTAAGAGTAGATAGATTTCTGGCAAAACTTAACAAATTTACTGAATTTATTTATTTTGATCTTGGGCTCTCAATGCTTTGCTTTGGAAGCAAAAACAGGATTAGGCCCCTCAATCCTGTCCTTCAATTTTAATGGTCAAAACTTAAAGTGTGGTCAATTAGGTATCATTCTTTACCCATAAAATATGAAACAATCTGCAATGTTTGCTACTTTCCACATGGTAAAGAGCGAGGCGGTCCCAGAGCACATACATACCTTCTATAAACGACTGGGAGTTCGCCTCTGTTCCTGAGCTGTGCACTCTCACCGTTTATAGCCATGCGGCCAAAGGCCGCACCACTCAGGTCGAAGTGTGTGCGGCCATTGGCGCAATACCCTCCAGGGCACTCGTCAGTTACAATGATGGTCACGGCCCTCCTTGAGCATATGCTCTTGTCTAGGCACCTAACTTTGTAGCATGCCCCACACCCTTCCCCGTTCTTGAACAGTACTGGACTCACTGCTCCCACTCTGGCCCTCAGCGGCTTCACGTCAACTAACGACCCGTACCCACATGCCCCTCCTGCACAAAAACCACTTGTTGACATGATTCATCAACTAATAAAACTAAAATTAATTAAGACCAAAATTTAACATTTTAATTTGATTAGCTTCAGTTGTAAAGCAAGCAGCTAGCCTAACATGAAATGCAATAAACCCTGTTACAGATCTAAGATACTTACAAAATAAATAAATAAATAAATAAACATGTGAGCTTACTGCAATAGAAGCCACTTATGTGAGCACTTACCGTCGCTGCCGTCACCGTCAGGACTGCCGTACCAAGTCGCGGTGGCAGGATGCCATTGTAGGTCAGAAACTTTGTGCGGAACTGGGACCTGACCAGACACCTTTAAATACTCCAACAACACTAGGTAAAACAATGTAACAAGCCCAATGAATCCACGGCGGCGCTGCATTGTCTCAACTGGCGGCGCCACCACGAGTTCAGCCTTGGACACTGCAAAGTAAGTCGAAAAGAAGAATAAAAGAAAAAGTAGCTGGAAAAAAGCAGGTAATATAGCTAGCTAGTTCTGCCGACAGTTTTTATCTGCAATGAATATTGATAAACTGATCACAATGTTCAGAGCTTCACGCATATATAGAGGCTGAGGAAGCATAGTTAAAAGTTAAATGTGCTTTTATTTATTTATTTAATTTATTTTTTGCATGTCCGTGGGATCCACTAGTTTTGGACTTATTTACATAGGTGCCATTAGGGTCGTGGGGTCCACCAAGGGTTAAGGCGTTAATTCCGCGTGATCATATCTGAATGCTGGAAGGAGCCGCGGGGTTTTTTTTGTCATTTGGGTATTCGACCGTTAATATTGTTGTTGTTTTCCAGGGCCATGTGCATCTCGATGATTAGTCGTTAGGGTATGAATGCTGTCGGCAACTCAACGTCCCAAAAAAGGGTTGCTCTGCCTTCGCGCCATAAGCTACAATGTTTTACTTCCAAAGATGCTTTTTATTTATTTTTTTTAATTTCTATTTCTAATCGTGTCCCGAAATGTGGAAGCGTTTAGCCTGAGTTTGTTGACCTTTTCGTATCTGAGAATTGAGGACTTCAAATAAAAATTTTTATTTGATACAATGTGGAAGTATAAATTTTAATCATGGTTAATGAATAATGAATTTATAATATGATATCTTATTAATTCATATCTTTTAAAATAATATTTTTAAATTTATTGATTAATATGGTGTTCTCTTATAATTTAATTATAATATTTAAAATTTATAGCTATATAAATTCAGATTGCATTATTTGATATGGCACCCTATAAAGCAATTGGACCCGATGGATTTCACGTTGGATTTTATCATAGTATGTTGAGTATAGTTGGTGACACGATTTGAAAATTTGCTTTTGATTATTTTCGTTCGGATATTCTACTGGAGGGGGTCAATGATACGCTTTTGGTGTTGATTCCAAAGGTTCAGTATCTTGAATTTGTTACCCAGCTGCGCCCAATTAGTCTTTGTAATTTAAGTTACAAAATAATTACAAATACAATGACTAATAGACTCAAGAAATTTCTTCCTGAGATAATTAGACCTTTCCAGTGTAGTTTTGTTCCTGGTAAGCAAATTTCGGATAATATTTTGATATACCAAGAGGTTTTGCATTCCATGGGAAGAAAACAAGGGAATATTAGATACATGGTTCTTAAGATTGATTTAGAGAAAGCCTATGATAGGCTCTCTTGGGAGTTTATTCGGGACACCCTTATCGAAGTGGGGCTTAATAATGATTGGGTGAGGAATATAATGAGTTGTGTACAGACTTCTCGCATGTCGATTCTCTGGAATGGGGAGTCGTCCGAATGGTTTACGCCGGGTAGGGGTATAAGGCAAGGTGATTCTATTTCCCCTTATCTATTTGTTTTATGCATTTAGCGGTTAAGTCATATAATATGTGAAACAATGCATAATGGTAGTTGGAAAGCTATTAGGTTGTCCAAGAAATGCCCCCCGATTATTACATTTATTCTTTGCAAATGATATGATGCTTTTTGGTGAGGCATCAGTTGACCAATTACAGGTGATTTTGGATTGCCTAAATAGATTTTGTTTGAGTTTTCGCTAGAAAATGAATTTTCAAAAATCTCAACTCTTTGTCTCAGCTAATGTGAGTTCTTCTGTGTCTTTTACATTATTTGCTTTGTCTGATATTCCCTTAACTGATGATCTTGGAAAATATTTCGGGGTTCCATCTATTCATGGGAGAGTTACCAATGACTTATATGCTAATGTGGTGGAGAGAGTCTCATCTCGGTTGGAGGGATGGAAGACAAAGTATTTGTCCTTTACTGGTAGACAAGTCCTTGCACAATCAGTTTTAAGTGTTATTCCCTTATATTCTATGCAAACTAATTTGCTTCCAATGGGTATTTGCAACACTATTGAGAAGATTATCAGACAGTTCCTTTTTAGTGGAAGCAATAGGGAACGATGTTGTCGCTTAGTCAAGTGGGATAATATTGTGAAACCTACGCTTATGGGTGGTTTGGGATTGAGGAAACTACATTGCATGAATTTAGCTTTTTTGGCTAAACTTGGCTAGAGAATGATCACTGAGAAAGATAGCCTTTAGGTACGGGTATTACAAGGTAAATATGTGCATAGAGAGATAGATAGCGAGCCACGACCCAAATTACCTAAAAATCAGAGTAAATTTTTCGCTTTTTCATTTATTATTTAATTCTTACCTTTCTCTCATCGTGACCATCCTACAAATAGTTGGGTTATGATTCGGTGTTAGTCACCTCACACTATTTACCATTCTATTTCCATATTCACATTCATATATCAGAGTTTACTATCCTTTTGACTTTAATTAAATACATACCCATTGGTATTTATAACTCTACATCCCCGACATCAATGTCCGTTTACAGTACTGTGCATTACATATTTAGATACAAAATTATACAAATGTGTATACCTGTCTCTCGATGGGAAGCAGCGAATACCAAGCATGCAAGTCCTCAGCCGCTTACTAATTACTGTGAGTGCTCTGAAAAGATGGGAAAATAAGGGGGTGAGCAAACCACACGCTAAGTAAAGCAATTATGTAAGTAAGTAGATAGCTCCACTATCTACATGCTCATAATGCCATGCCCTTAAATCCATTTCTTTTCATTAAAATCATCAAGCACAAAGTCATGCAAACATCAATGACTTAGTTTATAAAACTGTTCGTGCATATATAAATCATACTACTTATGCATCAAAACATTTTATGTGATATCATTAAATCATAATAAGCATGAATTTAATCAAGATCATGCAGTCTTTCATGTCATGTAAGACAAATCATGGATTTCAAATGAAAGCATGGAAAACATCATCATGCTACTGCATTTAAATCAATTCATTAAAACTGCAATAAAACTAAGCCTTCCGGGTCAATCATCTCATAAAACAATTCATTTAAAATTCATTATAAAACTTCGGTTATAAAACCATCCTTCTTTCAGGGTTACAAATCATAAATCATGAAATCATAAAATCATAAAATCGTCAAATCGGGGGCCTGACCCTCCTTCGGGTTTACCCTGGTCTAACAAACCACAAGTTATATCATGTGAGACAAACAGCTGATTATAACTGTAACATCGAGGACTATGGCCATATCCTAATGATCCCTAGCAACACGGTACCTAGTGTGCAGGGTATCACACCTGAAACGGGAGGTGGGTCGTCCTACCCGCCAGAACAGTATAACACCAAGATTGCGAGGGCAAGGCTTATTGCCTCGTGGCTAATGCCACTCCACTCCAACAATCCCCACGGTACAGCGTACTCCGTGTGACATACACGGTACAACGTACTCCGTGAACCCAAGCTCAGTCAGGGGTGCCTACAATAGGTTTTACCCACCCATATCATCTCTGTCTCAGTATGCACGTGTGGGCATATCATCTCACTGTGACACACAGTTTACAGGAGGCTCCAACACGGCTATATGCATGTAATATAAATCTCTGTGCGAGCGAAGCTCAAGCACGACTCCATGCATATTCATGATATCAAAAAACCTCGTGCGAGCGAAGGTCTAGCACGGTTTCATAGAAATCAGTAAAATCTGCGTACGAGCAGTGCTCCAGTACGACTTAAACTGATTATAAATTCAAACAAAATCCACGTACGAGCAATGCTCTAGTACGGATATGTATAAAAACTCAGTGAAAACCTCGTACGAGAAAAACTCCAGTACGACATTCAAATGAATTATAAAAACCATATAAAACTTTGTGTGAGCAAGCTCTAGCACAAACGAATGCTCAAGTAAATCAAATCTCGTGCGAGTTACACTCCAGCACGGCTTTATGCATAATCAAATCAAATCTCGTGCGAGTTACACTCCAACACGACTTTATGCTATTATCAAATCAAAACAGGATGCGAGCTAAGCTCCAGCATCTCTCATGCATGTCAAATCAGTAAAACTAGTGTGAGCAATCGCTCCAGCACCTTTTTATGCATATCTGGTCAAAACATGTCAAAAAATGTCAAAACAGAGTGCGAGCTAGGCTCCAGCAACTCTCATTTCACAATAATAAAAATCAGTACGAGCACCATGCTCTAGCACATTTCATGCATATGATGTCACACAAGTTAGTGCGAGCAACCGTTCAAGCACATTTATGCACATTCACAAACGCAGATATAGTGCAAATTACGTGTCGGCACTATCTGTTTCCATATAAACTTGATAGTTGGCCTATTTTCCAAAGAAATTTCATTTAAATATGAATAACACCTACGTAGTGTTATCTTGTGAAATTTATACAATTACTGGCCAATCTATCGATTTACTTTGCTTAAAAACCAATAAAATTTCTTAAATCACAATTTTCTTAAATCATGCATTTCATGCATGTCATGCTTTCACCATCCTTAGGTGAACTTCCCTCATAGAGGTAAAATAACCTTTTTACCTATTTCGATCCTTAAAATCATTTAAACCACTTTTAGGATCATTTTACAATAACAGTGTATACATACATAATTAGTGTACAGAAAAGCTATTAAAATACGCGTAGCTACCTCTAGCTACTCACATAATTTCCTTACCTCATTTTTCTCTGTACAGTCTAACCTTTCCACTGATGACTCGTCGCGCAGTCCGATTTGCTTCCAATCACATCTCCGGAACTGCAGATACATATTCATTAGGTCAATTACAATACAATTAATTGTATTTCATAATTTTTTGGGCTTAATTTAAATCATTGGTCCGTTTTCCCATATTGGGCCCGATTATACCATAATGGGCCTTAATCAGCCTTAAGCCCGTTTACCACATTTACTATTCACATTATCGAGGCCTATTGGGCTCACTGGGCCCATCAGTAATTATTGAGCCTCATTCTAAATACTTGGATATCTCAATTTAGTATTTACGATAATTTATCCAATTTTCTAGAATTTAATTCATTTATGCAAAAATTAAATCTGTAATTCATCAACACGCATAACGATGTAAATTATCGTAAATAAGGATTACTTACCCGTGATTCCATGATAGTACACAAATCGATGCTGTCTCGAGCTCTCGTTTGATGCCAATTGTCGAGCTACACAATTAAATATATTTTCGAGTAAACTTTCAGTCGATTATTTATCAAATTAAATATTTCAAAAATTAAATCGGTCAATTCGACCGCTTACCGACTTACCCGAAGCTCGATTGCATCACTGAAATTTTTTCCAATTTTTTCTCTTTTTCTTTTTCCTTTTTTCTTCCTTTTTTTTCTTTTCTTTTTGGCTGAACCAGTCCGGTCCGGTTCAACTCGGTTCAGACCGCCAGTTCAGTCCGGTTCGACCGGTTCAGTAGCTTGCCAGCTGGTTCTCCGCTAGTTTCCACCGCCAGTGACTCCACTGGGTCGTCCGCATCTCGGATCTGCCCTTGGTTTCGCCCAAGGTCGCTGGAAAGTGGCCGGTCCGGCCCTTCTCTCCTTAGTCGGCGGTACCATTTCTTTCCTCGCCGTTTTTCGACGCTAGTCGCCGCCCCACCGGCCAAGGCTGCCACCAATCGATCAGTCTTCGCATAGCGCTCCCTTGGCTGGTGGTGGTCGGCCTCGAATCGACGTCGATCACCGGGAATCCCTTTTCTCTTCTCTCGGTTCTCTCTCTTTCACTTTCTTTCGTCGATCCTCTCTCTTCACCGTCGATCAACGCCTGGGTCGGCGTCGGCTGGGCTTCCTTCGCCTGGGCTGCCGCCGGCCGCCTCCGTTCGGTGAAGGTAAGGGCTTGGCTTCGTCGAGCTTTCCCAGAAATCGCAAAACGCGATTTCTGCGTTTCTCTCTTTTTTTTTTTTACATTTACTTTATTTTTTTATTTTTATTATTATTTTAATCAATTAAAATATTATTAAAATCCAAAAATATCTAAAAATATATATATTTAATTATTTACTCCGTAAATGAATTTCTCAGTCCGATTTTACCTTTTCGGTATATTTTTTGATTATTTTCGGGATTATTTTTCGATACGAAAATTTTGATTTATTCCAATAAATTCATATCTTGATCAATTTAACCCAAAATTAAATTATTTCTTCGTTATTGATCAAGATTTCTCAATCCCTTATTTTTAATTAAATTTTTTTATCCCGATTAATACCGAATTTCGATCTTTTGATCGTTTTACCCTTACACATTTTCGGGAATACCATTTCAATCTTTTTGCATTTTTAAATGCACTCGAAAATATCAGGTCTTACATAGCTATTGTTTTCAATTAAAGCCTGGTTCATCGAATGCTTGCCGAGGGATATCTCGAGCTGCTCTTGTCTTGAAACAGGGCTTGAAGATGTTAGTGAGGAATGGTCTTAAGACTTTTTTTCTGGCACAATGTTTGGATAGGAGAGACTCCTCTTATTAATTTGTTGCTCAAGGATATTAGTCTAAGTGAGTTTTTTCGAATGGTTAGTGATTTTTGGAAAGTAGGGGACGACTGGGATTGGATTTTGCTGATCGAACTTCTTCCTGTTGAAGTAGAGGATAGGTTGGCTGCAGTTATTCTATGTGATAATGATAAGGATGAGGATGGAGTTTGTTGGAGATTACATAATATAGGCATATTTACATTAAGTTCGGCATAATCTTTTGCTGCTAAAGAGGCTACGGTTAACAACGAACTTGTATGGAAGCGCATTTGGAAGTTGACTATCCCTAATCGAATGCGTGCTTTCCGTTGGATAGTAAGGCATAATCAGATCATGTGTAATGAAGAGAAAGCTAGAAGAGGCTTTGTGGTGAATGGGGACTGTTTATATTGCCTAGGAATTGTGGAGAATGGGGAGCATATTTTTAGAGAATGTCCCCAGGCGGAACAAATTTGGACTAGGGTGCTTCCCACTGACGAGCTTGATAAACAAAATAGTTTGAATTTTGATGATTGGTTGGCTTGGAATTTATCCAAACCTGTGAATTGTGATCTTAATACATGTTGGAGTGATACTTTTGTTATCATCTTATAGTGGTTGTGGAGGTGGAGGAATGGTCTTGTTTTTGCTAAAGAAATGCGATCTGTTGATTTCAGGATTGCATGGTTCAAAGCTCAGACTAATGATATTGGACGTGCGTTCCTTCGTGATAAAGAGGTTGGTGGTAAACAAAGTGTTTATTGTATTGAGTTTATAGGTTGGTTGCCTCATGAGATTGATTGGATTACAAACATTGATGGTTGTTGTAAAAGGGTGGCTAATCTGTCAGGATCTGTTGGCTCAACCGAGAGGGGGGTGAATCGATTTTCTATTAATTTACTAAATTTAAAACATACTTAACTAATATTGCAAACAAATAAATTTATAACTACAATAAGATAGAGAACAAATGTGCAGTAAATAAGGAGATAAGGGGAAAAAGTAGCAAACACAATGAGTTAGAGAGGTTCGGCTAAATCCTTTGCCTACATCCTCTCTTCTTGACTTTCTTGTTAAGGAGTAACTTCCACTATCAAGATGAGCTTTACAACTTCTTTTTCAAGGTTAAGGAATAACCTCTCTACCCATTTAGCACATATTGCTATTCAAACTCTTTTATAACAGCTTTCTCACAGAGGAACTCTCATTTTTGCTTTAAGATAAAGAGTGAATACAATCAAGACTCTCTTAATGGGTAGGTGATGAAAATGAATAGTTTAACTAAAGCTTTCAATGACAATTAAGTACACTTTTGCTGAAGACACAAAGAATGTTTTCTCAAGATTGCTCTGAGCTTCTCTGTTTTCTTGTTTCCTATCTCCAATGTCTTTATGACTTGTTGTTATGCACCCAATTAGTTGGTGAAGCATTTAATGCAATTCTTCCCGTTGATGTAAGACCCGGTTTTATCGTAAGAGCAAAAAGGGAATGAATAAAAAATTTTGAGTGCATTTAAAAATGCAAAAAGGGCTGAAATGGTATTCACGAAAATGTGCAAGGGCAAAATGATCAAAAGATCAAAATTTGGTATTAATTAAGATAAGAAAATTTAATTAAAAATATGGGATTGAGAAATCTTGATCAATAACGAAGAAATAATTAAATTTTGGGTTAAATTGATCAAGATATGAATTTATTTAATATTTTTAGAATTTTCGCCTCGAAAAATAATCTCGAAAATAATCGAAAAATATACCGGAAAGGCAAAATCGGACTGATAAATTTATTTACGGAATAAATGAATAAAATAGTATTTTTTTGGATATTTTGACAAAAAATAATAAAATAATGATTTAAATAATAATAAAATTTAATAATAAATAAATTAATTAATTAAAAAAAATAGAATTCGCGAAAACGCGAATTGAAAGAACAGAGAAGCAGACGGCCAAGGCTGCCTCACCCAACGCCGACCACTGGAGACTAACCTAAAGGAGCGACCGACGAGGGGGAAGGCAGCCGAGCCACCAGCAACTCGAACGGGCTGACGAACAGTGACAATCGGCAGCCGAATGGGGAAGAAAACAGAACCGAGAAGAGAAAGAGAGTTTCCTGGCGACCAGCGTCGATTTGAGCCCGGCCACCACCAGCTGAGCGTCCCCCAGGCGCAGGCGACTTGATTTGTGGCAGTACCGGCGGGTAGAACGGCGGCCAGTGTCGAAAACGGAGGAAGAAAAGAGAGGCCACCAGCGAGGAGAGAGCAGGCCGGACCGGCCACTTTTCGGCGGGCTTGAACAAAACCAACCCTAGATCCGTGCATCGGATGCCCCAGCGGAGCCACTGGTGGCGAAAACCGGTGGAGAACCGATGGGCGAGCCACTGAACCGGTCGAACCGAACTGAACCGACAGTCTGAACCGGGTTGAACCGGACCGAACCGGTTCAGCCAAAAAAAAGAAAAGGAAAAAGGAAGAAAAAAAAGAGAAAAAAATTGAGGAAAAATCCCAGTGATGCAATCGAGCTATGGGTAAGTCGGTAAGCACTCGAAATTGATTGATTTAAATTTCGAAATATTTAAATTGATTAATATTCGACTGAAAATATACCCGAAAAAATATTAAATTGTGTAGCTCGACAATTGGTATCAACCGAGAGCTCGAGACAGCCTCGATTTGTGTACTATCATAGAATCTCGGGTAAGTAATCTTTATTTACGATAATATTGCATTGTTATGCTTGTTAGAATTTACCGCATAAATTACGGATTTAATTTCCGCATGAAATGAATTAAATTCTGAAAATTTGGATGAATTGTCATAAATACTAAATTAATTTATCCGAGAATTTAGAACAAGGCTAAATAAATACTGATGGGACCAATGAGCCCAATAGGCCTCGATAATGTGAATAATAAGTGGAAAAACGGGCTTAAGGTCGATTAAGGCTCATTATGGTATAATCGGGCTCAATATGGGTAAACGAGCCCAATGATTTAAATTAAGCCCAGAAAATATGAAATACAATTAAACTGTATTGTATTTGACCTGATGAATGTGTATCCGTAGTTTCGGAGATTGGATTGGAAGCAAATCGGACTGCGTGACGAATCATCAGTGAAAAGGTCAGAATGTACAAAAAAATGAGGTAAGGGAATTGTGTGAGTAGCTAGAGGTAGCTACGCGTACTTTAAATAGTTTCTGTATACACTGAATATGTATGTATACACTAATATTGTATAAAGGTCCTAAAAGTGGTTTAAATGATTTTAAGGATCGAAATAGGTAAAAGACTATTTTACCCCTGTTGAGGGAAGTTCACCTAAGGATGGTGAAAGCATGACATGTATGAAATGCATGATTTAAGGACTTCTATGATTAAGAAATTTTATTGGTTTTAATCAAAGTAAATCGATAGATTGACCAGTAATTGCATGAATTTCACATGATAACACTACATAAGTGTTATTTGGATTAAATGAAAATTTCTTTGGAAAATAGGCCAATTATCAAGTTTATATGGAAACAAATAGTGCCAACATGTAGTTCGCACTATATCTGCATTTGTGAATGTGCATAAATGTGCTTGAGTGGTTGCTCGCGCCGATTTGTGTGACATCATATGCATAAAATGTGCTAGAGCGGTTGGTCGCACTGATTTTATGATTTGATATGCATGAGAGCTGCTGAAACCTATCTCGCACTCTGTTTAGACATGTTTTGACATGTTTTGACTGTTCTGATTTGTTTTGACTGAATATGCATAAAAAGGTATTGGAGTGATTGCTCACACTAGTTTTTATGATTGACATGCATGAGAGATGCTGGAGCTTAGCTTGCATCCTGTTTTGATATGATATTGCATAAAAGCTGTGCTGGAGTGTAACTCGAACGAGATTTGATTTACTTGAGCATTCATTTATGCTGGAGCATTGCTCGCACAAAGTTTTATATGGTTTTATAATTCATTTGAATGTCGTACTAGATTTTTCTTGTACGAGGTTTTCACTGAGTTTTTATACATATCCGTACTAGAGCATTGCTCGTACATGGATTTTACTTGAATTTATAATTATTTTAAATTGTACTGGAGCGCTGCTCGTACGCAGATTTCATTGATTTCTATGACACCATGCTAGAGCTTCGCTCACACAGGGATTTATATTACATGCATATAGCCGTGTTAGAGCCTCTTGTAGACTGTGTGTCACAATGAGATGATATGCTCACATGTGCATACTGAGACAGAGATGATATGGGTGGATAAGACCTATTGCAGGCACCCCTGATTGAGCTTGGATTCATGGAGTACGTTGTACCGTGTATATCACGCGGAGTACGCTGTACCGTGGGGATTGTTGGAGTGGAGTGGCATTAGCCATGAGGCAGCAAGCCTTGCCCTCGCAATCCTGGTGTTATGCTGTTCTGGCGGGTAGGACGACCCACCTCCCGTTTCAAGTGTGATACCCCGTACACTAGGTACCGTGTTGCCAGGGATCACGAGGTTATGGCCATAGTCCTATGTTGTTACTGATAGTCACCTACTTGTCTCACATGATATAACTATTGGTCGATAGACTAGGGTAGACCCGAGGGAGGGGTCAAGCCCCCGATTTTATGATTTTTACTATGCTAATTTATGTTTTAAAGGATTTTATGACATGTGACCCTGAAAGAAGGGTGGTTTTATAACCGAAGTTTTATAATGAATTGTTTTATGAGATGATTGACCCGGAAGGGTTAGTTTATATTGCAGTTTTAATGAAATGATTTAAATGCAGTAGCATGATGTTGTTTTCCATACTTTTATTTCAAATTCATGATTTGTCTTACATGACATGAAAGAATGCATGATCTGGATTTGTTTCATGCTCATTATGATTTAATGATGTCACATAAAATGCCTTTGATGCATGAATTATATGATTTCTATATGCACAAATAGTTTTGATAAACTATGGCATTGAAATATGCATATTTTTTTGCGTGAAATTTTAAATGAAAAGAAATGGATTTAAGGGCATGGCATTATGAGCATGTAGATAGTGGAGCTATCTACTGACTTGTATAATTGCCTTACTGAGCGTGTGGTTTGCTCACCCCCTTATTTTCTCATCTTTTCAGAGCACTCACAGAAATTAGTAAGCGGTTGAGGACTTGCATTTTGGGTATCTGCTGCTTCCCATCGAGAGACAAGTATACATATTTGTATAGTTTTGTATCTGAACATGTAAATGCACAGTACTCTAAACGGATATGATGTCGGGGATGTAGAGTCATAAATACCATCGTGTATGTATTTAGACAAAGTCAAAAGATAGTAAACTCTGATATGTGAATGTGATAATGGAAATGGAATGGTAAATATGTGAGAGGTGACTAACACCGAATCATAGCCCAACTGTGTTGTAGGATGGTCACGATGAGAGAAATGTAAGAATTAAATAATAAATGAAAAAGCGAAAAATTTACTCTGATTTTTGGTAATTTGGGTCGTGACAGTTGAAACCTTGAAAAACTAGCCATTGGAGTTCTGCAGATGAATGCTAGATCGATCTTCTTACCCAAGAGGATCGATCATTTAGTTCCAGAATCTGCAATCACAAATGTACTCCAAGAAAGGAAGATTGATCTTATCATACAGAGGGATCAATCTTCTCTTCTTAAGAAGTCAGTCATTACATTCTGTAAAACAAGGGAGATCGATCTCTTATTCAAAAGAGATTGATCTCTTTGCTGCATTGAACAAATTGCTACTACCTAGAGGAGATCGATCTCACAACCCTAGGAGATCGATCTTACAATGTTTCTGCCAAAAGGAGATCGATCTCACACCTTAGGAGATCGATCTCTCAATGATTCTGCCAAAAGGAGATCGATCTCACAACCCAAAAGATAAATCTTTTAATGATTCTGTCAAAAGGGGATGGATCTCAGGAGATCGATCTCACAATGATTCTGCCAAAAGGAGATCGATCTCTCACCTTAGGAGATCGATCTCTTGGCTTGAGTATCAGTTTTCCCAGCAAAAATTTAGTTTACAAAGGTTTTTAAGTTTAGATCTTCACAAGTTTTCTAAGTAATTTTTAGTACAATTGGCAATATGTTCTCTAAGATAATTACTTAGAAATAATACTTCACAGATAATTTGAAAGTTTAAAATAAGCACATTTAAATTAATGTTTTGTCATTTCAAAATATATCATCCAAAGCTAACAATATCCCCTTTTTGATATGACAAGACTTAATTCAATATTTTAAGATTTTGATCCTTAATATATGCATGGTTTCCAAATCATTTATATTTAAAAATTTGTTCCCCCTTAATATATGCTTAATGTTTATGATTTGCTCCCCTTAATATATTGCTCTCCCTTAATATATTGTTCCCCCTTAATATATCCATATCATTTATCTTCTCCCCCTTTTTGTCATATCAAGAAAGCAAACATTAGTCTTTCAAAACACCAATAAAAAAGGAACATATAGCAAGCGATAATTAAGCAAATATTAGCATACCAAATGACTAGATAATTAAAGAGCATATAGCAAATGTCATTTCAAAATATAGATGAGTATTTCAAACAATCACCACTAGATAATTAAGTAACATGTGTCTAATGAACCCTAAGATGATGGAGGAAAATGATCAAAAAGTTCATCAACGTGAACACGAGTTGTTTGCAACTTGTCAAACATAGCCTGCTGAGTTTCTTGAAGTGTGGCAACTTGAGACTCAAGATTGGCTTGCCGTACCACAATGTCATCTAAGCGCTGATCAAGGTGCTGACGAAAATCCAGAATCATGGTAGCAAGGGAGTCTAAGGTGACAGCAGATGAAGTAGCAGGGGGTGATGGTTCCTCAACAGGGGGTGCTGGTGCCTCAGCATAAACATCGGTCTCCATATCTGCATCGTGAGAAGGAGGTCCAGTCTTTTTGCGCCAATTTCCATCATCATCTTGATAGTAGCCAGCATGGTGAAGAGAGCTTATGTTTATAACATTCTTTTGTGAAGACAGTTCACCAACTTTACAAGAGCAGTCAACACCAAGTCTTTGAAGGAGGAAGGCAAGTGGTTGAGGAAAAATAATGGTAGTCGCTTGACCCCGAATAACTTTAAGCCAATCTTCAGAAATGAAATGAATCAGGTTTGGTTTTTGACCATAAGAAGAATGGATGTTATGAAGCAAAAAATGATCAAGTTTCCTAACGGTTGAGTGTCGAGTACCAAAGAGACGGAGATTCCAAGAAATAATAAGATGAAGTAAGCGTGGAAGCATATGTAGATCGCTAGCTCGGTCATTTGGAATGTTAAACTCTAGTGATACCTCGGCTTCTTCATAAGTAAGACCCAAATCAGATATACCAAAAACTCTTGCTAGAATCTCTTTGTCAATGTATAAGGATTTAGCCATGACAAAAGTTTTAAAGCCTATGGTTCGACACGAATCATTAAGGGAAGTGACGATTTCGACATTGGAAAATAATGCACGAATTATGTTAGGAGGAATGAGAGTATTGATTTTTAAGAATGGAAGCCATTGGTACTCCTGAAATTTTGAGAGATATGGAAACTCAATTCGCTCAAGAAAGGCAAATCAATGGTTCACCAATGCTTAATGGTCATAGTGGAAAAATGTTCGTCAAACCTTTTACGCTTAGCCGAGGTTTGAAAACATCGACTAAACGTGGTGGAAGGAGTTGGATTGATGGCTGAAGGTTGTGAAGAGGATGCTCGAGATGGTCTGGAGGAGGAAGGTTTAGAGGCTACTAATTTAGTACATGGTGGCATAGTGTCTTAATTCTATGAGTAATTTTAACAAACACTTGATAGACATAGATTAAGGAAATGTGGCAATGGTGAGTGTAGGATTTAGAAATTTCCAATCCTGCAAAGAGAAACCTATTCTAGATAGATAATAGCCAAATCAAGTTAACCTATTAGATGAAAGCACTAAGGGTTCACTATAGCTATCAAGACACAACATAAATAGAGTATTGTAAGGAAAATATGAATAACCAGATCGATTTATCCGAAAAATAAAGAATAGAAAAGTTTAAACAAAACAAAAGATGTTGGGTCAAAAATACTGAGAGAAATTGAAAACAAATGATGAAATCTTACCCAAAACTTGATCTCGGGGGCGAGAGAGGAAGAAATACGATTTTTGTGAGAAAGGAGGGTTTTTGGCTTTTCAGACAATGTGATTTTCATGACGTTTTAAGTGCTTAGACCTAAGGAGATCGTTATGCTAGAGGGTAGAGATCGATCTCAATTACCCATGAAGTACTTGAAAAACACGACAGATCGATCTCATGTAATAGTAGATCGATCTCAATTACCCAAAATGTATTTGAAAAACACGACAAAGACAAGCAATTGATCTCATGAAATAGAAGATCGATCTCCTAGTCATGACCCGACTACTATAGGCTATTCTGAGTAAGCAAGATCGATCTAAAATGAACATAGATCGATCTTTCTTACCATTTTGCCCAGAAAAAGTCAAAAAATGGTTTAAAAATGTGTTTTTATTAAATATGTATATAAGGAAGAAAAAGACATATTCAGGACTTTTAACAAAACACATTTATTGTAAGATCAAATGTGTATGCTACATTTGACATAGAATCATACTTGGATTTTCTTCATACATCAAGCATATCAAGGTGCATTCATTAGTCCTAATTCACCTCTAAGAGCACAAAATCTTTCCTTGTCAAGAGGTTTGGTGAAAATATCAGCCACTTATGCATTGTGTCAACATATTCTAGAACTATATCCTTTTTTTGCACATGATCTCTAATAAAGTGATGTCTAATTTCAATATGTTTAGTTCTAGACTGTTGAATTGGATTTTTAGTGAGATTAATTGCACTTGTATTATCGTATTGTATAAGAATTTGTTTCATATCTATGTCATAGTCTCTCATTTGTTGCTTGATCCATAACACTTGAGCACTACAACTACCAGCTGCTATGTATTCTGCTTCGGTTGTGGATTGAGTTACACTATTTTGTTTTTTTGAGAACCATGATATTAATCTATTCCCTAAAAATTGACATGTACTTGAAGTGCTTTTCCTATCTTTCTTACATCCTCCAAATCTGCATCTGAATAGGCATGAAGTGCAAAGGTAGAATATTTAAGGTACCATGAGCCTGGTGATGGGGTATCTTTGAGATACCTAAAGATTCTTTTTGTAGCTAATAAGTGTGATTCTCTATGTGAGGATTGAAATTTGCACACAAATAAACACTAAACATAACATTAGGTCTACTTGCGGTGAGATAAAGAAATGAAACAATTATAGACCTATAGAGTTTAGTGTCTACACATTTACCACTTTCATCCTTATCAAGCTTTATGAAAGTGCTCATTGGAGTTGCTTGAGGTTTGCATTCATCCATTCCAAATCTTTTGAGCAAGTCTTTTGTGTATTTAGCTTGATTGATGAAGATGACATCTTTAGTTTGCTTTACTTAAAGCCCCAAGAAGTATATGAGCTCTCTCATCATGCTCATTTCAAATTCACCTTGCATAGTCTTAGCAAACTCTTGGCACAATGATTCATTAGTTGATCCAAATATAATATCATCTACATAGACTTGAACAACTAGTAAATCATTATTCTTAGTTTTGATAAACAATATTGTCTCAACTTTCCCCCTTGAAATACCTTTTTCAATTAAAAACTTTGAAAGTCTCATACCAAGCTCTAGGAGCTTGTTTCAAACCATACAATGCCTTTGAAAGTTTGTAAACATGATTAGGATATTTAGGATCTTCAAAATTGGGAGGTTGTTTAACATATACTTCCTCATTTATGAAACCATTCAAGAATGCACTTTTCACATCTATTTGATATAGTTTGAAGTTCTTAAAACATGCAAAAGCAAGTAACATTCTAATGGCTTCTAGTCTAGCTATCGGAGCATAAGTCTCATCATAATTTATACCTTCTTCATGTCTATATCCTTGAGCAACCAATATAGCTTTGTTTCTAATGATAACACTATTTTCATTCATCTTATTTTTAAATATCCATTTAGTTCCAATGATGGGGTAATCACTAGGTCTAGGAACTAAATTTCATACTTTACTCCTTTCAAATTGATTTAGTTCTTCTTACATAGCTAAGATCCAATTATCATCTTTTAAAGCTTCATTAACATTTTAGGTTCAATTTGTGATACAAAAAGTTATATATTAGCATACATTTCTAAGTGAAGACCTTGTTTGAACTCCAAGATTTGGATCACCAACTATTTCACAATCTTTAACATATTTAAGCTCTCTTGAGCATCTAGGTTCTCTTTCTACAATTTCTTGTTCAATTAACTCTTGTTGCTAATGTCAAAATCCTCTAAGTTGTTATTATCTTTCATATTTGAGGATTCTTCTAAAATTTCATCAAATATTTCTATATCCTCATCTTTACTATGGGTTCTAGGTGTGGAATTTGATTCATCAAATATTACATGGATGGACTCTTTCACTATTAATGTTCTTTTATTGAAGACTCTATAGGCTTTAGAATTTAAGGAATAACCTAAGAAAATACCTACATCACTTTTAGCATTAAATTTTCCTAAATTATCTTTTCCATTAGTTAAGACAAAGCATTTACAATCAAAAGGATGAAAATAACTAATGTTTGGTTTCTTTCCCTTGTAGAGCTCATATGGAGTTTTCTTTAGAATTGGTCTAACCATTGCTCTATTTATAATATAACAAGAAGTATTGATAGCTTCAACCCAAAAATACTTAGGTAAATTATTTTCACAAAGCATTGTTCTAGCCATTTCTTCTAAAGTTCTATTTCTCCTCTCAACAACCCCATTTTGTTGTGGTGTCCTAGGAGCTGAAAAATTATGGCTAATCCCTTGACCATTGCAATATTAATCAAAACCAAGATTTTCGAATTCTTTGCCATGGTCACTTCTAATACTAGTTATAGTATAACCTTTTTCATTTTGAGCTATTTTTCGAATATGCAATGAATTTTTCTAAAGTTTCATTCTTTACATTTAAGAATAATACCCATGCAAATCTAGTATAGTCATCTACAATCACAAATTCATAGTGCTTACCTCCTAGACTTGTGGTTAGTTGGGCCAAAGAGATCTAAGTGAAGTAGTTGTAGTGGCCTAGATGTAGACACACAATTCTTTGGTTTAAATGATATTCTTTTATGTTTTCCTTTCACACATGCTTCACATATTTTGTCATTTTCATATGATAACTTAGGTAGTCCTACAACAAGATCTCTTTTAGCTAGTTTAGATAATACATGCATACTAGCATGCCCTAGTCTTCCATGCCATAACCAAGGTTCATTTTCTTTAGCAACCATAAAAAACACATTTTCACCTCTAAGTTCATTCAAATAGACAATATATATGTTACCTTATCTATGTCTTATGAAAAGAACTTTATTTGTTTTAGCATCAATTACATAACAATTTAAGTAATCAAAAACTACTTTGTATCTCTTGTCACAAAGTTGACTAATGCTAAGTAAATTATGTTTTAATCCTCTAACAAGTAACACATTATCTATAGAAAAGGAATGATTACCAATAGATCCACTTCCTTCAATTTGGATTTTAGAGTTATCCCCAAAAGTGAGTTCTCCACCAATCTTTGATTTTAAGGTGTTGAAATGACTCTTATCACCGGTTATGTGTCTTGAGCATTCACTATCCAAGTACCATGCCTCCTTTGACTTTACTTTGAAACAATGCTCAACTTCCTACAATCATCATTAAACCTTTGTTTTAGGTACCCAAATTTTCTTGAGTCCTTTAGGGTTAGTAGACACAAGTTTCGATCCTTTAGTGTTAGACCCGTGTTTTTGATTATGTATGTAGCTTATTCCTTATGATTCCTATGTGTATGAACACTTTAGTTTCATGGTTGAATAATAAGAAGAGTATTTACTATCATGCAATTGACAATTAAAGAATAAAAATGCATGTAAGCTACAAAATAGTCAAATAATGGCTATAAGAGCCACAGGCTAAACCAAATGGAATTGAATCATTCTGACTGAAAATGAGAACTTATCAAGAGAAAATATAGAGAATTTATGAAGGAAACTCGGGTTAAATTGGTTCCGAACAAGTGCAAGGGTAAAACGGTCAAAAGATCGAAATCCGATATAAATTCAATAAGAAAATTTCATTAAAAATATGAAATTGAGAAATCATGATCAATAACGAGGAAAATATTGAATTTCGAGTCCAATTGATCAAGATATGAATTTATTGAAATTAATTAGAATTTTCATCTCGAAAAATTATCTCGAAAATATTGAAAAAAATATACCGGAAAGACAAAATAAGATTGATAAATTCATTTATTGATTAAATGAATAAAATAAGATTTTTTAAGATATTTTGGATTTTTAATGTATTTTAAATTATTAAAATAATAATAATAAAATAAATTATAAAAAAAAATCAGAAATCTGAAAACACGAAACAGAGAAACGGAAAGCGAAGACAGGCGAGCCGAGGGAGAAGCCGATGGATCACCGGCAACCGACGAGGCCAGGCGAGGGCCGGAGAAGAGAGAGGACAACCATGCGAACCTGCTGGTACAGGCGACGCGCGCCACCGACGTCGGATTTCGGCGAACGGAGGAGGAAAAATCGACGGGAAAAAAGGGCTCGATTTCGACGATCCACGGTAGCTGGATGTGATCGGAGGGTACCGACGTGATTAGGAGGATGAGCCGGTTCCGTTGGTAACAGTAGAGGCCGACGAAACGGCCGAGAACGTTGGCGACGGTGAGGCGAGCACAACGGCACCGTAGCCGGAAATGGGAGAAAAAGGAAAAAGAAAAGAAAAAAAGGGAAAAAAGGAGAGGAAAATCCCCGAGAATACCTCAGATTACGGGTAAACTGATACGCGGTCAGATTGACCGAATTGATTGCTAAACAATTTAAATTGAATTGTATTTGATCGAAAATTAACCCGAAATTTAATATAAAAATTGTGCAGTTCGATGATAACTTCCGAATGTGAGCCGATCGAACTCCTATTTGTCCACCATCGTATAATTTTGGGTAAGTAAAGCTCATTTACGACAATAGTATGATTTTTGTGCAATTGAAATTTAGTTTGCGGATTTCGGATTAATTTCTGCATAAAATAAATTATATCCGAATTTTTGAATTTACTATCGTAAATGATATACGGGCTATCCAAAGAGTTTGGAACAAAGCCTAATGGGTATTGATAGGCCCAATTAGCTAATAGACCCTTAGTTAGGCCTAAAGGGAATTAATAAGTGGAAAAAGGGCTTAAGACAGAGTTAGGCCCATTTAAGTGTTTAAAACCCAATAAGAGTAAACGGGCCCATTAAGTGAAATAGACTGTATTAAATGTGTAATACAGTAGAAAAAGTATAATTAACCCAGTGAATGGTTAAATGCAGATCCGAAATTGTATTGAGAGCTGACCGGACTACGAGATTTGAGCAGCACAGAGGAAGTGAGGTCACGCGATATGATCCGAGGTAATGGACTTTTGCGAGTAGTTAGAGATATCTGTGCGTATTTTCGTCTACTTTTATAGTCACTGAAATTGTATGAGGGTCAGAGAAAATCAATAATATTTATAGGGACTCGATATGGGTAAATTACGATTTTACCCCTAGTTACGTAAAAAGTCAACTTTTGGAAAAAGTTGTAAAAATCATGGAAACGATGTTTTTAAATGTTTTTACTGCTGTGTAGTAGAAGAATAGATAGATGAGCTAATGTTTTCAGGTTGATGTGAACTAAGCACACTTTATAGTGCTGATTTTAATGTTTTGAAACATCTCTATTTTTAAAGAGTCATCTACCAAATTATGTGAAAACAATTGTGCTGGAGCACAGCTCGCACTTGATTTCAGATGTTTTTCACATACATTAGTGCTAGAGTGAGACTCGCACTATATTTATCTGACATGCACGATAGAGTACTGGAGCACTGCTCATACTCAGTTTTATGTGATTTGTGCATAATAGAGTGCTGGAGCGATAGCTTGTACTTGAGTTTTACATGAGAACTATGCATGACCTAGTGCTGGAGGTTACTCGCACTAGTATTTGATGTTTTGACATGCATACATAGTGTTTGAGTGGAGTGTTAACTGCGAGTCACACTCAAGACGCTCACTGTAGTTTTACGTGATATATAGACATGTTAAAAAAATCGTGATGATTTCCTCGTGTAGACTGAGTGTCACACTGGAGAGGTTCACACATGGATTTAGAATAGTTTTACGTGATATATAGACAGGTTAGAAAAACCGAGATGATTTCCTCGTGTAGACTGAGTGTCACACTGGAGAGGTTCACACATGGATTTAGAGACGTGGCATTGATTATTCCATGGTATGAGGGCTAAGACCTTTGGCAGGCACCCCGACCATGAGGCAGGGTCCACGGGTGTACGTTGTACCGTGCGAGTGGCATAGAGTACACTGTACCTTGTGTTGTTGTGGAGTTGTGGAAGAGAGTAGTTGATAGCTGACGGTTGTGATGGACTGACCCCCCTCCCGTTACAACAGTGATAACCCGCACACCGAGATCTGTGTTGCCTAGGATTTCACATATTAGGATATGGCCATAGTCTAGGAGATATTGCATTTAGCCATTGAGTCTTGCATGATATATCACATGTATTTATGATACGAGTAGACCTGAGGGATGAGTCGAAACCCAGTTGTTGTGTTGTGTTGTGAAATGCCATATTTACTGTGTTTTGAATGTAAATGGCATATTTTATATAAAGGCATTCCGAAATGATAAATATGCACTGTTTTGCATGAATGCCTATATTTGATAACTCAGCATGAATTTAGTACATAGGATTTTAAATCAATACTATTGCTATAAATATTTTGAAACATGCTTTTGAAATTGAGAGAAGGAAAGGCAAAACAGTATTTTCAGTAGATAGTATGGATGTTTACTTGCTTGCTTGATTTCCTTACTGAGCCAGATAGCTCACCCCTTTCATTTTCCCCATCTCTACAGATCACTAGCAGTAGAGTGAGTCGGCTGAGGTATAGTATTCCTTTTGACCGTTGTCATTCCCCATCTAGCGAAAGGTATACATAATGTGTACTCTTTTGTATCTGAACAATGTATAAACATAGTGATATACACGTTTTTAATATTGGGGAAGTATATGAATTTACTTATAAGAAAAGTGTACGTACAGTCAATAAATATCTAGAATGACATGCATGTATGATACGAAAAAGAATGGTAAGGTATGTATGGATGAGGAGACTAATGCCTAATCATAGCCCAACTATTGAGGAGAGAAAGGTAGGTAAAAAGCGAAAAATTTATTGTGGTTTTTGGTAAGTCACGAAAGGAGGTCGTGACATTTAGGGATCCATTTCATTATCAATTTAATGTCTTTTGAATTTATAACATTCTTAGGCACCCAAAATTTTCTAACTACTTTCCCTCTAAAAGTGTTTTTTCTAACATTACATTTATGTGATAGATGTCCTATTTTATTACATGGTGAGCAGATAATAGATAGATCATGTATATTATGTTTACTAACCAAGAAGTTCATGGATGAGTTTCTTTATTTTTGTCATTATATCATAATCCATTTCTATCAAAGAAAGCTCTTTGAGTCTCTAACATATTATCTAGCTTTTGTTGACCCATCCAGAATCTAGAAAATGAATTATGTAAATTATTATTCTTTTCCTTTAAATCATGAATTTCTAGATTTGCATTTTCCAATTTCTTTTCCTATTCTATCTTAACATTTAAGAGCACTTCATTTTCTGTCTTTAATATAGAGATCATTTTCTTGTATTTCAAATTCATACACTCAAATTTCATGGCAAGATCATCAAAATCATCTTGTAACTAATCAAAAGAATAATCATTATAAATAGATATTACCTTTTCATCTTCTAGTGCCATGAAACAAAGATTGCCAACTTCTTCTTCTCTATTGTCATCATCGGAGTTGTCACTGTCACTCCAAGTTGCCATTATTGCTTTCTTCTTTGGTTTCCTATCATTTGTTTTCTTTAGTAATGGACAATTAAATTTAATATGACTAGGTTTTTTACATTCATAGCACACAATAAAATCCTTATCTTTTCTACTTGACTCTCCTCTATTTTGTTCTCTCCTATGGATTTTCCTAGTACTACCATTACCTCTCATTCTCATAAATTTTGTTAAATCTTTTGGAAAACATTGTCATCTCAATATCATCCTCATCGTAACTCTCATTTTTATCATCTTTTAGCTCTTCATGAGTAGTAGACTTTAGTGTTACTCCTACTTTCTTAGGAAGCTCTTCATTTCTTTTTAACTATATCTCATAAGTAGTGACCCCATTAGTTCATCTAGTGATAATGAGTGAGGATCATTAGATTCCTTAATAGCAGTCACTTTAGCTTCCCAAGATTTTGGTAGGCTATTTAGAATTTTCTTTACCATCTTTATGTTGGAATATGTTTTGCCTAGAGATTTAAGTTCATTTATTATATTGATAAACCTAGTAAACATGTCACTAATAAATTCATCTTGTTTCTTTCTAAGCAATTCATAATCATGTATGAGCATGCCTATTTTTGTCTCCTTAACTTGAGTTGTACCTTCATGAGTAATTGCTAACTTATCCCAAATTTGTTTTGCATTCTCACATGTGGAGACTCTATTATATTCATTAGGACCTAAAGCATAAAAAAAAATGTGCATTACCTTAGCATTCAATTGAGCTGATTTTATGTCATTGGCATCCTATTCATCTTCTTCCTTAGGAATTTTGTTTCCTTCAACTTTCTTTGTAGGGATTTGTGGGCCTTTGACAATAACTCTCCACACCTCATAATCATTCACTTGAATGAGTAGCATCATCCTAGTCTTCCAATAAGCATAATTTTCACCATTGAATAAGGGAGGTCAAACAGTGGAGTGCCCCTCTCCTACCATGCTAGTTGCTACACTATTTTGAGTCATAGGATCGTTATAAACTCTTAGATTTTACTCCTTTTTAATCAAAGAGTCCAAGCTATGATACCAATTGTTGGCTCAACTGAGAGGGGGGTGAATCAATTTTTTATTAATTTACCAAATTTAAAACTTACTTAGCTAATATTGCACACAAATAAATTTATAACTACAATAAGATAGAGAACAAATGTACAGTAAATAAAGAGATAAGGGAAAGAAGTAGCAAACACAATGAGTTATAGAGGTTCGACTAAATCCTTTCCCTATGTCCTCTCCTCTTGACTTTCTTGTCAAGGAGTCACTTCCACTATCAAGATGAGCTTTACAACTTCCTTTTCAAGGTTAAGGAATAACCTCTCTACCCACTTAGCAAATATTGCTATTCAAACTCTTTTATAACAGCTCTCTCACAGAGGAACTCTCCCATTTGCTTTAAGATAAAGAGTTGTTGAGTTAATATATTTTGAAATGACAAAACAAGTAAATTCAATAATATAAAAATGATATAAAGACATGTTTAGAGGTTATCAGTACTAGAACTTAGAGTTCTGTTGATGAGAGATCGATCTGGCTTATGAGAGATCGATCTCCTAGGTTTTTTACTTGATGAGAGATCGATCTCATGAAGAAATGAGATCGATCTGCCAAGCCTTGAACCTTTACAAAGGTATTAAGGAAGAGTGAGATCGATCTGCAAGGGTTAAGAGATCGATCTGGCTAAAGCTAGAGTTGAGAGATCGATCTGGTCTAGGAAGAGATCGATCTCCCTTAAAAGCTTAAGACTGTAGATCGATCTGAAAGATCGATCCACACTCAAACAGAGAACTTATGAGATCGATCTGGTAAGAAAGAGATCGATCTCCTCAAAGTCAGAGAGCTAAGGAGATCGATCTGAGGTATTGAGAGATCGATCTCCCCACTACGAAACTGCATGGCAGATCGATCTGTAGATCGATCTTGCCTTAAACAGAGAGATCATGAGATCGATCTGCCTATTCGACAGATCGATCTCCCCTATCATTTTTAAATTAACAGATCGATCTGCTATCCTATGAGATCGATCTCCTTGTGTTTTTGTGCTTTGATCTTGCAGGATTTATAACTAAGAGATCGATCTGACCAAAAAGGCAGATCGATCTGGCACTCTACCGGAGGTATCCAACGGCTAGTTTCTGCAAAATCTCAACGGGAAAAACAGCATTTAATGCTCCAACTACCAATCCTTCAGTATTTAACCAAGCATTGAAGACAAAGAGAATTGAGAGACTATTGCTGCACATTTTCTAATATTCTCAAGCTTTTAATACTTTCATTCCTTGTGTCTTCATTCCTCATTTATTGAGATTTATTGTGTAAGCTTAAGTGCAGAAGCTGAATTTGTCCTACCCACTTTAAAGCTGCATTTTGTATTCAACCTTACCTTGAAAGAGAAGAGGATTGTTCCTCAGTGAGAGAAAATTGTAAGAGGGTGAATACATTTTTACATTGTAAAGGGTAGAGAGGTTATTCCTTAACCTGTAAAAGGAACATTGTAAACTTCTGTTGAAGGAGAGTAAGAAAGCACTTAACAAGAAGGTCAAGGAGAGAGGACGTAGGCAAGAGTTTGGCCGAACCTCTATAAACGATTGTGTTTATTTCTCTCTTCCCTATCTTACATTAAATTGTTTAATTTTGTTATATTGCTTACTTTCTTTTGCAAATTAAAATAGGATTAAATTAAAATTTGCTATTAACGTTAGAAAATCGATTCACCCCCCCTCTCGGTAGAGCCATCAATTGGTATCAGAGCTAGGACTCTTTAATCACATAGGAACAACTTCCTAAGAGTTAGAAACGATCAAATGGCTCATAAAGTGTAGCTACTAGTTTGGTAGGAGAGGGGCACTCTACGGTTAGACCTCCAATGTTTAATGGAGAGCATTATGCATATTGGAAGACTAGGATGATGTTATTCATTCAAGCAAATGATTATGAAGTATGGAGAATTATAATTAAAGGACCTCAAATCCCTACAAAGAGAATAGAGGGAAGAGACATTCCTAAGGAAGAAGATGAATGGGATTCAAATGATATTAAATGTGCTCAACTAAATGCTAAAGCTATGCACACATTATTTTGTACCTTAGGTCCTAATGAATATAATAGAGTCTCCGGGTGTGATAATGCCAAACAAATATGGGACAAATTGGCAATAACTCATGAGGGTACAACCCAAGTGAAGGAGACAAAGGTAGGTATGCTCACACATGACTATGAGCTTTTTAGGATGAAGGAAGGAGAATCAATTAGTGATATGTTCACTAGATTCACAGATGTAATTAATGGATTAAAGTCTTTAGGAAAAATATATTCTAATATTGAAATGGTAAAGAAAATTTTAAATAGCTTACCTAAATCATGGGAAGCTAAAGTGACTACAATTGAGGAATCTAAGGATCCTCACACATTGTTTAGATGAATTAATAGGATCTCTACTCACTTATGAGATGAAATTAAAAAGAAATGAAGAGCCACCCAAGAAAGTGGGAGTTGCTCTAAAATCCACTGCTCAAGAGGAGATTAAAAATGAGAGTGGTAGTGAAGAAGACCTTGAGATGGCAATGTTTGCCAAAAGATTTAACAAGTTCATGAGGATGAGAGCTAGTGGTAGTAATAGGAGAAACAATAAGAGAGATCAAGAAGAACTAGGAAGAAAAGACTCAATTGTATGTTATGAATGTAAAAAACCAGGACACATAAAAGTTAACTGCCCTCTTCTTAAAAGGTCCAATGATAGGTTCCATAAAAAGAAGGCAATGGTGGCAACATGGAGCGACAGTGACTGCTCCGATGATGAATCAAATGAGGACATTGCCAACTTGTGCTTCATGGCTATTGAGGATGAAAAGGTAACTTCAAGCCTCAATGAATATTCTTTTGAGGAATTGCAAGATGCATTTGATGATATTGCATTAGAGTATGAATCTATGAGTATGAAATATAAAAAGATAATATCCAAATTGAGAAAAGAAAATGAGATAATGCAATTGGATAAATTAGAATGTGAAAAGAAACTAGAGATTTCAAATCTAGAAATTTGTGACCTTAAAGAGAAAAATAGCAATCTACATAATTCATTTAATAGGTTCCACCTGGGTCAACAAAAGTTAGATAGCATGTTAGAGACCCAAAGGGCATTCTTTGACAAAAATGGCTTAGGATATAATACAAAGAGTAGGGAGACCCATCTTAAAAGTTTTATTGCTAGGAAGAGCATGAATAAACCTGCAATTACTTGTTCATATTGCAATAGAAATGGACATGCATCACATAACTGTAATATAAAAATGAGAACTCTAAAAGGAAAAATAGTAAAAAGGATATGGATTCCAAAAGAAGTAATTCACTCCAAGGACTGTAATGCATTAGCAAAATGGATCCCAAAGGGATCAAGAATTGCATTCACTAACCTCAAAGGACCCAAGAAAATTTAGGTACCTAAGACTTGAGTTTAAATCTTCTTGTAGGTGATTGAGCATGGCCACACATCTAAAACAAAGGAAGCATGGTACTTGGATAGTGGATGCTTAAGGCACATGACGGGAGATAGAAGCCACTTCAACTCTTTTAAATCAAAGGTTGGTGGAGAGGTCACTTTTGGGGACAACTCCAAAGGCCAAGTAGAAGGAAGTGGCTCAATAGGTAATGATTACTTCTCTTTAGAAAAAGTATTGCTTGTTAGGGGTCTAAAGCATAACTTACTAAGCATAAGTCAACTTTGTGACAAAGGTTACAAAGTAATTTTTGATTGCATGAAATGTAATGTGGTAGATCCTAAGTCTAACAAAGTTTTTTTTCTAGGTCATAGACAAGGAAATATATATATTGTCTATCTTAATGAACTCAAAAATGAAAATATATGCTTAATGGTAGACAATAAAAAGGAATCTTGGTTATGGCATAGAAGACTAGGTCATGCTAGCATGATTGTGCTATCTAAGTTAGCTAGAAAGGATCTAGTTATAGGTTTACCCAAGATATCCTTTGATCATGAAGAAGTATGTGAAGCTTGTGTTAAAGGAAAACATAAAAGGACAACATTTAAGCCTAAGAATATTGTATCCACCACTAGGCCTCTCCAATTACTTCACTTAGATTTATTTGGACCAACTAGAACAACTAGCCTAGGTGGGAAACACTATGGTTTTGTAATAGTTGATGATTACACTAGGTACACATGGGTGTTCTTCTTAAGAGTAAAAAATGAAGCCTTAGAAAAATTCATAGCCTATACAAAAATTACTCAAAATGAGAAAGGATATACAATAACTAGTATTAGAAGTGATCATGGCAAAGAATTTGAAAATATAGGATTTGATGAGTATTGCAATGATCAAGGAATTAGCCATAATTTTTCAGCCCCTAGGACACCACAACAAAATGGTGTAGTTGAGAGAAGAAATAGAACATTGTAAGAAATGGCTAGAACCATATTATGTGAGAATAACTTACCAAAGTATTTTTGGGCTGAAGCTATAAACACATCATGTTATATAATTAATAGAGCTATGATTAGACCCATGCTAAAGAAAACTCCTTATGAGCTCTACAAAGGTAAAAAGCCTAACATTAATTACTTCCATCCTTTTGGCTGCAAATGTTTTGTTCTAAATAATGGGAAAGATAATTTAGGAAAATTTGATGCCAAGAGTGATGAGGGAATATTCCTAGGATACTCATTGAATTCAAAGGCTTATAGAATTTATAACAAAAGAACATTAATGGTTGAAGAATCTATTCATGTTATATTTGATGAATCAAATAATGTATCTAAAGATTCAACCAATGATGAGAATGTTGGAATATTTGACGAAAACTTGGAGGATATCCCAAACCTAGAAGATGACTTATTAGAAAAACTTGACTTGAATAAAGAAGATGAAGATGAGATAGAGATAATAGAGAGAGAATCTAGAGCACCAAGAGAGTTAGGATATGTAAAGGATTGTGAAATAGTAGGAGATCCAACTCTTGGAGTTAGAACTAGATCATCTCTAAGGAATATGTGCCAATATATAGCCTTTGTATCTCAAATAGAGCCTAGGAATGTCAATGAAGCCTTAGATGACAATAATTGGTTCCTAGCAATGCAAAAAGAATTAAATCAATTTGAGAGAAACAAAGTATGGAAACTAGTTCCTAGGCCTAGTGATCACTCTATAATTGGAACTAAATGGATATTCAAGAACAAGATGGATGAAAATAGTGTGATCATAAGGAATAAGGCTAGGCTAGTTGCACAAGGATATAGACAAGAGGAAGGCATAGACTATGATGAAACATATGCACCGGTAGCTAGATTAGAGGCAATAAGAATGTTACTTGCCTTTGCATGTTACAAAAACTTCAAGTTGTATCAAATGGATGTGAAGAGTGCATTCCTAAATGGTTTCATTAATGAAGAAGTCTATGTTGAGCAACCTCCCGGATTTGAAAATCATGAATTTTCTGAACATGTTTTCAAATTATCTAAGGCACTCTATGGCTTGAAACAAGCTCCTAGAGCTTGGTATGAAAGGTTGTCAAAATTTTTAATAGAAAAAGGATTTTCAAGAGGAAAAGTGGATACCACCTTATTCATCAAAAATAAAAATAAGGATTTACTAGTTGTACAAGTCTATGTAGATGATATTATTTTTGGTTCAACTAATGAGTCTTTATGTAAAGAGTTTGCTAAGATCATGCAAGGAGAATTTGAGATGAGCATGATGGGAGAACTCACATTCTTCTTGGGACTTCAAGTGAAGCAAACAAAAGATGGAACCTTCATCAATCAAGCAAAGTATACTAAGGAATCGCTCAAGTGATTTGGAATGGACAATTGTAAACCTCAAGCAACTCCAATGGGCACCAACATCAAGCTTGATAAAGATGAAAGTGGTAAGTGCGTAGACACTAAACTCTATAGGTCTATGATTGGCTCATTGCTTTATTTAACTGCAAGTAGACCAGATATTTTGTTTAGTGTATGCCTTTGTGCTAGATTTCAATCCTCTCCTAGGGAATCACATCTATTAGCAACTAAGAGGATCTTTAGATACCTCAAAGACACTCCATCATTAGGACTTTGGTATCCCAAGGACTCCACCTTTGCCCTCTATGCATTTTCAAATGCTGATTTTGGAGGATGCAAAATAGATAGGAAAAGTACTTCAGGTACCTGCCAATTCTTAGGAAATAGGTTAATTTCTTGGTTCTCTAAGAAACAAAACAGTGTGGCTCAGTCCACAACTGAAGCTGAATATATAGCAGCTGGTAGTTGTAGTGCTCAAGTGTTGTGGATTAAACAACAAATGAAAGATTATGGTATTGACATGAAGCAAGTATCTATTAAATGTGATAATACCAGTGCCATTAATCTGTCTAAAAATCCTATCCAACACTCCAGAACCAAGCACATAGAGATTAGACATCATTTCCTTAGAGACCATGTACAAAAAGGGGATATAATTTTAGAGTACATTGACACTTTACATCAAATAGCTGATATATTCACCAAACCTCTTGATAGAGATAGGTTTTGTATCCTTAGAGGTGAATTAGGACTCATGAGTATCCCTTAAGACTTTATGTTTCAAAAAATCTTGGTTTCAAGTTGATTTTAAAAGAGTTTTTGCAAAGATTTTCTGGCAACAAGGATGAGAGATCGATCTCCTTGTAATATAGATCGATCTCCATACTTCCAACAAGCCTAAATCATTAAGGTTAAGCTAAGAAGATCGATCTTCTAACCATAAGATCGATCTTCTTACGTCTCTATTAAAGAGCAGATCGATCTGTCCATACGACAGATCGATCTCTTCAAGCTTCTGTATTTTGAAGATCGATCTATGCATTTGGCAGATCGATCTCTCTAAGCCTCTGTTAAACTGCAGATTGATCTATGCTTGTGACAGATCGATCTCCTTAAGCCTCTGTTTGCTAACAGATCGATCTGTTCATGCGACAGATCGATCTCTCTTGGCTTCTGGAAATGACAGATCGATCTGTCGTCTCGACAGATCAATCTCCTGTGCCCTAAACTATAAAAACAGGGCAGAAATCCCCAAATTTCAAAAACTCAAAATTCAAAATCCTTAACTTCCTGCACCTCCTCTCTCGATTCCTTCTCAGATCGATCTCTGTACGGCCTTCATTGCGTCTCCATGTCATTTCCTGGTATAGTAACCAACATTTCTCATTGTTTTCTCAAAAATTTCCTACGATTTGTGTTCAATTTAGTTCTAGGGCAAATCTAGTTACTGTTCCATTGATTTTTTCGCTTGTGAATCTGTAGTAGCATAATTCTCGTATCTAGAACCATGCCTAGGCTTAAGAAAGTAGGACAAAAACCTCCCCGAACCAATGTCGAAACCGGGTCATCTTCCCAACCCATTCCTCCCTCTTCCATCACTACCTTCAATCGGTGTTTTAAAACACCTGCGAAGAGAAAGCGATACGAAGAATACTTTTCAACCATGCCAATTAAACATTAGCGTACAATCGATTTCTCTTTCCTCAACCGAATTGATTTTTCATACTTGTCGAAATTTGAGGAGTTTGGTTGGATGTCCTTTCTGAAAATAAACACTCCCGTACCTCCAAATATCGTTCATGCATTCTTTTCCAATGCCGAACTCAATTATGATCCTATCGATTCCTGTCAAATTCTTGGTTTCACAACGTATGTCATGGGCAGATCAATTGCCGTAACCACTGAAATTTTAGCCCAAGCCTTTGACATACGCGATGAAGGTTTAACGAACGAAGATGAGGAGGTTCCTTGGAGTTTGACATTCCCGGGGATAAAGCGAGTGAACTCCCAATGCACCCCCGGCTACTCCACCTCATCATCTCGTGGAACCTTCGTCTGTTTGGTACCCGACATTCAACTGTTAGGAGGTTCGATAGGTTTTGGATTCACCATATTCATTCCACCAGTCAAAAACCCAACCTCGTCCACTTTATCTTTCAAGACTGGTTAAAAATTGTATGAGGCCAAGCCACGACGATCGTGTTTCCTCAACCATTGGCGTACTTTCTTCAACGGCTCAAGATAGATAGCAGCTGCGAAACCGGTGAACTGCCTTCTCCCAAGAGCGTCCTCAACATCGGGGGATACTACAAGGATTTTCGGGGCGACTGGAAGAAGAAGAGGGAACAGCCGCCTGCTGAAGCTATGGCGGAAGACCCCTCCGATGAGCCTATGGACCCACCTGCTGCACCGGCTACGGGACCATCATCCTCGACTCCTCAGACCACTGCACCTGCATCCTCACCTGCTGACATGGAGATCCTTATGAAGATGATAAGTGACCTCAACAGAAAAATCGATGAAGGCTTTGCATCTTTGAGCCGAAGAGTGGATGAGGTTCATGAGGCTCAGGAGGCGATGTTTGATGAGCTTCAAGTCACGCACACTCATGTTGAGGATCTCATGGATCGCGTTCCTCCTCCACCATAGGATTTAGTTGCTCGATTTAGTTTAGTTCTATGTTGATGTTGTTATTTTGATATGAATTTGCTTTATTGAACTGCCATTAAAATGTTAATTTTGTTTTAATGAATTTATTTTAATGAAAATGTTAATTTTGAAATGCCATGAGTACTATTTCGTTTTCTTTCTATTGATATGACAAAAAGGGGGAGAAGAAAACATGTGGCGGTGGTCAAGATGCATAAAACGTTTTAAGAAGGGTTTTAAGAAACATCTCTAAATGTTTAAAAGAATGGTTAAAATGAGGGGGAGTTAAGATAGTAACAAAGTCAAAAGCTAAAAGAAAGGGGGAGCTCACAAAAAGGGGGAGATTTTGCAAAATAACTAAACATGTTGATTGAATAAGTTTTGTCATATCAAAAAGGGGGAGATTGTTGAGTTAATATATTTTGAAATGACAAAACAAGTAAATTCAATAATATAAAAATGATATAAAGACATGTTTAGAGGTTATCAGTACCAGAACTTAGAGTTCTGTTGATGAGAGATCGATCTGGCTTATGAGAGATCGATCTCCTGGGTTTTTTACTTGATGAGAGATCGATCTCATGAAGAAATGAGATCGATCTGCCAAGCCTTGAACCTTTACAAAGGTATTAAGGAAGAGTGAGATCGATCTGCAAGGGTTAAGAGATCGATCTGGTTAAAGCTAGAGTTGAGAGATCGATCTGGTCTAGGAAGAGATCGATCTCCCTTAAAAGCTTAAGACTGTAGATCGATCTGAAAGATCGATCCACACTCAAACAGAGAACTTATGAGATCGATCTGGTAAGAAAGAGATCGATCTCCTCAAAGTCAGAGAGCTAAGGAGATCGATCTGAGGTATTGAGAGATCGATCTCCCCACTACGAAACCGCATGGCAGATCGATCTGTAGATCGATCTTGCTTTAAACAGAGAGATCATGAGATCGATCTGCCTATTCGACAGATCGATCTCCCATATCATTTTCAAATTAACAGATCGATTTGCTATCCTATGAGATTGATCTCCTTGTGTTTTTGTGCTTTGATCTTGCAGGATTTATAACTAAGAGATCGATCTGGCCAAGAAGGCAGATCGATCTGGCACTCTACTGGAGGTACCCAACGGCTAGTTTCTGCAAAATCTCAATGGGAAAAACAGCATTTAATGCTCCAACTACCAATCCTTCAGTATTTAACCAAGCATTGAAGACAAAGAGAATTAAGAGACTATTGCTGCACATTTTCTAATATTCTCAAGCTTTTAATACTTTCATTTCTTGTGTCTTCATTCCTCATTTATTGAGATTTATTGTGTAAGCTTAAGTGCAGAAGCTGTATTTGTCCTACCCACTTTAAAGCTGCATTTTGTATTCAACCTTACCTTGAAAGAGAAGAGGATTGTTCCTCAGTGAGAGAAAATTGTAAGAGGGTGAATACATTTTTACATTGTAAAGGGTAGAGAGGTTATTCCTTAACCTGTAAAAGGAACATTGTAAACTTCTGTTGAAGGAGAGTAAGAAAGCACTTGACAAGAAGGTCAAGGAGAGAGGACGTAGGCAAGAGTTTGGCCGAACCTCTATAAACGATTGTGTTTGTTTCTCTCTTCCCTATCTTGCATTAAATTGTTTAATTTTGTTATATTGCTTACTTTCTTTTGCAAATTAAAATAGGATTAAATTAAAATTTGCTATTAACGTTAGAAAACCGATTCACCCCCCTCTCGGTAGAGCCATCAAGAGTGAATACAATCAAGGCTCTCTTAATGGGTAGGTGATGAAAATGAATAGCTTAACTAAAGCTTTCAATGACAATTAAGTACACTTTTGCTGAAGACACAAAGAATGTTTTCTCAAGATTGCTCTGAGCTTCTCTGCTTTCTTGCTTCCTATCTCCAATGCATTTATGACTTGTATTTATACACTTAATTGGTTGGTGAAGCATTTAATGCAATTCTTCCCATTGAAACCCTGAAAAACTAGCCGTTGGAGTTTTGCAGACGAATGCCAGATTGATCTTCTTACCTGAGAGGATCAATCATTTAGTTCCAGAACCTACAATCACAAATGTACTCCAAGAAAGGAAGATCGATCTCATCATACAAAGGGATCGATCTTCTCTTCTTGAGAAGTCAGTCATTACATTCCGTAAAACAAGGGAGATCGATCACTTATTCAAGAGAGATCGATCTCTTTGTTGCATTGAACAAATTACTACTGCCTAGAGGAGATTGATCTCACAACCCTAAGAGATCGATCTTACAATGTTTCTGCCAAAAGGAGATCGATTTCACACCTTAGGAGATCGATTTCACACCTTAGGAGATCTATCTCTCAATGATTCTACCAAAATGAGATCGATCTCACAACCCAGGAGATCGATCTCACAACCCAGGAGATTGATCTTTCAATGATTCTGTCAAAAGGGGATTGATCTCAAGAGATCGATCTCACAATGATTCTGCCAAAAGGATATCAATCTCTCACCTTAGGAGATTGATCTCTTAGCTTGAGTATCAGTTTTCCCAGCAAAAATTTAGTTTACAAAGGTTTTTAAGTTTAGATCTTCATAAGTTTTCTATGTAATTTTTATTATAATTGACAATATGTTCTCTAAAATAATTAATTATTTAGAAATAATACTTCACAGATGATTTGAAGGTTTAAAATAAGCACATTTAAATTAATATTTTGTCATTTCAAAATATATCATCCAAAGCTAATAAGATGTGTTGGGCTTATATGGGATGTGCATGGTACATGGTTAGCTGGCTTTATTTGCAATATTGGGCGCTGTAATGTGCTTAAAGTGGACTTTGGGGGGTGTTGCATGGAATAAAACTAACATGGGAGAAGGGTTATCGAAGGGTGCGACTGAAGGTGGATTCATTTAGGTTGTGAGTTGGCTTCAGGGTGATCTATTGCCACAATTTTCGCTGGTTAATTTGCTTCTGCCATGTAAGCACGAGCTGATGAGGCAGTGGGAGGTTCAAATCATGCATGTTTACAGGGAAAGGAATCGAGTGGCTGATTTAATGGCTAACCTTGCACTTCAATATGATCAAGGGCTATATTACCTAGATAATCTTCCGCCTGGGATACACCATGCATTGTTGGATGATAGTATAGGCTTTAAATGGCTGACGATTTCAATGCCTCAATAGATTATGGTCTTTTTGAGTCCTCTGGGTACTCCCCCTCCATTGAAACAAAAAAAAAAAAAGAAATTATACACTGAAAGTGTATCAAATAAATTTTTTTACAAAAATTGTATCTTAGGTTTGACTATACTCATTAAGTTGAAGCATTAATGTTTAAGAGTTTATTTATTTATTTATAATGGGAGGAGCTTGGCTAACAATTATTACTTCTTCTTAAAAAGGATTAAATTTAAGATTCGAATCTTTCTTCCCTATTTATACTTGTAAACCCCACAAATTTTTGTACTCGGGTTTGATTTTGTACAATAATTAGATAAACGGAGTTGAGGATGACTACAATTGGAGGAGAATTATTTGAAATTATAATTGTGGCATAAGAGAGACTCGAAAGAATTACTTTAATTAAATTATATTAGATTTAAGGATGAATACCGATGGAGAGAATAATAATAATAATAATAATAATAATAATAATAATAATAATAATAATAATAATAATAATAATAATAATAATAATAATAATAATACAGAGATACATACATAGATATATATGTGAGTGAATAATATCGTATTTATTATTTATTTAAATAATGGGTACACAAATAAATAATATATATATATATATGTAGCAAAACATATACATATGTACATATATGTATGCATTACGTATACATATAAATATATGTACCACTACATGCCTAGACTCTCGAATTCATATAAGCTTATTAGTGAACATAAGAGGAGTCAGATGGCAGAAGAAGCATGGGAAAAATCGGAGGTCCAAACAGTGTAGATGTAGGGGATGGCATTACCAAATGTTGGTGGAAGTAGGTCGGCATTTTAGTGCAATAAGAAATGGTAGAAACTTTGCTGCCCCAAGTTTTCAAGGTGTCATGACGTGGGAGTAAGTAATTGACAGAGGAAATACATGCCTAGGCAGAGGATGAGACACCATGACAGGGGAAGAAACAGAAAGGAAAATAGTGCAGCTCTTGCAAGAAACTAGAGGCGATTTGGTGAAGATGCGGGATAAAGCAGTTGAAGAGTAGCCTGGAACACGAAATAGAAAATCGTGGGAGGTGAGTCTGGCAGGTAGGAAAAACGTTGCGTTTAATCAATGTAGGAGGAAGAAAACGTGCAGGCCGAGAGTCTTATAAAATGGGGAAAGTGAAGGTCGAAAACTGATAAACTTCAACCTCTAGAAACTGTAGGAAACATGAGAGAGCTTGGCGAGAGTGAGAGGGGCTGACTGGTTGAGCAAACCCGAGAAAGTTCAGTGGAACCAAGGGGAAAAGGAAACAGAGGCATAACCTCTAAATTGCTTCACTTCGAGAAGAGAAGGAGAGGAAGAGAGTGTCGTTGTAAATGGGGAGGAGCTAGACTCTTGGAAGGAAGGTTGAAATTGACCACACGTGAGGAGAAGAAGACGAGGGTCGTCCGAGAAGGTTGGGAGAAACAGAAGCTGTTGGAAACAGGGGACCGACACATGGAGACCGAGAGAGATGGGTAAGCAATGAAGGCTGGAAAGATGAGAACGAAGGTAGTGGTAGTAGCGTGACGGTGAAGAGAGGGAGTTGAAACACTAGAGAGACGGTATGGATGGCAGCGCCGAGCCTCTGGAGTAGGTGATGATGATGAACAGTAGCCTCAACTGATAACCGCGAAGGAGAAGAGAAGAAAGATGAAGGAGTTGGCAAGAAAGGAAAAAGAAATTCAAAAAAGAAGAAGTATATATATATTTGGAGATATGATAGAAGGCACAAAGAAATTGGGAAACCCGAGGGAAGGAGCTCCGAGGAAATGAGCCGAGCAGATCGAACCCACTGACTCCAATCACTAAAGGCATTGCAGATTGCGAGCAGACATCGAGGTAAGGAAAATTCTCGTGTATTGCTAGAAATAAATATGCATAATTTCCGTATATTTGTAGATATAAAATTTTAGGCTGAATTTGCAGTTACCGAAATTATAGAAAAATCTATGTTGAATTTTATGACTATGAAAATTATAGATTCTAGCCTAGTTGAACTGCTTAATTTTACCGATTGAATTTAAAAGGTTTTCATAGATCCTATTATGGCTTGAATTCTGTTTAAAATCGAAAATCCTAAATTTTGAAATTTTCATAGACTATTTTCTGGGATTTTATCTAAAAAAGGGTTAGTCAGCCTACTTTGAACCGTTTCGTGAAACAAATTGAATTTATATGCGATTTAAGGAAAAATGATTTGTTTATAAAGAAATACTGATGTGATATGCTTGAGCGCGTGTTGACTGTGTGTCGCACAGCCTAACTCGCATTGATGAGATGTGCTTGAGCACATGCAAACTGTGTGTCGCACGGTCCGACTCGCATTGATTTAAGACAAAGGCGATAATTAAATCATGTTGCACTTCTGTCTGTTCTATATCTGTTTTTGTGGTCCACGGAGTACGATGTACCATGCAGCGCACGCGAGTACGAAGTACCGTATTTCTGATTCTGATTCTGGTCTTCGGACATTTTGATCTGTGAGTCATTTAGGTAGTTGACCACTCCTACGACAATTGACATCCTGACACACCTGGCCCGTGATTGCCTAGAGTCACCGACATTGGTCAATTGTCATTATGATATATGATATAGCATGTCTGCCTTTCTTGTTTATTTGATTTTTTTTTTGAATTATCTACATGGATTGTGTTATCTGGAAATGGTTATTCTGCTATTGAAAGTTTTGAAATTTCTGTACTTACCGCAGTAAACTAATTACACTACCGATACTAATTCTGGTTTCGATTTTTTTACTCCGGTATCTGTGAATTTGCCAAATTATTTGTATACTTTGTGCACACACACACACACACACACACACACACACACACACACACACACACATATATATATATATATATATTAGGTAGTGTATTTATCTACCTGCTATGAAGTTTTTCTTACTGAGCATGTTAAGCTCACCCCTTACTCTCCTCTACAGATTCACATCAGTAGCGGGATCGACTCTTTAAGTCGAAATATTTTACGCAGCCACACGTCTGCAAGCATTCATCTGAGCTAAAGGTATACCCAGTAGGGATAACTGTTTCATATCTAATTTTTTTTGTAAGTACAGTAATGTATACGAATTGCGTCTGGAGAATGTGAACAGAATTATTTTGTCTATAAACAAATGTGTTGATTAAATGGAAATCATTACCATTGTTTTTATTTTAAATTGTTACCAAAAAAATTAAATTAAATAGATGAATTTCTGGATTTTGATATGTTATCGACTCGTAGTCCAACCAAATGTGTGGTAAAAATGGTCGTTACAGTACCTCATTGTGAACAAAAAATATATATTTTATTAATAGAATCATATGACTATTTGAATTACTTTAATTTCAATTATAAGCTTTGGAAAAAAACTATCCAGTACATTATGGAGTTTTTAAACTTCATAAGAGAAGTTAAGATGGTAACATATACTACATTTTTTTTTATATTTCTTGAAAGATATATATATCACATATTAATCCTACTTCTAACATATAAAAATTCCACCAAAAACGTAGTATATTGGATAATAATCATATTTTTTATTGATTTTCTTTAAATGAAGCAAGTTAAGAATTGCTTGGCAATTAACTAAAACATAGATTAGGAAATTGATGAGAGCAAGAAATAAAAATGATCTAACTTTGTCCGGGCCAAAAGTGAAATAAATTGGATTTATGTAACTATATAAGTACCAACTATAAGCGCAAGAAAGCTGAAAACCATTTATAAATCGGGCAAATTGGTGGGTCGAAAGCAGAGGTTCATAGGTGGGGTATAATTGGGTTCGGGTCAAGATTAAGTAGAATATTAAGGAACTAAAGGCGAGTTTAAGCTCGGTTTAACCTAATTTTTCATATGTAATTTTTTTGTTTAAACTTATTTTTATATATAAAAAATAAATTCAAACACGTCCAAATTTACTAAAATATTATTAAAATTTTAAAAGAAATAAATAAAATAAAAATAGTTTAAAATATAAATAATAATTAATAAGTATAAGATAATAAGTTCAAATAAATTCTTATAAAGAGACAAAAAGAACATGTAAATCTAAATCAAAGTGTAAAAAAATTTAAGTTAAAATTATATTACACAAAAAAAACTCTAAAATAAATAAAAAAGTATTAGTATATTTTTCAATAATTTCCTTGCACATATCTTTCATTTTTTTAAAAAAAATATAAAATATAACATCATATTTTAATCAAATATCAAATTAATTAAGTTATAAAAATAACAAAAAAAATACCAATTGATTTGAGTCAAATCGGACTTTGATTTTAAATAGTGAACTCAAGCCTAACTTAATTTTTTCTTATTGAATCTCAATTCTTAAATACAAATTCAGCTATTGAATTTAATATTTTTGTCCATAACCATAAAATAACGAGCGAGCATCGGGCTTGATCTAAACGTCCACCCATAACATGTATAGGAAGGGATCATTTTCAGTTTTCTTGTATCCATATTTATACAGTAATTATTTTCCAAAGAATTATAATATTTACAAATATTATTATATTTGTAGAAATTAAACACGTCCTAGTGATCAAAGCATACGATTTATTAATTCTCAAAACATGCCCTCAAGCAGATCTATCCACTCAAGTAAACCTATCCATAGGTTGGATCGAAATTAGGCAGAGTATTAAAATTCGTAACTAAATTTGAATTCGGTTGGATTCAATTTTTTGAGTGTAATTTTTTATTCAATTTCATTTTAAACATAACAAAAAAGTTCAGGCCTGCCTAAATTGCCCATACACTATCAATTTTCTTAAATAAAAATAAAATTTAAAAATTATAAAAAAATACATAATAATTAATAAATATAACACAATAAATTCTTACAAAATGCAACAAAAGTATGAAAATATAAAAAATAATACAAGTTTAAATTAAATTATAATAAAAAAAGTTCAAAGTAGCTTAAAAAATGCATTAATTATTTTTCCAGCAGCTTCCTTACTTGATATATCTTTTAAATTCCTTTAAAAACTTATAAAATATAACATAATATTTTAATAAAATATCAAATTAATTAAGTTATAAAATAAATTTTTAAAAAAAGTTATAATTACCAAGTTGATCATACTTGAGTTTTAAATAATGAGTCTAAGATCAGGTTTGATTTTTTTATTGGGGGTTCATTAATTAGATATCACATAATCGTCTAACAAATTTAATATTTTTATTAAAATATAACTTATTTATAGATATACCCTCAAGTTAGAGAACTTAATTAGAGAGAATACATTGTATGCATTCATGTGTTAATATCTCTTTAAAGAGACATTTTTACAAACAAAAAGAAATATGTTCTGCTTTTCTAGCAGAAGAAGTAATTTCTATCTTAAATCCAGAGAAAAGCAGTTGGGCTAATGGAAGTCTTGAATTATTGTCGGTGGTCCTATCAAGCAAAAAATAATGGGTAAACCTTATCTGGTGCGCAAGTGGAGCACTGAATTGATCAAGGCATTATTTGCCTTTGCCAATTCCCATTAATTGCTCTCTCCACTAAACTTACATGTATTGGAAAAGGAAAGCAGCTTCCAATCACTGATGTATTAAAGAAAGTTTTGCTCTTTTGTTTGTTAGTTTCGTTGGAGTGTGAGAACGCTGATCCAAGACCCAACAATTCCGGAAGAGAAAAGTCTCCACAAATTTCTCCAAAAGAAAATCGCATCAAAATCCTTCTTAATTTGTCTGCGACTGCGCTTAGACATTGCATGTGACCAGTTGCCAGCGTACGTCTTATTCACACACAACCATCCTCGGCTCTGCCTCTGTTCACACATGTTCAACTCCACCGCTATTCTTCGTGTTTAGTACAATATTAATGCTCATGCTTGATTTTCAGCATCAGCATACTTAATCTGACAATTCTGCAAAGCTTTTCAAATGGGGATCCTATACCTATAAAAGAAACTTGAAGATGAACGTCAACCTTACAGCAAAAATTGTAAACGGAAAATTATTTTCCAAATGTTGATTTCCTTTCTACAAAAATAATATCTATTTTGTCTACCTATTTTAGAATATATTTTTGAGGAATTGGCTGCAACTGCCATCATAATTTCAAGCTATCCCGAAATATGAATTAATAGATCTCTAGATAGTGTTATATATATTACAATAAAAACTAATTAGCTAGGAAAAAAAGAAATGTAACGCTTGAAATCAAATTTTAACTCTAAAGAAATCACGCGAGGTTATGACTATTGAACTAATATCGAAGATTGACTCCAGATAGTGTTTTTGAAATGCTCATGTTCGAACCCAATCAAGCAATCATATTGTTGTCTAAATTAAATGTCAATTGGTTAATTAATTGAGATATAATGCTACCTTTGATCTGCTTAAATTCCACTGATAAGATATTTAAAAAGTCATTGATAATCGTTATTTGACTGTTGGTGCATTAGAATTAATGCTGCAATGTAAACATTCTAAAAGCAATTTGCATCGAATTAATTAAATAAAGGGTTAGTGCTCTCAAAAGAAGATTTGTTTGAATCTATATTAAAGAAAAAGAATGAAAAGCATTCTTTGACCATCTGGAGAGAATTTTTTTTTTTTTTTTCTTTCAGAAAGGATGCACATGAAATCGTATTGGAAAATAAGGATTTATTTAAATTAATTATTGATGCATGATTTTTATTTAAAAAACGAACTCCAATCTCTTATTATAACTCAAAATAATAAGAGAGCACATGAAATCGTAATTAGAAAATGTGTTGTTAAGACTCCTTCATGTGCCATAAAAAAAAAATCAAAAGATCAAAACTAAAAAAAATAAAAAAACTCAAAATTATATGAATTAAAAATTCAAATTTAATCCTGATCCAAAATAAAAAGTTTAAAAGATTGTAGCTTTTATACATATATATATATATATATATATTTTAAAATTAATTTTACTAATCTGAATTCAAATTCGATTCAAATTCAAAAAGATTCAAATTTAATGTAATTTGAATTCAAAGATATCGGAAGCCAATTTCATGTTTTTGTCACCTCTAGTTTATACATGATGGTGGTTGTGTCACCGGAATCCACGTGTACGACCATCCGCTAACCATTGACTGCCACGTGTCAGAACAAGAATAAGCCACGTGGCTGATGTTGCGACACAGTTGCCTGTTAAACGACAGAGTGTTTGGGGCGATAGACCTCCATCACCTCTATTGCGACATAGGTCTCCCGCATTGCCCCCGCGGCAGAGGTCTCCCGCACAGCCGCGGCAGAGGTCTCCTGCACAGCAGCGGCAGAGGTCTCCCGCACAGCCTGCTGCAGAGGTCTTCCGTATAGTCTGCGGAAGAGGTCTATGGGTACTCTGCCGCCTGCCGACTCCCCCGCAAGTTGCTTCACCCGAAGCGCGACAGAGTGCTCTATGACTCTGTCGCGGTCCAGACACGCGCCTGGGCCTCAGCTCGAACCGACTTGGAGAAACCTATAAATATCCAGGTGAGCTCTCAGAAAAGGAAGGAGAAAGAACCGAGAACAAAAAGAAAGAAAAAAAAAACTTAAACTCTCTGAATTAAGTAATACATTCTCTTCTTCATTCCTTCATACACAACTCTCGATTTCTGACTTAATCATCGGAGCGCGTGTGCAGGGACAAATCCCTGCCCCCTCTGACTCTTATTGTTTTTGCAGACTATACGAGGAATAAGTTGCATCGATGTCATCTCCTTGTCGTCAGTGCAATCCGAATACGTGTAAGTTATAGCACTGTTGTCGTTTTAAGAGGCAAGATCAATTGGCGCCGTCTGTGGGAAGCTGACAAAAAGTCAGGTTCTCTATCCAAATGGTGAGGACATGCTCTACAGCAGAGTTGACAGGAGGGCAGAATTCTGTGAGTCCCCCTGTCAGACCAGAACAGAGACGAAGACATAGTGGAAGGGGTGACAGAGAAGCCTTGGTTTCTCTAGAAGAATTTGAGACCCTGAAATGCAAAAATGAAGAGACTACGACAGCATTGAAAGCTATGGTGAGCTTCTTCAGAGACGCTCTCCCCCAATTCAGCTTGCCCCATGAAGTGCGGCAGTTAGTGGGGGAAAAGCACGCCTAGGCAGACCTACGAGAGAGGTCAGCCCTCCACCCTGGTAAACGCTGGACAAGAGGCAGGAATACAAAATAATGCCACTGCAGATCCAGCAAGACAGAGTTCGCCCGCAGCACCTGTGCGGCAGGGCTCACCCGCAGACCTCGCGCAGCAGAGGTCTCACGCAGCAGATAGACCACGGAGCTCGCCCGCAGCTCAACGGCGGCAGTGTTCACCACTGGCCGATAGGCGGCAGAGCTCGCCAAATGTGCAGCAGAGCTCACCCGCTGCTCAACAGCGACAGAGTTCACCCGCAGACTTCGGGCGACAGTGTTCTTTTGCGGAACCCGTACGACAGAGCTCTCCCGTGGACTACATGCGGCAGAGGTATCCGCAACACGTATGCGACGGTGCTCTCCCGCCGCCTATAGGCGGCAGAGTTCCTCTCTGGCCGATAGGCGGCAGAGTTCTCCCTCCGCTCATAGGCGGCAGAGTTCCCCCGCGGCCCGTATGCGGCAGAGTTCCTCCACATGCCGCAGCTCATCTCCCGTGGAGTTGGAGCATGAGTTAGAAGAATATAGGGCTGGGGAGCAACGAAGACGGAGGGGTTCTAACCCACGAGAAACTCTCAAAATGTCAAGTCCCGGAATGGGAGGTGCTGGAAGAGGTGCCTATCAGTCGGACTCTTCTAGACCCGAAGGGACAGGGCCATACTCAATTCGAGAATCGAAAAACGTGGAGAAGGTCGTCCAAAGGATCTTGGAGAAGAAAAAACTGTTGTCTCCGGATGATGGCCAAAGGAGGAGGATCCCATTCAGTCCGGAGATCATGAACAAACCTTTGCCGAAGAAGTTCAAGATGCCTTCTATGGCCACTTACACCGGCAAAGCAGACCCCTATGATCACATACAGAGTTATGAATCCCTCATGCTACTGCATGGGTGGGAGGACGAAATTATGTGCAGGGCTTTTTCTCTCACATTGTCCGGGCACGCTCTAAAGTGGTTCAACGGGTTAAAAGAAGGTTCGATCTCCTATTTCGACCAATTGAGAAATGAATTCTTGAAAGTCTTCATGATCCACAGCCAGAGAAAGAAGGACGCTACTTATCTACTTACTCTTAAACAAGGGAATAAAGAATCCTTGAAGAGTTTTGTAGACCGCTTCCGAGATGCAACCTTGGAGGTGGAAGATCTACCGGTAGGGGTAGCCATGGCTGCATTATTGCAAGGGACAAGCTCCGAAAAGCTGCAAGAATCTCTCTCTCTTGACCAGCCGAAGACAATCTCCGATCTCTTTGCTAGGGCCAACAAGTATGTGGCCCAAGAAGAGGTGATGAAGATGATACAGCCCAGGGAGGCGAAGGAAGGAAAGAAGAGAGAGAGAGATGCACCCGAGAGAAGCTCTCCAAGACCCGTGAGAGTAGACAAAGCCCCTAGGCTCAGGTATGAAGGTTATACCAGGTTGAATGAGCCTCGCACTGCGATACTGGCAGCAATCGAAGGGGCGAGATTGTTGGAATTCCCCAAGAAGAAAATTGGAGATGTAGGACGAAACTCTGAAGCCTACTGTGAATTCCATTGCGCTCACGGTCACCCAACAGAGAGGTGCAGAGATTTAATGGATCAGTTAGAAAGACTGGCCAGAGAGGGGAAGATCAACTGCTTCCTGTGAAGGAGCGAGAGACCCCGTTATCTTCCGCGTGACCAAAGGAATGACCGTCCGCGGACCGGGACAAATAATGACAACGGAAGAAATAGGCCAAGGAACGAAGCATTCAGGCCTATGATCCCCCGTGCCATTCCGCCAAACAACGAACCTACAGCCCCCGCAATAAATGTTATTGCAAGCGGGGAATCAATGGTGGGAAGCTCCTCTACTTCCCACAAGAGCTACGCAAGGCAAGCGTATCAGGTTAACGTTGTGATGGAAGAACAAGCGGATGAAGAACCCATCATGTTCACTCCAGCTGACAAAGGTGATATTGTCATGCCCCATGACTACCCCATGGTGATATCCACGGTAGTGGCCAAACACCCGGTGAGCAGAGTCCTGGTCGATAACGGGAGCTCAGTGAACCTAATCTATTGGAACTGTTTCGAAAGAATGAGCATATCCGAAGATAGGTTAAAGCCTGTTATGACGCCACTATACGGATTCACGGGCGAGTGAGTGAGGGTGGCCGGGTCCATAGAGTTGCCTGTGACTCTCGGAGAGCACTCGAAGGACGTGACCCGACAAGTATTGTTCATGGTAGTCAGGTCAACCTCCGCTGCCTATAACATCATCTTGGGCAGACCAGTGCTGAATGATATGAGGGCGGCGATATCCTCTTGCTATCTATTGATGAAGTTCCCCACTCCCAACGGAGTCGGGCAAGTACGAGGAAACCAAAGGAGTGCCCGTACTTGTTATCTCGCTTCCACCGCCAACAAGGTAGCACAGAGGAAAGAAACCTTATGTATAGACGATCCGCCCAAGCCTCAGCCTATAGAAGAAACAGAGGCCATTGAGCTAACAGAAGGGGATGGAGAAAAAAAGGCATTCATCGGGACTCAACTGGGCGAACAACTAAAGAGTGAGATAGTCGAGTGCCTGAGAAGAAACTCGGATGTCTTCGCCTGGAGCCCGGCGGACATGCCCGGGATTAGTCTCGAAGTGATCTGTCATGAGCTTAATGTCATACCCGGGCACAGACCTGTCAAACAGAAAAAGAGGAGTTTCGCCCAGGAAAGATAAAAAGCAATCACTGAAGAAGTGAGTAAACTCCTAGGCGTCGGATTCATCCGAGAGGTCTACTACCCTGAGTGGTTGGCCAATGTAGTGATGGTAAAAAAAATCTAGCGGGAAGTGGCGAATGTGTGTGGATTTCACCGATCTGAACAAAGCCTGCTCTAAAGATTCATACCTCCTACCCCGGATAGACAGACTGGTAGACGAAACATCCGGCTACGAATTCCTCAGTTTCTTGGATGCTTTCTCCGGGTATCACCAAATCATGCTTCACCCAGAAGATGAAGAAAAGACTTCCTTTATAACCGACAACGGAACCTATTGCTATCGGGTAATGCCGTTCGGTCTAAAGAAAGCGGGAGCCACCTATCAACGAATGGTGAGCAAAGTGTTCAAAGATCTTTTGGGAAATACCATGGAAGCCTACGTGGACGATATGATCATCAAGAGCCACGTAGGAGAGTCTCACGCTGATCAAATGTCCAGGGTATTCGAAGTATTGAGGAGATTCAACATGAAGCTAAACCCCGAAAAGTGCTCATTCGGGGTAAGATCAGGGAAGTTCTTAGGCTTCATGATCACTAACAGGGGCATTGAGGCAAATCCTGAAAAGGTACAGGCGGTCATAGACATGAAACCCCCAACCACCGTAAGAGAGGTCCAGAGATTGACAGGCAGAATAGCAGCTCTAAATCGCTTCTTGTCAAAGTCAGCAGAAAGGAGCTTGCCGTTCTTCAAAACTCTACGAGGGGGAAAGAACTTCGAATGGACGAGAGATTGTCAAAAGGCCTTCGAGGACCTCAAGGAATACTTGAAACAGTTACCTTTATTAACAAGGCCCCTGGAAGGAGAACAACTCTATATCTATTTGGGAGTCGGTGATTTTACCGTCAGTGCGGTGCTACTGAAAAAAGATGAAATGGTGCACCGTCCCATCTACTACGTGAGCAAAGTGCTATTGGATCTTGAGACCCGCTACCCGCTAGCCGAAAAGCTAACATTAGCCCTTGTGATGGCCTCCCGAAAGTTGCGCCCTTATTTCCAAGCACACCCTATCACCGTCTTGACAGATCAACCGTTAAGACAAATCCTTCAGAAACCTAAACACTCAGGCAGGTTAGTAAAATGGGCAGTGGAACTTGGAGGCTATGATATCACGTTCCAACCCAGACAGGCCATCAAGGGTCAAGCTTTGGCAGATTTTATGGTGGAATGCACTAACCCGAGCGATTGCGATGAAAGAGATGTTCAACCATGGTCGCTGTATGTCGACGGGGCGTCAAGTGCAAACGGAAGCGGGGCAGGTGTAGTCCTGATATCACCAGAAGGGAAACCCCTGGAATACTCCTTACGGTTTGGGTTCCCTAGCTCAAACAACATAGCGGAGTACGAGGCTTTGATAGCCGGGATGAGGCTGGCTGAAATGCTGCAGGTTCACCACTTGGTAGCACGAAGTGACTCTTAATTGGTGGTGAACCAGTTCAACGGACAATATGAGGTTCGGGAACCGATGTTGGTCCCTTACCTGAAGAAAGTCCAATCTTTGGCACAAACCTTTAAAAGCTTTCAGCTGATACAAATCAACCGGTCCGAAAACACACATGCTGATTCATTGTCTAAGTTAGCCTCTTCCACCGAAACACGAGGGAGGATAGTGAAGGTGGAGAGGCTCGAACGGCCTAGTATTGAAGAGGTCGAGGTGTGTGACATTGAAACGGGAGACGACTGGAGATCCCCATTCAAGCAATATCTAGCTGAAGGTACAATCCCCTAAGATAAGGACGAGGCTCGTCGCTTAAGAATACAAGGGGCAAGATTCACACTCATCAACGGGAAACTGTACAAAAGGGGATACTCATCACCCTTGCTAAAGTGTCTGGGACCGGAGCAAGCAAATTACACCCTATCCGAAGTGCATGGAGGAATTTACGGCGAACACCTGGGAGCTAGAGCCCTTGCTGCTAAGATACTACGATCGGGCTTTTACTGACCGACGCTGAAAAAAGATGCAACGGATCAAACCCGTAGGTGTGACAAATGCCAAAGGTTTGCGCCTATCACAACAGCCCCAGTGACTCCTTCTCAAGGCACGATACAGCCGATCCCTTTCGCACAATGGGGGTTGGACATTCTAGGGCCTTTTCCTTTAGCTACGGGCCAACGAAAATTCCTATTAGTCGCCACCGACTACTTTACAAAATGGATTGAAGCAGAACCCTTAGCTACGATCACAGAAAAGAAGGTCGAGGCGATGATATGGAAAGACATTATCTGTCGATTCGGAATCCCACGCATCTTAAATGTCGACCATGGAAAGCAATTCGATTGTAATGCTTTCTGCGAATTTTGTAAACGCCTTAACATTCAGCTAAGGATCTCTTCTGTGTTATATCCTCAAGCTAATGGACAGGCCGAGGTCAGTAATCGGACTATCCTTCATGGACTGAAGACCAGTCTAGACAAAGCTAAAGGGGTATGGGTGGACGAATTGCCTAGTGTTTTATGGGCATATCGTACCACCAGTCGTGTGTCGACCAGAGAAACGCCGTTCAGCCTCGTATACGGCGCAGAAGCACTGATCCCCGTGGAAATTGGAGCGTTATCACCAAGAGTGGTGCCCTTAGTAGAAGAAGAAAATTCACAAGCTCTAAGGGAAGGCTTGGACCTACTCGACGAACATAGAGAAGCCGCAGCTATTCGATTGGCATCCTATCATCAGAGGGTGGCCTACTATTATAATAGCCGGGTGAGAGATAGGCCGATGTCTGAGGGAGATCTAGTGCTCAGAAAGTCGCATATCACGAATGCCCTAAAGGAGGATGGGAAATTCAGAGCCAATTGGGAAGGTCCATACAGAGTCAGATACAAGATCGGGCCCAATACTGTATTCTAGAGACTCTACAAGGGAAGAAAATAGGAAAAATATGGAATTCAAATCACCTAAAACTGTATTTGAATTAAGCACCATATTTTCTTTCCCAAACATTATTATCATTTGTCTATACTATCACAAGATATTGTTATCAAATCATCACGCAGAATGTCCTTTTATTATACATCTGCAACTTCTATGCATATAAATCTTGTGACAGGATATCAACCGAGCCGTAAGAGCCTGAGGCGCTATGCGTCACTGTGGCTAGGCGTACATTCAGAAGAGCCGTAAGAGCCTGAGGGGCTATGCGTCACTGTGGCCAGGCATACATTCAGACTAGCCGTAAGAGCCTGAGGCGCTATGCGTCACTGTGGCCATGCGTACATTCAGCCGAGCCGTAAGAGCCTGAGGCGCTATGCGTCACTGTGGCCAGGCGTACATTCAGACGAGCCGTAAGAGCCTGAGGCGCTATGCGTCACTGTGGCCAGGCGTACATTCAGCCGAGCCGTAAGAGCCTGAGGCGCTATGCGTCACTGTGGCCAGGTGTACATTCAGAAGAGCCGTAAGAGCCAGAGGCGCTATGCGTCACTGTGGCCAGGTGTACATTCAGACGAGCCGTAAGAGCCTGAGGCGCTATGCGTCACTGTAGGCGTACATTAAGCCGAGCTGTAAGAGCCTGAGGCACTATGCGTCACTGTGGCCAGGCGTACATATAGAAGAGCCGTAAGAGCCTGAGGTGCTATGCGTCACTGTGGCCAGGCATACACTCCGATTAACCATAAGAGCCTGAGACGTTATGCGTCACTGTGGCCAGGAAATAAAAATATCAAGGCTATAAAAACTAAAGACGCATTTACGCCATAGTAATCAAGCCTTAAACAGTTATACGTTTACACGAAAAATTCTTTCTGAAAGTATACCTTTCTATCAAGAATTGGGGAGCATACATGAATACATTCAAAGCGAATATATACAAGCAAAATAAACAAACAGACAAAGAATGATAAATGATAAATAGAGAAGTAATGTGATACGAAGCATGAACAAAAATCTCAATTTCATTTCATTCAAAAGTCATTACAAATAGATCTCTAGTAGATCTTTACAATTACATTCAACAAAAGTACAAAATTAAAACAAAAAGACAACTAAGTACTTGAAAAGAAAAACAAAAAACAGAAATAGCTATCTAATCTTCGGGAGAAAGCTGGGGATCAGCTACAGACGAACCTCCACTACCCAGGGACTGCTGACCCTCCTCGCCGTCCAAATCAAGAAGAGCGTCAATAGGCTCGGGAGCACCGCCCAAATCCGCGGGCTCCCAAGGACCGGTGAGATTGGCGAGTTCATCTTGAGCGGTCCTCTTGAATAGTTCGTCTGCGGGTTCAGCCCCAGGTTCATACTTGGTCCAGTCGGGGGCCTCAAATAGCATTGCCTCATTCGTGTACTGGAGCTCAGGGAATTCCTCTCCTTCCCTATGCGCCTCTAACCATGACCGGGCAAGGTAGAATCCGTATTTCACATAGGGGTTTGAGAAATCCTCCTTCCGCCTCAAGCAGTCTTTGGAAAGGCGATACTCCCTTACGGCTTCCGCCCGAATGCTATCGATCTTTACTTGGGTCAGAATAGGAGCAGCTTGACCTTCTAACTCAGCAACGCGTTGCTCGAGCTCCTGATTCCGAGTAAGCAAAGACCCGTAGCTGGACTGCATACGGTCTAGTTCAGAGTGGGCCTCCTGAAGATCCTCCTGAAATTTGCCAGATCGGGCCGCCTCAACGGTGAGATCCCCCTTGGCCTGGTTCAGGTCCTGGTGAACCTTGGCGAGCTGTTCCTCCAAGCTTCGCACCAAATCCGGAAGTTTGAACAAGTTATTGACAGTGTTGGATAATTCCATAACCTTATCCTTTAAATCCCGAATTTCTTTATCAGCTCGCTCCCGATAGGCCCGGTGCTGGGCATTGTTGGCCACGGTCCTCTGAGCCAGCTGCAAAGGAATGCAAAAAGTTAGATTCAAAGAATGTAGCAAAAAGGAGTCAAACGAAGAGGAGTATGAAACTTACCCTCAATGCCTCCATGTCGGCTAAGTCCTCCCCCTCCGGGTAATTTCGGAATATTCTCGCCTCGTCCCGAGGAAGGATGGAAGACCAACTAATCCGGGAAGCCACCCCGAGAGTGTCCAAAGTATCGTTGTCACGGACCCCGGGGTAAACTCGAAATTCGGCCCCTCTCATAATAAACCCCCCATCCATGGGGTAGGACCTCTCGTCAGCAGGGCCTATCCTCGGTAGCATTGGCCTGTTTCCCATCGAACCCTCGATGTATAAGCGCCTTCGATTCTTCCGCTGCGACGAAATGATATTGCACTCCGCACGCTCCTCGGAGCGGGACCGCTCGGATGACCCGGAAGCCGCCCGCGAAGATGAAGGGACTCTCCCCCTATCCCGAGAGGGATCCTTTTGTTCCGGAGGGGGAGGCATCGCCTGCCTAGAAGCGGGTGGGGTCCGAGCACGAGGTAACGGAGAGGGGACCGGTGCCTCGCTTAGGACATCGTCGGCTAAACGACGCCTCTTCCTGGTAGGAACACTGGAAAGACCGACCTCCGAGACCTGACGAGCCAGCGATCGTCGAAAGTGACTCATTTCTGCAAAAAAAAAAGAAAAGAAAACAAATCAGTGGTCAAAAACTGATCAAAAACAGCAAGTGGTAAAAAGAATTAAGAGTTACCGTCAGGAGAATCAAGATGCTCCTGAAGGGACTCTATATTTATTGCGTCGTCATCAGGGAGCACCATGAAAGTGGAGCCGAACCCTTCCCAGCCAGTCAGGTCAGCCAAGGGTTCGCTGCCAGAACTAGACTCTATGTTGGTACTCCCTATATCCTCCTGTGGCCTTACAGGTTCAGGATTTAACTCGGGGGAAGTCGAAGGCGGAGGATCGGATGAAGGAACAGAAGGCCCGACAACAGGGGCCGAACTCACACCCCAACCAGCTGATATCAAATTTTTATTTGATATAAGGCTGTCAAGGCTAATGGGATGATTGACCAACAGTTTGTTGACGTCTGAAGATAACTGCTCCCTAAGTGTGGAAATCCTGGGACCCTTGGGGATTTCTCGCCTATTCTCCCAATAAGTGGGGAAATTCAGGCCCTCGGGCACTTCCACAACAAGCCACTCCGTCTCAAAACCATGAAGCTTGTTAGCAGGTTTCTCGAATAACCTGTTCCCAAAACCGGGCTGATACACCCGCTGAAGCGAGTAAGGCACTAAGCCGGGGCTCCCTCGAAACCTAAAAAATACATCTAAGAGAGGAAGGGACGGAGGGACGCCCCTTAAATGGCAGTGCACGGTGAACCCTACTAATTGCATCCATGCATGAGGATGCAGTTGTCCCGGGGATACCCTGTGCGTCCTAAGGAAAGAAACCCCGAAGTCGGACAACGGGAAGCCGAGTCCTAATTCTAAGGCTGCCCTAAAAACGACTACCCCGTTGGACACACGACGTATGTCACTCTCCTGAGGGGTTGGGAGTCTATAGCTATATCCCTCGGGTAAGGGAAACCTAGATACTAGGTCTTGGACGTCGGCTTCCTTTAAAGTCGACTTAACACCTAAGTTTATTTGTTTTCCTACACCATGGCCAGCCATTTTAGGAGTCCAGAAACCAATGAGTGGGACTACGGATTATTAAATCACCTAAAATGAAGAAGAGAAGAACTGGCGACAGAGTCCCAAGAAGCTGCGACAGACTTGCGACACAGTGATGTGTACGCGGCAGAGTTGCGGCAGAGTAGCGATGGAGTTGCGGCAGAGTAGCGATGGAGTTACGGCAGAGTTGCGAGAGAGTGTCCTGAGAGTCGGGCAGAGTATCTTTACGAGAGAACTGAGTAGCGACAAGGACAGCAGGGGCCCAGTATATATAGTGGCCCTACTGCGTCGCCTCACGCACGGAGATCCGACCCGACCCGAGAAAAATTCAGAACCAGATCCTCTTTCGCAGGAAAAATTCCTACCAAAGAGTGGGGAGCAATTGATGGTGGTTGTGTCACCAGAATCCACGTGTACGACCATCCGCCAACCATTGACTGCCACATGTCAGAACAAGAATAAGCCACGTGGCTGATGTTGCGACACAGTTGCCTGTTAAACGACAAAGTGTTCTGGGCGATAGACCTCCATCGCCTCTATTGCGACATAGGTCTCCCGCATTGCCCCCGCGGCAGAGGTCTCCCGCACAGCTGCGGCAGAGGTCTCCCGCACAGTCTGCGGCAGAGGTCCATGGGTACTCTGCCGCCTGCCGACTCCCCCGCAAGCTGCTTCACCCGAAGCGCGACAGAGTGCTCTATGACTCTGTCGCGGTCCAGACACGCGCCTGAGCCTCAGCTCGAACCGACTTGGAGAAACCTATAAATATCCAGGTGAGCTCTCAGAAAAGGAAGGAGAAAGAACCGAGAACAAAAAGAAAGAAAAAAAAAACTTAAACTCTCTGAATTAAGTAATACATTCTCTTCTTCATTCCTTCATACACAACTCCCGATTTCTGACTTAATCATCGGAGCGCGCGTGCAGGGACAAATCCCTGCCCCCTCTGACTCTTATTGTTTTTGCAGACTATACGAGGAATAAGTTGCATCGACGTCATCTCCTTGTCGTCAGTACAATCCGAATACGTGTAAGTTATAGCACTGTTGTCGTTTTAAGAGGCAACATCAATACACATTTTCTTATTCTTTTACTTTTTAACAAGGGCACACAGGAAAAAAGTTAAGCAAAATAACAAAATGTTATATAACATAAACATGCTCAATATATGAATTATAGAAAAAGAAAAAAAAGTCTCCTACTTGTTAAAGTTAATGAAAGATAATTTTCAATTATGTTTTAATAAAGAATTTGTTTTTTGAAGCGTTTAATAAAGAATTGTTATTTGGTAGTTACAGCTACAGTTGAAGAAGACACCATGTGAATACGAATCCATTCAGCTTATAGCATAAACTGGATTTCATTATTTTAAATTTTTAATGCATCCAATTAAGGCAAGTGCACCTCACTTAACTGCTATTATATTCAAGAATAAAGGATTGGTGTTCAGAGAAAAAGTACTTGAATCATATGCTTTTGAAAAGGCAAATATACATCCATGGAGGCCGGGGAGGGAGAAGCTAAGGTAAAAGATTACTTTAATTAGGTTTTTAGCTTTTCCTTCATGTTTTCTGTAGCTCTCTCACTAAGTATTCTAAGTAGTATTTGGTAATTGTAAAGCCTCCTTACGGGCTATAAGAAAATTTGAATCTATTGATGCTAGAGTGTTTTTGTCACGACTCAAATTACCTAAAAATCACTACAAATTTTTTGTTTGTTATTTAATTCTTACATTTTTCTAATCGTGACCATCCTACCAACAGTTGGGTTATGATTCGGTGTTAGTCCTCTCTCACCTATTTACCATTCCATTTTTATATTCAAATTCACACATCAGGATTTACTATCATTTGACTTTAACTAAATACATTCACAATGGTATTTACATAACCTTACATCCACAACATCATATCTGTTTACAGTACTTAGTATTTACATGTTCAAATACAAGACTATACAAATGTGTATACCTATCTCTCGATGGGACGTAGCGGATACCAAAGATGCAAGTACTCAGCCGCGCTCAAACTACTAAAAGTACTCTGTAGAGGAGGAAAATAAGGGGGGTGACCAACCACACGCTCAGTAAGGCAATTATGCAAGTAAGTAGATAGCTCCACTATTTAAATGCTCATAATGTCATGCCTTTAAATCCATTTCTTTTCATTTAAATCTCACGCACGAAATCATGCATACATCAATGTCATAGTTTATAAAAACTATTCGTGCATATAGAAATGATGCAAGTCATGCATCAATGGCATTTTATGTAAAATCATAATTCGCATGAAGTAAATCAAGATCATGCACTATTTCATGTCATGTAAAACAAATCATGAGAGACAATTCTTTTCATGAATTTGTAATTAAAGCATGGAAAACTCCTCATGCTACTGCATTTAAATCACTTCATTAAAGCTCAGTATAAAATAACCCCTCCGGTCAATCATCTCATAAATCAATCTCAAACTCATTAAAAATTCATTATAAAAAATTCTGTTATAAAATCACTTTTGTCTTAGGGTCACATGTTATAAAATCCTCTGAAAATCACATCTCAGTGAAAATCAGAAAATTGGGGGCCTGACCCCTCCCTCGGGTTTACCTTGGTCTATCGAGACTAAAAGTTATATCATGTAAGACATGTAGGTGACTATGTCAGTAACATCGAGGACTATGACCATATCCTAGTGATCCCTGGCTACACGGTACCTAGTGTGCGGGGCATCACACCTGAAACGGTAGGTGGGTCAGTCCTGCCGCAAGAACAATATAAATACCAGGATTATGAGGGTAAGGCTTACAGTCTCGTGGCTAATGCCACTCCACTCCAATAATCCCCACGGTACAATGTACTCTGCGTGACATACATGGTACAACGTACTCCATGAACCCAAATCATAGTTAGGGGGTGTCTGCCGTAGGTCTTATCCATCCATACCAACCTAAGTCTCAGTATGTACGTGTGGGCATATCATCTCACTGTGACACACAGTCTACAGGAGGCTCCAACACGGCTATATGCATGTCATATAAATCCCTGTGCAAGCAAAGCTCCAGCACGGCTCCATGCATATTCATGATATCTGAAAACCTCGTGTGAACGAAGCTCCAACACGTTTTCATAAAAATCAGAAAAATCAGCGTACGAACAACACTCCAGTGCGACTTAAAAAGAGTTATAAATCCATATAAAAACACGTGCGACCAAGCTCCAACACGGTTTTATGCATAAAATCCATCAAAGCCATGTGCGAGCAATGCTCTAGCACGACATCATGCATAAATCATTCAAAAATTCGTGCGAGCAATGCTCCAGCACGAATGAATGCTCAAGTAAATCAAAACTTCGTGCGAGCAATGCTCCATCACGGTTTCATGCATAAATAAATAAAATCTCGTGCGAGTTATACTCTCGCACGACTTTTATGCAATATTATATCAAAATAGGATGCGAGCTAAGCTCCAACACCTCTCATGCATGACAAATCATTAAAACTAATGCGAGCAATCGCTCCAACACCTTTTTATGCATATCAACTCAAAACAGGGTGCGAGCTAGACTCAACACCTCTCATACATTTCACAATAGTAAAAATCAGTATGAGCAACCGCTCTAGCACATTTTATACACATGATGTCACACAAATCGGTGCGAGCAACTGCTCCAACACCTTTTATGCACACTCACAATCTCAGATATAGTGCGAGCAATGCTCCAACACTATCTGTTTCCATATAAACTTGATAGTTGACCCATTTTTCAAAGAAATTTCATTTAAATCTAAATAACACTTAAGTAGTGTTATCTTGTGAAATTTATGCAATTATTGGCCAATCTACCAATTTGCTTTGCTAAAATTTCAAGAAAATCTTCCAAATCATCCATTTCATGCATGTCATGCTTTCACTATCCTTAGGTGAATTTTTCCTTAGTAGAGGTAAAATATTCTTTTACCTATCCCGAGTTCTTAAAATTTTTAATCCATTTCTAGGACCTTTATACATTTTCAGTGTATACAAAAGCTATTAAAAATACGTGTTGCTACCTCTAGCTACTCACAAAATTCCCTTACCTCAATTTACTCTGTACAGTCTGACTTTTCCCAACGCTACCGATCACCCAATCCGTTTAGCTCTCAATATGTTCTCCGGAGCTGCATATAATCATTTATTGGGTTAAATCCAAACATATTTATCCATATTTCACTTTTACTGGGCTTAATTTAAATCATTGAGCCCGTTTACCCATATTGGGTCCGATTGTACCATAATGGCTCTTAACCGACCTTAAGCTCATTTTTCACTTACTATTCACATCATCGAGGCCTATTGGGCTCATTGGGCCCATCAGTATTTATTGGGCCTCGTTCTAAACTCTCGGATAACTCAATTAATTATTTATGGCAATTTATCTCAAATTTCAGAATTTAATTCATTTTATACGGAATTAATCCGTAATTTATGCGATAAATTTCTAACATGCATAACTATGCAAATTGTTGTAAATAAGGGTTACTTACCCGAGATTCCATGATAGTACGCAAATCGAAGCTGACTCGAGCTCTCGTTTGACGTCAATTGTCAAGTTACACAATTACATATTTTTTCGGGTTAATTTTCAGTCGAATATTAATCAACTTAAATATTCTGAAATTTAACTCGGTCAATTTTGACCGCTTATCGGTTTACCTGTAGCTCAATTGTATCACTAGAATTTTTTTCCCCATTTTTCTTCTTTTTCTTTTTCGTTTTCCTTTTTCCTTTTCTTTTTCCTTTTCTTTTTTCTTTTTTCTTTTTTCTTTTTCTTTTTCTTTTCGGCTACAGTGTCATTTTGCTCTCCTCACCGTCGCCGGCGTTCCTAGCCGTGTCGCCGGTCACTACCGGTACCAAAAGAAGCATCTCGGCTAGGGGTCACTCGGCTGGGGTCGATCGGAGCTGAATCGTCATGGATCGTCGGCAATCAACTCGGTTTCCTCTCAGATTTCCTTTCGCCATTTCACCGGAATTAGGTGTCGTTGGCGTGCGTCGTCGGTACCAGCAGGTTCACACGGACGTCCTCTCTCTTTTCCGGCCTTCGCTAGCCTCGTTGGTTGTCGGTTCGTCGTCGGGCTTCTCGGGTCGCCTGTGTCTTCACTTCGTTTCTCTTTCAGTTTTCTTTTTTTTTTTTTTGCGTTTTTCAGATTTCAGTTTTTTTTTTAAAATTTATTTTATTAGTATTTTAATCAATTAAAATACATTAAAAAACCCAAAATATCTCAAAAAAATTCTATTTAATTCATTTAATCAATAAATGAATTTATCTATCTTATTTCATCTTTTCGGTATATTTTTTTAATATTTTTAGGATAATTTTTCGAGGTGAAAATTTCAATTAATTCCAATAAATTCTTATCTTGATCAATTGGACTCCAAATTCAATATTTTTCTCGTTATTGATCAAGATTTCTCAATTCCATTTTTTTTATGAAATTTTCTTGTCAAATTAATACTGAATTTCAGTCTTTTGATCGTTTTATCCTTCAACGTGTTCGGGAACAAACCAATCCAACTTCCTTTCACGAACACTCACTAATTTCGTGTTTTAAATCCTTATCTCTAGTCCAAATCTCATTCGTTTAATTTGTGACCATTTCAATCCTTCATTTGACCTTTAAATGCATTCGAGAATCTTTTATTTATTCCATTGGCGTTTTTTCATTCATGTAAAACTCTTCTTATGATTCAATTTACATAAAACCATGTTTTCATCATTTGAATCTTAAGAAATTACAATAAAAATCGGGTCTTACATAATCTCCCCCACTTAAGAAATTTGTTCCTTCAAATTAGAACTAAGTCAAATGGGTCCATAAACAACTTCGGGTACGTCTATCGCATCATACTCTTTAATTCTCATGTGACTTTTTTTGGAGTGTAATACTACCAAAGGACTTTGACTAGAGAGATCGTCTTAAACCTCAACACCTTCTCCTTTCGTCTAATACCCGAATCAATTTTTTAACATACGTTATACTTTAATTGAGCTCCAATGGCTTATATCTGATCGCATATGCTGGGTCCGGATAGTATTTCTGAAGCATCAAAAGATGGGACACATTGTGGATGCCTGCTAATTCAGGTGGTAACACCAACCTACAGGCCTTATCTCCCACTTTGTCCAATATCTCAAAGGATTCAATCTAACAAAACTCAATTTGCCTTCTTTCTGAATCTCGTTATGCTCTTAAGACAAGTTTCAACAATATTGATTCACCCTCGGTAAATTCTAATGGTTTTATGTCTCTTGTCAGCATAGCTTTTCTGTCTGCTCTGAGGTGCTCTTAATCTCTCACAATCAACAGAACACCCTCAGAGACTTATTATACCGAATCAGGAGCAATTTTCTATCTGCCACCCACTTCTTCCTATCCAAGTCGGGGAACAACCCCTAAAGCCATACTATGTCTCATAAAATTTTATACCAATACTCAAGTGACAATTGTCATTATTGGCGAATTTGATTAGTAACAACTGATCATCCCAAGAGCTTATAAAATTAAGGGCACACGCTCTCATCATATCCTCCAGAACCTGTACAGTCCTCTTTGACTAACCATCTGTTATAGGACAGAAAGCTACGCTAACACTCAATCGGGTTCCCATATCTTCCTGAAAAATATTTTCAGAAATGGAAAGTGGAGAGGGAATCCCTATTTGATATCATGCTCCTTGAGACACTACATAATGTTTCACAATTTTTCGTACACATAAATCCACCTATACACTCAGAGTATCTCGGGATTTCATAACCAGAAGGTGGGTAGACTTAGTCAATCTAGCGACTATCACCCAGATAGCCTTGTGATTCCTGCGGTCCTCTATAACCCATCACAATATCCATGGTAACTTGCTCAAATTTTCGTGTCGATATAGGTAGAGGCTGTAATAACCCTGCAAACGTCTATTGCTCTACCTTGATCTGCTGACATACGAGACACTTCTCAACAATCTCTACAATGTCTCTTTTCATATCTGACCACCAATACCCTTTTCAAAAATTTTGATATATTTATTACTTCCCGGATGCACTATATATCCCAAAGAGTGAGCTTCTAACAATAACGATCTCATTAGTTGTGGTCCTGGGGAGCACTTATGCTGTCTCTAGACCTCAGTAAGTCATCATCACTCACTGTAAACTCTGCCATTATACCCTTATGAATCTGACCCACATTATCGACACCCTGCCGATCATCACGCTAAGCCTGTCGAATCTGGTCACTTAAATTCGATTCTAATCTCAGGCTAGCTGTCACAGAATCACTGTCATCATGAACATCACTACTGAGGCTCACAACTGCTCTAGCAGCTCACGCTCCCTGTCTATCATATGTAATACCATCCCGAGGCTCTTTCTGCTCAAGGCATTAGCCTTTACATTGACCTTTCCTGGGTGGTACAATTTTCACGATCATAATCCCTCAGAAGCTCTAACCCTCTTTGTTCTCATATCCGACTCTTTCTATGAAAATAGGTACTCGGGGCTTTTTATGATCAGTGCATACCCAAAATTTCTCACTGTATAAGTGGTGGCGCCATACCTTCAGTGTAAACGCTACTGCTGCCAACTCTAAATCATGGGTCGGATAGTTTCTCTCATGGTCCTTGAGCTATCTGGATCCATAAACAACTATCTTCCCATTTTATATCAATACACAGCCCAATCCTTATTTTGAAGTATCCATACACACTGAAACCTCTTGAGCTGTTGGTTATGGTGAGAATAATTACGGTGGTCAGTTTATTACTTCTATATACCAAAACTCACGGAAGCCATTTTCATACTTATCATCCCACTGGCATGCAATCTTTTTTCGAATGAGATGTGTCAACTGAGCAGCCCATTTCGAAAAACTCACATCACCTCGTCTGTAAGATAGTTTTCAGTTGCTACTCATGCTCTTCCCTTGGACTTCGAATACATCAAAATATCATCGCTAAAGATGACAACCAATCGGTCCAAGTAAAGTTTAAATACCTTTTTCATCAATGGCCTAACGGTTACGAAAATCATCTTGGGCACATTCACATTCTGAATTCTTAATGGATGTTACCCAGACTTCAAATCGATCTCTAAAAAGATATGCGCTTTTCACAGCTAATCCAATAAATCATCTATAGTGGGAGGAAACACTTATTCTTGATGTTAGCCTCATTCGACAATCAAAATTCAATACATGATCGAAGGCTTACATTCTCTTTTCACAAACAGAAAAAATGCTCCTCAAGTTACACATTTGGTCTGAGGAATGCTTATCCAATAACTCCTGTAATTGTTTCTTTAGTCCTTCCAGTTCCACTAATACCATTTTATACCATGGTTAGGATATCGACTCCGTACTAGGTACCAACTCAATACAAAATTCTATCTCTTTATCTGATGGTAGCCCTGGTAGATTATCCGGAAAGATATCAGGAAACTCCCTGAGCACTAGGATATCTGTTAATTTCGGATGTGCCTTATCCATACCAAAAACACAAGCGATTAAACATTCCTATCATTACTCATATCATCCATACAATCATTCACTCATTTAATTACAATCGCTACACCTCTTTCATTACGTGTAAACTTACGGTACACTTTTCAGGGGTGAAAACATCACTATCTTAGGATAGCAATCTAAACAGCATAGTTTGCAGCCGAATCAATCTATTCTCAAATATTACTTCAAAATTATTCATATTCCATTGAATAAGATCGGTTGACATATCCTTTTTCCTCTGTTTTCAACTTACAATCCCTAGACCCATATTCAGTTAGTGATAATCAGCTAACTATCATCATCTTGCATAAGGGTACAGACTTCACATCTTTCACTAGCTTATAAGCAACTGAAGGCGGTATGAATAAATGCGTGGCACCAGGATCAATTAAAATAATTACTTTATTATTCACAACCAGTGTGGTATCTTCCACCACATCAGATGAAACATCAGTAGTGTCCTGGTCCAAGGCATACACTCGCCCTCGTCCAATAGCCTACTTTCCCTTTATCTTTGGCTGTGGCCTCCCTTTTTGGTGCAAAGATATCAACAGGGTTTTCTCTGTCTCTTTGCCCTTCCGTGGGGCAGTCTCACCCAACTCTGAGCAATCATTTAAATAAATGGCCCATCTTACCACATTTAACACCTATTTTAGTCAATAAGGTGTAGGGCCTACTTCTGTGGTATCAACCACACATCCTACACTGTTCCATAGTAGGTTGGGGTCCTCCAATCACAATACCCTTCAAAAGTGCTGAAATTGGATACACTGGGGCCTTACCAATCATCTTACCCTATGACTCATCAACTCTAATCTCTTACCAAACTACCTTTTTCCCGTTCTGACATCTCTGTCATTCTCTATTCTCTTTTGTCTCTATTTCGACCCTTACTACCTTTCCCAAACTCAGAGGCGTGCAACTCATGATCTTATTCATACAACTGTAGTCTGCGCAGTGCCTCGGTATAAGTAGTGATATCTAACGGGGTCAATCAGACTCTAATTGATAATCTGAGCCCTTCCATGAACTTTTAGGCTTTCCGATTCTCACTGCCCATAGTGTCGGGGTCATACCTGCCTAGGGATATAAACTGAGTTTTATACTCGTCAATTAACCACTTCTTTTGGGTCAGAGTGAGAAACTTTATTTGTAATTTCTTTTGAACAGTGTTTGAAATAGTCGCTCTCCGGAATACATCCAGAATTATTTTTCATGTTCATTTTGGATGTCTAACTCTTCAGATGGGTCGAGCGAACTTTCACCAATGCTCCGACTCACCCTCAAATCCTATACATACTCTAAGCAATTAACTCCCAAAATATTCTCCACACTCCGCTCCAACCTCGCGAATCGTGTCTCAGTACTGTCCGATCTCTTTGTCGAACTCTGTCAGATCTCTCTGTCAAACTCTGTGGGGCATGCTCAACATTAGCCTTCACTTCAACCTCATTTTGAGTCTCATGTGGCGACTCAGTACGACTCTTAAGCCTACCTCTATGGCCTTGAGCTCGTGTACTCGTCCCTCTACCATAACAGCTATCAGTTAATGAGTCTGTATTCTTGCATTTGAAATCAAATTCTTAGTTGCAATTTCATCTCGATATACACAATTGTATCTAAACAATGCACAATACATGGGGATGTAAACTTCCTTAACCACTAACACCGACTCATATCAGGCCAACTTAGCTCTGATACTAAAAACTGTCATGAGCCAAATTACCTAAAAATCACTATAAATATTTCGTTTGTTATTTAATTCTTACCTTTCTCTAATCGTGACTATCCTATCAACAGTTGGGCTATGATTCGGTGTTAGTCCCCTCTCACCTATTTACCATTCCATTTCCATATTCAAATTCACACATCAAGATTTACTATCATTTGACTTTAACTAATTCACAATGGTATTTACATAACCTTACATCCGAAACATCATATTCATTTACAATAATGTGCATTTACATGTTCAGATACAAAACTATACAAATGTGTATACCTACCTCTCGATGGGACACAGCAGATACCAGAGATGCAAGTACTCAGCCGCGCTCAAACTATTGAAAGTATTCTATAGAGGAGGAAAATAAAGGGGTGAGCAACCACACGCTCAGTAAGGCGATTATGCAAGTAAGTAGATAGCTCCACTATCTACATGCTCATAATACCATGCCTTTAAATCCATTTCTTTTCGTTTAAATCTCACGTACGAAATCATGAATACATCAATGCCATAGTTTAGAAAAACTATTCATGCATATAGAAATCATGCAACTCATGCATCAATGGAATTTTATGTAAAATCATAATTTGCATGAAGTAAATCAAGATCATGCATTATTTCATGTCATGTAAAACAAATCATGAGAGACAATTCTTTTCATAAATTTGTAATTAAAGCATGGAAAACTCCTCATGCTACTGCATTTAAATCACTTCATTAAAGCTCAATGTAAAATAACCCCTCCGGTCAATCATCTCATAAATCAATCTCAAACTCATTAAAAATTCATTATAAAAAATTATGTTATAAAATCACCTTTCTTTTAGGGTCACATGTCATAAAATCCTCTGAAAAATCTAACATCATAGTAAAAAATCACATCTCAGTGAAAATCACATAATTGGGGGCCTGACTCCTCCCTCGGGTCTACCTTGATCTATCGAGACCAAAAGTTATATCATGTGAGACATGTAGGTGACTATATCAGTAACATTGAGGACTATGGCTATATCCTAGTGATCCCTGGGTACATGGTACCTAGTGTGCGGGGCATCACACCTGAAACGGGAGGTGTGTCAGTCCTGCCACCATAACAATATAAATACCAGGATTGTGAGGGCAAGGCTTACAGCCTTGTGGCTAATGCCACTCCAATCCAATAATCCCCATTGTACAGTGTACTCCGTGTGACATACACGATACAATGTACTCCGTGAACCCAAATCATAGTCAGGGGGTGCCTGCCATAGGTCTTATCCACCCATAACAACATATGTCTCAGTATGTACGTGTGGACATATCATCTCATTGTGACATAATCTACAGAAGGCTCCAACACGGCTATATGCATGTCATATAAATTCCTATGCGAGCAAAGCTCTAGCACGGCTCCATGCATATTCATGATATCTGAAAACCTCGTGCGAGAGAAGCTCCAACACGTTTTCATAAAAATTAGTAAAATCTTCGTATGAACAACACTCCAGTATGACTTTAAAAGAGTTATAAATCCATATAAAATCACGTGCGAGCAAGCTCCAACATGGTTTTATGCATAAAATCCATCAAAACCTCATGCGAGCAATACTCGAGCACGACATCATGCATAAATCATTCAAAACTTTGTGCGAGCAATGCTCCAGCACGAATGAATGCTCAAGTAAATCAAAACTTTGTGCGAGCAATGCTCCAGCATGATTTCATGCATAAATAAATCAAATCTCATGCGAGTTACACTCCCGCACGACTTTTATGCAAATATCATATCAAAGCAAGATGCGAGCTAAGCTCCAACACCTCTCATGCATGTCAAATCATTAAAACTAGTGCGAACAATCGCTCCAGCACCTTTTTATACATATCAAGTCAAAACAGGGTGCGAGCTAGGCTCCAGCACCTCTCATGCATTTCACAATAGTAAAGATTAGTGTGAGCAACTGTAAACCCCACAAAACTTTATTGTATTCGGATAATGAAGCACGACAAGGAATTTTTAGATGTACGTAAAGAGATTATATTTTACATTAAGAGACTTGGAAGAATTAATATATACATATATATATATTAACTCTAAGAATAAATAATTGTGAGGAATAAAAATAAATTTTTATTATGACCTAGAAATATTCCCCTGTAATATATACGTACAAATAATAGACTAAATTTAATTGTATATTATAAGTAAAATTCATAAGAACACATATAAGTATACATATACATATATATGTGACATTTTAGGTATCCTTCAATTTAAGTATATAGATAAATATACATATACATATGAGTGTATACATATCTACATAAGTATATATAAGCATATGAATATACATAGGCAATATAGGAGCCCGTGGATTGGCTTCTAAATGAAGCCAATCTCGAGAGCCCCATCGATATGTATACTCATGAAATTCGTTTAAGGGGAAACGTGAGTAAGTCGGCTATATATATACACATATATAATAGTACATATATATAATTGTTAGATATATATATGAGAGGTGATGATGTTCCACAGCAGGTAAAGGAAATGAGGTGATGATGGTCTTCAGTGTAAAAAGAAAAGGAGAAGTCCGCCGGACACTAATTCTACAGCTTAGGAAATTGAAAGTGTGAAGGCAAAGGAGTTGTCCCATCATTTACATATCTTTTCTTTTAGGAAAACTTGAGTTGGTGGGGGTTAATGCTTGGAAAGGGGAAACGATAATAATAATATTAACAATAGCTGAAGTTGCCGAGAGTAAGGGTGTAATCGAGTCGAGCCGAGCCGATACAGTGAGGTGCTCGAGCTCGAGCTCGACTCGAAACTCGGTACTCGATACTCGGCTCGAGCTCGATCGAGCCTTATTTTTTAAGCTCGAGCTGGCTCGAGATCGAATTCGAGCTACTCGAGCTCGCTCGATTAGGCTCGATTATATAAGTTCGATATTTTACTCGAACTCGATTAGGCTTGAGTAGGCTCGAATCATTATATAAATATTATTATATTATTAAAATATATAAAAACTCGATGCTCGATTAGGCTCACGAGCTACTCAAGTCGAGTATTTAAGTGCTCGATTTCGACTCACTCGATAACTCGAGTAGCTCGAGCTCGAGCTCGACTCGACTAAAATCGAGTCGAATTCGAGTTTTACTCGAGTCAAGCCCGAGTAGCTTGCGAGCACCACTGTATCGTTTACACCCCTAGCCGAGAGTGGTAGAACAGTAGGCCGAGAAAAGAAAGAAGTTAGCAGGAGATGTTAAATGTATGGGAGTGTGTCCCATCAGCTTAGGATTATTGGAGAATTTGAACTGAATTAAATGAGAAACAGGGATAGTATGCTACTGCAGGGTGGCGTGTGTTCAACTGAATGAAAAAGGCTCAGTCACCAACAACAAAGGAGGGCGTGAAGTCTGCTGACAAAGGAAATACTTATGGATAGAAATATAATATAATAATCATTTAGGATGGAAAAAAAAAAGTAGCTGAAACAGCCTAGTGTAGGTGGCGGGACTGAAGTAGAATGACAAAATGGCCATAAGGACTGAATTTTTGCAGAGGAAACAGACCAATGCTCAGGAGTAAGTAAACTACAAACTAAGAAAGTCAGCTAAGGCAGAAAACGTGAGAAGGAAAACGGAAGTAAGAAAAGTAATGATGAAATATGTTAAGGAGCGATGGTCTGCTACTGCATGAGAGGATTAAAACTGAGGGAGAGACCAGGAATGGGAGATAACCGAAAGAAGAAAAGAAAGGAATAATGAGCAGAAAACTAAAGAAAAAAAATTTCTGAGAGAAAGAAGGCAGAAACGAGGGAAAGGGCAGAGGAGTGAGTGAAGTCTGAAAATGGCAAGAAAGAGTGAAAAACATGAGTGAAACAGAGGATGAAACTTGGCTGTGTCAACGGTTACTGGTGATGCGAATTTCAGTCAGGATTATAGGTGGAATAGAGAAGTAACGAGGCTTTGTTCTAGCCACCATTGATAACCCCGAGAACTTTCGGGACTGAGGAAAGAATGAAAGCTAAAAGAAAATGGAGAAATGAGGCAGAAAGAGACATGAAGAAGTTATAGATCGAAACAGGGAGGAATGCAGAAGCAAGAAGAACCGTGAGGAAGGAAGTGGAAAGCTGAACGGAGTAGGACTGTGGCCGAAACAGAGGCTGGAAAACATAGAAACATGGTTGCAAGGGGAGTTTCATTCCCTGGATAGAAGAAGGCTGGAAGCCGACGGTGACAGAACAGAGAAGGAGAGGCACGAACCGGGAATGATAGCAGGCTGGAAAAGGAAGGAGAAAGTGGCTGGAACGTGGGCGATGGATGATGCAACAGTGCTGAGAGGAAGCAAGGCGCCTCCTCTGTTAAATCGAAAACTGAAGCTATTGTGAACGATGGAACCGTGACAAAGGGAGTTTGGTCACGACCATCATCTGTCTTCTCCGGACTATGAGGGTGTGACGAGAACTGACGAGGCAAGGATAGTAGGAGTGTTGATCAATTTATGCCCAGTCTTCACATGATAGAAGATAACAGGAAAAGAGACAGAATTATGGCTTGGAAATAGAGACACCGAAGATGGTAAAAAAAAAACTCTGAGGCTGATGAAGATGAGGATGAAGGAAAGGTGGAGGAATGATCGGCAGTAGCGAGAATGGTGGAGGAAATTTGTGAACAGTGCAGACAAAGAAGGTAGAAGAAGGAAGTTGGCGCGAAAAGTGAAAGAAATTTAAAAAAAAATGAAAAATGAACAGTAGTCGAGAGAAAAGAAAAAAAGGAAAACAAATAATAAAAAAGGGGAATATATATATATATATGGAATAGAGAAAAAGAGGCAAAGAATTTGGAAACCCAAGGGAAAGAGGCTCCGACAGAAATAACCCAAGTAGATCGGACTCGCCGACTTGTTAAGTCGAAACAATCAAGGATTATGGACAGACCCCGAGGTAAACAAGGTTACGATTTTGATGTATAGTAGGTAATTCGAATAAATAGGATACTAAGAATACAAATTTCGGTGTAGGAGAATCGTAGAATGATTTAAGTGAGATACTTAGAAGCGTCACTACTCGAACTTGGAATTTTCGATAAATCGAGGTAAGGGGTATAATTTAATTTAGTTCTGATAATGAAAATTCATTTCATTGATAAAAAGATTTTTATGAAGCAATATTATATTTTGAAAATGTTTTATGATTGTTTTCATACTTAATGAATGATTTATGAATCAAGATTTCGTTTTATGAAATGTTCACTAAGTACATTTATGTTTATGAAATAAATTTCCTTAAGTATGAAAATGCATGGAAGTTTTATAATGGTTTGAAAACCTATATATATGCTTTGAAAGAAACTTTTGACATTTTCAAAAGTATTTAAGAAAAGGGAAAAAAATTTTTGAGACTATAGGCTTCATGCATGGCTACTTCTCGTGGTGCTCCGGCTCCACCACTTGAGTGTCGGTACGTAGGGCCCCTGTAGCACTTGACTCTACCTGTGTGGTAGATGTCTTGCTACTTGTGGTTTATGATGATGATGTTTTGGTAGTATCTCGTGTCCGTGCAGCACGCATGAATGTTTCCCGCACGGCGAGTGCCATTGGTACCCGTGCCCAGGCTACATGCTAGTATATGATAAGAAATAAGAAGATACTACCCATGTTTATGATTATGATTGCTGTACGACCCTGATCTAATCTACACCCCCTTACCATGGCCATAGATATGATTGACTCTCTACGGAGAATGACACGTATCGCATGACTTAGTTATAGCCTAGTTTCCATGATGATGATGATGATGATGATGATGATGATGAATGATTATGTTTTTATGAGATTTTGACGAAATATTTACGAACAATTATGATTTATGACGAAATGTTTAAGAATGATTATGTTTTACGAAACGTTTACGAATGACGATGATTTTATGAAATCATCCATGAATGATGAAAATTTTATGAAGTAGTAAAGCATGTATTTGATTTAAAGAAACTTATGCTTCATAATTTCGTATGATAACTATGCATGAAATGAAAGTTTACTTATCTTCTAAATATTAGTTTCTAAAAGAAACTTATGATTAGTTTTTCTGAAGCAAAGTATGTTTCATGAATAATTTTCTTGCATGCTTTTACATATCAGGACTATTTTAAATGTATTTTCTTACTGGGCTTTTTCCCGAAAGCTCACCCCTTCACCTCTCAGATTGTTACAGTGAACTACAGTTGATAATTGCCGCGTAGACGACGTAGGCTGGCGGATACGAGCTTCCCCAGACTACATTTTGTACATGCGTGAAGTATACATTTTTATTTCTTTACCAGACCATTTGTATGCACAGACATCTATTGAAAGTAATGTGTCGGGACGAAATATAAATAAGGATAAATGAAATATGAAAAAAAAAAATTAAGGATTGACACTGAATAGGAATACAGCCTAAGTGAATAAAGGAATAAGTTGCAAGTTGAAGTTAAAAACAAAAAACAAAATTTCCCCCGAATTTTTATAGGTCATGGGTCGTTACAACAACCGCTCTAACACATTTTATGCACATGATGTCACACAAATCGGTGCGAGCAACCGCTCTAGCACCTTTTATGCACACTCACAAACTCAGATATAGTGCGAGCAATGCTCCAGCACTATCTGTTTCCATATAAACTTGATAGTTGACCCATTTTCCAAAGAAATTTCATTTAAATCTAAATAACACTTAAGTAGTGTTATCTTGTGAAATTTATGCAATTACTGGCCAATCTACCAATTTGCTTTGCTAAAATTTCACGAAAATCTTCCAAATCATGCATTTCATGCATGTCATGCTTTTACTATCTGACACGCCCTGAAGGTATTTTTCGCAAGTGCACGAGTCGTACAAGTAATAATGAGATTTGAGTCCCGGATTATCGTCCCACAGAGAAGTTGATCAGCCTAATTAACTACCGGTTAATCTTACCCTAAGTATATTCTAGCAAATTATGAAATTAAAGTTTGTGATCTACTAAGGCTAATTAAAAATTACTAGAAAGCAACTAAATAAAATAATAACACTATAAAATAAAGGAAATAAAACCGAGCTAAAATTACTTACAAAGCTCCACGCAATTAAAAGCAAAAACCTACAAAAGAAAATTAAAACAGTTAAAACGAATTAACGCAATTAAAATAAAATGCAAATATGAAAATAAAGCAATAAAACTAATTAAACTAACTAATAGAAATGCAAATTAATTAAGAAATTAACTACAAATCTAAAAGTCTAAAATATTAAATCTAAATTAATCCTAATTATCACTAATTACTAACTTCACAATATATATTTTCTATTGCATGAAAAATAAATTTTGGAATTTTAAATTTTAAAATGAAAAATTAAAAATGCATAACATGATACTCCTCTAATTTAACTCTAAATGCAAATTCCAATTCTTAAATCCTAATCTAGGCACCAATTAATTATTAATGAAATTAAACTAAAACTTAAAACAACAAACTAAGAGAATTAAACTAATCTATCTAACTAAGCTAGAAAGTAATAAATAAACAAAAAAAAATAACAAAACTTAGATAAAGCTATGTAATTGCATGGAATACTAAACTATGAAGAAAAATGCAAACATCAAATTGTAAAAAAGGAAGTGGCCAAACGTGGCCTTAACCAAATTGCAAAACAAAGTGGTCCCGATATGGGATACTATTCACTGTCTTCTTGGCTGCTTCAGGCTTTCGGTCTGTCCAGGTAATGCAAAGGTACTCTAGCTGCATGCTCATGCTGTCTCCAGTCTGCACGCAACCTCTGCTACAGCTTCTGACCAGGTTTGTTGTCCTGCTCTCTCTCCCGCACGGTCCAGGTACTGCTCTCGGGTTTTGCTCAACTTCATTCCAGCTGATGTCTATTGCACTGTCCTGCTCTGTATAATGTCGCAACTTCATTCTCGAGCCGTATCTCCAGCAGCAACCCTGTTGTGCTTGCCTCATATGTGTCCGTTCCTTTGTTACAGCACATTCCTCTCGGCTTGTCCAGGTGCTCTCAATTGTGTTGTTTGCTGCACTTGCTCCTGCTTTCAACTCCATTTTGCTGCACATGCACATTCTAGCTTCCTACCATACTCAGCAAGCAGACCTGGAAATAGACAGAACACAAGCATTAAATTGTAATATGTAAGTTCAAGACAATGAATAAACAACAGTAAACTTGTAATGACTGAAATTAAAAGCTAAAACAAGAAAAGAAACATCAACAGTAAATCAAACATGAACAGAGGAGATCAGAGTAAAAGAAAAACTCCTACTACTGCTCTCGGCTATCCACTGATGTTGCTCAGCTGCATAGGCCCAATCCCCTGAACAACAAGATAATGCCATGTACATGGTTTGGCTCCTTGCTACGTTATGCTCAGGTTCTTACCAGCCCAACTCGCAACAGTCACTAGCAGCTGCTGCTCCAGTTGTTCAACCCGCACACAGCAGGTGTCCGTTTCTAATTCCAGGTGTTGCGAGTGAAGACCAAGTACCGCTCCAGGTGAGGACCTTGCTGCCTCAGTTGCCCGACCATGCACTGGACTGCTGATCCTGAAAACTTAGTGTTTCATTTCCAGGTGCAGCAAAATTAACTGCTGGACCTTGCTGCCTTAGCTGCCTTGCTCAATGTCTCGGTTAACTGTTGCCTCTCCAGGTCTGCACCACTCAACCCCAGCAAACAGCAGTGAAACTCTAAGAAATCTCAAGCGGAGCACAAAAATAATAAATGAAAATTTGCAACCCGAGAGTAAAAAGGAAATAAGAGATGAAAGCTAGTTCCTAAAAAGAAACTTTACATGAAACAAAAAGTAAGTAAACAACATCTAAAAACAAAACTATTAACCCGAGAAGACCACAAATGATTGCTAAAAGTTAATGAAATATCAAAGATTGAAATGATGAAATTTTCCATTCAAATTTAAGTGCATTGAATCAACAATAAAGCAAAGAAATTGCAAAACCGAGAAGGACATGGAAAAATCACTATTCATTAACAAAACAAGAGAAGAAAATTTTTAATTTAAAAGAGAACTATTCGGAAATTAAAACAAAGGAAGCTTGGAAATTAACCTAAAAGCTACTCTACTCTAAATTAAAACTACTCCTAAATTGCTCTACACTACTTCTAACCTAGGCTACCTCAACTCTAGCTTCTACTCTAGCTTACCCTACTCCTACTTGATTTTTCAATTACCATCATGTTCTATTTATACACAAACATAGGGGTACAAGGTAAATTTTCATCCTAGATGAGTTGGCATTGTTTGGCCACTTGTTTTCATTTGATTTGCTGCAGAATAGATATTTTCACATCATCAGTCTTTTTGTCCAATTAGCTGTGCGATGTGACCCAGCGTGTGTCTTCCAAAGGGTTGGCATGGTGTCTTTTGATCTTATCGTTTCGGAGCAAATAAAATACGGACACCTGGCATCACGCGTGTCCAGACGACTGATGACTCGGTCTACAAATTGGAAGTGGTCCAGTCTCCTTTAGCTCGTTTTCAACCCAATTTCGTCTGAAACGACTGAGTTTCATCCGGATTTAATTTATCTGCACATTAAAGAATTTTAATTAAATAAAGGGGATTATTAATAAAATAATATGGGGATTAAATAAATAATTAGGAATTTAAGTACAAATAATTCTATAAAAAAAAAAAATCACTATCCTTAGGTGAATTTTCCCTCAGTAGGGGTAAAATAGTCTTTTACCTATCCCGAGTTCTTAAAATTTTTTATCCATTTTTAGGACCTTTATACATTTTCAGTGTATACAAAAGCTATTAAAAATACGCGTAGCTACCTCTAGCTACTCACAAAATTCCCTTACCTCAATTTACTCTATACAGTCTGACTTTTCCTAACGCTACCGATCACCCGATCCGTTTAGCTCCCAATATGTTCTTCGGAGCTGCAGATAATCATTTATCGGGTTAAATCCAAACATATTTATCCATATTTCACTTTTACTGGATTTAATTTAAATCATTGAGCCCGTTTACCCATATTGGGTCCGATTGTACCATAATGGGTTTTAACTGGCCTTAAGCTTATTTTCCACTTACTATTCACATCATCGAGGTCTATTGGGCTCATTGGGCCCATCAGTATTTATTGGGTCTCATTCTAAACTCTCGGATAGCTCAATTAATTATTTACGACAATTTATCTCAAATTCCAAAATTTAATTCATTTTATACGGAATTAATCCGTAATTTATGCGGTAAATTTTTAACATGCATAACTATGCAAATTGTCGTAAATAAGGGTTACTTACCCGAGATTCCATGATAGTATGCAAACCGAAGCTGACTCGAGCTCTCGTTTGACGTCAATTGTCGAGCTACATAATTACATATTTTTTCGGGTCAATTTTCAGTTGAATATTAATCAACTTAAATATTTCAAAATTTAACTTGGTTAATTTCGACCGCTTACCAGTTTACCCGTAGCTTGATTGCATCACTGGAATTTTTCTCCCATTTTTCTTCTTTTTCTTTTCCCTTTTTCTTTTTCATTTTCATTTTTCTTTTTCTTTTCCTTCCCCTTTTCGGCTACGATGCCGTTTTGCTCTCCTCACCGTTGTCGGCGTTCTCGGCTGTTTCACCGACCGCTACCGGTACCAAAAGTAGCGCCTCGGCTAGGGATCACTCGGCTGGGGTTGATCAGAGCTGAATCGCCGTGGATCGCCGACAATCAACTCGATTTCCTCTCAGATTTCCTTTCGTCGATTCGTCGGAATCAAGCATCGTCGGCGTGCGTCGTCGGTACCAGCAGGTTCGCACAGACCTCCTCTCTCTTCTTCGGCCTTCGCCTGGCCTCGTCGATTGCCGGTTCGTCGTCGAGATTCTCGGGTCTTCCTCGGGTCTTCCTCGGGTCTTCGCTTCGTTTCTCTTTCAGCTTTCTTTTTTTTTTTGCGTTTTTCAGATTTCAGTTTCTTTTTAAAAAAAATTATTTTATTAGTATTTTAATCAATTAAAATATATTAAAAAACCCAAAATATCTCAAAAAATACTATTTAATTCATTTAATCAATAAATGCATTTATCTGTTTTATTTCGTCTTTTCGATATATTTTTCCAATATTTTTGTAACGACCCAAATTTATACACATTTTGGTTGGGTTACAAGTCGATATTAGGTCAGAACAGTGTTCAGTGTGATTAAATTTTTTTCTCAGTAACAAATTGAAATAGAATATGTTCACATTCCCTAGACAAATCTTGTATTGCATTACTGTACTTACATAATTTTAGATACAAAAGCATTTCTTACAACTGGGTATACCTTCGATACAGAAATACGCTTCGCGAAATCTTAATTATGCGGAATGCCTTACTAACGGAAGCGATCCCAGCTACAGAGGAACTCTGTGGAGGAAAGTAAGGGGGGTAAGCTCAACATGCTCAGTAAGAAAAACCCCATAGCAGGTAGATAAATACACTACCTATGAAAAATATATATATTTTTATATTTACCAAATCCGAAATATTTTTACAAAGTATACAGATGATTTGGTAATTTTTCAGATACCAGATTTCAAAATTCAGAAAACAGATTTAGTATCGGCAAAAGCACAAATGCCAGAAACAGAATATGTATCAGTAATACATTTAACTACCGTTATAAATCCAGAAAGTTCAGAGTTTCTCAGTAGCAAAACAAACAGATTCCCAGATATTTCTGTTCAAGCAGACAAATTCAATAAATATTTTCAAATAGACGAGACAAGGCATGCATGCTATATCAGATATCAGAAATGACTATTGGCCAATGTTAGTGACTCCGGGCAATTCACGGGCCAGGTGTGCCGGGATGTCAATCGCCGTGGGAGTGGTCAGCTACCCAAACGGCTCACAGATCAGAATGTCCGAAGACCAGAAACAGAATCAGAAACACGGTACATCGTACTCGTGGACCACAGATACAAATATAGATACAGATACAGATACAGAATAGAAGTGCAGCATGATCTCATCAACGCCTTTGTCTCAAAATCAGTGCGAGACAGACCGTACGACACACAGTCAATACGCGCTTAAGCACATTTCATCAGAATAATTTTATAACAGATCGTTTTTCCTTAAATCACATATAAATTCATTTGTTTTATGAAATCGTTCAAAACAGGCTGACTAGCCTTTTTTTCTCAGAAAACAGTCTATGAAAATTCAAAATTCAAGATTTTCAATAATTAAACAGAATTCAAGTCATACCGTAATTTCTACAAATCATTTAAATTTAATTCGTAAAATTTGATTGTTCAACTAAGCTAAAAATCTCTAATTTTTCAGTCATAAAGTTCAACCTAGTCTTTTCGATAATTTCGGTACTGCGAAATTTAACCTAAATTTTATATCTACAAATATACGAAAATTACGCATATTTATCTCTAGCAGCGATGAGAAGTTTCCTTACCTCGGTGTCTGTCCGAAGTCCTCGATTGCCTCAACGTTGCGAGTCAGCGGGTCCGTTCCACTCGAAAATTTTTTTGAAGCTCTTTCCTGAGATTTCCCAATTTCCAATAAACTCGTCTTATTTTTCTTCAATTTTCTTCTATTTTCTAATATATATATCTATATATTAAAAAATACATAGATATATATATATATATATTATTGTTCATCCATCTTTTTGAATTTATTTACATATATATATATATATATATAAATATATATACTTTTACTCTTTCACTCTTTTTCTTTTTTACTCCTTTTAAACTTTTCCCGCTACTATCTTTCTTCTTCTTCTTCTTCTTCTTCTTCTTCTTCTTCTTCTTCTTCTTCTTCTTCTTCTGCATTGTCACTGTTCACTCACTTCTCCTTCCTCCCGATGCCGCAGTTTTCGCTCCGGTACTTCCCTTCATCCTCTTCCTTCCTTTGGCTATCACCATTCCCGTTCTTCCTCCTGCAGTCGGCGGTCATGAGCCACCTACACTAGCCGAGACTCCCCTCGGTTGCCACCAAAAACAGAGAAGGGAACACTCTGTTCCCTGTCTCGCGGGCTGTCCCTTTCTTTTCCCCAGCCCTTTCGATCCTCTAGTCAGCCTCCACCATCACCACCATCCCCACCATCCTTCAGCAAGCCAACTCTCCCTCTCAGTTTCACGCATTCCTTCCTACTGCACTCCTTTGTTCCTGGGTTTCCAAGCTTCTCCTATTACCTTTCAGCACCGAGGAAGAAAATGAAGACAGAAGTCATTTTGCTACACACTCCCCACCCTCTGCTTAGACCAGTCCTTATAGATCGTGATTATGTCCTCTTCCTTACACCCAGCCAAGTTGGCTCTCGGGCTCGGCAAACAAGGAGGGAACTCGTCCCTCAAAACTGGCATCGACCCTACTCCACCGTTCCTTTGCCATGGTTCCTGCCTCCACCGCAAGCCCTTCTCACCTTGCCTTTCGGCTCACCCAGTCGCTGCCATCACCTTGCTCATGCTCTGTAAGACCCAGTTTTATCGTAAGGGCAAAAAGGAAAATGAATAGAAATTTTCTAGTGCATTTAAAAATGCAAAAAGACTGAAATGATATTTTCAAAAATGTGCAAGGGCAAAATGGTTAAAAGACCAAAATTCGGTATTAATCGGGACAAAAAATTTTAATTAAAAATATGGGATTAAGAAATCTTGATCAATAACGAAGAAATAATTAAATTTCAGGTTAAATTGATTAAGATATGAATTTATTGGAATAAATCAAAATTTTTGTATTGAAAAATAATCCTAAAAATAATTAAAAAATATACCGAAAAGGTAAAATTGGACTGATAAATTCATTTATAGATTAAATGAATTAAATAATAATTTTTGAAGATATTTTGGGAATTTTAATATATTTTAATTGATTAAAATAATAATAAAAGTTAATTATAAAAAAATAAAATGAAAAAAAAGAAACGAAGTCTGAAACAGAGAGGAAAACGAAACAGAGAGAAGTGAGGAAGCCGAGACCGAGGAGGTTCGTCACCGGCGAGCCACCGTCCAGGCCTAGGGGCGGCGAGGGCCGACGAACGCAGCCCAGCACAGGGCGAACAACCAGCGGCCAAGACGCGCCGTGGAAGTCGTCGAAAATCATCGAAAATGAAGGAGGAACCCACGGAAGAGAAGCCTCGATCGGTGGCCATCGGCGTCGATTCGAGCCACACCGAGGCCCGATTTAGGGAGCTCATGCGATGGCGCATCGAACGGCGGTAGAATCAGGCCGAGAATCGGACGGACGGCGCCGGAATGACCAAATGTTGCCTGAACCGATCGAACCAGACTGATCCGACCGAACCGAACTGAGCTGAACCGGCGGTCTGAACCTGGTTGAACCGGACCGGACCGGTTCAGCCAAAAAGAGAGGAAAAAAGGAAGAAAAACGGAAAAAGAAAAAGAGGAAAAATTGGAGAAAATTCCAGTGATGCAATCGAGCTTCGGGTAAGTCGAGAAGCAGTCGAACTGATCGATTTAAATTTTAGAATATTTAATTTGATTCATATCCGACTAGAAATTTACCCGAAAAAATATCTAATTGTGTAGCTCGATGATTGGCATCAACCGAGAGCTCGAGACAGCCTCGATTTATGTACGATCATGGAATAACGAGTAAGTGACCCTTATTTATGATAATTTTATATCGTTATGTGTGATTGATATTTAACGCATAAATTACGGATTTAATTTCCTCATAAATGAATTAAATTTTGGAAATTGAGATAAATTGTCGTAAATATTAAATTGAGATATCTGAGAATTTAGAACGAGGCTAAATAAATTACTGATGGGCCTAATGAGCCCAATAGGCCTCGATAAAGTGTGGTAAACGGGCTTAAGACCGATTAAGGCCCATTATGGTGCAATCGGGCCCAATATGGGTAAACGGGCCCAATGATTTAAATTAAGCTTAGAAAATTGTGAAATACAATTAATTGTATTGTATTTGACCTGGTGAATATTTATCCGCAGTTCAGGAGATTGGATTCGAAGCAAATCGAACTGCGTTACGAGACATCAGTGGGAAAGGTCAGACTGTACAGAAAATGAGGTAAGGGAATTGTGTGAGTAGCTAGAGGTAGCTACGCGTATTTTAATAGTTTTTCTGTACACTGAATATGTATGTATACCTTGATTATGTATAATGATCCTAAAAGTGGTTTAAATGATTTTAAGGATCGAAATAGCTGAGAAGTCTATTTTACCCCTATTGAGGGAAGTTCACCTAAGGATGGTGAAAGCATGACATGCATGAAATGCATGATTTAAGGAAATTTATGGTTTAAGGATTTTATTGGTTTTAATCAAAGCAAATCGATAGATTGGCTAGTAATTGCATGAATTTCACATGATAACACTACGTAAGTGTTATTTGTATTTAAATGGAAATTTCTTTGGAAGATAGGCCAACTATCAAGTTTATATGGAAACAGATAGTGCTGACACGTAGTTCGCATTATATCTGCGTTTGCGAATGTGCATAAATGTGCTTGAGCGGTTGCTCGCACCGACTTGTGACATCATATGCATGACATGTGCTAGAGCGGTTGCTCGCACTGATTTTTATTCCTATGAAATGCATGAGAAGTGCTGGAGCCTAGCTCGCACTCTGTTTTGACATGTTTTGATTTGTTTTGACTGAATATGCATAAAAAGGTGCTGGAGCGATTGCTCGCACTAGTTTTATCGATTTGATATGCATGAGAGGTGCTAGAGCTTAGCTCGCATCCTGTTTTGATTTGATATTGCATAAAGTCGTGCTGGAGTGTAACTCGCACGAGATTTGATTTACTTGAGCATTCATTTGTGCTGGAGCGTTGCTCGCACAAAGTTTTATATGGTTTTCATAATTCATTTGAATGTCGTACTGGAGTTTTTTCTCGTACGAGATTTTCATTGAGTTTTTATACCTATCCATACTAGAGCATTTCTCGTACGTAGATTTAACTTGAATTTATAATCAGTTTAAGTCGTATTGGAGCGCTGCTCGTATGCAGATTTTACTGATTTTTATGAAACCGTGCTAGAGCTTCGCTCGCACGAGGTTTTCAGATATCATGAATAGGCATGGAGCCGTGCTTGAGCTTCGCTCGCACAGGGATTTATATTACATGCATTTAGCCGTGTTGGAGCCTCTTGTAGACTGTGTGTCACAGTGAGATGATATGCTCACACGTGCATTCTGAGACAGAGATGATTTGGGTAGATAAGACCTATTGCAGGCACCCCTGATTGAGCTTGGGTTCACGGAGTACGTTGTACCGTGTATATCACGCGGAGTACGCTGTACTGTGGGGATTGTTGGAGTGGAGTGGCATTAGCCACGAGGTAGCAAGCTTTGCCCTTGCAATCCTGGTGTTATGCTATTCTGGCGGGTAGGACGACCCACCTCCCGTTTCAGGTGTGATACCCCGCACACTAGGTACCGTGTTGCCAGAGATCACTAGGATATGGCCATAGTCCTCGATGTTACTGATATAATCAGCTGCTTGTCTCACATGATATAATTATTGGTCGATAGACCAGGGTAGACCCGAGGGAGGGGTCAGGCCCTCGATTTTATGATTTTATACTGTGATACGAGATTTCAGATGATTTTATGATTTGTGACCCTGAAAGAAGGGTGGTTTTATAACCGAAGTTTTATAAAGCATTTTATTGAATTGTTTTATGAAATGATTGACCCGGAAGGGTTATTTTTTACTGCAGTTTTAATGAATTGATTTAAATGCAGTAGCATGATGATGTTTTCCATGCTTTCATTTGAAATCCATGAATTGTCTTACATGACATGACAGACCGCATGATCTTGATTTAATTCATGCTTATTATGATTTAATGATGTCACATAAAATGCTTTGATGCATAAGTAGTATGATTTATATATGCATGAACAGTTTTGATAAACTAAGTCATTGATGTTTGCATGACTTTGTGCTTGATGATTTTAATGAAAAGAAATGGATTTAAGGGCATGGCATTATGAGCATGTAGATAGTGGAGCTATCTACTTACTTGAATAATTTTCTTACCGAGCGTGTGGTTTGTTCACCCCACTTATTTTCCTATCTTTTCATAGTACTCACAATAGTTATTGAGCGGCTGAGGACTTGCATGCTTAGTATTCGCTGCTTCCCATCGAGAGTCAGGTATACACATTTGTATAGTTTTGTATCTAAATATGTAATGCACAGTACTGTAAACGGAAATGATGTTGGGGATGTAGAGTTATAAATACTAATGTGTATGTATTTAATTAAAGTCAAAGGATAGTAAAGTCTGATGTATAAATGTGATTATGGAAATGGAATTGGTAATAGTGTGAGGTGACTAACACCGAATCGTAGCCCAACTGTTTGTAGGATGGTCACGATGAGGTAAGAATTAAATAATAAATGAAAAAGCGAAAAATTTACTCTGATTTTTAGGTAATTTGGGTCGTGACAGGTTTAATGGTATCAGAGCTTAAGTTGGCCTGATATGAGTCGATGTTAGTGGTTAAGAAAGTTTTCATCCCCATGTACTGTGCATTGTTTAGATACAATTGTATATATCGAGATGGAAGTGCAGCTAAGAATTTGGTTTTAAATGCAAGAATAGACTCATTAATTGATAGCCGCTCCGGTTGAAAGGCGAGTACACGAGCTCGAGGCCATTGAGGTAGGCCCGAGAGTAGTACTGAGTCGCAACATGAGACTCGAGTTGATATTGACATGGAGGCTGATGTTGAGCATGCCCCACAGAGTCCGACAGAGAGATCGGATAGAGTCTGACAGAGAGATCAGACAGTATTGAGACACACTTCACGAGGTTGGAGCGGAGTGTGAAGAATATATTGAGAGCTAATTACTCAGAATATGTATGAGATTTAAGGGCGAGTTGGAGCATTAATTGAAGTTCGCTCGACCCATTTGAAGAGTTAGACATCCCGAATGGATATGGAGAAATATTTCTAGATGTATTCCGGTGACAGAATATCCCGGACACTACTGAAAGGAAATAACATATGAAATTCTTTACTCTGACCCAGAGGAATTGTTTGATTAACGAGTATGAAACTCAGTTTATATTCCTGGGCAGATATGACTCCGACGCTATGAACAGTGAGAGTCGAAATGTTTTAAAGTTTATGGAAGGGCTCAGATTGTCAATTAGAGTCCGATTGGCTATGTTAGATATCACTACCTATGTCGAGGCAGTGCGCAGACTACAGTTGTGTGAAAAAGATCATGAGTTGCATGCCTCTGAGATTGGGAAAGGTAGTGAGGGCTAAAATTGAGACAAAAAGAGAATAAAGAATGACAGAGATGTCAGAACGGGAAAAATGTAATTTGGTAAAAGATTAGAGTTGATAAATTATGGGGTAAGATGATTGGTAAAGTCCCAGTGTATCCAATTTCAATACTTTTGAGGGGTATTGTGATTTGAGGACCTCGACCTGCTACGTAACAGTATAATAGAGTAGCAGTGTGAACAGTGTAAGATGTGTGGTAGTTACCACGGAAATAAGATGTTGGACGAGGGCGAATGTATGCCTTAGACCAGGACACTATGATGATTCATCAGATGTGGTGGAAGATACCACACTGGTAGTGAATAATGAAGTAATTATTTTAATTAATCCTGGTGCCACGCATTTATTCATACTGCCTTTAGTTGCTTATAAGTTAGTGAAAAATGTGAAGCTTATACCCTTAAGCAAGATGATGATAGTTAATTGATTTTCACTAACTGAATATGGGTATAGAGATTGTAAGTTGAAAATATGGGTGAAAACATCCCTGAAAAGTGTATTGTAAGTTTGACAAGTAATGAAAGAGTTGTTATAAGTGATATATTAAAGGAGATATATTGGAATAAGAGACGTATGCAAGGTAAGGATATCATTGATATGCAAAGTAAGGATTAAGCAATATGTAGTGCACATGGATTGCGACCAAGATAAGGGGTAGATATATCTACACCCAGTAATTGTGGTCAAGTTTGAAGGTTAATAAAGGTATTTCAAAATACTTCCCTGCCTGAAGATTTGACAGCGTCTAGAAGCGCACACATAACTTATAGATTGAAATTGACAGTCGTAAAATATACATTTAAAGTTTGGGTACCTTTACTGGTACGATAAAGAGATACAAAATTTGATTAACCATGAAGTTTTAAAAATTTAAAATTTTATAAAAATCGTCAATATAAGAAAAAAAGGAAACGACGCGAATTAGTATCCTGAACGGAAGCAATTTCGAAATGACTTTATACGTTTATGCGTACATAAGTCAAGATATGAATGATGAAGTATTTAGTGGAACTCAACTACGAAAAGAGGTATTTAAAGTTTACCTGGATCGATTGATAGTCATCTTTAGTGATGATATTTTGATGTATTCGAAGTCCAGGGAAGAGCATGAGTAGTAACAGGAAAACTATCTTACAAACGTGATTTTCCTGAAATTGGTTGTTCAGTTGACATTTATCGTTGGAAAAAGATTACATATGTGTGGTATGATAAGTATGAAAGTAGCTTCGGTGAGTTTTGGTATACTGAAGTAATGAACTGACCACCGTAAGTATTCTCATTATAACCAACAGCTCGAGAGGTTTCAGTGTGTATGGATACCTCAAAATAAGGATTGGGCTGTGTATTGATGTAAAATGGGAAGATAGTCATTTATAGATCCAGATAGTTCAAGGATCATGAGAGAAACTATCTGACCCATGATTTAGAGTTGGCAGCCGTAGCATTTATACTGAAAGTATGGCGCCACCACTTATACAGTAAGAAATTTCGGATATGCACTGATTATAAAAAGCCTCGAGTATCTGTTTTCACAGAAAGAGTCGAATATGAGATAACCAAGAGGGTTAGAGCTTTTAAGGATTATGATTATGAACATTATACCACCCAGGAAAGGCTAATGTAAAGGCTGATGCCTTGAACAGAAAGAGCTTCGGGATGGTATCACATATGATGGTCAGGGAGCGTGAGCTGCTAGAGCAGTTATGAGCCTCAGTAGTGATGTGATCCCTTCTGATGATGACAGTGATTTTGTGACAGCTAGCCTAAGGTTAGAATCGGATTTGTGTGACCGGATTTGCCAGGCTTAGCGTGATGATCGGCATGATGTCGATAGTGTGGGTCAGATTTAGAAGGGTATAGTGACAGAGTTCACAGTGAGTGATAATGACTTGTAGAGGTTCAGAGATAGTATAAGTGCTCCCCAGGATCACATTGATGAGATAGTAGTAATTGTCAGAATCTCACTCCTCGGGATATATAGTGTATCCGAGAAATAATAAATATATGTTGGAATCTCTGAAAAGGGTATTGGTGGGCAGGTATAAAAAAAAGAAATATTGTAGAGATTGTGGATAAGTGTCTCGTATGTCAGCAGAGTAAGGTAGAGTACGAGGAGTCTACAGAGTCATTGCAGCCTCTACCTATAGTGACACAAAAATGGGAACAAGTTACCATGAATATCATGATGGGTTATAGAGGACCCGGATGAATCACGAGGCTATCTGGGTGATAGTCGATAGATTGATTAAGTTTACCCACCTTCTGGCTATGGAAAATCCCTAAATACTTTGAGTGTGTAGGCGGATTTATGTGTATGAAAAATTGTGAAACATTGTGTAGCGTTCCAGGGGCATGATACCAGATAGAGGTTCCCGCTTCACTTCCCGCTTCTGGGAATAATTGTCAAGAAGCTATGGGAACCCGATTGTGTGTTAGCACAGCTTCCATCCTCAGACAGATGGTCAGTCAGAGAGGACTGTACAGGTTCTGGAGGATGTGATGAGAGCATGTGCCATTGATTTTATGAGCTCCTGGGATGATCAGTTGCTACTAATCAAATTCGTCAATGATGACAATTGTCACTCGAGTATCGGGATGAGATTATATGAGGCATTGTATGGCCGTAGGGAGTTGTTTCCCCGATTTAGATAAGAAGAAGTGGGTGACAGATAGAGAGTTGTTCCCGTATTGGTAAGACTAACCTCTGAGGATGTTCAGTTGAATTATGAGAGATTAAGAACACCTCAGAGCAGATAGAAAAGCTATGCTGACAAGAGACAGAAATCATTAGAAATTCACCGAGGGTGAATCAGTATTGTTGATAGTTACTTGTCCTAAGAGCATAAGGACGTAACGAGATTCAGATAGAGATATTGGACAAGTGGGAGATAAGACCTGTAGGTTGGCGTTACCACTTAAATAAACAGGCATCCACAATGTGTCCCATCTTATGATGCTTCGAAAATACTATCCGGATCCAGCATATGTGATCAGATATGAGCTTCAACGGCTTAGCTCAATGAAAGTATAACATATGATTGGAAATCGATTCGGGCATTAGACGGAAAGAGAAAGTGTTGAGGGTTAAGATGATCTCCCTAGTTAAGTATGATGGTAGTATTACACTCCGGAGAAAGTCACTTGACAATGACAGTATATGAAATGATAGATGTACCGGAGTTGTGTATGGACTCATTTGACTTGGTTCTAATTTGGAGGACCAAATTTCTTAAGTGGGGGAGATTGTAAGACCCGATTTTATAGTTAAGGCAAAAAGGGAAATGAATAGAAATTTTCTAGTGCATTTAAAAATGCAAAATGACTGAAATGATATTTTCGAAAATATGCAAGGGCAAAATGGTTAAAAGACCAAAATTCGGTATTAATCGGGACAAGAAAATTTAATTAAAAATAGAGATTAAGAAATCTTGATCAATAACGAAGAAATAATTAAATTTCGGGTTAAATTGATCAAGATATGAATTTATTGGAATAAATCAAAATTTTTGAATCGAAAAATAATCTCGAAAATAATCGAAAAATATACCGAAAAAGTAAAATCAGACTGATAAATTCATTTATAGATTAAATGAATTAAATAATAATTTTTGAAGATATTTTGACAATTTTAATATATTTTAATTGATTAAAATAATAATAAAAGTTAATTATAAAAAAATAAAATGAAAAAAAAGAAACGAAGTCTGAAACAGAGAGGAAAACGAAACGGAGAGAAGCGAGGAAGCCGAGACCGAGGAGGTTCGTCACCGGCGAGCCACCGGCCAGGCCTAGGGGCCGGCGAGGGCTGGCGAACCCAGCCCAGCACCGGGCGAACAACCAGCGGCCAAGACGCGCCGCGGAAGTCGTCGAAAATCGTCGAAAACAGAGGAGGAACCCACAGAAGAGAAGCCTCGATCGGCGGCCATCGGCGTCGATTCGAGCCACACCGAGGCCCGATTTAGGGAGCTCATGCGATGGCGCACCGAACGGCGGTGGAATCACGTCGGGAACCGGCCGGACGACGCCTGAATGACCAAATGTTGCCTGAACCGGCCGAACCGGATTGAACCGACCGAACCAAACCGAGCTAAACCGGCGGTCTGAACTGGGTTGAACCGGACTGGACTGGTTCAGCCAAAAAGAGAGGAAAAAAGGAAGAAAAAGGGAAAAAGAAAAAGAGGAAAAATTAGGGAAAATTCCAGTGATGCAATCGAGCTTCGGGTAAGTCGGTAAGCAGTCGAATTGACCGATTTAAATTTTGAAATATTTAATTTGATTAATATCCGACTAGAAATTTACCCGAAAAAATATCTAATTGTGTAGCTCGACGATTGGCATCAATCGAGAGCTCGAGACAGCCTCGATTTGTGTACGATCATGGAATAACGGGTAAGTGACCCTTATTTACGATAATTTTATATCGTTATGCGTGATTGATATTTAACGCATAAATTACGGATTTAATTTCCGAATAAATGAATTAAATTTTGGAAATTGAGATAAATTGTCGTAAATATTAAATTGAGATATCTGAGAATTTAGAAAGAGGCTAAATAAATTACTTATGGGCCCAATGAGCCCAATAGGCCTCGATAAAGTGTGGTAAACGGGCTTAAGGCCGATTAAGACCCATTATGGTGCAATCGGGCCCAATATGGGTAAACGGGCCCAATGATTTAAATTAAGTCCAAAAAATTGTGAAATACAATTAATTGTATTGTATTTGACCTGGTGAATATTTATCCGCAATTCAGGAGATTGGATTCAAAGCAAATCGAACTGCATGACGAGACATCAGTGGGAAAGGTCAGACTGTACAGAAAATGAGGTAAGGGAATTGTGTGAGTAGCTAGAGGTAGCTACGCGTATTTTAATAGTTTTTCTGTACACTGAATATGTATGTATACCTTGATTATGTATAATGATCCTAAAAGTGGTTTAAATGATTTTAAGGATCGAAATAGGTGAAAAGTCTATTTTACCCCTATTGAGGGAAGTTCACCTAAGGATGGTGAAAGCATGACATGCATGAAATGCATGATTTAAGGAAATTTATGGTTTAAGGATTTTATTGGTTTTAATCAAAGAAAATCGATAGATTGGCCAATAATTGCATGAATTTCACATGATAACACTACGTAAGTGTTATTTGTATTTAAATGTAAATCTCTTTGGAAAATAGGCCAACTATCAAGTTTATATGGAAACAGATAGTGCCGACACGTAGTTCACACTATATCTGCGTTTGTGAATGTGCATAAATGTGCTTGAGCGGTTGCTTGCACCGACTTGTGACATCATATGCATGACATGTGCTAGAGCGGTTGCTCGCACTGATTTTTATTCCTATGAAATGCATGAGAAGTGCTGGAGCCTAGCTCGCACTCTGTTTTGACATGTTTTGATTTGTTTTGACTGAATATGCATACAAAGGTGCTGGAGCGATTGCTCGCACTAGTTTTACCGATTTGATATGCATGAGAGGTGCTAGAGCTTAGCTCGCATCCTGTTTTGATTTGATATTGCATAAAGCTGTGCTGGAGTGTAACTTGCACGAGATTTGATTTACTTGAGCATTCATTTGTGCTGGAGCGTTGCTCGCACAAAGTTTTATATGGTTTTCATAATTCATTTGAATGTCGTACTGGAGTTTTTTCTCGTACGAGATTTTCATTGAGTTTTTATACCTATCCGTACTAGAGCATTTCTCGTACGTGGATTTTACTTGAATTTATAATCAGTTTAAGTCGTACTGGAGCGCTGCTCGTACGTAAATTTTACTGATTTTTATGAAACCGTGCTAGAGTTTCACTCGCACGAGGTTTTCAGATATCATGAATATGTATGGAGCCGTGCTTGAGCTTCGCTCGCATAGGGATTTATATTACATGCATATAGTCGTGTTGGAGCCTCCTGTAGATTGTGTGTCACAGTGAGATGATATGCTCACATGTGCATTCTGAGACAGAGATGATTTGGGCGGATAAGACCTATTGCAGGCACCCCTGATTGAGCTTGGGTTCACGGAGTATGTTGTACCGTGTATATCACGCGGAGTACGCTATACCGTGGGGATTGTTGGAGTGGAGTGGCATTAGCCACGAGGTAGCAAGCCTTGCCCTTGCAATCCTGGTGTTATGCTGTTCTGGCCGGTAGGACGACCCACCTCCTGTTTCAGGTGTGATATCCCGCACACTAGGTACCGTGTTGCCAGGGATCACTACGATATGGCCATAGTCCTCGATGTTACTGATATAATCAACTGCTTGTCTCACATGATATAATTATTGGTCGATAGACCAGGGTAGACCCGAAGGAGGGGTCAGGCCCCGGATTTTATGATTTTATACTGTGATACGAGATTTCAGATGATTTTATGATTTGTGACCCTGAAAGAAGGGTGGTTTTATAACCGAAGTTTTATAAAGCATTTTATTGAATTGTTTTATGAAATGATTGACCCAGAAGGGTTAGTTTTTACTGTAGTTTTAATGAATTGATTTAAATGCAGTAGCATGATGATGTTTTCCATGCTTTCATTTGAAATCCATGAATTGTCTTACATGACATGAAAGACTGCATGATCTTGATTTAATTCATGCTTATTATGATTTAATGATGTCACATAAAATGCTTTGATGCATAAGTAGTATGATTTATATATGCACGAACAGTTTTGATAAACTAAGTCATTGATGTTTGCATGACTTTGTGATTGATGATTTTAATGAAAAGAAATGGATTTAAGGGCATGGTATTATGAGCATGTAGATAGTGGAGCTATCTACTTACTTGAATAATTGCCTTACTGAGCGTGTGGTTTGCTCACGCCACTTATTTTCCCATCTTTTCAGAGTCTAAGGACTTGCATGCTTGGTATTCGCTGCTTCCCATCGAGAGTCAGGTATACACATTTGTATAGTTTTGTATCTAAATATGTAATGCACAGTACTGTAAACGAAAATGATGTCGGGGATGTAGAGTTATAAATACCAATGGGTATGTATTTAATTAAAGTCAAAGGATAGTAAAGTTTGATGTATAAATGTGATTATGGAAATGGAATTGGTAATAGTGTGAGGTGACTAACACCGAATCATAGCCCAACTATTTGTTGGATGGTCACGATGAGGTAAGAATTAAATAATAAATGAAAAAGCGAAAAATTTACTCTGATTTTTAGGTAATTTGGGTCGTGACATGCTGTCACGCCCCGAAAATGCGAAAATTAGGGCTAATTTAAAACTTTTTACTCGTTAATTCAGAATTAAAGGTGCATTCCTGTGCAGTGTCATACATCATCATAATTATCATGCCTCAGGATCTCATCACGACATAGTGTATATTGAATCATATACATTACTCAATTCCAAGTTAATTAATCCTAATACATCCCATATAATGATATACATCAAGTGTCTGTAATCACATTAATAGTCTGGGTACATGAAAAGATAAAATATACCTCAATTACAATATATAGGGCCTGGAGCTCAAGTCCTCCACTAGCCACTACTCCGTACGCCGCAGGGAGATCCTTTTTCACTCGAAGAACTCTGGGGGGAAAGGAAAACAGGGTGAGCTTCTAAATCGCTCAGTAAGGGGGGTAAAGGAGCTCAGTTATATAAACCATTTCACACATCACAAATATGTATTTGTTTATAAAGCTCATTTGAAATCGTAGCATGAAAGTTCTCAAAACATCATCTCATAACTCGTTAAATCATGTGAAAACATGAAGATAAAAGGCTCAACATCGAGCACTCACAAGAATGTGTAAATATATGCAATAATGGCTGTTCTCAAATACGTGATAAAAATCACCTTAGTAAATCACACGTGACAAGGTCGCAAAACACAACTCATGTGTAAAACGAGACTAGGCAATAAAACTCAATTAAAACTCGTCATGGCACATCAAATATGTATCTCCTCTGGGTGCGCATCCCAGGCATCCTCGTATAGAGGGAACGTCGACAATATGGTCGTATGCAAAGTATATTGGACTTACATGTTACTAGAACAAGGCCCGGCCTTACTTGCTACCAGAGCAATGCCTCGCCTAATGCACACTGACACGTGGTCCCTGGGTCGGTTCCCAGGCGGCCCACTCTCTTGGTCTTACATGCTACCAGAGCAATGCCTCCCAACGCTACCAGAGCGGAGGAATAATCGGACTTATATGTTACCAGAACAAGGCCTGTGGTCCCTAGGTCGGTTCCCAGGTGTCCCACTATATCGATCTTATATGCTACCAGAGCAAGGCCCATGGTCCCCGGGTCGGTTCCCAGGCGTCCCACTATATCGGTCTTATATGCTACCAGAGCAATGCCCGATGTGTATTCAACATGACACGCCTAAGTCTCAATCATTAGCCATTATCTTATAAAACGTTATGCCTTCACGTAGAACTCATAATGGTTTTCTCTTAAAACTCATTTAAAACATTTGTGTACTCAACACAAAACATATTAAAACCGAGTTCCAACCGGCAAAACACGCACACATTTTCTCAAATCTCAATATCGCCTTAACGTAGAGCCCCATTTACTTTTCACGCAACTCAAAGGTTTATAAAGCAATTTCACACTCAGCTTATAAACTCATAAAATAATGGGCTCCAACCGGCTATAAAAATCGTGTGCAATTACATCACAACACAAAACATGCTTGTATTCTCAAATCATGGTTCATGCTACAATAATTCATCAAAATACATACACAAATGGTTTAGTTTTCCTTACCTCTTTGCACCTCGTATAGTGCAATCGTTTCCCCCGTATCACGGACTAGTCTCGCATTCCACTCTGGAACTCCCGAGCTGTCCAAACGATGTTAAACATCAATACTCAATTATCTCATAAATCTCAATTCTCGTCACTCTACCCTAAACTACAACCTCATTCACAATATCTCAACGTCCTACATTTCTCAAGTTAAATCGTCTACGCTAATTCACCACATTGTCCAATTTTCCATTTATAGCTCACAATTTCCTAAATTCACCAAAATCGCTAAATATCATTATCACTCTATCCACATTGAAATTCATCAATCCCTAATCATTTCTCAGCTATTTCAACACAATTACAACCACCAATAACATCAAAATCAGCTCAAATATCAAGATCGAGGTTTAGAAATTACCCAAAGCTTGTGAGACGCACAACTCACGCCTCGATCCGATTCGTCCTTCGATTTCCAAGTATGTTGTTCTCCCTTTGATGAGGAACAACTTTCCTTCTTACTACAATAGTTGATTCGGCCGGAAATGGGGGATTTAGAGGAGTGAGAAACTAGGTTTTCGGAAAAATAGAGGTTTGGAAGAGAGAGAAAGTGAGATTTCAGGAGAAAACACGGGTTCCTTATATAGACTGGAGGTAGGAGATCGATCTGCCTCTTGATGAGATTGATCTGTGTTTGAAATTTGGGGACGATCTGGGCAATTTTATGCCTAGGAGATCGATCTGTCGAGGGGTGAGATCGATCTCTTTATGGCTTTATGAGATCGATCTGCTCCTAAGGAGATCGATCTTCTCCCCAAACAGAAGCATTTGGAGATCGATCTCCTCCTCATGAGATCGATCTTCTCTCAAACAGATTCATTTGGAGATCGATCTCTTCCTCATGAGATCGATCCCTTCTCAAATAGATTCATAAGGAGATCGATCTCTTCCATTGGAGATCGATATGCTCTTCAAATTTCCCCTTCCTCGTCATTTTTAACTCACCAGATCGATCCCTCCTTCTCCCAGATCGATCTGTCCTCATGCTTCATGCTCATTTTACACACTTAACATATAAATCTCCAATTATAATTCCTACAATTCACTTAGCTCAATAAATTACACTTCAAATTCTTATTACATCATTAAAATATGTCTTGAAATTCTCAGATCTCACATCCTCCCCACCTTAAAAAGAATTTGGTCCTCCAAATTCAACTCAACTAGTCAAAATAGATGGGGGTATCTCTCCTTCATGAGACTCTCTAGTTCCCACGTCGCCTCTTCCCTTGAGTGATGCTTCCACAAGACTTTCACTAATGGGATGCTCTTGGTTCTCAGTACCTTCTCCTTTCTATCGAGAATCCAGACGGGTTCCTCAGTGTAGCTCATGTCCTCTTGTATGTCCATCTCGTCATACTCTATGACATGAGAAGGGTCCGGGTGGTACTTCCGCAACATAGACACATGAAAAACGTTGTGTATTCCGGACATCTGTGGGGGTAATGCCAATCTGTAGGCTACCTCTCCCACTCTCTCAAGAATCTCGAATGGTCCTATGTATCGAGGACTCAATTTTTCCTTTCTTCCCAAATCGCATGATACCCTTGCTCGGTGATACTCTCAGAAATACTGCATCACCAACATCAAATTCAAGTGGCCGTCTACGCGCATCCGCGTAGCTTTTTCGTCTACTCTGTGCAGCCCGTAACCTCTCACATATGAGTTTCACACTCTGTACGGCTTGCTCAACAAGCTCGGGAGCATTTATCTTTCTGTCACCGACTTCTTCCCAAGCTACAGGGGATCTACACCTCCTACTATATAGAGCCTCAAAAGGTGCCATTCCAATACTCGCATGATAGCTATTATTGTATGCAAACTCTGCTAGGGGCAGGTGATCATCCCATGATCCCTTAAAATCTATCGTACACGCCCTCAACATATCCTCCAGGGTCTGAATAGTCCTCTCTGACTGACCATCTGTCTGAGGATGATAGGCGGTACTAAAACTCAATCGAGATCCCATAGACTCCTGAAACTGGGTCCAAAATCTGGAAGTAAACCGGGAATCTCTATCAGAAGTAATACTCACTGGAGCCCCATGTAATCTAGCTATCTCGCTGACATATAGCTCAGCTAAGGCATCCACAGTATCTGTGCTCTTGATGGCAAGGAAGTGGGCACTCTTGGTCAATCTATCCACAATGACCCATATCGCGTCGCGACCTCTCCGGGTCCTCGGTAAACCCATAATAAAGTCCATAGTGACATGCTCCCATATAAGTAGTGTCGCCAGATCTTCAAAGCAAATACCACAGCGGCTAACTCCGAATCATGCGTGGGGTAATTCCGCTCATGGTCTTTTAGCTGACGCGATCCATATGCGACCACTCTCCCGTGCTGCATAAGCACACACCCCAATCCTTGATGAGATGCATCACTATACACCGAGAATCCTCCTGATTCCTCAGGGATAGTTAACACAGGTGCCGCTGTCAATCTCCTCTTTAACTCTTGAAAACTGAGCTCACATTGATCAGTCCATATGAACGGAGTCTTCTTACGCGTGAGCTTAGTCAAAAGAGCGGCAATCCTCGAGAATCCTTCCACAAATCTCCTGTAATACCCTGCCAAACCAAGGAAGCTTCGTATCTCAGTCACTGTCCTCGGTCTTTCCCAATTAAGCACAGCTGCTATTTTACTCGGATCCACTGATACTCCTTCCTCTGAGACTACATGCCCAAGGAAAGCTATCCGGTTCAGCCAAAACTCACACTTACTAAGCTTTCCGTACAATTACTTATCTCGGAGTATCTGAAGTACTAACCATAAATGCTGTGCATGCTCCTCATACGACCGAGAGTACACCAGGATATCATCGATAAAGACTATCACAAACTTATCCAGATAGTCTCTGAACACCTCGTTTATCAATCTCATAAATGCTGCAGGGGCGTTCGTTAATCCAAAGGACATCACCAGAAGTTCGTAATGGCCATACCTTGTCCTAAAGGCCGTCTTTGGAATATCTTCCTCCTTGATCCTCAATTGGTGATAGCCCGATCTCAAATCAATCTTAGAAAAGACTGATGCCCCTCTTAGCTGATCAAGTAGATCGTCAATCCTGGGCAGCGGATATTTATTCTTTACCGTGGCTTTATTCAATAGCCGGTAGTCCACACATAATCTGAGACTACCATCCTTCTTCTTAACAAACAGTACTGGCGCTCCCCACGGCGAAACACTGGGTCTAATAAACCCTTGATCCAATAACTCCTGTAGTTGTTTCTTCAATTCCTCAAGTTCCACTAATGCCATTTTGTAGGGAGGTTTAGAGATCGGCTGAGTATCCGGTACCAAATCAATGGTAAACTTCAGCTCTCTCTCTGGTGGTAAACCTGGCAATTCATCCGGGAAAACATCCAGAAATTCGCAAACCACAGGTATATCCTCAATCCTTGGATGTTCCCGCTCATCGTCTGAGATGAGTGTCTCATAACCTTCACATAAATAATCATATTTAATACTCTCCAAAATAATGTTGAAATTCTCAAATGACTTACTAGAATTCCACATAATCATTTCCTCAATATCTCAACCGTACACTGTAAGGTTCAGGTAGGGAGAAAGTTACAATCTTAGTGTAGCAGTCTAAACTCACTCGATTGGTCGCCAACCAATCCATTCCCAGAATTACATCAAACCCATGTATACTCAACATGATTAGATCTGCTAACATCACTCTATCTCCCACCTTAATTTCACACCCTCTACAGATTAACTCAGTTCTCTGGGATTCACGCATAGGGGTATTTACATGTAGTATATATTCTAGAGGTTCAAACTTCAAGTTTAATCTACATGCAAAATGCTCAGAAATAAACGAATGCGTGGATCCTGAATCAATCAACACATGAGCCTCATAATTACAGACAGAGAGTGTACCTCTTATAGTTTCTGCCGAAGCGTCTGCGGTCTCCTTATCCAGGGCAAACACTCGTCCCTGTGCCACAGGTTTCTTCCCTTTCTCTGCCGCAGTGGCCCGTCTCTGGGGATCCACTCTCTGAGGCTGTTGTCTAATGGGCTCTGGAGCATGTGGTATCTGAGGTTGGGGACAGTCTTTCACTCTGTGACCCATGTCACCACATCTAAAACATCCACGGATCGACCCAGTACAATTTCCCTCATGCGATCGGCCACAGTCTCTACAAATCCTCATCTCCGGCCTGACATATCGAGGGGTCTCCTTGATAATAGGATAGGCTCTGGGTCTCTCCAATCTGTCCTTCTGTACCTCAATCCTTCCTCTCCTGAAGGAACCTCTCTGAGCCTCTGTTTGGAAAATCGCTGGCCTCTTGCCCTTATCTTTATGCACTGCTCTGAGCTCATGCTGGGATTGTACCATTTCGATTCCTCTTTCAACCTCTTGTGCTCATCTCAGAGCATCTCCAAACTCAGTAATACATAGCCCCATCAATCTATCTCTAATGACGGGCTTCAACCCATACACAAACTTCTCTGTGCGGAGCTCTTCACTCTTGAAGGTCTCTGGGTCATATCTCAGTAGTGCGGTGAACTGGCTCTCATAGTCATCCACCGACATGTCACCCTGTACCAAACTCAAAAACTCGGCCTGTTTCCTTCTCTGGGCGGCTCGTGGTACATATTGGGTTCTAAAGGCTGTCTGAAACTCTTCCCAACCAATCACACCATGGTGGGACATCAAAATACCCTGGGTAGTACCCCACCAATCTTGAGCTCTCCCCTTCAGCATATAGGCACTCATACTGACCCTCTCAGCATCGGTGCACCCCAGGATATCAAATATAATCCTTAACTCCGTCAACCACTCCTCAGCCTCCGTAGGATCCTTCTTTCCCTTAAATGCGGGTGGATTCATCTTCAAAAAATCCCTTAGTCGGATCATGCTTCTATCCTCAGGCTGGGCGACGGCAGGCACTGGGGGCATGGGAGGTCCTTGTGGTGGTGTAGGGGTAGTATCCGAGGTATTAACTCCAAAGTGTTGCGCGAATAACGCTGCCATCTGCTCAAAACCTTGCCTCACATCGGACTCAATCCGATTAAATCGAGAGTTAGGACTCTCTGGTCGTGGGACAGGTGGTGGAGGGGACTCTGCCGGCCTCCTCGAACGACCTCGTCGTTTACTCATTCTCAATCTCAACTCGTCTCCTTCGCGTACATATCACAATCGATTGAAATCTCAATCCTCAATTTCAGTTCATGACCAAACTATTACAGACACTTGGGATGTATTCTATTTCACTTAACCGACACTGACAGTACTAGACACCCTAAGCTCTGATACCAAGAAAACTCTGTCACGCCCCGAAAATGCGGAAATTAGGGCTAATTTAAAACTTTTTACTCGTTAATTCACAATTAAAGGTGCATTCCTGTGCAGTGTCATACATCATCATAATTATCATGCCTCAGGATCTCATCACGACATAGTGTATATTGAATCATATATATTACTCAATTCCAAGTTAATTAATCCTAATACATCCCATATAATGATATACATCAAGTGTCTGTAATCACATTAATAGTCTGGGTACATGAAAAGATAAAATATACCTCAATTACAATATATAGGGCCTGGAGCTCAAGTCCTCCACTAGCCACTACTCCGTACGCCGCAGGGAGATCCTTTTTCACTCGAAGAACTCTGGGGGGAAAGGAAAACAGGGTGAGCTTCTAAATCGCTCAGTAAGGGGGGTAAAGGAGCTCAGTTATATAAACCATTTCACACATCACAAATATGTATTTGTTTATAAAGCTCATTTGAAATCGTAGCATGAAAGTTCTCAAAACATCATCTCATAACTCGTTAAATCATGTGAAAACATGAAGATAAAAGGCTCAACATCGAGCACTCACAAGCATGTGTAAATATATGCAATAATGGCTGTTCTCAAATACGTGATAAAAATCACCTCAGTAAATCACACGTGACAAGGTCGCAAAACACAACTCATGTGTAAAACGAGACTAGGCAATAAAACTCAATTAAAACTCGTCATGGCACATCAAATATGTATCTCCTCTGGGTGCGCATCCCAGGCATCCTCGTATAGAGGGAACGTCGACAATATGGTCGTATGCAAAGTATATTGGACTTACATGTTACTAGAACAAGGCCCGGCCTTACTTGCTACCAGAGCAATGCCTCGCCTAATGCACACTGACACGTGGTCCCTGGGTCGGTTCCCAGGTGGCCCACTCTCTCGGTCTTACATACTACCAGAGCAATGCCTCTCAACGCTACCAGAGCGGAGGAATAATCGGACTTATATCTTACCAGAACAAGGCCTGTGGTCCCTGGGTCAGTTCCCAGGCATCCCACTATATCGGTCTTATATGCTACCAGAGCAAGGCCCGTGGTCCCTGGGTCGGTTCCCAGGCGTCCCACTATATCGGTCTTATATGCTACCAGAGCAATGCCCGATGAGTATTCAACATGACACGCCTAAGTCTCAATCATTAGCCATTATCTTATAAAACGTTATGCCTTCACGTAGAACTCATAATGGTTTTCTCTTAAAACTCATTTAAAACATTTGTGTACTCAACACAAAACATATTAAAACCGAGTTCCAACCGGCAAAACACGCACACATTTTCTCAAATCTCAATATCGCCTTAACGTAGAGCCCCATTTACTTTTCACGCAACTCAAAGGTTTATAAAGCAATTTCACACTCAGCTTATAAACTCATAAAATAATGGGCTCCAACCGGCTATAAAAATCGTGTGCAATTACATCACAACACAAAACATGCTTGTATTCTCAAATCATGGTTCATGCTACAATAATTCATCAAAATACATACACAAATGGTTTAGTTTTCCTTACCTCTTTGCACCTCGTATAGTGCAATCGTTTCCCCCGTATCACGGACTAGTCTCGCATTCCACTCTGGAACTCCCGAGCTGTCCAAACGATGTTAAACATCAATACTCAATTATCTCATAAATCTCAATTCTCGTCACTCTACCCTAAACTACAACCTCATTCACAATATCTCAACGTCCTACATTTCTCAAGTTAAATCGTCTACGCTAATTTACCACATTGTCCAATTTTCCATTTATAGCTCACAATTTCCTAAATTCACCAAAATCGCTAAATATCATTATCACTCTATCCACATTGAAATTCATCAATCCCTAATCATTTCTCAACTATTTCAACACAATTACAACCACCAATAACATCAAAATCAGCTCAAATATCAAGATCGAGGTTTAGAAATTACCCAAAGCTTGTGAGACGCATAACTCACGCCTCGATCCGATTCGTCCTTCGATTTCCAAGTATGTTGTTCTCCCTTTGATGAGGAACAACTTTCCTTCTTACCACAATAGTTGATTCGGCCGGAAATGGGGGATTTAGAGGAGTGAGAAACTAGGTTTTTGGAAAAATGGAGGTTTGGAAGAGAGAGAAAGTGAGATTTCAGGAGAAAACACGGGTTCCTTATATAGACTGGAGGTAGGAGATCGATCTGCCTCTTGATGAGATCGATCTGTGTTTGAAATTTGGGGACGATCTGGGCAATTTTATGCCTAGGAGATCGATCTGTCGAGGGGTGAGATCGATCTCTTTATGGCTTTATGAGATCGATCTGCTCCTAAGGAGATCGATCTTCTCCCCAAACAGAAGCATTTGGAGATCGATCTCCTCCTCATAAGATCGATCTTCTCCCAAACAGATTCATTTGGAGATCGATCTCTTCCTCATGAGATCGATCCCTTCTCAAACAGATTCATAAGGAGATCGATCTCTTCCATTGGAGATCGATCTGCTCTTCAAATTTCCCCCTCCTCGTCATTTTTAACTCACCAGATCGATCCCTCCTTCTCCCAGATCGATCTGTCCTCATGCTTCATGCTCATTTTACACACTTAACATATAAATCTCCAATTATAATTCCTACAATTCACTTAGCTCAATAAATTACACTTCAAATTCTTATTACATCATTAAAATATGTCTTGAAATTCTCAGATCTCACACATGCTCCTTTCCTACACTCCCTCTGTTTACGTATGTAAATATATTTCTTTGTTATATTTCTCTCGGTCAGCCCATCCAGCAGATTTTTAGCCACAATCCCATGCCTCTTTTCGTGCTTCAGTCTACCTTGCTCAGTTGTTGATGTTTCCTTTTTAATGTGTTTCTTGCTGCTGCGGTGGGTGGAAGTTTACTGCCATGCCAGTCTACCCTTCAGTAATCTCCCTAACCGACATCCAGATTCACGTTTTCCTTACCCGTTTCCTGCCAATTCTTCATACTACTTCTTCGCATTTTCTCTTTTCTTGTTATAGCTTCCATATGTAACATATATATCTATATTTTCCCACTTTTACAGTTCATTTTTATCAACCCCATATATTTCTTTTCACACAAAGTCTATCGATTTTCCTTGGTATGTATACACACACATATTTATATATATACATACATACATGTATCTACAAGTGTACATTAATCCCTTTATATGTATATATATATATATATATATATATATATATATATAATCATATGTGTATATTAGTATATCTTTGTACACATATTTATCCATCCATAAATCTTGAGGAATAAACACAATGTTGCATACATATATACATATGTATGTCTATGCACTCAATTTGAATTTTCATGCAGTATAGAATAATGTTAATCTAATACTTGTGCTTAAATTTAGATTCACCCATAGTCACTTATCAGTCTTAATTTCTCACATTATTAATATAGACAATACCAAGTATCATGAAAATTTATGGTATTTACAATTTTCGGGATAATTTTTGGAGGTGAAAATTTTGATTAATTCCAATAAATTTATATTTTGATCAATTGGACTCCAAATTCAATATTTTTCTTATTATTGATCAAGATTTCTCAATCCCATATTTTTTTTATGAAATTTTCTTGTCAAATTAATACTGAATTTCAGTCTTTTAACCGTTTTACCCTTCAATGTGTTTGAGAACAAATCAATCTAACTTCCCTTCACGAACACTCACTCATTTCGTGTTTTAAATCCTTATCGCCAATCCGAATCTCATTCGTTTAATTTGTGACTATTTCAATCATTCATTTGACCTTTAAATGCATTCGGGAATCTTTTATTCATTCCATTTGCATTTTTCATTCATGTAAAACTCTTCTTATGATTCAATTTACATAAAACCATGTTTACAACATTTGAATCATAGGAAATTACGATAAAAATTGGGTGTTACAGTTTTGGCATATGCATGCTTTCGATTTAGTTATGAGTTGTTTGGCACATGCCATTTTTTTGATGATTTATAGAAGTTTCTTTTTGTTTTCGAGTAGGTTAAATAAAGTTGTAATATTTTATAAAGTTTAAATCCGAATCCAATCAATCTTAACATTCACTTTCAATTGATGATGATGATGATAATAATAATAATATATAAACCAATAAATTTAAATATATGGTTTCTAATTCAATCTTCACTTAGTCAAGAGGCTTGATTAGATCAAAATATTTCCTTTAAGTAACCCCCACCTCAATCCCCATTCTAAAATCCCTGTCTAAAAGATTCTCAAAATTTTATGGTTCATTGAAAACTCACTTGAGCCTACTGGAGTATGGCGTTGATAAGAACATTGTTGAAAGGCTTTAAAGATACAAATAGACTTTTTTTTCGTCTTTTTAATCTTTTATTATTCAAAAAAGCATTTAGATTTTTTTTTAGCATAAGGTTATATATATATATTTATTATTGAACTAAATACTAAAAGGATAATAATTTAAAACATTGTTAGTGAAGCTTTTAAACTCCGCAAGTAGAGTGAAGATGGAGACGCATGCCAATTAAAATATTTTAAATCAAAAATAAAGTGAAGTATGTATTATCATCTTAATCTCAATCGACCAACTATTGATAGTTATGGTAGTTGACGGGTAGTTGACAGTTATGTTAGTTAAGCTAGTCATAATTAACAAAACTACCTTCCTACAAAATTATCCTTAAAGCAATCGATTCATTTTTAGTATAAATATGTAGAATTCATGTCAAGAAAAGTTAAGTTTTACAACCTAAAGATTCTCAATAAGTTAACAAGATTTTCTAATTTCTTGAATTCTATTCTTCTTCTGTTAATTCTACACTTCTCTTCTGTCTTCTATCTTCTTCCTTTTTTTTCTTTTTGATATTCTTCTATAATCTTTACATGGTATCAGAGCTTACAACGGAGACTGGTGCAATCTCGAGAGATGCTTCTTCTTTTGGTGTTTTAAATCCTAGTGCATAAAGTATTACTATCAAACAAGATGACAACTACTATTTATTATGGAGACAACAGGTAATTACAACTCTCAAAGGTTATGGCTTGAAAGGTTTTGTTAATGGAAAACAAATTACTTCTTTAAATGAATCTCTCGAGCTCGAGTTATATAATAGGCAAGATCAACTCCTTGATTCTTGGCTTTTTTCCTCTATTACTAATCAAATCTTACCTAGTTTTATTGGGTGTGAAACTACTAAAAAATTATGGGAATCTATTAAGGAATACTTTGTATATCAAACAAATGGAAATGTTATGTAATATAGAAGATAACTACAAAATGTAAAGAAGGTAATATTAATATGAAAGATTACCTTATCAAAGTTAAATTATTGTGGGATACTTTAGAATCTGTAATGACCCTTGACCCTTGAAAATCGGGGGAAATTTATTTTTTGAACTATATATATTTAATTTACCTACTTATTCCCTTATTCATTTAGGTTGTATTCCTGTATAGTGTCAAATCACTTTTCCTAATTCTATATCCGAATTCATATATTTAAACTTCATACTTTGACTTATATAGCCGATAGAAATTTCAGCAGCATAACGGCTTACATATGAGCCACCCACCTGCAAATCAATTTTTTTCGACAATCCTAGATATCCACAACTACCAAGCATGCTTTCCGACAACCCTATATATCCACAACTACCAAGCATACTTTCCCAATCCACCTTCACAACTCAATACATCTATTTCGATTTAATACTAGCCATCTCAAAATATAATCCCAAAATAATATTGTTTACATCGTTTTCCTTACAAATTACATCCCAACAAAAATATTCCCAATATATGTGTCTGTGCGTACAGATATGTCTGGTACAGGAATGTAAATGTATACCTTTCTGCGTGTACAAAAAGTAGCCTAGGGTAGCTCTTCCCACCAGCCTACGTCGTGTACGCGGCAGATAGCGCCTACGTATCACTGCAAATAGTCTTAGAGGCAGAGGGGTGAGCTTTTTGGGAAAAGCCCAGTAAGAAAATGTATTTAAAACGGTCCTAGTAATTCAAATATGTAGAAAACATAATAGTATGTATAATGATTACTTTCTAAAAACTAATATAAAGGACATTCAAGGATTAAGGAAAATCGAAAACATCGAGATTCAAAACGTAATTCTTTAAGTACGTGTTTCGTATATTCAGAATTCCAAAACAGGAATACATGTAAAATCACATACTATAAAATCATATTCTGAAAACAGAGTTTAAGTTTTCAAATAGAGACTACATCAGCCCATACAATCATCACACGAAAATAACAAAACCATTATGCGGCAATAACCAAGTCATCCTCCATAGAGGGAATTCAGAACCTATGGCCATGGCAAGGCTGTAAACGAAATCAAGGTCGTACAACTTCAGAACCTGAATGTGAAATTCAAAACCTATGGCCATGACAAGGCTGTAGACGAAATCAAGGTCGTACAATGTTCAGAACCCGAAGGTGAAATTTAGAACCTATGGTGTAAGACTCGAATTTAGTTAAAATATGAAATGAGTGTGTTTGTGAAAGTAAAGATTTAAATGGAATTTTTGAAACACGTTGAAGGGTAAAACGGTAAAAAGATCGAAAGCCAAAATAAATTCGACAAAAAAATTTAATGAAAAATAATGGATTTGAGAATCTTAATCAATAACGAAGAAATAATTAAATTTCGAGTCCAATTGATCAAGATCCAAAATTTTTAGAAATACCGAAAAGTTACTCGGGACAATATCCCGAAAATACAGAGAAATTATACTGAAAAAGGGTTAAAAATATAATAAATAAATTAAATAAAATTATTTGGAATAAAAAATTAATTTTCGTAGATATTTTAGAATATTTTTGACTATTTTAATGAATATAATAATAATAAACTAATTTATAAATAATAATAATAATAATAAATAAATAAAGAAGAGAAATCGAAAATGCTGTCGGGGAGAGAGAAAACAAAGGAAATTGAGGACGACCCGCGCGTGACCCGATCGACACACGACCACCGACGACCGATAGCCTAAACGAAGATTGAAGGAGGAAGAGGAGAGGCCGGCGAACACGTTGGCACCGGTGACGTGCACCGACGATGGCTCTGTCCGACGAACGGAGGAAGAGAAAGCCACGAGGAAAACGAGGTCAATTCCGGCGATCCACGGTGGCTGGGCTTGAACGGAGGCTACCAACGAGTTCAGGAGCACGAGCCGATTCTTTTGAGATCGGTATCGGCCAGCGAAATCGTCAAAATCTGGCGGATCGAGGGAGAGAAGGCCAAGAGGGAGAAGAGGAATCCGATGACCACCAGCGTGATTCGGCCAACCCTAACCCCAGCCGAACACTACCCCAGTGCAGGCGGACCGATTGGCGCTAGAAACGAGCCGAGAACCGATTGAAAACACCATGAACGACGGTGAAAAGGCTTGAACCTGTACGGACCGGTTCAGCAAGAGGTGAACCGGGCTGAATCGAATCAGTCTGAACCGGGTTGAACAGGGACCGAACCGATTCAGCCAAGAAAGAAGGGAAAAAAGTGAGAGAAAGAGAAAAAGGAAAAAGGGGAAGAATTTTTGGGGATACACAGGACTTTGGGTAAGTCGGTAAGATGTCAAAAGTGACTGATTTGATTTTTGAGAAATTTATTTAAATTATATTTAATCAAAAATTAACCCGAAATTAAATATAAAATTGTGCAGTTTTACGACAGAGCCCGAACGAGAGCCGATTGAGCTCCGATTTTTGTACCACGCATAACATTGGGTAAGTACATTTTAATTTCGATAACTAGAGTCCTCAATGCAGAGTTAAGATTATTTTACGGATTAATTCTGTATAAAAAGGAATATTATTCGAAATTGTAATGTAATTATTGTAAATAGTATACGGGCTATCCAATGAGTTTGGAACGAAGCCCGATGATTATTGGTAAGCTGAATGAGCCCAGTAAACACGAAGAAGGGATTTAATAAGTATAAAGGGGCTAAAAATGGGTCGAGGCTCATTAGGGTGCAATTGGGCCCAATAAAGTAAAACTGGCCCAGTATGTTAGATTCGATCAGTAAATGTGATATACTGATAAAGATAATTGAATTGACCCCAATTATGTGGTTATATGCAGTTCCATAGACTTGGTTGACGCGCAGTTGGACTGAGAGATCGGATATTATCGAGACGAGATAAGTTTGCGCATGATTCCAGGTAAGGGAATTTTGTAGGTGCATAGAGATTTCTATATGTATTTTTGAGGGGATTTATAAGGCTTAGAATTTCTTAACGTATCTAGAAACAAAATAATAATTTTTACGAAAACCCGGGGCATATGTGAATAAAGAAAAAGATGATATTGCCCCTGGGAGTAAAATTTACAAAAAAATGGTAGTAAGGCAAATAAATTGCATGATTTCCATGTTTTGATGGTTTATATGAATGTATTGCTTTGGTTTAAGCAAATTTACACATAGGTTGGCTATTCATTTCATGAATTATACGAAAGGGTACCGGTTTGTATCGGTTACGATTTTAAAAGATGTTTTATCAAGATTGAGCCACCTATCATATTTATACGAGTAAAAAGAGTGCTAGAATCTTACTCGCACTAAAGTTTACTGATTTATTACTCAAGAAAAGCTGTACTGGAGCATTGCTCGTTTGAGAAATTTGTGTGTGCACAAAATCATGCTGGAGCTTCGCTCACATAAGAATTTAGATATTATGATATGAATAGCATGGTGTTAGAGCTTCGCTCGCACTAGACGTGAGTTGACATGCATATAGTCATGCAGAAGCCTCCTGTAGATGGTGTGTCGCAGAGAGTTGATATGTTCGCACGTATACTTTGAGACATGGGTTGGTTATCGACATAGTATTGGGGTGGGTAAGACCTACAGCAGGCACCCCCAGACTATGATATGGGTCCACGGAGTGCGTTGTACCATGTATGTCACACGGAGTACGCTGTACCGTGCAGTCATGATGACTCGATGATGTTACTTGATATTCTGGCGGGTAGGCTTTAACCCCACCTCCTGTTGCAGTTGTGATGCCCCGCACACCAGGATCCGTGTAGCCTGGGATCACAGGGACATAATATGGCCATAGTCCTCAATTTTCATACAGTAACCTACATACCTCACATGATATCATACGGTCTGAATAGATTAGAACAAACCCGAAGGAGGGGCAATGTCCCGATTTATGTTTTTAAATGAGATACGATTTAATGAATCGAGGTATTCCCGAGGAATGGGTTTAGCCTTGATGTGGTTGTTTTATGATAAAACAAATAAGTTTTTAAGTGTTGAGTTTATGATGAAACAAATAAGTTTTAATGTGACGAGCATGAGATGTCATACATGATTATTTCATATTTGATTTATATGTCGATTTCGTGATTTCTCTTATATGATATATACATATATGTGGCATCGTTTTTATCATACCTCATGCTCCAAATGTAAACGATTTTATATCATGACATTATCAGCACGTAGATAGTATAATTATCTACCTGCTTACATTATTGCCTTACTAAGCAGGTTTTGTTCACCCTTTCATTTTCCACCCCACAGGGTACATTCAGTAGAAGAGAACGACAATAGTCTTGCATTTCGGTTATCCGTTGCTTCTTATCAAGACCAGGTATACACATTTGTATAATTTTTGTATCTGAACATATAGAGGCACAGTATTGTACACGGATGTAATATTGGGGATGTATTTGGTTAAAATAAATTGATATGTAAATGAAATATGGAAATGGAATGGTAAATAGGTGAGAGGTGACTAACACCGAATCATAACCCAACTGTTTAGTAGTGTAACTGTTCACGACGGGTAAGGAAATGAAAAAGTAAGGAAAAATTTATAGGGGTTTTTAGGAAAAAATGGGCATTGAAAAAAGGTGGTATCAGAGCTGAGTTGGCCTGATGTGAGTCGGTGTTAGTGGTTAAGTAAATTTACACCCCCATATACTGTGCATTATTTAGATACAATTGTGTATATCAAGATGGAACTGCAGCAAAGAATTTAGTTTTGAATGCAAGAATATAGTTTTTATAACTGATAACTGCTATGGTAGAGGGGCAAGTACACATGATCGAGGCCGTAGAGATCGCCCTGAGAGTCGAATGAGTCGTCACATGAGACTCAAGATGAGAGTGAGGTGGAGGTTGATGCTGAGTATACTCCACAGGGTCGTATAAAGAGACCAAACAGTATTGAGACACGCTCCGAGAGGATGGAGTGGAGTGTAGAAAATATTTCGGAGTTGTTTACTCAGTCTATGCAGGTAGTTGAGGATAGGCAGGGTAAAGCCTAAACAGATGCCTCAGACTATAGAGATTTTCACACCCCTCCGGTATTTAGCGAAGTAAAGAAACCAATAGTTGCTGAGGATTGGGTGAATGAGATAGCGAAGTTGTATGGATTCTTTCGGTGTATTTCAACTGAGAAAGTGACCTTTAAATACGTTTATGTTGGAGGATGAGGTGAAGCATTGGTGGAAGTCCGCTCGAATCATCTGAAGGGTTAGACGTCCAGAGTTGACATGAGAAATATTTCTGGATGTATTCCAGTGACAGAATATTCGGACATTACTTAAGGGAAATTACAGGTAAAATTTCTTACACTGACCCAGAAACACTGGTTGATTGACGAGTATGAAACTCAGTTTATATACCTGCCCAGGTATTACCCCGACAATATGGGCAGTGAGAGTCGAAAAGCCTAAAAGTTCATGGAATGTCTCAAATTGTCGATTAGAGTCCGATTGGCTCACTACTTATGTTGAGGCAGTGCGCAGAATACAGTTGCGTGAATAATATCATGTGTTGTACACCTCTGAGATTGGAAAAGGTAGTAAAGGTCGAAATAGAGATAGAAGAGAATAGATAATGATAGAGATGTCAGAGTGAGAAAGAGACCAGTTGGTAAGAGATTAGAGCTGATGAGTCACGGGGTAAGATGATTGGAAAGGCCCCAGTGTATCCAATTTCAGCACTTTTGAAGGGTATTGTGATTGGAGGACCCCAACCTGCTCCGTAGCAGTGTGAGCAGTGTAAGCAATGGAGTAATGTAAGCAATGTAGCAGTGTAACAGTGTAACAGTGTAAGTAGTGTAGCAGTGTAAGCAATGTAGGATGTGTGGTATATACCACGGAAGTAGGGCCTACACCTACACTTTATTGACTAAAATAGGCATTAAGTGTGGTAAGACGGGCCAATTTTTTAATGATTGCTCAGAGTTGGGTGAGACTGCCCCACAGAAAAGTGAAGAGACAGAGAAAACCCTATTGGTATCTCTGAACCAAAAAAGGGGTGTAGCGATTGAAATTAGAGTAAATGATTGTACTCACGAAATGAGTAATGACAGAGCTTATTATAAGTGATATACGAAAGGAGATAAGCTTTTAGATGTGATAGATCCTGAATACAAGATCTATTCGAATAAGAGGCGTATGCAAGGTAAGAATATCTATGATACGTGAAGTAATTTGGATTAAAGCAATTAGTAGCGAATATGAACTGTGACCACATGGACTGATATGTAAAGTAATTGTGGTCAAGTCTGAGGGTTAATAAAGGTATTTCAAAATACCTCCCCGCCTGAAGACTTGACAGCATCTAAAAGTATATACATAACCTATAAATTGAAATCGACAGTCGTAATATATACATTTAAAATTAGGATACCTTTACTTGTACGATAAAGAAATATAGAATTCGATTAATCGTGAAGGTTTAAAAGTTAATTAAAATTTTATAAAAGCCGTTAATATAAGAAAAAAAAATGACGCGGATTAGTATCTTGAACGGAAAGGATTTCGAAATGACATTATACGTTTATGCGTACATAGGTCAAGGATATGGGTGATTGAAATATTTAGTGGAACACAACTACGATGAGGTATTTAAACTTTACCTGGACCGATTTGTTATCATCCATATTGATGATATTTTTGGTGTATTTACAATCCAAGGAAAATTATAAGCAACAATTGGAAATTGTTTTTACAGATGATTTGTTGAGAGTTCTCGAAATGGACTACTTTATTGAGTCGTTTAACTTAGAAAAAGTTGTATTTGAATAAGATGATAAACATGACAGGAGTTTTGGTATATTGAAGTATGAACTGACCACCACATTTATTCTCACCATACCCAACAGATTAAGAGGTTTCTCATGAGTCTATGGATACCTCAAAATAATGAATGGGCTGTGTATTTATGCAAAATAGGAAGATAGTCAATTATGAACCCAGACAACTTAAGGATCATGAAAGGACTATTCGGCCCATGATTTAAAGTTGATAGCGATAGTGGTTGTATTGAGTATATGACACTACAATGTATACGGTGAGAAATTTTAGGTATGCACTGCTCATAAAAGCCCCGAGTATCTGTTTTCACAGTAAGAGTCGGATATGAGAACAAAGAGGGTTAGAGCTTCTGAGGGATTATGATTGTGGAAATTGTACCACGCAGGAAAGGCTAATGTGATGGCCGATGCCTTGAGCAGAAAGAGCCTTGGGATGGTATTACATATGATGGTCAGGGAGCGCGAGCTGCTAGAGCAGTTGTGAGCCTCAGTAGTGATGTGATCCCCTCTGATGATAATAGTGATTGTGTGACAGCTAGCCTGAGATTAGAACCAGATTTGAGTGACCGGATTTGACAGGCTTAGCGTGATGATCGGTAGGGTGTCGATAGTGTGGGTCAGATTCAGATGGGTATAGTAACAGAGTTCACAGAGAGTGATGATGACTTGCTGAGGTTCAAAGACAGTATAAGTACTCCCCAAGACCACAATGATGAGATAGAGTTATTGTCAGAAGCTGACTCTTCAGGATATACAGTGCATCCGAGAAGTAATAAATATATCAAAATCTTAGAAAAGGGTATTGGTGGTAAGATATGAAAAGAGACATGGTAGAGATTGTAAAAAAATGTCTCGTATGTCAGTAGAGTAAGGTAGAGCAATAAAAGTTTTCACGTTATTGGAACCTCTACCTATTTCGACACGAAAAATTGGAGCAAGTTACCATGGATATTGTGAGGGGTTACAGAGGACCCGAATGAATCACGAGGCTATTTGAGTGATAGTCGATAGATTGACTAAGTCTACCCACCTTCTGGTTAGGAAATCCCCAGATACTCTGAGTGTGTAGGCGGATTTCTGTGTATGGAAAAGTGTGGAACACCATGTATTTTTCCAGTGAGCATGATATCAGATAGGGATTCCCGCTTCACTTCTCACTTTTGGGAATATTTTTAGGAAGCTATGAGAACCCGACTGAGTGTTAGCACAGCTTCCATCCTCAGACAGATGGTCAGTCAGAGAGGATTGTACAGGTTCTGGAGGATAAGATGAGAGCGTGTGCCATTTATCTGATAAGCTCCTGGGATGATCAGTTGTTACTAATCGAATTCGCCAATAATAACAATTGTCACTTGAGTATCGTGATGACTTCAGATGAGGCATTGTATGGCTGTAAGGGTTGTTTCCCCGATTTGGATAAGAAGAAGTGGGTGACAGATAGAAAATTATTCCCGAATTGGTAAGACAAATATCTGAGGATGTTCAGTTAATTGTGAAGGATTAAGAACACCTCAGAGCAGATAGAAAAGCTATGCTGACAAGAGACAGAAACCATTGGAATTCACCGAGGGTGAATTAGTATTGTTGGAAGTTACATGCCCTTAGGACATAGAATAAGGACGTAATGAGATTTGAAAAGAGATTTGGACAAAGTGGGAGACAAGACCTATTGGTTGGAGTTACCACCTGAATTAGCAGGCATCCACAATGTGTCCCATCTTATGATGCTTCGAAAATGCTATCCGGATCCAGCATATGTAATCGGATATGAGCTCCAACAACTTAGCTCAATGAAAGTATAACGTATGATTGGAAAACCGATTCGGGTATAAAACAGGAATGAGAAAGTGTTGAGGTTTAAGATGATCTCCCTAATTAAAGTATGTTAGTAGTATTACACTCTGGAAAAAGTCAATCGAGAATGACAGTATATGATATAATAGACGTACCCGGAGTTGTTTATGGATCCATTTAACTTGGTTCTAATTTGGAGGACCAAATTTCTTAAGTGGGGGAGATTATTTAAGACCCGAATTTAGTTAAAACACGAAATGAGTATGTTTGTGAAAGTAAGGATTTAAATGGAATTTTTGAAACACGTTAAAGGGTAAAACGATCAAAAGATCGAAAGTCGGAATAAATTCGACAAGAAAATTTAATGAAAAATAATGGATTTGAGAATCTTGATCAATAACAAAGAAATAATTAAATTTCGAGTCCAATTGATCAAGATCCAAAATTTTTAAAAATACCGAAAAGTCATTCGGGACAATATCCTGAAAATATAGAGAAATTATACCGAAAAAGGGTTAAAAATATAATAAATAAATTAAATAACATTAAATAAATTTATTTGGAAAAAAAATTAATTTTTGTAGATATTTTAGAATATTTTTGACTATTTTAATGAATATAATAATAAACTAATTTATAAATAATAATAATAATAAATAAAAAGAAGAGAAATTGAAAATGTTGTCGGGGAGAGAGAAAACAAAGGAAACCGAGGATGACCCGCGCGTGACCCGATCGACACATGGCTACCGACGACTGACAGCCTAAACGAAGACCGGAGGAGAAAGAGGAGAGGCCGGTGAACATGTTGGCACCAGTGACGCGCGCTGACGATGGCTGTGTCCGACGAACGGAGGAAGAGAATGCAGCGAGGAAAACAGGGTCGATTCTGGTGATCCACGGCGGCTGGGCTTGAACGGAGGCTACCGACGAGTTCAGGAGGAGGAGCCGGTTCTTTTGAGACCGATATCGATCGGTGAAACCGTTGGAATCCGACGGATCGAGGGAGAGAAGGCCAAGAGGGAGAAGAGGAATCCGGCGGCCACCGGCATGATTCGGCCAACCTCGACCCCAGCCGAACACTCCCCCAGTGCAGGCGCACCGATTGGCGCCAAAAACGAGCCGGGAACCAATCGAAAATGCCATGAACAGTGGCGAAAAGGCCTAAACCAGTATGGACCGGTTCAGTAAGAGGTGAACCGGGCTGAACCAGACCGGTCTGAATTGGGTTGAATCGGACCGAACCGGTTCAGCCAAGAAAGAAGGGAAAAAAGGAGAGAAAGAGAAAAAGGGAAAAAAAGGAAGAATTTTTGAGGATACACCGGACTTCGGGTAAGTCGGTAAGAGTTCAAAAGTGACCGATTTGATTTTTGAAAAATTTATTTAAATTATATTTAATCGAAAATTAACCCAGAATTAAATATAAAATTGTGCAGTTTTACGACAGAGCCCGAACGAGAGCCGATTGAGCTCCGATTTTCGTACCATGCATAACATTGGGTAAGTACATTTTAATTTCGACAATTAGAGTCCTCAATGCAGAGTTAAGATTATTTTACGGATTAATTTTGTATAAAAAGGAATATTATTCGAAATTGTAATGTAATTATCGTAAATAGTATACGGGCTATCCAATGAGTTTGGAATGAAGCCCGATGATTATTGGTAAGCTGAATGAGCCCAGTAAACACGAAGAAGGGATTTAATAAGTATAAAGGGGCTGAAAACAGGTTGAGGCCCATTAAGGTGCAATTGGGCCCAATAAAGTAAAACGGGCCCAGTACGTTAGATTCGATCAGTAAATATGATATACTGATAAAGATAATTGAATTGACCCCAATTATGTGGTTATATGCAGTTTCGTAGACTTGGTTGACGCGCAGTTGGACTAAGAGATCGGATATTATCGAGACGAGATAAGTTTGCGCGTGATTCCAGGTAAGAGAATTTTGTAGGTGTATAGAGAGATCTTAGTCCAACGACCCTTGACCCTTGAAAATCGGGGGAAATTTTTTTTTTTGAACTATATATATTTAATTTACCCACTTATTCCCTTATTCATTTAGGTTGTATTCCTGTTCAGTGTCAAATCACTTCTCTTAATTCTATATCCGAATTCATATATTTAAACTTCATACTTTGACTTATATAGCCGATAGAAATTTCGACAGCATAACGGCTTACATATGAGCCTACCCACCTGCAAATCAATTGTTTTCGACAATCCTAGATATCCACAACTACCAAGAATACTTTCCAACAACCCTATATATCCACAACTACCAAGCATACTTTCCCAATCCACCTTCACAACTCAATACATCTATTTCGATTTAATACTAGATATCTCAAAATATAATGCCAAAATAATATTGTTTACATCGTTTTCCTTACAAATTACATCCCAACAAAAATATTCCTAATATATGTCTCTGTGCGAACAGATATGTCTGGTACAAGAATGTAAATGTATACCTTTCTGCGTGTACAAAAAGTAGCCTAGGGTAGCTCTTCCCACCAGCCTACGTCGTGTACGTGGCAGGTAGTGCCTACGGATCACTGCAAATAGTCTGAGAGGTAGAGGGGTGAGCTTTTTGGGAAAAGCCCAGTAAGAAAATGTATTTAAAACAGTCCTAGTAATTCAAATATGTAGAAAACATAATAGTATGTATAATGATTACTTTCTGAAAACTAATATAAAGGACATTCAAGGATTAAGGAAAATTGAAAACATCGAGATTCAAAACGTAATTCTTTAAGTAAGTGAACTTAATAGATATTACGTAAACTTTTCATACATTTAGAATTCCAAAACAAGAATACATGTCAAATCACATACTATAAAATCAGATTCTGAAAATAGAGTTTAAGTTTTCAAATAGAGACTACATCGGCCCATACAATCATCACGTGGCAATAACAAAACCATTATGCAGAAATAACCAAGTCATCCTCCGTAGAGGGAATTCAGAACCTATGGCCATGGCAAGGTTGTAAACGAAATCAAGGTCGTACAAGGTTCAGAACTCGAAAGTGAAATTCAGAACCTATGGCCATGGCAAGGCTATAGACGAAATCAAGGTCGTACAGTGTTCAGAACCCGAAGGTGAAATTCAGAACCTATGGCCATGGTAAGGCTGTAGAGAGATGTAAAGAAAGGGGGGTGAGCATACAACGCGCTCAGTAAGGAAATCAGGCAAGCAAATAGATATCTACATTATCTACTCAAAATAATGCTATGCCTTGAAAATATTATTTCCTTAACTCACTTTAAAAGCATGTCTTTAAATATATATATGTATGCTTGTATAGATTAAATCCCATGCACATAAATCATGCTTTATTTCTCAAATGTAAGCATGTAGTGCAAAACAATGCATCTTTATATAAATCATGCCTTTAGATAAATCATGCCATGTATATTTAAATCACAATAAATATGGCATTTAAATCATTCACAACACAAAATCGGAGTCCGACCCATCCCTCAGGTCTGTCCGCAATTTAAATCAGTCAATCAAGTGATATATCATGTGAGACTCTGTGGTGAAATGTAAATAGTATCCTGGACTATGATCATATCCGACATGTGATCCCAAGCTACACGGAATCCTAGTGTGCGGGGCATCACTGCTGCAATGGGAGGGGGGTCAGTCCATCACAACCGTTAGCTATATCCTCATCAACTCCACAACACCACACGATACAGTGTACCCCATGCCACATGCATGGTACAATGTACTTCGTGGACCCTACATCACAGTCGGGGTGCCTGCCATAGGTCTTAGCCCTCAGACCATAGAATATCATACCACGTCTCTAGTACCCTCATGCGGATATCCTCTCACATAATGTGACACTCAGTCCACACAAGGAATCAAGCATGGGTTTTAACATGTATTATATATCACATACTGTAAGACCCGATTTTATCGTGAGAGCAAAAAGGGAATTAATAAAAATTTTTGAGTGCATTGAAAAATGCAAAAGGATTAAAATGGAATTCCCGAACATGTGCAAGGGTAAAACGATCAAAAGACCAAAATTCGGTATTAATCGGGATAAGAAAATTTAATTAAAAATATGGGATTGAGAAATCTTGATCAATAACGAAGAAATAATTAAATTTTGGGTTAAATTGATCAAGATATGAATTTATTGGAATAAACCGAAATTTTCGTATCGAAAAATAATCCCAAAAATAATCGAAAAATATACCGAAAAGGTAAAATTGGACTGAGAAATTCATTTATAGATTAAATGAATAAAATAGTATTTTTTAAGATATTTTGGCAATTTTAATATATTTTAATTGATTAAAATATTATTAAAAATAAAATAATAATAAAAATAAATAATAAATAAAAAATAAAATAATTAAAAAAAGGCGAAAAGTCTGAATTGTGAAATGCGAAACAGAGAAGAAACGGCGAAAGCAAAGGGCGAGAGTCGGTTACACTGGCTTCGACGCAACCACCGACGGACGACGCGAGGAGATGGTCGGCGAAGGTCAATCGGCACCCCAGGAAGCCGACCCGCACACCCACGCGAGGTGAAGTTGCCGAAAAATGCCAGAAATAGGGGGAGAAGCCGCGGAAGAGGAGCCCCGATTGGCGGCCATCGGCGCAATTTTGACTCCAGCCAAGGCCCGATTTTGGATGCCCAGGTGCAGCCGAGCCGAACGGCGGTGGAATCACGCCAGGAACCGATCGGACGGCGCCGAAACGAGGAAATGGTGACTGAACCGACCGAATCGGAGTGAACCGGCCGAACCAAACCAAACCGAACCGACGATCTGAACCGGGTTGAACCGGACTGAACCGGTTCAGCCAAAAAGAGAAGGAAAAAAGGAAAAAAAAGGGAAAAAGAAAAAGAGAAAAAAAATTGGGGAAAATTCCTGTGATGCAATCGAGCTTCGGGTAAGTCAGTAAGCGGTCGAATTGATCGATTTAAATTTTGAAATATTTAATTTGATTAATATCCGACTAGAAATTTACCCGAAAAAATATTTAAAATGTGTAGCTCGACAATTGGCATCCACCGAGAGCTCGAGACAGCCTCGATTCGCGTACTATCATGGAATCACGGTTCCGGAGATTAGATTCGAAGCAAATCGGACTGCGTGATGAGTAATCAGTGAAAAGGTCAAACTGTACAGAAAAATGAGGTAAGGGAATTGTGTGAGTAGCTAGAGTTAGCTACGCGTATTTTAATAGTTTTTCTGTACACTGAATATGTATGTATACACGGTTATTGTATAATGATCCTAAAAGTGGTTTAAATAATTTTAAGGATCGAAATAGGTAAAAAGTCTATTTTACCCCTATTGAGGGAAGTTCACCTAAGGATGATGAAAGCATGACATGCGTGAAATGCATGATTTAAGGAAATTATGGTTTAAGGATTTTATTGATTTTAATCAAAGCAAATCGATAGATTGGCCAGTAATTGCATGAATTTCACATGATGACACTACGTAAGTGTTATTTATATTTAAATGGAATTTCTTTGGAAAATAGGCCAACTATCAAGTTTATATGGAAACTGATAGTGCCGACACGTAGTTCGCACTATATCTGCATTTGTGACTGTGCATAAAATGTGCTTGAGCGGTTGCTCGGACTGATTTGTGTGACATCATATGCATGAAATGTGCAAAAGCGTTTGCTCGCACTGATTTTATTATTGAGAAATGCATGAGAAGTGCTGGAGCCTAGGTCGCACTCTGTTTTGACATGTTTTGATGGTTTTGAACTGTTTTGACTTGATATGCATAAAAAGGTGCTGGAGCGATTGCTCGCACTAGTTTTTATGATTTGACATGCATGAGCAATGCTGGAGCTTAGCTTGCATCCAGTTTTAATATGATAATTGTATAAAGCCGTGCTGGAGTGTAACTCGCACGAGATTTGATTTCATTATGCATAAAATCGTGCTGGAGTGTAACTCGGACGAGATTTAATTTACTTGAGCATTCATTTGTGCTGGAGCGTTGCTCGCACAAAGTTTTATATGGTTTTCATAATTCATTTGAATGTCGTACTGGAGTTTTTCTCGTACGAGGTTTTCACTAAGTTTTTATACATATCCGTATTAGAGCATTGCTCATACGTGGATTTTACTTGAAATTATAATCAGTTTAAGTCGTATTGGAGCGCTGCTCGTACGCAGATTTTATTGATTTTTATTAAACCGTGCTAGAGCTTCGCTCGCACGAGGTTTTCTGATATCATGATTATGCATGAAGCCGTGCTAGAGCTTCGCTCGCACAGGGATTTATATTACATGCATATAGCCGTGTTGGAGTCTCTTGTAGACTATGTGTCACAATGAGATGATATGCTCACACGTGCATTCTGAGACAGAGATGATATAGGTGGATAAGACCTATTACAGGCACCCCTGATTGAGCTTGGGTTCACGGAGTACGTTGTACCATGTATGTCACGCGGAGTACGCTGTACCGTGGGGATTGTTGGAGTGGAGTGGCATTAGCCACAAGGCAGCAAGCCTTGCCCTCGCAATCCTGGTGTTATGCTGTTCTGGCGGGTAGGACAACCTACCTCCCATTTCAGTTGTGATACCTTGCACACTAGGTACCGTGTTGCCAGGGATCACTAGGATATGGCCATAGTCCTCGATGTTACTGATAAAATCAGCTGATTGTCTCACATGATATAACTATTGGTCGATAGACCAGGGTAGACCCGAAGAAGGGGTCAGGCCCTCGATTTTATGATTTTATACTGTGATTACTAGATTTCAAATGATTTTATGATATATGACCCTGAAAGAAGGGTGGTTTTATAACCGAAGTTTTATAATAAATTTTAACGAATTGTTTTATGAGTTTGAAATGGAATTATGAGATTGTTTTATGAGTTGATTGACCCGAAAGAGTTAGTTTTTACTGCAGTTTTAATGAATTGATTTAAATGCAGTAGCATGTGAAGTTTTCCATGCTTTCATTTGAAATCCATGATTTGTCTTACATGACATGAAAGACTGCATGATCTTGATTAAATTCATGCTTATTATGATTTAATGATGTCACATAAAATGCTTTGATGCATAAGTAGTATGATTTATATATGCATGAATAGTTTTATAAACTAAGTCATTAATGTTTGCATGACTTTATGTCTGATGATTTTAATGAAAAGAAATGGATTTAAGGGTATGGCATTATGAGCATATAGATAGTGGAGCTATCTACTTACTTGCATAATTGCTTACTGAGCGTGTGGTTTGCTCACCCCCTTATTTTCCCATCTTTTCAGAGCACTTGCAATAGTTATTAAGCGGCTGAGGACTTGCATGCTTGGTATCCGCTGCTTCCCATCGAGAGACAGGTATACACATTTGTATGGTTTTGTACCTAAATATGTAATGCACAGTATTGTAAACGATTATAATGTCGGGGATGTAGAGTTATAAATACCATTGTGTATGTATTCAGTTAAAGTCAAAGAATAGTAAACTCTGATATATGAATGTGTTTATGGAAACAGAATGGTAAATAGGTGAGAGGTTACTAACACTGAATCATAGCCCAACTGTTTGTAGGATGGTCACGACGAGAGAAAGGTAAGAATTAAATAATAAATGAAGAAGCGAAAAATTTACTCTGATTTTTAAGTAATTCGGGTCGTGACAAGTTAATGGTATCAGAGCTTGAGTTAGCCTGATAGGAGTCGGTGTTAGTGGTTAAGGAAATTTACATCCCCATGTACTGTGCATTGTTTAGATACAATTGTGTATATCGAGATGGAAGTGCAGTTAAGAATTTGGTTTTGAATGCAAGAATATAGACTCATTAACTGATAGCCATTATGATAGAAAGACGAGTACTTGAGCTCGAGGTCATAGAGATAGGCCCGAGAGTCATACTGAGTCGCCACATGAGACTCGAGATGAGATTGATGTGGAGGCTGATGTTGAGCATGCCTTAGACAGTTTGAGCGGTGCCCTTCCTTTATGGGGTTGTCACCTCAGTGCCTCCTTTCCCTTTAGTAGGCTCACCTTCCCGCCTTGCCTTCGGGGAAGTTTTCCTATCCTCGAGGAACTTTCTCTAGAATCAGGAGCAGACTCAGTCGCTTCATTCTTTCTTCGCCCCAAAGGTTTTCTTTCTATTCTATATAGACTTTATCACAATGCTGTACTTCATGGTCAATCAAATAGCTCCTGACTTCATCTGCTGGAAGAAGACTTGTCAATAAGATTTTTAAGCGGAACTTGCACTAAAAAAGATAATAGCTGAAAGACTCACATCTTAGCTTTCATGTCACGGAAAGGAAAGAATAATAGCTTAATTAGCTTCCCATTCATCTTATGCGACAGCAGTAAATAACATTAAGCGAAAAGCCTTTTATCTTTATTCCACACGCTTACCTTACTTTCAGACATCCAGTCAGTGATCCAGCCTGAGTGCAATCCCTTCTTGAAGAACCGATTCCAACTTATTCGAAAATAGCTTATTCTATAGATGATAAACAAAGACTCTATTGGGCATTATCTGCCTATTCCTATTGATTCACCCTTCGAGGATAGTTTCACTTCCTTTAGCTGCTTCGGTATCGGGGAAATCAGTTCGGACATATTCCATATTCTCTAGAGGAAGTGCAAAAAACGAGAAATAACGTATGAGAAAGAACTCCTATGTTCCATGGGGAACTCCGGACCTACGCCCGATAGAAGAGAAAGCAACCTGAGTGCTTAGCATCCCGCCATTTACATGCCATGCCTTGTCAGCTTGATTGCCACGTGAAAGCTTTTCTTTCCGACACTGCCTCTTCTCCTTTCAGAATTCACTCAGCTGTGAAAAAAGCGATTTCAAATTGAGATTTTGGAGTATACATTTTCGTATATAAATTAAGGAATAGACTACTAGCATCAATCCCACCAGAGGCTGCAGATTCATCTGCTCCATTAGTCTAGCTAGCTACGGCTTCAAAGCCAAGCCCCTTCCGTTGGGAAAATGTTCACTCGATGCTGGTCCAAGTAAAATCGCTACCGAACGCCCCAAGCTCCATGTCTTATTAAATAATACTAGTAGGCCCTGAGCCCGTTCCTCTTGCCATCTCTCTTTGCTAAGTTCTTTGTTTTCATTCCAATATTTTTTAGATAGCTAGGTTAGAATCTGAGATTGTACGCAATAGCTAAATTGAGAATTCAGACCTCACTCCACACTGAGAAATTGCTTTAAGAGAAAGAGAGACCTGCCTTGCCATACCTATCAAGGCTTGTCGTCAGTGACAGAGATCTGACTTCTTTAGCAGATAGGAAGATGAATGGAAATCCTCTATTGTCAGTCTCTATTCTATTCTCAGTTGGTGCTTGCACCGAACTGCTTCCCTTCCACAAAGAAAGAAAAAGAAAAAAGAAAACAAAAAAAAAGAAAAAAGAATAAAAAAACCTCGATAGGGATATGTCCCCACTTCTTCAAGAAGAGCATAGCTTCTAAGTGCTTCCCTCTCTGCAGCTATAAATATCCTTTAACGGAGCTCTTATTCCCTTGTGGGGGTAGGGGGTAAGGTTTCGATCAGATCAAGGAATTGTGTAAATAATGTGGCTTAAGCGGCCTTTACAGCCTCAGAATAGGAAGCTTCTTGCTCTACTTGAGCTGCTATTTCAAAATAAAGGTTTTTTGTTAAATCTCCCTTCTCTTACACAATTTCAATCAAATCATGATCCCATATTGATCAATTTCGCATTGATCAGGGCAGACGTTCTAGCTGCCGATTCAAAAAGAGAAGAGGGGATCAGAAGGTAAAATCTTGCTACTCCACCTTGCCTTAAAGCAAAGGGTCATACTGTTCTCACTCCATTGCCATTTCTTCAGTCTCTTCCTCAGAGTTAAGCTAGCCACTCTCAATTAGTGGAATGGGCAACTTGCTTCGGCTGCTTCCATTGATGGAGGCCTTATGATAGGATAAAAGGCAAGCGAATACTAATCTCCTTGGAGGGCTGGGCAGCCACCATATACACCTTCTCACACTTTTATCGATCCGGCCAATAGATGCCTGTTCCGCTAAATCACCCTACCTTTATAACTCGTCGTCTTAAGAACTCCACCTTTTCCGTGGGCATTTGTACACCAGTGGTTTAGTCTCTAAATCCTTTTCTTCTCGGTCTCTGCCCCATTTAAAAGGGCAAGATGTCAAATTGTGGAAAGATGTCTGATTATGATACACAATACAAGTCATTAGTGATAGTCGACTACGTAGGCGCTTAGAGAGGGAATTGTTTCTAAGCCGAAAAAGGCACTCTTTCGCCTACCGCCATCGCTCGCTAACCGGTTACTTTCTGTTGTTACCCTTCAATGGGCGGGCCTTGGCTTAGTTTTAGAGGTTAGTTACACATCTATCTTACTTGTAACTATCTGACATACGCTATCAGACTATTGAGATTAACCCGAAACCAGAGTAGCCAACGGCACTCTTTATTGTGTGCTCTGAGGAACTCTTGGTTAGAAGTAACCTTGAGTCCGCTAAAAAACTAGGGCTATGGTAACTAAACTGGTGTCGGCTACAATTGACTGCTTTATCGACTCTATTGACGGAATACCGCTCACTGCACGGCTAAGAGAACTCTATCTTGTATGCTAAGAGAAAGTCTTCGGTACAACTCTTCTTTTCTTCGTTCACCCCCTCTGGGGATTTTGTCTCGTCTCATCGGTCATTGAAGGAAAAATATAGATATAAGCATGAGAAAGAGCAAATTCAACTTAAGACGTTGATGGTTTTGTTTACAAGTAGCGAAAAAAGAAAAGCATTATCAACAGCAAATGCCATACACTTGTAATTAACCGCAGAGATGGTAGGAAGGTGAAGAGGTCAAGTCAGAGGTAACGGTTGAACACTAAGCTGCTTCTCCACTCTTAGATTCTTTTTAAAGCAATTATTCTGGACAGAAATCCGCATGTTATGCATCCAAGAATATCAGCATACATTAAAGTGAAAAGTGGCCATTTGAAGCTTGATACACAGGCAATGAAAGAATGCATTGAATTTGACTGAAGTAGGAATAGTTCCTTTAGGTCTTCTCCTGTATAGTGAGTCTAGTGCTTCGCTTGATGGAAGGACTAGGGAAAGGTCTTCTTAGTCTCACTCCCCTCAAAGTCAGATCTAGTAAGACTAACCTCGGCTCGGAGCTCCATTGGCTTATTCCCTACCAGATGCCGTTTCGGCTCCTTCTTCGATTAGTTCTTCTACAACTGCTATATCTTAACCATTGATTGGGCAAACCCCGCGATGAGGAGGGCATTCCATATATAGTCTAACTTACTTATGAACCGAAATGATACTGAATCTAAGTTTGTGTGTAATAAAGTCAATGTGATTGGATAGGAATTGGGCCTGCGCTAGAGGGCAGGTATTCCCCTTATGCGGGAAAGACCAAAGTCGGGGCGATTGCTTAACACTCCACCGATACTGGGTTCTCGTTCATGCCCAAAGCTGGATTGACTCTGTAAGCTGGACCAAACCCTAGCTCCAATGATTGGCCATTTAGGAACGATTATAAAGAAGAAGAAAGTTGTATTCTATACATAACAAATCAATCTGGCACATATGAAATGCAATTGGATTCAATCCAGCCACAGGTTCCCCCACTAAATGTCCTTGTTACGATTTTACCCCAGTCGAAGATAGTATTGAGATATGAGCCAATGAGACCACTAATTAGCCTTGTGTCGTGAGTGGGACACATCATAGTTTGAAATAGCGGCCGCTATCCGCATTTTAATTGCATCAATTCATTTTAACTGTTTAAATTTTCTTTTGTAGGTTATTTGCTTTTAATTGCGTGGAGTATTGTAAGTAAATTTTGCTCGGTTTTATTTCCTTTAGTTTTTATTATTTTATTGCTTTCCAGTATTTTTAATTAGCCTTAGTAGATCACCCTCTTTAATTTCATAATTTGCTAGGATATACTTAGGGTAAGATTAATCGGTAGTTAATTAGGCTAACAACTTCTCTGTGGGACGATAACTCAGGACTCAAATCCCATTATTACTTGTACGACCCGTACACTTGCGGACATATACCCTTAGGGCATGTCAAGTTTGAGTTTGTGATGTGTGAAACAGTGTTTGAGCGGAGTGTCGACTGTGAGCCGCACTCAAAGGCGCGCACTGTAGTTTTACTGTGATATATAAGACATGTTGAAAACCACGACGAACATTCGCCATTGGATTTGGAGACATAGTATTGATTATCCATTGAGATAGTGTCCACGGGTGTACGTTGTACCGTGTATATGTCACGGAGTACGCTATACCGTGTGTTGTTTCGATGTGTATGAGGACTTGAGGAGTTGATAGCTGGCGGTTGTGATGGACTGACCCCCCTCCCGTTGCAGCAGTGATTGCCCCGTACACTAGGATCTGTGTAGCCTGGGATCACATTATAGGATATGGCTATAGTCCAGGATATTATTGCATTTAGCCACAAAATCTTACATGATATATCACTTGATTTTATGATACGGATAAAGCTGAGGGATTGGTCGAAATCCGATTATTGTGTTGTGAATGATTTAAATGCCATATTTATTGTGATTTGAATGTAAATGACATGATTTATTTAAACGCATTATGAAATTTTAAAGGTGCATTGTTTTGCACGAAATACCTACATTTGAGAACTAAGCATGATTTCTGTACATGGGATGTCACGCCCTCCTCCCACACGCGACTTTACCAAAAACCACAACAAATTTTTCACTTTTTACTTACCTTTATCTCCTCAACAGTTGGGCTATGAATAGGCATTAGTCTCCTCATCCATACATACCTTACCATTCTTTTTCGTATCGTACATACATGACATTCATATAATAAGTAAATTCATATACTTAAATATAATTACATCATTACATCCCCCAACATTAAATCGTGTACATCACTGTGTTTATGCATTGTTCAAATACAAAAGAGTACGCATGTGTATACTTTTCGCTAGATGGGGAGTGGCAGCGGATCAAAGGAATACAATACCTCAGCCGACTCAATCTACTGACGAGAATCTGTAGAGATGGGGGGAAAATGAATGGGATAAGCTATCAACGCGCTCAGTAAGGAAATCAGGCAAGCAAGTAGACATCCATACTATCTACTGAAAATAATGCTTTGCATTTCCTTCTCTCATTTCAAAAGCATGTTTAAAATATATATAATATAGTACAAATTTAAAATCCCAAGTACTAAACACATGTTGGTTTATCAATCAGAGGCATTCATGCAAAACAATGCATATTTAATCATTTAAGAATGCCTTTATATAAAATATGCCATTTATATTCAAAACACAGTAAATATGGCATTTCTCATCACAACACAAATAAACTGGGTTTCGACCCATCCCTCAGGTCTACCTGTATCATAAAACACATGTGATATATCATGCGAGACTCAGTGGCTAAATGCAATCTCTCTAGACTATGTAAGAGAGCCTCCCCACCGAACAGAGCCTCCCCGCCCACTCTGGCTTAAGGATGTTGGGCTTAAGGATCTTATCGTAAGAGAACATCTCTGGACTATGTACATATCCTAACATGTGGTGAAATCCCAGGCAACACAGTACTCGGTGTGCGGGTTATCACTGCTGTAACGGGAGGGGGGTCAGTCCATCACAACCGCCAGCTATCAACAACTCTCCTCCACAACTCCACAACACAAAACACGGTACAGTGTACTCCATGCCACACGCATGGTGCAACGTACACTCGTGGACCCATACATCATGGTCGGGGTGCCTGCAATAGGTCTTAGCCGCTCATACCATGGAAATACATCATAGTGGGGTGCTTCTCATAGGTCTTAGCCCTCATATTATGGAATAAATGCCACGTCTCTAAATTCACGTGAGAACATCTCAACAGTGTGACACTCAGTCTACACGGAGGAAATCATCACAGTTTTTCTAACATGTATATATATCACGAAAAACTACAGTGCGCATCTTGAGTGTGACACACAGTCAACGCTCCACCTCAAAACACTGTATATGCATGTCAAAATATCAACACTAGTGCGAGTAAACCTCCAGCACTAGGTCACGTATAGTTTTCATTTCAAATCAAGTACGAGCAAATCGCTCAAGTACTATGTCATGTAAAAATCATGAAGAATCGAGTACGAGCAACGCTCCAGTACTTTGTCATGCATATCATGTAAAACTCGAGCACGAGCTAATCGCTCCAGCACTCTATCATGCACAAATCACATAAAACTGAGTACGAGTAATGCTTCAGTACTCTATAATGCATGTCAAATAAATGCAGTGCGAGTAAACCTCCAGCACTAATGTATATGAAAAACATCTGAAATCAAGTGCGAGCTATGCTCCAGCACGATTGTTTCCACATAATTCGGTAGATGGCTCTTTAAAAATAGGGATGTTTAAAATCATTAAAATCAGCACTATAAAGTGTGCTTAGTTTACATCGACCTCAAAATATTAGCTCATCCACCTACTCTTCTGCTACAAAGCTGTAAAAACCACTCAAAACATTATTTTCATGCTTTTTACAACTTTTCCCAAAATTTCACTTTTTGCCTAACTAGGGGTAAAATCATAATTTACCCATATCAGGTCCCTTTAATTATTATAGATTTTCTCTGACCCTCAAACAATTTCAGTGAATGTAAAATCCAACGAAAATATGCACAGATATCTCTAGCTACTTGCAAGAGTCCCCTACCTCGGATCACGTCATGTGACCTCTCTTCCTCTGTGCCGTCTAATCTGGGAGTCCGGTCAGCTCTCAATATGACTCTGGAGCTGTATTCAATCATCCACTGAGTTAATTACATGTTTCCTACTGTATTACACATTTAATACAGTTTATTTCACTTAAATGGGCCCGTTTACTCTTAATGGGCCTTAAACACGTTAATTGGGCCTTAATCCGTATTAAGCCCGTTCATCAGGGTCTATCGACTCATTGGGCCTATCAATACCCATTGGGCTTTATTCCAAGCTCTTTGGATAGCCCGTATATCATTTACGACATTTTATTCAATTTTTCAAACATAATTCACTAAATCTGAAATTTAATCCGAAATGCGTAAATTAAATCTTAAATACGCATAAATCACATAATCGTAAATGAGCTTTACTTACCCAAAATTGTGAGATGGTGCGCGAATCGGAGTTCGATCGGGCTTCCGTTCGAAATTAATCGTCGAACTGCACAATTTCATATATTTAACTCCGGGTCAATTTCTGATTAAATATAATTTAAATAAATTTATCGAAAATTAAATTGGTCACTTTTGACCTCATATCGACTTACCCGAAGTCCGGTGAAATCTCGAAAATTTTTCTTTTCCTTTTTCTTTCTTTTTTCTCTTTTTCCCCTTTTCTCCTTGGCTGAACCGATCCGGTCCGGTTCAGTTTAGAAGGTTCTTCCCTGAACCGCCGACCGGTTCAGGGGTGATTTAGCCGTGCCGACGTCGTCCGACCGGTTCTCCGGGAGCTACTGCCGCCGTTCGGTGCGCCACAGCCTGGGGAACATTCGGCTGGGCTTGATTGGAGCCTAGCACCGCCGGTGGTCGTCGGATTTCCTTCTCTTCTCCGCGGCCTTCCCCTCTTCGATTCGCCGGCGTCCGGCGACGGTGGAGGGCGTGACCGGTGGCAGAAGGATCGGGCCACCTCTTCTCTCTTTTCCGGCCGCTGGCCTGGGTGTGGGGTTGCTGGTGCTCGCTGTCCGATGGTCTTTCTTCCTCCTCGGTCTACGTTGGTTCTGTTCCTTCTCTCTCCCCGCGTTTTTTGATTTCTTTTTTATTCAATTTCTTTATAATATATTTTTAATATTATTTTAATCCTTAAAATAATATTAAAAATCCTAAAATATCCCAAAAATATCTCAAAAATTCCTATTAAATTCATTTAGTCCGTAAATAAATTTATCAGTCCGATTTTACCTTTTCGGTATATTTTTTCACTATTTTTGGGCTCATTTTTCGAGATAAAAATTCTAAAAATATTAATTAAATTCATATCTCGATCAATTGGACACGAAATTCAATATTTGCCCCGTTATTGATCAAGATTTCTTGATTTCATATTTTTAATGAAATTTTCTCATCGGATTTATACCGAATTTCGATCAATTGACCGTTTTACCCCAGCACTTGCTCGGGAATCACTTTAACCCTTATCTCGCTATTATGTAGCTTACATGCATTTTTAATTTCTTAAATTAATCGATTGCATGGTAGTAAATACTCTTCTTATGATTCAACTATGAAATAAAATGTTCGTACACATAGGAATCATAAGGTACAAGCTACATACATAAATCGAAAACTCGGGTCTGACAATCCTCCCCAACTAAAAGAATTTGGTCCTCCAAATTAGAACTAAATCAATCCTCAAACAACTGGGGGGTGCTTCTCTCGCATCAAGCTCTCTAACTCCCAAGTAGCCTCCTCGGAAGTGTGATGCTGCCATAGTACCTTCATTAACCCGATAGTCTTCGATCTCAAAACCTTCTCCTTCCTATCCGGTATCCGAATCGACCTCTCAACATATGACATGTCCTCCCTGAGTTCCAAAGGCTCATAACTAATCACATGTGTCGTATCCGGGTGATACTTCCGAAGCATCGAAATGTGGAAGACGCTGTGCACGCCTGACAAATCTGGTGGCAATGCCAACCTATAGGCCTTATCTCCCACTCGATCAAGTATCTCAAAGGGTCCAATGTAGCGAGGACTCAGCTTACCCCTCTTCCCAAACCTCGCTATACCCTTGGAAGGAGAAACCTTCAGAAACACGGACTCACCAACTGCGAACTCAAGTGGCCTACGTCTCCTGTCAGCATAACTCTTCTGTCGACTCTGAGCTATCCTCAATCTCTCAACTATCAACCGGACATCCTCAGAAGCTTGTGTAACCATATCAGGAGCAAAAATCTTACGGTCACCCATTTCTTCCCACCCAATAGGGGAATGACATCTACAGCCATATAAGGCCTCATACGGTGCCATCCCGATACTCAAATGATAACTGTTGTTGTAGGCGAACTCGGCTAGTGGCAAATGATCATCCCAAGAGCCTCTAAAGTCTAGCACACATGCTCTCAACATGTCCTCCAGAGTCTGTATCGTCCTCTCTAACTGACCATCTGCCTGAGGATGAAAAGCTGTGCTCAAACTCAACTGGGTTCCCATAGCTTCCTGAAAATGTTCCCAAAAGTGGGAAGTGAAGTGGGAATCCCTATCCGAGACAATGCTCACTGGAACACCATGCAACCTCACTACCTCGAGTACATACAACCCTGCCAATGTACTCAGAGTATCTTAGCTCTTATAGCTAGGAAGTGGGCTGACTTCATCAGTCTATCAACGATCACCCATATAGCATCGTGATTCCTTCGGGTCCTCGGTAAACCCATCACGAAATCCATGGTGATATGCTCCCATTTCCATGTCGGTATAGGTAGAGGCTGCAACAATCCTGTAGGTTTCTGATGCACTACCTTCACCTGCTGACATACGAGACATCTCGCCATAAAAACTGCTACATCTCTCTTCATACCTGACCACCAGTACACCTTCCGGAGGTTCTGATACATCTTGCCACTCCCCGGATGCAATGTGTACCTCGATGAATGAGCTTTCGACAATATCAATCTCCTGAGCTCTGGGTCCTCAGGAACACACAATCTACCTCTGAACCTCAGTAGTCCATCAGGACTCAACTCAAAATCTATCACTGTGCCCCTCTGCATCTGACTAATCACATCGATGCAATATGGATCAATCTGCTGAGCCTGTCTGATCCTATCCAACAGATCTGGCTCTAAGCGTAGACTTACAATCATATAATCCGCATCTATGTCCGAAGGCACAACTCCCAAACTGAGGCTAACAAACTGCTCTAGCAGCTCATGCTCCCTGACCATCATATACGATACATCCCAAGGCTTTTCCTACTCAACTTGCTACAACATTAGCCTTACCCGGATGATAAAGTATCTCACAATCATAATCCTTCAAAAGCTCTAGCCATCTTCTCTATCTCATGTTCAGCTCCTTTTGTGAGAATAGGTACTTGAGGCTCTTGTGGTCGGTAAAAATTTGAAACTTCTCACCATACAAGTAGTGGCGGCATACCTTCAACGCAAACACTACTGCTACGAGCTCTAAATCGTGGGTCAGATAGTTCTTCTCATGGTCTTTCAGCTGTCTGGATCCATAAGCAACTACCCTCCCATCCTGCATCAACACACAACCCAGTCCTTGATGCGAAGCATCGGTATATATTGAAAATTCTCCTGAGCTAGTAGGAATAGTGAGAATCGGAGCGGTGGTTAATCGACTCTTCAGCTCTTGAAAACTCCTCTCACAATCCTCGTCCCACATGAATGCAACACTCTTCAGAGTGAGACGTGTCAACGGAGCAGCCATCTTCGAAAATCCCTTAACAAATCTTCGATAGTACCCTGCTAAACCCAGAAAACTCTTGATCTTGGTAACTGTCCTCGGCTGTTCCCACTGAACTATAGCCTCAGTCTTAGATGGATCTACTGATACACCATCCCTCGACACTACATGTCCCAAAAACGAGGTCTCTGTCAACCAAAAATAACACTTGCTGAGTTTAACATATAACTGCTGCCCTCGTAGAGTCTGCAATACGATCTTGAGGTGCTCCTCATGCTCCTCCTCGGATCTCGAATACACTAATATGTCATCGATGAAAACGATAACAAACTGATCCAAATATGGCTTGAACACATCGTTCATCAAAGCCATGAAAGCTGCGGGAGCTTTCGTCAGTCCGAATGGCATAACTAGGAACTCATAGTAGCCATATCGAGTCCTAAATGCTGTCTTAGGTACATCTCCACTCCGAACTCTCAACTGATGATACCCAGACCTCAGATCAATCTTAAAAAAGACCTGCGCTCCCCGAAGCTGATCCAGTAAGTCGTCAATACGTGGAAGGGGATATCTATTCTTGATGGTAGCCTTATTCAACAATCTGTAGTCTATACACAACCGGAGGCTTCCATCCTTCTTCCTCACAAACAAAATCGGTGCTCCCCACCGTGAAACACTCGGTATGATAAAACCCCTATCCAACAGCTCCTGCAACTGTCTCTTGAGCTCCTCCAGCTCAACTAAGGCCATGCGATACGGTGGTCTTGAAATAGGCTCAGTACCAGGCACCAAATCTATACAGAACTCCATATCTCTGTCTGGTGGTAACCTTGGCAACTCATCTGGGAAAACATCTGAGCACTCACTGACCACAGAAATATCTACCAACTCCGGATGTACCTTATTTGTATCCACCACGTACACAATGAAACCTCTAATCACATTCGTACAAGCATCAGTTGTGTCCTGGTTCAAGGCATGTACTTGCCCTCGACCCATCACTTACTTCCCCTTCTCCTCTGTCGTCGCTCTCCCTCTCTGAGCAGACGTACCAGTTGGAGCTCTATCAGGTTCCCTGCCCTTTTGTGGGGTAGTCACAAATGTATCTGGGTACTCTCTAGCAAGGTGCCCCTATTTCCCACATCGAAAACACACAACAAGGCTCAACAGACAAGGTCTACCGCCATGATGTCTACCACATCGGCTGTACTGATCAGTAGTAGGCCTCGATCCTCCAATCATAATGTGCTTCGTTGGAGCTATGGCCGAGTATGTAGGAGGTCTAACTGGTCACTCTCGCACTTCCTCTATCCGTGGTCCCTTATCGAAGAGTCTCCTCCCTCCTCGATAACTGAACCCTCTATCTCTAGCTGACCTCTTCCTCTCTCTATCTCGGCTCCGACTGAACTTCCCAAACTCAAAGGCATTTCTCTCGTAATCCTGCTCACAAAGCTACGCCCTGCGCACTGCCTCATCATATGTACCAATGTCCAGTGGTACCAATCTAGACCACAACACCGGTCTCAATCCGTCTACAAACCTGTGGACCTTCCTGGTCTCGTTGTACATGGTATCGGGATCATACCTCCCCAAGGCCAAAAATCTAGTCTCGTACTCATCCACTGTGAGACTCCCCTGGCTCAATCCCAAAAACTCAGCCTGCAGTCTACGCTGCGCAGTATCAGGAACAAACTGCCTCCTGAAGGCCTCCAGAAACATCTCCCAACTGATCTCAGCATGTCGTACTCTCAATATCGATCTGGTGGACATCCACCAATGCTCTGCCATTCCCTTTAGTAGGAACGTAGCAAATGCGACTCTCTCTGAAGTCGTACAATCAAAGAAGTCGTACAACTTCTCCATCTTGCTAATCCACTCCTCTGCACTAGCTGGGTCCTTAACCCCTCGAAAAGATGGAGGTCCAAGCTTCTGGAACTGTCGCAATCGATCAAGATCACACCCATATCCTCTACCACCCTGAACTGGTGGGGGTGTAGGAGTATCAGTAGTTTGTGGCCTCTGTACAGGCTACGCAGGTGTATCAGGTGCAACTACCTCTCCAGTCGCAGTCTCTACATCCTGTCTCTGTCTACCTGGCAAAGTCTGTGCCAACAGCCCTACTATAGCCTCCAGGCTATGCTCTATCCTCGTGAAGCGTGCCTCAGTCGTATCTGGTACCTCAGCAGTATTTGGTACCTTAGTAGTACCTAGGGGTGTATGGGCAGTCAAAGAATCACCCTGGCTAGCCGGCCTACCTCTACGACCTCTAGCCCTACCTCTCGCCCCTCTACCACGGCTGATATTAGCCATAAAGGCTAGATTCCTGCATTCACAAACATTAAGTTGTCCAACTCCTATCTTGTATACACAATTGTAACTAAACAAAACACAGTGATATGGAGATGTACATTTTCCTAATTACAAATGCCTAGACACATCAGACCAACTACGCTCTGATACCATTCTGTCACGCCCTCCTCCCACACGCAACTTTACCAAAAATCACAACAAATTTTTCACTTTTTACTTACCTTTATCTCCTCAACAGTTGGGCTATGAATAGGCATTAGTCTCCTCATCCATACATACCTTACCATTCTTTTTCGTATCATACATACATGACATTCATATCATAAGTAAATTCATATACTTAAATATAATTACATCATTACATCCCCCAACATTAAATCGTGTACATCACTGTGTTTATGCATTGTTCAGATACAAAAGAGTACGCATGTGTATACCTTTCGCTAGATGGGGAGTGGCAGCGGATCAAAGGAATGCAATACCTCAGCCGACTCAATCTACTGACGAGAATCTGTAGAGATGGGGGGAAAATGAATGGGATGAGCTATCAACGCGCTCAGTAAGGAAATCAGGCAAGCAAGTAGACATCCATTCTATCTACTGAAAATAGTGCTTTACCTTTCCTTCTATCATTTCAAAAGCATGTTTAAAATATATATAATATAGTACAGATTTAAAATCCCATGTACTAAACACATGCTGGTTTATCAATCAGAGGCATTCATGCAAAACAATGCATATTTAATCATTTAAGAATGCCTTTATATAAAATATGCCATTTACATTCAAAACACAATAAATATGGCATTTCTCATCACAACAAAAAATAAACTGGGTTTCGACCCATCCCTTAGGTCTACCCGTATCATAAAACACATGTGATATATCATGCGAGACTCAGTGGCTAAATGCAATCTCTCTAGACTATGTAAGAGAGCCTCCCCACCGAACAGAGCCTCCCTGCCCACTCTGGCTTAAGGATGTTGGGCTTAAGGATCTTATCGTAAGAGAACATCTTTGGACTATGTACATATCCTAACATGTGGTGAAATCCCAGGCAACACAGTACTCGGTGTGCAGGTTATCACTGCCGTCGTTCGGTGTGCCACAGCCTGGGGAACGTTCGGTTGGGCTCGATCGGAGCCTAGCACCGTCGGTGGTCGCCAGATTTCCTTCTCTTCTCCGTAGCCTTCCCCTCTTCGATTCGTCGACGTCCGGCGTCGGTGGAGGGCGAGACCGGTGGCAGAAGGATCGGGCCACCTCCTCTCTCTTTTTCGGCCGCTGGCCTGGGCGTGGGGTCGCCGGTGCTTGCTATTCAATGGTGTTTCTTCCTCCTCGGTCTGTGTCGGTTCCGTTCCTTCTCTCTCCCCGCGTTTTCTGATTTCTTTTTTTTTTTCAATTTCTTTATAATATATTTTTAATATTATTTTAATCCTTAAAATAATATTAAAAATCCTAAAATATCCCAAAAATATCTCAAAAATTCCTATTAAATTCATTTAGCCCGTAAATAAATTTATCAGTCCGATTTTACCTTTTCGATATATTTTTTCACTATTTTTGGGCTCATTTTTCGAGACGAAAATTTCAAAAATATTAATTAAATTCATATCTCGATCAGTTGGACTCGAAATTCAATATTTGTCCCGTTATTGATCAAGATTTCTTGATTTCAAATTTTTAATAAAATGTTCTCATCGGATTTATACCGAATTTTGATCAATTGATCGTTTTACCCTTGCACTTGCTTGGGAATCACTTTAACCCTTATCTTGCTATTATGTAGCTTACATGCATTTTTAATTTCTTAAATTAATCGATTGCATGGTAGTAAATACTCTTCTTATGATTCAACTATGAAATAAAATGTTCGTACACATAGGAATCATAAGCTACAAGCTACATATGTAAATCGAAAACTCGGGTCTGACATGGGATTTAATTTGTACAAGTATATATATATATTTTAAATACATGCTTTTAAAGTGAGTTAAGAAAATAATATTTTCGAGGCATAGCATTAGTTTGAGTAGATAGTGTAGATGTCTACTTACTTGCCTGATTTTCTTCCTGAGCTGTGAGCTCACCCCTATTTTTCAACACCTCTCTACAGAGCATCTGCAGTAGAGTGAGTACGATTAAGGGATAGTATTCCTGTTCTCTGCTGCCATCTCCTATCGATTGATAGGTATGCACATTTTGTACGGCTTTGTATCTAAACATATAAATAGCACAGTGATGTAAACAATGTAATTTATAGGGGATGTATTTGTATTAGATTTTATATGAGGTCATTTATGTTATAAAAGAATTTACAATCAGTATATAGTATATTGACATGTATGTATGATAATGAATGAAAAGTGTGGTAAGCGAAGATACTAACATCGAATCACAGCCCAACTGTTGATAAGGAGAAAGGTAAGTAAAAAGTAGTAGTTTTGATTAAGTCACGGGCGGTCGTGACAGTAATATAGTTACATTTTTTTCTATCTCTTTCAATGCTTTGTTTCTCATTCGTTTACTGTTCGTCTCATTTTTTCTATTTTCTGTTTTAATTTCTTTTAGTCTATAATTAAAATTTAATGTGCTAAGCTAGTTTTGTTTCGTTGCAGCTTTGTTTTCCATTCGACAATCAACTGTTTCCATCTTCCTGTTTCAAAATTATTGCTCTATTTTGTTGATGATTTACTGTTTTAATAGTATTTGCTCTTTCCAACTTTGGTTTCCTATATATGATTCCATTTTTGTTTTGCATAGATTGCCTTTCTTTTTCTTTTTCATGTGTTCATCATTTTGCACTTAAGAATTTTTATTTTTTATGCTTTTTGTTCTGATTTCTCTCATCTTCGGTCCATCTCTATTTACTATTTTTTGACTGATCGGGTTCTGCGTCTTGCTGCTGTGCTGGAAGTTGCTAAATCCTACAGCATTTCTGTAAGGTGCTGTATTGGCGTGGTGCAGGGACAGAAGCTGATGTGTGGCAGGGGAGTACTGCTGTCGAAGAGGTTGCAGCTAGCCAGGTGGAAGGTTGATGATAGGAACTCTTTCTCTAATCCTGTGCCTGTTGCTGCTGTGTTGTGATTCATGCTCTGTTTCTTCTTTATTGGTCTGCCTGGGCTGTGTAGTGCTACTGTACTGCGGTGATTGCAGGGCTGGTGCCATTCTGTGTCATTGCAGCAGGACATGGCATACGAAGATAATGGATGAATCTATACTGCTAGTGTATGTTGGGTTGCTTGTATTGGACTGTAGCATAATTTCTGCTTATGATGTGGCAGTAAGCTAGAACTGGTATTAATAGCAAAGCAGGAGGTGGTGAGGCAAGGAATGTTAGTGCTGCATGTTGAAGGCCACGATTTTTACATTAATATACTTCAGTTTTACTATTTCATTATTTTAGTGTTTTAATATTTTAATAGTTTAAATATAATTTAGGGTTATTTTAACTAGAATTAGTGTTAGGTATTTGGCTATTAAATTTTGCATTTATATTTCAATTAGGGACATTCCATTAGTAAATAGAAATTAGAAATTTTAGGGGAGTTTCTTTTCTTAATTGAAATTTTAATTTCATTATTTTCATGCATACAATTAGGATTTAGTTGATTTTCATTTTAGGAAACTGTTTATTGTTTTGAGTATATATTAGTATGATTTTAATGTTAATGACATATGAGTGTAGTGTTTATGTATTGCATTTAAAGTTAGTGTAGGGGTATAATAATTTTATGCATCTTTAAGGTAGTTTTCATTTTAAATTTTAAAAGCCTAAATTTATTTTATTTCTCATGCGTAATTTAGAATAGATTTAGTATTTATTTAGGCATTTTATTAATTTAGTAGTATCAAGAGCTATATATAATTTAGGGTTACCAATTTAGGCATTTAGGGTTAAAGCTATACTTAGGGATTTTTTAGAATTTTTATTAGAATTTTATGTCATTAAGCCTTAGGTTAGATTATTTTGCATTTTTTTCTTTTTTTTTTAAATTAGATTAAACACATGCAAATTTTATTTTCATATTAGCATTTTCTAGTTTTAATCTATTTATTTTTAATTTATATTTTCTTATATTTGCATCTTTAGTCAATTTACACTAATTAATTCGAGTTTTAGTATTTTCTTTCTGGTGCAGATTCTCACTTTTATTTTGCTTGGAGCTTTGTGAGTATTTTTGCTTTATTTTAGTGTTTTTATATTTTCCATGCTTTTCAATATTTTGAAATTAAACTTTGTAGATCACTCTTTTAATATTCATAATTTTCTAGGATATACTTAGGGTAAAATTAACTGGTACTTAGTTAGGCTGACTGTATTTCTCTGTGGGACGATAATTTGGGATTCAATTCCCTTTATTACTTGTGCGACCCGTGCACTTGTGGTATACACGTCTAGGAAGGACTCATCACCTTAAGTGTTATATACACAAGTGATTGATTGACCGATTGATTTTAGATAAGAATGTGAGTAAATGTGTGTGATCAATTGTGATAAGAATTGTGTATAAATATATGTGGTTGATTGTGTCACGACCCCTTTTTATCCTTTTTAACGGAAAAATCACTATAATTTTTTTGTATTTTTCCTTTTCCTTACCCGATCGTGAACATACTCACCGATTCACAGTTGGATTGTGAGGCAATAATAAACATCACTCAACATTCATTCTCAATTAAATCAAAAGAAGTGTCATTCATTTCTAATTAAGTTATACATGACACGTTTTCTAACTTTTACATCCCCCACATTACGATATAAATGACTACTATGCTTTTACAATTGTTTAGATACAAAAAAAAATCGTCATGTGTATACCTCTTAGCGATGGATGGCAGCGGATGTTCCAATATACCACGCCTCAGTTCTCACTGGGTTGCTATGTACACTCTATAGAGGGGGAAAGTAGAGAGGAATGAGCAACCACACGCTCAGTAAGGCAATAATGCAAGTATGGTAGATAACTACTCTATCTACATGTTGATAGTTTTATGCATAAATCATTTATAATCAGACCATGAGGAAAAAAAAATTATGCCATATGCATATACATATATCATGTATTTAAATCATGGAAATTGGCATATAAAACATGGTAAAATCATCATGTACAAATCATCTCATGCTCATCAATCGTCAAATCTCATAGAAAAGGGCAATTCATTTAAGAAACATCCTTTTGAAATCACATCTCTTTCTCAAATACATACAATCCCATCACAATTCATTTTCTCAATTACAGACATCATTACCATTTCACAAATCATATCCCACGAGGTTCAACCCTTCCCTCGGGTCTACCCTGGATAGTCAAAATTGCACCCAAGTATCAAAATCATGTGGTATTATGTAATAAGCAAGGAGATAGGTCACTATATCTCGACTGACTATGTTGGCCAACTATGTCATAAATCATCCCAGATCACATGGATCCTAATGTGCGGGGTATCATGCTGGAGCAAAGGTGGATTAGTTCTCTGCTAGACTTCCTCATCAATATCTCAACCACGTGGTATAATGTACTCTATGTGATATACACGGTACAACGTACTCCGCGGACCCATAACATGGTTAGGGGTGCCTGCGGTAGGTCTTATCTACCCCATACCAAGTGAAACCTCTAGTCTCAAGTGCAGGTGGGAGTACTCTTAATACCAGGTCCTAGCCCCTCATAGCCTTGCTCGCCCTTGTTGGGTTCCCTAATTCAGGTCATAGCCCCTCACCCTCACCTCACTCAAGAGGTCTGTTAGGCCTGTTGGGTTCCCTAAATGGATTAGTGTCAGGTCCTAACCCCTCACCCTCACTGTTGTCCTCAAATGGAACACTACTGCAAGTGCACAGGTCGGTTTTTGAGTATAGAATAAATATGAGTATCATCCTACAGGGAACTATGTCTACCGCTAATCACTGTAATCAACAACCCTGAGTTTTATTTAGAAAATTAATGAATGTTGGTTAAAATCTTATTTATTATTCTAACTATTAACTACGGAACAAATTAATTAAATCAAATAACAATAATTACGAATGAAAATATCAATAGCAAAATATTCCTAGAAACCGATTTCACCTAACTAGGGTTCATGCAACTCCTTTGATCAATTGTTCTTTTGATTTCAAATTGTTTATAGCCAAAACTATTTCCTATTTATCTCTCCCGAGTTTTAAACAGTCATACCCAATTTTCCTAATCCTAACTTCTCGATTCAGAATCAAATAATAGGATTCATTAAGCGAGAGTAATCAGTTTCTCTATGGCTCATAAGAATTGTCAACCTCCCGATTCAACAATGTGATATGTTAATCTACCCTTGTGCATATAAACAATCCCCTCTCTCGAGTGTCGGATTCTTATACTAATTCATCTAATTGGTGGCCAATCAACTAGAGCATTATGAACAAGTAGATTAAATAAACATAATTAAAATCATCCAAACAACATTACAAAGTAATTGCAATATGCCCAAATTTGGTTACATCGATTCTAGGAAAAAGGAGTTTAGTTCCTAGACAACATAATAAACATCCAAGAATTCCAATTTAACATCCCAAGAATAAAATAGGTGAAAAAGATGAAAAAGATGAAGTTTCTATGGAGCTAAATTAATCTTGTAGTCTTCTGCCGCAACCTCCCTCTAAATTCTGATAAAAAGACTATTTATAAGGTTTCCAAAAACTAAAACGCGGAAGGCCACGTGGCAAAACAGTGTTGCCCTAATCAGATTGCTATGCTGCGAAAATGGTATTAATTCCTCAAATCTGCTCTGCATTGTCCAGTTTCTTCTATTACTGCAGCATAAGTCACGATTAGCACCCTGTAACTTCAATTCTTCACGGAATCATCAAAACTAGCTCCAAAAGCCTTAACTTCTCCAAATTTTTCTTTTTCCTGCACAAGTGCAAACACATAAAAATACCTAATATTGCAAAGAACAAATTCATTCTCAGTAAAAAGGGTCCTAAACATATATAAAATTCAGTGCTAACAAATACCCCCAAACTTAGAAATTTGCTTATCCTTAAGTAAAAACATACTAGCCACAAAACAAATAAAGGCTCTCAACCATACTCAGCTCACATGCTTGTTATACTAAATTGGGATTTTTCTCAAGAATTCACAAGGTTCTCAACTTAAGACAAATTTCAGATTTATATTGTTCAAGCCAACCAAGACAAACCAATTCCCTTTCACTCTTCACTTTTCACTTTTGTGTGTGTGTACAATCATTTAGTCAAATTCATGCACTCAAGTGTTAATGCAAAACCTAAATAAGAATTAAACACAAGAATTCATATGCTTGAATTAACTACTACTCTCCACTAATAAAGACTCATGTATAACCAAGAATCAAAAGGACTTTTCAAGGGTTGTAAGGCTCGGGTTTAGGTGGGATAAAGGATATAACATGAAGTTTAATCCACCCAAAGCACTATAATCACCTTTGGACTTAATTTGTTTTGAGCTCATGAATCACTACCCAACTTAATTCATTCTCGAGTTTGATTTCTTTTTTTTTTTGGTAGTGTCATACCCCTGAACTTAAGATTTTTCACTACTAGTAACTTGAATATGACACTCAATTTACATCAAAACCCGAGAACCAACTTCTTCCTTTTTTCTTTTTTATTTCACAAACCACCCCTATTTTCTTTTGAGCTCATCCCCCAATCCAAAATTTGATAAATAGCACTTCAAGTAAGGGACCAAAAGAAAAAGATAATCAAACAATTAGGTCATGGCTTGTAATATGGTTAGATAACAATAAAATGAAAAAATTAGGCTCAAAGGGTTTTCCAAAGAATTAATATAATTGGGTAGGCTTGAAAGGCTCAATCTCAAAGCAAAAATGGTCTAGATCATTTTCCTAATCATGCATGGTCTATCGATTTCGCCTCAAGTAGTAAATAATCAAGTTGTAGAGTCTTTTTGGTTTCACAAATAAACACAATAAGTACATAGACTGAATATGTTTGGTGCATAAGTTTAAGTGAAAAGATTCAAGTGAAGCTTTCTATCCACATACCAATACTCAAACAATAAAATCATCAATTTAAGCAAAAGTTGATACTTCCTTGCAATATCCATCTTCGGCCACAATCTAGAAAACTAACCTTTAAAATCGAGTATAATTATCACACAAACATATAAACACGAAACAAATAACACTACTAAAAATATTTAAACAGGCACATAAAGCACAGCCAGCACAGCCACACAAAGCACAAACATAACTCCCCCAAACTTAAAACTTTCATTATCCTCAATGAAAAGATAGGAAAAAGTGTCAAAGAGGACTTCCCTGGGGGTAGTCTAGCTGTCCTTATCCTCTTCGGAGCCAACCTTAGCATCAGCGTCCTCTGGTGCATCTTCTTCCATGTCGTCATCATCATCAGCTGCATCTCCCTGCTGTGGCATACACCATTGTGGTGGTAAAGGAAATTCCACCTCTCCTTGATGACCCCTCAGATTGAGGTATTGTACCAATGACCGATTGTAAATGGCAACATATGCAAAGAAAGTCTGATAATCTGGGTCATTATGTCGTACCTCCATCCTCAATTCTTTAATCTCATGAAGCAAAGTCTCAATGGAGCCTGGAGTGGTGGAAGGTGCAGCTGATGGGCCAGCTGAAGTGCCAACAGAAGGTGGTGGTGGTGCAACAGGAGTAGCAGCTTCTCGTTGAATCAAAGGTACTCTGGGATTTTTAAAGGTGATTGCAGATTTCCTTGCCAATCTCAGTTCAAGTTCAGTCCAATACACTCCATATTTCTTACAGAGTCCACAAACCAAGGAAGGGTGAGGTAAACCCCTTCTATTCTCTCTATGTATGAACTCTTGTATTGATCGAAAAATAATGGCTCCAAAATCAACAATCTTTCCAGTCATAATACAATAAAGTAGAGTAGCTCTGTCCACATCGACACTACTTTTATGGGTGTTGGGCATGATTCTAGAACAGATAAAATCATACAATTCATGAAGACCATATTGAAGTCAGTTGGACGGGAATGCCATGGATTCAGCTTCCAGCCTCTTTTACCAATGGGTGTATGGGACTGTTAGTTCGTTAATGACACGGACCAGCTCATCATAATCAGTGTGTAGGGTTGTGACATAGCTGGCGTACTCATCTTGCACCCTTTGCGGAATGTCCAGATACAAATTAATGGCATTTGCATTGTAGGGAACAAGAACACCCCTAACTTCTGAAGTAGAATGAGTGCTCTCCATGGCATTGGCATAAAATTCCTGGACCACATCAAGGATGGCATCTTCTGGTTGCCCTGCTAATTTCAACAACCCGAAATCCCTCAAATATTCAGAATTCATATCCCAGCCACTAATGTCAGGCCTAAAGCTCTTCTCAATAATGATATTTTTATCCATGATTTTCTTAAAATTTTCTGCTGCCTGGCTATTCATAAAACCGAGAGGGATCATAATCAGTTATGATTGGCTCTTCCCTTTGTGGAGATGGGGCTGAACTATCAGTGGCTTGACTCGAACTCTCCAGGTTTCGTCTGGCTCGGGCTTTAGGTGCCATTATCCACCAATTGATTCACAAATTAACAAGAACAATTTTCAGCAAAACCCAATCGGACGAACACATAAAACAAACCAAAAAATCTCTTCACAACCAAAATTACTCCAACAAGGATTAAACAAACTGAGAAGGGCTTCAAAAATCCAAGTTGTAAAAGCCAAAAGGATATCTGCTAGAGGATCGAAAACTATTAAAGAAAGAAGGAAAATACTCGAAATGAAAACCACGTAGGATTGATTTGGACCACTTTACGTCTTTATCACCTAAACAATCTGACAAAAAAATACTTTCTTCCTTCCCCCAAAGGTTTCGAGACAACCAAGAGATCTAATCCACAAAAATTCGTTGGTGAAACTACCAAATCAACACAAAACAACAATATCGGAAGAGAGAAAAATAATGGGCGTGGGGTTTGTCGGTGTACTTTCAAGAGGAACAAAGGAAAATGCAATAACCAGAAAAATAGAGAGTCTTAGTGTGGGAAAGGTTCGGCCGCCTCTTTCTAATTGGATGGGTAGGGTTATTTCCTTAGCCGAATAACAAGTGGGGTTGAAAAGATAAGGGAATCCATCCTCCAATAAAACTTTCCCATGTGTATTCCATTCACCTCATCTTTGAATATTGTAAACATCTATTTCCGTCTCTGACATAATTTCTTCTCAGACGTTTTCTTACTCTTGACTTTCTTTCTCTACCATTACTGACATGATTCGGCCCTCACTTCTTCAATTGAAAAATTTAGTCTTCTAGCTTAGTTATTATTCACGTATCTCTTCACTTTCTTTCTTGAAAAACCATTTTCTTTTCTTTTCCTTTCTAATCGTCCATTCTGAAGCTACTAAAGCCCTTGCAAAATTTTTCTTTTCCTTTCACCATTCACGCACCCATGCATGCTTTCTTGAAAAACCATGACAATTAGACTTCCAAACAATGCTCTTTTTTATCCATGTGCCTGCAAAATAAAAACACAACCTAATCAAATAAATAAAAAAATAAAAATAAAAAAACACTACTAACATCAAATAAAAAGAAATTAAAAACTAAAAATCCTAAAAACAAAAATTGGGTTACCTCCCAAAAGCGCTAAATTTTAAGTCTTCAGCCAAACTTCTTCTAGTCTCTTCAATTTGGTTCACCAAGGGGAATGCTTTCTAATTTATGCACCCCTTCTCCATAATAATGCTTTAAACGCTGCCCATTGACCTTGAACAAGCTCCCATCTGATTTCTTCAACTCAATTGCTCCATATGGGAAAACTTGGTGTATCACAAACGGTCCTGATCACCTTGACTTCAACTTGCCAGGAAATAATTTAAGCCGTGAATTATACAAGAGAACTTGCTGTCCAGGACTGAATTCTCGTCTCATTATCATCTTGTCATGCCATCTCTTGGTCCTATCCTTATAAATCCTTGCACTGTCATAGGACTCATTCCTCAGCTCATCAAGCTCATTTAATTTGAGTAACCGATTTGCTCCAACCTTATTATAGTCAAAATTGAGCTTCTTAATGGCCCAGTAAGCTCGATGCTCAAGCTCTACAGGTAGATGACATGCCTTACCAAATACCAACCTATAGGGAGACATTCCAATTGGAGTCTTATAGCCTATTCTGTATGCCCAAAGCGTATCATCTAACTTGCTAGCCCAATCTTTTCTATTCAGATTGACAACCTTCTCCAATATCAACTTCACTTCTCAATTTGAAATTTCAGCTTGACCATTTGTCTGCGGATGATAACCGAGAGCTACTTTATGTCGAATTCCATACTTTGACATCAAACTATTGAAGACTTTGTTACAAAAACTGCATGCCTTCATCACTCAAGATGGCCCTTGGAGTATCGAACCTTGTCAAAATATTCTTGTGTAGAAACCGAATCACCACTTTTGCATCATTTGTTGGTATTGCTAATGCCTCCACCCACTTAGAGACATAATCAACCGCAAGGAGAATGTATAGCTTCCCAAAAGATGGAGGAAACGGTGTTTCATGCCTTCTTGAAATGTTTCCAATCCTTTAACATCTGTCACATGTTTTTACAAACATGTAGCTATCTTTAAACACACTAGGCCAATAAAAACCTGATTGCAGCACCTTTGCTGTTGTACGTTCTGCACCAAAATGGCCTCTATATGCTGCAACATGATAGTGATGCAGAATTTCCCGAACTTCATCTTTTGGCACGTATCTTCTTATAATCTAGTCTAGACACTTCTTAAACAGCAGAGGGTCATCCCAAAAATACGAGTTGACATCATGGAAGAATTTCTTCCTCTGTTGATAAGTTAAACTACTTGGCATTAATCCTCTTGCTAAGTAATTCACTATGTCTGCGAACCAGGGCAGATTTGTATCAATCTTCATTATTGTTTCATCTGGAAACTCCTCTTGAATAGGCTGTTCTTGCTGAATTTCAGATTGCTCCAACCTAGACAAATGATCAGCCACAACATTTTCAGATCCCTTTTTGTCCCTGATCTCAAAATCAAATTCTTACAAAAGCAAGATCCATCTAATAAGTCTGGGTTTGGCATCCTTCTTCGTAAATAGATATCGAATGGCTGCATGGTCTGTATAGACAATGACCTTGCCCCCAATTAAGTATGGTCTGAACTTGTCAAATGCGTGTATAACTGCAAGCATCTCCTTCTCTGTTGTTGTGTAATTTTTCTGGGCATCATCTAAGGTCCTACTGGAGTAAAAGATAGCCTGAAAAATCTTGCCTCTTTTCTACCCAAGGATTGCTCTAATTGCAAAATCACTCACGTCGCACATTAGTTCAAATGGTTCTATCCAATCAGGTGCGATTATAATAGGTGCAGAAATAAGCTCCTTCTTGATCTTTTCGAATGCCTGCAAGCAAAGAGCATCAAAGACAAAATTACCATCTTTTTCTAATAAATTACATAAAGGTTTTGAGATTTTTGAAAAGTCCCTGATAAATCTTAGATAGAATCCTACATGACCCAAAAAGCTACTCACGGCTTTAATTGATTTTGGAGGGGGGAAGCTTTTCAATAGCAGCGACTTTAGCTCTATCCACCTCAATGCCGTGAGCTGAAATTTTATGTCCAAGGACGATTCCTTCTTGCACCATAAAATGACACTTCTCTCAATTTAAGTCGAGATTCGTCTCTTCACATCTCTGCAAAACAAGTGCCAAATTAGATAAACATTGGTCAAAAGTCTTACCAAATATCGAGAAGTCATCCATAAAGACTTCCATTATCTCTTCAACCATATCAGCGAAAATCGACATCATGCATCTCGGGAAGGTTGCTGAGGCATTACACAAACCAAAAGGCATCCTCCTATATGCGAATGTTCCATATGGGTAAGTGAAGGTTGTTTTCTCTCGATCTTTTGGGGCTATCGCAATCTGGTTATAGCCCGAGTAGCCATCTAGAAAGCAATAATAACTGTGCCTGGCTAGTCTGTCTAACATTTGGTCAATGAATGAAAGCGGGAAGTGGTCTTTCCTAGTAGCTTTATTCAGCTTCCTATTAATCGATGTAGACTCTCCAACCTGTTACCGTTCTGGTGGATATGATTTCATCGTTGGTGTCACGAACTACTGTTATTCCACCATTTTTAGGCACAACTTGCACAGGACTCACCCAAGAACTATCTGATATCGCATATATAATACCAGCATTTAATAATTTTAAAATCTCAGCTCTAACAACTTCTTTCATTGCTGGATTTAGTCTTCTCTGTGGTTCAATAGAGGGTTTATGATTTTCCTCCAACCAAAGTTTGTGCATTACAACGGAGGGACTAATTCCTTTGATATCGGCAATAGACCATCCAATAGCCGATTTGTGCTCTCTTAAAATTCTAAGCAACTTGTCTTCCTATGCAGCAAATAAAGATAATGAAATAATCACAGGAAAAGTACTATCATCACCTAAGAAAGCATACCTTAAATGGCTTGATAATTCTTTCAATTCAGTTTTGCCTTCTTTTTTTTCACTTACCTGCCAATTGTCAATCTTTTCCTTAGTTGTTGTAGCCGCACTTTCTAATGAGTTAGCTTCCAAAGTAACAACACAACTTTTAATTTCATCAGTTAATAATTCATCATCTAAATTTAAAACCAAATTTACTAGACACTGAGCCATAGGATCGGTTGGTACTTCCTTTGTTTCAACTTCCCGTACACAACTCTACACTATTTGTCAAGACCCATCATGACTTAACGAAAACCACTACAAATATTTTGCATTTTAACTTATCTTTCCTCTCTTCAATGGTTGGGCTGTGATTCAATGTTAGCTTCCTCGCATACCATATCATCCATTATCATACATACATGTCAATATACTGTTACTGACTGTAACTTCTTTTTATAATACATGTGAGATCATATAAAAGCTAATACAAATACATTCCCCATAATATATGTCGTATACATCACTGTGCTGTTTCTATGTTTAGATACATAACCGTACAAAATATGTATACCTGTCGATCGATAGGAAATAGCAGCGAACAACAGGAATACTATCCCTCAATTTGCTCTCACTCTACTGCTGATGCTCTGTAGAGAGATGTAAAAGAAAGGGGGTGAGCATACAACGCGCTCAGTAAGGAAATCAGGCAAGCAAGTAGACATCTACACTATCTACTCAAAATAATGCTATGCCTTGAAAACATCATTTCATTAACTCACTTTAAAAGCATGTCTTTAAATATATATATATATATATATATACTTGTACAGATTACATCCCATGTACAGAAATCATGCTTGCTTTCTCAAATATAGGCATGTAGTGCAAAATAATGCATCTTTATAATATGACAATGCCTTTAGATAAATCATGCCATGTATATTTAAATCACAGTAAATATAGCATTTAAATCATTATTTAAATCATTCACAATAATCAGATTCTGACCCATACCTCAGGTCTATCCGTAAATAAATCAGTCAATCAGGTGATATATCATGTGAGACTCTGTGGTGAAATGCAGATAGTATCCTGGACTATAGCCATATTCGATAATGGTGATCTCAGGTAACACAGATCTCGGTGTGCAGGGCATCACTGCTGTAACGGGAGGGGGTCAGTCCATCACAACCGCCAGCTATATCCTCCTCAACTCCACAACACCACACGGTACAATGTACTCCATACCACTCGCACGGTACAACGTACTCCGTGGACCCTACATCACAGGTGGGGTACCTGCCATAGGTCTTAGCCCTCAAACCATGAAATATCATGCCACATCTCTAAATCCACATGTGAACCTCTCATAGTGTGACACTCAGTTGACACGAGGAAATCAAGCATGGTTTTCAACATGTATCATATATCACTTAAATTACAGTGCATGCCTTTGAGCACGACTCACAGTCGACACTCTGCTCAAACACTGTTTCACATCACAAGCTCAAACTCTAGTACGAGTAAACCTCCAGCAACTAGGTCTTCATGTTTCAAATCAAGTACGAGCAATAGCTCCAGTACCATGCTATACACAAAACTCATCAAATCAAGTACGAGCAATAGCTCCAATATTATGTCATGTATAAATCATGAAGAATCGAGTACGAGCAACGCTCTAGCACTCTGTCATGTATCTCATGTAAAATTCGAGTACGAGCTAATCGCTCTAGCACTCTCTAATACATATATCATATAAAACTGAGTACGAGTAATAACTCCAGCACTCTATCATGCATGTCATGGAAATCTAGTGCGAATCACAATCCAGCACTAATATATGTGGAAAATATATGAAATCAAATGTGAGCTATGCTCTAGCACGATTTATTCTCACATAATTCGATAGATGGCTCTTTAAAAAGGGATGATTTTCAAAACATTAAAATCAACACTATAAAATGTGCTTAATTCAGATCAACCTTAAAATCATTAGCAGTAAAACACTCAAAAGGGTGGTTTCCATGCTTTTTACAAAAGTTAGTTTTTTTCCTATCTAAGGGCAAAATCATAATTTACCACTATCGGGTCACAATAATTATTATTCACTTTCTCTGACCCTCAGAGTTTTTAAGTGAATGTAAAAGCAGACGAAAATACGTGCAGGTATCTCTAACTACTCACAAAAGTCCCTTACCTCGGATCACATAAAGTGACCTCACTTCCTCTGTGCCGCCCAAATCTCGCAGTCCGGTCCACTCTTAATATGACTCTGGAGCTGCATTTAACCATTCACTGGGTTAATTATAATTTTCCTATTGTATTACACATTTAATACAGTTCATTTCACTTAAATGGGCCCATTTACTCTTAATGGGCCTTAACCACTTTAATCGGGCCTTAATCCTTAATAAGCCCATTCATCAGGGTCTATTGACTCATTGGGCCTATTAATACCCATTGGGTTTTATTCCAAGCTCTTTGGATAGCCCGTAAATTATTTACGACAGTTAATTCGAAATTTCGAATATAATTCACTAAATGCGGAGTTTAATTCGAAATGAGTAAAATAAATCTTAAATACGTAATAATCACATAAATTTTTGTAAATGAGCTTTACTTACCCGAGATTATGCGATGGTACATAAATCGAAGTTCGATCGGGCTTCCGTTCAAAATTTATCGTCGAATTACACAATTTTGTATATTTCATTTTAGGGTCAATTTTTAATTAAATATAATTTGAAAAAATTTATCGAAAATCAAATCGGTCACTTTTAACCTCGTATCGACTTATCCGAAGTCCAGTGAAATCCCAAAAATTTTCTTTTTTTTCTTTTTCTTTATTTTTTTCTTCTTTTTCCCCTTTTTCTCCTTGGCTGAATCGGTCTGGTCCGGTTCAGCGCAGAAGGTTCTTCCCTGAACCGCCGATCAGTTCAGGCTTCCTTTGGCCGTGCTGGCATCGTCCTGCCGGTTCCCCAAGTGCCCCTACCGTCGTTCGGCACGCCACAACCTGGGGTACGTTTGGTTGGCCTCGATCAGAGCCAACTCCTCGCTGATGGCCATCGTTTCTCTTCTCATCTTTTCGGTAATTCTTTCGCCGATCTGCTCCTGTCGACGTCGGTGGAGTGCATTGTCGGTGGCGGAAGGATCGCGGGGCCTTCTTCTTCCTTTTTCGGTAGCTGGCCTGGCCGTAGGGTCGCCGGTGGTAGCTCATCCGATGGATTTCTCTTCCTCGGGTCTACGTCGGTTTGCTCTCTTCTCTCTCCCCAATATTCTTTCCCTTTTCGTTTTTTGTTTCAATTTCAGATTTTTCCTTTTTTTTATAATATATTTTTATAATTATTTTATTCATTAAAATAATAATAAAAATCCCAAAAATATCCCAAAATATCTAAAAATATCCTAAAAATTCATATTAAATTCATTTAATCCGTAAATGAATTTATCAGTCCAATTTTACCTTTTCGGTATATTTTTCTACTATTCTCGGGATCATTTTTCGAGGTAAAAATTTCGATAAATCTAATAAATTTATATCTTGATCAATTGGACTCGAAATTCAATATTTTCCTCGATTTTGATCAAGATTCCTCAATTTCATATTTTATATGAAATTTTCTCATTGGATTTATACCGAATTTTGATCATTTGATCGTTTTACCCCTGTACTTGTTTGGGAATCACTTTAACCCTTTTCTCGCTGTTATGTAGCTTACATGCATTTTTAATTTCTTAAATAGTCGATTGCATGATAGTAAATGCTCTTCTTATGATTCAACTATAATAATATAGTGTTCATACACATAGGAATCATAAGGAACAGGCTACATAAAATACGGGTCTGACAATCCTCCCCTACTCAGAAAATTTGGTCCTCTAAATTAGAACTGAGTCAGTCATCGAATAGATAAGGGTGCTTCTCTTGCATCAGACTCTCTAGCTCTTGAGTAGCCTCCTCTGAAGTATGATGCTGCCAGAGAACCTTCACTAATCCGATAGTCTTTAATCTCAATACCTTCTCCTTCCTATCCAATATCCGAATCAGTCGCTCAACATATGACATGTCTTCTCGGAGCTCCAAAGGCTCATAACTAATCACATGTACCGAATTCGAATGATACTTCTGAAGCATCGATATGTGGAAAACGTTATAGACACCTGATAAGTCCGGTGGCAATGCCAACCTATAAGCCTTATCTCCCTCTCGATCAAGTATCTCAAAGGGTCCAATATAGCGAGGATTCAGCTTTCCTCTCTTCCCAAACCTCGCTATGCCCTTGGAAGGAGAAACTTTTAGAAACACAGATTCACCAACTGCAAACTCTAGTGGCCTTCGTCTTTTGTCAGCGTAACTCTTTTATCTACTCTGAGCTGTCCTCAGTCTCTCTACAATCAAGTGGACGTCTTCAGATGCTTGTGCAACCATATGAGGAGCAAAAATCTTACGGTTACCCACTTCTTCCCATCGAATAGGGGAACAACATCTATGGCCATATAAAGCCTCATACGGTGCCATCCCGATACTCAAATGATAACTGTTGTTGTAGGTGAACTCAGCTAGTGGCAAGTGGTCATCCCAGGAGCCTCTAAAATCTAGCACACATGCTCTCAACATATCCTCCAGAGTTTGTATAGTCCTCTCTGACTAACCATCTGTCTGAGGATGAAAAATGGTGCTCAAACTCAACTGGGTTCCCATGGCTTCCTGAAAATGTTTCCAAAAGTGGGAAGTGAAGCGGGAATCCCTATCAGAGACTATGCTTACTGGTACATCATGTAACCTCACTACCTCGTGTACATACAACTCTGTCAATGAACTCAGAGTATTAGTAGCTCTCATAGCTAGGAAGTGGGCTGACTTCGTCAGTCTGTCGATAATCAACCATATAGCATCGTGATTCCTATGGGTCCTCGGTAAACCCATCACGAAATCCATGGTGTATGCTCCCATTTCCAAGTCGGTACAGGTAGAGGCTGCAATAATCCTGTAGGTTTTTGATGCTCTATCTTCACCTGCTGACATACGAGACACTTTACCACAAAATCTGCTACATCTCTCTTCATACCCGACCACCAGTATACCTTTCGGAGGTTCTGATACATCTTGTTACTCCCCGGATGTAACGTATACCGCAATGAATGAGCTTTCACCAATATCAATCTCCTGAGTCTTGGATCCTCGGGAACACACAATCTGCCTCTGAACCTCAATAGTCCATCAGAACTCAACTCAAAATTAGTCACTGTGCCCTTTTGCATCTGACCACTCACATCCATATAAAACGGATCAGTCTGCTGAGCCACTCTGATCCTATCCAATAGATCTGGCTCCAAGCGTAGACTAGCTATCACATAGCCTATATCCATGTCAGAAGGCACAACTCTTAGACTGAGGCTAGCAAACTGCTCTAGCAAATCATGTTCCCTAACCATCATATCTGATACGATCCCTAGGCTCTTCCTACTTAGAGTATCAGCTACAACGTTAGCCTTACCCAGATGATAAAGTATCTCACAATCATAGTCCTTTAGAAGCTCTAGCCATCTTCTCTGTCTCATGTTCAATTCTTTCTGGGAGAACAGATACTTGAGGCTCTTGTGGTCAGTAAATATTTGGAACTTCTCACCATACAAGTAGTGGCGTCATACCTTCAACGCAAACACTACTGCTGCTAACTCTAAATCATGGGTCGGATAGTTCTTCTCATGATCCTTCAACTATCTGGATCCATAAGCATCTACCCTTCCATCATGCATCAATACACAGCCCAGTCCCTGATGCGAAGCATCGATATACATTGTAAATCCTCCTGAGCTGGTAGGGATAGTGAGAATCGGAGTGGTGGTCAATCGACGCTTCAACTCCTGAAAACTCTTCTCACAATCCTCGTTCCATACGAATGGTACACTCTTTCGAGTAAGATGTGTCAACGAAGCAGCCAACTTAAAAAATCCCTCAATGAATCTCTGATAATATCCAGCTAAACCCAGAAAACTCCTGATCTCGGTGACTGTCCTTGGCTGTTCCTACTGAACTACAGCCTTTATCTTGGATGGATCGACTGTTACACCATCCCTTGATACAACAGGTCCCAAAACGAGGTCAGTGACAACCAAAAGTCACACTTACTGAGCTTATCATATAATTACTGCTCTCGTAGAGTCTACAATACGATCCTGAGGTGCTCTTCATGCTCCTCCTTGGATCTCGAATACACCAATATGTCATCGATAAAGACGATAACAAATTTGTCTAAATATGGCTTGAACACATCGTTCATCAAAGCCATGAAAGCAGCTGGAGCATTCGTCAATCCGAATGGCATGACCAAGAACTAATAATGGCCATATCGGGTAGAAACGATTTCTTGGGTACATCTTCACTCCAAACTCTCAGCTGATGATACCCAAACCTCAGATCAATCTTGGAAAAAGACCTGTGCTCTCTGAAGCTGATCTAACAAGTCATCAATGCTTGGAAGGGGATACCTATTCTTGATGGTGGCCTTATTCAACAATCGATAATCTATACACAATCGGAGGCTCTCATCCTTCTTCCTCATGAATAAAATCGGTGCACCCCAAGGTGAAACATTCGGTCGAACAAAACCCCTATCCAATAGCTCTTGCAACTACCTCTTGAGCTCTTCCAGCTCAACTAAGGCCATACGATATGGTGGTCTCAAAATAGGCTCCATACCAGGCACCAAGTCTATACAGAACTCCATCTCTCTGTCTGGTGGTAACCCTGGTAACTCATCCAAAAAAAACATTTGGGTACTCATTGACCAGAGTAATATCTAACAACTCCGGATGTGCCTTATCCATATCTACCACATACGTAATAAAACCTTGATATGTTGAAGGTTTTTTAAGTCAGTAAATCATATAATAATCATAACTACTTCTTTCATTTATTCTTATTAAACTTTACAACATATCTAGTAAGGTTAGGAAACATAACTGTCTTAGCATAACAATCTAAAACAGCATGGTTTGCAGATAACCAATCCATTCCAAAGATTATATCAAAGTCACTCATATTTAGCAATATTAGATTGGCTGTCATCTCCTTGTCCCCTAATCTCAGCTTGTAGTCATTAAATACATACTCTACAACTTGACTACTATTCATAGGCTTACTAATCAACATCATCATACATAACGGTGTACGCTCTACATGTCTTGCTAATTTACATGCAAATGAAGGCGATACAAAAGAATGTGTGGCACCAGGATCAATTAAAACATATGCTTCAATATCATAAATCAGGATGTTACCTCGTATCACATTCGATGAAGCATCAGCTGTCCCCTGGTCCAAAGCATGTACGCACCATCAACCAATCACTTGCTTCCCATTCTCTTCTGTTGTCGCTCTCCTCCTCGAAGCAGAAGGATCTACTGGAGCTCTCTCTGGCTCCCTGACCTTTAGTGGAGCAATATCAACCATCTCTGGGTAAGCTCTAGCAATATGCCCTAGTTTCCCGCATCGAAAACACACTATAGGAGTTAAAGGATAAGGTCTACCTCCATGTTGTCTACCGCATCTACTGCACTGATTAGTAGCAGGCCTCTATCCTCCTATGACAATACCCTTTGTTCGAGCTATGGTCGGATAAGCAGGAGATCTAGTAAGTCTCTCTCGTGCCTCCTCAACTCATGGTCTCTTACTGAAGAGTTTCTTCCCTCTTCGATAACTGAAACCTCTATCTCTAGTCGGCCTCTTCCTCTGTATATCTCAGCTCCGGCTAAACTTCCCAAACTCCGAAGCATTCCTCTCATAATCTTGCTCGTACAGTTATGCCCTGCGTATTGCTTCCTCATAGGTGGTTATATCTAATGGGACCAACCTGGACCGCAGAATCGGTCTCAATCCATCGATGAACCTGTGGACCTTTTTGGCCTCACTATACATGGTATCTGGGTCATATCTCCCCAGGGATAGGAATCGAGTCTCATACTCATCCACTGACAAACTCCTTGGTTCAGTCCCAAAAACTCAGCCTGCAGTTTTTGTTGTGCGGTATCTGGAACAAACTACCTTCTAAAGGCATCCCGAAATGTCTCCTAACTAATATATGTATGTCGGGCTCTCAATATGGGTCTAGTGGACTTCCACCAATGCTCTGCAGCTCCCTTCAGTAGGAACGCAGCAAATGCGACCATCTCTGATGTCGTACACTCGAAGAATCCATAAAGCTTCTCCATCTCAGCAACCCACCCCTCAGCAGCTACAGGGTCCTTAACCCGACTAAAAGATAGAGGTCTAAACTTCTGAAACTCTCACAACCGATGCAGATCACATCTGTACCCTAATCCACTACTACCTGAAACTGGTGGGGGTGTAGGAGTATCTACAGTCCTCGATGCATGAGCTGGCTGTGTAGGAGTATCAGGGCAACTGCTTCTCCTGTCGCAGCTCTTGCCTCCTGTCCTTGCCTACCTGGCATCGTCTGTGCCAATATTTCTACTATCGTCTCTAGACTATGCTTTAATCTCGTAAAGCGCATCTCAGCACACTCTAGTGCCTCAGTAGCACCTGGAGTCTCATGGGTAGGTAATGGTTCGGCAGTAGCTCGTCTCTCAGGCCTATCTCCACGGCCTTGAGCCCTACCTCTCGTTCCTCTACCACTACTAGTATTTGCCATATAGGCAAAGTTCCTGCATTCATAATCATGAATTAGTCAGTCTCCTATCTGGTATACACAGTTGTATCTAAACACATCATAGTACTATAGGGAGTACACTTTTCTATTTTCTAACACCTACTCATATTAGACCAACCTCTACTCTGATACCATTCTGTTATGACCCATCATGACTTAACAAAAATCACTACAAATTTTTCACATTTTTAACTTACTTTTCCTCTCTTCAATGGTTGAGCTGTGATTCGATGTTAGCTTCCTCGCATACCATATCATCCATTATCATACATACATGTCAATTTACTGTTACTGACTGTAACTTCTTTTTATAATACATGTGAGATCATATAAAAGCTAATACAAATACATTCCCCATAATATATGTTGTATACATCACTGTGCTGTTTTTATGCTTAGATACATAACCGTACAAAATATGTATACCTGTCAATCTATAGGAAATAGCAGCAGACAACAAGAATACTATCCCTCAATTTACTCTCACTCTACTGCTGATGCTCTGTAGAGAGATGTAAAAGAAAGGGGGTGAGCATACAATGCGCTCAGTAAGGAAAACAGGCAAGCAAGTAGACATCTATACTATCTACTCAAAATAATGCTATGCCTTGAAAACATCATTTCCTTAACTCACTTTAAAAGCATGTCTTTAAATATATATATTTGTACAGATTAAATCCCATGTATAGAAATCATGCTTGCTTTCTAAAATGTAGGCATGTAATGCAAAATAATGCATCTTTATAATATGTCAATGCCTTTAGATAAATCATGCCATGTATATTTAAATCACAGTAAGTATGGCATTTAAATCATTCACAATAATCGGATTTCGACCCATCCCTCAGGTCTATCAATAAAAAAATCAGTCAATCAGTTGATATATCATGTGAGACTCTGTGGTGAAATGCAAATAGTATCTTGGACTATGGCCATATCCGATAATGGTGATCCCAGGCAACACAGATCTCGGTGTGCGGGGCATCACTGCTGCAATGGGATGGGGGTCAACCCATCATAACCGTCAGCTATATCCTCCTTAACTCCACAACACCACACGGTACAATGTACTCCATAACACTCGCACGGTACAACGTACTCTGTGAACCCTACATCACAGTCGGGGTGCCTGCCATAGGTCTTAGCCCTCAAACCATGGAATATCATACCACGTCTCTAAATCCACATGCGAACCTCTCGTAGCGTGACACTCAGTCGACACGAGGAAATCAAGCATGGTTTTAAACATGTATCATATATCACATAAATTACAGTGCACGCCTTTGAGCACGACTCACAGTCGACACTCTACTCAAACACTGTTTCACATCACAAACTCAAACTCTAGTGCGAGTAAACCTCTAGCAACTAGGTCAATGCATAGTTCGTGTTTCAAATCAACTACGAGCAATAGCTCCAGTACCATACTATGCACAAAACTCATCCAATCAAGTACGAGCAATAGCTCCAGTACTATGTCATGTATAAATCATGAAGAATCGAGTACGAGCAACGCTCTAGCACTCTGTCATGTATCTCATGTAAAATTCAAGTACGAGCTAATCGCTCCAGCACTCTCTCATGCATATATCTTATAAAACTAAGTACGAGTAATAACTCCAGCACTCTATCATGCATGTCATGGAAATCTAGTACAAATCACAATCCAGCACTAATATATGTGGAAAATATATGAAATCAAGTGTGAGCTGTGCTCTAGCACGATTTATTCTCATATAATTCGATAGATGGCTATTTAAAAAGGGATGATATTCAAAACATCAAAATCAGCACTATAAAGTGTGCTTAATTCACATCAACCTTAAAATCATTAGCCCATCTATTTATTCTTCTGCTAAACAGCAGTAAAACACTCAAAAGGGTAGTTTCCATGCTTTTTACAAAAGTTGATTTTTTTCCTAACTAAGGGCAAAATTGTAATTTGCCACTATTGGGTCACAATAATTATTATTCACTTTCTCTGACCCTTAGAGTTTTTAAGTGAATGTAAAAGTAGACGAAAATACGTGCAGGTATCTCTAACTACTCACAAAAGTCCCTTACCTCGGATCACGTAAAGTGACCTCACTTCCTCTGTGCCGCCTAAATCTCACAGTCCGGTCCACTCTCAATATGACTCTGGAGCTGCATTTAACCATTCATTGGGTTAATTATAATTTTCCTATTGTATTACAAATTTAATACAGTTCATTTCACTTAAATGGGCCTGTTTACTCTTAATGGGCCTTAACCACTTTAATCGGGCCTTAATCCGTATTAAGCCCGTTCATCAGGGTCTATCGACTCATTGGACCTATCAATACCCATGGGGCTTTATTCCAAACTCTTTGGATAGCCTGTATATCATTTACGATAGTTAATTCAAAATTTCGAATATAATTCACTAAATACGGAATTTAATCCGAAATGCATGTAAAATAAATCTTAATTACGCAATAATCACATAAATTGTCGTAAATGAGCTTTACTTACCCGACATTATGCGATAGTACACAAATCGAAGTTCGATTGAGCTTCCGTTTGAAATTTATCGTCGAACTGCACAATTTTGTATATTTCATTTTCGGTTCAATTTTCGATTAAATATAATTTAAATAAATTTATTGAAAATCAAATCAATTACTTTTGACCTCATATCGACTTAGCCGAAGTCCAGTTAAATCCCAAAAAGTTTCTTTTTTTCTTTTTCTATCTTTTTTTTCTTCTTTTGCCCCTTTTTCTCTTTGGCTGAATCGGTCCGGTCTGGTTCAGTGCAGAAGGTTCTTCCCTGAACCGTCGACCGGTTCAGGCTTCCTTTGGCGTACCAGCATCGTCCGCCCGGTTCTTCGAGTGTCGCTGCAGCCGTTCGGCGCGCCACAGTCTAAGAAACATTCGACTGGCCTCGATTGGAGCCAACTCCTCGTCGATGGCCGTCGTTTCTCTTCTCCTCTTTTTGGCAATTCCTTCGTCGATCTGCTCCTGCAGGCGTCGATGGAGCACGTTGTCGGTGACGGAAGGATCGCGGGGCCTTCCTCTTCCTTTTCCGACAGCTGGCTTGGCCGTGGGGTCGCCGGTGGTGGCTAGTCCGGTGGATTTCTCTTCCTCGGGTCTGCGTCGGTTTGCTCTCTTCTCTCTCCCCGATATTCTTTCCCTTTCCGTTTTCTGTTTCAATTTCAAATTTTTCCTTTTTTTATAATATATTTTTATTATTATTTTATTCATTAAAATAATAATAAAAATCCCAAAAATATCCCAAAATATCTAAAAATATCCTATAAATTCATATTAAATTCATTTAATCCATAAATGAGTTTATCAGTCTGATTTTACCTTTTCGGCATATTTTTTCACTATTCTCGGGATCGTTTTTCGAGGTAAAAATTTTGATAAATTTTAATAAATTTATATCTAGATCAATTGGACTCGAAATTCAATATTTTCCTCGATTTTGATTAAGATTCCTCGATTTTATATTTTATATGAAAGTTTCTCATTGGATTTATATCGAATTTCGATCATTTGACCATTTTACCCTTGTACTTGTTCGGGAATCACTTTAACCCTTATCTCAATGTTATGTAGCTTACATGCATTTTTAATTTCTTAAATAGTCGATTGCATGATAGTAAATACTCTTCTTATGATTCAACTATAATAATAGAGTGTTCATACACATAGGAATCATAAGTAACAGGCTACATAAAATACGGGTAAGACACTATTTCAATCAACTTACAGGTCTCTGGCTCATCAACGAATTTCATCGCCTTATAGATGTTGAACATAACTGATTCATCATTCATCCTCAAGGTTAATTGCCCTCTCTGAACATCGATTAGTGCTCTCCCAGTGGTAAGGAATGGTCTCCTAAGTATAAGCGGAATTTCTCTGTCCTCTTCATAATCTAAGACTACAAAATCGACAGGAAAAATTAGCTTATCAACTTTAATAAGTACATCTTCTACTATACCTCTGGGATAAGTAATCGATCTATCCGCTAGTTACAGTGTTATGGTGGTCGGCTTCACATCTTCATGACCTAAGCTCCTGAAAATAGATAAAGGCATTAAATTTATGCTAGCACCTAAATCACACAATGCTTTACCCACTTTCGATCCTCCAATCTCGCATGGAATAGTAAAGCTTCCAGGGTCTATCAATTTTTGTGGTAACTTTTGCTACAAAATTGCACTGTATTCCTCTGTCAAGTTGACAATTTCATAATCCTCAAGTCTCTGTTTCTTTGACAGCACCTCTCTTTCATGAATTTTGCATAATGCGGCATCTGTTGTAAGGCATCAACAAACGGAATGTTAATAAATATATCTAGAAATTTCTTAAACTCAAATTCAATCTTCCTTTTATACAAAGCTTGAGGATAAGGAATAAATGGTTTCAACAAAAGAGGATTATCAGGAAAAAGTTTACTAAAAGGTTTAGAATCAACTCCCTGTTTAACTGTTTCTGATTCTGCATCCTTTGACACAACTGGTTCGGCTTGCTTCTTCTGCACTTCAGTGGTTGGCACAGTTTCTTCTTTCTCTGCTACCTTTGGTGGCTCATAGGTGTTCCCACTTCTCAAAGAAATAGTATTGCAGTGTTCTTTCGGATTTAGCACTATATCACTAAGGAACTTACCTCTTTCATTCAAAGAACTGACAGCTGCAGCTAACTGTCCCAAAGTAGTCTCAACAGACTTCATTTGCGCACCAAGACTAGTATTCATCTCTGACATTTTAGCTTCCACATTGTCTAACCGCGCATCAGTTTTACTAAATCGTGTTCTAGTTTCAACCATGAACCCCTCAAATTCATTCCTTCTAACTCCACCATAACCTTGGGAATTCCCTTAGTTATTGAATCCTGTATTGCTGTTACTTGCTGTTGGTGGGTTTATAACATTCTTAGAATTACCATAAGATAGATTCTCATGGTTTCTGAATCCTGACTAGTAATAGTTTGGAACCTGATTTCCCTGAAAACCAAAGTTACGATTATTAACATAATTCATCTGCTCCAAATCCGTCCTGATCAAGTTAAGATTTGCGTTGTCAAGATGAATCATAGCTTGCGGCCCTTGCATACCCATTGAAGTAATTTGTGTCGTAATCTGCTCAAGTCTTGCTAGAATGGCTGTCTGCATATCTAAATCATGCATCCCTGCTACTCTTTTGACATTAGCTCTTTCACCTAGCCATTGGCTGCCGTTTATAGCCATCTCCTCAAGTAACTACATAGCTTGATCAGGTGTCTTAGACCATAGTGAACCTCCTACTGAGGCGTCCATAGTAGCTCGTGTCTGTGGAGTCATGCCTCTGTAGAAAACTTATATCTAGTTTCCTTCATCATATCTATGCTGAGGGCATCTACGCAATAACTCTTTAAATCGCTCCCATGGCTCATGTAATGGCTCTTGGTCTAACTGTGTGAATTGGGCAATCTCTAATCTCATCTGCATAGTCTTTCTTGGTGGAAAATACTTTGCCAAGAATTTCTGTGCCATCACTGCCCATGTCAGAATGCTTCCTGCTGGAAGATTTTGATACCAACTCAATGCTTTATCCTGAAGAGAAAAAGGAAATAATCTTAGCCGAATAGCATCGTCAGAGGCTCCATTAATCTTAATGGTGCTACAAATCTGCAGAAAACTTGTCAAATGTTTATTAGATCCTCTAAGGCCGAACCTCCAAATTGGTTTTGCATAACCATGTTGATCAATGCCGGCTTCAATTCAAAGTTGTTACAGTTCATAGGAATCTCTCTTATAGCAGCGAAATTTTGGTTCACAACTGGGGTAAAATAATCGCGTATAGCTCGTTGCTGCTAATTATCATCTGCCATGATTAAATTTCGATCTTTCTCTTTAAATCAGTTCTGTTGAATTTGTCTGATGGTTCTCTCTTGCTCTGGATCTAACTCTTCTTTTATATTTGTATTTCCACTGCTACGAGTTTTTACCATTCACCTAAAAAACATATTAGTAGATAATAAATTAAAACAAAAATAAAAATAAAAATCTAAATTAAAGTAAAGGCTATTGGGGAACATCGTCAACGAGAAACTAGACAACAATTCCCAAGCAACAACGCCATAAAACTTGTTGTCCTCAAATGGAACACTACTGCAAGTGCATAGGTCAATTTTCGAGTATAGAGTAAATATGAGTATCGTCCCACAAGGAACTGTGCCTACCGCTAATCACTGTAATCAACAACCTTGAGCTTTATTTAGAAAATTAATGAATGTTGATTAAAATCTTATTTATTTTTCTAACTGTTAACTACAGAATAAATAAATTAAAGCAAATAACAATAATTACGAATGAAAATATCAAAAGCAAAATATTCCTAGAAATCGATTTCACCTAACTAGGGTTCATGCAACTCCTTTGATCAATTGTTCTTTTGATTTCAAATTGTTTAGAGCCGAAACTATTTCTTGTTTATCTCTCTCGAGTTTTAAACAGTCATACCCAATCTACCTAATCCTAACCTCTCGATTCAGAATCAAATAATAGGGTTCATTAAGCGATAGTAATCAATTTCTCTATGGCTCATAAGAATAGTCAACCTCCTGATTTAACAATGTCATATGTTAATCTACCCTTGTGCATATAAACAATCCCCTCTCTCGAGTGCTGGATTCTTATACTAAATCATCTAATTGGTGGCCAATCAACTAGAGCATTAAGAACAAGTAGATTAAATAAACATAATTGAAATCATCCAAACAACATCACAAAGTAATTGCAATATACCTAAAGTTGGTTACATCGATTCTAGGAAAAAGGAGTTTAGTTCCTAGATATCATAATAAACATCCAAGAATTCCAATTAAACATCCCAAGAATAAAATTAGTGAAAAAGATGAAAAAGATGAAAAAGATGAAAAATATGAAGTTTCTATGGAGCTAAATTAATCTTTAAGTCTTCTGCTGCAGCCTCCCTCTAAATTCTGATAAAAAGACTATTTATAAGGTTTCCAAATACTAAAATGCGGAAGGCCATGTGGCAAAATAGTGTTGCCCTAATCAGACTGCTATGCTGCGGCAATAGTATTAATTCCTCAAATCTGCTCTACATTGTCCAGTTTCTTCTATTGCTGCAGCATAAGTCACGATCAGCACCCTGTAACTTCAATTCTTCACGAAATCATCAAAACCAGCTCCAAAAGCCTTAACTTCTCCAAATTGTTCTTTTTCCTGTACAAGTGCACAAAACACATAAAACATACCTAATATTGCAAAGAACAAATCAAATAACTAAGTAAAAAGGGTCCTAAACATATATAAAATTCAGTGCTAACACTCACCCCACTCAAGAGGTCTATTAGGCCTGTTGGGTTCCCTGAACACCAATCTGTATTACCCTCACCACGGCATTATACATACCACATTGTGGAAAACCTGCGTGACTTATACTCTAGCGTGAATTCATGCATCATCATCAAACCACTTCGTATGAGCAACACTCTAGTACGTCATGTTATGCATAAAACATGAAGAAATCCATGTACGAGCAAAAGCTCAAGTACGATTTATAAAAACATCACCACAATTCAAATCAAAGTGCGAGCTAAGCTCCAGCACATTTTAAACATGCGAAAAAATCAATATACAGTGCGAGTTAGGCTCCAGCACGTTTCAAACATGTGAAAACATAAATATACAGTGCGAGCTAAGCTCCAGCACGTTTTAAACATGAGAAAAAATCAATATACAGTGCGATTTAGGCTCCAGTACGTTTCAAACATTTGAAAACATAAATATACAATGCGAGTTAGGACATAAAACAAGATAGGCGGCTCATAAACAACCAAAACATTCGCAACCCATGCTTAGCACCTCACATGTGTTATTTTACAAAACGTTCAAACATTTGCCAGCCTATCAGTCAATTTGGTTAAAACAAAGCAATGTGTTTTGTGAAAACATTCAAACACGTATTTATGCAATTGTTAGCTTTACTATCCCATTTCTTTACAATACCAGTTCAAACAACCAGATCTCATACGAATACTCGAAAGAATTCCATACATTGTCAAATATATTTCTATAAACTCATGCACATATCCAAAGCCCTATATACCCACAAGTTCAAAATACAAGCAGCTACCTCTATATACTCACAAAATTCCCTTACCTGGAATCGCGACACGTGATTCCACTTCCTTAAAGCTGCGTACTCGTACGGTTCGATTCGTCTCCAACGATCTCTTCGGAACTGCACATAAACGTATTTCACAACATTTTAGCCCATTATAATCCAACACTTGCGTTTACTATAGTCGATTCGACCTATAGTCTCTATTAACGCTTATGAGGCCTCGTTTCATTACTCTACCCATAACTCGAGTCTATGATCCTTTTAGGCCTATAAACTCATTCCAAATCAATATTAGATCAATACTAAGCTCATAGTGTTCATATTTCATTGACTTCTTCACTATGGCATTTATCAAGCATTTACATACTCATTTTCCATAATTTTCCCCAAACTCACAATGCAAATCTATTTAACTATCTCAAATCATCCACATTACTCCAATAACAACTTAACATAATCCTTAAATCGTCAACACACCAAAATCACACTTTCTCACACTAGATTCATCCCATTTTCTAGGTTACCCTAGTTCTATCAAAACTTAGGTAGTTTTGACTATCGACACACATGAAATCAACTCCAAAACCATTAAATAAACAATGTACTTGGGTTGGAGTATTAGAAACTTACCAAATCTAGCTTCTCATCTTGCTCCAAATGACAATGCCCTTAGCTCCTTCAATTCGACAAGTGAGGTTTTGATTCCCATCTATGTTGTTCTCTTCTTTAAGATGAACAACTTTGTATCTAATAGCTCCCCTTCAATTCTTACTGGAAATGGTTGATTTTAGAGAGATAAAATCTAGGTTTTGGGAGAAAAATGGAAAGGAAATGTTCTATCTCAAAAAAATGCAAATTTCACTGCTCATTTTTTATAGAAATCACTTGATGAGATCGATCTGGCCCTTTTAAATCCTTCATTTTCATGCCAATTTGAACGTATGAGATCGATCTGTCGAAAGCTTGAGATAGATCTGTCCTGGGCAGTAGCTTAAGGAAATCGATCTACATCTAGGGGAGATCGATCTGCTCCAACCCGAGAGCTAAGGAAATCGATTTGTTTACCTTAAGAATCTATCCTTATTTTATAGAATGTTTAGCAGATCGATCTGTCTCTGTTAGGACCTGTTCTCAATCCATGACTTAACCAAAAATCAGTACAAATTTTTCACATTTTTAACTTACCTTTACTCTCTTCAATGGTTGGGCTGTGATTCGATGTCAGAATCCTCGCTTACCACATTATCCATTATCATACATACATGTCAATATACTGTTACTGACTGTAACTGCTTTTATAATATATGTGAGATTATATATAAAAGCAAATACAAATACATTCCCCATAATATATATCGTATACATCACTGTGCTGTTTCTATGTTTAGATACATAACCGTACAGAATCTGTACACCTGGCTGTTGATAGGAAATAGCGGTGGACTCAAGAATACTATCCCTCAATAGCTCTCACTCTACTGCTGATGCTCTGTAGAGAGATGTAAAGAAAGGGGGTGAGCATACAACGCGCTCAGTAAGGAAATCAGGCAAGCAAGTAGATATCTACACTATCTACTCAAAATAATGCTATGCCTTGAAAACATTATTTCCTTTACTCACTTTAAAAGCATGTCTTTAAATATATATATATATATATGTATGTATGTATACTTGTACAGATTAAATCCCATGTACAGAAATCATGCTTTCTTTCTCAAATGTAGGTATGTAGTGCAAAACAATACATCTTTAGATAAATCATGCCTTTAGATAAATCATGCCATGTATATTTAAATCACAATAAATATGGCATTTAAATCATTCACATCACAAAATCGAAGTCTGAACCATCCCTCAAGTCTGTCCGCAATTTAAATCAGTCAATCAAGTGATATATCATGTGAGACTCTGTGGTGAAAATGTAAATAGTATCCTGGACTATGATCATATCCGACATGTGATCCCAAGCAACACAGATCTCGATGTGCGGGGCATCACTGCTGCAATGGGAGGGGGGTCAGTCCATCACAACCGCCAGCTATATTCTCCTCAACTCCACAATGATAATTCTATATTTTTAGAATTATTTGTGCTTAATTTCCTAATTAATTATTTAAATCCCCAATTTATTTTGTTAATTATCCCTTTTTTTAATTAAAATTCTCATGTTTGCAGATAAATTAAATCCGAATGAATTTTGAATATTTCGGTAGAAAATGGACCGAAATTGGGCTAAAATCGAGATTGAGCCACGCGGACAACACAAGTCATGCCACCTAGCACATCCAATTGGATAAGAAGACCGATGACATGGAAATATCTTTTCAAGGAGCCAATGGTGTGAAGACAAGTGGCCAAAAAAATGCCAACACATCAAGGATGTGGAAATTACCATTTTACCCCTAGTGTGTTTATAAATAGGAAATGATGACAATTGAAAATGTTATGTAATTTTTAGGAGTAAGAGTAGTGTAATGTAAGGTAATTTAGGAGTACAAGTAATGTAATTTATGACAATTGAAAATGTTATGTAATTTTTAGGAGTAAGAGTAGTGTAATGTAAGGTAATTTAGGAGTACAAGTAATGTAATTTAGGATTAGAAGTAGTGTAGAATAGCTTTTAGGTTATATTTTTAAGCTTTCCTTGATTTAAATTTCCGAATAGTTTCTTTAACCAACAATTTTATTTTACTGTTGATGGCAACTTTCTTAATTTATGAAGAGTTTCATTCCTTTGCTAATTTCATTTTGTAGTTTACGGTTATTTCCTTCAATTTGATTCAATGAAAATTAATGGACACAATTTGTTTCTCTTTTACTAGCTCTTAGCTTTGTTAAAACTGCTGATGTTTTTGTTTGGTTGAAGCAACTCTTATTTTTCTTAGCTCTCGGATTGCCCATTTTCTATTCGGGTGACAGACGGCTTCTTCTTCATTCTATTGTGAAATAAGGGTAGCAACTCTTATTCGGTTCTGAAGCAAAGCAGTAGTGTGGTGTTGGGAGCTGCTATGAAGCACGAATGATGCTGCTGTTTCTGCCTTCCCGTTCCCTCTGTTCTGCTCTGCTTTAGTACATTTTACTATTCATAACTTTGCTTCTGGAAGCTGGACTGGGTGAAGGTGAACGGGTTGTGACTGTTGCTGGTTGAGGTTGCTTATACCAACTGCTGGCCAAATAACCCGCGCTTGTAACATTGAAGCCGACCTGGATAGTGCTGGGAGCATCGTCTGAGCAGAGTTGCCGAGAACCTGTGCAGCAGAGAGTCGGGCAGCACATGGAGCAGGAGCAGTTTCCCTGGTCTTGTGCTGATGCTAGCAACACAGGCATAACGGAACACAGCAAAATCGAGGGCAACTCGTGACCTGCAACTGAGACAGACCTGGCAACAGGACACAACGGACATGCAGCAGCAGGCTGGAACTGAGACATGTTTGGAGCAGTGTTTGGTCAGCACCGAGAGGGAGAATGCAGTAGACCGACAGTTTGCAAGCTTGAAAATAAACATGCATTTGGAAAGATAATGAAATGAGCAACCCGAGGCCATCACCTAGAAATGGAAAGAAACATAATTTGGAAGACACGTGAATAGTAAATGGAGGGATAATTTGTTGGTTTAAAATTGTTAAAGCTTTGTTTGGCATTTACCATATGCTCAATAATCCATTTTTCTTGCATTTTTAGTATAGTTTGATTAGTTGTTAGTTTAGGATAGTTGTTAGTTGTCAATTTAGATTAGTTCTAGTGTTTTAATTTGTTAATTTAATTTTTAGTCTTAATTTTTATAGTAATTAATTTTATATTAAATGTTTTAGGCTTTTATTTTAGTTTAGATGCATTTAGAGTTAATTTAGATTAAATGTGTTTCTTGCGTTTTTATTTTAGTTTTTATTTTCATTAAGTTTTAGTTTAGTTTTAATTGTATTTTAGGTTAGTTTAATATTACTTTAATTTATCTTGCTTTGTTATTTTCATAATTGCATTTTATTTTAATTACGTTAATCAATTTTAACTGTTTTAATTATTTTCGTAGGTATTTACTTTTAATTGCGTGTAGCACTGTAAGTAATTTTGCTCGGTTTTATTTTCTTTATTTTATAGTTTTATTATTTTATTGCTTTCAGTATTTTTAATTCTAGCTATGTAGATCACCCACTTTAACTTCATAATTTGCTAGGATATATATGGGTAAGAATAACCGGTAGTTAATTAGGCTAGTCAACTTCTCTGTGAGACGATAACTCGGGACTCAAATCCCATTATTACTTGTACGACCTGTGCACTTGCGGTAATACCCTTTGGGCCCATCAAGTTTTTGGCGCCGTTGCCGGGGAAGTTTTAATTAGTCGTTAATTAATATCGGTGAAATTATGTGTAAGTGTAATTCTAGGTTGTAAATATTTAATCTAGATTAGTTAATTGAAAAATTAAAATAAAAAAAATTGAAAAATTGAAAAACTTAAAAAAAAAATTCTAAGGACTTTTCGATGATTGCAAGCATAGAGCCAGAAGTTTTGATTGCTTTCCTCTAGATCCTAAAATCGAATGCACTCTTAGAAAAATTCGAAAGGATTCTAAGAAATTTATAGCTCCGCTGCAAACCATCATGACAAAAAATAGGGAAATTAAGACCGTTGGAGATTATACGATGTCGACTATTAGAGGTTATTATACCGGCATTAGGCCACCAGCTGTCCATGCAAACAATTTTGAAATTAAGCCTTCCATCCTCCAGATGATTTAGACTTCATTGCAGTTCAGTGGGCTTCCACACGATGACCCACATGCTCACCTTGGGCAATTCCTGGACTTGTGCAACACATTCAAACATAATGGATTATCTGATGATGCGCTTAGGCTTAGATTATTCCCCTTCTCACTTAGGGATAGGGCGCGACACCGGTTAACCTCCCTGCCTCCAGGATCCATTTCTACATGGGACGAGTTAGCCCATCAATTTCTATATAAGTTTTTCCCTCCCTCTAAATTGCCCAACTCCGTAGTAATATATCTTCCTTTACCCAGTACGACTCCGAATCTCTTTACGAGGCATGGGAATGATATAAGGAGCTTCTTAGGAAGTGTCCTCACCATGGCCTACCTTTGAGGTTGCAAGTCCAGACCTTCTACAACGGACTTATAAGCCCAAATAAGACCATTATTGACGTTGCGGCAGGTGGAGCTCTAATGTTTAAAACAGAGGAGGAAGCTTACAAGTTGTTAGAAAAGATGGCGGCTAACAACTATCTATGGTCCTCGGAGAGGCAATTGCCAAAGAAGTCGACGGGTATTTATGAGCTCGACACACTGTCTACCTTGACCTCTCAAATCGCTAATCTTACGAAGAAGGTAGAGCCGCTCAGTACCCAACATAATCCTCCCACCAGTCCTAATCCGATTTATTCTGTCCAAAGTCCTTTTCTTTCCTGCGAGCTATGTAGTGGTACCCACTCTATAGATAGGTGTCCGCTCAACTTGGAATCGGTTCAGTATGTTGCCCCTTCTCAAACGCAACCGAACAACCCTTTTTCAAACACTTATAATCCAGGGTGGAGGAACCATCCTAACTTCTCCTGGAGCCAAAACTATGGGCAAACTTCTAGCTCTAGACCTATAGAACCCCATAGTTTTCAAGCTCCACCGGTTCATCTACCACCACAGTCGTAATTTTCATATCACCCGCCTCATCAACCATCCCCACCACAATTTCAGCATCATCCATCTCACTTTCATCAACCACCACCACCACCACTTATGCAGCCCCAACTCTACCATGCACCAGCAGCTGAGAAGAAGCCTACATTAGAGGAGATGTTCTCCACAATCTTGCAAAATCAAGCTACTTCAATTAAGAACTTAGATGTTCAGGTGGGACAAATAGCTAATGCTCTTAGCCAACGTCCTCAATGGACCCTTCCTAATAATACTGAAGCTAATCCTGTTAGGCAAAGGGAGGGTAAGGAACATGTTAGATCTATCACCCTTAGGAGTGGCAGAGAGCTAGAGGAGCCACAAGTTAAGTCCCAACCTGAACAGCACATAGTTGAAGAATTCGTAAGTTCTAACGAAGCAGCTCAGAAAGAGCAGGAACATCAGGATCAAGCTGCAAAAGAATCCAAGCTAGGCACTTCTTCATCTATACCTTCTTCTTCTTCATTGCCTTCCTCGTTCTCTAATGCTACACAGGTTCCCACTACATTACCTCTAGTTAGACCACTAGTACCTTTTCCTCAGAGGTTCCAAGATCAAAAGCTGGAACGATAATTTGCTAAATTCCTTGAGGTTTTTAAGAAGCTTCACATCAATATTCCTTTCGCAGATGCTTTAGAGCAAATGCCAAGTTATGTGAAGTTTTTAAAGGATATCCTCTCGAGGAAGAGGAGACTGGAAGAATATGAGACGGTGGCTTTGACTGAGGAATGTAGTGCAATTATTCGGGGGTAATTACCCCCCAAGCTCAAGGATCCCGAGAGTTTTACCATACCATGCATTATTGGAAATTTATTCTTTGGTAGAGCCTTGTGTGATTTAGGAGCTAGTATAAATTTGATGCCATTGTCTATCTATCAAAAGTTAGGAATAGGGGATGCCAAGCCCACCACAGTAACCCTTCAGTTGGCTGATCGATCAATTAAATATCTGAAGGGGGTCATTGAGGATGTCTTAGTAAAGGTGGACAAGTTTATTTTCCCTGTAGATTTTATTGTTTTGGACGTGGAGGAAGACAAGGAAGTCCCCATTATACTAGATATACCATTCTTAGCTACTGGTAGAACAGTAATTGATGTACAAAGGGGGAGTTAACGATGAGAGTCCAAGATTAGGAAGTAAAGTTTAATGTTTTCAAACCTTTGAAGCTCCCTGACGACTCTCAAGAGTGTTTTAAGATGGAGATTGAGGAGAATATAAGGTTTAACCATTTAAAATCTGAAAGAAGAAGGGAAGTAGATAGGGCTCAGGAGGAGTTAATTGTCAGCACCCTGTCACCACTTTGGATGACCCTCCTACTCTTCGCCTTGCTGCTGAGTGTTGTCTTCTTCAGCTGCATTTGAAGTGGCGATGTTTTTCTTTTCACTTTGTATATAGTTCGTTTTTCTTTTTCTTTTCTGTTGTTTCTTTCCTTGTTTATTTTGCAGGTTTATTTTCTAGTTTTATGCTTTCAATCAAGCTTCAGTTGTTCATCATTATCAAAAAGGGGAGTACTCTGTCTTAAGCTTAAATTCTTATATTATCTACACACTGAGGACACTGTGCACTTTAAGTTTGGGGGAGGGGATATCACTTGAGCTATTTTAGGAAAAATTGGATAAATTTTTAAAAAATTTTCGAAAATCTGAGAAAGAATTTTCAAAATTTTTTCGATAATATGAGCTTAAATTGCTTGATTTTGGGATGATTTAGTGCTTAGCATGTAATTTTCTCATATTCCGATGATATGACCCCATGATTTAGTATGACTTTGATTGATTGAGAAGCATGATTATAGGAAAAGCATGAAGTTAAGTTCTTGAATTTATCTTGATTCTGATTGTGATTTCCTCATCTTATGCACATGTCATGTCATGAATCAGTATATTTATTTAGAGAAAGCTTATGTGTATATAGGACTGCATTTGTTCAGTTAATTTTGTGCATCATATTCTAGAATTTGTTTGATCTGATCTTGAGGCGAAATATTAGATCACACTTGATTAGGGAGATGATTTAGGCCATCTTTGGATCGTTTGAGCCTTTCTAGCCTTCCTTATACATATTCTACCCCTAGTCACCCATCTGGGCCAAATAAGCCTTTCTCTGTAAATATATCTGCATTATTTTCCTTAGCTTAAATACTTTATTCCTATCCCTTACCCCAAAAGCATGAAAAGTCATTGGGATATATTATGAGCTATATGGGTATTAAGTGATAGTGAAAGAGTATGTAAAAAAAATGATGAAAAAGAAAAAGAAAAGAAGAAAGAAGAAAAATTCAAAAAAAAAAAGTTAAGTAAAAGAAATAAGTTTTGGGGAAATAATTAGAGCTCTTACATTATAGATCCTAGAAGTAATGCATGATAAGAGGTAATTAAACCTAAATCGACTTTATCATATCTTAGCCCCTGCCTTACATTACAAGCTTAATGAAGTCCTATTAATCTTTGGTTAAGTGTGACTACATTAGTGGAGAAAGAAGTGAAAAGCAAACTTATGGGAATGATCACATGCCATTGACTTTGCATTCACTGTGTTGTATAATCTGATCCGGGTAATGTACTGTGAAGTGACTTAGACATTTTTCACACACTCACGAGGAGTCCAATTTGGGTTAGGACCTATGATTGAATAATTCTAAGTGTTGGACTTGTAATTGTGAGTCTTTGATTTCATAAGTTTGTACTTTTTCTTTGAGGATGAAATTGGGGAAATTATTGTGTTCTGTACATGTGAAGGTGAAGGTGAAGGTGAACGCTAATCACTGTAAGTGCAAAGGTCAATTTTCGAGTATAGAGTAAATATAAGTATCGTCCCACAGGGAACTGTGTCTATCGCTAATCACTGTAATCAACAACCTTGATATTTATTTAGAAAATTAATGAATGTTGGTTAAAATCCTACTTATTATTCTAACTATTAACTACGGAACAAATTAATTGAAACAAATCAGAATAACTACGAATGAAAATATCAATACCAAAATATTCCTAGAAGCCGATTTCACCTAACTAGGGTTCATACAATTCCTTTGATCAATTGTTCTTTTGATTTCAAATTGTTTATAGCCGAAACTATTTCCTGTTTATCTCTCCCGAGTTTTAAATAGTCATACCCAATTTACCTAATCCTAACCTCCCGATTTAGAATTATATAATAGAGTTCATTAAGCAATAATGATCCGTTTCTCTATGGCTCATAAGAATTGTCAACCTCCCGGTTCAACAGTGTCCTATGTTAATCTACCTTTGTGCATATAAATAATCCCCTCTCCCGAGTGCCAGATTCTTATACTAATTCATCTAATTGGTGGCCAATCAACTAGAGCATTAAGAATAAGTAGATTAAATAAACATAATTGAAATCATCCAAACAACGTCACAAAGTAATTGCAATATGCCCAAAGTTGGTTACATCGTTTCTAGGAAAAAGGAGTTTAGTTCCTAGACATAATAATAAACATCCAAGAATTCCAATTTAACATCCCAAGAACAAAATTGGTGAAAAAAGATGTAAAAGATGGAGTTTCAATGAAGCTAAATTAGTCTTGAAGTCTTCTGCCGCAGCCTCTTCTGGAATTCTGATAAAAAGACTATTTATAGGGTTTCCAAGTACTAGAACGCGGAAGGCCACGTGTCACGACCCTCAACTTACCAAAATACGTACAAATTTTTCGCATTTTCATGCATCAATCCTTAATCATCCTTCCTCGATCGTGAACAACCACGCGCTTAACAGTTGGGCTGTGTGTCGACGTCTAACCCACTCCACCATACCAATTCAATTGAAACATTATTTATGAGTAAACACTTGTGTAAATGTATATATATCAGAGTTGTTACATGTGTTTACATTGTTTTACATCCCCAGTAGTTACATACAAAATGCTACTGTGCTATGTCTAGTTTAGATACAAAATAATCCAAGTGTGTATACCTTTAGCGATGGGATGCAGCGGATTACCAAAAAGGGAATGCCTCCAGTCACGTCCAATCTATACTCAAATCTCTGTAGAGAGGGGAAAATAAGGGGGGTGAGCAAACCACACGCTCAGTAAGGCAATCATGCGAACAGGTAGATACTGTACTATCTACGTGATCGTGATGCCATGCTCAAAAGCATTTTATTCATTGTTTATCTCAAAACATGAGTGTATGATTGTGTTAATGGTATGTAAAGCATTCATGCTATTAAAATTCAGTGCACATTTCAACTCAAAGCATGGTATAAATCATCATGCATAATTCACAATAAAAGCATGGCATTAAACATCATGCATTTTCACAATAAGGCATGGCATTAAACATCATGCATTCGTGCACTTTAAAAACCATTAACAAATCAATTCAACGTCAGGTCCCAGCCCATCCCTCGGGCTTTCCTGACCACAAACACTTCAAACATGGATTTATTCTCAAATAGCATTATACATGTGAGATAGGCAGTTTCAACAATAGGTAATAACCTCAAGGTCTATGTACATAACCTGTGATACCGGCTACACGGATCAGGTGTGCGGGATATCACCACCATCTGCTTCCACACGGGAGGTGGGTCAAATCCTACCCGCCGGTCCATAGCAGATCTCGTCCGAAGACGGCACATCACATCACAATACGGTACAATGTACTCCATGCTACATGCACGGTACAACGTACTCCGTGGACCCCCAGCTTTATCCCTCGTTCGGGCTCATCAGCTGTTCCTCCAACCCTTATCCCTCGTTCGGGCTCATCAGGCGGATCTCCAACCCTTATCCCTCGTTCGGGCTCATCAGGTTGTTTTAACATGCCATGTCTCAAAACAATGCACGTGTGAGCCTATTTAATCGATGTGACACCAAGTCTACTCGAAGCTCCAAACACGGCAACATGCAAGATGGGCATCCAGTGCGAGACAAACTCAAAGCACAATGCCAAAACAATATGAAATCCATGTGAAAACTAGTGCCTCTTGCACTCTTCCATACTCACGAAATCATGTAGGTGGCTCAAAACTTGCAAAATGTGGTTATCAAAACCAAAACATACTCATTTCTTTTGCAAATCATTTCAATGTTAGCCAACCTACCAATCATTTGCTAAAAAGCAATAAAACATGATTTTCAAAGCAATATGCTTTTGTTTTCATGCACATTTCTCAAACTCCCAACTTTTACCCTTCAATCACCCAACAACAACATTTCCTAATCTCATGCATTCTAGCAAAACATTTATGCGCCCAAATTGCGCACAATATCTCTAAGAGTCCACACAATTCCCTTACCTCGATTTACTTGGTGTGACTCCTTTTCTCTTAGCTCCTCACGCTCTTGGGTCAACTCGCCTCGGCGTATCCTCGGAAGCTGCGATTCATTCATTAAATCGATTGAGTTAACGTATTTAACCCATAATTGACCTCACTAGTCAACATTATTTACTTATGCATTTTACAAATGCCTTAACTTCACATTTTACCTCTTTTAGGTAAATCTCACAATTTATCCACTAACAACATCTTAAATTCATACCCATAACATTATTGTCACCTCTAGACATCCCATTTCTCATTAATCTCAATCAATTTCACTTTCTCACACTAAACCATTTCTAGGTCATAATCATACCAATGCATTTAGATAGTTTCTAACCGTCTATACTCATGCCAACAACTCCAAAATCACTAAATAAACAATGTACCATAGTTGGAGTGTTAGAATCTTACCCAATTTTGATTTCTCCTCTTGCTCCAAATGGCAATGCCCTTAAATCCTTCAATATCCACAATGGGAAAATGCTCTTCAACTATGTTGTTCTTCTCTTTGATAAGAACAACTTTGTCTCTAATGGTCTCTCTTCAAACCTCACTGAAAATGGCTGATTTTAGAGAGAGAATGTTAGGTTTTTGGGTTAAAAGTGAAAGGTTTGTGTTTTTCCCGAAATTTTCTGATTTCCAGCACTCCTTATATAGAAATAACTTGAGGAGATCGATCTGGTCCAAGAGGAGATCGATCTGGTCCCTTAAAATCCCTCTTTTTCACGGCATTTTTAAGCCTGAGATCGATCTGTCGAAGCATGAGATCGATCTGTGGAGGCATGAGATCGATCTGTCGAGGCATAAGATCGATCTGCTCCCAAACAGAGAGCTAAGGAGATCGATCTGGTCCATTGGAGATCGATCTGTTCTATTCTTTCGCCCAAATAAGAGCATTCTGGCTCTTCCAGATCGATCTCTCATCCCATGAGATCGATCTGCCCTTCAAAATTTCCAGATTTTCTGCAGTTCCTCTGCAACAACACTTACCAAACATCCTTAATTTGCTACCATGATCATTTCCTCATTCATTCATCTTTGAGACTTGAAAATGGCATCCATCCTCACTTCATACACATTAAAACTTGTGTAGGATCTTTGTGTGACCAATGGTATTTAATATAAACAAAAATGGAAGTGCACATCTTATGCAATTCTACTTCCATTTTATCAAACTATTCATAATCCACTCTACACACATTCTCCACATGTTTAAGTCCATTTCTACACATTCATACATAATGAAACTTGTATGTACGATTACCACTCTCATTACAAGTGTGTACATTACTTATGGACTTACATCACATATACTTCACTTATGAATTCATAGTACAACTCTATTTACACTTCTATGTACATATACACCATTACACATATACGGGGTCTCACATTCTCCCCCACTTAGAAAATTTGGTCCTCCAAATTGGAACCAATTATTCTGTGAACAACTCGGGATACCTCTCCCGCATCAAACTCTCCAATTCCCATGTGGCTTCTTCCACAGTGTGATGTTGCCAAAGTATCTTCACCAACGAAATTGTCTTTGTCCTCAGCACTTTCTCTTTTCTATCCAATACCCGAACTGGCTTCTCAACATAGGTCATACCCTCATTGAGCTCCAAAGGCTCATATCTTATCACATGTGCCGGGTCCGGGTGATACTTCCTCAACATGGATACGTGGAAGACGTTATGCACACTTGCCAACTCTGGTGGCAATGCCAACCTATACGCCTTGTCTCCCACCTTATCAAGTATCTCAAATGGCCCGATATATCGAGGGCTCAACTTTCCCTTCTTCCCAAATCTCATAATTCCCTTCGAAGGGGAAACTTTCAAAAACACTGACTCACCCACCTCAAACTCTAGTGGTCTCCGTCTCTTGTCAGCATAACTCTTTTGCCTGCTCTGAGCTGTCCGTAACCTCTCACATATCAATTGGACGTCCTCAGAGGCTTGTCTAACCAAGTCGGGAGCAAAGATCTGTCTGTCACCAACCTCTTCCCATCCAATAGGGGAACGGCATCTACGCCCATACAATGCCTCATATGGTGCCATCCCGATACTCGCATGAAAACTGTTATTATACGCGAACTCTACGAGTGGCAAATGGTCATCCCAGGAGCCTCCAAAATCCAATGCACACGCTCTCAACATGTCCTCCAGGGTCTGTATAGTCCTCTCTGACTGACCATCTATCTGAGGATGAAACGCGGTGCTAAAATTCAACTGGGTCCCCATCGCTTCCTGAAAATGTTCCCAAAAGTGGGAAGTGAAGCGGGCATCCCTATCAGAAACAACGCTCACTGGAATTCCATATAGCCTCACTATCTCGCGCACATATAGGTTCGCTAACTGGCTCAGAGTATCGGTAGCTCTCATAGCTAGAAAATGGGCTGATTTCGTCAACCGATCCACAATCACCCATATGGCATCATGACCTCTCCGGGTCCTCGGCAATCCCATCACAAAATCCATGGTGACATGCTCCCACTTCCATGTCGAAATCGGTAGAGGCTGCAATAACCCTGCAGGCTTCTGATGCTCTACCTTCACCTGCTGACAAACGAGACACTTAGCAACATATTCAGCAATGTGCTTTTTCATTCCCGACCACCAATAAACCTTTCGAAGGTTTTGATACATTTTGGTACCCCCTGGATGTATCGTATACTTCGATGAGTGAGCCTCTGTCAGGATCAACCTTCTGATCTCTGCGTCATCAGGAACACATATCCTACCTCTGAACCTCAACAATCCATCCGAACTCAACCCAAAGTCCGTCTCTATACCCCTCTGTATCTGCCCGACAATATCACCACACTGCTGATCAACTCGCTGAGCCTGTCGGATTCGATCTACCAGATCCGGTTCCAACTGCAGGCTAGCTATCATAAATCCACTATCAGCGTCAGGCGGGGTCATATCCAAACTGAGGTTCATGAACTGTTCCAACAGCTCGTGTTCCCTGATCATCATGAATGATACCATCCCGAGATGCTTCCTACTCAATGCATCAGCAGCCACATTTGCTTTACCCGGGTGGTATAGGATTTCACAATCATAATCCTTTAACAACTCGAGCCATCTCCTCTGTCTCATGTTCAACTCTTTCTGTGAGAACAGGTACTTAAGGCTCTTATGATCTGTATAAATCTGAAATCTCTCACCATAGAGGTAGTGGCGCCATATCTTCAGCGCAAACACCACCGCTGCCAACTCCAAGTCATGGGTCGGGTAGTTCCTCTCATGATCCTTTAACTGTCTTGATCCATAGGCTACTACCTTCCCATCCTGCATCAATACACAGCCCAGTCCTAGGCGTGAAGCATCTGCATACACCGAGAAACCTCCTGAGCTGGTAGGAATGGTGAGTATTGGAGCTATAGTTAATCTCCTTTTCAACTCCTCAAAACTTTCTTCGCACTTTTTGTCCCACACAAACTCTACATTTTTCCTCGTGAGACGTGTCAAAGGAGCAGCTAACCTCGAAAATCCCTCTACAAACCTTCGGTAATACCCAGCTAAACCCAGGAAACTTCTGATCTCTGTCACTGTTTGGGGTCTTTGCCACTGAACTACGGCCTCAATCTTAGATGGATCCACTGATACTCCATCCTTTGATACTATGTGACCCAGAAAAGAGATCTGTTCCAACCAAAAGTCGCACTTACTGAGTTTAGCGTACAACTTCTTCTCTCGAAGGGTTTGTAGCACTATCCTTAAATGCCTTTCATGCTCCTCTCTAGACCTTGAATACACCAGTATATCATCAATGAACACAATAACAAATCGATCCAAGTACTGGTGGAATACCTCATTCATCAAAGACATAAAAGCTGCGGGAGCATTCGTCAACCCGAATGGCATAACCATAAACTCATAATGTCCATACCGGGTGCGAAAAGCTGTCTTGGGTACATCTCCATCTCGTATCCTCAACTGATGGTACCCTGATCTCAGATCTATCTTGGAAAAGACTTGCGCTCCCTTAAGCTGATCTAACAAATCATCGATGCGTGGGAGGGGATACTTATTCTTGATGGTGGCCTTATTCAACAACCGGTAATCTATACACAGTCGGAGGCTTCCATCTTTCTTCCTTACAAACAGAACCGGTGCTCCCCAAGGTGAGACGCTCGGTCTGATGAACCCCTTCTCCAGCAACTCTTGTAATTGTTTCCTTAACTCCTCTAACTCAACTTGAGCCATTCTGTATGGTGGCTTGGACATCGGCTCTGTACCAGGTGCCAAATCTATACCAAACTCCATCTCCCTATCTGGAGGTAACTCTGGTAACTCATCCGGAAAGACATCTGGAAATTCCCTAACCACTGGTATGTCTTCCAATTCCGGATGTGCCTTATCCGTCTCAATCACAAAAGCGATGAATCCTTCACATTATTCTTTCCACCATTAGTATCATAAATCATCTCATCACATACATAAATGAAATCAAATTTATCTTTCATACATCATGTATCAAGATTATACTCATCACACTTATAAAAATCATGTTCTTTAATTTCATTTCACAAAATTAACTACAAGATTGTCTATCTTTGGAAACATCAAGGTTTTAGCATGACAATCTATAACAGCATGATTGGCAGCCAACCAATCCATTCCTAGGATAACATCAAAATCACTCATATTTAATAAAATTAAATCGGCTGCCATCTCTTTACCTCCTATCTTCATTTTACAATCCCTATATATATGCTCAGTCAACTGACTATCATTCATAGGGGTAGATATCAACAGCATCTTATCAAGCAGCGTGGGTTTTACATGCTTCAACAATTTACATGCAAAGGATGGCGAAGTAAAGGAATGCGTGGCACCAGGATCAAACAGTACATAAGCTTCTAAATCAAAGATTTGGATGGTACCTTTTACCACATCTGATGACTGATCTGCAGTATCCTGATCCAGTGCGTGCACTCGTCCTCTGCTTACACCCACTACTTGCTTCCCCTTTTCCTCAGCTGTAGCCCTCCTCCTCGGAGCAGCAGTACCAACTGGAGCTCTCTCTGGTTCCTTGCCCTTCTGTGGGGCTCTCTCTATCATCTCTGGGCAATCTCTGATTACGTGCCCTGGCTTCCCACATCTGAAGCATACAACCTGAGGTCCGTAACATGGTCGAGTACCATGGTACCTACCACACTTGCCACACTGGTCTGTAGTAGGCCGTGGTCCTCCAATCACGATTCCCTTAGCTGGAGCAATGGCCGGATACATAGGGGTATCAACTGTCCTCTCCCGGATCTCATCAATTCTCGGCCTCTTTCCAGAGAATCTCTTGCTTCCTTTATAGCTGAAGCCTCTTTCCATCATCGGTCTCTTCTTATCTCTGTCCCTCACCTTACCAACCTTCCCAAACTCTGAGGCGATTCTATCAACATCTTGTTCACATAATTGCGCCCTGCGCACTGCCTCTTCATAGGTCGGTATATCCAAGGGAACCAATTTAGACCTGATGGTTGGTCTCAATCCATCCACAAACTTCTGGATCTTCTCGACCTCATTACTCATCGTGTTGGGATCATATCTGCCCAGGGATATAAAAGCAGTCTCATACTCATCCACAGTCCTGCTCCCTTGGGTCAGTCCTAAAAATGCCATCTTCAGCTTCCGCTGGGCGGTATCCGGGACATACTGTCTCCGGAAGGCCTCTAGAAACACATCCCAGCTGATCTCAGTATGCCGGGCTCTCAAAATAGGCCTGGTGGATTTCCACCAGTGTTCTGCTGATCCCTTCAGCATAAAAGCGGCAAATGCTACCATCTCGGTAGTAGTGCACTCAAAGAACCCATATAATTTCTCGATCTCATTGATCCAATCCTCAGCCGCTACTGGGTCCTTTACTCCACTGAAAGACGGCGGCCCAAACTTCTGGAACTGCCGCAGTCTATCCAAATCACATCCATATCCCTAACCTCTACTGCCTGGCATAGCAACCGGCGTAGGCACATCCTGTGGGGGTGGGGTATCTGTCGTCTGAGGTCCTTGGGCTTGCCTTGCCCGTGCCTCGGGAGCTGCTGCCTGCTCGGCATCACCCTGTGTAGCGGGACTCTGTCTACCGCCAACTCCAGGTAAAGATTGAGTGACCAATTCCAAAATCATCTCAATGCTCCGCTCAATCCTCGCGAAGCGAGCCTCAGTACTCTCGGGCCTCTCCTCTGGACCCTGTGGAGCGTGCTCAACGTCGACCTCCACCTCAACATCCTCCTGAGCCTCGTGTGTTTTCGGCTCAACACGACCCCCAGGCCTACCTCTACGGCCTCGAGCCTGTGCTCTCATCCCTCTACCGCGACTGGTATTAGGCATACTTGCTCAGTTCCCTACATTCACAACCAATTACTTAGTCAACCCATCGACATACACTATTTGTATCTAAACAAGCACAGTAACTTGGGGATGTAATTTTTTTTCACTTATTAAGTATTTTAGACACGACACACGTCAGACCAACTCGAGCTCTGATACCAACTTCTGTCACGACCCTCAACTTACCAAAATACGTACAAATTTTTCGCATTTTCATGCATCAATCCTTAATCATCCTTCCTCGATCGTGAACAACCACGCGCTTAACAGTTGGGCTGTGTGTCGACGTCTAACCCACTCCACCATACCAATTCAATTGAAACATTATTTATGAGTAAACACTTGTGTAAATGTATATATATCAGAGTTGTTACATGTGTTTACATTGTTTTACATCCCCAGTAGTTACATACAAAATGCTACTGTGCTATGTCTAGTTTAGATACAAAATAATCCAAGTGTGTATACCTTTAGCGATGGGATGCAGCGGATTACCAAAAAGGGAATGCCTCCAGTCACGTCCAATCTATACTCAAATCTCTGTAGAGAGGGGAAAATAAGGGGGTGAGCAAACCACACGCTCAGTAAGGCAATCATGCGAACAGGTAGATACTGTACTATCTACGTGATCGTGATGCCATGCTCAAAAGCATTTTATTCATTGTTTATCTCAAAACATGAGTGTATGATTGTGTTAATGGTATGTAAAGCATTCATGCTATTAAAATTCAGTGCACATTTCAACTCAAAGCATGGTATAAATCATCATGCATAATTCACAATAAAAGCATGGCATTAAACATCATGCATTTTCACAATAAGGCATGGCATTAAACATCATGCATTCGTGCACTTTAAAAACCATTAACAAATCAATTCAACGTCAGGTCCCAGCCCATCCCTCGGGCTTTCCTGACCACAAACACTTCAAACATGGATTTATTCTCAAATAGCATTATACATGTGAGATAGGCAGTTTCAACAATAGGTAATAACCTCAAGGTCTATGTACATAACCTGTGATACCGGCTACACGGATCAGGTGTGCGGGATATCACCACCATCTGCTTCCACACGGGAGGTGGGTCAAATCCTACCCACCGGTCCATAGCAGATCTCGTCCGAAGACGGCACATCACATCACAACACGGTACAATGTACTCCATGCTACATGCACGGTACAACGTACTCCGTGGACCCCCAGCCTTATCCCTCGTTCGGGCTCATCAGCTGTTCCTCCAACCCTTATCCCTCGTTCGGGCTCATCAGGCGGATCTCCAACCCTTATCCCTCGTTCGGGCTCATCAGGTTGTTTTAACATGCCATGTCTCAAAACAATGCACGTGTGAGCCTATTTAATCGATGTGACACCAAGTCTACTCGAAGCTCCAAACACGGCAACATGCAAGATGGGCATCCAGTGCGAGACAAACTCAAAGCACAATGCCAAAACAATATGAAATCCATGTGAAAACTAGTGCCTCTTGCACTCTTCCATACTCACGAAATCATGTAGGTGGCTCAAAACTTGCAAAATGTGGTTATCAAAACCAAAACATACTCATTTCTTTTGCAAATCATTTCAATGTTAGCCAACCTACCAATCATTTGCTAAAAAGCAATAAAACATGATTTTCAAAGCAATATGCTTTTGTTTTCATGCACATTTCTCAAACTCCCAACTTTTACCCTTCAATCACCCAACAACAACATTTCCTAATCTCATGCATTCTAGCAAAACATTTATGCGCCCAAATTGCGCACAATATCTCTAAGAGTCCACACAATTCCCTTACCTCGATTTACTTGGTGTGACTCCTTTTCTCTTAGCTCCTCACGCTCTTGGGTCAACTCGCCTCGGCGTATCCTCGGAAGCTGCGATTCATTCATTAAATCGATTGAGTTAACGTATTTAACCCATAATTGACCTCACTAGTCAACATTATTTACTTATGCATTTTACAAATGCCTTAACTTCACATTTTACCTCTTTTAGGTAAATCTCACAATTTATCCACTAACAACATCTTAAATTCATACCCATAACATTATTGTCACCTCTAGACATCCCATTTCTCATTAATCTCAATCAATTTCACTTTCTCACACTAAACCATTTCTAGGTCATAATCATACCAATGCATTTAGATAGTTTCTAACCGTCTATACTCATGCCAACAACTCCAAAATCACTAAATAAACAATGTACCATAGTTGGAGTGTTAGAATCTTACCCAATTTTGATTTCTCCTCTTGCTCCAAATGGCAATGCCCTTAAATCCTTCAATATCCACAATGGGAAAATGCTCTTCAACTATGTTGTTCTTCTCTTTGATAAGAACAACTTTGTCTCTAATGGTCTCTCTTCAAACCTCACTGAAAATGGCTGATTTTAGAGAGAGAATGTTAGGTTTTTGGGTTAAAAGTGAAAGGTTTGTGTTTTTCCCGAAATTTTCTGATTTCCAGCACTCCTTATATAGAAATAACTTGAGGAGATCGATCTGGTCCAAGAGGAGATCGATCTGGTCCCTTAAAATCCCTCTTTTTCACGGCATTTTTAAGCCTGAGATCGATCTGTCGAAGCATGAGATCGATCTGTGGAGGCATGAGATCGATCTGTCGAGGCATAAGATCGATCTGCTCCCAAACAGAGAGCTAAGGAGATCGATCTGGTCCATTGGAGATCGATCTGTTCTATTCTTTCGCCCAAATAAGAGCATTCTGGCTCTTCCAGATCGATCTCTCATCCCATGAGATCGATCTGCCCTTCAAAATTTCCAGATTTTCTGCAGTTCCTCTGCAACAACACTTACCAAACATCCTTAATTTGCTACCATGATCATTTCCTCATTCATTCATCTTTGAGACTTGAAAATGGCATCCATCCTCACTTCATACACATTAAAACTTGTGTAGGATCTTTGTGTGACCAATGGTATTTAATATAAACAAAAATGGAAGTGCACATCTTATGCAATTCTACTTCCATTTTATCAAACTATTCATAATCCACTCTACACACATTCTCCACATGTTTAAGTCCATTTCTACACATTCATACATAATGAAACTTGTATGTACGATTACCACTCTCATTACAAGTGTGTACATTACTTATGGACTTACATCACATATACTTCACTTATGAATTCATAGTACAACTCTATTTACACTTCTATGTACATATACACCATTACACATATACGGGGTCTCACACCACGTGGCAAAACAGTGTTGCCCTAATCAGATTCTTATGCTGCGGCAATTGTATTAATTCCTCAAATCTGCTCTGCACTGTCCAGTTCTTCTATTGCTATAGTATAAGTCACGATCAGCATCCTGTAACTTCAGTTCTTCACGGAATCATCAGAACCAGCTCCAAAAGCTTTAACTTCTCCAAATTGTTCTGTTTCCTGCACAAGTGCACAAAACACATAAAATACCTAATATTGCAGAGAACAAATCAAATAACTAAGTAAAAAGGGTCCTAAACATATATAAAATTCAGTGCTAACAAATACCCCCAAACTTAGAAATTTGCTTGTCCTCAAGCAAAGACATACTAGACTCAAAACAAATAAAGATTCTCAACCATACTCAGCTCACATGCTTGTTATACTAAATGGGGATTTTCCTCAAGAATTCACAAGGTTCTCAACTTAAGACAAATTTCATATTTACATTGTTCAAGCCAACCAAAACAAACCAATCCCCCTTCACTCTTCACTTTCCACTTGTGTGTGTGTGTACAATCATTTACTCAAATTCATGCACTCAAGTGTTAATGCAAAACCTAAATAAGAATTACATACAAGACTTCATATGCTTGAATTAACTACTACTCTCCACTAATAGAGGCTCATGCATAACCAGGAATCAAAAGGACTTTTCAAGTGTTGTAACATAAGGCTCGGGTTTAGGTGGGATAAAGGATATAATATGAAGTTCAATCCACCTAAGGCACTATAATCACCTTAGGATTTAATTTGTTTGGAGCTCATGAATCACTACCCAACTTTATTCATTCTCGAGTTTGATTTCTCTCTCTTTTTTTTCTTTGAAATATAAATAGTTTCATACCCTTGAACTTAAGATTTTTCACTACTTGTAACTGCATATAACACTCAATTTACATCAAGACCCGAGGACAAACCCATGTTGTAATAATCAAGTTCACAAACAAACAATTTACAAACCACCCCTATTTTCTTTTGAGCTCATCCCCTAATCCAAAATTTTGATTAATAGCACTTCAAGTAAGGGACCAAAAGAAAAAGATAATCAAACAATTAGGCCATGACTTGTAATATGGTTAGATAACAATAAAATGGAAAAATTAGGCTCAAAGGGTTTTCCAAAGGATTAATATAATTGGGTAGGCTTGAAAGGCTCAATCTTAAAACAAAAATTGCCTAGATCATTTTCCTAATCATGCATGGTCTATCAATTTCGCCTCAAGTAATAACTAATCAAGTTCTAGAGTCTTTTTGGTTTTTCAGATCAACACCATAAGTACATAAACTGAATATGATTGGTGCATAAGTTTAAGTGAAAAGATTCAAGTGAAGCTTCTATCCACATACCAATACTCAAACAATAAAATCATCAATTTAAGCAAAAGTTGACCAGTTCTTGTAATATCCATCTTCGGCCCCAGTCTAGCAAACTAACCTTTAAAACTGAGTATAATTGTCACACAAACATATAAATTTGAAACAAATAACAACTGCTAAAAATACTGAAACAGGTACATAAAGCATAAGGCATAAAGCACAGCCAGCACAGCCATAACTCCCCCAAAACTTAGAACTTTCATTATCCTCAATGAAAAGATAGAAAAAAGTGTTAAAGAGGACTTCCCTGGGGTAGTTTAGCTGTCCTAATCCTCCTCTGAGCCAACCTCAGCATCAGCGTCCTTTGGTGCATCTTCTTCCATGTCATCATCATCATCAGTTGCATTTCCCTGCTATGGCATACACCATTGTGGTGGTAAGGGAAATTCCACCTCTCCTTAACGACCCCTCAGATTGAGGTATTGCACCAATGACCGATTGTAATTGGCAACATACGCAAAGAAAGTTCGATAATCTCGGTCATTGTTGTGCACCTCCATCCGCAACTCTTTAATCTCATTAAGCATAGTCTCAATGGAGCCTAAAGTGGTGGAAGGTGCAGCTGATGGGCCAACTGAAGTGCCAACAAAGGGTGGTGGTGGTGCAGCAGGAGTAGCAGCTTCTCTCTGAGTCGGAGGTACTCGAGGATTTTTTAAAGTGATTGCAGATTTCCTTCCCAATCTTGGTTCAAGCTCAGTCCAATATACTCTATATTTCTTACAGAGTCCATAAACCAAGGAAGGGTGAGGTAAACCCTTTTATTCTCTCTTCGTATGAACTCTTGCATGGACCGAAAAATAATGGCTCTAAAATCAACAATCTTTCTAGTCATAATGCAATAAAAGAGAGCAGCTCTGTCCACATCTACACTACTTTTATGGGTGGTAGGCATAATTCTAGAACAAATAAAATCATACCATTCATGAAGACCATATTGAAGTCGGTTGGAAGGGAATGCCATAGATTCAGCTTCTGGCCTCTTCTGCCAATAGGTGTATGGGACTGTTAGTTTGTTAATGACCCTGACCAACTCATCATAATCAGTGTGTAGGGTTGCGACATAGCTAGTATACTCATCTTGTACCCCTTGCGAAAGGTCCAGATATAGATTAATGGCATTGGCATTGTAGGGAATAAGAACACCCCTAACTTCTGAAGTCGAATGAGTGCTCTCCATGACATTGGCATAAAATTCTCAGACCACATCAAGGATGGCATCTTCAGGTTGCCCTGCTAATTTCAACAACCCGAAATCCCTCAGATACTCAGAGTACATATCCTAGCCACCAACATCAGGCCGAAAGCTCCTCTATATAATCATGTTTTTAACCATGATTTTCTTAAAATTTGCTGCTGCCTGGCTGTTTACAAACCGAGAGGGATCATACTCGGTTATGACTGGTTCTTCCCTCAGTAGAGTTACGGCTGAACTATCAGTAGCTTGACTCAAACTTTCCAGGTTTCGTCTGGCTCGGGCTTTAGGTGCCATTATCCACCAATGGATTCACAAATTAACAAGTACAATTTTCAGCTAAACCCAATAGGACGAGCACACAAAACAGACCCAAAAATCTCTTCACAACCAGAATTACTCTAACAAAGATTTATCAAACTGAGAAGGGCTTCAAAAATCCAAGTTGTAAAAGCCAAAAGGATAGTCGCTAGAGGATCGAAAACTATTAAAGAAAGAAGAAAAATACCCGAAACTAAAATCACGTAGGATTGAGTTGGACCACTTTACGTCTTTATCACAGAAACAATCCGACAAGAAAACACTTTCTTCCTTCCCCCAAAGGTTTCAGGACCACCAAGAGATCTAACCCACGGAAATTTGTTGGAGAAACTACCAAATCAGTAGAAAACAACAAGATCAGAAGAGAAAAATAATGGTAGTGGGGTTTGTCGGTGTACTTTCAAGAGAACAAAGGAAGATGCAATAACCAGAAAAAGAGAAAATCTTAGTGTGGGAAAGGTTCGGCCGCCTCTTTCTAATTAGTTTGGTAGGGTTATTTCCTTCCTTAGCCGAATAGTGAGTGGGGTTGAAAAGATAAGGGAATCCATCTTCCAATAAAGCATTGACATGTGTATTCCATTCACCCCATCTTTAAAAATTGTAAATATTTGTTTCCTTCTTTGACAGAATTTCTTCTCATGCTTTTTCTTACTCCTGACTTTCTTTCTCTTACCATTGCAGACATTATTCAAACCTCACGTCTTATATTGAAAGAAAAAAAAATTAGTCTTCCAGCTTAGTTACTATTCACGTATCTCTTCACTTCCTTTCTTGAAAAACCTTTTTTTTCTTCGTTTCATTTCTGATCGTCCATTCTGAAGCTACTAAAGCCCTTGCAAAGTTTTTCTTTTCCTTTCACCATTCACGCACCCATGCATGCTTTCTTGGAAAGCCATGATAATTAAACTTCCAAACAGTGCCCTTCATATGCATATGCCTGCAAAATAAAAACACAACTCGATCAAATGAAAAATAAAAATAAACACACTACTTGAATCAAATAAAAAGAAATTAAAAACTAAAAATCCTAAAAATATAAATTGGGTTGCCTCCCAAAAACGCTAAATTTTAAGCCGTCAGCCAGATTTCTTCGAGTTTCCTCAATTAGGTTCACCAAGGGGAATGCTTTCTAACTTATGCACCCCTTTCCATAATAGTGCTTTAAACGTTGCCCATTGACCTTGAACAACCTCCCATCTAATTTCTTCAACTCAATTGCTCCATATGGGAAAACTTGATGTATCACAAACGGTCCTGACCACCTTGACTTCAACTTGCCAGGAAATAATTTGAGCCGTGAATTATACAAGAGAACTTGTTGTCCAGGACTGAATTCTCGTCTCATTATATCTTGTCATGCCATCTCTTGGTCTTATCCTTATAAATCCTTACATTGTTATAGGACTTATTCCTCAGCTCATCAAGCTCATTTAATTAGAGTAACCGATTTGCTCCAGCCTTATTATAGTCAAAATTTAGCTTCTTAATGGCCCAGTAAGCTCGATGCTCAAGCTCTACAGGTAGATGACATGCCTTACCGAATACCAACCTATAAGGAGACATTCCAATTGGAGTCTTATAGGCTGTTCTGTATGCCCAAAGCACGTCATCTAACTTGTTAGCCCAATCTTTTCTATTCAGATTGACAGTCTTCTCCAATATCAACTTCACTTCTCGGTTTGAAATTTCAGCTTGACCATTTGTCTGCAGATGATAACCGAGAGCTACTTTTATGTTAAATTCCATACTTTGACATCAAACCATTGAAGATTTTGTTACAGAAATGAGTGCCTTCATCACTCAAGATAGCCCTTGGAGTACCTAACCTTATCAAAATATTCTTATGTAGAAACCGAATCACCACTTTTGCATCATTTGTTGGTGTTGCTATCGCCTCCACCCACTTAGAGATGTAATCAACAGCAAGGAGAATGTATAGCTTCCCAAAAGATGGAGGAAACGGTCCAATAAAATCGATACCCCTTACATAAAAGATTTCTACTTCTAGAATATTTGTCAAAGGTAATTCATGCCTTCTTGAAATGTTTCAAACTCTTTGACATCTGTTACATGTTTTTACAAACATGTAACTATCTTTAAACACACTAGGCTAATAAAAACCTAGTTGTAGCACCTTTGTTGTTGTACGTTCTGCACCAAAATGGCCTCCATATGCTGCAGCATGACAGTGGCGCAGAATTTCCTAAACTTCATCTTTCGGCACACATCTTCTTATAATCTGGTCTGGACACTTCTTAAACAGCAGAGGATCATCCCAAAAATACGAGTTGATATCATGGAAGAATTTCTTCCTCTGTTGATAAGTTAAATTACTTGGCATTAATCCTCCTACTAAGAAATTCACCATGTCTGCGAACCGAGGCAGATTTGCATCAATCTTCATTATTGTTTCATCTGGAAACTCCTCTTGAATAGGTTATTCTTGCTAAATTTCAGATTGCTCCAACCTAGATAAATGATCAGCTACAATATTTTCAAATCCCTTTTTATCCTTGATCTCAAAATCAAATTCTTATAAAAGCAAGATCGATCTAATAAGTCTGGGTTTGGCATCCTTCTTCGCAAATAGATACCAAATAGCTGCATGGTCTGTATAGACAATAACCTTGCCCCCAATTAAGTATGGTATGAACTTGTCAAATGCATGTACAACTGCAAGCATCTCCTTCTCCGTTGTTGTGTAATTTTTTTGAGCATCATCTAAAGTCCTGTTTGAGTAATAGATAACCCAAAAAATCTTGTCTCTTTTTTACCTAAGGATTTCTCCAATTGCAAAATCACTCGCGTCGCACATCAGTTCAAATTGTTCTATCCAATCAGGTGTGATCATAATAGGTGCAAAAATAAGCTCCTTCTTGATCTTTTCGAACACCTGCAAGCAAAAATCATCAAAGACAAAATCAGCATCTTTTTCCAATAAATTACATAAAGGTTTTGAGATTTTTGAAAACTCCTTGATAAATTTGCGATAGAATCCTGCATGGCCTAAAAAGCTCCTCACGGCTTTAACTGATTTTGGAGGGGGAAGCTTTTTAATAGCAGCGACTTTAGCTCTATCCACCTCAATGTCGTGAGCTGAAATTTTATTTCCAAGCACGATTCCTTCTTGCACCATAAAATGACACTTCTCCCAATTTAAGACGAGATTCGTCTCTTCACACCTCTGCAAAATAAGTGCCAAAATAGATAAACATTGGTAAAAAAAATCTTACTAAATACCGAGAAGTCATCCATGAAGACTTCCATTATCTATTCAACCATGTCAGTGAAGATCGACATCATGCATCTCTGGAAGGTTGCTGGGGCGTTACACAAACAGAAAGGCATCCTCCTATATGCGAAAGTTCTATATGGGCAAGTGAAGGTTGTTTTCTCTTGATCTTCTGGGGCTATCGCAATCTGGTTATAGCCCGAGTAGCCATCTAGAAAGCAACAATAATTATGCCCGGCTAGTCTGTCTAACATTTGGTCAATGAACGGAAGCGAGAAGTGGTCTTTCCTAGTAGCTTTATTCAGCTTCCTATAATCGATGCAGACTCTCCAACCTGTTACCATTCTGGTGGATATGATTTCATCGTTGGTGTCATGAACTACTGTCATTCCACCATTTTAGGCACAACCTGTACAGGACTCTCCCAAGAACTATTAGATATAGCATATATAATACCAGCATTTAATAATTTTAAAATCTCAGCTCTAACAACTTCTTTCATTGATGGATTTAGTCTTCTTTGTGGTTCAATAGAGGGTTTATGATTTTCCTCTAATCGAATTTTATGCATTACAACGGAGGGACTAATTCCTTTGATGTCGGCAATGGACCATCCAATTACCGATTTGTGCTCTCTTAAAATTCTAAGCAACTTGTCTTCCTCTGTAGCAAATAAAGATAATGAAATAATCACAGGAAAAATACTGTCATCACCTAAGAAAGCATACCTCAAATGGCTTGGTAAATTCTTTCAATTCAGTTTTGCCTTCTTTTTTCTCACTTACCTACGACTTATCAATCTTTTCCTTAATTGTTGTAGTTGCACTTTTGAATGGGTTAGCTTCCAAAGTAGCAACACAACTTTTAATTTCATTAGTTAATAATTCATCATCTAAATTAGAAATTGAATTTACTAGACACTGAGCCATAGGATCAGTTGGTGCTTCCTTTGTTTCAACTTCCCGTATATAACTCTGCACCACTTCAATCAACTTATAGGTTTCTGGCTCATTAGTGAATTTCATCACTTTATAGATGTTGAACATAACTGATTCATCATTCATCCTCAAGGTTAATTGCCCTCTCTGAACATCTATTAGTGCTCTCCCAGTGGCAAGGAATGGTCTCCCAAGTATAAGCAAAATTTCTCTATCCTCTTCATAATCTAAGACTACAAAATCGACAGGAAAAATTAGCATATTAACATTAACAAGTACATCTTCTACTATACCTCTGGGATAAGTAATCGATTTATCCGCTAGTTGCAGTGTTATGGTGGTTGGCTTCACATCTCTAAGACCTAGGCTCCTGAAAATAGATAAAGGCATTAAATTTATGCTATCACCTAAATCACACAATGCCTTACCCACTTTCGATCCTCCAATCTGGCATGTAATAGTAAAGCTTCCTGGGTCTTTCAATTTTTACGGTAACTTCTGCTGCAAAATTACACTACATTCCTCTGTCAAGTTCACAGTTTCATAATCCTCAAGTCTCCATTTCTTTGACAACACCTCTTTCGTGAATTTTGCATAATGTGGTATCTGTTGCAAGGCATCAACAAACGGAATGTTAATATGTAATTTCTTAAATATATCTAGAAATTTCTTAAACTCAGATTCAATCTTCCTTTTATAAAAGCTTTAGGATAAGGAATAGATGGTTTCAACAAAGGAGGATTATCAGGAAAAAGTTTACTAAAAGGTTTAGAATCAACTCCCTGTTTAACCGTTTCTGATTGTGCATATTTTGACATAACAGATTCGGCTTGCTTCTTCTGCACCTCAGAGACTGGCCCAGTTTCTTCTTTCTCTGCTACCTTTGGTGGCTCATAGGTGTTCCCACTTCTCAAAGATATAGCATTGCAGTGTTCTTTTAAATTTAGCATAGTATCACTAGGGAACTTACCTCGTTCATTCAAAGAACTAACAACTGCAGCTAACTATCCCAAAGTAGTCTCAACAGACTTCATCTGCACACCTAGACTAGTATTCATCTCTGACATTTTAGCTTCCACATTGTCTAACTGCGCATAAGTTTTGCTAAATCGTGTTCTAGTTTCAACTATGAACTCCTCAAATTCATTCCTTCTAACTCCACCATAACCTTGGGAATTCCCTTGGTTATTGAATCATGTATTGCTGTTACTTGCTGCTGGTGGGTTTAGAACATTCTTAGAATTACCATAAGATAGATTCTCATGGTTTCTGAATCCTGGCTGGTAATAGTTTGGAGCCCGATTTGCTTGAAAACCAAAGTTACAATTATTAACATAATTCACCTGCTCCAAATTTATCCTCATCACGTTAGGATTTGCGTTGTCAAGATGAATAATAGCTTGCGGCCCTTGTATACCCATTGAAAAAATTTATTTTGAAATCTGCTCAAGTCTTGCCAGAATGGTTGTCTGCGTATCTAACTCATGCATACCTACTAATCTTCTGACATTAGCTCTTTCACCTAGCCATTGGTTGCTATTTATAGCCATCTCCTCAATTAACTGTATAGCTTGATCAGGTGTCTTAGACCATAGTGAACCTCTTGCTGAGGCTTCCACAGTAGCTCGTGTTTGCGGAGTCATGCCTCTATAGAAAACATGTATCTGGTTTCCTTCATCATATCCATGCTGAGGGCATCTATGCAATAACTCTTTAAATCTCTCCCATGCCTCATGTAATGGCTCTTGGTCTAATTGTGTGAACTAGGCAATCTCTAATCTTATCTGCATAGTCTTTCCTGGTGGGAAATACTTTGCCAGGAATTTTTGTGCCATCACTGCCCATGTTGGAATGCTTCCTGCTAGTAGATTTTGATACCAACTCAATTCTTTATCCCAAAGAGAGAAAGGAAATAACCTTAGCTGAATAGCATCGTCAGAGGCTCCATTAATCTTAATGGTGCTGCAAATCTACAGAAAACTTGTCAAATGTGTATTTGGATCCTCCAAGGCTAAACCTCCAAGTTTGTTTTGCATAACCATGTTGATCAATACCAGCTTCAATTCAAAGTTGTTACAGTTCACAAGAATCTCTCTTATAGCAGCAAAATTCTGATTCACAACTGGGGTGAAATAATCGTGTTTAGCTCGCTGTTGCTGATTATCATCTGCCATGATTAAATTTCGATCTTTCTTTTCAAATCTATTCTGTTGAATTTGTCTGATGGTTCTGCCTAGCTCTAGATCTAACTCTTCTTTTATACCTGTATTTCCTTTTCTGCGAGTTTTTACCATTCACCTAAAAAAATCGTAGATAATAAATTAAAACAAAATAGAAATAAAAATCTAAATTAAAGTAAAGGCTATTGGGGAACAACGTCAACGAGAAACTAGACAATAGTTCCCTGGCAACGGCGTCGGATAACTTGTTGTCCTTAATGGAACACTACTGCAAGTGCACAGGTCATTTTTTGAGTATAGAGTAAATATGAGTATCGTCCCACAGGGACCTGTGTCTACTGCTAATCACTGTAATCAACAACCTTGATCTTTATTTCGAAAATTAATTAATGTTGCTTAAAATCCTATTTATTATTCTAACTATTAACTACAGAACAAATTAATTGAAACAAATCAGAATAATTACTAATGAAAATATCAATAGCAAAATATTCCTAGAAACCGATTTCACCTAACTAGGGTTCATACAATTCCTTTGATCAATTGTTCTTTTGATTTCAAATTGTTTATAGCCGAAACTATTTCCTGTTTATCTCTCCCGAGTTTTAAACAGTCATACCCAATTTACCTAATCCTAACCTCCCGATTCAGAATTAAATAATAGAGTTCATTAAGCAATAATAATCTGTTTCTCTATGGCTCATAAGAATTGTCAACCTCCCGATTCAACAATGTCCTACGTTAATCTACCCTTGTGCATATAAATAATCCCCTCTCCCGAGTGTCGGATTCTTATACTAATTCATCTAATTGGTGGCCAATCAACTAGAGCATTAAGAAAAAGTAGATTAAATAAACATAATTGAAATCATCCAAACAACGTCATAAAGTAATTGCAATATGCCCAAAGTTGGTTACATCGTTTCTAGGAAAAAGGAGTTTAGTTCCTAGACATCATAATAAACATCCAAGAATTCCAATTTAACATCCCAAGAACAAAATTGGTGGAAAAAGATGTAAAAGATGGAGTTTCAATGAAGCTAAATTAGCCTTGAAGTCTTCTGCCGCAGCCGCTTTTGTAATTCTGATAAAAAGACTATTTATAAGGTTTCCAAGTACTAAAACGTGGAAGGCCACGTGACAAAACAGTGTTGCCCTAATTAGACTACTATGTTGCAGCAATGGTATTAATTCCTCAAATCTGCTCTGCACTGTCCAGTTTCTTCTATTACTGCAGCATAAGTCACGATCAGCACCCTGTAACTTCAATTCTTCATGGAATCATCAGAACCAGCTTCAAAAGCTTTAACTTCTCCAAATTGTTCTGTTTCCTACACAAGTGCACAAAACACATAAAACATACCTAATATTGCAGAGAACAAATCAATAACTAAGTAAAAAGGGTCCTAAACATATATAAAATTCAGTGCTAACACATATATTACAAAGTTATTCATACTTGGGATCTAACAATCTCCCTCACTTAGAAAATTTGGTCCTCCAAATTGGAACCAATTCAGTCCATGAACAACTCAGGATACTTCTCTCGTATCAAACTCTTCAATTCCCATGTAGCTTCTTCTATAGTATGGTGCTGCCAAAGGACTTTCACTAAAGGGATCGTCTTCGATTTCAACACCATCTCCTTCTGATCCAATATTTGAATCAGCTTCTCAACATATGTCATATTCTCATTGAGCTCCAATGGCTCATATCTTATCACATGTGCTGGATCTGGGTGGTACTTCAGTAATATAGAGATGTGGAAGACGTTATGAACACCTGCTAGCTCAGGTGGTAATGCTAGCTTGTAGGTCTTATCTCCCACTCTATCCAATATCTCAAAGGGTCTAATGTAACGAGGACTTAACTTTCCTTTCTTTTCGAACCTCATTATACCCTTGGAAGGAGAAACTCACAAAAACACTGATTCACCCACTGTAAACTCCAATGGTCTTTGTCTCCTGTCTGCATAATTTTTTTGTCTACTCTGAGCTGTCAGTAGCCTCTCACAAATCAATTGGACATCCTCAGAGGCTTGTCTCACTAAGTCGGGAGCAAATATCAGTCGGTCACCAACCTCTTCCCATCCAATAGGGGAACGGCATTTGCGGCCATACGAAGCCTCATATGGTGCCATCCCGATACTCGAATGATAACTGTTATTATAGGTGAACTCTACGAGTGGAAAATGGTCATCCCAGGAGCCTCCAAAATCCAATACACATGCTCTCAACATATCCTCTAGGGTCTGTATAGTCCTCTCTGACTGACCATTTGTCTTAGGATGGAACGCTGTGCTAAAACTCAGTTGGGTCCACATCGCTTCCTGAAAATGTTTCCAAAAGTGGGAAGTGAAGCGGGCATCCCTATCAGAAACAATGCTCATTGAAACACCAGGCAATCTCACTATCTCATGCACATATAGTTTTGCCAGTGTACTCAGAGTATCAGTAACTCTCATAGCTAGGAAGTGTGTCGGCTTCGTTAATCTGTCCATTATTACCCAAATCACATCGTGATTCCTATGTGTCCTAGGTAAACCCATCACGAAGTCCATAGTGACATGCTCCTATTTCCAAGTCGGTATAGGTAGAGGGTGTAATAGCCCTATAGGCTTCTGATGCTCTACCTTCACCTGCTGACAGACGAGACACTTTGCCACAAATTTAGCTACATCTTTTTTCATCCTTGACCACCAATACAGTCTCCAGTGATTCTGATACATCTTGTTACTTCCTAGATGGAGTACATACTTCGTCGAGTGAGCTTCTGTCAAGATCAACCTCCTGATCTCTGGATCATCAAGAACATATATCCTACCCCTGAACCTCAAAAGTCTATCTGAACTTAACTCAAAATCAGTCTTTGTACCCCTCTGTATCTGCCCGACAATATCATTGCACTGCTGATCAATCTGTCGAGCTTGTCGGATACAATCTACCAGATTCGATTCCAACTGCATGCTAGCTATGATAAAGCCACTATCAGTATCAAGCGGGGTCACATCCAAACTAAGGCTCGTGAACTATTCCAATAGCTCGTGTTCCCTGATCATCTGTATGATACCAACCTGAGATGCTTTCTACTCAATGCATTAGCTACTACATTTGCTTTACCTAGGTGGTACAAGATCTCACAATCATGGTCCTTTAGAAGCTCAAGCCATCTTCTCTGCCTCATGTTCAACTCTTTCTGTGAGAACAGATACTTAAGGCTCTTGTGGTCTATAAATACTTAGAATTTCTCACCACAAAGATAATGGTGACATATTTTCAAAGCAAATACTACAGTCGCCAGTTCTAGATCATGGGTCAGGTAGTTCCTCTCATGATCCTTTAACTGTCTCAATCCATAAATGACTACCTTCCCATACTGCATCAGCACATAGCCCAGTCCTTGGCATGAAGCATCTGTATATACAGAAAAACCTCTTGAGCTAGTAGGAATGGTGAGAATCGGAGCTGTAGTCAATCTCCCCTTTAACTCCTAAAAACTTTCCTCACATTTATCGTCCCACATAAATTCAACATTTTTTCTCGTGAGACGTGTTAATGAAGCTGCCAATCTCGAGAATCCCTCCACAAACCGTCGATAATATCCAGCTAAACCCAAGGAACTTCTGATCTCCGTGAATGTCTAGGGTCTCTGTCACTGAACCACTTGCTTAATCTTGGATGGGTCCACTGACACACAATCCTTCGATACAATATGTCCTAGAAAAGAGATCTGCCCTAGCAAAAAATAACACTTACTGAGTTTAGCGTATAACTTCTTCTCTTGGAGGGTCTTTAGCACTATCCTTAGGTGTTATTCATGATCCTCTCTAGATCCTGAATACACCAAAATATCATCGATAAATATGATAACGAATAGATCGAAATACTGGTGAAACACCTCATTCATCAATGACATAAAAGTTGTGGGAGCATTCATCAAACCGAATGGCATAACTATAAACTCAAAGTGACCATACCCATTGTGGAAAGCTGTCTTGGGTACGTCTACATCTCGAATTCTCAATTGATGGTACCCAGATCTCAGATCTATCTTAGAAAAGACCTGCGCTCCCCGAAGCTGATCCAACAAGTCATTGATGCGTGGAAGGGGATACTTATTCTTGATGGTCGCCTTATTCAACAACATGTAGTCAATGCACAGTCGGAGGCTTCCATACTTCTTCTTTACAAACAGTATCGATGCTCCCGAAGGTGATACACTCGGTCTGATGAACTCCTTATCCAACAACTCTTGTAACTACTTCTTCAGTTCCTCCAATTCAATCGGAGCCATTTTGTACGGTAGCTTGGATATCGACTATGTACCAAGTTCCAAATCTATACAAAATTCCATCTCTTTATCTAGTGGTAACCTTGTTAATTCATCCGAAAAGACATCTGGTAATTCCCTGACCACTGGGATGTCTCGCAATTCTGGGCATGCCTTATTTGCCTTAACCACGTACGTAATATAACATTTCAAAATATCAATCATCAAATCAAAACAGAAATTCATATATTTCACTCGTAGCTATAACTGCTTTCATTACTTTTCAAGGGGATTTTACATTACATTTCTCGGGGAAACTTACAGTAACGTCATCTACCAGTTGAAATGTTACCATCTTGGAAAAACAATCCACTACAGCACGGTTTGTGACCAACCAATCCATTCTTAGGATTACATCAAAGTCTCTCATATACATTAAAAAGAGGTAGGCTGTCATTTCCTTTTCCCCTACTTTCAACATAAAATCTCTGAATACATACTCCACTAGCTGACTATTTTACATGGGAGTGCTTATCAGCATCCTCCTACTCAACGGGGCAAGCTTCACATACTTAAACAATTTATATGCAAATGCAGGTGATACAAATAAATGTGTGGCACCAGGATCTATCAAAACATAAGATTCAAGATCAAAGATTAAGATGGTACCTTTCACCACATCTGATAACTGATCTACAATATCCTGGTCTAAGCCGTGTACTCGTGATCTGGTGATTGGTTTGGGTTGCACTGAACAGAGGAGAAGGACGCATAACTAGCAGCTGCAGTTGCCAGGAAACAGGCCATGGCCAGTTGATGGCTAAGTGCAAAGCCAGTCGTTCCTGCTGAAGCTCGATGTGGTGACTAGTTTTTGGCGCCGTTGCCAGGAAAGTTTTAATTAGTCATTAATTAATATCGGTGAAATTATGCTTAGGTGTAATTCTAGCTTGTAAATATTTAGGTTGTAAATATTTAATCTAGATTAGTTAATTGAAAAAAATAAAAAAATTCAAAAAATTTAAAAATTTAAAAATTCAAAAAAAATGTCTAAGGACATTCTGATGTTTGCATGCGTAGAGCCAAGAGTTTTGATTGCTTTCCTCTGGATCCTGAAATTGAACGTACTCTTAGAAAAATTTGAAAGGACTCTAGGAAATTTATAGCTCCGCTGCAAAACACAATGACAGAAAATAGGGAAATTAGAACCGTTGGAGATTATGCAATGCCGACGATTAGAGGATATTATTCCTGCATTAGGCCACCAGCTGTCCCTACAAATAACTTTGAAATTAAGCCCGCAATCCTCCAGATGATTCAGACTTCTTTACAGTTCAGTGGGCTTCCACACGATGACCAACATGCTCACCTTGGGTAATTCCTGGACTTGTGCAAGACGTTCAAACATAATGGATTATTTGATGATGTGCTTAGGCTTAGATTATTCCCCTTCTCACTTAGGGATAGGGCGAGACACTGGTTGACCTCTCTGCCTCCAGGATCCATTTCTACATGGGATGAGTTAGCCCATCAATTTCTTTCTAAGTTTTTCCCTCCCTCTAAAATAGCCCAACTCCGTAGTAATATATCTTCCTTTGCCCTGTACGACTCTAAATCTCTTTATGAAGCATGGGAACAATATAAGGAGCTTCTTAGGAAGTGCCCTCACCATGGCCTACCTTTGTGGTTGCAAGTCCAAACCTTCTACAACGGACTTACAAGCCAAAATAGGACCATTGTTGATGCTTCTGCAGGTGGAGCCCTGATGTGCAAAACAGAGGAGGAAGCTTACGAGTTGTTAGAAAAGATGGCAGCTAACAACTATCTATGGTCTTCGGAGAGGCAAATGCCAAAGAAGCCAGTGGGTATTTATGAGCTCGACACACTGTCTACCTTGACCTCTCAAATTGCTAATCTTACAAAAAAGGTAGAGTCGCTCAGTACCCAACATAATCCTCCCACCAGTCTTAATCTGATTTATTCTGTCCAAAGTCCTTTTCTTTCCTGCGAGCTGTGTAGTGGTACCCACTCTGTAGATAGGTGTCCGCTCAACTTAGAATCGATTAAGTATGTTGCCCCTTCTCAAACGCAACAGAACAACCCTTTTTCAAACACCTATAATCCATGGTGGAGGAACCATCCTAACTTCTCCTGGAGCCAAAACCAAGCGTAAACTTCTAGATCTAGACCTGTATGACTCCCTGGTTTTCAAGCTCCATCGGTTTAGGCACCACCACAGCCACAATTTCCATACCATCCACCACATCATCCATCCCCACCTTAATTTCAATATCATCCATCAGCACCACCACCACCACTACAACCTGTGCAGCCCCAACATTACCATGCACCAGCAGCTGAGAAGAAGCCCTCGCTTGAGGAAATGTTCATGACTATCCTGTAAAATCAAGCTGCTTCAATTAAGAACTTAGAAGTTCAAGTTGGACAAATAGTTAGTGCTCTTAGCCTACGTCCTCAAGGAACCCTTCCTAGTAATACTGAAGTTAATCCTGTTAAGCAAAGAGAGGGTAAGGAACATGTTAGATCAATCACCTTTAGGAGTGGCAGAGAGCTAGATGAGCCACAAGTTAAGTCTGGACCTGAACAACTCATAGTTGATAAACACATAAGTTCTAACAAAGCAGCTCAGACGGAGCAGGAATATCAGGATCGGGCTGCAAAGGAAACAAAGCTAGACGTTTCTTCATCTATACCTTCTTCTTCTTCATTGCCTTCCTCGTCCTTTGATTCTACATAGGTTCCCACTACATTGCCTCTAGTTAAACCACCAGTACCTTTCCTCAGAGGTTCCAAAATCAAAAACTGGAACAACAATTTGCTAAATTTCTTAAGGTTTTTAAGAAGTTTCACATCAACATTCCTTTTGCAGATGCCTTAGAGCAAATGCCAAGTTATGTGAAGTTTTTAAAGGATATCCTCTCGAGGAAGAGAAGATTAGAGGATTATGAGATGGTAGCCTTAACTGGGGAATGTAGTGCAATTATCTAGAGGAAATTACCTCCCAAGCTCAAGGATCCCGGGAGTTTTACCATACCCTACACTATTGGAAATCTATTCTTTGGTAGAGCCCTGTGTGATTTAGGAGCTAGTATCAATCTAATACCTTTGTCTATCTATCAAAAGTTAGGAATAGGGGATGTTAAGCCCACTACAGTGACCCTTCAGCTAGCAGATCGATCCATTAAATATCCAAAGGGGGTCATTGAGGATGTCTTAGTAAAGGTGGATAAGTTTATTTTCCCTACAAATTTTATTGTACTAGATATGGAGGAAGACAGGGAAGTCCCCATTATTTTAGGCAGACCTTTCCTAGCTACTGGTAGGATGATAATTGATGTGCAAAAGGGGGAGTTAACAATGAGTCCAAGATCAGGAAGTAAAGTTTAATGTTTTCAAACCTTTGAAGCTCCCTGATGACTCTCAAGAGTGTTTTAAGATGGAGATTAATGAGGATATAAGGCTTAAGAACATGAAATCTGAAAGAAGGAGGGAAGTAGATAGAGCTCAGGAGGATTTAACTGTTAACATTTTGTCACCACTATGGCTGATCCTCCTACTCTTCGCCCTGCTGCTGAGTGTTGTGTTCTTTAGCTGTATTTGAAGTGGCTATATTCTTCTTTTCACTTTGTATATAGTTCTTTTTCTTTTTCTTTTCTGTTGTTTCTTTCTTTGTTTATTTTGCAAGTTTATTTTCTAAGTTTTACGCTTTCAATAAAAGCTTCAGTTGTTCATCAACATCAGATAGGGGAGTACTATGTTTTTGAGCTTAATTGTTTATATTATCTGCACACTGAGGACACTGTGCACTTTAAGTTTGGGGGAGGGGATATTACTTGAGCATTTTTCAAAAATTTGGGCAAAATTGAAAAAACATTTTCAATTTTTTTTTTAAAAATCTGAGCTTAAACTGTTTGATTTTGGGATGATTTAGTACTTATCATGTAGTTTTCCCATATTCCAATGATATGACCCCATGATTAAGTCTGATTTTGATTGACTAAGAAACATAATTATAGGAAAAGCATGAAGTTGAATTCTTGAGTTTTTTGTATTCTGATTATGATTTCCTCATCTTATGCACATGTCAGTCATGAATCTATATATTTATTTAGAGAAAGCTTATGTGGACATAGGATTGCATTTGTTCAGTTGATTTTGTTTATCATATTCTAGAATTTGTTTGATTTGATCTCGAGGTGAAATATTAGATCACATTTAATTTGGGAGATGATTTAGGACATTTTTGAATCGTTTGAGCCTTTCGAGTCATCCTTGTACATACTTTATCCCTAGTCACCCATCTGGGCCAAATAAGCCTTTCTCTGTAAATACACCTGCTTATAATTTCCTTAGCTTAAAATATTCTTTTCCTATCCCTTACCCCGAAAGAATGGAAAGTCATTGGATATATTGTGAGCTTTGTACATTTGGGTATTTGGTGATAGTGAAAATTAAAAAAAAAAAGAAAAAGAAAAAGAAAAAGAAAAATAAGAAAGATGAAAAATACAAAAATAGAATAAAATGTCTAGCAAAATAAATAAGTTTGGGGGAAAATAAATTGAGCTCTTACATTAAGATCATGAAAGTAATGCATGTTAAGGGGTAATTAAACCTAAATCAACTTTATCATACCTTAGCCCTAGCCTTACATTACAAGCTTAATGAAGTCCTATTGATCTTTAGTTAAGTGTGACTACATTAACGGAGAGAGAAGTGAAAAGCAAACTTATGGGAATGATCACATGTCATTGACTTTGCATTCACTGTGTTTGCATAATCTAATCCGGATAATGTACTGTGAAGTGACTTTGACATTTTTCACACACTCACGAGGAGTTTAATTTGGGTTAGGACTTATGATTGAATAATTTTGAATGTTGGACTTGTAATTGTGAATCTTTAATATCATAATCTGTATTTTTTCTTTGAGGATAATATTAGGAAAATTATTGTGTTTAGTACTTGTCATTCCTACAATTATTTTGTTTTGCTTGAGAACAAGCGAAAGCTCAAGTTTAGGGGTGTCATAATTCTATATTTTTAGAATTATTTGTGCTTAATTTCCTAATTAATTATTTAAATCCCCAATTTATTTTGTTAATTATGCCCTTTATTTAATTAAAATTCTCATGTTTGCAGATAAATTAAATTCGGATGAATTTTGAATATTTCGGTAGAAAATGGACCGAAATTGAGCTAAAATCGAGATTGGACCACGCGGACAACATGAACCTAGCACATCCAATTGGACAAAAATACAAATGACATGGAAATATTATTTTTCAAGGAGCCAATGGTGTGAAGACAAGTGGCCAAACAATGCCAACTCATCTAGGATGGAAAAATTACAATTGTACCCCTAAGTGTGTGTATAAATAGAAAAAGATGGCAATTGAAAAGGGGGTAGCATAGGTTAGAATAGAAGTAATTTAGGAGTAGGGGGCAGCTTTAGTTTTTTTTAGGTTAAACATTTATTTTAGGTTTTATTTTTCAGAAGTTTTCTTTTGAATTTTTTTGGCTAGTGACAGCAGCCACGATTCATCATATTTCTTCTAGGATTTGTTCAGTTTCTATTCCATTGTTATTTTACTGTTTAAGTTTTAATTTAAAGTTATTATTTTTATTTTGTTTCACTCGGTTTCCTTCTTAGTTTTGGTTTCTTTTATTTTTTTTAACATTCTTCACCATAGATCGGGTTTGAGCTCTCGGTTATATTGTGTCTTAGTGAAAATTTCAGCACCTTCTTCTTAGTTTCTACTTGTTTGGAGATGTTTACATTCAGAACTGAGATAGGATGTTCAACAGCTAATCCGAGAGCAACAAAGAAGCCACAATCGAGAGCCACAAATTCAGCCTCTATTGTGCTCTGTTTTCATTTTCTACTTACTATTCACCTAAGATTTTCTGTATTTGGTTGTTTATTGGTTCATTGCTTCATGCTGTGATGCTCGGGTGATTGAAGAATGTATGCTGGATGGTGGTACACTAGTCTAGACCTGGCAATGACAGTAGCAATAACTCTACCCTCTGTTGGGCTCTGTTTGAAACTCACTTGACTGTTCATTTTAGTTCTTCATTTATTATCGTGCTATTCCATTTGCTGTTGAATGCTTTGGTCTTTTTCTAGTCTTCATTTGCTGCATAGTTGCTGAAGGTGTAGACGTGGATGGCAGTAGCTGGTGATAGGTTTGGGTTGCACTGAACAGAGGAGAAGGACACATAACTAGCTGCTATAGTTACCGGGAAACAGGCCATGGCCAGTTGATGGCTACGTGCAAAGCCAGTCGTTCTTGCTGAAGCTTGATGTGGTGACTGATTAGCTGTAGGACATTACAGCAGAGGCAGTTGCAGCACCTGGGTGCAGGTAACGGAAGCAGTGCAATGCAGCAGAAAAGCATACGGGAGCAAAAGCAAACAGACGGTATTACACGTCCTACTGGAAGCTGAATAATGATATTGAGGAGCAACAACAGCTGGTGCCGAGGACAACAGCTGGTGCAAGGACCGACAGCAGCAGCACAGCACCTACAGATGGCAAACCGAGAGCAGGATAAAATCCTGCTGAAGAAGAATATGAATAGTGACATGTTCGGGACCACTTTTTGCAATCTGGACAAGGCTGCGTTTGGCAGCATCAAATTATCTCATTTAAATTTCATGTTTTTATGTTAATAGTTTAATGTTTTAATTGTTAGTTTAGGTATAGTTTTAAATCAAATTGTAGGCTAGTTTCTTTGTTTGGTACTTTAATTGTTAGTTTTAATTTTGATAATTGTTGATTTTTTTTATATAATATGATTTAGGACTTAGTGTTAATGTAGAATTTATATGTTGTATTTAGGATTAATTTAGACTAAATGTTTTTCATGCATTTTTAATTTAGTCTTTATTTTCATTAGATTTTAGTTTAATTTAATTTGTAATTTTTATTAGTTTAATTACATTCACATTTTATTTTAGGATTGTTTAATTTTAGTTTAATTTTTTTTTCATATTTACATTTTATTTTAATTGCGTTAATTAATTGTTTTAATTTTCTTCTGTAGGTAAGGCCAACTGATAGGCAATGTCTCTCACTCTCTCCAAAATCTCAAACGGTCCTATATATCGAGGACTCAATTTCCATTTCTTCCCGAAGTGCATGATACCCTTACTTGGAGATATCTTAAGGAACACCAAATCTCCAACTCCAAACTTAAGCGACCGTCTACGTACATTTGCATAACTTTTCTGTAGACTCCGAGCAGCCCGTAATCTATCACAAATTATTTTCACATTCTGAACTGCCTGTTTAACTAGTTCGAGAGCAATTACTTTCCTATCACCCATTTCTTCCCACTCTATAGGGGATCTACACCTCATACCTTACAGAGCCTTGTAAGGTGCCATACTAATACTCGCATGATAGCTATTGTTGTACACAAACTCAGCAAGGGGCAGGTGATCATCCCATGATCCCTTAAAATCCATCGTACACGCCCTCAACATGTCCTCCAAGGTCTGTATTGTCCGCTCGGACTGACCATCAGTCTGAGGATGATAGGCGGTACTGAAATTCAATCGAGATCTCATGACCTCCTGAAAATGAGTTCAAAACCTGGAGGTGAATCGGGAATCTCTATCAGAGGTAACACTCACTGAAGCCCTATGTAGTCTAGCTATCTCTCTAACATATAGCTCGGCTAATGTACTCAATATATCTATGCTCTTGATGGCAAGGAAGTGGGCACTCTTCGTTAATCTATCAACTATCACCCATATTACGTCATGACCTCGTCGTGTCCTCGGTAATCCCATGATAAAGTCCATGGTGATATGCTCATATTTCCATGTAGGCACAGACAAAGGCTTAAGCAACCCTCTAGGCTTTTAGTGCTCAGCTTTCACTTCTTGGCATACCAAACATTTGGCCACATATTCTACCACGTCTCGCTTCATACCACTCCTCCAATACACCCTTCTTAAATCTTGGTACTTCTCGGGTGTTTGGTGTATCGTGAGCTATGAGACTCTCTCAGTATTTGTTAATTTAGGGTATCATCGTTTGGAACACAAATCCGACACCTAAATCTCAATAACCCATCTTTACCGACCATAAAATCTGACTGCGAGGTTTGTTCAGCTTGGCTAACCGCATCCAATAGCCTCTGATCATTTCTCTGCCATATTCTAATTTGATCTATAATATCGGGCTGTATCAGCAAGCTAGCCATAAATCCGACCACTACTTCCTCAACTCTGATCCTGAGTCCAGTGAACTGTTCCAACAAATCTCATTCCCTGAACATCATAGCAGATACCATACTCTTCCTGCTTAAGGCATCAGCGACCACATTCGCCTTCCCCGGATGGTAAAGTATCTCACAATCATAATCTTTAAGGAGTTCCATCCATATTCTTTGTCTCAAGTTTAACTCCTTTTGGTTGAATATATATCTTAGACTCTTGTGGTCAGTAAATATCTGGAACCTTTCCCATATAAGTAGTGCCGCCAAATCTTCAATGCAAACACCACTGCGGCTAACTCCAAATCATGTGTAGGGTAGTTTCGCTCATGATCTTTCAGCTATCGCGAACCATAAGCGACTACTCTCCCATGCTGCATGAGAACACACCCCAATCCTTGTTGAGAGGCATCAGTGTACACTGCAAAGCCTCCAAGTCCATTTGGGATAGTCAACACAGGTGCCATCGTTAATCTCTTCTTTAACTTTTGGAAACTTTGCTCACACTTCTCAGACCATACAAAAAGAATCTCCTTACGTGTGAGTTTAGTTAAAGGAGCGACAATCCTGGAAAATCCTTAAACAAACCTTCTGTAATACCCTACCAGCCTTAGGAAACTTCAAATCTCTACAACTGTCCTCGATCTCTCCCAATTAAGTACAACTTCTATCTTAGACGGGTCAATTGACACTCCGTCTTTAGATACAATGTGCCTAAGAAAAGGTATTTGATCCAGCCAAAATTCACTCTTACTGATTTTTCCATAAAGCTGCTTATCTCTGAGTACTTGAAGCACGATCCTCAAATGTTGTACATGTTCCTCTTGAGACCTAGAGTACACAAGGATATCATCACTAAAAACTATCATAAACTGATCTAGATAGTCTCTAAAGACCTCATTCATCAAACTAATAAAAGCAACATGGGCATTTGTCAATCCAAAGGGCATCCTTAAGAACTTGTAGTGGCCATATCTAGTTCTAAAGGCTATCTTCAGAATATCCTCTTTCCTGATTCTTAACTGGTGATAGCCCTATCTTAAATCAATCTTAGAAAAGATAGCAGCCCCTCTCAGCTAGTCAAACAAATCATCTATCCTTGATAGGGGGTATTGTTCTTCATCGTAGCCTTGTTCAGCAATCTGTAGTCTATACATAGTCTCAGACTACTATCGTTCTTCTTTACAAATAACACCGAAGCTCCCCATGGCGACACATTAGGGCTAATAAAACCTTGGTCTAGCAGTTCTTGCAACAATTTCTTTAACTCTTCCAACTCAACCAACGCCATTCTATAGGGAGGTTTAGAGATCGGTTGAGTGTCTGACACTAAATCGATAGTGAACTCAGCTCTCTTTCAGTGGTAAGCCAGGCAATTCATCTGGGAATACATCTAGAAACTCACATATTACCAGTATGTCCTCTATCCTCGGATATTCTCGACTCATATCAGAGATGAGTGCAATGTAACCTTCACATCAATAATTCAATCAGTATTTATAGCAATATAATCATATCTCAAGATTTCACGATAAACGTCACATGCCTTTATTCATTAACATTGAAACATACACCAAACTTTTCAGGTAGGGAGAAAGTTACAGTCTTAGTGTAGCAGTCTAGACTCACACGATTAGCCGCTAGCCAATCCATCCCTAAAATCACATCAAAACCACACATGTTTAATAACACTAGATCTACTAACATTATCCTATCTTCCACCTTGATTTCACATTTTCTACACACCACATCGGTCCTCTGGGTCTCACGCATGAGGGTGTTTACATGTAAAATATAATCTAGGGATTCATGCTTTAAACTCAGTTTACATGCAAAATGTACATCAATAAAAGAATGCGTGGATCCCAAATCAAATAACACATGAGCCTCATGATTACAGACAAGAAGTGTAGCTTGTATAGTCTCGGATGAAGCATTTGCGGTCTCCTTATCTAAGGTGAACACTTGTCCCTTTGTGACCGGATTCTTGCCCTTATCAGCAGCCGTAGCCTGTCTCTGGCGAATCGTCCTCTGTGGCTACTATCTACGAGACTCTAGAGATTGTGGCTTTTGGGGTTGCGGGCAATATCTCACTCTGTGGCCCATGTCCCCGCATCTATCGAATCCTTGTATGGTTCTGGGACAGATTCCCTCATGTGATCTGCCACAATCTCTACAGACTCTAACCTCTGGTCTGACACCTCAAGGGCTCTCCTTAATAATGGGAGGAATCCTGGGTCTGTCAACTCTTCCCCTCGGTCCCTCAAACTGTCTCCTCTTAAAAGAACCCCTTTGAAGGTCTGTGTGGGAGGTCACGAATCGCTTACTCTTATCCCTGGTCAAAATCTGAGACTCAGTCTGGGACTGTACTAACTCTAGTCCCCTCTCCACTTCTTGTGCTCGTCTCAGAGCATCCTTAAACTCGGTGATACAGAGCCCTATCAACCGATCTCTAATGATGGGTCTCAGCCTATATACAAATCGCTTTGTGCGGAGCTCCTCATCCTTAAGAGTCTCCGGGTCATACTTCAGTAGAGTGGTGAATCGGCTCTTATAATCATCAAACGGCATATTACCCTGAGCTAAATTTAGGAATTCAGCTTCCTTTCTCCTCTGGGCAGCTCTTGGCACATACTAGTTTTTAAATGTCGATTGAAACATCTCCCAACTAATCATCTCATGACTAGACGCCAATATACCCTGAGTAGTGCTCCACCAATCTCGAGCTTGTCCATTTAACTTGTAGGCACCCATACTAACCTTCTTTGCATCGGTGCATCCCAAAAAGTTAAAAATGACTCGTAACTTAGTTAGCCACTCCTCAGCATCTGCGAGATCTTTCACCCCTCTAAAAGCCGGTGGGTTCATCTTCAGAAAGTCCCTCATCCGACCCTTATCTCTATCATCAAGTTAGGTCTGCACAGGAGGCTGTGTGGCAGGAGGCACTAGATCAGTCTATAGTGGGGGTAGGGGTGGTCTCTGTGGTGGTGGAGGAGTCGACACGGGTGTAGTGCCCAAGGCATTAACCCCAAAATGCTGCCCGAATAGCGCTGCCAGCTTTTCGAATCCCTAACGCACATCGTGCTCTAGGCGATTCATTCGAGAGTTAGGACTCTCCGGCTGTGGTTCAGGTGACGGAGGTGGCTGTGCCTGCCTCTCTGAACGTCCTCTTCTCCCCCTCATATTTTATCTCTTACGTGCCTGCGCGTATTCAATAAGTATTAATCATAATTTTACTTGTTAAATTCAATTCATTACCAGACAATACAGAAACTTGAGATGTAATCTATTTCCAGTTTACCGACACTAACAGTACTAGACACCCTTTGCTCTGATAACAAGAAAATCTGTGACAGCTCGAAAGCGCGAAAAATAAGGCTAATTTAAATTTTTTTCTTAAAACAAAACTAACAACTCTGGGTGTATTCATGTGCAATGTCATGTGCTCACTTACGATTTTAACACTAGTCATTATACCCAAGATCATACAACTTATACTTAATAAAGTCAATTGCATAATATCCCAAAAAGAATCAACCTAATTACATCCCAAAATACTCATTACAAATGTCTGTATTACATCATTGTCTGGATACAAAATGAATACGCATACAAGCGATAGCCTGGGGAGATCTTGTCCACCAGCCTATATCACGTACTCGGCAGGCACTATCTCGCTTACTTCAATTAATCTGGAGGGGGAGGAAAAAGGGTGAGCTCTCAAAATGCTCAGTAAAGAGGATAAGAGAAGTTATGAAAATTATCATCACAATCACAATATGATGGAAAATAATGAGCATGCAATCGTTATAGAAATTAATGTGGCAAAACAATGGCATCAACATACTTTACGTGATAAATTCACAAATCACATCACATTAAATCTCAATGCGTGATATAAATCGCAGTTGCAAAATCACATCATCATCACAGAAATCGAGACTAGGCATTTATAAAACTCATATGAAATCAACATCACGGCACATCACAATGATTGAACTCGTCCCCTAGGCAGACATCCCCAATCGAGGGATTTCGTTGACAATAATACACACATGGCCATGGTTCGCTGTAGACTTGATCAGAGTCGTACAGCCGTCGATCTTACATGCTATCACAACACAGCCCTGTCTTACATGCTATCAAAGCAAAGCCACCCATCGCTATAGTGGAGAGGGGTCATCTCACGTTACTAGAATAGAGGCGTCGATCTTACATGCTACTAGAGCATTGCCCGACCTTACATGCTACAAGAGCAAAGCCCGATGTGCATCTCATGACAAGCTATAGTCTTAGTAAAAATCGTTTTACCTTCACGTAGAGCTCTTACTAGTTATCACAAAACCTATTTCGGTTATAACACATTGTGTTCACATTTACACAAAACTAATAAAACAAGCTCAAACCGGTAAAACACTCACACAGTAAAAACATGTCATTGTTGTATATAAATCGTTTTACCTTCACGTAGAGCTCATGGTGGTTATCACAAAAACTCATTTTGGTTACAAACCATATGTGTTCACAATTACACAAATCACATCAAAACTCGAGCTCAAACCGGTAAAACACTCACACATTTATCAACACATCATATCATCTCATAAAACATGCTCATTCATCAAACTCATTTTACATGCTCTTACAACGTTTTCATCACTAGAAAACTCACAAACACAAATGGTTTATTTCCCTTATCTCTTGCACCTTGAGTGGTACACTATCCTCGATTCTCAAACTAGCCTCGTTCCTCATGTAGAATTCTTGAGTTATCCACACACATCATTAACCCATCAATATACCTCATTTTCAATTTACATCTCTTTCTCTTACTCATTCTAACTCAACATTATCTCAAAACTCTTTCTACATCTTAATCAACACTTTGGTTAACTCATAACCATCACAAGGTAACTGCATCTCATTTTTCATCTATACTCATTGTTTGTTTTCCCTCATAACTTAAATATCTCTAACCAAATATATGTATATGTACATTTATTCACAAATATACCCAATAATAATGCTTAAATCAAGGATCTTGTGAGCTTACCTAGCTTGTCCTCACTTGACCAAGTTGTAAAATGCTTGTCTCTTCCCTCTGCTCAAGCCCACCTTTGATTTTCTAGTATGTTATTCTCCTTACCAAGAGGAACAACTTTGTCTCTTGCCCCTTTGTCTAATTTTGTCTAGAATAGGGTGAATCTTAGAGAGAGAAAGCTTGGTTTTGGTGAAAATGGTGAGGGTTTGGGCGGCAAAGAGAGAAAGGCTCAATTCCAGGCAAAAATCTCGTAATCCTTATATAGACAGGGCTTATGAGATCAATCTGGTATTGAAGGAGATCGATCTCTGCTTGATTCAACTGCTCTAAACTACTCCCTTAACAACTACAAGTGTCACGCCCTCCTCTCACACGTGACTTACCAAAAACCACAATAAATTTTTCGTTTTTTACTTACCTTTCTCTCCTCAACAATTGGGCTGTGATTAGGCATTAGTCTTCTCATCCACAATACCTTACCATTCTTTTTACGTATCATACATGCATGTCATTCTTAATATTCATAGACTATATTTACACTTTTCTCATAAGCAAATTCATATACTTAAATATAATTACATCCCCAATATTAAAATGTGCATATCACTGTGTTTATATATTCTTCAGATACAAAAGAGTACGCATCGTGTATACCTCTCGCTAGATGGGGAATGACAACGGTCAAAAGGAATGCTATACCTCAGCCGACTCAATCTACTGACGATAATCTGTAGAGAGGGGGAAAATGAAAGGGGTGAGCTATCTGGCTCAGTAAGGAAATCAGGCAAGCAAGTAGACATCCATACTATCTACTGAAAATATTGCTTTGCCTTTCCTTCCCTTAACAACTCTCATCCACAACTCCATAACAACACACGGTACAATGTACTCCATGCCACATGCATGGTACAACTTACACCGGTGGACCCTGCATCATGGTCGGGATACCTGTCATAGGTCTTAGTCCTCACACCATGGAAATACATCATAGTTGGGGTGCATGCCATAGGTCTTAGCACTCATACTATGGAATATATGCCACGTCTCAAAATTCACGTGCGAACATCTCAACAGTGTGACACTCAGTCTACACGGAGGAAATCATCACGATTTTTCTAACATGTCTTATATATCATGTAAAAACAACAGTGCACATCTTTAATGTGACTCACAGTCAACGTTCCGCCTCTGAACACTGTATATGCATGTCAAAACATCAACGCTAGTGTGAGTAAACCTCCAGCACTAGGTCATGCATAGTTTTCATTTCAAATCAAGTATGAGCAAATCGCTCAAGTACTATGTCATGTACAAATCATGAAGAATCGAGTACGAGCAACGCTCTAGCACTCTATCATGCATCTCATGTAAACCTTGAGTAAGAGCTAATCACTCCAGCACTTTATCATGCACAAATCACATAAAACTGAGTACGAGCAATGCTCCAGTACTCTATCATGCATGTCAAATGAATGTAGTGCGAGTCTCACTCTAGCCCTAATTATATGAAAAACATCTGAAATCTAGTGCGAGCTGTGCTCCAGCACGAATGTTTTCACATAGTTCGGTAAATGGCTCTTTAAAAGTAGGGATGTTTCAAAACATTAAAATCAACACTATAAAGTATGCTTAGTTTACATCAACCTTAAAACATTAGCCCATCCACCTACTCTTCTGCTACACATCAGTAAAAACACTTAAAAACATTGTTTCCATGCTTTTTACAACTTTTTCCAAAAGTTGACTTTTTGCCTAAATAGGGGTAAAATCATAATTTACCCATATCAGACCCCTATAAATATTATTGATGCTCTCTGACCCTCAAACAATTTTAGTGAATGTAAAAGCAGACAAAAATACGCACAGATATCTCTAACTACTTGCAAAAGTCCCTTACCTCGGATCACATCAAGTAACCTCACTTCCTCTGTGCTGCTCAAATCTCGCAGTTTGATCAACTCTCAATATGACTCCGGAGCCAAGATTATACGATGGTGCACAAATCGAAGTTCGATCGGACTCACGTTCAGAATTTATTGTCGAACTACACAATTGTATATTAAATTTTGGGTCAAATTTTTGATCAAATACAATTTAAATTAATTTTTCAAAAATCAAATCGGTCACTTTTGACCTCTTATCGACTTACCCGAAGTCTGATCTATCCTCGAAAATCTTACCCTTTTTCCTTTTTCTCTTTTTCTTCCTTTTTCTCCCTTTTTCCTCTCTTTCTTGGCTGAACCGGTCCGGTCTGGTTCAGCACAGGAGCTTTATAACTGAACTGCCGACCGATTCAGTCCCTTTTTATCGTTTCGACGTCGTCCGGTCAGTTCCCGGTGCGCCGCTGCTGCCGTTCATCTTGTCTCTGGCAGGGGAACGTTCGGCTGGCCTCGATCGGGGCCAACTCATGCTGGCCGCTTCTCTCCCTTGATCCGTCAGATTTCGGAGTCGGTGGGGCGCGTTGCCGGTACCAGTGGGTCGAGCGGTCGTCCTCTTCCTTTTTCGACCCTTCATATGGCCGTTGGGTCGCCGGTGCTCATCCGGTGATAAATTCTTACTCGGTCGCCTCTTCGATTTTCGCTTCGTTTCTCTTTCAATTTCGTTTTTCCAGATTTCGTTTCTCTCTTTTTTATTTATAATTGATGTTTATTATTATTTTAATCATTAAAATATCATAAAAAAATCCCAAAATATCTCAAAAAATTATATTTAATTCATTTAATCAATAAATGAATTTACCGGTCTTATTTTGTCTTTTCGATATATTTTTCCAATATTTTCGGGATAATTTTTCGAGGTGAAAATTTCAATTAATTTCAATAAATTCATATATTGATCAATTGGACTCGAACTTCAATATTTTGCTCGTTTTTTATCAAGATTTCTCACTTTCATATTTTAAATTCAATTTTCTTATTGAATTTATACTGAATTTTGATCTTTTGACCGTTTTACCCTTCAACGTGTTCGGGACCAAATTGAATCGACATTCCTTCATAAACCCACTATCTTTTCTTATTTGAATTTCTTATTTGGCTATTATGTAGCTTACATGCATTTTTATTCTTTACTTGTCGATTGCATGATAGTAAATACTCTTCTTATGATTCAACTATGAAACTAAATTGTTCATACACATAGGAATCATAAGGTACAAGCTACATACAAAATCGAAAACACGGGTCTGACAATCCTCCCCAACTAAAAGAATTTGGTCCTCCAAATTAGAACCAAATCAATCATCAAACAACTGGGGGAGCTTCTCTCATATCAAACTCTCTAACTCCCAAGTAGCCTCCTCGGAAGCGTGATGCTGCCATAAAACCTTCACTAACCTGATAGTCTTCGACCTCAAAACCTTCTCCTTCTTGTCCAGTATCCGAATTGGCCATTCAACATATAACATGCCCTCACTAAGCTCCAACGGCTTATGACTAATTACATGTGCCGGATCCGGGTGATACTTCTGAAGCATTGAAATGTGGAAGACGTTATGCACGCCTGACAAATCTGGTTGCAATGCCAACCTATAGGCCTTATCTCCCACTCGATCGAGTATCTCAAAGGGTCCAATGTAGCGAGGACTCAGCTTACCCCTCTACCTAAATCTCGCTATACCCTTGGAAGGAGAAACCTTCAGAAACACGGACTCACCGACTACGAACTCAAGTGGCTTACGTCTCCTGTCAGCATAGCTCTTCTATCGAATCTGAGCTGTTCTCAATCTCTCAACTATCAACCGGACATCCTCAGTAGCCTGTGTAACCAAATCAGGAGCAAAAACCTTTCGGTCACCCACTTCTTCCCACCCAATAGGGGAACGATATCTACGACCATACAAGGCCTCATATGGTGCCATCCTGATACTCGAATGATAACTGTTATTATAGGCGAACTCGACTAGTGGCAAATGATCATCCCAGGAGCCTCTAAAATCCAGCACACATGCTCTTAACATATCCTTCAGAGTCTGTATAGTCCTCTCTGACTGACCATCTATTTGAGGATGGAAAGCTATGCTCAAACTCAATTGGGTTCCCATGACTTCCTGAAAATGTTTCCAAAAGTGAGAAGTGAAGCAGGAATCCCTATCCGAGACTATGTTCACTGGAATACCATGCAACCTCACTACCTCGCGTACATACAACCCTGCCAACATACTCAAAGTATCGGTAGCTCTCATAGCTAGAAAGTGGGCTGACTTTGTCAATCTATCAATGATCACCCAGATAGCATCTGATTCCTCCGGGTCCTCGGTAAACCCATCACGAAATCCATGGTAATATGCTCCCATTTCCATGTTAGTATAGGTAGAGGCTGCAATAATCCTGTAGGTCTTTGATGCTCAACCTTCACCTGCTGACATACGAGACATCTCGCCACAAAATCTTCCACATCTCTCTTCATACCTGACCACCAGTACACCTTTCGGAGGTTCTGATACATCTTGCCACTCCTTAGATGCAACGTGTACCCCGATGAATGAGGTTCCGACAATATCAATCTCCTAAGCTCAGGGTCCTTGGGAACACACAATCTACCTCTGAACCTCAGTAGTCCATCCGAACTCAACTCAAAATCAGTCACTGTGCCCCTCTGCATCTGACCAATCACATCGATGCAACAGGGATCAGCTTATTAAGCCTATCTGATCCTGTCCAACAGATCTGGCTCTAAGTGTAGACTCATAATCATACAATCTGCATCTATGTCTGAAGGCACAACTCTCAAACTGAGGCTAGCAAACTGCTCTAGCAACTCGTGCTCCCTGACCATCATATACGATACCTTCTCAAGGTTCTTCCTACTCAAAGCATCTGCTACAACGTTAGCCTTACCTGGATGATAAAGTATCTCACAATCATAGTCCTTCAGAAGCTCTAGCCATCTTCTCTGTCTCATGTTTAGCTCTTTCTGTGAGAACAGGTACTTGAGGCTCTTGTGGTCGAAAAAAATCTAAAATATCTCACCATATAGGTAGTAGCTCCATGCCTTCAATGCAAACACTACTGTTGTCAACTCTAAATTGTGGGTCAGATAGCTCTTTTCATGGTCCTTCAACTATCTGGATCCATAAGCAACTACCCTCCCATCCTGCATCAATAAACAACCCAGTCCTTGATGCGAAGCATCGATATATACTGAAAATCCTCTTGAGCTGGTAGGAATAGTGAGAATCGGAGCGGTGGTCAATCGACTCTTCAGCTCCTGAAAACTCCTCTCACAATCCTCGTCCCACACGAATGTAACACTCTTCCGAGTGAGAGCATCAACGAAGCAGCCAACTTCGAAAATCCCTCAACGAATCTCCGATAGTACCCTGCTAAACCCAAAAAACTCTTGATCTCGATAACTGTCCTCGGCTGTTCCCACTAAACTACAGCCTCGATCTTGGATAGATCTACTGATACACCATCCCTTAACACTACGTGTCCCAAAAATGAGATCTCTGTCAACCAAAAATCACATTTGCTGAGTTTAGCATACAACTACTACTCTCGTTGAGTCTGCAATACAATCCTGAGGTGCTGCTCATGCTCCTCCTCGGATCTCGAATATACCAATATGTCATCGATGAAGACGATAACAAACTGATCCAAATATGGCTTGAACACATCGTTCATCAAAGCCATGAAAGTTGCGGGAGCATTTGTCAGTCCGAATGGCATAACTAAGAACTCATAGTGGCCATATCGAGTCCTAAATATCGTCTTGGGTACATCTCCACTCCGGACTCTTAACTGATGATATCCAGACCTCAGATCAATCTTAGAAAATACCTACGCTCCCCGAAGCTGATCAAGTAAGTTGTCAATGCGTGGAAGGGGATACCTATTCTTGATGGTAGCCTTATTCATTAATCTGTAGTCTATACACAATCGAAGGCTCCCATCCTTCTTCCTCACGAACAAAATCGATGCTTCCCACGATAAAAAACTCGATCTAATGAACCCCCTATCCAACAACTCCTACAACTGTCTTTTGAACTCCTCCAGCTCAACTAATGCCATGCGATACGGTGGTCACGAAATAGGCTCAGTACCAGGCACAAAATCTATACAGAACTCCATCTCTCTGTCTGGTGGTAACCCTAGCAACTCATTCGGGAAAACATCTGGGTACTCACTGACCACAAGAATATCTACTAACTCTGGATGTACCTTATTCGAATCCACCACGTACGTAATGAAACCTCTAATCACATACGTAGAAGTATCAACTATGTCCTGGTCCAAGGCATGTACTCGTCCTCGACCCATCACCTGCTTCCCCTTCTCCTCTGTTGTCGCTCTCCCCCTTTGAGTAGACGCACCAACTAGAGCTCATCAGGCTCCCTGCCCTGCTGTGGGGCAGTCTTAAATGTCTCTAAGCAAGCTCTAGCAATATGTCCATGTTTCCCATATCGAAAACACACAATAGGGCTCAACGGATAAGGTCTACTGCCATGATATCTATCACATCTACTGCACTGATTTGTAGTAAGCCTCTGTCCTCCAATCACAATGCCCTTCGCATGAGCTATGACCGAGTATGTAGGAGCTCTAACTGGTCTCTCTCGCACCTCTTCTATCCATGGTCCCTTACCAAAGAGTCTCCTTCCTCCTCGATAACTGAAACCTCTATCTCTAGTCGGCCTCTTCCTCTTTCTATCTAGGCTCCGACTAAACTTTCCAAACTCAGAGGCATTCCTCTCGTAGTCCTACTCGTAAAGTTACACCCTGCGTACTGCCTCATCATACGTACCAATATCTAGTGGTACCAATCTAGACCACAGCATCAGTCTCAATCCATCAATAAACCTACGGACCTTCCTGGTCTCGCTGTACATGGTACCAGGATCATACCTCCCCATGGTAAAAAATCTAGTCTTATACTCATCCACTGAGAGACTCCCCTGGCTCAATCCCAAAAACTCGACCTGGAGTCTGCGCTGCATCGTATTTGGAACAAACTGCCTTCTGAAGGCATCCAAAAATATCTCCCAACTAATCTATGTGTGTCGGGCTCTCAATATCGGTCTAGTGGACTTCCACCAATGCTCTGTCGTTCCATTCAGTAGGAACACAGTAAATGTGACTCTCTCAGAAGTCGTACAATCAAAGAAGTCGTACAACTTCTCCATCTCTCTAATCCACTCCTCAGCACTAGTTAGGTCTTTGACCCCTCGAAAAGATGGAGGTCCAAGCTTCTGGAACTGTCGTAATCTTTCAAGATCACACCCATATCCTAATCTACTACTACCCTAAACTGGTGGGGGTGTAGGAGTATCAGTAGTCTGTGGCATCTGTACAGGCTGTGCAGGTGTATCAGGTGTAACTGCCTCTCCAATCGTAGTCTCTGCATCTCGTCTCTATCTACCTGGCAGAGTCTCTGCTAACAACTCTACTATCGTCTTCAAGCTACGCTATATCCTCGTGAAGCATGCCTCAGTAGTCTCTAGTACCTCAATACTACCTTTACGTCACCAGGTCAAATGAGGACTCATCTCGGCTCTCAGGCCTACCTCTAGCCTCTCTACCACGACTGGGATTAGCCATAATGGCTCAATACCTGCATTCACAAACATTAATTTTCCTAATTCCCATATTGTATACACAATTGTAACTGAACAAAACACAGTAATATGGGGATATACACTTTCCTAATTACTAACACCTACTCACATCAAACCAACTACGCTCTGATACCACTCTGTCACGCCCTCCTCTCACACGTGACTTACTAAAAACCACAATAAATTTTTATTTTTTACTTACCTTTCTCTCCTCAACAATTGGGCTCTGATTAGGTATTAGTCTTCTCATCCACACATACCTTACCATTCTTTTTATGTATCATACATGTATGTCATTCTTAATATTCATAGACTGTACGTACACTTTTCTCATAAGTAAATTCATATACTTAAACATAATTACATCCTCAATATTAAAACGTGTACACCACTGTGTTTATACATTGTTCAGATACAAAAGAGTACGTATCGTGTATACCTTTCGCTAAATAGGGAATGGCAGCGGTCAAAAGGAATGTTATACCTCGGTCGACTCAATCTACTAACGATGATCTGTAGAGAGGGGAAAATGAAAGGGGTGAGCTATTTGGCTCAGTAAGGAAATCAGGCAAGCAAGTAGACATCCATACTATCTACTTAAAATATTGCTTTGCCTTTCCTTCTCTCAATTCAAAAGCATGTTTCAAAATATATATAATAATAGTACAGATTTAAAATCTCATGTACTAAACACATGTTGAGTTATAAATCATAGGCATTCATGCAAAATAGTGCATATTTATCATTTCAGAATACCTTTATATAAAATATACCATTTACCTTTAAAACACAGTATATATGGCATTTCACAACACAACACAACAACCGGGTTTCGACTCACCCCTCAAGTCTACCCGTATCATAAATACATGTGATATATCATGCAAGACTCAGTGGCTAAATGCAATATCTCCTGGACTATAGCGATATCCTAACATGTGAAGTCCCAGGCAACACAGTACTCGGTGTGCGGGTTATCACTATTGTAATGGGAGGGGGTCAGTCCATCACAACCACGGGCTATCAATAACTCTCCTCCACAACTTCACAATAACACATGGTACAATGTACTCCATGCCACACGCATGATACAATGTACACCCGTGGACCCTGCATCATGGTCGGGATGCCTGCCATAGGTCTTAGTCCTCACACCATGGAAATACATCATAGTTGGGGTGCCTGCCATTGGTCTTAGCCCTCATACTATGGAATAAATGCCATGTCTCTAAATCCACATGCGAACATCTCAACAGTGTGACACTCAATCTACACGGAGGAAATCGTCATGATTTTTCTAACATGTCTTATATATCACGTAAAAACAACAGTGCGCATCTTGAGTGTGAGTCACAGTCAACGCTTCGCCTCTAAACACTGTATATGCATGTCAAAACATCAACACTAGTGCGAGTAAACCTCCAGCACTAGGTCATGCATAGTTCTCATTTCAAATCAACTACGAGCAAATCGCTCAAGTACTATGTCATGTACAAATCATGAAGAATCGAGTACGAGCAACGCTCTAGCACTCTGTCATGCATCTCATGTAAACCTTGAGTAAGAGCTAATCACTCCAGCACTTTATCATGCACAAATCACATAAAACTGAGTACGAGCAATGCTCCAGTACTCTATCATGCATGTCAAATGAATGTAGTGCGAGTCTCACTCTAGCCCTAATTATATGAAAAACATCTGAAATCTAGTGCGAGTTGTGCTCCAGCACGAATGTTTTCACATAGTTCGGTAAATGGCTCTTTAAAAGTAGGGATGTTTCAAAACATTAAAATCAGCACTATAAAGTATGCTTAGTTTACATCAACCTTAAAACATTAGCCCATCCACCTACTCTTCTGCTACACATCAGTAAAAACACTTAAAAACATTGTTTCCATGCTTTTTATAACTTTTTCCAAAAGTTGACTTTTTGCCTAAATAGGGGTAAAATCGTAATTTACCCAAATCGGACCCCTATAGATATTATTGATGCTCTCTGACCCTCAAACAATTTTAGTGAATGTAAAATCAGACGAAAATACGCACAGATATCTCTAACTACTTGCAAAAGTCCCTTACCTCGGATCACGTCAAGTAACCTCACTTCCTCTGTGCTGCTCAAATCTCACAGTTTGATCAACTCTCAATATGACTCCGGAGCCAAGATTATACGATGGTGCACAAATCGAAGTTCGATCAGACTTACGTTCAGAATTTATTATCGAACTGCACAATTGTATATTAAATTTTGGGTCAAATTTCTGATCAAATACAATTTAAATTAATTTTTCATAAATCAAATCGGTCACTTTTGACCTATTATCGACTTACCCGAAGTCTGATCTATCCTCGAAAATCTTACCCTTTTTCCTTTTTCTCTTTTTCTTCCTTTTTCTACCTTTTTTCTCTCTTTCTTGGCTAAACCGGTCCGGTCCGGTTCAGCACAGTAGCTTTCTCACTGAACCGTCGATCGGTTCAGTCCCTTTTTATCGTTTCGACGTCGTCCAGCTGGTTCCCGATGCGCCACTGCCGCCATTTGGCTCGTCTTAGGTGGGGGAACGTTTGACTGGCCTCGATCAGGGCCAACTCATGCCGGTGGCCGCCAGATTTGCTTCTCCTCTCCACGGTTTCTCTCCCTCGATCCATCGGATTTCAGCATCGGTGGGGCGCATCGCCCATACCAGGGGGTCGAGCAGACGTCCTCTTCCCTTTCCGACCCTTCGCGTGGCCGTTGGGTCGCCGGTGCTCATCCGGTGATGAATTCTTCCCCGATCGCCTCTTCGGTTTTCGCTTCATTTCTCTTTCAGTTTCATTTTTTCAGATTTCGTTTCTTTTTTATTATTATTTATAATTTATTTTTATTTTTATTTTAATCATTAAAATATCATAAAAATCCCAAAATATCTCAAAAAATCATATTTAATTCATTTGATCCATAAATGAATTTATCGGTCTTATTTCGTATTTCCGGTATATTTTCCAATATTTTTGGGATAATTTTTCAATGTGAAAATTTTGATTAATAAATTCATATCTTGATCAATTGGACTCGAACTTCAATATTTTTCTCGTTTTTTATCAAGATTTCTCAATTCCATATTTTAAATTCAATTTTCTTATTGAATTTATATCGAATTTTGATCTTTTGACCGTTTTACCCTTCAACGTATTCGGGACGAAATTGAACCGACTTTCCTTCAAAAACTCACTGTCTTTTCTTATTTTAATTTCTTATTTGGCTATTATGTAGCTTACATGCATTTTTATTCTTTACTTGTCGATTGCATGATAGTAAATACTCTTCTTATGATTCAACTATGAAACTAAAGTGTTCGTACACATAGGAATCATAAAGTACAAGCTACATACAAAATCAAAAACACGGGTCTGACAACAAGATCGATCTAGTTGAGGGTGGAGATCGATCTGCTCTTCATAAGAAAACTAAGTGGAGATCGATTTGGCTTTAAATTGGGGATCGATCTGGCTAAGGGAGGAGATCGATCTGGCTAAGGGAGGAGATCGATCTCCTCCAACCCAAGAGCTAAGGAAATCGATATGCTTGTATTAAGGATCGATCTCTTCATTTACAGAACGCTTAGCAGATTGATCTGGCCCTATTGGAAATCGATCTGCCCTATTCCATTACTTAAATAAGAGCATTTTTTGCTCTTCCAGATCGATCTTTCCTTCAATAAGATTGATCTAGCATTCATATTTTCCAAAATTTGCTGTAGTTTTCTGCAGTAACTCACACAAAACATCCTTAATTTGCTGCCATAGTCATTTTCTCATCCAACTACCTTTAAGACTTGAAAACTTCATCTCCTTATACTTTATTAGATATAAAACTTGCGTTTACATCAACATATCATAGTTACACTCACCAAATTACAAATCTCACATTGCAAATCTTACAACTAAAGTACATAAAATTTATAGTTCTCACACATCCATAACCCCAATCTCTTCTACCCGGTGGTGGAGCAACAGTAGAAGATGTTTCCTGTACTGCTGGGGGTGTGGGAGTATCTATAGTCTGGGGTTCTTGCGCTGGCTGTGTAGGCATCTCAAGAACAACCGCTTGTTCAACATAATCTTGTGTAGCTAGCCCCTACCCGCTCCCAGCTCCAGGCAACGAGTAGGCAATCAACTCCAAAATTGCCTCTAAGCTCGGCTCTATCCTCGTGAAGCATGCCTCCGTACTCTCGAGTCTCTTTGTCGGACCCTATGGAGCATGCTCAACATCAGCCTCAACCTCTACCTCCTTGTGAGCCTCAAGTTGTATCGGCTTAACACGACCCCCAGGCCCACCCCTACGGCCTCTAGCTCGTGCTCTCACCTCTCTACCGCGACTGGTATTAGGCATTATGCCAAGATTCCTACATTCACAATCATTTCTTAGTCAAACCCATCTCGATATACACAATTGTATCTAGACAAGCACAATAACATGAGGATGTAATTTTCCTAAATTTTTACAGCGACACACATCAGACCAACCTGGCTTTGATACCACCTCTATCACGACCCTCAATCACTAAAAATTCGCTACAAATTTTTCATTTTTCATTTATCGATTATTATTTAATCCAATTCTTATTGTTTATTCTTTACCTTACCCGATCGTGAACAACTACACCTCCAATAGTTGGGCTGTGTATCGGTGTCAATCTCATCCAATCAAATCATTAAATCATATAATTCATTTAAACGTAAACACTTGTATTTCTAAATCAAAGTTGTTGTTTACATGTGTTTACAATCCTTTCCATCCCCAAAATTACATTTAAAGATATTATTGTGCTTGACATGTCTAGATACAAAACCTATGCAAATGTGTATACCTCGTGTGATAGGATGCAACGAACACCAAAATTCAAACCTCAGCCACTCTCTATTTACTGAAAGTGCTCTGTAGAGGGGGGCACAATAAGGGGGATGAGCAAACCACGCACTCAATAAGGCAATCATGCAAGTAGGTAGATAACTGTACTCTCTACGTGGTTGTCATGCCATGCTTAAATCATATATTTATTGGTCATACTCCAAAACGTATGCTCATGCTTATGTTCATGACATGTAAAGCAATTCATGTTATTTAAATCAGTGCACAGTTCTCAAAATATAGCATGAAAAATCGTCATGCGTAAATCAAAATCAAGGCATGGTAAATCATCACGTAAAGTTGTCATGGATGCAACCCTCTATGCCAATACGTGACCTTTACCTTACCATTTACAGTTGGACTGTGAGTCAACTTCCGATCCATTTATCATACATTTATAGTTTAATCATTGTAAATAAACAAATTTGAAATAGCAACTGGACTTTTATAAATATGTGGAAGCTTTTACATCAGTTTCCATTATCTATACATCTCTTTCGTACAAAATATCACTTGACTATGCATTAATTTATAGGATACAAAATTTTTTTTAACACAAGTGTATACCTCTCTATACTGCTGGAGAACTGGAGAACACCTTAGCAGAGACAACTGCAATACTCACTACTGCGTAGTATCTGTGGATGAGGAAATAAGGGGGTGAGCATAACATGCTCAGTAAGGAAAATGTGCAAGCAGGTAGATAACTACACTATCTACATGCTAAAATACATATATGTTCATTTTCCTTATAAAACAATATGCATGTTCTTTAAAACAACTTCCATTAATGCGAAACCATTAATTCGCTAGATGGGTATATGCATATCCACACAGTAGCACACAACTTTTTTTTTTCACACAGATCATCTTTCAAAACCACACAGGTTCACATAGCATAATCTATTCACACAGTTATATATAGAAAATGCTCTATTTCAAACTACACAGGTTCATTTCTAAATCTCTTTGCACACAGTAAGTTAATGTTCATATGAGACATAATCATAGGTTATCACATTCCCCAAACACACAGCAAGGGAGGATATTTGTCACCTCACACAGTAGTGACAATATCATATCACATAGATATAGAAGACTTATGGCCATAGTAGGATTTCAGGCTACACTGATCATGTGTGCGGGAACCCTACGCTTAGGGAAGCGGATCAACTATCCCTTCAGCTCACACAGATATCACAAAGATAATCAAGGTACATCGTAACCCATGGCTAACGCTCATGGCACATCATGCTCCCGTGGATCCTTATCAACCATTTTCATTGTCTCAAAATCACGTGCGAGTAGGTTAGTGCCAGAAACACAGCAATACACGACGGCTCTAACACGGTTTATCCATCACACAGCAAATTTCATAAACTCTCCTGCAAGCTCTCGAGTGGAACACACAGTATCATCGAGGCATCAAGCATAGTTTTGCTTATCACATAGAAGCTCAAAAGACTACGTGCGAGCAACTCAGTGTAGAGCACACAGCATATCTAAGACATCGAGTAAGGTTGTCCCATCACATTAAATCGAGAGGGTCACATGCGAGCAAAATCAGAGCAAGATCACTAAGAAGTACTCTATAGCTCTAACATGATTCCCAAAATCTGGTGCCAGCAGCTCGAGTGGAATCACACATCATCACCCGAAGCATCGAGCACTCTTCAGCTTTTCTCAAAAACACTTTGAAAATAATGTGTGAGCAGGGCTGGTCAATCTACCGTAGCCTCTCATGCTCTAGCATAATCTCACACAAAAAAGAAATAGAAGGGCTTCATGTGTAGTTATGAGTGAGAGGGAAATCTCCCTTCAATCACTCTTTATAAACATTTCATGAAATTGATTAAACCGGGAGCCATTCTAATATCATTCTTTCTCAAACCGTTTGTAAAAACCTCTTTTCACAACAATCATAGAAGTTATGCAAGTTTACACTATCGACTTATTCTCATACGTAGTTCTCTATCTAGCCATATCAATATCTATGTATTTATCTCAAACATGTGCATTCAATAGGCAAGAAAACATACGTATAACTATCTTTATAGCTCACATAAGTCCCTTACCTCGAATCAATCTTGAATCGTTTTCCTTGATTCCAATAGCTTGTGATCCGGTCTTGTCAACTCCGTCTTTATCTCCAAGAGCTGCAAGTGTTCACAATTCTCATAAGTATATTCTCATATACTTCATTCCACTTGCATGGTACTTAGATCCATGCATTTTGGCTATTTATATCTCATTGGCCTCGTTATATAAATATCATACTTTTCAATCATTTCATTTGTTTCTCGGGAATCCATTAGACTCATTGAGTCCATTGATTCCATATTGAACCTACATTTAGCTCCCCATGCCATTAGTTCATCATGTTCATTTCATTGAGGCATTTCATCAAACACCTCATATACTAAATTTCCACTATTTTTCATTCTAACTTATGGATTTCACCAAACCATTTTCTAGCATCTATACATGCTTAATAACATCTATGCATGCTCAAATCATCCTCAAATCCATGCCTACTCAACCAATCCTCATCTGGGCACATTTAACCATTTTATAGGTCATTGAGAGTTTAGCATTTTCTAAGATGTTCCAATCATAAATATATATACCAATATACTCACACAAGTATATAGATTAACATATTTGAGTATGATGCATTGAAATCTTACCAATCTCAGCTTTTCTCCTTTTTTTCACAACTTCGAGGAAAAACTTCTTTTCTCCTTCAATCTAGTGATTTAACCTTTTGTTCTCAACTATGTTGTTCTTTTCCACTCTATGAGCAACTTTGATGAAATAAATTTTCTCCAATCTCTAAGGAAAGTGTTGATAGTCTAGAGAGGGAAGTTAGGTCACTTTACTTTCAAAAATGGAAAGGTTTTGAGTTTCTCTCGAAATCTGCAGTTCAACAACTCTGTTTATATAGAAATTACCTTAATGAGATAGATCTCCCTAGGTGAAGGATCGATCTTCCTCTGTCTTAAGCCTCTCAGAATGTCATTTTAAGCCTATGAGATCGATCTGTCGAGGCATGAGATCGATCTACTCTTTGTTATGAGATCGATCTGCTCTAAGGGATGAAATCGATCTTCTTCAAGCAGAGAGATAAACAGATCGATCTGGCATAAGGATGGGATCGATATGCTCTTAGTCGAGAGCTAAGAAAATCGATCTGTTTGCATTGAGGATCGATCTCCTCATTCCATAATGCTTCTTTCTCTTTGTTTTGCCCATGAGATCAATCTCCTCTTATTTTGCAGCACACTTAGCTACATTTTCCCCAACTTTTAATAGAATACTTGCATTTGATTTGTTGCACTACTCATTTTAAGTTTCAATCACATTCATCACTTACAAAAGTCTATTTCTTCAAATTCATACAAAATGAACCTTGTATGTACATTCTCAAACTCATATTACAAGGGTGTACATTGAATTTATGGACTTTACATCATTTATGCTTTACATAGCATGTATATGTATATACTTATGAATTTATAAGGTTTTCATACCAAAAATACGAGTCTTACATTCCTCTAATCCTTAAAAGAATTTGGTCCTCCAAATTAGAACCAAGTTACTCCTCAAAAAGTAGGGGTACTTTTCCGGTATCGAGTTCTCTAACTCCCAAAAAGCTTCTTCCGAATTATGGCGCTACCAAAGAATCACGATAAGTGGGATCATCTTGTTTCGTACCACCTTTTCTTTCCTATCCAGTATTCAGATCGTCTCTCTACATAGGTCAAGTCATCTTTGATCTCTAATGGCTCATACCAAATCACATGGGTTGGATCTGGATGGTACTTCTGAAGCATTGATACATGGAAGACATTGTGAATACTTGCCAACTCCGATGGCAATGTAATTCTGTAAGCCTTATCTCCCACTCGCTCTAGTATCTCAAACGGCCTGATATACCGAGGCTTAACCTACCTTTCTTATCGAACCTCATAATCCCTTTCGAGGGAGAGACTTTCAAGAAAACTGAGTCACCCACAGAGAACTCTAGTGGCCTGCATCTTATGTTAGTGAAACTTTTCTGCCTGCTCTGAGCTGTTCTCAATCTCTCACATATTAGCTGCATAACCTCAAAGGCTTGCTGTACCAAATCAGGAGCGAACATCTTCCTTTCACCCACTTCTTCCCAACCAATCGGGGATCGACACCTCCTACCATACAAGGCCTTATATGGTGCTATCCCGATACTCGAGTGGTAACTGTTGTTGTATGCAAATTCGGCTAACGGTAGGTGATCATCCCAGGAGCCTTTAAAATCCATAACACTTACTCTCAACATATCCTCTAATGTTTAGATGGTTCTTTATGATTGACCATCAATCTGAGAATGGAAAGCAGTACTGAAACTCAATCGGATTCTCATAGCTTCTTGTAATTGTTCCCAAAAGTGAGAAGTGAAGCGAGAATCCCTATCCGATACGATGCTCACTGGTACACCATGTAGCCTCACTACCTTCCATACATACAACTCTGCCAAGCTACTCAAGGTATCTGTAGCTTTCATAGCTAGAAAGTGCATAGATTTTATTAGTCTGTCAACCACTACCCAGATAGCATCATGGTTCCTCTTAGTTCTTGGCAATCCCATGCTGAAATCCATGGTGACATGCTCTCATTTCTAAGTCAGTACTGGTTGAGGTTGCAATAACCCTGTAGGTTTCTGATGCTCTACCTTCACTTGCTGACATATCAGACATCTTGCCACAAACTCTGGGATATCTCTTTTCATCCCCGACCACCAATACACTTTTCAGAGGTTCTGGTACATCTTATTACCTCCCAGATGCAATGTGTATCTCGATGAATGAGCTTCTGTCAAAATCAGTTTCTTTAACTCTGGGTCATTGGGAACGTAAATCCTGCCTCTAAACCTCAATAGGCCATCATCACTCACAAAGAAATTGACCACATCACCCCTCTGAATCTGGCTCGCACGATCCTCACACAGTAGATCGGCATGCTGAGCCTGGCGTATCCGGTCAATCAAATCTGGTTCCACTCCCAAGCTAGCTATCACACAGTCTCGATCAATATCAAGAGGGTCTATATCTAACCTGAGGTGAGCAAACTTCTCGAGCAGCTCATATTCCCTTACGTATCATGTAAGATACCATTTCGAGGCTCTTTCTACTCAGGGTATCAGCCACAACGTTAGCCTTTCCTGGATGGTACAATACCTCGCACTCATAATCCTTTAGAAGCTCTATCCATCATCCCTGCCTCATATTTAACTCTTTCTGTGAAAACAGATATTTGAGGCTCTTATGATCTGTATACACCTGAAATTTCTCACCGTATAAGTAGTGGCGCCATATTTTCAAAGCAAATAACACGGCTGCCAACTCCAAATCATGGGTCGGGTAGTTCCTCTCATGGTCCTTAAGCTGTCTGGATCCATAGGCTACTACCTTCCCATCCTGCATCAACACATAGCCCAGTCCCTATCCCGAGTCATCTGTATATACTGTATAACCCCCTGAGCTGATGGGTATGGTGAGAATAGGTACGGTGGTCAGTCTGTGCTTTAATTCGTATAAACGTTTCTCACACTTATTATCCCACTCGAACACCACATTCTTTCGAGTAAGACGTGTCAATGAAGCAGCCAGTTTAAAGAATCCCTCGATAAATGGTCGGTATTAACCAGCTAAACCCAAGAAACTACGGATCTCTGTGACCATCTTGGGTCTTTCCCACTGTATCACAGCCTCTATCTTGGACGGATCCACTAATACACCATCTCTCGAGACTATGTTACCCAAAAACGATATCTCACTCAGCCAGAAATCACACTTGTTGAGTTAGCATACAACTCCTAATCTCGAAGGGTCTGCAACACTGTCCTTAAATGTTGCTCATGCTCTTCCCTGGACTTTGAGTACACCAATATGTCATCTATAAAGATAATCACGAATCTGTCCAGGTATTACTTGAATACATCATTCATTAATGCCATAAACGCTGCAGGAGCATTCGTCAACCTAAATGGCATAACCAAAAACTCATAATAGCCATAACGGGTCCTGAACGCTGTCCTGGGTACATCTCCACTCCGAATCCTTAACTGATGATACCCAGACCTCATATCTATCTGTGAAAAGACTTGTGCTCCCTGCAACTGATCTAATAGATCATCTATTAATGGAAAGGGATATTTATTCTTGATGGTAGCCTTGTTCAACAATCGGTAGTCTATACACAGTCGAAGACTCTAATCTTTCTTCTTTATAAACAGAACCGGTGCTCCCCATGTGATACACTCAGTCTGATGAACCCCTTATCCAACAACTCTTGCAATTACGTCTTTAGCTCCTCCAATTCCACTGGAGCCATTCGATACGGTCGTTTGGATATCGGTTCAGTTCCAAGCACCAAATCAATACAAAATTCTATTTCTCTATCTGGTGGTAACCCTGGTAATTCTTCCGAAAAGACATCTAGAAATTCTCTAACCACTGGGATGTCAATCATATCTGGGTACACCTTATCCAAATCAACCACATAGGCTATAAAACCTTCATATATCACAATCACATTTGATTAGTAAAATCATCCGTCTTTAAACACAATTTACTATTTCTTTCATTACTTAGTAAATCTTAAAACATGCTTTTCGGGGTTAGGAAACATTACTGTCTTAGCATAACAATTTAAGACGGCTTAGTTTGCAACTAACCAATCCATCCCTAATATTACATCAAAGTCTTTCATGTTTAATAGAATAAGATTGGCTAACATCTTATTTTCCCCTACTTTTAGCTTACAACCATTACAGACATAATTTGTCATTACATTCTCTCTAAGTGGAGTGCTTATAAGTAAAGTCCTACCTAGAGGTACAGGTATTACATGTTCAGCCAATTTACATGCAAAGGTAGGCGATATGAATGAATGCGTGGCACCAGGATCAATCAATACTAATGCTTCAAAATTAAAGACAATGATGGTACCTTTAATCACATCCGTAGAAGTCTCTGCAGAAGCCTGGTCCAAAGCAAGCACTCGTCAACGACCAACAGCTTATTTCCCCTTCTCTTCAGCTATGGCTTTCCTCTTAGGTGTAGGTGTCTCAACCGTAGCTTTATCTAGCTCTTTGCCCTTCTGTGGGGCTATATTAGTCAACTCTGGGCATTCACGAGCTATGTACCCTGCTTTACCGCATCTATAGCATAATCTCATCATATGACATGGTCTACCCTTATGATATCTACCATAAATCTAGCATCGCTTGGTGGTAGGTCTGGGCCCAGTAATGACTATGCCCCTCGATGCTGGATGAACTGGAGGCTTTATAGGCCTCTCTCGTGTCTCCTCAATCTTAGACCCCTTACCGAATAACCTTCGACCTTTTCGAAAGCCTCTATCATCAACTAACCTCTTTCAATCTCTATCTCTACCCTTACCACTCTTACTCAACTCCGAGGCATGCAACTCATAATCTTGCTCACATAACTGAGCTCTGCATACTCCCTCATCATAGGTGGTAATGTCTAGTAGAGCTAGTCGAGCTCTGATGGAAGGTCTCAATCACTCCAGGAATTTTTGAACCTTTCTATCCTCAAGGCTCATTGGGACTGTATCATATCGACCCAGGGATGTGAACCCAGACTCATACTCATCCACTGTTCGGTTCCCCTGAGTCGATGTCATGAATTTCAATTGCATCTTCCTCTAAGCAGTAGCTGAAATGTATTGCCTCCTGAAGGAATCCAAAAATATGTCCCATGTCACAATCGGGTGTCGTGCACTCAACATCGGCTGTGTGGCCACCCACTAATGTTCAGCTTCATCTCTAACACGAAAGTCGTAAAGGCGACCTTCTCTATGTCGAAGCAATGGAAGAACCTATAGAGCTTCTCCATACTGTGTATCCAATGCTCAACTGATACTGGGTTCTTCACCCCATTAAATGAAGGTGGTCCGAACTTACAGAACTCTCTCAGACTACCCAGATCGCAATCATAAACTCCCTTACCACCAACCTATTATTGAGCTATAGAATCCTGAACCGGTGGGGGAATGTCCTGAACTAAAGGGGGCATAGATATCTCTGCCTCTGCATCTCGAGGTCTCAGTGTAAGCTGTGCTGGCTCATTTCTCTCAAGTGTAGTAGCCTGACTAGCAGGGTTCTCCTGTCTACCCTCAAACCTAGCAATAGCTTGTGTAAACATCTCCATAACTGTGTCTACACTGCACTGTAATTGCACTATACGCTTCTCAACGGACTCACTAAGATCGGGTGGATCTCTACTAAAACTAGACTCACTGCGTCTCTCGAGCTCATCTCTATACCCTTGAGAGCACGAACTCTCTCCTCTACGAGTATGTCATCTATCAGACATCCTGCATACTCAAAATAAGTGTCTTAGTCACAATTTCCAGCTTGGTATACACATTTGTATCCTAATAATGCACAGTACTTTAGGAATGTATAATTTCCTAATTATGGATATGACTCACATCAGACCAACTCTGCTCTGATACCATTCTGTCATGGACGCGACCCTCTATACTAGTACGTGACCTTTACCTTACCACTTACAGTTGGGCTGTGAGTCAACATCCGATCCATTTCTCATACATTTATAGTTTAATCATTGTAAATAAACAAATTTGAAACAGAAACTAGACTTTTATAAATATGTGGAAGCGTTTACATCAGTTTCCATTGTCTATACATCCCTTTCGTACAAAATATCACTAGACTGTGCATTAATTTATAGGATGCAAAATTTTTGTTTTCAACACAAGTGTATACCTCTCTATACTGCTGGAGAACTGGAGAACACCTTAGTAGAGACGACTGCAGTACTCACTACTGCATAGTATCTGTAGAGGAGGAAATAAGGGGGTGAGCATAACACGCTCAGTAAGAAAAAGGTGCAAGCAGGTAGATAACTACACTATCTACATGCTAAAATACATATATGTTCATTTTCCTTATAAAACAATATGCATGTTCATTAAAACAACTTCCATCAATGCGAAACCATTAATTCACTATATGGGTATATGCATATCCACACAGTAGCACACAACTTTTCTTTTTCACACAGATCATCTTTCAAAACCACACAGGTTCACATAGCATAATCTATTCACATAGTTATATATAGAAATTGCTCTATTTTAAACTACACATGTTCATTTATAAATCTCTTTGCACACAACAAGTTAGTGCTTATATGAGACATAATCATGGGTTCCCACATTCTCCAGACACACAGTAAGGGAGGATATCTATCACCTCACACAGTAGTGACAATATCGTATCATACAGATATAGAAGACTTATGACCATAGTCGAATTTTGGGCTACACTGATCAAGTGTGCGGGAACCCCACGCTTAGGGAGGCAGATCAACAATCCCTTCAGCTCACACAAATATCACGAAGATAATCATGGCACATCGTACCCCATGGCTAACGCTCACGATACATCGTGCTTCCATGGATCCTTATCACCATTTTCGTTGTCTCAAAATCACGTGCGAGCAGAGCAGTGCTAGACACACAGCAATACACGACGGCTCTAGCACGGTTTATCCATCACACAGTAAATTTCATAAACTCTCGTGTGAGCTCTCGAGTGGAACACATAGTATCATCGAGGCATCAAGCACGGTTTCGCTTATCACACAGAAGCTCAAAAGACTACGTGCGAGCAACTCAGTGTAGAGCACATAGCATATCTGAGGCATCGAGCACGATTGTCCCATCACTTTAAATCGAGAGGGTCATATGCGAGCAAAATCAGAGCAAGATCACTAAGAAGTACTCTATAGCTTTAACATGATTCCCAAAATCTAGTGCAAGCAGCTCGAGTGGAATCACACATCATCACCCAAGGCATCGAGCACTCTTCAGCTTTTCTCAAAAACAATTTGAAAATAATGTGCGAGCGGGGCTGGTCAATCAACCGTAGCCTCTCATGCTCTAGCACAATTTCACACAGAAAAGAAATATAAGGGATCCATGTGTAGTTATGAGTGAGAGGGTGAATCTCCCTTCAATCACTCAATAAACATTTCATGAAATTGATTAAACCGGGAGCCATTCTAATATCATTCTTTCTCAAACCGTTTGCAAAAACCTGTTTTCACAACAATAACAAAAGTTATGCAAGTTCATACTATTGACTTATTCTCATACGTAGTTCTCTATCTAGCCATATCAATATCTATGTATTTATCTCATACATGTGCATTCAACAGGCAAGAAAACATACGTATAGCTATCTCTATAGTTTACATAAGTCCCTTACCTCGAATCACGCTTGAATCATTTTCCTTGATTCCAATAGCTTGTGATCCGATCTTTTCAACTCCATATTTATCTCCAGGAGCTGCAAGTGTTCACAATTCTCATCAGTATATTCTCATATACTTCATTCCACTTGCATGATACTTAGATCCATCTATTTTGACCATTTATATCTCATTGGCCTCGTTATATAAATATCAGACTTTTCAATCGTTTCATTTGTTTCTCGAGAATCCAGTAGACTCCTCGAGTCCATTGATTCCATATTGAACTGACATTTAGCTCCCCATGCCATTAGTTCATCATCTTCATTTCATTGAGGCATTTCATCAAACCCCTCATATACTAAATTTCCATTTTTTTCCATTCTACATATGGATTTCACCAAACCATTTTACTAGCATCTATACATGCTTAATAACATCTATGTATACTCAAATCATCCTCAAATCCATGCCTACTCAACCAATCCTCATCTTGGCACATTTAACCATTTTATAGGTCATGGAGAGTTTAGCATTTTCTAAGATGTTCCAACCATAAATCTATATGCCAATCTACTCGCACAAGTATATAGATTAACATATTTGAGTATGATGCATTGAAATCTTACCAATCTTAGCTTTTCTCCTTTTTTTTCACAACTTTGAGGAAAAACTTCTTTTCTCCTTCAATCCAGCGATTCAACCTCTCGTTCCCAACTGTGTTGTTCTTTTTCACTCTATGAACAACTTTGATGAAATAAACTTTTCTCCAATCTCTAAGGAAAGTGTTAATAGTCTAGAGAGGGAAGCCAGGTCACTTTACTTTCAAAAATGGAAAGGTTTTGAGTTTCTCCCGAAATCTGCAGTTCAACCGCTCTATTTATATAGAAATTGCCTTAATAAGATCGATCTCCCTAGGTGAAGGATCGATCTTCCTCTATTTTAAGCCTCTCAAAATGTCATTTTAAGCCTATGAGATCGATCTATCGAGGCATGAGATCGATTTGCTCTTTGTTATAAGATTGATCTGCTCTAAGGGATGAAATCGATCTTCTCCAGGCAGAAAGATAAACAGATAGATCTGGCACAAGGTTGGGATCGATATGCTCTTGGCCGAGAGCTAAGAAAATTGATCTGTTTGCATTGAGGATCGATCTCCTCATTCCAGATTGCTTCATTCTTTTCGTTTTGGCCCATGAGATCAATCTCCCTTGCATTGAAATGGATCTACTCTTGTTCTGCAGCACACTTAGCTGCATTTTTCCCAACTTTCAACAGAATACTTGCATTCAATTTGCTGCACTACTCATTTTAAGTTTCAATCACATTCATCACTTACAAAAGTCCATTTTTTCAAATTCATACAAAATGAAACTTATGAGTACATTCCCAAACTCATATTACAATGGTGTACATTGAATTTATGGATTTTACATCATTTATTCTTTACATAGCATGTACATGTATATACTTATGAATTTATAAGGTTTTCATACCGAAAATACAGGTATTACAAAAGTACACTTGTTAAGCATTTTAAATCTCATCACAAACCAATACAAAATCATCACTTGTCAGGACTTAGCTCCTCCTAAGGACTATCCTGACCTATAAACACATTTCAAAAAGTGGATTTCTCATTCAACAATACATGTGAGATAGGCATATAATATCAATAAAAGTAATAATTAGGACTATGGCCATATCCTCTGTGATCCCATGCTACACTGATCCTAGTGTGCGGGGTATCACCTCTATCTGCTTCTGCACGGGAGGTGGGTCATGTCCAACCCGTCGATCCATAGCAGAATCCATCGTCCGAAGATGGTATATATAATATCACACACGGTACAGTGTACTCTATGCTACTTGCACGGTGCAACGTACTCTGACCCATATCATCACAATATATCTTGCCAAATCTTAATACGCATGTGCGAGCCTATTTAATCGGTGTGGCACACAGCCTACCCGAAGCTCCCAGAATGGCTCCCAACATGTCATAAAACCACGTGCAAGTAATCTCTAGCACAACAACAAGTGTCATGGACATCTAGTGCGAGCTATGCTTCAGCACCATGTCAAAACTCGTATGAAAACTAGTACGAGCTAGGCTCCAACACAATGTCATAAAATCCATGTGAAAATTAGTATGAGCTAAGCTTCAGCACTAATGCACGTATAAAACACGTCAAATCTAGTGCAAGCAGTGCTCTAGCACGTTTCATTTCCTTAAAACTCATGTAGATGGCTCATTATTTACAAAGCATGGTTATAAAACCAAATCAAGCCATTTTTATGCAAATCATTTCAAATGCTAGCCAACCTACCAATCACATGCTAAAATGACACAAAAAGCTTTCAAAGCATCATGCTCTTGCTTTTAATGCACATTTCTCAAAAACCCAATTCTTTACCCTTCAAACAAACATTTCAGTTTAAGACTCCTATGTATTTTAAGAAACCGCCTATGCCCCAGAAAGGCGTACAGATATCCCTAGGCTAACACAATTCCCTTATCTCAATTCTCTTGGAAGTAACTTTTTCATCTTCTTTTCTTGTTTTTCACGATTTAGCTCAACTTACTCCGGATATTTCCTCGAGAGCTGCACACATTCATAAATCATATAAGTCAATACCGATAACTTATATTCGGACTTCAACTAATCAATATATCTCATTGAGCCTATTTTATTAAGTTTGACCCATTATCACATTTAGCCATCATTATGCCATTTCTAGTCAATTTAACTAACAACATACTTAGTTACTTATCAAACCCTTGGCATAAATGTTTATCCATAACCTTCCATCATTTATGCATTCTCTACAACATCATTTATGCACTCTCTACAACATCATTTATGCACATTTTCATCACTTGACTAATCTCACAATGTGGCTTCATCCAATCATCTCAAAATCATGCATATCACCTCACTAACAACTTGATATAATCCCTTTTATCACCTAATCAACCGCTAACTATTTTCTCACACTAACTCATTCTAGGTTATGCTTGTTCCATTACATTCTAGGCAGTTTCATTTATCAATACATACACCAATCTACTCACAACAACCATTAGATAAATATACTTAGAGTTAGTGTATTGGAAACTCACCTAGCTTGACTTTCTTCTTTTCCAAATTTGGAAGACTCCTTAGCTCCTTCAATCTAATGAGTTGAATGTTGGCCCCAAGCTATGTTGTTCTTCTCCTCACAATGAATAACTTTGGCTCTAATAACTTTTTCCCAATTCTTTTTGGAAGAGGGTGCATCTAGAGAGAGAAAGCTTGATATTTTGGGTAAAAATGGAAGAGGTGTGTTGATTAGTTGAAGAAAAGGGTTTTGTCGTGTGGTATTTATAGATTGAGAGTGATGAGATCGATCTGCTAGGGTGAGGAGATCGATCTTCCTTTAGTTTTTGTCATCAAATTCTCAAGTTTAGAATGTAAGAGATCGATTTGCTCATTAAGGAGAGATCGATCTTGGCTTTGCAAAAGCTTGAGGAGATCAATCTGCTCATGGGGAGAGATCGATCTGTTCTTGACAGAATCAAAAGGAGATCGATATGTACTTAAGGGGGGATCGATCTGGGCTTGACAGAGGCTAATGCAGATTGATCTGCTCATTGGGGAGATCGATCTGCTCAATAGGGGGATCGATCTGGCCTTGGCAGAATCACTTGAAATTGCTCTACTTGCACAAGGGATCGATCTGTCTTAGATAGGAGATCGATTCGATCTCAGTTTGGGGCATTTCCTACTGTATTTTTCCAGATTTTTCAAGGGTAAATTCTTATTTCATTGCTCCAATACTCATTTTGCATTTTAATTCCATTCAGAGCATGGTTAGGCTCATCTCCTATGATTCATATACAATATAACTTGTGTATATTGCTTGAATTCATGAAGGATACTTAGAATTCATGGTCCATGTCATATCATTTTTGTATTTTCATTCCTTATCTTCATTTTGAATGCTTAAAGTTCATTTCGTTTAGTTTATGGCCACTTCAGCCCTTATTTATCCTTTACTTGTATCTTGACACTCATTCATCCCATTGTAAATTCATTCACATTCACATGATCCAAAATCATTTGTCTTATAATTCCATTAACATATATTACAAAGTTATTCATACTTGGGGTCTCACAAAATTAGATTGTGGATGAATAGTAAAATGCTATATGTTTATTTTGTGTTAATGGGAGAAGTACGCAATTATGCAGAAACTATGTTAATTTTTTTTTAATCTTAAACTGGATATTATTAGACTAAGATCAAAGGCAAGTGGCCTTGAATTGAGTTAGGTGAATAGTAACCTAACAATATTGTATGGACTGCTCACATGACATACTAATGTTAAAAAAAAAAGTTAGCCCAAAATTTTATACTTTCGCAATAAGTTAAGGAATCGTCACAGCTTTCAGGTCATGATAGTAATTATGAGTATAACGCTTCCTATCTGGTGTCTTTCGAAATGAACAAAACCTAGAATAATAAAACTTATTTTACAAAGTAATTAGTGAAGATTTTAGCTTCTTCAACCAATGACTTTTTGTTGTAAATAGAGGTCTTACTTATTACATTATAGCCTCATAATTTTTTGTTGTTCAACGTCATTTTTGTACTGATAAGTTGTAAGACCCTTAAATTCATAACTACATACATGAATATGCTATGCGAAGCATAAAAGATGTAAAGTCCATAAATTCAATGTACACACTTGTAATATAAGTTTGTGATGTACATACAAGTTTCATTATGTATGAATAAGAAGGAATGGACTTTTGTATGTGGAGAATGTGAATATATGGAAAATGAGTAGTGTGGTAGAATGGAAGGAAGTTGCATAAGTGCATGAATCTTTATACTTCCATTTGGTGTTATATTGTATACCTTTGGTTATACAATGAATGCACACAAGTTTCAATATATAGGAAGTATGAATGGATGTCATTTTCAAGCCTTAAAGGTGATTGGATGAGAAAATGATTATGGCATCAAAATATATGAAGTTTGGTGAAGTTACTGCAGTAAAATCTAGAAAATATGAATGAGGGATCGATCTCATGGGATGAGAGATCGATCTGGAAGAGCCAAAACTACTTTTGTTCGAGCAATGGAACATGGGCAAATCGATCTCCAATGGGGCCAGATCAATTTGTAAAACATTTTGTGAAGAAGGAATCGGTCCCTAGAGGGCCAGATTGATTTCCTTAAGCTACTGACTTAGAGAAGATCGATCTCACCTTGGAGCAGATCGATCTCCTTAAGGTTCTGTGTTGTTCAGATCGATCTCATGCTTAGGAGCAGATCGATCTCATTAAGTTTTAAAGGTCGATTTTGAGAGGATAAAGTGCAGCGCAGGTCGATCTCAGTAGAGAGCAAATCGATCTCATAGAGGCAATTCTATAAATACTGGACTTCTGCACTTTAGTTTGCACGAGAGAAACTATTCCATTCAAAAGTAAAAGTGCAACCTAACATTCCTACACCAGAAAAATTCAGGTTGTGATCAATTTTGAGTGAGTTTTAGTAGCAAAGTTGTTCTTTGCAAAGAGGAGAGCAACATACTTGGAAACAAGAGATTGAAATCAAGGATTTCAAGAGTATGGAGGATTTGTACCAATTTGGTGAAAAAGGAAAGAAATCTCAGCCAGGTAAGATTTAATGCACCAAGTTGATATATGTTAAACAAGGTGTATTAATGAGTTTATTGATGTATATATGAATTGTTGAAAATGAAAGAGTCATGAAAAAGGAGCATGACCTAGCTTTTGATATGAAAGTGAGAAAGTGATGAGGAAGTGATGTTAACATGAATTTGATGATGGAATATGCATGTAGGGAAGATTATAAGTTAATCTTATGAAATGCATAAATTAGAAATAAGGAGTAATAAACATAGTTATATGGAAAATGTGGTATAATACCATATTGGGAGAAAATCATGAAAATGATGTGTTAAGATGAGATTTGACAAATGAAATGAGTATATTACGATATACTAACGCAAATAACTATAACAGCTTCAGAGAATCATATTGAAACTGATCGGACTGCAAGAGTGAGCAGAATCGAGGAAGATAGGTCACTTAACGTGATCCAAGGTAAGGGAATTTTGTGAGTAGCTAGAGATGGTTCCACATATTTTGAATAGCATTTTGATATTATATGCTATATGAATTCCCATGAATAGGCATGATGTTGTGATAGAAACTAAAGTGGATAAGTGTGTTTTATCCAAAACTAGGGTGAAAATACCTTAGAAGCATGTTGTGACCAAAATTCATGAGTTGCATGATAGAATGGCAATTGTTTTCATGTATATTTGAAAACCACACGTGTTAGTGCTTATTTGATTTGAATAGCCATCTATCAGGTTTTGCGTGAAAACCATAAGTGCTAGAGATTACTCGCACTACATTTTGAGATATGCATCACATAGTACTTTAGTGTTTACTCGTACTACATTTTAATGCGATTTATGCATATTAGAGTACTGGGAGTATTGCTCGTACTCAGATATTGATTGATGCATTGTAGAGTATTAGGAGCTATGCTCATACTCAGTTTTATATGATAGAGTACTAGGAGCTATGCTCGTACTTAGTTTTCACATATTATACATTATAGAGTATTGGGAGCTTTGCTCATACTTATGATTTTATATAACCTAGTGTTGGGAGCATTGCTCACACTAGAGATTGTGATATTGTGATATGGTCATGTTGGGAGTTTTACTCGCACGTACCAATTTTGAAAAGAGCATGAAACAACTTTGTTGGGAGCCTGTGCTGATTGTGTGTCGTAATGATATTATATGCTCACACGTGCATTATTTTGAGATATGGCAGAGGGCTATTGAAATAACCCATAGGTGTGAAGACTAAGACTCATGGCGAGCATCCTAACTATAAGGTAGACCCGTAGTATGTGGACTAAGACTCATGGAGAGCATCCTGACTACGAGGCATATCCAAGGTGTGAGGACTATGACTCATGCCGAGCATCCTACCTTGAGATAGGGTCAATGGAGTACTGTGTACCATATATGTCACATGGAGTACGTTGTACCGTGAGTACACGATGAGAATAAATTGAGAGCTGATGGCTAGGATTTGACCCACCTCCCGTTACAGCAATTGTGAGACCCCGCACATCAAGTACTGTGTAGCCTGGGATCACGAAAAATTGGTTATGATCATATACTCAGAACATGTAGTCGTCTATATCCTTTCGTGATAATTGAATTTCTTGAGTGAAATACCACATGGTTTTATGATATAAACATGTGAGTTTTGTGAATTGTGAAAAAGGTAACCTGAGGGATAGGTGAGGCACAGTTTTCCATGTTTTGAAAACATGATGAATGCCATATGATTTGATTTAAATGCATGGTATGATAAATTTGATTTTTGTGAAATTTCATGAGAAATGCAGTGTTTTGCATATAATGCTGAGGTTGTTAAACCAGCATATTTTCAGTTTTATAACTAATGTTTTTTATCTATATATTTATATTGCATAATGATTTGAGAGAGATGCATGCTATAGATACATATAGGGTAAGGAAACGATTTCGAGGCATAAACATTGTATTTTGTAGATAGTGCGGTTATCTACATGCTTGCCTGATTTTCTTACTGAGCTGTAAGCTCACCCCTTAATATTTCTCATTTTTCAGAGCATCCACAATAGGTGGACACGGCTAAGGACTAACATCCCTTGATAGCCGCTGCACATCCATCTTGTTAGAGGTATACACACTTGATATTTTGTACTGAACAATGTATAAGCACAGCTATGTAAATAAACGTATGGTCGAGATGTATATGTACAGATAAATGTATTAATGTGCAAGAGTTTGTATTATAGAAAAGAATATTAAATTCTACATATGTTATGAATGATTGTGAATGGGTAACTAGTATCGAATCACAGCCCAACGTTTGATGTGAGAGATGACAGAAGAAGAGGTAAGTGAAATGTGAAAAATTTATGGTGAATAAGGTAGATCGCGTGTGGGGGAAGGGCGTGACAGAAATGGTATCAGAGCGGTGTTGATCTAAAGTGAATCAATATTAGTAATTAGAAAAATATACATCCCCATAGTACTGTGCTTTGTTCAGTTACAATTGCATATACGAGATGGATAGCAGACTAATTATTGATTATAAATGCAGGGATTTAGCCATTATGGTTAATACTCACCATGGTAGAGGGGATAGAGAGAGGGTTCGAGGCCGTAGAGGTAGGCCAAAGACCCGAGAAGAGACTATTGATAAGACTGACGTACCAGAGAGTACCGACAACATGTTTCAAGAGACAAGAACGTCGCCTAGAGACTATAGTAGAGATACTGGCATAGATGATGCCAGGAGGACAGGGACAAGATGCAAAGACTACGCCTAGAGATGTAGCTGCACCTGATACACCTACACCCCCACCAATTCAGGATATGCCATCACAGGTCACTGCATGATAAGGCAGTAACGTTTTAGGGTATCGTTGTGATTTGGACAGACTCCGACAATTCCAAAAACTTGGACCTATAACTTTTCGTGGGATTAAGGACCCAGTTTTGGCAGAGGAATGGATAGGAGAGATAGAGAAGTTGTACAGATTCTTTGAGTGTACGACTTCAAAGATGGTCACATTTGATGCGTTCCTACTAAAGGGGACTGCAGAGCATTGGTGGAAGTCCACCCGACCCATTTTGAGAGCTCGACATGCAGAGATTAGTTGGGAGATATTTCTTGATGCCTTTAGGAGGCAGTTTGTTCCAGATACGACTCAGTGGAGGCTGCAGGCTGAATTTTTGGGATTGAGTTAGGGGAGTCATTCAATGGATGAGTATGAGACCAGATTTTTATCGTTGGGGAGATATGACCCTGACACCATGAGCAGCGAGACTAGGAAAGTCCGCGGGTTTATCGATGGACTGAGACCAGTATTGCGGTCTAAACTAGTTCCATTCGACATCTCTACATATGATGAGGCAGTGCGCAGGGCGCAGTTGTGTGAACAATATTATGAGAGAAATGCCTCAAAGTTCAGAACAGTAGGAAAAGGTAGAGACAGAAAGAGGCCGTTGAGTGATAGTGCTCGAGGTTTCAGTTATCGAGGAGGGAAGAGACTTTTCGGTAAGAAACTAAGGATCGAGGAAGTACAAGAAAAGATTGTGAGATTTCCTGCATGCCCGGCTATTGCTCCACCTAGAGGAGTAATGATTGGAGGACAGAGGCCTACCACTGAGTAGTGCAGTCGATTTGGTAGATACCATGGAGGTAGACCTTATCCTGTTTCTAGTGGTTTATGTTACCGATGTGGGAAGCCAGGCCATATGGCTAGAGTGTGCTAAGAGTGATGGATATTGCCTCACAGAAGGGTAAGGAACCTGAGAGAGCTCCAGTTGATACGTCTACTCTGAGAAGGAGAGCGACAGCAGAAGAGAAAGGGAAACAAGTTATGGGACGAGGGTGAGTGTATGCCTTGGACCAAGGGACAGTCGATACTTCTTTGGATGTGATTAAAGGTAACATCTTGATATATGATTTAGAGGCACATGTTTTAATTGATCTTAGTGCCATGCATTCATTTGTATCGCCTTCATTTGCATGTAAAATAAAAAAGCATGTAGAACGTACTCCTTTGAGTAGGATGATGTTGATTAGTACGCCTATGGATAATAGTCAGCTGGTAGAATATGTGTTAAATGATTGTAAACTGAGAGTCGAGGAAAAGGACATGACAACCAATCTAATACTGTTAAGCATGAGTGATTTTGATGTAATCTTAGGAATGAATTGGTTATCATCAAACCATGCTATTTTAGATTGTTATGCTAAGACAGTTATGTTTCCTAACCCTGAAAAATATGTTGTAGAGCTTGATACAAAGAAATAAAAGTAGTAGTTGTGATTTGTGATTGATAATGTACTATGCTGACTGAGAAATGAATATGTTGAAGGTTTTATTGCGTATGCAGTTGATACAGATAAGGTACATCCGGAGTTGGCAGACATTCCTATGGTTAGTGAATTCCCAAATGTCTATTCGGATGAATTGCCAGGATTGCCACCAGACAGAGAGATGGAGTTCTATATAGACTTGGTGCCTAGTATAGAACCTATATCGAAACCATCGTATCGCGTGGTCTTAATCGAGCTGGAAGAGCTCAAGAAACAGTTACAGGAGCTGTTGGACAGGGGTTTTATCAGACCAAGTGTTTCACCTTGGGGAGCACTGGTATTGTTTGTAAGGAAGAAGGATGGAAGCCTACGATTATGTATAGATTATTGATTGTTAAATAAGGCAACCATCAAGAATAGACATACTCTTCCATGTATTGATGATCTGTTAGATCAGCTCTGGGGAGCACAGGTCATTTCTAAGATTGATTTGAGGTCTGGGTATCATCAGTTGAGAGTTCGGAGTGGAGATATGCCCAAGACAGCATTTAAGACCCGATATGGCCATTATGAATTTTTGGTTATGCCATTCGGATTGACGAATGCCCCTGCAGCTTTCATGGCTTTGATGAATGATGTGTTCAAGCCATATTTATATTAATTTGTTATCATCTTCATAGATGACATCTTGATATATTCTAAATCCGAGGAAGAGCATGAGAAATACCTCAGGATTCTATTACAAATGGTACGAGAGCAGAAGTTATATGCTAAACTCAATAAGTGTGATTTTTGGTTAACACAGATCTCATTTTTGGGACACGTTGTGTCAAAGAATGGTGTATCAATGGATCCATCCAAGATTGAGGCAGTAGTTCAATGGGAACAGCCAAGGATAGTCACTGAGATCAGAAGTTTCTTGGGTTTAGTAAGGTATTATCGAAGATTCATAGAAGGATTTTTAAAGTTAGCTGCTCCATTGACACATCTCACTCAGAAGGGTGTAACTTTTGTATGGGATGAAGATTGCGAGAAAAGTTTTCAAGATTTGAAGAGTCGATTGACTACTGCTCCGATTCTCACTATCCCTACCAGCTTAGAAGGATTTTCAGTATATAGCGATGCATCACATCAGGGACTGGGCTGTGTATTGATGCAGGTTGGGAAGGTAGTTGCTTATGGATCCAGACAGTTGAAGGACCATGAGAATAACTATCTGACCCATGATTTGGAGTTAGCAACAGTAGTGTTTGCGTTGAAGATATGGCACCACTACTTGTATGGAGAGAAATTTCAGACTTTTACCGACCACAAGAGCCTAAAGTATCTGTTCTCACAGAAAGAATTGAACATGAGACAAAGAAGATGGCTAGATCTTCTAAAAGACTATGATTGTGAAATACTTTATCATCCAGGTAAGGCTAATGTTGTAGCTTATGCATTGAGCAGAAAAAGCCTTGGGATGGTATCATATATGATGGTCAGGGAACATGAGTTGCTAAAACAGTTTGCTAGCCTCAGTTTAGGAGTTGTGCCTTCAGACATAGATACGGACTGTGTGATTGCTAGTCTATGCTTAGAGCCGGATCTGTTGGACAGGATCAGACAAGCTTAGTAGACTTATTCGTATTGCATTAACATGAGTAGTCAGATACAAAAGGGCACTGACACTAATTTTGAGCTGAGTTCTAATGGATTACTGAGGTTTAAAGGCAGATTGTATGTTCTCGAGGACGCAGAGCTCAGAAGATTGATATTGACGGAAGCCCATTTGTCTAGCTGTACGCTACATCCAGAGAGTAATAAGATGTACCGAATTCTCCAGAAGATGTACTGGTGGTCAGGCATGAAGAAAGATGTAGCAAAATTTGTGGCGAGATATTTCGTGTGTCAGCAAGTGAAGGTAAAGCATCAGAAACCTGCAGGGTTGTTGCAGCCTCTACCTATACCGACATGGAAATGGGAGCATATCACCATGGATTTCGTGATGGGTTTACCGAGGACCCGGAGGAATCACGATGCTATATGGGTGATATTTGATAAACTGACGAAGTCAACCCACTTTTTAGCTATGAGAGCTACCGATACTCTGAGTTCATTGGCAGAGTTGTATGTACGCAAGGTAGTGAGGTTATATGGTATTTCAGTGAGCATTATTTCGGATAGGGATTCCCACTTCACTTCTCACTTTTGGGAACATTTTCAAGAAGCCATGTGAACCTAGTTAAGTTTAAGCACCGCTTATCATCCCCATATAGATGGTCAATCAGAGAGGACCATACAAACTCTGGAGGATATGTTGAGAGTGTGTGTACTAGATTTTAGAGGCTCCAGGGATGATCATTTGCCCCTAGCCGAATTTACCTACAACAATAGTTATCATGCAAGTATCGAGATGGCACTGTATGAGGCTTTGTATGGTCATAGATGTCGTTCCCCTATCGGTTGGGAAGAAGTGGGTGACAGAAAGATTTTTGCTCCTGATTTGGTTATACAAGCCTCTGAGGATGTTCGATTGATTGTTAAGAGATTGAGGACAGCTTAGAGTAGGCAGAAAAGCTATGCTGATAAGAGACGGAGACCACTTGAATTCATAGTTGATGAATCAGTATTTTTGAAGGTTTCTCCTTCCAAGGGTATAACGAGATTTAGGAAGAGAGGTAAGTTGAGTCCTCACTACATTGGACCCTTTGAGATACTGGACAGAGTAGGAGATAATGCATATAGATTGGCTTTACCACATGATTTATCGAGAGTGCACAATGTCTTTCACATTTCAATGTTGAGGAAATATCATCCAGATCCAACTCATGTGATTTGATATGAGCCATAGGAGCTCAAAGATGATTTGACATATGTAGAGAAACCGCTAAGGATACTGGATAGAAAGGAGAAAGTCTTGAGGATAAGACTATCGGGTTAGTGAAGATTCTCTAGCAGCATCACACTTCAGAGGAAGCTACTTGGGAGCTAGAGAGTCTGATGCAAGAGAAATATCCCCAATTGTTTGTAGATTAACTTGGTTCTAATTTGGAGGACCAAATTCTTTTAAGGAGGGGAGGATTGTAAGACCCCTAAATTCATTAGTACATACATGAATATGCTATGTGAAGCATAAAAGATGTAAAGTCCATAAATTCAATATACACACTTGTAATATGAATTTGTGATGTACGTACAAGTTTCATTATGTATGAATAAGAAGGAATGGACTTTTGTATGTGGAGAATGTGAATATATGGAAAATGAGTAGTGTGGTAGAATGGAAGGAAGTTGCATAAGTGCATGAATCTTTATACTTCCATTTGGTGTTGTATTGTATACCTTTGGTTATACAATGAATGTACACAATTTTCAATGTATAGGAAGTATAGCATCAAAATATATGAAGTTTGGTGTAAGTTACTGTAGAAAACTGCAATAAAATATAGAAAATATGAATGAGGGATCGATCTCATCGAATGAAAGATCGATCTGGAAGAGCTAAAAATACTCTTGTTCGAGCAATGGAACAGGGGCAGATCGATCTGCAAGGAATCGATCCCTAGAGGGCCAGATTGATTTCCTTAAGCTACTGACTTGGAGAAGATCGATCTCACCTTGGAGCAGATCGATCTCCTTAAGGTTCTGTGTTGTTCAGATCGATCTCATGCTTGGGAGCAGATCGATCTCATTAAGTTTGAAAGGTCTGTTTCGAGAGGAAAAAGTCCAAGGCAGATCGATCTCAGGGGAGAACAGATCGATCTCAGGGGAGAGCAGATCGATCTCGTAGAGGAAATTCTATATATACTGGACTTCTACACTTCAGTTTGCATAAGAGAAACTATTCCATTCAAAAGAAAAAGTGTAACCTAACATTCCTACACCAAAAAACTTCAGGTTGTGATCCGTTTTGAGTGACTTTTAGTTGAGCAAAGTTGTTCTTGGAAAATAGGAGAGCAACATACTTAGAAACAAGAGATTGAAATCAAGGATTTCAAGAGCAAGGAGGATTTGTACCAATTTGGTGAAAAAGGAAGGAAATCTCAGCTAGGTAAGATTTAATGCACCAAGTTGATATATGTTAAACTAGGTGTATTGATGAGTTTATTGTTGTATATATGAATTGTTGGAAATGAAAGAGTCATGAAAAAGGAGCATGACCTAGCTTTTGATATGAAAGTGAGAAAGTGATGAGGAAGTGATGTTAACATGAATTTGATGATGGAATATGCATGTAGGGAAGATTATGAGTTAATCTTATGAAATGCATAAATTAGAAATAAGGAGTAATAAACATAGTTATATGGAAAATGTGGTATAATACCATATTGGGAGAAAATCATGAAAATGATGTGTTAAGTTGAGATTTGACAAATGAAATGAGTATATTATGATATACTAACGTAAATAACTATAACAGCTTCGGAGAATCATATTGAAACTGATCGGACTACAAGAGTGAGCAGAATCGACGAAGAGAGGTCACTTGACATGATCCGAATTAAGGGAATTTCGTAAGTAGCTAGAGATGGCTCCACGTATTTTGAATAGCATTTTGATATTATATGCTATATGAATTCCCATGAATAGGCATGATGTTGTGATAGAAACTAAAGTGGATAAGTGTGTTTTATCCAAAACTAGGGTGAAAATACCTTAGAAGCATGTTGTGACCAAAATTCATGAGTTGCATGATAGAATGGCAATTGTTTTCATGTATATGTGAAAACAGCACGTGTTAGGGCTTATTTGATTTGAATAGCCATCTATCAGGTTTTGTGTGAAAACCATAAGTGCTAGAGATTACTCGCACTATATTTTGAGATATGCATCACATAGTACTTTAGTGTTTACTCGTACTACATTTTAATGCGATTTATGCATATTGGAGTACTGGGAGCATTGCTCGTACTCAGATGGTGATTGATGCATTGTAGAGTATTGGGAGCTATGCTCATACTCATTTTTATATGATAGAGTACTAAGAGTTATGCTCATACTTAGTTTTCACATATTATACATTATAGAGTATTGGGAGCTTTGCTCATACTCATGTTTTTATATAACCTAGTGTTGGGAGCATTACTCACACTAGAGATTATGATATTGTGATATGGTCATGTTGGGAGTTTTACTCGCACGTACCAATTTTGAAAAGAGCATGAAATAGCCGTGTTGGGAATCTGTGCTGACTGTGTGTCGCATTGATATTATATGCTCACACGTGCATTATTTTGAGATATGGCAGAGGGCTATCGAAATAACCCATAAGTGTGAGTAATAAGACTCATGGTGAGGGTAGACCCGTAGTATGTGGACTAAGACTCATGGCGAGCATCCTACCTTAAGATAAGGTTCATGGAGTACTGTGTAACGTGTATGTCACATGGAGTACATTGTACCGTGAGTAGAAGATGAGAATAAATTAAGTGCTAACGGCTAGGATTTGAGCCACCTCCCGTTATAGCAATTGTGAGACCTCGCACACAGAGTACTGTGTAGCTTGGGATCACCGAAAATGAGTTATGATCATATACTCGGAACATGTAGTCGCCTATCTCCTTTCGTGCTAATTGAATTTCTTAAGTGAAATACCACATGGTTTTATGATATAAATATGTGAGTTTTGTGAATTGTGAAAAGGGTAACCCGAGGGATGGGTAAGGCCCAGTTTTTCATGTTTTGAAAACGTGATGAATGCCATATGATTTGATTTAAATGCATGGCATGATATATGTGATTTTTTTGAAATTTCATGGGAAATGCAGTGTTTTACATATAATGTTGAGGTTGTTAACCAGCATATTTCTAGTTTTATTACTAATGTTTTGTATCTATATATTTATATTTCATAATGATTTGAGAGAGATGCATGTTATAGATACAGATAGGGTAAGGAAACGATTTCGAGGCATAAAAATTGTATTTTGTAGATAGTGCGGTTATCTACATGCTTGCCTGATTTCCTTACTGAGCTATGAGCTCACCCCTTTATTATTTCCCCTTTTTCAGAGCATCCACAGTAGGTGGACACGGCTAAGGACTAACATGCCCTGATATCCGCTGCAGATCCATCTTGTTAGAGGTATACACACTTGATATTTTTAACTAAACAATGTATAAGCACAGCTATGTAAATAAACATACGGTCAGGATGTATATGTACAGATAAATGTATTAATGTACAAGAGTTTGTATTATAGAAAAGAATATTAAATTCTACATATGTTATGAATGATTGTGAATGGGTAACTAATATCGAATCACAGCCCAACGTTTGATGTGAGAGATGACAAAAGAAGAGGTAAGTAAAATGTGAAAAATTTGTGGTGAATAAGGTAGGTCACGTGTGGGGGGAAGGGCATGACATAAGCCATGCAAGTGCCCTATAATTTCATGAGTGCTCAAGAAATTATGCAAAAATTTTATAGTTGCAGCCCCACTCCACACTGATATAAGTATTTTCATAAGTGTATACTGCGATGATATAATCAGTCATAAGGGATTTGAAAAACATTAAGAGCTTTTGCTCATCCTCACAAGTTCATGCAATCTATCACATACACACATCATAAGAATGGATAAATTTATTAATGCTAGCAGGAATAACAGTGACTTGTTGTTATCCATGTTATCCATGTTGGCTTAAATCTCATTCCCCTCAATGTTTCAGAAATTAACTTTCTCTTTGAAGGTTTAGTTAGAGGATTGACCAAACTCACTTTGACTTCACATAATTAATTGATATGATTCCATCATTTAGTAGTTGCTTAATCATAACATGTCTCAAACGAATGTGTCTATTTTACCACTGAAAGTTTTGTTCTTTATAATGGTTATTGCTTCTTGGCAGTTATATTGCATAGACACATAAGATGTTGGTTTCAAACCTAATGGAATATTAGCTAAAAGGTTTCTCAACCACGTAACCTCATTGCCAGCCAATTCCAAAGATGCAAATTCTAATTCCACAGTGGATTTAGCTATTATAGTCTGTTTAGCTAATTCCTATGCAACAGCACCCTTACGAGGGTAAGAACATAACCACTAGTGGATTTTATCTCATCGAAATCTGAAATCCAGCTAACATCACTGTGTCTTTCTAATACTGTGGGAAATCCACTATATAAAATATCATAGTTCATGGTACTTCTCAAATTTCTCATGATTTTGACTAATGCAGCCCAATGATCATGATTGGGATTGGGAATACATCTACTTAGCCTACACACAACATAAGCTTTGTTAAGATGTGTAAAATTCATTAAGTACATCAAACTCCCAGTAATTTGTGCATACTCAAATTGAGCCACATGATCTCATTGAATTTTCTTTAATGGGATGCTAAAATCATAAGGGGTACTCATAGGTTTGTCATAAAAAACTTCTTAAGAAGTATTTCACATAATGTTCTTGTGATAGCATAATACTATCATTCATCCTTATGATTTTAACACCCAAAATAACCTTTGCTTCACCTGTAACTTTAATATCAAATTTTGAAGTAAAAAACTCTTAGTTTGATGCACAATATCAATAGAACTACCAAAAATGATCATATTGTACAAATCAAACACTAACCTTGGACACTTTTGGCTTGAATTCTTTTTTTAACTAGGCCATGAAAAAAAAATTATCCCCAACATTTTTAGACAAAACTAATTTGCTCAATTAGGCACTGTGCACAACATAAAAATCTCAGGTATTTTAGATTAAGGTATTCGAGACGATATAAGATAATAGACAATCATCCTAAAAGTATTTCACATCCATACACTAGTCTATAATGCACCTACTCCTTGCAAATGAGCTAAATCATCATCGATAAGGAGAAGATGAGGTAGGATGACAGGTGGAATTTTTAAAGAAGACCAATCTCAGCGTTGATGTTGGCATTTTCCATTGAGGAGAAAATAACCCTTAAGAATGTTGTTGCAAAAATAAAATTCAATAAGCAAAAGCAACTTGATGAGTGCTCCAATCGCGTTGTTCTTAAGGATTATTTCTTCAGCAGGTATAAGCATTCAACAGGTTCTTCTGGGATATTTGACCAGGGAATAAGAACAATAAGAAAAAAAAAAAAAGAAAAATCAACCCAACAGGAAAAATAACAAGGAAGCAATAATGCTAAGAAAGCTTAAGTGTAGAAGTTGTGTTTTGAAAGCTTTCTGTAGCCTTGTATTTATAATGAAAATAATGAACATTACAACACAAAATCTGGAGAGAATATTTGACCAGAAAATCAGCAGAAAATATTTGATTAAAAAATCAGGAGAGAATATTTGACTAATCAGGAAATGAACGTTAGGTTAAATCAAGATTGGATTTGAGAAGTTCAGATAAACGAAAACACTAGTTTTCAAGTAATGATAAAATACTAAAAAATAATTAAATAAAAAGGAAAAAATCTAAGCAATGTAGGATAAAAGTCTTTTTAAAATTGCTAAAATATCCAACAAAGTGTTGAATGTCTTTACATCCATGATGATTAGAGCTCGCTCATCTTGTTAGCAATGGTCTTGTTGATGCAGTGATCAAAGACAAATCCATAGTTTAAATTCCTTTATTAATGTAGCTTATAACATTCTAATTATCAAGTCTGTATATGTAAAATCTTAGCTGTTGCCCGTTGGCAATGATTATAAAATGGCTCGTGGCTATTCAGCTGTAGGACTAATGGCTCATTTCTACGTCTTTCCATGCACACATGCTTTTCATGCCCACTACCTATTACTCATGTGACACGTTGCACCAATGAATCTGAAGTAGGTTGTTTGCGTATCATGTAGGAAACTTTAATTACATAATATTTGTATCTAGGATCTCATGTTCAATCAAAAAAATAGAATATAGAAGAGTGCCTGGATCCATTGAAATTGATTGATTGGGGTTAGCAGTCTTCCAGTCTAAACTTTTACTTTATGATAGAAAACCCTAACTCACTCACTGATGGGATATGAAAATGATAGAATTCACGTTTAGACTGGGGACCATAACTTATTCATAACTGTAGTATACTTTAACCTATTTTGGCCCATCATTAAAATAAAATAAAATATTAGGTCTTGTGACGCCCCGGAAGCTCAAAAAATATGGCTAATTTAAAACTTTTTACTCATTAATTCACAATTAAGGGTGCATTCCTATGCAGTGTCATACATCATCATAATTATCATGCCTCAGGATCTCATCATAAGATAGTATATATTGTATCATATACATTACTCGATTCCAAGTTAATTAATCCTAATACATCCCGTACATCATTGTACAATAAGTGTTTGTAAATATAACTCTAGTCTGGGTACATGAATATTAAATATCTACCTCAATACACAAAATACGGCCTGGAGCTCAAGTCCTCCACTAGCCTCTAACCCATATGTCGCAGGGAACTCACTTCACTTGAAGCGATCTGGGGGGGAAGAGAAAATAGAGTGAGCTTCCAAATCGCTCAGTAAGGGGGGTAAGGGAACTCAGTTATATAAACCATATCACACATCACAAATATGTATTTGTTTATGAAGCTCATTTGAAATCGTAGCATGAAAGATTCTCAAAACATCATCATCTCATAACTCATAAATCATGTGAAAACATGAAGGTAAAAAGGCTCAATATCGAGCACTCACAAGCATGTGTAAATATAAGCGATAATGGTTGTTCTCAAAATACGTGATAAAAATCACCTCAGTAAATAGCACGTGACAAGGTCACAAACACAACTCATGTGTAAAACGAGACTAGGCAATAAAACTCAATTAAAACTCGCCATGGCACATCAAATATGTAATCTCCTCTGGGTGTGCATCCCAGGCATCCTCGTATAGAGGGAACGTCGACAATATGGTCGTATGCATGGTATATTGGACTTATATGTTACCAGAACAAGGCCCGGCCTTACATGCTACCAGAGCAATGCCTCGCCTCATGCACACTATCACGTGGTCCTTGGGTCGGTTCCCAGGCGGCCTACTCTCTCGGTCTTACATGCTACCAAAGTAAGGCCACCCAGCGTTACCAGAACGGAGGTCATCTCACGTTACCAAAACGGAGGCATCTCTCGTTACCAAAACGGAGGAATATCGGACTTACATGCTACCAAAGCAAGGCCTCCCAACGCTACCAAAGCGGAGGAATAATCGGACTTACATGTTACCAGAACAAGGCCTGTGGTCCTTGGGTCGGTTCCCAGGCGTCCCACTATATCGGTCTTACATGCTACCAGAGCAAGGCCCGATGTGTATTCAACATGACACGCCTAAGTCTCAATCATTAGCCATTATCTTATAAAGCGTTATGCCTTCACGTAAAACTCATAATGGTTTTCCCTTAAAAACTCATTTAAAACATTTGTGTACTCAACACAAAACATATTAAAACCAAGTTCCAACTGGCAAAACACACACACATTTTCTCAAATCTCAATATCGCCTTAACGTAGAGCCCAATTTACTTTTCACGCAAACTCAAAGGTTTATAAAGCAAATTCACACTCAGCTTATAAACTCATAAAATAATGGGCTCCAACCGACTATAAAAACCGTGTGCAATTATATCACAACACAACACCAAACATGCTTGTATTCTCAAATCGTGGTTCATGCTACAAACAGTTCATCAAAACACATACACAAATGGTTTAGTTTTCCCTTACCTCTTTACACCTCGTATAGTGCAATCGTTTCCCCCGTATCACGGACTAACCTTGCATTCCACTCTGGAACTCCCGAGCTGTCCAAACGATGTTAAAACATCAATACTCATTATCACATTAACCTCAATTCTCAAAATCGAGCATAATTGCTCATAACACCTCAAATTTCTCAATTCTCATAACTCCATCACAAACCACAATCTCGCTCCCAACACCTCAACATTCTATATTTCCTAAGCCACAATATCTATACTAATACACCACATTGTCTAAATCTCCATTTATAGCTCAAAATTCCTAAATTTACCAAAGTTGCCAAATATCATCATCACTCTAACTACATTGTAATTTCATCAATCCCTAATCATTTTCAGCTATTTCAACACAATGCCAACAACTATCATTACCAACATCATCTCAAATATCAAGATCGAGGTTTAAAAATTACCCAAAACTTGTGGAGAGCTTATCTCTTGCCTCGATTCAATCCGTCTTACGATTTCCAAGTATGTTGTTCTCCCTTTGATGAGGAACAACTTTCCTTCTTGCCACAGCCTCTGATTTGGACCGAAATGGGTGCTTTGGATGAGTGAGAAAGCTAGGGCTAGGTGAAAATGGGGGTTGAAAGAGAGAGAAAATGAAATTGCAGGAGAAAGCAGGGATTCCTTATATAGACTAAGGGTAGGAGATCGATCTGGCTCTTGATGAGATCGATCTGCATTTGAATTTGGGGACAATTTGGGGCAATTTATGCCTAGGAGATCGATTTGTCGAGGGGTGAGATCGATCTCTTTATGGCTTTACGAGATCGATCTGCGCCTTGAGGAGATCGATCTTCTCCCAAACAAAAACATTTGGAGATCGATCTCTTCCTCATGAGATCGATCTTCTCTCAAACAGAATCATAAGGAGATCGATCATCTTCCATTGGAGATCGATCTGCTCCTTAAATTCCTCCTTCCTTGTCATTTTTAACTCACCAGATTGATCTCTCCTTCTCCTAGATCGATCTGTCCTCATAGCTTCACACTTATTTTAAACACTTAACATAAACATCTCCATTTATCATTCCCACAATTCACTTAGCTCAATAAATTATACTTCAAGTTCATATTACATAATTGAAATATGTCTGAAATTCTCAGATCTCACAGGTCTCTACATATTATAAAGCTCATACTAATTGAGATGCACTGAAGTCCAATAACTTTATTTGATCACTTTTAAGTGGACTAAAACAAATTAGATATCCTGTAATGTACAATAAATTGATATATGTAGGCTCACATAAATAATTTTTCAACAATCTCCCACATAGGCCACATATGTCGCTTGACTATTGTACATTTAGAAATAACTTTATGAGCTCAGTACTTGCTATCTTTATAAAGAACATCTCTAAACAATCTGGTCCATCAATTATATCAACATAGAATCAAAGCAATCTTCGTTACATATATTCCGTAACTAGACCCATCAATGGTCACTTATATTAATATAATCAACGACATAGATCAAGTATGGATGTATAGCATGGAAATTACATGAAACGTGATCCATTAACATGCCTATTTCCAATTGGTCCTACTTTATCATTCTTTTTGAAGACTCTATGCATATTGCAATTGAAAGAATATTACTTTAATTCAGAGTTTTTAGTAATAACAAAAAATGCTTTATTTTGATAAAAAAATATAAATAATAAATGAACATCAAGAAACAAACTCCCACTATACAAGCATATCTTCAGGATGAACCACACCCATACGAGCTACATGTTCATGAAACACCTTAAGTGGTACTCCCTTCGTAAGCGAATCTGCAATCATGGAGTTTGTATTTATATGTTCAATAGTAATCTGAAAACTCTGAACTCTCTCCTTAATAATAAGAAACTTAATGTCAATATGCTTTGACTTTGACAAGCTTCTGTTGTTCTTAGAGTATAACCCAGCGGCTTTATTATCACAATTAATTTTCAATGGCCTCTCAATACCATCGACAATGCACAACCCGGTGATAAAATTCTGCAACCATATCGCTTGGTTCGATGTTCTACCTCTATGGTGGAAGAAGCTATGAGTGACTACTTTACACTCTTCCATGAGACAACTCCTCCAGCTAACATGAAACAATAGCCAGAAGTAGACTTTATGCTATCAAGGCAACCAGCAAAATCGAAGTCTGAATACCCAACGATCTCTAAATGATCTGACCTCCGATATGTGAGCATGTAATCTTTTGTTCTCTTGTAGATACCGCATAATCCTCTTTACCGCTTTCCAATGATCCATACCAGGGTTACTTAAATATCTGCCAAGCATTTCAACTGCGTACGCAATATCCGGACGCGTACTGTAAGACCAAAAATTCCCTATACCAATGTCTCGTTTATCTTATGTTGAGTCAGAATTAAACTGCGATAGGAGGATATAATTTAATTAAGCAATAGGATATATCAAGTTCGAATATGGGATTAATTTGGGTCACACCACTTAGGATAATAGTTTTGGTGTAATTTTAGTTTAAGTAATGTAGAAATAGGTAAGCATAAGTATTGAAAAAGAAAATTCTAGCCTAAAATAAACAAAATATAACAATGATAAAATTAAATAGAGAGAATATAATTTATTGGCATAATGTAGAATGCATATTTAGGATTATGTTAAGGACACAATTTATTTAGTTGAAATATGTTCATATGATTAAATTGGGATAGACTAAGATAATTTATCATTGGACATTAGGCTAAATATTCATGAATATAGAAATAAATTAATTCATGTAAGTAGATTAATGTGTGACCAAAAATCTATAGGAAACCATGAACAATTCGGTTAAAAGGAAAATTCATGAATAAGAAGGTAGTGAAATTATTAAATTTAAGTAAGTTAACTTAGTTAATTAGGAAGCAAATTTATTTATAATGTAATGTAATTAAATCTAAAAATATTAAGACTAGTAGCACTAATATAAGAAATGTACCTATGTTTAATTGCAAAAATGGAAAACATTAAGATAAAATACACTTAAGTATAAATTGCAAAATCTGAAATTTTATATAGATGTAGACCTTATGTAAAGATTATTTTTGAAACATGTTTATATATATATATATATATATATATATGGGAATATGCAAATCGGGTTCCATAAGATTTTATGAGTATTAAATCTGAAAATGTAGTTACATATACATATGAAATATAAGACTAGAATATATGTAGATTAAGTATTAAATCTACAATTTAAGTTTATATGTGGAACCATATAGGAAGTTGATAAATATATGCATACATTAGAAATATAAGATTTGATTATATGTAGATTAAATTGTAAAACCTGCACTTTGATTATTAAATTGATAAACAATGTATTTGAAATGCAATTATGTGTGTGTGTATATATATATATATATATATATATATATATATATATATATATATATATATATATATATATGCATATATCTATTAGAGTAAAATAGGAAGAATTAAACTATAAAATCTAGAATTGAGTAATTTAAATTGATAAACCATATATATTAGAGAAAGAAAACCAGATTTTTATGTAGATTGTGTTACAAATTCTGCATTTGGCATTTAATTCCTAAAACTATAATTAAATTGCTAATTCTGGAAATTGGATTATCAACTAATTAAACTAACTAAAACATAATTATACAGAAAATATAAATAGCTTTTATGGTTTCCCTCTCTCCCATTTCTCCTCCCTTTTCACGTTTTACCCAAGCTGGAAATCAGAACAGCCTTCACCCCTCTTCCTCACACCACCACCACCACACCAGCCACCAGCCACGCCACCAGCCACCCTAGAACCACCTTCTTCTAGGCTTGCATGCAACAATCATCTACCCTTCATTGCCATCCACGCCTAACAGTCCCAATTTCCAGCAAGTTTCTGCAACAGCCAACAAAAGCTGGAAAATTGTTATTTGCATGTTAGCTTAGGTAGTTTAGAAACTAGTTTTAGCTTAGATTATTACCTCACAAGCTCACCAAACATGTTTTCAACCTCCACATTACCTGAAAATTGCTGGAACAACCAAGGAACCACCACTGCTAGCTGAAACCGAGAGGTGTGTGGCTGAGTTTAGTGCTTAGGTGAGTTGATTTGGTGGAGAGCTTCTCCAATTGTGTGGCCAACGTGTAGAACAGTAGAGGTTCATCAAGAATTTCCAGAAATTTGTTAGAACAAATTTGGGGAAAATAAGCTAGGGGGTCGGCCAGTGCAATTTGGGGTAAGAACATTTTTAATTTCTGCAATTGCAACGTGTTTGCTTTTAGGTTAATATGTATGTGTATTGATTTAGATTAAGTTCCAGAAAAATGATGCATGCATGAGGATTTAGTGTTGACTAATTGAAATTCTAATTGCTAAAAATTTTAAGTTCATAAATCGGTATGAATAAATTGAAGGAAATGTACTGCACGTACAAATTATAAACAGCAAGTAAAATTGTAACAATTGAAGACTTAGAGGACTTCATTTGCTGGAAAAGAATTAGATTAATGCAGAAATTATAAAGTGAATAAGTTGTAGTAAGGATGCATGAATGAAAATTTAGCTAAATAAGTAGATATGATGGATTGAGATTCGGCTACATTAGATGCATGTAGGGAAATTGTTAAATTGGCAATGTAAAATTAGCCTATGAAATCTGAAATTTCAATGTACAATGTGAAAATTGTATGGATTAAAATTTAACAAGTAAGATTGGAAGATTAGGAAATATATTCGGCTATATGGAAATGTAAGATAAGAAAATTCTGCATGTGATGAATTTAGTTATATTGATTTAGCTGAATTGAGATAATGTATATGTAGATGTCTAGGATTAAAAATTTGATAAGAAAAAAAATTAGAATCGGATAGGGATAGGTTCGACTGCAATGAAAAAGAACAAAACAGAATTTTGTATAAAGTATGTAAATGAGCAATAACCAAAATCTGGAGATTTTATAATATCATGATCAATTGGAATGCAGAAAATTGATGTAGGATAGCCTTAATTCATGTTATTCAAGTAGAATAAAATCTGAATTTGATGGCTAAAATTATTGAATGAATTGGTAGATTTAAAGGTTGGAAAATAATATATCAATTCAATGTTTAACTAAGTGAATTGGGTGGAAATTTATAAGGATTGAAATGGTAATGTGATGCTCGGTTAAGTAGGAAATTTAAGGGGAATTATGCATGCATTCGGCTAGGAGTGTTAGATTTCATAATTTACCTAAAAATAATATACATTGGATGCATGTAGGAAGTGAAATAAAATGCAGAAAATTTAATCCTTTGGCAGGAAATTATAATACATTGTTGGTTAATAAATTGTGTCAAACAATTATGGGAATAATTGGGTGAGTATAAAAGGGGTTAAGTTCGGCCAAAGGGGAATTTAGGAACAATAATACTTGCTGGAAATTTGAAATGAAAATAATCAATTAGTGTTGAAAGCAATATAGTCCCCTAAGGATAAAATCAAGATTTAATCCAAGGATAATGATGATTATGGGAGTTTCGGTTAATAGAATGTTAGTAAATAAAATACAATATAGGTGAAGAATATTGTATAAAATATGCATTGCGTGAATGTAGTGTGAAATTAAATAAAAAAAATTATGCTCAAGGCGTTTGGCCAATTTATATAGATTGAAAATAATTAGCAAGTAGACTTGTAGAAATTATGGTCAGGAGAGCATGATTAGAAATGAATTAGCGTAAGGCCTAAACCGAAAAACTGCGTTAATGGTGGTTAGCCTAGAGTTGTATCTGCAAATGTGTGTGTGCTGAAATTTAATTCGTTAATGTGCGAATGGTAAATAACGTAATCTTAAATGATACTTCGCAGCAAGCACGTCAGAAGGCGCCAAGGAAGCTTAGACGTATATATGCGCGTCTAAAGCGATAGGTGAAAAAGGGTAAATTGGGCACGTAGTGTGAGAACTGAGAATTCTGTATACCTTAGTTATGAGAATTGTAATTTGGTGTATGTAATTATGATATGTTAATGTACACACAAGTTTTAAATGGATTGAAATATGGACTATGGGTTAGATTTTGGGAAGTTTTACATTGAGTTTTCTGCAAATTGATGCAGCAGCAGTACAATCTGTGAAGGCTAGATCGATTTCCAAGGAGGAGATATCGATCTCATGTCTCCAAAATGCAGAAAATGTACAAGAATTTATAGGAAAATCAATCTCATATGCAAGCAAATTGATCTTTAAATGTTTTTGTAAAGAGAGGATCGATCTCTTCAAGGAGTAGATCGATCTCATGAAGTATTCTGTAAACAGAATATCGATCACCTCAAGGAGCAGATCGATCTTATGAAGCAATTATGAGATCGATCTCACCCCACAACAGATCGATCTCCTAGGCATAAAATTGTCCCAAAACATTCCCATATTCAAAGAGAAATCGATCTCATCAATGACCAGATCAATCTCCTACCTTCGGCCTATATAAGGACCCTTTTGTTTTTCTAGAAATTGATCTCTCTCTCCCCAAATCACCATTTTCGTAACCCTAGCTTTCTCTCTCCTCCAAAACCCCCATTTTCGTCCAAATCTCAGGCAGAGGCAAGAAGGAAAGTTGTTCCTCATCCAAAGGAGAACAACATACTTGAAAATCGAAGGACGAATTGAATCGAGGTGTGAATAGAGCTCTCCATAAGTTTTGGGTAAATTTATAAGCTTTAATCATTGATATTGAGGTGATTTTGGTGATTGTGACTATAGGTGTTATGATAAAATAGCTAGGAAATGATTAGAGTTGATGAAATTTTGATTTTGTTGGAGTGATGATGATAATATACAATTTGTGGTAATTTTGGGATTTTGGCTATAAATTGGAATCGAGGTAATGAGGTGATTTTGACATGGATATTATGCATAAAAAATGTAGGATTTGAAATGTAGTGGATGAGAATGTGGATTATGACAAGAATATGAGAAAAATGAGGTTTGTAGTATTTAACGAGAATATGAGCAAATATGTGCTCGATGATGTGATTGAAATGAATTATTGATGTTTTAGCATCGTTTAAACATCTCAGGAGTTCTAAAGAGGAATGCGAGGTTAGTCCGTCATTTGGGGGAACGATTGCACTATACGAGGCGCAACGAGGTAAGGGAAACTTAAACTCATTTATGTATGCGATTTTGTGATGATATTGTAGCATGAAATGTGATTAAGAAAACCAGCATGTTTTTATGAGTTGTGAATAAATTATTGCTCATGGTTTTATAACCGATTGGGGCCTAATTTTTATGAGTTGTAAACTAATTGTGAAATTGTTTTACAATTATTTTGAGTTTAAAAAGTGAAATGTGATTTGGGTTCTACGTTAAGGCGTACTGAGATTTGAAAAATGTGTACGTGGTTTTACCGGTTTGAGCTCGGTTTTGACATGTTTTGTGTTGATTACAAAACGATTTTGAGATGAGTTTTATGAGAAAAACCATTATGAGTGCTACATGAAGGCAAAATGGTTTTATATGATAATGGCTATTACTGAGACTTAGGCGTGTCATGTTGAATACACATCGGGCCTTACTCTGGTAGCATGTAAGTTCGAACATTGCTCTAGTAGCATGTAAGTTCGATATTCCGCCGTTTTAGTAAGAGAGATGCCTCCGTTCTGGTAACGTGAGATGACCCCCGCTCTGGTAGCGTTGGGTGGCCCCGCTCTGGTAGCATGTAAGTCCGGGCATTACTCTGGTAGCATGTAAGTCCGATATTTTTCCCCCGCTCTGGTAGTACTGGGAGGCCTTGCTTTGATAGCATGTAAGTTTGGGCCTTGCTTTGGTAACATGTAAGACCGATAGTGTGCATGAGGAGAGGCTTTGCTCTAGTAGCATGTAAGGCCGGGCCTTGTTTTGGTAATGCATAAGTCCAATATACCATGTACACGACCATATTGTCGACGTTCCCTCTTTTGAGGATGCCTAGGATGCGCACCTAGAGGAGAATTATATTGATGTGTCATGCTGAATATTTTATCTGAGTTTTATTTGCCTAGTCTCATTTTACACATGAGATTGTGTTTGGTGGCTGCGCCATGTGCATTACTATGAGGTGATTTTATCACATTTTTACAAGAAAAGCCATTATCGCATCATGATTTCCACATGCTTGTGACTGTGACTTGTACATGAGTCATGTACTCTCATATTTTTATATGATTTTAGAGAAATTAGATGATAATGATGTTTTACTATTTTCATGTTACAATATCATCACAAAATCGCATACATAAATGAGTTTAAGTTTCCCTTACCTCGTTACACCTTGTATAGTGCAATTGTTCCCCCAAACGACGGACTAGCCTCGCATTCCTCTCTAAAACTCCCGGGTTGTCCAGACGATGCTAAAACATCAATAATTTATCTCAATCACATCATCGAGCACATATTTGCTCATATTCTCGTTAAATACTACAAACCTCATTTTTCTGACATTCTTATCATAATCCACATTCTCAACCACTACATTTCAAATCCTACATTTTTCTTGCATAATATCCAAGCCAAAATCACCTCATTGCCTCGATTCCAATTTATAGCCAAAATCCCAAAATTACCACAAATTGTATAATATCATCATCACTCCAACAAAATCACAATTTCATCAACTCTACTCATTTCCTAGCTATTTTATCACAACACCCATAGTCACAATTACCAAAATCACCACAATATCAAAGATTAAAGCTTAGAAATTTACTCAAAACTTATGGAGAGCTCTATTCACACCTCGATTCAATTCGTCCTTCGATTTTCAAGTATGTTGTTCTCCTTTGGATGAGAAACAACTTTCCTTCTTGCCTCTGCCTGAGATTTGGACAAAAATAAGGGTTTTAGAGGAGAGAGAAAGCTAGGGTTGTAAAAATGGCAATTTGGGGAGAGAGAGATCGATTTTCAGAAAAACAAATGGGTCCTTATATAGGCCGAAGGTAGGAGATCGATCTGGTCCTTGATGAGATCGATCTCTCTTTGAATTTAAGAATATTTTAGGGTAATTTTATGCCTACGAGATCGATCTGTCGTGGGGTGAGATCGATCTCATAATTACTTCATGAGATCAATCTGCTCCTTGAGGAGACCGATCTTCTGTTTACAGAATACTTCATGAGATCGATCTGCTCCTTGAGAAGATCGATCCTCTCTTTACAGAAATATTTGGAGATCAATCTGCTTGCATATGAGATCGATCTGCCTATAAGTTCTTGCACATTTTTTTACATTCTGGAGCCATGAGATCGATTTGGCCTTCACAGATTATACTGCTGCTGCATCAATTTGCAGAAAACTCAATGTAAAACTTCCCAAAATCTACCCTATAGTTCATATTTCAATCCATACGCATTCAAGACTTAAAAACCTCATCTTCTTATACGTCATCATATTAAAAACTTGTGTGTACATTAACATATCATAATTACATACATCAAATTACAATTCTCATAACTGGGGTATACAGAATTCTCAGTTCTCACATCCTCTCCACCTTTAAAGAATTTGGTCCTCCGAATTCAACTCAACTCATCAAATAGATGGGGGTACTTCTTCTTCATGAGGTTTTCCAATTCCCAAGTTGCCTCTTCCATTGAGTGATGTTTCCATAAAACTTTCACTAATGGGATGCTTTTGGTTCTAAGTGCCTTCTCTTTTCTATCGAGAATCCAGATGGGTTCCTCAGTGTAGCTCATGTCCTCTTGTATGTCCATCTCTTCATACTCTATGACATGACAAGGGTCTGGGTGGTACTTCCTCAACATAGATACATGAAAGACGTTGTGTATTCCAGACATCTATGGGGGTAATGCCAACCTGTAGGCTACCTCTCCCACCCTCTCAAGAATCTCGAATGGTCTGATGTATCAATGACTCAACTTCCCTTTCTTTCTAAATCTCATTATTACCTTACTTGGTGATATCTTCAGAAATACTGCATCACCAACATCAAACACTAGTGGTCGTCTACGCACATCCTCGTAGCTTTTCTATCTACTCTGTGCAGCCTGTAATCTCTCACATATGAGTTTCATACTCTATACAGCCTATTCAACCAGTTCAGGAGCATTTATCTTTCTGTCACCCACTTCTTCCCACACTACAGGGGATCTACACCTCCTACCATATAGAGCCTCAAAAGGTGTCATTCCAATACTCGCATGATAGCTGTTATTGTATGCAAACTCCGCTAAGGGCAGGTGATCATCCCATGATCCCTTAAAATCCATCGTACACGCCCTTTACATATCCTCCAGGGTCTGAATAGTCCTCTCTGACTGACCATCTGTCTGAGGATGATAGGCGGTACTAAAGCTCAATCGAGATCCCAAGGACTCTTGAAACCGGTTCCAAAATCTGGAAGTAAATCAGAAATCTCTGTCAGAAGTAATACTCACTGGAGCCTCATGTAATCTAGCTATCTCGCTGACATATAACTCAGCTAAGGTATCCACAGTATCGATACTCTTGATGGCAAGGAAGTGGGCACTTTTCGTCAGACTATCCACTATGACCCATATAGCATTACAACCCCTTCGGGTCCTCTGTAAACCTATAATAAAGTCCATGGTGACATGCTCCCATTTCCATATAGGCACAGGTAAATGCTACAATAATCCTTCGGGCTTTCGATGCTCAGCTTTCACTTGCTGGCACACTAAACATCTGGCCACAAAATCTACCACGTCTCGCTTCATACCACTCCACTAATATACCTTTCTCAAATCTTGGTACATTTTAGTACTCCTTGGGTACATGGTGTATGGCGAGCAGTGGGATTCTCTCAATATCTATCTCTTCACCGGTATCATCGTCTGGTACACAAATTCATCCTCTGAATCTCAACAATCCATCCTCACTGACTATGAGATTCGACTGCGAAGTTTGCTCGACTTGGCTAACCATATCAATCAACCTCTGATCATCACGTTGCCCAGTTCTAATCCAATCCATAATCCTGGGCTCTATTCACAGGCTAGCCAAAAATCCAGTTTCTACCTCATTAACTCTGATCTGGAGTTTGGCAAACTGCTTCAATAAATCCCATTTCATGACCATCATAGCAGATATCATACTCTTTATGCTCCAGGCATCAACGACTACGTTCGCCTTTCTCAGTTGGTACAGAATCTCGCAATCATAATCCTTAAGGAGTTTCATCCATCTCCTTTGTCTCATGTTTAACTCTTTCTGATCAAACAGATACCTCAAACTCTTGTGGTCAGTGAAGATCTGAAATCTTTCCCCATATAAGTAGTGCCGCCAGATTTTCAAGGCAAACATCACAACAGCTAACTCCAAATCATGTGTGGGGTAATTTCGCTCATGATCTTTTAATTGTCACGGCCCATAGGTGACTACTCTTCCGTGCTGCATGAGCATACATTCCAATCCTTGATGAGAAGCATCACTATACATTGAAAATCCTCTTGATCCCTCAGGGATAGTCAATACATGTGTCGTTGTTAATCTCCTCTTTAATTCCTAAAAATTGAGCCCACATTGATCAGTCCATATGAACGGAGCCTACTTGCTCGTGAGCTTGGTTAAAGGAGCGAAAATCTTCGAAAACCCCTCCACAAATCTTCTATAATAACCTGTCAAACCATGGAAACTTCCTACCTCTGTAACTATCTTCGGTCTTTCCCAATTAAGCACAGCCTCCACTTTAGTTGGATCAACTGATACTCCTTCCTCTAAAACTATGTGACCAAGGAAATCTATCTGATCCAGCCAAAACTCACACTTTCCAAGCTATCCATATAATTGCTTATCTCGGAGTATCTGAAGTACTAACCATAAGTGTTATATGTGCTCCTCATAAGACCGAGAGTACACCAAGATATCATCAATAAAGACTATCATAAACTTATCTAGATAGTCTTTGAACACCTCATTCATTAATCTCATAAAGGCTGCAGGGGCGTTCGTTAATCCAAAGGGCATCACTAGAAATTCATAATGGTCATACCTTATCCTGAAAGACGTATTCGAAATATCTTCCTCCTTAATCCTCAATTAGTGATAGCCCGATCTCAAATCAATCTTAGAGAAAACTGAAGCCCTTCTCAGCTGATCAAGTAGGTCATTAATCCTGTGCAATGGGTATTTATTCTTCACCGTGGCTTTATTCAACAGTCGGTAGTCTATGCATAATCTGAGACTACCATCCTTCTTCCTCACAAATAACACTGGTGCTCCCCACAGTGAGACATTGGGTCTAATAAATCCTTGATCCAATAACTCTTGTAGTTGCTTCTTCAATTCCTCAAGTGCCACTAATGCCATCCTATATGGAGGTCTAGAGATAGGCTAAGTATTTGGTACCAAATCAATGGTAAACTCCAGCTCTCTCTGGTAGTAAACCTAGAAACTCATCTGGGAAGACATCCAGAAATTCACACACCATAGGTATATCCTCAATCCTTGGATGTTCCCTCTTATCATCTGAGATGAGTGTTTCATAACCTTCACATGAACAATCATATTTAGTACTCTTGAAAGCAACATCAAAATTTCAATTTCCTTACAAAAATTTCACACATTTATCTCCTCAATATTTCAAACGTACATTGTAAGGTTCACGTAGGGAGAAAGTTACAATCTTAGTGTAGCAGTCTAAACTCACTCGATTGGTTGCCAGCCAATCCATTCCCAAAATTACATCAAATCCATGTATATTTAGCATCATTAGATCTGCTAACATTACTCTATCTCCCACCTTTATTTCACATCCTCTACATATCATAACCGTCCTCTGGGACTCACACATGGGGGTATTTACATGTAGGATATATTCTAGAGGTTCAAACTTCAAATTTAAACTACATGCAAAATGCTCAGAAATAAACGAATGCGTGGATCCCGAATCAATCAACACATGAGCCTTATGATTACAAACAGAGAATGTACCTCTTATAGTTTCTGTAGAAGTGTCTGCGGTTTCCTTATCCAGAGCAAACACATGTCCCACTGTGACGGGCTTCTTTCCTTTCTCTACAGTAGTGGCCCATCTCGGCGGATTCACTCTCTGAGGCTACTGTCTGGCAGGCTCCAGAGCATGTGGTCTCTGAGATTGAGGATAGTCTTTTACTCTGTGACCCATGTCTCCACATCTAAAACATCTATAGATCAACCCCGTACAACTTCCATCATGCAATCGGCCACAATTTCTGCAAACTCTTATCTCAGGCCTAACATTTTGAGGGGTCTCCCTAATGATAGGATAAGCTCTGGGTCTCTCTAATCTGCCCTTCTGTACCCCAATCCTTCCACTTCTAAAGGAACCTCTCCGAACATCTACCTGGGAAATTGCTGGCCTCTTGCACTTATCCCGAGTCATTGCACTGAACTTATTTTGGGATTGTACAATTTTGATTCTCCTCTCAATCTCTTGTGCTTATCTCAGAGCATCTCCAAACTCACTAATACACAGCCCTATCAATCGATCTCTGATGATGGGCTTCACTCCATACACAAATCTCTTTGTGCGGAGCTCTTCATTTTTGAAGGTCTCTAGATCATATCTTAATAGAACGGTAAATCGGCTCTCATAATCATCCATAGACATATCGCCCTATACCAGATTTAAAAACTTTGCTTGCTTCATTCTCTGAGCAGTTCGTGGTACATATTGGGCTCTAAATGCTGTCTGAAACTCTTCCCAACCAATCACATCCTGACTGGACATAAGAATACCCTGAGTAGTACCCCCACCAATCTCGAGCTCTCCCTTTCAACATATAAGCGCCCATCCTAACCATCTCAGCATTTGTGCATCCCAAATAGTCAAATATGATTCTCAACTCAGTCAGCCATTCCTCAGGCTCAGCGAGATCCTTTTTCCCTTTGAATGCGGGTGGATTTATTTTCAAAAAGTCCTTCAATCGGACCAGACTTCTATCATCAAGCTGAGTGACGGGAGGCACTGGGTCTATCTGTACTGGGGGCATGGGAGGTCCTTGTGGTGGTGTAGGAGTAGTACCCAAGGCATTAACTCCAAAATATTACGCGAATAGCGCTACTATTTACTCAAAACCTTGCCGCACATCTTACTCAATCCGGTTAAATTGAGAGTTAGGACTCTCTGGTTGTGTGGCAGGTGGCGGAGGTGGCTCTACCTGCCTCCTCAAACGACCTCGTCATCCACTCATTCTCAATCTCAATATGTTTTCTCCACGTAAACATCAAATTCGATTGAAATCTCAATCTTCAATTTCAGTTCATGACCAGACTTATACAGACACTTGGGATGTATTCTATTTCACTTGACCGACACTGACAGTACTAAAGATCCTAAGCTCTGATACCAATAAAACTCTGTGACGCCCTAAAAGCTTGAAAAACAGAGCAAATTTAAAATTTTTCTAACTCGATACACATATCCGGTGCAGTCCTGTACAGTGTCATGCATCATCATATATAAATAATAAAGTTACACCTCGGGATCTCATCACCTCAAATTCATATATCATACTAATTACATTTTCAAAATTCAAAGTTAAATACTCCTAATACATCTCATACGTAATTGTTCATCAAGTGTCTGTAAATACAACTTTAGTCTAGGTACATGAAATATTAAAATATACCTCAAGCACAATATGAGGCCTGGAGCTCAAGTCCTCCACTAGCCACTACTCCGTACGTCACAAGAAAACTCTCTTCACTTGAAGCAATCTGGGGGGAGATAAAACAGGGTGAGCTTCTAAATCGCTTAGTAAGGGGAAAGGGATTCATTAACAAAATAATGATTTGCACAGAACAATCATTTTTTTTGTTAATGAACCTTACTCAGTGATTTAGAAGCTCACCCTGTTTTATCTCCCCCCAGATTTCTTCAAGTGAAGAGAGTTTTCCTGCGACATACGGATTTGTGGCTAGTGGAGGACTTGAGCTCCAGGCCACATATTGTGCTTGAGGTATATTTTAATATTTCATGTACCCAGACTAAAATTGTATTTACAGACACTTGATGAACAATGATGTATGTGATGTATTGGAGTATTTAACTTTAAATTGGGGAAATGTAATTAGTGTGATATATGAATATGAGGTGATGAGATCCTGAGGTGTAACTTTATAATTTATATATGATGATGCATGACACTGTACAGGAATGCACCTAGATATGTGTATCGAGCTAGAAAAATTTTAAATTTGCCCTGTTTTTCGCGCTTCTGGGGCGTCACATGTAGCTTGTGTGGTAAGGGGTTTTATATAGATATCGTTAGTAAAATACTTAGGATAGGCTAGATTTCATATAATTAAAGTAGGATTTTAGATTAGCGGATTTAATAGGGTAGCCTAGATTAAAATCCCTTTTACCGATTGATTTTATAATTGCCTTGATTCAAAATTCTATCATGGATTGGAGTTACCTACAAGCTATGATTTTTACATATAGCAGCATGTGCGTGTGAGCATTTCACTATTTTGTAACTCCATTGGGATTACTGATTTTTGAAGGTGTTGCATGGGCACTATTTTAACTGTATTTTGAATAAGCATGAAGTTGCACGATTTATTCACATGTCGATTTTATACAGTTGATACACGTTTTATTTTCGATGGGTGGTTTTCCCCAATTTTTGATATTATGATTTGGGATGAAGTGTTGGATTTTTATCATGTACCCATCGAGGGATTTTTGAGTCTGTTGGCAACCCGATTTATGCCTGTGTGGCAATCATGTCCCGTGAAAGCCATTTCTAGCTGCGGGTAGGAGGTTTTATGTGATTGCCCTACGGTTCCAAGTGCTTCATGGGGATGCCTTCGTGGCATCGAGTATTTTATTGCTACCTAATATTGTGAGATCCTGAACCCGTCTACAATACCCTAGTCCAAAACCTACTCAGTTAGGATAGGGCTGTAGTCACTATGGCCATAGGTGTATTGATTTGCATTGATATTGGTGAGGTTATTTGAATATTGGATCCATGACTGGTTTGGGTTATTGCCACTTACTCATGTTACAGTATGGAATGCTTTAAGTATGCCCATGCATGTATTTGAATAAATTGCTCTTTGACTATGGTCTCGATTTTGTGAACTTATAATTCTCCTTGGAAATCTGATTTTAATCAATGATTTATTGATTTTCAATTATGCCAACTTGTCTAAACCGAAATATGTACAGCATTTGTTTTATCGAATTATGCATGATGTTTTACGTGATTAACTCGGTTTACCATTGCATGGCGTGTGGCATGGTGTTTTGCTAGCTTCGGTTATGTAGGCTTCTTACTGAGCGTATGGTTGTTCACCCCTCTCTTTCCAACATTTTTTAGATTAGTATTCGGGGGAGAGCTCCACATTTTGTTGACTCTTTCAGTTTGATTAGCAGCTTTTGAGTTTTTTGAGGTATTATGCGATGGACGGTATATGTATATTTATGCATTTCTATTTTCAGATATGTACGTATGGTTGTATTTGTGAGATGTATTAGTTAGTTGATATGTAAGCATGAATACTAAGTATTGTACTTAGGTTTCTTCTTTTCGGTTTAAAACTATGAATTTGGATAATATGCTGTAGGCTACTAAACCGATTAGATATGATTATGGGTATGTGTTGTTGTTGTAGTTTCGAATTTCATGATTTACCTTAGGATTCTTCTTTTCGGTTTAAAATGGATGAATGACATATTAGATGGTGATGACTCTGATGTTGGGTTTATGGATTATGTGATGCATGATGATAACCCAAAATTAATTAACTCGATGTTGACAACTTATGATAATTATGTTGTAGTTGAGTGGAAAAGATTAAATATTAAATGGTAGTCATACTACTTAAATAGAAATGTAAATTGAAATCTCTGACAATATAAACTAAGTTTTGAAAATAATCACGCATAAATTATTATAAAGGGTAGAAGGGAACCTACATCGGACACAAACGACAAGTAAAACGATCCGCATAGAAATTTTTGATATTATATTAAAATACGATTCCGCTGAATATTGCACAACTAGTTCAAGGTTAGGTCACAGGGTGTGACACGTACAGAATTGAGCATACATAAGATTCCCTACTGCTGAGGCATAAGGAATCTTCTGCATCTCTTTCTTTTTAATCTCATTTCTTAAGCATTGAAGCAAACTAGATTTATCACTTTTAGAAATGGTGTATCTCCTGATACACAATTCTTCATGTCAAATCTACTAAGCACCTTATTGATATATGCCTTTTGTGATAAGCCAAGTATTCCACGAGAACGATCTTGATGGATCTGTATGCCTAACACAAAATATGCATCCCCAAGATCTTTCATTTTAAAATTACTTGATAGAAATCTCTTGGTTTCATGCAACAAGCCTATATCGTTGTTTGCTAGCATAATATCATTAACATAAAGCACCAGAAAAATAAACTTACTCCCACTGATCTTGTGATAAATGCATTGATTAACAGTGTTCTCCTTAAAACCGAATGAGGTAATAACTTGATCAAATTTTTGGTACCATTGACTGGATGCTTTCTTTAAACCATAGATGGATTTCATTAATGTGCATACCAGATGTTTTGAATTATCGAATACGAAATTTTTTGGTTGCACCATAGAAATTGTTTCTTCAATGTCTCCATTGTGAAACGTTATCTTTACATTCATCTGATGTAACTCTAAATTATAATGAGCTACAAGTGACATTATGATTTTAAAGGAGTCTTTCGATGAAACTAGAGAGAAAGTCTCTTTATAATCAATGCCTTCCTTTTGAGTGAAACCTTTGGCGACTAGACATGTTTTATATCTTTCGATATGCCTTTCGAATCTCGTTTAGTTTTGAAAATCCATTTACAACCAATCAGTTTTGTTCTTTTAGGCAATTCGACAAGATCCCAAACGCCATTGTCCTCTATTGATTTTATCTCATCTTTCATGGCCTCAATCCAATGTTGGGAGTGAACACTTTGTTTGGCTTCAGTGAAAGATGTTAGATCATCTTCTATTCCTATATCAAACTCATGTTCTTGGAGATAAACGATATAATCATCTGGAATCACTGATCTCCTCTCCCTAGAAGATCTCCTTAATGGCACTTCCAATTGAGATTATTGTTACTCCACTTAATTAAATAGGAGCTGGCTCTTCAATATAAGTAGAAGGTAACCCAGGAGTATCTTTATAATCTGTATTTGCATCTTAAACAACGTCAGACATAACTACCTGATCATTTTCAATTGCAACTATACGAATGGTGCATGTTCTTCTTCAAAGACAAGATTTCTGGGTTTGACACTCCCACTATATTCAACATCCTCAATTAACTTAGCATTTTTCATCTTAAAAAAGGATATACATTGCAGTCTTTACGGCTTCTCCCCAAAGTGATTCTGGTAAAGAGCAATAATTTATCATACTTCTTACCAAATCCTTTAGGGTCTGATTTCATCTCTCAGCTACACCATTTTGACTTGGAGTCCCCGGCATGGTGTATTGAGGAACGATCCCACATTCTATTAAATACCTTGCAAAGGGTCCTGGACATTGTTCACCTGATCTGTCATATCTACCATAGTATTCACCACCAGGGTCAGATTTAACGGCTTTGATTTTTCTATCAAGTTGATTTTCAATTTCAGCTTTATAGTCCTTGAAAATGTCCAACGACTGAGAATTCTCATGAATTAAGTATAGGTACCCATAACAAGAATAATAGTCTATGAAAGTAATAAAATATTGTTGACCATTCCAAGAAGCCATAGGGAATGGACCACATATATCAGTATGAATTAATTCCAAGACGTTTGAACTCCTTTTGGCACCTATTTTCTTGACATTTGTTTGTTTTCCCTTAATACACTCAATACAAATTTTGAAATCTAAAAAATCAAGGGAATCAAGAATTCCTTCTGACATAAGTCTCTATATTCTTTGTTCAGAAATATGCCCTAAACGCTTATGCCATAATATAGAAGAATTCTCATTAATTAATTTGCGTTTTGTACCATAATTATTTATATGCAAGCATTCATTAATATATGAGGCATGGAGGTCTAATTTATATAAATTATCAACTAAAGAACCGGTACCAATAAGATTTGAATACTGAAAGAGACTAAACTTTCCATTTTCAAATGAACAAGAATAACCTAATTTGTCCAAATTAGAAACAAAAATCAAATTTCGTCTAAATGACGGTACGTAAAAAGTCTCATCCAAATCTAAATAATAACAAGATTCTAATTTTAATCTGAATAGACCAATAGCCTCAACAGGAGCTTTTTCATCATTTCCCACATAGATGAAACTTTTATCATCAGTTAGCTTTCTGCTCCTTAGACAGCCCTACATTGTCATACTTATGTGAGTAGTTGCACCTGTATCTATCCACCAAGTGTGATTGGGTACTAAAGCCAAATTAACTTCAGAACAAACAAAGTTGAGAAGTTTACCCTTTTTGACAAGCCATTTTTCATACTTAGAACAATCCTTCTTCACATGTCCATCTTTACAGCAGAAGAAACAAGTGATCTACTTATCCTGTTTCTGTTGTCCTTTAGACTGTGAAGTTCTAATGTTTACAGCGTCTTTTCTTGTATTGTTCCTTTTCCTTTTTTTGTTGGCAACATTACCATTGGAAGAAAATGCTAACTGACCACTTTCTATCTTATCTTGTTTCAATCTCTCTTTCTCTTGCACACATTGAGCAATGAGCTCGTTAAGCATCCATTTCTCCTTTTGAATATTATAACTTATCTTAAAGGGATTAAACTGTGCAGGAAGAGATATCAAGACCAAGTGCTGGAGTATGTCTTTAGACAACTCTAACTTTAGTTCCTTTAATCTTGTAATAAGATTAGATAATTCCATAATTTATTCCCTTATATTTCCTTTGCCATTATACTGCATTGAAATAAGTTTAGTCAGAATAGTACTTATTTTGACCTTTTCATTTGCAGCAAATCTGTCTACAATCTGCTTAAGGAAACTTTTAGTATTTTCTTCCTCAAGTATTGCGCCCCTGATGGCATCTGGAATTGAGTGCTTCATAATCATTAAACTCATGGGATTTGAATGCTCCCATTTTTCATAAAGTGCAATTTATGTAGCTAAACTATTATCAGTAGGGGCGGGAGGACATTCTGACCTGATCGCATAGTCCAGATCCATACACCCAAGCACAATGGTTACGTGCTCCTTCCATTTCTTAAAGTTAGTGTTGTTAAGTACTGAAATGTTATTCAAATTGGCAGATATGGAAGAAACATTTACTGTAAGCAAAAACCAATAATCAGCTCACAATTAAATAATTTTGGGCCACAGAAGATACCAAGCACAACATTGACATTTAGTCTTTGGATAGAAATATCAATTTGTAAACAGTACTCTTAAACTTTATTAGTAAATATTGATAACCAAATCCTGCCAACAATATGTCTTTCTTTGGACCGACATATTGCATGCATGGTAAAAAATTTATCACATATTTACTACCTTATGTGTAATTCGACAAAAAAATAATATTCTTTTAGGCCGATTACTTTTCGCATGAATTAAAAACCACTGTCATATAAATTTCTTAAAGACAACATTATTTTTCAAAATAAATAAATTAATATAAAAGAGGTCACTTTGGTGGCATTTTATATCAATTTAATTTATTTTGAAACTTTATATTTTATAAAATATGCACATGTTTGTAGGTAGGAGTACATAAATATATTGACAATTTCAAGGAGAGTACATATTGCCAATCAACTCAGAACATCATAAAACATATCACCATGAAGCAAAACAACAATAATCATGTGCATAACATACAATTTTAATCCAAATAATACAAAATATTAAATAATAAATATTTAACGACTCCAAAAAATTCCAAAAAAATCACCAAAAATTTTAAAATTAAATTTCATTCAATACTGGAGAAAATGGTGGTCGCTCGACCAACGGATGGTGGCGCGTGGGGTACACGCGCCAACCCCGGCGTGTAGGGGAGATCCCTTCATCCAGCCGGGTCGGGTTGTGAGACCTGAGAATACTATACTCATCTAATTATGTAATGTGAACATAAAGTGTAATTAATTGAGTTAAATGTGATGTACTCATATATTGAGGTGGTAAGGAATGAAATTTCTAAGTGATGAATGAGAAATAATCAATGGAGCAAACTATGGCAATTATATAAAGAGATTTTTTGCCAAGTGTACAACCATAGTGTGAAACTATGAGGCCAGATCGATCTTGGAGAAGAGGGGATCGATTTAGTAGGCCAAAGTGATAAGGAATGGAAAATCTAAACGAGCAGATCGATCTCCGATGGAAGCAGATCAATCTCTCTATGATTCTGCCTTAAAAGAATCGATCTCCTATAGGAGTAGATCGATCTCCAAATGTTTCTGTAAAATGTATATCGATCTCCTCACAAGGAGCAAATTGATCTCCTTAAGATTATGAGATCGATATTACCCCCAAGACAGATCGATCTGGTAGACATAAAAAGTGCCCAAAACGTTCTCAAATTCGGCCTATATAAAGACCCCTGCATTTTTTGCTGGAACTCATCTTCTCTCTCTAGAAAACAAAAATCCCTAGCTTTCTCTCTCCTTTAAAACACTATTTTTGTTCGAATCAAAAGTTGTGGTAAGAAGGAAAGTTGTTCCTCATCAAAAGGAGAACAACATACTTGGAAATCGAAGGACGATTTGAGCTGAGCCGTGACTTGAGCACTCCACAAATTTTGGGTAAATTTCTAAGCTTTAATCCTTGATTTGGAAGTAGATTTCTGCAATTGTGGTTGTAGATGTTGTGATGAGTAGGCTGAAAATGGTTAGGGTTGTTAGAATCATTGAAGTATTGAGAAATTATGACAATGTGAGCAATTGTACTCGATGTTGAGATTTGAGACAATGTGATGGTATATTGATGATGTTTTTACATCATTGGGACAGCTCGGGAGTTTCAGAGAGGAATGCAAGGCTAGTTCGTCGTTCGGGGGAAACGATTGCACTATATGAGGTGCAACGAGGTAAGGGAAAACTTAAAACTCATTGTATATGTGATTTTGTGATGATAATTGTAGCATGAAATGTTTTGAGAAACAAGCGTGTTTTACGACTTGTGATTGATTTATTGCACACGATTTTATAGTCGGTTGGGGCTCAATTTTTTTGAGTTGTAAACAAAGTGTGAAATTGTTTTACAAACCGTTTGAGTTTAAAATGTGAAATGGGATTTGGGCTCTACGTTAAGGTGTACTGAGATTAGAGAAATGTGTGCGTGGTTTTGCAAGTTTGAGCTCAGTTTTGACATGTTTTGTAATGAGTATAAAAACATTTTCAGATGAGTTTTATGAGTGAAACCATTATGAGCTTTACGTGAAGGCAAAACGGTTTTATATGATAATGGCTGATATTGAGACTTAGATGTGTCATGTGATAACACATCAGGTTTTGCTTTAGTAGCATGTAAGTCCGATATTCCTCCATTTTGGCAACGAGAGATGCCTCCGTTCTGGTAACGTGAGATGACCCCCGCTCTAGTAGAGCTGGGTGGCCTTGCTTTGGTAGCATGTAAGTCCGGGCCTTGCTTTCTATCATGTAAAACCGATAGTGTATATAAGGAGAGGCCTTGCTCTGGTAGCATGTAAGTCTGGGCCTTGTTCTGGTAACACGTAAGACCAATACACCATGTACACGACCATATTATCGACATTCCTTCTTTTGAGGATGCCTGGGATGCGCACCCAAAGAAGATTATTTTGATGTGCCATGACAGATGTTTCTATCTGAGTTTTATTTGCCTAGTCTCTGTTTTACACATGACATTGTGTTTTGTAGCTGTGCCACGTGCATTATTACTGTGGTGATTTTTATCACATTTTTACGAGAAAAGCCATTATCGCATCATGATTTCCATACGCTTGTAACTATGGTTTTTATGCTGAGCCGTTTACTTTCATGTTTCTGCATGATCTTAGAGAAGTGAAATGATGATGATGTTTTAATGATTTCATGCTACGTTTTCTATTGAGTTATTTGAGTTTCACCTACAAAACAAAATGATTGTGCTGTAAAATTAATCATTTTTGTTAATGAGTCCCTTACCCCCTTACTGAACAATTTAGAAGCTCACCCTATTTTTATATCCCCCCAGCTTTCTTCAAGTGAAAAGAGTTTTTCTTGCGACGTACGGAGTAGTGGCTAGTGGAGGACTTGAGCTCAGGACGTATATTGTATTTTGAGGTATATTTTAATATTTCATGTACCCAAACTAAAGTTGTATTTATAGACACCTGATGAACAATGATGTATGAGATGTATTAGGATTAACTAACTCGGAATTGAGGAATGTAAATAGTGTGATATATAATTATTAGATGATGAGATCTTGAGGTGAAAGTTTTATAAATTATGTATGATGATGCATGACACTGCACAGGAATGTACCCAGAATTGTGTATTGATGTAAATAAGTTTTAAATTTGCCCTATTTTTCGTGCTTCCGGGGGCGCCATAGAGTTTATTTGGTATCAGAGCGTAGGGTGTTTAGTACTGTCAATGTTGGTTAAGTAAAATAGAGTACATCCCAAGTGTCATGAACTGAAATTGAGTATTAAGATTTCAATATTAAAATGAGTGGACGACGAGGTCGTTCGAGGAGGCAGGCGGAGCCACCTCCATCACCTGCCCCATAATCGGAGAGTCTTAACTCTCGATTTAATCGGATTGAGATAGATGTGCGGTAGGGTTTTGAGCAGATGGTTGCGTTATTTGCGCAACATTTTGGAGTTAATACCTCGGGTACCATTCCTACACCACCACAAGGACCTCCCGCGCCTCCAGTACAGATGGACCCGGTACCTCCTGCCACTCAACCTGATGATAGAAGTATGGTCCGACTGAGGGACTTTTTGAAAATGAATCCACCTGCATTCAATGGGAGAAAGGATCCAGTAGAGGCTAAGGAGTGGTTGACTGAGTTGAGAGTCATTTTTAACTATTTGGGATGCACTGATGCTGATAGAGTCAGTATGGGTGCTTATATGTTGAAAGGGAGAGCTCGAGATTGGTGCGATATCACCCAGAGTATTTTGATATCCCACCAGGGTGTGATTAACTGGGATGAGGCCTTTAGAGCCCAATATGTACCACGAGCTGCCCAGAGAAGGATGCAGGCTGCGTTTTCGAGTCTGGTACAGAGCGATATGTCTGTGGATGATTATGAGAGTCGATTTACCACTCTGTTGAAATATGATCCAGAGACCTTTAAAGATGAAGAGCTCCGCACTGAGAGATTTGTTTATGGACTGAAGCCCATCATCAGAGATCGATTGATAGGGATGTGTATTACTGAGTTTGAAGATGCTCTGAGAAGAACACAAGAGATTGAGAGGGGAATCGAAATGGTACAATCCCAGATTAAGTTCAGAGCAGTGACTAGGGACAAGGGCAAGAGGCCAGTGATTTCCCAAACAGATGTTCGGAGAGGTTCCTTCAGAAGAGGAAGGATTGAGGTACAGAAGGACAAATTTGAGAGACCCAGAGCTTATCCCATCATTAGGGAGACCCCTCGAGATGTCAAGCCTGAGATAAGGGTTTGTAGAGACTGTGGCCGACCGCATGAGGGAAATTATACTGGGTTGATCCGTGGATGTTTTAGATGTGGAGACATGGGTCACAGAGTAAAAGACTATCCTCAATCTCAGAGACCACATGCTCCGGAGCCTGCCAGACAGTAGCCTCAAAGAGTGAATCCGTTGAGATGGGCCACTGCTGCAGAGAAAGGAAAGAAGCCTGTCACAGTGGGACATGTGTTTGCTCTGGATAAGGAAACCGCATACACTTCTACAGAAACTATAAGAGGTACACTATCTGTTTGTAATCATAAGGCTCATGTGTTGATTGATCTAGGATCCACGCATTCGTTTATTTCTGAGCATTTTGCATGTAGTTTAAATTTGAAGTTTGAACCTCTAGAATATATCCTACATGTAAATACCCCCATGTGTGAGTCCCAGAGGACGGTTATGATATGTAGAGGATGTGAAATAAAGGTAGGAGATAGAGTAATGTTAGCATATCTAATGATCTTAAATATACATGGGTTTGATGTAATTTTGGGAATGGATTGGCTGGCAACCAATCTAGTGAGTTTAGACTGCTACACTAGGATTATAACCTTCTCCCTACCTGAACCTTACTGTGTACGTTTGAGATATTGAGGAAATAAATGTGTGGAATTTTTTTAAGCAATTTGAAAATGTTGATGTTACCTTTTGAGAGTATTAAATTTGCTTTTAATGTGAAGGTTATGAAACATTCATTTTAGATGATAACCAAGAACATCCGAGGATTGAGGATATATTCGTGGGGTGTGAATTTTTGGATGTTTTCCCAGATGAGTTACCCGGTTTACCACCAGAGAGAGCTGGAGTTTACCATTGATTTGGTACCAGATGCTCAGCCTATCTCTAGACCTCCGTCTAAGATGGCGTTAGTGCAACTAAAGGAATTGAAGAAATAACTACATGAGTTATTGAATCAAGGATTTATTAGACCCAGTGTTGATAATTTTATTTTTAATAGAATTATTTGTGTTTAATTTCCTAATTAATTATTTAAATCTCCATGTTATTTTATTAATTATCCCATTTATTTAATTAATATTCTTTAATGTGTAGGTAAATTAAATGCGGATGAAACTCAGTCGTTTCAGTCAAAAATAGACTGAAAATGGGCTAAAGGAGATTGGACCACTTCCAATTTGCAGACCAAGTTACCAAGTCGTCTGGACACGTATGATGTCAGGTGTTCGTATTTTATTTACTCCAAAATGATAAGATCGACGGACACTGTGCCAACCTTCTGGAAGACACATGTTGGGCCACATTGTACAGCCAAGTGTACTAGAAGACGGATGACATGAAAATATCTACTCTGCAGCAAATAAAATGCAGATAAGTGGCCAAACAATGCCAACTCATCTAGGATGAAAAATTACCATTGTACCCCTAAGTGTGTGTATATAAATAGATTATGATGGCAATTGAAATGAAAAAAGGTAGCCTAGTGTAGAATTTAGGAGTAGTGTAGTTTAGGGTAAATTAGTTTGTAAGAGTAGAGTAATTAGGGTAGAATAGTTTTGGGGTAAATTTAGGATTTATTTTCCTTGATTTTAAGCTTTCCTTTCCGTTAGCCACCATTTCTTTATGTTACTGTTCACAGCAATTTCCATATTTATTAAAAGCTTTTCATGTTAGTTTCGTTACAGCCACCATTGATATAGAAATTTTACAAGCTTTAGTTTTTATTCGATTGAAATGAAAATTTTTTATTCTAGTAGTTAGTATTCTATCTTATCACATTTGTTTTCATTTTTTCTTTTGTGTCTACTCAAGTTCTTGGTATTGGGTTTTCTTCCTTTGTTGTTCTACTGCTCATTCGGCAATTTTGCTTTCGAGTGGAACCGAGATCAGGAGAAGCTGTTTGTAGCCGGTGACAGCGGTCAAAGCATCTCTTTTTGCTCTACTGCGTTCCTAAGCTATTCCGTCAACCTTTCCCTTCATTTTCACTTCATTATGTTTATATTAGTTACTGTAAATTTTTGAGCAACGTGATGAGTCGGGTAGTGTCACGCCCGAAAACGCAAAAAATTGGCAATTTTTAAAACTTTTTAACCTATTTAACTGAGTTGTGTTCCTGTCTATGTCAGTTTCTTAACTTTTATCATTTTATAAAAATTCGGCAACATAACGACTGTATTTTGACTTAACCCAACCTGTAGAGTTTAAAACGCAGTTTATAATTTTCAACCCACATCCGCAACACCATTTTTAATTCTATTCCATGATCTCATAACATCCACAACATATATTTATTCTGCGTAATAAAAACTCTGTATATAAATATAATCCCTTATAACTATTACATCCTAACTGTAATATAAATTAGTGTCTATGTTGTAAATTATGTCTGGAATAAAAGTAAAGCTATACCTCGTCGCTACAAATGATTTGACGAAAGGTTGGACTGCCTCGTCCACGACCTCTAGCGCAGTAGAATTATTGTAGGAAATCTGGAAGATGGAAAGGAAGGGGGGTGAGCTTTTCAGGCTCAGTAAGAGATACATTTAAAGTAACCTTAATACTTAAAACAAGTAAAACACGTGGTTTACAAATCAGCATAAACATGTACTGGAGTAGAGATGCTTGAATTCATAAAAGTAGTAAAAACATGCTTAAATCATAAGTTTACACATCATGCATCTATTTAGTAAAACTCATATATAGTATGCATATCATGTAGTGTACACAAGTGAAAAGCATCTCAAAACTCAATCATGCATGTCATAACATGCTTATCACTTTGAAAGTGAAATCGTACTATCATATGCACATTTCGTAAAACATAACTCATAAGCTATCTTAAAATCACATCATAGAAAAAAAAACATGTGCTAAAAAGCAAATAACACATAAGGTAGCATGAAATGTGCGAAAACATATTTTGTTTCTCTTGGAGACATGGCTTCATCATAACTGGTCCCGAAGGACATCATTAACATAACTAGTACATATGGCCATAGTACAGGGAACTGTAAGACTGGATCAGGGTCGTACAGTGCCCTACTGGACTGTGTGGTACGGGGCTATAGTGGGGTGACTCATTACGTGCCTGCAAAGGACTCGCAGTCTCAATGCACGAACTTTAAATGGTTACATGGTACCACAAGTCATCTCATCTCGTCAGAGTCCTTCCCGTTCCCTGGCCATCGGCTAGGAAGATCCTTGATCGTCTTTGTACCCTTTTCTCAACGTACAAGATCGACCCTAGATCACTCTAACCTCATAACATCAATACTTCGTGCCATAGTCTCAAAACATTAAGCATGTTTTTCATAAACACATATATCTCGAGTATATATGTACCCCATATAATGAAAACATAGTTTCGTAAAACATTTCTAGGACTTTAACCCGTAAACTCATGGAAAACATACTATGCTTTCATTTCATAAGTGAAAATCACATTTATATACATAAACATACATACTAAAATGTATCTCATGCAATAAAAGTCATTTTGAAAAGCTTGGATAAGTTTATTTCGGTTTTGAGTGAATAGTACTCTTTTCAACTTTCGAGAAAGCTCTTTTTCATGGAAACTCAACTAACTATCTACATAAACATTTGGTAAGGTTGAGGAGTACTAATGCTACTCTAAATTATATCCCTTACCTCTTAATGTCGAAGGTAGTGCATGTTCCTCGATTTTTGAGCTCACCTCGAAATGCGTGTCGATAACCCGAGCTGGCACATACCAAGTTATCTCATCACATATAGCTCAAATTCATGTTAATATATTCAATATCTGATTACGTCTAAAATGTTGACCAAAATTTGACTTTTTGCTACTTTACTCGTTTTGCTCGATTTTATCAGTTTAAGCCTCGGTTTTAAGCTTTCTTAACATATTCGACACCTTTAAATTTATTTTCAATACCTCTACATCATGTCTTACATTCCAGCAACTCATTCCACTTCAAACAAGACCTTAAATTATCGATTTTTGCATTATTTCGATAATTCACCTAGTTAAACACTAATTCGAACCTTTACAGTATAATTTCTACTGTCAATTCATTTTAATTACATCTAACTTCATTATTCCAGCAGCCAAATCATGCTGGAAGCAACTGAATTCAATCATCTAAATTAATTCATCACTTTCCTTTAACAAAAATTTCATTAAAAATCACAAATTAACAACCTATCTCATCATCATCACCATACCTCAAATTCTTCACTCCTTTGACCAAGTTTGACTTCGGTTTTAGGTCTCCAAATTGCTACTCAGCTGTAACACAATATGTATAGAGCTTAGAAGTGTTCAGAATCATCCAATAACCTCATCAAATTCATCCAAAAATTGAATTTTTGCTTACCTCGGAACAGGGCAGTTTTCTATCCTGTTCGTCTCTCTAACTTTTCAGGGGGTAAGTGACTTCTTTTAGGTCTAAATTTTTATATGTGGTATATGGGAGGAATAGGAAGATTTCATATGAAGGGACCGTTGCCTGAAAATGGCCGTACGGTGGTCGAAAAATTCACGCCAGTCAAGAACAGGGGTAACATCTGCGGCAGAATGGGTGAGGGATAACTCTCAGGTTTTGCAACAGTTCAGGATGGTTCTTACCTTTTTATAAAGCTTATCCAGTTGAATTTCAATCTGGAAAATATCAGAGTCAAATAAAATCGGGAAGGTCATCAAATGGGATTGTTTTCATTGGCTGACAGTTTACTAAGTGCAGGGGAAATGAGTGTTCTGTTTTATAAAATTTACCAAAATTAATCCTGATCCGATTTCTTCAAAATTCCACTTCTCAATTGTTATAATATGTCTATAGCATGTCCTATAAAAATTTTGGGGTTACTTGTTTAAGAAAAATTTCACGAACGAGCTCATTTTGCGCGATTTGGCCAATACCGAGCAAAATGAAAATAAGCTTTCGGTTAGCTTTAAAAATTTATTTGAACCCCTAAATCTCCATATTTCTTCATGAGTTTTATTTCCCATGTCAATTTCACCTTATAATAATTTTCTATGGCCTCAGAATAATTTTCACAAATTTTTAAAATTTTATTCGGATTTATTTCCCTTATTAGGTCCGTTTTCTCGATTTAATTTAAAACTCGAGTTTAACTAACTTTTGCATTTCTAATCACTTAGTTTTCCCTTCTACACATCATTCCATGCATGAACATGAAATTTTTAAGAAATTCTCGTGTCTAGGACCTTACCTTGATTTGCGTGCCATTAGGTCCCACGCTATAACCGAGTGCTTTAATCGTCTACGGACTTGTAAAACGTTACATTGAGCTATAATTTACTTCTCGTAAGCATCATAATATGGAAAAATATCGGGTTTCACATTTCTCTCCACCTTTTAAGAATTCAGTCCTCTGAATTCAAGCTGGTCCATCGAATAGATGAGGGTACTTCTCCTTCATTTGGCTCTCAAGCTCCCAGGTAGCTTCCTCTGTCTCGTGGTGTTGCCAGAGAACCTTCACTAGTGGGATAGTCTTAGATCGTAGCACTTTCTCCTTCCTGTCGAGAATTCGGATCGACTGCTCAACATAACTCATGTCCTCATGAATCTCTAGTGGCTCGTATTCGATGACATGAGAAGGGTCCGGATGATACTTCCTTAACATCGAAACATGGAAGACATCATGTATACTCGACAACTGTGCAGGTAGTGCTAGCCGATATGCTACATCTCCCACTTTGCTCAAAATCTCTAATGGACCAATGAAGCGAGGACTCAGCTTTCCCCTTTTCTCGAAATGTACTACACCTTTCATCACAAATACGGAGTCCGCAACCTGAAACTCAATAGGACGTCTTCGCACATCTGCATAACTCTTCTGTCTACTTTGTGCCATCCTCAACCTGTCACAGATCAACTGAACATCACTACTTGCCTGTTCAACTAACTCAGGAGCAAGGGTCTTTCTGTCGCCCACTTCTTTCCAAGCAATCGGGGATCTACATCTCCTGCCATATAGAGCCTCGTATGGAGCCATTCCAATGCTAGCCTGATAGCTGTTATTATAAGAAAATTTTGCAAAAGGCAAGTGGTCGTCCCATGAGCCCTTAAAGTCTAAAGCTCACGCTCTTAACATGTCCTTTAAGGTCTGTATAGTCCGTTCAGACTGACCATCTGTCTGAGGATGATAAGCGGTGCTTATGTTCAGTCGAGACCCCATAGCTTCCTAAAATCTAGTCCAGAATCTAGAAGTGAAGCGAGAATCTCTATCAGATGTAATGCTCACAGGTGCCCCATGCAACTGTACTATCTCTTTGACATATAAATCAGCTAGCTTATCCAGTGAATATGTGCTCTTGATGGTAAGGAAGTGGGCGCTTTTAGTCAGTCTGTCCATAATCACCCAGACCGCATCATGACCTCTCTGGGTCTGTGGTAACCCCATAATGAAATCCATCGTAATATGCTCTCATTTCCATGTAGGAATCGATAGTGACTTCAACAGTCCTGCAGGTCTCTGGTGTTCAGCTTTAATCTGTTGGCAAACTAAACATCTGGCTACAAAGTCCGCCACATCTCTCTTCATCCCAACCCACCAATACACCTTTCGGAGATCCTGGTACATCTTGGTACTGCCCAGGTGTATGGTGAATCTAGAACAATGGGACTCCTTCAATATGCTCTGTCTCAAGGTGTCATCATGTGGCACGCAGATACGACCTCTGTATCTCAATAATCCATCATCACTGACCGTAACCTCAGACTGCCCTCTCTCCTCTGCCTGGCTAACCATGTCCAGTAATTTCTTATCATTCCTCTGTCCAGCTCTAATCTGATCTAATATACTAGGCTCCATTCGTAGGCTAGCCATGTATCCATGCTCAATCTCATCTACACTGATCTTGAGCTCGGTGAACTGTCCCAACAAATCTCACTCTCTAATCATCATGTAGGACACCATACCCTTTCTACTCAGCGCATCAGCTACCACATTCGCCTTGCCCGGATGATATAGGATCTCGCAGTCATAGTCTTTCAGGAGCTCTATCCATCTCCGCTGTCTCATATTGAGCTCTTTCTGATCAAACAAATACTTGAGACTCTTGTGGTCAGTAAAGATCTAAAATCTCTCTCCATACAAATAATGTTGCCATATCTTGAGTGCAAAAACTACTGCGGCTAACTCTAAATTGTGAGTGGGGTAATTACGCTCATGATCCTTTAGCTGACGGGATCCATAAGCCACCACTCTACCATACTGCATAAGCACACAGCCGAGACCCTGGTGGGAAGCATCACTGTATACCATATATCCCCCAGAACCACTTGGAATGGTCAAGACTGGTGCCGTAGTCAACCGACGTTTGAGCTCTTGGAAGCTCTACTCACACTGCTCAGACCATGCAAACTGTACCTCCTTACGGATCAGTCTTGTCAATGGAGCTGCTATCCGTGAAAACCCCTCGATAAACCATTGATAATACCCTTCTAATCCCAAGAAGCTTCTGACCTCCGTGACTGTCCTCGGTCTTTCCCATCTCACTACTGCATCTACCTTGGATGGATCTACAGACACCCTGTCATTAGATACTACATGTTTGAGGAAAGAAATCTGCTCTAGTCAGAATGCACATTTACTAAATTTACCATATAGTTTCTTCTCACAAAGAGTCTCGAGAACAATCCTCAATTGCTGCTCATGCTCTTCTCAGGATCTAGAATAGATCAAGATGTCATCGATGAATACTATCACAAATCTATCCAGGTATTCTCAAAAAACATCATTCAAAAGGCTCATAAATGCAGCTAGGGCATTAGTCAGTCCAAAAGGCATCACCAAAAACTCGTAGTGCCCATATCGGGTCCTAAAAGCTGTCTTCGGTATATCAGCCTCCTTAATCCTTAGCTGATGGTAACCCGATCTCAAGTCTATCTTCAAAAACACTGAAGCCCCACTCAGCTGATCAAACAAGTCATCTATTCTCGGCAGGGGATACTTATTCTTAACTGTTGCTTTATTTAAAAGCCTGTAGTCTATGCAAAGGCGGAGACTACCATCCTTCTTTCTGACGAACAATACCGGAGTACCCCATGGTGACACACTAGGTCTTATAAACCCCTTATCGAGTAATTCTTACAACTGCTTCTTTAATTCCTCCAATTCTACCAGTGTCATTCGATAAGGTGGCTTGGAGATGGGTTGAGTATCAGGTGCTAGCTCAATGGCAAACTCAACTTCTCTCTCAGGCGGTAACCTCGATAAGTCATCTGTGAATACATCGAGAAACTCACATACCACCGAAACATCCTGTATACTTGGTGGTTCCCGACTCTCATAAAAAATAAAGGCAATGTATCCTTCACACAATAAAAACATTATACATTAATCTTACACATATATATCATATCTTCACATAACACATAACACAAAAACTTTCATCACCATGCACTTTTATTTCTTTCTCGTAAAACATACATTGAACTTTTCTGGTAAGGAGAAAGTCAACGTCTTAGTGTAGCAGTCTAAATTCACACGATTGGTAGTTAACCAATCCATGCCTAATATTACATCAAAATCCTTCATGTTTAATAAAACTAGATCTGCTAGAAATTTCTTATCTCCTACCATGATTTCACAATCCTTCCATATCATATCAGTCTTTTGCACTACGTGCATGGGTGTACTTATATGTAACATGTAATATAGTGACTCAGGTTTCCTATTCAACTTACATGCAAATTGTGGTGACACAAAAGAGTGTGTGGAACCTGGGTCAAACAATACATATGCTTCATGGTTACAGACAAGGAGAGTACCTTTTATGGTGTCGGAGGATGTATCGGCTGTCTCTTTATCAATGGCATAGACTCGACCCTGTGAGACAGGCTTCTTACCCTTGTCTGCGACTGTGGCTCTCTTCGGTGGTGCTTGCCTCTGTGGAGCCTGAGTCTGAGTCGATCTCTCAATCGGTCTAGGTACCTCCCGAGGTTCTTGAGACCACATAAGGGGACAGTCTCTCATTATGTGCCCTACTTCACCACATCTGTAGCAAGTAACTGTACCCGCTCGACACGATCCAGGGTGCAACTTGCCACACATCCTGCATCGTGGCACTCTCATCTCAGAACCTCTGATAACATCTGTAGTACCCACTATAGTCTTGGGCTTACCAGCCCCTATCTGAGGTCCTTCTACCCTTTGTCTCTTGGGCTGACCCCCTCTTAAATCATGTCGGGAAGTAACTACTCTCTTCCCCTTATCTCTGACAGATCTCCTAAAACCATGCTCTGCTTGAGTAATATCCAAGCCCCTCTCTATCTCCTAGGCTCACCTCAGAGCATCTTTGAAATCCATAATATTCTGACCCAACAGTCTATCTCTGATCCCGGATCTCAATCCTGCTAGAAATCTCTATGTTCGACGCTAGGGATCCTTAACTGTCTCTAGATCGTATCTCATCAGGGTCATAAATTTGTTCTCATACTTATCTACTGTAGAACTTCCATGTCTTAAATCCAAAAACTCTTTCTGCATCCTCTTTTGAGCTGCATACGACACATACTGCTCTCGAAATGCGACTAAGAAAGCATCCCATGTGATTTCTAAGGGATCCTCAGCTAATATCGTCTGTGTAGATCTCCACCAAAACTTAGCCTGGCCCTTCATCATATAACCCGCCATGGTCACTCTCTCCCTATCAGTACACCCCAACAACTGGAAGATCACCTCAATATCCACTATCCACTCCTCAGCCTTAATCAGGTCTTTAACCCCTGTGAACTCCGAAGGATGCATGCCCAAGAAAGCTCGCACCCTCTGAGTCTCTCTGTCATCCCTATGCTGGGGAACTACTGGCTGAAGGGCTAGGGCTACTAGAGGAACTGGTGGCGGAGGAGGATCAGGCATAGGAGTAGCTATATCTGCGCCAGGTGTACGTGTCCCAAACTGCTGGGTAAACATGGTGGTAAGAGCTGTAAGTCCTTCCCTCATACCCTGTACTGTCTCCTCGAGCCTTCTTATTCTCTCTTTTTCAGTAGGGCTTTCGAGTTGAGGTGGGGAAGGGGGAGCGGGTTGAGCCTGTCTCCGTGGACGGCCCCGTCTACCACTCACGATTAGTGATCTACTATCTGCACAAAATCCAAGAATTTAGTCATACTTTGATAGATATGCTTACTTTATTACCAGACTAACATAGACACTTTGGGATGTAACCTAATCATACTTCTAGACACAGGTAGTATCACACAACTATTGCTCTGATACCATGAAAACTGTCACGCCCGAAAACGCGAAAAATGGACAATTTTTAAAACTTTTTAACCTATTTAACTAAGTTGTGTTCCTGTCTATGTCAGTTTCTTAACTTTTATCATTTTATAAAAATTCAGCAGCATAACGACTGCATTTTGACTTAACCCAACTTGTAGAGTTTAAAACGCAGTTTATAATTTTCAACCCACATCCGCAACACCATTTTTAATTCTATTCCAGGATCTCATAACATCCACAACATATATTTATTCTGCGTAATAAAAACTCTGTACATAAATATAATCCTTACAACTATTACATCCCGACTGTAATATAAATTAGTGTCTATGTTGTACATTATATTTGGAACAAAAGTAAAGCTGCACCTCGTCGCTACAAATGATTTGACGAAAGGTCGGACTGCCTCGTCCACGACCTCTAGCACATGAGTGCAGTAGAATCACTGTAGGAAATCTAGAAGATGGAAAGGAAAGGGGGTGAGCTTTTCAGGCTCAATAAGAGATACATTTAAAGTAACCTTAATACTTAAAACAAGTCAAACACGTGGTTTACAAATCAGCATAAACATGTACTGGAGTAGAGATGCTTGAATTCATAAAAGTAGTAAAAACATGCTTAAATCATAAGTTTACACATCATGCATCTATTTAGTAAAACTCATATATAGTATGCATATCATGTAGTGTAAACAAGTGAAAAGCATCTCAAAACTCAATCATGCATATCATAACATGCTTATCACTTTGAAAGTGAAATCGTGCTATCATATGCACATTTCATAAAACATAACTCATAAGCTATCTTTAAAATCACATCATAGAAAAAAAATATGTGCTAAAAAGCAAATAACACATAAGGTAGCATGAAATGTGCGAAAACATATTTTGTTTCTCTTGGAGACATGGCTTCATCATAACTGGTCCCGAAGGACATCATTAACATAACTGGTACATATGGCCATATTACAGAGAACTGTAAGACTGGATCAGGGTCGCACAATGCCCTACTGGACTGTGTGGTACGGGGCTATGGTGGGGTGACTCATTACGTGCCTGCAAAGGACTCGCAGTCTCTAAGCAATCTCAACGCACGAACTTTAAATGGTTACATAGTACCACAAGTCATCTCATCTCGTCAGAGTCCTGTCCGTTCCCTGGCCGTCGGCTAGGAAGATCCTTGATCGTCTTTGTACCCTTTTCTCAACGTACAAGATCGACCCCAGATCACTCTGACCTCATAACATCAATACTTCATGCCATAGTCTCAAAACATTAAGCATGTTTTTCATAAACACATATATCTCGAGTATATATGTACCCCATATAATGAAAACATAGTTTCGTAAAACATTCCCAGGACTTTAACCTGTAAACTCATGGAAAACATACTATGCTTTCATTTCATAAGTGAAAATCACATTTATATACATAAACATACATACTAAAATGTATCTCATGCAATAAAAGTCATTTTGAAAAGCTTGGATAAGTTTATTCCGATTTTGAGTGAATAGTACTCTTTTCAACTTTCGAGAAAGCTCATTTTCATGGAAACTCAACTAACTATCCACATAAACATTTGGTAAGGTTGAGGAGTACTAATGCTACTCTAAATTATATCCCTTACCTCTTAACGTCGAAGGTAGTGCACATTCCTCGATTTTTGAGCTCACCTCGAAATACATGTCGATAACCCGAGCTGTCACATGCCAAGTTATCTCATCACATATAGCTCAAATTCATGTTAATATATTCAATATCTGATTACATCTAAAATGTTGACCAAAAGTTGACTTTTTGCTACTTTACTCGTTTTGCTCGATTTTATCGGTTTAAGCCTCGGTTTTAAGCTTTCTTAACATATTCGACACCTTTAAATTTATTTTCAATACCTCTACATCATGTCTTACATTCCAGCAACTCATTCCACTTCAAACAAGACCTTAAATTATCGATTTTTGCATTATTTCGATAATTCACCTAGTTAAACACTAAATCGAACCTTTGTAGTATAATTTTCTATTGTAAATTCATTTTAATTACATCTAACTTCATTATTCCAGCAGCTAAATCATGCTGGAAGCAATTTAATTCAATCATCTAAATTAATTCATCACTTTCCTTCAACAAAAATTCCATTAAAAATCACAAATTAACAACCTATCTCATCATCATCACCATACCTCAACTTCTTCACTCCTTTGACCAAGTTTGACTTCGGTTTTAGGTCTCCAAATTGCTACTAAGCTGTAACACAACATGTATAGAGCTTAGAAGTGTTCAGAATCATCCAATAACCTCATCAAATTCATCCAAAAAATTGAATTTTTGCTTACCTCGAAACAGGGTAGTTTTCTATCCTGTTCGTCTCTCTAACTTTTCAGGGGGTAAATGCCTTCTTTTAGGTCTGAATTTTTTATATGTGGTATAGGGGAGGATGAGAAATATTTCATATGAAGGGACCATTTCCTGAAAATGGCCGGAAGGTAGCCGAAAAATTCACGCCTGTCAGGAACAGGGGTAACATCTGCGGCAGAATGGGTGAGGGATAACTCTCGGGTTTTGCAACAGTTCGGGATGGTTCTTACCTTTTTATAAATCTTATCCAGTTTAATTTCAATTTGGAAAATATCAGAGTCAAAGAAAATTGGGAAGGTCATCAAATGGGATTGTTTTCATTGGCTGACAGTTTACTAAGTGTAGGGGAAATGACTGTTCTGTTTTATAAAATTTATCAAAATTAATCCTGATCAGATTTCTTCAAAACTTCCACTTCTTAATTGTTATAATATGTCTATAGTATGTCCCATAAAAATTTTGGGGTCACTTGTTTAAGAAACATTTCACGAACGAGCTCATTTTGCGCAATTCGGCCAATACCGAGCAAAATGAAAATAAGCTTTCGGTTAGCTTTAAAATTTTATTTGAACCCCTAAATCTCCATATTTCTTCATGATTTTTATTTCCCATGTCAATTTCACCTTATAATAATTTTCTATGGCCTCGAAATAATTTTCACGAATTTTTAAAATTTTATTCGGATTTATTTCCCTTATTAGGTCCGTTTTCTCGATTTAATTTAAAAAACCCGAGTTTAACTAACTTTTGCATTTCCAATCACTTTTTTTCCCTTCTACACATCATTCCATGCATGAACATGACATTTTTAAGAAATGCTCGGGTCTAAGATCTTACCTCGATTTGCGTGCCATTAGGTCCCACGCTACAACTGAGTGCTTTAATCGTCTACGGACCTGTAAAACGTTACATTGAGCTATAATTTACTTCTCGTAAGCATCATAATATGAAAAAATATTGGGTTTAACAGGTAGGAGCCAATAGCAAGGAACCGAGACCTTAGCTCTCGGGTTCAGCTCATTTGATTAGTCTGTGTTCATTGGTAGCTTGAGTTTCCGTTAGTTGCATTTCCACTTTATAGTTGTTGATGTTTAGTTTCATTTTTTTTATCTTCCAGTTGCATTCTTTGTTGTACCCTGTTTTTGCATTTTGTTATTGTTCACCGTCGGTTTTACTCATTATTATATATTAATCCACTGCTGTTGAAGCTTCGGGCCTCTACAGATGATTCTTTTTCTATGAGTTTTGTCTCAGTGATTTATTATTTTTTGGAAGATCACTGCAAGAAGGCTGGGCTGAATGATATCGTCTAATCCTCTGTTTTTCATGCATTCAAGTTACTTTCATGCATTTCCTTCTCTGTTTCAATTTCAGGGTAGATGGCGGCAATATTTGCAAGAGGTGGTAATGAAGCAACAGCTGATGTTCCTGACATTCCTTGTTGTGCGATGCTTTTCATTTTACCACCAGCGACTGTTGTACATTGTTGAGGCTGTTGCAAGTTGCGTTTTTGTTGAAGGCAGTAAGCACCATAGCGAGTGTTGCCAGTAGTACGGGCAAGGAGCTGATGCCGAGGTCACGAACATCACTGTTGGTAGCACCTGGACACAGCTGAGGATAGCACCTAGATCAGACCTGGACAACACATGTATCAGAAGGCTGGTACCGAGAGCAATGCCTGGGCAGCACCTGGAGAAGAACCTTGCATAGTATTATTCACGGGACGACGAGGCCAACTGGGAATTCGATCAAGGCTTTGTTTGGTTGCATGTCATTATTTAATGCATTTTTATTTTGATTGTTTTTATTCCTTTTATTAGTAGTTAAATTAGGTAATTTGTTAAATGATAATTGTAGGTTAGTTCTAGTGTTTCAGTTTGTTAATTTTTAGTTTTAATTTTTAGTTAATAGTTAATTTTATATCATAGGTCTTAGGATGTAATTTTAGGATAGTATTTTATGAGTTGCATTTAGAATTAATTTAGATTAAATTTGTTTCATGCATTTTAATTTAGTCTTCATTTTAAATTTAATCGAAAAATATTAGTTCTCATGCATTATTTAGATTTTGTTTTATTGTTAATAATTAGCTAGAGTTAGATTTAAGAATTTCTTTAGGTTAATAGAATTTTATTTTATTAGATTTTAGGTTAGTTTGCATTTTTATTAGTTAGTTTAATTACATGCACATTTTATTTTAGGTTTGTTTAATTTTAGTTTAATTAATTTTGTTTCTTTATTTTCATATTTGCATTTTAGTTTAATTGCGTTAATTAATTTTAACTGTTTTAATTATCTTTTGTAGGTTATTTGCTTTTAATTGCTTGGAGCACTGTAAGTAATTTTAGCTCGATTTTATTTTCTTTATTTTATAATTTTTATTGTTTTCAGTACTTTTAATTTCAACCTTGTAGATCACCCATTAAAACTTCATAATTTGCTAGGATATACTGTCAGGACCCCAGTTTCAATCCTTGACTTTAACCAAAAACCACAATAAATTTTTCGCATTTATAACTTACCTTTCCTCTCTTCACTGGTTGGGCTGTGATTCGATGTCAGAGTCTTCACTTACCATAATATCCATTCTCATACATACGTGTCAATATATTAATTCTGACTGTAGTTGCTCTTATTATACATGTAAGATCTTATAAAATCTAATACGATTACATTCCCCATAATATATAACGTATACATCACTGTGCTGTTTTTATGTTTAGATACACAACTGTACATAATAAGTATACCTGATGAATCGATAGGAACTAGCAGTGGACTCTGGGACACTCTCCCACGATAACTCTCGCTCTACTGACGCTCTGTAGAGAGATGTAAAGAAAAGGGGTGAGCATAACGCGCTCAGTAAGGAAATCAGGCAAGCAAGTAGATATCCACACTATCTACTCAAAATAGTGCTATGCCTTGAAAACATTATTTCCTTAACTCACTTTAAAAGCATGTCTTGAAATATAATATATATGTACTTGTACAGAATAAATCCCATGTACAAAAATCATGCTTTATTTCTCAAAAGTAGGCATGTAGTGCAACACAATGCATTTATATATAAATCATGCCTTTATGTAAATCATGCCATGTATATTTAAATCACATATAAATATGGCATCAAATGATTCACAACACAAATCGGAGTCCGACCCATCCCTCAGGTCTGTCCGCAGTTTAAATCAGTAAATCAACCAATGTGATATATCATGTAAGACTCTGTGGTACATGTAAATAGTATCCTGGATTATGATCATATCCGATGTGATCCCAAGCAACACAGTACTAGGTGTGCGGGGCATCACCGCTGTAACGGGAGGGGGGTCAGTCCATCACAACCGCCAGCTATATCCTCCTCAACTCCATAACAACACACGGTACAGCGTACACCTCGTGCCACTCAGACACGGTACAAAGTACACCCGTGGACCCGTTCTCACGGCCAGAGTGCCTACTATAGGACTTAGCTCTCACACCCGTGGAACATATCAACATCACAGTCAGGGTGCCTAACAGAGGTCTTAGCCCTCGCGCCTGTGGAAATATCATACCACGTCTATACCAACCTCATGCGGATATCCTCTCTAGCTATGACACACAGTCCCGCAAGGTCTCAGGCATGGGTTTCAACATGTATTACATATCACATACAGTGTGCGTTTTGAGTGCGACTCACAGTCGTTACTCCGCTCAAACACTATTTCACATCATAAAACTCGACTCTAGTGCGAGCACTCTCTAGCAACTAGGTCAATGCATAGTTTATGTATTAAATCAAGTACGAGCAATAGCTCCCAGTACTATGCTATGCACAATATCAAAATCAAGTACGAGCAATAGCTCCCAGTACTATGTCATGTATAAACCATGAAGAATCGAGTACGAGCCACGCTCTAGCACTCTGTCATGCATATATCATTCAAAGCTGAGTACGAGTAAAACTCCAGTACTCTATCATGCATGTCATGAAAATCTAGTGCGTATCAAATCCAGCACTAATATTATATGGAAAACATATGAATCCCAGTGCGAGCTGTGCTCTAGCACGATTCATTCTCACATAATATGATAGATGGCTATTTAAAAAGGGATTGTTTATAAAACATCAAAATCAGCACTCAAAGTGTGCTTAAGTCATATCAACCTTAAAATCATTAGCCCATCTATTTATTTTCATGCTAATAACAATTAAACACTCACAATAGCATTTTCCATGCTTTTTTTGCAACTTCTCACAAAAGTTGACTTTTTGACTAACTAGGGGCAAAATCGTAATTTGCCACTATCGGGTCACAATAATTATTATTCACTTTGTCTGACCCTCAGAGTTTTTAAGTGAATGCAGAAGCAGTTGAAAATACATGCAGGTATCTCTAACTACTCGCAAAAGTCCCTTACCTCGGATCACGTCAAGTGACCTCACTTCCTCGGTGCTGCTAATTCCCGCAGTCCGATCAGCTCTCGATGTAAACTTCGGAGCTGTAAATAACCATTCCTCAGGTTAATTATCATTTTCCTACTGTATTACACATTAATACAGTTTAATTTCCCTTAATGGGCCTTAAAAATCCTTAATGGGCCTAACTAGGCCTTAAGTCCATTTTCATTTTACTATTCACTTTTGTTGGGCCTATTGGGCTTGTGGGGCCCACCAACTCTTATTGGGCTTGTCTTAGGCCCATTACACTCTATTGGGCCTAAAAATATTGGGCTTGGCCCATTGGGCCTCTCGGCCACATGCCTTGGCCGAGAGCTTAGCCATTCTCGGTTTCCACCATGGCATGCCATACATGCCTATTTTCTAGCCATTTCCACTTAGGCATTTTCACATACACTTGGTAGGCAATATTACCAATCATCCTATTGTTCATTTAGGCATTTTATCAAACACCTTGGTTGCCAACAATTTACATGTATTAATTAATCAATTTGATTAATTCTAATTATACCATTAACATTAATACATGTGTACTAATCCATTTATGTCTTAAAATCAAATTGACATATTTCAATATCTCATTGATCACTCTCGGCCTAACCCTCTTAATGGTGATTTAATATGTTTCAATGCTTAAAACATATATCAACATACTTGAAATCATTCATACATTAACATATATGAAATTGGAAATTAGAAAATATACCAATTGTAGTGTTCTCCTTTTGGCCGAATCTTTGGAGGCTCTCGGTTTGCACTCTATGGCTCCTTGATAGCCAATTCCAATATATGTTAATCTCCTTTCAATTTGGAACAACTTCCATGAAGAATGCAAGTTCCAAATATGACTAATTCCTAGTGATTTCTAGTGAGAGAAAGCTTGGATGGTTATGTTTCAATGGTGTTCTTCTCTAGCCGGAAATGTGTGATGAAGAAGACAATGGTGTGGCTGCATTTATAAGCCACTTACTTAGCCATTAAGCCTTACTTTTCAGCCACTATGCTTGACTTTCCAAATCTGAACCATGAGTCACCTTATGAGTCATAGTTAACTTTAACTATAGTTAGATATTTATCTCATGGGCTTTTCCAATTGGGCTTCTCGGTTTGGGCTTTACTAATGGGCTTTCGGGCTGAAATTTTTACTATACCTCGGGCCTTTTGTTGTCTCAAAATTTGGCCGATCAATTGGTCCAACAATTCCGTCTAAAGGACCTAACATTTTCGATATACATTTAGTATACCTTAATGGGCTTTAAAATTTTCACCTTAGGCCCATTACGTTTTTAACCATTAAATTTATTCCGGAATCCTTCCGAATAAATTTTCCTTACTTCCGGGGATGATTATCTTGTATTCTGGCCAAGAATATTTTTTCCCAAATTTTTCTCCACACTTAGGTTAATTTCTAACCTTGATTAGTCAACTATGGTAAAAGTCCACTTTTTTAACTATAGTTGACTTTTCCTTAACCATTGACTAAGTTGACTTTTTCTTAAATTTTTGAAAGTGTCATATATTATGTCTTACACTCTCGTCTTTATATCCCAACCGCTCTCGGTGGATAATTTCACCCGAAACTCCTTTTCTCACCGAAAAGGTCCATTTTACCCTTTTTAGCTTTTACCCTCGTTTTGTATGTTCGGGTCTAAATCAAGCTGACTTTCCTTCATGAGCTCTCTACGCTCTCTTATTTTAAGTTCTTATTTTCAGTCAGAATGATTTAGAATGACTCGATTTAGCCTGTGATACTCATCATCCACATTAGGCATTTTATGTAGCTTTTGCGTGTTAATTCATTATATTAACACTTTAAATCTAGTAAATACTCTTCTTATGATTCAACCATAACTAAATAGTGTTCATACACATAGAAATCATAAGGAAATAAGCTACAAAAAATCCGGGTCTGACAGAGCCTGAGGCGCTATGCGTCACTGTGGCCAGGCGTACAATCAGACGAGCCGTAAGAGCCTATAGCTCTATGCGTCACTGTGGCCAGGCGTATATTCAGACGAGTCGTAAGAGTCTGAGGTGCTATGCGTCACTGTGGCCAAGCGTATAATCAGACGAGCCGTAAGAGCCTGAGGCGCTATGCGTCACTGTGACCAGGAGTATATTCAGACGAGTCGTAAGAGCCTGAGGCACTATGCGTCACTGTGGCGAGGCGTACAATCAGACGAGCCGTAAGAGCCTGAGGCGCTATGCGTCACTGTGGCCAGGCGTATAATCAGACGAGCCGTAAGAGCCTGAGGCGCTATGCGTCACTGTGGCCAGGCGTACAACCAACGAGCCGTAAGAGCCTGAGGCGCTATGCGTCACTGTGGCCAGGCAATAAAAAATATAAAGGTTGTAAAAACTGAAGACGCACTTGCGTCATAGTAATCACGCCTCAGAAAACGATATGTTTATACGAAAAATTCTTTCTGAAAATACATACGCAAATATGTACAAGTACAAGCAAAATAAACAAACAGACAAAGGATGATAAATGATAAATAGAGAAGTAATGCGATACAAAGCATGAACAAAACTCTGGATTTCATTTCATTCAAAAAATCATTACAAGTAGATCTTTAGTAGATCTTTACAATTACATCTGACAAAAGTATAAAATCTAAACAAAATGACAACAGAATACTTGAAAAGAAAAACAAAAACAAAAACTCAATCTTTAGGAGTGGGCTGGAGATCAGCTGCAGACGGACCCTCGCTCCCTAAGGACTACTGACCCTCCTCACCGTCCAAGTCAAGAAGAGCGCCAATAGGCTCGGGAGCATCGCCCAGGTCCGCGGGCTCCCAAGGACCGGTGAGGTTGGCTAGATCGTCCTGGCCAGTCCTCTGGAAAAGCTCGTCCGCTGGTTCTGCCCCGGGTTCATATTTAGTCCAGTCGGGAGCCTCAAACAGCATCGCCTCATCCGTGTACTGGAGCTCGAGGAATTCCTCTCCTTCCCTATGCATCTCTAACCAGGACCGAGCAAGGTAGAATCCGTATTTCACGTAGGGATTCGAGAAATCCTCCTTCTTCCTTAAGCAATCCTTGGAAAGGCGGTACTCCTTCACGGCCTCTGCCCGTATGCTATTAATCTCCACTCGGGTCAGTACAGGAGTAGCTTGACTTTCTAACTCGGCAACGCGATGCTCGAGCTCCTGATTACGAGTGAGCAAGGACCCGTAGTTGGACTGCATACGATCCAGCTTGGCATGGGCCTCCTGAAGATCCTCGTGGAATTTACCTGATCGGGCCGCCTCGACGGTAAGATCCCCCTTAGCCTGGTCCAAATCCTGTCGTGCCTTTGAGAGCTGCTCCTTTAAATTCCGTAACACGTCCGGAAGTTTGGACAAGTTGTTGACAGTGTTCGATAGCTCCATAACCTTGTCTTTTAACTCCTGGATTTCCTTATCGACTCGCTCCCGATAGGCCCGGTGTTGAGCGTTATTGGCCACGGTCCTCTGAGCCAGCTGCAAAGAAATACAAAAAGTTAAACTTAAAAGCACAGCAAAAAGAGGTTAAACAAAGGGGAACATAAAAATTACCCTTATCACCTCCATATCAGCCAAGTCCTCTCCCTCCGGATAGTTCCTGAATATTCTAGCCTCGTCCCTTGGGAGAATAGTAGCCCAACTCAGTCGAGAAGCTACCCCGGGAGTATCCAAGGTATCGTTGTCGCGAACTCCCGGGTAAACCCAAAACTTGGCCCCCCTCATGATGAAATCACCGTCCACAGGGTAGGACCTCTCATCAATGGGGCCTACCCTCGGGAGAATTGGCCTAGTCGCCATCGATGCCTTGACATACAAGCACCTCCGGTTCTTTCGGTGGGATGGAATTATGTTGCACTCAGTGCGCTCTTCGGAGCGAGACCGTCCATACTAACCGGATGCTTTACTCGCGGTGGTTTAGTTATGATACATGAGTCGTACTAGAGCTTTGCTCGCACAAGTTTTCACAATGTGGTATGTATGAGGTCGTGGAAGTTCGTAAGATCCTCAAGCCCTACATCCTTAAGCCTAAGGAGGCGGGGATGCTCTGTTCGGTGGGGAGGCTCTCTTACGGTAAGATCCTCAAGCCCTACATCCTTAAGCCTGAGGAGGCGGGGAAGCTTTGATTGGTGGGGAGGCTCTCTTATGGAAGGATCCTTAAGTCGTACTAGAGAGCCTCCCATAAGGATCCTTAAGTCGTACTCCTTAAGGATTATAACTGCGAGATTCTATGCCATCCAGGAAAGGCGAACGTAGTTATCGATGCCCTGAGCAGGAAGAGTATGATATCTGCTATGATGATCAGGGAATGGGACTTATTGGAGCAATTCACCGAACTTCGGATCAGAGTTAAAGAGGTAAAGACTGGATTTTTGGCTAACCTGCGAATAGAGCCCAGGATCATGGATCAGATTAGAACTAGGCAGCAAGATGATCAGAAGTTGATTGATATGGTTAGCCAAGCTGAGCAGACTTCACAGTCGGATCTCATAGTCAGTGAGGATGGATTGTTGAGATTCAGAGGACGAATTTGTGTATCGGATGATGATATCCTAAAGAGACAGATACTGAGAGAATCTTACTGCTCGTGATAGGCCATGCAATCGGGGAGTACTAAGATGTACCGAGATTTGAGAAAGGTATACTGGTGGAGTGGCATGAAGTGAGACGTGGCAGATTTTGTGGCCAGATGTTTAGTATGCCAGCGAGTAAAAGCTGAGCATCAGAAGCCCGGAGGATTATTACAGCCTTTACCTGTGTCAACATGGAAATGAGAGCATGTCACCATGGACTTTATTATGGGTTTACAGAGGACTCGAAGAGGTCGTGACGCTATATAGGTCATAGTGGATAGACTGATAAAAAGTGCCCACTTCCTTGCCATCAAGAGCACAAATATTGTGGATGCCTTAGATGAGTTATATATCAGCGAGATAGCTAGATTAGATTGGGTTCCACTGAGTATTACTTCTGATAGAGATTCCTGATTTACCTCCAGATTTTGAACCCAGTTTCAAGAGTCCATGGGATCTCGATTGAGTTTTAGTACCGCCTATCATCCTCAAACAGATGGTCAGTCAGAGAGGACTATTCAGACCTTGGAGGATACGTTGAGGACGTGTATGATCAATTTTAAGAGATCATGGGATGATCACCTGCTCCTAGCAGAGTTTGCATACAATAATAGCTATCATGCGAGTATTGGAATGGCACTTTTTGAGACTCTATATGGTAGGAGGTGTAGATCCCCAGTAGCTTTGGAAGAAGTGGGTGGCAGAAAGATAAATGCTCCCGAGCTTGTTGAACAGGCTGTACAGAGTGTGAAACTTATATGTGAGAGATTACAGGTTGCACATAGTAGACAGAAAAACTCCGCAGATATACGTAGACGGCCACTCGAGTTTGATGTTGGTGATGCAGTATTTCTGAAGATATCACTAAGTAAAGGTATCATGAGATTTGGAAAGAAAGGAAAATTGAGTCCTCGATACATTGGACCATTCGAGATTCTTGAGAGAGTGGGAGAGGTAGTCTATGGTTGGCATTACCCCCACAAATGTCTGGGATACACAACGTCTTCCATGTATCTATGTTGAGGAAGTACCACCCGAACCCTTCTCATGCCATAGAGTATGAAGAAATGAACATACAAGAAGACATGAGCTACATTGAAGAACCCACCCGAATCCTCGACAGAAAAGAGAAAGTGTTTCAGACTAAAAGCATCCCATTAGTGAAAGTTTTATGGAAACATCACTCAATGGAGGGGGCAATTTGGGAATTGAAAAGCCTCATGAAGGAGAAGTACCCCCATCTATTTGATGAGTCGAGTTGAATATGGAGGACCAAATTCTTTTAAGGTGGGGAGGATGTGAGACATGAGAATTTTATACTCATCTAATTATGTAATGTGAACATAAAGTGTAATTAATTTATTTAAATGTGATGTACTCATATATTGAGGTGGTAAGGACTAAAATTTCTAAGTGATGAATGAGTATTGAATGAGAAATAATCAATAAAGCAAACTATGGCAATTATATAAAGAGATTTGTGCCAAGTGTACAACCATAGTGTGAAACTACGAGGCCAGATCGATCTTGGAGAAGAGGGGATCGATCTGGTAGGCCAAAGTGACAAGGAATGGAAAATCTAAACGAGCAGATCGATCTCCAATAGAAGCAAATCGATCTCTTTATGATTCTACCTTAAAGGTATCGATCTCCTGTAGGAGCAGATCGATTTCCAAATGTTTCTATAAAATGTAGATCGATCTCCTCACAAGGAGCAGATCGATCTCTTCAAGATTATGAGATTGATCTTGCCCCCATGACAGATCGATCTGGTATGCATAAAAATGCCCAAAACGTTCCCAATTTCAAAGGTAAATCGATCTCCTACAGGAGTAGATCGATCTCCCACCTTTGGCCTATATAAAGACCCCTGCATTTTTTGCTGGAACTTATCTTCTCTCTCTAGAAAATCGAAATCCCTAGTTTTTTCTCTCTTCCAAAACATCCATTTTCGTACGAATCAAAGGTTGTGGTAAGAAGGAAAGTTGTTCCTCATCAAAAGGAGAACAACATACTTAGAAATCAAATGATGATTTGAGCTTAGGCGTGATTTGAGCACTCCATAAATTTTGGGTAAATTTCTAAGCTTTAATCCTTGATTTGGAAGTAGATTTCTGCGATTGTGGCTGTAGATGTTGTGATGAGTAGGCTGAAAGTGGTTAGGGTTGTTAGAATCATTGAAGTATTGAGAAATTATGAGAATGTGAGCAATTGTGCTCGATATTGAGATTTGAGACAATGTGATGGTATATTGATGATGTTTTTACATCACTGGGATAGCCCGGGAGTTCCAAAGAGGAATGCGAGGCTAGTTCGTCGTTCGGGGGAAACGATTGCACTATACGAGGTGCAACAAGGTAAGGGAAAACTTAAAACTCATTGTGTATGTGATTTTGTGATGATAATTGTAGCATGAAACGTTTTGAGAAACAACCATGTTTTATGAGTTGTGATTGATTTATTGCACACGATTTTATAGCCGGTTGGGGCCTAATTTTTATAAGTTGTAAACAAAGTGTGAAATTGTTTTACAAACTGTTTGAGTTTAAAATGTGAAACGAGATTTGGGCTCTACATTAAGGCATACTGAGATTAGAGAAATGCGTGCGTGGTTTTGTCGGTTTGAGCTCGATTTTGACATGTTTTTGTAATGAGTACAAAAATGTTTTTAGATGAGTTTTGTGAGAGAAACCATTATGAGCTTTACAAAAAGGCAAAACGGTTTTATATGATAATGGCTGATATTGAGACTTAGGCGTGTCATGTGATAGCACATCGGGCCTTGCTCTGGTAGCATGTAAGTTCGGGCCTTGCTCTGGTAGCATGTAAGTCCGATATTCCTCCGTTTTGGCAATAAGAGATGCTTCCGTTCTAGTAACATGAGATGACCCCCACTCTGGTAGTGCTGGATGGCCTTGCTTTGGTAGCATGTAAGTCCGGGTCTTGCTTTGGTAGCATTTAAAAATGATAGTGTGCATGAGGAGAGGCCTTGCTCTGGTAACATGTAAGTCCGGGCCTTGTTCTGGTAACACGTAAGACCAATACACCATGTACAAGACCATATTGTCGACGTTCCCTCTTTTGAGGATGCTTGGGATGCGCACCCAAAGGAGATTATTTTGGTGTGTCATGACAGATGTTTTTATCTGAGTTTTATTTACCTAGTCTCTGTTTTACACATGAGATTGTGTTTTGTGGCTGTGTCATGTGCATTATTACTGAGGTGATTTTTATCACGTTTTTACGAGAAAAGCCATTATCTGATCATGATTTCCATACGCTTGTAACTATGGTTTTTATACTGAGCCATTTACTTTCATGTTTCTGCATGATCTTAGAGAAGTGAAATGATGATGATGTTTTAATGTTTCATGCTACATTTTCTATTAAGTTATTTGAGTTTCACTTACAAAACAAAATGGTTGTGCTGTGACATTAATCATTTTGTTAATGAGTCCATTACCCCCTTACTGAGCGATTTAGAAGCTCACCCTATTTTTATATCTCCCCAGATTTCTTCAAGTGAAGAGAGTTTTTCCTGCGACGTACGAAGTAGTGGCTAGTAGAGGACTTGAGCTCCAGGCCGTATATTGTATTTTGAGGTATATTTTAATATTTCATGTACCCAGACTAAAGTTGTATTTACAGACACTTGATGAACAATGATGTATGGGATGTATTAGGATTAACTAACTCAGAATTGAGGAATGTAAATAGTGTGATTTATAATTATTAGATGATGAGATCCTGAGGTGAAAGTTTTATAAATTATGTATGATGATGCATGACACTGCACAGGAATGCACCCAGAATTGTGTATTGATGTAAATAATTTTTAAATTTGCCCTATTTTCCGCGCTTCCGGGGTGTCACATGGGTTGACTTGGCTGGACCCATAACAGACCCGTTCGGGTCTTTTCTATAATTTTCTTAATTTTTTTACTATTTTCGGACTTATTTTCATCTAATTAACTGTACATAATTGAAATTAAAATTTATATTCTACAATGCCTATGCAAAATCGAATGAAAACATCAAAAAATTGGGACAAATCAAGCCAATAATGATCAAACAATCCCACAATTAAAACTCAATCTTTATATTCTTGGTTTTCTTTCAACCAAAACAAAAAAAATTTAATTCCTAATGATTAAACATGAATTGGCTCTTGATACCACTTGTAGGAAACTTTAATTACATAATATTTATATCCAAGATCTCATGTTCAATCATCAAGAAAATTAAAATATAAAACTATACATGGATCCATTAAAATTGATTGATTGAAATTAGCAGTCTTCCAAACTAAACTTTTACTTTATGAGACAAAACCCTAACTCACTCACTGATGGGATATGAGAATAAGAGAATTCACGTTTATACTGGGGACCATAACCTATTTATAACTATAGTATACTTTATCCTATTTTAGCCCATCATTAAAATAGAATAAAATATCATGTCTCTACACATTGTAAAGCTCATACTAATTGAGATGTACTGAAGTCTAATAACTTTATTTGATCACTTTTAAGTGGGTTAAAACAAATTAGATAGCCTGTAATGTATAATAAATTGATATATGTAGGCCCACATAAATAATTTCCCAACATATCATTCTTTTGTTTCTTATATGATTTATCATGTCCATGCTTTGGCGAAAAAATCACAATTTTTAGATCGCTTCTTCTCTTGTTGGCCTTGGTATAGTTTTGACAACATTAAAGGTAAAATATGTGTGATAGGCGGAATATACACTGGATTTGCAGAAGCCAAAAGGGAATCAAATGGTGGCAGCACATATGAATCCATTACTAGAATGAGCCCAACTGCTAAGGTATTACTTCCCTTTTCGTTGTTCACTGTTGTTGTCACTTCCATGTAATGTCACTTGAATCTGTGGCTTTTTGTTTTTACTGGAAAATTATTTGCTGGATTGCCTTAGTATCAGACAAAATTCAATAGTTTACTTAACATTTCTGTTTAATTGGCAGACAGATCCAGTCACAGTTAGATGATGTAGTGGGCAGTGAATGCCCATTCTGTGGTGACTTAAGCTTTGTTTGTTAGGATGGAAAAAAATTTGTTAATCCAATGTTAAATTACGATATAAGAAAGTGGTTATAAATTTAACTATTTGATTAACAAATTTTTCATTCTCCCATCATTTTTTATGAATGAGTTGTGAAGTCTCATTGCCTTTTATCCTCACAGAGAGGGAACCCAGCAAGTTACATGGTGTGTATGATTGAATTTATGTATGTTCACTGATGTATGCAAGACTACCAGTCCATCTTCAAGGAGCTGTCGCATGACAATTTTTTCTTTCTTTTTTCAAAGTAGTTTTCCCTCTACTAGATCAGGGAATTGTTCCTCGGTGGCAATGTAATCAACCAATACTTGTTACTTTCAAAGGCATCAATCTTTTTAATGATTTCCATCTGTTAGTTTTAGGCTGTCCTACAAAACTTTAAACCCAACTATGATAAATCCAGTTCATTATGGATTTGAATTTTACAAGTATCCAAAATGTCATGATTATTGTGATGACCAAAGGAAAGGATATCCCTGAGCCATGTCGTGTGACTTATTCTGTAGTAAAATCAAAAGTTTATTTTTCTCGAGAAATTGCTTGCTTATTGGATGCATTATGACTGGGTGTGCACTTTTGCCCCCAACATTACTTAAGCTTAAGAGTTGGTCACATTTAATGTTGAAGTAATTGAAAGAAAATGAATTGAGTCACATACTGTATTCCTTCAACTTGTGTTTATATATAAAGCCGAGAAAAGGGAAAAGTAGAAAAACTAATTATCTAATCAGAAAAAAAAAAACTAATTACTATAATTAGTTAGTTTCTAACTAATTGTACAACTTGGCCAAACAGTTTCCAGCTGTATCAATTATGTGTGTTAGCCCCCCTAAGCTGGATCATAGAGGTTGTGAAGATTCAACTTGGTAAGAAATATCCTGAAACTAGCAAGAGAATGAGTTTTTGTAAAAGTGTCTGCAAGTTGAGAGGAAGAAGAAATATAAAGCAACTGAACTTACAACTTCTACCGAACGAGATGACAATCAATCTCGATGTGTTTTATTCTTTCATGAAAGATCGGGTTTTCAGCAATGGCAATTACAGATTCACTATCACAAAATAACAAAGCAGAAGAAGGATGTGATACATGAAGGTCATGTAACATATACAATAACCACTAAATCTCACAACTAACTGATGCTAAAGTACGATATTCAACTTCTGATGAAGATCTAGAACTTGTGTTTTGCTTATTTGATTTTCAAGAGAGTAAAGCATCACCAAGAAATATATAAAATCCAAAAATGGATTTACAAGTGTCAATGCATAAAGCCCAATCAGAATCACTAAAGGCCTTCAACTGTAGTGTAGAAGAAGATGGAAAAAATAAACCTTGTCCAAGAGTCCCTTTAATATAGCGAAGAACACGATAAGTTGCCTGAAGGTGCATTGTAGTAGGTTTATCAAATATATTGAGAGAGTTGTTGCACAGGATAAGAAAGATCAGGGCGTATGGAAGTAAGGTACAACAGTCATCTAACAAGCCTTCTGTAAGAAGAAGGATCATCCAAAAGCTAACCAGAATTTTTAGAAAGCTTCAAGGAAGGAACCATTGGTGTAGAAACAGGTTTACTACTAAGAAATCTTGTGTCTTGTAAAATATCCAGTGCATATTTCCTTTGAGACAAATTAATTCCATCTTTTGATCTAGCTACCTCAAGACCAAGAAAATATTTGAGATAACCAAGATCTTTAATTCGAAAGGTGGAATCTAAATAAAGCTTCATCTCTTGGATAAGTTCTTCAGTATCACTTGCCAAAATAATATCATCTACATAAATCAACAGTGCAATAAAAGAAGAATTTGAAGCTTTGATAAACAAAGAGTAATCAGAATTAGCTTGTGTGAACCCTTTAGCAAGTAAAGCAGTAGTGAGTTTATGATACCATTGTCGGCTAGCTTATTTGAGGCCATATAGAGATTTCAACAGCTTACAGACTTGGCCAGGTTTAGCTGCAGTGTATCCTGAAGGTAAATCCATGTAAACCTCTTTAAATAAATCCCCATAGAGGAAGGCATTATTGATATCGAGCTGATGAAGCTTTCAGTTCTTAGTTGCTGCAACAGCTAAGAGAGTATGAATTGTTGTTAATTTGGCAACATGAGAAAAGGTACCATTATAGTCGACTCCATGCTGTTGAGTGAAACTTTCGTCACAAGTCTGGCTTTTTACCGTTCAATATCACCATTAGACCGATATTTAACTCGATAAACCCACTTTCACCCAATAGTATGTTTGTCAAGAGGCAGCTTAGTCAAGATCCAAGTATTGTTTAATTGCAAAGCTTCCAATTCAGCTTGCATGGCTTGTTGCCAACATTCCTGTGTTGCTGCCTGAGCATAGGTAGGAGGCTCAACAACAGAAGAGATGTTACAAACAAAAGACTTATGTAAAGAGGAACATTTATCATAAGAAAGAACAAAAGAAATAGGATATTTACAATGAGTTTTGTGTAAATCAAGATGCAAAGATGATGATTGATTGACATTAACTAAATTACAATGATAGTCTTGAAGGTATGATGGTGGAAATCAAGATCAAGTGAACCTTCTTAATGGGATGAAGAGAAGGTAGGTATATTATTGTTGGTGATAGACTCATTTGGTGAAAAAGAGAAACAATTAGATTAGTGTCTAAACACTATCCAGAATTATCATTAGAAGAAGGAAGTATAATGGGAGAAGGATTAACATCTGGAAGAGAATTAGAAATGAAAGGAAATATGTGTTCATAGAAAACAACATCTCTAAATGTGAAAATTTGATGTGTTTGAAGGTTGTAAAGCTTGTAACCTTTGATCCCATGAACATAACTAAGGAAAACACACTTAACAGACCTATGTTGAATTTGGTTCTTGGATGAGCCAATGTGGATGCAAAACATAAACATCAAAATATTCGCCGACAAGAAAAAGTAGGAGGTTTGTTGTTTAACAACTCAAATGATGTTTTATTATGGATTATAGGGGATGGAATTCTATTGATTAAATGGACAGCATGACAAACACAATCAGACCAGAAATGTTTAGGAAGATTGGCTTGAAATTTCAAGGCTCTAGCAACATTGAGGATGTGTTGACGTTTTTGTTCCACCACACTGTTTTTTTTAGGCGTCTGTGCACAAGATATATTAAATTCTTGACCTTGGTCTGTTTGAATGATTTTTATTTTGGTTAGAAAATGGGCTTCAACAAATGAACAAAAATCTTGAACTAATTTTCTAGCTTCAAATCTAAATCTCATAAGGTATACCCAGGTATATCGGCTAAAATCATCAACCACAGTTAAGAAATATGAATAACCAGACAAAGAAGAAACATAATTTGGTCCCCAAATGTCAATGTGCACTAGATCAAAACATAGTTTGGAAACAAAAACAGTAATTGGAAACGACTATCTTTTTTGTTTAGCGAAATGACAAGTTTCACACAAAGTTTGTTGTTGTACAACAACTGAAGGATCAATTTTGTGTAAGAGCTTTATTCTATGATTGGAAGGGTGACCTAGTCTATGGTGCCATAAGTTTATAGTAGCGATTGATGCCAAAGCATTTACAATAAGAAAGATAGAGGTATGTTGAGGAAAAGAGCAATGAAGGTAGTATAAACCATGACTATGCTTAGCTAAACCAATCATCTTCCATGTCTTGGCATCATGAATGACACAAAATGTAGGTTGAAAAATTAGTAAACAATTGAGAGCCTTAGACAACTTACTGATTGATATCAAATTAAAAGAAAATTGTGGAACATAAAGAAAATCATAGAGAACGATATCAAGAGACAATTGAACAATTCCAGTATGTGTAGCATTAACATGCTGACCATTAGGAAGCTTCACAACATAATTCATTATTAGAGAATAAACTTTGAAACAAGACAAATTACAAACAATATGATCAGTAGAACCAGTATCAAGAATGAAAGGAATATGTTGTAAAATATGTGATGAATTTATACCTGAAGGCTGTGAGACTTTGGTGACGGCATTAACTTGGGAACAATTGATAGTAGCCACATTAGCTGAAGGAAGCGAAGCAATTAAACGATTATACTGATCTTAAGTGTAACAGAAGGTTCATTATCAATCAACTTGGAGTCAGCTACTGTTTTAGTACCAATACCTTCTATGAAATCAGGAATAGTGGTTGTCACATGATTAACAGCTTCAGTCTTACCTTTAGTTTTATAACTCGGTGGAAAACCATGCTTATGGTAACACTTATCTACCGTGTGGCCAGTATAATCACGAAAAGAACATACAGGCCTTTTGGAAGGAACATTATTCCTCTTAATAAAGGAAGAAGTTGTATTACGAGAATCAACCGAGACTTTGCTGGTAAAAGTTGACAAATCCAACTGTGGCTGAAGTGATACATAGTTGAACTGCCTCTCTTGCTAAATAACAAGAGCAAAAGCTTTGTTAATGGATGGCAAGGGATCCATTAGCATGATCTGAGATTTGACAATGGAATAATTATCATTAAGCCTTGTTAGAAAATGGATCACACAATCATTCTCATAATATTTCTATGCAATATTATGAGCCCCACATTTGCATTTTGGATCACAGGTACATTTAGGAAGAGGTCATAAGTTCATCATCTCATTCCAAAGGATCTTTAGATTTGTGTAGTAATATGTAACAGAAAGAAGGATCCACGACAAAACTATTATATTACACTTTGTACAATTGATGGTGAAATCGAATGAAGGATCCACGACAAAACTATTATATTACATTGTTCCTAGGCTTGGAAAAGAGGGTTTGTTGAAGTTGGAGTTGGAATCGAACCATCAGCAAATCCAACCTTATTCTTGGATGGTAAAACCATTTTCATAGCACCAAACCGGGAAGTATAGTTGGAGCCAATGAGTATAGAAGAGACTAACACTAATGTTGGATTTTCATTTGCGTGAAGAAAATATGACGAAGATGGAGTCTCCTCTGGTTTTATGGAGTAGTAGTAGACATAGTAGTGTTTGGATAGCTAGAAAATGCAAAAAAAAAAAAAAAATTGAAGCGTAATCAAGAATGCTCTAATATCATGTTGAAGTATTTGGAAGAAAATAAATTGAGTCACACAAGGTGTTCATTCAACTTGTATTTATATATGAAAAGGGAAAAGTAGAAAAAACTAATTAGCAACTTGACAAAACAATTTCTAACTGGACCAATTATGCATGATATTTAACAGATTTGATTTTATTATATTTGCTGATACTTTCTCTAATAAATCTCTTACTTTTTCCTTCCCACTGCCCAAAAATAAAAAGGGCTCCATGCTTTAATCTTTCATTGCAAAAGACGAGAGGTAAACTGGCAAAGAATCGGCATGATGCTAAGAAATGGAACATTTCAGTTATTTAATTACAGTATGATCTTCCTTAATGCAAACATCCCTTTGTAATTGCGGATTTGAGTTGCCTACCTATTTTTCTTTTTCTTTTTTTTTTTTAAAAAAAACCCTAAAAACCAATTAAACCTTAAAAACTAAAAGAGTGGTATGTACACAAATTGATCGAAAAAAGGTTACAATGTTAGCTTCAGTTGATATTATAATCCATCGATCCTCCAAAAGCAAAGACTCCAAATTTACAACTCAAACAAAACCCTTTCCATCTATATTTACAGTAATGTTTTTCCTCTTTTCCTTTTGTTTTGGGGGTGTAAGTCAAAAGGAGAGAGAAAGAAGAAGTCCACCATTATCCTTGGCCCCAGCAATTAAGATACATGACTTGGCGGATCGACTCATCGGCTTGACTATCACGGTTCCCCACCATCCTGGAAAGATCAGATCCAATCATCCCGGAAACCGGTCGGAGGTCAGAAGAGTCCCCTTCATAGGGCCTCCTCTGGCTCCGTTGGAGGAACTTCACGCCTGATTTCCATTTTACACCTTCGTTTTCACTACGGCCTTGCACCACAGCCACGCTCGTCGCCATCCACACCCGGTTTAGGTAACTCATCTTTCAACTCTTTAACTTCTGTTTCTAGCTATGAGCCCTCTCAATACAGAGACTAGAATGAAGGAAATAAGGGAGCAGACTGGGCCTTGATTTATAGATGAGTAAAGGAGAGTGGTATTATAAAACCGGAAGCTGTTTTTATGAATGGTGGATTTCTTGGTTGCTTCTGCTTTATCGTTAGTAGTGTCCAAAAGAGATTTTATCACGATAAAATGGACAGGCAAAAGTGCTCATTCACTTAATTTCGAACTCACTTGATCAAAATTGATTAAAAATTGAATTAATCAAATTATGCCATAGAATCGAATTTATGAATTTTAAAATTTAATAGAATGAAAATAAATTAGATAATTTATTAATTTTTAAATTAATTAAATAATAAAATATATTTAATTTTATTTTAAAATTTTAATTTTTTGTATTTAAAATTAATTAAATAAAATATTAAAATATTAAATTAAAAACTTCAACAACATTAAATATAAAGTTATCATACAAATTCTGACAACAAATATATTTTTGAATTTTTTATATTTATATTTATATTTTTTTATTTTTTACATTTTAGTTAATTTGATTTTAAAATTTTATTAATTGAAAATTAAAATTATTTTTATTAATTAATCAATTAATTTGATGGCAAATCGATTGAAAAAATTAATTTCATTAAAATCAAAGCATAAATGCTTTTAACTTTACCAGTAATCTATTTGGATGTTCTTATACGACACGATTAATCATCAGTATATATATAAATATATAAAAATGATGAAAACTTAAATTAATTTTTCACACTTAATTTTAATTTATATTATTTTATTAAAAATTTTATATTTTTAATAATTTTTTAATTTTATTAAAATTAATCACACGGTACGATCAAATTAGCCAGAGATGTTCTTTTCGTCTTGACCTATTTCCCAGGTAGCCACTGGAATGCAGGACATTATCACGATAAAATTATAAATTTGACGATATGAATTGATAAGGTATGGGGAGAAGCAGATGGCATGCTTATCTTAAACGGGAGTTTTTCCACCAATAGGAAAATCATCAAGTATTCGCTTTCCATTTATTGCGGGTCCCCCACTCTCATTATTTCGCTTTCTTTTTATTGCTCACTTTTGTCTTTAGCCTTTGGGGCTTTTTTGTCCATTTGTTATGTGAATTGGACAAAGATGGACGCGTGTTGCTCTGGCCTCGTGACATGGTATGGCCATCACATGCTTTTTAAACTACTCAATAATTGTACCCTTCCTCCAAAATTATCTTATTTTACCACAATTAATGAAATGTTTTTACTGTCAGTGATAATTTAGATTCTGAGGCAGAAAGAAACAATGAATTGTAAAATAATGGATGATTTTTTCTAATAAAAAAAGGTGGATTCCCAAATAAATAAATAAATAAATATATAAAAAATATAAAAGTGGATGGCCTTTATCCTTTATCTTCAGAGTATGCTCCCCTAAATAAGGAGGTTTTATCATTCATTATTTTGCTTTGTTTTCAGGTATGTGTAGGTAAGAACCCGCAGCACATTTGAGTTATGGGAAATCAATTAATCAAACCACTTGATTCCTAAAATCTATAGGAGATCGATCATGGTTCAAAATTCAAACACGTCTCTTTCAAGTTTCAAGTCTATCGGCTCTGCTTTTAAGAGGATTTTCCACACTGGTGAACTGGAAAATTTTTGATAAGAAAATTGTATAAAAAATAAGATTGAAAATTACGATATCTAAAAATTCTGAAACCAAAAAATGATTTCTGATTTTTTTTCTTAAAAAACTCATTCAAAAGGTTTAAAAAATTTGCTCTTAAACAAATACAAAAATTTCCAGGATCGAACCACCATGGGAAACAACAAAGCCACATGTTGCCCCTTCCTCCTATAACAATTTCAAGTTCTCCTTTTTCCCATTCAAAAATAATAATAAAAGGAAAGTAAAATTATTCTTTTTCAAGAATTTTCGAATATGTTATTTTTATGTATTTTTAAATGAATTAGAAATTTCAGCATGTCATCTAGCGCCACATATATTAACATGTATTAACATGTAGCATCACCTAACATTTAGGTTATTCTTAGATAACTATAGATAAAAGAAGGGAAAGTAAAACGAAAAAAAAAAAAAATAAGGAAAGCAAAGAGTATATGTATTCCTTATCCGGATTGTTACAATTCGCAAAGGAAAAAAAAAAAAAAAAGTAAAGGAATTATAATAGTAATTGTTTGGTTAACGAAAAAATGGTTCCGTTATAATTTTTTTTCATATATAACATCTTAAAAATAAACATAATATTTTATATTTTATTTTGTTTGATTAAAAATAAATTTTAGTATATATTAGGGCATTTTATTTTTATTCAGAATTTTTTTTTCGATTTGCTTCAAATGATAATTGTACATAATAGTCAACGTAATTATAAAATATTTTAGCTACAATGTTTGAAATTAATAAAACAAAAGAAGGAAATTAGATTTTTGAGATAGTAATAAAATAATAAAATCATATTCGTAATCCAAGTAAAAATTAAAACAAAAAATGATAAATAAGTTTAAAAGACAAATAATTATAATAATTATTTAAAAATTTAAAAAAAAGATATAAAAATCATTTTAGAATGATTTTTTAACTCATTTCTTTCCCCTAAAATTTCCTCCATTTTGATGTAAATGAAAAATAAGACATTTAAAAAAAAATTTCAACCCCCTTCCTTTCCTCTATTATTTTTTAAATTTTATTCAAACATGAGAAAAATAAATGAAAGGTTTTCATGTCTCCCGTTATTTCTTTTCTTTCTCTTACCTTACCCTCAATTCAAATATAAATTATCGTTTAACATGCCGAAAGGATTTAATGAATCGCATTTATAATTTTAAGTATGAATATGTTGCTTTTTAACATATGAAAACCAAAAAAAAAAAAAAATTTGCACAAACTTTAAAGATTAATTAGCTATTTACTTTAAAAATTGGAATGTAAATTTAATTATTAATGATGGGTGTTAAGCAATAACGACCTAGCTACCTAAACCATTTCATTTCGTGAAGCATTTTTTACCAATCTTGTACTTGTCTATATGTCACGATCCATATTACCTAAAAATCTCTACAAATTTTTCGCTTTTTCATTTCCTTACCCGTCGTAAACAGTTACACCACTAACAGTTGGGCTATGAGTCGATGTTAATCCCTCCTATCATGTTACTTACCTTAACATCTATTTTCCACATTACATTTACATATCAATTTATTTTAACTAAATACATCCCCAATATTACAATCGTGTACAATACTGTGCCTCCATATATTCAGATACAAAATTATACAAATGTGTATACCTGGTATTGATAAGAAGCAATGGATAACCGAAATGTAAGACTATTATCGCTCTTTTTTACTAAATATACCATGTGGGGTGGAAAATGAAAGGGTGAGCGAAACTTGCTCAGTAAGGCAATAATGTAAGCAGATAGATAACTATACTATCTACGTGCTAATAATGGCATGATATAAAATCGTTTACATTGAGAGCATGAGGTAAGATTAAAACGATGCCACATGTATGTATATATCATATAAGAGAAATCATGAAATCGACATATAAAACAAACATGAAAAAATCATCATGTATGTCATCTCATGCTCGTCACATTTAAAACTTATTTGTTTCATCATAAAACAGTCACATCAAGGCTAAACCCATCACTCGGGAATACCTTGATTCATTAAATCACATCTCTTTTAAAAACATAAATCGGGACATTACCCTTCATTCGGGTTTGTCCTGGTCTATTCAGACCGTATGATATCATGTGAGGCATGTAGGTTACTGTATGAAAATCGAGGACTATGGCCGTAATTTGTCCTTGTGATCCCAGGCTACACGGATCCCGGTGTGCGGGGCATCACAACTGCAAAGGGAGGTGGGGTCAAATCCTACCCGCCAAAATATCAAGTAACATCATCAAGTCATCATGACTGCACGGTACAGCATACTCCGTGTGATATACATGGTACAACGTACTCCGTGGACCCATATCATAGTCTGGGGGTGCCTGCCGTAGGTCTTACCTACCACAATACTATGTCGATAACCAACCCCTGTCTCAAAATATACGTGCGAGCATATCAACTTTCTGCGACACACAGTCTACAGGAGGCTTTCGCACGACTATATGCATGTCAACTCACGTCTAGTGCAAGCGAAGCTCCAGCACCACGCTATGAATATCATGATATCTAAAATCTCGTGCGAGCGAAGCTCCAGCATGGTTTTGTGCACACACAAATTTCTCGTACGAGCAATACTCCAGTACGGCTTTTTATGAGTAATAATTCAGTAAACTTGAGTGCGAGTAAGACTCTAGCACTCTTTTTATTCATGTAAATACGATAGGTGGCTCAATCTTGATAAAACATCTTTTAAAATCGTAACCGGTATAAACCGGTACCCTTTCGTATAATTCATGAAATCAATAGCCAACCTATGTACATATTTGCTTAAATCAAAGCAATACATTCATATAAAACATTAAAACATGATAATCATGCAATTTATCTGTCTTACTACCCTTTTTTATAAATTTTACTCCCAGGGGCAATATCATCTTTTTCTTTATTCACCCATACCCCGAGTTTTCGTAAAAATTATTATTTCGTTTCTAGATACTTTAAGAAATTCTAGGCCCTGTAAATCCCCTCAAAAATACGTATAGAAATTTCTATGCACCTATAAAATTCCCTTACCTGGAATCACGCACAAACTTATCTCATCTAGATAATATCCGATCTCTCAGTCCAACTGCGCGTCAACCAAGTCTACGGAACTGCATATAACCACATAATTGGGGTTAATTCAATTATCTTTATCAGTATATCACCTTTACTGATCAAATCTAACGTACTGGGCCCGTTTTACTTTATTGGGCCCAATTGCACCTTAATGGACTTCAACCCATTTTCAGCTCGTTTCTACTTATTAAATCCCATCTTTAGGTTTACTGGACTCATTTAGCTTACCAATAATCATCGGGCTTCGTTCCAAACTCATTGGATAGCCCGTATATTATTTACGGTAATTACGTTGCAATTCCAATCAATATTCCTTTTTATACAGAATTAATCCATAAATTCCGTAAAATAATCGAAACTCTGTATTAAATGACTCATATTATCGTAATTAAAATATACTTACCCAATATGATGCGGGGTACAAAAATCAAAGCTCAATCGGCTCTCGTTCGAGTTTTGTCGTAAAACTGCACAATTTTATATTTAATTTCGGGTTAATTTTTGATTAAATATAATTTAAATAAATTTCTCGAAATTCAAATCAGTCAATTTTGACCTCGTATCAACTTACCCGAAGTCCGGTGTATCCCCGAAAATTCTTTCCCTTTTTCCTTTTTCTCTTTTTCTCTTTTTTTCCTTCTTTCTTGGCTGAACCGGTTCGGTCCGGTTCAACCCGGTTTAGACCGTCGGTTCAGTCCGGTTCGGCTGGTTCGGTGCCTCGCCGGTCGATTCTCCGTCGGCTTCCGCCGCCAGCAGCTCCACCGGGTCGTCTGATTCTCAAATTTGGCCTCGATTTTGTCCAAGGCCGCCGGAAAGTGGTCGGTCCGGTGTCTTCTCCTTTTCAGTGTCGGTGGCTTCCTTGTTTCTCGCCGTTGCTGGTACTGGCCGCCATTTCCCCGGCTGTTTCCTCCCCCATTCGGCTCGGCATCACGTGGGGTTCCTTCGGTGGCCGGTGGACGGGGTTAGACGCCGGTGGCTGTCGATTTGGCTTCTCCTCTCCGCGGCTTCTCTCCCTCGATCCGCCGGATTTCGGCGTCGGTGGGCTGCATCTCCGGTACCAGGGAGGTCGCGCCGGTGTCCTCTTCATTTTTCGAACCTTACCTGGTCGATTGGTTGCCGGACGGTGGCCGTCCGGTCCCTTCTTCTTCCTCGATTTTTCAGTCGGTTTCCTTCTTCTCTCTCCCCGAAAATTTCAGTTCTTCTTCTTTTTTTTAATTAATTAATTAATTTTTATTTATTTATTTATTTTATTAATATTTTAATCATTAAAATATTCACAAATATTCTACAAATATATACAATTTTCTTATTTTATTCTAAATTTATTTATTTAATTTTATTTAATTTATTTAATTTATTTTAACCCTTTGGGGTATATTTTCTCCGTATTTTCGAGATATTATCTCGAGCGAAAATTTTGATTAATTCCAGTAATTTCATATCTTGATCAATTTAACCCGAAATTTAATTATTTCTTCGTTATTGATCAAGATTCTCAAATCCATTATTTTTTAATTAAATTTTCTTATCGAATTTATACCGACTTTCGATCTTTTGACCGTTTTGCCCTTGCACGTGTTCAGGAATTCCATTTCAGTCCTTTTACATTTTTAATTTCATGTTTTGATCCTTATCTCCAGTCCGAATCCCGTTCGTTTAATTTTTGTGATCATTTTCAATCCTTTATAAGAATTTACGATATAATTCCGGGTCTTACATAATCTTCACCACTTAAGAAATTTGGTCCTCCAAATTAGAACCAAGTTAATTAGGTCCATAAACAACTCCGGGTATGTCTATCACATCATACTCTTTAATTCCCTTGTGACTTTTTTCGAAGTGTAATACTACCAACGGACTTGACTAGGGAGATCATCTTAAACCTCAACATTTTCTCCTTCCAGTTTAATACCCGAATCGATTTTCCAATCATACGTTATACTTTCATTGAGCTAAGCTGTTGGAGCTCATATCCAATCACATATGCTGGATCCGGACAGTATTTTCGAAGCATCATAAGATAGGATACATTGTGGATGCCTACTAATTCAGGTGGTAACGACAACCTACAGGCCTTGTCTCCCACTTTGTCTAATCTCTTTCCGAATCTCGTTACGTCCTTATGCTATGTCCTAAGAACATGGAACTTCCAACAATACTAATTCACCATCGGTGAATTCCAATGGTTTCTGTCTCTTGTCAACATAGCTTTTCTATCTGCTCTAAGGTGTTCTTAATCCTTCACAATTAACTGAACATCCTCAGAGGTTTGTCTTACCTATTCAGAAATAATTTTCTATCTGTCACCCACTTCTTCTTATCCAAATCGGGGAAACAACCCTTACGGCCATATAATGCCTCATTTGAAGTCGTCCCGATACTCAAGTGACGACTGTCATTATTGGCGAATTCGATTAGTAACAACTGATCATCCCAGGAGCTTATCAGATAAATGGCACACGCTCTCATCATATCCACCAGAACCTGTACAGTCCTCTCTGACTGACCATTTGTCTGAGAATGGAAAGCTGTGCTAACACTCAGTCGGGTTCCCATAACTTCCTGAAAAACGTTCCCAGGAGTGGGAAGTGAAGCAAGAATCCTTATATGATACAATGCTCACTGAAAAAAATACTTGGTGTTCCACAATTTTCCATACACATAATCCGCCTACACACTCAAAATATCTAGGGATTTTCGAACCAGAAGGTGGGTAGACTTAGTCAATTTATTGACTATCACCCAGATAACCTTATGATTCATCCGGGTCCTCTGTAACCCATCACGAAATTCATAGTAACTTGTTTCTATTTTCGTGTCAATATAGGTAGAAACTGCAATAACCCTGCAACTTCTTTTGCTCTACCTTATTCTGCTGACATACGAGACACTTTTTCACAATCTCTACCATGTCTCTTTTCATATCTAACCACCAATACCCTTTTCTAAGATTTTGATATATTTATTACTTCTCGGATACACTGTATATCCCGAAGAGTGAGCTTCTGACAATAACTCTATCTCATCACTGTGGTCTTGGGGAGCACTTATATTAGGGGTGTAAAACGGGTCAAACGGTGCGGACCGATGCGAATTAATACGGACACAGATTTAAGCGGGTTGAGCCCGTTTAGGCCCGCATTTAAACGGATTAAATTTGTGGAGACCGATCCGATTCTAATGCGGGCCGGATTAGCCCGCGGGCTAACTTAACTTTTTTTTTTGGAAATAAAGGATTGAATTTTAAAAAATAATGAATTGAGCCTAAACACTTAATTAAGTCTAATTTTAATTTGTTAAATGATTATTGGGCTTTGGGAATTAACCAAAATTGTTATAAAATCAAATCACATAGATTTGAGACTAAAATACAAAGTTTAATTTGTAATTTTTTTAACAAGAGGAATATTAGTTCATTCATGATCAAATATAACAAGTTCAAAGTAAAAACCAAAATGATTTGGAGTTCTCCACTTAATTTCAAATTGTAAGTTAGTCACATAAAACAATATATTATGTACAAAAGCAAATTATGGGTTTGTAATATATATATATATATATATATATATATATATATATATATATATCAGCATAAGCAATATATTATATCATAAGCAAGCAAGTCATAAAATTGTGAAAATAGTTCTACAAATATTATTATATTAATCTCAATAAAAATAAAATCCACAAACATAATATCCATTAAACAAACTCGCATTACAAATACAAATTACACATGACATAATATTATGGTCTAAATAATTAAATAAAGAATAGTAAATAAGTTTAAAAGTCATAAAATCTATAAGCATCCATTAAACTCTACATCAAACAACATTAAACTTGTGAGTTAATCTCATTATTCAAATGATTTGAATCATTTGATTCTTCCACCAATTTATCTTTGTTTTCCTCATCATTTTTCCAACCTATAAAATAAAATTTTCAATTATTAAATAAAAATACAATAACATTATTTTGGTAAATTTTCAATTTTTTACTTTTGTAGTTTTGTTTGTTTAAACTTTAGAAATTAGAATAGGTAGAATGAGAATGATTTAGGACTTAGGTTTGATTGGTGTGTTGGTAAAATAGCCCGCGGATCGGCCCGTACCCGTACGGGTTGGCCTGTATAAATTATTTACCCGACGGGCTTGACCCGTATAAGCCCGTTTTTAAACGGATCACATATTAATGGACCGGATCGTTAAAAGCCCGCGATTTTTACGGACCAACCCGTGGGCTTGAGCCCGTTTTACACCCCTAACTTATACTGTCTCTGAACCTCAATAAGCCATCATCACTCTCTGTGAACTCCATCACTATACCCATCTGAATTTGACCCACACTATCGACACCCTGCCGATCCTCATGCTAAACCTGTCAGGTCCGATCACTCAAATCCGGTTCTAATCTCAGGCTAGTTGTCACACAATCACTGTCATCATCAGAGGGGATCATATCACTACTGAGGCTTACAACTGCTCTAGCAGCTCACGCTCCCTGACCATCATATGTAATACCATCCCGAGGCTCTTTCTGTTCAAGGCATTAGCCATTACATTAGCTTTTCCTGGGTGCTACAATTTTCACAATCATAATCCCTCAGAAGCTCTAACCCTCTTTGTTCTCATATCCGACTCTTTCTGTGAAAACAGATACTTGAGATTTTTATGATCAGTGCATACCTGAAATTTCTCACCGTATACATAGTAATGTCATATACTCAATACAACTACTATCGCTGTCAACTTAAAATCATGGGCCGGATAGTCCTTTCATGATCCTTGAACTGTCTGGATTCATAATTGACTATCTTCCCCTTTTGCATCAATACACTACCCATTCATTATTTTAAGGTATCCATAGACTCATGAGAAACCTCTTAATCTGTTGGGTATGGTGAGAATAAATGCGGTGTTCAGTTCATTACTTTAGTATACCAAAACTCCTATCACGTCTATCATCCCATTCAAATACAACTTTTTCTAAGTTAAACATGTCAACAAAGTAGTTCATTTCGAGAACTCTCAACAAATCATCTGTAAAGACAATCTCCAATTGCTGCTTATAATTTTCCCTGGACTATAAATACACCCAAAATATCATCAATATGGATGATAACAAATCGGTCAAGGTAAAGTTTAAATACCTCATCGTAGTTGAGTTCCACTAAATATTTCAATCATCCATATCCTTGACTTATGTACGCATAAACGTATAATGTCATTTCGAAATCGCTTCCGTTCAAGATACTAATCCGCGTCATTTCTTTTTTCTTATATTAACGGCTCTTATAAATTTTTTTTTAAACCTTCACGATTAATCGAATTCTATATTTCTTTATCGTACAAGTAAAGGTACCCTAATTTTAAATGTATATATTACGACTGTCGATTTCAATTTATAGGTTGTGTATACTTTTAGACGCTGTCAAGTCTTCAGGTGGAGAGGTATTTTGAAATACCTTTATTAACCCTCAGACTTGACCACAATTACTTTACATATCAGTCCATGTGGTTACAATTCATATCTACTACATATCGCTTAATCCAAATTATTTCACATATCAGAGATATTCGTACCTTGCATACGCCTCTTATTCCAATAGATTTTGTATTCAGGATCTATCGCATCTAAAAGCTTATCTCCTTTCGTATATCACTTATAACAAACTCTGTCATTATTCATTCCATGAGTACAATCATTTACTTCTTTAATTTCAATCACTACACCCCTTTTTCGGTGTAGAGATACCAATAGGGTTTTCTTTGTCTCTTTACCCTTCTGTGGGGCAGTCTCACCCAACTCTGAACAATCATTAAATAATTGGCCTGTCTTACCACACTTAACACCTATTTTAGTTAATAAAGTGTATGTGTAGGCCCTACTTTCGTGGTATCTACCACACATCCTACACTGCTTACACTGCTACACTGCTTACACTGTTACATTGTTACACTCTACACTGCTTACATTGCTCCACTGCTTACACTGCTCACCCTGCTAACATTGCTTCACTGCTCCTCTTGCTTACCCTGCTACGGAGTAGGTCGGGGTTCTCCAATCACAATACCCCTCAAAAGTGCTAAAATTGAATACACTGGAACCTTACCAATCATCTTACCCCGTGACTCATCAACTCTAATCTCTTACCAACTGGTCTCTTTCCCGCTCTGGCATCTCTGTTATTCTCTATTCTCTTCTGTCTCTATTTCGGTCCTTACTACCTTTCCCAATCTCAGAGGCGTGCAACACATGATGTTATTCATGCAACTGTATTCTGCGCACTGCCTCAACATAAGTAGTGAGCTAATCAGACTCTAATCGACAATTTGAGTCTTTCCATGAATTTTTGGGCTTTTCGACTCTCACTGCCCATAGTGTCAGGGTAATACCTGGGTAAGTATATAAACTGAGTTTCATACTCGTCAATCAACCAGTGTCTCTGGGTAATTGTAAGAAATTTTACCTGTAATTTCCCTTAAGTAGTGTCCAAAATATTCTGTTACCGGAATACATCCAGAAATATTTCTCATGTCGGCTTTGGACATCTAACTCTTCAGATGGGTCGAGCGGACTTCCATCAATGCTCCGCCTCGCCCTCCAACATAAACGTATTTAAAAGTCATTTTCTCGGTCGACATACACCGAAAGAATCCATACAACTTCGCTATCTCATTCACCCAGTCCTTAGTAATTATTGATTTCTTTACTTCGCTATATACCGAAGGGGTGTGAAAATCTCTATAGTCTAAGGCATCTGATTAGGCTTTACCCTGTCTATCCTCAACTACCTGCATAGACTGAGTAAACAACTCCAAAATATTTTCTACACTCCACTTCATCCTCTCGGAGCGTGTCTCAATACTGTTTGGTCTCTTTATAGGACCCTATGGAGTATACTCAACATCAGCCTCCATCTCACTCTCATCTTAAGTCTCATGTGATGACTCATTCGACTCTCAGGCCGATCTCTACGACCTCGAGCATGTGTACTCGCCTCTCTACCATAGCGACTATTAGTTATAAAAACTATATTCTTGCATTCGAAACTAAATTCTTAGCTACAGTTCCATCTTGATATACACAATTGTATCTAAACAATGCTCAGTACATGGGGATGTAAATTTACTTAACCACTAACACCGACTCATATCAGGCAAACTTTACTCTGATACCACCTCTTGTCACAACCCATATTACCTAAAAATCCCTACAAATTTTTCGCTTTTTTATTTCCTTACCCGTCATGAACAGTTACACCACTAACAGTTGGGCTATAAGTCGATGTTAATCCCTTCTATCATGTTACTTACCTTAACATCTATTTTTCACATTACATTTACATATCAATTTATTTTAACTAAATATATCCCCAATATTACAATCCGTGTACAGTACTGTGCCTCTATATGTTCAGATACAAAATTATACAAATATGTATACCTGGTATTGATAAGAAGCAGCGGATAACCGAAATGCAAGACTATTGTCGCTCTCTTCTACTGAATGTACCCTGTGGGGTGAAAAATGAAAGGGTGAGCGAAACTTGCTCAGTAAGGCAATAATGTGTCACGACCCAAACTACCCAAAAATCAGAGTTAATTTTTCGCGTTTTATTATTTACTTAAATTCTTACCTGTCCTCGAATCGTGACCAACACTCCACTAATAATTGGGCTGTGCGTCAATGCCAGTCCCACCATTCAATTACCATCTAACTTATTTCTTCTCCAGTCATTTATAATTGTTTACAATATCTATACATCCCCTAAAGTTGCTTACAAACATGTTACTGTGCTATGCTTATGTAGATACAATATGTATAAGTGTATATACCTTATGTTGATGGGCAGCAGCGGAATCCGAAATGCAGTACTGAGTCGTCGCAACTTCAACTGGAGATTATTTGTGGGAGAAAATGAAAGGGGTGAGCACATCAAGCTCAGTAAGGCAATCCTACGAACAAGTAGGTAACCATACTACCTACATGAACGTGGTGCCATGAATAAACCACCATTTCTCCACACATTTTAAAGCAATGATATGCGTTATGATGTTATGTAAAACATATTTGCACGGAAAATCAACATGCAATTATTACAAATCATTTCTTTCTCAATTAAAATTTTCACAATAAAGTCAGGACTCGACCCCTCCTGCGGGTGATCTTGACTCACACGAAACCATGAAAACGATTTACATCACACGTGGGTTTGAAAAGCATGGAAATACCATCATGCAAATTTAGTTTAAAAACCCAGTTTAAATCATCGAAATCGTCGACATGCGAGACGAGGCAATATCTGTATAACGGCAATAACTAGGACTATGGCCATATCTGTCCTCGGGAGTTCCTCAGCTACACGGATCCTAGTGTGCGGGTTCTCACCATGATCGGGAACCGCCCGGGAGGTGGGTCAGTCCATCCCGTCAGTCTTATCCGATCCCCGGCATCCGAAGATGCTGCATCCGGAGATGCCGTATCCGAAGATACCACACGGTACATCGTACTCCATGCTACTTGCACGGTACATCGTACTCCGTGAACCCATATAATATCTCTAGGTACTCCAGCCCAATTGGCCTGCTTCCCACAGAGGTTTTGTTTCTCAATACTCATGCCATGTCTCAAAACGCACGTGCGAGCCTATTTAATCGGTGACACACAGTCTATCCGATGCTCCAAGCACGGCTCATCGCATGTTCTCATAAAAATCAGTGCGAGCAATGCTCAGCACTCTCATCAAATCAAGTAAATCTAGTGCGAGCTAAGCTCTAGCACTCTGTATGCAAATCGTATAAAAATCTGGTGCGAGCGAAGCTCTAACACCCTGTCTCAAAATCATATAAAAATATGGTGCGAGTTAGACTCTAGCACCCTGTCACGAAAATCATATATATATAAGAATCTTGTGCGAGTTGGACTCCAGCACCTATGCATGTAAAACTCTAGTGCGAGCTCTCGCTCCCGCACTAATGCATGCATCACACAAATCAAACATCGTGCGAGCTGAGCTCTAGCACGTCACATGTAAATAAAAACACGTAGGCGGCTCCGTTTCCTCAAAACAGTTTTCAAAAATAATTATATTGTTGAAAGTATGCAATGCTGTGCATTTTCTTTCCAAGTGAGCCAGCCTACTCATGCATGCGTTAAAATACCTCCAAAATGAGCAAGAACCTCTTGTTCTTGCTCCTCCCAATTTTTCCTAAAGTTGGAAACATTTACCCTTAACAAGGGTATTTCAGTAATTTTTTCCATACGGGGCACTAAAATTATTCTTCGACCTCTAGACCCTTCAGATAAATTTTAAAGGACTGCATATGAACTTAAAATTGCGTAAAGTTACCTCTAGCAGTCCGCAGAATTCCCTTACCTTATTTTCCTGTCGAGTCTGACCTTTTCTTTTCCACTGTTGTCACGTCGCGCAGTCCGTTATGCTCCCAATCAAATGCCCGAAACTGCGTATCAATATTCCTCAGGTCAGATAACATACAATTTAATTGTATTTAATACTTTCTGGGCTTAATTTAAATCGTTGGGCCCATTTACCCCTATTGGGCCCGATTGCACCTTAATGGGCCTTAATCGGCCTTAAGCCCGTTTTTCACTAAATTCTTACTTTATAGAGGCCTATTGGGCTCATTGGGCCCTCCAATAATTTATTGGGCCTCATTCTAATTCTCGAATAGCTAAATTTAATATTTACGACAATTTAACTAATTTTCCATAATTTAATTCAATTTATGCAGAAATTAAATCAATATCACGCATAACGAGGTAATTATCGTAAATAGGGGTCACTTACCCGAGATTCCATGTTAGTCCGTAAATCGAGGCTATCTCGAGCTCTCGGTGGATTCCAATCGTCGAGCTACACAATTAATTATATTTTCGGGTAAACTTTTCGATCGAAATTTAATTAAATAAAATATTCCAAATTTAAATCGGGTCAATTTGATCGCTTATCGACTTACCCGAAGCTCGATTGCATCATAGGAATTTTCCTCAATTTTTTCTCTTTTTCTTTTTCCCTTTTTCTTCCTTTTTTCCTCCTCTTTTTGGCTGAACCGGTTCAGTCCGGTTCGGACCGGTTCAGACCGCCGGTTCGACCGGTTCACCGCCGGTTCACCACCTTTCCGACCGGTTCTCCGCCGGCTTCCACTGCCAATCGCTCCGCTGGGTCGTCCGCATCTCAGATCTGGGCTCGGCTTCGCCCAAGGCCGCCGGAAAGTCGCCGGTCCGGCCGTTCTCCTCCTCCGTCGGTACCCACTTTCCTCTCTTGCTGTTTCCGGCGCCGTCCGCCGGTTTCGGTGGCTGCCACCACCGCCAATCTGCTCACCGTCGCTTAGGGAGGCTTCGGCTGGGGTCGGGGTCGGCCAAATCGGCGCCGTTCGCCGCCGATCAAAACTCTTTCCCCCGCGACTTCTCTCCCCGATTCGCCGATCTCCGGCGAGTTTCACGGCGCGTCGTCGGTGGCAATAGCCTCGCGGACCGCTCCTCTTCCTCGCCGGCTCCTCGTCGGGGTCCCTTGCCGCCGGACAGCTCGCCGGTGGTTTCCTCGGGTTCGGCTGCTTCCGTTTTCTTCTTTTTCTGTTTCTGTTTCTTTCTTTCTCTCTCCCCGACCCGTTTCAGATTTTTTTTTCATTTCTTTTATTAATTATTTTTATTATTATTATTTATTTTAATTATTACACTATTCCTTAAAATACTCTATAAAAATCCAAAATATCCCTTAAAATTATTATTTTATTTTAAATTAATTAATTTTATTTTATTTAATTTATTTATTATATTTTAACCCTTTTTCGGGTATAATTTCTCTGTATTTTCGGAATATTGTCCCGAATGACTTTTCGGTATATTTTTTGATTATTTTCGGGATTATTTTTTCGAACTAAAAATTTCGATTAATTTCCATAAATTAATATCTTGATCAATTTAACCCGAAATAAATTTATTTCACTTTTATTGACCAAGATTTCTTAAATCCATATTTTTAAATTAAATTTCCTTATCGAAATTATTTCGACCTTCGGTCTTTTGACCATTTTGCCCTTACACATGTTCGGGATTAATTTAACCCGACTTCCTTCGTACTTCCCCCATCTTTTCTTATTTAATTTCCGTATTTTAATTAAATTCGGGTCTTACATAATGTAAGCAGGTAAATAACTATACTATCTACGTGTTGATAATGTCATGATATAAAATCGTTTACATTGGGAGCATGAGGTAAGATTAAAACGATGCCACATGTATGTATATATCATATAAGAGAAATCATGAAATCGACATATAAAACAAACATGAAAAAATCATCATGTATGTTATCTCATGCTCGTCACATGTGAGATCTGAGAATTTTAGATATATTTTAATGATGTAATAAGAACTTGAAGTGTAATTTATTGAGCTAAGTGAATTGTGAAAATTATATTTGAAGATTTATATGTAAGTGTGAAACTAAGAGGTCAGATCGATCTTGGAGAAGGAGAGATCGATCTGGTGAGTTAAAAATGACAAGGAAGGAGGAATTTAAGGAGCAGATCGATCTCCAATGGAAGAGGATCGATCTCCTTATGATTCTGTTTGAGAGAAAATCGATCTCATGAGGAAGGGATCGATCTCCAAATGTTTCAGTTTGGGAGAAGATCGATCTCCTCAAGGAGCAGATCGATCTCATAAAGCCATAAAGAGATCGATCTCACCCCTCGACAGATCGATCTCCTAGGCATAAAATTACCCCAAATAGTCCCCAAATTCAAATGCAGATCGATCTCATCAAGAGCTGGATCGATCTCCTACCCTCAGTCTATACAAGGAACCCCTGCTTTCTCCTGCAATTTCATTTTCTCTCTCTTCCAACCCCCATTTCTGTCGAAGCCCTAGCTTTCTCACTAATCCAAAGCACCCATTTTCGTCCAAATCAGAGGTTGTGGCAAGAAGGGAAGTTGTTCCTCATCAAAGGGAGAACAACATACTTGGAAATCAAAAAACGGATTGAATCGAGGCAAGTGATAAGCTCTCCACAAGTTTTGGGTAATTTTTAAACCTTGATCTTGATATTTGAGATGATTTTGGTGATAATAGTTGTTGGCATTGTGTTGAAGTAGCTGAAAAATGATTAGGGATTGATGAAATTACAATGTAGTTGGAGTGATAATGATATTTAGCAATTTTGGTAATTTTGGGAATTTTGAGCTATAAATGAAAATTTAGACAATGAGGTGAATTAGCATAGATATTGTGGCATGGGAAGTGTAGGATGTTGAGATGTTGTGAATGAGATTGTGGATTGTGATAGAGTTACGGGAATTGAGAGATTTGAGGTGTTATGAGCAATTATGCTCGATTTTGAGAATTGAGGTTACTGTGATGATGAGTATTGATGTTTTAACATCATTTGGACAGCTCGGGAGTTTCAGAGTGGAATACGAGACTAGTCCGTGATAAGGGAGAAACAATTGCACTATACGAGGTGCAAAGAGGTAAGGGAAACTAAACCATTTGTGTATGTGATTTGTGAACTATTATAGCATGATTTGTGATTTATAAAACAAGCATGTTTGATGTGTTATGTTTTGATGAGAATGCACACGATTTTTATAACCGGTTGGAGCCCAATGTTTTTATGAGTTTATAAGCTACGTGTGAAACCGCTTTATAAACCGTTGAGTTTATGTGAAAAATGAATTAGGCTTTACGTTAAGGCAATATTGAGATTTGTGAAATGTGTGCGTGCTTTGCCGGTTGGAACTTGATTTTAATATGTTTTGTGTTGAGTACAAAACGGTTTAAATGAGTTTTTATGAGGGAAAAACCACTATGAGTTATACGTGAAGGCAAACCAGTCTTATGTGATAAAGACTTAGGTGTGTGATTTTGAGTACACACCGGGCATTGCTCTGGTCTGATTCTTCTCCGTTCTGGTAATGTGAGATCCCCCAATCTGTGGCTGTGCCATGTATATTTGGTGGCTGTTGCCACGTGAGATTCCCTAATCTGTGGCTGTGCCACGTATATTTGGTGGCTGTTGCCACGTGAGATCCTCCAATCTGTGGTTGTGCCACGTATATTTGGTGACTGTTGCCACGTGAGATCCCTCAATCTGTGGTTGTGCCACGTATATTTGGTGGCTGTTGCCACGTGAGATTCCCAATATGTGACTGTGCCACGTATATTTGGTGGCCGTTGCCACGTGAAACCCTATTATGTGGCTGTGCCACGTACAAATCTAAATTAGTGGCTATGCCACGTGTGTTTAGTGACTGCGCCAAGTGCATTATTATTACAGTGATTTTATCACGTTTATTGAGAAAGCATTTATCGCATTGTTTTCACATGCTTGTTACTTCTCTAGACTGAGCCTTTTTACTTCATGTTTTCACATGATTTGAGATATGAGAATGTCGTTTTGAGTACTTTCATGCTATGGTTTTCAAATGAGTATACTGAGTTTCACATACAAATGAATATTTTATGATGTGCATTATGGTTTATTTAATGAATCCCTTACCCTTTCTACTGAGCGATTTAAAAGCTCACCCTGTTTTCTTTCCCCCCAGATTTCTTCAAGTGAAAAAAAAGGGTTTCCCTGCGACGTACGGAGTAGTGGCTAGTGGAGGACTTGAGCTCCAGGCCATATATTGTATTTTGAGGTATCTTTTATCTTTTCATGTACTCAAACAATTATTGTAATTACAAAAACTCGATGTATAACATTGTATAGGATGTATTAGGATTAATTAACTTGAGATTGAATAATGTATTGATATGATATATAATTTCTGGTGATGAGATCTTGAGGTATGATAAATATGATGATGTATGACACTGCACAGGAATGCACCCTTAATTGTGAATTGATGAGTAAAAAGTTTTAAATTGGCCCTATTTTTCGCGTTTTCGGGGCGTGACATCACATTTAAAACTTATTTGTTTCATCATAAAACAATCACATCAAGGCTAAACCCATCACTCGGGAATACCTTGATTCATTAAATTGCATCTCTTTTAAAAACATAAATCGGGACATTACCCCTCCTTCGGGTTTGTCCTGGTCTATTCAGACCGTATGATATCATGTGAGGCATGTAGGTTACTGTATGAAAATCGAGGACTATGGCCATAATTTATCCCTATGATCCCAGGCTACACGGATCCCGGTGTGCGGGGCAACACAACTGCAACGGGAGGTGGGGTCAAATCCTACCCGTCAGAATATCAAGTAACATCATCGAGTCATCATGACTGCACGGTACAGCGTACTCCGTGTGACATACACGGTACAACGTACTCCGTGGACCCATATCATAGTCTGGGGGTGCTTGCCGTAAATCTTACCCACCCTAATACTATGTCGATAACCAACCCATGTCTCAAAGTATACGTGCGAGCATATTAACTCTCTGCGACACACAGTCTACAGGATGCTTCCGCACGACTATATGCATGTCAACTCACGTCTAGTGCGAGCGAAACTCCAGCACCATACTATGCATATCATGATATCTAAAATCTCGTGCGAGCGAAGCTCCAGCACAGTTTTGTGCACACACAAATTTCTCGTACGAGCAATGCTCCAGTACGGCTTTTCATGAGTAATAATTCAGTAAACTTGAGTGCGAGTAAGACTCTAGCACTCTTTTTATTCATGTAAATACGATAGGTGGCTCAATCTTGATAAAACATCTTTTAAAATCGTAACCGATACAAACCGGTACCCTTTCGTACAATTCATGAAATCAATAGCCAACCTATGTGTATATTTGCTTAAATCAAAGCAATACATTCATATAAAACATTAAAACATGATAATCATGCAATTTATCTGCCTTACTACCCTTTTTTGTAAATTTTACTCCCAGGGGCAATATCGTCTTTTTCTTTATTCATCCATACCCCGAGTTTTCGTAAAAATTATTATTTCGTTTCTAGATACTTTAAGAAATTCTAGGCCCTGTGAATCCCCTCGAAAATACTTATAGAAATCTCTATGCACCTACAAAATTCCCTTACCTGGAATCACACACAAACTTATCTCGTTTTGATAATATCCGATCTCTCAGTCCAACTGCGCGTCAACCAAGTCTACGGAACTGCATATAATCACATAATTGGGTCAATTCAATTATCTTTATCAGTATATCACCTTTACTGATCAAATCTAACGTACTGGGTCCGTTTTATTTTATTGGGCCCAATTGCACCTTAATGGGCCTCGACCCATTTTCAGCCCGTTTTTACTTATTAAATCCCTTCTTCGGGTTTACTGGGCTCATTTAGCTTACCAATAATCATCGGGTTTCGTTCCAAACTCATTGGATAGCCTGTATATTATTTACGGTAATTACGTTGCAATTCTAATTAATATTCCTTTTTATACATAATTAATCCGTAAATTCCATAAAATAATCGAAATTCTGTATTAAAGAACTCATATTATCGTAATTAAAATATACTTACCCAATATGATGCGGGGTACGAAAATCGAAGCTCAATCGGCTCTCGTTCGGGTTTTGTCGTAAAACTGTACAATTATATATTTAATTTCGGGTTAATTTTTGATTAAATATAATTTAAATAAATTTCTCGAAATTCAAATCGGTCAATTTTGACCTCGTATCAACTTACCTGAAGTCCAGTGTATCCCAAAAAATTCTTCCCCTTTTTCTTTTTTCTCTTTTTCTCTTTTTTTTTTCCTTCTTTCTTAGCTTAACCGGTTCGGTCTGGTTCAGTCCGGTTCGACCGGTTCGGTGCCTCGTCGGTCGGTTCTCCGCCGACTTTCACCGCCAGCAGCTCCGCTGGGTCGTCCGATTCTCAAATTTGGCCTTGGTTTTGTCCAAGGCCGTCGGAAAGTGGCCGGTCCGGTGTCTTCTCCTTTCCGGCGTCGGTGGCTTCCTCGTTTCTCGCCGTTGCCGGGGCTGGCCGCCGTTTCCCCGGCTGTTTTCGCCCCCATTCGGCTCGGCATCATGTGGGGTTCCTTCGATGGCCGGTGGTCGGGGTCAAATTGACACCGGTGGCCGTCGATTTGGCTTCTCCTCTCCGTAGCTTCTCTCCCTCGATCCGCCGGATTCTGGCGTCGATGGACTGCGTCTCCGGTACCAGGGAGGTCGCGCCGATGTCCTCTTCATTTTTCGACCCTTACCTGGTTGATTGGTCACTGGACGGTTGCCATCCGGTCCCTTCTTCTTTCTCGATTTTTCAGTTGGTTTCCTTCTTCTCTCTCTCCCTAAAAATTTCAGTTCTTTTTTTTAATTAATTAATTAATTTATTTTTATTTATTTATTTATTTATTTTATTAATATTTTAATCATTAAAATATTCACAAATATTCTACAAATATCTACAATTTTCTTATTTTATTCTAAATTTATTTATTTAATTTTATTTAATTTATTTTAACCCTTTTGGGTATATTTTCTTCGTATTTTCGGGATATTATCCCGAACGAAAATTTTGATTAATTTCAGTAATTTCATATCTTGATCAATTTAACCCGAAATTTAATTATTTCTTCATTATTGATCAAGATTCTCAAATTCATTATTTTTAATTAAATTTTCTTATCGAATTTATACCGACTTTCGATCTTTTGATCATTTTGTCCTTATACGTGTTCGAAAATTCTATTTCAGTCCTTTTGTATTTTTAATTTCGTGTTTTGATCCTTATCTCCAGTCCGAATCCTGTTCGTTTAATTTTTGTGACCATTTTCAATCATTTATAAAAATTTACGATATAATTTTAAGTTTTACACTATATACACTAAAAAACAAGTAATTATATAATGACAATAAAATATTATGTACAGATGTATTGCTTTTAAGAGTTTATACAATTTTTTTTTTTATAAATTATATATAAATTTTCACATCATGTACGTAAGTCCAAGTCCAGCATAATTTGTTATCCGTCTTATTCTGATCCATTAGCAGTTATGGCCCCCCATCGAGAAAACAAAATTCCGATATCATTCAAGTAGGGTCCACATGCTTGTCAACTCAAACTTTCATCATTTCAAATTTCAAAACAGTTCGTTTTATATTTAGAAAAAGTGGAATACTGCCACCTACCCTTTATCTGCTAATCAATGCATTTGCTATCAAATGAATATGGGAGTAACGAGATGTTTTAATATATAAAATGATTGTCATTAAGATATAATATTTTTCATATTTAATTTGATTTTATATTTTAAATTAACAATATATAATTTTAGTGTAGAATGATAATGAGTGAAATATTATACTTAAAAGATGATGAATGTCGAAAATTAAAAATAAGATCAACAAGTTTTAAAGATGAATTTATCTTTATATATATATATATATATATATATATATAATCAAATGAATATGGGAGTAAGGAGATGTTTTAATATATAAAATGATTGTCATCAAGATATGATATTTTTCACATTTAATTTGATTTTGTGTTTCAAATTAACAATATATAACTCTAGTGTAGAATGATAGTGAGTGAAACATTATGCTTAAAAGATGATGAATGCCGAAAATTAAAAACAAGACCAACAAGTTTTAAAGATGAATTTATATAATCAAATGAATATGGGAGTAAGGAGATGTTTTAATATATAAAATGATTGTCATCAAGACATGATATTTTTCACATTTAATTTGATTTTGTGTTTCAAATTAACAATATATAACTCTAGTGTAGAATGATAGTGAGTGAAACATTATGCTTAAAAGATGATGAATGTCGAAAATTAAAAATAAGATCAACAAGTTCTAAAGATGAATATATATATATATATATATATATATATATATATATATATATATAAGCGGGTTGCTAAAGTGAAGTGGAGCTTGTTGAATTAGGCTTAATTAAATTCTCAATTGAAAAGTGGTAAGTACTTAATCCACTGCTTTCTGTGTTTTCTATTCAATAATTACTCTACTTTATAAGATCGGATCTTCCATATCATTCTTACGCACTCTGCTACTTTGTTTTTTAATTTTCTTTTTGGGATGGGAATATACTATACCTAATGGTTTAGGGCTTCTTTGGCTGTTCTATAGATATATGAGCTGTGAGTTGTGAGATTGTTGAATTATTATCATCATTTTCTTTTGGTTACACAAGGTTGGTTCCCTTTCTAACGAGGGTAACAAGTAAAAGGCTCTTTATTTATAAAAAGAGGTAGGATTGGGAGCATTTGATTGGGAGGGCTAAATAACCGATGTTGAGCTCTCCAGTCCGAGTATATAGTTATAAATAATTAAAGCACAAGAAGATCGTTGTACTTGTGGAAGTCCAAACAGGGCTTTCTTTTCTTTTTTATTACTATTGAAGTCACTGTCTGAGATGTTAAATTAAGGTTAGTGGAGTATACTGCTGCCAAGAAGATCTAAAGGCAAATCTATTTTCCATTGAGAAATGAAACAAGATTATTACTTTTTCTATTCAGGCCAGCCCTGCACCCTACAAAACATTTTGCCTGCCATTCAACAACGTTAAACAATTACTAATAATCATAGTAACTCCTCATTGCATGTGAGAACCAGCTTAGGATCTGCTTTGCTGGAACAGATAATAATGTTGACACACACTGCTATTATGCATATACTTTTCCAGCAGTTGGCTTAACATGTTTGTAATGCACTAACAAGTATTAGAAATAGGATTCACCATTTATTCACCTTTTCTCCTTCACTATTAACATATTCCTACACCAACCAGGCTGTCTCCTTCTATACGTTTTTCTAGTTCCATTGTGTGAGACTTGAGAGCTCCTTCTAAAGCTCCAAATTACCAGCCGAAAGAGAGAGAGAGCAAACCTTTTTGAATTATACAAATCTTAAAATCTGAAGTTTCTTGAGTGTAATTCACAGAAATAAAGGAAAACCATAATGAACAACACAAGGATAAATAAAGTTGTTCTGCCAAAATCAACAATTTTGTTACTAATAGAAACCCCATTATCTACAAGGAAATGGGGGAAAACCCATTAATTATCCTAAACCAAATGGAATTCAGATTTAAGGATATGATTGCATTTTACCTCTTTTTTGCATCCCCTCTTGATCACCTCAACACCCTCCAGGTGACAAATGAGAAAGAATTCAACAGCATAAAATGGAAACTTCAGCTAATCGAAAGAAGTGCCCGATGCCCAAAGCAAAAAAGGATTGCACTTCTATGCAGAATCAACACCTTCAACCTGCTGCCTTGCTAGGTATCTTTCCCTCCGTTCTTTCTACAAAGCAAAATCAGAACAGGATCAAATATAGAAAAATGTATAAGGAAGTATTAACTTCAAACAAATTGAACATAAGGGATGGGGATAAGGAATTCATCAAGTTGAGTGCCTAACCCATTCATCTATAACAAGTCCTTCCCCAACTATACGTGGTCCTGTGTCTTCCGGAGGCTTTTTGCGTGCTTCAAGTGCAGCTTCAGCCTCAGCCAGTTGACGTTTAAGTTTTTCGAGTGCCTTGAAAGAGAAAAATACAAAAGTCATTAAGTGATTATAAAAGTTTTTTTGAAAAATGGAAAAAGCAGAGAACAGGAAATGAAGGAGCCATCTGATATTAAGTGCTGATTACTTACAGGACAAGGGCGTTCTGGGTCAAGAAAAACTACACGAAGAATCTGCTCTACTGCAACTTGATCCTTTTGCTCGTCAAACTGTGCAAATTGTCACATATGACACATATTCAGTATTTGGATAGCATAGCAGTATCATTTGACGTGAAAAATTACATTGTCAGTGTAGAACTCGTGTAACCAGGCTCTACATGATTACAATTTTAAGAGTTTGTTCAAAATTACAATACCGGACATCAATCTGAATGTAACTAACATAAGTAAATGATGAGAATCTTGGTTTATACTTTATTATGCTTTTGTTTCATCAAATGGTTTAGCAAATGGGAATTTTGAGTCCAAAGTTGGCAAGCCTTAGGTTAATATTCCATGACAATCAGATCATTAGCATCTAGATTTCTTCAAGAAAAAAATTTAAGCTCAGATCAAGTGCATTTATTTATTGAAAATTTTGCAGAAGTTACTTTCAGCCAATAGAAACAAACAATTCCTGATTGTAAAGTGTGTGTAATTCAGACCATTAAATCATATGGAAGAATGATGGAGAAACAAAATGGAACTAGCCTAAGAGACTGCAGCAATTGATGCCCTACATTACAAGCTAGAAGTAAACTGTAATTCAGTGTTAAGAAGCTGATTCTGCACTCTAAAGCTGAATCATACTAAACAAGGAATTGCGGCAGATGCATGTACACTTAGCAACATGTTTTGAAAGTCTGTAGGATGAGGTTCAATTCCTACTTTAGATCTCTTGACAACTCAGAAAATTTAGGGAGTAAGAAACTATTTCCTGCAATTATTGTCAAAGTCTTAGGAAGCAATAGCGCTATAATTTTAGCAATCAATCTGGTTACAACATTCATATACTTTCTAGTTGAAGACTGAAGTCAGCAAAGTTCAAGAAACAAATTACACATGAGTGCAGAAACACATATTATAATAGAGAGACTTGAGCCCTAGAACTTATTTATTATATAGACAAATGACTCACTTCAATTCACAACATGAATGATGAGTTTTAACAAATCTATCAAATGATGCACCAAGCCCCATCTCTAAGATCTCAATCGATTAGACCTAGCAATCCTTTACATGACATGTTTACACAACACAAAAACAACACGAATAGAAAGACAAGAAAGACACGAGCCAAAACTAGGTAAAACTTATAAGCTAAGAATAAAGTTTTGTATTTTTCATGTCGACACGAATTTTGACAAGAAATTTTCGTGTTTTACACGATACGAACACGATTCTACATGAAACGAATACGGATTATAAACACGAATTGCCAGGTCTACAATTGATCCACACACGCTCTATGAAGAAGAAATGAAACTGCCTCAAGGTAAAATTAAACTTTTCTTTCGGTGGAAATGCAAATACCAGAACACTTTTACCAACAAACTCATCAGACAAAATGAAAATTTTCTTTTGGAATAATTTATTCCACTTATGCACAAGGAAGACACTTCCAATGATAAAAATACCACTATTTCATAATTTAGTTCAACAAATCATGCTGATAGCAATGTGTTAAAATCAAGAGTTGAGGTCAAATAACAAGCCTGTACAATATACCAGTTCTGGGACATAATCTGTTTCTCCTTTCACTTTTAAGCTCATGATCTTGAATTTAACCCTGCTCTTTTGTTCTATTGGTTTCTCATTATTCTCTGGAGGTTCCACAAACTTGAATACTGTTTGTCAGGAGAGGAACTCATTAAAACCTTAATCATTATAGCATTCTGCCAATCTCAAATGTGTAAAGAAGGAACAAAAGAAGATAAGAAGAAATAGACATGACTGGTGAGGCACAGAAAATAAGTGGGTAATATGGTTGATGCATTACCAGTTGCGATAAGACATTCACCAGGAGAAAGTATACCTCCCGGAGGTCGCATGTAACAACTCTTTGGTGCAGTTGTTTGGAACTGTAGGAACCACAGGGTCACCAGTTAGATGGTCCTAACGAATGTAGTACCACTAGATACATATTTTTGTTGCAATTTAAGCAATGAAGAAAACTGGGAATAGTAACCAATAAAAAAGAAGAAGAAGAAAACAGGAAATATTATGCTGACAAACTGTTTTACATAAAACTGATTTCTGTCTAATATATGTGCTCACATCGTGGTTATGCTTTTTATCCCAAGTTCCATTCAATATTTGCAGAATTTCATTTTGGCATAAACAATTACCTGATATTTAGATCCATAGATAACTTGTATGTCTTCCAATAAGACTCACAAGGCATGTGTAACATAATTCATACATCAACATCAAACACAGGTGACATACATGACCATGTGTACCACATCTCAGACATCAACATCAAACACAGTCAATAAAGGAAAATTGACAAGGACATCTTTCATACCTTAAAAGCTACAGGAGACTTGCTAGTGTTTTTAATACCAATGGCACTCCTGACCTGTTTACCTGGTTCATCTACAAAATGCACAGGTTCAACATCAAGCACCAAGAAAAAGAAACAAATATTCCTTAATATGCAGCAATTAGAGAGGAAAACAAAACAAGAGAAAAAAGAATACTAATATTTTTGTCCAAAAATTTTACCCACTAGATTAAAGTGAACTTTTTAAAAAAGTGAAAACTTTGGATGAAGCACACAACTGATATAGTCAAAGTCAAGTAACGGGCAAGTCTCAGGAAGACGGGAACCCTGTTAAGACTCAAATCATTGAATGCAACAAGATAATGATGTGATAGCTGAAGACTTAATTAAGACAATCAAAGAGGAAACAATGGTTTTATCACAATCTGCTCCGTATACTGTAGTTATCACCACCTCCAAATGGCTCAATTTGATCAAACCAGTGCATATATAACGTTTATTGACAATGGTAACTCAAATTAGTCGTTGGAAATAAAAAATGGACCTTTTTCCACGGACTGTGAGGAAAGAAACTCACTAGCAATTACCAATAACTAGCCATAAAATTTGAGTTACTCAAAATGCAACTCAATGCAGGAAAGAATCTGAATTTTAGCAATTGAATAAGATCCTGAATTAGCAATTGGCATTTGAAATCCTTCTCCAACTCAAATACATATATCAAAATAAAGAAAGCAATGCAGAAAAAGATATGGATTCCAGAAACTGCAAGTAGAAGCTGCAGATCAAGCAATCAGCAATTAAATCATTTAAAACGGTCCTAATCAAGTGAACCGGTATGGATCAATTTACAGTTCCAGAGACTTAAGCAAAGAAGGCCCAGATTTGCAATAAGTAAATGAACCCTCTTCAACTCCGCAAACTGACAAAATCATGCAATGGAAACCAACCCAGAAGAGCCAACAAGATCACTCCAAAAGACTCCCACAGGAAAAAAAATCATATAAAGAAACAAAGCAGAACCATAAATCCCAACCAAAAAGAAAAAAAAATCCATTTATAGGGAAGAAAATAACAAAAGACTCTTACAAGGAAAATATAACTTGTTGGTAGGATCAAGCCTGAGTCTTCTTCGAGTAGGAAGCAAAGATTTTGCCATAGAAGAAACTGCTTTTGAAGAGGTCACGGTTGATCTTTCACCAAGCTGACTACTTTGGCTTTGCTGATAAACATTGTTGTTGCCCATTGATGAAGATGAAGAAGAAGACGAAGAAGAGCCGTTGCCATTGCCACTACTAGTCTGCCAAAATGGCATTCTACAAAGACTCCATACTTTCCCTTCTCCCTCTGATTTCTCCTCATCAAAACCCATCCTTTTTCCTTTTCCTTTTTCTCTTTTGGCTTTCAAAAGAACTTGGTTATATTTATTGAATTCTATAGATAGAAGCAAATAAAAAGTAGAAACAAGGATGGAATTTTTTTGCAAATGGGAAAATATTGGATATGGGGATTAATATAAAACGATATTTGCATATCAGAAATGGGGCGTGCTTTGAGTTGTCACTGTTGGTGAAAGCTCCTTAACGTGCACTAATATATGCTTTGCATTTGCAAACATACGTGTTTTTGGTTTGGCTCTTTGTTGTGTTTTTTTTACATGAACTTTCGCTGTTGCTTGTTTTCATTGTTGGAAAATGGCGGTGCTATTTTTCATAAATGTATTCCATTTTCATTGGCTAATGAAAGTTTTGGATCTTATTCATCCCAATGTATATAGATTATAATTGTATATTCAGTTTGGATCTCAAAGTTTTATATTTTACTGAATTTGATTTGTGTATTTGAGGTCCGATTTCATATATAAATACCGCGCTTTATCATTGTCTTTTTCTGGAAATCTAGTTGTCATTTCCTGCTTAGTCAAGTCTCGCTCCATCTTTTAGATTTGTTGGTTGTTGTAATTGAAAAAGGTAATGACGTTAAACATTTTTACAGTAACAGAATCAACAAATTTAGCAGGAAGGGCATGGTTTGAAAATGACAAATATGAGAAGATGATAGATGATATAGATTAATTTAGATGAATGATAAAAAAATATTTAAAATTAAAAATAAAATGTAATTTTAGTCGGTTAAAATTATTTATTTATTAAAAAAGTGTAGTGAAATTCAAACATATTAATAGTAAAAAAAAATTTGTCTATGTTGAGATTTATTGATTTTTAATGTTTATTTTTTCTTTTTTGACTTTATCAAAATTAACCTTGCTATCATTTAATTTGACCTTTAAATGATAGATGCTCTAACATAGAAACACAATAGATTTAGGAAGTGAATTGTAGCATCAGTTGTTTGGGTTGAAAGGAATTGATTAAAGCTTGAAGAAATGCAATTTCATGACTGATGATGAAATGCTCTTCGTTTTGGTGATTTGAGATTGTGAAATGCCATGATGTTAGAACATGTTCCTTTTGGGGGGCATAGGCATTGAAACAACAGCACACCCACTGATATTCCCATGTGGCCCTCTGCTCCTCCTCTTGGAGCAAAAGCATTTGTTCTCTTTTCCATCCTAACACCAAATAATATATATGTTTTGACACAGGCAATAATTTAACCCACCACCACCACACATTGGGGCATTACAAAGTTGCCATGCTATTATCAAACCACCTTTGCCTTTGCATAAACCCACTTTCTCTTTCCAGTCAATGATAGGACCCACGTCCTTTCTTATACTTGCTTCAAACATCACTATATTAGTTTAATAATTAAAAGTAAGCAATAATTATATGAATTCTCGCTAAACTAATTCCCAACTATTTGAGCCAAAAGAAATAGTGCAACAGATGTGTATGTGTAATTAATGCTGGGAATGCTTGTGCTTCCTTTCAATCTATTGAATTAATTAACTATTTCTATGGTCTCCCTATGAGTCAAACTTCAAATCTAAAGGGAAGAATAAAAAAAATTGTTGACATCATTACTGTTGTGCATGATAAAAGAATAATAAAAAAATGTCACGTGGAGTACGAATAAAATATGTGAGAAATGATACAAGCCTTAAGTAAGATAAAAAAGGGCAAAAATGTAATTAATGACAGAGTAAATCCCTATAAATAGGGGTCAGGTTTGATTCGTTAACTTAATTCTGAATTTTCCTACTGAAACTCTGCTCAATTCTCTGGTTGACTTAAGCATCGGAGTGCCAACGCAGGGAAAAACCCCTGCGTCCCTCTGATCTTTCTCTCTTTTGCAGAGGCATTCTAGAACACGTGACATGAAGATCGAGGTAAAGACATTTGCAATTCGACATTGTTGTAATCGAGCAACAACAATTGGCGCTGTCTGTGGGAATCGGAAGAAAAGCTTTCGACAACGATGGTACGAACACGCTCAACAGCAATCAGAAGTGAAGAAAGTGAGGACATGGCGAGCTCCCCAATGGCGGACTTAGGTGATGGAGTTCAGACCGAGAGAGGGTCGAATATGATGACGATTCCCATTGCCGAATTTGAAGCCATGCGGAAGCAAGGGGAAGAGACTGTTCAAGCCTTGCGGACAATGGTTGATCTGTTCAAAGGAGCTTTCCCGCAAGTGAACCTGCCGCTGACCGTCCAGAATTTGGTAGGAGAAGGGAGAACTGCGCGAAGTCCTGGCACGCAAGACCCTCACGGCAGGGGAGCGCGAGACCCTGCGCAAGACTCTCGCGGCATGGCTATAGGAGACCCTCGCGGCACACTGGCGACAGACCTTCGTGGCACTCTGGCGACAGAGCCTCGCGGCACTCTCGCGGCAGACTCTAGCGGCATACCAGCGACAGAGCCTCGCGGCACACACGCGACAGACCCTCGACAGACCCTCGCGGCACTCTGGCGGCAGACACTCGCGGCACACCCGCGATAGACTCTCGCGGCACACCCGCGACAGACCTTCGCGACACTCTGGCGACAGACCTTCGTGGCACTCTGGCGACAGAGCCTCGCAGCACTCTCGCAGCAGACTCTCGCGGCACACCAGCGACAGAGCCTCGCGGCACACACGCGACAGACCCTCGTGGCACTCTGGCGGCAGACCCTCGCGGCAGACCCGCAACAGACCCTCGCGGCACTCTGGCGGCAGACACTCGCGGCACACCCGCGATAGACCCTCGCGGTACACCCGCGACAGACCTTCGCGACACTCTGGCGACAAACCCTCGTGGCACTCTGGCGACAGAGCCTCGCGGCACACCAGCGACAGAGCCTCGCGGCACACACGGGACAGACCCTCGTGGCAATCTGGCTGCAGACCCTCGCGGCACACCCGCGACAGACCCTCGCGGCACTCTGGCGGCAGACACTCGCGGCACCCCCGCGATAGACCCTCACGGCATACCCGTGACAGACCTTCGCGACACTCTGGCGACAGACCCTCGTGGCACTCTGGCGACAGAGCCTCGCAGCACTCTCGCGGCACACCAGTGACAGAGCCTCGCAGCACACACGCGACAGACCCTCGTGGCACTCTGGCGGCAGACCCTCGCGGCACACCCGCGACAGACCCTCGCGGCACTCTGGTGGCAGACACTCGCGGCACACCCGCGATAGACCTTCGCGACACTCTGACGGCAGACACTCGCGGCACAGCCGCGATAGGCCCTGCGCAAGACCCTCATGACAGGGGTACGCGAGATCCTCGCGGCATGGTCGCACGAGACCCTATGTGTGAAACTGAGGAAGATATGAGGTGTCAGGGTATGGGAGACCCTGTGCATGAGGCCTCGGAAGGCTTGCAGCACCAAGTTACGGAAGACCCCATGCGCGAGACTCCAATGAACTGGAGACATCAGAGTGTTAAAAAACTACGGCGTCGTGGTACAAAGAATTCAACACGGGAGATTATTGGTGGTCGGAGACGCTAAAGTACTAGAAACCTTGAGGGTCCGGCTCGAGTAGACTCTGGATATTTGGGCGTCGAAGATCCTTGGCCCCAGAACACAAACAGCCCACCAAACAACAGAATCAAAGATGTGGGAATGACAGGGCCTCATGTTGAGAGAGACTCGAAAATAGATCCAGCACAAAACCTTGAAACTGGAATGACAAACTTTCAATCTCAGACTCATCAAAATCGAACTCAAGGTAACAGGAAAGAAGCTATGGACTGCGGCCAAGCTGATGCATACAATGCTAAGAAAGTGCAAAACAGACCTGTCTCCAAGGCACAAGTTGCCACTTATATGAAAAGAATTGTGGAACGAATCTTAGAAGAGAAAAGGTTGGTTCAGACTGAAGAAAACCAGATAAGGAGAATCCCATTCAGTACAACGATCATGGGAAAACCGCTGCCCCCAAAATTCAAAATGCCGCAGATGACGATGTATACGGGAAAAACTGATCCTTATGACCACATTCAGAACTATGAGTCATTGATGCTATTACATGGATGGGAGGATAAGATCATGAGTAGAGCATTCCCCTCAACTTTAACTGACCATGCACTAAAATGGTTTAATAGTTTGTCAGAGGGATCTATTTCGTCTTTCAATCAATTAAGAAGCGAATTCCTGAAGGCCTTTGTGATAAAAAGCCAGAAAAGGAAGGAGGCCACCTATCTGCTTACCTTAAGGCAGGGGAGCAAGGAATCACTCAAAAGCTATGTGGATCGGTTCCGTAATGCTACTATTGAAATACATGATCTATAAGTTGGAGTAGCCGTGACAGCTATGCTACAAGGGACAAGGTCTGAAAAGTTACAAGAGTCGCTATCTTTAGATCAGCCAACGACGATCTCAGACTTGTTCTCTAGAGCAGATAAATATATCACTCAAGAAGAAGTGATGAAAAGGATACTGACGCTGAACTACATGTAAGGGAGTTCAAAGAAAAGAAACCCTTACCATCGTCGGGCTACCTAAGCCATCACCAGTGCCTTGAAAGAAGATGGAAAGGTCACAAGGCAAGAGGATAGCAAAAACGCGGAATATCAACCACTTGCAACTACACTGGCAGCGAGACTTTATGACATTTAATATTATTTTTTGTTAATTCAACTATGGGTTGAAATTTAATTTGTTGAACTATTATTTATGCCATATTGATATTTTATTGGCTGTTGAGATTCGCACATAATTGATAAATGACTGATAGCACCAGCTACACATGTGCAGGGGCTTGAAGCGAAAAATGAGCGAGGTAAGCCACGAAGAAAATGTGCGAGGGCTTGAAGCGAAAAATGCGCGAGGTAAGCCACGCACTCAAGACAAAGGGCTTGAAGTGAAAAATGTGCGATGTAAGCCATGAAGAAAATGTGCGAGAGCTTGAAGCGAAAAGTGCGCGATGTAAGCTAAGCACACAACCAAATGGCTTGAAGCGAAAAATGCGCGAGGTAAGCCACGAAGAAAATGTGCGAGGGCTTGAAGCGAAAAGTGCGCGATGTAAGCTAAGCACACAACCAAAGGGCTTGAAGCGAAAAATGCGTGAGGTAAGCCACGCACTCAAGACAAAGGGCTTGAAGCGAAAAATGCGCGAGGTAAGCCACGAAGACAATGTGCGAAGGCTTGAAGCGAAAAGTGCGCGACGTAAGCTAAGCACACAACAAAGGGCTTGAAGCGAAAAATGCGCGATGTAAGCCATGAAGAAAATGTGCGAGAGCTTGAAGCGAAAAGTGCGCGACGTAAGCTAAGTACTCAATCAAGGGCTTGAAGCGAAAAATGTGCGATGTAAGCCATGAAGAAAATGTGCGAGAGCTTGAAGCGAAAAGTGCGCGATGTAAGCTAAGCACACAACTAAATGGCTTGAAGCGAAAAATGCGCGAGGTAAGCCACGAAGAAAATGTGCGAGGGCTAGAAGTGAAAAGTGCGCGATGTAAGCTAAGCACACAACCAAAGGGGTTGAAGTGAAAAATGCGCGAGGTAAGCCACACACTCAAGACAAAGGGCTTGAAGCGAAAAATGCGTGAGGTAAGCCACGAAGATAATGTGCAAAAGCTTGAAGTGAAAAGTGTGCGACGTAAGCTAAGCACACAACAAAGGGCTTGAAGCGAAAAATGCGCGATGTAAGCCATGAAGAAAATGTGCGAGAGCTTGAAGCGAAAAGTGCGCGACGTAAGCTAAGCACTCAATCAAGGGCTTGAAGCGAAAAATACGCGATGTAAGCCATGAAGAAAATGTGCGAGAGCTTAAAGCGAAAAGTTCGCGATGTAAGCTAAGCACACAACCAAAGGGCTTAAAGTGAAAAATGCGCGAGGTAAGCCACGAAGAAAATGTGCGAGGGCTTGAAGCGAAAAGTGCGCGATGTAAGCTAAGCACACAGCCAAAGGGCTTGAAGTGAAAAATGCGCGAGGTAAGCCACGAAGAAAATGTGCGAGGGCTTGAAGCGAAAAATGCGCGAGGTAAGCCACGCACTCAAGACAAAGGGCTTGAAGCGAAAAATGCGCGAGGTAAGCCACGAAGACAATGTGCAAGAGCTTGAAGCGAAAAGTGCGCGATGTAAGCTAAGCACACAAACAAAGGGCTTGAAGTGAAAAATGCGCCAGGTAAGCCACGTACTCAAAACAAGAGCTTGAGAATTAGAAGGCCAGAGAATTTGACTTCAGAATACAATGTAAGGACTTGATCTAAGGCTACAAGGAGAACATATGTACTCTTCCGCAAGGTTATACCTAGCGAAAGAGTGGGGAGCAATTGTTGTGCATGATAAAAGAATAATAAAAGAATGCCACGTGGAGCACGAATAAAACATGTGAGAAATGATACAAGCCCTAAGTAAGATAAAAAGGGCAAAAATGTAATTAATGACAGAGTAAATCCCTATAAATAGGGGTCAAGTATGATTCGTTAACCTAATTCTGATTTTTCCTACTGAAACTCTGCTCAATTCTCTGGCTGACTTAAGCATCGGAGTGCCAACGCAGGAAAAAACCCCTGCGTCCCTCTGATCTTTCTCTCTTTTGCAGAGGCATTCTAGAACATGTGACACGAAGATCGAGGTAAAGACATCTGCAATTCGACATTGTTGTAATCGAGCAACAACAATTACAAAATCTTATTTCTCTCTTACCTTTATTCATGTGTTTGGAAGATGAAACCTTAAATTTTAATGCTTAGCCATGCATGCATCTACTTTACATTAGATTTGAACAACACAAGGATACACCTCAGAGATTTACTCACTTAAGAATGGAGCATGCATGCATGCATGCATTGTGTCTTTCTCATGTCCCCATAGGTGGAAATTATATATGCACGTTCCCCCCCACCCCCTTTTATTTGCCCTATATAATCCCTAGCTACCTTGTGTTTTTCATTGTTATGGATATTTTAATCTTTATTAGTTGGTCCCCAGCAACTTAAGTACATAATTGTTCTATGTGATTCTTCAGATCAATCGTGCATTTCTTCTATCTCTCCTGTTTGATGCCATCATTGAGGTTGAGGAAGTAGATGACGACGACGACGGTCTCTCTATTTCCATAGATAGTGCCGCTGACCCCTTTTTCACATTGTTAATGACATTTTGGTGCTGCTTCTTTGCGGAGCTCCATTTGCATAGTTTTTTTCTTTGGAAACTTCAACTGCTATAACAGTGCCTGCAACAACCCAGGCCATACTCTTCCAACTCATCCCAATTGTTTCTACAAGAGAGAGAGATAGATTGGATGGGGTTAAGATATGATGAGGCTAAAATTGTGGTGGGATCTACGTGAAAATGAGGAGTGAAAGTAGAGGGTAGTTACATTTTAGCTTCTGGTTTTGTCTAATATCGAAGGCCTTGGTACCTTCTGCTTTTAACCAGCAGCCAATTTTCTTCTCTTTAACCCCGCTATATATGGAACAAGTTATTGTCTTCTACTCTTTTCTATCTTTCTTCACCACTTGCAAATCGATCCATCAATTGGTGAAAACATGGAGTTTCAAAATTTAGTCCAATTAAGTTCTTTAAAAAAAATTAATAGATATTAATTCCAATGCAATTTATTTTACAAAAAAAGAAGAAGAATAAGTTTAGTGGGATTTGAGTCTCAATATAAACTCGTAATGCTGTTTATAGCACATCCGAGTTTGTTTTTGACAATTTAGTGAACCTCAAATACTATTACAATACATTCGGTTCTCCGAATGCAACAGAGAGAGAATGAAATAAGTATTTTGAGTAAACAAAAAATAGAGGGAATAGAATAGAATATGTATTATGATATTTGATCCATTGAAATTAAATGGAATAAGAATTAGAATTAATATGTTTGGGTAATCCAAATAAATTTGTTGAAATAAGTTTTAAAGACTAATTTATCCTATTATTTAATTAATTTTAAGTTATTATAATAATTATAATTAAATAAAAATAATTATTAATTAAAATAACTATTAATTTTTATTATAAATTAATTTTATTAATTATTAAGTATTAATTAATTATTAATTCACATAATTTTAATTGTTAATTAAGTACTTAATAATTAATAATTATAATTACTTAATTAGTAATTAAGAATATTGAATTATTCATTAAATGTTTTTCTTATTATTAATATCCATTAATAATTAATTAATAAAAAATAAATTTTCCATATTTAATTAACAAAAATAAAATTAATCTAAAATTAAATAAATATTAATAATTTCTTTTCTTTTCTTTTCTTTCTCTCTCCTTAGATTTCTTTTGTGAAACCCTGAATTTCCCTTAAGCCTATTGTATGAATTAATATGAAATTAGAAATTTTATTGGAGTTTAGTGCATAAGTGATGTTGAATGAGTAAGACTTTTGACATTTTAGTACCATTTTGATAAGAATTGGAGATTGAGGAATGCTATTGACAACCATAAAATTTATTTGAAAGTTAACTCAAATACCTTTCCAAGGTATATGAAACACATCTCTTAATTCATTGTGAGTCAATGCCAATAATTTTTCAAAGCTAGCATATGTGCAATTTTTCAAAGTTAACCTATGTGCAGCCACATACAAGAAACTTTATCAGTCAGCCTACTTACAAAGAATTGCACATAATTCATAGCAGACCAAGTTAAGGAAGTTAGCTTGCATTTTTTTCCTTGCAGTCAGAGGAATATACTACTTGTTGAATGCTACAAAGAACAATTCCTAAGTGACCTCTGGATGTTATGCGATCAAGATAGCAAAGGTGGACATCAACCAGTGTTTGGCCTATTTCTTAAGCACATAAGCTGCCAATGATACCTTCTCGGTAGGGGTGCAATCCAAATTCTCAAAAGATTTCTCCACCTCTCATACCTAATTCTCAGCTTCCATCTATTCTTTATTCCCCTTAAAAATTAGAGGTATCATCTTCAAGAAGTCTTTCAACAGTGTCACCATCCTCCTTGACCTAACCTCAGCTCTAGGCTAGTGTGGGGCCTGTGACGGAGGCTGTGGATGAGGTAATGGCGGCTGAAGTGTTGGAGGTATTGGTGGTGGTGCTTGAGTAGGAGGAAGTGGTGCTTGCTGACCATCCATCTCATAGTTTGTTGCCCCAAAGTGGGAGCCAACTTGGTGGTCAAGGCCTTACTCAAGCCTTTGCTCAATCCTGGACATATGGGAATTTGGACTCTCAAGTTTTGGGGCAAGTGGTGGAGGTTACGGAGCCTACTTCCGAGGTCTACCTCGCCGTTCGCTCATGATTTATAGCTAATTTGTATCCAAAACAGTCAGTTTAGCACAACCTTTCATAGTTATACTTGACCTAAGACCAAATAAGCATAGACACTTAGGATGTAGCTCTAATCCTAACTTGTCTACACTAACATGGACTAGACAACTCAAGCTTTGATACCATCTCTGTAACGTCCCGGAATTGAGAAAATGCGGACTAACTTTTCCCTTTCTTCGTACTAGTTGTCTAAGTGCATGGTAGGTTACGATTAACTTAGTTAGATAATCCTTTAATATTATGATGATAATTCTTGTAGTCTGTGGTCTTAGTCTAAACAATTAGAGTGATGCAGAAAGATGATTCATTAATCTAACTTAAACATCCACAACTATAGAATTCATTCTTATTTGATTCCCAATAGTATCATACAAAAAGAATTGCAATGGATACTTCTAATGCATTTCTAATGACCGCAGTTTTACACGTATTTCTTATGAGGCTATGATGTATATGCACATTGTTACAGGTGTATAGATAATAAAGGATGTAGGGATTATGAAATTTAATGTACAATCCATTATTTCAAGTTGTGTGCACAAGTTTTATTGCCTATGAATTATATGAAATGGATATTATTGTACGATTGTTGTATACGGAATGTAAAATGAGGTATTATGCGAATAAGGATGAGTTACACATTGGGAATCTGCAGAAAACTGCAGTAATGTGGATGCAGGGGAAGAGCAGATCGATCTCCTATGAATAAGAGATCGATCCCCTCCCACGAAATGTAGAGTATCAGTTCAATTGGGACAGGGCAGATCCATCTCATCACAAGGCAGATCGATCTCCTTAAGCCTCGGTTTGGAAGAAATCGATCTCTCACAAGGAACATATCGATCTCTAAATGTCTCGGGTTGAAACAAATCGATCCTCCCTTACTACCAGATCGATCTTGTAGCAGGTAATCTGAGTGGTTGGAGTAGTTGAACCATAAGCAGATCGATCTCCACCAAGCACCAGATCGATCTCTTAGGCTTTATCTATATAAGAAACACGACTTTTGGAACTGGAATACATTTCCCTCTTTCCTAAACACTCCAACACTCACCATTTTTACATAAAACCAAGCTTTCTCACTCTAGAGAACACTACTTTCCCAGTAGATTTGGAGGAAACTTAAAAAGGTAAATTGTTCTTTGAAGTGAGGAGAATAATATATCTAAAAATCTAAAGTATGAATTGCTCAAGGAAAAGAGTAAAGCATCCCATAAGTTTGGTATAGAGAAAGGGGCAAGCTTGGTAAGTCTTCAAAATCCTCAACTCCAAGTATGATGTTTTAAGTGATTTTAGGAGTTGATGGATGCATATTGTGTTAGTAGAATATGGCTAAGATGCATAGAACTCACTTAATCTAAAATGTAACTAGAAAATAGATAGATTGAGTTTGCTATTCTGATGATCTTGGAGTACTATGATATTGGTGGTGTTGAGTGAATGATTTTAGATGAATTTACAAAGAAATATTAAGGTGAAATATGATAAAAGGCTTGAGAATCATGAGTAAGTAAGTAAATGACAATGTGAATGTTTAGAAGAAGAAAAATGAAAATGACTTAATGATTTATACGTGTAGATTGGAATATGTTGAAACACGATTAACCCGGATCACGAACGAAGCAAACGAGACGAAGGAGATACGAGTGTGATTCAAGGTAAGGGATTGTATGTTAACGATAGAGATATTCGTAGGTATTTTACAGTGATTTTAGTAGTTATGACGATAGTGATATTATGTTTAGCTATTGAGCCATGAAGTGATATGAAAGTGTGAAATGTATTGTGGTATAAATTGTGAAAATGGGATGCGGGAAGGAAAACAGCATGACATGCATGTTTTAATGTTTTTACAACTATATGTTGTTATTGTGACTGAGGGATGATGAAGGATAGGTTGGCTAGTTTTACATGTTTTGCATGGATCAGCATGCTATGTCAATAAACATGAATTGAGTTTTCTTTTTGAGAAAATAACCATCTATCCGATTTGAAATATAAAAAGGTGTTGGAGCCTTAGCTCACACTGCTTTTAATGATTTTGATTATGCTGGAGATTTTACTCACATATGCTTTCATGATTTGATAAACCGTGTTAGAGCGTAGCTCGCACGTGGTTTTATGATGATGATAATGTGCTAGAGCCTAGCTCGCACAATGATTTTTGAGATGATACAGTACTGGAAGCAGTTGTTGGCACTGAGAGATACCATGTTGGAGCCTTGCAAAGATTGTGTGTCACGCTGATTCTGCTCGCTTGGTATATGAGACATGGGTTAGGATGATGAGTCCGTCGTTGTAGGGTGGATGGACTGGGTCCAGGGGTGTACGCTGTACCGTGTAGTTGTCCGGGGAATACTATGTATCGTGCTATGTGCATGCGGGTACAGTATTGCGTAGATGACACATGGGGTACGTTGTACCGTAAGTATATGTGATATGATGAGGAAGATGATGATGATAATTAAGATGAGCCAAAGGGTAGGACTGACCCATCCCCCTTCAAGCGAGTGATGCCCTGTGCACACCTGATCAGTGAGGGCTGAGATCACTGACTATGGCCATACGTCGTGGATATTTGTTTGCCAAAAGTTCCCTACCTGTCTCAGAGATAAGAGAAAATTTATGAAAAGAAATGGTTTATGAAAAGGAAAGAGATAATGTGATTTGATAAATATCTTGATTTAAATGCTTGCGTTGTGATAGCACTGTTTTATGACATATTTCTAAATGAAAATATCGAGCATTGGTTTTTACGAAAATGTCTGTGGGAGAAGAATGTTTAAATGCATTTTCCATTGATATTTTCATTTATAATGAAAGATGGTTTTGTTAATCATGCATTGTAAGACCCGATTTTTTTTTATCGAAATTCCTTGTGATTCATATGATGTAAACATGGTTGGATGTAAATTGAATCATAAGAAGAGTTATACGTGAATGAAAAATGCAAATGGAATGAATAAAAATTCTTGAATGCATTTAAAGGTCAAATGAATGATTGAAATAGCTACAGATTAAATGAATGGGAATCAGATCATTCGGATTGGAGATAAGAATTTAAAACATGAAATGAGAAAGGGTTTGTGAAGGGAAGTTGGATTGGTTTGGTCCCGAACACGTTGAACGGTAAAACGATCAAAAGACCCGAAATTCGGTGTCAATTCGGTAAGAAATTGACACTGTAAACATGGATTCAGGGAATCTTGATCAATAAAGGAGTAATAATTAAATTTCAAGTTAAATTGATTAAGTTATGAATTTATCGAAATTAACTGAAATTTTCACTTCAGGAATTTATCTCGAAAATACAGAACAATACACCGAAAAGATAAAATAAGACAGATAAATACATTTAATGGATTAAATGAATAAAATATTAATTTACTTGGGATATTTTGGGTTTTATTATATTTTATTTGATTAAAATAAAATATCATAAATAATAATAAAAAAATATCAAACACAGAATTGTGAAATCGCGATTCTGCAGAAGGGCGAAAGGGAGAAGACAGAACTGAGGGAGTCGGTTCCCTTCATCCGACGAGCCATTGATTGACAGAAGGGCAGGCGTGAGCTGGCGAGAGGAGCCCATCACCGTGAGAGCCACCGGCAGACCCCACGCGCACCGGTGATGCCTGACGGAGGAGATCGAAAAAGGAGAGTGGCACGGGAGAGAAGGGGAGATTCGTCGGCGATGGCGCCGATTCGACCCACCCCGAGGCCAGTCGAAGGTCCCCCTCGCGATGGCACGCCGATTGGTGCCAAAAACTGCCGGAGAAACGATTGGACGACGCTGAAATGGCGAAGATGAGCCTGAATCGGTACAGACCGGTTCGGTGCAATGATGGTATGCTAAACCGAACTGGACCAGTTCAGCCAAAAAAGAAAAGAAAGAAAAGAAAAGAAAAGAAAAAGGAAAAAGAAAAAGAGGAAAAATTGAGAAAAAATTTCTGTGATGCAATCGAGCTACGAGTAAGCCGGTAAGCGGTCGAAATTGATCGATTTAAATTTTGAAATATTTCATTTGATTAATATTCGACTGAAAATTTACCCAAAAAAATATGTAATTGTGTAGCTTGACAATTGGCGTCAAACGAGAGCTCGAGTCAACCTCGATTTACATACCATCATGGAATCTCGGGTAAGTAACCCTTATTTACGATAATTTGCATAGTTATGCGTGTTAAAAATTTACCGCATAAATTACAGATTAATTCCGTATAAAATGAATTAAATTTTGAAATTTAAGATAAATTGTCGTAAATAATTAATTGAGTTATCCGAGAGTTTAGAACGAGGTCCAATAAATACTGATGGGTCCAATGAGCCCAATAGGCCTCGATGATGTGAATAGTAAGTGAAATATAGGCTTAAGGTCAGTTAAGGCTCATTATGGTACAATCGGGCCTAATATGGGTAAACGGGCTCAATGATTTAAATTAAACCCAGAAAATACGAAATACAATTAATTATATTGTATTTGACCTGTTGAATATTTATACGCAATTTCAGAGATTGGATTGGGAGCAAATCGGACTGCGTGACGAGACATCAGTAGAAAGGTCAGACTGTACAGAAAAATGAGGTAAGGGAATTTTACGAGTAGCTAGAGGTAGCTACGGGTATTTTTAACAGCTTTTACATACACTGAAAATGTATAAAGGTTCTAAAAATGGATTAAAAATTTTAAGGACCCGAGATGGGTAAAAGACTATTTTACCCCTACTGAGGAAAAATTCACCTAAGGATAGTGAAAGCATGGCATGCATGAAATGCATGATTTAGGAAAATTTCGTGATTTTTAAGCAAAGCAAATTGGTAGATTGGCCAGTGTTTGTATAAATTTCATAAGATAACACTACGTAAGTGCTATTTAGATTTAAATGAAATTCTTTGGAAAATGGGCCAATAATCAAGTTATATGGAAACAGATGGTGATGGAGCCTTGCTCGCACTATATCTGAGTTTGTGAGTGTGCATAATGGTGCTAGAGCGGTTGCTCACACCGATTTGTATGACATGATATGAATAAAAAGGTGCTGGAGCGATTGCTCGCACTAGTTTTAATAATTTGACATGCATGAGAGGTGCTAGAGCCTAGCTCGCATCCTGTTTTGACTTGATACACATAAAAAGGTGCGGGAGCGATTGCTCGTACTAGTTTTAATGATTTGACATACATGAGAGGTGCCAGAGCTTAGCTCACACGAGTTTTGAACTGTGTGACGCATGCATTAGTGTTGGAGTAGGGGCTCGCACTAGAGTTTTACATGCATGGGTGCTGAAGCCTAGCTCGCACCAGATTTTCACATGATTTTCGTGACAGGGTGTTGGAGCTTAGCTCGCACCAGATTTTCACATGATTTTTGTGACAGAGTGCTGGAGCTTAGCTCGCACTAGTTTTACTTGATTTTATGATAGAGAGCTGGAACATAGCTCGCACTGGTTTTATGAGGAAATTACAGTCGTGCTTGGAGCTTCGGGTATATTGTGTGTTACACAGATTAAATAGGCTCGCACGTGCATTTTGATTTGAGACATGCTATAAGTCATGCTTGGAGCTTCGGGTAGACTGTGTGTTATGCCGATTAAACATGGTCACACGTGTATTTTTGAGACATGGCACGAGTATTGATATGAGATATGGGTCTACGGAGTACGTTGTACCATGCAAATCGCATGGAGTATGTTGTACCGTGTTATGAAATATTATATTTATGTGGCGTCTTCGGATGCTAGTGATCGGGTTGGACCGACGGGTTGGATTTGACCCACCTCCCGTGGCGGTTCCCGATAGTGGTGATACCCCGCACACCTGATCCGTGTAGTTTGGGATCATGAGGATATGGCCATAGTCCTAGTTATTTCCATGATACATTGCCTAGTCTTGCATGTTACTATCTGATGTTTTGTATGTGTGATAGCATCTACTATACCAGGGATATCAATGAACCCGATTATTGCAATTGCTAAGGATGCCCTTTTTTAGTTTAGCTTCTAGTTAGCTTCTAGAATCTATTTCTTAGTTCAAGGTCCCTCTTTACTAACTGGAATAAAAGAATTAGTAGATCTGTTCCGCCTAAAATGGGAATGGGCTAGGGTTATGAACTTACAATCTATAATATGATGATCGAGTTGATTCCATGATTATAAGTTCATTCCATACCGGACCAGATCGGAATAGGGCTATATACATTCTCATTATGAGAAGGGGAAAGCTTGAGAATGCGTGGATTTTGTGTGAGTTTGGACCACCCGAGGGAGGGGTTGGATTCTGATTGATGATATTGGTTTTGTTGTGAATAAATGAATTAATGATTTCAGAAATGCTTGGAAATAAATGATGTTATGTGGATCAAGATCACCCGAGGGAGGGGTTAAGTCCTGATAAGTATGATGGATGTGGATTTTTGAAATGAATTAAGTGTTTTCTAAGGTTTTGTGGAAACTCAGCATGATGTATTTTTCATACTTGTTTATAATTCATGCAATGAAATGTTTTAGCATGAGGAGGTTATCCATGCTTTAATTGCAAATGCATGATTTTGGTTTAACTCATGCGTTTTATGATTTTACATGAGATGCCATTAATGCATGAGTTGCATGATTTCCATAAGCACAGACAACTTTTATAAACTATGGCATTGATATGTGCATGATTTCGTGCGTGAGCTTTAAACGAAAAGAAATGGATTTAAGGGCATGACATTATGAGCATGTAGATAGTGGAGCTATCTACTTACTTGCATAATTGCCTTACTAAGCGTGTGGCTGCTCACCTCCCTTATTTTCTCCCTCTACAGAGTACTTTCAGTGGATGGAAAGCGGCAGTGATGGTGCATTCCTGTTATCCGCTGTTTCCCATCGAGAAAAGGTATACACACTTGTATGGTTTTGTATCTAAATATGTAAATGCACAGTACTGTAAACGTATATGACGTCGGGGATGTAAGGTTATGTAAATGCAATTGTGAATGTATTAGCTAAAGTCAAAGGATAGAAAAATCCTAATGTGTAAATGTAACATGGAAATGGAATGTTAAGTAGTGTGAGGGGACTAACACTGAATCATAGCCCAACTGTTGGTAGGATGGTCACGATGAGAGAAAGGTAAGAATTAAATAACAAATGAAAAATGAAAAAAAAATTGTAGTGATTTAATTTTTTAGGTAATTTGGGTCGTGACATGCATAGGCTACGTAAATAGTACAGTATCTACGTGTTAGCATCCTTTTTCTTACTGAGCTGTGGTTTGCTCATCCCACTATTTTTTCCTCTCCAGATACTGAGAAGTAGAACAGTGTGGTGGTCTCCAGATCTGTTTTGTGTTGCTCAGCTCCTACCAGTTGCTAAGGTATAAGAATTGTATATATAAAAGCATTTTGTATCTATCGTATTGTATCGCACAATCATACATTGAAAATGAAAAAAAATGTATGGGGATGTTATGTAAAGATATTTTATTTATACAATAGATTTTGTATATCTACACACATGCCTGGGAGTGTGTGATTTAAAGTTTCAAATATTTCCATTATAAATGTATGAAATTTGTAAGCACATCGGCTCATAGCCCAACCGTAAGTGGTATATGTATGGATGAAGGGCATCCGGAGTCGGGGTGTGACAGCATTACCCTAAAAAAAAAAGGTTACAATCGATATCCAATCTAGTCTAGCTGACAACATTAGACATCAATTACAACTTAATAGTTACATCCAACAAAAGGACTTACAGATATACAAATAAACTTAGTCTGTACTTTACTGTTTGAGGATAAAATACAAAAGAGAATGATACCTCGTGTGGCTAAGATTTGAGCTGGGAAAGGCTCCTGAAGCTGATCCATTTAACACGGTGCTCCGTGAGTAACTACAAGGTTAGTATAAAAAAATGAAGGGGTGAGCTAACGTGCTTAGTAAAAAATATACTTGTAAGCACAATAGCATCGAAAATGATGATGTGGTAAACAAATGCACTTCAAAGCATGCAATTATTTTAACGCACTTTTCAAAACAAAAAAAAAAAATATGGGTATTCTTCAAATCATACTTATCAAAACTTAATAAATTGAACACTTATTCAAATCTAAAGCTGAATTGAAATAAAATTATAAATCAAAGCAAATACTGAATCAAAACTGATACTAAATCAAAACGTAGAGACTAGGCAGAACTCATGTAATCGATATGCAACTAAAACAGTTATGAATCCCTAAGCTCGAAGGAGACATGGCATAAGAAACCTTGAGCTTGTGAGCAACGTACCAATAATAAGGACCAATGACCATGGTCAGTCCCACAACAACTCATGAACAAATAAGTGCTGAGGGTTGTAGACATGTCCAGGTTTGATAGCAACTAAAAAGAAAAATACTGTGCCATTCAACATTATTAAGGGTACCATTCGATAAAGGCGTGTAGGGATACTTCCAACACACGCATACGCTAAAGGTTGCCTTTCATCTCAAAACAATATTCAAAAGCTTATAGTGAGCCATTCGATCTCATATTGGGTAAAAACATCGAAGCGACCTAAGTTTACTTATCAAAGTAACTAATATAGCATATAGGTTGTCAAAGGATGCATAAATATGTTTCAAATCAACTTCGAAAGTCAATGGGTTGTTTTAGAGGTTCAAAAGTACATCTTAGTTCAAAATCTAAAGAGGGGATCGACCCTCTTGGTGTAGGGGATTGGTTCCTAAAGGGCAAAAAGTTCCTGCCCTATTTGAAAAGCAAAAGGGATCAATCCCTACCTCATAGGGGTTCGGTCCCTTAAAGTTAGAAAGCATTTTTTTTGGAAAAAAAAATTCGATGAGGGATCGATTTCTCATCTTAGGGGATCGATCCTTAATGTAAGAAAATGCCATTTTGGCTACGTTTTGAGTCCTAAGCTTAACTAAAACACTTTCAACAAATTAAACACATTTTATGGAAACCTTTTTCATGCCAAAAACAATCATGATGTGCTTGCAAAACCTATCATGCTCTCAAAACCTTCCCAAAACTAATTTATTTGAACCAAAGTTTCCAAAACACTCTAAATAAGCTAGTTTCATAGTTTCTTAATCCTTTCATGCATCAAACATGTCTCTTTGAACACTATTACGCCAACAAACACATCCCTTAATTTAAATGTACAACTCTTGTCACTAACGGGTTCTTAGCACCTTTCTTGACTCTAAGCACTTCTCAAACATCTTGGCTACAGTTCCATAAAATCATTCATTGATTAGTTCCATCTCATTAACATAATCCTTACTCATTAATAGGCCTGCTTTTGGCCAAACCGCAAGGTAAGACTTAGTGCATTTTTCTTACTACTTTCCTCAAGAAAAATATAAATCCATACTTAAATTTCCCATACAGTAAGTTCTAAAATTCCTAAACTCTTACCTTACCCCTATATAGATACCAAACCCTAGTTTGTCTCTCTTGATACTCTTTAATCACAATCCACATTTCAAATAACTTTTAAACCTCTTATAGTGGCTTAAAAACAATAAATCCTTTAAGATATAACTCAAATATCTAATTTACTTCTAAGATTCAAGTCTTCTCTTCAAGATTTCATCATCAAAAGATCCTCTTCCTAACTCAAAATTGAGATATGACGAAGAGATGAATAAGATGAGGGATGTGGCAAAGTTCAATGTTCCATTTTTCTTCTTTCTTCCTTTTCTTCTCTTTCTCTTTCCTTCTTCATTTTTTTTTATCTTATTTTCTCTGGTTTGGTAAAAAATAAGCAGAATAGGGGAGAGAGAAACAAAATTGGGGATTTAAATTGATTAAATTTCCTTTTCTCGTCCATAGTGGGAGCAGGTAACTTGCTCTGAAGGCAGGGGGATCGATCTATCAAGGGAGAGGATCAATCCTTTATTCACAAAATGGCTTATTTTGCAAGGGTTTAAACTAGAGGATCGATCCCTTCTCTTAGGGGATCAATAACTTTATATTAGCTAATTCCCAATTCATACAAAAATCTTACTAAATCATTCTCTAAAGCTTCTAATCCTTTTAACACATCAAACATATCCATATACATTTGTTTAGGTCGATTTCTCATCATCCTTAATTCATTTCATTAGTTTTCCTTTATTACTCATCACATGCACCCCTTCTTACCCCTTTTTAACCTCATATTACTTATCACATGCACCTATACACCAAAAAAAACTCATAACTTCCATACGCATGATCTTATTTATTAAAACATTGAATTTATCTTCATACAAATCTCACATAGTCTAATACATACATTACTTATACAAAGCTATGAAAAGGTGGGTTTTACAGAAAAAAGCCAAGATTTCATTCTTTTAACCTTATTTAACCTTCTTTTGACCAATATACTAAAAATGAGTTGTGTTATTTACTTGAAAAGAAGTTTAAAACCCTTGGAAAAATTTAATAGATGTGTTTTGTTCTAAAACCTAATGATAAACATTGTGAAACTCGATGAGGAAATGTTGTTGGGAAGACTATCTACAAAAAAATCAAAGAAAGAAGCAACATAAAAGCAAAAAAAGAATTGTACACAAATTCAAAAGAATAGAAAAACAAAGCAAAATTAATGAAGTAGAGTGTATGAAGATGAAGCCATGCTAAAAGCATGAACAATAAAGTTGAGTTGAGTTTATGGTCCTCAGCAGGACTCTCACTAAAACTGAGTAGCAAGGTCAGAAGCTAGAAAGTTAGCTAATATGGTAACAGAATGCTGACGATCAAACCCTCCCCTAAAGTGATGCTTAAGTCGATACCCATTAACCTTAAAGGGCTACTTTAGGGTCTCATCCATAATCTTAATGGCTTCATAAAGGAATACTTACGTAGTGGTAAAGGGTCCTGTCTATTTAAACGTAAGTTTTTTTTAGAAACACCTTCAAACCAGAATTAAAGAGTAAAACTTGTTGTCCTAGCTCGAAGTGTCTCTCCTTAATTTTTCTTTGATGCCATCATTCAGTATTCTCCCTATAGAGCTTGACATTCTCATATACCAACAAACTAAGCTCATCTAACTGATTAAACTATAGCAGCCTCTTCTCCCCAACTACATCTAAGTTGAAGTTCAAGTTCTTAAGGGCTAGTAGTCTTTATGCTTAAGCTCCATAGGCAAATGACAAGCCTTTCCATACACAAGTTGATAAGAGGACATCTTAATAGGTTTCTTAAAGGCTGTCTTATAGGGCCAGAGTGCATCATTTAACTTAATAAACTAGTCTTCCCTATTTAGATTCACTATTTTCTCCAATATCCCCTTAATCGCTCTAATGGATAACTTTACTTGGCCATTAGTCTGTGGGTGATAAGCACTGGCTACCTTATGCTTGACCCATATTTCTCTAAAAGGCCATCAAAACTCTTGTTGTAAAAATAGGATCCCTCATCACTGATGATAGCTTTAAGTGTGCCAAATCTTGTAAGAATATTCTTCTTCAAAAACCTAATCACCACTTTGTCATCATTAGTTGGCAAAGCCACTGCCTCAACCCATTTAGACATGTAGTCCACAACCACTAAAATGTAGAGATTGCTATATGAAGGGACAAAAGGTCCCATGAAGTCTATGCCTAAAACATCAAAGATATTTGCTTCTGAAATGATGGTCAGAGGCATCTTATTTCTTTTAGAAATATTACCTACCTTTGGACACCTATCACATCTAGATACAAAGTAGTGAGGATCCTTAAAAAAAGTGGGCTAATAATACCCAGATTGTAAAACCCTACCAGCTGTCTTCTTTCCTTTAAAATGCCATCCATAATCAAAAGAACGGTAATATCTAAGTATATCCTCTACCTCCTCCATAGGGACACACCTCCTTAATATCTGATCCTTACAATACTTGTACAAGAAAGGCTCATACCATACATAGTACTTGACATCACTTAACCATTTCTTCTTCTGCTGAGTAGTCAAATCATGTGGCAATACATTTCTTACCAAATGATTAATGAAGTTAGCATACTTGGGTAAACTGAAGTGCCCAAAAACAAATAGCTACTCATCGAAAAATGACTCATTAATTGCTATACCATCTTCTTTAAGTCCATTCTCCAATCTAGATAGATGGTCAGCTACCTGATTCTCAGTCCCTTTCCTATGCATATTCTATAAGTCAAACTCTAAAAGCAGAAAGATCCATCTAATCAGTTTAGGTTTTGCATCCTTCTTAGAAACTATGCACTTGATGGTAGCATGATTAGTGTACACTACCACTTTAGTGCCAATGGGATAGGAGTAAAACTTATCAAAAGCAAATACAACTGCCAACAGCTTCTTCTCGGTGGTAGACATAGTTTAATTGGGCTTCATTCAGAGTCTTACTCACAAAGTAGATAACATGAAAGACTTTTCCTTTTCTTTGTCTAAGTATGACCTTAACTGCATAATCACTCGTATCACACATCAGTTTAAAAGGTAAACTCCAATTTGGAGCTGTGATCACAAAGAGCTATAACTAGCTTTTCCTTCAACTTCTAAAATGCTTCTATGTAATGCTCATTAAAATAGAAAGCAGTATCCTTCTCAATAAGGTTACACAAAAGCTTTGAGATCTAAGAAAAGTCCTTTATGAACCTTCTATAAAAGCCTGCATGGTCTAAAAGACTCTTGATTCCTTTAACAAAGGTAAGGGGAGGTAACTTCTTAGTAATTTTAACCTTAGCTCGATTGGCTTTTATCCCCTTTATGATATCTTGTGCCAAATCATGATGCCTTCCTAACCATAAAGTGGAATTTCTCCTAATTAATTACCAAATTTGTCTATTCACATTTCTTCAACACTACTGCCAAATTATGTAAATAAAGATCAAAGCTATCCCTAAATGCAAAACAATCATTCATGAAGACTTTAGAAAGTTTTATACCATGTCAGGAAATATGGCCATCATGTAATGTTGAAAAGTAGTAGGTGTATTGCATAGGCCAAAAGGCATCTTCCTAAGTGCAAATGTCCTATAGGAACAAGTGAATGTGGTCATTTGGTCATTTGGGGCTATAGTTATTTGATTGTACTCAGAATGCCCATCTACCAGGTAGTAAAACTTATGACCAACTAATCTATCTAACCTCTAGTTAATAAAAGTTAAAAGAAAGTAGTCTTTCCTAGTCACCTTGTTAAGCTTCCCACAATCCATACATACTCGCTAACTAGTGATAGTTCTATTATGGATAAGCTCATTATTATTTTTTTCAATCATAGTCATCTCTCATTTCTTAGGGACATATTAAACTGAGCTTACCCAAGCATTATCTGAGATCCCAACATGTAACCACTTAATTATCTCCTTTTTGACCACTTTTTCACCACAAGATTTAACCTATGCTGGTGCTCTATTGATGTCCTATACCTCTCCTCCAATAGTATCTTATGCATACAAATCGTGGGACTAATACCCTTAAGATCAGAAATAAACCAGCGTATAGCCTTCTGGTGCTCTCTCAAAACATGTAATAACTTCTCTTTCTGATCAGTGGAGAGAGAAGCAGACACTATAACTGGCTTAGTGGAAGACTCACCTAGATAAGCATATCTAAGGTGTGAGGGTAAAGGTCTAAGCTATAAAGTTGGAGGGCCACGGATGGATGGAGAGACATCTAAAGGTGGAGTATATAAGGTGTTTAAAGTCTCAAACTAGGTGATCTTTATCAAAGAAAAAACTTTAATAACTGTAATGCCTCATAAACAACATCATTGTCCTCATTGTACTCCTTAAGATCCATAAATTTTACTAAAGAAGCCTCTAACGGGTTTAATGGGTGTATCTTAGAGAACTCCTCAATGATGTTGTCATGACCCATTTTTACCAAAATCACTACAAATTATTCACTTTTTTCTTTCCTTTCATGGTCGTGAACATTCTCACCATCAAACAATTGGGCTATGAGTTAGCATTGTCACTCATTACCATATACTATGTCATTTATCTTATAATTTATTCCAAAGTAAAACACGTATACTTTATAAATTGAAATCCAATACTTGTACGTGTCTATTAATATTTACATCCCCCACATTACATTCCAAAATGATTACTGTGTTATTACATGTTTAGATACAAAAGGATACTAGTGTGTATACCTCCTAGTGATGGAGAGCAACGGATATCAGGATGCAACTCCTCAGCCACTCACTAGACTACTGTGCGCGCTCTGTAGAGGCGGAAAATGAAAGGGATGAGCAACCACACGCTCAGTAAGGCAATCATGCAAGCAGGTAGATAACTACACTATCTACATGCCTATAATGTCATGATATAAAATCATTTATATCCAGAGCATAAGGTACAATTAAAACTATGCCACATGTATATACATATATCACGTGCTGAAAACATGAAAATAGGCATAGTAACACATGGAAAATCATCATGCAAAACATCTCATGCTCATCATAATAAACTCATCAGTTTCATCTCAAATCATAGATTTCATCATAAATCATTCCCTCTAGGTTTAACACCTTGTCCAAAACATTAATAAAAACTTATCACAAACAGTACATCATTCCTGTAAAAACGTCCCACAAGGTTAGTGTGACGCCCCGAAAGCGTGAAAAATAGGGCAATTTAAAACCTTTTTATTCATCCATTCACAATTAAAGGTGCATTCTTGTACAGTGTCATACATCATAATACATAATTTGTAACCTTTGCCTCAGGATCTCATCATCTCATGAATAACTATTATACCATTTACATTCCTTAAATTCGAATTAGTTATCCTAATACATCCCATACATCATAGTACATCAAGAGTTTGTAAATACAACATAAATCTGGGCACATGAAATATAAATTATACCTCAACACAATATATATGTAGCCTGGAGCTCAAATCTTCCACTAGCCACTACTCTGTACGTCACAGGAAAACTCTCTTTACTTGAAGAAATCTAGGGAGAAATAAAAACAGGGTGAGCTTCTAAATCGCTCAGTAAGGGGGGTAAGGGACTCATTGTTAAATTAATGATTTGCACACATAATCATTTTATTTCATAGTTGAAACTCAATATAAAATGTAGCATGAACTCATTAAAACATCATTATAATCTCATTTCTCTAAAATCATGTAAAACATTGGAGTACATACTCAGTACAAATCACAGTCACAAGCATTTGGAAATCAGGATGTGATAATGGCTTTACTCTTTACAACGTGATAAAAATCATTGCAATAAGGATGCACATGGCACAACCACTAAATACAATCGGCACGTGGTACACCCACTGAATACAATCGGCACGTGGAACAGCCACTGAATACAATCTGCACGTGGCACAACCACTGAACACAATCCACACATGGCACAGCCACCAAATAGAATTCGCACGTGGCACAGCCACCAAAACATAATCCACACGTGGTACAACCACCAAATAGAATTCGCACGTGGCACAGCCACTAAACACAATCCACTCGTGTAAAACGAGGCTAGGTAAGTAACCAGCGCTACCAGAGTAGGGGAAAATATGTTGGACTTACATACTACCAGAGTAATGCCCGACATGTATTCAACATGACACGCCTCTCAATTAATAGCAATTATCATAAAAATTGTTTTACCTTCACGTAGAACTCATAATGGTTTTCTCTCATAAATCACCTTTAAAACATTTGTGTACTCAACACAAAACATGTTAAAATCGAGTTCCAACCGGCAAAACCAAGCACACATTTCTCAATCTCAGTACGCCTTAACGTAAAGCCCAAATCTCTTTTTACGTTTTAAACACAAAATGGTTGTAAAACAATTTTCATATTTAGTTTACAACTCAAAACAATTGGGCCCCAACCGGCTATAAAATCGTGTGTAATAACTCATAAAAACATGATTGTTTTCTCAAATCTCATTTCATGCTACAATATCATCACAAAGCACATACACAAATAGGTTTGAGTTTTCCCTTACCCCTTTGCACCTTGTATAGTGCAATCATTCCCCCGTATCATGGACTAGTCTCGCATTCCTCTCTGGAACTCTCGAGCTATCCAAACGACGTAAAAACATCAATAACCCAACTCAATCGCATTATTGAGCACACATTTGCTCATATTCTCATTAATACCTCAAATAACCCAATTCTCACAACTCTATCACAATTCACATTCTCATCCACTACATCTCAGAATTCTACATTTCCCATACTATATTCCATGCTAAATTCACCTTATTGTCTAAATTCAAATTTATAGTCATAATTCCAATTTATAGTCATAATTCCCAAAATTACCACAAATTGGCTAACATTACCTTTACTCCAACAAAATCATAGTTTCATCAATCCTTAACCCTTTTCGAGCTATTTAATCACAATGCCTACAACCATAATCACCAAAAATCACTTTAAAATCCAAGATAAAAGTTTAGGATTTACCCAAACTTGTGGAGTGCTCAACTCTTGCCTCGATTCAATTCGTCTTTCGATTTCCAAGTATGTTGTTCTCATTTGGATGAGGAACAACTTTCCTTCTTGCTACAACCTTTGATTTGTACAAAAATGAGGACTTTGGAAGAGAGAGAAAGCTAAGGCTCGGCTAAAATGGAGGTTTGAAAGAGAGAGAAAAGATGAAATGCAAGAAAACGCTAGGGTCCTTTTATAGACGGAGGGTAGGAGATCGATTTGGTCCTTGATGAGATCGATCTGCATTTGAATTTGGGAATATTTTGGGGTAATTTTATGCCTAGGAGATCGATCTGTCATTTGGTGAGATCGATCTCTTAATGGCTTTCTGAGATCGATCTTCTCCAATTATAAGATCGATCTTCAGTTTACAGAATGCTTCATGAGATCGATCTGCTATTGTAGGAGATCGATCTCCTCCTTACAGAATGCTTCATGAGATCAATTTCTTCCTCATAAGATCGATCTCTTCATTATTGAATCGTTCTGGAGATCGATCTACTCCTTTATAAGATCGATCTGCCCATCAGGTTTTGTACATTTCCTGCATTCTGGAGCCAAGAGATCGATCTCTCATCCTCGGAGATCAATCTGGCCTTCACAGATTGTACTGCTGCTGCACTGGATTGCAAAAAAATCAAAGTATAACTTCCCAAAATCTACCCCATAGTCTATATTTCAATCCATACACATTCAAGACTTGAAAACATCATTTTCTTAAACTTCAGCATAATTAAAACTTGTGTGTACATTGACATATCATAATTACATACATAAAATTACAATTCTCATAAATGGGGTATACAAAATTAATAGTTCTCACATCCTTCCCACCTTAAAAAGAATTTGGTCCTCCAAATTCAACTCGACTCATCAAACAGGTTTGGGTACTTTTCCTTCATGAGACTCTCCAATTCCCTAGCCGCCTCCTCCATTGAGTGATGTTTCCACAAAACTTTCACTAATGGGATGCTTTTGGTTCTAAGCACCTTCTCTTTTCTATCAAGAATTCGGATGGGTTCCTCAGTGTAGCTCATGTCCTCTTGTATGTCCATCTCTTCATACTCTATGACATGAGAAGGGTCCGAGTAGTACTTCCTCAACATAGACACATGAAAGACGTTGTGTATTCCAGATATCTGTGGGGGTAATGCCAACCTGTAGGCTACCTCTCCCACTCTCTCAAGAATCTTAAATGGTCCTATGTATCGAGGACTCAATTTCCCTTTCTTTCCAAATCTCATGATACCCTTACTCGGTGATATCTTCAGGAATATTGCATCACCAACATTAAACTTGAGTGGTCGTCTACGCACATCCGTGTAACTTTTCTATCTACTCTGTGCAGCCCGTAATCTCTTACATATGAGTTTCACACTCTGTACAGCCTGTTTAACAAGTTCGGGAGTATTTATCTTTCTGTCACCCACTTCTTCCCACGCTACAGGGGATCTACACCTCCTACCATAAAGAGCCTCAAAAAGTGCCATTCCAATACTCACATGATAATTATTATTGTACGCAAACTCTGCTAGAGGCAGGTGATCATCCCATGATCCCTTAAAATCCATCGTACACGCCCTCAACATATCCTCTAGGGTCTGAATAGTCCACTTTGACTGACTATCTGTCTGAGGATGATAGGTGGTACTAAAACTCAATCGAGATCCCATGGACTCCTGAAACGGAGTCTAAAATCTGGAAGTAAATCGAGAATCTCTATCAGAAGTAATACTCACTGGAGCCCCATGTAATCTATCTATCTCGCTGACATATAGCTCAGCTAAGGGATCCACAGTATTTGTGCTCTTGATGGCAAGGAAGTGGGTAATTTTCGTCGATCTATCAACTATAACCCATATCGCATCATGACCTCTCCAGGTCCTCGGTAAACCCATAATAAAGTCTATGGTGACATGCTCCCATTTCCATGTAGGCACAGGTAAAGGCTGCAATAGTCCTCCGGGCTTGCGATGCTCAGCTTTCACTTATTGGCACACTAAACATCTAGCGACATACTCTGCCACGTCTCGATTCATGCCGCTCTACCAATACACCTTTCTTAAATCTCGGTACATCTTAGTACTCCCCGGGTGCATGGTGTATCGCGAGCAGTGAGATTCTCTCAATACTTGTCTCTTCAGGGTATCATCGTCCCGTACACAAATTTGTCCTCTGAATCTTAACAATCCATTCTCACTGATTGTGAGATCCGACTGTGAAGTCTGCTCAGCTTGGTTAACCATATCTATCAACCTCTAATCATTACGCTGCCCAGTTCTAATCTGATCCATGATCCTGGGCTCTATTCGCAGGCTAGCCAAAAATCCAATCTCTACCTCTTTAACTTTGACCCGGAGTTCGGCGAATTGCTCCAGTAAATCCCATTCCCTGATCATCATAGCAGATATCATACTCTTCCTACTCAGGGCATTAGTAACTACGTTCGCCTTACCCATATGGTATAGAATCTCGTAATCATAATCCTTAAGGAGTTCCATCCATCTCCTTTGTCTCATATTTAACTCTTTCTAATCAAAGAGATATCTCAAACTCTTGTGATCAGTGAAGATCTGAAATCTTTCCCCATACAAGTAGTGTCCCTAAATGTTCAATGCAAATACCACAGTGGCTAACTCCAAATCATGCGTGGGGTAATTCTGCTCATGATCTTTCAATTGTCGCGATCCATAAGCGACCACTCTTCCATGCTGCATGAGCACACACCCCAATCCTTGATGCGAGGCATCACTGTACACTGAAAATCCTCCTGATCACTCAGGAATAGTCAACACAGGTGCCGCTGTTAATCTCCTCTTTATGATCAGTCCATATAAATGGAGTCTCCTTACGCATGGGCTTCGTCAAAGGAGCATCAATGTTGGAAAATCCTTCTACAAATCTTCTGTAATACCCTGCCAAACCAAGGAAGCTTTGTACCTCTGTAACTGTCTTCGATGTTTCCCAATTAAGCACAACCTCCACTTTACTTAGATCCACTGATACTCTTTCCTCCGAAACTATATGACTAAGGAAAGCTATCTGATCCATCCAAAACTCACACTTACTAAGCTTGCCATATAATTGTTTATCTCGGAGTATCTGAAGTACTAACCACAAATGTTGTGCGTGCTCCTTATAAGACCGAGAGTACACCAATATATCATCAATAAGGACTATCACGAACTTATCTAGATAGTCTCTGAATACCTCATTCATTAACCTCATAAAGGCTGCAGGGGCATTCGTCAATCCAAAGGACATCACTAGGAATTCATAATGGCCATACCTTGTCCTGAAGGCTGTCTTCGAAATATCCTCTTCCTTAATCCTTAATTAGTGATAGCTCGATCTCAAATCAATCTTAGAGAAGACTGAAGCCCCTCTCAGCTGATCAAGTAGGTCATCGATCCTGGGCAATGGGTATTTATTCTTCATAGTGGCTTTATTCAATAATCGGTAGTCTACGCATAATCTGAGACTACCATCCTTCTTCTTCACGAATAACACTGGTGCTCCCCACGGTGAGACACTGGGTCTAATAAACCCTTGATCCAATAACTCTTGTAGTTGCTTCTTCAATTCCTCAAGTTCCACTAAGGCCATCTTATATAGAGGTCTAGAGATAGGCTGAGTATCTGGTACCAAATTAATAGTAAACTCCAGCTCTCTCTCTGGTGGTAAACCTGGCAACTCATCAGGGAAAACATCCAAAAATTCACACACCACAGGTATATCCTTAATCCTCGGATGTTCCCGATTGTCATCTGAGATGAGTGTTTCATAGCATTCACATGAACAATCATATTTAGTACTCTCACAAGCAATATCAAGATTTCAAATTACTTACAAAAAATTCCACACATTCATTTTCTCAATATTTCAAACGTACACTGTAAGGTTCAGGTAGGGAGAAAGTTACAATCTTAGTGTAGCAGTCTAAACTCACTCGATTGGTTGCCAGCCAATCCATTCTCAAAATTACATCTAACACATGTATGTTTAACATTATTAGATCTGCTAACATTACTCTATCTCCCAGCTTTATTTCACATCCTCTACAGATGAACTCGGTTGGGACTCATGCATAGGGGTATTTACATGTAGTACATACTCTAGAGGTTCAAACTTCAAATTTAATCTACATGTAAAATGCTCAGAAATAAACAAATGTGTGGACCCTGAATCAATCAACACAAGAGCCTTATGATTACAGACAGAGAGTGTACCTCTTATAGTTTCTACTGAAGTGTCTGCTGTCTCCTTATCCAAAGCAAACACACGTCCCATTGTAACAGGCTTCTTCCCTTTCTCTGCAGTAGTGGCCCTTCTTAAGGGATTCACCCTCTGAGGTTGCTGTCTAGTAGGCTCAGGAGCATGTGGTCTCTGAGGTTGAGGATAATCTTTCACTCTGTGATCCATGTCTCCACATCTAAAACATCTATGGATCAACCTAGTATAACTCCCCTCATGCGATCGACCACAATCTCTGCAAACCCTTATCTCAAGCCTGACACCTTGAGGGGTCTCTTTGATGATAGGATAAGCTCTAGGTCTCTCAAATATGCCCTTCTGTACCTCAATCCTTCCTCTTCTGAAGGAACCTCTCAGAACCTCTACCTGGGAAATCGCTGGCCTCTTGCCTTTATCCTGAATCACTGCACTGAACTCATTCTGTGATTGTACAATTTTGATTCCCCTTTCAATTTCTTGTGCTCATTTTAGAGCATCTCCAAACTCAGTAATACATAGCCATATCAATCGATCTCTGATGATAGGCTTCAATCCATAAATAAATCTCTCTGTATGGAGCTCTTCACTTTTGAAGGTCTCTAGATCATATCTCAATAGGCCAGTAAATTGGCTCTTATAATCATCAACAAATATATCGCCCTGTACCAGATTCAAAAACTCTTCCTGCTTCTTTCTCTGGGCGGCTTGTGGTACATATTAGGCTCTAAATGACGTCTGAAACTCGTCTCAGCTAATCACATCCTGGCTGGACATCAAAATACCCTGGGTAGTACCCCACCAATCTTGAGCTCTCCTTTTCAACATATAGGCACCCATACTGACCCTCTCAGCATCGGTGCATCCCAAATAATCAAATATAACTCTCAACTCAGTCAGCCACTCCTCAGCCTCTGCAGGATCCTTTTTCCCTCTCAACGCGGGCGGATTCATTTTCAAGAAGTCCTTCAGTCGGACGATACTTTTATCATCAGGCTGAGTGACAGGAGACATTAGGTCTATCTGTACTGGGGGTATGGGAGGTCCTTGTGGTGGTGTAGGAGTAGTACCCGAGGCGTTCACTCCAAAATGTACGCGAATAGTGCTGCCATTTGCTCAAAACCTTACCGCACATCATGCTCAATCCGATTAAATTGAGAGTTAGGACTCTTTGGTTTTGAGGCAGGTGGCGGAGGTGGCTCTGCCTGCCTCCTTGAACGACCTCGTCGTCTACTCATTCTCAATCTCAATATGTTTCCTGCGTGTACACTTCAAAATTGATTGAAATTTCAATTCTTAATTTTAGTTCATGACCAGACTTATACAGACACTTGGGATGTATTCTATTTCACTTAACCGACACTGACAGTACTAAACACCCTAAGCTCTGATACCAAGAAAACTTTATGACGCCCTGAAAGCGCAGAAAATAGGGCAATTTAAAACCTTTTTATTCATCCATTCAAAATTAAGGGTGCATTCCTGTACAGTGTCATACATCATAATACATAATTTGTAACCTTTGCCTCAGGATCTCATCATCTCATGAATAAATATTATACCATTTACATTCCTCAAATTCGAATTAGTTATCCTAATACATCCCATACATCATAGTACATCAAGTGTCTGTAAATACAACATAAGTCTGGGCACATGAAATGTAAATTATACCTTAACACAATATATATGTAGCCTGGAGCTCAAGTCCTCCACTAGCCACTACTCTGTACGTCACAGGAAAACTCTCTTTACGTGAAGAAATCTTGGGGGAAATAAAAATAGGGTGAGCTTCTAAACCGTTCAGTAAGGGGGTTATGGGACTCATTGTTAAATTAATGATTTGCACACACAATCATTTTATTTCATAGTTGAAACTCAATATAAAATGTAGCATGAACTCATTAAAACATCATTCTCATCTCATTTCTCTAAAATCATGTAAAACATGAGAGTACATACTCAGTACAAATCACAATCACAAGCATGTGAAAATCAGGATGTGATAATGGCTTTTCTCTTTAAAACGTGATAAAAATCACTGCAATAAGGATGCACGTGGCACAACCACTAAATATAATCGGCACGTGGCACAACCACTGAATACAATCGACACGTGGCACAACCACTGAATACAAATTGCACGTGGCACAACCACTGAACACAATCCACACATGACACAGCCACCAAATAGAATTCGCACGTGGCACAGCCACTAAACATAATCCACTCGTGTAAAATGAGGCTAGGTAACTAACCAGCACTACCAGAGTAGGGGAAAATATGTTGGACTTACATACTACCGAGTAATACCCGACGTGTATTCAACATGACATGCCTAAGTCTCAATTAATAGCCATTATCATAAAAATTATTTTACATTCACGTAGAACTCATAATGGTTTTCTCTCATAAATCGCCTTTAAAACATTTATATACTAAACACAAAACATGTTAAAATCGAGTTCCAACCGAAAAAACCACGCACACATTTCTGAATCTCAGTACGCCTTAACGTAGAGCCCAAATCTCTTTTTACGTTTTAAACACAAAATGGTTGTAAAACAATTTTCATATTTAGTTTACAACTCAAAACAATTGGGCCCTAACCGGCTATAAAATCGTGTGCAATAACTCATAAAAACATGCTTGTTTTCTCAAATCTCATTTCATGCTATAATATCATCACAAAGCACATACACAAATAGGTTTGAGTTTTCCCTTATCTCTTTGCACCTTGTATAGTGCAATCGTTCCCCCGTATCATGGGCTAGTCTCGCATTCCTCTCTGGAACTTTCAAGCTGTCCAAACGACGTAAAAACATCAATAACACAACTCAATCGCATTATTGAGCACACATTTGCTCATATTCTCATTAACACCTCAAATAACCCAATTCTCATAGCTCTATCACAATTCACATTCTCATCTACTACATTTCAAAATTCTACTTTTCTAATACTATATTCCATGCTAAATTCACCTCATTGTCTAAATTCCAATTTATAGTCATAATTCCCAAAATTATCACAAATTGCCTAACGTTACCTTTACTCCAACAAAATCATAGTTTCATCAATCCTTAACCCTTTCCTAGCTATTTAATCACAATGCCTATAACCATAATCACCAAAAATCACTTTAAAATCCAAGATAAAAGTTTAGGATTTACCCAAACTTGTGGAGTGCTTAACTCTTTCCTCGATTCAATTCGTCTCTCAATTTGCAAGTATGTTGTTCTCCTTTGGATAAGGAACAACTTTCCTTCTTGCTACAACCTCTGATTTGGATGAAAATGGGGACTTTGGAAGAGAGAGAAAGCTAGGGCTCGACTAAAATGGAGGTTTGAAAGAGAGAGAAAAGATGAAATGCAGGAAAACACTAGGGTCCTTTTATAGACGGAGGGTAGGAGATCGATCTGGTCCTTGATGAGATCGATCTGCATTTGAATTTAGGAATGTTTCGGGGTAATTTTATGCCTAGGTGATCGATCTATTGTGGGGTGAGATCGATCTCTTAATGGCTTTATGAGATCGATCTTCTCCAATTATGAGATCGATCTTCAGTTTACAGAATGCTTCATGAGATCGATATGCTCTTGTAGGAGATTGATCTCCTCCTTACAGAATGCTTCATGAGATCGATTTCTTCCTCATGAGATAGATCTTTTCATTACAGAATCATTCTGGAGATCGATCTACTCCCTTATAAGATCGATCTGCCCATCAGTTCTTGCACATTTCCTGCATTCTGGAGCCAGGAGATCGATCTCTCATCCTCGGAGATCGATCTGGCCTTTACAGATTGCATTGCTGCTACACTAGATTGTAGAAAACTTAAAGTATGACTTCCCAAAATCTACCCTATAGTCTATATTTCAATTCGTACACATTCAAGACTTGAAAACCTCATCTTCTTATACTTCAGCATAATTAAAACTTGTGTGTACATTGACATATCATAATTACATACATAAAATTACAATTCTCATAAATGAGGTATACAAAATTCATAGTTCCCACAGTTCGACCCCTCCCTTAGATCTACCTTGGATAACACAAATTGTGTTTATTGTATATAAAACCATGTGATATCATGTGAGACAGGTGGCCACTGTATATAATTGAGGACTCTGTTGTCTAACTATGTCACTATTATCCCAGACCACACGGATCCCGGTGTGTGGGGCATCATGCTGTAATGGGAGGTGGGTTAATCGTACCCGCCAGACTTTAAATCAACATTATTACCACACGGTATAATGTACTCCACGTGATATACATGGTACAACGTACTCCATAGACCCATATCATGATCGAGGGTGCTTGTCGTAGGTCTTATCTACCCCAACCATGTATAACCGACTCAGTCTCAAGTGCACGTGCGATCATCTCATTCGTGTGACTAATAGTCTACATGAAGCATCCATCACGGCTCGTGCGGGCATCTCATCCATATGAGACACAGTCTACACGAGGCATCCAGCACGACTCATTACTGATAATTTTATTAAAATAGAATCATTTATATTTCTTTTCGTAATTAATTATTTTAATCCCCATATTATTTTATTATTTATCCCTTCATTTGAATTATAATTCTCATGTTTGCAGATAAATTAAATCCGAATGAATTTCAGTCATTTCAGTAGAAAATGGACTGAAAATGGGCTAAAAAGGACACCTTGACCACCACATGCCACTTTGTACATCCAAGTGGAAAAGAAGACAAATGATGTGGAAATTTCTTCTTTGAAGCCAATGGTACGAAGATAAGTGGCAAAACAATGCCAACTTATCTAGGATTAGAATTTCCCTTTGTACCCCCATTTTAATGTGTATAAATAGAACAAGATGATACATTTTTTTGTGGTAGTTTTTTTTAAAAAATTTTTAGGGTAGTTTTTTTTAAGAGTTTTTAGGTTAATGTCTTTTTGGCTACTAGGTTTTTCTTTAAAGTTTTTTTTATGCTTTGAAGTTGCTTCACGTTGGCTAGTGACAATAGCTATTGTTTCTTGGCTTTGCAAGTTCTTTTTGTTTATTTCTCTTTGATTTGACACATTTAACCTTTGTTAATGAAAAATTTTATTTTTGTTTTTACGAGTTTCATTCACTGCTTTGTTTTTCCATTTCCTTTACTATTAAATCGGGATGGTGGAAGGCTGGTGAGGTGAGAGGTTGCTGGATGTTGCTTATTTCTGTTCTGCACTATTCCATTGTTTGCTGCTATTTCGGTTTCTACTAGTTTTCTCTTTAAGTTATTTAGCATTTGTAGGCTGTTCTAGGTGCATGAAGCGGGAAGGAGGTGGCTCAGTGACACAGCCTCGTCTTCAACCTTTCTTCATCTTTTTACTTCAAGTTTCCTTGTTTTCTTTTCTGCACATTTCATTGTTTCTGAGATACTGTTTTAAGTTTCAAGTTTATTTTCAATACTTTCTATTATGTTTTAAATTAATTTTAGAGATAGATTAGATTAAGCTTAGAAGACTTTTTAAATCCAGTTTTGTATCACAATTTAGTTTATTAAAATTTTAATTTAATCTCAGTTCTGCTCAACCTTTAAAATTTTGATTTTTTTTCTGCTTTTCTTTTTCAGCATGTCTACGTAGTTCTTTTACACATCTTTCTCATACTTTTGGTCACGGTTCAGTAAGTAAAAGGGAGGAGGGGACTGATGACAGTAGCTATTTTTTCTTCATTATTGTGTCCATTAGTTGTTTCTCGATTCTTTTGTTACTAAGCATTATAACGGACGTCTACTGCAGTTGCCTATTGATTGTGTTGTCGCCTGTTGCTGTGCGTGTGAAGAGGACATGGCTGCTGAAGTTGGCGTGAAGCAGGAAACGTGGTTAGCGTAGGATGTTGCAGAGAATGTTTCCAGTAGCTGAATAAAAAGCAGGAGGTGTCGGAAGCAGGGACTGAAGCTGGTGCGAAAAGAAGCAAGAGTACAGTATAGGGACATGTTGCATGGAAGAGGGTGGATGGCAGGATAGCATCAGCTGCTGGGTTGTGTTTGTTCTGAACATGTGCGGCTGGAGCAAGGTTGACTGCTTTCGTTCGGTGCCGAAACAAAGCAGTGTACTGTTGCAGTGGACATGGTCCAAATTCCATCCTCTGTTCTGCTCTGTTCTTAGTTCATTTTACTGTTGATTTCTTTTCTTTTCTTTCTATGCTGCTCTAGTGTCTATCATAATTTTATGCATTCAATTTCTATTTTGTTTATTATTTTAGGTCCATGTTAATGGCTGATATAATTTTCTTTTCATTATGTTAATCTTTCCTTGCTGTTTTCTTTCACTGCTGTTGCATTGCTGCTGGAGGCTGGACTGGCTGAAAGCAGGAAGTGCCTTAACTGGTACGGGCTGCATCATTCTTTTCTGTTGCATAAACGGAAGAAAGCTTGCTGGACTGGTGCGTGGTTTCTACAGAAATTGAAGCATGCTATTCTGCGTGGAGCAGAGCAGGTTGGAGCGTGGATGAAAGTGGTTGTCCTGTGCTTTGTTGGTGAAGTAAGGCTACTGCGCAATTACATATCACAATGTGAAAAGCCCAGTGTGAGCAAAACTCTAGCACGATTTCATGCACAATTAGTAAAAATCCTCGTACGAGCAACTCTCCAGTACGACTTTATGTAAAGTAAACAATGATGAAATCATGTACGAGAATAGCTCCAGTACGGTTATATGCATAAGAAAGAAATGAAACCCACGTATGAGCAAAAGCTCCAGTAAGACTTGCATGCATCTCAACTCAAAATATGGTACGAGCTAGGCTTCAGCACATTTCATGCATGTTAAAATATCAAAATCCAGTGAAAGTAAAGCTCCAGCACGATTAAACTCATATAAATCTGATAGGCGGCTCATTTTCAACAAAATACACTCAAAATCCAAGTTAGCACTTGACTCGTGCTATTTCATGAAATTATGAAATCAATAACCAGCCTCTCCATAGATTTGCTTAAATCGAAGCACTACATTTCATTAAAAATATCTAAACAGACACTTATGCAAATTTATTAGCCTTACTACCTTTTTTTGTAAAATTTGCTTCCAAGGTAAAATCAACTTTTTCATCTATATCCGAAATCTTTCGTACAAATCATTATTTCTTTTCTAGGTAACCAAGCAATTATAAAGCCCTATAAATACCCTCAAAATACGTGCAGCTACCTCTAGATACTCAAAAAATTCCCTTACTTGGAATCGCGTCGAGTGATTCCACTTCCTTAGCTACTCTATCGCACAGTTCAATTCGCTTCCAATGTAATTTCTGGAGCTGCATGAAATTACTTATCACATCAATTTAACCCATATAATATAGTTCTTGTGTTTACTATAGTCGATTCGACTTATTGGGTTCATTAACACTTCTTGGGCCTTACTTTCTCTTAAGTCCATTTCGATTGTACTAATCATTTCTCGAGAATCTATTAGACACATCAAGTCTAATAATTCATATTAGGTCGGCATTAATCTCACAATGCCTTAAGTTCATCACTTTCCTTCACTAAGGCATTTCAACATATACCTCTAATGCCTAATTTGAATCCTCATCTATTCCAACATATTGGTTTCACAAAACCATCTCAATATCATGCATATAGCATTACTAGCACTTTAGTATCATCCATTCATCATTAAATCAACCTTAGTTCATTTTCTCACACTAAACCCATTTTTTTGTATCATACTCTAGGTAGTTTTAGCCAACAATATATACACCAAATAACCCATAACAATGTCTAGATAAACATACTTGAAGTTGGTGTATTGAAAACTTACCTATCTTGTCTTTTCTCTTATCTGAAATTGAAAGACCTTTTTGCTCCTTCAATCCAACAACTTGAATGTTGATTCCAAACTATGTTGTTCTCCTCCTCATGATGAGCAACTTTGCTCAAAGCAACTTTTCCCAAAACTTTTTGGAAGGGGATGGTATTCTAGAGTGAGAAAGCTAGGTTACTTTGTGAAAATGGAGAGGTGTTTGATGATTCAAGGAAGAAGACTCGACTGTTGGGCCCTTTTTATAGAATTGGCCTTATGAGATCGATCTCCTAGGGTGAGAGATCGATCTTCCCTTACTTTGAACTCTCTCGACATTCAGTTTATAGGTAGTGGGATCGATTTGCTCATGGGATGGGATCGACCCTCGCCTGGCAGAATCAAGTGGAGATCGATCTGTTTTGAGGAGGGGATCAATATGCTATTTTGGAAGGGATCGATCCTTTCTAGCCAGAAACCATTAGAGATCGATCTGCACTAGGGAAGGGATCAATTTGTTCTTGGCAAAATCACATGGGGATCAATCTACTTGAATAAGAGATCGATCTGGCCTTCCTCTGCAGGTTCCTAACTGTAATTTTTCCCAAAATTTCAAAGAACAACTTGCATTCAATTGCTTCACTATCCATTTTGCATTCTATTCACACTTAGAGTATGAAAAGATCCATTTCTTATGATCCGCGTATTATGTAACTTGTGTATACATGATGGAATCATAAAAGGTATATGGAATTCACTGACTTTATATTCTCAAGTCGTGTTTGGGTCCTTATATTAGATTGAAGGATTTAAATCCCATTCATTTAATCTGTGGCCACTTCAGCCCTTACTTAGCCCTTACATGTATTCATGTATTTTCTTTGCAATTTCATTCACATTTATATGATTAAAATCATCCGTCGTGTAATTCCATTAACATATAGTAAAGTCATACATATATGGGGTCTCACAAATCTCCCCCTCTAAAGAAATTTGGTCTCCAAATTAGAACCAAATCAGTTTGAGAACAACTTCGGATACTTCTCCCCTATCATACTCTCCAACTCCCAAGTAGCTTCCTCTGGAGTGTGATATTGCCAAAGAACTTTCACTAAGGGAATCATGTTCGACCTCAACACCTTCTCTTTCCTATCCAATATCCGAACCGACTTCTCAACATACGACATGCTCTCATTGAGCTTCAATGGCTCATATCTAATCACATGCGCTGGATCCGAATGGTACTTCCGAAGCATCGAGATGTGGAAGGCGTTATTAACATTTGCTAACTTTGGTAACAAAACCAACCTATAAGCCTTATCTCCCACTCACTCCAGAATCTCAAATGGCCCGATATATTGAGGGCTCAACTTACCCTTCTTACCAAACCTCATGATCCTTTTCGAGGGAGAAACTCTCAAGAATACCAACTCATCCACAGTAAACTCCAGTGGTCTCCATCTCCTGTCAGCATAACTCTTTTGTCTACTTTGACCTGTCTGTAACCTTTCACAAATCATCTAGACGTCCTCAGAGGCTTGTCTCACTAAGTCGGGAGTAAAGATCTATTTTTCACCAATCTCCTCTCATCCAATAGAGGAACGACATCTATGGCCATACAATGCCTCTTATGGTGCCATTTCGATACTCGCATGATAACTGTTATTATAGGCAAACTCAGCTAGTGGTAGGTGATCATCCCAGGAGCCTCACAATCCAACACACACGCTCTCAACATATCCTCCAGGGTCTATATAGTCCTCTCTAACTGACCATCTGTCTGAAGATGGAAAGCGGTGCTAAAACTTAACTGGGTCCCCATCACTTCCTGAAAATGTTCCCAAAAGTGGGAAGTGAAGCGGGTATTCCGATCAAAAATAATGCTCACTAGAACACCATGTAACCAAACTATCTCTCGAACCTATAAGTTTGCCAACTGACTCAGAGTATCGGTAACTCTCATAGCTGTGAAATGGGCTGACTTTGTTAATCGATCAACAATTACCCAGATGACATCATCACTTCTGCGGGTCCTCAGTAAACCCATCACAAAATCTATGGTGACGTGCTCCCACTTTCATGTCAATATCAGTAGAGGGTGCAATAACCCTACAGGCTTCTGATGCTTTACCTTCACCTGCTGACAGACGAGACATCTAACAACATACTCAGCAATGTCTCTCTTCATTCTAGACCACTAATAAACCTTCTAAAGGTTATAATACATCTTGGTACTCCCCGGATGTATCGTATACTTCGATGAGTGAGCCTCTGATAAAATGAATCTCTTGATCTCTAGATCATCGGGAACACATATTCAACCTCTGAACCTCAGCAATCCATCTGAACTAAAATCAAAATCAGTCTTTGTACTCCTCTGTATCTACTCGATAACATCGCTGCACTGCTGATCAATCCGCTGAGCCTATCGGATACGATCCACCACATTCGGTTCCAACTGCAAGCTAGCTACCATACAACCACTATCAGTATCAGGTGGGGGTTATATCTAAATTGAGGCTCGTGAACTTTTCCAACAGCTCGTGTTTTCAAATCATTATGTACAATAACAACCCGAGATGCTTCCTACTCAGTGCATCAGCTACTACATTCTCCTTACCCAGGTGGTATAAGATTTCACAATCATAATCATTCAGGAGTTCGAGCCATCTTCTCTGTCTTATATTCAACTCCTTCTGTGAGAACAGATACTTAAGGCTTTTGTGATCCATAAATACCTGAAACTTCTCACTATAGAGATAATGGCGCCATAACTTCAACGCAAACACTACGACCGCCAACTCTAAATTGTGAGTCGGATAGTTCCTTTCATGATCCTTCAATTGTCTAGATCCATAGGTAACTACCCTCCCATCTAGCATAAGTACACAGCCCAATCCCTGGTGTGATGCATCTGTATATACAGAGAAACCTCCTGAGCTGGTAGGAATGGTGAGAATCGAAGCAGTGGTCAACCAATGCTTAAGCTCCTGAAAACTCTTCTCACATGCCTCGTCACACACAAACTCAACATCCTTCGGCGTAAGACGTGTTAAAGGAGCAGCTAGTCTGGAGAAACCCTCTACAAATTTTCGATAATAACCTGTCAAACCCAGAAAACTTTTGATCTCAATAACTATCCTGGGCTGTTCCCACTGAACAATTGCCTCAATCTTGGATGGATCTATTGATACCCCATCCCTCGATACAACATGACCCAGAAATGAAATATGCTCCAACAAAAAGTCACACTTACTGAGCTTGGCATACAACTCTTTCTCTCGAAGGGTTTGTAGAACTATCCTTAAGTGCTGCTCATGATCTTCCCTGGACTTAGAATAAACCAATATATCATCAATAAATACTATCACAAACTGGTCCAGGTATGGCTTAAACACATCATTCATTAAAGCCATAAATGCTACGGGGGCATTCATCAATCCGAATGGCATAACCAAGAACTCGTAGTGGCCATAATGGGTACGAAATGCTGTTATGGGTACATCTCCACTCCGTATCCTCAACTAATGGTACCCAGATTGCAGATTTATCTTAAAAAAGATCTGTGCTCCCTAAAGCTGATCCAACAGATCATCAATGTGTGGAAGAGGATACTTGTTCTTAATGGTAACCTTATTCGACAATCGGTAATCTATGCACAGTCAGAGGCTCCCATCTTTTTTCCTCACAAATAGTTCAGGTGCTCTTCAAGGCAATACACTCGATCTGATGAACCCCTTTTCCAACAACTCCTATAACTGTTTATTCAGTTCCTCTAACTCAATTTAAGCCATTCTGTACGGTGGCTTAGATATCGACTCTATACCAAGTACCAACTCTGTACAAAACTCTATCTCTCTATCTGGTGGTAACCCTGGTAATTCTTTCGGAAAGACATCTAGAAATTCCCTAACCAGATGTCTTTCAATTTTGGACGTGCCTTATCTGTGTCAATCACGTATTCAATGAACCCTTCGAATTATCATTTTGCATTGTCTGTAAGATAGGTTATCATAGTAACATTCATGATTAACAAGTAAATTCATCTCTTAAGAATGATGCATTAAAATTATATTATTCTCATTTGCAATAATCACGTCCCTTCATTTCTTTTCAGTAACACTTATAGTACACTTTTCAGTAAAACTTACAGTAAAGCTATCTATCCCAGAAAACATTATTGTCTTAGCATAACAAACTAAAACAGCATGATTCATAGCCAACCAATTCATTCCTAAAATTACATCGAAATCACTCATATTCAGTAAGATAAGATCGGCTGACATATCATTTCCCCTATTTTCAGCCTATAATCCCTATAAACATACTCAGTCAACTGACTATCATTCATAGGTATAGAAATCAAAAACATTTTATCTAATGATGTAGGCGTTACATGCTTCGACAACTTACTTGCAAATGAAGGCGATATAAAGGAATATGTGGCACCAGGATCAAATAACACAAATGCTTCTAAATAAAAAATTAGGATGGTACCTTTAATCACATCCACTAAAGCGTTCGCAGTGTCTTAGTCCAATGCATGCACTCGCCCCCTGCTAACCACCTGTTTCCCTTTCTCCTCAGCTGTAGCTTTTCTCCTCAGAGCAAAAGTCTCAACATGAGCTCTCTCTGACTCCTTGCCCTTCTGTGGGGTAGTCTCAATCATCTCTGGACAATACCTCATGATATACCTTGGCTTCTCACATCTATAACACACTCCAAGGGTCATCGGATAAGGCCTGGTACCATAAAATCTATCACATCCTACATTACTTAGTAGTAGGCCATGGTCCCCCAATGACTATACCCCTCGGTGGAGCTAAAGCAGGGTTCACAGGAGGTCTAGCAGCTCTCTCCTGTATCTCCTTAATCTTCAGCCTCTTCACAAAGAGTCGTCCTCCTCTCTTGACCACTCTATCCCCTTCGAATCTCTTTCGATCTCTATCTCTAGCTTTGCTAACCTTCCCCAACTTTGCGGCACTCCGCTCAAAATTTTGCTCACACAACTGTGCCCTGTGCACTGCCTCCTCATAAGTGGGGACGTCAAACGGAGCTAATCTAGATTTGATGACTTGTCTCAATCCATCCATGAACTTCTAGACCTTTCGAGTCTCACTGCTCAACGTATCCGGGTCATACCTCCCCAAGGATATGAACCTTGATTCATATTCATCAACGGAGTGGTTCCCCTGAACCAAATTTATAAACTCCATTCGCAGATTTCGCTGTGCAGTGGTCGGAATATACTGCCTCCTAAAGGCCTCCAAAAATATTTTTTCTGTAATCTATGGTTGTCGGGCTCTCAGGATAGTTACTATGGATCTCCACCAGTGCTCTTCCACGCTCTTCAGTATAAATACGACAACGGCAACCCTCTCAATCAATGTACACCTGAAGAACCCATACAACTTCTCCATTCCATATACCCAATCCTCGACAACAACTGGGTCCTTCACCCCTCTAAAGACTGGAGGTCTGAACTTCTGGAACTGTCGTAACCTACCCAACTCAAAGTCACAACCCAGATCACTACTGCTCGGTTGTGGAGCGATAGGAGAAGCTCTATCCTGAACTGGTGATGGTGTAACGATCTTTGTAATCTGAGGTCTCTCTGCAGCTGTCTGTCCAGTAGTAGTAGGTTACCCGACTGGACCTCGTCTATCACTAGCCCCCAATATCTGCGTGATTATCTCAATAAGGCTCTTAATACTCCGCTCTATACTAGCGAAGCGTGCCTCAGTATCCCTTGGTCTCTCAACAGGGCCTTGTGGAGCCTGATCAGTCTGTGGCTCTGCACAGCTCTCAGGCCTACCCTTACGGCCTCTAGCACGTGAACTCGCCCCTCTACCATGAAGTGTAATAAGCATAATGCCTCATTTCCTGTATCCATAACCATTCATTAGTCTAATCTCATCTCGGTATACATAGTTATATCTAAACAAAGCACAGTAATATGGGGAGGTAACTTTCTTACTTATACCAAATCATATCAGGCCAACTCAACTCTGATACTAATCTCTGTCACGACCCATTTTTACCTAAAATCACTACAAATTTTTCACTTTTTCCTTTCCTTTCTTGGTCGTGAACATTCTCACCACCAAACAGTTGGGCTATGAGTCAGCATTAGTCACTCCTTACCATATACTATGTCATTTATCTTATAATTTATTCCAAAACAAAAAACGTATACTTTAAAAATTGAAATCCAATACATGTACGTGTCTATTAGTATTTACATCCCCCATATTACATTCCAAAATGATTACTATGCTATTACATGTTTAGATACAAAAAGATACTAGTGTGTATACCTCCTGGTGATGAGAGTAGTGGATATCAGGATGCAGCTCCTCAGCCACTCACTAGACTACTGTGCGCGCTTTGTAGAGGGGGAAAATGAAAGGAATGAGCAACCACAGGCTCAGTAAGGCAATAATGTAAGCAGGTAGATAACTACACAATCTAAATGCTTTTAATGTTATGATATAAAATCTTTTATATCCAGAACATGAGGTACAATTAAAACTATGCCACATGTATATACATATATCACGTGCTGAAAACATGAAAATAGGCATAATAACACATGGAAAATCATCATGTAAAATATCTCATGGTCATCATAATAAAACTCATCAATTTCATCTCAAATCATAGATTTCATCATAAATCATTCCCTCTAGGTTTAACACCTTGTCTAAAACATTAATAAAAACTCATAACTAACAGTACATCATTCCTTTAAGAATGTCCAACAAGGTTCGACCCCTCCCTCAGGTCTACCTTGGATAACACAAATCATGTTTAGTGTATATAAAACCATGTGATATCATGTGAGACAGGTGGTCACAGTATATAATCAAGGACTCTATTGGCCAACTATGTCACTATCATCTCAGACCAGACGGATTCTGATGTATGGGGTAACAAGCTGTAACGGGAGGTGGGTTAATCCTACCTGCCAGACTTTAAATCAACATTATCACCACATGGTAAAACGTACTTCATGTGATATACATGGTACAACGTACTCCATGGACCCATATCATGATCGGGGGTGCCTACTGTAGGTCTTATCTACCCATACCATGTATAACCGACTCAGTCTCAAGTGCACGTGCGAGCATCTCATCCGTGTGACTAATAGTCTACATGAGACATATAGAACGACTCGTACGAGCATCTCATCTGTGTGATACACAGTCTACATGAGGCATCCGACACGACTCATTACATATCACATTGTGAAAAGCCCAGTGCGAGCAAAGATCTAGCACGATTTCATGCACAATCGATAAAAATCCTCGTACGAGTAACGCTCCAATACGACTTTATGTAAAGTAAACAGTGGTGAAATCATGTATGAGCATAGCTCCAGTACGGTTATATGCATAAGAAAGAAATGAAACCAACGTACGAGAAAAAGCTCCAGTATGGTTTGCATGCATCTCAACTCAAAATATGGTATGAGCTAAGCTCCAACACATTTCATGCATGTTAAAATATCAAATTCCAGTGAGAGCAAAGCTCCAACACGATTAAACTCATATAAATTTGATAGGCAACACATTTTCAACAAAATACACTCAAAATCCAAGTTAGCACCTGACTCGTGCTATTTCATGAAATTATGAAATCAATAGCTAGCCTATCTGTAGAATTGCTTAAAAAAAGTAATATATTTCATTAAAAATATCTAAACAGACATTTAGGCAAATTTATTAGCCTTACTACCCTTTTTGTAAAATTTACTTTGAATGTAAAATCAGCTTTTTCATCTATATCGAAATCTTTCGTACAAATCATTATTTCGTTTCTAGGTAACCAAGCAATTATAAAGCCTTGTAAATACCCTCAAAATACGTGCAGCTACCTTTAGATGCTAACAAAATTCCCTTACCTGGAATAGCGTCTAGTGATTCCACTTCTTTAGAGATGCTCGATCGCGCAGTTCGATTCACATCCAATGTAATCTTTGGAGCTGCACAAAATTACTTATCACATCAATTTAACTCAATATAATACAATTCTTACATTTATTATAGTCGATTCGACTTATTGTGTTCATTAACACTTATTGGGCCTTACTTTCTCTTAAGTCCATTTCGATTGTTCTAATAATTTCTCGACAATCTATTAGACTCTCAAGTCTAATATTTTATATTAGGCTGGTATTAAGCTCACAATGCCTTAAGTTCATCACTTTCCTTCACTAAGGCATTTCATCATATACCTCTTATGCCTAATTTGAATCCTCATCTATTCCAACATATTGGTTTCACAAAACCATCTCAATATCATGCATATAACATTACTAAAACCTTAGTATAATCCTTTCATCATTAAATCAACCTTGGTTCATTTTCTCATAATATACCCATTTTTTTGTCATGGTCGATTCATCATACTCTAGGTAGTTTCAGCCAATAATGTATACACCAAATAAACCATAACAATGTCTAGATAAACATACTTGAAGTTGGTATATTGAAAACTTACCTAGCTTGTCTTTTATCTTGTCCGAAATTGGAAGACCCTTTTTGCTCCTTCAATCAAACAACTTGAATGTTGATTCCAAACTATGCTGTTCTCCTCCTCACAATGAACAACTTTACTCAAAGTAACTTTTCCAAATATTTTTGGAAGGGGATGGTATTCTAGAGTGAGAAAACTAGGTTACTTTATAAAAATAGAGAGGTGTTTAATGTTTCAAGGAAGGAGACTCGACTGTCGGGCCCTTTTTATAGAATTGGTCTTATGAGATCGATCTCCTAGGGTGGGAGATCGATCTTCTCTTGCTTTGAACTCTCGTGGCATTCAGTTTATAGGCAGTGGGATCGATCTGCTCATGGCATGGGATCGATCCTTGCCTAGCAAAATCAAGTAGAGATAGATCTGTTTTGAGGAGGGGATCGATTTGCTCTTTAGGAAAGGATCGATCCTTTTTATCCAGAAACCATTGGAGATCGATCTGCACTAGGGAAGGGATCAATCTGTTCTTGGTAAAATCACATGGGGATCAATCTGCTTGAACAAAAGATCGATCTGGCCTTCCCCTACAGGTTCTCAACTGTAATTTTCTTAAAATTTTAAGAAACAACTTGCATTCAATTGCTTCACTATCCATTTTGCATTCTATTCACACTTAGAGTATGAATAGATCTATTTTTTATGATCCACGTATTATGTAACTTGTGTATACATGATGGAATCATAAAAGGTATATTGAATTTATTGACTTTATATTATCAATTTGCGTCCGAGTCCTTATATTAGTCTAAAGGATTTAAATCTTATTCATTTAATCTGTGGCCATTTATGCCCTTACTTGGCCCTAAATGTATTCATGCTTTCTCTTTACAATTTCATTGACATTTATATGATTAAAATCATTCGTCTTGTAATTCCATTAACATATAGTAAAGTCATACATACATGGGGTCTCACAGATGTGCCTGTCAACTATTCCATCTTTAAATAATCATGATGGTCATCAGGAAACCTCAAAGATAAAAGTTATCACTTGATCTTAGACTCTCATAGTCAATTCCCCATTCTTGCACATCAATCAAAGTGCTACCAGTAGTTGAGAAGGGTCTACCTAGAATGATGGGGACTTCTCTGTCTTCCTCTATATCCAACATAATAAAGTTTATAGGGAAGATAAATGTGTCTACCTTAACCAAGGCATCCTCAATGATCCCTTTTAGATACTTAATGGATCTATCAGTTAACTGAAGGGTCACTGTGGTAGGCTTTGCAGCTCATACTCCTAGCTTTTAGTATATGGACCAAGGCATCATGTTAATACTAGCTCCTAGATCACACATGGCTCTACCAAGGAATTGGTCTCCTATGGTGCAAGGTATGGTAAAACTACTTAGATCCTTGAGCTTAGGGGGTAATCTCCTTTGAATGATGCACTACACTCCTCAATAAGTGCTGCAGTCTCATAATCCTCTAGTCTCCTCTATGAGACCCCATATATGTATGACCTTATTATATGTTAATGTAATTACAAAGCAAATGGTTTTGATCATATAAATGAGAATGAAATTACAAAGAGAATGCATGGATACTTATGAATACATGTAAAGGCTAAGTAAGGGCTGAAGTGGCCACAAAGTTAATAAATGGAAATTAAATCCTTCAGACTAAAATAAGGACTCAAACACGAATGGATAATACAAGGCCAATGAGTTCTATATACCTTTTATGATTTCATGTGGTACACACAAGTTACATAATATGTGAATCATAAGAAATGAATATTTTTAAGTTCTAAATGTGAATGAAATGCAAAATGGGTATTTAAGTAAGGGAATGCAAAGCCACCATTGAAGAACTGGGAAAGTTGCAGCTGGAATATTGTAGAGCAAGGGGAGATTGATCTTAGTGCAAGGGGAGATCGATCTCATTGGGCTCGAAATGCAAAACCAAAGCATTCTGTAAAAGAGAGATCGATCCCTTATTTAAGCAAATCGATCTCGGTATGCTTCTGGCTAGCAAAGATTAATCTCTTCCTAAAGCCAGATCGATCTCTAAAGTCTTCTGCCAGGCGAGGATCGATCTCATCCAAGAGGTAGATCGATCCCCTAGCCCGCATGTCAAATTTTGAAGGAGTTCAAAGCAAGGGAAGATCGATCTCTCACCTTTAGAGATTGATCTCATAATGCTATTTCTATAAAAAAAGGTCAACAATCGAGCCTTCTTCCTTAGAAATCCTAAAACTTCTCCATTTTTAGCAAAACAACCTAATTTTCTCACTTTAGAATATCATCACCTCCCTACCCGATTAGAAGAAAAGTTATTTGAGCAAAGTTATTCATTATGATGAGGAGAACAACATAGTTTGGAATCAACATTCAAGTTGTTGGATTGAAGGAGCGAAGTCTTCCCTTAAGATTTGGCCAAGTGATGAAGTATAAGCTAAGTAAGTTCTCAATACACTAACTTCAAGTATGTTTATCTATGCATTGTTATGGGTTATTTGGTGTATGTATTGTTGGATGAAACTACCTAGAGTATAATGAATCCTCTATGACCTAAAAATGGGTCAGTGTGAGAAAGTGAGCTATAGTGGATTTATTGATGAAATGATTGTACTATGGTGATAGTGATGTTAAATGCATGATTTTGAGATGATTTTGGGGAATCAATTAATAGGATTTGATGGAATTATGAAATGTGCAAAAGAGGTGTATGATGAAATACTTAGTGAAGGAAAATGATGAACTTAAGGCATTGCGAGCTTAATGTCAGCCTAATATCAATCATTAGACTTGAGTCCAATAGATTCTTGAGAAAAGATTAGTATAATCGAAATTGACTTAAGAGAAAGTAAGGCCCAACAAGTGTTAATCAACCCAATAAGTCGAATCAACTATAGTAAATGCAAGACTTGTATTATATTGGGTTAAATTGATGTGATAAGTAATTTCGTGCAGTTCCAGAGATTTCATTAGAAACAAATCAAACTGCGTGATCGAGCAGCTCCGATGAAGTGGAATCACTCAACGCGATTCTAGGTAAGAGAATTTTATGAGTATCTAGAGGTAGCTGAACGTATTTTGAGGGTATTTACAGGCCTTTATAATTGCTTGGTTACCTAGAAAAGAAATAATGATTTGTGCGAAAGATTTCGGATATAGATGAAAAAGGTGATTTTACCCCTATGAGCAAATTTTATAAAAGGGTAGTAAGACTAATAAATTGCATAAATATCTGTTTTGATATTTTATAAAATATTTTGCTTCGATTTAAGCAAAATTGATGGATAAGCTGGCTATTTGATTTCATAATCCCATGAAATAGCACGAGTCAGGTGCTAACTTTGTTTCGAGCAAGTTTTGTTGAAATAGAGCCAATTACCAGATTTATATAGATTTAATCGTACTGGAGCTTAGCTTACAATGAGTTTTGATATTTTAACATGCATGAAATGTGCTGGAGACTAGCTCGTACCATATTTTGAGTTGAGATGCATGCAAGCCGTACTGGAGCTTTTGCTCGTACGTGGGTTTTCATTGATTTCTTATGCATATAACCGTACTGGAGCTATGCTCGTACATGATTTCACCTTTGTTTACTTTGCATAAAGCTGTACTGGAGCATTGCTCGAGGATTTTTATCGATTGTGCATGAAATCGTGCTAGAGCTTTGCTCGCACTGGGCTTTTCACAATGTGATATGTAATGAGTCGTGCTGGATGCCTCGTGTAGACTATGTGTCACACGAATGAGATGCTCGCCCGAGCCGTGCTGGATGCCTTGTGTAGACTATTAGTTACACGGATGAGATGCTCGCACGTGAACTTGAGATTGAGTCAGTTATACATGGTATAGGGTAGATAAGACCTACGATAGACACCCCCGATCATAATATGGGTCCATGGAGTATGTTGTACTGTGTATATCATATGGTGTACGTTGTATCGTGTGGTAATGTTGTTGATTTGAAAGTCTAGTGGGTAGGATTAGCCCGCCTCCCGTTACGTCGTGATGCCCCATACACCGAGATCCGTATGGTCTGGGATGATAATGACATAGTTGACCAACAGAGTCCTCGATTATATATATAATGACCACCTGTCTCACATGATATCACATGGTTTTATATTCACTATACGCGATTTTGTTATCCAGGGTAGACCCGAGGGAGGGGTTTAAACCTGTGGGATGTTTTAAAGGATGATATGTTGTTTGTGATGAGTTTTACTAAGTTTTGATAAGGTGTTAAACCCTGAGAGATGGTTTTATGATAATTTTTGTTATGATAAGCATGAGATGTTTTACATGATGATTTTTCATGTTTTTTTTATGCCTAATTTCATGTTTTCAGTACATGATATATGTAAATACATATGTGGCATAGTTTAATTTGTATATCATGCTCTGGATATAAATGATATTATATCATTACATTATAAGCATGTCGATAGTGTAGTTATCGACCTGCTTGCATTATTGCCTTATTAAGCGTGTAGTTGCTCATCCCCTGCATTTTCCCCCCACTACAGAGTGCACACAGTAGTCTAGTGAGGGACTGAGGAGTTGCATCCTGGTATCCGCTGCTTCCCATTGTCGAGAAGTATACACATTAGTGTTCATTTTGTATCTAAACATGTAATAGCACAATAACCATTTTGGAATGTAATATAAGGGATGGACATATTTGTAAACACGTACAAGTATTGAATTTCAATTTATAAAGTATACATATTTGTCTTTAAATTAAAGAGATAGATGGCATAGTAAATGGTAAAGAGTGACTAATGCTGACTCATAGCCTAACTGTTTGGTGGTGAGAATGTTCACGACCAGATAAGGAAAGGAAAAAGTAAAAAAATTGTAGTGATTTTAGGTAAAAATGGGTCATGACAGAGATTGGTATCAGAGCTGAGTTGACCTGATATGAGTCAGTATTAGTAAGTAAGAAAGATACATCCCCATGTTACTGTGCTTTGTTTAGGTATAACTGTGTATACCGAGATGGGATTAGTCTAATAAATGGTTATGGATACAGGAAATTAGGCATTACGTCTATTACACGCCGTGGTAGAGGGGCGAGTTCACGTGTTAGAGGCCGTAGGGGTAGGCCTGAAAATCGTGCAGAGCTATAGACTGATCAGGCTCCACAAGACCTTGTTGAGAGACTAGGGGATACTGAGGCACGCTTCGCTAGGATAGGGCAGACTATTGAGAGCCTGGTTGAGATAGTTACGCAGGCGTTGGGGGCTGATGATAGACGAGGTCCAGCTAGGCAGCCTACTGTTATTGGATAGACAGCTACAGAGATACCTCAGACTACAGAGACTGTTACACCACCTCCAGTTCAGGATACAGCTTCTCATATCGCTCCACAGCTGAGCAGTAGTGATCTAGGTTGTGACTGTGAGTTTATTAGGTTGCGATTGTTCCAAGAGTTTAGACCTCCAGTCTTTAGAGGGGTGAAGGACCCGGTTGTTGCCAAGGATTGGGTATATGAAATTGAGAAGTTGTATGGGTTCTTCAGGTGTACATCGATTGAAAGGGTTTCCTTTGCCGTATTTATGCTGAAGGGCGAGGCAGAGCACTGGTGGAGATCCACAGTATCTATCTTGAGAGCCCGACACTCAGAGATTACATGAGAGATATTTTTGGAGGCCTTTAGGAGGTAGTATATTCCGACCACTGCACAACGGAAACTGCGAATGAAGTTTATGAATTTGGTTCAGGGGAACCGTTTCATTGATGAGTATGAGTCGAGGTTCATATCATTGAGGAGGTATGACCTGGATACATTGAGCAGTGAGACCCGAAAGGTCTAGAAGTTCATCGATGGATTGAGACCAACCATCAGATCTAGATTAGCTCCGTTTGATATCTCCACTTATGAGGAGGCAATGCACATGGCACAGTTGTGTGAGCAGGACTTTGAATGAAATGACTTTGATCTTGAGAAAGTTAGTAGCAGGAGAGATAGAGATCGAAAGAGATCCAGGGGGGAAGTGGTTAGGAGAAGAGGACGGCTCTTTGAGAAGAGGCCAAAGATTGAGGAGATAGTGGAATGAGCTGTTAGACCTTCTGTGTACCTTACTTTAGCTCCACCAAGGGGTATAGTCGTTGGGGGACCCCGACCTACTACTGAGCAATATAGGAGACGTGGCAGATTTCAAGGTACCAGGCCTTATCCGATTACCCCTAGATTGTGCTACAGATATGGGAAGCCATGGCATATTATGAGGTATTACCCAGAGATGATTGAGACTGCCCCACAGAAGGCAAAAAGCCAGAGAGAGCTCCTATTGAGACTTCTGTTCCAAGGAGAAAAGCTACAGCTGAGGAAAAAGGGAAACAAGTGGTTGGCAGAAGGCGAGTGTATGCGTTGGACCGAGACACTGCGGACGCTTCAGCGAATGTGATTAAAGGTACCATCCTAATTTTTTATTTAGAAGCATTTGTGTTTTTGATCTTGGTGCCACGCACTCTTTTATATCGCCTTCATTTGCATGCAAGTTACCGAAGCATGTCAAGCCTACATTGTTAGATAGAATGTTGTTGATTTCTACACCTATGAAGGATAGTCAGTTGACTGAGTATGTTTATAAGGATTGTAGGCTGAAAATAAAAGGGGAAAGATATGACAACCAATCTTATTTTATTGAATATGAGTGATTTTGATGTAATTTTAGGTATGGATTGGTTGTCTGCGAATCATGTTGTTTTAGATTGTTATGCTAAAACAATAATGTTTTCAGGGATAGATAACTTTACTGTAAGTTTTCCTGAAAAGTGTACTGTAAGTATTGCTGAAAAGAAATGAAAGAACATGATCATTGCAATGAGAAGAATATAATTTTAATGCATCATACCTAAGAGATGAATTTACTTGTTAATAATGCATGTTAATATGATGACCTATGTTACTAACAGTAGAAAAGGATAATTTGAAGGGTTCATTGCATACATAGTTGACACAGATAAGGTACGTCTGGAATTAAGAGACATTCCAGTGGTTGTAGAATTTCCTGATGTCTTCTCGGATGATCTAGCATCTACCAAGATTACCACCAGATCAAGAAATGGAGTTTTGTATAGAGCTGGTACCTGGTACAGAGTTGATATCTAAACCATCGTACAGAATGGCTCCGATTGAGTTGGAGGAACTAAAGAAACAGTTGCAGGAATTGCTAGAGAAAGGATTTATTAGACCGAGCGTCTCACCCTAGGGAGCTCTAGTTCTGTTTGTGAGGAAGAAGGATGGGAGACTCCAACTCTGCATAGATTACTAGTTGTTGAATAAGGTTACCATTAAGAACAAGTATCCCCTTCCACGCATTGATGATCTGTTGGATCAGCTTCAGGGAGCACAAGTCTTTTTCTAAGATAGATCTGTTGTCTGGGTACCATTAGTTGAGGATACGGAGTGGAGATGTACGCAAGACATCATTTTGTACTCGTTATGGCCACTACGAGTTTTTGGTTATGCCATTCCGATTGATGAATGCCCCCGCAACATTTATGTCTTTAATGAATGGTGTGTTTAAGCCATACTTGGACCAGTTTGTGATAGTGTTTATTGATGATATATTGGTTTATTCCAAGTACAGGGAAGATCACAAGTAGCATTTAAGGATAGTTCTGCAGACCCTCCAAGAGAAAGAATTGTATGCCAAGCTCGATAAGTGTGACTTTTGGTTGGAGCAGATCTCATTTTTGGGCATGTTGTATCGAGGGATGGGGTATCAGTAGATCCATCCAAGATTGAAGCAGTTGTTCAGTGGGAACAGCTCAGGACAGTCACTGAAATCAGAAGTTTTCTAGGATTGGCAGGCTATTATCAGAGATTTGTAGAGGGTTTGTCTAGACTAGCTGCTCTGTTGACACGTCTCACGCTGAAGGATGTTGAGTTTGTGTGGGACGAGGCATGTGAGAGGAGTTTTTATGAGCTTAAGCGTCGGTTAACCACTGCTTCAATTCTCACCATTCCTACTAGCTTAGGAGGTTTCTCAGTGTATACAGATGCATTACACCAGGGAATGGGTTGTGTACTTGTGCAGGATGGGAGGGTAGTTGCCTATGGATCCAGACAGTTGAAGGATCATGAGAGGAACTATCTGACACACAATTTAGAATTAGCGGCCGTAGTGTTTACGTTAAAGATATGGCGCTACTACCTCTATGGGGAGAAGTTTCAGGTATTTATGGACCACAAGAGCCTTAAGTATCTGTTCTAATAGAAGGAGTTGAGCATGAGACAGAGAAGATAGCTCAAGCTTTTAAAGGATTATGATTGTGAAATCCTGTACCACCCGAGTAAGGTGAATGTAGTAGCTCCTGCACTGAGCAGGAAGAACCTTGGGTTGGTGTCTTATATGATGGTTCAGGAACACGAGTTGTTGGAGCAGTTTGTGAATCTCAGTTTGGATGTAGCCCCACCTGATACAGAAAGAGTTGATGTTGTGGCTAGTTTGAGATTGGAGCCAGAGTTGATCAATCGTATTCGACAGGCTCAGCAGAGTGATCGACGGTGTATCGATTGGTTGAATCAGGTACAGATAGGTGTAGGTACTGATTTTGAGCTGAGTACAAATGGACTGCTGTGGTTTAGGGGCAGAGTATGTGTTCTCGAGGATCCTAAGATCAGGAGATTGATTTTATCAGAGGCTCACTTAGCGAGGTATACTATACATCCGGGGAGTACCAAGATGTATCAGAACCTTCAGAAGGTTTATTAGTGGTCTGGAATGAAGAGAGACATTGCTTAGTATGTCGTTAGATGTCTCGTCTGTTAGCAGGTGAAGGTAAAGCATCAGAAGCCTGTAGGGTTATTGCAGCCTCTACCGATACCGACATGGAAGTGGGAGCACATGACCATGGATTTTGTGATGGGTTTACCGAGGACCCGCAGAGATCATGATGCCATTTGGGTAATTATGGATCGGTTGACGAAGTCAACCCATTTCTTAACTATGAGAGCTACCGATACTCTGAGTCAGATGACGAACTTGTATGTTCGAGAGATAGTTTGGCTACATGGTGTTCTAGTGAGCATTATTTTTTATCGGGATGCCCGCTTCACTTTCCACTTCTGGGAACGTTTTCAGGAAGCGATGGGGACCCAGCTGAGTTTTAGCACCGCTTTCCATCCTCAGACAGATGGTCAGTTAGAGAGGACTATACAGACTCTGGAGGATATGTTGAGAGCGTGTGTGCTGGATTTTAGAGGCTCTTGAGATGATGTCCGGACCCGTTCTCAATCCATGACTTTAACCAAAAACCACTGCAAATTTTTTCGCATTTTGACTTACCTTTCCTCTCTTCAATGGTTGGGCTGTGATTCGATGTCAAAGTCCTCACTTACCACATCATCCAATATCATACATACATGTCAACATACTATTACTGACTGTACTTGCTTTATCATACATGTAAGATTATATAAAATCTAAAACAAATACATTCCCCATAATATATATCGTATACATCACTGTGCTATTTCTATGTTTAGATACACAACTGTACAAAATCTGTATACTTGGCGGTCGATAGGAATTAGCTGTGGACTCAGGAATACTATCCCTTGATAGCTCTCGCTCTACTGGCGCTCTGTAGAGAGATGTAAAGAAAGGGGGGTGAGCATACAACGCGCTCAGTAAGGAAATTAGGCAAGCAAGTAGATATCTACGCTATCTACTCAAAATAATGCTATGCCTTGAAAACATTATTTCCTTAACTCACTCTAAAAGCATGTCTTTGAAATATAATATATATACTTGTACAGATTAAATCCCATGTACAGAAATCATGCTTTCTTTCTCAAATGTAGGCATGTAGTGCAAAACAATGCATCTTTATATAAATCATGCCTTTATGTAAATCATGCCATATATATTTAAATCACAATAAATATGGCATTAAAATAATTTACATCACAAAATCGGAGTCCGACCCATCCCTCAGGTCTGTCCGCAATTTAAATCAGTCAATCAATGTGATATATCATGTGAGACTCTGTGGTTAAATGCAAATAGTATCCTGGACTATGATCATATCCAAAATGTGATCCCAAGCAACACAGTACTCGGTGTGCAGGGCATCACTGCTGCAACGGGAGGATGGTCAGTCCACTATAGCCGTCAGCTATACGTAACACACGGTACAGCGTACTCCTCGCGCCCCCAGGCACGGTACAAAGTTCACCTGTGGACCCTACATCACAGCCAGGGTGCCTGCCATAGGTCTTAGCCCTCGTAACCATGGAATATCATACCACGTCTATATTAACCTCATGTGGATATCCTCTCACAAGATGTGACACACAGTCACACAAGGACTCGGGCATGGATTTTAACATGTACTATTTATCACATACAGTGTGCGTCTTGAGTGCGACCCACAGTCGACACTCCGCTCAAACACTGTTTCACATCACAAACTCAACTCTAGTGCGAGTAAACCTCCAACAACTAGGTCAATGCATAGTTCATGTATTAAATCAAGTACGAGCAATAGCTCCAGTACCATGCTATGCACAATATCAAATCAAGTACGAGCAATAGCTCTAGTACTATGTCATGTATACACCATGAAGAATCGAGTACGAGCAACGCTCCAGTACTCTATCATGTATCTCATGTAAAACTCGAGTACGAGCTAATCGCTCCAGTACTCTGTCATGCATATATCATTTAAAGCTGAGTACGAGTAAAACTCCAATACTCTATCATGCATGTCATGGAAATCTAGTGCGTATCAAAATCCAGCACTAATGTATGTGGAAAACATATGAAATCCAGTGCGAGCTATGCTCTAGCACGATTCATTCTGACATAATATGATAGATGGCTCTTTAAAAGTGATTGTTTACAAAATATTAAAATCAGCACTACAAAGTGTGCTTAAGTCACATCAACCTTAAAATCATTAGCCCATCTATTTATTTTCATGCTAAACAGTAGTTAAACACTCATAATAATAGTTTCCATGCTTTTTGCAACTTTTCACAAAAGTTGACTTTTTGACTAACTAGGGGCAAAATCGTAATTTGCCACAATCGGGTCTCAATAATTATTATTCACTTTCTCTGACCCGCAGAGTTTTTAAGTAAATGTAAAAGCAGACAAAAATACGTACAGGTATCTCTAACTACTCGCAAAAGTCCCTTACCCCGGATCACGTCAAGTGACCTCACTTCCTCGGTGCTGCTGAATCTCGCAGTCCGATCAGCTCTCAATGTAAACTCCGAAGCTGTAAATAACCATTCCTCAGGTTCATTATAATTTTCCTACTGTATTACACATTAATACAGTCCATTTTCCCTTAATGGCCCTTAATAATCCTTAATGGGCCTTAATCCGTATTAAGCCCGTTTTCCACTTATTATTTCCCTTCATCAGGGTCTATCTACTTATTGGGCCTATCAATACCCATTGGGCTTTATTCCAAGGTCTTTGGATAGCCCGTATATCATTTACGACATTTAATTCAAAATTTCGAATGTAATTCACTAAATACGAAATTTAATCCGAAATGCGTAAAATAAATCTTAAATACGCAATAATCGCATAATTTATCGTAAATGAACTTTACTTACCCGAGAATATGCGATGGTACGTAAATCAAAGTTCGATCGGGCTTCCGTTCGGAATTTATTGTCAAACTGCACAATTTTATTATATTTAACTCCGAGTCAATTTCCAATTAAGTATAATTTAAATAAATTCATCGAAAATCAAATCGGTCACTTTTGACCTCGTATCGACTTACCTGAAGTCCGATGAAATCTCAAAAATTTCCCTTTTCCTTTTTTTTTTCTTTTTCCTCTTTTTCCCATTTTCTCCTTGGCTGAACCGGTCCGATCCGGTTCAGCACAGAACCTTTCGTCGATCGGTTTAGGCTCCCTTTGGTCGTGCCGACGTCTTTCGACCGGTTCCCGACGCATCACCACTGCCGTTCGATGTGCCTCAGCTTGGGCAACTCTCGGCTGGGCTTGATCGGGACCAAGCACCGTCGATGGCCGTCGGATTCCTCTTTTCCTCCACGGCCTTCTCCTCTTCGATTCGTCGGAGTCCGACGTCGGTGGAGGTTGTGATCGGTGCCGATGGGTGCGCACGGTCCTCATCTTCCTTTTTTGGCCGCTTGCCTGGCCGTGGGGTGGCTGGTGGTGGCCGTCCGGTGGTCTTCTCCCTCGGGTCGGCTTGCTTCCGTTTCCTCTATTCTCTCTCCCCGATTTCTCTTCAGATTTCATTTTTTCATTTTTTTCTTTTATTTATAATATATTTTTATTATTATTTTATTATAAAATAATAATATAAATCCCAAAAATATCCTATAAATATCCCAAAAATATCTCAAAAAATCATATTAAATTCATTTAATCCGTAAATAAATTTATCAGTCCGATTTTACATTTTCGGTATATTTTTCCACTATTTTTGAGCTCATTTTTCGAGGAAAAAATTTTAATAAATTTTAATAAATTTATATCTTGATCAATTGGGCTCGAAATTAAATATTTTTCTCGATTTTGATCAGGATTCCTCAATTTCATATTTTTAATGAAATTGTCTTATCGAAATTAAACTGAATTTCAGTCATTTGACCGTTTTACCCCTGCACTTGTTCGGGAATCAACTTAACCCTTATCTCGCTGCTATGTAGCTTACATGCATTTTTAATTTCTCAAATTGTCGATTGCATGTTAGTAAATACTCTTCTTATGATTCAACTATGTAATAAAGTGTTCATACACATAGGAATCATAAAGAACAAGCTACATAAAAATTTGGGTCTGACAGATGATCACCTACCAGCCGAGTTCTCCTATAATAATAGTTATCATGCGAGTATCGAGATGACACTATATGAGGCACTGTATGGACGCAGATGTCGATCCCCTATTGGATGGGAAGAAGTTGGTGACATATAGATTTTTGCTACTGACTTAGTAAGGCAGGCCTTTGAGGACGTCCAGATGATTTGTGAAAGGTTATAGACAGCTTAGAGCATACAAAAGAGTTATGCTGACAGGAGACGGAGACTACTGGAGTTTACTGTGGGTGAATCTGTATTTTTGTTAGTTTCTCCCTTAAAAGGGATTTTGAGGTTTGGTAAGAAGGGTAAGTTGAGCCCTCGGTATATCGGGCTATTTGAGATACTTGATAGAGTGGGAGATAGGGCCTATAGGTTGGTATTACCGCTAAAGTTAGCATGTGTTCATAACGTCTTCCACCTCTCTATGCTTCAGAAGTACCATCCAGATCCGACGCATGTGATTAGATATGAGCCATTGGAGCTCAATGAGAGCATGTCGTATGTTGAGAAGCCGGTTCAGATATTGGATGTAAAAGAGAAGGTGTTGAGGACGAAGATGATCCCCTTTGTGAAAGTTCTTTGGTAATATCACACTCCGGAGGAAGCTACCTGGGAGTTAGAGAGTATCATGCGAGAGAAGTACCCGAAGTTGTTCTCAGACTAATTTGGTTCAAATTTTGAGGACCAAATTTCTTTATAGGGGGAGATTTGTGAGACCCCATATATGTATGACCTTATTATATGTTAATGGAATTACAAAACGGATGATTTTGATCATATAAATGAGAATGAAATTACACAGAGAGTGCATGAATACTTATAAATACATGTAAAGGCTAAGTAAGGGCTGAAGTGGCCACAGAGTTAATGAATGGAATTTAAATCCTTCAGATTAATATAAGGACTCAAACACGAATGGATAATACAAGGCCAATGAGTTTTATATAGCTTTTATGATTTCACGCGGTACACATAAGTTACATAATACGTGAATCATAAGAAATGCATATTTTTTAGATCTAAGTTTGAATGAAATGCAAAATGGGTATTGAAGCAAGTGAATCCAAAGCCACCATTAAAAAACTGGGAAAGTTGCAGTTGGAATGCTGCAGAGCAAGGGGAGATCGATCTCATTGTGCTTAAAATGCAGAACCAATGCATTCTGTAAAAGGGAGATCGATCCCTCATTTAAGCAGATCGATCTCGGTATGCTTTTGGCTAGCAAAGATCGATCTCTTCTCAAAGCCAGATCTATCTCTAAAGTCTTCTGCCAGACGAGGATCAATCCTGTCCCAAGAGGCAGATCGATCCCCTAGCTTGCATGTCAAATTCTGAAGGAGTTCAAAGCAAGGGAAGATCAATCTTTTACACTTGGAGATCGATCTCGTAATGTTATTTCTATAAAAAGGGGTGACAGTTGAGCCTTCTTCCCCAAAAATCCCAAAACCTCTCCATTTTTAGAAAAAAACAACGTAGTTTTCTCACTCTAGAATATCATCACCTCCCTACCAGATTAGAAGAAAAGTTATTTGAGCAAAGTTGTTCATTATGATGAGGAGAACAACATAATTTGGAATCAACATTCAAGTTGTTGGATTGAAGGAGCAAAGTCTTCCCTTAAGATTTGGCCAAGTGAGGAAGTATAAGCTAAGTAAGTTCTCAATACACCAACTTCAAGTATGTTTATCTATGCATTGCTATAGGTTATTTGGTGTATGTATTGTTGGTTGAAACTACCTAGAGTATGATGAATCCTCTATGACCTAAAAATGGGTTAGTGTGAGATGGTGAGCTATAGTGGATTTATTGATGAAATGATTATACTATGGTGATAGTGATGTTGAATGCATGATTTTGAGATGATTTTGGGGAATCAATTAATAGGATTTGATGGAATTATGAAATGTTCATAGGAGGTGTATGATGAAATACCTTAGTGAAGGAAAATGATGAACTTAAGGCATTGTGAGCTTAATGTCGGCCTAATATGAATCATTAGACTTGATGAGTCTAATAGATTCTCAAGAAAAAATTAGTACAATCGAAATGGACTTAAGAGAAAGTAAGGCCCAATAAGTGTTAATGAACCCAATAAGTCGAATCAACTATAGTAAATGCAAGAATTGTGTTATATTGGGTTAAATTGATGTGATAAGTAATTTTCTGCTGTTCCGGAGATTTCATTAGAAGCGAATCGAACTGCACGATCGAGTAGCTCCAAGGAAGTGGAATCACTCGACGCGATTCCAGGTAAGGGAATTTTGTGAGTATCTAGAGGTAGCTGCACATATTTTGAGGGTATTTACAAGGCTTTATAATTGCTTGGTTACCTAGAAAGGAAATAATGATTTGTGCGAAAGATTTCAGATATAGATAAAAAAGGTGATTTTACCCATAGGAGCAAATTTTATAAAAGGGTAGTAAGGTTAATAAATTGCATAAATTATGTTTTGATATTTTATGAAATATGTTGCTTCGATTTAAGCAAAATTGAAGGATAGGCTGGCTATTTGATTTCATAATCCCATGAAATAGCACGAGTCAGGTGCTAACTTTGTTTTTGAGCGAGTTTTATTGAAATTGAGCCGCTTACCAAATTTATATGGATTTAATCTTGCTGGAGCTTAGCTCGCACTGGGTTTTGATATTTTAACATGCATGAAATGTACTGGAGCCTAGCTCGCACAATATTTTGAGTTGAGATGCATGCAAGCCGTACTGGAGCTTTTACTTATACGTAGGTTTTCATTGATTTCTTATGCATATAACTATACTGGAGTTATGCTCGTACATGATTTCACCATTGTTTACTTTGCATAAAGCCTTACTGGAGCATTGCTCGTACGAGGATTTTTACTGATTGTGCATGAAATCGTGCTTGAACTTTGCTCGCACTGGGCTTTTCACATTATGATTTGTAATGAGTTGTGCTGGGTGCCTCGTGTAGATTGTGTGTCACATGGATGAGATGCTCGCACGAGCCGTGCTGGATGCTTTGTGTAAACTATTAGTTACACGGATGAGATGCTCGCACGTGCAATTAAGACTGAGTCAGTTATACATGGTATGAGGTATATAAGACCTACGACAGGCACCCCCAATCATGATATGGGTCCATGGAGTACGTTGTACCGTGTATATCACATGGAGTACGCTATACCGTGTGGTAATGTTATTGATTTAAAAGTCTGGCATGTAGGATTAACCCACCTCTCGTTACAGCATGATGCTCCGAACACCGGGATCCGTGTGGTCTGGGATGATAATGACATAGTTGGCCAACAGTGTCCTCAATTATATATATAATGACCACTTATCTCACATGATATCACATGGTTTTATATTCACTATACACGATTTGTGTTATCTAGGGTAGACCTGAGGGAGGGGCCTGTGGGATGTTTTAAAGGATGATATGTTGTTTGTGATGAATTTTACAAAGTTTTGATAAGGTGTTAAACCCTGAGAGATACTTTTATGGTAAGTTTTATCATGATGAGCATGAGATGTTTTACATGATGATTTTCTATGTTTTTTAATTCCTAATTTCATGTTTTCAGTACATGATATATGTATATACATGTGGCATAGTTTTAACTGTACCTCATGCTCTGGATATAAATGATCTTATATCATGACATTATAAGCATGTAGATAATGTAGTTATCTACCTGCTTGCATTATTACCTTACTGAGCGTGTGGTTGCTCATCCCCTTCTTTTCCCCCTCTATAGAGTGCACACAGTAGTCTAGTGAGGGACTGAGGAGTTGCATCTTGGTATCCGCTGCTTCCCATTGTCGAGAGGTATACACATTGGTGTTCATTTTGTATCTAAACATGTAATAGCACAATAACCATTTTGGAATGTAATATGATGGATGGAAATATTTGTAAACACTTATAAGTATTGAATTTCAATTTATAAAGTATATGTGTTTGTCTTTAAATTAAAGAGATAGATAGCATAGTAAATGGTAAAGAGTGACTAATGCTAACTCATAGCCCAGCTGTTTAGTGGTGAGAATGTTCACGACCGGATAAGGAAAGGAAAAAGCGAAAAATTTATAGTGATTTTATGTAAAAATTTGTCGTGACATCCTCTTCCTCGAAAGGATATCCTTCATAAACATCACATAACTTGACAGTTGCCCTAAAGTATCAGTGAAAGGAATGTTAATGTGAAACTTCTTAAATACCTCAAGAAATTTAGCAAACTGTTGATCAAGCTTCTAGTTTTGGATCCTCTGAGAAAAAAAGGGTATCAGTGATCTAACTAGAGGAGGTGCAGTGTTAACAAGTATAGGGCTAACAAAATATAAAGAAGGATGTGAAAAAGAAGAAGATGATTAAAAAGAAGTGCTCGACTTAATATTATCTAGTAGCTTGATTATCATGTACTTTCTCCTTCAGGGCTACCTCATTAAAACTTAGGGGCTTTCCCTCTATAAGTTCAACATGACTAGACCTAGCATGTGGTGTAGTGTTAACAGGTGTAAGGCTAACAAAGGATTTGAAGTAGAAGAAAAAGATAAAGAAGTGTCTGACTTAAGCTTATCTAAAGCCTGATCATCAAGTACTTGTTCCTTTTGGGCTATCTCTTTAGAACCTTGAGGCTTTGCCTCTATGGGCTCAACAGGATCGGACCTATCATGTAAATCATCTAACTCTTTACCACTCTTAAAGGTTATGGCCTTAACATGCCCTTTACCCTTCCTTAGTCTAATAGGATCAACTTCAGTATTACTCGAGAGGGCCTTTGTGGATGTTGGTGGAGAGCATTAGCTATTTGTCTAACCTAGACTTCCAGGTTCTTAATGGAAGTAGCCTGATTTTACAGAATAGTCATGAAAATTTCCTAAGTGAGGGTTTCTTCTCAGCTACAGGTGCAGGCATGTGTTGGACTACACAATCCTCTGAAGAAAGGGTATTAGTGATCTAACTAGAGGAGGTGTAGTGTTAATAAGTATAAGGCTAACAAAGGATGAAGAAGGATGTGAAGAAGAAGAAGTGCCTCACTTAAACTTATTTGCAGCCTGATCATCTTATACCTAGTCCTTCTAGGCTACCTCTTTAGAACCTAGGCCTAGTTTCTATGGGCTTAATAGGATTGGACCTAGCATGTGGATCATCTAACTATCCACCGCTCCTAGTGGTTATAACCTTAACATGCTCCTTACCTTCCCTTTGTCTAATAGGATTAATTTTGGTATTACTGGGAAGGTCCTTTATGGACGTTGGCAGAGAGCATTAGCTATCTGTCTAACTTAGAATTCTAGGTTCTTAATGGAAGTAGCTTGATTTTGTAGAATAGTCGTGAATATTTCTTCAAATAAGGGTTTCTTCTCAGCTACAGGCACAAGTATGTGTTGGGGTTGCACTGATGGTGGTGGTGGATGATGCTGATACTAATGTGGCTAAAGAAATTGATGAGACTGATGATGTAGAAGTTGCTGAAGTGGTGGTACATGCGAGGGTGGAGACTGAAAACCAGGGGGTTTTAAAGGTCTAGAAACAGATGATTACCTTGATTTTGGCTCCAAGAGAAATTAGGGCCATTCCTCCATGCTAGATTGTAGGTGTTAAAATATGGATTGTTCTTTTGCCTTTGAGGTGAGGCAATGTACTAAAGAGACTCTAAGTTCAGAGGGCATCTATCAATAGAGTGTGTACCACCACACAAAGTACATGAGATACTTTAGACTGCTAATACAGGCTAAGACCAAGGGTAGAACTAGGCTAGGTACTAAGAGACTCTACCCTTTTCATAAGATTAGCAATTTTAGAGGTCAAGGTAGATAGCACATCCAGCTCATAAATTCCTGCAGCCTTCCTAGGCAGTTGTCTCTCTAATGACCATCAGTAATTATTGGCTGCCATCTTATCCAACAAACTGTATGCCTCTTTCTTTGTTTTGCACATCAAAGCTCTTCCAGCAGCACAATTGACGATAGTCCTATTTTGACTAGTGAGTCCATTATAGAAGGTTTGCACTTGGAGCCATAAGAGCAAGCCGTGATGAAGACACTTCTTAAGAGGGTCCTTGTATCTTTCTTAGGCCTCGAAAAGGGACTTAGAGTCCAACTAAGAAAAAGAGGAGATATTAGTACAAAATTTAGCCATTTTAGAAGGAGGAAAGAACTTGACTAAGAACTGATGGGCTAACTCATCCCATGTGGAGATGGAACCAGGGGATAAAATAGTCAGCTAATTGTGAGATCTGAGAATTTCAGACATATTTTATTGATGTAATAAGAATTCGAAGTGTAATTTATTGAGCTAAGTAAATTGTGAGAATTATAATTGGAGATTTATAAGTTAAGTGTGTAAAATAAGCATGAACTATGAGGACAGATCGATCTGAGAGAAGGAGAGATCGATCTGGTGAGTTATAAACGACAAGGAAGGAGAAATTTAAGGAGCAGATCGATCTCCAATGGAAGAGGATCGATCTCCTTATGAATCTGTTTGAGAGAAGATCGATCTCGTGAGGAAGAGATCGATCTCCAAATGATTCTGTTTGAGAAAGGATCGATCTCATGAGGAAGAGATCGATCTCCAAATGATTCTGTTTGGGGAGAAGATCGATCTCCTTAGGAGTAGATCGATCTCATAAAGCCATAAAGAGATCGATCTCACCCCTCGACAGATCGATCTCCTAGGCATAAAATTGCCCAGATCGTCCCCAAATTTCAAACGCAGATCGATCTCATCAAGAGGCAGATCGATCTCCTACCTCCAGTCTATATAAGGAACCCGTGTTTTCTCCTGAAATTTCACTTTCTCTCTCTTCCAACCCCCATTTTTCTGAAAACCTAACTTTCTCACTCATCCAAATCCCCCATTTCTGGCCGAATCAGCTGTTGTGGAAAGAAAGAAAGTTGTTCCTTATCAAAGGGAGAACAACATACTTGGAAATCGAAGGACGAATCGGATCGAGGCGTGAGTTGTGCGTCTCACAAGCTTTGGGTAATTTCTAAACTTCGATCTTGATATTTGAGCTGATTTTGATGCTATTGGTGGTTGTCATTGCGTTGAAATAGTTGAGAAAGGATTAGGGATTGATGAAATTGCAATGTAGTTGGAGTAATGTAGATATTTGATAATTTTGGTAATTTTGAGAATTTGTGCTGTAAATGGAAATATAGACAATGTGGAGAATTAGCCTAGATAATTGGCATGAGGAATGTAGGACATTGAGATATTGTGAATGAGGTTGTAGTTTAGGGTTGAGTTACGAGAAATCAAGAGATTTGAGGTGTTATGAGCAATTATGCTCGATTTTGAGAATTGAGGGTTATGAGATAATTGAGTATTGATGTTTTAACATCGTTTGGACAGCTCGGGAGTTTCAGAGTGGAATGCGAGGCTAGTCCGTGATACGGGGGAAATGATTGCACTATACGAGGTGCAAAGAGGTAAGGGAAATCTAAACCATTTGTGTATGTGAATTGTAAACTATTTTAGCATGAATTGTGGTTTATAAAACAAGCATGTTGAGTGTTTTGTGTTGAGATATAATTGCACACAATTTTTATAGCCGGTTGGAACCCAATGTTTTTATGAGTTTATAACTGGGTTCTACGTTAAGGCAATATTGAGATTTGAGAAATGTGTGCGTGTGCTTTGCCGGTTAGAACTCGGTTTTATTACGTTTTGTGTTGAGTACAAAACGATTTTTAAATGAGTTTTATGAGAGAAAAACCATTACGAGTTCTACGTGAAGGCAAACTTGTCTTATGTGATAAGACTTGGGTGTGTAGTTGTGAGTACACACCGGGCATTGCTCTGGTAGCATGTAAGCTCGAATTCTTCTCCGTTCTGGTAATGTGAGAATAACCTATTCTGTGGTTATGCCACGTAAAATTGATGGCTGTGCCCCATTGGTGGCTGTGCCACGTTATACCCCATTGGTGGCTGTACCACGTTGAGAAAACCCCATTGGTGGCTGTACCACATTGAGAAACCCCATTGGTGGCTGTGCCACGTTGAGAAACCCCATTGGTGGCTTTGCCACGTTGAGAAAATCCCATTGGTGGCTGTGCCACGTTGAGAAACCCCATTGGTGGCTGTGCCACGTTGAGAAACCCCATTGGTGGCTGTGCCACGTTATACCCCATTGGTGGCTGTGCCACGTTAAGAAACCCTATTCTGTGGCTATGCCACGCGAGAAATTAAATCAGTGGCTTTGCCACGTGTGTTTTGTGGCTATGCCACGTGAGAAATTAAATCAGTGGCTATGCCACGCGTGTTTAGTGGCTGTGCCACGTGCATTATTTTTACTGTGATTTTATCACGTATTTGAGAAAGCGTTTAACGCGTTGTTTTCACATGCTTTGTTATTGCTCTAGAGTGAGCCTTTTACTTCATGTTTTCCCATGACTTGACACATGAGAGTGTCGTTTTGAGTACTTTCATGCTATGGTTTTCAAATGAGTTTCACATACAAATAAACCTTTTGTGATGTGTATTTTGGTTTATGAAATGAGTTCCTTACCCCCTTTACTGAGCGATTTAGAAGCTCACCCTGTTTTCCTTTCCCCCCAGAGTTCTTCAAGTGAATAAGGACTTCCCTGCGACGTACGGAGTAGTGGCTAGTGGAGGATTCGAGCTCCAGGCTATATATTTTGTACTTTGAGGTATATTTATCTTTTCATGTACCCAGACTATTATTGTAGTTGCAGACACTTGATGTATAACAGTATATGGGATGTATTAGGATTAATTTACTTGGAATTGAGTAAGGTGTATAATACCGTATTTATTGTATCATGATGAGATCCTGAGGCATGATAATTATGATGATGTATGACACTGCACAGGAATGCACTCTTAATTGTGAATTAACTAGTAAAAAGTTTTAAATTAGCCATATTTTCCGCATTTTCGGGGCGTGACAGAGTTTTCTTGGTATCAGAGCTTAGGGTGTCTAGTACTGTCAGTGTCGGTTAAGTGAAATAGAATACATCCCAAGTGTCTGTAATAGTCTGGTCATGAACTGAAATTGAGGATTGAGATTTCAATCAATTTTGATATGTACGCGCAGGAGACGAGTTGAGATAGAGAATGAGTAAATGACGGGGTCGTTCGAGGAGGCAGGCAGAGTCCCCTCCGCCACCTGTCCCACAACCAGAGAGTCCTAACTCTCGATTTACTCGGATTGAGACCGATGTGAGGTAAGGTTTTGAGCAGATGGCAGCGTTATTTGCGCAACACTTTGGAGTTAATGCCTCGGATACTACCCCTACACCACCACAAGGACCTCCCCTACCCTCAGTGCCTCCTGTCACTCAGCCTGAGGATAGAAGCATGGTCCGACTAAGGGATTTTCTGAAGATGAATCCACCCGCATTTAAGGGAAAGAAGGATCCTACGGAGGCTGAGGAGTGGTTGATGGAATTAAGAATTATATTTGATATCCTGGGGTGCACCGATGCTGAGAGGGTCAGTATGAGTGCCTATATGCTGAAGGGGAGAGCTCGAGATTGGTGGGGTACTACCTAGGGTATTTTGATGTCCCACCATGGTGTGATTGGTTGGGAAGAGTTTCAGACAGCTTTTAGGACCCAATATGTACCACGGGCCGCTCAGAGAAAGAAATAGGCCGAGTTTTTGAGTTTGGTACAGGGTGACATGTCTGTGGATGACTATGAGAGCCAATTAATAGCGCTATTGAGATATGACCCAGGGACCTTCAAGAGTGAAGAGCTCCGCACAGAGAAGTTTGTGTATGGGTTGAAGCCAGTCATCAGAGATAGATTGATAGGGCTATGCATTACTGAGTTTGGAGATGCTCTGAGACGAGCACAAGAGATTGAAAGAGGGATTGAGATGGTACGATCCCAGAATGAGCTCAGAGCGGTGAATAGAGATAAGGGCAAGAGGCCAGCACTTTTCCAAACAGAGGCTCGGAGAGGTTCCTTCAGAAGAGGAAGGATTGAGGTGCAGAGGGACAGATTGGAGAGACTCAGAGCCTATACTATTATCAAGGAGACCCCTCGATATGTCAGGCCGGAGATAAGGTTTTGTAGAGACTGTGGCCGATCGCATGAAGGAAGTTATACTGGGTCGATCCATGGATGTTTTAGATGTGGTGACATGGGTCACAGGGTGAAGGACTATCCCTAACCTCAGATACCACATGCTCCGGAGCCCACTAGACAACAGCCTCAGAGAGTGGATCCCCGAAGACGGGCCACTGCGGCAGAGAAAGGGAAGAAACCTGTGGCACAGGGACGTGTGTTTGCCCTGGATAAGGAGACCGCAGAAACTTCGGCAGGAACTATAAGAGGTACACTCTCTGTCTGTAATCATAAGGCTCATGTGTTGATTGATTCAGGATCCACGCATTCGTTTATTTCTGAGTATTTTGCATGTAGATTAAACTTGAAGTTTGAACCTCTAGAATATATACTACATGTAAATACCCCTATGCGTGAATCCCAGAGAACTGAGTTAATCTGTAGAGGATGTGAGATAAAGGTGGGAGATAGAGTGATGTTAGCAGATCTAATCATGTTGAATGTACATGGGTTTGATGTAATTCTAGGGATGGATTGGTTGGTGACCAATCGAGTGAGTTTAGACTGCTACACTAAGATTGTAACTTTCTCCCTACCTGAACCTTATAGTGTACGATTGAGGTATTGAGAAAATGAATATGTGGAATTCTAGTAGTAATTTGAGAATTTTGATATTATTTTGGAGAATATTAAATATGATTATTCATGTGAAGGTTATGAGACACTCATCTCAGACGATGAGCGGGAACATCCGAGGATTGAGGATATACCTGTGGTGTGTGAATTTCTGGATGTTTTCCCAGATGAATTGCCAGGTTTACCACCAGAGAGAGAGCTGGAGTTTACCATTGATTTGGTACCAGATACTCAGCTGATCTCTAAACCTCCTTACAGGATGGCATTAGTGGAACTTGAGGAGTTGAAGAGACAACTACAGGAGTTATTGGATCAAGGGTTTATTAGACCCAGTGTTTCGCCGTGGGGAGCGCCAGTACTATTTGTTAAGAAGAAGGATGGTAGTCTCAGATTATGCGTAGACTACCGGCTGTTGAATAAAGCCACGGTGAAGAATAAATACCCACTACCCAGGATTGATGATCTACTTGATCAGCTGAGAGGGGCATCAGTCTTTTCTAAGATTGATTTGAGATCGGGCTATCACCAATTGAGGATCAAGGAAGAAGATATTCCAAAGACGGCCTTCAGGACAAGGTATGGCCATTACGAATTTCTGGTGATGTCCTTTGGATTGACGAACGCCCCTGCAGCATTTATGAGATTGATGAACGAGGTGTTCAGAGACTATCTGGATAAATTTGTGATAGTCTTTATTGATGATATCCTAGTGTACTCTCGGTCGTATGAGGAGCATGCACAGCATTTGTGGTTAGTACTTCAGATACTCCGAGATAAGCAATTGTACGGAAAGCTTAGTAAGTGTGAGTTTTGGCTGAACCGGATAGCTTTCCTTGGGCATATAGTCTCAGAGGAAGGAGTATCAGTGGACCCAAGCAAGGTGGAGGCTGTGCCTAATTGGGACAGATCGAGGACAGTGACTGAGGTACGAAGCTTCCTTGGTTTGGTAGGGTATTACAGGAGATTTGTGGAAGGATTTTCCAAGATTGCCGCCCCTTTGACTAAGCTCACGCGCAAAGAGACTCCATTTGTATGGACTGATCAATGTGAGCTCAGTTTTCAGGAATTAAAGAGGAGATTGACAGCGGCACCTGTGTTAACTATTCCTAAGGGATCAGGAGGATTCTCGGTGTATAGTGATGCATCTCACCAAGGATTGGGGTGTGTGCTTATGCAGCACGGAAGAGTGGTCACATACGGATCGCGACAGTTGAAGGACCATGAGCGGAATTACCCCACGCATGATTCGGAGTTAGCCGCTGTGGTATTTGCTTTGAAGATCTGGCGACATTATTTATATGGGGAAAGATTCCAGATCTTCACTGATCACAAGAGTTTGAGATATCTCTTTGATCAGAAAGAGTTAAACATGAGACAAAGGAGATGGATGGAACTCCTTAAGGATTACGACTGTGAGATTCTTTATCATCCGGGTAAGGCGAATGTGGTTGCTGATGCCCTGAGCAGGAAGAGTATTATATCTGCTATGATGATCAGGGAATGGGATTTGTTAGAGTAGTTCGCCGAACTTCGGATCAGAGTTAAAGAGGTAGAGACTGGATTTTTGGCTAGCTTGCGGATAGAGCCCAGGATCATGGATCAGATTAGAACTGGGCAGCGCAGTGATCAGAGATTAATAGATATGGTTAGCCAAGCTGAGCAGAGTTCGCAGTCGGATCTCACCATTAGTGAGGATGGATTGTTGAGATTCAGGGGACGAATTTGTGTACCGGACGATGATACCCTGAAGAGACAGATACTGAGAGAATCCCACTGCTCGCAATACACCATGCACCCAGGAAGTACTAAGATGTACCGAGACTTGAGAAAGGTGTATTGGTGGAGTGGTATGAAGCGAGACGTGGCAGAGTATGTGGCCAGGTGTTTAGTATGCCAGCAAGTGAAAACTGAGCATCGGAAGCCCGGAGGACTGCTACAGCCCTTACCTGTACCTACATGGAAATGGGAGCATGTCACTATGGAGTTTATTATGGGTTTACCGAGGACCCGGAGAGGTCGTGACGCGATATGGGTCATTGTGGATAGATTGACCAAGAGTGCCCACTTCCTTGCCATCAAGAGTACAGATACTGTGGATGCCTTAGCTGAACTGTATGTCAGCGAGATAGCTAGATTACATGGGGCTCCAGTGAGTATTACTTCTGATAGAGATTCCCGGTTTACTTCCAGATTTTGGACCCAGTTTCAGGAATCCATGGGATCTCGATTGAGTTATAGTACCGCCTATCATCCTCAGACAGATGGTCAGTCAGAGAGGACTATTCAGACCCTGGAGGATATGTTGAGGGCGTGTACGATGGATTTTAAGGGATCATGGGATGATCACCTGCCCCTAGCAGAGTTTGCGTACAATAACAGCTATCATGCGAGTATTGGAATGGCACCTTTTGAGGCTCTATATGGTAGGAGGTGTAGATCCCCTGTAGCTTGGGAAGAGGTCGGTGACAGAAAGATAAATGCTCCCGAGCTTGTTGAGCAAGCCGTACAGAGTGTGAAACTCATATGTGAGAGGTTACGGGCTGCACAAAGTAGACAGAAAAGCTACGCGGATGTGCGTGATGGCCACTCGAGTTTGACGTTGGTGATGCAGTATTCCTGAGAGTATCACCGAGCAAGGGTATCATGCGATTTGGGAAGAAAGGAAAATTGAGTCCTCGATACATAGGACCATTCGAGATTCTTGAGAGAGTGGGAGAAGTAGCCTACAGATTGGCATTACCCCCACAGATGTCCGGAATACACAACGTTTTTCATGTGTCTATGTTGAGGCAGTACCACCCGGACCCTTCTCATGTCATAGAGTATGACGAGATGGACATTCAAGAGGATATGAGCTACACTGAGGAACCCGTCCGGATTCTCGATAGAAAGGAGAAGGTACTGAGAACCAAGAGCATCCCATTAGTGAAAGTTTTGTGGAAACATCACTCAAGGGAAGAGGCAACGTGGGAACTAGAGAGTCTCATGAAGGAGAAATACCCCTATCTATTTGACTAGTTGAGTTGAATTTGGAGGACCAAATTCTTTTTAAGGTGGGGAGGATGTGAGATCTGAGAATTTCAGACATATTTTATTGATGTAATAAGAATTCGAAGTGTAATTTATTGAGCTAAGTAAATTGTGGGAATTATAATTGGAGATTTATAAGTTAAGTGTGTAAAATAAGCATGAACTATGAGGACAGATCGATCTGGGAGAAGGAGAGATCGATCTGGTGAGTTATAAACGACAAGGAAGGAGAAATTTAAGGAGCAGATCGATCTCCAATGGAAGAGGATCGATCTCCTTATGAATCTGTTTGAGAGAAGATCGATCTCGTGAGGAAGAGATCGATCTCCAAATGATTCTGTTTGAGAAAGGATCGATCTCATGAGGAAGAGATCGATCTCCAAATGATTCTGTTTGGGGAGAAGATCGATCTCCTTAGGAGCAGATCGATCTCATAAAGCCATAAAGAGATCGATCTTACCCCTCGACAGATCGATCTCCTAGGCATAAAATTGCCTAGATCGTCCCCAAATTTCAAATGCAGATCGATCTCCTACCTCCAGTCTATATAAAGAACCCGTGTTTTCTCCTGAAATTTCACTTTCTCTCTCTTCCAACCCCCATTTTTCCGAAAACCTAACTTTCTCACTCATCCAAATCCCCCATTTTCGGCCGAATCAGCTGTTGTGGCAAGAAGGAAAGTTGTTCCTCATCAAAGGGAGAACAACATACTTGGAAATCGAAGGACGAATCGGATCGAGGCGTGAGTTGTGCATCTCACAAGCTTTGGGTAATTTCTAAACCTCGATCTTGATATTTGAGCTGATTTTTGATGCTATTGGTGGTTGTCATTTCGTTGAAATAGTTGAGAAAGGATTAGGGATTGATGAAATTGCAATGTAGTTGGAGTAATGTAGATATTTGATAATTTTGTTAATTTTGAGAATTTGTGCTGTAAATGGAAATATAGACAATGTGGAGAATTAGCCTAGATAATTGGCATGAGGAATGTAGGACATTGAGATATTGTGAATGAGGTTGTAGTTTAGGGTTGAGTTACGAGAAATCAAGAGATTTGAGGTGTTATGAGCAATTATGCTCGATTTTGAGAATTGAGGGTTATGAGATAATTGAGTATTGATGTTTTAACATCGTTTGGACAGCTCGGGAGTTCCAGAGTGGAATGCGAGGCTAGTCCGTGATACGGGGGAAACGATTGCACTATACAAGGTGCAAAGAGGTAAGGGAAATCTAAACCATTTGTGTATGTGAATTGTAAACTATTTTAGCATGAATTGTGGTTTATAAAACAAGCATGTTGAGTGTTTTGTGTTGAGATATAATTGCACACAATTTTTATAGCCGGTTGGAACCCAATGTTTTTATGAGTTTATAACTGGGTTCTACGTTAAGGCAATATTGAGATTTGAGAAATGTGTGCGTGTGCTTTGCCGGTTGGAACTCGATTTTATTACGTTTTGTGTTGAGTACAAAACGATTTTTAAATGAGTTTTATGAGAGAAAAACCATTACGAGTTCTACGTGAAGGCAAACCTGTCTTATGTGATAAGACTTGGGTGTGTAGTTGTGAGTACACACCGGGCATTGCTCTGGTAGCATGTAAGCCCGAATTCTTCTCCGTTCTGGTAACGTGAGAATAACCTATTCTGTGGCTATGCCACGTAAAATTGGTGGCTGTGCCACGTTATACCCCATTGGTGGCTGTGCCACGTTGAGAAAACCCCATTGGTGGCTGTGCCACGTTGAGAAACCCCATTGGTGGCTGTGCCACGTTGAGAAAACCCCATTGGTGGCTGTGCCACGTTGAGAAACCCCATTGGTGGCTGTGCCACGTTGAGAAACCCCATTGGTGGCTGTGCCACGTTATACCCCATTGGTGGCTGTGCCACGTTGAGAAACCCTATTCTGTGGCTATACCAAGCGAGAAATTAAATCAGTGGCTTTGCCACGTGTGTTTTGTGGCTATGCCACGTGAGAAATTAAATCAGTGGCTATGCCACGCGTGTTTAGTGGCTGTGCCACGTGCATTATTTTTACTGTGATTTTATCACGTATTTGAGAAAGCGTTTAACGCGTTGTTTTCACATGCTTTGTTATTGCTCTAGAGTGAGCCTTTTACTTCATGTTTCCCATGACTTGACACATGAGAGTGTCGTTTTGAGTACTTTCATGCTGTGGTTTTCAAATGAGTTTCACATACAAATAAACCTTTTGTGATGTGTATTTTGGTTTATGAAATGAGTTCCTTACCCCCTTTACTGAGCGATTTAGAAGCTCACCCTGTTTTCCTTTCCCCCCAGAGTTCTTCAAGTGAATAAGGACTTCCCTGTAACGTACGGAGTAGTGGCTAGTGGAGGATTCGAGCTCCAGGCTATATATTTTGTACTTTGAGGTATATTTATCTTTTCATGTACCCAGACTATTATTGTAATTGCAGACACTTGATGTATAACAATATATGGGATGTATTAGGATTAATTTACTTGGAATTGAGTAAGGTGTATAATACCGTATTTATTGTATCATGATGAGATCCTGAGGCATGATAATTATGATGATGTATGACACTGCACAGGAATGCACTCTTAATTGTGAATTAACTAGTAAAAAGTTTTAAATTAGCCCTATTTTCCGCATTTTCGGGGCGTGACACTAATATTCAGCTTTATCCCTAAGTGAAAAAGGGGATTATTTAAGCATAAGCGCATCATTCGTGAAGCTATTATGCTTGAACGTATTGCACAGTTCTAAGAAGCTCCTTAAGTGAGGATGTGGGTTATCATGGGGAAGCCCACTGAACTAAAAAAAGGTTCAGATTATCTGGATGATTGTGCGCTTAATTTCAAAATTGTTGGTAGGGATAACTGGTGGCCTAATGCCAGTGTAATATCCTCCCATGGTTGAGATTGCATAATCTCCAATGGTCTTAATTTCTCTGCTTTCAACCATTGTGCTTTGCAGCGGAGCTACTATTTTCCTAAAGTCCTTTCTGATTTTCCCTAAGTGTTCTCTCTATTTCAGGATCTAAAGGAAAACAATTGAAGCTCTTGGCTCTACACATACAAATATTCAGAATTTCTCAAAGATGTTTTTGAAATTTTTGAATTTTTGAAATTTTTATATATATAGGAGAGAGAAAATATAACCAATCCTTAATAAAGGCTCTAAATATTTACAACCTAAGTATGTATAAAACTAAAAGTATACCTAAGAATAATTTCACTGATATCAGCTAATGGTTTAGCGTCATTCCCGGCAATGGCACCAAAAACTTGATGCGTCCTAGACGTCTACACTGCAAGCTCATGGGTCGTAAAAGTAATAAAGGGATTTAAGTCTGAGATTATCATCCCATAGAGAAGATGCTAAGCCTAACTAAGTACCAGTTAATCTTACCCTAAGTATATCTTACCCAATTATGAACAATTTTTAAGAGTAATCTACCAAGGTTATAATAAGAATACTAGAAAGTAAATAATAAAATAAAGCAGAGCATAAATACTTACAGAGCACCAAGTAATATAACAAAATAATCTACAAAAGAAAAATAATAAAATTAACTTTAAAAATAAAATAGGTTAAAAATACAAATATAACAAAATATGGGCATAAAATACAAATAATGAAAAAAAAACTATAAAATCCTAATATGAACTTAAAAATGTATGAATCTAATCTAACTATATGAAATAAAAAAGCAAAATAATCTAACCAGGGCATAAGAAAATAAAATCCAAAACAAAAAATACTAAAAATTCTAAATGTAAGTCCTAACCTTAAAATGCCCTAAATTGTAACCCTAAATTATGCCAAACCCTAAAGGAATACTAAACTAATGGAATACAAAATAAATAATAAAATCTAATCTAAATGAAGCATGAAAATTAAGATATTTTTGAAAAATTTGAAATTTAATGAAAACTTGCATAAGTATGCATGAAATGATCTCTAACCCTGAATTAACCTAAGTGCAAAACTTAAACACTAACCTAAACACTAACCTCATGCATTATCTTCATTAAATGCAACAATTAACACATATTTGAAACATTAATTAACTTTCGAATGAGAAAATAAACTACTCCCTAAATGTATGCATGAAAATAATGGGAAATGCAACCCTAACCCCATTTTATCTTAACCCTAACCCTAACCCTAAATGAGACTAACTTAAATAGTTTTTCCTAACCCTAAAACAACCCATAAAATAATCCCAAATAGCCATAAGGTGAAATCTAGACAGCATGCATGTATCATGAAATAAAAATTCTAAAAAATATGCAAATGATATCCTAAAATCACCAAACTTTACTTAACCCTAAACAATGATGTATATGACCTAATGGAAATTTAAAACACCTTAAAAAACATCTAAACCATACCCAAACAACTTGCACAAAGAAGCTGACTAAATAGTGTACTATTTAACCTATATCAAATAAGAGAAATTGAAAGAAACCCTAAATGCTTAGTAAAAATTCACTTAATGCATCCTAAATTATGTTAACTATATGAATAATATTTAGAAATTTTAAAACACCCTAAATTTCACCAAAACACTCCCCAAAACAACTTCCTAAAATAGTGGACATTCATATCTAAAGCAGAAAAAGTGTGAAATAGAATACAAAAATGATTAATAGCCTAACACTGTATGCTAACCTATTCTATATTTTTTCTAATAATTAAATGACCTAAATATGATCTAATATGATTTAAATATGTTCTAAAATTATGCAAACCAGCCACCAAACAAATGCAAATAGCGCTTAAAAATTGATCAAAAAAATAGTGAGTTTTAGTGCACTAACCCTAAAAACAAACCCTAAAACTAACGTAAATGATTATTCAAAAATTCCTAAAAACTATATGATATAGCTAAGGTCCTAAGGTACCTAAATGAAGTTAGCAAAAACAATCCCAAAAAATACTACAACTAACGCCTAAATAAGACAACTTTTGAAAGTTAACGCTTAGCTAGCTATTTTGCATTAAAACATTTTTTGGATTTTCTTTTATATCAAAACTTCAATATATATATATATATATATATATATATATATATATATATATATATATATATATATATATAGATATATATATAAAGCATCAATATAGACTTATAAAATAGTAAATAAAAAATATAAACACAAAATATAAAGTAGCAAAGCAGAAAAATAAAATCAAGAAAATGAAGTGTGGATCAAGCTTAAGAACAAGAGCTTATAGAGGTAGTTTTGCAACCTTTTAAACTCTCATTCTCATAGAACTCAATCAATATCAGAATGAAAAGAAAAAGAAGAAGGAGAAGATTATTGAAGTGCTAGAAAATAAGATGAATATTAAAACTTGAGAAAGGAAATGAAAACTTGCATTAAAGTAGCTATAAAGTGCTAAGAAAGGAGAAAAATGAAAGAAAACTTCTATGGAAAAATGGTTGTTGCTCTTAAAGTTTAAGAAGACATAAAATGAAACATAAAAATATCTAAAAATAAACCTAGCAGGCGACCCCTCTCATTTCCCTCATATTTTTGTTTAAGTAGTCACTTAATACAAGGTTAAAAGGGGTATTTCTTATCCTAGATGAGTTGGTAATGGTTGGCCACTTGTCTTCATGTCCTTGGCTCCTTAGAATATATATTTTCATTTTATCAAAGCTTCCTACAAGCCATGGAGACCTCTCCATCTTCTAGCACCTTTCTTTGTCTTCTTGTACACATAAGCATGCAAGGTGGCAAGGGCATGTGTCCTCAACGTGTGGCTAATGTGTCCTTTGTTCTTATCTTTAAGAATGAATAAGAAATGAACACTTGGCATCTTAGGTGTCAAGGGAAGAGAGAGATGATGAATCATGCTACAAATGAAATTCCACCTTTCTCTTATCTTCAAGTGGTCTAGTCTTATTTTTAGCCCATTTTTAGTCTATTTTCTACTGAAATGACTGAAAATCATTTGAAATTTATTTATCTTCAAAACATGAGGAATTTCATTAAAAAGAGGGGATAATTAATAAAATAATATAAGGATTTATTAATTAATTAAGAAAATTAAGCACAAAATAACCCTATTTTCATAGAGTTATTAGCAGCATAACACATCTATTTTGATTCTAAAGCGAGAATTGAAACTATAAAAGAAAAGAGTTGAACAAAAATAGGTAGTAGAAAAACATATAAAACAGTGCTGAGAAGTGAAAAGAAGCTTGAAACAATTTTTGTTGTTTAAAACCAAGAATTGAAGAAACACTAAAAGAGATTTAAAAGCAAATAAAGAAAACTTAAAACTTTGGAAGAGTTGGCTGTGTCACTCAGCCCCTCTCCACACACTTCACTCTCGGGTTTCATCCTCATTTTTATAAAGGTACGTAGGTCTTTTACAGCACACAGAGTCGTTGTAATTTCAATCCATACGGAACTCTTTTAGGTAGTGTCACGACCCTTTTTTCCTGAAATCCCTACAAATTATTCACTTTTTCCTTTCCTTTCCCGGTTGTGAACATTCTCACCACTAAACAGTTGGGCTATGAGTCAGTATTAGTCACCCTTTACCATCTATCCATGCCATCTATCTTTTAATTTATTCAAAAGCAAACACGTATACTTTAAAATTGAGGTTCTTTACTTGTACGTGTTTACTAATATTTACATTCCCCATATTACATTCCAAAATGATTACTGTGCTATTACATGTTTAGATACAAAATGATACTAGTGTGTATACCTCTCGGTGATGGGAAGCAGTGGATACCAGGATGCAAGTACTCAACCACTCACTAACTACTGTGTGCGCTCTGTAGATGGGGAAAATGAAAGGAATGAGCTCACTAGCTCAGTAAGGCAATAATGCAAGTAGGTAGATAACTACACTATCTATGTGCTTATAATGTCATGATATAAAATTGCTTACATTTAGAGCATGAGGAAATAGATAAAACTATGCCGCATGTGTATAAATATATCATGTACTGTAAAACATGAAAGCATGTAAAAAACCATGGAAAGTCATTATGTGAAACGTCTCATGCTCAGCATGTAAACTTATCATAAAACAATATATCATCCTTTAAAAACATCCCACAAGGTTTGACCCCTCCCTCGAGTCTACCCTAGATAACACAAATCATGTTTAGTGTATATAAAATCATGTGATATCTTGTGAGATAGGTGGTCACTATATATAATTGAGGACTCTGTTGGCCAACTATGTCCTTATCATCCTAGACCACACGAATCCCGATGTGCGGGGCATCATGCTCTAACGAGAGGTGGGTCAAATCCTAAACGCCAAAATATAAATCAACATCATCACCACATGATACAACTTACTCCATGTGATATACACAGTACAACGTACTCCATGGACCTATATCACGATCGGGGGTGCCTGTCGTAGGTCTTATCTACCCCATACCATGTCTAACCGACTTAATCTCAAGTGCACGTGCGAGCATCTCATCTGTGTGACTAATAGTCTACACGAGGCATCCAGCACGGTTTGTGCGAGCATCTCATCCGTGTGACACACAGTTTACACGATGCATCCAACACGACTCATTACATATCACAGTGTGAAAAGTCCAGTGCGAGCAAGACTCTAGCACGATTTCATGCATAATCGTAAAAATCCTCGTACGAGTAATGCTCCAGTACGACTTTATGCTAAATAAATAATGGTGAAATCATGTACGAGCAAACCTCCAATACAGTTATATGCATAAGAAATAATGAAACCTACGTACGAGCAAAAGCTTCAGTATGGCTTGCGTGCATCTCAACTCGAAATATGGTGTGAGCTAGGCTCCAGCACATTTCATGCATGTTAAAATATCAAAATCCAGTGCGAACAAGGCTCTAGCACGATTTATACTCATATAAATATGATAGGTGGCTCTATTTCGGTAAAACCCCTTTCAAAATTCAAAACCAACACTGGCACGTGTTATTTCATGCAAATCATGAAACAATTAGCCGACCTATCCTTGTTTTGTCCAATCAAGGCATCACATCACATGAAAAGCATCAAAATCATGATATTCATGCAGTTTACTAGCCTTATTACCCTTTTCATAAAATTCACTCCTAGGGATAAAATAGTAATTTGCCTATCCCGGGGCGCTAAAATTTTTATTTCGTTTCTAGATAGTTTAAAGAATTTCGTGCCTTGTAAATACCCTCAAAAATATGTATAGTTACCTCTAGGTACTCACAAAATTCCCTTACCTAAAATCACTCTGATCACTCTGTCTTTTCCAATGCTGAGATTCCACGTGATCTGTTTTGCTCTCAATTAAATCTCCAGAGCTGCATATAATAATTTATCAGATTAAATACAATACTTCCATCTGTATTTCACTTTCATTGGGCTGAATTTAAACTATTGGGCCCATTTACTCTTATTAGGCCTAGTTACCCCTTAATGGGCTTTACTCAGTCTTAAGCTCATTTTCACTTACTATTCACTTTATCTGGGCCTATTAGGCTCATCAAGCCCATTAACACTTATTGGGCCTTTTCCTAGGCTCTTTGGATAGCTCATTTAGTCATTTACGACAATCGATTTTCAATTCTAATCATGAGTCATTTTATACGAAAATTAATCCTCAACTTATGCGATGAATTTCTAACTCTTATAATTATACAAGTTATCGTAAATGAGATTTACTTACCCAAGATTCCATGATGGCACACAAATCTAGACTGATTCGAACTCTCGTTTGTCTCCATTTGTTGCGCTATACATTTGTATATTTAAATCGGGTCAATTTCAGTCAGATATATATTCAAAGAAATTTTTAAAAAATTAAAACGATCAATTCAGATCGCTTACCGGTTTATTCTTAGACCCGATGCGTTATCGAATTTTTCTCCAATTTTTTCTCTTTCTTGGCTGAGCCAGTTTGGACCAATTGAGTCCGGTTTAGTTTCACCTTTGCCGTTCAGAGCTCTTCCGACCGATTCTTCGTCGACTTCAACTTCTAACTGGTCTGTCTAGCCACGCGAAGCGTGGATCTGATGGTGGCCATGCTCGGATCGGTGGTGATGAGGCTGGTTCGGCTTTCTTCTTTTTCGGCATCACTGCCCTCTCTCCTCATTGTCATTGTCGGTTATTTCTCTTGCTGATTCCTTCGCGAATCGACATGTTTGAACTTGGGGAACCTTCGATTAGCCAAGTCTAGGGTCAAATAGGTGCCAACGCTGACGAATCCTCTTCTCCATTTTCGGTTTCACCCTCGGTGATCTCCTCACTACATACGATCGGGCGAGCATGACGGTTTTGGTGAGGTCCCTCGATGCCGATCTTGCTTCGCGGGTCGTCTCTCCCCCCGTGTTGCCGCCGTTCGTCGAGATTTCAGGGGATTTGTTCGTCTGATCCCTATTTCTGTTTAGGGGTCACGCGACAGTTGCACGATTCCAATTTCCTTTTTTTTCATATATTATATTATATTAAAATATAATATAATATCTTTTTTTTCCCAAAATATCCCATTATTTATTTATTTTTATTTTATTTTTATTTTCTTGGAATTATTATTTTCCATATTTTCGAGATAAATTCTCGAGGTGGAAAATTTTCGGGTTATCCAAATAAATTCATATCTTGATCAATTCGACTTGGAGTTTAATTATTTATTCTTTATTGATCAAGATTACACGAATCCATGTTTCAAATGTCAATTTCGTAAAAAAATGACACTGAATTTTGAGTCTTATAGACCTCAATCTTTAATGAATCGTCATGTTTTTATCTTTCCCTTTATTGTCGAATCCGACTTGTGTTTGGTCTCTTTATCTTTTCTTTGGTTTCCTTGCTTAAGTTTACTTCTTGAAGAATCCATGTATGTACTCATGAAGACTTAAGTATGTGAGACTTGAAAATGTAGTTTGGTTGAGCCTTCTTTTCCATGTGGTTTTGATGATATCTAATTAAGAAAGGTTTTAGGTTAAGCTTGCTAGCATGAATTTAAAGTTTATGCCATGTTCTTTTCAATTTGCATTTTTCTCCTATTTTAATCTAATTTCCTTGATTTTTATATTATTTTTGAAGTGTCTACACTTGAAGAAAAAAATCAAATAAATTGGAAAAAATTATATTAAAATTCTAAAATTAAATCAAAATTAATGTAATAATGAACTTTAAAATGTGATATTTTAAAGACTTATCACACCCCTAAACTTGATAATATTTTGCTTGTTCTCAAGCAAAACAATTCAAAATAAGCTAGAGACATGCACTCAACAATTTGATTTTCCTTAAATTGCTTAAAAATTACATAAAAATCATAACTTAAAGAAAAACACAAATATTAACTTCACAATGAAAATCATACAAGAGCAAGCTCAATTTTCAATTGGAATTTTCGTATGTGTGTGAAACATCGTTTCTTATTTCATTGCTTACAATTTAGATGAGATTATGCAAATGTAAAATAAATAAATATCTCAAAGCATGTTCAAGTCCCATAGGTTTGCTTTTCTCTTCTCTCTCTACTAATGTAGTCACATCGAACTAAGGATTATTAGGTCTTTATGAAGCTTATAATGTTAGGCGAGGTTGTAACAACCCTTTTTACGATACAATACGATTGGACTACGAGTCAATGTTAGATCAAAACAGTAAATCTTTGAACAAAACAAAAGAAAATACTTTTCGAGAAATCAGAATAATTGTTCTTTTACAAAATATCCCCGTTCACGTTCCCTAGATACATTTTCCTATACATTACTATACTTATAAAAATTTTAGATACAAAATAATAATGTCCTAGGTATACCTTTAAACACAGAAGATTACTTTGCAGAAGTATGGCTGTGCACAAGAACCCTACTTACAAAAGCGGTTCCAACTACTGATGAGGCACTGTAGAGGAAAGCAAGGGGTGAGCTCAACGTGCTCAGTAAGAAAAATTACGTCACATGTAGATAAATACACTATCTATCTATATAGGCTTGTAATGAAAATAACAGAGTCAGTGATAGTTCAGTAAAATTAGAGTAAAAAATCATTTGCGATAACAATATCGATAGTATAAACATTTTACTGTAATAAATATAGTATTCTAAAACTTTATACAGTGTTTTATTGTGACGACTGTGTGACACTTTGTTCCTCCAAGATTCAAGAGGTGGCCCCCACAATCTTTTTATGCAGTAGAATAATATAGTTCCACACGAAAATACAGTTCACAAGGTCAATTCAGTAAATCAAATAGACGAGACAAGGTGGAACAAACTATAACAGTAATCAGTATGACAATTGGCTAATGTCGGTGATTCCGGGCATTACTGATCAGGTGTACCAGGATGTCAATCGTCGTGGGAGTGGTCAGTGTCACGACCCAAAAGTCAGAGTAAATTTTTCATTTTTCTTTCATACTTACCTGTCCTCTGATCATGACCACACTCCACTAACAATTGGGCTGTGCGTCAATGCCAATCCCACCATTCAATCATCATATAACTTAATTTCTTATTAAATTAAAGGTAAACACATGCGTTTTTCTCTAATTCTTTCTCATTCATTTACAAGTGTTTACAGTGTCTATACATCCCCGAAAGTTACTTACAAACATGTTACTATGCTATTCTTATTTAGATACAATATGTACAAGTGTATATCCCTCAAAATGATGGGCAGCAGCGGATATCAGGAATGCAGTACTCAGTCATCGCAAAGTCTACTAGAGGAAATCAGTGTAGGAAAATGAAAGGGGTGAGCAAATCAAGCTCTGTAAGGCAATCCTATGAATAAGTAGGTAACCATACTACCTACATGAACGTGGTGCCATGCATAAACCACCCTTTCTCCACACATTTCAAAACAGATGCTATAATTCATGATGTCATGTAAAACAAGTTCGCATGTGGATTTCAAAGAGCATGGAAAATTCAACATGCAACTCTTTTAAATCATTTTCAATAAAATTTCACAACAAAGTCAGGACTCAGCCTATCCCTCGGGTGTTCCTGACTCACACAACACCATGAAATCAAATGCTTTTCACAACAATAGAAATATATGAAACACTGAATGTCATGTAAAACTAGTTGACATCATCCATGGGTTTAAATAGCATGGAAAATAACGTCATGCAAGTTTCCGTTTAAAATCCAGTTTCATTCTCATCAAAATCTTATCTCAGTCAGGATCTAACCCCTCCCTTGGGTGATCCAGACTCACACAAAAATCCATAAAACGAGTTTCTCAAAACATCAATATTTAAGACTAGGAAATATATGTATATATCTCGGGCAAGTAACTAGGACGATCGCCATATGTCCTTGTGATCCCACTACTACACGGATCTTAGTGTGCGGGGTCTCACCACGATCGGGAATCATCCCGGGAGGTGGGTCAGTCTATCTCGTCGGTCCTGTCCGATCACTCGCATCCAAAGATGTCACTCGCATCCGAAGATGCCACGCATCCGAAGATGCCACATAATCAATCCCAACATGGTACAACGTACTCCATGCTATTTGCACGGTACAACGTACTCTGTGGACCCATATCTCATATCCATACTCGTGCCTTGTCTCAAAACGCACGTGCGAGCCTATTTAATCGGTGTTACACACAGTTTACCTGACGCTCCAAGCACAGCTCATCACATGTTCTCATAAAACCAGTGCGAGCGATGCTTCAGCACTCTCATAAAATCAAGGAAAATCTCGTGCGAGCCAAGCTCCAGCACGCGTTTCATAAAATTTCATAAGATTAGTGCGAGCTAAGCTCTAGCACTATGTCAAAATCATGTAAAACTAGTGCGAGCTAGGCTCCAGCACTCTGTCATAACAATTCAAGTGAAAATCTGGTGCGAGTTAGACTCTAGCACCCTATCACGAAAATCATATGAAAATCTGGTGCGAGTTAGACTCTAGCACCAATGCATGTAAGACTCTAGTGTGAGCTCTTACTCCAGCACTAATGCATGCATCATATAAATCAAAACTCGTGTGAGCTGAGCTCTAGCACGTCACAATTCTATAAAATCACATAGGCGGCTACATTTCTCAAATCAGTTTTCGAGAAAATAAACAGTGATTAAAGTTATGCAATGCTGTGCATTTTTATTTAAAAGTTAGCCAGCCTACTCTTGCACGTGTCAAAACACCTCAAGAACAAGTAGGAACCTCTTGTTCTTGCTCCTCTCAATTTTTCCTAAATTTGAAAATTTTACCCTTCACAAGGATATTTTGGTAATTTGCCCATCCGGGGCACTAAAATTTTTATCTTAAATCTAGACCCTTCAAACACTTTAAGAGACTGCAAATGAAGTTGAAATTGCGTAAAGTTACCTCTAACAGTCCGTAAAATTCCCTTACCTGGAATCATGCGTAAGTTTATCCCGTCTCGATGATACCAGGTCTCTCAATTAAAATTCGCTCCTACCAAGTCTACGGAGCTGCATATAACCACGTATTTGGGTTAGTTCTAATATATTTATTAGTATTCCACTCTTACTGATTGAATCTAAAGTACTGGGCTCGTTTTATTTTATTGGGTCCGATTACACCTTAATGGGCCTCGACCCATTTTCAGCATATTTCTACTTATTGAATCCCTTCTTCAGATTTTACTGGGCTCATATGGCTTACCAATACTCATCGGAATTCGTTCCAAACTCATTAGATAGCCCGTATACTATTTACGATAATTACTTTAAAATTCTGAATAAAATTCCTTTTATAAAAAATTAATCCGTAAAACCCATAAAATAATCTTAACTCTGCATTAAGGACTCTAATTCTTGTAATTAAAATGTTATTACCCAATGTTATGCGGGGCACAAAAATTGGAGTTCAATCGGCTCTCGTTCGGGCTCTGTCATAAAACAGCACAATTAGGTAAATCTGGGTTATTTTCCATTAATATAATATTAAATAAATTTCTTAAATTTACCCATAGGTCAATCTCGACTCTCGATCAACTTGCCCGAATCTTGAGTCATCCTCGGTAATTTTTCTCTCCTTTTTCCCTTTTCTTTCTTTTCTTTTCTTTTCTTTTCTTTTCCTTTCCTTATCTTTTTTTCCTTCCTTTTCCTTTTGACCAAACGGTGCCGTTTTTTTGTCTTTGCCGTCGCTGACAGTTCTGGCCGATTCGTTGGCCACTACCGATCTCAAAAGGACCGCCTCTTCCTCCCGATCACGTCGATGCCCTCTGTTCATGCCCAGCTGCCGTGGATCGCCAAAAATCGGGGCCGTTTTCATCGCGATTTTCTCCTCCTCCGTTCATCGATTTTCGACGTCTATACGGCGCGTCGTCGGTGCCGCTAAGTTCGTCGGCCTCTCCTCTTTCTTCCCCGTCCTTCGTTTGGGTCTGCCGATCGTCGGTGGCCATCGGGTGGCTCGGGTCTTCCTTGGTTTTCTTTATGGTTTCCATTTTCGGGTTCTTCCCGATTTTTAGATTTTCATTCTTTTATTTATTTATAATTTATTTTAATATTATTTTAATCATTAAAATATTCAAAAAATCCCAAAATATCCTTAAAAAATTATATTTTATTCAAATTAATTTACTTAATTTATTTATTGTATTTAAATCCTTTTCTTGGTATATTTTCTTCGTATTGTCGGGATATTTTTCGATGTGAAAATTTTGATTAATTCCAATAAATTCATATCTTGATCAATTGGACTCGAAATTTAATTATTTTATCGTTATTGATCAAGATTTCTCAATTCCATATTTTTAATGAAATTTTCTTATGGAATTCATACCGAATTTTGATATTTTGACCGTTTTACCCTTCACACGTTCGAGACCAAACCAATCCGACTTCTCTTCACGAACACTTATGCATTTCGTGTTTTAAATCCTTATCTCTAGTCCGAATCTTATTCGTTTAATTTGTGACCATTTCAATCCTTCATAAGAAATTACGATAAAATCGGGTCTTACATGATCTCCCCCACTTAAAAAATTTGGTCCTCCAAATTAGAACCAAGTCAAATTTATCCATAAACAACTCCGGGTACATCTATCGCATCATATTCTTTAATTCTCCTATGACTTTTTTTGTGGAGTGTAATACTATCAACGGACTTGACTAGGGAGATCATCTTAAACCTCGACACTTCCTCCTTCCTGTTTAATGCCCGAATCGATTTTTCAACATATGTTATATTTTCATTGAGCTCCACTACCTCATATCCGATCATATATGCTAGGTCCGGATAGTATTTCCGAAGCATCAAAAGATGGGACACATTGTGGATGCCTGCTAATTCAGGTGGTAACGCCAACCTACAAGCCTTATCTCCCACTTTGTCCAATCTCTCGAAGGATTCAATCTAACGAAACTCAATTTGCCTTCTTTCCAAATCTCATTATGTCCTAAGGGCATGTAACTTCCAACAATACTAATTCACCCTCGGTGAATTCCAATGGTTTTTGTTTCTTGTCAGCATAGCTTTTCTGTCTACTCTGAGGTGTTCTTAATCTCTCACAAATCAACTGAACATCCTTAGAGGTTTGTCTTACAAATTTGGGAGTAATTCTCTATCTGTCACCCACTTCTTCCTATTCAAGTCGAGGAATAACCCCTACGGCCATACAATGCCTCATATAATGTCATCCCGATACTCGAAATGATAACTTTCATTATTGGCGAATTTGATTAGTAACAGCTGATCATCCTAGGAGCTTATAAAATCAATGGCACACGCTCTCATCCTATCCTTTAGAACCTGTACAGTCCTCTTTGACTGACCATCTGTTTGAGGATGGAAAGCTGTGCTAACACTCAATCGGGTTTCCATAGCTTCCTGAAAAATATTCCCAGGAGTGGGAAGTGAAGCGGGAATCCCTATATGATACAATGCTCACTGGAAAAGTACATAATGTTCCACAATCTTCCTTGCACATAAATCCGCCTATACACTCAGAGTATCTGAGGATTTCATAACCAGAAGGTGGGTAGACTTAGTCAATCTATCAACTATCACCCAGATAGCCTCGTGATTCATCCGGGTCCTCTGTAACCCCTCACGATATCCATGGTAACTTACTTTCATTTTTGTGTCGATATAAGTAGAGGCTGCTATAACCCTGTAAACTTCTATTGCTCTACCCTACTCTGCTGACATACGAGACACTTTTCCACAATCTCTACAATATCTCTTTTCATATCTGGCCACCAATACCCTTTTCAAAGATTCTGATATATTTATTACTTCTCGGATGCACTGTATATCCCGAAGAGTGAGCTTCTAACAATAACACTATCTCATCTACTGTGGTCTTGTGGAGCACTTATACTGTCTCTAAACCTCAGTAAACCATCATCACTCTCTGTGAACTCTGTCACTGTACCCATCTGAATCTGACCCACACTATCGATACCATGCTGATCATCATGCTAAGCCTGTCAAATCCAGTCACTCAATTCCGGTCCTAATCTTAGGCTAGCGTCACACAATTCACTATCATTATCAGAAGGATCACATCACTACTGAGGCTCACAACTACTCTAGTAGTTCATGCTCCCTGACCATTATATGTAATACCATCCCGAGGCTCTTTCTGCTCAAGGCATCAGCCATTTCATTAGCCTTTCTTGGGTGGTACAATTTTCACAATCATAATCACTCAGAAGCTCTAACCCTCTTTGTTCTCATATCCGGCTCTTTCTGTGAAAACAGATACTCGGGGCTTTTATGATTAGTGCATACATAAAATTTCTCGCTGTATACAAAGTAGTGGCATATATTCAGTACAAACTCTATCGCTGCTAACTTTAAATCATGGGTCAAATAATTTCTTTCATGATCATTGAGTTGTCTGGATCCATAATCGACTATCTTCCCATTTTGCATCAATACACAGCTCATTCATTATTTTGAGGTATCCATATACACTGAGAAACCTCTTGAGCTACTGGGTATGGTGAAAATAAATGCGGTGGTCAGTTCAACTTCAATACACCAAAACTCCTGTCATGTGTATTATCCCATTCAATACCACTTTTTCTTAGTTAAACGTGTCAATAATGTAGTCCATTTCGAGAACTCTCAACAAACCATCTGTAAAAATAATTTCCAATTGTTGCTTATAATTTTTCCCTGGACTTTAAATACACCCAAAATATCATCAATAAAGATGATAACAGATCGGTCCAGGTAAAGTTTAAATACCTCATCGTAGTTGAGTTGTGAGATCTGAGAATTTCAGACATATTTAATGATGTAATAATAAATTGAAGTGTAATTTATTGAGCTAAGTGAATTGTGGGAATTATAATTGGGGATTTATGTGTTAAGTATGTAAAATAAGCTTGATCCATGAGGACAGATCGATCTGGGAGAAGGAGAGATCGATCTGGTGAATTAAACATGACGAGGAAGGGGAAATTTGAGGAGCAGATCGATCTCCAATGGAAGAGATCGATCTCCTTATGAATCTGTTTGAGAAGGGATCGATCTCATGAGGAAGAGATCGATCTCCAAATGCTTCTGTTTGGGAGAAGATCGATCTCCTCAAGGCACAGATCGATCTCATAAAGCCATAAAGAGATCGATCTCACCCCTCGACAGATCGATCTCCTAGGCATAAAATTGCCCAGATCGTCCCCAAAAATTCAAACGCAGATCGATCTCCCCAGGAGACAGATCGATCTCCTACCTCCAGTCTATATAAGGAACTCGTGTTTTCTCCTGAAATCTCACTTTCTCTCTCTTTCAAACCTCCATTTTTTCGAAAACCTAGTTTCTCACTCCTCCAAATCCCCCATTTTCGGCCGAATCAGCTATTGTGGTAAGAAGGAAAGTTGTTCCTCATCAAAGGGAGAACAACATACTTGGAAATCGAAGGACGAATCGGATCGAGGCGTGAGTTGTGCGTCTCACAAGCTTTGGGTAATTTCTAAACCTCGATCTTGATATTTGAGTTGATTTTGATGTTATTGGTGGTTGAATTTGTGTTGAAATGGCTGAAAGATGACTAGGGATTGATTAAATTTCAATGTGGTAGGAGTGATATGCATATTGAGAATTTTGGTGAATTTGGGAAATTGTGAGCTATAAATGGAAAATTAGACAATGAGGAGAATTAGCGTAGATAATTGGTATTAGAGATATCGAACATTGGGATATTGTGAATAGAGTTGTAGTTTAGGGTTGAGTTACGAGAAATCAAGAGAATTGAGGTGTTATGAGCAATTATGCTCGATTTTAAGAATTGAGGCTTATGTGATGTGGAGTATTGATGTTTTAACATCGCTTGGACAGCTCGGGAGTTCCAGAGTGGAATACGAGACTAGTCCGTGATACAGGGGAAACGATTGCACTATACGAGGTGCAAAGAGGTAAGGGAAATCTAAACCATTTGTGTATGTGAATTGCAAACTGTTTTAGCATGATTTACGATTTATAAACAAGCATGTTGAGTATTTTGTGTTGAGATTTGAACTGCACACGATTTTATAGCCGGTTGGAGCCCAATGTTTTATGAGTTTATAACTGGGCTCTACGTTAAGGCAATATTGAGATTTGAGAAATGTGTGCGTGTGCTTTGCCGGTTAGAACTCGATTTTTATTACGTTTTGTGTTGAGTACAAAACGGTTTTCAAATGAGTTTTATGAGAGAGAAACCATTACGAGTTCTACGTGAAGGCAAACCCGTCTTATGTGATAAGACTGAGGTGTGTAGTTGTGAGTACACACCGGGCATTGTTCTGGTAGCATGTAAGCCCGATTTCTTCTCCGTTCTGGTAACGTGAGAATGACCTACTTGGTGGCTGTGCCACGTATACCCCATTGGTGGCTGTGCCACGTTGAGAAAACCCCATTGGTGGCTGTGCCACGTATACCCCATTGGTGGCTGTGCCACGTTGAGAAAACCCCATTGGTGGCTGTGCCACGTATACCCCATTGGTGGCTGTGCCACGTTGAGAAAACCCCATTGGTGGCTGTGCCACGTATACCCCATTGGTGGCTGTGCCACTTTGAGAAAACCCCATTGGTGGCTGTGCCACGTATACCCCATTGGTGGCTGTGCCACGTTGAGAAAACCCCATTGGTGGCTGTGCCACGTATACCCCATTGGTGGCTGTGCCACGTATACCCCATTGGTGGCTGTGCCACGTTGAGAAACCCATTGGTGGCTGTGCCACGTATACCCCATTGGTGGCTGTGCCACGTTGAGAAACCCCATTGGTGGCAGTGCCACGTTGAGAAACCCTATTCAGTGGCTATGCCACGTGAGAAAATAATTCAGTGGCTTTGCCACGTGTGTATTGTGGCTATGCCACGTGTGATTTTAAATCGGTGGCTATGCCACGTTATTTGAGAAAGCGTTTAACGCGTATTTTCACATGCTTTGTTTTGCTCTAGAGTGAGCCTTTTTACGTCATGTTTTCACATGACTTGACACATGAGAGTGTCGTTTTGAATATTTTCATGCTATGGTTTTCAAATGAGTTTCACATACAAATAAATGCTTTGTGATGTGCATTTTGGTTTATGAAATGAGTCCCCTACCCCCCCTTACTGAGCGATTTAGAAGCTCACCCTGTTTTTCTTTCCCCCCAGAGTTCTTCAAGTGAATAAGGACTTCCCTGCGGCGTACGGAGTGGTGGCTAGTGGAGGATTCAAGCTCCAGGCTATATAATTTGTACTTTGAGGTATATTATCTTTTCATGTACCCAGACTATTAATGTATTTGCAGACACTTGATGTATGACATTATATGGGATGTATTAGGATTAATTGACTTGTAATCGAGTAATGGGTATAATACAATATTTATTATATCATGAAGAGATCCTGAGGCATGATAATTATGATGATGTATGACACTGCACAGGAATGCACTCTTTATTTGTGAATTAACGAGTAAAAAGTTTTAAATTAGTCCTATTTTCCGTATTTTCGGGGCGTGACAGAGTTTTCTTGGTATCAGAGCTTAGGGTGTCTAGTACTGTCAGTGTCGGTTAAGTGAAATAGAATACATCCCAAGTGTCTGTAATAGTCTGGTCATGAACTGAAATTGAGGATTGAGATTTCAATCGATTGTGATATGTACGCGCAGGAGACGAGTTGAGATTGAGAATGAGTAAACGACGAGGTCGTTCGAGGAGGCAGGCAGAGTCCCCTCCACCACCTGTCCCACAACCAGAGAGTCCTAACTCTCGATTTAATCGGATTGAGACCAATGTGAGGCAAGGTTTTGAGCAGATGGCGGCGCTATTCGCGCAACACTTTGGAGTTAATGCCTCGGATACTACCCCTACACCACCACCAGGACCTCCCATACCCCCAGTGCCTCCCGTCACTCAGCCTGAGGACAGAAGTAAGGTCCGACTAAAGGAATTTCTGAAGATGAATCCACCCGCATTTAAGGGAAAGAAGGATCCTACAGAGGCTGAGGAGTGGCTGACGGAGTTGAGAGTTATATTTGATTTACTGGGGTGCACCGATGCTGAGAGAGTCAGTATGAGTGCCTATATGCTGAAGGGGAGAGCTCGAGATTGGTGGAGTACTACCCAGGGTATCTTGATGTCCCACCAGGATGTGATTGGTTGGGAAGAGTTCCAGACAGCTTTTAGAACCCAATATGTACCACGAGCCGCTCAGAGAAGGAAACAGGCTGAATTTTTGAGTTTGGTACAGGGTGACATGTCGGTGGATGACTATGAGAGCCAGTTCACCGCACTATTGAGATATGACCCAGAGACCTTCAAGAGTGAAGAGCTCCGCACAGAGAAGTTTGTGTATGGGTTGAAGCCCGTTATTAGAGATAGACTGATGGGGCTATGTATTACCGAGTTTGGAGATGCTCTGAGACGAGCACAAGAGGTTGAAAGAGGGATTGAGATGGTACAATCCCAGAATGAGCTCAGAGCGGTGAATAGAGATAAGGGCAAGAGGCCAGCACTTTTCCAGTCAGAGGCTCGGAGAGGTTCCTTCAGAAGAGGAAGGATTGAGGTGCGGAGGGACAGATTGGAGAGACCCAGAGCCTATCCTATTATCAAGGAGGCCCCTCGATATGTCAGGCCGGAGATGAGGATTTGTAGAGACTGTGGCTGATCGCATGAGGGAAGTTGTACTGGGTCGATCCATGGATGTTTTAGATGTGGTGACATGGGTCACAGAGTGAAGGACTGTCCCCAACCTCAGATACCACATGCTCCGGAGCCCACTAGACAACAGCCTCAGAGAGTGGATCCCCGGAGACGGGCCACTGCGGCAGAGAAAGGGAAGAAACCTGTGGCACAGGGACGAGTGTTTGCCCTGGATAAGGAGACCGCAGACGCTTCGGCAGAAACTATAAGAGGTACACTCTCTGTCTGTAATTATGAGGCTCATGTGTTGATTGATTCAGGATCCACGCATTCGTTTATTTCTGAGCATTTTGCATGTAGATTAAACTTGAAGTTTGAACCTCTAGAATATATACTACATGTAAATACCCCTATGCGTGAATCTCAGAGAACTGAGTTAATCTGTAGAGGATGTGAAATAAAGGTGGGAGATAAAGTGATGTTAGCAGATCTAATCATGTTGAATATACATGGGTTTGATGTAATTCTGGGGATGGATTGGTTGGCAACCAATCGAGTGAGTTTAGACTGCTACACTAAGATTGTAACTTTCTCCCTACCTAAACCTTACAGTGTACGATTGAGATATTAAAGGAATAATTATGTGGAATTCTAGTAAGTAATTTGAGAATTTTAATATTATTTTGGAGAATATTAAATATGATTATTCATGTGAAGGTTATGAGACACTCATCTCAGACGATGAGCGGGAACATCCGAGGATTGAGGATATACCTGTGGTTTGCGAATTTCTGGATGTTTTCCCAGATGAATTGCCAGGTTTACCACCAGAGAGAGAGCTGGAGTTTGCCATTGATTTGGTACCAGATACTCAGCCGATCTCTAAACCTCCCTACAGGATGGCATTAGTGGAACTTGAGGAATTGAAGAAACAACTACAGGAGTTATTGGATCAAGGGTTTATTAGACCCAGTGTTTCGGCGTGGGGAGCACCAGTACTATTTGTTAAGAAGAAGGATGGTAGTCTCAGATTATGTGTAGACTACCGGCTGTTGAATAAAGCCACAGTGAAGAATAAATACCCACTGCCCAGGATTGACGATCTACTTGATCAGCTAAGAGGGGCATCAGTCTTTTCTAAGATTGATTTGAGATCGGGCTATCACCAATTGAGGATCAAGGAGGAAGATATTCCAAAGACGGCCTTTAGGACAAGGTATGGCCATTACGAATTTCTGGTGATGTCCTTTGGATTGACGAACGCCCCTGCAGCATTTATGAGATTGATGAACGAGGTGTTCAGAGACTATCTGGATAAGTTTGTGATAGTCTTTATCGATGATATCCTGGTGTACTCTCGGTCGTATGAGGAGCATGCACAGCATTTGTGGTTAGTACTTCAGATACTCCGAGATAAGCAATTATACGGAAAGCTTAGTAAGTGTGAGTTTTGGCTGAACCGGATAGCTTTCCTTGGGCATGTAGTCTCAGAGGAAGGAGTATCAGTGGATCCGAGTAAAATAGTAGCTGTGCTTAATTGGGAGAGACCGAGGACAGTGACTGAGATACGAAGCTTCCTTGGTTTGGCAGGGTATTACAGGAGATTTGTGGAAGGATTTTCCAAGATTGCCGCTCCTTTAACTAAACTCACGCGTAAGGAGACTCCCTTCATATGGACTGATCAATGTGAGCTCAGTTTTCAGGAATTAAAAAGGAGATTGACAGCGGCACCTGTGTTAACTATCCCTGAGGGATCAGGAGGATTCTCGGTGTATAGTGATGCATCTTATCAAGGATTGGGGTGTGTGCTTATGCAGCACGGAAGAGTGGTCGCATATGGATCGCGACAGCTGAAGGACCATGAGCGAAATTACCCCACGCATGATTTGGAGTTAGCCGCTGTGGTATTTGCTTTGAAGATCTGGCGACACTACTTATATGGGGAAAGATTCCAGATCTTCACTGATCACAAGAGTTTGAGATATCTCTTTGATCAGAAAGAGTTAAACATGAGACAAAGGAGATGGATGGAACTCCTTAAGGATTATGACTGCGAGATTCTTTATCATCCGGGTAAGGCGAATGTGGTTGCTGATGCCTTGAGCAGGAAGAGTATGATATCTGCTATGATGATCAGGGAATGGGATTTGTTAGAGCAGTTCGCCGAACTTCGGATCAGAGTTAAAGAGGTAGAGACTGGATTTTTGGCTAGCCTGCGGATAGAGCCCAGGATCATGGATCAGATTAGGACTGGGCAGCGCAGTGATCAGAGATTGATAGACATGGTTAGCCAAGCTGAGCAGAGTTCGCAGTCGGATCTCACCATCAGTGAGGATGGATTATTGAGGTTCAGAGGACGGATTTGTGTACCGGACGATGATACCCTGAAGAGACAGATACTGAGAGAATCCCACTGCTCGCGATACACCATGCACCCAGGAAGTACTAAGATGTACCGAGACTTGAGAAAGGTGTATTGGTGGAGTGGTATGAAGCGAGATGTGGCAGAGTATGTGGCCAGGTGTTTAGTATGCCAGCAAGTGAAAGCTGAGCATCGGAAGCCCGGAGGACTACTACAGCCCTTACCTGTACCTACATGGAAATGGGAGCATGTCACTATGGACTTTATTATGGGTTTACCGAGGACCCGGAGAGGTCGTGACGCGATATGGGTCATTGTGGATAGATTGACCAAGAGTGCCCACTTCCTTGCCATCAAGAGCACAGATACTGTGGATGCCTTAGGTGAGCTATATGTCAGCGAGATAGCTAGATTACATGGGGCTCCAGTGAGTATTACTTCTGATAGAGATTCCCGATTTATTTCCAGATTCTGGACCCAGTTTCAGGAGTCCATGGGATCTCGATTGAGTTTTAGTACCGCCTATCATCCTCAGACAGATGGTCAGTCAGAGAGGACTATTCAGACCCTGGAAGATATGTTGAGGGCGTGTACGATGGATTTTAAGGGATCATGGGATGATCACCTGCCCCTAGCAGAGTTTGCGTACAATAACAGCTATCATGCGAGTATTGGAATGGCACCTTTTGAGGCTCTATATGGTAGGAGGTGTAGATCCCCTGTAGCTTGGGAAGAAGTCGGTGACAGAAAGATAAATGCTCCCGAGCTTGTTGAGCAAGCCGTACAGAGTGTGAAACTCATATGTGAGAGGTTACGGGCTGCACAGAGTAGACAGAAAAGCTACGCGGATGTGCGTAGACGGCCACTCGAGTTTGATGTTGGTGATGCAGTATTTCTGAGAGTATCACCGAGCAAGGGTATCATGCGATTTGGGAAGAAAGGGAAATTGAGTCCTCGATACATAGGACCATTTGAGATTCATGAGAGAGTGGGAGAGGTAGCCTACAGATTGGCATTACCCCCACAGATGTCCGGAATACACAATGTTTTTCATGTGTCTATGTTGAGGAAGTACCACCCGGACCCTTCTCATGTTATAGAGTATGATGAGATGGACATACAGGAGGACATGAGCTATACTGAGGAACCCGTCCGGATTCTCGATAGAAAGGAGAAGGTACTGAGAACCAAGAGCATCCCATTAGTGAAAGTTTTGTGGAAGCATCACTCAAGGGAAGAGGCAACGTGGGAACTAGAGAGTCTCATGAAGGAGAAATACCCCCATCTATTTTGATTAGTTGAGTTGAATTTGGAGGACCAAATTCTTTTAAGGTGGGGAGGATGTGAGATCTGAGAATTTCAGACATATTTAATGATGTAATAATAAATTGAAGTGTAATTTATTGAGCTAAGTGAATTGTGGGAATTATAATTGGAGATTTATGTGTTAAGTATGTAAAATAAGCTTGATCCATGAGGACAGATCGATCTAGGAGAAGGAGAGATCGATCTGGTGAATTAAACATGACGAGGAAGGGGAAATTTGAGGAGCAGATCGATCTCCAATGGAAGAGATCGATCTGCTCCTCAAATTTCCCCTTCCTCGTCATGTTTAATGAAGAGATCGATCTCCTTATGAATCTGTTTGAGAAGGGATCGATCTCATGAGGAAGAGATCGATCTCCAAATGCTTCTGTTTGGGAGAAGATCGATCTCCTCAAGGCACAGATCGATCTCATAAAGCCATAAAGAGATCGATCTCACCCCTCGACAGATCGATCTCCTAGGCATAAAATTGCCCAGATCGTCCCCAAAAATTCAAACGCAGATCGATCTCCCCAGGAGACAGATCGATCTCCTACCTCCAGTCTATATAAGGAACTCGTGTTTTCTCCTGAAATCTCACTTTCTCTCTCTTTCAAACCTCTATTTTTTCGAAAACCTAGTTTCTCACTCCTCCAAATCCCCCATTTTCGGCCGAATCAGCTATTGTGGTAAGAAGGAAAGTTGTTCCTCATCAAAGGGAGAACAACATACTTGGAAATCGAAGGACGAATCGGATCGAGGCGTGAGTTGTGCGTCTCACAAGCTTTGGGTAATTTCTAAACCTCGATCTTGATATTTGAGTTGATTTTGATGTTATTGGTGGTTGAATTTGTGTTGAAATGGCTGAAAGATGACTAGGGATTGATTAAATTTCAATGTGGTAGGAGTGATATGCATATTGAGAATTTTGGTGAATTTGGGAAATTATGAGCTATAAATGAAAAATTAGACAATGAGGAGAATTAGCGTAGATAATTGGTATTAGAGATATCGAACATTGGGATATTGTGAATAGAGTTGTAGTTTAGGGTTGAGTTACGAGAAATCAAGAGAATTGAGGTGTTATGAGCAATTATGCTCGATTTTAAGAATTGAGGCTTATGTGATGTGGAGTATTGATGTTTTAACATCGCTTGGACAGCTCGGGAGTTCCAGAGTGGAATGCGAGACTAGTCCGTGATACGGGGGAAACGATTGCACTATACGAGGTGCAAAGAGGTAAGGGAAATCTAAACCATTTGTGTATGTGAATTGCAAACTGTTTTAGCATGATTTACGATTTATAAACAAGCATGTTGAGTATTTTGTGTTGAGATTTGAACTGCACACGATTTTATAGCCGGTTGGAGCCCAATGTTTTATGAGTTTATAACTGGGCTCTACGTTAAGGCAATATTGAGATTTGAGAAATGTGTGCGTGTGCTTTGCCGGTTAGAACTCGATTTTTATTACGTTTTGTGTTGAGTACAAAACGGTTTTCAAATGAGTTTTATGAGAGAGAAACCATTACGAGTTCTACGTGAAGGCAAACCCGTCTTATGTGATAAGACTGAGGTGTGTAGTTGTGAGTACACACCGGGCATTGCTCTGGTAGCATGTAAGCCCGATTTCTTCTCCGTTCTGGTAACGTGAGAATGACCTACTTGGTGGCTGTGCCACGTATACCCCATTGGTGGCTGTGCCACGTTGAGAAAACCCCATTGGTGGCTGTGCCACGTATACCCCATTGGTGGCTGTGCCACGTTGAGAAAACCCCATTGGTGGCTGTGCCACGTATACCCCATTGGTGGCTGTGCCACGTTGAGAAAACCCCATTGGTGGCTGTGCCACGTATACCCCATTGGTGGCTGTGCCACGTTGAGAAAACCCCATTGGTGGCTGTGCCACGTATACCCCATTGGTGGCTGTGCCACGTTGAGAAAACCCCATTGGTGGCTGTGCCACGTATACCCCATTGGTGGCTGTGCCACGTTGAGAAACCCATTGGTGGCTGTGCCACGTATACCCCATTGGTGGCTGTGCCACGTTGAGAAACCCCATTGGTGGCAGTGCCACGTTGAGAAACCCTATTCAGTGGCTATGCCACGTGAGAAAATAATTCAGTGGCTTTGCCATGTGTGTATTGTGGCTATGCCACGTGTGATTTTAAATCGGTGGCTATGCCACGTTATTTGAGAAAGCGTTTAACGCGTATTTTCACATGCTTTGTTTTGCTCTAGAGTGAGCCTTTTTACGTCATGTTTTCACATGACTTGACACATGAGAGTGTCGTTTTGAATATTTTCATGCTATGGTTTTCAAATGAGTTTCACATACAAATAAATGCTTTGTGATGTGCATTTTGGTTTATGAAATGAGTCCCCTACCCCCCCCTTACTGAGCGATTTAGAAGCTCACCCTGTTTTTCTTTCCCCTCAGAGTTCTTCAAGTGAATAAGGACTTCCCTGCGGCGTACGGAGTGGTGGCTAGTGGAGGATTCAAGCTCCAGGCTATATAATTTGTACTTTGAGGTATATTATCTTTTCATGTACCCAGACTATTAATGTATTTGCAGACACTTGATGTATGACATTATATGGGATGTATTAGGATTAATTGACTTGTAATCGAGTAATGGGTATAATACAATATTTATTATATCATGAAGAGATCCTGAGGCATGATAATTATGATGATGTATGACACTGCACAGGAATGCACTCTTTATTTGTGAATTAACGAGTAAAAAGTTTTAAATTAGCCCTATTTTCCGCATTTTCGGGGCGTGACATGAGTTCCACTAAATATTTCAATCACCCATATTCTTGACCTATGTACGCATAAACATATAATGTCATTTCGAAATCGCTTTTGTTTAAGATACTAACCCGCGTCATTTCTTTTTTCTTATATTAACGGCTTTTATAAAATTTTAATTTTTAAACCTTCCTGATTAATTGAATTCTATATTTCTTTATCGTACCAGTAAAGGTACCTTAATTTTAAATATATATATTACGACTGCAGATTTCAATTTATAGGTTATGTATACTTCTAGACGCTGTTAAGTCTTCAGGTGGGGAAGTATTTTAAAATACCTTTATTAACCCTCAAACTTGACCACATGGACTGGTTATGGATATATCCACCCCTTATCCTTGGTCGCAATTCATAGTTACTACATATTGCGTAATCCAACTTACTTCACATATCAGAGATATTCTTACCTTGCGTACTCCTCTTATTCCAATATATGTTGTATTCAGGATCTATAACATCTCAAAACTTATCTCCTTTCGTATATCAATAATAACAAACTCTGTCATTACTCATTTTGTGAGTACAATCATTTACTCCTTTAATTTCAATCGCTACACCCCTTTTATTACTTGTCAAAATTGTGAGACCCCGTATATGTAAAAGGGTATATATGTACATAGAAATGTAAATAGAGTTGTACTATGAATTCATGAGTTAAGTATATGTGATGTCAGTCCATAAGTAATGTACACACTTGTAATGAGAGTGGTAATTGTACATATAAGTTACATTAAGTATGAATGTGAAGAAATGGACTTAAACATGTGGAGAATGTGTGTAGAATGGATTATGAGTAGTTTGGTAAAATGGAAGTAGAATTGCATAAGATGTGCACTTCCATTTTTGTTTATATTAAATACCATTGGTCATACAAAGATTCTACACAAGTTTTAATGTGTATGAAGTGAGGATGGATGCCATTTTCAAGTCTCAAAGATGAATGGATGAGAAAAGGATCATGGTAGCAAATTAAGGATGTTTGGTAAGTGTTGCTGCAGAAGAACTGCAGAAAATCTGGAAATTTTGAAGGGCAGATCGATCTCATGGGATGAGAGATCGATCTGGAAGAGCCAGAATGCTCTTATTTGGGCAAAGGAATAGAGCAGATCGATCTCCTTAGCTCTCTGTTTGGGAGCAGATCGATCTCATGCCTCGACAGATCGATCTCATGCTTCGACAGATCGATCTCAGGCTTAAAAAATACCGTGAAAAAGAGGGATTTTAAGGGACCAGATCGATCTCCTCTTGGACCAGATCGATCTCCTCAAGCTATTTCTATATAAGGAGTGCTGGAAATCAGAAAATTTCGGGAAAAACACAAATCTTCCACTTTCAACCCAAAAACCTAACATTCTCTCTCAAAAATCAGCCATTTTCAGTGAGGTTTGAAGAGAGACCATTAGAGACAAAGTTGTTCCTATCAAAGAGAAGAATAACATAGTTGGAAAGCATTTTCCCATTGTTGGTATTGAAGGAGTTAAGGGCATTGCCATTTGGAGCAAGAAGAGAAATCAAATTTGGTAAGATTCTAACACTCCAACTAAGGTACATTGTTTATATAATTGATTTTGGAGTTGTTTGGCATGAGTATGGATGGTTAGAAACTATCTAAATACATTGGAATGATTATGACCTAGAAATGGTCTAGAGTGAGAAAGTGGAATGTAGGAGATTAATGATGAATGAGATATGTAAAAGTTATTAATAGTGTTGTGGTATGATTTTAAGATGTGGTTAGTGGATAAATTGTGAGATTTACCTAAAAGAGGTAAAATGTGGATTAAGGCATTTGTAAAATGCATAAGTGAATAATATTGACTAGTGAGGTCAATTATGGGTTAAATACATTAACTCAATCGATTTAATGAATGAATCGCAGCTTCCGAGGATACGCCGAGGCGAGTTGAGCCAAGATCGTGAGAAGCTAAAAGGAAAGGAGTCACACCAAGTAAATCGAGGTAAGGGAATTGTGTGGACTCCTAAAGATATTTGTGCGCAATTTGGGCGCTTAAATGTTTTGCTAGAATGCATGAGATTAGGAAATGATGTTGGGTGATTGAAGGGTAAAAGTTGGGAGTTTGAGAAATGTGCATGAAAACAAAAGCATATTGCTTTGAAAATCATGTTTTATTACTTTTTAGCAAATGATTTGGTAGGTTGGCTAACATTGAAATGATTTGCAAAAGAAATGAGTGTATTTTGGTTTTGTTAACCATACTTTGCAAAGTTTTGAGCGACCTACATGATTTCGTGAGTATGAAAGCGTGCAAGAGTATGACTCGCACGAGATTTGACGTGTTTTACACACATGAGTGCAAGAGGTACTAGTTTTCACATGGATTTCATATTTGTTTTGGCATTGTGCTCGAGTTTGTCTCGCACTGGATGCCCACCTTGCATGTTGCCGTGTTTGGAGCTTCGAGTAGACTGGGTGTCACATCGATTAAATAGGCTCACACGTGCATTGTTTTGACACGATTAATTAGCCGTGTTAGGAGCTTCGGATAGACAAGAGGTCGCACTGATTAAATAGGCTCACACGTGCGTTTGAGATGTGGCGTGATATGATGTGTTGATTAGGTCCACGGAGTACGTTGTACCGTGCATGTAGCATGGATTACATTGTACCGTGTTGAGTTGTGATGGTCGTCTTCGGACGTGATCTGCTATGGACCGGCGGGTAGGATTTGACACACCTCCCGTGTGGAAGCAGGTAGTGGTGATATCCCGCACACCTGATCCGTGTAGCCGGTATCACAGGTTATGTACATAGGCCTTGAGGTTATTACCTATTGTTGAACTGCCTATCTCACATGTCTATTGCTATTTAAGAATAAATCCATGCTTGAAAATGATTTGTGGGTCAGGAAAGCCCAGGGATGGGCCGAGACCTGACCAATGTTGAAATTGATTGTTAATGGTTTTTCAAGTGCACGGATGCATGATGTTTAATGCCATGCTTTATTGTGAATTATGCATGATGATTTATACCATGCTTTGAGTTGAAATGTGCACTTGATTTTAATAGCATGAATGCTTTACATACCATTAACACAATCATACACTCATGTTTTGAGATAAATAATGAATGAAATGCTTTTGAGCATGGCATCATGATCACGTAGATAGTGCAGTATCTACCTGTTCGCATGATTGCCTTACTGAGCGTGTGGTTTGCTCACCCCCCTTATTTTCCCCTCTCTACAGAGATTTGAGTATAGATTGAGCGTGACTGGAGGCGTTCCCTTTTGGTAATCCGCTGCATCCCATCGCTAAAGGTATACACACCTTGATTATTTTGTATCTAAACTAGACATAGCACAGTAGCATTTTGTATGTAACCACTGGGGATGTAAAACAATGTAAACACATGTAACAACTCTGATATATGTACATTTATACAAGTGTTTACTCATAAATAATGTTTCAAATTGAATTGGTATGGTGGAGTGAGTTAGACGTCAACATACAGCCCAACTGTTATGAGTGTGGTTGTTCACGATCGAGGAAGGATGATTAAAGATTGACTCATGAAAATGCGAAAAATTTGTACGTATTTTGGTAAGTTGAGGGTCGTGACAAAAACTTACAATATACTTTTCAGGGGTAACCATATCACTATCTTAGAATAGAACTCTGAACAGCATAGTTTGTAACCGACCAATTTATTCTCAAATTTTACTTCAACTTATTCATATTCCATTGAATAAAATCGGCTGACTTATACTTCTTCCCCCCGTTTTCAACTTATAATCTCTTCATAATTATTTCGTTAGTTAACCCTCCTTCATTAGGGTACTAACTATCAGTATTAGTGCCCAAGGATGTAGCCATTCACGTCTTTCACTAACTTATATACAAATGAAGGCGGTACGACTAAATGTGTTGCACTAGTATCAAGTAACACAAGTACTTCTTTATTCATAACCAGTGTGGTATCTTTCACCCCATCATATGACACATCAGTAGTATCCTGATCTAAGGAATACACTCGCCCTCGTCCAACAGCCTACTTTCCCCTTTCTCTTCGGCTGTGGCCTCCTTTTTTCGATACAAAAATATCAACAGGGTTTTTTCTGTCTCTTTGCCCTTCTGTGGGGTAGTCTCACCCAACTCTGAGCAATCATTAAATAAATGGCTCATCTTACCACACTTAACGCCTATTTTAGTCAATAAAGTGTAGGTGTAGGCCTTTCTTCCATGGTATCTGCCACATATCCTACACTGCTTACACTGCTACGGAGCAGGTCGGGGTCCTCTAATCACAATACCCCTCAAAAGTGCTGAAATTGGATACACTGGGGCCTTACCATCATCTTATCCCGTGACTCATCAACTCTAATCTCTTACCAAACTACCTTTTTCCCGTTCTGACATCTCTGTCATTCTTTATTCTCTTCTGTCTCTATTTCAGCCCTTACTACCTTTCCCAATCTCAGAGGCGTGCAACACATGATCTTATTCACACAACTGTAGTCTGCGCATTGCCTTGGCATAGGTAGTGATATCCAACAGGGCCAATCGGACTGAAATCGACAATCTGAGCCCTCCCATGAACTTTTGGGCTTTTCGACTCTCACTGCCCATAGTGTCGGGGTAATACCTGTCCAGGGATATAAATTGAGTTTCATACTCGTCAATCAACTAATGTATCTGGGTCAGTGTAAGGAATTTTACCTGTAATTTCCTTTAAGTAGTGTTCGGGATATTCTATCACCGGAATACATCTAGAAATATTTCTCATGTCAGCTCTAGATGTCTAACTCTTAAGATAGGTCGAGCGGACTTCCACCAATGCTCCGACTCGCCCTCAAATCCCATGCATACTCTGAGCAATTAGCTCTTAAAATATTCTCCACACTTCGCTCCAACCTCGCGAAGTGAGTCTCAATACTGTCCGATCTCTTTGTCGGACTCTGTGAGGCATGCTCAACACCAGCCTCTATTTCAATCTCATCCTAGTTCTCATAGGTCAACACAACACGACTAGCAGGCTCAAGCCTACCTCAACGACCTTAGCCTCAAGCTCTACCTCCTCTACTGCAACTAATATTAGGCATAATGCCTATATTCCTGCATTCTCAACCATTTCTTAGTTAAAACTCATCTCGATATACACTATTGTATCTAACCAAGCATAGTAACACGGGGATGTAATTTCCTAATTACTGACACTGGCACACATCAGACAAATTTCCCTTTGATACCACAATTTGTCGAGACCCAAATATTAGAGTAAATTTTTCATTTTTCTTTCATACTTACCTATCCTCTGATCGTGACCACACTCCACTAACAATTGGGCTATGCGTCAATACCAGTCCAACCATTCAATCATCATATAACTTAATTTCTTATTAAATGAAAGGTAAACACATGCATTTTTCACTAATTCTTTCCCATTCATTTACAAGTGTTTACAATGTCTATACATCCTTGAAAGTTACTTACAAACATGTTACTGTGCTATTCTTACTTAGATATAATATGTACAAGTGTATATACCTCAAAATGATGGGTAGCAGCAGATATCAGGAATGCAGTACTCAGTCGTCGCAAAGTCTACTGGAGGAAATCTATGTAGGAAAATGAAAGGGATGAGCACATCAAGCTCAGTAAGGCAATCCTATGAACAAGTAGGTAACCATACTATCTACATGAACGTGGTGCTATGCATAAACCACTCATTCTCCACACATTTCAAAACAGATGCTATAATTCATGATGTCATGTAAAACAAGTTCACTTGTGGATTTCAAAGAGCATGGAAAATTCAACATGCAACTCTTTTAAATCATTTCATTCTCATTAAAATTTCACAACAAAGCCAAGACTCAACCCATCCCTCAGGTGTTCCTGACTCATACAACACCATGAAATCAAATGCTTTTCACAGCAATAGAAATATGTGATACATTGAATGTCATGTAAAACCAGTTGACATCATTCATGGGTTTAAATAGCATGAAAAATAACGTCATGCAAGTTTCCATTTAAAACCCAGTTTCGTTCTCATCAAAATCTTATCTCAGTTAGGATCTAACCCCTCCCTCGGGTGATCCAGACTCACATAAAAATCCACAAAATGAGTTTCTCAAAACATCAACATGCGAGACTAGGCAATATATATATATATATCTATATCTCGAGCAAATGACTAGGACGATGGTCATATGTCCTCGTGATCCCACTGCTACACGGATCCTAGTGTGCATGGTCTCACCACGATCGGGAACCGTCCCGAGAGGTGGGTCAGTCCATCCCGTCGATCTTATCCGATCACTCGCATCAGAAGATGCCGCGCATCCGAAGATGCCACATAATCAATCCCAGCACGGTACAACGTACTCCATGCTACTTGCACGGTATAACGTACTCCGTGGACCCATATTTCATATCCATACTCATGCCTTGTCTCAAAACGCACGTGCGAGCCTATTTAATCGATGTCACACACAGTCTACCCGACGCTCCAAGCACGGCTCATCGCATGTTCTCATAAAATCAGTGCGAACAATACTCCAATACTCTCATAAATCAAGGAAAATCTCGTGCGAGCTAAGCTCCAGCATGCGTTTCCTAAAAATTCATAAGATTAGTACGAGGTAAGGTCCAACACTATGTCAAAATCATGTAAAACTAGTGCGAGCTAGGCTCCAGTACTCTGTCATAACAATTTAAGTGAAAATCTTGTGCGAGTTAGACTCTAGCACCATGTCACGAAAATCATATGAAAATCTGGTGCGAGTTAGACTCCAGCACCAATGCATGTAAAACTCTAGTGCGAGCTCTTGCACCAGCACTAATGCATGCATCACACAAATCAAAACTCGTGCAAGCTGAGCTCTAGCACGTCACAATTCTATAAAATCACGTAGGGGGCTACATTTCTCAAATCAATTTCAGAGAAAATCATCAGTGATTAAAGTTATGCAATGCTGTGCATTTTTATTTAAAAGTTAGCCAGCCTACTCATGCACATGTCAAAACACCTCAAGAGTAAGCAGGAACCTCTTGTTCTTGCTCCTCCCAAATTTTCCTAAATTTAGAAATTTTACCCTTCACAAGGGTATTTTAGTAATTTACCCATCCGGAGCACTAAAATTTTTATTTTAAATCTAGACCCCTCAGACACTTTAAGAGACTGCAAATGAAGTTGAAATTACGAAAAGTTACCTCTAGTAGTCAGTAAAATTCTCTTACTTGGAATCACGCGTAAGTTTATCCCGTGTCGATGATACCAGGTCTCTCAATCCAAATTCGCTCCAACCAAGTCTACAGAGCTGCATATAACCACGTATTTGGGTTAGTTCTAATACATTTATCAGTATTCCACTCTTACTGATCGAATCTAAAGTATTGGGCCCGTTTTACATTATTGGGCCCGATTATACCTTAATAGGCCTCGACCCATTTTCAACCCATTTCTACTTATTAAATCCCTTATTCGGATTTTACTGGCCTCATATGGCTTACCAATACTCATCGGGCTTCGTTCCAAACTCATTAGATAGCCCGTATACTATTTACGATAATTACCTTAAAATTTCGAATAAAATTCCTTTTATGCAGAATTAATCCGTAAAACCCATGAAATAATCTTAACTCTACATTAAGGACTCTAATTCTCGTAATTAAAATGCACTTACCCAATGTTATGCGGGGTACAAAAAACGAAGCTCAATCGACGCTCGTTTGGGCTCGTCGTAAAACTGCACAATTAGGTAAATCCGAGTTATTTTCCATTAATATAATATTAAATAAATTTTTAAAATTTACACGTAGGTCAATCTCGACCCTCGATCAACTTACCCGACTCTCGAGTCATCCTCGGTAATTGTTCTTTCCTTTTTTCCATTTTCTTTCTTTTCTTTTCTTTTCCTTTCCTTCTCTTTTTTTCATTCCTTTTCCTTCCTTTTCCTTTTGGCCAAACGATGCCGTTTTCTGGTCTTTGTCGGCGCCGACAGTTTCGGCCGATTCGTCGGCCACTACCGATCTCAAAAGGACCGCCTCTTCCTCCCGATCACGCCGGTGCCCTCCGTTCACGCCCAGCTACCATGGATCGCCAGAAATCGGGCCATTTTTCTCGCGATTTTCTCCTCCTCCGTTCATCGATTTTCGACATCTATACGGCGCGTCGTCAGTGCCGTTGAGTTCGCCAGCCTCTCCTCTTTCTTCTTCATCCTTCGTTTGGGTCTGTCGGTCGCCGGTGGCCGTCGGGTGGCTGGGGTCTTCCTCAATTTTCTTTTCTATTTTCATTTTCGGGTTCTTCCCGATTTTCAAATTTTTGTTCTTCTATTTTATTTATTTATTTATTTATAATTTAATTTAATATTATTTTAATCATTAAAATATTCTAAAAATCCCAAAATATCCTTTCAAAATTATATTTTATTCAAATTAATTTATTTATTGTATTTTAATCCTTTTTTCGGTATATTTTCTCCGTATTTTTGGGATATTTTTCGATGTGAAAATTTTGATTAATTCCAATAAATTCATATCTTGATCAATTGGACTCGAAATTTAATTATTTTATCGTTATTGATCAAGATTTCTCAATTCCATATTTTTAATGAAATTTTCTTATGGAATTTATACCGAATTTTGATCTTTTGACCGTTTTACCCTTCTACACGTTCGGGACCAAACAATCCAAATTCTCTTCAGAAAACTCACGTATTTCGTGTTTTAAATCCTTATCTCCAGTCCGAATCGCATTCGTTTAATTTGTGACCATTTCAATCTTTCATAAGAAATTACGATAAAAATCGGGTCTTACAGTCAGCTACCCAAACGGCTCACTGTACAGTATGTCCGTAGACTAGTAACACGGTATAGCGTACTCACATGCATGTTGCACGGTACATCGTACTCTGTGGACCACACAACAGTAACAGTAACAGTTCAGTAACAGTAACAGTGCAGCATGACTAATCATCGCCTTTGTCTCAAAATTAGTACGAGTCGGACTGTGCGACGCACAGTCAGCACGCGCTCAAGCACATTTATCAATACTAATTTATAAGCAAATTATTTTCATCAAAACAGTTCTAAAACTCAGTATAGTGCATAAAGCAATTTAAAAGGAGCTGATTTGTCCTTTTTTAGTCAAAATCCCAGTAAACAGTCTATGGAAATTAAATTCGAGATTTTCAATTTAAAACAACAATTCAAGCTATATCAGTGTTTATGCAAACAATTTAAATTTATAACGGTAAGGTTAGGCTTTTTAACTAAGGCTAAAAATCTATATTTTTCATTAAAGTTATAAAATCGACCTAGTATATTTTTATCTACGGTTCAGTAGGAACTACATGCAATTATCTCTAGCAGCACATAGAAATTTTCTTACCTCAACAAATATCGGTAATTTCCTTTATACCGAAGTGCGTGAGTGAAAAAATCCATTCTTGTGAGTTGGTTTCCTTTTAATGCCTTGGTCCCCATATTTAAGCACCCAAAACTTCCACATTATAGCATAAAAATATTTATTTTTCTTAAATGGCGGTTTCGCGCCTTCTTCTTATTTATCTATTCTTCTTCTTCTTCATTGTTCCAATCTTCCAGCACTGTTCATCATCATCACCCACCTCTCAGTGCTGCTACTTCTTTCATCTCCTTAATGTGTCCACCTTTCGCCGGTGATCTCCTTTTCTCTTCGTTTCCAGCTCATTGTCTTCTAGCCTCCCCTGCTTGCTTTCGTTTCTGTAACTCTCAGTTTTCTCCTCTGTCTCAGCTTTCCTTCTTCCCTTCTTCATAATCTTCCTCAATTCTCTACTCTCATTCTCTCGATTTCTTGCTCATCATCATGTCTTTTCCACTCTCGGTTTTTTTCCATTCATTCAACCTCATTCTTCCTTCTTTTTTGTTTCATGATTACTGCCTCACTAGTTCTCTCCCCTGTTCAGTTTTCTCCTTATCTCCATTAACCATAAAACGATCCTTCAACCCTTTTATATTTTTATTTTCTTGCCAGCTTATACCCATTGTCTCCACTCTCAACTTCTGTTGTTGTTTTCAGTAGCTAACATGAGGAAGTTTAGAGTTTTCAGTAAACTTTCCTCATTCCTTGCATTCGGCTCAGGCCGTAAGTTTCAATGCTCCCTTCTCTCCTTCGATCATGCCTCGTTCCATTTCCAAACTTAAAAACTCTTCTGTTCTTCGGTCTGCTTCATTACCTGCCTCTGCTTAAGCTTTCTCCTTGATTTCAGTTTCTTTTCTTGGTCTGCTCCTCATTATATTCTTGCACGCCTTCTTTACTTTTCCTCTCTTTTCTTTCACCAAATGCCATATTCATTACCAGTCCTTCACTATGTTTCCCAATGAAAATCCTTTATTCCGTCAGCCTTATATCTTACTAAATCTTGTCTCTTTTCCATTCGGGTACCATCATCTTCACCAGCCCGCTAACTAGGCACGCTGAGTCCTGGTTCAAGTTTTCCTCTTTCTACTGAACAAGTATCATCACTTTCTGTTTTCACCTAAACGGCCTAGGCATGGCAGGCATCATCCAGTCATGTGGTCATTTGTTTTGTTCCAAAGTCTTTTGCCATCCCATTGCCTAGACTATTGTGCTTAGCTAAGCTGTCTTTCCTTACCTTGTTTGTACTGTAACCCACCATCACATCCTTCCTTCTTCACCGAAACACCATAATTCCCATTACAGTCACTACCTTCCCTCTATCGCATCCATATACTTACACACATATACACTTATATATATATATATATGCACCTATATCCTTAACTTGGAAAAATGATTGGGCCATATTATGTATATTTAATAGTGTTTATATATGTATATATATATATATACATATATGTAGATATTTACATATATTTACTCATAGTATTTGAATTGAATTAAACTCAATACTTGTACTTCCCTATCATAGAGAATTATTCATACCTTAGTCTAGCTATAATTTAATTAAAATCATTTACCAAGGATACACACTTTAATCTCAATAGTTTAATGTTATTCCTTGATAAGACCAAGTACATAAAAATTCTTGGTGTTTACATTCTCTCCACCTTAGGAAATTTGGTCCCTAAATTTAAAAGTACATCATTCCTCAAATAATTGTGGGTAATTCTCACGCATTAAGCATTCCAATTCCCACGTGGTCTCCTCCGAAGTGTGGTATTTTCACAGAACCTTGACTAAGGGAATTGTCTTATACCGTAACATTTTCTCTTTCCTATCCAGTATCCGCATCGACTTTTTCACATATGTCATATCCTCCAACTCTAGTGGTTCATATTTAATTACATTCGGTCGGATCTGGATGATACTTGCATAGCATCGATACGTGGAAGACTTTATGAATACTCGATAACTCTGGCAGTAACGCCAATCTGTAAGCTTTGTCTCCCATTCGGTCTAAGATTTCGAAAGGCCCAATGTAACGAGGACTTAGCTTTCATTTCTTTCTGAATCTTATTATACCTTTGGAAGGAGAAACTTTTAGAAATATTGAATCTCCTCTTGAAAATTCCAAAGATCTTCGTCTTTGGTGAGCATAACTTTTTTGTCTGCTCTAAACTGTTTTTAGCCTCTCAGAAATTAATTGTATATCATCAGAAGATTGATTAACCAAATTGGGAGCACTTTCACCCACTTCTTCCCATCCAATTGGTGAACGACACCTTCGACCATACAACGCTTTGTACGGTTCCATTCCAATACTTGAGTGGTAACTATTTTTATATGCGAATTCTGCTAATGGCAAATGGTCATCCCAAGAGCCTTTAAAAATCTTGGGTACAAGCTCTCAATTCCATATTGGCATAGGTAAAGGTTGTAATAACCCCGTAGCGTTCTGGTGCTTTACCATAATCTACTGACATTTGAGACATTTAGTCACAAATTCAATTATATCTCTTATCATACCTGATTACAAATATACCTTCAGGAGATTTTGATACATCTTACTATTCTTCGGATGCGAAGTATATCTCTATGAATGAGCTTCTGACAACATCAATTCCTTTAAATATAGATCATTGGGTACACAATTCTGCTTTTGAATCCTAATAAATCATCACTGCTGATACCAAATCTGTTATAGTACCCCTTTGGTATCTAACTAGCCATATTAATACAGTATTTATCATTACGCTGAGCCTGTATGATCTGATTAATCAAATCCAGTTTCAACTTTTAGGCTAGCTACTATGTAATAAATGTTAGTATCAGAAGGGGACCACATCCAAGTTGAGGCTCACTAAATATTTCAATAACTCATGTTTCCTGACCAATATATATATATATAACACCATCCCGGAGTTACTTTTATTCAAGACTCTAACCCTAGTTATTTCCTTTATCTTATGTTCAATTCCTTTTATGAAAATAAATTTCTAAGACTTTTATGATTAGTAAGAACCTATAACTTCTCACTATACTAGTAGTGGCACCATATCTTCAATGCAAACATTACGGTTGCCAATTCCAAATCATGGGTTAGGTAGTTCTTCTCTTGATCTATTAATTACCAAGATTCATAAGCAGTTACCTTTCTATTCTGCATTGATACAACCCAATCCCTGTCTCGAGATACCTGTATACACTTTTCTCTTCGATTATGGGCTAGGATATTTTTAGACGTTGTCAAGTTTTTTAGGCAGAGAGGTATTTTGAAATACCTTAATTAGCTATCAAACCTGACCACACGAACAAAATACAATCATAAAGGTTTGAAATTCAAATTATAGTTGAAAGCATAAAACAAAGTTTATCGCAATTCTCATTTATCCTTTAGACACAATCCATTCTCAATTCTTATTACTTAATCTGAATCATTTCACATATCAAAAATATTCATACATTGTGTACATCTCTTCTTTCAAATATAACCTGTATTCAGAATTTATCAAACTTCAAAGTCTCGCATTCGAAACATAATTACATGTAAATTATAATCCTTATATTCAAAACATCTTTCATTTTCCAAACTCCCTTTATAACATAGAAGACTTTGGATCTCCTTAACAAGTAACTCCAGTACACCCCAAAGTGAATCACTGAGTCTGATAATCCCCTTATCATATAATTCATGTAATGGCTTCTTTCGCTCTTCTGGTTCAATCAAAGCCATTGGGTATGGTGGTTTTGAATATTAGTTCAGTACCAGGTACTAAATCAATTCAAAATTTCATCTTTCTATCTAGTGGTAACTCTAGTAGACCATCCAGATATATGTCTAAAAAACTCATTGTCTACAAGGATGTCTCTTTACTTCGAACACACCTTATCCTTATCAATAACGTAAGCAGTCAAACCTTCAAGTGTCATTTATACAATTCGTTCAGAAACTCATTCTTCTAGTTACTATGATTTTACTCTTTCATTACTTCACTGTCTTCAGTAAAATGATCTCTTTTAGTCATTCTCTTTACCTTTCCTTTTCTAGTACTTCGAAGACATGCATCGCATATCCACACGGTTGTGTCTTATCCACACAGTTGCCCATTGCACGCTGCCTCCTTATGCGTAGTATCATTAAATGAAGGCAACCTAACTCAGATTGAGAGTCTTAATCCCTCCATAATCTTTCGGACCTTTTTCAATTCGTAACTTAACATATCCATTTTATAGCTCTCCAAAACTGTAAATTTGGCTTTATATTTATTCCCGAACTTGTTACCTTGTATTGGATTTGAGCATTTCATCTCTAATTGCCACTGTGCTGCGTCCGAGATGTGTTGCCATCTGAAAACATCTAGAACATATCCCATGAAACCCTCTATTGTTGGGCGCTCGGATTAAATTGGGGGGACTTCTATCAAGGTTCGACTTTCTATTTCAATATCAAAGCTACAAAACCCACATTCTTTATAGGTTTACACCTGAAGGAACCACATAACGTTTCCAATTCATTTATCCAGTTTTCATTATTACTGGATTCCTACCCTAGCAATTGATAGTGTACTATCTTTCAAAACGGTCTCAGTTCTTTTCTAAGTCACAGTCATACCTTAATCATCATCATTATTATTATTACGCTACTATCACTTGACCAAACAATGTCATCTTATTCTCCATGCCCCACTCTAATCTTATGAAGCAAACTTTAATATTTTCGGTTAAACTATGAGCTGTGCATTCAGATGAGGATTCGTTATATTTCTCGGGCCTATCTTTATGACCTCGAGAAATGATTTCCTCTCATCTACTTGTATGGTTGAAATACCTACCAACAATATATATTAGTTTTCCTTCATTCAATGACTCAATTTCTCAGTATAACACAACCATGTATACCCAGTTTGTATCTAAACAATGTACAATAATGTTGGGGATGTGAACTTTCCTACTTTTCTTTTACTCCAATCATCGACTCATATTAGACCAATCTTGCTCTGATACCAACTTCTGTAACGACCCTTTTTACGGTACAATATGGTTGGGCTACGAGTCGATGTTAGATCAAAATAATAAATCTTTGAACAAAACCAAAGAAAATATTTTTCGATAAATAAAAATAATTATTCTTTTACAAAATATCCCCGTTCACTTTCTCCAGATACATTTTCCTATACATTACTGTACTTACAAAAATTTTAGATACAAAATAATAATGTCTAGGGTATACCTTTAATCGCAGAAGATTACTTTGCGAAAGTATGGCTATGCACAAGAACCCTACTTACAAAAGCGGTTCTAGCTACTGTTGAGGCTTTGTGAAGGAAAGTAAGGGGTGAGCTCAACGTGCTCTATAAGAAAAATTATGTGGCTGGTAGATAAATACATTATCTATCTATATAAGCTTGTAATGAAAATAACAGAGTTGTTGACAGTTCAGTAAAATCAGAGTAAAAAATCATTTGCGATAACAATATCGATAGTATAAACATTTCATTGCAATAAATATAGTATTCTAAAACTTTATATGTTTTATTGTGACGACTATGTAACACTTTGTTCTCGCAAGATTCAAGAGGTGGTCCCTACAGTCTCTTTATGCAGTAGAATAATATAGTTCTATATGAACATATAGTTCATAGGGTCAATTCAGTAAATCAAATAGACGAGACAAGGTGAGACATGCTATAACAATAATTAGTATCACAATTGGCCAATGTCGGTGACTCCGAGTATCATTGATCAGGTGTGCCGGGATGTCAATCATCATTTGGGTATCGCTGTGGGAGTGGTCAACTACCCAAACGGCCTACAGTATAGTATGTCTGAAGACCAGTAACACGATACAGCGTACTCACATGCGTGTTGCACGATACATCGTACTCTATAGACCACAGTAACAGTAACAGTTCAGTAGCAATAAAAGTGCAGCATGACTAATCATCACCTTTGTCTCAAAATCTATGCGAGTCGGACCATGCGACACAAGTCAGTACACGCTTAAGTATATTTATCCGTACTAATTTATAAGCAAATTATTTTCATCAAAATAGTTCTAAAACTCAGTACAGTGCATAAAGCAATTTAAAAGGAGCTGACTTGCCCTTTTTCGATCAAAATCCCAGTAAACAGTCTATGAAAATTAAATTCGAGATTTTTGATTTAAAACAATAATTCAAGCTATATCAGTGTTTATGCAAACAATTTAAATTTATAATGGTAAAATTAGGTTGTTTAACAAAGGTGAAAAATCTATATTTTTCATTAGAGTTATAAAATCGACCTAGTATATTTTTATCTACGATTTAACAAGAACTACATGCAACTATCTCTAGTAGCACACAAAATTTTCCTTACCTCAACGATATCGGTAATTTCCTTTATGCTGAAGTGGGTGAGTCAGAATATCAGTTTCTGTGAGTTGGTTTCCTTTTAACTCCTTGGTCCTCATATTTAAACACCCAAAACATCCACATCATAGCATAAAAATATTTTTTTTTTTTAAATGGCAGTTTCGTGTCTTCTTCTTCTTTTCTTCTTCTCCTTGTCTTCTTCATCTTCACTGTTTCAATCTTCCAGCACTGTTCATTGTCATCACCCATCTCTCGATGCTGCCACTCCTTTTATCTCCTTAATGTGTCCACCCATCGGCGATGATCTCCCTTTCTCTCTGTTTCCAGCTCACCATCTTCTAGCCTCTCCTGCTTGCCTCTGTTTCTGTAACTCTCGATTTTCTCCCTATCTCAGCTTTCCTTCTTCCTTTCACCGTAATCTCCCTCAGTTCTCGGCTCATTTTCTCTCAGTTTCTTGCTCATCATCATGTCTTTCCCACTCTCGATTTTTTTCCATTCATTCAACCTCATTCTTCCTTATTTTTTGTTTCATGTTTACTGCCTCACTAGTTCTCTCCCCTGTTCAGTTTTCTCCTTATCTCCATCAACCATCAAATGATCCTTCAGCCCTTTTATATTTTTATTTTCTTTCCAGCTTATACCTATTTGCTCCACTCTCAACTGCTGCTGGATTTTTTAGTAGCTAACGTGAGGAAGTTTAAAGTTTTCAGTAAACCTTCCTTATCCCCTGCATTCAGTTCAGGTCTTAAGTTTCAGTGCTCCCTTCTCTTATTCGATCATGCCTCGTTCCATTTCCAAACTTCAACAACTCTTCTGTTCTTCAGTCTCCTTCGTTACCTGCCCCTGCTTCAGCTTTCTCCTTGATTTCAGTTTATTTTCTCGATCTACTCATCATCACATTCTTGCACACCTTCTCTGCTTTTCCTCTCTTTTCTTTCACCGAATGCCACATCCTATACCAGTCATTCACTATGTTTTCTGCTGAAAATCCTTCATTCTGTCAACCTTATATCTTACCGAATCCTATCTCTTTTCCTTTCGGGTACCATCATCTTCACCAATTCCTCATTAAGTTTCTGCCGTAGCTTTTCCTGAAGCAGAAACTTCTCTCTGGTGTGGCTTACTTGCACACTGTTTTGGTTAGTCTCTTTTCATTAGCATACCATCATGCAAGCTTCAGCCTTTATCCCACGATTTTATTTCAATCTCCAACAGATATTTCACTTACTTTCAGTCCTCCCACTACTGCAATTTTCAATCTCTTTGCCCACGTTTCCTGCCATGGTCCATCTTTAATACCGTTTTCAATTTCACTTGCTGCATACAGTGTAGTCCTCTTCTGTTTTCTCTTACGACAGTAAAACAAAATTGTAGCAAGTATGATTTACCTCGAGTTGCTGAGGAGTTATGTCCTCTGTTTCACGTCTGTTTCAAATTTTGACACCATCACATTGTTGCAAATTAGTTAAACTTACTGCCCACTATTTTAGGAGTTATTGGTTGTTCTTTCATATTTTTAGGAGTCAGTAGTAGTTTTTTTGTTAGTTGGGTTGTTACATTTATTTGGGGAATAAGTTTAGGAGTACTCTGAGTCACTATCTATTTTAGTTGAGATATTTTAGGATTTTATATTAGTATATATATTTGTAATGTGGGCAGAAGTTATATCTCATTGAGTTTTACGTTAATAAAAAGTCTTGTTCCTTCACTTGTTTTAGCTTTCTTCTACTCTCAAATTTATTACATGGTATCAGAGCCAGGTTGTCTATAAAGCTTTTTTGAGTTTCTTACTTAGTGAAGATGAATGCTAGAAATGGTGTCTCTGTAGAAAAGCTTGATAGCAGTAATTATAATTACTGGAGGTTATGTATGGAAGCTTATCTACAAGGGCAGGATTTGTGGGAGTTGATTTCTGGTGAGGAAGCCGTAATTCCATAAGATACGCCCCAAAATGTAGAGCTGCAGAGAAAGTGGAGGATCAAGTGTGGCAAAGCATTATTTGCTTTGCGATCATCAATCACCAAAGAGTATATTGAGCATGTACATGATCTGAAATCTCCAAAACAAGTGTGGGACACGCTTGAACGATTGTTCACTCAGAAGAATACGATGCGGCTGCAATTCTTGGAAAATGAACTTGCTCGAATGACACAAGGTACTATTTCAATTTCAGAGTATTTTTTGAAAATTAAATCCTTGTGTGCTGAAATTTTAGAACTAGATGCAACGGAGCCTGTGAGTGATGCGCGGTTGCGTCGATATTGAATTCGTGGACTGCGAAAGGAATTTATGACGTATATCTATTCGTTACAAGGGTGGCCAATTCAACCTTCTATCATTGAGCTGAAAAATCTTCTAAAAAATCATGAAGAATTGTTCAAACAGATGATGGGCAATGACAAGCATTCTGTATCTCAAGTGGAGGATGCTCTCTACACAAGGGATAAAAAGAAAAATAATTTTTCTTCCAAACATGCTTTAGGTGATAGCAAACAGTCCAAAACTGATGGGCAATCCAGAGAAAATTTAAAAAGCTGCTATAGGTGTGGGAAGCTAGGACACCTAAAGCGTGATTGTCGTGTAAAGATTGTATGCAATCGTTGTGGCAAGCCAGGCCATATTAAATCAAATTGTCGAGTCAAGCTCACAGAAGCTGAAGCAAATGTTGTACATGAGAATGATAAATCTGAAGAACCTATATGGGAGCATTGCTTATCCATTGAAGCAATTGATCAACCTATTGTTGTAGACCAAGCTGTTGCACAAGTAGAAGCTGATGTTTCCATAGATTTCAACAAGGAGTGGATAGTTGATTCAGGTTGCTCTCATCATGCAACAGGGAATGTAGCCTTACTTTCTGATGTTCGTCCTCATTGTGTGAAAAGAGTTATTGTGACAGCTGATAATTTGCTACATCTCGTGAAGAAAGAAGGAAAGGTTAATCTTAAAGCTGGATATTCAAATGATAGAGGTGTCTCTCTCAAAGATGTGTACCATGTTCCTATTTTAAAGAAGAATCTTGCCTCTGTTTCTCAAATAACTAATTCTGAGAGGTATGTTTTATTTGGTCCAGATGATGTACAAATTCTTTCTGACATAAAACATATCTCGGCTAATGTTTTATTTACTGGAAAAAAGAAAGACTCTTTATATGTCTTGTCTGCGAGTGATGTTTATGTAGAAAAGACAGGTGAGAATACAAATGCAACACTTTGGCATGCTCGGATGGGTTATGTTGGTTATCAATTGCTACATAAAATTTCCTCAAAGAAGCTTATCAATGGAGTTCCTGTCTTTAAGGAAATTCACTATGATGTGGTGTGTTTTGGCTGTCAATATGGCAAATCTCATCGCCTTCCTTTTCCAAGTTCAGAGAATAAAGCTGTTGCTGCACTTCAGTTGGTTCACTCTGATTTGATGGGACCAACAAGGACACCTAGCTATACTAGTTTTCAATATGTGATGGTTGTTATGGATGATTTCTCTCGTTTCAGCTGAGTTTATTTCCTGGAGCATAAAAGTGAAGCACTGTCTAAGTTTATCCAGATTAAGCAGCAGGTGGAGAAAGAATTTGAGCTACCTATAAAGTGTTTGCGTACAGATAATGGTGGGGAGTATACGTCCCATGAATTTTTTGAGTTTTGCAGGGAATATGGGGTTCAACGTCAACTAACCTGTCCTGTTGCGGAGCGGAAACTGGCACATCTTACAACCATGTGCCTGTCATGGTTGCATGCAAAGAACCTCCCTAGAAAGTTATGGGCTGAAGCTATCCAGACAGCTTGTCATGTTATTAATCGCTTGCCTCTATGGCCAGGAACAGAATCATCTCCTTATGAAGCATTGTATCATCGCAAACCTGATGTGAGTTACTTTTGAGTTTTTGGCTCTATTTGCTATGTTCATGTGTTGAAAAGTAACAGAACTAAACTTGACCCCAAGGCAAAGCGCTGCATTTTTGTTGGTTATGATAATCAAGGAAATGGTGGAGGTGTATGGATCCAGAAACGAGGAGGGTGGTCGTTTCTCGTGATGTGGTGTTTGATGAAATATCACCATATGAAGCTGGTGCAAATCTAGGCACTAACACTACTGATCTTGTGCCTTTCTTTAATGATGTTGAAGAAAACACATAGCAAGATGAGACCATTGAAGCTGTAACTCGGAGATCATCTAGATAAAGAAGGATGCCAGATTATTTAGCTGATTATGAGGTCCAGTTAAATCACTGCACTGTTACTTCATGTTTCCTTGTGGCAGGTTCTTATGAAAATGAGCCTCAATCATACAATGAGGCTAAAGGTATAGCTGAATGGGAGGAAGCAATGCAGGATGAGATATCAGCTTTAAATAAGAATTGCACGTGGGAGCTGGTTCCAAAGCCTCAAAACGCTGAGTTGATTACTTGCAAATGGGTCTACAAGTTGAAGAAAAAGATTGATGGCACTATTGATAAGCATAAAGCTCGTCTAGTTGCTCGTGGTTTTTCTCAACAATATGGCCAAGATTATGAAGAGATTTTCAGTCCTGTTGCTAAAATGGTGACTGTTCGAACCATTATCTCCTTAGCTGCAACCAAAGGCTGGAAATTATGGCAGCTAGATGTGAAGAATACTTTTCTTTATGGGGAGTTAGATCATGATATCTTTATGGAGCAGCCACTAGGTTTCATTTCTAAGCTTTATATGGTCTTAAGCAAGCTCCACGTGCCTGGTATGGTAAGATTGCCAAATATCTTGATTTATGTGGTTTTAAATCTTCCAATGCAGACCCAAGCCTGTTTGTTAAGAAGACATCTTCATTACGTGTAATGCTCCTTCTCTATGTGGACGATATGATCATTACCGGAGATGATGATCTTGAAGTAACTTGTCTTCAAGATGCCTTGTCTATCCGATTTGAAATGAAAAGCTTAGGTGAAGCTAGTTGTTTTCTTGGCTTGGAAGTTAAAAAATCGAATGGTTATTTTGTATCTCAGAAAAGATACGCAGCAAGTTTATTGAGACGTTTTCATATGGGGGAGTCAAAAGCCACTACAACTCCTATTGGAACCTTGTTTGAAGCTGGCTAAGGTGGAGGGAAAATCACTAGAGGATGCCACATTATTTCGACAGCTTATTAGTAGTTTATTCTATTTAACTATCACAAGGCCAGACATTACATACTCTGTTGGTGTTATTTCTTAATTTATGGAGAACCCATGTGAAGGACATTTAATTGCAGCCAAGAGGATTCTTCGATACATAAAAGGCACTCAAAATTTTGGTTTATAGTACAAACAGCATATAACATTTTCTTTGAGTGGTTTTGTAGATGTAGATTGGGTTAGTGATATGAATGATAGGCGCTCCACAACAGGGTATTGTTTTACTACAGGTTCAGCTGCAATCTCATGGTGCAGTAAAAAGCAAACTTCAGTTGCTATTTCAAGTTGTGAAGCTGAGTATGTAGCAGCAAGTATGGCCACTCAATAGTGTATTTGGCTTAAAAGGCTGATTCAAGAAATGGTTTCTGATTTGGACTATTCAGTTCCTATTCATTATGACAATGAAAGTGCAATGAAGCTCACAGAAAATCCAATGTTTCATGCTCGTACAAAGCACATTGGAACACATTACCACTTTGTTTGAGAGAAGGTGTTAACTCAGGATATACAGCTATAGAAGATTAGGACTGAAGATCAAGTAGCTGATATATTTACCAAAGCTCTTGCCAAAGCAAAGTTTGAAGTGTTTCGTAGTTCTCTTGGTGTTACTGACAGTAAGTTTACACTAAGGGGGAGTGTTGCAAATTAGTTAAACTTATTGCCCACTATTTTAGGAGTTATTGGTTGTTCTTTCTTATTTTTAGGAATCAGTAGTAGTTTTTTTGTTAGTTGGGTTGTTACATTTATTTGGGAAATAAGTTTAGGAGCACTCTGAGTCACTATCTATTTTAGTTGAGATATTTTAGGATTTTATATTAGTATATATATTTGTAATGTGGGCAGAAGTTATATCTCATTGAGTTTTACATTAATAAAAAGTCTTGTTCCTTCACTTGTTTTAGCTTTCTTCTACTCTCAAATTTATTACACACATGCCTTCCTTTTTTCCCTCGTTCCAAGTCTATGCTTCTAGCTTTTGTTTTCTTCCTCATGTCTTTCTCCTCTGCTGTTCCCGCTTACAACTTATATTATGTATATATTTTTCCTAATCTCTGCCCATGGTCAAACAGGTCTTGGACAGCTCGATTTTCCTTATCACTGCTAGTTGTCCCCCCTAGTTCCACATTTTCCCACTAAGCATTCTGTCCAATTAATGCTCTCTGATTTTCTGAGCAACAAGTTCTCTGCCACCCCACTAACTAGATACATTGAATCTTGCTTCACGTTTTCCTCTTTCTACTGAACCAGCAACATCACTTTCTGTTTTCAACTAAACGACCTAGGCATGGCAGGCAGCATCCAGTCCTTTGGTCATTTGTTTTGTTCCACGGTCTTCTGCCATCCCACTGCCTAGACTATTGTGCTTACCTAAGCTCTTTATCCTTACTTGTCTGTATCGTAACCCACCATCTCATCCTTCCTTCTTCATCGAAACACCATAATTCTCACTGTAGTCACTACCTTCCCTCTATCGTATCCATACATATATATGTATGTATATATATATATATATAGATATATTTATCCTTTCATATGGCTATCCACAGGATTGTATAAGTATCTAGGTATATTTATACTTACACACATAAACACATAAATATAAATGCACCTATATCTTTAACTTGGAAAAATGATTGGGCCATCTTATATATATATATATATATTTAATAGTGTATGTATATGTATATATACATATACATATATGTAGATATTTTCTCATAGTATTTGAATTAAATTAAACTCAATACTTGTACTTCCTTATCATAGAGAATTATTGATACCTTAGTCTAACTATAATTTAATTAAAATCATTTATCAAGGATACAAAGTTTAGTCTCAATAGTTTAATTATTATTCCTTGATAAGACCAAATATATGAAAATTCTTGGTGTTTGCAGAGGTTTATGGTATGATATAGGATAATTTAGGCTCAAAATCCTACGCATGCATCATTTTCATGATTTTTTTTTAAAGAACATTAAATAGCAACCTCAAACTTATTTTCTTCTTCTTCTTCTTCTTCTTCTTCTTCTTCTTCTTCTTCTTCTTCTTCTTCTTCTTCTTTACATTTTCTTCCCTTTGTTTTCAATTTTTTTTTATTTTTTTATTTTCAAACTCCACCATTCCTCCTTTATTTAGGTCTTAATATTTTCATACAAATGATCCATATGCATTTTTAGTGTAAAGGACAGAGAATTATTTATAAGGGCTAGGCTAATTATTGTAGGTTATAACAAGAAATGTATAATTAGGCTTAAAAGGGGTAATTAAGGATAATACATGTAAAAATAGGCTTGAAAGGCTCAAACGGTCCAAAAATGGCCTAAACCATTTCCTTAGTCAAGTGTAATCTAGGATTTCACCTTGAGAGAAGATTAAATAAATTCTAGTATTAAAAACACAACTTTAAAAATTCATGCTATTGATATTCAAATAACCATTCTCTAAATATGCATGAAATTACAAGATCAAGACATAATGCTTAAGATTTAGAAATAGCACTCAAGAACAAAACTACTCAAAAATTCATCTTATGTTTTCCACAATATTCATACCTTTCTAAAAATTATGAAAATAATCCATCATATTGGAACAAGGAAAAGTTACCAATTATAAGCACAAAAAATGTCTCAAAGTAATTAATTAAAGCACCAATTTGTTTAAGAATTTTGAAAAAAATTTGAAAAGTTTTTGAAAAAATTGGCTCAAATTTTCTTCTCCCAAACTTAAATTGCACATTATCCTCAATGTGCAAGAAATTCAAGAATTAAGAAATGGATAAGAGAAACTCCTTTATATTTCATTAAAGCTCAAACTGCATATCTTCAAAGTTCCTTTGCTGCTCCCCCAAACTTAGACTTTGACACTTGCATAATAAAAAGAAAAAGAAATCAAAGTAATGAAATACTAAGACTAAAAAAAAAAAAAAAAACTAAGAAACAAATAAAATGCTAGGGTTGCCTCCCCAAAAACGCTTGATTTATAGTCATCAGGCTGACTATGTTTGTCATTTTTCACGATGGTTTAAAAATTCTGAAAATGGATGGATGCATATAATGAACCACCATAGTAGGAGACTCAGACAGATACTTCAGTTTCAAAATCTTCAGTCCACAATCTTCAAAGTCTTCCAATGCATAGCTTGATTCCATCTCTCGTGGATAAGTCCGAATATTATCAATAAAGGTTACCTCATGGAATGGTCATCAACTTTTGGAGTTAAGATTTCTATCTTAAGCTCATCTTCTATGATTTGTTCTTCATCCTCACTCATACCATTCTTTATTTCAATTTCTTTGACCACACACTTTTCTTTTCTTTCTTTTTTTTTTTTAATAATGAGCTCAGGTGGTACATGCTTCTTAATTTCTTTAATTATCGTCTTGGTGTGGCTTGCAATTGAGCTTGATAAGAATAATCACTCATGTTCAGTAGCTCCAAAGAAGATAATGGTCGTCTTTCATGAGTACTTGAAGAATGACTATCCCTGATTTTTCTTACTTCAACCACAATCTCTTCTTCAATAACTCAAGTGATGTAGGCTCTTCAACATCTTCAATTACCAATTCTTCAGCTAGTGTAAACTCTTCAACAAATTCAGTCACCACTTCTTGTACCAGAGCTTAAAATGGAGCTTGATAAGAAAAATTAAACGTGTTTAATGGCTCTAAAGAAGGTGATGAATGCCTCTCATGGATGCTTGATGAATAAGTTGGATGACTCCCCATACTTGGATTATCGATATTAGTCAATGTGATGTAGTCCAAGCTGATGGGACATCTCTATGGTATGGTTCCTTTCACAGAATTCATAACATACAAAGGGACCTTGAAAGATTTTCTCCAGTAAGGTGGCCACTAGAAAGGTTAAAGTAACAAAAAGATTTATAGTTTGAGTGTAGTTGATCCACTCAAGCATAACTCTTTCATATTTCCATAGGTGATCATTTGAAGCCATTACCTCAATCAAATCATATGCTTCCTTCACCGTCTGCCTTATTATTGAACCACCCACTATGGTATCGATGACTACTTGAGTTAGATTACCCACACCATTGTAAAAAGAATGGAGTTGAAGCCATAGGGGTAATCCATAAGAATGACATCTCCTGAGCTAGTATTGGAACCTTTCCCATGCTTCAAATAAAGAATCAGACTCATACTGCATGAAAGTCATGATGTTATTCCTCATCTTTGCTACCCTTGCCAGTGACATGAATTTGGCTAAAATGTTTTTTGCTAATTCATCCCACTTGATGATTGAATGATAAGGAAGATACCATGTCATAGTCCTTAACTTACCAAAATTATTGTAAATTTTTCGTTTTTTATACTTTATTCATTAAGTGTTCTTACCTTATCTCGATCGTGATCAGCTACACACTCAACAGTTGGGCTGTGTGCCAATGTCTACCCCATCCATCCATAACAATTTAATTTACAACATAATTTCAGAAGTAAACACTTTTATAAATACATCAGAGTTACTGTTTACAAGTGTTTACATTGTTTTACATCCCCAATGTTTACATACAAAATGCTATTGTGCTATGTCTAGTTTAGATACAAAATAATTCAAGTGTGTATACCTTACGCGATGGGATGTAGCGGATACCAAAAGGGAAAGCCTCTAGTCGCTCTCAATCTATACTCAAATCTCTGTAGAGATGGGAAAATAAGGGGGTGAGCAAACCACACGCTCAGTAAGGCAATCATGCGAACAGGTAGATACTGCACTATCTACGTGATCGTGATACCATGCTCAAAGCATACATTTCATCATTTTCTCAAAATATGAGTTCATGTTTGTGTTAATGGTATGTAAAGCAATTCATGCTATTAAAATTTAGTGCACAAAACCAATTCAAAGCATGGCATTAACCATCATGCGTATTTCATGAGTAAGGCATGGCATTAATCATCATGCATCTTTCATCTCAAAACAATTCAACTCTAGTAAGGATTCAGTCCCTCCCTCGGACTATCCTGACCCACAAAATATTTCAATCATGGATTTATTCTCAAAGAAATAGACATGTGAGATAGGCAATACAATAAGGGAAATATCCTATAGGACTATGGCCATATCATGTGATACCGGCTACATGGATCAGGTGTGTGGGTTATCACCACTATCTGCTTCCACACGGGATGTGGGTCAAGTCCAACCCGTCGATCCATAGCAAATCTCATCCGAAGATGATAAATCACAATTTCAATACGGTACATCGTACTCTATGCTACCTATACGATACAGCGTACTCCGTGGACCCAATTAACACATCATATCACGCCACATCTCAACGCACATGTGAGCCTATTTAATCGGTACGACTCCTTATCTACCCGAAGCTGCTAACACGGCTATCAACATGTCAAATTCTCAAAATACACGTGCGAGCCTATTTAATCGGTGCAACACCAAGTCTGCCCGAAGCTCCAAGCATAGCAACAATAAGGTGGGCATCTAATGCGAGCTATGTTCCAAGTACCATGCCAAAACCAGTATGAAATCCATGTGAAAACTAGTGTGAGCTCAACTCCAGTACGCATGCGTATGAAACACATCAAATCTCGTGCGAGTCATACTCTAGCACACTTTCATTCTCATGAGAACAATGTAGGTGGCTCAATTCTTTGCAAAGTATGGTTAACAAACCAAAACAACTCATTTCTTTTATAATTCATTTCAAATGTTAGACAACCTACCAATCACTTGCAAAAAGCAATAAAACATGATTTTCCAAAGCATTATGCCTATGTTTTCATGCACATTTCTCAAAACCCAACTCTTTACCCTTCAATCACCCAATATCATTTCCTAGTATCACCCAATATCATTTCCTAGTATCACAGAAGGTTCAGAAGATCGATATGGTCTTAGGGGAGATCAGTCTGTACTTTACAGAATGTTTAGGAGATCGATCTGGCTCTATTGGAGATCGATCTTTCCTATTCCATAGCTCAAAATAAGAGCATTTTGGCTCTTCCAGATCGATCTCTCATCCTATGAGATCGATCTGGCCCTTATATTTTCAGATTTTACTGCAGTTTTTCTGCAGGTACTTACACCAAAACAACTTGAATTTGCTGTCATAGTCATTTTATTATCCGATCGTCTTTGAGACTTGAAGATGGCATCCATTCATACTTTATACCTATTGAAACTTGTGTGAAATCCTTGTATAACTAAAGGTACTTGATATAAACCAAATGGAAGTGCACAACTTAGGCAATCCTCCTTCCATTTTACCACACTACTCATTATCCATTCTACTCACATTCTTCACATGTTTAAGTCTATTTCCTCATATTCATACATAATGCAACTTGTACGTACAATCACAACTCTTATTACATGTCTATACATTAAACTTATGGACTTACATTACATATACTTCACATTACTAGTATATCATTATACTTATGAATTCATTTACATAAATATACAAGGTTAAACCTATACGGGGTCTCACATTCTCCCCCACTTAAAAAATTTGGTCCTCTAAATTGGAACCAATCATTCCGTGAATAACTTGGGATACTTCTCCCACATCAAACTCTCTAATTTCCATGTGACCTCTTCAACAGTGTGATGTTGCTAAAGAACTTTCACCAAGGGAATTGTCTTTGTCCTCAACACTTTCTCTCTCCTATCCATTATCCGAACTGGCTTCTCAACGTATGTTATACCCTCATTAAGCTCCAATGGCTCATATCTTATCAAATGTGTCGGGTCCGGGTGATACTTCCTTAACATGGATACGTGGAAGACGTTATGCACCCTTGCCAACTCTGGTGGTAATGCCAATCTATAAGCCTTATCTCCCACCTTATCAAGTATCTCTAATGGTCCTATATATCGAGGGCTCAACTTTCCTTTTTTCTCAAATCTCATAATTCCCTTCGAAGGGGAAACTTTCAAAAACACTGACTCACCCATCTTAAACTCTAGTGGTCTCCATCTCCTGTCAGCAAAACTCTTTTGTCTGCTCTGAGCTGTCTGTAACCTCTCACAAATCAACTGGATATCCTCAAAGGCTTGTCTAACCAAGTTCGAAGTAAAGATCTGTCTGTCACCAATCTCTTCCCATCCAATAAGGGAACGACATCTACGCCCATACAATGCCTCATATGGTGCCATCCCGATACTCGCATGAAAACTGTTATTATAGGCGAACTCTACGAGTGGCAAATGGTCATCCCAGGAGCCTCCAAAATCTAATGCACATGCTCTCAACATGTCTTCTAGGGTCTGTATAGTCCTCTCTGACTGACCATCTGTCTGAGGATAAAATACGGTGCCAAAACTCAGCTGGGTCCCCATCGCTTCCTGAAAACGATCCCAAAACTAGGAAGTGAAGCGGGCATCCCTATCAGAAACAATGCTCACTGAAATTCCATGTAGCCTCGCTATCTCATGTACATACAAATTTGCTAACTGGCTCAGAGTATCGGTAGCTCTCATGCTAGAAAATGGGCTGATTTCGTCAACCGATTGATAATTCTATATTTTTAGAATTATTTGTGCTTAATTTCCTAATTAATTATTTAAATACCTAATTTATTTTATTAATTATCCCCTTTATTTAATTAAAATTCACATGTTTGCAGATAAATTAAATCCGGATGAATTTTGAATATTTTGGTAGAAAAGGGATCAAAATTGGGCTAAAATTGAGATTGGACCACGCGGACAACACGAGCCTAGCACATCCAATTGGACAAAAAGACAAATGACATGTAAATATTTTTTTCAAGGAGCCAATGGTGTGAAGACAAGTGGCCAAACAATGCTAACTCATCTAGGATGAAAAAATTACAATTGTACCCCTAAGTGTGTGTATAAATAGAAAAAGATGGCAATTGAAAAAGGGGTAGCCTAGGTTAGAATAGAGGTAAATTAGGGTAGAATAGTTTGAGGTAAGCTTTCTTTATTTTTTCGAATAGTTTTTTTTCTTCTTTCCGATAGCCACCATTGATATAGAATCTTTCAAGCTTCCATGTTATTTTCTTTAAATGAAAAAGTTTAATTCTAGTTGCTAGTAATATCTTCCACTGCATTTATTTTTATTTTCTTTTCTTCAGTAGTTCGTTCGGGTTGCTTGTTTTTTTTTTCTGTTTGCTTATTATCTTTCTACTGCCCACGCATATATAAGGGGAACCATTTGGTCATGCCTCAGTCGGTATTGCCTATGTATCGTTTTGGGTAGTATGAGTCGGGTGTGAGGAGCCATGAACCACCGCAAATTAGCTCATCTCGACGCCACTGTTTAGTATTCAATTCCTGCCGATTTGTTATTACATTTTTCTGTTTGTATGCTTGATTATTTTGTTATCTTTTGTTCATTGCATTGAGTACTAGAAAGCTAGTGATCGCAGCTATTTTCCTCTACTCCTTGCTGTGTTTTTAATTTCAGTCGGTTATCTATTTGCATTTTCAGTTTTCATTAATTGTTGTAGTTTTCGTTAGATGCATAACTTACTCTCTTTAATAATTATGGGGATTAGTTTCATTTTCTTTTTAGCAGCTGTTAGATTCTCTATTATGCTCTGTTTTGAGAATTTGATATTGTTCATTCTCTTTTCATGACTGCATTCTACATTCATCTAAGTGTGATGGCTACAAATTGACAGGATATGTACTGACCGATGCTTGCAAGGTTGAAATTATTGTGACCTGGAGAGATGAAAGCTTGGATGGACATGTTTGGTTAAGCCTCGGTAACTTACGGTTGCTACAAGAAATAGAAAAAAAAAATGTGTTCGGGGCATCAGGAGCAGTAGTTATAATCGGTATAAGGGCGCTGGTTGGTAAATGTTAGCTGAATCAGATGCCATTTCCTATCAGTTGCTAGTCATCTTAGATCATTCATTTTGTTATGTTAAATTCCAGCTCTTCAATTTTCATGCTCTGGTTTTATTTATTTGTGTTATTGCTTTATTATCTTTAGTTTAATTATTTGTTTTACTGCTTGGTTATCTTACTTTACTTGTGAGAATGTGTAGTATCTTACTAACCGAACAGCAAAGATGCAACGGGTGCTGTACACGCTGAATGTGGCAGCTGAAGCTAGAAATGGTGTAGAGTGCAGGACCCGTACAGAGCAGCAATGCCTGCATCAGTATATGACAAAACGGGGAGCAGCACCAGGCCACACATGTCATGGAAGATTGGTGATGAAGACCACGTCTGAAGCAGCTCCTAATTGCACCAGGATAGCAGACTGAGAACACAGAACCGAGAGGCATGGTGCAGAAACAACTCGTTACAGCCTGAAACCGAGACCACACCTAGAAACCAGAAAATGAAATGAAGCATGAACAGTGTTTGGAGGGATTTATTGGTTGATTTAAACTTAAGGCTTTGTTTGGCATTCAACTCTTGCATCAATCCATTTTTCTTGCATATTTAGTATAGTTTAATTAGTTGTTAGTTTAGGATAGTTGTTAGTTGTCAATTTATATTAGTTCTAGTGTTTTAATTTGTTAATTTAATTTTTAATCTTAGTTTTTAGTTAGTAGTTAATTTTATATTAAATGTTTTAGAATTTTATTTTAGTTTAGATGCATTTAGTTGCAATTTAGATTAAATGTGTTTCATGCAATTTTAATTTAGTTTTCATTTTTATTAGATTTTAGGTTAGTTTAATTTGCAATTTTTATTAGTTTAATTACATGCATTTTTATTTTAAGTTTGTTTAAATTTTAGTTTAAATTAATTTTATTGCGTTATTTTCATATTTGCATTTATTTTAGTTGCGTTAATTCATTTTAACTGTTTTAATTTCTTTTGTAGGTATTTTCTTTAATTGCTCGGAGTTCGGTAAGCAAATCTTAGTTCAGTTTTATTTTCTTTATTTTTCTTAATGTTTATTGTTTTCAGTACGTTTAATTAGCTTTATTAGATCACCACTTTAATTTCATAATTCACTAGAATATACTTAGGGTAAGATTAACCGGTAGTTAATTAGGCTAGTCAACTTCTCTGTGGCTTCTCTGTGGGACGATAATTCTGGGAGTCAAATCCCATTATTACTTGTACGACCCGTGTACTTGCGGACAATACCTTTAGGGTATGTCAAGTTTTTGGCGCCATTGCCAGGGAAGTTTTAATTAGTCGTTAATTAATATCGGTGAAATTATGCTTAGGTGTAATTCTAGCTTGTAAATATTCAGATCCTTAGTTTAGTTTAGTTAATTTTCTTATAATTAATTAAAATAAAAAAAATTAAGGACTTTCTGATGTTTGCATGCGTAGAACTAGGAGTTTCGATTGCTTTCCTTTAGATCTTGAAATCGAACGAACTCTTAGAAAAATTTGAAAGGATTCTAGGAAATTATTAGCTCCGCTGCAACACACTATGGTGATGGGCCCTAAAGGTATTATCCGCAAGTGCACGGGTCGTACAAGTAATAACGGGATTTTGAGTCTCGAGTTCGTCCCACAGAGAAGTTGACTAGCCTAATTAACTACCGGTTAATCTTACCCTAAGTATATTCTAGCAAATTATGAGATTAAGGTGGGTGATCTACAAATCTAGAATTGAAAATACCGAAAGCAATAAAATAATAAAACTATAAAGTAAAGAAAATAAAACCGAGCAAAATTACTTACAGTGCTCCACGCAATTAAAATAAAAAACCTACAAAAGAAATTAAAAAAGTTAAAACTAATTAACGCAATTAAAATAAAATGCAAATATGGAAATAAGAAAGCAAGATTAATTAAACTAAAATTAAACTAACCTAAAAATGCATGTAATTAAACTAATAAAAATTGCAAATTGAACTACCCTAAAATCTAATTAAAAATGCATGAAAAACATTTAATCTAGATTAATTCTAAATGCCACTTATAAAGCACTAAACTAAATTGAAATCCTAAAACATTTAATTAACTACTAACTAAACATTAACACTACAAATTAAATTAACATACAAAAAAATATTTAAACTAACCTAGCATTATAATTGATTAAACTAAATAACTAACAACTAACACATGCATGGAAATGGATTAATTAACTAGAGATGAATGCCAAATAAGGCCTTAACAATTTAAACCATTCCCTCCCTTTACTGTTCATCCTTCATTTCTTTATTTCCATTTCCAGGTGGTTCGGTTGTCCTCTGGTCCGCTGATTCCTGTCGTTTGTCCTCTGGTCCACTACTGCTGTTTGCTCACGGGTTGCTACACTCTGCTTAGTCTGTTCTCGATTCAGGGCTAGATGGGGTCTGTTACTCCAGTCCCAGGTGCTCACGGGTTCTAGTCCTCTGGTCCGCTGTGTCCTGCTGCTGCATGTCCGTTGTGTCCTGCTACCAGGTCTGTCTCGGTTGCAGGTCACGGGTTGTCCTCTGCCCTGCATCTGCCATGCATCTGCCATGCTTCCTCTTGGTTCATCATGCACGCAATACAGTCCATGCATAAATCGTTCACATTTCCTTCTCCAGGCATTGTCTTGCCCACAGCTGCACGTCATGGTCTGCTCTCGGTCTGCTCATGCAACCGCTCTCGGTTCCAGCTTGCTCTCTAGTCCAGACCTCTCTTGTTGCTCGGGTGTTGCACACTTCCTTATGCAATCAGTAATGCTATAAAGAATGAAGATGAACAGTAATGGAAAACACAAAACAGATGAGAACAAAGGAGGGCTCCTGGTTTCCAGGCATGCTGCTGTCCTCTCGGAATGCTTGCTGCCGTTACCCTTTCGAACGAGGTGTGAATAGCTAAGACACTAAACTAAACTAAATGGAAGTAACCGGGAATCATTGAACCAAAAACAAAACAAAAATAAAACTACAAATGGTAAGCAAACCGAGAATAAAAAAACAAACAAAAACAAACTTGAAAAATGAAGGAAAAACCGAGAAGAGCAATGGAAATAATGCTGTGCATTAAAGCTTGAAAAATAAAGACTAGAATATAATCAAATCCGAGAATAAGGATGAGTAAATGAGGCTGCAAATCAACATGAAAAGCTTTTCATAAATGAAAATACATGAAAATGAACAGTAATAGTTAAATGGAAATTGATTTTTCGAAAAAAGATTCTAAAGAAAATAAAAATTAAACTAATCTAACTAAACTACTCTAACTACTTCTACACTAACACTACTCCTACTCCTAAAATTACATTGCATTTTCAATTGTCATCCTTTCCTATTTATAAACACACTAGGGGTAAAATGGTAATTTCCACATCCTTGATGACTTGGCCTTTTTTTTGGCCACTTGTCTTCACACCATTGGCTCATTGAAAGGATACTTCCATGTCATCGGTCTTCTTATCCAATTGGATGTGCTAGGTGGCATGACTCGTGTTGTCCACGTGGCTCAATCTCGATTTTAACCCAATTTCGGTCCATTTTCTACCGAAATATTCAAAATTCATCTGGATTTGATTTATCTGCAAACATGAGAATTTTAATTAAATAAAGGGGATAATTAACAAAATAAATTGGGGATTTAAATAATTAATTAGGAAATTAAGCACAAATAATTCTAAAAATATAGAATTATTACACCCCCAAACTTGAGCTTTTGCTTGTCCTCAAGCAAAATAAAATAATTGTAGGAATGACAAGTACAAAACATAATAATTTCCCCAATATCATCCTCAAAGAAAAAGTACAAACTATGAAATCAAAGACTCACAATTACAAGTTCAGCACTTAGAATTATTCAATCATAAGTCTTAACTCAAATTGGACTCCTCGTGAGTGTGTGAAAAATGTCTAAGTCACTTCACAATATATTATCCGGATCAGATTATGCAACACAGTGAATGCAAAGTCAATGACATGTGATCATTCCCATATGTTTGCTTTTCACTTCTTTCTCCACTAATGTAGTCACACTTAACCAAAGATTAATAGGACTTCATTAAGATTGTAATGTAAGGCTAGGGCTAAGGTATGATAAAGTCGATTTAGGTTTAATTACCCCTTAACATGCATTACTTCTAGGATCTTTAATGTAAGAGCTCTAATTATTTCCCCCAAACTTATTTCTTTTGCTAAACAATTTTTTTTTGAATTTTTCTTCTTTCTTCTTTTCTTTTTCTTTTTTTCTTTCTTTTTCATCAATTTTTTTTTTCATACTCTTTCACTATCACTTAATACCCATATAGCTCACAATATATCCTAATGACTTTTCATGCTTTTGGGGTAAGGGATAGGAATAAAGTATTTAAGTTAAGGAAAATAACGTAGGTATATTTACAAAGAAAAGCTTATTTGGCCCAGATGGGTGACTAGGGGTAGAATATGTACAAGGATAGCTAGAAAGGCTCAAACGATCTAAAGATGGCCTAAATCATCTCCCTAATTAAGTGTGATCTAATATTTCGCCTCAAGATTAGATCAAACAAATTCTAGAATATGATGCATAAAATCAACTGAACAAATGCAGTTCTATGTACACATAAGCTTTCTCTAAATAAATATACAGATTCATGACATGACATGTGCATAAGATGAGAAAATCACAATCAAAATCAATATATGTGAGATCTGAGAATTTTAGATATATTTTAATGATGTAATGAGAATTTGAAGTGTAATTTATTGAGCTAAGTGAATGGTGGGAATTATAATTGGAGATTTATATGTTAAGTGTGTAAAATAAGCATGAAGTATGAGGACAGATCGATCTAGGAGAAGGAGAGATCGATCTGGTGAGTTAAAAATGACGAGGAAGGAGGAATTTGAGGAGCAGATCGATCTCCAATGGAAGAGATCGATCTCTAAATGATTCTGTTTGAGAAAGGATCGATCTCATGAGGAAGAGATCGATCTCCAAATGATTCTGTTTGGAAGAAGATCGATCTCCATAGGAGCAGATCGATCTCATAAAGCCATAAAGAGATCGATCTCACCCCTCGACAGATCGATCTCCTAGGCATAAAATTGCCCAGATCGTCCCCAAAATTCAAACGCAGATCGATTTCACCCCTCGACAGATGGATCTCCTACCCTCAGCCTATATAAGCAACCCCTGTTTTTCTCCTGCAATCTCACTTTCTCTCTCTTCCAACCCTATTTCCACCGAAAACCTAACTTTCTATCTCATCCAAAACACCCATTTTCGGCCAAATCAAGAGTTGTGGTAAGAAGGAAAGTTGTTCCTCATCAAAGGGAGAACAACATACTTGGAAATCGAAGGACGAATCGGATCGAGGCGTGGGTTGTGCGTCTCACAAGCTTTGGGTAATTTCTAAACCTCGATCTTGATATTTGAGATGATTTTGATGATATTGGTGGTTGTCATTGCGTTGAAATAGCTGAAAAATGATTAGGGATTGATGAAATTACAATGTGGTTGGAGTGGTAATGATATTTGGAAATTTTGGCAATTTTGAGAATTTGTGCTATAAATGGAAATTTAGACAATGTGGTGAATTAGCATAGATAATTGGCATGAGAAATGTAGAACGTTGAGATGTTGTGAATGAGAGTGTAGTTTGGGGTAGAGTTACGAGAATCGAGAGATTTGTGGTGTTATGAGCAATTATGCTCGATTTTTGAGAATTGAAGTTTATGAGATAATTGAGTATTGATGTTTTAACATCGTTTGGACAGCTCGGGAGTTCCAGAGTGGAATGCGAGGCTAGTCCGTGATACGGGGGAAACGATTGCACTATACGAGGTGCAAAGAGGTAAGAGAAATCTAAACCATTTGTGTATGTGATTTGTAAACTATTATAGCATGATTTGTGGTTTATAAAACAAGCATGTTGAGTGTTGTATTGAGATTTAATTGCACACGATTTTTATAGCCGGTTGGAGCCCATAATTTTATGAGTTTATAAGCTGAGTGTTAAATTGCTTTATAAACCGTTGAATTTTGTGTGAGTAATGAATTGGGCTCTACGTTAAGGCAATATCGAGATTTAAGAAATGTGTGCGTGTTTTGCCGGTTGGAACTCGATTTTATTACGTTTTGTGTTGAGTACAAAACGGTTTTCAATTGAGTTTTATGAGTGAAAAACCCCTATGAGTTCTACGTGAAGGCAAACCAGTCTTATGTGATAAGACTTAAGTGTGTAGTTGTGAGTACACACCGGGCATTGCTCTGGTAGCATGTAAGCCTGATTTCTTCTCCGTTCTGGTAACGTGAGAATAACCCATTCTGTGGCTATGCCACGTATATTTGGTGGCCGTTGCCACGTGAGAAACCCCCTTGGTGGCCGTTGCCACGTGATACATTTGGTGGCCATTGTCACGTGAGAAACCCCCATTGGTGGCCGTTGCCACGTGATACCCCATTGGTGGCCGTTGCCACGTGATACCCCATTTGGTGGCCATTGCCACGTGAGAAACCCAATTTGGTGGCCGTTGCCACGTGAAACCCTATTCTGTGGCTTTGCCACGTGTGAATTTAAATCAGTGGCTATGCCACGTGTGTTTAGTGGCTATGCCACGAGTGAAATTAAATCAGTGGCTATGCCACGTGTGTTTAGTGGCCATGCCACGAGTGATTTTAAATCAGTGGCCATGCCACGTGTGTTTAGTGGCTATGCCACGAGTGAAATTAAATCAGTGGCTATGCCACGTGTGTTTAGTGGCCATGCCACGAGTGATTTTAAATCAGTGGCCATGCCACGTGTGTTTTGTGGCTATGCCACGTGTGAATTTAAATCAGTGGCTATGCCACGTGTGTTTAGTGGTTGTGCCACGTGCATTACTATTTCAGTGATTTTATCACGTGCATTGAGAAAGCGTTTATCGCATTATTTTCACATGCTTTGTTATTGCTCTAGAGTGAGCCTTTTACTTCATGTTTTCACATGACTTGACACATGAGAATGTCGTTTTGAGTACCTTCATGCTATGGTTTTCAAAAGAGTTTCACATACAAATAAACATTTTGTGATGTGCATTTTGGTTTATGAAATGAGTTCCTTACCCCCTTTACTGAGCGATTTAGAAGCTCACCCTGTTTTCTTTTCCCCCCAGATTTCTTCAAGTGAAAAGGGTTTCCTTGCGACGTACGGAGTAGTGGCTAGTGGAGGACTTGAGCTCCAGGCCATATATTGTATTTTAAGGTATCGTTTATCTTTTCATGTACCCAGACAACTACTGTAATTACAGACACTTGATGTATAACACTATATGGGATGTATTAGGATTAATTAACTTGAGATGGATTAATGTATTTGATATGATATATAAATTCTATTGATGAGATCCTGAGGAATGATGATTATGATGATGTATGACACTGCACAGGAATGCACCTTTAATTGTGAATTAACGAGTAAAAAGTTTTAAATTAGCCCTATTTTCCACATTTTCGGGGAGTGACAATATAAATTCAAGAACTCAACTTCATGCTTTTCCTATAATCATGCTTCTCATTCAATCAAAGTCAGATTAAATCATGGGGTCATATCATCAAAATATGGAAAAACTACATGCTAAGCACTAAATCATCCCAAAATCAAGCAATTTAAGCTCATATTATCGAAAAAATTTTGAAAATTCTTTCTCAGATTTTCGAAAAAATTTTGAAAATTTATCCAATTTTTCTCAAAATAGCTCAAGTGATATCCCCTCCCCCAAACTTAAAGTGCACAGTGTCCTCAGTGTGCAGATAATATAAGAATTGAAGTTCAGGAACAAAGTACTCCCCTTTCTGATGATGATGATAAACAACTGAAACTTTGATTGAAAGCGTAAAACTAGAAATTAAACCTGCAAAATAAACAAAGAAAGACACAATAGAAAAGAAAAAGAAAAATGAACTATATACAAAGTGAAAAGAACAATACAGCCACTTCAAATGCAGCTGAAGAAAACAACACTCAGCAGCAGGGTGAAGAGTAGGAGGGTCATCCAAAGTGGTGACAAGGTGCTGACAGTTAACTCCTCCTAAGCCCTATCTACTTCCCTTCTTCTTTCAGATTTTATATGGGCAAGCCTTATATTCTCCTCAATCTCCATCTTAAAACACTCTTGAGAGTCATCAGGGAGCTTCAAAGGTTTGAAAACATTAAACTTTACTTCCTGATCTTGGACTCTCATCGTTAACTCCCCCTTTTGTACATCAATTACTGTTCTACCAGTAGCTAGGAAAGGTCTACCTAGTATAATGGGGACTTCCCTGTCTTCCTCCATGTCCAAAATAATAAAATTTGCAGGAAAAATAAACTTGTCTACCTTTACTAAGACATCCTCAATGACCCCCTTCGGATATTTAATTGATCGATCAGCCAACTGAAGGGTCACTGTGGTGGGCTTGGCATCCCCTAGTCCTAACTTCTGATAGATAGATGATGGCATCAAATTTATACTAGCTCTTAAATCGCACAGGGCTCTACCGAAGAATAAATTTCTAATAGTGCATGGTATGGTAAAACTCCCGGGATCCTTGAGCTTGGGGGGTAATTTCCTCTGGATAATGGCACTACATTCCTCGGTTAAGGCCACCGTCTCATAATCTTCCAGTCTTCTCTTCCTTGAGAGGATATCCTTTAGAAACTTCACATAACTTGGCATTTGCTCTAAGGCATCTGCGAAAGGAGTGTTGATGTGAAGCTTCTTAAAAAGCTCAAGGGATTTAGCAAATTATCGTTCCAGCTTTTGATCTTGGAACCTATGAGGAAAAGGTACTGGTGGTCTAACTAGAGGCAATGTAGCGGAAACCTGTGTAGAATCAGAGGACGAGGAAGGCAATGAAAAAGAAGAAGGTATAGATGAAGAAGCACCTAGCTTTGTTTCCTTGGCAGCTCGATCTTTAGGTTCCTGCTCTCTCTGAGTTGCTTCTTTAGAACTTACGAATTCTTCAACTATGTGCTGTTCAGGTTGGGACTTAACTTGTGGCTCCTCTAGCTCTCTGCCACTCCTAAGGGTGATATATCTAACATGTTCCTTTCCCTCCCTTTGCTTAACAGGATTAAATTCAGTATTACTAGGAAGGGTTCCTTGAGGACATTGGCTAAGAGCACTAGCTATTTGTCCCACTTGAACCGCTAAGTTCTTAATTGAAGCAGCTTGATTTTGCAGGATCGTTGAGAACATCTCCTCTAATGTAGGCTTCTTCTCAGCTGCTAGTGCATGGTAGAGTTGGGGCTGCATAAGTGGTGGTGGTGGTGGTTGATGGAAGTGAGGTGGATGATGTTGAAAATGAGGTGGGGATGGTTGATGAGGCGGGTGATATAAAAATTTAGCTGTGGTGATACATGAACTGGTGGAGCTTGAAAACTAGGGGGTCCTACAAGTCTAGAATTAAAAGGTTGCCCTTGGTTTTGGATCCATGAAAAGTTATGATGGTTCCTCCAACCTGGATTATAGGTGTTTGAAAAAGGGTTGTTCTGTTGCATTTGAGAAGGGGCAACATACTGAACCGATTCTAAGTTGAGCGGACACCTATCTACAGAGTGGGTACCACTACACAGCTCGCAGGAAAGAAAAGGACTTTAGACAGAATAAATTGGATTAGGACTGGTGGGAGGATTATGTTGGGTACTGAGCGACTCTACCTTCTTCGTAAGATTAGTGATTTGAGAGGTCAAGGTAGACAGTGTGTCGAGCTCATAAATACCCGCCGACTTCTTTGGCATTTGCCTCTCCGAGGACCATAAATAATTGTTAGCCGCCATCTTGTCTAAAAGCTTATAAGCTTCCTCCTCTGTTTTGCACATCAGGGCTCCACCCGCAGCAGCGTTAACAATGGTCCTATTTAGGCTTGTAAGTCCATTGTAGAAGGTCTAGACTTGCAGCCATAATGGTAGGCCATGGTGAGGGCACTTCCTAAGAAACTTCTTATATCTTTCCCATGCTTCGTAAAGAGATTTAGATTCGTGCTGGGCAAAGGAAGATATGTTACTACGGAGTTGGGCCATTTTAGAGGAAGGGAAAAACTTAGATAGAAATTGATGGGCTAACTCATCCCATGTAGAAATGGATCTTGGAGGCAGGGAGGTTAACCAATGTCTCGCCCTATCCCTAAGTGAGAAGGGGAATAATCTAAGCCTAAGTGCATCATCGGATAATCCATTGTGTTTAAACGTGTAGCACAAGTCCAGGAATTGCCCAAGGTGAGCATGTGGGTCGTCATGAGAGAGCCCACTGAACTGCAATGAAGTCTAGATCCTCTGGAGGATTTTCGGCTTAATTTCAAAATTATTTACATGGATAGCTAGTGGCCTAATGCCGGAATAATACCCTCCAATAGTCGGTATTGCATGATGCTTTGCAGCGGAGCTATAAATTTCCTAAAATCCTTTCGAATTTTTCTAAGAGTGTGTTCGATTTTAGGATCTAGAAGAAAGAAATCAAAACTTCTGGCTCTACGCTTGTAATCATTGAAAAGTCCTTAGAAATTTTTTTTAAAGTTTTTCAATTTTTTCAAATTTTTTTATTTTAATTTTTCAATTAACTAAAGTAGATTAATTTTTTTTACAACCTAAATATTTACAAGCTAGAATTACACCTAAGCATAATTTCACCGATATTAACTAATGGCTAATTAAGACGTCCCCGGCGCCAAAAACTTGATGGGCCCTTAGGGTATTATCCGCAAGTGCACGGGTCGTACAAGTAATAATGAGATTTTGAGTCCCGAGTTATCGTCCCACAGAGAAGTTGACTAGCCTAATTAACTACCGGCTAATCTTACCCTAAGTATATTCTAGCAAATTATGAGATTAAGGTGGGTGATCTACTAATCTAGAATTGAAAATACCGAAAGCAGTAAAATAATAACACTATAAAATAAAGAAAATAATACCGAGCAAAATTACTTACAGTGCTCCACGCAATTAAAATAAAAAACCTACAAAAGAAATTAAAACAGTTAAAACTAATTAACGTAATTAAAATAAAATATAAATATGGAAATAACAAAGCAAGATTAATTAAACTAAAATTAAACTAACCTAAAAATGCATGTAATTAAACTAATAAAAATTGCAAATTGAACTAACCTAAAATCTAATTAAAAATGCATGAAAAACATTTAATCTAGATTAATTCTAAATGCCACTTCTAAAGCACTAAACTAAATTAAAATCCTAAAACATTTAATTAACTACTAACTAAACATTAACACTACAAATTAAATTAACATACAAAAAATATTTAAACTAACCTAGCATTATAATTGATTAAACTAAATAACTAACAACTAACACATGCATGGACCAAACAAGGCCTTAACAATTTAAACCATTCCCTCCCTTTACTGTTCATCCTTCATTTCTTCATTTCCATTTCCAGGTGGTTCGATGTCCTCTGGTCCGCTGCTTCTTGCCGTTTGTCCTCTGGTCCGCTGCTGCTGTTTGCTCACGGGTTGCTGCACTCTGCTTAGTCTGTTCTCGGTTCAGGGCTAGACGGGGTCTGCTACTCCAGTCCCAGGTGCTCACGGGTTCTAGTCCTCTGGTCCGTTGCATCTTGCTACTGCATGTCCGTTGTGTCCTGCTGCCAGGTCTGTCTCGGTTGCAGGTCACGGGTTGTCCTCTGCCCTGCATCTGCCATGCTTCCTCTTGGTTCATCCTGCACGCAAAACAGTCCATGCATAAATCGTGCACGTTTCCTTCTCCAGCCATTGTCTTGCCCACAGCTGCACGTCATGGTCTGCTCTCGGTCTGCTCACGCAACCACTCTCGGTTCTAGCTTGCTCTTTAGTCCAGACCTCTCCTGTTGCTCGGGTGCTGCACACTTCCTTATGCAATCAGCAATGCTACAAAGAATGAAGATGAACAGTAATGGAAAACACAAAACAGAGGAGAACAGCGGAGGGCTCCCGGTTTCCAGGCGTGCTGCTGTCCTTTCGGAATGCTTACTGTCGTTACCCTCTCAAACAAGGTGTGAATAGCTAAGACACTAAACTAAACTAAATGGAAGCAACCAGGAATCATTGAACCAAAAACAAAACAAAAATAAAACTACAAATGGTAAGCAAATTGAGAATAAAAAACAAACAACAACAAACTTGAAAAATGAAGGAAAAACCGAGAAGAGCAAATGGAAATAATAAATGGAAATTGATTTTTCGGGAAAAGCTTCTAAAGAAAATAAAAATTAAACTAATCTAACTAAACTACTCTAACTACTTCTACACTAACACTACTCCTACTCCTAAAATTACATTCTATTTTCAATTGTCATCCTTTCCTATTTATAAACACACTAGGGGTAAAATGGTAATTTTCACATCCTTGATGAGTTGGCATTTTTTTGGCCACTTGTCTTCACACCATTGGCTCCTTGAAAAGATACTTCCATGTCATTGGTCTTCTTGTCCAATTGGATGTGCTAGGTGGCATGACTAGTGTTGTCCACGTGGCTCAATCTCGATTTTAGCCCAATTCTGATCCATTTTCTACCGAAATATTCAAAATTCATCCGGATTTGATTTATCTGCAAACATGAGAATTTTTATTAAATAAAGGGGATAATTAACAAAATAAATTGGGGATTTAAATAATTAATTAGGAAATTAAGCACAAAAAATTCTAAAAATATAGAATTATCATATGGCAGAAAATAGGGAAATCAGGACCGTTGGAGATTATACGATGCCGACTATTGGGGGTTATTATACTGGCATTAGGCTACCAGCTGTTCCTGCTAACAATTTTGAAATTAAGCCCACAATCTCCAAATGATCTATACTTCATTGCAGTTCAGTGGGCTCCCACACGATGACCCACATGCTCACCTTGGTCAATTCCTGGACCTGTGCAACACATTCAAGCATAATGGATTATCTGATGATGCGCTTAGGCTTAGACTACTCCCCTTCTCACTTAGGGATAGGGCGTGACACTGGTTAACCTCCCTGCCTCTAGGATCCATTTCTACATGGGATGAGCTAGCCCATCGATTTCTATCTAAGTTTATCCCTCCCTTTAAAATGGCCCAACTCTGTAGTAACATATCTTCCTTTGCCCAATTTGATTTGGAAACTCTTTACTAAGCATGGGAATGATACAAGGAGCTTCTTAGGAAGTGCCCTCACCATAGCCTACCTTTGTGGTTGCAAGTCCAGACCTTCTACAACGGACTTATAAGCCAAAATAGGACCATTGTTGATGCTGCTGCGGGTGAAGCCCTGATGTGCAAAACAGATGAGGAAGCTTACGAGTGTTAGAAAAGATGGCTGCTAATAACCATCTATGGTCATCAGAGAGGCAATTACCTAAGAAGTCAGTGGGTATTTATGAGCTCGACACGCTATCTACCTTGACCTCTCAAATCGCTAATCTTACGAAGAAGGTAGAGTCACTCAGTACCCAGCATAATCCTTCCTCCAATCCTAATCCTGTTTATTCTGTCCAAAGTCCTTTTCTTTCCTGTGAGCTGTGCAGTGATACCCACTCTGTAGATAGGTGTCCGCTCAACTTAGAATCGGTTCAGTATATTGCCCCTTCTCAAACGCAACAGAACAACCCTTTTTCAAACACCTATAATCCAGGGTGGAGAAACCATCCTAACTTCTCCTAGAGCCAAAACCAAGGGCAAACTTCTAGCTCTAGACCTGTAGGACTCCCTGGTTTTCAAGCTCCACCTGTTTAGGTACCACAACAACCGCAATTTTCTCATCATTTGCCTTCTCATCACCCATACCCATTTCAACAATTTCAGCATCATTCATCCCCGCCACCACCACCACCTATCCAGCCACAGCATATACTTGCACCAGCACCAGTAGCTGAGAAGAAGCCCTCGCTTGAGGAAATGTTCACAACGATCCTGCAAAATCAAGCTACCTCGATTAAGAACTTAGAAGTTCAAGTTGGACAAATAGCTAGTGCTCTTAGCCAGCGTCCACTAGGGACCCTCCCCAGTAACACTAAAGTTAATCCTATTAAGCAAATGGAGGGTAAGGAACATGTTAGATCCATCACCCTTAGGAGTGGCAGAGAGCTAGATGATCCACAAGTTAAGTCCAATCCTGTTAAACCCATAGTGGTAGAGCCCTTAAGGTCTAAAGAGGCAGCTCAAAAAAATAGGAACATCAGGATTAGGCTACAAAAGAATCCAAGCTAGGCGCTTCTTCATCTATATTTTCTTGTACTTCACAGCCTTCCTTGCCCTCTGATGCTACACATGTTACCACTACATCTCCTCCGATTAGACCACCAGTACCTTTTCCTCAGAGGTTCCAAAATCAAAAACTCGATCAACAATTCGCTAAATTTCTTGAGGTTTTTAAGAAACTTCACATCAACATTCTTTTCGCAGATGCCTTAGAGCAAATGGCAAGTTATGTGAAGTTTCTAAAGGATATCCTCTCTAGGAAAAGGAGATTGGAAGATTATGAGATAGTGGCCTTAACTGAGGAATGTAGTACAATTATCCAGAGGAAATTACCCCCCAAGCTCAAGGATCCCGGGAGTTTTACCATACCCTGCACTATTGGAAATCTATTCTTTAGTAGAGCCTTGTGTGATTTAGGAGCCAGTATTAATCTGATGCCTTTGTCTATATACCAAAAGTTAGGAATAGGGGATATCAAGCCTACCACAGTGACCCTTCAGCTAGCAGATCGATCCATTAAATATCCAAAGGGGGTCATTGAGGATGTGTTAGTAAAGGTGGATAAATTTTTTTTCCCAGCAGATTTTATTGTTTTAGTCATGGAGGAAGATAGGGAAGTCCCCATTATACTAGGCAGACCTTTCCTAGCGATGGGTAGAATTTTAATTGATGTACAGAAGGGGGAGTTAACTATGAGAGTCCTAGATCAGGAAGTGAAATTTAATGTTTTCAAACCTTTGAAGCTCTCTGATGACTCTCAAGAGTGTTTTAAGATTGATATTGAGGATATGAGGCTTGAGGACAATAAATCTCAAAGAATGAGGGAAGTAGCTAGAGTTAAGGAGGAGTTAACTGTCGACATTTTATCACCACTCTGGTTGATCCTCCTACTCTTCACCCTGCTGCTGAGTGTTGTTTTCTTCATCTGCATTTGAAGTGGTTGTGTTTTTCTTTTCACCTTGTATATAGTTCTTTTTCTTTTTCTTTTCTGTTGTTTCTTTCTTTGTTTATTTTGCAGGTTTATTTTCTAGTTTTACACTTTCAATAAAAGCTTCAGTTATTCATCATCATCAGAAAGGGGAGTGCTTTGTTCCTAAACTTCAATTCTTATATTATCTGCACACTGAGGATACTGTGCATTTTAAGTTTGGGGGAGGGGAGATCACTTGAGTATTTTTCAAAAATTTTAGCAAAATTGAAAATTTTTCAAAATTTTTCGAAAATATGAGCTGAAATTGTTTGATTTTGGGATGATTTAGTGTTTAGCATGTAGTTTTCTCATATTTCGATGATATTACCCCATGATTTAGTCTGACTTTGATTGAATGAGAAGCATGATTATAGGAAAAGCATGAAGTTGAGTTCTTGAATGGGTCTTGATTCTGATTATGATTTCCTCATTTTATGCACATGTCATGTCATGAATCTATATACTTATTTAGAGAAAGCTTATTTGGACATAGGATAGCATTTGTTCAATTGATTTTGTGCATCATATTCTAGAATTTGTTTGATCTGATCTCGAGGTGAAATATTAGATCACATTTAATTTGGGAGATGATTTAGACCATCTTTGGATCGTTTGAGCATTTCTAGCCAACCCTGTACATATTTTACCCATAGTCACCCATCTGGGCCAAATAAGCTTTTCTCTGTAAATACACATGCAAAATTTCCTTAGCTTAAATACTCTTTTCCTATCCCTTACCCCGAAAGCATGAAAGTCATTGGGATATATTGTGAGCTTTGTACATTTGGGTATCTGGTGATAGTGAAAATTCAAAAAAAAAAAAAAAAAGAAAGAAGAAAAATTCAAAAAAAAATGTTTAGCAAAAGAAATAAGTTTGGGGGAAATAAATTTGAGCTCTTACATTAAGATCCTAGAAGTAATGCATGTTACGGGTAATTAAACCTAAATTGACTTTATCATACCTTAACCCCAGCCTTACATTATAAGCTTAATGAAGTCCTATTGATCTTTGATTAAGTGTGACTACATTAGTAGAGAGAGAAGTGAAAAGCAAACTTATGGAAATGATCACATGTCATTGACTTTGCATTCACTGTGTTTGCATAATCTAATCCGAATAATGTACTGTGAAGTGACTTTGACATTTTTCACAGACTCACGAGGAGTCCTATTTGGGTTAGGACTTATGATTGAATAATTTTGAATGTTGGACTTCTAATTGTGAATCTTTAAGATCATAGTCTGTACTTTTTCTTTGAGGATAATATTGAGAAAATTATTGTGTTTAGTACTTGTCATTTCTACAATTATTTTGTTTTGCTTGAGGATAAGTAAAAGCTCAAGTTTGGGGGTGTGATAATTCTATATTTTTAGAATTATTTGTGCTTAATTTCCTAATTAATTATTTAAATCCCCAATTTATTTTGTTAATTATCCCCTTTATTTAATTAAAATTCTCATGTTTGCAGATAAATTAAATTCGAATGAATTTTGAATATTTCGGTAGAAAATGGATCGGAATTGGGCTAAAATCTGAGATTGGACCACGCGGACAACATGAGCCTAGCACATCCAATTGGACAAAAAGACAAATGACATGGAAATATTTATTTCAAGGAGCCAATGGTGTGAAGACAAGTGGCCAAACAATGCCAACTCATCTAGGATGGAAAAATTACAATTGTACCCCTAAGTATGTGTATACATAGAAAAAGATGGCAACTGAAAAAGGGGTAGCCTAGGTTAGAATAGAGGTAAATTAGGGTAGAATAGTTTTAAGTTAATTTTAAAGCTTTCTTTGTTTTTCTGAATAGTTTTTTTTTCTTCTTTCCGATAGCCACCATTGATATAGAATTTTTCAAGCTTCTATGTTATTTTCTTTAAATGAAAAAGTTTAATTCTAGTTGCTAGTAATATCTTCTACTGCATTTATTTTTATTTTCTTTTCTTTAGTAGTTCGTTCGGGTTGCTTTTTTTTTTGTTTGCTTATTATCTTTCTATTGCCCACGCATATATAGGGGGAACCATTCGGTCATGCCTCAGTCGGTACTGCCTATGTATCGTTTTGGGTAGTATGAGTTGGGTGTGAGGAGCCATGAACCACCACAAATTAGCTCATCCCGACGCCACTGTTTAGTGTTCAATTCATGCCGATTTGTTATTACATTTTTCTGTTTGTATGCTTGATTATTTTGTTATCTTTTGTTCACTACATTGAGTACGAGAAAGCTGGTGACAGCAGCTATTTTCCTCTACTCCTTGCTGTGTTTTTAATTTTAGTCGGTTATCTATTTGCATTTTCAATTTTCATTAATTGTTGTAGTTTCCATTAGATGCATGACTTACTTTCTTTAATAATTATGGGGATTAGTTTCATTTTCTTTCTAGCAGCTGATAGCTTCTCTGTTATGCTTTGTTTTGAGAATTTGATATTGTTCATTCTCTTTTCATGGCTGCATTCTACATTCATCTAAGTGTGATGGCTGCAAATTGACAGGATATGTAGTGACCGATGCTTGCAAGGTTGAAATTACTGTGACCTAGAGAGATGAAAGCTTAGATGGACATGTTTGGTTAAGCCTCGGTAACTTATGGTTGCTACAAGAAATGGAAAAAAAATGTTCAGAGCATTAGGAGTAGTAGTTATAATCGGTATAAGGATGCTGGTTGGTAAATGGTAGCTAAATCAGATGCCATTTCCTATCAGTTGCTAGTCATCTTAGATCATTTATTTTGTTATGTTAAATTTCAGCTCTTCCATTTTCATGCTCTAGTTTTATTTATTTGAGTTATTGCTTTATTATCTTTAGTTTAATTATTTGTTTTACTGCTTGGTTATCTTACTTTACTTATGAGAATGTGTAGTATCTGACTAACCGAACAGCAGAGATGCAACGGGTGCTGTTCACACTGAATGTGGCAGTTGAAGCTGGAAATGGTGTAGAGTGCAGGACCCGTGCAGAGCAGAAATGCTTGCATCAGTATATGACAAAACTGGGAGCAGCATGTCAGACCCAGATTTTTTGTAGCTTGTACCTTATGATTCATATGTATATGAACACTCTGTTATTATAGTTGAATCATAAGAAATGTATTTACTAACATGCAATCGACAATTTGAGAAATTAAAAATGTATGTAAGCTACATAACAGTGAGATAAGCGTTAAGCTGATTCCCGAACGAGTGCAGCGGTAAAACGGTCAAATGATTGAAATTCGGTATAATTTCGATAAGACAGTTTCATTAAAAATATGAAATTGAGGAATCTTGATCAAAATCGAGGAAAATATTTAATTTCGAGCCCAATTGATCAAGATATAAATATATTAGAATTTATCAAAATTTTTACCTCGAAAAATGAGCCAAAAAATAGTGAAAAATTATACTGAAAAGGTAAAATCAGATTGATAAATTTATTTACGGACTAAATGAATTTAATATGATTTTGTAGATATTTTTGGGATATTTTTGGGATATTTTAGGATTTTTATTATTATTTTAAGAATAAAATAATAATAAAAATATATTATACAAAAAAAAAAGGAAATCTGAAATTTGGAAATCGGGGAGAGAGAAAAGAGGGGAAACCGCGTGAAAGCCGAGGAAGAAGAAGACCACCGGACGGCGAGCACCGGCGACCCCACGACCAAGCAAGCGGTCGAAAAAGGAAGAGGAGGTCCGTGCGCACCCATTAGCACCGGTCACGCCCTCCACCGACGTCGGACGCCGACAAATCAAAGAGGAGAACCCGCGGAGGAAAAGATGAGATCTGACGGCCAACGGCGGTGCTTGGTCCCGATCGAGCCCAATCGAGTGTTACCCAGGCTGAGGCGCGCCGAACGGCAGTTGTGATGTGTCAGGAACCGACCGAAATACGTCGGCACGGCCAAAGGAAGCCTGAACCGGTCGGCGGTTCAGCGTAGAAGGTTCGGCGCTGAACCGGACCGGACCGGTTCAGCCAAGGAGAAAATAAGAAAAAGAAGAAAAAGAAAGAAAAAGGAAAAAAGGGAAATTTTCGAGATTTCACCGGACTTTGGGTAAGTCGATACGAGGTCAAAATTGACCGATTTAATTTCTGATAAATTTATTTAAATTATATTTAATCGAAAATTGACCCGGAGTTAAATATACAAAATTGTGCAGTTCGACGATAAATTCTGAACGGAAGCCCGATCGAACTTCGATTTACGTACAATCACATAATCTCGGGTAAGTAAAGCTCATTTACGACAATTTATGTGATTATTGCGTATTTAAGATTTATTTTACGCATTTCGGATTAAATTTCGTATTTAGTGAATTATATTCGGCATTTCGAATTAACTGTCGTAAATGATATGCGGGTTATCCAAAGAGCTTGGAATAAATCCCAATGGGTATTGATAGCCCAATGAGTCGATAGACCCTGATGAAGGGAAATAATAAGTGGAAAATGGGCTTAATATGTATTAAGACCCAATTAAAGTATTTATGCCCATTTAGAGTAAACAGGCAGAATTACGGGAAATAGACTGTATTTAATGTGAAGTACAGTAGGAAAAGTGTAATTAACCTGATAAATGGTTATATGCAGCTCCAGAGATTATTGGAGAAGCAAATCGGACTACGAGATTGAGCAGCACCGAGTGAGGTCACTTGACGTGATTCGAGGTAAGGGACTTTTATGAGTAGTTAGAGATACCTGCACGCATTTTCGTCTGCTTTTACATTCACTTAAAAACTCTGAGGGTCAGAGAAAGTGAATAATAATTATTGTGACCCGATAGTGGTAAATTAAGATTTTGCCCCTAGTTAGTCAAAAAGTAAACTTTTGTGAAAAGTTGTAAAAAGCATGGAAACCACTATTTTTAGTATTTAACTGCTGTTTAGCAGGAGAATAAATAGATGGGCTAATGATTTTAAGGTTGATGTGAATTAAGCACACTTTATAGTGCTGATTTTGATATTTTGTAAAACATCCCTTTTTAAAAGAGCCATATATCATATTATGTGAGAATGAATCGTGCTGGAGCACAGTTCGCACTGGATTTCATATATTTTCCACATACATTAGTGCTGGATTATGATTCGCACTAGATTTCCATGACATGCATGATAGAGTACTGGAGTTATTACTCGTACTCAGTTTTAAATGACATATGCATGAGAGAGTGCTGGAGCGATTAACTCGTTCTCGAGTTTTTCATGAGATGCATGACAGAGTGCTGGACATTACTCGTACTCGATTCTTCATGATTTATACCTGACATAGTACTGGAGCTATTGCTCGTACTTGATTTGATGATATTGTGCATAGCATGGTACTGGAGCTATTGCTCGTACTTGATTTAATACATGAACTACGCATTGACCTAGTTGTTGGAGGTTTACTCGCACTAGAGTTGAGTTTTGTGATGTGAAACAGTGTTTGAGCGGAGTGTCGACTATGAGTCACGCTCAAAGGCGTGCACTGTATGTGACATATAATACATGTTAAAACCCATGCCCAAGTCCTTGTGTGACTGAGTGTCACATCTTGTGAGAGGATATCCGCATGAGGGTACTAGAGACATGGTATGATATTCCATGGTTTGAGGGCTAAGACCTATGGCAGGCACCCCGGCTATGATGTAGGGTCCACGGAGTACGTTGTACCGTGCATGTGGCATGGGAGTACACTGTACCATGTGGTGTTGTGGAGTTTAGGAGGATATAGCTGGCGGTTGTGATGGACTGACCCCCCTCCCGTTGCAGCAGTGATGCCCAGCATACTAGGATTCCGTGTAGCTTGGGATCACATGTCGAATATGATCATAGTCTTGGATACTATTTGCATTTCACCACAGAGTCTCACATGATTTATCATTTGATTGACTGATTTAAATTGCGGACAGACCTGAGGGATGGGTCGGACTCCAATTTTGTGTTATGAATGATTTAAATGCCATATTTATTGTGGTTTAAATATACATGGCATGATTTATCTAAAGGCATGATTTATATAAAGATGCATTGTTTTGCACTACATGCCTACATTTGAGAAAGAAAGCATAATTTCTGTACATGGGATTTAATCTGTACAAGTATACATATATATATATATATATATATTTAAAGACATGCTTTTAAAGTGAGTTAAGGAAATAATGTTTTCAAGGCATAGCATTATTTTGAGTAGATGTGTGATAATTCTATATTTTTAGAATTATTTGTGCTTAATTTCTTAATTAATTATTTAAATCCTCAATTTATTTTGTTAATTATCCCCTTTATTTAATTAAAATTCTCATGTTTGCAGATAAATTAAATCCAGATGAATTTTGAATATTTCGATAGAAAATGGACCGGAATTGAGCTAAAATCGATATTGGACCATGCGGACAACACGAGCCTAGCCCATTTAATTGGACAAAAACACAGATGACATGGAAATATTTATTTCAAGGAGCCAATAGTGTGAAGACAAGTGGCCAAACAATGCCTATTCATTTAGGATAGAAATATTACAATTATACCCTTAAGTGTGTGTATAAATAGAAAAAGATGTCAATTGAAAAGGGGTAGCTTTTAGTTTTTAGTTTTTTTAGGTTAAACATTTATTTTAGGTTTTATTTTTCTTTAAGCTTTTTATGTTCTTTGGCTGGTGACAGCAGCCACCATTGTTTATTTTCTTCTAAGATTTATTCAGTTTCCATTCATTGTTAGTTTACTGTTTTAAGTTTTAATTAAAAGTTATTAATCTTTTATAATTGCTCTCAGTTTCTTCTTCCATTATTTACTATGCTTTTGGTTCCTCATTTACATTACAAGCTCTCGGTTTCTTCTCTTTTCCATCTTCTCAGGTTCCTTCCTTGCTTATGTTTTGTTTTCTTTATTCATTAATCAATTAATTTGCAAACTCTCCGGTTGCTCTTTGTTACATGTCCTCGGATTCTTCTTATTTGCAAGCTCTCGGATTGCCCTTGTGTAATCGGTACCTTCACATTTCCTTTATCTTTGCCTCTCAGTTTTGGTGTGTTGATGAGGGCTGATGCTGGGCATTGCTCTTCATCAATGGCTATGTGAAACCATGGCAGTAAGAGTGGGAATGAGATCAGTCCGATGATGATGAATGTCCTTATTATTATTATTATTCACGAAGGGTTTTCATTTGTTTTTACATTCGGTTCTGGATGCCTAGTTATTTCTCTTGGATGTTGTTTTTAAATGATGCATTAACTGTTTTTGTTATCATTGATGTTGCCTCGGATAAAACGACAACGGGATTACAACTTCTACATATTCAGATTGCGCTAACGACAAAAAGGTGACGTCGATGTGATTTCTTCCACGTGTTCTTCGTATATTCTGCAAAAACGACAGGAATCAGAGGGTGCAGGGATTTGTCCCTGTACGCGCACTCCGATGATTAAGTTAGAAAGCTGAGTTTCTGTATAAGAAGAAGAGAATTATGTTCTTCTTAAATCAAGAGGGTTCTCTTTTTTTCTCCTTTTTTCTCTGAGAGCTCACCTGGGGTATTTATAAGTTTCTTTTGAGTCGGTTCGAGCTGAGGTCCAGGCACGTGTCTGGCCGCTACAGAGTCATTGAGCACTCTGTCACGTTTCGGGCTAGACAACCTGCGGGTGAGTCTGGAAGGCGGCAGAGTTCATGTGTGGACCTCTACTGCGGTCCACGCGGTAGAGTTTTGTCGCAGAGCTGGCGGCATAGGTCTGTCGCAGGATATGCGGTAGAGGTCTGTAGCAGAGTATGCGGTAGAGGTCTGTAGCAGAATATGTGGTAGAGGTCTGTAGCGACATACAGTTCCGCACAAAGCCTACGCGACAAAGTCTCTATCGCCTCGAGACTCTGTCGCATGTCAAGCTACTATGCCGCATGGAGCTCTGTCGCTGTAACAGCCACGTGGCTTATCTTGTGTTTGACACGTGGCGGTCTCTGGTTGGTCGATCCTTGTACACGTGGACTTTGATGATAGGACCACTATCAATTGCTCCCCACTCTTTGGAAGGAATTTTTCCTGCGAAAGAGGATTCTTAATAGAAAGATATATTTTCGGAAAGAATTTTACATACCTTTCTGAGGCCTGACTATCACGACGCGAGCGCGTCTTTAGTTCTTACGGCCTTTATGTTTCCATTGCCTGGCCACAGTGACGCATAGCGCCTCAGGCTCTTATGGCTAGTCGGATCTTTCACGCCTGGCCACAGTGATGCATAGCGCCTCAGGCTCTTACGGCTCGTCTGAATATACGCCTAGCCATAGTGACGCATAGCGCCTCAGGCTTTTACGGCTCGTCTGAATATACGCCTGGCCACAGTGACGCATAGCGCCTCAGGCTCTTACGGTTCTTCTGAATATACGCCTGGCCACAGTGACGCATAGTGCCTCAGGCTCTTACGGCTCGTCTGAATATACACCTGGCCACAGTGACGCATAGCGCATCAGGCTCTTACGGGTCTTCTGAATATACGCCTGGCCACAGTGACACATAGCGCCTCAGGCTCTTACGGCTCGTTTGAATATACACCTGGCCACAGTGACGCATAGCGCCTCAGGCTCTTACGGGTCTTCTGAATATACACCTGGCCACAGTGACGCATAGCGCCTCAGGCTCTTACGGGTCTTCTGAATATACGCTTGGCCACAGTGACGCATAGCGCCTCAGGCTCTTACGGCTCGTCTGAATATACACCTGGCCACAGTGACACATAGCGCCTCAGGCTCTTACGGCTCATCTGAATATACGCCTGGCCACAGTGACGCATAGCGCCTCAGGCTCTTACGGCTCTTCTAAATATACGCCTGGCCACAGTGATGCATAGCGCCTCAGGCTCTTACGGCTCGTCTGAATATACACCTGGCCACAGTGACGCATAGCGCCTCAGGCTCTTACGGGTTTTCTGAATATACGCCTGGCCACAGTGACGCATAGCGCCTCAGGCTCTTACAGCTCGTCTGAATATACACCTGGCCATAGTGACGCATAGCGCCTCAGGCTCTTACGGGTCTTCTGAATATACGCCTGGCCACAATGACGCATAGCGCCTCAGGCTCTTATGGCTCGTCTGAATATACACCTGGCCACAGTGACGCATAGCGCCTCAGGCTCTTACGGGTCTTCTGAATATACGCCTAGCCACAGTGACGCATAGTGCCTCAGGCTCTTACGGCTCTTCTGAATATACGCCTGGCCACAGTGACGCATAGCGCCTCAGGCTCTTACGGCTCGTCTGAATATACACCTGGCCACAGTGACGCATAGCGCCTCAGGCTCTTACGGCTCGTCTGAATATACACCTAGCCACAGTGACGCATAGCGCCTCAGGCTCTTACGGGTCTTCTGAATATACGTCTGGCCACAGTGACGAATAGCGCCTCAGGCTCTTACGGCTCGTCTGGCAGATCTAGGCTTTTCCTTAGTGCTTGTGAATTCTTTTCTTCTACTAAGGGCACCATCTTGGGTGACAGTGCTCCAATTTCCACGAGGATCAATGCTTCAGCGCTGTATACGAGGCTGAACGGCGTTTCTCCGGTCGACACCCAACTAGTGGTACGATATGCCCATGAAACACTAGACAATTCGTCCACCCATGCCCCTTTAGCTTGGTCTAACCTGGTCTTCAGCCCATGAAGAATAGTCCTATTACTGACTTCGGCCTGTGGCTAATGGGAAAGGCCTCAGAATGTCCAAGCCCCATTGTGCGAATGGAATTGGCTATATCGTACCCTGGGAGGGAGTTACTGGGCCTGTACCATCTTCATTACCTCTTCTTGAGCCACATATTTATTAGCTCTGGCAAACAGGTCAGAAAGTGTCACCGGCTGGTCGAGGGAGAGGAATTCTTGCAACTTTTCAGACCTCGTCCCTTGCAACATTACAGTCATGGCTACTCCTACCAGTAGATCGTCAACCTCCAAGGTTGCATCTCGGAAGCGGTCTAAAAAGCTTTTCAAGGATTCTTTATTCCCTTGAGTAAGAGTGAGTAGATAAGTAGCGTCCGTCTTCCTCTGACTGTTGATCATGAAGACTTTCAGAAATTCATTTCTCAATTGGTCGAAGGATGAGATGAAACCTTCGCTCAACCCATTAAACCACTTCAGAGCGTGCCCGGACAATGTGAGCGAAAAAGCTCTGCACATAATTTCGTCTTCCCATCCATAGAGCAACATGAAGGACTCATAACTCTGTATGTGGTCGTATGGGTCAGCTTTGCCTGTGTAAGTGGCCATAGAAGGCATCTTGAACTTCTTCGGCAAAGGTTTGTTCATGATTTTCGGACTGAACGGAATCTTCCTTTTTTGACTATCATCCGGAGACACCAGTTTTCTTTTTTCCAAAATCCTTTGGACAACTTTCTCCACGTTTTTCGACCCTTGGACTGAGTATGCTCCCCTCTCTTCAGGTCTAGAAGAGTCCGACTGGTAAGCTCCCCTTCTAGCGCCTCCCATTCCGTGACTCGACCTTTCGAGACAATCTCGGGGGTCAGAACTCCTCTGTCTTCGACGCTCCCCGGACCTATGTTCTCCTAACTCATGCCCAAACTCCGCGGAAGAAGTACCGCGCCATGTGGGAGAACTCTGCCACATATAGATCGCGAGAGGACTCTGCCGCCTATAGTTTGCGGGAGGACTCTGTCGCATACGTGCTGCGGGAGACCTCTGCGGGTGAGCTCTACCGCCTTTCTGTTGCGGTTGAGTTCTGCCGCACAGGTGCTGCGGGTGAACTCTGTCGCCTTCAGTCAGCGGATGAGCTCTGCGAAATGCCTATTGTGGGAGATCTGTGCTGTCGCCTTCGGTTTGCGGGTGAGTTCTATCGCCTATCTGCTGCGGGAGAGCTCTGAAGTCTACGGTCTGCGGGTGAGCTCTGCCGCCTGTCTGCTGTGGGAGAGCTCTGCCGCCTGCGATCCGCGGGCAAGCTCTGCCGCCTATCTGATGCGGGTGAACTCTGTCGTGTCGGGTCAACGGTAGTATTCACTTCCCGTAATCCTGCCACAGGGTGATTCCTTTAAAATGCGGTAGAGTTCGAAATCAGTCTGGTGGTAGTATTTTGCGCTCCTTCCCCTTGTCCAACATTCACCATGGTGGAGGGTTCACCTCTCTCGTATGTTTGCCTTGGAACATTTTCCCCCACTATCTGCTACACTTCAGGGGGTATACTAAACTGGGGGAGAGTGTCTCTGAAAAAATTCACCATAGCCTTCAACACTGTCGTTGTCTCCTTATTCTGACGTCTCAGAGTTTCAAATCCCTCCAGGGAAACGAAGGCCTGCCTATGGTCTTTTTCTTTCCCTCTCCGTCCTTGCTCTGACCTGACAGGGGGACTTACAGAATTCTGCTCCCCTGTCTCCTCAGCTGCTGTAGAACGTGTCCTCACCATTTTAATAGGAAATTTGGCTTTTTGTCCTGATTCCCACAGACGGCGCCAATTGATGTTGCCTCGGATAAAATGACAACGGGATTACAACTTTCACGTATTCAGATTGCGCTAACGATAAAAAGGTGACGTCGGTGCGATTTCTTCCACGTGTTCTTCGTATATTCTGTAAAAACGATAGGAATCAGAGGGCGCAGGGATTTGTCCCTGCACGCGCACTCCGATGATTAAGTTAGAAAGCTGAGTTTCTATATAAGAAGAAGAGAATTATGTTCTTCTTAAATCAAGAGGGTTCTCTTTTTTTCTCCTTTTTTCTCTGAGAGCTCACCTGGGGTATTTATAAGTTTCTTCCGAGTCGGTTCGAGCTGAGGTCCAGGCACGTGTCTGGCCGCGACAGAGTCATTGAGCACTCTGTCGCGTTTCGGGCTAGATAACCTGCGGGTGAGTCTGGAAGGCGGCAGAGTTCATGTGTGGACCTCTACTGCGGTCCACTCGGTAGAGTTTTGTCGCAGAGCTGGCGGCATAGGTCTGTCGCAGGATATGCGGTTGAGGTCTGTAGCAGAATATGCGGTAGAGGTCTGTAGCGACATACAGTGCCGTACAAAGCCTACGCGACAGAGTCTCTTTCGCCTCGAGACTCTGTCGCATGTCAAGCTACTCTACCGCATGGAGCTCTGTCGCTGTAACAGCCACGTGGCTTATCTTGTGTTTGACACGTGGCGGTCTCTGGTTGGTCGATCCTTGTACATGTGGACTTTAATGATAGGACCACTATCAATCATATTCTAGTGTTTATTTCAGTTCCTGTAGTTTATGTTCATTGGTGTCCTATAGTTTCTGCATAGATGGTTCGATGAAGCCATGTTGGCAGACCCGAGAAGGCATAGCGAGTGTGGTGTATTGAAAGGCTTACCGGGCAGGAAATAGACGGGGTACTGGATGTTCGTGTGTAGCAGGGAAGCTGGGAGTGATCGCCAGTTGCTTACTGGGTTACGGCTGAATGACAGACAAACATGATGCCACCTGCATCCTGTGTTTAACTCTGTTTTCAGTTGTTTACACTGTTTATGTTAACTTTATGCTTTGATTATGCACTGATTTAATATTTAGCACCAATAGGCTATAGTTGCTATGGATTTATGAAAACTAAACTGCTGCAGTAGATAACCTTAAATTTATTGAAGTTCTTAAATGTTCAGCAAAGTTTTTACAGTTATGTCCTGTTAATGTTTCATTGCTTCACGTTTCTATTATGTGTAGACCACCTTTTATTGATTTTACTCAAGCTTTGTTGCTGGTTCGGTAGGGAAGGAAGCAGGCGTCACTAGTTGAAGGCTGTGCATGACATGAGACGGTACTACAGAAGCAGTTTGCAAATTGCATGTAAGTAGGCGTCGATACACACTGGGCAAGCCGAGAGTAATACCTGGACAGCAGCTGGTGCATAGGTCAGAGATAGATAGGAGACAACACACGCCAGCAGCACGGTAGGAGTGGAGTGCAGGACACAGCAGAGGCAGTAGCAGCTCACCAGGCTGCGGAAGAACAACCCGCAGCAGATTTCACCAACCCGATCCTTGACCTGGAGATGGAAATGCCAAAATGATAAATGAATAGTAATTGGTGGGAAAGTTACTGTTTGTTTAAACATTTAAGGCCATGTTTGGTTAGCTTGTTATGGGATTAACTAATTTTACATGCATTTTTAGGTAGATTAATCTCAAATAGCTTAGTTAGATGAATTTTATGATGCAAGTAGATTTAGTTATTTTGTTTAATTAGTTTATTTATTAGTCTAACTAAGTAATTTTAATCTAGCATTAGGATTTGCTTAAATTAATTTAGTTAAATTCATTTCATGCATTTTAAGTAGTGATTAAGAATTTCAATTGTTGTTCATGCATTTTTAATTAGGTTTTAGGTTAGTTCAATTTGCAATTAGTTTAATTACATGCATTTTTTTTGGTTAGTTTAATTTTAGTCTAATTAATCTTGCTTTGTTATTTTCTTAATTGCATTTTATTTTAATTGAGTTAATTAGTTTTACTTGTTTTAATTTCTTTTGTAGGTCTTTGTTTTTAATTGCTTGGAGTATTGTAAGTACTTTGAGCTCGGTTTTATTTTATTTAGTTTTTATTATTTTATTATTTTCCGTATTTTTATTTAGCTTTAGTAGACCACTCATCGTCAATTCATAATTTGCTAGGATATACTTAGGGTAAAAGTAACCGGTAGTTAATTAGGCTAACAACTTCTCTGTGGGACGATAATTTCGGGACTCAAATCTCATTATTACTTGGACGACCTATGCACTTGCGGAAAGATACCCCTAGGGCCTCGATCAATGTGTAGATATCTACTAGCTTGCCTGATTTTCCTTACTGAGTGCGTTGTATGCTCACCCCCTTTCTTTACATCTCTCTACAAAGCATCAACAGTAGAGCAAGAGCTATTGAAAGATAGTATTCCTGAGTCCACCGTTATTTTCTATCGACCGCCAGGTATACAGATTTTGTACGGTTATATATCTAAACATAGAAATAGCACAGTGATGTATACGATATATATATTATGGGGAATGTATTTGTGTTAGATTTTATATAATCTCACATATATTATAAAAGCAGTTACAGTCAGTAATTAGTATATTGACATGTATGTATGATAATGGATGATATGGTAAGCGAGGATTCTGACATCGAATCACAGCCCAACCATTGAGGGGAGGAAAGGTAAGTTAATAAATGCGAAAAATTTGTAGTGGTTTTCGGTTAAGTCATGGATTGAGAACGGGTCCTGACAGAATGGTATCAGAGTCGAGGTTGCTCTGATGTGAGTCGGTGTTAGAAAATAGGAAAGTGTACATCCCCATAGTACTGTGCTGTGTTTAGATATCACTGTGTTTACCAGATAAGAAATGGACTAATTCATGATTATGAATGCAGGAACTTTTCCTATATGGCAAATACGGGTAGTGGTAGAGGTATGAGAGGTAGTGCTCGAGGCTGGGATAATAGGCTCGAGAGACGAGCTGCTGTCGAACCATTACCAACGCAAGAGACTCTAGGTGCTACTGAGGCACCCGAGTGTGCTGAGACGCACTTTACGAGATTAGAACGTAGTCTTAGGACGATTATAGAGATGTTGGCACAAATGATGCCAGGTAGGCAGAGACAGGAGGCAAGAGCTGCAATAGGAGAGGCAGTTACCCCTGATACACCTATACAGACGACTCATGCACTGAGGACTGTAGATACTCCTACACCCCCACCGGTTTCAGGTGGTAGTGGATTAGGGTACGGATGTGATCTACATCAATTGCTAGAATTCCAGAAGTTTAGACCTCCATCGTTTAGTGGGGTCAAGGACCCTGTAGCTGCTGAGGAGTGGGTGGTTGAGGTGGAGAAGCTTTATGGATTCTTCGAGTGTACGACCTCGGAGATAGTCACATTTGCTGCGTTCCTATTGAAGGGAGCTGCAGAGCATTGGTGGAAGTCCACCCGACCTATATTGAGAGCCCGACAGACAGATATCAGTTGGGAGATATTTCAGGAGGCCTTTAGGAGACAGTTTGTTCCCGATACCACACAGCGAAAACTACAGGCAGAGTTTTTGGGACTGAACCAGGGGAGTTTTTCAATGGATGAGTATGAGACTCGATTCCTATCCCTAGGGACATATAACCCAGATACTCTGTATAGTGAGGCCAGAAAGGTCCATATGTTTGTCAATGGGTCGAGACCGGTTCTACGGTCCAGGTTGGTTCCATTAGACATAACAACATATGAGGAAGCAGTGCGCAAGGCGTAACTGTGTGAGCAAGATTACGAGAGGAATGCTTCCGAGTTTGGGAAGTTTAACCTTGGCCGAGATATATAGAAGAAGAGGTCGGCTAGAGATTTCGGTTATCGAAGAGGGAGGAAACTCTTCGGTAAGAGAGCACGGGTTGAGGATGCATGAGAGAGATTTGCTAGACCCCCTGCTTATCCGACTGTAGCCCCAGCAAAGGGCATTATCATAGGAGGACAGAAACCTACTGCCAATCAGTGCAGAAGATGCAGTAGACAACATGGAGGTAGATCGTGTCTGCTGACTCCTATCGTGTGTTTTCGATGTGGGAAACATGAGCATATAGCTAGAGCTTGCCTAGATATGGTTGATACTGCACCAGTGAGGGGCAGGGAGCCGGATAGAGCTCCAGTTGGTACGTCTGCTCAGAGAGGTAGAGCGACGGTAGAAGAAATGGGGAAACAAGTGATAGGTTGAGGGCGATTACATGCTTTGGACCAGGGGACAGCTGATGCTTCATCGGATGTGATATGAGGTAACATCCTGATTTATGATATTGAAGCATATGTTTTAATTGATCCTGGTGCTACGCATTCTTTTGTATCGCCTTCATTTGCATGTAAATTAGTAAGACATGTAGAGCGTACACCATTATGTATGATATTGATTAGTACGCCTATAAATAGTAGTCAAGTTGTAGAATATGTATTTAATGACTGCAAGTTGAGAGTAGGGGATAAGGAGATGACAACCAATCTAATATTACTAAGTATAAGTGACTTTGATATAATATTAGGAATGGATTGGCTATCTGAAAACCATGCTGTTTTATATTGTTATGCTAAGACAGTTATATTTCCTAACCCTACTAGATATGTTGTAAAGTTTAATAAGAATAAATGAAAGGAGTAGTTATGATTATTACAGGATTACTGATTTAGAAAACCTTCAACATATCAAGGTTTCATTGCGTACGTGGTAGATATGGATAAGGTACATCCGAAGTTGTCAAATATTACTGTGGTCAGTGAGTACCCAGATGTTTTTTCGGATGAATTGCCAGGGTTACCACCAGACAGAGAGATGGAATTTTGTATAGATTTGGTGCCTGGTATGGAGCCTATCTCGAAACCACCATATCGCATGGCCTTGGTTGAGCTAGAGGAGCTTAAGAGACAGTTACAGGAGCTGTTGGATAGAGGTTTTGTACGACCGAGTGTTTCACCTTAGGGAGCACCGATTTTGTTTGTGAGGAAGAAGGATGGGAGCCTCCGATTGTATATAGATTACCGATTGTTGAATAAGGCCACCATCAAGAATAGGTATCCCCTTCCACGCATTGACGACTTGTTAGATCAGCTTCAGGGAGTACAAGTCTTTTCCAAGATTGACCTGAGGTTTAGGTATCATCAGCTGAGGGTTCAAAGTGGAGATGTACCCAAGACAACATTTCGTACCTGATATGGCCATTATGAGTTCTTGGTCATGCCATTCGGATTGATGAATGCTCCAGCTTCTTTCATGGCTTTAATGAACGATGTGTTCAAGCCATATTTGGACCAGTTTGTTATAGTCTTTATCGATGACATATTGATATATTCAAGATCCAAGGAGGAGTATGAGGAGCATCTCAAGATCGTGTTGCAGACTCTACGAGAGCATGAGTTATATGCTAAGCTCAGTAAGTGTGACTTTTGGTTATCACAGATCTCGTTTTTGGGACATGTTGTATCGAGAGATAGTGTATCAGTTGATCCATCTAAGATAGAGGCTGTAGTTCAGTGGGAACAGCCGAGGACAGTCACTAAGATCAGGAGTTTTCTGGATTTAGCTGGATACTATCGGAGATTCGTTGAGGGATTTTCGATGTTGGCTGCTCTATTGACATGTCTTACTCGAAAGAGTGTACCGTTCATATGGAATGAGGATTGTGAGAAGAGTTTTGAAGAGTTGAAGCGTCGATTGACCATCGCTCCGATTCTCACTATCCCTACTAGCTCAAGAGGAATTGCAGTGTATACCGATGCTTCGCATCAGGGACTGGGCTGTGTATTGATGCAGGATGGGAAGGTAGTTGCTTATAGATCCAGACAGCTGAAGGATCATGAGAAGAACTATCCAACCCATGATTTGGAGCTAGCAGCAGTAGTGTTTGCGTTGAAGGTATGGCCCCACTACTTGTATGGCGAGAAGTTCCAGATATTTACTGACCACAAGAGCCTCAAGTATCTGTTCTCACAAAAAAAGTTGAACATGAGACAGAGAAGATGGCTAGAGCTTCTGAAGGACTACGATTGTGAAATACTTTATCATCCGGGTAAGGCTAACATTGTAGCTGATGCCTTGAGCAGGAAGAGCCTAGGGATGGTATCGTACATGATGATTAGGGAACTTGATTTGGTAGAGTAGTTTGCTAGCCTCATTTTGGGTGTCATGCCTTCTGACATGGATACAGGATATGTGATAGCTAGTCTACGCTTGAAGCCGGATCTGTTGGACAAGATCAAAGTGGCTTAGCAGACTGATCCATTTTGTATGGATGTGAATAGTCAGATGCAGAAGGGCACAGTGGCTGACTTTGAGTTGAGTTCTGATGTACTACTGAGGTTCAGAGGCAGATTGTGTGTTCCCAAGGATCCAGGACTCAGGAGATTGATATTGGCAGAAGCTCATTCGTCGAGGTATACGTTACATCGGGGGAGTAACAAAATGTATCAGAACCTCCATAAGGTATACTAGTGGTCAGGTATGAAGAGAGATGTAGCAGACTTTGTGGCAAAGTGTCTCGTATGTCAGCAGGTGAAGGTAGAGCATCAGAAACTTGCAGGGTTATTGCAGCCTCTACCTATATCGACATAGAAATAGGAGCATATCACCATGGATTTCATGATGGGTTTACCGAGAATCCACAGGAATCACGATACTATATGGGTGATCGTCGATAGACTGACAAAGTCAGCCTACTTCCTAGCTATGAGAGCGACCGATACTCTGAGTTCATTAGCAGAACTGTATGTACGCGAGGTAGTGATGTTACATGGTGTACCAATGAGCATAGTCTCTGATAGGGATTCCCGCTTCACTTCCCACTTTTTGGGACATTTTTAGGAAGCCATGGGAACCCAGTTGAGTTTGAGCACCGCTTTCCATCCTCAGATAGATGGTCAGTCAGAGAGGACTATATAGATTCTGGAGGATATGTTGAGTGCATGTGTGCTGGATTTTAGAGGCTCCTGGGATGACCACTTACAACTAGTCGAGTTCGCCTACAACAACAGTTATCATTCGAGTATCGGGATGGCACCGTATGAGGCTTTATATGGCTGTAGATGTCGTTCCCCTATTGGATGAGAAGAAGTGGGTGACTGTAAGATTTTCGCTCTTGACATGGTTACGTAAGCATCTGAGGACGTCCACTTGATAGTAGAGAGACTGAGGACGGCTCAGAGCAGACAGAAGAGTTACGCTGACAGCAGACGTAGGCCACTAGAGTTTGCAGTTGGTGAATTCGTGTTTTTAAGAGTTTCTCCTTCCAAGGGCATCGCGAGATTTGGGAAGAGAGGGAAACTAAATCCTCGCTATATTGGACCCTTTGAGATACTTGATCGAGTTGGAGATAAGGCGTATAGGTTGGCATTACTACCGGACTTATCAGGTGTCCATAACGTCTTCCACATATCGATGCTTCGGAAGTATCACCAGGATCTGGCACATGTGATTAGTTACGAGCCTTTGGAGCTCTGAGAGGACTTATCATATGTTGAGAGACCGATTCGGATATTGGATAGGAAGGAGAAGGTATTTAGATCGAAGACCATCGGGTTAGTGAAGATTCTCTAGCAGCATCATACTTTAGAGGAAGCTACTGGGGAGCTAGAGAGTCTGATGCGAGAGAAGTACCCTCACCTATTTGATGACTGACTTGGTTCTAATTTGGAGGACCAAATTTTCTGAGTGGGGGAGGATTGTCAGACCCGAATTTTTTGTAGCTTGTACCTTATGATTCCTATGTATATGAGCACTCTGTTATTATAGTTTAATCATAAGAAGAGTATTTACAACATGCAATCGACAATTTGAGAAATTAAAAATTCATGTAAGCTACATAACAGCGAGATAAGGGTTAAGTTGATTCTCAAACGAGTGTAGGGGTAAAACGATCAAATGACTGAAATTCGGTATAATTTCGATAAGACAATTTCATTAAAAATATGAAATTAAGGAATCTTGATCAAAATCGAGGAAAATATTTAATTTCGAGCCAATTGATCAAGATATAAATTTATTAGAATTTATTAAAATTTTTACCTCGAAAAATGAGCCTAAAAATAGTGGAAAAATATACCGAAAATGTAAAATCGGATTGATAAATTCATTTACGGACTAAATGAATTTAATATGATTTTTAGATATTTTTAGGATATTTTTGGGATATTTTAGGACTTTTATTATTATTTTAAGAATAAAATAATAATAAAAATATATTATAAAAAAAAGAAAATCTGAAATTTAGAGATCGGGGAGAGAGAAAAGAGGGGAAACCGCGTGAAAGCCGAGGAAGAAGAAGACCACCAGACGGCGAGCACCGACGACCCCACGGCCAGGCAAGCGGCCAAAAAAGGAAGAGGAGGTCCATGCGCACCCATCGGCACCGGTCACGCCCTCCACCGACGTCGGACGTCGGCGAATCGAAGAGGAGAACCCGTGGAGGAAAAGATGAGATCCGACGGCTAACGGCGATGCTTGGTCCCGATCGAGCCCAGTCGAGTGTTACCCTGGCTGAGGTGTGCCAAACGGCGGTGGTGATGCGACGGGAATAGGTCGAAATACGCCGGCACAACCAAAGGAAGCCTGAACTGGTCGGCGGTTTAGTGAAGAAGGTTCTGCACTGAATCGGATCGGACCGGTTCAGCCAAGGAGAAAATGGGAAAAATAAGAAAAAGGAAGAAAAAGGAAAAAGGGAAATTTTCAGGATTTCACCGGACTTCGGGTAAGTCGAAACGAGGTCAAAAGTGACCGATTTGATTTTCGATAAATTTATTTAAATTATATTTAATCGAAAATTGACCCGAAGTTAAATATACAAAATTGTGTAGTTCGACGATAAATTTTGAACGGAAGCCCGATCGAACTTTGATTTACGTACCATCGCATAATCTCGGGTAAGTAAAGCTCATTTACGACAATTTATGTGATTATTGCGTATTTAAGATTTATTTTACGCATTTCGGATTAAATTCCATATTTAGTGAATTATATTCAGAATTTCGAATTAACTGTCATAAATGATATACGGGCTATCCAAAGAGCTTGGAATAAATCCCAATGGGTATTGATATGCCCAATGAGTCGATGACCCTGATGAAGGGAAATAATAAGTGAAAAACGGGCTTAATATGGATTAAGGCTCAATTAAAGTATTTATGCCCATTTAGAGTAAACAGGCACAATTAAGAGAAATAGACTGTATTTAATGTGAAATATAGTAGAAAAAGTGTAATTAACCTGATAAATAGTTATATACAGCTCCAGAGATTATTGGAGAAGCAAATCGGACTGCGAGATTGAGCAGCATCGAGGAAGTGAGGTCACTTGACGTGATCCGAGGTAAGGGACTTTTGTGAGTAGTTAGAGATACCTGCACTTATTTTCGTCTGCTTTTACATTCACTTAAAACTCTGAGGGTCAGAGAAAGTGAATAATAATTATTGCGACCCGATAGTGGCAAATTACAATTTTGCCCCTAGTTAGTCAAAAAGTCAACTTTTGTGAAAAGTTGTAAAAAGCATGGAAACTACTATTTTGAGTGTTTAACTGCTGTTTAGCAGGAGAATAAATATATGAGCTAATGATTTTAAGGTTGATGTGAATTAAGCACACTTTATAGTGCTGATTTTGATATTTTGTAAAACATCCCTTTTTAAAAGAGCCATCTATCATATTATGTGAGAATGAATCGTGCTGGAGCACAGCTCGCACTGGATTTCATATATTTTCCACATACATTAGTGCTGGATTATGATTCGCACTAGATTTCCATGACATGCATGATAGAGTGCTGGAGTTATTACTCGTACTCAGTTTTATATGACATATGCATGAGAGAGTGCTGGAGCGATTAGCTCGTTCTCGAGTTTTTCATGAGATGCATGACAGAGTGCTGGAGCGTTGCTCGTACTCGATTCTTCATGATTTATACATGACATAGTCCTGGAGCTATTGCTCGTACTTGATTTGATGATATTGTGCATAGCATGGTACTGGAGCTATTGCTCGTACTTGATTTAATACATGAACTATGCATTGACCTAGTTGTTGAGGTTTACTCGCACTAGAGTTGAGTTTTGTGATGTGAAACAGTGTCTGAGCGGAGTGTCGACTATGAGTCGCGCTCAAAGGCGCGCACTGTATGTGATATATAATACATGTTAAAACCCATGCCTGAGTCCTTGTGTGACTGAGTATCACATCTTGTGAGAGGATATCCGCATGAGGGTACTAGAGACGTGGTATGATATTCCATGGTTTGAGGGCTAAGACCTATGACAGGCACCCCGGTTGTGATGTAGGGTGCACGGAGTACGTTGTACCGTGCATGTGGCATGGGAGTACACTGTACTGTGTGGTGTTGTGGAGTTGAGGAGGATATAGCTAGCGGTTGTGATGGACTAACCCCCCTCCCGTTGCAGCAGTGATGCCCCGCACACTAGGATTCCGTGTAGCTTGGGATCACATGTCGGATATGATCATAGTCCAGGATACTATTTACATTTCACCACAAAGTCTCACATGATATATCACTTGATTAACTGATTTAAATTACGGACAGACCTGAGGGATGGGTCGGACTCCGATTTTGTGTTATGAATGATTTAAATGCCATATTTATTGTGATTTAAATATACATGGCATGATTTATATAAAGATGCATTGTTTTGCACTACATGCCTACATTTGAGAAAGAAAGCATGATTTCTGTACATGAGATTTAATCTGTACAAGAATACATATATATATATACATATAAAGACATGCTTTTAAAGTGAGTTAAGGAAATAATGTTTTCAAGGCATAGCGTTATTTTGAGTAGATAGTGTAGATATTTACTTGCTTGCCTGATTTCCTTACTGAGCGCGTTGTATGCTCACCCCCCTTTCTTTACATCTCTCTATAGAGCATCAGCAGTAGAGCGAGAGCTATTGAAGGATAGTATTCCTGAGTCCACTGCTATTTCCTATCGACCGCCAGGTATACATATTTTATACGGTTATATATCTAAACATAGAAACATCATAGTGATGTATACGATATATATATATATATATTATGGGGAATGTATTTGTGTTAGATTTTATATAATCTCACATGTATTATAAAAGCAGTTACAGTCAGTAATCAGTATATTGACATGTATGTATGATAATGGATGATATGGTAAGCGAGGATTCTGACATCGAATCACAGCCCAACCATTGAGGAGAGGAAAGGTAAGTTAATAAATGCGAAAAATTTGTAGTGATTTTTGGTTAAGTCATGGATTGAGAATAGGTCCTGACACAGCACCAGGCCACGCATGTCATGGAAGATTGGTGATGAAGACCACGTCTGAAGCAGCGCCTAATTGCACCAGGATAGCAGACTGAGAACAAAAAACCGAGAGGCGTGGTGCAAAAGCAACCCGTTACAGCCTGAAACCGAGACCACACCAGGAAACCAGAAAATAAAATGAAGCATGAACAGTGTTTGGAGGGATTTATTGGTTGATTTAAACTTAAGACTTTGTTTGGCATTCAACTCTTGCATCAATCCATTTTTCTTGCATTTTTAATATAGTTTAATTAGTTGTTAGTTTAGGATAGTTGTTAGTTGTCAATTTATATTAGTTCTAGTGTTTTAATTTGTTAATTTAATTTTTAGTCTTAATTTTTAGTTAGTAGTTAATTTTATATTAAATGTTTTAGGATTTTATTTTAGTTTAGATGCATTTAGTTGCAATTTAGATTAAATGTGTTTCATGCAATTTTAATTTAGTTTTCATTTTTATTAGATTTTAGGTTAGTTTAATTTGCAATTTTTATTAGTTTAATTACAAGCATTTTTATTTATGTTTGTTTAAATTTTAGTTTAAATTAATTTTATTGCATTATTTTCATATTTGCATTTTATTTTAGTTGCGTTAATTCATTTTAACTGTTTTAATTTCTTTTGTAGGTATTTTCTTTAATTGCTCGGAGTTCGGTAAGCAGATCTTAGTTCAGTTTTATTTTCTTTATTTTTTTAATATTTATTGTTTTCAGTACGTTTAATTAGCTTTAGTAGATCACCACTTTAATTTCATAATTCGCTAGAATATACTTAGGGTAAGATTAATCGGTAGTTAATTAGGCTAGTCAACTTCTCTATGGGACGATAATTCCGGGACTCAAATCCCATTATTACTTGTACGACCCGTGCACTTCCGGACAATACCTTTAGCGTGTGTCACCGATCCACAATCACCCATATTGCATCATGACCTCTGTGGGTCCTCGACAATCCCATCACAAAATCAATGGTGACATGCTCCCACTTCCATGTCGGTATAGGTAGAGGCTGTAATAACCCTGTAGGCTTTTGATGATTTACCTTCACCTGCTGACAAACGAGACACTTAGCAACATATTCAGCAATGTGTTTTTTCATCCCAGACCACCAATAAACCTTTCGAAGTTTTTGATACATCTTGGTACTTCCTGGATGTATCGTATACCTCGATGAGTGAGCCTCTATCAAGATCAATATTCTGATCTCTGCATCATCAGGAACACATATCCTACCTCTGAACCTCAACAATCCATCTGAACTCAACTTAAAGTTCGTCTCTATACCCGTCTGTATCTGCCCGACAATATCACTGCACTGCTGATCAACTCGCTGGGCCTGTCAGATTCAATTTACCAGATCCGGTTCCAATTGCAGGCTAGGTATCATAAATCCACTATCAACGTCAGGCGGGGTCATATCCAAACTGAGGTTCGTGAACTGTTCTAACAGCTCGTGTTCCCTGACCATCATGAATGACACTAACTCGAGATGCTTCCTACTGAATGCATCAACAACTACATTTGCCTTGCCCGAGTGGTACAGGATCTCACAGTCATAATCCTTTAACAGCTCGAGCCATCTCCTCTGTCTCACGTTCAACTCTTTATGTAAGAACAGGTACTTAAGGCTTTTTTATCTGTGTAAATTTGAAATCTCTCACCATAGAGATAGTAGCACCATATTTTCAATGCAAATACTATGACCGCCAACTCTAAATAGTGGGTCGGGTAGTTTCTCTCATGATCCTTCAACTGCCTTGATCCATAAGCTACTATTTTCACATCCTGCATCAATACACAGCCCAGTCCTTGGTGTGAAGCATCTGCATACACCGAGAAACCTCTTGAGCTAGTAGGAATGGTGAGTATCGAAGCTGTAATTAACCTCCTCGTCAACTCCTCAAAACTTTCCTCACACTTATCATCCCACACAAATTCAACATTCTTTCTCGTGAGACGTGTCAAAGGAGCAGCTAACCTTGAGAATCCCTTTACAAACCTTCGGTAATACCCAGCTAAACCCAAGAAACTTCTGATCTCTGTCACTTTCTGGGGTCTCTGCCACTGAACCACGACTTCAATCTTAGATGGATCCACTGACACTCCATCTTTTGATACTATATGTCCGAGAAAAGAGATATGTTCCAACCAAAAGTTGCACTTACTGAGTTTAGCATACAACTTCTTCTCTCGAAGGGTCTGCAGCACTATCTTTAGGTGCCGTTCATGGTTCTCTCTAGACCTAGAGTACACCAGTATATCATCAATAAACACGATTACAAATCGATCCAAATACTGGTGGAATACCTCATTCATCAAAGACATAAAAGCTGCGGGAGCATTCGTCAACCCGAATGGCATAACCATAAATTCATAATGTCCATACCGGGTGTGAAAAGCTATCTTGGGTACATCTCCACTCCGTATCTTCAATTGATGGTACACAGACCTCAGATCTATCTCGGAAAAGACCTACGCTCCCTTAAGCTGATCCAACAAGTCATCGATGCGTGGAAGGGGATACTTATTCTTGATGGTGGCTTTATTCAACAACCGGTAATCTATACACAGTTGGAGGCTTCCATCTTTCTTCCTTACAAACAAAACCGATGCTCTCCAAGGTGAGACGCTTGGCCTGATGAACCCCTTCTCCAATAACTCTTGCAACTGGTTCCTTAATTCTTCCAACTCAACTTGAGCCATTCTGTACAGTGGCTTAGATATCGGCTCTATACCAGGTGCCAAATCTATACCAAATTCTATCTCCCTATTCGGAGGTAACCCTGGTAATTCATCCGGGAAGACATCGGGATATTTCCTAACCACTAGAATGTCTATCAACTTCGAACGTGCCTTATCCGTCTCAATCATATAAGCAATGAACCCTTCACATTATTCTTTTCACTATTAGTAATCATAAATCATCACATCAACATATATAATTTGTAAATTAGATTCATCCTTAAATTATCATGTAACTAGATTATACTCTTCTCAATTGCAATAACATATTCTTTCATTTCATTTCACCAAATTTACAACAAGGTTGTCTATCTTTGGAAACATTAAAGTTTTTACATGATAATCCATAACAACATGGTTCGAAGCCAGCCAATCCATACCTAGGATTACATCAAAATCACTCATATTTAATAAGATTAAATTAGCTGCCATCTCTTTACCTCCTATCCTCATCTTACAATTTCTATATACATGCTCAGTCAACTGACTATCATTCATAGGGGTAGTTATCATCAACATCTTATCTAGCAGTGTGGGTTGTACATGCTTCAACAATTTACATGGCAAGGCTGGTGAAATAAAAGAATGCGTGGCACCAGGATCAAACAATACAAATGCTTCTAAATCAAAGATTTGGATGATACCTTTAACCACATCCGAAGATTGATCTGTAGTGTCCTAGTCCAGTGCGTGCACTCGTCCTCTGCTTACACCCACTGCCTGCTTCCCTTTTTCCTCAACTGTAGCCCTCCTCCTCGGAGCAGCTGTCCCAACTAAAGCTCTCTCTGGCTCCTTGCCCTTCTGAGGGGCTCTCTCTGTCATCTCTAGGCAATCTCTGATTATGTGCCCTGATTTCCCACATCTAAAGCATACTGAGGATGTTCATAGCATGGTCGAGTACCATGGTACCTGCCACACTTGTCGCATTGCTCTGTCGTAGGCCGTGGCCCTCCAATCATAATTCCCTTAGCAAGAGCTATGGCCGGAGACATAGGAGTATTAACTGTCCTCTCCCGAATTTCCTCGATCCTTTGCCTCTTTCCAAAAAATCACTTGTTTCCCTTATAGTTGAAGCCTCTATCCATCATTGATCTCTTCTTATCTCTATCCCTCACTTAACCGACTTTCCCAAACTCTGAGGCGGTTCTATCAACATCTTGTTCATACAATTGCGCCCTACGCACTGCCTCCTTATAGGTCGGTATATCCAGAGGAACCAATCTGGACCTGATGGTCGGTCTCAATCCATCCACAAACTTCTGGATTTTCTCGACCTCATTACTCATCGTGTTGGGATCATATCTGCCCAGGGAGATAAAGGTCGTCTCATACTCATCCACAGTCCTGCTCCCTTGGGTCAGTCCAAAAAATGTCATCTTCATCTTCCGCTGAGCGGTATCCGGTACATACTGTCTCCGGAATGCCTCCAAAAATATATCCCAACTGATCTGAGTATGCCTGGCTCTCAAAATGGGCCTGGTGGATTTCCACCAATGTTCTGCTGATCCCTTCAGCATAAAAATGACAAACGCTACCATCTCGGTAATAATGCACTGAAAGAACCTGATACGCGATTAGTAGTGCCCACTATAAGAGACCTAGACGTTCTATCCACAAGTGCACAGGTCGTACAATTAATAATGAGATTTGAGTCTCGGATTATCATCCCACAGAGAAGTTGAATTGCCTAATTAAATACCGGTTAATCTTACCCTAAGTATATCCTAGCAAATTATGAATTTTTAGGGAGCGATCTATAAGGCTAACAATACTGAAAATAATAAAACTATAAACTAAAGAAAATAAAACCGAGCTAAAATTACTTACATAGCTCCGAGTAATTAAAAGCATTATCCTACAAAAGATAATTAAAACAGTTAAAATTAATTGACCCAATTAAAAATGCAATTATGAAAATACGAAACAAAATTAATTAAACTAAAATTAAACAAGCCTAAAATTAAAATATTCATGTAATTAAACTAATTAATAAAAATGCAAATTAAGCTAACCTAAAGTCTAATGAAATAAAATCCTATTAACTTAAAGAAATTTCTAAATGTAACTAACAATTAACTACCTATAAAATGACTCTAAATTAACTATAATTCTAACTAATTACTAACTTATAAAATAAGTAAACAACAAGCTAAATAATGCATGAGAAATATTTTTGGATTTTCTAATTTAAAATGAAAACTTAAAATGCATAAAATAATTTAATCCTAAATGCAACATCTAATTCCTAAATCCTAATATAGTCACAAATTAGCTACTAATAAAATTAAACTAAACCTTAAACTAATAAACTAAAAAAAATTAAACTAATATGCAAATTAATACATACCTAGACTAACAAACAATAAAATGTAATAAGCATCATTTAACAAAACAATATAAAAGCATATAATATTAATTTGCCTCAATGCTTAAGTGCCAAACGTAGCCTTGCTTAGTTTCCCAGCTGCCTCGGTCCCGACTACTGGCACTGTGCACATTTTCATTTCCAGGTCTGGGTGTTGTCCTCTGCACCTTCCACCAACTCCTGTTCTCGGTTCCGTATACAGCTCCATTCCCTGCAACACAGCATCCCCTACTGTCACCAGCTTGTTTTGCTCCCTTCCCTGCAACACAGCACAACACGTCACCAACTGCTTCAAGTTTCATTTTCATTTCCAGGTCTGCCCACTGCTAGTTCATGCTGTCTCCAGGCATTGCTCCAGACCACTATCCTCTGCACAACCGTGCACAGTACAGTGCACGTCCCAGCTATCTGCTTCAGGTGCTGCTCTAGTCTGAGCCGCAACTTCCTAGCAAATCCTGCTGACTGATGCCACATTCAACAAGGCAGAAAACACCAAAGATAGTCTAACATCTAGGAGTAATAAAAATTCGAAGCTCCTGCAACAACACCAGCATAAATCAAGCTGTCAACGGCATAAACAATTGTACATAACTAGAAAATGAAAATGAACAGTAAAAATGGTTTAAAACAAGGCAAAACAAAGGTGTAAAGCTGTCCCGGGCTGCTTCCAAACAACAGTCCAGGATCGATTTTGCAACCGCGACAGTCACCCCACCATCTTCTGCAATGCTTCACTTGTCCAACTCGTGTCGTGTCTCCTGCACTACTGCTGCTTTGTACCGCTAGGCAATGCGCATGCTTTAGCACAGCTTCCACTCAAAAATGGCAACCTCATTCCCAATCCAATAATGCAGCTGAACATGGGAGAACTTTGGTCATAATCTCAAATCGGATTCTCAAAATAGAACACAACAATGGCAGAAATGTAGTGCTCTAAGGAATCACAAGTGGAACAAAGAAATAATAAAGAGAAATTTGCAAACCAAGAGTTGAAAGGAAATAAGAGATATAAAATAGTCAACAAAAAAATAAATAAAATTGCATAAAGCAAAAAGTAAATAAATAAAATCTTAAACATAAAAAAGAGTAAGCTGCTAACATTAATTGAAAGTTTCCTGAATCAACAGAGATGAACCCAACTAGAATATTCAAGAAACTGAAATAGAAAATATCTACAAATAAAATAAAAATAAAACAATACTATATAAACGGACTCGAAGAATCGAAGGAGGGATTGGGTTAAAAATAAAAAGAGACAGTATAGTTTCCTAAGCACATTTTCAGCTGCTCAACACTGCACATAAATGAGTAAAGCAATCGGTAGCCTCTAGGGATGAAAACTATGTCGGACCAAATGATGAAGCATATAAACTAGCTAATGGAAGATAAACAAAGTATAAAATAAATTTACAAGAAACAAAAATGAAACAATTGCCATCAGGTTGAAAAATATGAAAACTATATTAAAGTAAAAAGTGAAACCGAGATTGGAAGAAAGGCTAATTGAAAATCTGCTCTCCTTAAAGAAATCTTAAGTGTGTCATAAACAGTAGCCAAGTGAAACAAAAATAAATAGTGGCTTGACAAAAACTACGGGAAAACTTGATGAAAATAAAGGAAACTATTCTACCTATGCTACTTAGTTTTTTTTTTCAATTGCTCTCATATTCTATTTATACACACACTTAGGGGTACAATGGTAATTTTCCATCCTAGATGAGTTGGCATTATTTGGCCACTTGTCTTCATTTTATTTACTGCAGAGTATATATTTCCACGTCATCCGTCTTCTAGTACACTTAGCTGTGCGATGTGGCCCGACGTGTATTTTCCAGAGGGTTGGCACGGTGTCCGTTGATCTTATCGTTTCGGAGTGAATAAAATACTAACACCCGACATCCCACGTGTCCAGACTACTGGTGACTCGATCTGTAAATTAGAAGTGGTCCAGTCTCCTTTAGCCCGTTGTCAGCCTATTTTTGACTGAAATAACTGAGTTTCATCTGAATTTAATTTACCTGCACATTAAAGAATTTTAATTAAATAAAGGGGATAATAAATAAAATAAATTAGGGATTTAAATAATTAATTAGGAAATTAAGTACAAATAATTCTATTAAAAATAGAATTATCAGAACCCATACAGCTTCTCGATCTCATTTATCCAATCCTCAGCAGCTATTGGATCTTTAACTCCACTGAAAGACGGCGGTCTAAACTTCTGGAACTGCCGTAGTCTGTCCAAATCACAACCGTAACCCCAGCCTCTACTGACCTATGGTGTAGCAATAGGCATAGGCATATCCTATGCATTTGGGGGTGTAAGTGTATCTATCATCTGAGGTCTTTGGGCTGGCCGTGCTCGTACCTCAAGAACTGCCGCCTGCTCGGCATCACCCTGTGTAGCGGGACTCTGTCTGCCCCCAACTCCAAGTAACGATTGAGTGACTAACTCCAAGATCACCTCAATGCTCCACTCAATCCTCGCGAAGTGAGCCTCAGTACTCTCGGGTCTCTCCTCTGGACCCTGTGGAGCATGCTCAACCTCAGCCTCCACCTCAATCTCTTCCTAAGCCTCGTGTGTTTTTGGCTCAACATGACCCCCAAGCCTACCTCTACGGCCTCTAACTTACGCGCTCGCCCCTCTACCGCGACTGGTATTAGGCATAATTGCTCAACTCCCTACATTCACATCAAATTCTTGGTCAACCCATTGACACACACATAATTTGTATCTAAATAAGCACAGTAACATGGGGATGTAATTTTCCAACTTATTAAGTATTTTAGACATGACACTTATCAGACCAACGCAAGCTCTGATACCAACTTCTGTCACGACCCTTAACTTACCAAAATCAGCATAAATTTTTTTACTTTTTATACTTTATTTATTATGTATTCTTACCTTATCTCGATCGTGATCAGCTACACACTCAACAGTTGGGCTGTGTGCCAATGTCTACCTCATCCATCCATTACAATTTAATTTGCAACATAATTTCAGAAGTAAACACTTTTATAAATACATCAGAGTTACTGTTTACAAGTGTTTACATTATTTTACATCCCAAATGTTTACATACAAAATGCTACTTTGTTATGTCTAGTTTAGATACAAAATAATTCAAGTGTATATACCTTACGCAAAGGGATGCAGCAGATACCATAAGGGAAAGCCTCTAGTCGCTCTCAATCTATACTCAAATCTCTGTAGAGAGGGGAAAATAAGGGGGTGAGCAAACCACAGGCTTAGTAAGGTAATCATGCGAACAAGTAGATACTGAACTATCTACGTGATCATGATGCCATGCTTAAAGCATACGTTTCATCATTTTCTCAAAATATGAGTTCATGCTTGTATTAATGGTATGTAAAACAATTCATGCTATAAAAATTTAGTGCACAAAACCAATTCAAAGCATGGCATTAACCATCATGCATATTTCATAAGTAAGGCATGGCATTAATCATCATGCATCTTTCATCTTAAAACAATTCAACTCTAGTAAGGATTCGATCCCTCCCTCGGACTATCCTGATCCACAAAACATTTTAATCATGGATTTATTCTCGAAGCAATAGACATGTGAGATAAGTAATACAATAAGGGAAATATCCTCTAGGACTATGGTCATATCCTGTGATACCGGCTACACGGATCAGGTGTGCGGGTTATCACCACTATCTGCTTCCACATGGAAGATAGGTCAAGTCCAACCCGCCGGTCGATAGCAGATCTCGTCCGAAGATGGCATATCAACACGGTACATCGTACTCCATGCTACATATACGGTATAATGTACTACGTGGACCCAATCAACACATCATATCACGCCACATCTTAAAGCACGTGTGAGCCTATTTAATAGGTACAACTTCTTATCTACCCGAAGCTCTTAACACGCCTATCAACATATCAAATTCTCAAAATGCACGTGCGAGCCTATTTAATCGATGCGAAACCAAGTCTACCCGAAGCTCCAAGCACGGCAACAATAAGGTGGGCATCTAATGAGAGCTATGCTCCAAGCACCATGCCAAAACCATTATGAAATCTATGTGAAAACTAGTGCGAGCTCAGCTCCAACACTCATGCGTATGAAACACATCAAATCTCGTGCGAGTCATAATCTAGCACACTTTCATTCTCACGAAAACAATGTAGGTGGCTCAATTCTTTGTATAGTATGGTTAACATGCCAAAACAACTCATTTCTTTTGTAATTCATTTCAAATGTTAGCCAACCTACCAATCACTTACAAAAAGCAATAAAACATGATTTTCTAAAGCATTATGCCTATGTTTTCATGAACATTTCTCAAAACCCAACTCTTTACCCTTCAATCACCCAATATCATTTCCTAGTATCACATGTACTCTAGCAAAACATTTAAGCGCCCAAATTACGCATAGATATCTCTAAGAGTCCACAGAATTCCCTTACCTCGATTTACTTGAGTGCGACTCTCTTCCTGTTAGTTTCATGCGCTCTTGGCTCGCCTTGCTCCGGTGTATCCTCGGGAGCTGTGATTCATTCATCCAAACCACTTGAGTTAATATTGTTAACTCATATTTTGACCTCACTAGTCAATGTAACTCATTCATGCATTTTACAATGCCTAAATCCACATTTTACCCTTTTTTGGTAAACCTCACAATTTATTCACTAACAATATCTTAAAATCATACTCATAACACTATTATCACTTCAAGATACCCTATTCATCATTAATCTCAATACATTTCACTTTCTCACACTAGACCATTTCTAGGTCATGGTGGATTCATTCTACTCTAAGTAGTTTCTACCATTTCTATGCATACCAAATCATTCCCCACATCAATATCCAAACAATGTACTTGAATATTTGCATTAGAAACTCACCTAGTTTGTTTTTCTCTTTGCTCCAAATGAAAATGCACCTTGATTCTTCAATCCAACAAGTGGGGAAATGCCTCCAAACTATATTGTTCTTCTCTTTGATGTGAACAACTTTACCTCTAATAGCTTTCCTTCAAATCTTACTAAAAATGTGTGGATTTAGGAGTAAGAAGCTAGGTTTTAGGTTGGAAATGGAAAAGATTGTTTTTGTCTCAAAAAATTGCAGATCCAACTACTCCATATTTATAGAATTTGCTTGATGAGATCGATCTGCATTGGGTAGAGATCGATCTGGTCCTCTTAAAATCCCTCTTTTCCACGTCATTTTAAAGGTAAGAGATCAATCTATCAAGGCTTGAGATCGATCTGCTTCAAACAAAAGGTTAAGGAGATCGATCTGGTCTTAGGGAAGATCGATTTGCATTTTATAGAAGGTTTAGAAGATCGATCTGGTCTTAGGGGAGATCGATCTGTATTTTACAGAATGTTTAGGAGATCGATTTGGCTCCATTGGAGATCGATCTGTCATGTTCCATAGCTCAAAATAAGAGCATTTTGGCTCTTCTAGATCGATCTCTCATCTTTTGAGATCTATCTGGCCTTCATATTTTCAGATTTTACTACAGTTTTTTGTAGGTACTTACACCAAAACAACTTCAATTTGCTGTCATAGCCATTTTCTTATCCGATCGTCTTTGAGACTTGAAAATGGCATCCATTCATACTTTATACCTATTGAAACTTGTGTGAAATCCTTGTATAACTAAAGGTACTTGATATAAACCAAATGGAAGTGCACAACTTATGCAATCCTCCTTCCATTTTACCACACTACTCATTATCCATTCTACTCACATTCTTCACATGTTTAAGTCTATTTCCTCATATTCATACATAATGTAACTTGTACGTACAATCACAACTCTTATTACATGTGTGTACATTAAACTTATGGACTTACATTACATATACTTCACATTACTAGTATATCATCATACTTATGAATTCATTTACATAAATATACAAGGTTAAACCTATACGGGGTCTCACATACCATAATCAATTCTGTACCGATATTAGAATGAGAATGAGAACAATCTTCGCTGGATTGCATCATCAATAACACCATCGTACTTGCATAGATCACATCATCATCATTGTCATCATCATTATCAAAGCCTTTATCCCAATACTATGCTAAGTTATGTGGATTAATATATGAACTCACACCAAGTCGTCAACATGAATTCTCCTCCTCCATTCATTCTTATCTAATGTAATGTGTTCTTTCAACTCTCTTGTCATATCTTTTCAGATTACTTCATTTCAAGTCTTTTTTCGGCTTTCCCCTAGCATAAACCATTTTTACATTTTTTATAACCCCCACTCTTCTAATTGGAGCGTCCACACTCCATTTATTCAGTTTTTACTCTACTTAATCTAAATCCTCTTGACTTTAATGTTTGTCTCCACAATTCTAACTTGGTATTAACCTCCACTTTAGTCTCAGCACAGAGGGTAATATCATCCACAAACATCGTACTCTAAGGTACATTATACTGGATGCATTTTGTCAACTCGTGCATTATTGTAGTGAACAAAAATGGGCTTAATGCCAACCCTTAATGTAGCCCTACCATGATAGGGAATTCACTTGTTTGCCTTCCACATGTTTTCACATGTGTTTTCTTATCTCTATACATGTCCTTAATTATTTCAATATATTTCACGGGGACTCTTTTCTTAATTAAAGACCACTATAACACTTTCCTAGGCATTTTATCATATGCTTTCTTTAAGTCTATAAAAAACCATATGAACATCTTTCCTTTGTACCCGAGAATGCTCCAAAAGTTGTTTAAGAAAGTTTATTACTTCTATAGTTGACTGGCCAATCATAAAACCAAACTGATTCTTCAATATCTCTATAATCTTCCTTAATATTTGTTCTATCACTCTTTCCTATAATTTCATCATATAATTCATTAGTATTATGCCTCAATAATTGGAGCAACTTTGAATTTCTCCCTCGTTTTGAAAGAGAGGTACAAATGCACTCATTCTTCATTCTTCAAGCATCTTGTTAAAGCATCAAATCTTATTAAAAAGATTTGTCAACCACCTAACTCTAACCTTTCCAATTCCAAACTTCAATCAAAATGTTATCAAGCCTAATAGCTTTCCTTATCTTCCTCATCTTTAGTGCCTCCTTTAGTGGTGCACATATTCTCAAGAAATTGATAAGTTGGATATATGGGTCTTTAGTAGGCAACCTTCCTAATTGAATCGTCTTCATGATCATTAGGATGATGTTTGAATCTATCTTAAAGTTGTCAACTTTAATCTCTAGCATCATAATGCTTGAATAATTTTCATCAAAGTACGACATAGAATAGTCTCGCATAGTTCTTGGCCCAACACGATAAGTTGTGGTATCTCGCAAGACAAAAACAAAGTATTAAAAATACAATATTTTTAAAAGAGAACAAAATATTTTTTTTATATTTTTTTAATAAAAAAAAGGGTTTGAACTAAACCTAGATATGATTGGTAACAATATTAACTAAGACAACTTAATAAAATCCCCGACAATGACAACAATTCTAAAACCTAATTTGCAAGTGCATGGATTGCAACAAGTAATACAGAGTAAAGTATAGTATGGTTTCCACGAGTATTATTTAAAATCGTCTAGCTAAGTACTAAAATAGGTCACCCTAAATTTATTTAAACAATTGAATTTTCAACTTAACTATTAAAATAACTTAAAGTAAAATTAAAAAAAATTAAATTGCAAAATTAAATTTTAAATGCATGAAAATAAATACTTAATTAAACTAAAAATCACTATCACTTAATACCTAATTAAACTTAAACAATCATAAGGTAATAAACTAATATACCAATAAACAATAAAACTAAATCAATAGACTAAACTAATAAAATGATATATTTAATCTATTACGCTAAAGTATTAACTAAATCGACATGTAAATTCTCAATAATGAGAAAAACATAAGCCAGTAAAAATAATAAAAAATGAAAGTGAAACCATGAAGAACCAGCCACTCTAGCCGCTTTACGCATCACTGCCACCTGCCTAATCCATGCCTCCTAGCTTTGCCACCTCTTGCTTCTTCTTGCACATGCAAACATAGCTAGCTCGCAACAATAGTCCACCTACAACTGAGAAGAATAGCAGTTACGGGCGACAAAGAAAAGTTTCAGCAGTGTCTAACCTACTCTTAACATAGAAAAGTGTCACAAAGCAACCACAAGCTCCATGCCCTAGTAAACAACAACTCAGTCCACGTTTCACGTTCACTACTGCTTCAGTCACGACAGTAGCAAGTAGCAATGCCTTAAGCAAACCAACAATTCCTGTTCTGCTTTCCCATGCAACACAACAACAACTTACATGTAGCCACCTTCACATAGCCCAAGCAGACCGAAACTTCCCCTGCTGTCTAGAAAAGACTCAGTATAGCACACCTCCTTTAATCCTATACAAGAATTGAAACTAAAAAGAAAAGATTTGAACAGAAACAGACAACAAAGAAACATATAAAACAGTGCTGACAACTTGAAGAAATATTTGCTGACAACTTGAAGAAATATTTGCTGTTTAAAACAAAGAATTGAAGAAACATTAAAGGAGATTTGAAAGTATATAAAGAAAAATTTAAAAACTTAGGAAGAGTTGGTTGAGTCACTCCGCCTCTCTTAACACACTTCACTCTCGGGTCTCATCCTCATTTTTATTAAGGTATGTAGATCATTTGCAGTAAACAGAGTCCTTGTAATTTCAGTCCTAGAAGGACTCTTTTAGATAGCCCTCAATCTTTAATTGACCGTCATGTTTTTATCTCTGTCTTGTTGTCAAATCCTATTTGTCTTTGGTCTATTTATCTTTAAGTTGATTTCCTTGCTTAAGTCTACTTCTTAAAGAATCCTTGTATGCATGGTATTCATGAAGACTTAAGTGTGTGAAACCTGAAAAAATGGTTTGGCTGAGCTTTCTTTTCCATGTGGTTTTGATGCTATCAAGTTGAGAAGGGTTTTAGGTTAGGCATGCTAACATGAATGTAAGGTTTAAGCCACATACTCTTTAATTTGCATTTTTCTCTTGGTTAATTCAATTTCCTTGATTTCTATATTATTTTTAAAGTTTCTACACATGAAGAAAAAATCAAATAAATTGAGAAAATATCAAGTTAAATTTCAATATTAAATCAAAATTAATGTAATAAAAGAACTTTAAAATGTGATATTTTAAAGACTTATTAAAAAGCCCACGGTTTGGCATAGTTTAAAGGGGTAAGTTGAGTTGTTTATTTAATCTTATAGTGTGTGATATAATTAACATTTTAAAGTGATTTTATGATATTAGTTTGAAGCAAAAGTTAAGGGATCCTTATAGTTGAATGTAAGACCCGTAAATCTATATGTATCCATTATGATTCCAAGAATGTACACACAAGTTTTGTAATCAATGAATCATAAGCATCAGATAATTCCAAGTTCAAAATGTGAATGAAATGCAAATTGAGTATAGAAGTAATTTAAAGTAAAGTTTCCCTTGGAATTTTTGGAAAATTGCATCTGGAATGCTGCAGAGCAAGGGGAGATTGATCTTAAATGCAAGGGAGATCGATATTAGATGCATTTTGTAAGAGGAGACCAATCCTCAGTTCAAGCCAGATCGATTTTGATTTGCCTCAGCCAAAAGCAGATCGATCTTATCACTAAGGCAGATCGATCTCTCATTACCTCGGGTTGGAACAAATTGATCCCTTCTCAATAGCCAGATCGATCTTAAAAGCTCTTTACCTGACTAAGATCGATCCCATTCCAAGAGACAAATCGATCTACTGCTTGCAAACTGAATTGCTGAGAAAGAGTTTTCAAGCAAAGAAGATCGATCTTCACCCATGGAGATCGATCTCATTAAGGTAAATTCTATATAAAGCCCGACATTTTGAGCCTTCATCCTCTGAAATGTGAAAACCTTTCATTTCTGAAGCAAAGTAACCTAGTTTCTCTCTATAAATTCTCATTACCTTCCAAATAGAGTTGAGAGAAGTTCATTTCAGCAAAGTTGTTCCTAGATAGAAGGAGAACAACATAGTTGAAAATGAGAGGTCGAATCGTTGGATTGGAGGAGAAAACAAGTTTTCCCCCAAATTGGCAAAAGAGGAAAAAGGGTCAAGCTAGGTAAGGTTTCTATACGCCATTTTCTAGTATGTTAATCTAGACTTCTTGATGAGTGATTTGGTGTATATAATGTTGGATTAAATGCTCATTTAGATGGTTAAAACAACTATAACTTAAAATGGGTTATTGAGAGAAAATTAAAATGGCATAGAGCTAATGATGATTTGAGCATGTAGAGATCTTAATGAACATGTATAGATGATTCTAAGATAACATTGTGAAATCCATAAGTTGGATTAGATGAGGATTGATAATGGGCATGGTAAGTGTTTGATGAAATACCATAGAGAAAGAAAAATGATGAACTTGAGGCATTGTAAGCTTAATGCTGGTTTAATGCAAATCAATAGATTTGAGGAGTCTAACGCATTCTCAAGTAACAAATAGAATAGTCAAAATAGACTTAAGAGGGAGTAAAATCTGATAAGACGGAATGAGGCCAAATTGGTGTAAAATGGCCCAAGGCATTGAATTAAACTTCTTGCAAGTGAAAATGATGCATAATGGAGTATATTGATGTGAATTGTAATTCATTGTAGCTCTGAAACATCAAGTTGAAGTCGATAAGACCAGATCACGAGCATTGGCAATCGAGGAAGGTGATTCAAGCGTGATTCGAGTTAAGGGACTTATGCAAACTATTAGAGATAGCTATACGTATGTTTTCCTACCAGCTGTTTGTGAATGTATGCTCTAAGTATGTAGATATTGATATATCCAGGTGAAAACTACGTATGAGAATAAGTCTATAAGTATGAGTTACATGACTTCTATGTTATTGTTGTGAAAAGAGGCTTTGGAAACGTTTTGAGAAAGAGTAATAATAGATGGGCTCCTGACTTATTAAAATGCATGATAAGCTTTTAACGAGTGATTGAAGGGAGATTTCCCTCTAACTCGCACTCAGTGAATGAAGCCTTCTATTTTTTTTGGTGAAATTTTGCTAGAGCCTAAGTGCCAACGGTAGGTTTACCAGCCCAGATCGCACATCATTTTTAAAAGGGATTTTTGAGAAAAACAAAAAGGGTGCTCGATGCCTCGGGTGATGCTGTGTGTTCCACTCGAGAGCTCACACTAGATTTTTGGGAATCATGCTGTAGCCAAAGAGTACTGCTTAGTGATCTTGCTCTAATTATGCTCGTAAATGACCCCTCGATTTAAAGTGATGGGACAAAGCAGTGCTCGATGCCTCAGGTATGCTTTATGATCTTACGCTGAGTTGTTCACATGTGGTCTCTTGAGCTTTACTGTGTGGTAAGCAAAATCGTGCTCGATGCTTCGGGTGATGCTGTGTGTTCCACTCAAGAGCTCGTACGAGAGTTTATGAGATTGTTGTATGATGAGTAAAATCGTGCTGTAGCCGTCGTGTATTGGTTAGTGATCTTGCACAGACCTGCTCGCACGTGATTTTAAGATAACAGAAATAGGTGATAAGGATCTACGGGAGCACGATGTATCGTGAACGATAGCCATAGAGTACGATGTGCCGTGATAGCTTAATGATTCTGTGTGAGCTGAGGGGATGGTTGATTCGCCTCTCCAAGCACAGGGTTCCCGCACACCTGATCAGTGTTGCTTGGAATCTGGACTATGTAAGACCCATTTTTTCCTATGTAACTCTTATAAATTCCTAAGTATGCATTCGTTTATGTAATATGAATCACAAGTGATGAAAGGTTTGTAAATCCAATGTACACACTTGTTATGTGAATTCGTGATGTACACGGAAGTTTCATTAAATATGAATAAGAAGAAATAGACCTTTTAAAGTGATGAAAGTGAATTGAATGCAAAATGAGTAGTGTGGTAAATGGAAATAAAGTTAACTTTCAGAATTGGAGTGAAAAATGGCTAAGTATAGCTGCAAGACAAGGGGAGATCGATCTCCAATGCAAGGGAGATCGATCTTAGAGGCATTTTAAGAAAGGAGATCGATCTTAGAGGCATTTTGAGGAAGGAAATCGATCTGCTTAAGCCTCAACCTGAAGCAGATCGATCTCATTATCCTGTCAGATTGATCTGTGAAGCTCTCAGCCTGGAAGAGATCGATCTCATGTTCTTCGATAGATCGATATCTTAAGCTTGAAAACTGATTTATAGAAGGCTAAAAATAGCTGCAGATCGATCTCTCACTTATGCAGATCGATCTCATCAAGGTAATTTCTATAAAACAGGGCCTGTTGAACTGTAGATTTTGGAAAAAAACATAAACCTTCCATTCTAAGTAAAGTAACCTAGCTTTTTGTCACGACCCTTTTTCATTCACTTTAACCGAAAATCGCTATAAAGTTTTTTGCGTTTTATTGTTACCTTACCCGATCGTGAACAAACTCACCACACACAGTTGGGCTATGAGTCAATAATAATCCACTCGCAATATCCATTCTTAGTTAATAAAAGTGATGTCATACATTTGAACGTCAATCATTCATTTATACAAAATATGATTTCTGACATCTACATCCCCATAATTACATTTCAAATGACTACTATGCTTTTACATTGTTTAGATACAAAAAGGAATCACTGTGTATATACCTTTCGACGATGGAAGCAGTGGATGTCCAAAAACACAATGCCTCAGTCCTCACTGGGCTACTATGCACGCTCTGTAGGAGCGGTAAAATAGAGAGGGATGAGTAACCACACGCTCAGTAAGGCAATAATGCAAGCATGGTAGATAACTACTCTATCTACATGCTGATAGCGTTATGCATAAATCATTTATAATAGGAGCATGAGGAATAAAACTATGTCATATGAGTATACATATATCATGTATTTAAATCATGGAAATCGGCATATAAAACATGGTAAAATCATCATGTACAAATCATCTAATGCTCATTAATCGTCAAATCTGATAAAACGGGCAATTCGTTTAAGAAACATCCTTTTTGATTATCTCAATCTCAATACAACAAAATCCCATCCAATCATTTCAGAATCAGAACATCATAATCATTTCACAAATCAAATCCCATAAGGCTCGACCTCTCCCTCGAGTCTACCCTGGACAGTCAAAATCACACTCAAGTATTCAAGACCATGTGGTATTATATAAATCAAGCAAGGAGATAGGTTATTATATCTCAACTGACTATGTTGGCCAACTATGTCACATATCATCCCAGACCACACGGATCCCGGTGTGCGGGATATCATGCCGGTACGAAGGTGGGTTAGTTCTCCGCTAGACTTTCTCAAATCAAGTAACCACCACGCGATACATCGTACTTCATGTGATATACACGGTATATCGTACTTTGCGGACCCATAATATGGTTGGGGGTGCTTGTCGTAGGTCTTATCTACCCCATACCGAGTGAAACCTCTAGTCTCAAGTGCAAGTGGGAGTACTCTTAATACTAGGTCGTAGCCCCTCATGGCCTTAATCGCCCCTGTTGGGTTCCCCAATTTAGGTCCTAGCCCTTCACCCTCACCCCACTCAAGAGGTCTATTAGGCTTGTTGGGTTCCCTGAATGGATTATGTTAGGTCCTAGCCCCTCACCCTCACCCCACTCAAGAGGTCTGTTAGGCCTATTGGGTTTCTTGAACACCAATCCGTATCACTTTCACCACGGCCTCATACATACCACAGTGTGAAAACCAGCGTGACCTACGCTCTAGCGCGAATTCATGCATCATAATAAATCACCTCGTACGAGTAATGCTCTAGTACGACATTTATGCATAAAAATATGAAGAAACCATGTACGAGCATCGCTCTAGTACGGTTATATGTATAAGAAAACCACTCAAAATCCACGTATGAGCAAAAGCTCCAATACGATTTATAAAACATCATCATAGTTCCAAAACAAAGTGCGAGCTAAGCTCTAGCACGTTCAAACATGTGAGAACATTAATACCCAGCGCAAGCTAGGATCCAATACGGTTTAATTCGCATAAACATGATAAGCGGCTCATGAGTTTTCAAAACCAATCTCAAAATATATTTAGCACTTCACATGTGCTATCACACAACATCAAACAACAATAGCCAGCATATCTATCAACTTGCTCAATATGAAACACATGTTTGGTGGAATCATTCAAAACATTCAATTTATGCAATTATTAGCCTTACTATCCCATTTCTTTATAATACCACTTCAACAACTAAATCTCACGAAAATACTCGTAATAATTTCCATACATTGTCAACCACATTTTCACAAACTCATGCACATTTCCAAAGCCATATATACCCACAAAATACGAGCAGCTACCTCTATATATTTACAGAATTCCTTTACTTAGAATTGTGACGCGTGATTCCACTTCCTTAAAGCTGCTTACGTCTGCGTAGTTCGATTGCGTCTCCAATGACTCTCTGAAACTGCATAAAATTGTATTTTGCATTATATTCGATCCATATAATAGGACATCGTGCGTTCACTATAGTCAATTTGACCTATAGTTTCTAGTGACGCTCTTAAGGCCTCGTTTCATTTCTCGAGTCGATGGATTCCTTTTAGGCCTATTAACTCTTTCCAAATCGATATTAAATCGATATTAAACTCATAGTGTTCATATTTCATGAATTCCCTCACCATGGCATTTATCAAGCATTTACATACTCATTTTCACAATTCCTCTAAACTCACAATGTGGTTTCATTTAACCATCATAAATCATTCATACCACTTCAACAACAACTTATCATAACCCATAAGTCATCAACATACCCAATTCACACTTTCTCACACTAGACTATATCCATTTTCTAGGTTATATGTGTTCCATTACTTCCTAGGTGATTTCAATCATCCATATACATGCCAATCAACTCCAAAATCAATAAAATAGACAATGTACTTGGGTTGGAGTCTTAGAAACTTACCAAATCTGGTTTCTCTTCTTGCTCCAAATGGAAAATGCTCATTGCTCCTTCAATACCAACAATGAGGTTTTGGGTTTCAACTATGTTGTTCTCTTCCTCAAGATGAACAACTTGGTATCTAAAAGCCTCCCCTCAATTCTTACTGGAAATGGCTGATTTTAGAGAGATAAAGTTAGGTTTTGGGTGAAAAATGGAAGAATGATGTTGTTTTCTCAAAATTTTCAGATTTCAGCACTCCTTTTATAGAAAAAGCTTGAGGAGATCAATCTGCACTAGGAGGAGATCGATTTGGTCCCCTTAAATCCCTATTTTTCACGGCATTTTATGCATGAGATCGATCTGTCAAAGCTTGAGATCGATCTGCTCCCAAACAGAGAGCTAAGGAGATCGATCTGTATGTTTGAGGATTGATCTTTTCATTACAGAATAGTTAGAAGATCTATCTGGCCCTATTGGAGATCGATCTTCTCTATTCCATTGCTCAAATAAGAGCATTATGGCTCTTCCAAATCGATCTCTCATCCTATGAGATCGATCTGGCCTTCATATTTTCCAAATTTTTTACAGTTTTCCTATTACAACTCATACCAAAACATCCTTAATCTGCTGTCATGGCCATTTTCTCATCCATCCACTTTTATGACTTGAAAATGGCATCTATTCATGCCTTATTCATATTGAAACTTGTGTGCATTCCTTGTATATCCAAAGGTATACTATATAAAACCAAATAGAAGCATTTATATTCATGCAACTTCCTTCCATTTACCACACTACTCACTTTGAGTTCCAATCACATTCATCACTTATAAGAACTCATTTCTTCATATTCATACACAATGAGACTTGTATGTACATTACAAATCATATTACACATATGTACATTGAATCCATGGGCTTACATCAATTACACTTTACATTACAAGTCCATTAGCATTCATTGATCCAATTACACACGTTACAACATGCTCGATGCCTCAGGTATGCTGTGTGTCTTACGTTGAGTTGCTGACACGCCCTAAGGGTATTATCCGCAAGTGCACGGGTCGTCTAAGTAATAATGAGATTTGAGTCCCGAAATTATCGTCCCACAGAGAAGTTGACTAGCTTAATTAACTACCGGTTAATCCTACCCTAAGTATATCCTAGCAAATTATGAAGTTAAAAAGGGTGATCTACTAAGGCTAATTAAAAATACTGGAAAGCAATAAAATAATAAGAACTAAAGGAAATAAAACCGAGCAAAATTTACTTACAGTACTCCGAGTAATTAAAAGAAAATAACCTACAAAAGAAAATTAAAATAGTTAAAATGAATTAATGCAATTAAAATGCTAATATAAAAATAAGGGAATAAAATTAATTAAACTAAAATTTAAACAAACTTAAAGTGAAATGTGCATGCAAATTAATTAATAAAAATTGTAATTTAAACTAACCTAAGATCTAATAAAATAAAATCCTAGAAAATTAAGAAAAATAATCATAAATCTAAATGTCTAAACTAATGAATCTAAAATTACTCTTAGATATATCTAAATATTAACACTAACATCTAACTAATGCATGAAACACATTTTTTTTGGAATTTTCACTAAAACTTAGAATGCATAAAATGAGTTTATCTAAGTTAATTTTAAGCACATCCCCTAATGCTAGAATAAAAATTACTTAGTAACCAAATTAAATCTAAGTTAAACTCATGCAACAAAGAAACTATGACTAACATGCAAATTAGAAATCAACTAACTAAATTAAATACTAAACTTGAACTTAATCTAGCTAAAAATGCGTGCAAAATGAATTAACAACTACAATGGGCTAGCCAAACGTGGCCTTATCAATTAATAAACAAAGTGGTCCTGATTTTGTTTTGCAAGTGCACTGTTGCACTGTCTTCTCCGTTATGTTGCTCTGCCTCCAGGTGCTACGGACATGCATTTGGGTTGCTTTGTCCTGCTGTACGGTGTATAAATCTGTTGCAGGTATTACTACCGTTCTGTCGTGCTTCACGCTTGTCATCTTGTAAGCTCTTCAGTCCAGACCTCCACTGCTATATCAGAAACCATATCCTGGGCATTCTCAGTCACCACGTCTTGTCGTTCTGCATTGTGAGTCACGGCTCTCAGCTTGGCCCCATCGTCTTATATGCATTTCATAATTTTTAAGCAATCTACAGCTACCCATTTAGTCCAGAATATGCAACAACACTCAGCAGCACATAACCGACACTCTCGGCAACTGGAGATGAGACAGGACACGATAACAGAGGTTGAATCCTTTCCTGGTTGCACATGCTCTCCACCCATCAACTACACATAACAATATCTAAACAACAACTCATTAATAGTAATGGAAATCAGCGTTTAACAACTAGAAACTTAAAAACCACACTGGATTAAAACAACACATAGCAGAATGTGAACAGCATATTAAGATTAAAGCAGAGACAAACATAGGATAAAAATGTAGCCAATAGTGAACTATGCTCCTCGAAATTACTTTTTGAGACTCTACACCGAAAAACTCATCCCAACCTTTTCACTAACCATTAACAAGCAGAAAATGAACAAATAACTATAATGTGGATTGAAATGCAGAAAATGAAATGATTAAAGAAACATAATGAACATGCAGTAAGAATGGAATCTAAACTCTAAATGCAACTAAGAACTGGAACATAAAATGCATGCAAGTAAGAATGAAATAAAGAAAAGAAAGAACAAGAAAATAAAGCAACCCAGAAGATTGAAACCGAGAGACAATAAATAGATAAAAAAAACTAAACAGTCATGGAAGAAGCACTTTTAGACCCGCAGCTCAACTCATCACCATCGGTTGCCTCTATTCTAGTTTTTTAATGCCATGGTTCCACATTGCTTTAATGTGAAATAATGCCTAGCATTTGCCCACATTCAAGCACCAAAAGCAAATAGCATAAGTAAAGGAAGAAGTAAGGAAACCGAATGTACACAGAACACAATTCCGAGAGTACTTAAAGTTGATGGTTTCTTTCAAATAAAACTAAGGAAACATAAACAATGTTCAAGGAAAAATCGAGAGCTATAATAAGGAGTAATCTTTGTGAATAAAATTTGACAAATAAAAGAGCTAATGGTTCCAAACCGAAAGCATGAAATGAAAGTGAGTTTCCATTGAAATGAAATTTAACAAAGATTAATGAAGAACATGAAATGAATAGTAAAACAACATGTAGAAAAAATTATGCAAAAATTTAAAGAAAACTTTTAAAATTAATCTAAAAGCTATTCTACCCTAACCTACATACATTTTCAATTGCCATCATATTCTATTTATACACAATCATAGGGGTACAATGGTAATTTTTCATCCTAGATGAGTTGGCATTATTTAGCCACTTGTCTTCAATTGATTTGCTGCAGAATAGATATTTCCATGTCACTTGTCGGTTTGTCCAATTAGCTGTGCGATGTGGCCCAGCATGTACCTTCCAGAATATTCGCTCGGTGTCTGTTGATCTTATCTTTTCGGAGCAAATAAAATATGGACACCTGGCATCACATGTGTCCAGACGACTAGTGATTCGGTCTGCAAAATTTGAAGTGGTTTAATCTCCTTTAGCTCATTTTCAGCCCAATTTCCACTGAAACGACTGAGTTTCATTTGGATTTAATTTATCTGCACATTAAAGAATTTTCATTAAATAAAGGGGATTATTAATAAAATAATATAGGGATTAAATAAATAATTAGGAATTTAAGCACTAATAATTCTATTAAAAATAGAATTATCACACCCCTAAACTTGAGTTTTTGCTTGTCCTCAAGCAAAACAAAATGAATGTAGGAATGACAAGTACAAAACACAATAATTTCCCCAATATTATTCTCAAAGATAAAGTATAGACTATGATCTAAAAGAATCATAATTACAAGTTAAACACTTAGAATCATTCAATCATAAGTCCTAACCCAAATTGGACTTCTCGTGCGTGTGTGAAAATTGTCAAAGCCACTTCAAAGTACATTATTCAGATCAGATTATGCAAGCAAAGTGAATGCAAAGTCAATGACATGTGATCATTCCCATAAGTTTGCTTTTCACTAATCTCTCCACTAATGTAGTCACACTTAATCAAAGATCAATATGACTTCATTAAGCTTGTAATGTAAGGCTGAGGTTAGGGTATGATAAAGTCGATTTAGGTTTAATTACCCCTTAACATGCATTACTTCTAGGATCTTTAATGTAAGAACTCTAATTATTTTTCCCAAACTTATTTATTTCACTAGACATTTTATTCTATTTTTGTATTTTTCTTCTTTCTTCTTTTCTTTTTCTTTTTCTTTATTTTGCAAATTTTTTTTTTCGAACTTTCACTATCACCAGATACCCATATGTACAAAGCTCACAATATATCAAATAACTTTTCATGCTTTCGGGGTAAGAGATAGGAAAAGAGTTTAAGCGAAGGAAATTATGCAGGTGTGTTTACAGAGAAAATCTTATTTGGCCCAGATGGGTGACAAGGGGTAAAATATGTACAGGGATAGCTATAAAGGCTCAAACGATCCAAAGATGGCCTAAATCATCTCCCTAATTAAGTGTGATCTAATATTTCACCTCGAGATTAGATCAAACAAATTCTAGAATATGATACACAAAATCAACTGAATAAATGCAATCCTAGGTCCACATAAGCTTTCTCTAAATAAATATACAGATTCATGACATGACATGTGCATAAAATGAGGAAATCGTAATCAGAATCAAGACAAATTCAAGAACTCAACTTCATGCTTTTCCTATAATCATGCTTCTCATTCAATCAAAATCAGACTTAATCATGGGGTCATATCATCGAAATATGGGAAAACTACATGCTAAGCACTAAATTATCCTAAAATCAAACAGTTTTAAACTCAAATTTTTGAAAAAGTTTTGAAATTTTTTTTCAATTTTGCCCACATTTTCGAAAAATGCTCAAGTGATATTCCCTGCCCTAAACTTGAAGTGCACAGTGTCCTCAGTGTGCAGATAATATAAGAATTGAAGTTCAGGAACAAAGTACTCCCCTTTCTGATGATGATGAACAATTGAAGCTTTGATTGAAAGCGTAAAACTAGAAAATAAACCTACAAAATAAACAAAGAAAGAAATAACAGAAAAGAAAAAGAACTATATACAAAGTGAAAAAGAAAAGTGAAGCTAAGTAGCAGGATCAGAAGTAGAAGGGTCAGCTAAAGTGGTCACAGAATGCTGACGATCAAACCCTCCCCCAAAATAGTGTTTCAGTCTGCCCCCATTAACCTTAAAAGGTTGATTCAGGGTCTCATCCATAATTTCAATAGCTCCATGAGGGAATACTTGTGTAATGGTAAAGGGACCTGACCACCTAGACTTAAGCTTTCCTGGAAACAACTTCAAGCATGAATTAAACAATAGAATCTGCTAGCCTGGCTCGAAGTGTCTCTCCTTAATTTTCTTATCATGCCATCGCTTAGTCTTTTCCTTATAAAGCTGGGCATTCTCATATGCCTGCAACCTAAACTCATCTAACTAATTGAGCTGTAGTAGCTTCTTCTCCCCTGCTGCTTCTAAGTTGAAATTCAGGTTCATAAGGGCCCAATAGGCCTTATGCTCATGCTCTACTGGTAGATGATAGGCTTTACCATAAACAAGCTGATAAGGGGACATTCCTAAAGGTGTTTTAAAGGCTGTCCTATAAGCTCAAAGTGCATCCTCTAACCTAATGGACCAGTCCTTCCTACTTAGGTTCACTGTTTTCTCAAATATCCCCTTAATTTCCCTATTAGACAACTCTACTTGGCCACTCGTCTGTGGGTGATAAGCAGTGGCTACCTTATGTTTGACCACATATTTCTTTAACAGCCCATCAAAACTTCGATTACAAAAGTGGGATCCTCCATCACTAATGATAGCCCTAGGTGTGCCAAATCGTGTGAAAATATTCTTCTTCAAAAATCTTACCACCACCTTGGCATCATTAGTTGGTAAAGCCATTGCTTCAACCCATTTTGACACATAGTCCACAGCCACAAGAATATAGAGGTTGCCATATGAAGGAACAAATGGTCCCATGAAATCAATGCCCCAGACATCAAAGAGTTCTACTTCTAAAATATTAGTCAAAGGCATCTCATTTCTTTTGGAAATATTACCTACCCTCTGACATCTATCACATTTCATCACAAAGTAGTGGGCATCCTTAAATAACGTGGGCCAATAATATCCAGATTGCAAAACCTTGGCTACTGTCCTCTCTCCTCCAAAATGCCCTCCATAATCAGAATAATGGCAATGTCTAAGTATATCCCCGGCAACGGCGCCAAAAACTTGACACGCCCTAAGGGTATTATCCGCAAGTGCACGGGTCGTCCAAGTAATAATGGGATTTAAGTCCCATAATTATCATCCCACAAAGAAGTTGACTAGCCTAATTAACTACCGGTTAATCTTACCCTAAGTATATCCTAGCAAATTATGAAGTTAAAGAGGGTGATCTACTAAGGCTAATTAAAAATAATAAGAACTAAAGGAAATAAAACCGAGCAAAATTTACTTACAGTACTCCAAGTAATTAAAAGAAAATAACCTACAAAAGAAAATTAAAACAGTTAAAATGAATTAATGCAATTAAAATGCTAATATAAAAATAAGGAATAAAATTAATTAAACTGAAATTTAAACAAACGTAAAGTGAAATGTGCATGCAAATTAATTAATAAAAATTGTTATTTAAACTAACCTAAGATCTAGTAAAATAAAATCCTAGAAAATTAAGAAAAATAATCATAAATCTAAATGTCTAAACTAATGAATCTAAAATTACTCTTAGATATATCTAAATATTAACACTAACATCTAACTAATGGATGAAACACATTTTTTTTGGAATTTTCACTAAAACTTAAAATGCATAAAATGAGTTTATCTAAATTAATTTTAAGCACATCCCTTAATGCTAGAATAAAAATTACTTAGTAACCAAATTAGATCTAAGTTAAACTCATGCAACAAAGAAACTATGACTAACATGCAAATTAGAAATCAACTAACTAAATTAAATACTAAACTTGAACTTAATCTAGCTAAAAATGCATGCAAAATGAATTAACAACTACAATGGGCTAGCCAAAAGTGGCCTTATCAATTAATAAACAAAGTGGTCCTGATTTTATTTTGCAACTGCACTGTTGCACTGTCTTCTCCGTTATGTTGCTCTGCCTCCAGGTGCTACGGACATGCATTTAGGTTGCTTTGTCCTACTTTTGGCTCCTGTTGTACGGTGTACAAATCTGCTGCAGGTATTGCTACCATTCTGTCGTGCTTCACGCTTGTCATCTTGCAAGCTCTCTAGTCCAGAGCTCCACTGCTGTATCAGAAACCATATCCTGGGCATTCTCAGTCACCACGTCTTGCTGTTTTGCATTGTGAGTCACAGCTCTCAGCTTGGCCCCATCCTCTTATATGCATTTCATAATTTTTAAGCAATCTACAGCTACGCATTTAGTCCATAATATGCAGCAACACTCAGCAGCACATAACCGACACTCTCGACAACTAGAGATGAGACAGGACACGATGACAGAGGTTGAATCCTTTCCTGGTTGCACATGCTCTGCACCCGTCAACTACACATAGCAATATCTAAACAATAACTCATTAATAGTAATGGAAATCAGCATTTAACAACTAGAAACTTAAAAACCACAGTGGATTAAAACAACACATAGCAGATTGTGAACAGCATATTAAGATTAAAGCAGAGACAAACAGAGGATAAAAATGCAGCCAATAGTGAACTATGCTCCTCGGAATTGCTTCTTGAGACTCTACACTGGAAAACTCATCCCAACCTTTTCACTAACCATTAACAAGCAGAAAATGAACAAATAACTATAATGTGGAATGAAATGTAGTAAATGAAATGATTAAAGAAACATAATGAACATACAGTAAAAATGGAATCTAAACTCTAAATGCAACCAATAACTGGAACATAAAATACATGTAAGTAAGAATGAAATAAAGAAAAGAAAGAACAAGAAAATAAAGCAACCCCAAAAATTGAAACCAAGAGAGAATAAATAGATAAAAAACAAACTAAACAGCCATGGAAGAAACACTCTCAGACCCGCAGCTCAACTCATCACCATCGGTTTCCTCTATTCTAGCTTTTTAATGTCATGATTTCACATTGCTTTAATGTGAAATAATGCCTAGCATTTGCCCACATTCAAGCACGAAAACCAAATAGCATAGGTAAAGGAAGAAGTAAGGAAACCGAATGTACACAGAACACAATTTCGAGAGCACTTAAAGTTGATGGTTTCTTTCAAATAAAACTAAGGAAACATAACAATGTTCAAGGAAAAATCGAGATCTATAATAAGGAGTAATCTTTGTGAATAAAAATTGGCAAATAAAAGAGCTAATAGTTCTAAACCGAGAGCATGAAATGAAAGTGAGTTTCCATTTAAATGAAATTTAACAAAGATTAATGAAGAACATGAAATGAATAGTAAAACAACTTGTAGAAAAAATTATGCGAAAATTTAAAGAAAACTTTTAAAATTAATCTAAAAGCTATTCTACCCTAACCTACATACATTTTCAATTGCCATCATGTTCTATTTATACACAAACATAGAGGTACAATGGTAATTTTTCATCCTATATGAGTTGGCATTATTTGGCCACTTGTCTTCAATTGATTTGCTGCAGAATAGATATTTCCACGTCACTTGTTGGTTTGTCCAATTAGCTGTGCGATGTGGCCCGGCGTGTGCCTTCCAGAATATTCGCTCAGTGTCTGTTAATCTTATCTTTTTGGAGCAAATAAAATATGGACACTTGGCATCACGCGTATCCAGACGACTAGTGACTTGGTCTATAAAATTTGAAGTGGTCCAATCTCCTTTAGCTCATTTTCAGCCCAATTTCGACTGAAACGACTGAGTTTCATCTGGATTTGATTTATCTGCATATTAATGAATTTTAATTAAATAAGCGGATTATTAATAAAATAATATGGGGATTAAATAAATAATTAGGAATTTAAGCACTAATAATTCTATTAAAAATAGAATTATTAGTTGCTCGCAAGAGGTTTTCATGATATTGCTGTGTGTTGGATAAAACCATGTTAGAGCCATCATGTATTACTGTGTGTCTTGCATTGACCTGCTCATATGAGGTTTATGAATGTGATGTAATGAGTACAAACCGTGCTAGAGCCGTCGTGTACTGTTGTGTGTCTGACACTGACCTGCTCGCATGAGATTTCGAGACAATGAAAATAGGTGATAGGGATCAACAAGAGCACGATGTATCGTGAGCGTTAGCCTTAGGGAACGATGTGCCTTGATTTGAGTATGAGCTGAAGGGATGGTTGATCCGCCTCCCCAAGCGTAGGGTTCCCGCACACCTGATCAGTGTAGGCTAGCATCCGACTATGGCTATAAGTCTTGTTATATCTGTGTGATACAACATTGCCACTACTGTGTGAGGTGACAGATGTCTTACTTTACTGTGTGTATGGGGATATGATAACCCATTATTTATGTCTCAATACATATAGATTTACTAAAGATAAAGCATTTTCTATATATGAACTGTGTGAATAGATTATGCTGTGTGAAGCTGTGTGCTACTGTGTGAATATGCATATACTCGTCTAGTGAATTAACGGTTTCGCATTGATGGAAGCTATTTTAAAGAACATGCATATTGTTTAAAAAGGAAAATGATTATATATGGATTTTAGCATATAGATAGTGTAGTTATCTACCTGCTTTCATATTTTTCTTACTGAGCGCGTTAGCTCACCCCCTTATTTCTTCCTCCACAGCTACTACGTAGTAGTGAGTACACTGCAGTCATCCCTGCTATCATGTTTTTCATAGTCATCCAGCAGTACAGAGAGGTATACACTTGAGATGAGAAAAAAATTGTATCCTGTAAATTAATGCACAATATACTTTGTATTAAGTATTTTGGGGGATGTATATAATAGAAACTGATGTAAATGCTTCCGTACATATATATAAAAGTCTAGTTTCTAGTCTACTTCATTTAATTGAAATGAGATATGAATTGGATATTAGACCACAACCAAACTGTAAGTAGTAAGGTAAAGGTCACGGACTGGTAAAGATGGTTGTGACAGGAATTGATGGTATCAGAGCTGAGTTGGTTTAAGGTGAGTCAGTATCAATATTTAGGAAATTATACATCCCCAAAGTACTGTGCATTATTAGGATACAAATGTGTATAGCAAGCTAGAAATTATGACTGAGACAGTTATTTTGAGTATGCAGGATGTCTGATAGACGACGTACTCGTAGAGGAGAGAGTTTACGCTCTCAAGGCATAGACATGAGCCCAGGAGACGCAGTGGGTCTAGTTCTAGTAGAGATCCACCCGATCTTAGTGAGGCCGTTGAGGAGCGTATAATGCAGTTACAGCGCAGTGTAGGCACAGTTATGGAGAAGTTTACACAGGCTATGGCTAGATTTAAGGGTAGACAGGAGAACCCTGCTAGTTAGGTTACTGCACCTGAGAGACAAGAGCCTACACAGCCTGCACTGAAACCTCGAGATGTAGAGGTAGAGATACTTATACCCCCTCCAGTTCAGGCCATTCCTCCACTAGTTAAGGATCTTGTAGCTTTATATCAGGTTGGTGGTGAGGGAGTTTATGATTGTGATATGGGTAGACTGAGAGAGTTTCAAAAGTTTGGACCTCCTTCATTTAATGGGGCGAAGAACCCAATATCAACTGAGCATTGAATACGCAGTATGGAGAAGTTCTACCGATTCTTCCATTACTCTGACACAGAGAATGTCACCTTTATGGCTTTTGTATTAGAGGATGAGGCCGAGCATTGGTGGATGGCTACACAACCGATGTTGAGTGCACGACACCTGGTTGTGACATGGGATATATTCTTGGATGCCTTCAGGAGGCAATACATTCTAGCTACTGCTCAAAGAAAGATATAGATGGAATTTATGACATTGACTCAGGGGAATCAGACAGTGGATGAGTATGAGTCTAGATTTACATCCCTGGGCAGATATGATACAGTTACTATGAGCCTTGAGGACAGAAAGGTTCAAAAGTTCCTAGAGGGATTGAGACCTTCCATCAAAGCTCGACTAGCTCCACTAGACATTACCACTTATGATGAGGCAGTATGCAGAGCTCAGTTGTGTGACCAAGATTATGAGTTGTACACCTTAGAGTTGAACAGAAGTGGTAAAGGCATAGATAGAGACCGAAAGAGGTCAGTTGATGACAGAAGGTTTCGAAAGGGTCGAAGGTTATTCGGTAAGGGGCCTAAGATTGAAGAGACACCAGAGAGGCATGCAAAGCCTCCAGTTCATCCATCTTCGAGGGGTATAGTTATTGGTAGACCTCGACCTACCACAGAGCAGTGCAGGTTATGTGGTACATATCATGGCGGTAGACCATGCCCATTGTTGATGAGATCATGATATCGTGTGGTAAACCAGGGCACATAGCTCGTGAATGCCCATAATTAAAGGGTAAAGAGCCAGAGAAGGCTACGGTTGAGACACCTACAGCTAAGAGGAAGGCCACAGCTGAAGAGAAAGGGAAGCAAGCTGTTGGTAGAGGGTGAGTGTTTGCACTAGACCAGACATCTGTAGAGACTTCCTCAGATGTGATTAAAGGTACCATCATTGTTTTTGATTTTGAAGCATTAGCATTGATTGATCTTGGTGCCACGCATTCATTCATATTACCTTTATTTGCATGTAAACTGTGTGAACATGTAAAACCTGTACCGTTAGGTAGAATCTTACTTATAAGCACTCTTGTGAGAGACAATGTAATGACGGAGTACGTATGTAAGATTTGTAAGTTAAAGGTAGGGGAAAAGGACATGTTGGCTGATCTTATCCTATTAGCTATGAAGGATTTCGATGTAATATTAGGAATGGATTGGTTAGCTGCAAACCATACTGTTTTAGGCTGTTATGCTAAGACAGTAATGTTTTTCATCCCTAAAAAGTATGTTGTACGATTTGCAAAATAATAAAAGAAGTAGCAAATTAATTTCTAAGGATGGATGATTTTTACTAACGAATGTAATGATAATGTGTTGAAGGTTTTATCACCTATGTGGTTGACTTGGATAAGGTGTACCCGGATATGGTTGACATCCCAGTGGTTAGAGAATTTTCCAATGTCTTTTCGGAAGAATTATCAGGGTTGCCACTAAACAGAGAAATTGAATTCTCTATTGATTTGGTGCCTGAAACTGAATCGATATCCAAGCCATCGTATAGAATGGCTCCAATTGAATTGGAGGAACTAAGGAAGCAATTACAAGAGTTGTTGGATAATGGGTTCATCAAATCGAGTGTATCACTGTGGGGAGCATTGGTTCTGTTTGTAAAGAAGAAAGATAGGAGTCTCTGACTGTATATAGACTATCGATTGTTGAATAAGGCTACCATCAAGAATAAGTATCCCCTTCCATGGATTGATGATCTATTGGATCCGTTGCAATAGTACAGGCCTTTTCAAAGATTGATCTGAGGTCTGGGTATCATCAGTTGAGGATTCGGAGTGGAGATGTACCCAAGGCAGCATTTCGAACCCGTTATGGCCACTATGAGTTTTTGGTTATGCCATTTGGGTTGACAAATGCTCCTGCAACGTTCATGGCTATAATGAATGATGTATTCAAGCCATATCTGGACAGATTCATGATTTTCTTCATAGATGACATATTAGTGTACTCGAAGTCTAGAGACGAGCACAAGCAGCATTTGAGAACAGTATTGCAGACCCTCTGAGATCAGGAGTTGTATGTTAAACTCAACAAGTGTGATTTCTGGCTGAGTGAGATATTGTTTTTGGGTTATGTAGTCTCGAAAGACGGTGTATCAGTGGATCTGTCTAAGATAGAGGTTGTGATACAGTGGGAAAGACCCAAGATGGTTACAGAGATCCACAGTTTCCTGGGTTTAGCAGGTTATTACCAACAATATTTCGAAGGATTCTCTAAGCTGGCTGCTCCGTTAACATGTTTCACCTGAAAGAATGTGGCATTCGAGTGGGATAATAACTGTGAGAAAAGTTTCTACGAATTAAAGCACATACTGACCACCACACCTATTCTGTCATGCCCTTCTCCCACATATGACCTTACCAAAAACCACAATTAATTTTTTCACTTCTTACTTACCTTTATCTCCTCAGCAGTTGGGCTGTGAATAGGCATTAGTCTCCTCCTCCATACATACATGACATTCATATCATAAGTAAGTTCATATACTTAAATATAATTACATTATTACATTTACATCGCCAACATTAAAACCGTGTACATCACTGTGTTTATGCATTGTTCAGATATAAAAGAGTGCGCTTGTATATACCTTTCGCTAGATTGGGAGTGGAAGCGGATCAAAGGAATGCAACACCCTAACCGACTCGATCTACTGATGAGAATCTATAGAGATGGGGAAAAATGAATGGGATGAGCTATCAACGTGCTCAGTAAGGAAATCAGGCAAGTAAGTAGACATCCATACTATCTACTGAAAATAGTGTTTTGCCTTTCCTTCTCTCAATTCAAAAGCATGTTTAAAATATGTATAACATAGTATAGATTTAAAATCCCATGAACTAAACACATGCTGGTTTATCAATCAGAGGCATTCATGCAAAACAGTGTATATTTAATCATTTAAGAATGCCTTTATATAAAATATGCCATTTACATTCAAAACACAGTAAATATGGCATTTCTCATCACAACACAAACAAATCGGGTTTCGACCCATCCCTCAGGTCTACCCATATAATAAAAACACATGCGATATATCATACGAGACTCAGTGGCTAAATGCAATAACTCCGGACTATGGCCATATCCTAACATGGTGAAATCTCATGCAACACAGTACCCAGTGTGTGGGTTATCACTGCTGCTACGAGAGGGGGGTCAGTCCATCATAACTACCAGCTATCAACACTCTCCTCCACTACTCCACAACATAAAACACGATACAGTGTACTCCATGCCACACATATGGTACAACGTACACCCGTGGACCCTACATCATGGTCGGGGTGCCTGCCATAGGTCTTAGCCTCTCATACCATGGAAATGCATCATAGTTGGGGTGCCTGCCATAGGTCTTAGCCCTCATACTATGGAATAAATGCCACGTCTCTAAATCCACGTGAGAACATCTTAACAGTGTGACACTCAGTCTACACGGAGGAAATCGTCACGATTTTTCTAACATGTCTATATATCACGTAAAATACAGTGCGCATCTTGAGTGTGACTCACAGTCAACGCTCCTCCTCAAAACACTGTATATTCATGTCAAAATATCAACACTAGTGCGAGTAAACCTCTAGCACTAGGTCATGCATAGTTATCATTCAAATCAAGTATGAGCAAATCGCTCAAGTACTATGTCATGTACAAATCATGAAGAATCGAGTATGAGCAACACTCCAGCACTCTGTCATGCATCTCATGTAAAACTCGAGTACGAGCTAATCGCTCCAGCACTCTATCATGCACAAATCACAGAAAACTGAGTACGAGCAATGCTCCAGTACTCTATCATGCATGTCAAGTAAATGTAGTGCGAGTAAGCCTCCAGCACTAATGTATGTGAAAAACATCTGAAATCAAGTGCGAGTTGTGCACCAGCACGATTGTTTCCACATAATTCAGTAGATGGCTCTTTAAAAACAGGGATGTTTAAAATCACTAAAATCAACACTTTAAAGTTTGCTTAGTTTACATCGACCTCAAAACATTAGCCTATCCACATACTCTTCTGCTACATAGCAGTAAAAACCACTCAAAACATTATTTCTATGCTTTTTACAACTTTTCCCAAAATTTCACTTTTTACCTATTTAGGGGTAAAATCATAATTTACCCATATCAGGTCCCTATAATATTACTGGTTCTCTCTGACCTTCAAACAATTTTAGTGAATGTAAAATCCAATGAAAATATGCACAGATATCTCTAACTACTTGCAAGAGTCCCCTACCTCAGATCACGTAGTGTGACCTCTCTTCCTCTGTGCTGTCTAATCTAGCAGTCCGGTCACCTCTCAATATGACTCTGGAGCTGCATTAACCATTCACTAGATTAATTATACATTTCCTACTGTATTACACATTTAATATAGTTCATTTCACTTAATTGTGCCCATTTACTCTAAATGGGCCAAAATACTTTAATTTGGCCTTAATTTGTATTAACCCCATTTTCCACGTATTATTTCCCTTCATCGGCGTCTATCGACTCATTGGGCCTATCAATACCCATTGGGCTTTATTCCAAGCTCTTTGGATAGCCCATATAACATTTACGACATTTATTTCAAAATTTTGAATATAATTCACTAATTGTGGAATTTAATCCGAAATGCGTAAATTAAATCTTAAATACGCATAAATCACTTAAATTGTCATAAATGAGCTTTACTTACCCGATATTGTGCGATGGTACGTGAATCGGAGTTCGATCGGGCTCCTGTTCGAAATTAATCGTCAAACTGCACAATTTCGTATATTTAACTCCAGGTCAATTTTCGATTAAATATAATTTAAATAAATGTATTGAAAAATAAATCGATCACTTTTGAACTCGTATTGACTTACCCGAAGTCCGGTGAATTTTAAAAAAATTTCCTTTTCTTTTTTCTTTCTTTTTCCTCTTTTTCCCCTTTTCTCCTTGGCGGAAGAGGTCCGGTCCGGTCCGGTTTAGTTTAGAAGGTTCTCCCCTGAACCGTCGACCGGTTCAGGGATGTTTTGGCCATACTGGTGTCGTCTGGCCGGTTCTCCAGGTGCCGCTGTCGCCGTTCGATGCGCCACAGCCTGGGGAACGTTCGGCTGGCTCGATCGAACCTTAGCACCACCGGTGGCCGTCGGATTTCACTTTTTCCTCCGCGGCAAATACCTCCGTCGATCTCCCTTTTTCGGTGCTGGTGAGGCACGTTAACGGTGGCTCGGAGGTCGCGGGGTGAGTTGCTTCCTTTTTCGGTAGCTGGCTCGACTGCTGGTTGCCAATGGTGGCTGGTCCGGCAAGCTTTTCTCCTCGTCGGTTTGCGCGTTTCTGTTTCCTTCTCTCTCCTTGAAAATTCCAAATTTCAGAATTTCTTTTTTTATATATATAAATGATTTTTTTATTATTATTTTATTCCTTAAAATAATAATAAAAATCTCAAAAATATCCAAAAAATTCATATTAAATTTATTTAGTCCGTAAATGAATTTATCAGTCTGATTTGACTTTTTCGGTATATTTTTTCCCTATTTTTTGGCTCATTTTTCGAGGTAAAAATTCTAAAAATATTAAATAAATTCGTATCTTTATCAATTGAACTCGAAATTAAATATTTTCCTCGATTTTGATCAAGATTCCTAAATTTCATATTTTTAATGAAATTGTCTCATCGGATTTATACCGAATTTCAATCAATTGACCGTTTTACCCCTGCACTAGCTCGGGAATCACTTTAACCCTTATCTCGCTGTTATGTAGCTTACATGCATTTTTAAATTCTTTAATAGTCGATTGCATGATAGTAAATACTCTTCTTATGATTCAACTATGTAAACATAGTGTTCGTACACATAGGAATCATAAGGTACATGCTACATATAAAATCAAAAACACGGGTCTAACAATCCTCCCCAACTAAAAGAATTTGGTCCTCCAAATTAGAACCAAATCACTCGTCAAACAACTGGGGGTGCTTCTCTTGCATCAAACTTTCTAACTCCCAAGTAGCCTCCTCAGAAGTGTGATGCTGCCATAAAACCTTCACTAACTCGATAATCTTTGACCTCAAAACCTTCTCCTTCCTATCCAGTATCCGAATCGGCCTCTCAACATATGACATGTCCTCACTGAGCTCTAATGGCTCATAACTAATCACATGCGTCGGATCCGGTGATACTTCCGAAGCATCGAAATGTGGAAGACGTTATGCACGCCTGACAAATTTGGTGGCAATGCCAACCTATAGGCCTTATCTCCCACTCGATCAAGTATCTCAAAGGGTCCAATGTAGCGAGGACTCAGCTTACCCCTCTTCCCAAACCTTGCTATACCCTTGGAAGGAGAAACCTTCAGAAACACTGACTCACCTACTGCGAACTCAACTGGCTTACGTCTCCTGTCAGCATAACTCTTCTGTCAACTCTGAGCTGTCCTCAATCTCTCAACTATCAACCGAACATCCTCAGAAGCCTGTGTAACCAAATCAGGAGAAAAAATCTTTCGGTCACCCACTTCTTCCCACCCAATAGGGGAACAACATCTACGGCCATACAAGGCCTCATACGGTGCCAACCCGATACTCGAATGATAGCTATTGTTATAGGCGAACTCGGCTAGTGGCAAGTGGTCATCCCAGGAGCCTCTAAAATCCAGCACACATGCTCTCAACATATCCTCTAGAGTCTGTATAGCCCTCTCTGACTGACCATCTGTTTAAGGATGGAAAGCGATGCTCAAACTCAACTAGGTTCCCATGGCTTCCTGAAAATGTTCCCAAAAGTGGGAAGTGAAGCGGGAATCCCTATCTAATACAATGCTCACTGGAACACCATGTAACCTCACTACCTCGCGTACATCCAACCCTATCAATGTACTTAGAGTATCGGTAGCTCTCATTGCTAGGAAGTGGGCTGACTTCGTCAGTCTATCAACGATCACCCATATAGCATCATAATTCATCTGGGTCCTCGATAAACCCATCACGAAATCCATGGTGATATGCTCCCATTTCTATGTCGATATAGGTAGAGGCTGTAACAATCCTGCAGGTCTCTGATGCTCTACCTTCACCTGCTAACATACGAGACATCTCGTCACAAAATCTACTAAATCTCTCTTCATACCTGACCACTAGTACACCTTCCAGAGGTTTTGATACATCTTGCCACTCCCCGGATGCAACGTGTACCTCGATGAATGAGCTTCCAACAATATCAATCTCCTCAGCTCTGGGTCCTTGGGAACACACAATCTACCGCTGAACCTCAGTAGTCCATTAGAACTCAACTCAAAATCAATAAATGTGCCCCTCTACATCTGACCAATCATATCGATGCAATACAGATCAGTCTATTGAGCCTGTCTGATCCTGTCCAACAGATCTGGCTCTAAGCGTAGACTCGCAATCATACAATCTGCATCCATGTCCAAAGGCATGACTCCCAAACTGAGGCTAGCAAAGTGCTCTAGCAACTCGTGCTCCCTGACACGTCTCACTTGAAAGAGTGTTGCATTCGTGTGGGACGAGGATTGTGAGAGGAGTTTTCAAGAGCTGAAGAGTCGATTGACCACCGCTCCGATTCTCACTATTCCTACCAACTTCGAAAATCCCTCAACGAATCTCTGATAGTACCCTACTAAACCCAAAAAACTCCTGATCTCGATAACTGTCCTCGACTGTTCCCACTGAACTATAGCCTCAATCTTGGATGGGTCTACTGACACACCATCCTGCGACACTACATGTCCCAAAAGTGAGATCTCTGTCAACCAAAAATAACACTTACTGAGTTTAGCAAACAACTGTTGTCCTCGTAGAGTCTATAATACGATCCTAAGGTGCTCCTCATGCTCCTCCTCGGATCTCGAATACATCAATATATCATCGATGAAAACGATAACAAACTGATCCAAATATGGCTTGAACACATCATTCATCATAACCATGAAAGCTGCGGGTGCATTTGTCAGTTCGAATGGCATAACTAGGAACTCACAGTGACGATATCGGGTCTTAAATGCCATCTTGGGTACATCTCAACTCTGAACTCTCAACTGATGATCCCCAGACCTCATATCAATCTTAGAAAAGACCTGCTCTCCCCGAAGCTGATCCAGTAAGTCGTCAATGTGTGGAAGGGGATATCTATTCTTGATGGTAGCCTTATTCAACAATCTGTAGTCTATACACAATCGGAGGCTTCCATCCTTCTTCCTCATAAACAAAATCGGTGCTCCCCACGGTGAAACACTCGGTCGAATGAAACCCTTATCCAACAGCTCCTACAACTGTCTCTTGAGCTCCTCCAACTCAACTAAGGCCATGCGATACGGTGGTCTAGAAATAGGCTCAGTACCAGGCACCAAATCTATACAGATCCATCTCTCTATCTGGTGGTAACCCTGGCAACTCATCCGAGAAAACATCTGGGTACTCACTGACCATAGGAATATCTACCAACCCCAGATGTACCTTATTTGTATCCACCACGTACGTAATGAAACCTTCAAGATATTTATCTCTCAGTCAGCAAAATATTTTTATTTATTAACAACATATTTATTTCTTTCATTTCTTCCCATCAAACTTTACAATAACTTTCGTAGGGTTAGGAAATATAACTGTCTTAGCATAATAATCTAAAACAGCATGATTTGCAGATAACCAATCCATACCTAATATTACATCAAAGTCACTCATACTTAGCAATATTAGATTGACTGTCATATCCTTTTCCCTTACTTTTAACTTACAATTGTTATACACATGCTCAACTAGCTGTCTGGAATCCATAGGCGTACTAATCAACATCATCATCTTTAAAGGAGTACGCTCTACATGCTTTTCTAACTTACATGCAAATGATGGCGATACAAATGAATGCGTAGCACCAGGATCAATTAAAACATATGCTTCTAAATCATAAATTAGGATGTTACCTCTAATCACATCTGTAGAAGCATCAGCTGCGTCCTGGTCCAAGGCATGTACTCACCCTCGACCCATCACCTGCTTCCCCTTCTCCTCTGCCGTCGCTCTACCTCTCTGAGTAGACGTACCAGCTGGAGCTCTATCAGGCTCCCGACCCTTCTGTGGGGTAGTCACAAATGTCTTTGGGCACTCTCTAGCAATGTGCCCTTGTTTCCCACATCGAAAACATATAACAGGGCTCAACGGACAAGGTCTACCGCCATGATGTCTACCACATCTACTCCATTGATCAATAGTAGGCCTCGATCCTCTAATCACAATGCCCTTCACCGGAGCTATGGCCGGGTATGTAGGAGGTCTAATTGGTCACTCTTGTACATCCTCTATCCATGGTCCCCTACTTAAGAGTCCCATCCCTCCTCGATAACTGAAACCTCTATCTCTAGCCGGCTTCTTCCACTCTCTATCTCAACTCCAACTAAACTTTCCAAACTCAGAGGAATTCCTCTCGTAGTCCTGCTCACAAAGTTACGCTCTGCGCACTGCCTCATTATATGTACCAATATCCAGTGGTACCAATCTAGACCGTAACACCGATCTCAATCCGTCAACAAATCTGTGGACCTTCTTGGTCTCACTATACATGGTATCGAGATCATACCGCCCCAGGGTAAAAAATCTAGTCTCATACTCATCCACTGTGAGACTCCCCCGGCTCAATCCTAAAAACTCGGTATGCAATCTACGCTGGGTCGTATCAGGAACAAACTGCCTCTTGAAGGTATCCAGAAATAGTTCCCAACTGATCTCAGCATGTCGGGCTCTCAATATCAAACTGGTGGACTTCTACCAATGCTCTGTCGTTCCGTTCAGTAGGAACGCAGCAAATGTGACTCTCTCTGAAGTCGTACAACTTCTCCATCTCGCTAATCCACTCCTCTACACTAGCTGGGTCCTTGACTCCTCGAAATGATTGAGGTCAAAACTTCATGAACTGTTGCAATCGATCCAAATCACACCTATATAAAAATCCTCTACTAACCTGAACTGGTGGGCGTGTAGGAGTATCAGTAGTCTATGGCCTCTGTACAGGTTGCGCAGGTGTATCAGGTGCAGCTACCTCCCCTGTTACAGTCTCTGCATCCTGCCTTCGTCTACTTTGTAAAGTCTATGCCAACAACCCTACTATCGCCTCCAGGCTACGCTTAATCCTCGTGAATCATGCCTCAATACTCTCTGGTACTCAACAGGACTCTATGTCACCAAGTCAAATGAGGGCTCATCTCGGCTCTCAGGCCTACCTCTAGGGCCTCTAGGCCTACCTGTCGCCCCTTTACCAAGGTAGGTATTTGCCATAAAGGCTAGATTCCTGAATTCACAAACATTAATTTGTCCAACTCCCATCTTGTATACACAAATATAACTGAACAAAACACAGTGATATGGGGATGTACATTTTTCTAATTACTAATACCTTTTCACATTAGACCAACTATGCTCTGATACCACTCTGTCACGCCCTTCTCCCACACATGACCTTACCAAAAACCACAATAAATTTTTTCACTTTTTACTTACCTTTATCTCCTCAACAGTTGGGCTGTGAATAGGCATTAGTCTCCTCATCCATACATACATGACATTCATATCATAAGTAAGTTCATTTACTAAAATATAATTACATCATTACATTTACATCCCCAACATTAAAACCGTGTACATCACTGTGTTTATGAATTGTTCAGATACAAAAGAGTGCGCTTGTATATACCTTTCGTTAGATGGGGAGTGGCAGCGGATCAAAGGAATACAATACCCTGACCGACTCGATCTACTGACGAGAATCTGTAGAGATGGGGAAAAATGAATGGGATGAGCTATCAACACGCTTAGGAAGGAAATCAAGCAAGCAAGTAGACATCCATACTATCTACTGAAAATAGTGCTTTGCCTTTCCTTCTCTCAATTCAAAAGCATGTTTAAAATATGTATAATATAGTACAGATTTAAAATCCCATGTACTAAACACATGCTAGTTTATCAATCAGAGGCATTCATGCAAAACAATGCATATTTAATCATTTAAGAATGTCTTTATATAAAATATGCCATTTACATTCAAAACACAGTAAATATGGCATTTCTCATCACAACACAAACAAATCGGGTTTCGACCCATCCCTCAGGTCTCCCGTATCATAAAAACACATGTGATATATCATGCGAGACTCAGTGGCTAAATGCAATAATTTCGAACTATGGCCATATCCTAACATGGTGAAATCCCAGGCAACACAGTACTCGGTGTGCGGGTTATCACTGCTGTAATGGGAGGGGGGTCAGTCCATCACAACCGCCAGCTATCAACACTCTCCTCCACGACTCCACAACACAAAACACGGTACAGTGTACTCCATGCCACACGCACGGTACAACGTACAACCGTGGATCCTATATCATGGTCGGGGTGCCTGCCATAGGTCTTAGCCTCTCATAACCTGGAAATACATCATAGTCGGGGTGCCTGCCATAGGTCTGAGCCCTCATACTATGAAATAAATGCCACGTCTCTAAATCCACGTGAGAACATCTCAACAGTGTGACACTCAGTCTACACGAAGGAAATCGTCATGATTTTTCTAACATGTCTATATATCACGTAAAATACAGTATGCATCTTGAGTGTGACTCGCAGTCAACGCTCCACCTCAAAACACTGTATATGCATGTCAAAATATCAACACTAGTGCGAGTAAACCTCTAGCACTAGGTCATGCATAGTTCTCATTCAAATCAAGTACGAGCAAATCGCTCAAGTACTATGTCATGTATAAATCATGAAGAATCGAGTACGAGCAATGCTCCAGCACTCTGTCATGCATCTCATGTAAAACTCGAGTATGAGCTAATCGCTCCAGCATTGTAACATGCACAAATCACATAAATTGAGTACGAGCAATGCTCCAGTACTCTATCATGCATGTCAAGTAAATGTAGTGTGAGTAAACCTCCAACACTAATGTATGTGAAAAACATCTGAACTTAAGTGCGAGCTGTGCTCCGGCACGATTGTTTCCACATAATTCGGTCGATGGCTCTTTAAAAATAGGGATGTTTAAAATCACTAAAAGCAACACTGTAAAGTGTGCTTAGTTTACATCGACCTCAAAACATTAGCCCATCCACCTACTCTTCTGCTACACAGCAGTAAAAACCACTCAAAACATCATTTTCGTGCTTTTTACAACTTTTCCCAAAATTTCACTTTTTGCCTATTTAGGGGAAAATGGTAATTTACCCATATCGGGTCCCTATAATATTACTGGTTCTCTCTGACCCTCAAACAATTTCAGTGAATGTAAAATCCAATGAAAATATGCACAGATATCTCTAACTACTTGCAAGAGTCCCCTACCTCGGATCACGTAGTGTGACCTCTCTTCCTCTGTGCTATCTAATCTCGCAATCCGGTCACCTCTCAATATGACTCTGGAGCTGCATTAACCATTCACTAGATTAATTACACGTTTCCTATTGTATTACACATTTAATACAGTTCATTTCACTTAATTGTGCCCATTTACTCTAAATGGTCCAAAATACTTTAATTTGGCCTTAATCTGTATTAACCTCATTTTCCACGTATTATTTTCCTTCATCGGGGTCTATCGACTTATTAAGCCTATCAATACCCATTGGGCTTTATTCCAAGCTCTTTGGATGGCCCGTATAACATTTACGACATTTATTTTAAAATTTCGAATATAATTCACTAATTGTGAAATTTATTCCAAAATGCGTAAAGTAAATCTTAAATGGGCATAAATCACTTAAATTGTCGTAAATGAGCTTTACTTACTCGATATTGTGCGATGGTACGTGAATCAGAGTTCGATCGAGCTCCCGTTCAGAATTAATCGTCGAACTGCACAATTTCGTATATTTAACTCCGGGTCAATTTTCGATTCAATATAATTTAAATAAATGTATCGAAAATTAAATCGGTCACTTTTGACCTCGTATTAACTTACCCGAAGTTCGGTGAATTCCCAAAAATTTTCCTTTTTCTTTTTCTTTCTTTTTCCTCTTTTTCCCCTTTTCTCTTTGGCCGAACCGATCTGGTCTGGTCCGGTTCAGTTTAGAAGGTTCTCCCCTGAACCGTCGACCGATTTAGGGATGTTTTGTCCGTGCCGTTGTCGTCCGACCGGTTCTCCAAGTGCTACTGCTGCCATTCGGTGCGCCACAGCCTGGGGACCGTTCAGCTGGCTCGATCGGACCTTAGCACCACCGGTGGCTGTCGGATTTCACTTTTTCCTTCGTGGCAAATCCCTCTATCGATCTCCCTTTTTCGGCGCCGGTGAGGAGTGTTACCGGTGGATGGGAGGTCGCGGGGTGAGTGGCTTCCTTTTTCGGTAGCTAGCTCTTCTCCTCATCGGTTTACGCGTTTCTGTTTCCTTCTCTCTCCCTGAAAATTCCAAATTTTAGAATTTCATTTTTTTTCATATAAATGATTTTTTTATTATTATTTTATTCCTTAAAATAATAATAAAAATCCCAAAAATATCTAAAAAATTCATATTAAATTCATTTAGTCTGTAAATGAATTTATCAGTCCGATTTTACTTTTTTAGTATATTTTTCCCCTATTTTTGGGCTCATTTTTCGAGGTAAAAATTCCAAAAATATTAAATAAATTCATATCTTTATCAATTGAACTCGAAATTAAATATTTTCCTCGATTTTGATCAAGATTCCTAAATTTCATATTTTTAATGAAATTGTCTCGTCGGATTTATACCGAATTTCAATTAATTGATCGTTTTACCCCTGCACTTGCTCGGGAATCACTTTAACCCTTATCTCGTTGTTATATAGCTTACATGCATTTTTAAATTCTTTAATAGTCGATTGCATGATAGTAAATACTCTTCTTATGATTCAACTATGTAAACATAGTGTTCGTACACATAGGAATCATAAGGTACAAGCTACATATAAAATTGAAAACACGGGTCTGACATATTCTCACCATACCTACCAACTAAGGAGGTTATACAGTGTATACAGATGCCTCGGGACAGGGACTAGTTGTGTGTTGATGCAGGATGAGAAGGTAGTAGCCTATGAATCCAGACAACTTAAGGACCATGATAGGAACTACCTGACCCATGATTTAGAGTTGGCAGCCGTGATATTTGCACTGAAATACATGTTACCACTACTTATACGATGAGAAATTTCAAGTGTATACAGATCATAAGAGCCTCAAATATCTGTTTTCACGGAAAGAGTTAAATATGAGGCAGAGACGATGGATAGAGCTTCTAAAAGATTATGAGTGCGAGATACTGTACCATCCAAGAAAGGGTAATGTTGTGGTTGATGCCCTGAGTAGAAAGAGCCTCAGAATGGTATCACACATGATGGTCAGGAAATATTAGCTGCTCGAGCAGTTTTCTCACCTCATGTTGGATATAGACCCTCTTGATGTTGACAGAGACTGTGTGATAGCTAGCCTGCGAGTGGAACCGGATTTGATAGACCGGATACGTCGGCTTAGTATGCCAATCTACTGTGTGAGGATTGTGTGAGTCAGATTCAGAGGGGTGATGTTGTAAGACCCACTTTGTACGTACTTGTTGATACATTTCCTTATGATTCATGTGATGTACACTTCCACATATTGATTGAATCATAAGAAGAACTTTGACTGAATTAAATTTGTAAATAGAATAAAATGAAATATCGATGAATGTATGAAGTAGCCAAATAAGGGCCGACATGGCCATAGGCCAAACGAAAGGGATTAAAATTTAGTTGATGAAAAATACGAATTTAAAATAAGAAAAGATAGTGTATGTATGAAGGAAAGTCGGGTTAAATTGGTTTCGAAACAAGTGCAAGGTAAAACGATCAAAAGATCGAAATTAGATATAAATTCGATAAGAAAATTTTAATTAAAAATAATGATTTAGGATATCTTGATCAATAATGAGGAAATTATAAAATTTCGAGTCCAATTGATCAAGATCCGAAATTATTTAGAAATACGAAAAAGTCAATCGGGATAATATCCCTAAAATACGGAGAAAATATACCAAAAAAGGGTTAAAATACAATAAATAAATTAAATAAATTGATTATGAATAAAATATATAAATTATTAGATATTTTTGGAATTTCTTGAGTATTTTAATGATTATAATATTAATAAAATAAATTATAAATAATAATAATAATAATAATAATAAAAAGAACTAAAAATCGAAAATCAGGAAGAACCCAAAAACTGGGAAATCGACAGAAAAAATGAGGAAGATTGAGAACCCGATGAGCCACCAGCCATCGACGGACCCAAACGAAGATCGGAGGAGAAAGAGGAGAGGCCGGCGAACACGTTGGCACTGATGATGTGCGCCAACGACGGCTGTGTCCTGCTAACAGAGGAGGAGAAAACTACGAGGAAAAACGGCCTAATTCCGACGATCCACAGCAGCTGAGCGTGAACGGAGGGCACCGACGTGATCGGGAGGAAGAGGGGTCCTTTTGAGACCGGTAGTGGTCGACGAATCAGCCAGAACCGCCAACGACGGCCAAGACCAAAAAACGGCACCGTTTGGCCGAAAGGAAAAGGAAGGAAAAAGAGAAGGAAAGGAAAAGAAAAGAAAAAAGGGAAAAAGGAAAGAAAAATTATCAGGGACGACTCGAGATACGGGTAAGTTGATCGAGGGTCGAGATTGACCTACGGGTAAATTTTGAAAATTTATTTAATATTATATTTAATGAAAAATAACTCGGATTTACCTAATTGTGCAGTTTTACGACAGAGCCCAAATGAGAGTTGATTGAGCTCCGATTTTTGTACCCTGCATAACATTGGGTACATACATTTTAATTACGAGAATTACAGTCCTTAATGCAGAGTTAAGATTATTTTACCGATTTTACGGATTAATTCTACATAAAAGGAATTTTATTCAGAATTTTAAAGTAATTATCGTAAATAGTATACAGGCTATCCAATGAGTTTGGAACGAAGCCAGATGAGAATTGGTAAGCCATATGAGCCCAGTAAAATCCGAAGAAGGGATTTAATAAGTAGAAAAGGGCTGAAAATGGGTCGAGGCCCATTAAGGTGTAATCGGGCCCAATAAAGTAAAACGGGCTCAGTACTTTAGATTCGATCAGAAAGAGAGAAACAATGCTAAATATATTAGAACTGACCCAAATACGTGGTTATATGCAGCTCCGTAGACTTGGTTGGAGCGAATTTGGATTGAGAGACTTGGTATCATCGAGACGGGACAAACTTACGCGTGATTCCAGGTAAGGGAATTTTACGAGCTGCTAGAGGTAACTTTAAGCAATTTCGACATCATTTACATTCCCTAAAATTATCTGAAGGGTCTAGATTTAAGATAAAAAATTTAGTATCCCGAATGAGTAAATTACCAAAATACCCTTGTTAAGGGTAAAATTTCCAAATTTAGAAAAAATTGGGAGGAGCAAGAACAAGAGGTTCTTGCTTGTTCTTGAGGTGTTTTGACATGTGCATGAGTAGGCTGGCTAACTTTTAAATAAAAATGCACAGCATTGGATATTTTCAACAATGTGATTTCTGTTAGAAATTGTTTTGAGATAACAGAGCCGCCTACGTGATTTTATAGACATGTGACGTGCTAGAGCTCAACTCGCACGAGTTTTGATTTGTGTGATGCATGCATTACTGCTGGAGTGAGAGCTCACACTAGAGTTTTACATGCATTGGTGCTGGACTCTTACTCGCACCAGATTTTTACATGATTTTCATGACACGGTGCTGGAGTCTAACTCGCACCAGATTTTTACATGACTTTCCTGACACGGTGCTGGAGTTTAACTCGCACCAGATTGTTACATGATTTTCGTGACACGGTGCTGGAGTCTAACTCGCACCAAATTTTCACATGATTTGTATACAGAGTGCTATAGCTTAGCTCGTACTAGTTTTACTTGATTTTATGAGAGTGCTGGAGCATCGCTCGCACTAGTTTTCTGAGAACATGCGATGAGCCATGCTTGGAGCATCGGGTAGACTGTGTTACACCAATTAAATAGGCTCGCACGTTCGTTTTGAGACAAGACATAAGTATGGATAAGAGATATGGGTCCACTGAGTACGTTGTACCGTGCAAGTAGCATGGAGTACGCTGTACCGTGCTGGGATTAATTATGTGGCATCTTCAGATGCGAGTGACATCTTCGGTTGCGAGTGGCATCTTCGGATGTGAGTGATTGGGCAAGATCGACGGGATGGACTGACCCACCTCCTGAGGTGGTTCTCGATAGTGGTGAGACCCCACACACTAGGATCCGTGTAGCAGTGGGATTACGAGGACATATGGCCATAGTCCTAGTTATTTGCCTGAGATATACATATATTGCCTAGTCTCGCATGTTGATGATTTTGAGAAACACATTTTATGGATTTTTGTGTGAGTCTGGATCACTCGAGGGAGGGGTTAAGTCCTGACTGAAATGTGATTGTGATGAGAATAAAACTAGGATTTAAACTCTTACATGTTTCCATTGCTTTGAAAAGCATTTTATTTCATGATTTTATGTGAGTCAGGAACACTTGAGGGATGGGTTAAGTTCTGACTTTGTTGTGAAATTTTAACGAGAATGAAATTATTTAAATGGATTTGCATGATGAATTTTCGTGCTCTTTGAAATCCATACGAGAACTTGTTTTTACATGACATCATGAATCATAGCATCTGTTTTGAAATGTGTGGAGAAGGGGTGGTTTATGCATGGCACTACGTTCATGTAGGTTGTATGGTTATCTACTTGTTCGTAGGATTGCCTTACTAGCTTGATGTGCTCACCCCTTTCATTTTCTCACATAGACTTCTTTTCAGTGGACCTTGAGGAGACTGAGTACTGCATTCCAGACATCCGTTGCTGCCATCTTTTGAGGATATACACATTGTATAAATATTGTATCTAAATAACATAAGCACATTATTATATTTTGTATTGACACTGGGATGTATAAACTGGGTACATATTGTAAAGAAATGAAAATAAATTAGTGCATAACGTATGAGTTAATATTATAATTTAAATTGTGCACTATCTGTAAAATGTATGGTGATGATATGGGCTCTGACACACAGCCCAATTATTGGTTGTGGTTGGTCATGATCAGAGGTCAGGTAAGTATAAAAGAAAAATGAAAAATTTACTCTGATTTTTTGGTAGTTTTGGGTCGTGACAAAAGGTGGTATCAAAGCGAAATTGATCTGATATGTGTCAGTATTAGTAATTAGGAACTTACATCCCCGTGTTACTGTGCTTGGTCAGATGCTATCATGTATATTGATATGGGTTTTAACTAAGAAATAGTTGTGAATGCAGGAATATAGGCATTGTGCCTGTTACCCGTAGCGGTAAAGGAGGTCGGGCACGAGCCAGAGGCCGTAGAGGTAGGCCTGCTCCTGCTAGACGTGTCAAGTTGCCTCATGAGACTCAGGAGGAGGCTGAGGTAGAGATCAAGGTTAAGCATGCCCCACAGGATCCTGCAGAGAGACCTGCTAAGACTTTCGAGGTGCGTTTCGCTAGGATAGAGCGGAGCCTCGAGATGATTATGGAGTTTTTTACGCAATCAGTGCAGGGAGTTAGAGGTGGATAGGGTGATGTTGGACAAGCAACTGCTCCTGATGCGCCTACTCAGCCAGTTTAGGATATGGATATTCCTACACCTCCACCAATCCAGGACACAGATTCTCCAGTTACCCTACAGCAGAGTACTAGAGATTTGGGTTATAGTTGTGACATGGATAGACTGCGATAGTTTCAGAAGTTCAGATCGTCGGCATTTAGCGGGGTGAAGGACCTAGTGGTAGCAGAGGATTAGTTGAGTGAGATGGAGAAGCTATACGAGTTCTTTGAGTGTACCCCTACTGAGATGGTACCGTTCGCTGTATTTATGTTTAGGGGATCGGCGAAACATTGGTGGAAGTCCACCAGACAGATTCTTAGAGCCAAACATACAGTGATTAGCTGGGAGGTATTTTTGGAGCCCTTTCGAGGCAGTACGTCCCGGATACAGCGCAGCGAAAGCTGCAGACTGAGTTTTGAGTTTGACCCAAGGGAGTAGATCGGTAGATGAGTATAAGACGAGGTTCATCTCCCTGGGCAGATATGATCCGGACACTATGGGTAGTGAGGTTAAGAAGGTCCACAAATTTATTGATGGATTGAGGCCAGCAATCAGATTTAAATTGGTCCCTTTGGCTATCCCAACTTACGAGGAACAGGGCGCAGTTGATAGAGCAAGATTTTGAGAGGACTGCCTCAGAGTTCATGAAGGCTGGCAGATTTAGAGATAGTTGAGAGTGCCCCTCAAAAGGGCAAGGGTTCAAAGAGGACTTTCGGTGAGACTTCTGTACAGTAGAGGAAAGCGTGTTGACACGTCTCACTCGGAAGAGTGTTACATTTGAGAGGGACGACAGATGTGAGGAGAGTTTTCAAGAGCTGAAGCGTCGATTGACCACTGCTCCGATTCTCACTATTCTTACCAGCTCAGGAGGTTTTTCTGCTTACACATATGCTTCTTACTATAGACTGGGCTGTGTATTGATGCAGGATGGGAAGGTAGTCGCTTATGGATCCAGGCAGCTGAAGGATCATGAGAGGAACTACCCGACCCATGACTTAGAGTTGGCGGTAGTAGTGTTTGCATTGAAGATATGGCGCCACTATCTGTATGGTGTGAAATTTCAAGTATTTACATATCACAAAAGCCTTAAGTATCTGTTCTCGCAAAAGGAATTGAACATGAGATAGAGAAGATGGCTTGAGCTTCTGAAAGATTACGATTGTGAGATCCTATACCACCTGGGTAAGGAAAATCGAGTGGCTGATGCGTTGAGCAGGAAGCATCTCAGGTTGGTTTTGTATATGATAGTACGGGAACATGAGTTGTTAGAGCAGTTTGCGAGCCTCAGTTTGGATGTGACCCCGTCTGATGCTGATAGTAGTTATATGATTGCTAGCCTACGATTAGAGCCAGATTTAATGGATCGGATCCGATAGGCTTAGCGTGATGATCAACAGTGTATTGAGATAGTCAACCAGATGCAGAGGGGTATTAAGACTGAGTTTGAGTTGAGTTCGGATGGATTACTGATGTTCGATACAGGATTTATGTTCCCAAGGATTCTAAGATCAGGAGGTTGATCTTGACAGAGGCTCATTCGTCGAGGTATACCTTGCATCCAGGTAGTACAAAGATGTATCAGAATCTTTGGAAGGTATACTGGTGGTCGAGAATAAAGAGAGACATAACAAAGTTTGTTGCGAGATGTCTCGTCTGTTAGTAGGTGAAGGTAGAGCATCAGAAGCCTGCAGGGTTATTGAAGCCTCTACCTATACCGACTTGAAAATAGGAGCATGTCACCATGGACTTTGTGATGGGTTTACCGAGGACTCGTAGAGGGAATGATGCCATATGGGTGATAGTTGACAGATTTAGGAAATCTGCACATTTCCTAGCTATGAGAGTCATCGATACTCTGAGTAGATTAGTGGAGCTATATGTACGCGAGATTGTGAGATTGCATGGTGTCCCAATGAGTATTGTGTCGGACAAGGATTCTCGCTTCACTTCCTGTTTTTGGGAAAACTTTTAGAAAGCTATGGGGACTCAGTTGAGATTCAGTACAGCTTTCCATCCTTAGACAGATGGGCAGTCAGAGAGGACTATACAGACCCTTGAGGATATGTTGAGAGCTTGTGTACTTAATTTTAGAGGCTCCTGGGATGATCACCTACCACTCGCAGAGTTCGCCTACAATAACAGTTATCATTCAAGTATCGAGATGGCACCATATGAGGCCTTGTATGGCCTTAGATGTCATTCTCCTGTAGGATGGGGGAGGTTAGTGACAGGCATATATTCGCTCCTGATTTGATACATTAGGCCTCTAAAGATGTCCAGTTGATTTGTGAGAGGTTGAGGAAAGCTCAAAGTCGACAGAAGAGTTATGCTGACAGGAGACGTAGACCGTTGGAGTTTACAGCAGGGGAGTAAGTATTCTTGAAAGTTTCTCCTTCCAAGGGTATTACGAGATTCGAAAAGAGAGGGAAGCTAAGCCCTCGTTTCATAGGACCTTTTAAGATACTCGAGAGAGTGGGAGATCAAGCTTATAGGCTAACGTTGCCACCAGAGCTAGCAAATGTCCATAACGTCTTCCATGTCTCCATGCTTTGGAAGTATCAGCCGGATCCGTTGCATGTGATCAGATACGAGCCACTGGAGCTCAGTGAGAGTATGTCCTATGTTGAAAGATCGATCCAGATTGTAGATAGGAAGGAGAAGGTATTGAGATCGAAGACGATTTCCCTGGTGAAAGTACTGTGGCAGCATCACACTCCGGAGGAAGCGACTTGGGAGTTAGAGAGTTTGATGAAAGAAAAGTACCCGGAGTTGTTCAGAGACTGATTTGGTTCCAATTTGGAGGACCAAATTCTTTTAGTGGGGGAGATTATGTAAGACCCACTTTGTACGTACTTGTTGATACATTTCCTTATGATTCATGTGATGTACACTTCCACATATTGATTGAATCATAAGAATAACTTTGACTGAATTAAATTTGTAAATAGAATAAAATGAAATATCGTTGAATGTATGAAGTAGCCAAATAAGGGCCGAGATGGCCATTGGCCAAACGAAAGGGATCGAAATTTAGTTGACGAAAAATACGAATTTAAAATAAGAAAAAGATAGTAGATGTATGAAGGAAAGTCGAGTTAAATTGGTTCCGAAACAAGTGCAGGGGTAAAACGGTCAAAAGATCGAAATTCGATATAAATTCGATAAGGAAATTTTAATTAAAAATAAGGATTTAGGATATCTTGATCAATAATGAGGAAATTATAAAATTTCGAGTCCAATTGATCATAATCCGAAATTATTTAGAAATATCGAAACACTTGGGAAAATATCCCGAAAATACGAAGAAAATATACCGAAAAAAATGGTTAAAATATAATAAATAAATTAAATAAATTAAATAAAATGATTATGAATAAAATATATAAATTATTAGATATTTTTGGAATTTTTTGAGTATTTTAATGATTATAATATTAATAAAATAAATTATAAATAATAATAATAATAATAATAATAATAATAATAATAATAAAAGAACTGAAAATCGAAAATCAAGAAGAACCTGAAAATTGGGAAACCGACCAAAAAAACAAGGAAGACCGAGAACCCGACGAGCCATCGGTGATTGACGGACCCAAAGGAAGATCGGAGGAGAAAGAGGAGAGGCCAGCGAACACGTTGGCACCGGTGACGCGCGCCAACGACGGCTATGTTCGGTGAACGGAGGAGGAGAAAACCGCGAGGAAAAACGACACGATTCCGACGATCCATAGCAGCTGGGCACGAACGGAGGGTATCGACGTGATCGGGAGGAAGAGGCGGTCCATTTAAGATCGGTAGTGGTCGGTGAATTGACTGGAACCGCCGACGACGACAAAGACAAGAAAACGGCACCGTTTGGCCGAAAGGAAAAGGAAGGAAAAAGAAGGAAAAGGAAGGAAAAAGAGAAGGAAAAGGAAAAGAAAATAAAAGAAAGAAAAAGGGAAAAAAGAAAGAAAACTTATCGGGGAAAGAAAAAGGGAAAAAAGAAAGAAAACTTATCGGGGACGACTCGAGATTCGGGTAAGTTAATCGAGGGTCGAGATTAACCTACGGTAAATTCCAAAAATTATTTAATATTATATTTAATGGAAAATAACCCAAATTTACCTAATTGTGCAATTTTACGATAGAGCCCGAATGAGAGCTGATTGAGCTCTGATTTTTGTACCCCGCATAACATTGGGTAAGTACATTTTAATTACAACAATTAGAGTCCTTAATGCAGAGTTAAGATTATTTTACGGGTTTTACGGATTAATTCTGCATAAAGGGAATTTTATTCGGAATTTTAAAGTAATTATCGTAAATAGTATACGGGCTATCCAATGAGTTTGGAACGAAGCCCGATGAGTATTGGTAAGCCATATGAGCCTAAAAAAATCCGAAGAAGGGATTTAATAAGTAGAAACATGTTGAAAATGGGTCGAGGCCCATTAAGGTGTAACCGGGCCCAATAAAGTAAAACAGGCCCAGTACTTTAGATTCGATCAGAAAGAGTGAAACACTGATAAATATATCAGAACTGACCCAAATAGGTGGTTATATGCAGCTCCGTAGACTTGGTTGGAGCGAATTTAGATTGAGAGACCTGGTATCATCGAGACGGGACAAACTTACGCGTGATTCCAGTTAAGGGAATTTTACGGGCTATTAGAGGTAACTTTACGCAATTTCGACATCATTTACATTCCTAAAATTGTCTGAAGGGTCTAGATTTAAGATAAAAAATTTAGTACCCAGATGAGCAAATTACCAAAATACCCTTGTTAAGGGTAAAATTTCCAAATTTAGAAAAAATTAGGAGGAGCAAGAACAAGAGGTTCCGGCTTGTTTTTGAGTTATTTTGACACGTGCATGAGTAGGATGGCTAACTTTTAAATAAAAATGCACAATATTGCATATTTTCAACAATGTGATTTCTGTTGGAAATTGTTTTGAGATAACAGAGCCGCCTACGTGATTTTATAGACATGTGACGTGCTAGAGCTCAGCTCGCACGAGTTTTGATTTGTGTGATGCATGCATTAGTGCTGGAGCGAGAGCTCGCACTAGAGTTTTACATGCATTGGTGCTGGAGTATAACTCGCACTAGATTTTTACATGATTTTTGTGACACAGTGCTGGAGTCGAACTCGCACCAGATTTTTACATGATTTTGTGACACGATGCTCGAGTCTAACTCGCACTAGATTGTTACATGATTTTCGTGACACGGTGCTGGAGTCTAACTCGCACCAGATTTTACATGATTTGTATACAAAGTGCTAGAGCTTAGCTCACACTAGTTTTACTTGATTTTATGAGAGTGCTGAAGCATCGCTCGCTCTAGTTTTCTGAGAACAAGCGATGAGTTGTGCTTGGAGCATCAGGTAGACTGTGTGTCACACCGATTAAATAGGCTCGCACGTGTGTTTTGAGACAGGGCATGAGTATGGATATGAGATATGGGTCTACGGAGTACATTGTACCGTGCAAGTAGCATGGAGTACGTTGTACCGTACTTGGATTGATTATGTGGCATCTTCGGATGCGTGGTGTCTTTGAATGTGAGTGGCATCTTCGGATGCGAGTGGCATCTGCGGATGCGACTGATCGGGCAGGACTGACGGGATGGACTGACCCACCTCCCGGGGCTGTTCCTGATAGAGGTGAGACCCCGCACACTAGGATCCGTGTAGCAGTGGGATCACGAGTACATATGGCCATAGTCCTAGTTATTTTCCTGAGATATACATATATTGCCTAGTCTCGCATGTTGATGATTTTGAGAAACACATTTTGTGGATTTTTGTGTGAGTCTGGATCACCCGAGGGAGGGCTTGAGTCCTGACTGAGATGTGATTGTGATGAGAATGAAACTGGGATTTAAACTCTTACATGTTTCCATTGCTTTGAAAAGCATTTTATTTCATGATTTTATGTGAGTCAGGAACACCAGAGGGATGGGTTAAGTTCTGACTTTGTTGTTAAATTTTAACGGGAATGAAATGATTTAAATAGATTTTAATGATGAATTTCTGTTCTCTTTGAAATCCATATGAGAACTTGTTTTTACATGACATCATGAATCATAGCATATGTTTTGAAATGTGTGGAGAAGGGGTAGTTTATGCATGGCACTACGTTTATGTAGGTTGTATGGTTATCTATTTGTTCGTAAGATTGCCTTACTGAGCTTGATATGCTCACCCCTTTCATTTTCTCACACAGATTTCTTTCAGTAGACCTTGAGGAGACTGGGTATTGCATTCTAGACATCCGCTGCTGCCCATCTTTTGAGGTATATACACGTTGTATAAATATTGTATCTAAATAACATAAGCACAGTATTATATTTTGTATTGACATTGGGATGTATAGAGTGGGTACATATTGTAAAGAAATGAAAAGAAATTAGTGCATAACCTATGAGTTAATATTTTAATTTAAATTGTGCACTATCTGTAAAATGCATGGTGATGATATGGGCACTGACAAACAACCCAATTATTGGTTGTAGTTGGTCACGATCAGAGGTCAGGTAAATATAAAAGAAAAATGAAAAATTTACTCTGAGTTTTGTGTAGTTTTGGGTCATGACAGATTTGGTCGATTTCTTTGTGAGTGATGATGGCCTACTGAGGTTTAGAGGCAGGATTTGCATTCCCGATGACCCAAAGTTAAAGAGATTGATTTTGACAGAAGCTCATTCATCGAGATACACATTGCATTCGGGAGGTAACAAAATGTACCAGAACCTCCGAAAAGTGTATTAGTGGTCATGTATGAAAAGAGATATCACAGAATTTGTGGCAAGATGTCTAATATGTCATCAAGTGAAGGTAGAGCATCAGAAGCCTACAGTGTTATTGCAGCCTTTACCAGTACCAACTTGGAAATTGGAGCATGTCACCATGGATTTCATTATGGGATTGCCAAGGACTAAGAAGAACTATGATGCTATCTGGGTAGTGGTTGACAGACTGACGAAATCTGCCCACTTTCTAGCTATAAAAGCTACAGTTACCTTGAGTCACTTAACAGATTTGCATGTACGGGAGATAGTGAGGCTACATGGTGTACCAGTGAGCATCGTATCAGATAGGGATTCCCATTTCACTTCTCGCTTTTGAGAACAATTTCAAGAATTTATGGGAACCCGATTGAGTTTCAATACTGCTTTTCATCCTCAGACTGATGGTCAGTCAAAGAGAACCATCCAAACATTAGAGGACATGTTGAGAGCAAGTGTTATGGATTTTGAAGGCTCCTGGGATGATCACCTACCGTTAGCTGAATTTTCATACAACAATAGTTATCACTCAAGTATCAAGATGACACCATATGAGGCCTTGTATGGTAGAAGGTGTCGTTCTCCAATTGGTTGGGAAAAAGTAGGTGAATGGAAAATTTTTGCTCCTGATTTGGTACAACAAGCCTCTGAGGTTGTTCAGCTAATATGTGAGAAATTGAGAACAGCTGAGAGCATATAGAAAAGTTATGCTGACATGAGACGGAGGCCACTAGAGTTCACTATGGGTGACTCAGTATTTTTGAAAGTCTGTCCCTTGAAAGGGATTATGAAGTTCGGTAAGAAGGGTAAGTTGAGCCTTCGGTATATCAGACTGTTTGAGATATTGGAGCATGTGGGAGATAAGGCCTACAGGCTAGCATTGCCACCGGAGCTAGCAGGCATACATAATGTATTCCATGTATCGATGCTTCAGAAATACCATCCAGATCCGACCCATGTAATTTGGTATGAGCCATTGGAGCTCAAGAATGATTTGTCATATTTAGAGAAACCGATCTGGATACTGAATAGGAAAGAAAAGGTGCTACGGAACAAGATGATTCCACTTGTCAAGATTCTCTAGCAGCACCATAATTCAGGGAAGCTACTTGGGAATTGGAGAATTCTATAGGGAGAAGTACCCCCAACTTTTTTAGGAGTAACTTGGTTCTAATTTGGAGGACCAAATTTCTTAAAGGAGGGGAGGAATGTAAGACCCGTATTTTCATATGTAACTCTTATAAATTCCTAAGTATGCATTCGTTTATGTAATATGAATCACAAGTGATGAAAGGTCCGTAAATCCAATGTACACACTTGTTATGTGAATTCGTGATGTACAAGCAAGTTTCATTAAGTATGAATAATAAGAAATGGACCTTTTAAAGTGATGAAAGTGAATTGAATGCAAAATGAGTAGTACGGTAAATGGAAATGAAGTGAACTTTGAGAATTGGAGTGAAAAATGGCTAAGTATGGCTGCAGGACAAGGGGAGATCAATCTCCAATGCAAGGGAGATCGATCTTAAAGGCATTTTAAAGAAGGAAATCGATCCTCAGTTTGAGCAGATCGATCTCATTATCCTGCCAGATCGATCTGTGAAGCTCTCGGATTAGAAGAGATCGATCTTAAGTTCTTTGACATATCGATCTCCTAAGCTTGAAAACTGATTTTTGGAAGGCTAAAAATAGCTGCAAATAGATCTCTCACTTATGCAGATTGATCTCATCAAGGCAATTTCTATAAAACAGAGCCTGTTGAACTGCAGATTTTGGGAAAAACATAAACCTTGCATTCTAAGCAAAGTAACCTAGCTTTTCACCATAAGAAACCATCACTTTTAATCTAAAATTGAGAGAAGTTGGTTTAGCAAAAGTGTTCAAAGTGGAGAGGAGAACAACTTAGTCTAAAAACAAGTGGTGAAACTGTTTGATTGAAGGAAACAAGGTGATTTCTCCAAATTCAGCCAAAAGGAGAAAAGTCCATCTAGGTGAGATTTCAATACACCAATCTCATGTATGTTGAGCTATACAATCTTATGAGTTGATTGGTGCATATATTGTTGATTTAAACATCTTAGAACATGCTTAATCTCCATGACTTATATATGGTGAAATGTGAGAAAAAGATGAGAAAGTTGAGTAGGCATGGATTTAATGATGATTTAAGCATGAATAGATGTTATTAAGCATATATACATGATTGTATAATGATTTATGAAGTCCATGTGTTAGAACTGGAAATGGCTAAAATTGAGTATATGTGGTGTTTGATGAAATGCCACAATGAAACAAACTCATGAACATTGAGGTGTTATAAGCTTAATATCGGTTTAATACGAATCGATAGACTCGAGGAGTCTGAAAGATTCTCTAAAACGAGTTATATACTCGAACTGGACTTATAAAAGGATAAAGTCCCATAGTGGTATAATTGGCTAAATGTATTGATTTGAATATCATGCAAGCGAAATGAAGTAAATGACAATATACTGATGTGTGTGATACACAAATTCAACTCCAGAGGATATCGTTGGTATCGATAAGACAGATCACGAGAAGTGGAAATCGAAGGAAAACAATTCAAGCGTGATTCGAGGTAAGGGACTTATTCGAGAAATAGAGATAGCCATACGTATGTTTTCCTACCTGCTATGTGCGAATGTATGCGATAAATACATAGATATTGATATATCTAAGTAGAAAACCATGTATGAGAATAAGTCCATAGTATGAGTTGCATGACTTCTATGATTGTTCTGAAAAGAGGTTTTTATAAATGTTTTGAGAAAGAATGATAATAGACGGGCTCACGGTTTAACCATGTGCACGAAATGTTTCTTACGAGTGATTGAAGGGACATTTTCCCCCTCACTCATGACTATACATGGAGCCCCTTCTATTTCTTTTCTGTGTGAAATCGTGCTAGAGCATGAGAGACAACAATACATTGACCAACCCTACTCGCACGTTATTTTCAAAGAAATTTTTGAGAAAGTAAAAGAGAGCTCGATGCCTCGGGTGATACTGTTTGTTCCACTCGAGATGCTCGCTCTAGATTTTAGGAATCAGGCTAGAGCCTTCGAGTACTGCTGTGTGTCTTGCTCTGACTATGCTCGCATGTAATTTCCTAGTAATACCGTGCTCGATGCCTCAGGTATGCTATGTGTCTTACACTGAGTTACTCGCATAAGATTTTCATAATATTACTGTGTGTTGGATAAAACCATGTTAGAACCGTCGTGTATTGTTGTGTGTCTTGCATTGACCTGCTCGTATGAGGTTTATGAATGTGATGTAATGAGTACAAACCGTGCTAGAGCCGTCGTGTACTTCTATGTGTCTGACACTGACCTACTCATATGAGATTTTGAGACAATGGAAATGAGTGATAAGGATCCACAGGAGCATGTTGCATCCAGGCTGTTGTTGCACGGTTTGCTGATACATGGGTTCTCGACAGACTGTGCTGATCGCAACCTGCTCCAGCTGCTATCTGTGTTCTGTCATATACTGCTGCAGGTGTTGCTGTCCAAGTCTCGGCTTGTACTGTCTCCATTGTGCTATCCATTTTAGGTACTGCTCGTGGACACTCCTGTAATGCAATCTGCAGACTACTTCTTTTCACAACCGACTTGGTTTCACCTGTAACTCGAGGCTTTGTAGAATTAATCCCGAGCTCATACTGTCCAGCATCAATTTTAACCATGCTAGCATATCGGGTACACGCTCACAAATGAATCTTTCTCTGCCCAGCTAATGACTGGTCACCAAAGCATGGCAAGCACAGCTGCAGCTCCTGCAAATCGTAACTCATAGAAACAACCAGCAGAAACTAACTAATTAATTCAGGATAAATAAACAAAAAGATAAACTGAAGGAAATGCAGTAAGCTAAGGGAAGGAAGAAGAAAACAGATCATGAACAACTTATAACTCACAAGCAGAATCAAAGTGTCAACAATAAATGAGAATGTAACATAACCAACAGTATGTGATTTATAAAACAGAGGAGAACAGGGGTGCATTTGTGGTTCTCGGTTCTTTGCAACATCATATTAACAATGCTATAAACCAGAAAACATGCTTCTAATAAAAGCTTAGGGCAGCAAACAACAATGTAATAGGTAACTTAGAATGAAACCGAGAGGTAGGACTGTGATGCTCTACTCTTCGAAAACTAGGAGGCTGTCTACCAGTTGCTGCAAAGCCTCGGGTAGCTGCTGTTTAAACCAGCCACCAGCAACCTTTTCACTTCTACCTAGCCTTAACAACACCACAAAACAAAGAAGCTTGAGACATACACAAACAACACAAGAAAGATTTTAAACAGCAAATTAAAAAAAAAAGGAAACACACAGTAAATGTCAACTAAATGACCCGTAAGCAAATGGATGCAATGGAGCAAGGAGGGAATGCTTAGCCACTGTCACCGGCTATATATTTCCTCTCACAATACTCCGCTGCCCCATTGAAATCATAAATTTGAATCAAAATGGAAGAATGAAACCAACATACTAAGCAACCCGAAGATAACAACTATGAAAAAAAATTAAAGCCTTCATGAAAACTCAGAATAAAAATAAAGGATTGGAATTTTAACAAAACCAAAAAGAAGAGAAACAGAAATGGTAACTATTCATTAATGTAAAAATATCAAAGAACTAGAAATGAACAAAAGCTTTTCATGAAAATGAAAATTGACATGAATAGTAACAAAAATGGTAGCTAACGGGAAAATAAAAACTAATCTAAAACTATTTTACCCTAGGCTACCTCTTACTCTACCCTAGAATTACTTACCATACTCCTGCTTCCTACTTTCTAATCTTTTTTTTTTCAATTGCCATCATGTTCTATTTATACACACACTTAGGGGTACAATGGTAATTTTTCCATCCTAGATGAGTTGGCATTGTTTGGCCACTTGTCTTCATTTGATTTGTTGCAGAGCAAATATTTCCACGTCACTCGTCTTTTTGTCCAATTGGTTGTGCGATGTGGCCTGGAGTGTGTCTTCCAGAGGGTTGGCACGGTGTCCTTTGATCTTATTATTTCGGAGCAAATAAAATACGAACACTTGGCATCACACGTGTCCAGACGACTGATGAGTCGATCTGCAAATTGAAAGTGGTCCAGTCTCCTTTAGCTCGTTTTCAGCCTAATTTTGACTGAAATAACTGAGTTTCATCCGGATTTAATTTATCTGCACATTAAAGAATTTTAATTAAATAAAAGGGATTATTACTAAAATAATATGAGGATTACATAAATAATTAGGAAATTAAGCACAAATAATTCTATTAAAAATAGAATTATCATTAGTCATGGGGTATGATGTACCGTGATTTGAGTATGAGCTCAAGGGATGGTTGATTCGACTCCCCAAGCGTAGGGTTCCCGTACACCTGACCAGTGTAGCCTGGAATCTGACTATGGCCATAAGTCTTGTTATATCTGTGTGATACAGCATTGTCACTACTATGTGAGGTGACAGATGTCTTCCCTTGCTGTATGTTTGGGGATATGATAACCTATGATTTATGTCTCAATACATATGGATTTAGTAAAGATAAAGCATTTTCTATATATGAACTGTGTGAATAGATTATACTATGTGAAGCTGTGTGCTACTGTATGAATATGCATATACCCGTCTAGCAAATTAACGGTTTCGCATTAATGGAAGCTATTTTAAAGAACATGCATATTGTTTTATAAGGAAAATGATTATATATGTATTTTAGCATGTAGATAGTGTAGTTATCTGCCTGCTTTCATATTTTTCGTACTATGCGCATTAGCTCACCCCCTTATTTCCTCCTCCACAGATACTACGCAGTAGTGAGTACAATGTAGTCATCCCTACTATCGTGTTTTCCCTAGTCATCCAGCAGTACAGAGAGGTATACACTTGAGATGAGAAAAAAATTTGTATCCTATAAATTAATGCACAATATAGTTTGTATTAAGTATTTTAGGGGATGTATATAATAGAAACTGATGTAAACGCTTCCGTACAAATATATGAAAGTCCAGTTTCTATTCTACTTCATTTAATTGAAATGATTAAAATATAAATGGATGATATATGAATTGGATATTGGATCACAACCCAACTGTAAGTAGTAAGGTAAAGGTCATGGACTGGTAAAGAGGGTCGTGATAGACTATGGCCATAAGTCTTCTTTTATCTATATGATATAATATTGTGTTGCTACTATGTGAGGTGACAAATGTCCCCCTTGCTGTGTGATACAGGGTGGTATAAAATCCCATAATATGTCTCATGTTCATTGATTTACAAAGAGATTTATAAGTGTGTTCTGTGTGAACTGATAAATAAAGCTGTGTGGTTTTCAAAGATTGAACCGTGTGAATTGATGATGTATATGCATTTACCCATCTAGCGACTGAATGATTTCGCATCGATGGATGATATTTTTAAAGAATGCATATGTTTTATAAGGGAAATAAATGATTATATTTTAGCATGTAGAGAGTGTAGTTGTCTACCTGCTTTCATATTTTCCTTACTGAGCATGTTAGATCACCCCCTTATTTCCTCCTCCACAGATACTATGCAATAGTGATTACTGCAGTTGCCCTGCTATGGTGTGCTCCAGTTCTCCAGCATTACAGAGGTATACACTTGACAGAAAAATTTTGTATCCTATAATTTAATGCAAAGTCTAGTGATCTTTTGTATGAAAGGGATGTATATAATAGAAACTGATGTAAACGTTTTCGCACATTTTTATAAAAGAACGGTTTCTATTTTGTTTAAACGAATTTAAATTACGAATAGATGAGATGTGGATATGGATGTTGATTCGTAGTCCAACTGTTAGTAGTAAGTTAAGTCACGGGAAGAGGGGCGTGATAGAGATTGGTATCAGAGCTTGAGTTGGATCGATGTGAGTCAGTATCCATAGTTTGGAAAATATACATCCCTAAAGTATTGTGCATTATTTGGATACAATTGTATATACCAAGCTGAAAATGTAATTGAGATAATTGTTATTGAGTATGCAAGATGTCTGATAGACGACATACTCGTCAAGGAGAGAGTTTGTGCTCTCAGGGGCATAGAGATAAGCCCGAGAGGCATAGTGAATCCTATTCTAGTAGAGATCCACCTGGTCTTAGTGAGGCCGCTGAGGCATGTATTGAGCAGTTACAGCGCAGTGTAGACACAGTTATGAAGATGTTTACACAAGCAATGGCTAGATTAAAGGTGGACAGGAGAACCCTGATGGTCAGGCTGCTGCTCTAAAGAGACATGAGTCAGTACAGCCTGCATTGAGACCTTGGGCTGCAGAGGAAGAGATACCTGCACCCCCTCCATTTTAGGACATTCCTCCACCAGTTCAGGATCCTGTTGCTCCACAACAGGTTGGTGGATAGGGAGTTTATGATTGTTACCTAGGTAAGCTGAGACAATTCAGGAAGTTTGGACCACCTTCGTTTAATGGGGTGAAAGACCCAGTGTTAACGGAGCATTGGATTCACAGTATGGAAATGCTCTATAGATTCTTCTATTGCTCTACCACAGAGAAGGACACTTTTCTGCCTTTGTATTAGAGGGTAAGGTCGAGCATTGGTGGATGGCCATCCAGCTGATTCTGAGTGCACGTCACCCGATGATGACTTGGGATTTATTTCTTGATGCCTTTAGAAAGTAATACATTCCAGCCACTGCTCAGAGGAAGATGCAGATGGAATTTTTAACCTTGACCCAGGGGAACCGTACAGTAGATGAGTACTAGTCTGGATTCATATCCCTGGGTAGATATGACACAGTGATCATAGGCTATCAGGACAGAAAGGTCCAAATATTTCTTGAGGGGTTGAGATCTTCGATTAGAGCTTGATTGGCCCCATTTGACATTACCATCTATGACAAGGCAGTGCCCAAAGCTCAATTATGTGAGCAGAATTATGAGTTGCATGCCTCGAAGTTAAGCAAGAATGGTAAGGGTAGAGATAGAGATCGGAAGAGGTCAGTGGATGACAAAGGACTCAAAAAGGGTCAAAGATTGTTTGGTAAGGGGCCTAAGATTGAAAAGGTATGCGAGAGGCCAGTGAAGCCTCTAATTTATCCAACTCTACCTCCAGCTTTGAGGGGCATAGTTATCAGTGGACCCCGACCTACCACCGAGCAGTGCAGGATGTGTGGTAGATATCATAGGAGTAGACCATGCCTTTTCATGAGATCCTGTTATAGATGTGGTAAAACAGGGCACATAGCTTGTGAATGCCCAGAGTTGATGGATACAGCCCCACAGAAGGGCAAAGAGCCAGAGAAGGCTACAGTTGAGACACCTACTCCTAGGAGGAAAGCCATAGCTGAAGAGAAAGGGAAACAAGCTGTTGGTTGAGGCCGAGTGTTTGCTTTGGACCAAGTATCTGCAGAAGCTACTACGGATGTGATTAAAGGTACCATCCTAGTCTTTGATTTTAAAGAATTAGCATTAATTGATCCTGGTGCCACGCATTCATTCATATTACCTACATTTACATGTAAACTGATTGAATAGGTAAAACTTGTACCTCTAGGTAGAATATTGCTCATAAGCACTCTAGTGAGAGATAACGTAGTAACTGAATATATGTGTAAGGGTTGTAAGTTGAAAGTAAGGGAAAAGGATATGTTGGTCAACCTCATTCTATTAAACATGAGGGATTTTGATGTAATATTAGGGATGGATTGGTTAACTACAAACCATGCTGTTTTAGATTGTTTTGCTAAGACAGTAATGTTTACTACCCCTGAAAAGTATGTTGTAAGATTTGTTAAGTAATAAAAGAAGAGGTAAATTATTTCCAAGGACGGATGATTTTACTAACAAATGTTTTCATAATATGTTGAAGGTTTTATAGCATATGTGGTTGATTTGGATAAGGCACACCCAAAATTAGTTAACATCCTAATGGTTAGAGAATTCCCCGATGTCTTTTCGAAAGAATTACCAGGGTTGCCCCAAATAGAGAGATAGAATTCTGCATTGATTTGGCGCCTGTAACAAAACCAATATCCAAACCACCATATAGAATGGCTCCAGTGGAAATGGAGGAGTTAAAGAAATAGTTACAAGAGTTGTTGGACAAGGGGTTTATCAGACCGAGTGTATCACCGTGGGGAGAAACGGTTCTATTTGTAAATAAGAAAGATGGGAGTCTCCGACTATGTATAGATTATCGGTTGTTAAACAAGGCTACCATCAAGAATAAGTATCCCCTCCCATGGATAGATGATCTATTGGATTAGTTGTAGGGAGCACAGGTCTTCGCGAAGATTGATCTGAGGTCTAGGTATCATCAGTTGAGGATTCAAAGTGGAGATGTGCCCAAGACAGCGTTTCAGGCCCGTTCTGGCCATTATGAGTTTTTGGTTATGCCATTTAGGTTGATGAAAGCTCCTGCAGCATTTATGACTTTAATGAATGATGTATTTAAGCCATACCTAGACAACTTCGTGATCGTATTTATAGATGACATATTGGTGTACTCAAAGTCCAAGGAGGAGCATGAGCAGCATTTGAGAACAGTGTTACAGACCCTCCGAGATCAGGAGTTGCATGCTAAACTCAATAAGTGTGATTTCTGGTTGAGTGAGATATCGTTTCTGGGTCATGTAGTCTCGAGAGACGGGGTATCAGTGGATCCATCCAAGATAGAGGCTGTGATACAATGGGAAAGACTAAGACGATTGCAGAGATCCGTAATTTTTTGGGTTTAGCAGGTTATTACCGACGATTTGTCGAGGGATTCTCTAAGTTGGCTGTTCCGTTGACACGTTTCACTCCAAAAAATGTGGCATTCGAGTGGGATGAGGAATGTGAAGGAAGTTTCTACGAGTTAAAGCACATACTGACCACTGCGCCTATTCTCACCATACCCACTAGCTCAGGAGGTTACTTAGTGTATACATATGCCTCGGGAGAGGGACTAGGCTGTGTGTTGATACAGGATGGGAAGGTAGTAGCCTATGGATCCAGACAGCTTAAGGACCATGCGAGGAATTACCCGACCCATGATTTAAAGTTGGCAGTTGTGGTATTTGCATTAAAGATTTGGCGTAACTACTTGTACGGTGAGAAATTCTAGGTGTATACAAATCATAAGAGCCTTAGATATTTATTTTCTCAGAAAGAGTTGAATATGAGGTAGAGATGATGGATAGAGCTTCTAAAGGATTAAGATTGCGAGATATCGTACCATCCAGGGAAGGCTAATGTTGTTGTGGATGCCCTGAGTAGAAAGAGCCTCAGAATGGTATCGCACATGATGGTCAGGAATATAAGCTGCTCGAGCAGTTTGCTCACCTCAGGTTAGATATAAACCCTCTTGATGTTGACAGTGGCTATGTGATAGCTAGCCTATGAGTGAATCGAATTTGATTGACCGAATACGATAGGTGCAACATGCTGATCTACTATGTGAGGATCGTGTGAGTCTGGTTCAAAGGGGTGATGTGGCCAATTTCATAGTGAGTGATGATGGCCTACTGAGGTTTAGATGCAGGATTTGCATTCCCGATGACCCAGAGTTAAAGAGATTGATTTTGACAGAAGCTCATTCATTGAGATACACATTGCATCTGAGGAGTAACAAGATGTATCAGAATCTTCGGAAAGTGTATTAGTGGTCAGGGATGAAAAAGGATATCGCAGAGTTTGTGGCAAGATGTTTGGTATGTCATCAAGTGAAGGTAGAGCATCAGAAGCCTTCAAGGTTATTGGAGCCTCTACCTATACCAACTTGGAAATAGGAGCATGTCACCATAGATTTCATCATGGGATTGCCGAGGACTAAGAGGAACCATGATGCTATCTGGGTAGTGGTAGATAGACTGATGAAATCTGCCCACTTTCTAGCTATGAAATCTACAGATACTTTGAGTACTTTGGTAGAGTTGTATGTACAGGAGATAGTGAGGCTACATGGTGTTCCAGTGAGCATTATATCAGATAGGGATTCTCGATTTACTTTCCACTTCTAGGGACATTTTCAGGAAGTTATGGGAACCCAATTAAGTTTCAGTACTGCTTTCCACCCTCAAACCAATGGTCGGTCAAAGAGAACCATCCAAACTTTAGAGGATATGCTGAGAGCGAGTGTTATGGATTTTAAAGGTTCTTGGGATGATAACCTACCATTGGCCGAATTTGCATACAACAACAGTTATCACTTGAGTATCGGGATGGCACCATATGAAGCGTTGTATGGTAGAAGGTGTTGTTCCCCTATTGGTTGGGAAGAAATGGGTGATAGGAAGACTTTTGCTCTCGATTTGGTACAGTAAGCCTCTAAGGTTGTTCAGCTGTTATGTGAGAGATTGAGAATAGCTAAGAGCAGGCAGAAAAGTTACGCTGACATGAGACGGAGGCCACTAGAGTTCACCATGGGTGACTTTGTATTTTTAAAAGTTTCTCCCTCGAGAGGGATCATGAGGTTCGATGAGAAGGGTAAGTTGAGCCCTCGGTATATTGAACCATTTGAGATACTGGAGCATGTGGGAGATAAGGCTATAGGCTAGTGTTGCTACCAAAGCTAGTAGGCATTCATAATGTCTTCCACGTATCGATGCTTCGGAAGTACCATCCAGATCCGACTCATGTGATTCGGTATGAGCCATTGGAGCTCAAGGAGGATCTGACATATATAGAGAGATCGATCCGGATACTGGATAAGAAAGAAAAGATGTTAAGGAATAAGATAATTCCACTTGCTAAGGTTCTCTGGCAGCACCACAATTCAGAGGAGGCTACTTGGGAGTTAGAGAACCTGATATAGGAAAAGTACCCCCAACTTTTCGATGAATGACTTGGTTTTAATTTGGAGAACCAAATTTCTTGAAGGTGGGGAGGAATGTAAGACCCGTAAATCTATATGTATCCATTATGATTCCAAGAATGTACACACAAGTTTTGTAATTAATGACTCATAAGAATTGGATAATTCCAAGTTCAAAATGTGAATGAAATGCAAATTGAGTATAGAAGTAATTTACTGTAAATTTCCCCTTTGAATTTTTGGAAAATTGCAGCTGGAATGCTACAGAGCAAGGGGAGATCGATCTCAAATGCAAGGGAGATCGATCTTATATGTATTTTGTAAGAGGAGACCGATCCTCAGTTCAAGCCAGATCGATTTTGATTTGCCTCGGCCAAAAGTAGATCGATCTTATCACTAAGGCAGATCGATCTCTCATTACCTCGGGTTGGAATAGATCGATCCCGTCGTAATGGCCAGATCGATCTCAGAAGCTCTCTGCCTGGCTAAGATCGATCCCTTTCCAAGAGACAGACCGATCTGCTGCTTGCAAACTGAATTGTCGAGAGAGAGATTTCAAGCAGAGAAGATTGATCCTCACCCAAGGAGATTGATCTCATTAAAGTAAATTCTATATAAAGCCCGACATTTCGAGCCTTCATCCCCTGAAACGTGAAAACCTTCCATTTTTGAAGTAAAGTAACCTAATTTCTCTCTCTAAATTCTCATTACCTTCCAAATAGAGTTGAGAGAAGTTCATTTCAGTAAAGTTGTTCCTAGATAGGAGGAGAACAACATATTTGAAAACGAGAGGTCAAATCGTTGGATTAAAGGAAAAAATGAGTTTTCCCCCAAATTGGCAAAAGAGGAAAAAGGGTCAAGCTAGGTAAGGTTTTTATACGCCATTTTCTAGTATGTTAATCTAGACTTCTTGCTGAGTGATTTGGTGTATATAATGTTGGATTAAATGCTCATTTAGATGCTTAAACAACTATAACCTAAAATGGGTTTAGTGAGAGAAAATTGAAATGACATAGAGCTAATGATGATTTGAGCATGTAGAGATGTTAATGAACATGTATAGATGATTCTAAGATGACATTGTGAAATCCATAAGTTGGATTAGATGAGGATTGATAATGGGCATGGTAAGTGTTTGATGAAATGCCATAGAGAAAGAAAAATGATGAACTTGAGGCATTGTAAGTCTAATATCGGTTTAATACGAATCAATAGACTCGAGGAGTCTAACGGATTCTCAAGTAACGAATAGAATAGACGAAATGGACTTAAGAGGGAGTAAAGTCTGATAAGACAAAATGAGGCCAAATTGGTGTAAAATGGCCCAAGGCATTGAATTAAACTTCTTGCAAGTGAAAATGATGCATATTGTAGTATATTGATGTGAATTGTAATTCATTATAGCTCCAAAACATCAAGTTGAAGCCGATAAGACCGGATCACAAGGATTGGCAATCGAGGAAGGCGATTCAAGCATGATTCAAGGTGAGGGACTTATATGAGGTTTTAGAGATAGCTATAGGTATGTTTTCCTACTTGCTGTGTGTGAATGTATGCGATAAGTATGTATATTGATATATCTAGGTGAAAACTACATATGAGAATAAGTCTATAAGTATGAGTTGCATAACGTCTATGTTATTGCTGTGAAAAGAGGTTTTGCAAACGTTTTAAGAAAGAGTAATAATAGATGGGCTCTCGGTTTAGTAAATTGCATGATAAGCTTTTCATGAGTGATTGAAGGGAGATTTCCCTCACTCGCACTCAATGAATGAAGCCTTCTATTTCTTTTCTGTATGAAATTGTGCTAGAGTCTAAGTGGCAATGGTAGGTTTACCAGCCCTGCTTGCACAACATTTTTAAAAGGGATTTTTTAGAAAAACAAAAAAGGTGCTCGATACCTCAGTGATGCTGTGTGTTCCACTCGAGAGCTTACACTAGATTTTTGGGAATCATGCTGGAGCCAAAGATTACTGCTTAGTGATCTTGCTTTGATTATGCTCGTATGTGACCCCCCGATTTAAAGTGATGGGACAAAGCCATGCTTGATGCCTCAGGTATGTTGTGTGATCTTACGTTGAGTTGCTCGCACGTGGTCTCTTAAGCTTTACTGTGTGATAAGCAAAACCGTGCTTGATGCCTCGGGTGATGCTGTGTGTTCCACTCGAGAGCTCGCACGAGAGTTTATGAGATTGCTGTGTGATGAGTAAAATTGTGTTGGAGTCATCGTATATTGCTTAGTGATCTTACACAGACCTGCTCGCACGTGATTTTGAGACAACGAAAATGGGTGATAAAGATCCATGGGAGCATGATGTACCGTAAGCGTTAGCCATGGAGTACGATGTGCCGTGATATCTTAGTGATTCTGTGTGAGCTGAAGGGATGGTTGATCCACTTCCTGGGTATTTATGACTCACTGATAGCTATAATAGGATAGTCTTTATTGGGATATTGATATTCACTCCTTTATAGGTAAGACTGGTTTGTTGAACTATATGAATCTGCATGTGATATAATTTGATTGAACTAAATTACTATGATTTACTTTATTGAACCATGTGAAACTGTCTAAACTTATGCATTGGAATATGTTTTTCGATATGAAATATGTTTTTCGTACAAGTTATCGATTTATCTAATTTGGTACGAACAAACTTTTGTGTTTATGAAAATATATGGAAATATGTTTTCTATAGTGTTTTCTATTATAAATTTCTGAACCTATAAGATTATCCTAACTGTTCCACTGTGGTTAAGTCAGAAGGAAAATGAGGTATTTTAAAGTATCATCTCCTCCTGAAAGACCTTTACAATGTCTAGATTTCATTTTAGTCTGAAATCCAAAAGAAAGATTTAATGATTTGTTTCCAAAATGTGAACAATTATTTGATATGAAATGTGATCATGAAACGTGATGTTAGCTCAGCATGCTTTATTTTGAACCGATATCATTTTTTTTTATTAATTCTGCAGTTGTATGACTAGTTTAGTGGCAAATTGGGCTTTATATGGATATCCTACAAGAGTTTTGATTAGGTTTGTTCCAGGTTTAAGCAACCAGTCTGAAAATTGTTAAAATCAAAACTTTTCCAATTTCTTAAAAATTACATATTAGGTTTTCTGGATGAGTTTAAGTATAAGTGTTCAAGATTGCTAGATATGCTTTGTTTCTGTAATATGTTACCGTCTCGTTACGTCCTTCGAGATATGACACCCTACCAGTCAGAGTAAAAGTAATAAGCTCTTCCTCTTTTGTTTCCTTCATAACTGAATGAATTTGATAGGCTTGTTGAGCATGAGCCTTTCATGATGACTCTAAGTTGCCGTCATCGAATGTCCTCTATAAATATGACGATGGTGTGTCCTATCGGGTTATTATCCATTTGTTGATCTCTTTAATCAACCCTTCTATCGCTATTTCTACTTGTTTTAACCCTCCACATAAATCGATCTAACTTCTCTTGTTAGACTAACTTCTTGAGCTTATTCATAAGTTCTTTGCACTTTTCGTCACATGCCCATACGCGGAGTGAAAGCTACAATATGATTCTAAGTTTCTTCCTAAATTTCCTTTTACATTTCTTGAGAATTGGAGCAAATTGGTTCCCTCTATTGTTGCTAAAATTGAGTCTCGAGGCTTGGTAAGTTAAGTGGAATTTTTATACTTCAAGTTAGGAGCATTGCTTGACTTATCTGTTCTTACTTCAATCTAGTCATCAGAATCCCTTTCTTGCTTTCTCTCTTTTTTGGGATCACAGGGCTAAACCATTGTTATCACCTCTTTCTGAGTGATGTAATTGTTAGCTTTAGAAAATATGTCTAAAATCATAGTTGGCTAATCTAGTGACAACAAGTCTTACAGCTTTTCAGACTTAGTTTCTTGTAACATTGTAGCCACGATGACACCAACTTGCAATTTTAGAACCTCGAGAGTGGTCCATGTAACCTTTCAGTGATTCCTTGTTTTCTTGTTTAAGGGTTAGCAAAAAATGTGGCCTCTTTTTTCTTATGGTTGTTTACAATGAAAGCCTTCAAAAATCTATTCCTTAATTGGTCAAATGAAAAAATAGACCCTTCGACCAAACTACTAAACCATTTCATCGTATAGCTAGTTAATGTGAGTGAGAGAGCTCTACACATTATCTCATCCTCCTATTCGTGGAGGAGCATCAAAGCTTCATAGTTTTGCATATGATCATACGAATCTATCTTTCTTTAATATGTGGTCATTTGCGACATCTTAAATTTAAGTGGCAAAGGCTTCTCTATCATAGCTTTGCTAAACGGTATCCTCCGCAATTACTAACTTTTTCTCTTCTGAAACCTATTCCATCGTCCTTTTCATGTCAACCGTTTTTTAAGTAATGAAAGTGAGACCAATTTCTCACCTTACTTCCTTTCCCCTATCATTGGTAGTTTGTACTAACCTTCTATGGACCTCTATATGCTAGTCTTTATCTCAATTTGTTCCAAGGTTCAATGAAGGGTCTAATAGCTAATTTTTTACCCTTATACTTGCTGCACCCTAAGCCTACCACACTTTAGTTGCCTTCGGCCATCTTGTCACTCCTGCTCTATCGATCCTAGGGTCAGTCACCTTTACTCTTCTCCTCTAACTAGATTTTGAATCGCAAGGGGCAAATTCACCTAGGGAGAGCTCTTTTAACGAGGTTTACCATGTTGAGTAGTGTTCATTACATCTCCTTCCTTTATCATTTAGAAGATTCCCATTCTACCAAAAAAAACTATGGCTACAGGCTCCCTTTCTCCTATTTCAATCTCCCTACAAGATTGATGATTTGAGGAGCTAAAAAGCCTTCTTCTCCATTATTTCTCGTTGTTCCAAGTCGTGTCATTACCATTTTTCCTATAATAAGCTTTTAGATCAGATTCCTATAAACGACACCAATTATTCTTGCTCAGTATAACAATGAGATTTTAATAATGCAAAAATCTTGATCTTCATATTAGCATGTTTCTAAGCTTTCGACAAGAAAGAAAACAATCAAAGGGTGCAAAGGTTTTTTCTGTGTGCACACTTTGATCCTAAACTCAAACAGAGAATTGTGTAGAGTTTTAGTAAGAGATTGATTTTAATCCTATAAAAATGATACCTGTCATATACTTATAAGAGTTATTTAGCATGTAATTACTGTAAGAACTAAAAGTTAATCGCATAATTTAAATAATTTTATGGGCCCCACCAAGTCAGATTTGTACCATGGATTTTGAGAGAAAATATCGTTAGAGAAATAGTTCCAAGCACGCATCTAGGTTCCAACCGTGTTAACCCGTGAGAGGTAAGTCTTCAATAGGGTCCTACTACTTCTCAATTATCTATCGCCTTAGCAAGAAGTCTTTCACTAGGCACAACAAAGTCCTTTACTGCACAGGGCAAAGGACTCTCCCACATGTGGCAAGAGGCCCATGTGCTAGATGCCCTCATATACACGAAGAATTCTGACATGTAGGAGACCTTTCGAATGCTACATGATGCCACCAAAGGATGCCATGTCACGACCCTCAACTTACCAAAATACGTACAAATATTTTTTGCATTTTCATGCATTATTTATTATTTGTCCTTCCTCGATCGTGATCAGCGACTCTCCTCAACATGATTGTTCATGTGAAGGTTATGAAACACATATCTCAGATGATAAGCGGGAACATCCGAGGATTGAGAATATACCCGTGGTGTGTGAATTTTTGGATGTCTTCCCAGATGAGTTGCCAGGTTTACCACCAGAGAGAGAGCTGGAGTTTACCATTGATTTGGTACCAGATAATCAGCCTATCTCTAGACCTTCGTACAGGATTGCATTGGTGGAACTTGAGGAATTGAAGAAGCAACTACAGAAGTTATTGGATCAAGGGTTTATTAGACCCAGTGTCTCACCGTGGGGAGTACTAGTGTTATTTGTGAGGAAGAAGGATGGTGGTCTCAGATTATGCATAGACTACCGACTGTTGAATAAAGCCATAGTGAAGAATAAATATCCACTACCGAGGATTGACAATTTGCTTGATCAGGTGAGAGGGGCTTCAGTCTTCTCTAAGATTGATTTGAGATCGGGCTATCACCAATTGAGGATTAAGGAGGAAGATATTTCAAAGACGGCCTTCAGGACAAGGTATGGCCATTATGAATTTCTAGTGATGCCCTTTGGATTGATGAATGCCCCTGCAGCCTTTATGAGGTTAATGAACGAGGTGTTCAGAGATTATCTAGATAAGTTTGTGATAGTCTTTATTGATGATATCTTGGTGTACTCTCGATCTTATGAGGAGCATGCACAGCACTTGTGGTTAGTACTTCAGATACTCTGAGATAAGCAATTATATGGAAAGCTTGGTAAGTGCGAGTTTAGGCTGGATCAGATAGCTTTCCTTGGTCATATAGTTTTAGCAGAGGGAGTATCAATTGATCCGATTAAAGTGGAGGCTGTGCTTAATTGGGAAAGATTGAGGACAGTTACCGAGGTACAAAGTTTCCTTGGTTTGGCAGGGTACTACAGAAGATTTATAGAGGGATTTTCTAGGATTGCCGCTCCTTTGACCAAGCTCACGCGTAAGGAGACTCCGTTCATATGGATTGATCAATATGAGCTTAATTTCCAGGAATTAAAGAAGAGATTAACAGCAGCACTTGTGTTGACTATACCTGATGGATCAGGAGGATTTTTAGTGTATAGTGATGCTTCCCATCAAGGATTGGGTTGTGTGCTCATGCAGCATGGAAGAGTGGTCCTTTATGGATTGCGACAATTAAAAGAACATGAGCGAAATTAACCCACGCATGATTTGGAGTTAGCCGCTGTGGTGTTTGCTTTGAAGATCTGGCGGCACTACTTATATGGGGAAAGATTCCAGATCTTCATTGACCACAAGAGTTTGAGATATCTGTTTAATCAGAAAGAGTTAAACATGAGACAAAGGAGATGGATGGAACTCCTTAAGGATTATGATTGCGAGATTTTGTACCATCCGGGAAAGGCAAACGTAGTTGTTGATGCTCTGAGCAGGAAAAGTATGATATCTGCTATGATGATTAGGGAATGGGATTTGTTGGAGCAGTTCGTTGAACTTCGAATCAGAGTTAAAGAGGTAAAGACTGGATTTCTGGCTAGCCTACGAATAGAGCCCAGGATCATGGATTAGATTAGAACTAGGCAGCGTGATGATCAGAGGTTGATTGATATGGTTAGCCAAGCTAAGCAGACTTCGCAATCGGATCTCATAGTCAGCGAGGATGGATTTTTAAGATTCCAAGGATAAAATTGTATACTGGACAATGATACCCTGACGAGACATATATCGAGAAAATCCCACTGATCACGATACACCATGCACCCAGGGAGTACTAAGATGTAGCGAGATTTGAGAAAGGTGTACTGGTGGAGTATTATGAAGAGAGACGTGGTAGATTTTGTAGCTAGATGTTTAGTGTGCCAACAAGTGAAAGCTAAGCATTGGAAGCTCGGAGGATTATTACAGCCTTTACTTATGCCTACATGGAAATGGGAGCATGTTACCATGGACTTTATTATGGGTTTACCGAGGACCCAAAAGGGTCATGATGCGATATGGGTCATAGTGGATAGACTGACGAAAAGTGCCAACTTCCTTACCATCAAGAGTATAGATACTGTGGATGCCTTAGCTGAGTTATATGTCAGCGAGATAGCTAGATTACATGGGGCTCTAGTGAGTATTACTTCTGACAGAGATTCCCGATTTACTTCTAAGTTTTGGACCCAATTTCAATAGTCGATGGGATCTCGATTGAGTTTTAGTACCGCCTATCATCCTCAGATAGATGATCAGTCACAGAGGACTATTCAGACCTTGGAGGATATATTGAGGGTGAGTACGATGGATTTTAAGGGATCATGGGATGATCACCTACCCCTAGCAGAGTTTGCGTACAATAATAGCTATCATGTGATTATTGGAATGACACCTTTTAAGGCTCTATATGGTAGGAGGTGTAGATCTCCTGTAGCGTGGGAAGAAGTGGGTGACAGAAAGATAAATGCTCCCAAACTTGTTGAACAGGTTGTACAGAGTGTGAAACTCATATGTGAGAGATTACAGGCTGCACAGAGTAGACAGAAAAGCTACGGAGATGTGCATAAACGGCCACTCGAGTTTGATGTTGGTGATGTTGTATTTTTGAAGATATCACTGAGTAAGAGTATCATAAGATTTGAAAAGAAAGGAAAATTGAGTCCTCGATACATTGGACCATTTGAGATTTTTAAGAGTAGGAGAGGTAGCCTACAGGTTGGCATTATCCCTACAGATGTCTTTCATGTTTCTATGTTGAGGAAGTATCACCCTGACCCTTCTCACGTCATAGAGTATGAAGAGATAGACATACAAGAGGACATGAGCTACACTGAGGAACTTGTCCGATCCTTGACATGAAAGAGAAGGGACTTAACCAAAAGCATTCCATTAGTGAAAGTTTTATGGAAACATCACTCAACGGAAGAAGCAACTTGGGAATTGAAAAATCTCATGAAGGAGAAATACTCCCATCTGTTTGATTAGTCAAGTTGAATTTGGAGGACTAAATTCTCTAAAGGTGGGGAGGATGTGAGAACTGTGAATTTTGTATACCCTAATTATGAGAATTGTAATTTGGTGTATGTAATGATGATATGTTAATGTACACACAAGTTTTTAAATATGATGAAGTATAAGAAGATGAAGTTTTAAGTCTTGAATGTGTATGGATTGAAATATGGACTATGGGGTAGATTTTAGGAAGTTTTACATTAAGTTTTCTACAAATTGATGCAGTAGCAGTACAATCTGTGAAGGTCAGATCGATCTCAAAGGAAGAAAGATCGATCTCATGGCTCCAAAATGTAGGAAATGTGCAAGAACTGATAGGCAGATCGATCCATAGGCAAGAAGATCAATCTCATGGAGCATTCTGTAAATAGAAGATCGATCCCCTCAAGGAGCAGATCGATCTCAGGAAGCATTCTGTAAACAGAAGATCGATCTCATAATTGGAGCAGATCGATCTCATGAAGCAATTAAGAGAACGATCTCACCCAACGACAGATCGATCTCCTAGGCATAAAATTACCCCAAAATGTTCCCTAATTCAAAAAGAGATATATCTCATCAAGGACCAGATCAATCTCATACCCTCCGCCTATATAAAGACACCTATGTTTTCCTGCATTTCATCTTTTTTGTCTCTCTCAAACCTCCATTTTAGTCGAGCCCTAGCTTTCTCTCTCTTCTAAAGGCCCTATTTTCGTTCGAATCAAAGGTTGTGGAAGGAGGGAAACTTGTTCCTCATTAAAAGGAGAACAACATACTTGGAAATCAAAGGTCAGATTGAATTGAGGTGTCAATAGAGCACTCCACAAGTTTTAGGTAAATTTCTAAGCTCCGATCTTAGATTTTTAAGTGATTATGACTGTAGGCATTGTGAAGAAATAGCTAGGAAAGGATTAGAGATTGATGAAGTGTAATGTTGTTGGAGTAAAGATGATATTATACAATTGTGGTAATTTATGGGATTTTTGGCTATAAATCGGAATTGAGGCAATGAGGTGATTTTGGCATAGACATTATGCATAAAAATGTAGGATTTGAAATGTAGTAGATGAGAATGTGGATTGTGATAAAATTATGAGAGTTGGGTTGTTTAAGTATTTAACAAGAATATGAGCAAATATGTGCTCGATGATGTGATTGAGATGAATTATTGATGTTTTACCATTGTTTGGATAGCCCGAGAGTTTCAAAGAGGAATGCGAGGATAGTCCATCGTTTGGGGGAACGATTGCACTATACTAGGTGCAACGAGGTAAGGGAAAACTCAAACCCATTTATGTATGTGTTTTGTGATGATGTTGTAGCATGAAAAGTGATTTGAGAAAACAAGCATGTTTTCATGAGTTGAGAATGAGTTATTTGCACACGATTTTATAGCCGGTTGGGGCTCAATTGTTTTGAGTTGTAAGCTAAATGTGAAATCGTTTTACAACTATTTTGAGTTTAAAAGTGAAAATGTGATTTGGACTCAACGTTATGGCGTATTGCGATTGGAGAAATGTGTGCGTTGTTTTATCGGTTTGAGCTCGATTTTGACATGTTTTGTGTTGAGTACAAAATGATTTTTGAGATGAGTTTTACGAAAAAGCCATATGAGCGCTACGTGAAGGCAAAACGTTTTATTTTGATAATGGCTATTACTGAGACTTAAGCTTGTCATGTTGAATACACACCGGGCCTTGCTCTTGTAGCATGTAAGACCGAGCAGTGCTCTAGCAGCACGTAAGATCGACCCCTTTGTTTTGGTAACATGAGATGACCCCGCTCTGTGACAACGTTGGGTGGCATTGCTCTGGTAGCATGTAAGACCGGGCCATGCTTTGATAGCATGTAAAACCATCGGCTGTACGGCTCTGATCAAGTTTACAATGAACCATGGCCATAGGTGTATTATCGTCTACGAAATCCGTCGATTGGGGATGTCCGCCTAGGGGACGAGTTAAATTGTTTTGATGTGCCATGATGAGTTTTTATATGAGTTTTATTGCCTCGTCTCGTTTTACACATGAGTTTGTGATGGTGGCTGCGCCACATGCATTACTAATGCGATGATTTTTATCACGTTTTATGAGAAAATGCCATTATCGCATCCTGTTTTATACATGCTTGTTCCACATGCTTGTAACTGCTTGTAATCATGGTTTGAGCCATTTATTATCATGTTTCTACATGAGCTTCGAGAAATGAGTTGAGATGATGTTTTGATTATTAATGCTACACTTTTCTACTGAGTTTTATTGGGTTTCCACTCACAAAACAAAATGATTGTGCTGTGCAAATCATTATTTTATAAATGAGTCCTTTAACCCCCTTACTGAGCGATTTAGAATCTCACCTTGTTTTATCTCCCCCAGATTTCTTCAAGTGAAGAGAGTTTTCCCTGCGACATAGGGAGCAGTGGCTAGTGGAGGACTTGAGCTCCATGCCATATATTATACTTTGAGGTATATTTTAATATATCATGTACCCAGACTTAAGTTGTATTTACAGATACTTGATGTACAATGATGTATGGGATGTATTAGGATTAATTAACCTTGAATTGAGTAATGTATATTGTATGAAATATAATTATGAGATGATGAGATCCTGAGGTATGATATGTATGATGATGTATAACACTGCACAGGAATGCACCCTTAATTATGAATGGATGTGAAAAAGTTTTAAATTTGCCCTGTTTTCTACGCTTTCGGGGCGACACAGATACCAAAAGGGAACGCCTTCAATCGCTCTCCATCTGTACTCAAATCTCTATAGAGAGGGGGAAAATAAGGGGGGGTGAGCAAACCACACGCTCAGTAGGGATATCATGTGAACAGGTAGATACTGCACTATCTATGTGATCGTGATGCCATGTTCAAAACCACACAATTCTCAGTCACATCTCATTATTTCGTGCTTGTGTTAATGGCATGTAAAGCAAATCATGCTGTTTAGTTCAGTGCACAAATCAAGTTTAAAGCATGGCATAAGTCATCATGCATATTTCACAAATAAATCATGGCATTAATCATCTTGCATATTTCACAAATAAAGCATGGCATTAATAATCATGCATCAATGCACTATAAAACCACTTACATACTTTCTCATCTCAATAAAATAACCATTGGCTAGGATTCATCCCCTTCCCCTCAGACTGTCTTGACACACAAAGCATTTCAAAAACATGGATTTTATTCATAAAACAAGACATGTGAGATAGGAAATATAATAAGGGAAATCTCCTCTAGGACTATGGCCATATCTTCTGATCCAGGCTACATGGATCAGGTGTGCGGGGTATCACCACTATCTACTTCCACACGTGAGGTGGGTCAAGTCAATCTATCGGTCCATAGCAGATCTCGTCCGAAGAAGGCATAACACAATCTCAACATGGTACAATGTACTCCATGCTACATGCACGGTACAACGTACTCCATGGACCCATATCAACACATCATATCACACCACATCTCTAAAATGAACGTGTGAGCCTATTTAATCGGTTCGACGTCTTGTCTACCCGAAGCTCCTAACACGGCTATCAACATGTCAATATCTAAAAAATGCACGTGCGAACCTATTTAATCGGTGCGACACCCAGTCTATCTGAAGCTCCTATCATGACATCAAGTACGGTGGGCATCTAATGCGAGCTATGCTCTAGCACCATGCCAAAACAGGTATAAAGTTTGTGCAAGTTCCACTCTCGCACAACATCATAAAAATCCATGCACTCATGCATATAAAACACGTTAAATCTCGTGCGAGTCATGCTCTAACACGCTTTCATTCTCACGAAGTCCATATAGGTGGCATCAATTCTTTGCAAAACATGGTTATCAACCAAATCAAATAATTTCTTTTGCAAATCATTTCAAATGTTAGGCAACCTACCAATCATTTGTTAAAAAGCAACAAAACAAGGTTTTCAAAGCATCATGCTTTGTTTCCATGCACTTTTCTCAAACACCAAACTTTTGCCCTTCAATCACCCAATTTCATTTCCTAATATTTCATGCATTCTAGCAAAGCATATATGCGCCAAAATTGCACACAGATATCTCTAAAAGTCTACATAATTCCCTTACCTCAATTTTCTCGGGGTGCGACTCTCCTCCTCTTAGCTTCTCAAGTCTTAAGCTCCACTTGTTCTGGCGTATCCTCGAAAGATGCAATTCATTCATCCAAACACTTGAGTTAACGTTCTTAACTCTCATTCAACTATACCTTTTCACCCAATACCTTAAATACTCATTTTACTCTTTCTGGGTAAGCCTCTTTATTCATTCCATAACACTATCTTAAAATTATACCCACAACGCTATTATTACCTTAAGATATCCCATTCATCATCTAATCCTCTACATTTCATTTCTCATTCCATTGTATTTTTTATAGTTCTTAACATTACTAAGCACTCCAATCAACTCCAAACATTAATAGCTTGACAATGTACTTGAGTTGGTGCTTTAGAAACTCACCTCTTTGGATTTCCTCCTTGCTCCAAGTGAAAATGCCACTTGTTCCTTAAATCCAACAAATGGGGAAAATGCCTCCAAGCTAAGTTGTTCTTCTCTTCGATGTGAACAACTTTGTGTCTAATAGCCTTCCCTCAAATCTTCTTGAAAGTGGCCGGATTTAGAGGGTAAAATCTAGGTTTTTGGATTCGAAGATGAAAGAAGTTGATTGTTCCCAAAATCTGCAGATCCAACTGCTCCTATTTATAGATTTAGCTTGATGAGATCGATCTTCCTTGGGTGGAGATCGATCTGGTTCTCATAAAGCCCTTTTTTTCACGGCATTTGAAGCAGGAGATCGATCTGTCGAATACTGGAGATCGATTTGTCTCAAGCAGTAGCTCCAGGAGATTGATCTAGCTTGGGAGAATATCGATCTTACTTCAACCCGAGAGCTAAGGAAATTGATCTGTATGCCTTAAGAATCGATCCTCATTTTACAGAATGTTAAGAAGATCGATCTGGCTCCATTGGAGATCGATCTGCACTATTCCTATTGCTCAAATAAGAGTAATTTGGCCCTTCCAGATAGATCTCTCTTCCTATAATATCGATCTGGCCTTTATATGTTCCAGATGTTTCTACAGCTTTTCTGCAGCAATTTCACCCAAAACATCTTTAATTTGCTGCCATAGTCATTTTCTTATTCAATCATCTTTAAGACTTGAAAATGGCATCCATTCATACTTTATACCTATTAAAACTTGTGTGAAATCTATGTACAACCAAAGGTACATGATATAAACCAAATGGAAGTGCACAACTTATGCAATCTTCCTTCCATTTTACCATAGCACTCATATTCCATTCTGCTCACATTCTTCACATGTTTAATTCCATTTCTTCATATTCATATATAATGTAACTTGTATGTACAATCACAACTCTTATTACAAGTTTGTACATTAAACTTATGGACTTACATCACATATACTTCACATTACAAGTATATCACCATAATTATGATTTCATTTACATATATATATATATAAGGTTTAACATATACGGGGTCTCACATTCTCCCCCACTTAGAAAATTTGGTCCTCCAAATTGGAACCAATCATTCTGTGAATAACTCGAGATACTTCTCCCACATTAATCTCTCCAATTCCCATATGGCCTCTTCCACTTTGTGATGTTGCCAAAGAACCTTCACCAAGGGAATTGTCTTTGTCCTCAACACTTTCTCTTTTTTATCCAATATTCGAACTAGCCTCTCAACGTACGTCACGCTTTCATTGAGCTCCAAAGGTTCATACCTTATTACATGTGACGGGTCCGGATGATACTTCCTTAACATGGATACGTGGAAGATGTTATTTACGCTCGCTAGCTCAGGTGGCAATGCCAGCCGGTATGCCTTATCTCCCTCCTTATCAAGTATCTCAAATGACCCTATATATCGAGGGCTCAACTTTCCCTTCTTCCCGAATCCCCTTCGAAGGAGAGACCTTCAAAAACACTGACTCACCCACATCAAACTCTAGTGGTCTCCATCTCTTGTCAGCATAACTCTTTTGTTTTCTCTGAGCTATTTGTAACCTCTCACAAATCAACTAGACATCCTCAGAGGCTTGTCTAACCAAGTTCGGAGCAAAGATCTATCTGTCACCAACCTCTTCCCATCCAATAGGGGAATGACATTTATGCCTATACAATGCCTCATATGGTGCCATCCCGATACTCGCATGAAAACTGTTATTATAAGCGAAGTCTGCGAGTGGCAAATGGTTATTCCAGGAGCCTCCAAAATCTAATGCACACGCTTTCAACATATCCTCCAAGGTCTGTATAGTCCTCTCTGACTGACCATCTATCTGAGGATGAAACGCAGTGCTACAACTCAACTGGGTCCCTATTGCTTCCTGAAAGTGTTCCCAGAAATGGGAAGTGAAGTGGGCATCCCTATCAGAAACAACGCTCACTGTAATTCCATGTAGCCTCACTATCTCGCGCACATACAAGTTCGCTAACTGGCTCAGAGTATCGGTAGCTCTCACAACTAGAAAATAGACTGATTTCGTCAACCGATCCAAAATCATCCATATGGCATCATGACCTCTGCGAGTCCTCGGCAATCCTATCACAAAATTCATGGTGACATGCTCCCACTTCCAAGTTGGTATCGATAGAGGCTACAATAACCCTGCAGGCTTCTGATGCTCTACCTTTACTTGGTGACAAACGAGACACTTAGCAACATATACAACAATGTCTTTCTTCATCCCAGACCACCAATAAACCTTTCGCAGGTTTTGATACATCTTTGTACTCTCTGGATGTATCATATACCTCGATGAGTGAACCTCTGTCAAGATCAACTTCCTGACCTTTGGATCATTGGGAAAACATATCCTACCTCGAAACCTCAACAAGCCATCTGAACTCAATTCAAAGTTCGTCTCTGTAGCTCTCTGTATCTGCCCGATAATATCACTGCACTATTGATCAATCCACTGAGCCTGTTGGATTTGATCTACCAGATCCGGTTCCAACTGCAAGCTGGCTATCATAAATCCACTATCAGCGTTCGACAGGGTCACATCCAAACTGAGGTTCGTGAACTGTTCTAACAGTTCGTGCTCCCTGACCATCATGAATGACACCAACCTGAGATGCTTTCTACTCAATGCATCAGCAACCACATTCGCTTTACCCGAGTGGTACAGGATTTCACAATCATAATCCTTTAAAAGCTCAAGCCATCTCCTCTATCTCATGTTTAACTCTTTCTGCAAGAACAAGTACTTAAGGCTCTTATGATCTATGTAAACTTGAAATCTCTCACCATAAAGATAATGGCGCTATATTTTCAATGCAAACACTAAGGCCGCTAACTCTAAATCGTGGGTTGGGTAGTTTCTCTCATGATCCTTCAACTGCCTTGATCCATAGGCCACTACCTTCCCATCCTGCATCAACACACAGCCCAATCCTTGGTGTGAAGCATCCACATACACCGAGAAACCTCCTGAGCCGGTAAGAACGATGAGAATCGGAGCTGTGATTAATCTTCTTTTCAATTCTTGAAAACTTTCCTCACACTTATCGTCCTACACAAATTCAATGCTTTTCCTCGTGAGACGTGTCAAAAGAGCAGCTAATCTCAAGAATCCCTCCACAAACCTTCGATAATATCCAGCTAAACCCAAGAAACTTCTGATCTCTGTCACTGTCTAAGGTCTTGGACATTGAACTACGACCTCAATCTTAGATGGATCCACTGACACTCCATCTTTTGATACTATATGACCCAAAAAAGAGATTTGTTCCAACCAAAAGTCGCACTTACTAAGTTTAGAATACAACTTCTTCTCTTGGAGGGTCTGCAGCACTATCCTTAGTTGTCGTTCATGCTCCTCTCTAGACCTTGAGTACACCAGTATATCATCAACAAAAATGATTACAAATCATCCAAATACTGGTGGAATACCTCATTCATCAACGACATATAAGCTATGGGAGCATTCGTTAACCCAAATGGCATAACCATAAATTCATAATGTCCATACCGGGTGCTGAAGCTATCTTGGGTACATATTCACTCTGTATCTTCAACTGATGGTACCCAGATCTTAGATCTATCATGGAAAAGACTTGTGCTCCCCTAAGCTGATCCAACAAGTAATCGATGTATGGAAGGGGATACTTATTCTTGATGGTGGCCTTATTCAACAACAGGTAATCTATAGACAGTCATAGGCTTCCATCCTTCTTCCTTACAAACAGAACCGATACTCCTCAAGGTGAGACGTTCAGCCTGATAAACCCCTTCTCCAGCAACTCTTACAACTGCTTCCTTAATTCTTCCAACTCAACTTGAGTCATTCTGTACGGTGGCTTGGATATCGGCTCTGTACCAGGTGCCAAATCTATACCAAATTCCATCTCCCTATCTGGAGGTAACCCTGGTAATTCCTCCGAAAAGACATCTGGATATTCCTTGACCACTGGGATGTCTATCAACTCTGGACGTGCCTTATCTGTCTCAACCACATAAGTAATGTATCCTTCACATTATCCTTTCCATCATTAGTAACACAAATCATCACATACACATGTGTAATTGATAAACAAATTCATCTCTTGAATATCATGTATTTAAATCATACTTTTCTCATTTATAAAGATCATGTCATTTCATTTCTTTTCATCAAAATTTACAATAAGATTGTCTAATCCTGAAAACATTAAGGTTTTAGCATGACAATCCATAACAGCATGGTTTGCAGCCAGCCAATCCATACCTAGGATTACATCAAAATCACTTATGTTTAATAAAATTAAATCGACTGCCATTTCTTTACCTCATATCCTCATCTTACAACTTCTATATACATGCTCAGTCAATTGACTATAATTCATAAGGGTAGATATCATCAACATCTTATCTAGCAGTGTGGGTTTTACATGCTTCAACAATTTATGTGCAAAGGATGGCGATATAAAAGAGTGTGGCACCAAGATCAAACAATACAAATGCTTCTAAATCAAAGATTTGGATGGTACCTATAACCACATCTGAAGACTGATCTGCAGTGTCCTGGTCCAGTGCGTGCACTCGTCCTCTGCTCACACCCATTGCCTACTTCCCCTTTCCTCAGCTGTAGCCCTCCTCCTCGGAGCAGATGTCCCAACTGAAGCTCTCTCTGGCTCCCTGCCCTTCTGTAAGGCTATCTCTGTTATCTCTGGGCAATCTCGGATTATGTGCCCTAGTTTCCCACATTTAAAGCATACTGCAGGAGATCCATAACATGGTCAAGTACCGTGGTACCTGCCATACTTACTGCACTGCTCAGTGGTAGGCTGTGGCCCTCTAATCATAATTTGCTTAGCAGGAGCTATGGCTGGATACATGAGAGGATTAACTGTCCTCTCCCGGATCTCCTCGATCCTAGGCCTCTTCCCAGCAAACCTCTTGCTTCCCTTATAACTGAAGCCTCTATCCATCACTGGTCTCTTCTTATCTTTATCCCTCACTTTACCAACTTTCCCAAACTCTGAGGTGATTTTGTCAATGTCTTGTTCGCATAATTGCGCCCTGCGCACAACCTCCTAGTATGTCGATAAATCCAAGGGAACCAATCTGGATCTGATGCTTGGTCTCAATGCATCTATAAACTTTTAGATCTTTTTAACCTCATTACTCATCGTGTTGGGATCATATCTGCCCAAGAATATAAAGATCGTCTCATACTCATCCACCGTCCTACTCCCTTGGGTCAGTCCCAAAAATATCATCTTCATCTTTCTCTGTGTAGTATCCAGAACATACTGTCTCCGAAAAGCCTCCAAAAACACATCACGACCAATCTTTGTATGATAGGCTCTCAAAATAGGCCAGGTGGATTTCCACCAATGTTCTGCTGATCCCTTCAGCATGAATGCGGAAAAAGCTACCATCTCGATAGTAGTGCACTCGAAGAACCCATATAACTTCTCGGTTTCATTTATCTAATCCTCAGCAGCTACTAGGTCTTTAACTCTATCGAAAGACGACGACCCAAACTTCTGAAACTGCCACATTCTATCCAAGTCACAATCGTAACCTCAGCCTCTACTGGCCTATGGTGTAGCAACAGGTGTAGGCATATCCTGTGCAGGTGGGGGTGTAGGTGTATCTATCGTCTGAGGTCTCTGCGCCGACCGTGCCCTTGGCTCAAGAGCTACCGCCTACTCAGCATCAACCTCTGTAGCAGGACTCTGTCTGCCCCTAACTCTAGGTAATGAATGAGTGACCAACTCCAAGATCATCTCAATGCTCCATTCAATCTTCGCGAAGCGTGCCTCAGTACTCTTGGGTCTCTCCTCTAGACCATGTGGAGCATGCTCAACATCAGCCTCCACCTCAATCTCTTCTTGAGCCTCGTGTGTTTTTGGCTCAACACGACCCCCACGCCTACCTCTATGGCCTCTAACTTGCGTTCTCGCCCCTCTACCGCGACTGGTATTAAGCATAATTGCTCAATTCCCTACATTCAAAACAATTTCTTAGTCAACCCATCGACATACACACATTTGTATCTAAACGAGCATAGTTACATGGGGATGTAATTTTTCAACTTATTAAGTTTTTAGACATGACACACGTCAGACCAACTTGGCTCTGATACCAACTTCTGTCACGACCCTCAACTTACCAAAATACGTACAAATTATTTTTCGCATTTTCATGCATTATTTATTATTTGTCATTCCTCGATCGTGATCAACTACTCTCCTCAACAGTTGGGTTGTGTGTCAATGTCTATCTCATTCCACCATACCAATTTAATTGCATTTTTAAAATAAGGTAAACACTTGTATAATTAAATCAGAGTGTTGTTTACATGTGTTTACATTGCTTTACATTCTTTTACATCCCCAATAGTTACATACAAAATGCTACTGTGCTATAAAAAGTTTCGATACAAAAATCTAATCAGTGTGTATACCTTACGCGATGGAATGCAGCGGATACCAAAAGGGAACGCCTTTAGTCGCACTCAATCTGTACTCAAATCTCTGTAAAGAGGGGGAAATAAGGGGGTAAGCAAACCACACGCTCATTAAGGCAATCATGCAAACATGTAGATACTGCACTATCTACATGATCAGGATACCATGCTCAAAACCACACAATTCTCATTCACATCTCAAAAGCATTATTTCGTGCTTGTGTTAATGGCATGTAAAGTAAATCACGTTGTTTAGTTCAGTGCACAAATCAAATTTAAAGCATGGCATAAGTCATCATGCATATTTCACAAATAAAGCATGGCATTAATCATCATGCATATTTCACAAATAAAGTGGCATTAATCATCATGCATCAATGCACTATAAAACCATTAACATACTTTCTCATCTCAATAAAACCACCACTGGCCAGGATTCATCCCCTTCCCCTCAAACTGTTCTGACCCACAAAACATTTCAAAAACATGGATTTATTCATAAAACAAGACATGTGAGATAGGAAATATAATAAGGGAAATCTCATCTAGGATTATGGCCATATCATGTGATCTCAGGCTACACGGATCAGGTGTGCTGGGTATCACCACTATCTGCTTCCACACAGGAGGTGGGTCAAGTCCAACCTGTCGGTCCATAGCAAATCTCATCCGAAGACGACATAACACAATCTCAACACGGTACAATGTACTCCATAGACCCATATCAATACATCATATCATGCCACATCTCTAAAACGCACGTGTGAGCCTATTTAATCGGTACGACATCTTATCTACCCGAAGCTCATAACACGGCTATCAACATGTCAACATCTCAAAAATGCAAGTGCGAGCCTATTTAATCGGTGCGACACCCAGTCTACCCGAAGCTTCTAGCACGGCATCAAGTACGGTGGGCATCCAATGCGAGCTATGCTCTAGCACCAAGCCAAAATCGGTATAAAGTTTGTGCAAGTTCCACTCTTGCACAACATCATAAAAATCGATGCACTCATACGTATAAAACATATCAAATCTCATGCAAGTCATGCTCCAACACGCTTTCATTCTCACGAAGTCCATATAGTTGGCATCAACTCTTTGCAAAACATGGTTATCAACCAAATCAAATCATTTCTTTTACAAATCATTTCAAATGTTAGCCAACCTACTAATCATTTGCTAAAAAGCAACAAAACAAGGTTTTCAAAGCATCATGCTCTTGTTTTCATGCACTTTTCTTAAACACCAAACTTTTTCCCTTTAATCACCTAATTTCATTTCCTAATATCTCATGCATTCTAACAAAGCATTTAAGCGCCTAAATTGCGCACAGATATCTCTAAGAGTCCATACAATTCCCTTACCTCGATTTTCTTGAGGTATGACCCTCCTCCAATTAGCTTCTCAAGTCTTAAGCTCCACTTGTTTCGGCGTATCCTCGGAAGCTGTAATTCATTCATCCAAACACTTGAGTTAACGTTCTTAACTCTCATTCAACTATACCTTTTTACCCAATGCCTTAAATACTCATTTTACACTTTCTGGATAAGCCTTTTTATTCATTCCATAACACTATCTTAAACTCATACCTACAACGCTATTATAACCTTAAGATATCCCATTCATCATCTAATCCTCTACATTTCACTTTCTCACACTACCCCATTTCTAGATTAAAATCATTCCATTGCATTTTTTATAGTTCCTAACATTACTAAGTACCCCAATCAACCCCAAACATCAATAGCTTGACAATGTACTTGAGTTGGTGCTTTAGAAACTCACCTCTTTGGATTTCCTCCTTGCTCCAACTGGAAATGCCCCTTGTTCCTTAAATCCAACAAATGGGGAAAATGCCTCCAAGCTAAGTTGTTCTTCTCTTTGATGTGAACAACTTTGTGTCTAATAGCCTTCCCTTAAATCTTCTTGAAAGTGGTCAGATTTAGAGGGTAAAATCTAAGTTTTTGAATTGAAAGATGAAAGAAGTTGATTGTTCCTGAAATCTGCAGATCCAACTGCTCCTATTTATAGATTCAGTTTGATGAGATCGATCTTCCTTGGGTAGAGATCGATCTGGTCCTCATAAAATCTCTCTTTTTTTACGAAATTTGGAAGCAGGAGATCGATCTATTGAAGACTGAAGATCGATCTGTCTCAGGCAGTAGCTCCAAGAGATCGATCTGGCTTGGGAGGAGATCGATCTTGCTTCAACCCAAGAGCTAAGGAAATCGATCTATTTGCCTTAAGAATCAATCCACATTTTACAGAATGTTTAGAAGATCGATCTGGCTCTATTGGAGATCGATTTGCACTATTCCTATTACTCGAATAAGAACAATTTGGCTCTTCCAGATTGATCTCACATCCTATAAGATCGATCTGGCCTTCATATTTTCTAGATTTTACTATAGTTTTTCTGCAACAACTTCATCCAAAACATCTTTAATTTGCTGTCATAGTCATTTTCTTATTCAATCATCTTTGAGACTTGAAAATAGCATCCATTCGTACTTTATACCTATTAAAACTTGTGTGAAATCTATGTACAACCAAAGGTACATGATATAAACCAAATGGAAGTGCACAACTTATGTAATCTTCCTTCCATTTTACCATACCACTCATATTCCATTCCGCTCACATTTTTTCACATGTTTAAGTCCATTTCTTAATATTCATATATAATGTAACTTGTATGTACAATCACAACTCTTATTATAATTGTGTGCATTAAACTTATGGACTTACATCACATATACTTCACATTACAAGTATATCACCATACTTAAGATTTCATTTACATATATATATATACAAGACTTAACCTATACGGGGTCTCACATGCCACATGGCATCCCTTTATTAGGTTTTCATGGTGTTTATGTGTCTTTTTTTGCTTTGGGCTCAGCTAAACTTTTGGGCAAATATCTTATAGTCTAACCCATATCAATTATCATATTCACAATTTTCATATACTACAATAATTCCAAATATTACTTTAGTATATCATAAATATTCTATTGGCCATAGAAAGGTGTTTTGATTTTGAGCTTTTCACTCTACCATTAGTATAGGATTGTAAAGTGTGCAACAAAAATAAAGTTAAGTTTTTCTACCTTGGAGACAACACACTTTGAGAACCTATTGCACTGATTTAGACTATTTGGAAAGGCATTCATCATTTTTAAGAAAGCAAGATATTCATACATCAATCCAATTCTTTGTATCATCTGGAAATTTAAATTTAACTTTCTTTCATTTATTATTTTTGTTGCTAGCATTTTCCTGTTATTTTAGTTTCCAGCTCCAACATATTATAAGCAAAGTTAGCCATGCATAGTGTGAAGGATTGAAACACATTTAGTTATCAATTCATAGTTTTCAATAGGTTTGAGATGAACTTCATACACCAAGTTCGAATTTAGGTTTTATTTTGGATTCAAATCCTCTGATGTGCGGATATTTTCGGAATCAAAAATTTTTTTTATTCAAGCTTTTCAAGATCGAATAATTTTGAGTTTGGGTACTTTTAGGATTAGCCCATTTCGGATGCGAGTTTTTTTGGATTCAAATATTTCCAGGTTTAGTTTAAGTTCAAGTGGGTCTATTGAGGTTTGCATAATTTTGAAATTATATAAGTTACATACATTTTTTATTATATTGAATGTAATATTTAATTTTATTTTTTAAATAGCTAAATAAATATATGAAAGAACTACTAAAGTTAATTTTGAAAATAAAAAACTATTTACTTAAATATAAATCATATAATGATTTTTTGTTTGTATATGTATATTACTTATTATTATTATTATTATTATTATTATTATTTAATATATCTCATATGTTTGTACAAGAGAAAACTCTTATTTCGAAACCATTGAAATTATTCACATAAAGGTCTAAATTAATGAAAGTTATCATCCGGCCAATCTAACACTTACTCCAAGAAAAGATTCAAATTTGATCTTTAGTTAATAAATTTTTGTTGCAACCAGTCATCAATTGGTATTCTTTGATTAAGATTCCAACCAACTCATGTGAAATTAATGTCATAATTGGTGTTGGATTTCCAAATGTGGAATAACAATTTCACTCACCATATTTGTTAGATATTCCAGTCGTAATATTTGAAAAACAGATTTCAGTTTTACTTTTCTTCTCATGAAAAGATTTCTTCCATCTCTATTTTTTTTTTAATGTTTATATACCTATACTTTGAAAAATTTTACGATATTTGATCTCGAATATAATTGTAATTACTGATTATATAAGTATTTGTCTTTTAAGTGACCTGAAATAAATATATAGCAATATTAAAAAAATAAAAGTCCAAAATCATTAGTTACATAAAAAACAAAATTATTTTAGGCAAAAAGTTATTAAAAAAAGCCTACTAAATATTTATATAGATGATTTTCTATTATTAACTCAATAACTCATTGTATCATTGGACACTTAATCACTTAGTGCATCATTTTTTTTTTTTGTGACAACTGAGAATTTCTTACTCTTGGAAGGATTATGTGAATTATGGAAGTGATGAATTAAGCATGAAAATTATGAGAATTTATAATTAGTAAGTATGAAAATCATGATAATTAAATGAACAAGGTGATTATTATAATTTTTATGCTTATATGTGGGGAGTAATGCAATTGGAAGGAATTAATTGAATTAAAGTATGGAAAAATTTAGTTGATGGTTAATCAGGGACATACTTCAGTAAAGTAAAGAATTAATTAAGTGAATTAAAGTATTTCAGTAGCTTACAAGGGATCAAATTTAATTAAATTGGTGTCAAAGGATGGAAATTTAATGATATTGATGAATTAAGGATTAAATTAAATAGGGGGCTCTTAAAGTTGGGCCATGGTGTGATTAAATGAAATTCGTAAGGGCTAAAAAATTTTCCACTTTATTTCTAGCATGACTAAAGTGTAAATGTTGGGAAATACATATTAGAGGGCTTAACAATTTGCCCAATAGTTAGACCCTTTTATGTAAAGCTTCCTTTAGAAGCTTGGCTTGAGAGGTGGTTAGCCAACCCCACCCGAATAAGAAAGAAAAGAAAAAGAACAAAATAAATAAGGAAAAGGAGAAAAGGGGGGAGTCATCTGAGAAAGAGAGAGGGGGAAAATAGTGAAAGAAAATGGAAAGAAAAGAAAAAGGGAGAAGAGAGAAAGGAAGGGCTAAGCTGCTCAACCAAATAGGAATAGAGGAAAGAATAAAGGGGATGAACCCAAGGCCTTCAGCCAAAGAGAAAGGAAAAGGAGAAAGGAAAGAAAAGAGGAAGAAGAGGAAGGTAGAGGGGCCACTTGGCTAAGTAGGAAAAAGAGAGAAAAAAAAAGAAAGAAAAGAGAAAAGAAGAAAGAAAAAATGAGAATAAAAGAGGAAGAGAAAAAGAAAAAGTTTTGTGAGAATTTTTCTTAAGCTATGATGAGTGCTTTAAAATCAGCTTTATAATGTTTGTTTGATGTTTTAAGTGATAAAAATAAGCTTATGGAAGAAAAATGAGCTTAAATGACATTTTTTTTTTTTATAATTTTTGACCAATAGGGATATTTTATTAATTTCACCTTTGTCCAAATTTTTAGTGTCATGACCTCCCGTGACATACCAAAATCCACTACAAATTTTTCGCATTTCACTTACCTTTTCTTCTGTCAGAATTCAATCACCAAATTGTTGGACTGTGATTCAATATTTGTCATGACCTCCATCCGTGACTTACCAAATATCAGTACAAATTTTTCGCTTTTTACTTACCTTTCTCTTTACCAATGTTTGGGCTATGATTCAGCATTAGTCACCTCTTCCACATTATCTTATCATTTATACATGCCAATATAACTATCTATTGATTGTAACTACTTTTGTCTCATAGTGAGCTCACATATAGTAAATACAATACATCCCCCATATTACATACGTTTACATCACCGTGCTGTTTATATGTTCAGATTCAAAATCATACGTATGTATGTATACCTTTCACTCGATAGGAGTGCAGCGGACATAAGGAATTCAAATCCTCAACCGTACTCTATCTACAGCTTAGGCTCTGTAGAGAGGGGGAAAAAAAGGGTGAGCCACAGCTCAGTAAGGAAATCAGGTAAGCAAGTAGATATCCACACTATCTACTGAAAATAATGCATTGCCTTGAAAATATTATTTCCTTAACTCACTACAAAAGCATGAATTTTAATATATATATATATATATAATTGTACAGATTTAAATCCCATGTACAAAATCATGCTGAGTTCTCAAAACGTAGGCATTTCGTGCAAAACAATGCATCTTTATAATTTCATAATGTCTTTAGATAAATCATGCCATTTATATTCAAATCACAGTAAATATAGCATTTCAATCATTCACAACACATTAACCGATTTTCAACCCATCCCTCAGGTCTAACCATATCATGAAAAACAGGTTATATATCATGCGAGACTCAGTGGCGAAATGCAATACTCTCTTGGACTATGACCATATCCTATAATGGTGAAATCCCAAGCAACACAGATCTCGGTGTGCGGGTTATCACTACTATAACGAGATGGGGGTCAGTCCATCACAACCGCTAGCTATAAACTCCTCAACTCCACAACTCCACAACAACACACGGTACTGTGTAGTCCATGCCACTCGCACGATTTAACGTACACCCGTGGACCCTCTCCTCACGGTCGGGGTGCCTGCCATAGGTCTTAGCCCTCACACCATGGAAATACATCATAGTCGGGGTGCTTGCCATAAGTCTTAGCCCTCATACTATGGAAAATAAATGTCACGTCTCTAAATCCACATGTGAACATCTATACAGTGTGACACTCAGTCTACACGAGGAAATCAAGCATGGTTTTTCAACATGTCTTATATATCACATAAAACTACAGTACGCGCCTTTGAGCACAACTTACAGTCGACACTCTGCTCAAACACTGTTTCATCACAAACTCAACTCTAGTGCGAGTAAACCTCCAACAACTAGGTCATGCTTAGTTCATGCTTCAAATCAAGTACGAGCAATAGCTCCAGTACTATGCTTTGCACAAAACTCATCAAATAAAGTACGAGCAATAGCTCAAGTACTATGTCATGTATAAATCATGAAGAATTGAGTACGAGTAACAATCTAGCACTCTGTCATGCATCTCATGTAAAATTCGAGTACGAGCTAATCGCACCAGCACTCTCTCATGCATAAATCATATAAAACTGAGTACGAGTAATAACTCTAGCACTCTATCATGCATGTCATGGAAATCTAGTGCAGATCATACATCAGCACTAATATATGTGGAAACTATAGGAAATCGAGTACGAGTTGTGCTCTAGCATGATTTATTCTCACATAATTCGATAGATGGCTCTTTAAAAAGGGATGATTTTCAAAATATCAAAATCAACACTATAAAGTGTGTTTAATTCACATCAACCTCAAAAGCATTAGCCCATCTATTTACTCTTCTGCTAAATAGCAGTAAAACACTCAAAATTTGTGGTTTCCATGCTTTTTACAACTTTTCTCAAAAGTTGACTTTTTTCCTAAATAAGGGTAAAATCGTAATTTGCCACTATCGAGTCACAATAATTATTATTCACTTTCTCTGACCCTCAGAGTTTTTAAGTGAATGTAAAAGCAGACAAAAATACTTGCAGGTATCTCTAACTACTCACAAAAGTCCCTTACCTCAGATCACGTCAAGTGACCTCACTTCCTCGGTGCTGCTCGATCTTGTAGTCCGATCAGCTCTCAATGTAAACTCCGAAGCTGTAAATAACCATTCATGAGGTTAATTTTACTTTTCCTACTGTATTACACATTTAATACAGTTTATTTCACTTAATGGGCTCGTTCACTCTTAATGGGCCTAACACTACCTAAGCCCATTTTCATTTTACTATTCCTTTTTTGTCGGGCCTATTGGGCTTGTAGGGCCCACCAACTCTTATTGGGCTTATCCAAGGACCATAACACCTCATTGGGTCGGTTTACCCCATTGGCCTTCTCGGCCATGGCATGTGGTCGAGAGCTATCATGCCGCCGGTCATGCCACATCACACCACTTATGGCCATTTGCTAGCCAATTCACTTAGGCATTTCCACAAACACTTGGTTGGCATGTCTTAAGCCTTTCCTATAGTTCAAGTTGGATTTTATCAAACACCTTATATGCCAACATCATACAACTATCCATATGAACAAGTTGATTAAAACTAACCATGTCATAATCATGTCTACATGCATATCAACCTATACATGTCTTAAAATCACATGGGTATTCATCAAAAATCAGATACCAACTTTCAACCATCACATGTTCATGGTGTTTTCATGTGTTTCAATCCATAAAACATATACAATCAACTCCATATAACTTATAGATTAACATATATGAAGTTGGAAGCTTGAAGTTATACCTAGTATCGTGTTCACACTTGGCCGAAACTTTGAAGCCTCACGGTTTGCACACTATTGCTCCTTGATAGCCAATTCCAAAATATGTCACTCTCCTCTTAATTTGGAACAACTTTCATGAAGATTGCTAGTTCCAAATATGCCTAATTCCTAGTCATTTCTAGTGAGAGAAAGCTTGGATAAATGTGTTTCAATGGTTTCCTCTTCTAGCCGAGAATGATATGTTGAAGAAGACAATGTGGTGGCTGATTTTATAAGCCACTTACATAGCCATTAAGCCTTACTTTCCAGGCATCTAAATTGACTTTCAAAAAGTTTAGGTAATGGAGACTTTGTTACCTTTCATTAATGGCTTTTAACTTATACTAATGGGTTTTTTAATTGGGCTTCCTTGTTTGGGCTTTCTTAATGGGATTTCGAGCTAAAAATGTTTCTACCAATTGGGCCTTCAATTGTCTCAATATTGAGCCCACAAATTGGCCCAACAATTTGGCCCATTGGGCTTTCCAAATTCGGCCCACACTTATGATACCTTAATGGGCTTTAAAATTTCCAACTTTGGCCTATTGCGTTTTTAACCTTTAAATTAAATCTGAAATTCATCCAAAAAAATTTTCCTTACTTCGGAGGATGAATATCTTATATTCTAGCTAAAATTATTTTTCCCCAAATTTTTCTCCATACTTGGTTAATTTCTAACCATGGTTAGTCAACTATGGTCAAAGTCCACTTTTCTTAATTACCTTTGACTTTTCTTTACCATTGACCACGTTTGACTTTTTTTCAAAATTTCAAAAGTGTCATAACTTATGGTTCACACTCTCATATTTATGTTTTGGTCGTTTCTAATAAGTGAATATACCTAATGACACGCCCTAAAGGTAATGTCCGCAAGTGCACGGGTCGTACAAGTAATAATGGGATTTGAGTCCCAGAATTATCGTCCCACAGAGAAGTTTACTAGCCTAATTAAGTACCGGTTAATCTTACCCTAAGTATATTCTAGCAAATTATGAGATTAAGGTGGGTGATCTACTAATCTAGAATTGAAAATACCGAAAGCAATAAAATAATAAAATTATAAAATAAAGAAAATAAAACCGAGCAAAATTACTTACAGTGCTCAACGCAATTAAAATAAAAAACCTACAAAAGAAATTAAAACAGTTAAAACTAATTAACGCAATTAAAATAAAATGCAATTATGAAAATAACAAAGCAAGATAAATTAAACTAAATTTAACAATCCTAAAATGCAATTAAACTACTTAATCAAAATGCAATTTAAACTAACCTAAGATTTAATGAAATAAATTTACCCCTAATCTAATTCTAAATGAACACTTAATTAACTATCATCCTAATTAAAACTAAGTTTTATACTACTATGCAAGAATACTAATATGCAATTTAATTAAAGACTTTAAACTAAGCTTAATAAATTAAATTGAAATTAAACTAAACTAACAATGCATGAAAATGAGTTAATTAACTAAAATGAACTAGCCAAACAAAGCCTTAACCAATTTAATCCATATAATTATCCCTCCATTTACTGTTCATGTGTCTTCTAAAATTATGTTTCATTCTACACTTTCACGGTTTTGGCAACTATCTCTTGGCACTCTGCTTACTCTCGGTTCTGATTTCTACTCCAAGCATGCTAGGTGCTCCAGGTTCAGACTACACACTGCATCCAGGCTGTTATTCTCTGCCTCGATTTCTGGTTGCCAACTGATAGTGGTCATATCATCAAAGTCCACGTGTACAAGGATCGACCAACCAGAGACCGCCATGTGTCAAATGCAATATAAGCCACGTGGCAGTTAGGAGGGGCAATAGAGACCGTTGGCGGCAGAGTCCCCAGGCGATAGAGTTCTCATGCGACAGAGTCTCTAAAGCGATAGAGACTCTGTCGTAAAGTCTCTATGCGACACAGTAGGTCGCGATAGACCTCTACCGCATTTAGCGCGACAGAGCTCTACCGCAGGCACTACGACAAAGCTCTACCACAGAGACGCCGCAGAGGTTCACGAAAACTCCGCCGCCTGTCGAACTCAACCGCAAGTCATCCAGCTTCAAGTCGCGACAGAGTATCTAATGACTCTGTCGTAGCCCAGACACGCGCCTGGGCCTCAGACCCGAAACACCCTCAAACCCGAATTGAACGTGATACCCGATCCGACCCGAGAGAAACCTATAAATACACCAGGTAAGTACTCAGAAAAAGAGGACTGAAAAATGAAATCTCTTTGATTCTGCTTAAACGAATTTCCTCTCTCCTATTTACAAAAACTCAGCTTTCTAACTTAATAATCGGAGTGCGCGTGCAGGGACAGATCCCTACGTCTCTCTGATATTCGTTGTTTTTGCAGAAGATTCGAGGCACACGTGGAAGAAATTACATCAACATCATCCCGTTGTCATTTAGGGCAACATCAATTGGCGCCGTCTGTGGGAATCAGGATAAAAAGTCAGATTTTCCATTAAAATGGTGAGGACACGTTCTACAGCAGCGAAGGAGATAGGGGAGCAGAATTCTGTAAGTCCCCCTGTCAGGTCAGAGCAAGGACGGAGGCATAAGGAAAAAGGACGTTAGAAGGGCCTCAGTTTCTCTGGAGGAATTTGAGACGCTGAAACGTCAAAATGAGGAGACGACGATAGCGTTGAAGGCTATGGTGAACTTTTTCAGAGACGCTCTCCCATAGTTTAGTTTACCCCCTGAAGTGCAGCAGATGGTGGGGGAAAACATCCCAAGGCAGACCTACGAGAGAGGTGAACCCTCTACCATGGTGAATGCTGGACAAGGGGAAGGAGCGTAAAATACTGCCACTGGACTGATTTTGAATTCTACCGCATTTCAAAGGAATCACCCTGTGGCAGGGTTACGGGAAGTGAATACGACCGCTGATCCGACGCGTCAGAGCTCTCCCACAGCAGTTATGCGGTAAAGTTCACCCACGGATCGCAGACGTCGGAGTTCACCCGCAGCAGATAGGCGACAGAGTTTGCCCGCGGATCGCAGGTGGCAGAGTTCTCCCGTAGCAGTTAGGCGGCAGAGCTCACCCACGGATCTCAGGCGACAGAGTTCTCCCGCAGCAGTTATGCGGCAAAGCTCGCCCGCTGATCGCAGGCGGCAGAGCTCACCCGTAGCAGACGGGGGGCAGAGTTCGCTCGCGGACCGCAGACTTCAGAGCTCTCCCGTGGTAAATAGGCAGCAGAGTTCGCCCGCAGACCGCAGACTTCAGAGCTCTCCCTCAGCAGATAGGCGACAGAGCTCACCCGCGGATCGCAGATTGCAGAGCTCACCCGCAACAGATAGGCGGCAGAGTTCACCCGCGAACCACAAACTTCAGAGTTCTCCCGCAGCAGATAGGCAGCAGAGCTCACCCGTGGTTCACAGACGTCAGAGTTCTCCAGCATGGCGCAGTACTTCTCCAATAGAGTGGGAGTATGAGCTAGAGGATCATATGTCCGGGGAGCGACGAAGACAGAAGAGTCCTAACCCCTGAGAGTGAGTGGAAGGCACAAGGTCAAATCCCGAAATGGGAGGTGCTGGAAGGGGTGCTTACCAGTCGGACTCTTCTAGACCCGAAGGGAGGGGAGCATACTCGGTTCAAGGGTCAAAAAACATGGAGAAAGTTGTCCAAAGGATTTTGGAAAAGAGAAAACTGGTGTCTCTGGATGATAGTCAAAAAAGGAGGATTCCGTTCAGTCCGGAAATCATGAACAAACCTTTGCAGAAGAAGTTCAAGATGCCTTCTATGGCCACTTACACAGGCAAAGCAGACCCCTACGACCACATACAGAGTTATGAGTCCCTCATGTTGCTGCATGGATGGGAGAATGAAATTATGTGCAGGGCTTTTTCGCTCACGTTGTCGGGGCACGCTCTGAAGTGGTTCAAGGGGTTGAGCGAAGGTTCCATCTCATCCTTCGACCAATTGCGAAATGAATTTTTGCAAGTCTTCATGATTAATAGCCAAAGAAAGAAGGATGCTACTTACCTACTAACTCTGAAACAAGGGAATAAAGAATCCTTGAAGAGCTACGTAGATCGTTTCTGAGATGCAACCTTCGAGGTTAAAGATCTACCGGTAGGAGTAGCCATGGCTGCAATGTTGCAGGGGACGAGGTCTGAAAAGTTACAAGAATCCCTTTCCCTCGACCAGCCGGTGACACTTTTCGACCTGTTTGCCTGAGCCAATAAATATGTGGCTCAGGAAGAAGTAATGAAAATGGTACCTCCCCGGGAGACGAGGGAAGAAAAAAAGAGAGAGAGAGATGTACCCGAGAGAAGCTCTCCAAGACCCGTTAGATTGGACAAGGCCCCTAGGCTCAGGTATGAAGGTTATACCAGATTGAATGAGCCTCGCACCGCGATACTAGCAGCTATCGAAGGGGCAAGATTGTTGGAATTCCCCAAGAAAAAGATTGGAGATGTAGGACGAAACTCTGATGCCTACTGCGAATTCCATTGTGCTCATGGTCACCCCACGGAGAGATGCAGAGACCTGATGGATCAGCTAGAAAGACTAGCTAGAGAGGGGAAAATCAACCGCTTCCTATGGAGAAGTGAAAGACCCCGTTATCCTCCGCGCGATCGAAGGAATGACCGTCCGCGGAATGTGCCAAATAATGATAACAGAAGAAATAGGCCAAGGAATGAAGCGTTTAGGCCTAAATTCCCCCGAGGTAATCAGCCAAACAATGAACCTACCGCCCCGATAATAAATGTTATTGCAGGAGGGGAATCGATGGCGGGAAGCTCCTCTGCTTCCCGTAAGAGCTACGCAAGGCAAACGTATCAGGTTAATGTTGTAATGGAGGAGAAAGCGGATGAAAAACCTATCATGTTCACTCCGGCTAACAAAGGTGACATTGTCATGCCCCATGATGACCTCATGGTAATATCCGAAGTAGTGGCAAAACATCCGGTGAGCAAAATCCTGGTCGATAACGGGAGTTTGGTGAACCTAATCTATTGGAATTGCTTCGAGAAAATGAGCATATCCGAAGATAGGTTAAGACCTGTTATGACGCCACTGTACGAATTTACTGGGGAAAGGGTGAAGGTGGCCGGGTCCATAGAGTTGCCTGTGACCCTGGAGAAAACCCGAAGGATGTAACCTGACAGGTATTGTTCATGGTAGTGAGGTCAACCTCGGCTGCTTACAACATGATCTTGGGAAGACTCGTTCTGAATGATATGAGGGCGGTGATATCCTCTTGTTACCTATTAATGAAGTTCCCTACTCCCAACGGAGTTAGGCAAGTACGAGGAGATCAAAGGAGGGCCCGTACTTGTTATATCGCTTCTACCGCTAGCAAGGGAGTGCAGAGAAAGGAGACTTTGTGCATAGATGACCCGCCCAAGCCTCAGCCTGTAGAGGAAATGGAAGCCATTGAGCTAATCAGGGGGGATGGAGAGAAGAAGGCATTCATCGGGACTCAGCTGAATGAACAAGTAAGGAAGGAGATAGTTGAATGCCTAAGGAAGAACTCGGATGTTTTCGCTTTGACCCCGGCTGAAATGCCCTGGATTAATCCCGAAGTGATTTGCCATGAGCTTAATGTCTCACCCGGGCACAGACTCGTCAAGCAGAAGAAGAGGAATTTTACCCCGGAAAGACAAAAGGCAATCACTGAAGAAGTGAATAAACTCTCAGAAGCCGGATTCATCAGGGAGGTCCACTACCCTGAGTGGCTAGCCAACGTAGTAATGGTGAAGAAATCTAGTGGAAAGTGGCGAATGTGTGTAGATTTCACAGATCTGAATAAAGCCTGCCCTAAAGATTCGTACCCCTTACCTCGGATAGATAGGCTGGTGGATGAAATGTTCGGATATGAACTCCTCAATTTTTTAGACGCCTTCTCCGGATATCACCAAATTATGCTTCACCCAAAAGACGAAGAGAAGACTTCTTTTATAACTGACGACGAAACATACTGCTATCGGGTAATGCCATTTGGTTTAAAGAACGCTGGAGCTACATATCAGCGAATGGTGAACAAAGTGTTCAAAAATCTTTTGGGAAATACCATGGAAGCCTATGTGGATGATATGATCATCAAGAGCCGAGCGGGAGAGTCTCACGCTCATCAGATGTCCAGGGAATTCGAGGTACTGAGGAGATTCAATATGAAACTAAATCCCGAAAAGTGCTCATTCGGGGTGAGATCAGGGAAGTTCTTAGGCTTCATGATCACTGACAGGGGTATCGAGGCAAACCCTGAAAAGGTACAGGCGGTTATCGACATGAAACCCCCAACCACCGTGAGAGAGGTCCAAAGGTTGACCGACAGGATAGCAGCTTTGAATCGCTTTTTGTCAGAGTCCGCAGAAAGGAGCTTGCCATTCTTCAAAACTCTGTGGGGAGGAAAGAACCTCGAATAGACGGGAGATTGTCAAAAAGCTTTTGAAGACCTCAAAGAATATTTGAAGCAGTTACCTCTATTGACAAGACCTTTGGAAGGGGAACAATTATATATGTACTTGGGGGTCGGTGATTTCGCCATCAGCGCGGTACTACTGAAGAAGGACAAAATAGTGTACCGCCCCATCTACTATGTGAGCAAGGTACTGTTAGACCCGGAGACCCGTTATCCGCTGGTCGAAAAGCTAGCATTGGCCCTCGTGATGGCCTCGCGTAAGTTGCGCCCTTATTTTTAGGCACACCCCATCACTGTCTTGACGGATCAACCGTTGAGGCAAATCCTTCAGAAGCCTGAACACTCAGGAAGACTAGTGAAATGGGCAGTGGAACTTGGAGGATATGATATCACTTTCCAACCCAGGCAGGCTATTAAGGGTCAAGCTCTGGCAGACTTTATAGTAGAATGCACAAGCCCGAGTGACAGCAATGGAAGGGAAACTCAACCATGGCTGCTGTATGTCGACGGGGCATCAAGTGCAAACGAAAGCGGAGCAGGTGTAGTCTTGGTATCGCCAGAAGGGAGATCCTTAGAATACTCCTTACGATTTGGGTTCCCCAGCTCAAACAACATAGCGGAGTATGAGGCTTTGATAGCCAGGATGAGGCTGGCAAAAAAGCTGCAGGTTCACCACTTGGTAGCACATAGTGACTCTCAATTAGTGGTAAACTAGTTTAACGGGCAATATGAGGTTCGAGAACCAATGCTGGCCCCTTACCTAAAGAAAGTCCAATCTCTGGCTCAGACTTTTAAGAGCTTCCAGCTAATATAAATTAATCGATCTGAAAACACACGTAGATTCATTGTCCAAGCTAGCCTCTTCTAATGAGACAAGAGCAAAGATAGTGAAAGTGGAGAGGCTCGAACGGCCTAGTATTGAACAGGTCGAAGTCTGTGACATTAAAATTGGAAATGACTGGAGATCTCCATTCAAACAGTATCTCACCGAGGGTACACTCCCCCAAGATAAGGATGAGGCTCGCCGCTTAAGGATACAAGGGGCGAAGTTCACGCTAATCAACGGGGAACTGTACAAAAGAGGATATTCATCACCTTTGTTAAAGTGTCTGGGGCCAAAACAAGCAAATTACGTCCTAACCGAAGTGCATGAAGGAATTTGCGGTGAACACTTAGGAGCTAGAGCCCTTGCTGCTAAGATACTGCGATCGGGATTCTACTGGCCGACGTTGAAAAAAGATGCAATGGACAAAGCCCGTCGGTGTGACAAATGCCAGAGGTTTACACCAATAACGACAGCCCAGTAACTCCCTCCCAGGGTACGATACAGCCAATTCCGTTTGCACAATAGGGGTTGGACATTCTAGGGCCTTTCCCATTAGCCACGGGCCAAAGAAAGTTCCTATTAGTTGCCACCGACTACTTTACAAAGTGGATTGAAGCGGAGCCTTTAGCTATAATCACAGAGAAGAAAGTAGAGGCAATGGTATGGAAAGACATTATCTGTCGGTTTGAAATCCCACGCATCTTAAATGCTGACCATGGAAAGCAATTTGATTGTAATGCCTTCCGTGAATTCTGCAAGCGCCTCAACATTCAGCTAAGGATTTCTTCTGTGTCATATCCTCAAGCCAATGGACAGGCCGAAGTCAGTAATCAGACTATTCTTCATGGGCTGAAGACCAGGTTAGACAAAGCTAAAGGGGCATGGGTGGACGAATTGCCTAGTGTTTTGTTGGCATATCGTACCACTAGTCGGGTGTCGACCGGATAAACGCCGTTCAGCCTTGTATACGACGCTGAAGCATTGATCCCCATGGAAATTAGAGCACTGTCACCGAGGATGGTGCCCTTAGTAGAAGAAGAAAATTCACAAGCACTAAGGGAAAGCCTAGATCTTCTTGATGAGCATAGAGAAACTGCAGCTATTTGGTTGGCATCCTATCATCAGAGGGTGGTCAACTACTATAATAGTCGGGTGAGAGATAGACCAATGTCCGAGGGAGATTTGGTGCTCAGAAAGTAGCATATCACGAACGCCTTGAGGGAAGATGGGAAATTTAGAGCCAATTGGGAAGGTCCATTCAGAATTAAACATAAGATTGGGCCCAATACCTGTATCCTAGAAACCCTGCAAGGGAAGAAAATAGGGAAAATATGGAATTCCAATCACTTAAAACCGTATTTGAACTAATCGTTATATTTTCTTTCTTGAACGTTATATTCTCACGTTATTATTTGTTTACACTGTCAAAAGATACTATTATCCAATCATTATGCAGATTGTTCTTTTGTCATATATCTCCAACTTTTATATATCTAAATCTTGTGACAGGATACAGAAGAGCCGTAAGAGCCTGAGGCGCTATGCGTCACTGTGGCCAGGTGTATAATCAGAGGAGCCGTAAGAGCTTGAGGCGTTATGCGTCACTGTAGCCAAGTGTATAATCAGAAGAGCTGTAAGAGCCTGAGGCGTTATGCGTCACTGTGGCCAGGCGTATAATCAGAAGAGCCGTAAGAGCCTGAGGCGCTATGCGACACTGTGGCCAAGCGTATAATCAGAAGAGCCGTAAGAGCCTGAGGCACTATGCGTCACTGTGGCCAGGCATATAATCAGAAGACCCGTAAAAGCCTGAGGCGCTATGCGTCACTATGGCCAGACGTATAATCAGACGAGCCGTAAGAGCCTGAGGCGCTATGCGTCACTGTGGCCAGGCATATAATCAGACGAGCCGTAAAAGCCTGAGGCGCTATGCGTCACTGTGGCCAGGCGTGAAAGATCAGATGAGCCGTAAGAGCCTGAGGCGCAATGCGTCACTGTGGCCAGGCGTATAATCAGAAGAGCCGTAAGAGCCTGAGGCACTATGCGTCACTGTGGCCAGGCATATAATCAAAAGACCCGTAAAAGCCTGAGGCGCTATGCGTCACTGTGGCCAGGCGTATAATCAGACGAGCCGTAAGAGCCTGAGGCGCTATGCGTCACTGTGGCCAGGCATATAATCAGACGAGCCGTAAAAGCCTGAGGAGATCAGAAGAGCCGTAAGAGCCTGAGGCGCTATGCGTCACTGTGGCCAGGTGTATAATCAGAGGAGCCGTAAGAGCTTGAGGCGTTATGCGTCACTATAGCCAAACGTATAATCAGAAGAGCCATAAGAGCCTGAGGCGCTATACGTCACTGTGGCCAGGCGTATAATCAGAAGAGCCGTAAGAGCCTGAGGCGCTATGCGTCACTGTGGCCAGGCGTATTATCAGAAGAGCCGTAAGAGCCTGAGGCGCTATGCGTCACTGTGGCCAGGTGTATAATCAGAAGAGCCGTAAGAGCCTGAGGCGCTATGCGTCACTATAGCCAGGCGTATTATCAGAAGAGCCGTAAGAGCCTGAGGCGCTATGCGTCACTATGGCCAGGTGTATAATCAGAAGAGCCGTAAGAGCTTGAGGCGCTATGCGTCACTGTGCGTATAATCAGACGAGCCGTAAGAGCCTGAGGCGCTATGCGTCACTGTGGCCAGGCGTGAAAGATCAGACGAGCCGTAAGAGCTTGAGGAGCTATGAGTCACTGTGGCCAGGCGTATAATCAGAAGAGCCGTAAGAGCCTGAGGCGCTATGCGTCACTGTGGCCAGGCGTATAATCAGACGAGCCGTAAGAGCCTGGGGCGCTATGCGTCACTGTGGCCAGGCCTGAAAGATCAGACGAGCCGTAAGAGCCTGAGGCGCTATGTGTCACTGTGGCCAGGCGTATAATCAGAAGAGCCAGGCGCTATGCGTCACTGTGGCCAGGCGTATTATCAGAAGAGCCGTAAGAGCCTGAGGCGCTATGCATCACTGTGGCCAGGCGTATAATCAGAAGAGCCGTAAGAGCCTGAGGCACTATGCTTCACTGTGGCCAGGCGTATAATCAGACGAGCCGTAAGAGCCTGAGGCGCTATGCGTCACTATGGCCAGGCGTGAAAGATCAGACGAGCCGTAAGAGCCTGAGGCGCTATGCGTCACTGTGGCCAGGCGTGAAAGATCAGACGAGGCGTAAAAGCCTGAGGCGCTATGCGTCACTATGGCCAGGCATATAATCAGACGAGCCGTAAAAGCCTGAGGCGCTATGCGTCACTGTGGCCAGGCGTGAAAGATCAGATGAGCCGTAAGAGCCTGAGGCGCAATGCGTCACTGTGGCCAGGCAATGGAAACCTAAAGGCCATAAAAACTGAAAACGCACTCACGTTGTGGTAATCAGGCCTCAGAAAACGGTATGTTTATATGAAAAATTCTTTATGAACATATACCTTTCTATCAAGAATTGGGGAGCATACACGAACGAACAAAACAAATATACAAGTAAAACAAACAAACAGACAAAGGATGGTAAATGATAAATAGAAGAGCAATGCGATACGAAGCATGAACAAAATTTGGATTCCATTTCATTCAAGAAAATTACAAGTATGTCTTTACGAGTACATCCAACAAAAGCAAAAAATCAAAATTACAACAAATGACAAAATATTCAGAAAAGAAAAACAAAAACAACAGCTCAATCTGCGGGAGGAGGCTGGGAATCAACTGCCGACGGACCCTCGCTCCCTAAAGACTGTTGGCCATCCTCCAAGTCGAGGAGGGTACCAATGGGTTCGGGAGCATCATCCAGGTTTACAGGCTCCCAAGGACAGGTGAGGTTTTCAAGATCATCCTGGGTAGTCCTCTTGAAAAGCTCATCCGCAGGTTCAGCCCCGGGTTCGTACTTAGTCCAATCAGGGGCCTCGAACAGCATCGCCTCTTCTGTATATTGGAGCTCGGGGAATTCTTCACCTTCCCTATGCTTCTCCAACCAGGATCGGGCAAGGTAAAATCCATATTTCACATATGGATTCGAAAAATCCTCCTTTTGCCTCAAACAATCCCTAGAAAGGCGGTACTCCTTCACGGCTTCCGCCTTGATGATATCAATCTCCATTTGAGTAAGAGAAGGAGTAGCCCGACTTTCTAGATCAGTGACATACTGCTCGAGCTCTTGATTACGATCGATCAAGGGCCCGTATTTGGACTGCATGCGATCCAGTTCGGCTTGGGCCTCAAGAAGATCTTCATGAAATTTCATAGACTGAGCCACCTCAACGGTAAGATCCCCCTTGGCCTGGTCCAAATCTTGGCGTGCCTTCGAGAGTTGCTCTTCTAAGTTTCGCACCACGTTTGGGAGCCCGGATAAGTTTGTTAACCGTATTTGCCAGCTCCATGACCTTATCCTTTAACTCCCGGATCTCCTTGTCAGCTCGCTCCTGATAGGCTCGGTGTTGAGCATTATTGGCCACGGTCCTCTGTGCAAGCTGAAAAGAAATACAAAAAGTCAAACTCAAAAGCACAGCAAAAAGAAGTTAAACGAAGAAAAATATGAAAATTACCCTTATCGCTTCCATATCAGCCAAGTCTTCTCCCTCCGGATAATTCCTGAATATTCTAGCCTCGTCCCTACGGAGAATAGTAGCCCAACTCAGTCGAGAATCCACCCCGGGAGTGTCTAAGGTATCGTTGTCGCGAACTCCTGGGTAAACCCGAAACTCGGCCCCCCTCATGATATAACCACCGTCCACAGGGTAGGACCTCCCATCAATAGGGCCTATCCTTAGGAGAATTGGCCTAGTCCCCATTGACGACTCGATATACAAGCGCCTCCGATTCTTTCGCTGGGACGAAATTATGTTGCATTCAGCACGCTCTTCGGAACGAGACCGTCTAGATGAACCAGAAGCCCCCCGTGACGAAGAAGGAACTCTCCCTCTATCCCGGGTGGGATCTCTTTGTTCCGGAGGAGGAGGGGGCATCATTTGCCTAGAAACAGGTGGGGTCCGAGCTCGAGGCAACTGAGGCGGTACCGGTGCCTCGCTAAGAACATCGTCAGCTAAACGGGGCCTCTTTCTTGTGGGATCACTAGACGGACCGCCCTCGGAGACTTGACGCACCAGAGATCGTCGAAAGTGGCTCATTTCTGCAAAAAAGAAAGAGAACAAATAAGTGGTCAAAAATATCATCAAAACCAGCAAAACAATAAAAAGCGTAAAAAGTTACCACCAGGAGATTCAAAATGCTCCTGAAGGGACTCTATGTTTATCATATCGTCGTCTGGTAGAACCATGAAGGTTAAACCGAATCCTCCCCAGTCATTTAAGTCAGCTAAAGGCTCACTGTCAGAACTGGATTCTACATTTGTGCTTCCTATATCTTCTTATGGCCTTAACGGTTCAGGGTTTGACTCAGGAGGACTTGGGGATGAAGGATTCGAAGAAGGAACAGAAGGGCCGACAATAGGGACGGAACCTACACCCCAGCCAGCTGATATCAAATTTTCATTTGATAACAGACTGTCAAAGCTAATGGGACGATCAACTAGTAACTTATTGACGTCTGGGGATAACTATTCTCTAAGTGTAGAAATCTGGGGGCCCTTGGGGATTTCACGCCTAGTCTCCCAACGAGTGGGGAAATCCAGGCCCCCAGGCGTCTTTACAATAAGCCACTCCGATTCGAAACTGTGCAGCTTATTAGCGGGCTTTTCGAATAACCTGTTTTCAAATCCAGACATATACACCCGCTGAAGTGAATAAGGGACTAAGTCGGGGCTGCCTCGAAACCTAAAAAATACATCAAGAAGGGGAAGAGACGGAGAAACGTCCCTTAGGCGGCAGTGCACGGTAAACCCTATTAATTACATCCATGCGTGAGGATGCAGTTGTCCGGGGGCGATCCTATGCGTCCTAAGGAAAGAAACCCTAAAATCGAATAACGAAAAACGGAGTCCTAATTCTAAGGCTGCCCTAAAAATAACTATCCCGTCGGACACACGACGTATGTCACTTTCCTGAGGGGTTGGAAGTCTATATAAGTATCCCTCAGGCAAAGGAAACCTAGACATAAGGTCTTGAATGTCGGCTGCGTTCAAAGTCGACTTGACTCCTAGATCTATGTGCTTCCCTAGACCGTGGCCGATCATTTCTTAAAAGTTCGAGAAAAATCAAGAACAAATGGCGACAGAGTTTTACCTAACGGAGAAACAGAAGAACGTCAAAAAGCACAGGGCGACAGAGTTTTGAACCTCGCGATAGACTTGCGGCACGGTGATATTCACGCGAGAGAGATACGACAGACTGGCGATAAAGATTCAGAAGAGTGGCGACAAAGGTGCGATAGAGTGTTGAGAGGATCTGCGGCAGAGTGGTATTTGCGAGAGAACTCAGTGGCCATTGTGAGAAAAGGGACCTTGTATATATAGAGGCGCGACTACGTCAACGCGCACGCGGGAATCCCCACCGGCCCAAGAACAGCGAATCAGGGATCCGCATAGGCCTAGTAACGGTGAATCAAGGATCCTCTTTCGCAGAAAATATTCCTACCAAAGAGTGAGGAGCAATTAATAGTGGTCCTATCATCGAAGTCCACGTGTATAAGGATCGACCAACCAGAGACCGCCACGTGTCAAATGCAATATAAGCCACGTGGCAGTTAGGAGGGGCAATAGAGACCGTTGGCTACAGATTCCCCAGGCGATAGAGTTCTCATGCGACAGAGTCTCTAAAGAGATAGAGACTCTGTCGTAGAGTCTCTATGCGACACAGTAGGTCGCGATAGACCTCTACCGCATTTAGCGTGACAGAGCTCTACCGCAGGCACTACGACAGAGCTCTACCGCAGAGACGCCGCAGAGTTTCACGAAAACTCTGCCGCCTATCGAACTCACCCACAAGTCATCCAACTTCAAGTAGCGACAGAGTATCTAATGACTCTGCCGCAACCCAGACACGCGCCTCGGCCTCAGACCCGAAACGCCCTCAAACCCGGATTGAACGTGATACCCGATCTGACCCAGGAGAAACCTATAAATACACCAGGTAAGTACTCAGAAAAAGAGGACTGAAAAATGAAATCTCTTTGATTCTGCTTAAACGAATTTCCTCTCACCTATTTACAGAAACTCAGCTTTCTAACTTAATCATCGGAGTGCGTGTGCAGGGACAGATCCCTGCGTCTCTCTGATATTCGTTGTTTTTGCAGAAGATTCGAGGCACACGTGGAAGAAATTGCATCAACATCATCCCGTTGTCGTTTAGGGCAACATCACCAGCTACTCTCATTTTGCTTCTCGGTTCTGCAGTGTCCTCGGGTCGTGTCCTCTGCTGTTTCTGCCCTGGTGTGTCCGGTTCCAGGCTGTGGTCACGGGTTGTATCCTCTGCTCCAGGTATTCAGTTGCCATTCCAGGTGTTGTAGATGCAAACCAGCTGTTGTCCTGCTTTTGCAACCCGTTCCTTGCTTTGCACTTCAGAACACCACGCCAGCTACACACATGCCCGTATACCTGTCCTGCACTGGTTTTACAGAATCTGCTTCATTCTTACCAATCACGGGTTACCGTTGCTGTCAAGCCTTCATGCACCGTGCCGGCCTTACTTCAGCACAAACCATCTCCCTGCAATAGACACCAAGGAATGCCCAGTAGCTGGATCAGCAGCAGTCCAGCCTCAATATTTATAAAGCAGAGTAGAACAGGGGAGAGCTCCCGGTTTCCAGGCGTGCTGCTGTCCTCTCGGATTGCTTGCTGTCGTTACCCTTTCGGGGTTGCATGAACAAGGTGTGAATAGCTAAGACACTAAACTCACCACAACTTTGAGTAACGATGGCAACTAACGAAAAGAAAGAAAAGAATAAAACTACATGGGAAGCAAACCGAGAATAAAAAACAAAACAAAAACAAAACCTGAAAATGAAGGAAAAACCGAGAACTACCACTATGAAGAATTATGCAAAACAAAACTTGAAAATAAAAGACTGGATTATAACCAAACCAAGAAGAAGGATGAGTAAATGAGGCTACAAATCAACATGAAAAACTTTTCATAAATGAAAACAAATGAAGATGAACAGTAACATAGAACATGGTTTCAGGAAAAACTTCTACAAATAATAACAACTAAATTAATCTAACTAAACTACTCTAACTACTTCTACAATAACACTACTCCTACTCCTAAAATTACATTTACTTCTACTCCTAAAATTACCTCACCTTTAAATTGTCATCCTTTCCTATTTATATACACACTAGGGGTAAAATGGTAATTTTTGTATCCTTGATGAGTTGGCATTTTTTTGGCCACTTGTCTTCACACCATTGGCTCCTTGAAAAGATATTTCCATGTCATCGGTCTTCTTGTCCAATTGGATGTGCTAGGTGGCATGACTCGTGTTGTTCGCGTGGCTCAATCTCGATTTTAGCCCAATTTCGGTCCATTTTCTACCGAAACATTCAAAATTCATCCGGATTTAATTTATCTGCAAACATGAGAATTTTAATTAAATAAAGGGGATAATTAACAAAATAAATTGGGAATTTAATTAATTAGGAAATTAAGCACAAATAATTCTAAAAATATAGAATTATCACCTAAAACACCTCTAACGGCTTAAAAGGTCTGTTTTACCCCATTTTGGCATTTACTCTACCTCTATGTGTTCGGGACCAAATCAAACTGACTTTCCTTCATGAACTCTTTATATTTTCACATCATAAGTTCTTCTCTTCATTCAGAGTGATTTAGATCCATTCGGTTTAGCCTGTGGCTTTTATAGCCCTTATTCGGCCTTTATGTAGCTTATGTGTGTTTAACCACTTTACTTACAATTTCTTTGCAGTAAATACTCTTCTTATAATTTAGCCAACATAATACAATGTTTGTACATATAGGAATCATAAGGGATAAGCTACATAAAAAATTCGGGTCTTACAATCCTCCCCAACTTAAAAAAATTTGGTTTTCCAAATTAGAACCTAGTCAATCCTCAAATAACTGGGGGTACTTCTCACGTATTATGTTCTCTAACTCCCAAGTAGCCTCTTCCAAAGTGTGGTGCTACCAGAGAACCTTAACCAAAATGATCGTCTTTGACTACAACATGTTCTCTTTCCTATCCAGTATCTGAATCGGCCTCTCAACATATGACATGTCCTCTCTGAGCTCCAATGACTCATAACTAACCACATGTGCCGGATCCGGGTCATGCTTCCGAAGCATCGAAATGTGGGAGACGTTATGCACGCTTGATAAGTCCGGTGGCAAATGCAAACCTATAGGCCTTATCTCCCACTCGATCAAGTATCTCAAAGGGTCTAATGTAGCGAGGACTCAGCTTACCTCTTTTCCCAAACCTCGCTATACTCTTAGAAGGAGAAACCTTCAGAGACACTAACTCGCCAACTGTAACTCTAGTGGCCTCCGTTTCTTGTCAGCATAACTTTTTTATCTGCTCTGAGTGGTTCCTGATCTATCGTATATCGGTCGAACATCCTCAGAGAATTTTGTGACTAAATCAGAGCAAAATCTTTCGGTCACCCATTTCTTCCCAACCAATAGGGGAATGACATCTACGACCATACAAAGTCTCAGACGGTGCCATCCCGATACTTGAATGATAACTATTTTTGTAGACAAATTCGGCTAGTCGCAAATGATTATCTTAGGAGCCTCTAAATCTAGCACACATGCTCTCAACACATCCTCCAGAGTCTGTACATACCTCTCTGATTGACCATCTATCTGAGGATAGGAAGCGATGCTCAAACTCAACTAGGTACCCATGGCTTCCCGAAAATGTTCCCAAAAGTGAGAAATGAAGCGGGAATCCCTCTCCGGGACAATGCTCACTAGAACACCATGTAACCTCACTACCTTGCGTACATACAACCCTGCCAACGTACTCAGAGTATCAGTAGCTCTCATAGCTAAGAAGTGGACTGACTTCGTCATTCGATCAACGATCACCCAAATAGCATCGTGATTCCTACGGGTCCACGGTAACCCATCATGAAATCCATGGTGATATACTCCTTTTTCCATATCTATATAGGTAGAGCCCAGGCAACACGGTACCTCGAATGCACGTGAAGCTTTTCGTATCCATGTAAGAGAGCCTCCCTGTCAAATAGAGCCTCCCCACCCACTCTGGCTTGAGGATGTTAGGCTTAAAGATCTTATCATAAGAGAGCCTCCCAATCGAACAGAACCTCCCCACCCTCCTTGGACTTAAGGATGTTGGGCTTGAGGATCTTACCAGCTTCCACGGCATCATACGTACCATAGTGTGAAAACTTGTGCGAGCTAAGCTCTACCTTCACCTGCTAATAGTCGAGACACCTCGCTTCAAACTTTGCTACATCCTTTTTCATACTGACCACAATACACTTTTCGGAGATTCTTATGCATCTTATTACTCCCCAGATATAACATGTACCTCGAAGAATGATCTTTTGACAAATAAGTCTCTTGAGCTCTAAGTCCTCGAGAACACACACCCTACCTCTGTACCTCAGTAGTCCACCTAAACTTAACTCATAATCGATCACTATGCCCATATGTTTCTGACTAGTCATATCAATGCAATACGGATCACTCTGCTGAGCCTGTTTGATCCTGTCCAATCGATCAAGTTCCAACCTTATGCTAGCTATCACACAGCTCGTATTCGTATTAAAAGGCACATTACCCAAACTGAGGCTAGTAAACTGTTCTAGCAACTTGTGTTCCCTGACCATGCTATACGATACCATCCCAAGGCTCTTCATACTTAACGCATCTACTACTTTCATTTCTTTTTCTGTAATCTTTACAATATAGTTTTCAGGGATAGGAAATATAACCGTCTTAGCATAACACTCTAAAATAGTATGGTTTGTAGCTAACTAATCCATTCCTAGGATTACATCAAAATCGCTTGCACTTTGCAAAATTCGATTAGCTGTTATATCCTTTTCCCCTACTCTTCAACTGTTGCTCTCTTTCTCGGAGCAGAAGTATTAGCTGGAGCTCTCTCTGGCTCCTTGCCCTTCTGTGGGGTAGTCTCAACCCTCTCTGGGTAACTCTAGCAATATGCCTTGATTTCCCACATCGAAAACACATAATAGGACTCATCGGACAAGGTCTACCACCATGGTATCTACCATATCTACTGCACTGATCAGTAGTAGGCCTCGATCCTTCAATCATAATACCCTTCGTCAGAGCTATAGCCAGGTATGTAGGAGGTCTAATAGGTCTCTCTTATACCTCCTAATTCATGGTCTCTTACCGAAGAGTCTCCTCCTTCCTCAATAACTGAAACCTCTTTCTCTAACTGGCCTCTTCCTATCTCTATCTCTACTTCGGGTAACCGTCCTAGACTTAGAGGCATTCCTCTCATAGTCCTGCTCACATAATTATGCCATGCGCACTGCCTCCTCATAAGTAGAGATATCAAGTGGGACCAATCTCGACCATAAAATGGGTCTCAGCCCATCCACAAATCTACGGACCTTCCTGGTCTCGCTATATATAGTGTCGGGTTCATACCTTTCTGGGGATATAAATTTGGTCTCATACTCATCCACTGATAGACTCCCCTGACTTAACCCTAAAACTCGACTTGCAGCCTTTGCTGTGCCATATCTGGAATAAACTGCTTCCGGAAGGAATCCAGAAATATCTCCGAACTAATCTCAGTTTGTCGGGCTCTCAATATGGGCCTGGTAGACTTCCACCAATACTTTGTCGTTCCTTTCAGTAGGAACGCAGCAAATGCGACCATCTCTGAAGTCGTACACTCAAAAAATCCGTACAACTTTTCCATCTCTCCAATCCACTCCTCAGCAGTAACTGGGTCTTTGACCCCACGAAAAGATGGCGATCCAAACTTCTGGAACTGCCGTAACTTATCAAGCTCACAACCATACCTCAATCCACTACTGCCCTGCACTGGAGCAATAAGAGTATCTATAGGCTGTGGCGTCTGAACTGGTTGTACAGGTGTATCAGGTGCAGCTGCCTCTCTAGTCACAGTCCCTATATTCTGTCCCTATCTACCTGGCATAGTCTGTGCCAGTAACTCTACTATATTCTCTAGGCTACGCTCTATTCTCGCAAGGCGTGCCTCGGTACACTCTGGTACCTCAATGCGACTCTGCGTCGCAAGATCAGATAAAGATTCAGAATCATCTCGGCTCTCAAGCCTAACTCTATGGCCTCGAGCCCTACCTCTAGCCCCTCCACCACGGCTGGTATTAGCCATAATAGCTCGATTCTTGCATTCACCACCATTAATTATGCAATTCCCATATCGGTACACACACTTGAAACTGAACACAACACAGTAATATGTGGATGTAAACTTTCCTATTTACTAATATCAACTGATATCAGACCAAAACCTGGCTTTGATACTATTCAGTCACAACCTCCATCCGTGACTTACCAAAAATCACTACAAATTTTTCACTTTTTACTTTCCTTTCTCTTCACCAACATTTGGGTTGTGATTCGACATTAGTCACCTCTTCCACATTATCTTATCATTCATATAAGCCAATATAACTATCTATTAACTGTAACTACTTTTGTCTCATAGTGAGCTCACATATAGTAAATACAAATACATCCCACATATTACATACGTTTACATCACCGTGCTGTTTATATGTTCAGATACAAAATCATACGTGTGTATGTATACCTTTCACTTGATGGGAGTGCAACGGACATAAGGAATTTAAATCCTCAGCCGTACTCTATCTACTGCGTAGGCTCTGTAGAGAGGGTGAAAAAAAGGGTGAGCTTACAACTTAGTAAGGAAATCAGGCAAGCAAGTAGATATTCACACTATCTACTGAAAATAATACTTTGCCTTGAAAATATTATTTCCTTAACTCACTACAAAAGCATGAATTTTAAAATATATATAATTGTACAGATTTAAATCTCATGTACAAAATCATGTTGAGTTCTGAAAACATAGGCATTTCGTGTAAAACAATGCATCTTTATAATTTTATAATGCCTTTAGATAAATCATGCCATTTATATTCAAATCACAGTAAATATGGCATTTCAATCATTCACAACACATTAATCGATTTTCGAACCATCCCGCAGGTCTAACCGTATCATGAAAAATAGGTGATATATCATGCGAGACTCAGTGGCTAAATGCAATACTCTCTTGGACTATGGCCATATCCTATAATGGTGAAATCCCAGGCAACACAGATCTAGTTGTGCGGGTTATCACTGCTGTAACGGGAGGGGGGTCAGTCCATCACAACCGCCAGCTATAAACTCCTCAACTCCACAACTCCACAACAACACAGGGTATAGTGTACTCCATGCCACTCGCACTGTATAACGTACACCCGTGGACCCTCTCCTTATGGTCGAGGTGCCTGCCATAGGTCTTAGACCTCACACCATGGAAATACATCATAGTCGGGGTGCTTGCCCCTAAGTCTTAGCCCTCATACTATGGAAAATAAATGACACGTCTCTAAATCCACATGCGAACATCTCTACAGTGTGACACTCTGTCTATACGAGGAAATCAAGCATGGTTTTTCAACATGTCTTATATATCACATAAAACTACAGTGCGCGCCTTTGAGCGCGACTCATAGTCGACACTCTGCTCAAACATTGTTTCACATCACAAACTCAACTCTAGTGCGAGTAAACCTCCAGTAACTAGGTTATGCATAGTTCATGTTTCAAATCAAGTACAAGCAATTGCTCCAGTACCATGCTATGCACAAAACTCATCAAATCAGGTACGAGCAATCGCTCAAGTGCTATGTCATGTATAAATTATGAAGAATCAAGTACGAGAAACGCTCTAGCACTCTGTCATGCGTCTCATGTAAAATTCGAGTAAGAGTTAATCGCTCCAGCACTCTCTCATGCATAAATCATATAAAACTGAGTACGAGTAATAACTCTAGCACTCTATCATGCATGTCATGGAAATCTAGTGTAATTCATACATCAGCACTAATATATGTGGAAAATATAGGAAATCAAGTGTGAGCTGTGCCTTAGCACGATTTATTCTCACATAATTTGATATATGACTCTTTAAAAAGGGATAATTTTCAAAATATCAAAATCAGCACTATAAAGTGTGTTTAATTCACATCAACCTTAAAACCATTAGCCCATCTATTTACTCTTCTGCTAAATAGCAGTAAAACACTCAAATTTTATGGTTTCCATGCTTTTTACAACTTTTCTCAAAAGTTGACTTTTTTCCTAACTAAGCGTAAAATCGTAATTTGCCACTATCGAGTCACAATAATTATTATTAATTTTCTCTGACTCTCAAAGTTTTTAAGTGAATGTAAAAGCAGACAAAAATATGTGCAAGTATCTCTAACTACTCATAAAACTCTCTTACCTTGGATCACGTCAAGTGACCTCACTTCCTCGGTGCTGCTCGATTTCGCAGTCTGATGAGCTCTCAATGTAAACTTCGGAGCTGTAAATAACCATTCATCTGGTTAATTATACTTTTCCTACTGTATTACACATTTAATACAGTCTATTTCACTTAATGGGCTCGTTCACTCTTAATGGGCCTAACACTACCTTAAGCCTATTTCCATTTTAATATTCTTTTTTTGTCGGGCCTATTGGGCTTGTAGGGCCCACCAACTCTTATTGGGCTTATCTGAGGACCATAACAACTCATTGGGTCGGTTTAGCCCATTGGCCTTCTCGGCCATGGCGTGTGGTCGAGAGCCATCATGCCGCCGGTCATGCCACATCACGCCACTTATGGCCATTTGCTAGCCAATTCACTTAGGCATTTCCACAAACACTTGGTTGGCATGTCTTAAGCCTTTCCTATAGTTTAAGTTGGCATTTTATCAAACACCTTATATGCCAACATCATACAACTATCCATATGAACAAGTGGATTAAAACTAACCATGTCATAATCATGTCTACATGCATATCTACCTATACATGTCTTAAAATCACATGGGTATTCATCAAAACTCACATACCAACTTTCGGCCATCACATGTTCATGGTGTTTTCATGTGTTTCAATCCATAAAACATATACCAATCAACTCCATATAACTCATAGATTAACATATATGAAGTTGGAAGTTTGAAATTATACCTAGTATTTGTGTTCACACTTGGTCGAAACTTTGAAGCCTCACTGATAATTCTATATTTTTAGAATTATTTGTGCTTAATTTCTTAATTAATTATTTAAATCCCCAATTTATTTTGTTAATTATCCCCTTTAGTTAATTAAAATTCTCATGTTTGCATATAAATTAAATCTGGATGAATTTTGAATATTTCAGTAGAAAATGGATCGAAATTGGGCTGAAATCGAGATTGAGCCACACGGACAACACGAGCCATGCCACCTAGCACATCCAATTGGAAAAGAAGACCGATGAAATGGAAATATCTTTTCAAGGAGCCAATGGTGTGAAGACAAGTGGCCAAAAAAAAAAATACCAACTCATCTAGGATGTAGAAATTATAATTATACCCCTTTTGTGTGTATAAATAAGACAGTGATGATAATTGAAAAACTATGTAATTTAGGAGTTGGAGTAGGAGTAAGTTAGGAGTAGTGTTAGAATAGTTTTAATTATTTTTCCTTGTTTTCAAGCTTTACTTTTCCGTTTAGCTTCCATTTATTTTTACTGTTCACAAACAATTTCCATTGTTATTTTTACAAGCTTTTCAATGTAGTTTTTCATTCTCTTGGCAGCCACCATGGTGCATTGAGCTCTCGGTTTTGTCAACTTCATTTCCTTTACTTTTTAGTTTTATTTCCATAGCTTATTTTCCTAAGTGTATGTCTCGGTTACTCCTAGATCACTATTTATGTTTCCTTTGTTTTAGTTGAAAAAAAACCAGCATCTTTAGTTGTTCTCGGTTTGTTTCCTTTGTGCATTCGGTTTCTTATTTTTCCTCCATCTATGCTATTTGGTTTTGGTGCTTTAATGTGGGCAAATGCTAGGCATTGTTCCACATTTAAGCAATGTGGACTCATGGCTTTAAGAGTTGGAATTAAAGCAAGTCGGTGATATTGATTTTTCCTGTTGATGATGCTCACGATGATGCTTGCTGTTTTTACATATTTCCTCTCAGTTTCATTCTAAGTTGTTTATTTCATTTTTGTTTTCTGTCCTAAACTTTTATTAGAAGCATCATTTATGGTTTATAGCATTTTGATTAGGAGGTTGCAAAGGACCGAGAACCACAAATCATCCTCTGTTACACTCTGTTTTAGAAGTCTCACACTGTTCATCCCATTGCATGCTTTCATTGTGTTTTAATCTAGTAATTGGTTATTGCAAGTTCATAGATATGTAGGCAAGTATTATTACCGAACTGCTGTGATTGTCGTTGTTCATAAATGTGTAGGCTGTAGCTAACGGTTTGAAGGATTCATATTTTGTGTTTAAGCTCGGGTCAAACCTTGTTTCATTTTCTGTTTTGTAATTTTTTGTTGTTATCATTTCTCTTAGTTACTTATTTCCACAGTCAAGGTCAGGTTCTTGCTTTATTGTCATCTTACAATTGCAATGGAGTTGTTTAGCTTTTCCAGGTTGTTGAGGAGGCTCATGGTAGTGCTTGAGGCAAGACGGTAGCAGAATAAGGGAATGAATGTTGGTATAGTGACGTTCTCGGGTTCACATCAGTACAAGCAGTAGCTGAGATATACAGAGCATTACCTAGACTGGGCAAAGATGATGAGGAAGCATTTACAACTTGCTGTTGATCACACCAAGACATGCCTGGAGCAGCAGCAGATTGCAGAACCGAGAAGCAGAGTGCAGCAGTCGGACAGAAACAACGCCTGGAACAGCAGTCAATTGCAGGACTGGATGCAGCAGACCGAGAGTAGCTGGGACCAAGAATACCTGGAGCAGAAGGCAACCCGTGAACACAGCCTAGAAATAAACATTAAAATGGAGAAGGCAGTGAACAGTGCAGTATCAGGACCATGCTCTTGGTTTCCAAATTTGTAAAGCCATGTTTGGCCACATCCTTTCTTTTATACTTTATTACTTGTTGCATTTATATTATTTTGCTTTATTTAGTTGTCAATATAGGTTAGTTGTTAGTTGATAATTGTAGGTTAATTCTAATGTTATAGTTGTTAATTTAATTTTTAGTTTTAATTTTTAGTTAGTAGTTAATTTTATATTATATGTTTTAGGATTTTATTTTAGTTTAGTTGCATTTATAATTTGATTCATGCATTTTTAATTTAGTTTTTATTTTCATTAGATTTTAGTTTAATTTAATTTGCAATTTTTATTAGTTTAATTACATGCAAATTTTATTTTAAGTTTGTTTAAATTTTAGTTTAATTAATTTTATTGCTTTATTTTCATATTTGCATTTTATTTTAGTTGCGTTAATTAATTTTAACTGTTTTAATTATTTTCGTAGGTATTTGCTTTTAATTACGTGAAACTCGGTAAGTAAATCTTAGCTCGATTTTATTTTCTTTATTTTATAGTTTTATTATTTTTAGTACTATTAGCTTTTTAGATCACCCATTGTAATTTCATAATTTGCTAGGATATACTTAGGGTAAGATTAACCGGTACTTAATTAGGCCAGTCAACTTCTCTATGGGACGATAACTCGGGACTCAAATCTCATTTTTACTTGTAAGACCTGTGCACTTGCGGACAATACCTTTTAGGCGTACCACTCATGATTTGCACACTATGGCTCCTTGATAGCCAATTCCAACATATGTCACTCTCCTCTCAATTTGGAACAATTTTCATGAAGATAGCTAGTTCCAAAAATGCCTAATTCCTAGTCATTTCTAGTGAGAGAAAGCTTGGATAAATGTGTTTCAATGATTTCCTCTTCTAGCCGAGAATGATATGTTGAAGAAGACAATGTGGTGGCTGATTTTATAAGCCACTTACTTAGCCATTAAGACTTACTTTCCAGCCATCTAAATTGACTTTCAAAGAGTTTAGGTAATGGTTATCATTTTAGACTTTGTTACCTTTCATTAATGGCTTTTAATTTATACTAATGGGTTTTTTAATTGGGCTTCCCGGTTTGGGCTTTCTTAATGGGATTTTGGGCTGAAAATGTTTCTACCAATTGGGCCTTCAATTTACTCAATATTGGGTCCACAAATTGGCCCAACAATTCGGCCCAGTGGGCGTTCCAAATTCGGCCCACACTTATGATACCTTAATGGGCTTTAAAATTTTCAACTTTGGCTCATTGCGTTTTTAACCAATAAATTAAATTCAAAATTCATCCAAATAAATTTTTCTTACTTCGAAGGATGAATATCTTGTATTCCAGCTAAAATTATTTTTCCCCAAATTTTCCTCCATACTTAGGTTAATTTCTAACCATGGTTAGTCAACTATGGTCAAAGTCCACTTTTCTTAACTACCTTTGACTTTTCTTGACCATTGACCACGTTTGACTTTTTTTTTCAAAATTTTAAAAGTATCATAACTTATGGTTCACACTCTCATATTTATGTTTTGACCGTTTTCAGCAAGTGAATATACCTAAAACACCTCTAATGGCTTAAAAGGTCTATTTTGCCCCTTTTTGGCATTTACTCTACCTCTATGTGTTCGGGACCAAATCAAACTGACTTTCCTTCATGAACTCTCTTTATTTTCACATCATAAGTTCTGCTATTCAGTTAGAGTTATTTAGATCAATTCGGTTTAGCCTGTGGCTCTTATAGCCCTTAATCGGCCATTATGTAGCTTATGTGTGTTTAACCACTTTACTTACAATTTCTTTGTAGTATATACTCTTCTTATGATTCAACCAACATAATACAATGTTTGTACATATAGGAATCATAAGGGATAAGCTACATAAAAAATATGGGTCTTACAATATTAGTCACCTCAACCACATTCATTCTATAACATGCATACAAGTCAATACAATTATCCATTGACTGTAAGTACTATTTTCTTAAAAGTAAGCTCATAAACATTAATACAAATACTTGTACATATACATCCCTGACTGTACATTTGTTTATATAACTGTGCTTTTACATTGTTCAGTATAAAACGTCTAAATTGTATACCTTTCGAAAGATGTGTATGCAGCGGATCAAGGAATATCAGTCCTCAGCTGTGTCCAACTACTGTGAACGCTCTGCAGAGAGGGGAAATAAAAAAGGGGTGAGCTCACAGCTCAGTAAGGAAATAAGGTAAGCAAGTAGATAACTACATTATCTACAAAATACAATGCTTATTCCTTGAAATCATTTCCTTTTCGATTCGCATCTAATGTAGGTGTCTTTCTTGAAACATTTATGCAATATATATATATATATAAATATATATATACAAATCATCAATATGAACTGAAAACATGCTGGTTTAATACTCTCAGCAGTTTATGTAAAACATTGCATTTCTCATATAATTAATATAAATCTCATTTTATCATGCCATTTCAATTAAATCAAAAACAAAGATGGCATTTCATCATGTAAAAACATAGAAAATTCGGGCCTCACCCATCTCGGGTTACCCTTCCACTGTCACACCCCACTCCCGGTGCCCTTTATCCATATATACACTACTACGGTTGGGCTATGAGACGATGCAATTATTAAAATTCGTTCATTTACAGCGAAAATATTTAAACTTTAATTCACACTCCCAGGTTATACAAAAGTAATTGTATAATAATATCTTTACATAGCATCCCCCATGCCACAGTTTACATTTCGATTTGTAACTATGCGATACATTATATTAGATACAAAAGACTTATGTGTATACAAATGTTATACCTTTGCAACTGGTGGGAGCTGTCCAACACAAAAGATCCAGAGACCACCGCACTACCTTACTTCTCAGTATCTAGAAGGGAAAAAGTAGTGGGATGAGCAAACCACAGCTCAGTAAGGAAATGGATGCTAACCGGTAGATACTATACTATCTACATAGCCCATGCATGCATAAACAAAACCATCTTTCAATGTAAATGGAAATATTACTAGAAAATGCATTCAAACATTCAGTTCTCATATAAGCATTTTCATGAAAACATGTATACGATATTCCCATTTGAAAACATGTCATAAACAATGCTATCATAGCACGAGCATTCAAATCAAGAGATTTATCAAATCATAAACTCTCTTTGCTTTTCTCGAATCATTTCTTTTCACCAAATCTCTTTCTTTTTTGAGTTTCTCAATTTCTTGTATCTCTGAGACAGGCATAGAATTTTTCGGTAATCTAATATCCATGACATATGATCATAGTCAATGATTCAGGCCTCACTGATCAGGTGTGCACAGGGCATCACTTCTCTTGAAGGGGGATGGGTCAGTCCTACCCTCCGGTTCATCTCAATGAACCAGATCTCCTCATATACTCACAGTATAAGGTACACAATGTGTCATCTACGTGATACTCATACTCATGTGTACTAAGCACGGTATATAGTATACCAACAGACAACTAAACAGTTCTACGTACGACTGTGGACCCAAGTCCATCTACCAACTCCAATGGACTTTTCATCCTGAACCATGTCTCATATACTATGCGAGCAATCAGCGTGACACACAGCCATCGCAAGGTTCCAGCGCGGTACGATTTATCATTAAGGCCCAGCCTGATCCAAGGTGATTAGTTGGCATCCCCTTGGGTCCCAAACCCTCAGGTTTACCTGAACTCAGTAAAAACGAGTGCTAGCAAAGCTCTAACACTTTTCTCAAGACCATCATGCGAGTTAAACTCCAGCACGATTTATCAAAACATGCAGACGTATGCGGGTGAAACTCCAACATTGTCCAATTCATCAAAACGGGTGTGAGCTAAAGCTCCAACAATATTTCACATCTCAAATCCGATATGTGGCTATTTTCACTTTTAAAAACTCAAAACATGTTTATTTACATAGCATGCCGTCCCATGCTAAACATGTAAAACTAGCCAGCCTACCTATTATCATTTCTCAATCTGAAAATCAGTACATGGATGAGAAAACATCAAAACATCATGAATAGATGTAAAAGCATTGAAAACATGCATGTCAGGCTATTTTTCCTTCCCGCATCCCATTTTCGCAATATATATGTATATCTAATACTTTCACATAGATTTCCATAGCTTAATAGCTAAACATACCATTTCTAGCGTTGTAACTACTCAAATCGTAGTAAAATACGTACAAATACCTCTGTCCCTAACACACAGTCCCTTACCTCGAATCGCGCTCATATTTCCTCTAGCACGCTTGCTCCATTCGTGATCTGGGTTAGTCGTGTCTCATGTATTTCGAGCTACACGTATAAATCATCAAGTTATTTTCTTTTCCCTCTACTAAACATACAGATTTTCTTCTATTTATCTATTCATGCTTCTCAAACCCTTAAATCACATTTCAATCTTCCACAAATATCATTTTACCATCTCTTAAGCTTTCCATCACTTTCCTATGTATTTCCTCAATAGAAATCTCCTTTAATATCACTCACCCATCACTACATTCATCATTCCTATCAACATTTCACATATCATTCAACCCACAAATATCTAGAAACCATATTTAGAAGCTTGAAGGTTGAAGAGCTTACCCCTTTACTTAGTCAAACTTGTGGTAACCACAACTCCTTCTCTTGGTCACACCAATGTGAGATTTTTGAGTATGTTGTTCTCCTTGCTTCAAGGAACAACTTTCCCTTCTTAAGCTTCTTCCAAAACTGGCTGGAATGTAGTGATTTTTAGAGTGAGAAAACTTGGGCCTTGAGAGAAAATGGCAGGTGAGGTTTGGTGGGAGGGAAAATCTGAGGTTTCAATTAAATCCTGAGCCCTTTTTTATAGATGTAGGCATATGAGATCGATCTGGTCCTTGTAGAGATCGATCTCTGCAAGGTTTGGTAGTCCTTTTTACTAAACACAACCACTACAACATCGATCTTCTTCCATTATGAGATCGATCTGTCGAAGGCCAATTTTCCTTTTGGAGATTGATCTACCTCTTGTAGGAGATCAATCTGCTCTTTATAGAACCCTTAAGGAGATCGATCTGTCGAGTCTTGAGATCAATCTGTCTCAAACAGAGAGTTAAGGAGATCGATCTGCTTGCCTTAAGAATCGATCTTCTCATTATAGAATGCTTAGCAGATCAATCTGGTTCTATTGGAGATCGATCTGTTCTGTTCCATTACTCACACAAGAGCATTTTAGCTCTTCCAGATCGATCTCTCATCCTATGAGATTGATCTGACCTTCTTATTTTCCAATTTTCCTGCAATTTTTTGCAGTAACTTCACTCAAAACATCTTAAATTTGTTGTCATAGTCATTTTCTCATTCAATCATCTTTAAGACTTGAAAATGGCATCCTTTCATACTTCATACACTTTAAAACTTGTATAGAGTCTTTGTATAGCCAAAGGTACATAATATAAACTTAATTGGAGTGCATAACTCATGCAAATCTTCATTCCATTTACTACTCTACTCATTTTCTATTCCACTCACATTCATCACATGTTTAAGTCTATTTCTTCATATTAATTCATAATGTAACTTGTACGTACAATCACTAACTCTCATTACAAGTGTGTACATTTAACTTATGGACTTTATAGCACATATGCTTCACATTACTAGTACATCATCATACTTACGAATTCATTTACATATGTTCAAGGTTAAACCTATACAGGGTCTCACATTCTCCTCCACTTAGAAAATTTGGTCCTCCGAATTGAACCAAGTCTATTCCTCGAAAAGTTGGGGATATTTCTATTTCATTAGATCCTCCAACTCCCATGTGGCTTCTTCCAATGTATGATGTTGCCACAAAACCTTAACCAATGAAATCATCTTGTTCTACAACACCTTCTCTTTTCTGTCTAATATCCAGATCGGTTCCTCCACATACGACATGTCCTCCTTGAGCTGTAATGGCTCATAGCTAATTACATGTCCTAGATCCGGATAGTGCTTCCGAAACATAGAAACATGGAAGACATTATGGACTCTTGCTAGCTCACGTGGTAAGGCTAGCCTATATGCTCCATCTCCCACTCCATCCAAAATCTCAAAGGGACCAATGTAACGAGGACTTAGTTTTCATTTCTTCCCAAACCTCGTTATTCCCTTAGAAGGAGACACTTTCAAAAATACAGACTCACCCACATCAAACTCAAGTGGTCTTTGTCTTCTGTTAGCATAGCTCTTTTATCGACTTTCAGCTGTTCGCAGCCTATCACATATTATCCGGACATCCTCAGAGGCTTGTCTAACCAAATCGGGAGCTAGTAACTGTCTGTCACCAACTTCTTCCCAACTAATGGGCGATCGGCATCTATGACCATTTAGTACCCATAAGGGGCCATACCAATACTTAAGTGATAACTGTTATTGTAGGTGAACTCAATCAATGGCAAGTGATCGTCCTATGAGCCTCTAAAATCCAGCACGCACACTCTCAACATATCCTCCAAGGTCTGTATAGTCCTCTCTGACTGACCATCTGTCTGAGGATGAAAAGCAATGCTAAAGCTTAACTGGGTCCCCATCGCTTCCTAAAAATGTCCTTAAAAGAGGGAAGTGAAGTTGGCATCCCGATCAGAAACAACACTCACTGGGACTCCATGCAATCTCACTATCTCCTGTACATACAAGTTCGCTAATGCTCTCAAGGTATCTTTACATCTCATGGCTAAGAAGTGTGTCGATTTCGTTAACCGATCTACTATAACCCATATAGCATCATGGTTCTTGTGACGCCCAGGAAGCGCGAAAAACAGGGCAAGTTTAAAACTTTTTCACATCCATTCACAATAAAGGGTGCATTCTTGTGCAGTGTCATACACTATCATACATATCATACCTCAGGATCTCATCATCTCATAATTATATTTCGTACAATATACATTACTCAATTCCAAGTTAATTAATCCTAATACATCACATACATCATTGTACAACAAGTTTCTGTAATTATAACTTTAGTCTGGGTACATGAAAGATAAATTATACCTCAAATACAATTTATGGCCTTGAGCTCAAGTCCTCCACTAGCCACTACTACGTACTTTGTAGGGAAAAACTCTCTTCACTTGAAGAAATCTGGGGGGAGATAAAACAGGGTGAGCTTCTAAATCGCTCAGTAAAGGGGGTAAGGGACTCGTTGTTAAATTAATGATTTGCACAGCACAATCATTTATTTCACAGTTGAAACTCAATTAAAACGTAGTATGAACTCATTAAAACATTATTCTCAACTCATTTCTCTAAAATCATGTAAAACATGAGTGTACATAACTCAGTACAAATCACAGTCATAAGCATGTGGAAATCAGAATATGATAATGACTTTTCTAATTAAAATGTGATAAAAATCACCTCAATAGAATGCACGTGGCATAGATACAAAACACAACTCATGTGTATAAAAAGGAGACTAGGTAATAAAACTCATATAAAACTCGTCATGTCACATCATAATAAATCTCCTTTGGGTGCGCATCCCAGGCATCCTCATAAGAGGGAACATCGAAATATGGTCGTGTACATGGTATATTGGACTTACATGTTACCAGAACAAGGCCCGACCTTACATGCTACTAGAGCAATGCCTCTCCTCATGCACACTATCACGTGTTCCCTGGGTCGGTTCCTAGGCGGCCCACTCTATTGGTCTTACATGCTACCAAAGCAAGGCCACCCAGCGTTACCAGAACAGGGGTCATCTCACTTTACTAAAACAGAGGCATCTCTCGTTACCAAACCAGAGGAATATCGAACTTACATGCTACCAGAGCAAGGCCCGAACTTACATGTTACCAGAGCAAGGCCTCCCAATGCTACCAAAACGGAGGAATAATCAGACTTACATGTTACCAGAACAAGGCCCGGACTTACATGCTACCAAAGCAAGGCCCGATATGTATTCAACATGACACGCCTAAGTCTAAATCATTAGCCATTATCATATAAAATGTTTTGCCTTCACGTAGAACTCATAATGGTTTTCTCTCATAAATCTCAATTAAAACATTTGTGTACCCAACACAAAACATGTTAAAACAGAGTTCCAATCGGCAAAACCACGCACACATTTCTCAATCTCAGCACGCCTTAACGTAGAACCCAAATCTCTTTTCACGTTTTAAACACAAAACGTTTGTAAAACATTTTGACGCTTAGTTTATAACTCATAAAAGTTGAGCCCCAACCGGCTATAAAATCGTGTGCACTACTCATTCACAACTCATAAAAACATGCTTGTTTGCTCAGATCACTTTCCATGCTACAATTAACATCAGAACACATACACAAACGAGTTTAAGTTTTCTCTTACCTCTTCGCACCTCGTATAGTGCAATCATTCATCTGTATTACAAACTAGCCTCGCATTCCACTGTGGAACTCTCGAGCTGTCCAAACGATGTTACAACATCAATAATTTATCTCAATTACCTCATCGAGCACACATTTGCTCATATTTCTCATTAAATACTCAGCAACCTAACTCTCACAATTCTATCACAACTCACATTCTCTTCCACTACGATCTACAAAATTCTACATTTCTCATACCATATTCCATGCTAAAATCACCTCAATTCCAAATGTATAATAAAAAATCCCCAAATTATCACAAATTGCATAATGCTACCTTTACTCCAACAAAATCATAATTTCATCAATCCCTACTAATTTCCTAGCTATTTCATGAGAATGCCAACAACCATCCTCACCAAAATCATTATAAAAATCCAAGATCGAGGTTTAGAATTTTACCCAACTTGTGGAGTGCTAAACTCTCAACTCGATTCAATCCGACTTTCAATTTTCCAGTATGTTGTTCTTCTTTGGATGAGGAACAACTTTCCTTCTTACTACAACCTTCGATTTGGACAGAAATGGGGACTTTGAAAGAGAGAGAAAGCTAAGGCTTGGTTGAAATGGAGGTTTAAAAGAGAGAGAAAAGATGAAATACAGGAAAACACAGGGGTCCTTTTACAGACGGAGGGTAGGAGATCAATCTGGTCCCTAATGAGATCGGTCTGTATTTGAATTTGGGAACGTTTTGGAGTAATTTTATGCCTAAGAGATCAATCTGTCGTGGGGTGAGATCGATCTCTTAATGGCTTTATGAGATCGATCTGCTCCAATTATGAGATCGATCTCTAAATTATAGAATGCTTCACGAGATCGATCTTTTCCTTATAAGATTGATCTCTTCATTATAGAATCATAAGGAGATCGATCATCTTCCATTGGAGATCGACATGCTCACTTAATTTCCTAATTCCTTGTCACTTTGGCCTACCAGATCAATCCTCTCTTCTCTGAGATCGATCTGGCCTCTTAGTTTCACACTTAACATAAAATCTCCACATATAATGGCCATAGTTTACTCCATTGATTAAATTCTCATTCATTACTCATTCATCACTTAAAGATCTCATCCGATACCATCTCAATATAGAGGTACATCACATTTAGTTTAATTTAATTACACTTCATGTTCTCATTACATAATTTAGATATGTACAAAATTCTTAGATCTCACATCCTCCCCACCTTAAAAAGAATTTGGTCCTACAAATTTAACTTAACTCGTCAAACAGATGGAGGTACTTCTCCTTCATGAGACTTTCCAATTCCCACATTGCCTCTTCCATTGAGTGATATTTCTATAAAACTTTCACTAATGGGATGCTTTTGGTTTGAAGTACCTTCTCTTTCCTATCAAGGATCCGGACGGGTTCTTCAGTGTAGCTCATATCCTCTTGTATATCTATCTCTTCATACTCTATGACATGAGAAGGGTTTAGGTGGTATTTCCTCAACATAGACACATGGAAGACGTTGAGTATTTTGAACATTTGTGGGGGCAATGCCAATCTGTAGGTTACCTCTCCCACTCTCTAAAGAATCTCGAATGGTCCTACGTGTCGAGGACTCAATTTCCCTTTCTTCCCAAATCTCATGATACACTTACTCGATGATATCTTCAGTAATACTGCATCACCAACATCAAACTCAAGTGGCCATCTACGCACATCCGCGTAGCTTTTTTGTCTACTCTGTGCAGCTCGTAATCTCTCACATATGAGTTTTACACTCTGTACCGCTTGCTCAACAAGCTTGGGAGCATTTATCTTTCTTTCACAGACTTCTTCCCAAGCTACGGGGGATCTACACCTTCTACCATATAGAGCCTCAAAAGGTGTCATTCCAATACTTGCATGATAGCTGTTATTGTACGCAAACTCTGCTAGGGGTAGGTGATCATCCCATGATCCCTTAAAATCCATCGTACACGCCCCCAACATATCCTCCACGGTCTAGATAGTCCTCTCTGACTGACCATCTATCTGAGGATGATAGGCGGTACTAAAACTCAATCGAGATCCCATAGACTCCTGAAATTAGGTCCAAAATCTAGAAGTAAATCGAGAATCTCTGTCAGAAGTAATACTCATAGGAGCCCCATGTAATCTAGATATCTCGCTGACGTATAACTCAACTAAGGCATCCACAGTATTTGTGCTCTTGATGGCAAGGAACGTGATAAAAACATGATAAAAATCACCTCAATAGAATGCACGTGGCACAACCACAAAACACAACTCATGTGTATGAAAAGGAGACTAGGCAATAAAACTCATCATGGCACATCATAATAAATCTCCTCTGGGTGGCATTCCAGGCATCCTTATAAGAGGGAACATCGACATATGGTCGGGTACATGGTATATTGGACTTACACGTTACCAGAACAAAGCCCGGCCTTACATGCTACCAGAGCAATGCCTCTCCTCCTACACACTATCACGTGGTCCCTAGGTCGGTTCCCAGGCGGCCCACTCTATAGGTCTTACATGCTACCAAAGCAAGGCCACCCAGCGTTACCAGAACGGGGGTCATCTCACTTTACCAAAACGGAGGCATCTCTCGTTACCAAAATGGAGGAATATCGAACTTACATGCTACCAGAGAAAGGCCCGAACTTACATGCTACCAGAGCAAGGCCTCCCAACGCTACCAAAGCGGAGGAATAATCGAACTTACATGTTACCAGAATAAGGCTCGGACTTACATGCTACCAAAGCAAGGCCCGATGTGTATTCAAAATGACACACCTAAGTCTCAATCATTAGCCATTATCATATAAAATGTTTTGCCTTCACGTAGAACTCATAATGGTTTTCTCTCATAAATCTCATTTAAAACATTTATGTACCCAACACAAAACATGTTAAAACCGAGTTCCAACCTGCAAAACCACGCACACATTTCTTAAACTCAGAACGCCTTAACGTAGAACCCAAATCTCTTTCCACATTTTAAACACTAAACGTTTGTAAAATATTTTCACGCTTAGTTTATAACTCATAAAAGTTAGGCCCCAACCGGCTATAAAATCGTGTGCATTACTCATTCACAACTCATAAAAACATGCTTGTTTGCTCAAATCACTTCCCATGCTACAATTAACATCAAAACACATACACAAATGAGTTTAAGTTTTCCCTTACCTCTTTTCACCTTGTATAGTGCAATCGTTCCTTCGGATCACAAACTGGCCTCGCATTCCACTTTGGAACCCTCTAGCTATCCAAACGATGTTAAAACATCAATAATTTATCTCAATTACCTCATCGAGCACACATTTACTCATATTTCTCATTAAATACTCAGCAACCTAACTTTCACAATTCTATCACAATTCACATTCTCTTCCACTACAATCTTAAAAATTCTACATTTCTCATACCATAGTCCATGCTAAAATCACCTCAATTCCAAATGTATAGTAAAAAATCCCCAAATTCCCACAAATTGCATAACGTTACCTTTACTCTAACAAAATCATAATCTCATCAATCCCTAATCATTTCCTAGCTATTTCATGAGAATGCCAACAACCATCCTCACCAAAATCACTATAAAAATCCAAGATCGAGGTTTAGAATTTTACCCAACTTGTGGAGTGCTCAACTCTCGCCTCGATTCAATCTGACTTTTGATTTCCAAGTATGTTGTTCTCCTTTGGATGAGGAACAACTTTTCTTCTTGCTACAACCTTCGATTTAGACGGAAATAGGGACTTTGGAAGAGAGAAAAAGTAGGGCTCGGTTGAAATAGAGGTTTAGAAGAGAGAGAAAAGATGAAATGCAGGAAAACACCGGGGTCCTTTTATAGACGGAGGGTAGGAGATCAATTTGGTCCCTAATGAGATCGATCTGCATTTGAATTTGAGAACGTTTTAGGGTAATTTTATGCCTAGGAGATCAATCTATCGTGGGGTGAGATCGATCTCTTAATGGCTTTATGAGATCGATCTGCTACAATTATGAGATCGATCTCTAATTTACAGAATGCTTAACGAGATCAATCTCTTCCTTATAAGATCGATCTCTTCATTACAGAATCGTAAGGAGATCGATCCTCTTCCATTGATGATCGATCTGCTCACTTAATTTCCTCATTCCTTATCACTTTGGCCTATCAGATCGATCCTCTCTTCTCTGAGATCGATCTAGCCTCTTAGTTTCACACTTAACAAAAAATTTCCACATATAATGGCCATAGTTTACTCCATTGATTAAATTCTCATTCATTACTTATTCATCACTTAAAGATCTCATTCCATACCATCTCAATATAGAGGTACATCACATTTAGTTCAATTCCATTACACTTCATGTTCTCATTACATAATTTAGATATGTACAAAATTCTCAGATCTCACATCCTCCCTACTTTAAAAAGAATTTGGTCTTACAAATTTAACTCAACTCGTCAAACAGATGGGGGTACTTCTTCTTCATGAGACTTTCCAATTCCGACGTTGCCTCTTCTATTGAGTGATGTTTCCATAAAACTTTCACTAATGAGATGCTTTTTGTTCGAAGTACCTTCTCTTTCCTATCAAGGATCCGGACGGGTTCTTCAGTGTATCCCATGTCCTCTTGTATGTCCATCTCTTCGTACACTATGACATAAGAAGGGTTCGGGTGGTATTTCCTCAACATAGACACATGGAAGACGTTGTGTATTCTAAACATCTGTGGGGGTAATGCCAATCTGTAGGCTATCTCTCCCACTCTCTCAAGAATCTTGAAGGGTCCTACGTGTCGAGGACTCAATTTTCCTTTCTTCCCAAATCTCATGATACCTTTACTTAGTGATATCATTAGAAATACTGCATCACCAACATCAAACTCAAGTGGCCATCTATGTACATCCGCGTAGCTTTTCTGTCTACTTTGTGCAACCCGTAATCTCTCACATATGAGTTTTACACTCTGTACCGCTTGCTCAACAAGCTTGAGAGCATTTATCTTTCTGTCATCGACTTCTTCCCAAGCTACGGGGATCTACACCTTCTACAATATAGAGCCTCAAAAGGTACCATTCCAATACTTGCATGATAGTTGTTATTATACACAAACTCTACTAGGGGCAGGTGATTATCCCATGATCCCTTAAAATCCATCGTACACGCCTTCAACATATCCTCCAGTGTCTGGAATGTCCTCTCTGACAGACAATCTGTCTGAGGATGATAGGCGATACTAAAACTCAATCGAGATCCCATGGACTCCTGAAACTGGGTCCAAAATCTGAAAGTAAATCGAGAATCTCTGTCAGAAGTAATACTCACTAGAGCCCCATGTAATCTACCAATCTCGCTGACGTATAACTCAGCTAAGGCATCCACAGTATCTGTACTCTTGATGGCAAGGAACGTGATAAAAATGTGATAAAAATCACCTTAATAGAATGCACGTGGCACAACCACAAAACACAACTCATGTGTAAAAAAAAGGAGATTAGGCAATAAAACTCATATAAAAATCGTCATGGCACATCATAATAAATCTCCTCTGGGTGCACATCCCAGGCATCCTCATAAGAGGGAACATCGACATATGGTCGTGTACATTGTATATTGGACTTACACGTTACCAGAACAAGACCCGACCTTACATGCTACCAAAGCAATGCCTCTCCTCATGCACACTATCACGTGGTCCCTGGGTCGGTTCCCAGGTGGCCCACTCTAACGGCCTTACATGCTACCAAAGCAAGGCCACCCAGCATTACCAGAATAAGGGTTATCTTACTTTACCAAAACAGAGGCATCTCTCGTTACCAAAACAGAGGAATATGGAACTTACATGCTACCAGAGCAAGGCCCGAACTTACATGCTACCAGAGCAAAGCCTCCTACGCTACCAAAGCGGAGGAATAATCGTACTTACATGTTACCAGAACGAGGCCCGAACTTACATGCTACCAAAGTAAGGCCCAATGTGTATTCAACATGACACGCCTAAGTCTCAATCATTAGCCATTATCATATAAAACATTTTGGCTTCACGTAGAACTCATAATGGTTTTCTCTCATAAATCTCATTTAAAACATTTGTGTACCCAACACAAAACATGTTAAAACCGAGTTCCAATCGACAAAACAACGAACACATTTCTCAATCTCAGTACGCCTTAACGTAGAACCCAAATCTCTTTTCACATTTTAAACACAAAACGTTTGTAAAACATTTTCACGCTTAGTTTATAACTCATAAAAGTTGAGCCCCAATCGGCTATAAAATCGTGCACTACTCATTCACAACTTATAAAAACATGCTTGTTTGCTCAAATCACTTTCCATGCTACAATTAACATCAAAACACATACACAAACGGGTTTAAGTTTTCCCTTACCTCGTTACACCTCGTATGGTGCAATCGTTCCTCCATATCACAAACTAGCCTTGCATTCCACTTTGAAACTCTTGAGCTGTCCAAACGATGTTAAAACATCAATAATTTATCTCAATTACCTCATCGAGCACACATTTGCTCATATTTCTCATTAAATACTCAGCAACCCAACTCTCACAATTCTATCACAACTCACATTCTCTTCCACTACAATCTTCAAAATTCTACATTTCTGATACCATATTCCATGCTAAAATCACCTCAATTCCAAATGTATAGTAAAAAATCCCCAAATTATCATAAATTGCATAATGTTACCTTTACTCCAACAAAATCATAATTTCATCAATCCTTAATCATTTTCTAGCTATTTCATGAGAATACCAACAACCATCCTCACCAAAATCACTATAAAAATCCAAGATCAAGGTTTAGAATTTTACCCAACATGTGGAGTGCTCAACTCTCACCTCGATTCAATTCGACTTTTGATTTCCAAGTATGTTGCTCTCCTTTGGATGAGGAACAACTTTCCTTCTTGCTACAACATCCGAGGATTGAGGATATACCTATGGTGTGTGAATTTTTAGATGTTTTCCCAAATGAGTTACCAGGTTTACCACCAGAGAGAGAACTGGAGTTTACCATCGATTTGGTACCAAATACTCATCCGATCTCTATACCTCCATATAGGATGACATTAGTGGAACTTGAGGAATTGAAGAAACAACTAAGGAGTTATTGGATCAAGGGTTTATTAGACCTATTGTCTCACCGTGGGGAGCACTAGTGTTGTTCGTGAGAGAGAAGGATGGCAGTCTCAGATTATGCGTAGACTACCGACTGTTGAATAAAGTCACGGTGAAGAATAAATACTCATTGCCCAGGATTGATGATCTACTTGATCAGCTGAGAGGGGCCTCAGTCTTTTCTAAGATTAATTTGAGATCGGACTATCACCAATTGGGGATTAAGGAAGAAGATATTTCGAAGATGGCCTTCAAGATAAAGTACGGCCATTATGAATTTCTGGTGATGTCCTTTGGATTAACGAACGCCCCTGCAGCCTTTATGAGATTAATGAACGAGGTGTTCAAAGACTTCCTAGATAAATTTGTGATAATCTTTATTGATGATATCTTGGTATACTATCGATCATATGAGGAACATGCACAACATTTGTGGTTAGTACTTCAGATACTTTGAGATAAAACAGTTATATGGGAAGCTTAGTAAGTGTGAGTTTTGGTTGGATCGGATAGCTTTCCTTGGTCATATAGTCTCAGAGGAAGGAGTATTAGTGGATCCAAGTAAAGTAGAGGTTGTGCTTAATTGGGAAAGACTGAAGACAGTTACAAAAGTACCAAGCTTCCTTGGTTTGGCAGGGTATTATAAAAGATTTGAGGAAGGATTTTCTAGGATTGTCGCTCCTTTGACTAAGCTCACGTGCAAGGAGACTCCATTCATATGGACTGATCAGTGTGAGCATAATTTTTAGGAGTTGAAGAGGAGATTGACAACGGCATCTATGCTGACTATTCCTGAGGGATCAGGAGGATTTTCAGTTTATAGTGATGCATCCCATCAAGGATTGGGGTGTGTACTCATGCAACACGAAAGAGTGGTCGCATATGGATCGCGACAGTTAAAACACCATGAGTGAAATTACCCCACGCATGATTTGGAGTTAGCCGTTGTGGTATTTTCCTTGAAGATTTGGCGACACTACTTATACTGGGAAAGATTCCAGATCTTTATTGACCATAAGAGTTTGAGGTATTTGTTTGATCAGAAAGAATTAAACATAACACAAAGGAGATGGATGGAACTCCTTAATGATTATGACTGCGAGGTTCTATACCATCCGGGTAAGGCGAATGTAGTTGCTGATGCCTTGAGCAGGAAGAGTATGATATCTGCTATGATGATCAGGGAATGAGATTTACTAGAGCAGTTCGTCAAGCTCCAGATCAGAGTTAAAGAGGTAGAGATGGGATTTTTGGCTAGCTTGCGGATAGAGCCCAAGATCATGGATCAGATTAGAACTGGGCAGCGTAGTGATCAGAGGTTGATAGATATGGTTAGCCAAGCTGGATAGACTTCGTAGTCGGATCTCACAATCAGTGAGGATGGATTGTTAAGATTCAAAGGATGAATTTATGTTTCGAACGATGATACTCTAAAAAGACAGATACTGAGAGAATCCCACTACTCGTGATACACCATGCACCGAGGGAGTACTAAGATGTACCGAGATTTAAGAAAGATGTACTGGTAGAGTGGTATGAAGCGAGACGTGGTAGAGTATGTGGCCAGATGTTTAGTATGCCAGCAAGTGAAAGCTGAGCATCGGAAGCCCGGAGGACTACTACAGCCTTTACCTGTACCTACATGGAAATGGGAACATGTCACCATGGATTTTATTATGGGTTTACTGAGGACCCGGAGAGGTCGTGATGTGATATGGGTTATAGTGGATAGACTGACAAAGAATGCCCACTTCCTCGCCATCAAGAGCACAGATACTGTGGATACCTTAGCTGAGTTATATGTCAGCGAGATAGCTAGATTACATGAGGCTCCAGTGAGTATCACTTCTGACAGAGATCCCTGATTTACTTCCAGATTTTGGACCCAGTTTCAGGAGTCCATGGGATCTCGATTGAGCTTTGTACCGCCTATCATCCTCAGACAGATGGTCAATCAGAGAGGACTATTTAGACCCTGGAGGATATGTTGAGGGCATGTACGATGGATTTTAAGGGATCATGGGATGATCACCTGCCCCTAGCAGAGTTTGCGTACAATAACAGTTATCATGCTAGTATTGAAATGGCACCTTTTGAGGCTCTATATGGTAGGAGGTGTAGATCCCTAGTAGCTTGGGAAGAAGTCAGTGACAGAAAGATAAATGCTCCTGAGCTTGTTGAGCAAGTTGTACAGAGTGTAAAACTCATATGTGACAAGTTACGGGCTGTACAGAGTAGACAGAAAAGCTACGTGAATGTGCGTAGATGGACACTCGAGTTCGATATTGGTGATGTAGTATTTATGAAGATATCACTGAGTAAGGGTATCATGCGTTTTGGGAAGAAAGGGAAATTGAGTCCTCGATACATAGGACCATTCAAGATTCTTGAGAGAGTGGGAGAGGTAGCCTACAGATTGGCATTTCCCCCACAGATGTCTGGAATACACAACGTCTTTCATGTGTCTATGTTGAGGAAGTACCACCCAGACCCTTCTCATGTCATAGAGTACAAAGAGATGGACATACAAGAGGACATGAGCTACACTGAAGAACCTGTCTGGATTCTCGATAAAAAGGAGAAGGTACTTAGAACCAAGAGCATCTCATTAGTGAAAGTTTTGTGGAAACATCACTCAATGGAAGAGTTAACATGGGAATTTGAGAGTCTTATGAAGGAGAAGTACCCCCATCTATTTGACGGGTTAAGTTGAATTTGGAGGACCAAATTCTTTTTAAGGTGGGGAGGATGTGAGATCTGAAAATTTTACACATATCAAATTATGTAATGAGAACATGAAGTGTAATTAATTGAACTAAATGAAATGTACTCTTACATTGAGGTGGTATGGAATGAATTACCAAGTTATAAATGAGATTTTACGTTAAAGTGTGAAACTATGAGGCCAGATCGATCTCGGAGAAGAGAGGATCGATCTGGTAAGTTAAAAATGACAAGGAAGGAGGAAATTAAGTGAGCAGATCGATCTCATGAGGGAGGGATCGATCTCAAAATGTTTCTGTTAAGGAGAAGATCGATCTCCTTGAGGAGCAGATCAATCTCATGAAGCATTTTGTAAACTAGAGATCGATCTCATAATTGGAGCAGATCGATCTCATAAAGCCACGAAGAGATTGATCTTACCCCATGACAGATCGATCTCCTAGGCATAAAATTACCCCAAATCGTCCCCAAATTAAAATGCAAATCGATCTCATCAAGAGCCAGATCGATCTCCTGCCCTTCATTTATAAAAGGACCTCTGTATTTTCTTGCATTTCATCTTTTCTCTCTCTTTCAAACCTCCATTTCAGCCGAGCCCTAGTTTTCTCCCTCTTTCAAATCGCTCATTTCTGTCCAAATCAAGAGTTGTGGTAAGAAGGAAAGTTGTTCCTCACCCAAAAGAGAACAACATACATGGAAATCGAAAGACGAATCGAATCGAGGTGTGAGTCGAGCACTCCATAAGTTTAGGTAATTTTCTAAACCTCGACCTTTGGTTTTGAAGTGATTTTTGGTGATGGTGAACATGGGCATTGTTATGAAATTGTGATTTTATTGGAGTGATGATGATATTAAGTAAATTGTGGTAAATTGAGATTTTTGTTTATAAATTGGAAATTTAGGCAATGAGGTGATTTTGGTATGGGTATTATGTGTGAGAAATGTAGGATTTGGAAATGCAGTAAATGGGATTATGAATGTTGATAGAGTTATGAGAATTGAGATATTTAGGTGTTACTGAGAAATATAAGCAAATGTATGCTCGATAATGAAATTGAGTCGAGACATTGATGTTTTAACATCGCTTGGACAGCTCGGGAGTTCCAGAGTGGAATGTGAGGCTAGTCTGTGATACGGGGGAACGATTGCACTATACAAGGTGCAAAGAGGTAAAGGAAAACTAAACTCATTTGTGTATGTGTTTTGTGATAACATTGTAGTATGATTTTCGACTGAGAAAACAAGCATGTTTTATGTGTTGTGAATGAGAAATGCACATGATTTTATAGCCGGTTGGGACCCAACCTTTACGAGTTGTAAACTATACGTGAAAAATATTTTATAACCATTTTGTGTTTAAAAATGAGAAAAGTGTTTTGGGCCCTACGTTAAGGCGTACTGAGGCTTGAGAAAATGTGTGCGTGGTTTTACCGATTGAAGCTCGATTTTAACAGGCTTTGTGTTGAGTACAAAGCGGTTTGAAATGAGTTTTATGATATAACTCCATTTGGAGCTTTACATAAAGGCAAAATGATTTTTTATGATAATGGCTATTGACTGAGACTTAGGTGTGTCATTTTGAATACACACCAAGCATTTCTCTATTAGCATGTAAGTCTAATATTCCTTCGTTCTGGTAACGTGAGATAACCCCTACTCCGGTAGTGTTGGTTACCTACTACGTGTATTAGGTGGTTGTGCCATGTGCGAATCTTAATCTGTGGCTGTGCCACGTGTATTTGGTGGCTATGCCACGTGCATTACTGTTACAGTGATTTTCATCACGTTTTAAAGAGAAAAGCCATTATCACATCTTAATTTCTACATGCTTGTAACTGTGATTTGTACTGAGTATGTACTTCTATGTTTTACATGATGTATTAATGAGTTCATGCTACATTTTTCTATTGAGTTTTCAACTGTGAAATAAATGATTGTGTGTGCAAATCATTAATTTAATAATGAGTCACTTACCCCCTTACTAAGCGATTTAGAAACTCACCCTGTTTTATCTCCCCTCCAGATTTCTTCAAGTGAGGCAAATTTCCTGCGATGTACGGAGTAGTGGCTAGTGGAGGACTTGAACTCCAGGCCATATAGATTGTATTTTGAGGTATCATTTATCTTTTCATGTATCCAGACAATTATTGTAATCACAGACACTTGATGTACAATATTGTATGGGATGTATTAGGATTAATTAACTTGGGATTGAATAATGTATATGGTATGATATATACTATTTAATGATGAGATCCTGAGGCAGGATATGTATGATGATGTTTGACACTGCACGGAATGCACTATCAATTGTGATTCAATGAGTAAAGAGTTTTAAATTTTCCCTATTTTTTGCGTTTTCGGGGTGTGACACTGTGCAGGCCGTAATCTCTCACATATGAGTTTTACATTCTGTATCGCTTGCTCAACAAGCTTAGGAGCATTTATCTTTCTGTCACCGACTTGTTCCCAAGCTACGGGAGATCTACACCTTCTACCATATAGAGCCTCAAAAGGTACCATTCCAATACTTGCATGATAGCTGTTATTGTACGCAAACACTGCTAGGGGCAGGTGATCATCCCATGATCCCTTAAAATCCATCGTACACGCCCTTAACATATCCTCCAGGGTCTGGAACATCCTCTCTAACTGACCATCTGTCTAAGGATGATAGGCGGTACTAAAACTCAATCAAGATCCTATGGACTCCTGAAACTGGGTCCAAAATCTGGAAGTAAATCGGGAATCTCTCTCAGAAGTAATACTCACTGGAGCCCCATGTAATCTAGCTATCTCACTGATGCATAACTCAGCTAAGGCATCCACAGTATCTGTGCTCTTGATGGCAAGGAAGTGGACACTCTTTGTAAGTCTATCCACTATGGCCTATATTGCATCACGACCTTTTCGGGTCCTCGATAAACCCATAATAAAGTCCATGGTGACATGCTCCCATTTCCATGTAGGTACAGGTAAAGGCTGTAATAATCCTCCAGGCTTTCGATGCGTAGCTTTCACTTGCTGGCATACTAAACATCTGGCCACATACTCTGCCACGCCTCACTTCATACCACTCCACTAGTACACTTTTCTCAAATCTCGGTACATTTTAGTACTCTCTAGTGCATGGTGTATCGGGAGCAGTGGGATTCTCTCAGTATCTGTCTCTTTAGGGTATCATCGTTCGGTACATAAATCTGTCCTCTGAATCACAGTAATCTATCCTCACTTATTGTGAGATATGACTACGAAATCTGCTCAGCTTGGCTAACCATATCTATAAACCTCTGATCACTGCGCTATCCAGTTCTAATCTGATCCATGATCCTGGGCTCTGCTCGTAGGCTAGCCAAAAATCTAGTTTCTACCTCTCTAACTCTGATCCGGAGTTCAAGGAACTGCTCCAATAAATCCCATTCCCTGATCATCATAGCAAATATCATACTCTTCCTGCTCAGGGCATCAGCAACTACATTCGCCTTACCCGGATGGTATAGAATCTCGCAGTCATAATCCTTAAGGAGTTCCATCCATCTCCTTTGCCTCATGTTTAACTCCTTTTGATCAAAGAGATACCTCAAACTCTTGTGATCAGTGAAAATCTAGAATCTTTGTCCATATAAGTAGTGTCGCCAGATCTTCAAGGCAAATACCACAGCGGCTAACTCTAAATCATGCGTCAGGTAATTCCGCTCATGATCTTTCAATTGTCACGATCCATAAGCGACCACTCTTCCATGCTGCATGAGCACACACCCCAATCCTTGATGCGAGGCATCACTGTACACTAAAATCTTCCTGATCCCTCAAGAATAGTCAACACAGGTGCCATTGTTAATCTCCTCTTTAATTCCTGAAAGTTGTGCTCACATTGATCAAACCATATGAATGGAGTCTCTTTATGCGTGAGCTTGGTCAAAGGAGTAGCAATCTTGAAAAATCCTTCCACAAATATTCTGTAATACCCTGCCAAACCAAGAAAGCTTCGTACCTCTATAACTGTCCTCGATCTTTCCCAATTAAGCACAGCTTCTACTTTACTTGGATCCACTGATACTCCTTCCTCTGAAACTATATGACCAAGGAAAGCTATCCTATCCAGCCAAAACTCACACTTACTAAGCTTCCCATATAATTGTTTATCTCAGAGTATCTGAAGTACTAACTATGAATGCTGTGCATACTCCTTATAGGACCGAAAGTACACCAGGATATCATCAATAAAGACTATCACAAACTTATCTAGATAGTCTCTGAACACTTCATTCATTAATCTCATAAAGGCTGCAGGGGCGTTCGTCAATCCAAAGGGCATCACTAGAAATTCATAATGGCCATACCTTGTCCTGAAGGCTATCTTTGGAATATCTTCTTCCTTAATCCTCAATTGGTGATAACCCGATCTTAAATCAATCTTAGAAAATACTGAGGCCCCTCTCAGCTGATCAAGTAGATCATCAATCCTAGGCAATGGGTATTTATTCTTCACCGTGGCTTTATTCAATAATCGGTAGTCTACGCATAATCTGAGACTACCATCCTTCTTCCTCACGAATAACACTAGTGCTCCCCATGGTGAGACACTAGGTCTAATAAACCCTTGATCCAATAACTCCTGTAGTTGTTTCTTCAATTCCTAAAGTTCCACTAATGCCATCCTATACGGAGGTCTAGAGATAGGCTGAGTATCTGGTACCAAATTAATGGTAAACTCTAGCTCTCTCTTTAGTAGTAAACCAAGCAACTCATCTGGAAGACATCTGAAAATTCACACACCACATGTATATCCTCAATCCACGGATGTTCCCGATCATCATCTGAGATGAGTGTTTCATAACCTTCACATGAATGCTCAAATTTAGTACTCTTAAAAGTAACATCATAATTTCCAATTACTTACAAAATTCCATACGTCTATTTACTCAATATTTCAAACATACACTGTAAGGTTCAGGTAGGGAGAAGGTTACAATCTTAGTGTAGCAGTCTAAACTCACTCGATTGGTTACCAGCCAATCCATTCCTAAAATTACATCAAACCCATGCATATTTAACATTATTAGATCTGCTAACATTACTCTATCTCCCACCTTTATTTCACATTGTCTACAAATTAAATCAATTCTCTGGGACTCACGCATATGGGTATTTACATGTAGTATATACTCTAGAGGTTCAAACTTCAAATTTAATCTACATGCAAAATACTAAGAAATAAACAAATGCATGGACCCTGAATCAATCAACACATAAGCCTTATGATTACAGACAGAGAGTGTACCTTTTATAGTTTCTGCAGAAGTGTTTGCTGTCTCTTTGTCCAGAGTAAATACACATCCCACTATAACAGGCTTCTTTCCTTTTTCTACAGCAGTGGCCCGTCTCTAGGGATTCACTCTTTGAGGTTGCTATCTAGTGGGTTTCGGAGCATGTGGCATCTGAGGTTGAGGACAGTCTTTTACTCTATGACCCATGTCTCCACATCTAAAACATTCACGGATCAACCCATTATAACTCCCCTCATGCGGTTGACCACAGTCTTTGGAAACCCCCATTTCAAGCCCAACATATTGAGGGATGTCCCTGATAATAGGATAAGCTCTAGGTCTCTCCAATCTGCCCTTCCATACCTTAATCCTTCCTCTCCTAAAGGAACCTCTCCGAACATATGCCTGGGACATCGCTGGCCTCTTGCCCTTATCCCTAGTCACTGCTCCGAACTCATTCTGGGATTGTACAATTTCAATTCCCATCTCAATCTCTTGTGCTCATCTCAGAGCATCTCTAAACTCAATAATACATAGCCCTATCAATCGATCTCTGATGATAGGCTTCAATCCATACACAAATCTCTCTATGCAGAGCTCTTCATTCTTGAAGGTTTCTGGATCATATCTCAATAGAGCAGTAAATTAGCTCTCATAATTGTCCACAGACATATCGCCCTATATCAGATTCAAAAACTCTGCCTGCTTCCTTCTCTGAGCAGCTCGTGGTACAAATTGGGCTCTAAAAGCCGCTTGAAACTCTTTCCAGCTAATCACATCCGGGTTGGACATCAAGAAACCCTACGTAGTACCCCACCAATCTCACGCTCTCCTTTTCAACATATAAGCACCCATACTAACCCTCTCAGCATCAGTGCATCCCAAATAGTCAAATATGACTCTCAACTCAGTCAGCCACTGTTCAGCCTCAGCGAGATCTTTTTCCCCTTTGAATGCGGGCAGATTCATTTTCAAAAAGTCCTTCAGTCGAACCATACTTCTGTCATCAGGCTGAGTGACGGGAGGCACTGGGTCCATTTGTACTAGGGGCACGGGAAGTCCTTATGGTGGTGTAGGAGTAGTAATCGAGGCATTAACTCCAAAATGTTGCGCAAATAGTGCTACCATTTGCTCAAAACCTTACCTCACATCGGTCTCAATCTGGTTAAATCGAGAGTTAAGACTCTCTGGTTGTGGGGCAGGTGGTGGAGGGGACTCTGCCTGCCTCCTCGAACGACCTCGTCGTCCACTCATTCTCAATCTCAATACGTTTCTTGTGCGTACATATCAAATTCGATTGAAATCTCAATCCTCAATTTTAGTTCATGACCAGACTTATACAGACACTTGGGATGTATTCCAATTCACTTAACTGACACTGACAGTACTAAACACCCTAAGCTCTGAAACCAAGAAAACTCTGTGACGCCTCGGAAGCACGAAAAACAGGGTAAATTTAAAACTTTTTCACATCTATAAACAATAAATGGTGTATTCCTGTGCAATGTCATACATTATCATACATATCATACCTCAGGATCTCATCATCTCATAATTATATTTCGTACAATATACATTACTCAATTCCAAGTTAGTTAATCCAAATACATCCCATACTTTATTGTTCAACAAGTGTCTGTAATTACAACTTTAGTCTGGGTACATGAAAAGATAAATTATACCTCAAACAATATATGGCCTGGAGCTCAAGTCCTCCACTAGCCACTACTCCGTACTTTGTAGGGAAAAACTCCCTTCACTTGAAGAAATCTGGGGGGAGATAAAACAGGATGAGCTTCTAAATCGCTCAGTAAGGGGGGTAAGGGACTCATTGTTAAACTAATGATTTGTACAGTACAATCATTTTATTTCACAGTTGAAACTCAATTAAAATGTAGCATGAACTCATTAAAACATCATTCTCAACTCATTTCTCTAAAATCATGTAAAACATAAGTGTACATAACTTAGTACAAATCACAGTCACAAGCATGTGGAAATCAGAATGCGATAATGGCTTTTCTCATTAAAACGTGATAAAAATCACCTCAATAGAATGCACGTGGCATAGCCACAAAACACAACTCATCTATATAAAAAGGAGACTAGGCAATAAAACTCATATAAAACTCGTAATGGCACATCGTAATAAATCTCCTCTGGGTGTGCATCCCAGACATCCTTATAAGAGGGAACATCGACATATGGTTGTGTACATGGTATATTGGACTTACATTTTACCAAAACAAAGCCCGACCTTACATGCTACCAGAGCAATGCCTCTCCTCATGCACACTATCACGTGGTCCCTAGGTCGGTTCCCAGGCGGCCCACTCTATCGGTCGTACATGCTACCAAAGCAAGGCCACCCAGCGTTACCAGAAAGGGGGTCATCTCACTTTACCAAAATGAAGGCATCTCTCGTTACCAAAACAGAAGAATATCGGACTTACATACTACCAGAGCAAGGCTTGGACTTACATGCTACCAGAGCAAGGCCTCGCAACGCTACCAAAACGGAGGAATAATCGGACTTACTTGTTATCAGAACAAGGCCCGGACTTACATGCTACCAAAGCAAGGCCCGATGTGTATTCAACATGACACGCCTAAGTCTCAATCATTAGCCATTATCATATAAAACGTTTTGCCTTCACATAGAACTTATAATGGTTTTCTCTCATAAATCTCATTTAATACATTTGTGTACCCAACACAAAACATGTTAAAATCGAGTTCCAATCGGCAAAACCACGCACACATTTCTCAATCTCAGTACGCCTTAACGTAAAGCCAAAATCTCTTTTCATATTTTAAACACAAAACGTTTGTAAAACATTTTCATGCTTAGTTTATAACTAATAAAAGTTGGGCCCCAACCGGCTATAAAATCGTGTGCACTACTTATTCACAACTCATAAAAATATGCTTGTTTGCTCAAATCACTTTTCATGCTACAATTAACATCAAAACATATACACAAACGAGTTTAAGTTTTCCCTTACCTCTTTGCACCTCGTATAGTGTAATCGTGTGAGACCCCATATAGGTTTAACCTTGAACATATGTAAATGAATTCATAAGTATGATGATGTACTAGTAAAGTGAAGCATATGTGATATAAAGTCCATAAGTTAAATGTACACACTTGTAATGAGAGATGGTGATTGTACGTACAAGTTACATTAAGTATGAATATGAAGAAATGGACTTAAACATGTGATGAACATGAATGGAATGGGAAATGAGTAGTGTAGTAAATGGAATGAAGATTTACATAAGTTATGCACTTCTATTTAGTTATATATTGTATATATTTAGTAATGCAAGAATTACACACAAGTTTTAATGTGTACAAAGTGTGATTGGATGCCATTTTTAAGTCTCGAGGATGGATGAATGAGGAAATGACTATGACAGCAAATTAAGGATTTTTTGAGTGAAGTTACTGTAGAAAAACTGTAGGAAAACTGGAAAATATGAAGGTCAGATCGATCTCATGGGATAAGAGATTGATCTGGAAGAGCCAAAATGAACTTATTTTGAGCAATGGAGTAGGATAGATCGATCTCTAATGGACTCAGATTGATCTGCTAAGCATTCTGTAATGAAAGGATCGATAAGGCAAACAGATCGATCTCCTTAGCTCTCTGTTTGAGACAGATCGATCTCAAGACTAGATAGATCGATCTCCATAAGGGTTCTGTAAAGAGCAGATCGATCTCCTACAAAGGGCAGATCGATCTCCAAGAGGAAAATTGGCCTTCGACAGATCGATCTCATCAAGGGAGAAGATCGATCTGAGAGTGGTTATGTTAGTTGAAAAGGACTACCAAATGTGCAGAAATTGATCTCTATAAGGACCAGATCGATCTCATAAGCCTACATCTATAAAAAGAGCACGAGATTAAGATGAAAACTCAGAACTCTTTCTCCACCAAACCTCACCTGCCATTTTCTCTCAAAACCTAAGCTTTCTCACTCTAAAAAAATCACTACATTTTGGCTAGTTTTGGAAGAAGCTTAATAAGGGAAAGTTGTTCCTTGAAGCAAGGAGAACAACATACCCAAAAATCACCCATTGATGTGATCAAGAGAATGAGTTGTGGCTACCACAAGTTAGGCTAAGAAAAAGGGGTAAGTTCTTCAACCCTCAAGCCTTAAATAAGGATTCTAGACATTTTATGGGTTGAATGGTATGCAAAATGTTGATAAAAATGATTTGTTGTGATGAGTGAGTAATGTTAAGAGAAATTTAAGAAGAGGGAAATCTATGGGAAGCTTAAGAAATAGTTTAATGAGATAGTGATATAATGGAAAAGTGATATATGATTTAAAGGCTTGAAAGGTATAAATGGGAGAATAATTGAAAATGAGGATATTTGGGAGAAAGAAAAGAAATGACTTAATGGTTATGTGTGTAGATTGGAATAACATGGAATACGGCTAACCCGAATCACGAACGGAGGATACGTGACAAAGGAAATACAAACGCGATTCGAGGTAAGGGACTGTGTGTTAGCTATAGAGATGTCCGTACGTATTTTACGGTAATTTCGTAGATATATTGCTAGAATTAGTACGATACTACGATTCTATGAAATGATATGGAGCATGAAATGTACTATGATATATACGAATTGAGAAATGGGATGGGGTAAGGAAATAGCATGATATGAATGTTTTCAATGTTTTTCTCAATTTTGTGTTGATATTGGTGATTGAGAAATGATGATGATAGGTTAGCTAATTTTTACATGTTTTAGTGTGGATAGGTATGCTGCATAAATAAACATGTTTTGAGTTTTTAAAAAGAGAAAATAGCCACCTATCGGATTTGAGATGAGATTTGGTGTTAGAGCTCTAGCTCACACCCATTTTAATGACTTTGACTATGTGCTAGAGTGTTAGCTCGCACATGTTTCTATGTTTTTGATGTGTCGTGTTGGAGTTTAACTCACACGATGGTTTTGAGAAAGTGCTGGAGCTTTGCTCGCACCTGTTTTTACTGAGTTGAGGTAAACCTGGGGGTTTGGGACCCAAGGGGATGCCAGCCGACTGCCTCGGAATGGGCTAGGCTTTAACGATAAATCGTACCGCACTGGAGCCTTGCGATGACTATGTGTCACGCGGATTTACTCGCCTGGTATATGAGACATGGTTCAGGATGAAAAGTCCATCCGAGTTGGAGTATGGACTTGGGTCCACGGTCGTACGTAGTACTGTGTAGTTGTCCGTTGGTATACTATGTACCGTGCTGGGTGCATGTGAGTACGAATATTGTGTAGATGACACATGGCATACCTTATACCATGAGTATGTGAGGAGATGAGGTTAATTAAGATGAGTCGGAGGATAGGACTGACCTATCCCCCTTCAGGTGAAGTGATGCCCTGTGCACACCTGATCAGTGAGGCCTGAGATCACTGACTATAGCCATATGTTGTTGATATTTAATTGTCAAAAATTCCATGCCTGTCTTAGAGATTCGAGAAACATAGATAACTCAAAAAAGAAAGAGATTTTATGAAAAGAAATGATTGAGAAAGTAAAGAGATTTTGTGTTTTGATAAATCTTTGATTTAAACACTCGTGTCGTGAGGGCATTGTTTTATGTATCATGTTTTAAAATGGAGGCATGACATATATGATTTACATGAAAATGCAAATGAGAAATGTATGTTTAAAAGCATTTTCGTATAATAATTCCATTTATAATGAAAACATGGTTCTGGTTTATACATGCATAGGCTATGTAGGTAGTACGATATCTACCTGCTAGCATTCATTTCCTTACTGAGCTGTGGTTTGCTCATCCCACTATTATCCCCCTCCAGATACTGAGAAGTAAGGCGGTACGGTGGTCTCTAGATCTCTTTTTATGTTGGACAGCTCCCACCAATCGTAAAGGTATAAGATTTGTATACACAACAGTATTTTATATCTATTATCTTGTATCGCATAGTTGTACCTTGGAAATGTAACAGTTTTATGGGGATGTTATGTAAAGATATTAATATTCAATTAATCTTGTATATTTACGTACACACCTGGGAGTCTGAATTAAATCTTAAATATTTTCGCTGTAAATTTTTGAAACTTTAGTAATTGCACCGCCTCACAGCCCAACCGTAGTAGAGTAAGTATAGATAAAGGACACCCGAAAATGGGGTGTGACAAATCGTTCCATTTGTAACCTACGTCTAGCGGTATCTGGGATGTATTGCTCTCTGAAAGCACCCAAAAACATATCCCATGTGATAGCCATACCCTGAGCTCTCAACATAGGCCTAGTGGACTTCCACCAGTGCTTTGTTTTCCTCTCAGTACAAAGGCCACAAGCGCTACTATCTCTGTAGCCAAACATCTATAGAAGTCAAGCAACTTCTCCATCTGACTGATCCAGTCCTCAACCACTACCGGATCCTTTACCCCGCTAAAAGAAGGAGGCTTGAAATCCATGAAATGCCTTAACCTCTCCGTATCGAAGTCATATCCATAACCCAAATCATTATCATCACACTGCTGTGGGGCTACTGAAGGAGGTACTGGTCGAATATGGGGATCTCGTGGCCTAACCGGTTCAGGTTGTGCAGGTGCAACATCCTCAGGTTCAGGTGCAGTTACTGGGGGATTCAGTATAGCCTATCCCGCTGTACCATGTGTACCCTCAAACCTAGCCATGATCTGACCCATCATGGTCATCATCGTGCGCATGTCTTCCTCTAATCGGACTATCCGAGGATCGAAAGCCTCTATCTGTTCTTGGGGCTTATGACTAGAGGACAATCTATTGTGCCTCTCCGTCCTATCATTCTGCCCTTAAGCTCTTGAGCTCTCTCCTCTCTTGCGGTGTCTCTCACTAGCCTGATAACTTCCTGCACTTATAACAAACTTTTAATTGACTACCAGCTCCGTATACACATTTGTATCTAAATATCGCACAGTAACTTGGGGATGTATGTTTCCTTAGTCCTAAACATCGACTCACATCAAACCAACCATGCTCTGATACCAAATCTGTCACACCCCACTCTCGGGTGCCCTTTATCCATATATACACTATTACGGTTAGGCTGTGAGACGATGCAATTACTAAAATTTTGTTTATTTACAGCGGAAATATTTAAACTTTAATTCACACTCCCAAGTGTGTGTAAATATACAAAATTAATTGTATAATAATATCTTTACATAGCATCCCCTATACCATTGTTTACATTTCGATTTGTAACTGTGCGATACTTTATATTAGATACAAAAGACTTATGTGTATACAAATGTTATACCTTTGCAACTGGTGGGAGCTGTCCAAGACAAAAGATCCAGAGACCACTGCACTGCCTTACTTCTCAGTATGTGGAGGAGGAAAAGTAGTGGGATGAGAAAACCATAGCTCAGTAAAGAAATGGATGCTAACAGGTAGATATTGTTATCTACAAAGCCCATGCATGCATAAACAAAACCATGTTTCAATGTCAATGGAAATATTACTAGAAAATGCATTCAAACATTCATTTATCACATAAGCATTCTCATGAAAACATGTATATGATATTCCCATTTGAAAACATGTCATAAACAGTGCTATCATAGCACGAGCATTCAAATCAAGAGATTTATCAAATCAAAAACTCTATTTGCTTTTCCTGAATCATTTCTTTTCACCAAATCTCTTTCTCTTTTGAGTTTCTCAATTTCTCGTATCTCTGAGACAGGCATAGAATTTTTCGACAATCTAATATCCATGACAAATGGCCATAGTCAGATCCTAGGCCTTACTGATCAGGTGTGTACAGGGCATCACTTCGCCTGAAGAGGGATAGGTCCGTCCTACCCTCGGGCTCATCTCAATCAACCACATCTCCTCATATACTCAGGTATAAGGTACGCCATGTGTCACCTACGTGATACTTGTACTCGCATGCACTCAGCATGGTACATAGTATACCAATGGACAACTACACAGTTCTACGTACGATCGTGGACCCAAGTCCATCTACCAAGTCCAATAAGCTTTTCATCCTGAACCATGTCTCATATACCAGGAAAGCATTTAGCGTGACACATAGTCATCGCAAGGCTCCAGCGCCGAACGATTTATCGTTAAGGTCCAGCCCGTTCTGAGGTCGTCAACTGGCATCCCTTTGGGTCCCAAACCCCCTGGTTTAACTCAACTCAGAAAAAACTGGTGCAAGCAAAGCTCCAACACTTTTCTCAAAACCATTGTGCGAGTTAAACTCCAGTACGGTTTATCAAAACATGCAGGCATATGCAAGTGAAACTCAAACATAGTCCAATTCATCAAAACGGGTATGAGCTAAAGCTCCAACACCATTTCACATCTCAAATCCGATAGATGGCTATTTTCTCTTTTAAAAACTCAAAACATGTTTATTTAAAAAGCATGTCGTCCCATGCTAAACATGTAAAACTAGCCAGCCTACCTATTATCATTTCTCAATCCTAAAATCAGTACATGGATAAGAAAACATCAAAACATCATGAATAGATGTAAAAGCATTGAAAACATGCATGTCAGGCTGTTTTTCCTTCCCACATCCCATTTTCACAAAATATATGTATATCTAATATTTCACATAGATTTCCATAGCTCAATAGCTAAACATACAATTAAATTGTATGTTATCTGACCTGAGGAATATTGATACGCAGTTTTTGGGCATTTGATTGGGAGCATATCGGACTGCGCGACGTGACAACAGTGGAAAAGAAAAGGTCAGACTCGACAGGAAAATAAGGTAAAGGAATTCTGCGGACTGCTAGAGGTAACTTTACGCAATTTTAAGTTCATCTGCAGTCTTTAAAATTTATCTGAAGGGTCTAGAGGTCGAATAATAATTTTAGTGCCCCGAATGGGCAAATTACTAAAATACCCTTTGTTAATGGTAGAACTTACAAATTAGGAAAAATTGGGAGGAGCAAGGACAAGAGGTTCCTGCTCGTTCTGGAGGTATTTTAACACATGCACGAGTAGGCTGGCTCACTTTTAAAGAAAAATGCATAGCATTGCATACCTTAAACGATGTAATTTCTGTGAAAACTATTTTGAGATAACCGAGCCGCCTACGTGTTTTTATTTACATGTGACGTGCTAGAGCTCAGATCGCACGATGTTTGATTTGTGTGATGCATGCATTAGTGCTGGAGCGAGAGCTCGCACTAGAGTTTTACATGCATAGGTGCTAGAGTATAACTCGCACCAGATTTCACATGTTTTTTCGTGACACGGTGCTAGAGTCTAACTCGCACCAGATTTTACATGATTTTCAAGACAGGGTGCTGGAGTTTAACTCGCACCAGATTTTATAAGATTTTCACATGATTTATATACAGAGTGCTGAGCCTAACTCGCACTAATTTTACTGGATTTGTGGAGTAGCGATGTCTGCCCTTGGAGTCAGCCAAAAGGCCCAACAGGCTCAAAAGACCTCTTAAGTAGGGTGAGAGTGAGGGATGAGGTTGGCGGCCTTGTGGAGATGTAAAGCGGGCTCTGCCAATTTTACTTGATTTGATGAGAGTGCTGAGCATCGCTCGCACTGATTTTTATGAGAGCATACGATGAGCCGTGCTTGGAGCATCGGGTAGACTGTGTGTCACCGATTTAATAGGCTCGCACATGCGTTTTGAGACATGGCAATGAGTATTGAGAAACAAAACCTCTCTGTGGGAAGCAGGCCATTTAGGCTGGAGTACCTAGAGTGATATGGGTCCATGGAGTACGATGTACCGTGCAAGTAGCATGGAGTACGATGTACCGTAGGGTATCTTCGGATACGGTATCTTTGTGATACGGGGTATCTTTGTGATACGGTATCTTTATGATACGGGGTATCTTTGGATACGGCATCTTCGGATGCGTGAGATCGGATAAGACTGACGGGTTGGATTGACCCACCTCCCGGGCGATTTCCGATCAGGGTGAGACCTCGCACACTGGGATCCGTGAAGCTAGAGGGACTCACGAGGACACATATTGGCCAGTCCTGGTTATTACCGATATACATTTATTGCCTAGTCTCATATCTTGTATATATATACATATGTTTTCGGATATCGATGCTTTCGAGAAACTCAATTTTCATAATTTTGTGTGAGTCAGGATCACCCGAAGGAGGGGTCGAGTTCTGACTTTATTGTGAAATTTTTAAAGAGAAAGAAATGATTTAAAATAATTGCATGTTGAATTTTCCGTGCAAACTCGATTTACATAACATCATAAACTTATGTCATTTGTTTTAAAATGTGTGGAGAAAGGGTGGTTTATGCATGGCACCACGTTCATGTAGGTAGTATGGTTACCTACTTATTCGTAGGATTGCCTTACTGAGCTTGATGTGCTCACCCCTTTCATTTTCTCCCACAGATAATCTCCAGTTGAAGTTGAGGCGACTCAGTACTGCATTTCGGATATCCGCTGCTGCCCATCAACATAAGGTATATACACTTGTACATATTGTATCTACATAAGCATAGCACAGTAACATGTTTGTAAGAAACTTTAGGGGATGTATAAATAATGAAAACAATTATAAATGACAGGAGAATAAATAAGTTAGATGGTAATTGAATGGTGGGACTGGCATTGACGCACAGCCCAATAATTAGTGGAGTGTTGGTCACGATTCGAGGACAGGTAAGAATTTAAGTAAGAAAATAATAAAATGCGAAAAATTAACTTTGATTTTTGGGTAGTTTGGGTCGTGACATATAAAGGTGGTATCAGAGCGCAATTGGTCTGATGTGTGTCAGTGTCAGTAATTAAGAAATTACATCCCCGTGTTACTGTGCTTAGTTAGAAACAATAGTGTATATCGAGATGGGCTTGACTAAGAAATGGTTGAGATTGCAGGAATGTCTAATATGAGTCGCGTTAGATGAGATAGTGCACGAGGCAGAGAGGTAGACCTGAATCTGCTAAGTCGTGCTGAGTTTGACTATGAGAATCAGGATGAAATTGAAATGGAGGCTAAAGTTGAGCATTCCCCACTGAGTCCAACAGAGTGATCGGACATTATTGAGACACGCTTTGCAATTCTTAGAGCAGAGTGTGGAGATTATTGTGAGGAGCTAATTGCGCAGATTACGTATGAGATCAGAGGGCGCAGCGGAGCATTGGTGAAAACCCGCTCGACCCATCTTAAGAGTTGAGATGAGAAATATATTGGATATATTCCGGTGACAGAATATCTAGGGCACTGTTTAAAAGGAATTGATTTATTGACGAGTATGGAAAAACTTAGTTATATTCTTGGACAGATATTACCTCGACACTATGAACAAGTGACAGTCGAGATGTCTAAAAGTTCATGAAATGGCTCAACTTTTCAACTTGAGTTCGATTGGCCCCGCGAGATATTACCTATACCGAGGCAGTGCGCAGATTTACAGTTGGATAAATAAGAATATGAATTGCACGCCTCTGAGATTGGGAAAGGTAGTGAGGGCTGAAATAGAGACAAAAAAGAGAATCGAGAAATGACAAAGATGTTGAAATGGGAAAATGGTAATTGGTAAGAGATTAAATTTGACGAGTCATGGAGTAAGATAATTGGTAAGGCCCCAGTGCATCCAATTTTGGCACTCTTGAGGGGTTTTGTGATTGGAGAACCCCGACCTACTACGAAGCAGTGTAGCAGTGTAAGTGCTGTAAGCAGTGTGGGATGTGTGGTGGATACCTTGAAAGGAGGGTCTATACCTACACTGCATTGATGAAAATGGCCGTTAAGTGTGGTAAGACGGACCATTGATTTTGATTACATAGAATTGGGCGAGATCGTCCCACAGAAAAGTAAAGAGAGAAAAACTTCGTTGGTATAGCTGCAACGAAAAGGGAGGCCATAGCCGAAAAGAAAAAGGAAAGTAGGTGTTGGACGAAGGCGAAAGGACGTCTTGGACCAGGACGCTATTGATGTTTCATGGATGTGGTGTAAGATACCACACTTGTTATGAATAATGAAGTACATATGTTCATTGATCCTGGTGCCACACATTTATTCATACCGCCTTCATTCGCATATAAGTGAGTAAAAGGCATGAATGCCTACATCATTGGGCAAATACAGATAAATGAGTACCCCAATAAAGGAGGATTAAGTAACGGAATATGGATATAGAGGTTTTAAGTTGAAAACAGGGGTGAAAACATCCCTGAAAAGTATACTGTAAGTGTTGACAGGTGATAAAAAGGGATGCAACAGTTGAAATTAAAGGAGTAAAGGATTGTACTCACGAAATGAATAATGACAAGAGTTTCGTTATAATTGACATACGAAGGAGATAATCTTTAAGATAAGATAGATTCTGAATACAAGATGTATGGGAGTGAGAGATATATGCTAGGTAAGGAATACCCTAATATATGAAGTCATTAGGATTAGAGCAATTAGTAGCGAATATAAATTGTGACCACAGAGACTAAGATATAACGTAGTTGTGGTTAAGTCTGAAGGCTAATAAAGGTATTTCAAAATACCACCCCGCCTGAAGACTTGACAGCGTCTAAAAGTATACATAAATATAACTTATAGCGTGAATCGATCGTCGTAATAACTACCTTTAGCATTAGGATACCTTTACTAAGACGATAAGAATATTAAAATTCGACAAATCATAAAGGTTAACATAGTAAAAATTTAATAAGAGCGGTTAAGATAAGAAAAGGAAATGACGCAGGTTAGTACCTGAAGACGTAAGCGATTTTGAAGGATCTTATACGCTTACGCATAGATAAGCCAAGGATTGGACCGATTCGTAATCATCAGTATCGATGATATGTTGGATGTAGTTAAAGTCTAGGGCGATTTATAAACAACAATTAGAAAATTGCTTTTACAAATGAGTTGTTGCGACTTCAAAAAAAAAAGATATACCTTGATGACACGTTTAACTAAGAAAATGTGGTCTTTGAGTAAGACGATAAATAAGATGATGGATGTGATATAAATTTCGGTGTAGTAAAGTATGAACTGACCACCGTGAATAATTTCACCATACCCAACAGCTCAAGAGGTTCTCAGTGAGTATGGATACCTCAAAATTATGAAGGAGCTGTATATTGATGTATAATGGGAAGATAGTCAATTTTGGAGTCAGACAACTCCTTGATCATGAGATAAACTATCTGACCCATGATTTAAAGTTGGTAACAGTAGTTGCACCGAGGATATGGTACTATTATGTACATGGTTAGAAATTATGGATATGCACTGATCATAAAGCCCGAGTATCTGTTTTCACAGAAAGAGACGAATATGAGAATGCATAGTGGGTTAGAGCTTCTGAGAGATTGTGATTGTGAAAATTGTACCACCCAGAAAAGGCTAATGTGATGACTGATGCCTTGAGCATAAAGAGCCCGGGATGGTACCACATATGATGGTCAGGGAGCGTGAGCTGCTAGAGCAGTTGTGAACCTCGGTAGTGATGTGATCCCTTCTGATGATGACAGTGATTGGTATGATTTTGTGATAGCTAGCCTGAGACTAAAACCGGATGAGAGCGCCCGGATTTGACAGGCTTAGCGTGAGGATCGGCACGATGTCGATAATTTGGGTCAGATTCAGAAGGGTACAGTGACAGAGTTCACAGAGTATGATAATGATTTACAGAGGTTCCGAGATAGTATGAGTGCTCCCCAGGACCACAGTTGATGAGATAGTAATGTTGTCAGAAGCTCACACTTCGGGATATACAGTGCATACGAAAAGTAATAAAAATATATTAAAATATCTCAAAAAGGGTATTGGTGGTCAGATATGAAAAGAGACATGATAGAGATTGTGAAAAAGTGCCTAGTATGTCAACAGAATAAGGTAGAGTATTAAAAGTCTGCAGGGTTATTGCAGTCTCTACCTATATCGACATGGCATGGAAACGAGAGCAAGTCTCCATGAATTTTATGATGGGTTACAAAGAACCCAGGTGAATTACGAGGCTATTTGGATGATAGTCGATAGAGTAACTAAGTCTACCCACCTTCTGGATTATGAACTCCCCAGATACTCAGAGTGTGTATGAGGATTTATGTATAAGGAAGATTGTGGAACATTAAGTAGCGTTCCAGTGAGCATGGTATCATATAGGGATTCCCGCTTCACTTCCTACTTCTGAGGATATTTTCAGGAAGCTATGGGAACTCGACTGAGTATTAGCACAGCTTTCCATCCTCAGACAGATGGTCAGTCAGAGAGGACTGTACAAGTTCTGGAGGATCCGATGAAAGCATGTGCCATTGATTTTATAAGCTCCTGGAATGATCAGTTGATTTCTAATTGAAGTTGCCAATAACGACAGTTGGCAGTTGAGTATCGGGATAACAAGATATGAGGCAATGTATGGCTGTAGGGGTTGTTCCCCAAAATTGGATAAGAAAAAGTGGGTGACAAATAGAATTATTTACGACTTTGGATAATAAGTCTCTGAGGATGTTTAGTTAAGGATGAGAGATTAAGCACACCTCAGAGCAGATAGACAAGCATCGAAATTCACCCTTGGTGAATTAGTATGATTGAAATGTTTACTGTCCTAAGAGAATAAGGACATAGCGAACTTTTGGAAGAAGGTAAATTGAGTTGCGCTGGATGGAATATTTGGAGAGATTGGACAAGTGGGAGATAAGACCTGTAGGTTGGTGTTATCACCTGAATTAACAGGCACCCACAATGTATCTCAGCTTTTTGATGCTTCGACAATACTATCTAGATCCAGCATAGGTGATCGAATATGAACTCTAAAAGTTCAGTTTAATGAAAATATAAGTATATTGAAGAAGTTGATTCGGGCATTAAACAGGAAAGAGAAAGTATTGAGGTTTAAGATGATCTCCCTAATTAAAGTCCTTTGGTAGTAATACACTCCGGAGAAGGTCACATAAAAAAATTTAAGAGTATGATACAATCGATGTACCCGGAGTTGTATATGGACTCATATGACTTGGTTCTAATTTGGAGGACCAAATTCTTTAAGTGGGGGAGAGTTGTAAGACCCGAATTTAATTAAAATACGGAAATTAAATAAGAAAAGATGGGGAAAGTATGAAGGAAGTCGGGTTAAATTAATCCCGAACACGTGTAAGGGCAAAATGGTCAAAAGACCAAAGGTTGGTATAATTTCGATAAGAAAAATTTAATTAAAACATGGATTTAAGAAATCTTGATCAATAAAGGTGAAATAAATTTATTTTGGGTTAAACTGATCAAGATAATAATTTATTGGAATTAATCGGGATTAATTGGAATTCTTAGTACGGAAAAATAATCCCGAAAATAATCGAAAAATATACCGAAAAGTCACCCGGGACAACATCCCGAAAATACGGAGAAATTATACCCGAAAAAGAGGTTAAAATATAATAAATAAATTAAATAAAATTAAATTAATTAAATTAGAATAAAATTATAATTTTAAGTGATATTTTGGGTATTTTAATATATTTTAATGAATAGTATAAAAATAAATAAATAAAAATAAATAATAATAAAAATAATAAAACAAAAAAAAGGAATCTGAAATAAAAAAAAAGAGAGGAAGAGAGAAACGGGTCGAGGAGAGAGAAAGAGAAACGGAGCCCGACGAACCTAAGGGAGATCGGCGAGCCGTCCGGCGGCCAACGGCCAGGCCAAGGGTCAGAAAAGGAAGAGGAGCTTCAGGCGATCTCCCTGGCACCGGCAGCACGACCAACCGACGCCGAAATTCGGCGGAAAACGGAGGAGAAGGCCGACGGGGTTGAGGGGCTCGGTCTCGGCGAACGGCGACGTCTTGGCTCCGATCCGACCCCACAAAATGATCCCCAAGCCTAGACGATGCGATTGGTGGTGGTGGCAGCCACCGAAACCGGCGGACGGCGCCGGAAACGGCGGGAGAGGAAAATGGATCCGACGGCGAAGAGGAGAACAGCCGGACCGGCCACTTTTCGGTGACGTTGAGTGAAACCGAGGGCAGATCTGAGATGCGGACGGCCTCGCGGAGCTGATGGCTGTGGAAGCCGGTGGAGAACCGACCGGCAAGGTGGTGAACTGACCAAACCGGAGAGAACCAGCGGTCTGAATCGGTCCGAACCGGATTGAACCGGTTCAGCCAAAAAGAGAGGAAAAAAGGAGAAAAAGGGAAAAAGAAAAAGAGAAAAAAATTGGGGAAAATTCTTGTGGTGCAATCGAGTTTCGGGTAAGTCAGTGAGCGGTCGAATTGACCCGATTTAAATTTTGGAGTATTTAATTTAATTAATTTTGGGCTGAAAACTTACCCGGAAAATTGTGAAATTATGTAGCTCGACGATTGGCATCCACCGAGAGCTCGAGATAGCCTCGAATTTCGTACTAGCATGGAGTCTCGGGTAAGTGACCCTTATTTACAACAATTACCTCGTTATGCGTGATATTGATTTAATTTCCGCATAAATTGAATTAAATTATGAAAATTTAGATAAATTGTCGTAAATAATGAATTTAGCTATTCGAGAGCTAGAACGAGGCCCAATAAATTATTGGTGGGCCCAATGAGCCCAATAGGCCTCGATAAAGTGAAAATTAAGTGAAAAACGGGCTTAAGGCCGATTAAGGCCCATTAAGGTGCAATTGGGCCCAATAGGGGTAATTGGGCCCAATGATTTAAATTAAGCCCAGAAAGTATTAAATACAATTAAATTGTATGTTATCTGACCTGAGGAATATTGATACGCAGTTTTCGGGCATTTGATTGGGAGCATATCGAACTGCGCGACGTGACAACAGTGGAAAAGAAAAGGTCAGACTCGACAGGAAAATAAGGTAAGGGAATTCTGCGGACTGCTAGAGGTAACTTTACGCAATTTTAAGTTCATCTGCAGTCTTTAAAATTTATCTGAAGGGTCTAGAGGTCGAATAATAATTTTAGTGCCCCGAATAGGTAAATTACTAAAATACCCTTTGTTAAGGGTAGAACTTACAAATTAGGAAAAATTGGGAGGAGCAAGGACAAGAGGTTCCTGCTCGTTCTGGAGGTATTTTAACACATGCACGAGTAGGCTGGCTCACTTTTAAAGAAAAATGCATAGCATTGCATACCTTAAACGATGTAATTTCTGTGAAAACTATTTTGAGATAACCGAGCCGCCTACGTGTTTTTATTTACATGTGACGTGCTAGAGCTCAGCTCGCACGATGTTTGATTTGTGTGATGCATGCATTAGTGCTGGAGCGAGAGCTCGCACTAGAGTTTTACATGCATAGGTGCTAGAGTATAACTCGCACCAGATTTCACATGCTTTTTCGTGACACGGTGCTAGAGTCTAACTCGCACCAAATTTTACATGATTTTCAAGACAGGGTGCTGGAGTTTAACTCGCACCAGATTTTATAAGATTTTCACATGATTTATATACAGAGTGCTGAGCCTAACTCGCACTAGTTTTACTGGATTTGTGGAGTAGTGCTGTCTGCCCTTGGAGTCAGCCAAAAGGCCCAACAGGCTCAAAAGACCTCTTAAGTAGGGTGAGAGTGAAGGATGAGGTTGACGGCCTTGTGGAGATGTAAAGCGGGCTCTGCCAATTTTACTTGATTTGATGAGAGTGCTGAACATCGCTCGCACTGATTTTTATGAGAGCATACGATGAGCCGTGCTTGGAGCATCGGGTAGACTGTGTGTCACCGATTTAATAGGCTCGCACGTGCGTTTTGAGACATGGCAATGAGTATTGAGAAACAAAACCTCTCTGTGGGAAGCAGGCCATTTGGGCTGGAGTACCTAGAGTGATATGGGTCCATGGAGTACGATGTACCGTGCAAGTAGCATGGAGTACGATGTACCGTGGGGTATCTTCGGATACGGTATCTTTGTGATACGGGGTATCTTTGTGATACGGTATCTTTGTGATACGGGGTATCTTCGGATACGACATCTTCGGATGCGTGAGATCGGATAAGATTGACGGGTTGGATTGACCCACCTCCCAGGCGGTTCCCGATCAGGGTGAGACCTCGTACACTGGGATCCGTGAAGCTAGAGGGACTCACGAGGACACATATTGGCCAGTCCCGGTTATTACCGATATACAGTTATTGCCTAGTCTCATATCTTGTATATATATACATATGTTTTCGGATATCGATGCTTTCGAGAAACTCAATTTTCATGATTTTGTGTGAGTCAGGATCACCCGAAGGAGGGGTCGAGTCCTGACTTTATTGTAAAATTTTTAAAGAGAAAGAAATGATTTAAAATAATTGCATGTTGAATTTTTCGTGCAAACTCGATTTACATAACATCATAAACTCATGTCATTTGTTTTAAAATGTGTGGAGAAAGGGTGGTTTATGCATGGCACCACGTTCATGTAGGTAGTATGGTTACCTACTTGTTCTAGGATTGCCTTACTGAGCTTGATGTGCTCACCCCTTTCATTTTCTCCCACAGATAATCTCCAGTTGAAGTTGAGGTGACTCAGTACTGCATTCCGGATATCCGCTGCTGCCCATCAACATAAGGTATATACACTTGTACATATTATATCTACATAAGCATAGCATAGTAACATGTTTGTAAGAAACTTTAGGGGATGTATAAATAATGAAAACAATTATAAATGACTGGAGAATAAATAAGTTAGATGGTAATTGAATGGTGGGACTGGCATTGACGCACAGCCCAATTATTAGTGGAGTGTTGGTCACGATTCGAGGACAGGTAAGAATTTAAGTAAGAAAATAATAAAATGCAAAAAATTAACTCTGATTTTTGGGTAGTTTGGGTCGTGACATATAAAGGTGGTATCAGAGCGCAATTGGTCTGATGTGTGTCAGTGTCAGTAATTAGGAAATTACATCCCCGTGTTACTGTGCTTAGTTAGATACAATAGTGTATATCGAGATGGGCTTGACTAAGAAATGGTTGAGATTGCAGGAATGCCTAATATGAGTCGCGTTAGATGAGATAGTGCACGAGGCAGAGGTCGTTGAGGTAGACCTGAATCTGCTAAGTCGTGCTGAGTTTGACTATGAGAATCAAGATGAAATTGAAATAGAGGCTAATGTTGAGCATGCCCTACTGAGTCCGACAGAGTGATCGGACATTATTGAGACACGCTTCGCAATGCTTGGAGCGGAGTGTGGAGATTATTGTGAGGAGCTAATTGCTCAGATTACGTATGAGATCAGAGGGCGTAGCGGAGCATTGGTAGAAACCCGCTCGACCCATCTTAAGAGTTGAGATGAGAAATATCTTGGATATATTCCGGTGACAGAATATCCCGGACACTGTTTAAAAGGAATTGATTTATTGACGAGTATGGAAAAACTTAGTTATATTCTTGGACAGATATTACCTCGACATTATGAACAAGTGACAGTCGAGATGTCTAAAAGTTCATGAAATGGCTCAACTTTTCAACTTGAGTTCGATTGGCCCCGCGAGATATTACCTATACCGAGGCAGTGCGCAGATTTACAGTTGGATAAATAAGAATATGAATTGCACGCCTCTGAGATTGGGAAAGGTAGTGAGGGCTGAAATAGAGACAGAAAAGAGAATCAAGAAATGACAAAGATGTTGAAATGGGAAAATGGTAATTGGTAAAAGATTAAATTTGACGAGTCATGGAGTAAGATAATTGGTAAGGCCCCAGTGCATCCAATTTTGGCACTCTTGAGGGGTTTTGTGATTGGAGAACCCTGACCTACTACGAAGCAGTGTAGCAGTGTAAGTGCTGTAAGCAGTGTGGGATGTGTGGTGGATACCTTGAAAGGAGGGTCTATACCTACACTGTATTGATGAAAATAGCCGTTAAGTGTGGTAAGACGGACCATTGATTTTGATTACACAGAATTGGGCGAGATCGTCCCACAGAAAAGTAAAGAGAGAAAAACTTTGTTGGTATAGCTGCAACGAAAAGGGAGGCCATAGCCGAAAAGAAAAAGGAAAGTAGGTGTTGGACGAAGGCGAAAGGACGTCTTGGACCAGGACGCTATTGATGTTTCATGGATGTGGTGTAAGATACCACACTTGTTATGAATAATGAAGTACATAAGTTCATTGATCCTGGTGCCACACATTTATTCATACCGCCTTCATTCGCATATAAGTGATTAAAAGGCATGAATGCCTGCATCATTGGGCAAATACAGATAAATGAGTACCCCAATAAAGGAGGATTAAGTAACGGAATATGGATATAGAGGTTTTAAGTTGAAAACAGGGGTGAAAACATCCCTGAAAAGTATACTGTAAGTGTTGACAGGTGATAAAAAGGGATGCAACAGTTGAAATTAAAGGAGTAAAGGATTGTACTCACGAAATGAATAATGACAAGAGTTTCATTATAATTGACATACGAAGGAGATAATCTTTAAGATAAGATAGATTCTGAATACAAGATGTATGGGAGTGAGAGATATATGCTAGGTAAGGAATACCCTAATATATGAAGTCATTAGGATTAGAGCAATTAGTAGCGAATATAAATTGTGACCACAGAGACTGAGATATAACGTAGTTGTGGTTAAGTCTAAAGGCTAATAAAGGTATTTCAAAATACCTCCCCGCCTGAAGACTTGACAGCATCTAAAAGTATACATATATATAACTTATAGCGTGAATCGATCATCGTAATAACTACCTTTAGCATTAGGATACCTTTACTAAGATGATAAGAATATTAAAATTCGACAAATCATAAAGGTTAACATAGTAAAAATTTAATAAGAGTGGTTAAGATAAGAAAAGGAAATGACGCAGGTTAGTACCTGAAGACGTAAGCGATTTTGAAGGATCTTATACGCTTACGCATAGATAAGCCAAGGATTGGACCGATTCGTAATCATCAGTATCGATGATATGTTGGATGTAGTTAAAGTCTAGGGCGATTTATAAACAACAATTGGAAAATTGCTTTTACAAATGGGTTGTTGCGACTTCAAAAAAAAATGATATACCTTGATGACACGTTTAACTAAGAAAACGTGGTCTTTGAGTAAGACGATAAATAAGATGATGGATGTGATATGAATTTCGATGTAGTAAAGTATAAACTGACCACCGTGAATAATTTCACCATACCCAACAGCTCAAGAGGTTCTCAGTGAGTATGGATACCTCAAAATTATGAAGGAGCTGTATATTGATGTATAATGGGAAGATAGTCAATTTTGGAGTCAGACAACTCCTTGATCATGAAATAAACTATCTGACCCATGATTTAAAGTTGGTAACAGTAGTTGTACCGAGGATATGGTACTATTATGTACATGGTTAGAAATTATGGATATGCACTGATCATAAAGCCCGAGTATCTGTTTTCACAGAAAGAGACGAATATGAGAATGCATAGTGGGTTAGAGCTTCTGAGAGATTGTGATTGTGAAAATTGTACCACCCAGAAAAGGCTAATGTGATGACTGATGCCTTGAGCATAAAGAGCCCGGGATGGTACCACATATGATGGTCAGGGAGCGTGAGCTACTAGAGCAGTTGTGAACCTCGGTAGTGATGTGATCCCTTCTGATGATAACAGTGATTGGTATGATTATGTGATAGCTAGCCTGAGACTAGAACCGGATGAGAGCGCCCGAATTTGACAGGCTTAGCGTGAGGATCGGCACGATGTCGATAATTTGGGTCAGATTCAGAAGGGTACAGTGACAGAGTTCACAGAGTATGATAATGATTTACAGAGGTTCCGAGATAGTATGAGTGCTCCCCAGGACCACAGTTGATGAGATAGTAATGTTGTCAGAAGCTCACTCTTCGGGATATACAGTGCATACAGAAAGTAATAAAAATATATTAAAATATCTCAAAAAGGGTATTGGTGGTCAGATATGAAAAGAGACATGATAGAGATTGTGAAAAAGTGCCTAGTATGTCAACAGAATAAGGTAGAGTATTAAAAGTCTGCAGGGTTATTGCAGTCTCTACCTATATCGACATGGCACGGAAATGAGAGCAAGTCTCCATGAATTTTATGATGGGTTACAAAGAACCCAGGTGAATTACGAGGCTATTTGGATGATAGTCGATAGAGTAACTAAGTCTACCCACCTTCTGGATTACGAACTCCCCAGATACTCAGAGTGTGTATGAGGATTTATGTATAAGGAAGATTGTGGAACATTAAGTAGCGTTCCAGTGAGCATGGTATCATATAGGGATTCCCGCTTCACTTCCTACTTCTGAGGATATTTTCAAGAAGCTATGGAAACTCGACTGAGTATTAGCACAGCTTTCCATCCTCAGACAGATGGTCAGTCAGAGAGGACTGTACAAGTTCTGGAGGATCCGATGAAAGCATGTGCCATTGATTTTATAAGCTCCTGGAATGATCAGTTGATTTCTAATTGAAGTTGCCAATAACGACAGTTGGCAGTTGAGTATCGGGATAACAAGATATGAGGCAATGTATGGCTGTTGGGGTTGTTCCCCAAAATTGGATAAGAAAAAGTGGGTGACAAATAGAATTATTTACGACTTTGGATAATAAGTCTCTGAGGATGTTTAGTTAAGGATGAGAGATTAAGCACACCTCAGAGCAGATAGACAAGCATCGGAATTCACCCTTGGTGAATTAGTATGATTGAAATGTTTACTGTCCTAAGAGAATAAGGACATAGCGAACTTTTGGAAGAAGGTAAATTGAGTTGCGCTGGATGGAATATTTGGAGAGATTGGACAAGTGGGAGATAAGACCTGTAGGTTGGTGTTATCACCTGAATTAACAGGCACCCACAATGTGTCTCAGCTTTTTGATGCTTCGACAATACTATCCAGATCCAGCATAGGTGATCGAATATGAACTCTAAAAGTTCAGTTTAATGAAAATATAAGTATATTGAAGAAGTTGATTCGGGCATTAAACAGGAAAGAGAAAGTATTGAGGTTTAAGATGATCTCCCTAATTAAAGTCCTTTGGTAGTAATACACTCCGGAGAAGGTCACATAAAAAAATTTAAGAGTATGATACAATCGATGTACTCGGAGTTGTATATGGACTCATATGACTTGGTTCTAATTTGGAGGACCAAATTCTTTAAGTGGGGGAGAGTTGTAAGACCCGAATTTAATTAAAATACGGAAATTAAATAAGAAAAGATGGGGAAAGTATGAAGGAAGTCGGGTTAAATTAATCCCGAACACGTGTAAGGGCAAAATGGTCAAAAGACCAAAGGTCGGTATAATTTCGATAAGAAAAATTTAATTAAAACATGGATTTAAGAAATCTTGGTCAATAAAGGTGAAATAAATTTATTTTGGGTTAAACTGATCAAGATATTAATTTATTGAAATTAATCGGGATTAATTGGAATTCTTAGTACGAAAAAATAATCCCGAAAATAATCGAAAAATATACCGAAAAGTCACCCGGGACAACATCCCGAAAATACGGAGAAATTATACCCGAAAAAGAGGTTAAAATATAATAAATAAATTAAATAAAATTAAATTAATTAAATTAGAATAAAATTATAATTTTAAGTGATATTTTGGGTATTTTAATATATTTTAATAAATAGTATAAAAATAAATAATAATAAAAATAATAAAACAAAAAAAAGGAATCTGAAACAAAAAAAAAAAAGAGAGGAAGAGAGAAACGGGTCGGGGAGAGAGAAAGAGAAACGGAGCCCGACGAACCCAAGGGAGACCGGCGAGCCGTCCGGCTGCCAACGGCCAGGCCAAGGGCCGGAAAAGGAAGAGGAGCTTCAGGCGATCTCCCTGGCACCGGCAGCACGACCAACCGACTCCGGAATCCGGCGGAAAACGGAGGAGAAGGCCGACGGGGTTGAGGGGCTCGGTCCCGGTGAACGGCGGCGTCTTAGCTCCGATCCGACCCCGTAAAATGATCCCCAAGCCTAGACGATGCGATTGGTGGTGGTGGCAGCCACCGAAACCGGCGGACGGCGCCAGAAACGACGGGAGAGGAAAATGGGTCTGACGGCGAAGAGGAGAACAGCCGGACCGGCCACTTTCCGACGACGTTGAGTGAAACCGAGGGCAGATCTGAGATGCGGACGGCCTCGCGGAGCTGATGGCAGTGGAAGCCGGTGGAGAACCGACCGGCAAGGTGGTGAACCGACGGTGAACCGGCCGAACCGGAGAGAACCGGAGGTCTGAACCGGTCCGAACCGGATTGAACCGGTTCAGCCAAAAAGAGAGGAAAAAGGAGAAAAAGGGAAAAAGAAAAAGAGAAAAAAATTGGGAAAAATTCCTGTGGTGTAATCGAGTTTCGGGTAAGTCAGTGAGCGATCGAATTGACCCGATTTAAATTTTGGAGTATTTAATTTAATTAATTTTAGGCTGAAAACTTACCTGGAAAATTGTGAAATTATGTAGCTCGACGATTGGCATCCACCAAGAGCTCGAGATAGCCTCGAATTTCGTACTAGCATGGAGTCTCGGGTAAGTGACCCTTATTTACGATAATTACCTCGTTATGCGTGATATTGATTTAATTTTCGCATAAATTGAATTAAATTATGAAAATTTAGATAAATTGTCGTAAATAATGAATTTAGCTATTCGAGAGCTAGAACGAGGCCCAATAAATTATTGGTGGGCCCAATGAGCCCAATAGGCCTCGATAAAGTGAAAATTAAGTGAAAAACGGGCTTAAGGCCGATTAAGGCCCATTAAGGTGCAATTGGGCCCAATAGGGGTAATTGGGCCTAATGATTTAAATTAAGCCCAGAAAGTATTAAATACAATTAAATTGTATGTTATCTGACCTGAGGAATATTGATACGCAGTTTTCGGACATTTGATTGGGAGCATATCGGACTGCGCGACGTGACAACAGTGGAAAAGAAAAGGTCAGACTCGACAGGAAAATAAGGTAAGGGAATTCTGCGGACTGCTAGAGGTAACTTTACGCAATTTTAAGTTCATCTGCAGTCTTTAAAATTTATCTGAAGGGTCTAGAGGTCGAATAATAATTTTAGTGCCCCAAATGGGCAAATTATTAAAATACCCTTTGTTAAGGGTAGAACTTACAAATTAGGAAAAATTGGGAGGAGCAAGGACAAGAGGTTCCTGCTCGTTCTGGAGGTATTTTAACACATGCACGAGTAGGCTGGCTCACTTTTAAAGAAAAATGCATAGCATTGCATACCTTAAACGATGTAATTTCTGTGAAAACTATTTTGGGATAACCGAGCCGCCTACGTGTTTTTATTTACATGTGACGTGCTAGAGCTCAGCTCGCACGATGTTTGATTTGTGTGATGCATGCATTAGTGCTGGAGCGAGAGCTCGCACTAGAGTTTTACATGCATAGGTGCTAGAGTATAACTCGCACCAGATTTCACATGCTTTTTCGTGACACGGTGCTAGAGTCTAACTCGCACCAGATTTTACATGATTTTCAAGACAGGGTGCTGGAGTTTAACTCGCACCAGATTTTATAAGATTTTCACATGATTTATATACAGAGTGTTGAGCCTAACTCGCACTAGTTTTACTGGATTTGTGGAGTAGCGCTGTCTGCCCTTGGAGTCAGCCAAAAGGCCCAACAGGCTCAAAAGACCTCTTAAGTAGGGTGAGAGTGAGGGATGAGGTTGGCGGCCTTATGGAGATGTAAAGCGGGCTCTGCCAATTTTACTTGATTTGATGAGAGTGCTGAGCATCGCTCGCACTGATTTTTATGAGAGCATACGATGAGCCGTTCTTGGAGCATCGGGTAGACTGTGTGTCACCGATTTAATAGGCTCGCACGTGCGTTTTGAGACATGGCAATGAGTATTGAGAAACAAAACCTCTCTGTGGGAAGCAGGCCATTTGGGCTGGAGTACCTAGAGTGATATGGGTCCATGGAGTACGATGTACCGTGCAAGTAGCATGGAGTACGATGTACCGTGGGGTATCTTCGGATACGGTATCTTTATGATACGGGGTATCTTTGTGATACGGTATCTTTGTGATACGGGGTATCTTCGGATACGGCATCTTCGGATGCGTGAGATCGGATAAGATTGACGGGTTGGATTGACCCACCTCCCGGGCTGTTCCCGATCAAGGTGAGACCTCGCACACTGGGATCCGTGAAGCTAGAGGGACTCACGAGGACACATATTGGCCAGTCCCGGTTATTACCGATATACAGTTATTGCCTAGTCTCATATCTTGTATATATATACATATGTTTTCGGATATCAATGCTTTCGAGAAACTCAATTTTCATGATTTTGTGTGAGTCAGGATCACCCGAAGGAGGGGTCGAGTCCTGACTTTATTGTGAAATTTTTAAAGAGAAAGAAATGATTTAAAATAATTGCATGTTGAATTTTCCGTGCAAACTCGATTTACATAACATCATAAACTCATGTCATTTGTTTTAAAATGTGTGGAGAAAGGGTGGTTTATGCATGGCACCACGTTCATGTAGGTACTATGGTTACCTACTTGTTCGTAGGATTGCCTTACTGAGCTTGATGTGCTCACCCCTTTCATTTTCTCCCACAGATAATCTCCAATTGAAGTTGAGGCGACTCAGTACTGCATTCCGGATATCCGCTGCTGCCCATCAACATAAGGTATATACACTTGTACATATTGTATCTACATAAGCATAGCACAGTAACATGTTTGTAAGAAACTTTAGGGGATGTATAAATAATGAAAACAATTATAAATGACTGGAGAATAAATAAGTTAGATGGTAATTGAATGGTGGGACTGGCATTGACGCACAGCCCAATTATTAGTGGAGTGTTGGTCATGATTCGAGGACAGGTAAGAATTTAAGTAAGAAAATAATAAAATGCGAAAAATTAACTCTGATTTTTGGGTAGTTTGGGTCGTGACATCGGGCTCATCTCAATCAACCACATCTCCTCATATACTCACGGTATAAGGTACGCCATGTGTCATCTACGCGATACTTGTACTCGCATGCACTCAGCATGGTACATAGTATACCAATGGACAACTACACAGTTCTATGTACGACTATGGACCCAAGTCCATCTACCAAGTCCAATAAGCTTTTCATCCTGAACCATGTCTCATATACCAGGAGAGCATTCAGCGTGACACACAGTCATCGCAAGGCTCCAGCGCGGAACGATTTATCGTTAAGGTCCAGCCCGTTCTGAGGTCGTCAACTGGCATCCCTTTGGGTCCCAAACCCCCTGGTTTAACTCAACTCAGAAAAAACTGGTGCAAGCAAAGCTCCAACACTTTTCTCAAAACCATTGTGCGAGTTAAACTCCAGTACGGTTTATCAAAACATGCAGACATATGCAAGTGAAACTCAAACATAGTCCAATTCATCAAAACGGGTATGAGCTAAAGCTCCAACACCATTTCACATCTCAAATCCGATAGATGGCTATTTTCTCTTTTAAAAACTCAAAACATGTTTATTTAAAAAGCATGTCGTCCCATGCTAAACATGTAAAACTAGCCAGCCTACCTATTATCATTTCTCAATCCCAAAATCAGTACATGGATAAGAAAACATCAAAACATCATGAATAGATGTAAAAGCATTGAAAACATACATGCAGCTGTTTTTCCTTCCCACATCCCATTTTCACAATATATATGTATATCTAATACTTTCACATAGATTTCCATAGCTCAATAGCTAAACATACCATTTCGAGCATCGTAACTACTCAAATCGTAATAAAATACGTACAAATACCTCTATCGCTAATACACAGTCCCTTACCTCGAATCGCACTCGTATTTCCTCTGTCACGCTTGTTTCATTCGCAATCTGGGTTAGTCATGTCTCACGTATTCCGAGCTACACATATAAATCATCAAGTTATTTTCTTTCCCTCTACTAAACATACATATTGTCTTCTATTTATCTATTCATGCTTCTCAAACCCTTAAATCACATTTCGATCTTCCACAAATATCATTTTACCATCTCTTAAGCTTTCCGTCACTTTTCCATGTATTTCCTCATTATAAATCTCCCTTAATATCACTCACCCATCACTACATTCATCATTCCTAACAACATTTCACATATCATTCAACCCACAAATATCTAGAAATCATATTTAGAAGCTTAAAGGTTGAAGAGCTTACCCCATTACTTAGTCAAACTTGTGGTAGCCACAACTCCTTCTCTTGGTCACACCAACAAGAGATTTTCGGGTATATTGTTCTCCTTGCTTCAAGGAACAACTTTCCCTTCTTGAGCTTCTCCTAAAACTGGTTGGAATGTAGTGATTTTTAGAGTGAGAAAGCTTGGGTCTTGAGAGAAAATGGCAGGTGAGGTTTGGTGGGTGGGAAAATCTGAGGTTTCAGTCGAATCTCGAGCCCCTTTTTATAGATACAGGCATATGAGATCGATCTGGTCCTTGTAGAGATCGATCTCTGTAAGGTTTGGTAGTCCTTTTTACCAAACACAACTACTACAAGATCGATCTTCTTCTATTATGAGATCGATCTGTCGAAGGCCAATTTTCCTCTTGGAGATCGATCTGCCTCTTGTAGGAGATCGATCTGCTCTTTACAGAACCCTTAAGGAGATCGATCTATCGATTCTTAAGATCGATCTGTCTCAAATAGAGAGTTAAGGAGATTGATCTAATTGCCTTAAGAATCGATCTTCTCTTTATAGAATGCTTAGCAGATCGATCTGGCTCCATTGGAGATCGATATGTTCTGTTCCATTACTCACATAAGAGCATTTTGGCTCTTCCAGATCGATCTCTCATCCTATGAGATCGATCTGACCTTCTTATTTTCCAGTTTTCCTGCAGTTTTCTACAGTAACTTCACTCAAAACATCTTAAATTTATTGTCAGTCATTTTCTCATTCAATCATCTTTGAGACTTGAAAATGACATCCTTTCATACTTCATACACTTTAAAACTTGTGTAGAGTCTTTGTATAGCCAAAGGTACATAATATAAACTAAATGAGAGTGCATAACTCATGCAAATCTTCATTCCATTTACTACTCTACTCATTTTCTATTCCACTCACATCCATCACATGTTTAAGTCCATTTCTTCATATTCATTCATAATGTAACTTGTACATACAATCACCTACTCTCATTACAAGTGTGTACATTTAACTTATGGGCTTTATAGCACATATGCTTCACATTACTAGTATTTCATCATACTTATGAATTCATTTACATATGTTCAAAGTTTAAACCTATACGGGGTCTCACATTCTCCCCCACTTAGAAAATTTGGTCCTCCGAATTGAACCAACTCTATTCCTCAAAAAGTTGGGGATATTTCTCTTTCATTAGATTCTCCAACTTCCATGTGGCTTCTTTCGATGTATGATGTTGCCACAAAACCTTAACCAATGAAATCGTCTTGTTCCACAACACCTTCTCTTTTCTATCCAATATCCAGATCGATTCCTTCACATACGACATGTCCTCCTTGAGCTCTAATGGCTCATAGCTAATTACATTTCTTGGATTCGGATAGTACTTTCGAAGTATAGAAACATGAAAGACATTATGGACTCCTGCTAGCTCAATTGGTAAGGCTAGCCTATATGCTCCATCTCTCACTCTATCCAAAATCTTGAAGGGGCCAATGTAACGAGGACTTAGTTTTCCTTTCTTCTCGAACCTCATTATTCCCTTAGAAGGAGACACTTTAAAAAATACGGACTCACCCACATCAAACTCAAGTGGTCTCTGTCTCCTGTTAGCATAGCTTTTTTGTTGACTTTGAGCTGTTCGCAGCCTATCACATATTATCTGAACATCCTTGGAGGCTTGTCTAACCAAATCGAGAGCTAGCAACTGTCTGTCACCAACTTTTTCCCAACCAATGGGCGATCGGCATCTACAACCATATAGTGCCTCATAAGGGGCCATACCAATACTTGAGTGATAACTGTTATTGTAGGCGAACTCAATCAATAGCAAGTGATCGTCCCATGAGCCTTTAAAATCTAGCACGCACGCTCTCAATATATCCTCCAGGGTCTGTATAGTCCTCTCTGACTGACCATCTGTCTGAGGATGAAAAGCGGTGCTAAAGCTCAATTGGGTCCCCATCGCTTCCTGAAAATGTCCCCAAAAGTGGGAAGTGAAGCGGGCATCCCGATCAGAAACAACACTCACTGGGACTCCATGCAATCTCACTATCTCCTATACATACAAGTTCGCCAATGCACTCAAGGTATCTGTAGATCTTATGGCTAAGAAGTGTGCCATTTTCGTTAACTGGTCTACTATAACCCATATAACATCATGGTTCTTACGGGATCTCGGTAACCCTATCATAAAGTCCATGGTGACGTGCTCCCACTTCCATGTCGGTATCAGTAGAGGTTGCAACAATCCACCTGATTTTTTATGTTCAACTTTTACTTGCTGACAAATCAGACATCTAGAGACATACTCAGCTATGTCCCTCTTCATTCCAGACCACCAATACACCTTCCAGAGATTCTGGTACATCTTACTGCTCCCCGGGTGTACTGTATATCTCTATGACTGAGCCTCTGCTAAGATCATTTTCCTCAGTTCTAAATCCTTAGGAACACACATTCTATTTTCGAACCTTAGTATTCCATCTGAACTCAATTCAAATTTCATACCCTTACCCTTCTGGATTTGGCTAATCACATTAATACACCATTGATCAATTTGCTGAGCTTGCTGGATTCTCTTAATCAACTCTGGTTCTAATTTCAAGCTAGAAATAATCCCATAGCTGGCAATCTCAGGTACGGTCATATCAAGACTAAGGTTCATGAATTATTCCAACAACTTATGCTCTCTAACCATCATATGTGATACGAACCTAAGACTCTTTGTCGCGACCCAAATTTTTAAAAATCACTACAAATTTTTCACGAACTTACCACATTTCAATTGTTGGGCTGTGAGTCAATATCCCTCATTCAGTTTCATACATTATATATATAAACATAACAGGCAATGCTTTAGTCCCAGACACTAATATTCGCGGAAGCTTATAATTATAAACTCGTTTACATTGCCTAACATATACATCCCCCATATAACGTGACTACATCACTGTACACTATTATTCATATACAAAAAGTACATGTGTGCATACCTTGATGCTGCTGGATAGCTATGTGTAAAAGATCGTAGGATGGATGCAGCTTATATACTCTACTGAAATGCTCTGTAGATGTGGTAAAAATAATGGGATGAGTATAACGCGCTCAGTAAGAAATATATGAAAGCAGGTAGATAACCACACTATCTACGATACTCATAATGCAAGTTTTATCAACTCATAAAACAAATGCATTTACTTTTCAAAACACTTGCATTAATATATGAAGTAAGTAGATAATCAACTATCCACGATGCTCATGATGCATGGTTTGTGCCGAAAAACTCATGGCATTCACAAAACTACCATAGTAAAACACATAGCAATTTACTGCCAAAAATCGAACATCAAAACTCATTCAAAGTAAAATATTTCTGTGTTCAGTATTGAAACTCACTTTAAGATCATATTCTCATTTCAAACGGTTTCATCACAGAAATCAAATCACAATTTGTTTCATCACCAAAACCAATAAAATTAGGTGAGACTAGGCAGGGATTTCAACACAAATCCAAGGGAACATTTGGCCAAAGTCTGAGATCCACCAGCTATCATGGATCAGGTGTGCCAGGGTGTCTCTGAGTCCGAGGAGGGGATTAGTCTATCCATCGGCTCCTATCTAAAGACTATCACAAAACAGAGCAATGATAAAGCATGCTCGAGTCCAAAGACGCAATCCTCACATCCCATAGTTGCACGGTACAATGTACTCCATGTTGTCTACACGGTACGATGTACTCCATGAACCACAGTACAATTACCACAGTGGTAGGTGCCTGAGTCAACAGCTCACCATCCCAACCAAATAAATTATCAACCATAGCCTGTCGTCTCAGATCTAGTGCGAGCAAGTCAGTGTGTGAGGTCCTGCCTACCATAGGCGACCCTTTTGGGCCCCTACTGCGATAGCCTCCTACTCAACTCGAGGGCTCCAGCACGATCTCAATCACAAATCACAACAGAATCCAATGCGAGCAGTGCTCCAACACGGTCTGTACAGATGAAATACCCAAAATCAAGTGGGAGCGGATCTGGATAAATTCACAGATCTCATCATAGCTCCAGCACGATTTCACACACACAAAATAGACATCTGGCTCTATTTCCCACCACAGTGGTACTCAAAACCGAGTGCAATATGCAAAATGGTACAAAACAAAATGAGAGGGAAACATCCTATCAAATCACTTTTTAGAAAAACGTGCAAGTTAATGCATACAGTCAAATCATGAGCCAGTCTATCATTTCAGCTTCACAAAAATCTCTTTTTCACAGAGAAAACATGGATTGCATGCACTTTATGCATTTTCAAAATTCCTGAGTCTAAGGGTATTTTCATAATTTTCCCATATTTGGGTACTATCCAAAAATTTCATATCTATACTCTATACGAAATTTAATTGACTGTAAATGATGATGAAAATACATACAGCTATCTCTAATAGCTCGCATAGATCCCTTACCTCGGATCACGTAGTGTGACCTCTCTTCCTCTGTGCTGTCCAAATCTCGCAGTTCGGTCAACTCTCAATATGACTCTAGAGCTGCATTTAACCATTCACTGGATTAATTACACGTTTTCTACTGTATTACACATTTAATACAGTTCATTTCACTTAATTGGGCCCGTTTACTCTAAATGGGCCTAAATACTTTAATCGGGCCTTAATCCGTATTAAGCCCGTTTTTCACGTATTAATTCCTTTCATCAGGGTCTATCGACTCATTAGGTCTATCAATACCCATTGGGCTTTATTCCAAGCTCTTTGGATAGCCCGAATATAATTTACGACAGTTTATTCAAAATTTCGACTATAATTCACTAAATTCAAAATTTAATCCGAAATGCATAAATTAAATCTTAAATACGCGTTAATCACATAAATTGTCGTAAATGAGCTTTACTTACCCAATATTGTGTGATGGTGTGCGAATCGGAGTTCGATCGGGCTTTCGTTCGGAATTAATCGTCGAACTGCATAATTTCGTATTTTTCATTTCCGGGCTAATTTCCAATAAATATAATTTAAATAAATTTATCGAAAATTAAATCAGTCACTTTTGACCTCGTATCGACTTACCCGAAGTCCGATGAAATCCTGCAAATTTTCTTTTCCTTTTTCCCCCTTTTTTTCTCTTTTTCTCTCTCCTCCTTGGCTGAACCGGTCCGGTCCGATTTGCCCCTTTCACACTGAACCGGTCCGAACCGGTTCAGTGGAACGGCCGATTCTCGACGTGATTCCACTGCCGTTTGGTTGGGCTCGGGCTGGGGAGCCTTCGGCTGGCTTTGCTCGGGCCAAATCGACGCCGGCGCCACCGAATCTTTCTCTTCTCCCCGCGGCCTTCTCCCCCTCCGATCTGCGTTTTTCGGCGACTCCAGGGCGTGTGACGGCGATCAGGCACTCCCATCGTGCCGGTCTTCCTTCGCCGGTCGTCGCCTCGCCGTTCGCTCCCTCCGTCAGCCACCGGTGAAGGAAAACAGGGGAGAATCGGTTTCCCCCTGTTCTCGCGATTTCTTTCCTTTTTTTTTTTCGTTTTCTGTTTTTTTTAACAGATTTTTTTTATAATATATTTTTATTATTATTTTTTTCTTAAAATAATAATAAAGATCTTAAAATATCCCAAAATATCCCAAAAATTCCTATTAAATTCATTTAGTCTATAAATGAATTTATCAGTTCGATTTTACTTTTTCGGTATATTTTTCTACTATTTTTGGGCTCGTTTTTCGAGATAAAAATTTTGATAAATTCTGATAATTTATATCTTGATCAATTGGACTCGAAATTAAATTATTTCTTCTTTATTAATCAAGATTACATAAAATCCATGATTAAAATGTCAATTTCTTAAAGAAATGTCATCGAATTTTCGGGTCTTACACTCTTCCTACTCAATGCATCGGCAACCACATTAGCCTTCCTCGGGTGGTATAAAATCTCACAATCGTACTCCTTGAGGAGTTCTAACCACCTTTTTTGTCTCATATTTAACTCCTTCTGTGAGAATAGATACTTCAGACTCTTATGATCCGTAAAGATCTGAAATCTCTCACCATACAAGTAGTGGCGCCATATCTTCAATGCAAATACTATAGCTGCCAAGTCTAAATTGTGAGTGGGGTAGTTCTTCTCATGATCTCTTAGCTATATAGATCCATAAGCTACTACCCTTCCATCTTGCATCAAAACACATCCTAATCCTTGATGTGAAGCATCTGTATACACAGAGTAGTTTCCTGAACTGTTAAGGATGATAAGAACTGGTGCGGTGGTTAATCTGCGCTTGAGTTCCTGAAAGCTCCTCTCACATGCTTCATCCCATATAAACTTCACATTCTTTCTCGTAAGACGTGTCAATAGAGTAGCCAATCGAGAAAATCCCTCTACAAATCTCTTGTAGTATCCTGCCAAACCCAGAAAGCTCCTGATCTTTGTGGCTGTCCTAGGCTGTTCCCACTAAACAACGACCTCGATCTTGGACTGATCTACTAACACCCCATCCTTTGATACAATGTTGCCCAAAAAGGAAATCTGCTCTAGCCAAAAGTTACATTTACCAAGTTTGACATACAACTTCCTCTCTCGGAGTGTTTGTAAGATAATCCTTAAATGCTGCTCGTGATCTTCCTTGGACCTTGAATACACCAATATATCATCAATGAAAACGATCACGAACTAGTCCAAGTATGGCTTGAATATCTCATTCATTAGAGCCATAAAAGCTGCTAGTGCATTCGTTAACCCGAAAGGGATCACTAGGAATTTGTAATGACCATAACGGGTGCGAAAAATTGTCTTGGGCACATCCTCCTTCTGAATCTTCAGTTGATGGTACCCAGACCTCATATCTATCTTGGAAAAGATCTGCGCTCCCCGAAGCTGATCCAATGAATCGTCGATGCGCGGTAAAGGGTACTTATTCTTAATAGTAGCCTTGTTCAACATCCGATAATCGATACACAACCTGAGGCTCCCATCTCTCTTCTTCATAAACAATACCGGAGCTCTCCATGGTGAGACTCTTCGTCTTATAAACCCCTTATCTAGCATATCTTGCAACTGCTTCCTTAATTCCTCTAGCTCAATTGGAGCCATTCTATATGGTAACATGGATATCGGCTCTATTTCAGGTGTCAAGTCGATACCAAATTCCATTTCTCTATCCGGTGGCAATCCTGGTAGGTTTTTTGGAAAGACATCACGGAATTCTCTAACCACTGGAATGTCCTCCATATCCGGATGTATTTTTTCCAAATCCACCACATAAGCAATAAAACCTTCAAAACAACATTCATGTTATTTTATACCAGTATACTTTATTTGTCATAAAATTCAAGATTTTATTTCTTCTCTAAAATCTTACAACACATTCCTCGGGTAGAGAAATGTAATAGACTTAGTGTGGCAATCTAAGACAGCATGATTGGTAGCTAACCAATCCATTCCCAAGATTACATCAATGTCATACATATTTAACAAGATCAAGTTGGTTGTCGCACACTTATCTCCTACCCTCACCTTACAATCCTTATACACTTGTTCAGCTAATTGACTAACTCTCATTGGAGTACTTATTAGTAAAATCCCATTTAGGTCTGTAGGTTCTATAAGTCCTGTCAACTTTGATGCACATGCAGGTGATATGAAAGAATGCGTAGCACCAAAATCAAACAAAGTTATAGCTTCCAAATTGAAGATCAAAATTGTACCTTTTATCACCTCAGAGAAGGTATCGGCTGATGCCTGGTCTATCGCATACACCTTGGCTTGACTCACAACTTGTTTCCCTTTTTCTTCAGTCATGGCTCTCTTTCTTACAGGAGGTGTAACTATAGGAACTCTCTCTGGCTCCTTACCCCTCTGTCGAACTACCTCAACTGCCTCTGGACATTCCTTTGCATAATGTCCAAACTTACCACATCTAAAGCATCGTGTACCCTGAAGATGACAAGGCCTACCACCGTGATATCGGTCGCATATTCTGCACAGATCCATGGTCGATCAGGGTCCTCCAATCACTATACCCCTGGCTGGTCTCTGAGTCGGAGGCATAAAAGGTTTAGCAGCCTTTTTCTATGACTCATCTGCCTCTCTCCGACGCTTATTCAAAAATCTCCGACCAAATTTGACACCTTTGTCATCTCCCAGTTTCTTCAGACCCTTGTCCTTACCCCAACTAAACTCTGAAATCTACAGGTCTTAGTCTTACTCAGACAACTGGGCCCGTCGCACAGCCTCTCTATACGTAGCGACATCAAATGGGGCAAACTTAGCTCGAATCGAAGGCCTCAGTCCATCCACAAATCTACGAACTCTGATGGCTTCACTCCTTATAGAGTCTGGATCATACCGGCCCAATGAAGTGAATCGTGACTCATACTCATCTACTGTTCGATTCCCTTGAATCAGATTTAGAAATTCAATCTGTAACCTACGTCGAGCGGTATCTGGGATGTATTGCTCTCTGAAAGCACCCAAAAACATATCCCACGTGATAGCCATACCCTGAGCTCTCAACATAGGCCTGGTGGACTTCCACCAGTGCTCTTCTTCGCCTCTCAGTACAAAGTTCGCAAGCGCTACTCTCTCTGTAGCCGAACATCTACAGAAGTCAAAGAACTTCTCCATCTGACTGATCCAGTCCTCAGCCACTGTCGAATCTTTTACCCCGCTAAAAGAAGGAGACTTGAAATCCATAAAATGCCTCAACCTCTCCATATTGCAGTCATATCTATACCCTAAATCATCATCATCACACTGTTGTTGTGAGATCTGAGAATTTTAGACATATTTTGTTGATGTAATAATAATTTAAAGAGTAAATTATTGAACTAGATGAATTGTGGGAATTATAAATGGAGATTTATATGTTAAGTGTGTAAAATAAGCATGAAGTATGAGGACAGATCGATCTGGAAGAAGGAGAGATCGATCTGGAAGAAGGAGAGATCGATCTGGTGAGTTAAAAAATGACAAGGATAGAGGAATTTGAGGAGCAGATCGATCTCCAATGGAAGAGATCGATCTCTAAATGAATCTGTTTGAGAGAAGATCGATCTCATGAGGAAGAGATCGATCTCCAAATGATTCTGTTTGGGAAGAAGATCGATCTCCTTAGGAGCAGATCGATCTCATAAAGCCATAAAGAGATCGATCTCACCCCTCGACAGATCGATCTCCTAGGCATAAAATTGCCCAGATCGTCCCCAAATTTCAAATGCAGATCGATCTCATCAAGAGGTAGATCGATCTCCTACCTCCAGTCTATATAAGGAACCCGTGTTTTCTCTTGAAAATTCACTTTCTCTCTCTTCCAACCCTCATTTTTCTGAAAACCTAACTTTCTCACTCATCCAAATCCCCCATTCCCGGTCGAATCAGCTGTTGTGGCAAGAAGGAAAGTTGTTCCTCATCAAAGGGAGAACAACATACTTGGAAATCGAAGGACGAATCGGATCGAGGCGTGAGTTGTGCGTCTCACAAGCTTTGGGTAATTTCTAAACCTCGATCTTGATATTTGAGCTGATTTTGATGCTATTGGTGGTTGTCATTGCGTTGAAATAGTTGAGAAAGGATTAGGGATTGATGAAATTACAATGTAGTTGGAGTAATGTGGATATTTGATAATTTTGGTAATTTTAAGAATTTGTGTTGTAAATAGAAATATAGACAATGTGGAGAATTAGCCTAGATAATTGGCATGAGGAATGTAGGACATTGAGATATTGTGAATGAGGTTGTAGTTTAGGGTTGAGTTACGAGAAATCAAGAGATTTGAGGTGTTATGTGCAATTATGCTCGATTTTGAGAATTGAAGGTTATGAGATAATTGAGTATTGATGTTTTAACATCGTTTGGACAGCTCAGAAGTTCCAGAGTGGAATGCGAGGCTAGTCTGTGATACGGGGGAAACGATTGCACTATACGAGGTGCAAAGAGGTAAGGGAAATCTAAACCATTTGTGTATGTGAATTGTAAACTATTTTAGCATGAATTGTGGTTTATAAAACAAGCATGTTGAGTGTTTTGTGTTGAGATATAATTGCACACAATTTTTATAGCCGGTTGGAACCCAATGTTTTTATGAGTTTATAACTGGGTTCTACGTTAAGGCAATATTGAGATTTGAGAAATGTGTGCGTGTGCTTTGCCAGTTGGAACTTGGTTTTATTACGTTTTGTGTTGAGTACAAAACGATTTTTAAATGAGTTTTATGAGAGAAAAACCATTACGAGTTCTACGTGAAGGCAAACCTGTCTTATGTGATAAGACTTGGGTGTGTAGTTGTGAGTACACACCGGGCATTGCTCTGGTAGCATGTAAGCCCGAATTCTTCTCCGTTCTGGTAACGTGAGAATAACCTATTCTGTGGCTATGCCACGTAAAATTGGTGGCTGTGCCACGTTGAGAAAACCCCATTGGTGGCTGTGCCACGTTATACCCCATTGGTGGCTGTGCCATGTTATACCCCATTGGTGGCTGTGTCACGTTGAGAAAACCCCATTGGTGGCTGTGCCACGTTATACCCCATTGGTGACTGTGCCACGTTATACCCCATTGGTGGCTGTGCCACGTTGAGAAACCCATTGGTGGCTGTGCCACGTTATACCCCATTGGTCCCCATTGGTGGCTGTGCCACGTTGAGAAACCCCATTGGTGGCTGTGCCACGTTATACCCCATTGGTGGCTGTGCCACGTTGAGAAACTCCATTGGTGGCTGTGCCACGTTATACCCCAAATTGGTGGCTGCGCCACGTTGAGAAACCCTATTCTGTGGCTATGCCACGCGAGAAATTAAATCAGTGGCTTTGCCACGTGTGTTTTGTGGCTATGCCACGTGAGAAATTAAATCAGTGGCTATGCCACGCGTGTTTAGTGGTTGTGCCACGTGCATTATTTTTACTATGATTTTATCACGTATTTGAGAAAGCGTTTAACGCGTTGTTTTCACATGCTTTGTTATTGCTCTAGAGTGAGCCTTTTTCTTTATGTTTTTACATGACTTGAGACATGAGAATGTCATTTTGAGTATTTTCATGCTATGGTTTTCAAATGAGTTTCACATATAAATAAACCTTTTGTGATGTGCATTTTGGTTTATGAAATGAGTTCCTTACCCCCTTTACTGAGCGATTTAGAAGCTCACCCTGTTTTCCTTTCCCCCCAGAGTTCTTCAAGTGAATAAGGACTTCCCTGCGACGTACGGAGTAGTGGCTAGTGGAGGATTCGAGCTCCAGGCTATATATTTTGTACTTTGAGGTATATTTATCTTCTCATGTACCCAGACTATTAATGTAATTGCAGACACTTGGTGTATAACAGTATATGGGATGTATTAGGATTAATTTACTTGGAATTGAGTAAGGTGTATAATACCGTATTTATTGTATCATGATGAGATCCTGAGGCATGATAATTATGATGATGTATGACACTGCACAGGAATGCACTCTTAATTGTGAATTAACTAGTAAAAAGTTTTAAATTAGCCCTATTTTCTGCATTTTCGGGGCGTGACAGAGTTTTCTTGGTATCAGAGCTTAGGGTGTCTAGTACTGTCAGTGTCGGTTAAGTGAAATAGAATACATCCCAAGTGTCTGTAATAGTCTGGTCATGAACTGAAATTGAGGATTGAGATTTCAATCAATTTTGATATGTACGCGCAGGAGACGAGTTGAGATAGAGAATGAGTAAACGACGGGGTCGTTCGAGGAGGCAGGCAGAGTCCCCTCCGCCACCTGTCCCACAACCAGAGAGTCCTAACTCTCGATTTAATCGGATTGAGACCGATGTGAGGCAAGGTTTTGAGCAGATGGCAGCGTTATTCGCGCAACACTTTGGAGTTAATGCCTCGGATACTACCCCTACACCACCACAAGGACCTCCCATACCCCCAGTGCCTCCCGTCACTCAGCCTGAGGATAGAAGTATGGTCTGACTAAGGGATTTTTTGAAGATGAATCCACCCGCATTTAAGGGAAAGAAGGATCCTACGGAGGCTGAGGAGTGGTTGACGGAATTAAGAATTATATTTGCTATCCTGGGGTGCACCGATGCTGAGAGGGTCAGTATGAGTGCCTATATGCTGAAGGGGAGAGCTCGAGATTGGTGGGGTACTACCCAGGGTATTTTGATGTCCCACCATGGTGTGATTGGTTGGAAAGAGTTTCAGACAGCTTTTAGGACCCAATATGTACCACGGGCCGCTCAGAGAAAGAAACAGGTTGAGTTTTTGAGTTTGGTACAGGGTGACATGTCTGTGGATAACTATGAGAGCCAATTCACAGCGCTATTGAGATATGACCCAGAGACCTTCAAGAGTGAAGAGCTCCGCACAGAGAAGTTTGTGTATGGGTTGAAGCCCGTCATCAGAGATAGATTGATAGGGCTATACATTACTGAGTTTGGAGATGCTCTGAGATGAGCACAAGAGATTGAAAGAGGGATTGAGATGGTACAATCCCAGAATGACCTCAGAGCGGTTAATAGAGATAAGGGCAAGAGGCCAGCACTTTTCCAAACAGAGGCTCGGAGAGGTTCCTTTAGAAGATGAAGGATTGAGGTGCAGAGGGACAGATTGGAGAGACCCAGAGCCTATCCTATTATCAAGGAGACCCCTCGATATGTCAGGCCGGAGATAAGGTTTTGTAGAGACTGTGGCCGATCGCATGAAGGAAGTTGTACTGGGTCGATCCCTGGATGTTTTAGATGTGGTGACATGGGTCACAAAGTGAAGGACTATCCCCAACCTCAGATACCACATGCTCCGGAGCCCACTAGACAACAACCTCAGAGAGTGGATCCCCGGAGACGGGCCACTGCGGCAGAGAAAGGGAAGAAACCTGTGGCACAGGGACGAGTGTTTGCCCTGGATAAGGAGATCGCAGACACTTTGGTAGAAACTATAAGAGGTACACTCTCTGTCTGTAATTATGAGGCTCATGTGTTGATTGATTCAGGATCCACGCATTTGTTTATTTCTGAGCATTTTGCATGTAGATTAAACTTGAAGTTTGAACCTTTAGAATATATACTACATGTAAATACCCCTATGCGTGAATCCCAGAGAACTGAGTTAATCTGTAGAGGATTTGAGATAAAGGTGGGAGATAGAGTGATGTTAGCAGATCTAATCATGTTGAATGTACATGGGTTTGATGTAATTCTGGGGATGGATTGGTTGGCGACCAATCGAGTGAGTTTAGACTGCTACACTAAGATTGTAACTTTCTCCCTACCTGAACCTTATAGTGTATGATTGAGGTATTGAGAAAATGAATATGTGGAATTCTAGTAGTAATTTGAGAATTTTGATATTATTTTGGAGAATATTAAATATGATTATTCATGTGAAGGTTATGAGACACTCATCTCAGACGATGAACGGGAACATCCGAGGATTAAGGATATACCTGTGGTGTGTGAATTTCTGGATGTTTTCCCAGATGAATTGCCAGGTTTACCACCAGAGAGAGAGCTAGAGTTTACCATTGATTTGGTACCAGATACTCAGCCGATCTCTAAACCTCCTTACAGGATGGCATTAGTGGAACTTGAGGAATTGAAGAGACAACTACAGGAGTTATTGGATCAAGGGTTTATTAGACCCAGTGTTTCACCGTGGGGAGCGCCAGTACTATTTGTTAAGAAGAAGGATGGTAGTCTCAGATTATGCGTAGACTATCGGCTGTTGAATAAAGCCACGGTGAAGAATAAATACCCACTACCCAGGATTGATGATCTACTTGATCAGCTAAGAGGGGCATCAGTCTTTTCTAAGATTGATTTGAGATCGGGCTATCACCAATTGAGGATCAAGGAAGAAGATATTCCAAAGACGGCCTTCAAGACAAGGTATGGCCATTACGAATTTCTGGTGATGTCCTTTGGATTGACGAACGCCCCTGCAGCATTTATGAGATTGATGAACGAGGTGTTCAGAGACTATCTGGATAAGTTTGTGATAGTCTTTATTGATGATATCCTGGTGTACTCTCGGTCGTATGAGGAGCATGCACAGCATTTGTGGTTAGTACTTCAGATACTCCGAGATAAGCAATTGTACGGAAAGCTTAGTAAGTGTGAGTTTTGGCTGAACCGGATAGCTTTCCTTGGGCATATAGTCTCAGAGGAAGGAGTATCAGTGGACCCAAGCAAGGTGGAGGCTGTGCTTAATTGGGACAGACCGAGGACAGTGACTGAGGTACGAAGCTTCCTTGGTTTGGCAGGGTATTACAGGAGATTTATGGAAGGATTTTCCAGGATTGCCGCCCCTTTGACTAAGCTCACGCGCAAAGAGACTCCATTTATATGGACTGATCAATGTGAGCTCAGTTTTCAGGAATTAAAGAGGAGGTTGATAGCGACACCTGTGTTTTTACTATCCCTGAGGGATCAGGAGGATTCTCGGTGTATAGTGATGCATCTCATCAAGGATTGGGGTGTGTGCTTATGCAGCACGGAAGAGTGGTCGCATATGGATCGCGACAGCTGAAAGACCATGAGCGGAATTACCCCACGCATGATTTGGAGTTAGCCGCTGTGGTATTTGCTTTGAAGATCTGGCGACACTACTTATATGGGGAAAGATTCCAAATCTTCACTGATCACAAGAGTTTGAGATATCTCTTTGATCAGAAAGAGTTAAACATGAGACAAAGGAGATGGATGGAACTCCTTAAGGATTATGACTGCGAGATTCTATATCATCCGGGTAAGGCGAATGTAGTTGCTGATGCCCTGAGCAGGAAGAGTATGATATCTGCTATGATGATCAGGGAATGGGATTTACTAGAGCAGTTCGTCGAACTTCGGATCAGAGTTAAAGAGATAGAGACTGGATTTCTGGCTAGCCTGCGGATAGAGCCCAGGATCATGGATCAGATTAGAACTGGGCAGCGCAGTGATCAGAGGTTGATAGATATGGTTAGCCAAGCTGAGCAGAGTTCACAGTCGGATCTCACCATCAGTGAGGATGGATTGTTGAGATTCAGAGGACGGATTTGTGTACCGAACGATGATACCCTGAAGAGACATATACTGAGAGAATCCCACTGCTCGCGATACACCATGCACCCAGGAAGTACTAAGATGTACCGAGACTTGAGAAAGGTGTATTGGTGGAGTGGTATGAAACGAGACGTGGCAGAGTATGTGGCCAGGTGTTTAGTATGCCAGCAAGTGAAAGCTGAGCATCGGAAGCCCGGAGGACTACTACAGCCCTTACCTGTACCTACATGGAAATGGGAGCATGTCACTATGGACTTTATTATGGGTTTACTGAGGACCCGGAGAGGTCGTGACGCGATATGGGTCATTGTGGATAGATTGACCAAGAGTGCCCACTTCCTTGCCATCAAGAGCACAGATACTGTGGATGCCTTAGCTGAACTGTATGTCAGCGAGATATCTAGATTACATGGGGCTCCAGTGAGTATTACTTCTGATAGAGATTCTCGGTTTACTTCCAGATTTTGGACCCCGTTTCAGGATTCCATGGGATCTCGATTGAGTTTTAGTACCGCCTATCATCCTCAGACAGATGGTCAGTCAGAGAGGACTATTCAGACCCTGGAGGATATGTTGAGGGCGTGTACGATGGATTTTAAGGGATCATGGGATGATCACCTGCCCCTAGCAGAGTTTGCGTACAATAACAGCTATCATGCGAGTATTGGAATGGCACCTTTTGAGGCTCTATATGGTAGGAGGTGTAGATCCCCTGTAGCTTAGGAAGAGGTCGGTGACAGAAAGATAAATGCTCCCGAGCTTGTTGAGCAAGCCGTACAAAGTGTGAAACTCATATGTGAGAGGTTACGGGCTGCACAGAGTAGACAGAAAAGCTACGCGGATGCGCGTAGATGGCCACTTGAGTTTGATGTTGGTGATGCAGTATTTCTGAGAGTATCACCGAGCAAGGGTATCATGCGATTTGGGAAGAAAAGAAAATTGAGTCCTCGATACATAGGACCATTCGAGATTCTTGAGAGAGTGGGAGAAGTAGCCTACAGATTGGCATTACCCCCACAGATGTCCGGAATACATAACGTTTTTCATGTGTCTATGTTGAGGAAGTACCACCCGGACCTTTCTCATGTCATAGAGTATGATGAGATGGACATTCAAGAGGATATGAGCTACACTGAGGAACCCGTCCGGATTCTCGATAGAAAGGAGAAGGTACTGAGAACCAAGAGCATCCCATTAGTGAAAGTTTTGTGGAAACATCACTCAATGGAAGAGGCAACGTGGGAACTAGAGAGTCTCATGAAGGAGAAATACCCCCATCTATTTGACTAGTTGAGTTGAATTTGGAGGACCAAATTCTTTTTAAGGTGGGGAGGATGTGAGATCTGAGAATTTTGGACATATTTTGTTGATGTAATAATAATTTAAAGAGTAAATTATTGAACTAGATGAATTGTGGGAATTATAAATGGAGATTTATATGTTAAGTGTGTAAAATAAGCATGAAGTATGAGGACAGATCGATCTGGGAGAAGGAGAGATCGATCTGGTGAGTTAAAAAATGACGAGGATAGAGGAATTTGAGGAGCAGATCGATCTCCAATGGAAGAGATCGATCTCTAAATGAATCTATTTGAGAGAAGATCGATCTCATGAGGAAGAGATCGATCTCCAAATGATTCTGTTTGGAGAGAAGATCGATCTCCTTAGGAGCAGATCGATCTCATAAAGCCATAAAGAGATCGATCTCACCCCTCGACAGATCGATCTCCTAGGCATAAAATTGCCCAGATCGTCCCTAAATTTCAAACGCAGATCGATCTCATCAAGAGGCAGATCGATCTCCTACCTCCAGTCTATATAAGGAACCCGTGTTTTCTCCTGAAAATTCACTTTCTCTCTCTTCCAACCCTCATTTTTCCGAAAACCTAACTTTCTCACTCATCCAAATCCCCCATTCCCGACCGAATCAACTGTTGTGGCAAGAAGGAAAGTTGTTCCTCATCAAAGGAAGAACAACATACTTGGAAATTGAAGGACGAATCGGATCGAGGCGTGAGTTGTGCGTCTCACAAGCTTTGGGTAATTTCTAAACCTCGATCTTGATATTTGAGCTGATTTTGATGCTATTGGTGGTTGTCATTGCGTTGAAATAGTTGAGAAAGGATTAGGGATTAATGAAATTGCAATGTAGTTGGAGTAATGTGGATATTTGATAATTTTGGTAATTTTGAGAATTTGTGCTGTAAATGGAAATATATACAATGTGGAGAATTAGCCTAGATAATTGGCATGAGGAATGTAGGACATTGAGATATTGTGAATGAGGTTGTAGTTTAGGGTTGAGTTACGAGAAATCAAGAGATTTGAGGTGTTATGAGCAATTATGCTCGATTTTGAGAATTGAGGGTTATGAGATAATTGAGTATTGATGTTTTAACATCGTTTGGACAGCTCGGGAGTTCCAGAGTGGAATGCGAGGCTAGTCCGTGATACGGGGGAAACAATTGCACTATACGAGGTGCAAAGAGGTAAGGGAAATCTAAACCATTTGTGTATGTGAATTGTAAACTATTTTAGCATGAATTGTGGTTTATAAAACAAGCATGTTGAGTGTTTTGTGTTGAGATATAGTTGCACACAATTTTTATAGCCGGTTGGAACCCAATGTTTTTATGAGTTTATAACTGGGTTCTACGTTAAGGCAATATTGAGATTTGAGAAATGTGTGTGTGTGCTTTGCCGGTTGGAACTCGATTTTATTACGTTTTGTGTTGAGTACAAAACAATTTTTAAATGAGTTTTATGAGAGAAAAACCATTACGAGTTCTACATGAAGGCAAACCTGTCTTATGTGATAAGACTTGGGTGTGTAGTTGTGAGTACACACCGGGCATTGCTCTGGTAGCATGTAAGCCCGAATTCTTCTCCGTTCTGGTAACGTGAGAATAACCTATTCTGTGGCTATGCCACGTAAAATTGGTGGCTGTGCCACGTTGAGAAAACCCCATTGGTGGCTGTGCCACGTTATACCCCATTGGTGGCTGTGCCACGTTGAGAAAACCCCATTGGTGGCTGTGCCACGTTATACCCCATTGGTGGCTATGCCACGTTATACCCCATTGGTGGCTGTGCCACGTTGAGAAACCCCATTGGTGGCTGTGCCACGTTATACCCCATTGGTGGCTGTGCCACGTTGAGAAACCCCATTGGTGGCTGTGCCTCGTTATACCCCAAATTGGTGGCTGCGCCACGTTGAGAAACCCTATTCTGTGGCTATGCCACGCGAGAAATTAAATCAGTGGCTTTGCCACGTGTGTTTTATGGCTATGCCACGTGAGAAATTAAATCAGTGGCTATGCCACGCGTGTTTAGTGGCTGTGCCACGTGCATTATTTTTACTGTGATTTTATCACGTATTTGAGAAAGCGTTTAACGCGTTGTTTTCACATGCTTTGTTATTGCTCTAGAGTGAGCCTTTTTCTTTATGTTTTTACATGACTTAAGACATGAGAATGTCATTTTGAGTATTTTCATGCTATGGTTTTCAAATGAGTTTCACATACAAATAAACCTTTTGTGATGTGCATTTTGGTTTATGAAATGAGTTCCTTACCCCCTTTACTGAGCGATTTAGAAGCTCACCCTATTTTCCTTTCCCCCCAGAGTTCTTCAAGTGAATAAGGACTTCCCTGCGACGTACGGAGTAGTGGCTAGTGGAGGATTCGAGCTCCAGGCTATATATTTTGTACTTTGAGGTATATTTATCTTTTCATGTACCCAAACTATTAATGTAATTGCAGACACTTGGTGTATAATAGTATATGGGATGTATTAGGATTAATTTACTTGGAATTGAGTAAGGTGTATAATACCGTATTTATTGTATCATGATGAGATCCTGAGGCATGATAATTATGATGATGTATGACACTGCACAGGAATGCACTCTTAATTGTTAATTAACTAGTAAAAAGTTTTAAATTAGCCCTATTTTCCTCATTTTCGGGGCGTGACAGTTGTAGGGCTACTGGAGGAGGTACTGGTCGAATATAGGGATCTCACGACCTAACCGGTTCAAGTTGTGCAGGTGCAACATCCTCAGGTTCAGTGCAGCTCCTGGGGGATTCGGTACAGCCTATCCTGCTGTACCAAGTGTACCCTCAAACCTAGCCATGATCTGACCCATCATGGTCATCATTGTGCGCATGTCTTCCTCTAATCGGGCCGTCTAAAGATTGAAAGCCTCTATATGTTCTCGGGGTTCATGACTAGAGGATGATCTACAGCGCCTCTCAATCCTGTCATTCTGCCTTTGAGCTCTCGAGCTCTCTCCCCTCTTGCGGTGTCTCTCAGGCATAGCTCACAAGCCTGATAACTTCATACATTTATAACAAACTTTTAATTGACTACCAGCTCCGTATACACATTTGTATCAAAATATCGCACAATAACTTAGGGATGTATGTTTCCTTAGTCCTAAACATCGACTCACATCAAACCAACCATGCTCTGATACCAAATCTGTCACACCCCACTCCGATGCCCTTTATCCATATATACACTACTACGGTTGGGCTGTGAGACGATGCAATTACTAAAATTTTGTTCATTTACAGTGAAAATATTTAAACTTTAATTTACACTCCCAAGTGTGTATAAATTACAAAATTAATTGTAGAATAATATCTTTACATAGCATCCCCCATACCACTATTTACATTTCGATTTGTAACTGTGCGATACATTATATTAGATACAAAAGACTTATGTGTATACAAATGTTATACCTTTGTAACTGGTGGGAGCTGTCCAACACAAAAGATCCAGAGACCACCGCACTGCCTTACTTCTCAGTATCTGGAGGGGGAAAAGTAGTGGGATGAGCAAACCATAGCTCAGTAAGGAAATGGATGCTAACAGGTAGATACTATACTATCTACACAGCCCATGCATGCATAAACAAAACCATGTTTCAATGTAAATGAAAATATTACTAGAAAATGCATTCAATCATTCATTTATCATATAAGCATTTTCATGAAAACAGGTATACAATATTCCCATTTGAAAACATGTCATAAACACTGATATCATAGCACGAGCATTCAAATCAAGAGATTTATCAAATCTCAAACTTTATTTTCTTTTCCTGAATCATTTCTTTTCACCAAATCTCTTTCTTTTCTGAGTTTCTCAATTTCTCGTATCTTTCAGACAAGCATAGAATTTTTCGGCAATCTAATATCCACGACATATGGTCATAGTTAGTGATCCCAGGCCTTACTAATCAGGTGTGCATAGGGCATCACTTCGCCTGAAGGGGGATGGATCAGTCTTACCCTTCGGCTTATCTCAATCAACCATATCTCCTCATATACTCATGGTATAAGGTACGCCATGTGTCATCTACGCGATACTCGTACTCACGTGTACTCAGCACGGTACATAGTATACTAATGGACAACTACACAGTTCTACGTATGACCGTGGATCCAAGTCCATCTACTAACTCCAATGGACTTTTCATCCTGAACCATGTCTCATATACCATGCGAGCAATCAGCGAGACACACAGTCATTGTAAGGCTCCAGCGCGGTATGATTTATCGTTAAGTCCTAGCCCATTCCAAGGCTGTCGGCTGGCATTTCCTTGGGTCCCAAACCCCTTGGTTTACCTCAACTCAGTAAAAACGAGTGCGAGCAAAGCTCCAACACTTTTCTCAAAACCATCGTGTGAGTTAAACTCCAGCACGGTTTATCAAAACATGCAGAAGTATGCGAGTGAAACTCCAACATAGTCCAATTCATCAAAATGAGTGTGAGCTAAAGCTCCAACACCATTTCACATCTCAAATCTGATAGGTGGCTATTTTCTCTTTTAAAAACTCAAAACATGTTTATTTACATAGCATGTCGTCCCATGCTAAACATGTAAAACTAGCCAGCCTACCTATTATCATTTCTCAATCTTAAAATCAGTACATGGATGAGAAAACATCAAAACATCATGAATAGATGTAAAAGTATTGAAAACATGCATGTCAGGCTATTTTTCTTTCCCACATCCCATTTTCGCAATATATATGTATATCTAATACTTTCACATAGATTTCCATAGCTCAATAGCTAAACATACCATTTCGAGCGTCGTAACTACTCAAATCGCAGTAAAATACATACAAATACCTCTATCGCTAACACACAGTCCCTTACCTCGAATCGCACTTGTATTTCCTCTGTCACACTTGCTCCATTCGCAATCTAAGTTAGTCGTGTCTCACGTATTCCGAGGTACACGTATAAATCATCAAGTTATTTTCTTTCCCTATACTAAACATACATATTGTCTTCTATTTATCTATTCATGCTTCTCAAACCCTTAAATCACATTTCAATCTTCCACAAATATCATTTTACCATCTCTCAAGCTTTCCATCACTTTTCCATGTATTTCCTCTTTATAAATCTCCCTTAATATCACTCACCCATCACTACATTCATCATTCCTATCAACATTTCACATATCATTCAACCCATAAATATCTAGAAACCATATTTAGAAGCTTGAAGGTTGAAGAGCTTACCCCGTTACTTAGTCAAACTTGTGGTAGCCCTAACTCCTTCTCTTGGTCACACCAATGTGAGATTTTCGAGTATGTTGTTATCCTTGCTTCAAAGAACAACTTTCCCTTCTGGAGCTTCTTCCAAAACTGGCTGTAATGTAGTGATTTTTAGAGTGAGAAAGCTTGGGTCTTGAGAGAAAATGGCAGGTCAGGTCTGGTGGGAGGGAAAATTTGAGGTTTTAGTTAAATCCCAAGCCCCTTTTTATAGATGCAGGCATATGAGATCGATTTGGTCCTTATAGAGATCGACCTCTGCAAGGTTTGGTAGTCATTTTTACCAAACACAACCACTACAGGATCGATCTTCTTCCATTATAAGATCGATCTGTCGAAGGCCAATTTTCCTCTTGGAGATCGATCTGCCTCTTGTAGGAGATCGATCTACTCTTTACAGAACCCTTAAGGAGATCGATCTGTCGAGTCTTGAGATCGATCTGTCTCAAACAGAGAGTTAAGGAGATCGATCTGTTGCCTTAAGAATCGATCTTCTTATTACAGCATGCTTAGCAGATCAATCTGGCTCCATTGGAGATTGATCTGTTCTGTTCCATTACTCACATAAGAGCATTTTAGCTCTTCCAGATCGATCTCTCATCCTATGAGATCGATCTGACCTTCTTATTTTCAAGTTTTCCTATAGTTTTTCTGCAGTAACTTTACTCAAAACATCTTAAATTTGTTGCCATAGTCATTTTCTCATTCAATCATCTTTGAGACTTGAAAATGGCATCCTTTCATACTTCATACACTTTAAAACTTGTGTAGAGTCTTTGTATAGCCAAAGGTACATAATATAAACTAAATGAGAGTGCATAACTCATGCAAATCTTCATTCCATTTACTACTCTACTCATTTTCTATTCCACTCACATTCATCACATGTTTAAGTCTATTTCTTCATATTCATTCATAATGTAACTTGTACGTATAATCACCAACTCTCATTACAAGTGTGTACATTTAACTTATGGATTTAATAGCACATATGCTTCACATTACTAGTACATCATCATACTTATGAATTCATTTACATATGTTCAAGGTTAAACCTATACGGGGTCTCACATTCACACACAAGGTCACATGTCGAGGCTCAACCCATCCCTCGGGTCTACCCAATTTACAAAACCTCATGTGACAATTCTAGCAAGAAATATTTGTAAGGTGAGATAGGCTACTACTTGTTTCGAGATTATGATCATAAATCATTTTTTTGTGATCCCAGGCTATACAATACTCAATGTGTGGGGTCTCACATTTGTTATAACGGGAGGTGGGTCAAATCCTCAAATGTCAACTGACAACTCAATAACATCGTCTACTCATGGTACATCGTAATCCATATGATATACACGGTACAAAGTACTCCATAGACCCAATCCTCATAGTCGGGGTACCTGCCATAGGTCTTAGCCCTCATACCATGGATAATAATTTCGATAGCCCTCGACCATATCTCTAAAATTTGCACATGCGAGCATATAATCGTGTGACACATAGTCTACATAGGCTCCCAACACGGCTATTTCGTGCTATTTCTTTCAAAATCGGTACGTGCGAGTAAACTCCCAACATGACAACATGCACAAGTCATATAAATCTAGTGCGAGCAATGCTCCCAGCACTATGTCATGTAAAACTGAGTATGAGCAATGCTCCAATACTCTATCATGCCTCAATCAATAAAACTGAGTACGAACAATGCTCCAGTACTCTATCATGCATAAATCGTATTAAAATCAAGTGTGAGAAATACTCAAGTACTATGTGATGCATATCTCATAAAATCTAGTGCAAGTATTACTCTAGCACCAATGGTTTTCACACAAATCGATAGATGACTTATTTCAATTGAATTTCACTTAATTAAATCAATTTGGCACTTTAACACTTTATTTTCGCATATAACATGAAAACATTAGCCAATCTATCTATGCAACTATCAAAACTAGTCACAAATATACTTCCTAAGCTTTTTACCCATATTTGGATAAAACCACAAATTTACCTTATCGATTCCTACCGAACTTTTCTATATTAGGGAATTTCATATACAATATAAATACTCAAAATTCTATTTGATATTCGTGTAGCTACCTCTGGCTACTCACAAAATTCTCTTACCTCGGATCACGTCGCGTGACCTCACTTCCTCGGTGCTGCTCACTCTCGCAGTTCGATCAGTTTCCAATATCACTCTAAAGTTTTAGATAGCTATTCACATTAGTATATCTCAATATACTAAATTTTCACTTACATGAATATCAAATCAATGCCTTCAGCCCTTTTTACACTCATTTGGCCTTATTACATATCATTGGACTTTACTCTTTCTTAAGTCCATTTCCAACACATGTATTTCATCAAACTATCTTACAATCATATATACATGCTTAATAACTTCACTACATGCTTCAATCATCATTGAATCCACGCCTACACGATTTTCTCTCATTTTCTCACATTCAAGCCAAAAATCTAGGTCATAGAGATTTTGGATGTTCAAGGTGTTTTCAGTAACTCAAACATACATCAATCAACTCACCAAGACACCTATATTAACATATGTGAAGTTAGTGTATTGAATCTTACCTAGCATGAACTTTCCTCTTTTTGCCAAATTTAGGAAAATTCTCCTTGCACTTTCAATCCAAGGTTTCAACTTCTAGTTTTCAACTATGTTGTTCTCCTCCTCACAAGGAACAACTTTGCTGAAACAAATCTCACTCAAAACTTATTGAAAGGGATGATTTTTGAAGTAGGAAAGGTTAGGTTTTACTTTGGTTCAATGAAGGATTTGTTATACTCGGGGAAATGAAGGTGCAGGAGTCCAATATATATAGAATTGCCCTTGAGGATCGATCTACTAACCATGAGAGATCGATCTGCCCTGTGTTTATCTCTTCAGAATTTGATTCTAAGAAGTTAAGATCGAACTGTTCCTTACTATAAGATCGATCTGCTCTATGTTATTACTCTTCTAGAATTCGACATTGAAAAGGTGAGATCGATCTGCTCCTTAGTATGAGATCGATCTGCTTCAACCAGAACCTTATAGAGATCGATCTGGCCCTGGCAAAAACTTATTGAGATCGATCTGCTTTAAATGAGGGATCGATCTCCCCCTTGCAGAATGCTTTGATGTTGTGTTTTCAAGCCATGAGATCGATCTTCCTTGCTAATGAGATCGATCTGCCCTTCATCTGCAGCATTTTTGCTGCAGTTTTCCCAGAAAATCACTGTTACATTCATATCCAATTTGCTTCACTACCCGTTTTGCATTTCATACACATTTGAAACTTAAAAACATTCATTCCTTATGATTTGTATCAAATGTGACTTGTTCGTACATCACGAATTCATAAAGAATACATATTATTTTACGGGTCTTACATTTAGGTAGAAAGTAATCTCTTTAAAGTTGTACAAGACTTCTCAAACTTTCTGAAATATACAAGATCATCAAAATCGAAGTTCGTTTAATGGTAAAAAAGTTTTACAAAGTCAGCACTAAAAACTAGGAAATCCTATTCCGAGTAAGAGTGGAATTAGTTCAAGAATAATTAATGCATTTAAACTGAAACATTTTGTTGGAGATAAAAATAAGGAGAGAAGATTAGGGAGAAGGTGGAATACCTATTCAACTCTTCAAGCTAATCTACAAGGATAAAAGGAAAGATATTTGAAGATTAAGCTTAGATAATTCCCTAGAAATTGTAAATAGAATTTTACTCAAAAATAACTTTTATCATTCCCTCACTATAAAAATAGAGCTTAAGGGGTTGCGCATCGACCTAGTTTTGGTTTATAAAATATTGAATTACTCTTACTTTTATAAAATTGAATTTTCTTACTATTAAAAGTGTTTGGTTGATTACTCTTTATTTCTTAATATTCATTGCCGATTGTTTTGTTTAATATTATGATGATTTTTTATTTTTATATAATGAGTGAGTAGTTCTCTAATTTGATTAGTATATGTCATTTATTAATCTTGGATGATTATATATTGTAAGAAACATGAGATTATAATATATCATTGATTAAGTATCTAAGATTTTTCATAGCATCTTTTCATGATTGTTAGTTTAATTCAATATAATGTATACTATTTACTTAATTATAATAATCTATTGCTAGATTAAAACTTAAAGTTCTTAATTTTTTAATCACATAGAGACAACAGAAATTCTTAAGATTAAGTTAAATGAACCAAGTTCTTGAGTTTGTTGCTTAATTTCAATCAAGATCTTTCAAAGATTCTAAAGCTACTACTAAATTATATTAGGGAGATTTTTCTAGGTAGCTTAAGTAGTTAGTAAAAACAAAGAATAAAATATGAAGAAAAAAAATGGTTGAATCACATTTTCTATATTGATGTACTTGAATTTATAGATCTCTTCTAGGAAACAAAAAAAAAGGCAACTAATCTTCCTAATTAAGAGGAAAATAAAACTGATTCCTAAGATTTCTCTTCCAGCCCCTAAATCTCACAACTAACTAAATATAGCACATAATCAAATATGGTACATAATTACAAAGATTCTAGGAAATCTTTGAACACTCCCCCTCAAGCTGGTATGAAGATATCACTCATGGCAAGCTTGCTAACTTGATTCTCGTACTGTGTCTTAGGTAGTCCTTTGGTGAGTATGTCTACTGCTTGGCTCGCAGTTGGTATGTAAGACATGCATATTATGCCACTGTCTATCTTCTCCTTGATGAAATGTTTGTCCACTTCTACATGTTTTGTTCTGTCGTGTAGAACTGGATTGTGAGCTATAGAAATTGCAGCATTGTTGTCACAATAGACTTTGATAGGCGTTGGTATAGGAACCTTCAACTCTTCTAGGAGTCTTTTTATCCATAACACTTCACAAAATCCATGTGCCACAGAGCGGAATTCTGCTTTAGCACTACTCCTTGCAACAACACTTTGTTTTTTGCTTCTCCAAGTAACCAAATTTCTCCCTACAAAAGTGCAATATCCTGAGGTGGATCTTCTATCACTTACATTGCCTGCCCAATCTGCATCTGTGTAGGCCTCTACCTGAAGATGGCCTCTATTTTTGAACAAAAGTCTTTTCCCGGAGTCCCCTTGAGATATCTCAAAATTCTAAACACAGCTTCAAAGTGAGTAGGTCCAGGTGAATGCATGAACTGGCTTACAGCACTTACTACAAAATTTATGTCAGGTCTAGTGTGCGCCAAATAGATTAGTCTCCCCACCAATCTTTGATAACATTCTTGGTCCACCACTTCATTGGCTGTCACTGCTTTCAATTTCACATTAGGCTCGATTGGAGTATCTACTGCATTACAACCAATCATTCCTGTTTCATTGATCAAATCAAGAACGTATTTGCGTTGATTGATGAAAATTCCCTCGAATCTTACAAACTCCTTTTTGAGGAAATACTTCAGCTTTCCTAGGTCTTTGATATCAAATTCAGCCTCAAGTTTCCTCTTCAAATTGTTGATCTCAATAGAATCATTCCCAGTCATGATTATGTCATCTACATATACTATCAGAATAGCCACTTTACCTTGGGTGGAATGCTTGAAAAACATGGTGTGATCAGTTTGGCTTTGTGAGAAACCTTGTTTCCTAAAAACCTCTCCAAAATGCTCAAATCAGGCTCTAGGAGACTGCTTTAATCCATATAATGCTTTCTTTAACTTACACACTTTGCCTCTTCCACGTTTTTCTTCAAATCCGGGTGGCAGGTCCATATATACTTCTTCTTGTAAATCTCCCTTCAAAAAGGCATTTTTAACATCAAATTGATGAAGTGGCTAGTTGGAGTTAACTACAAGAGAAAGAAGTATTCTAATAGAGTTAATCTTAGCAATAGGGGCAAAAGTCTCTTTGTAGTCAATACCATATGTTTGAGTAAATCCTTTTGCAACAAGTCTTGCTTTGTATCTTTCCACACTTTTGTCAGCTTTACACTTCACTGTGAACACCCATTTACACCCAATTGTCTTCTTGTCTTCGGGTAGATTAACGACACTCCAAGTGCCATTCTTTCTAAGAGCATTCATCTCTTCCATCACAGCTAATCTCCAATTCGAATCACCCATTGCTTCCTGAACAGTTCTTGGCACAGACATATTAGAAATCCTAGACACAAATGCTCTATGAGTGTTTGACAATTTTTCATATGACAAGTATTTTGCAATAGGGTGTTTAGTACATATTCGGGTTCCTTTTCTTAATGCAATTGGAAGATCAAGATCAGAAGAAGATATATTAAGTAAATCAAGAGATAAAGAAGAAGTAGAAGAAAGGTTACTCTGAGTTGTAGGACCATCACTCGGTAAATTAGATTGAACATCTGCTGGAGAAATAACCGGAACAGTAGTATGCTTGGGAAACTTTTTTCTAGTATAAACTTGAAGCTTAGATTGAGGATTGTAATCCGTTGGAAGTACTTCTCCCCCTGTCTCTGATAAAGTCACATCTGGCAAAGTAGGATTAAGAGTACTACCCCTAGTTTCCATATTCCCAATAGGTGTTTTCAAAAAATACTTATCAGAATTAATCAAAGGCATAGACACCTTCGGAATAGGTAAAGTTTCCCAAAAAATATTTTCTTCTACTATGTTCTCCCCCTGAAGAAATTTTTTTTGAAAGAAAGGTTGGTCCTCAACAAAGCTTACATCCATACTTTCGAAAAATTTCTTCGTGACTGGATTAAATCATTTGTATCCCTTTTTATTGGATGCATAACCAATGAAGACACATTTTTTAGCTTTTGGGTCAAGTTTTGATCGAAGAACATTTGGTATATACACATAACAAATGCAACCAAACACTTTTAAGGGAAGATCTACATATATCCGAGATATGGGAAGAAAACTTTTTAAAACCTGTTGATGGTGGTCGCGTCACCAGAATCCACGTGTGCAACTACCAGCCTGCCACGTGTCAAACCAAGAACGAGCCACGTGGCAGATTTGGCGACAGAGCAGCCACGTGGCACAGTTCCCAGCAGTGCGACAGTGTTCGATGCGATATGAGTCTGTCGCCTTGTGATGCGCCGCATAGTAGGCGCGGCAGACCTCCATCGCCCATATTGCGACATTGGTCTCCCGCATTGCCCTCGCGACAAAGGTCTCCCGCACAGTCCATGGACTAGTCTCCCGCATAGCCTGCGGCATAGTCTCCCGCACAGTCTGTGGTAGAGGTCTCTCGCACAGTCCACGGACTAGTCTCCCGCACAGTCTGCGGTAGAGGTCTCCCGCACAGTCCACGGACTAGTCTCCCGCACAGCCTGCGACCTAGGTCTCCCGCACAGCCTGCGGCGTAGTCTCCCGCACAGTCTGCGGTAGAGGTCTCCCGCACAGCCTGCCACATAGTCTCCCTCACAGTCTGCGGTAGAGGTCTCCCGCACAGCCTGCGGCATAGTCTCCCACACAGTCTGCAGTAGAGGTCTCCCGCAAGCTGCTTTACGTGAAGCGCGACAGAGTGCTATACGACTCTGTCGCGGCCCAGACACGCGCCTGGGCCTCAGCTCGAACCGACTTGGAGAAACCTATAAATACCAGGTGAGCTCTCTGAAAAAGTGGATCCAAAACCAAAATACCAAAAAAGAAGGGAAAAGCCTTAAACTCTCTGATTTAAGCAATACATTCTCTTCTTCAGTCATTCACAACTCCGATTACTGACTTAATCATCGGAGTGCGCGTGCAGGGACAAATCCCTGCCCCCTCTGATTTCTGTTATTTTTGCAGGATATACGAAGAACACGTGGAACAAATTGCATCGACGTCACCCTTTTGTCGTCAGTGCAATCAGACTACAAAAAAAGTATATTCTTGTTGCTGTCAGCTTGGCAACATCAATTGGTGCCGTCTGTGGGAAATCTGACAAAAAGCTAGATTCTCTATCAAAATGGTGAGGACACGCTCTACAGCGAAGGTGACAGGAGGGCAGAATTCTGTGAGTCCCCCTGTCAGAGCCGAACAAAGACGAAGACATTGTGAAAGGGGTCCGGGAGAAGCCGTGGTTTCCCTAGAAGAATTTGAGACCCTGAAGCGCAAAAATGAGGAGACTACAACCGCATTGAAAGCTATGGTGAGCTTCTTCAGAAACGCTCTCCCCCAATTCAACTTACCCCATGAAGTGCAGCAGTTAGTGGGGGAAAGCACACCGAGGCAGACCTACGAGAGAGGTCAGCCCTCCACTCTGGTAAGTGCCGGACAAGGTGCAGGAACACAAGATAATGCTACTGCCAATCCAGTAAGACAGAGCTCACCCGTGGCTCAACAGCGACAGAGTTCACCTCTGGCCACTAGGCGGCAGAGCTCGCCCGCAGCTCCTGTGCGACAGCGTTCGCCAGCGGTTAACGTGCGACAGAGCTCACCCGCGGCTCAACAGCGGCGGAGCTCCCCTCTGTCCGATAGGCGACAGAGCTCCCCGTGGCTCAAAGGCGACAGAACTCTCCCGTGGACTACATGCGGCAGCGGTATCCCACATCAGATATGCGACGGTGCTCTCCCGCCTCTAATAGGCGGCAGAGTTCACCTTGCCCGATGCGCGACAGACTTCTCCTCTGGCAGCCCATAGGTGGCAGAGTTCCCCCACCTGCCGCAGCTCGTCTCCCGTGGAGTCAGAACGTGATCTGGGAGCCTATAGGGCTGGGGAGCAACGAAGATCAGGAGGTTTTGACCCACAAGAAGGTCTCAAAATATCAAGTCCTGGAGTGGGAGGTGCTAGAAGAGGAGCTTATCAATCGGACTCTTCTAGACCCGAAGGGACAAGGCCCTGCTCAGCTCAAGGGTCGGAGGACGTGGAGAAGGTCGTCCAAAGGATCCTCGAGAAGAAAAAACTGGTATCTCCGGACGATGGCCAAAGGAGGAGGATCCCATTCAGTCCAGAGATCATGAACAAGCCTTTGCCAAAGAAGTTCAAAATGCCTTCTATGGCTACTTACACCGGCCAAGCGGACCCCTACGATCACATACAGAGTTATGAATCCCTCATGCTGTTGCATGGATGGGAGGACGAAATTATGTGCAGAGCTTTTTCTCTCACATTGTTCGGGCATACTCTGAAGTGGTTCAACGGGTTAAGCGAAGGCTCGATCTTCTCATTCGACCAGCTGAGAAATGAATTCGTGAAAGTCTTCATGATCCACAGCCAGAGGAAAAAAGACGCTACCTACCTACTCACGCTTAAACAAGGGAATAAAGAACCCTTGAAAAGCTTTGTAGACCGCTTCCGAGATGCAACCTTGGAAGTGGAAGATCTACCGGTAGGCGTAGCCTTGGCTGCAATGCTGCAAGGGACGAGCTCCAAAAAGCTACAAGAATCCCTCTCTCTCGATCAACCGATGATAATTTCTGACCTCTTTGCCAGGGCTAACAAGTATGTAGCTCAAGAAGAAGTGATGAAAATGATACAGCCCAGGGAGGCAAAGGAAGGAAAGAAGAGAGAGAGAGATGCACCCGAGAGAAGCTCCCAAAGACCCGTGAGAGTAGACAAAGCCCCTAGGCTCAGGTATGAAGGCTATACCAGGTTGAACGAGCCTCGTACTGCAATACTGGCAGCCATCGAAGGGGCAGGATTATTGGAATTTCCCAAGAAGAAAATTGGAGATGTGGGACGAAACCCAGAAGCCTACTGTGAATTCCATTGTGCTCACGGACACCCAACAGAGAGGTGCAGAGATTTGATGGATCAGTTAGAAAGGCTGGCCAGAGAAGGGAAGATCAACCACTTCCTATGGAGAAGCGAGAGACCCCGTTATCCTCCGCGTGACCAAAGGAATGATCGTCCGCGGACTGGGGCCAATAATGACAACAAAAGGGATAGGCCTAGAAACGAAGCAGTCAGGCCAATCCCCCATGCTAATCTGCCAAACAACGAACCTACAGCCCCCACAATAAATGTCATCGCAGGCGGGGACTCAAGTGCAGGAAGTTCCTCTACTTCCCGCAAAAGCTACGCAAGGCAAGCGTATCAGGTTAACGTTGTGATGGAGGAACAGGCGGATGAAGAGCCCATCATGTTCACTCCGACTGACAAAAGTGATATTGTCATGCCCCATGACAACCCCATGGTGATATCCACGGTAGTGGCCAAACACCCGGTGAGCAGAGTCCTGGTCGATAACGAGAGCTCAGTGAACCTGATCTATTGAAACTGCTTCGAAAAAATGAGCATATCCGAAGATAGGTTAAAGCCCGTTATGACACCACTATATGGATTCACGGGGGAGCGAGTGAAGGTTGCCAGGTCCATAGAGTTACATGTGACTCTCGGAGAGCACCCAAAGAACGTAACCCGGTAAGTATTATTCATGGTGGTCAGGTCAACCTCCGCTGCCTACAACATGATTTTGGGCAGACCTCTGCTGAATGACATGAGGGCGGTGATATCCTCTTGCTATCTATTGATGAAGTTTCCCACTCCCAACGGAGTCGGGCAAGTACAAGGAAACCAAAGGAGTGCCCGTACTTGTTATCTCGCTTCCACTGCCAACAAGGTAGCACAGAGGAAAGAAACCTTGTGCATAGACGATCCGCCCAAACCTCAGCCGGTAGAGGAGACAGAACCCATTGAGCTAATCGAAGGAGACGGGGGAAAAAAGGCATTCATCGAGACTCAACTAGGCGAACAATTAAAGAACGACATAGTCGAGTGCCTGAGGAGAAACTCGGATATCTTCGCCTGGAGCCCGGCAGATATGCCCGGGATTAGTCCTGAAGTGATTTGCCATGAGCTTAACATCATACCCGGGCACAGACCCGTCAAACAGAAAAAGAGGAGTTTTGCCCCGGAACGACAAAAAGCAATCACTGAAGAAGTGAATAAACTTCTGGGTGCCAGATTCATCCGAGAGGTCTACTACCCTGAGTGGTTAGCCAACGTAGTGATGGTAAAGAAATCTAGCGGGAAGTGGCGAATGTGTGTGGATTTCACCGACCTGAACAAAGCCTGCCCTAAAGATTCATACCCCTACCTCGGATAGACAGACTAGTAGATGAAACATCCGGCTACGAATTCCTCAGTTTCTTAGATGCATTCTCCGGATATCACCAAATCATGCTTCACCCAGAAGACGAAGAAAAGACTTCCTTTATAACCGACGACGAAACCTATTGCTATCGGGTAATGCCGTTCGTTCTAAAGAACGTAGGAGCCACCTATCAACGAATGGTGAGCAAAGTGTTCAAGGATCTTCTGGGAAATACCATGGAAGCCTACGTGGACGATATGATAATCAAGAGCCGCGTAGGGGAGTCTCATACTGATCAAATGTCCAGGGTATTCGAAGTATTGAGGAGATTCAACATGAAGCTAAACCCTGAAAAGTGCTCATTCAGGGTAAGATCAGGGAAGTTCTTAGGCTTCATGATCACTAACAGGGGCATTGAGGCGAATCCTGAAAAGGTACAGGCGGTCATTGACATGAAACCCCCAACCACCGTAAGAGAAGTCCAGAGATTGACAGGCAGGATAGCAACTCTGAATCGCTTCTTGTCAAAATCAGCAGAAAGGAGCCTGCCGTTCTTCAAAACTCTACGGGGGGGAAAGAACTTCGAATGGACGAAAGATTGTCAAAAAGCCTTTGAAGACCTCAAGGAATACTTGAAACAGTTGCCTTTACTAACAAGGCCCCTGGAAGGAGAACAACTCTATATGTATTTGGGAGTCGATGATTTCGCCGTCAGTGCGGTGCTACTGAAGAAAGATGAAATGGTGCACCGTCCCATCTACTACGTGAGTAAGGTGTTATTGGATCCAGAGACCCGTTACCCCCTAGCCGAAAAGCTAGCATTAGCCCTTTTGATGGCCTCACGAAAGTTGCGCCCGTATTTCCAAGCACACCCTATCACCGTCTTGACAGATCAACCGTTAAGACAAATCCTCCAGAAACCTGAACACTCAGGAAGGTTAGTGAAATGGGCAATGGAGCTTGGGGGATACGAAATCACATTCCAACCACGGCAGGCTATCAAAGGTCAAGCTCTGGCTGACTTCATCGTAGAATGCACTATCCCGAGCGACAGCAGTGAAGGGGAGGCTCACCCATGGATGCTGCATGTGACGGGGCATCAAGTGCCAACGAAAGTGGAGCGGGTATAGTCCTGGTATCACCCGAAGGAAGATCCCTAGAATACTCCCTACGGTTCGGATTCCCAAGTACGAACAACATAGCGGAGTATGAAGCTCTGATAGCAGGGATGACGCTAGCAGAGAAGCTGCAGGTTCACCACTTGGTAGCACACAGTGATTCTCAATTGGTGGTGAACCAATTCAGTGGAGAGTACGAGGTACGGGAACCGATGCTGGTCCCTTACTTGAAGAAAGTCCAACTTCTGGCCCAGACTTTCAAAAGCTTTCAGCTGATACAAATCAATCGGTCCAAAAACACACATGCTGATGCATTGTCTAAGTTAGCCTCTTCCACCGAAACACGAGGGAGGACAGTGAAAGTGGAGAGGCTCGAACGACCTAGTATTGAAGAGGTCGAAGTGTGTGACATTCAAGTGGGAGACGATTGGAGATCCCCATACAAACAGTATCTCACCGAAGGAACACTCCCCCAAGATAAGGACGAGGCTCGTCACTTAAAAATACAAGGGGCGAAGTTCACGCTCATCAATGGAGAACTGTACAAAAGGGGATATTCGTCACCCTTATTAAAATGTCTGGGACCGAAACAAGCAAGCTATGCTTTAGCCGAAGTGCATGAAGGAATTTACGGCGAACACTTAGGAGCGAGAGCTCTTGCTGCTAAAGTACTGCGATCGGGATTCTACTGGCCAACGTTGAAGAAAGATGCGATGGACCAAACCCGCAGGTGTGACAAATGCCAGAGGTTTGCACCTATCACAACAGCCCCAGTGACTCCCTCTCAAGGCACAGTACAACCAATTCCTTTTGCATAATGGGGATTGGACATTCTTGGACCTTTCCCATTGGCCACGGGTCAAAGAAAGTTCCTATTAGTGGCTACCGATTACTTTACAAAGTGGATTGAAGCAGAGCCTTTAGCCACAATCACGGAAAAGAAAGTGGAGGCAATGGTGTGGAAAGACATTATCTGTCGATTCGGAATTCCCCGTATCTTAAATGCCGACCATGAAAAGCAATTTGATTGCAACGCCTTCCGTGAATTTTGTAAGAGCCTCAACATTCAGCTAAGGATCTCCTCAGTGTCATATCCTCAAGCTAATGGATAGGCCGAAGTCAGTAATCGAACTATCCTTCATGGGCTGAAGACCAGGCTAGACAAAGCAAAAGGGGCATGGGTGGATGAATTGCCTAGTGTTTTATGGGCATATCGTACCACCAGTCGTGTGTCGACTAAAGAAACGCCATTCAGCCTTGTATAAGGCGCAGAAGCACTGATCCCCGTGGAAATTAGAGCGTTATCACCAAGAGTGATACCTTTAGTAGAGGAAGAAAATTCACAAGCTCTAAGGGAAGGCTTGGACCTGCTCGACGAACATAGAGAAACCGCGGCTATTCGATTGGCATCCTATCATCAGAGGGTGGCCAACTACTACAATAGTCGGGTGAGAGATAGGCCAATGTCTGAGGGAGATCTAGTGCTCAGAAAGTTGCAGATCACGAATGCCCTGAAGGAGGATGGGAAGTTCAGAGCCAACTGGGAAGGTCCCTACAGAATCAGATACAAGATTGGACCTAACACTTGTGTCCTGGAAACTCTACAAGGGAAGAAGATAGGGAAAACATGGAATTCAAATCACCTAAAGCTGTATTTGAATTAATCGCTATATTTTCTTTCCCAAATAGTATTATCATTTGTTTATACCATCACAAGATATTGTCATCAAATCATCATGCAGAATGTCATTTTATTATACATCTGCAACTTCTATGCATCTAAATCTTGTGACAGGTATTCAGACGAGCCGTAAGAGCCTGAGGCGCTATGCGTCACTGTGGCCAGGCGTAGTTCAGACGAGCCGTAAGAGCCTGAGGCGCTATGCGTCACTGTGGCCAGGCGTAGTTCAGACGAGCCGTAAGAGCCTGAGGCACTATGCGTCACTGTGGCCAGGCGTAGTTCAGACGAGCCGTAAGAGCCTGAGGCGCTATGCGTCACTGTGGCCAAGCGTAGTTCAACCGAGCCGTAAGAGCCTGAGGCGCTATGCGTCACTGTGGCCAGGCGTAGTTCAGACGAGCCGTAAGAGCCTGAGGCGCTATGCGTCACTGTGGCCAGGCGTAGGTCAGACGAGCCGTAAGAGCCTGAGGCGCTATGCGTCACTGTGGCCAGGCGATAAAAATATCAAGGCTATAAAAACTAAAGACGCATACACGTCACAGTAATCAAGCCTTAAACAATTATACGTTCACACAAAAATTCTTTCTGAAAGTATACCTTTCTATCAAGAATTGGGGAGCATGCACGAATACATTCAAATGAATACATTCAAGCAAAATAAACAAACAGACAAAGAATGATAAATGATAAATAGAGAAGTAATGCAATACAAAGCATGAACAAAAATCTCAATTTCATTTCATTCAAAAGTCATTACAAATAGATCTTTAACAGATCTTTACTATTACATTCAACAAAAGTACAAAGTTAAAATAAAAAACAACAAAGTACTTGAAAAGAAATACAAAAAACAAAAATAGCTATCTACTCTTCGGGAGGAAACTGGGGATCAGCTGCAAACGGACCATCACTTCCCAAGGACTGCTGACCCTCCTCGCCGTCTAAATCAATAAGAGCCTCGATAGGCTCAGGAGCACCGTCCAAATCCATGGGCTCCCAAGGACCAGTGAGGTTGGCGAGGTCATCTTGGGCGGTCCTCTTGAATAACTCGTCTGCAGGTTCAGCCTCAGGCTCATATTTAGTCCAGTCGGGGGCCTCAAATAGCATCGCCTCATTGGTATACTGGAGCTCGGGGAATTCCTCTCCTTCCCTATGTGCTTCTAACCACGATCGGGCCAGGTAGAACCCGTACTTCACATAAGGGTTGGAGAAATCTTCCTTCCGCCTCAAGCAATCCTTGGAAAGGCGGTACTCCTTCACGGCCTCGGTCCGTATGCTATTGATCTCTACTGGGGTCAGCGTAGGAGCTGCCTGACTTTCCAACTCGACAACACGCTGCTCGAGCTCCTGATTTCGAGCAAGCAGAGACCCGTAGTTGGATTGCATACGGTCTTGCTCAGAATAGGCCTCCTGCAGATCCTCTTGAAATTTGCTAGACCGGGCCGTCTTTACAGTGAGATCCCCCTGGGCGTGATTAAGGCCTTGATGAACCTTTGCAAGCTGCTCCTCCAAGCTGCGAACTAAATCCGAAAGTTTAGACAAGTTGTTGACAGCATTCTGTAACTCCATAACTTGGTCCTTTAACTCCCGGATTTCCCTATCGGCTCGCTCCCGATAAGCCCGATGCTGGGCATTGTTAGCCACAGTTCGTTGAGCCAGCTGCAAAGAAATACAAAAAGTTAGATTCAAAGAATGTGGCAAAAAGGAGTCAAACGAAGAGGAGTATGAAACTTACCCTCAATGCCTCCATATCGGCTAAATCCTCCCCCTCCGGGTAGTTTCTGAATATCCTTACCTCGTCCCGAGGAAGGATAGTGGACCAACTTAATCGGGAAGCCACCCCGGGAGTGTCCAAAATGTCATTGTCACGAACCCCGGGGTAGACTCGAAACTCGTGGCCCCTCATAATATTTCCCCAGTCCACGGGGTAGGACCTCTCGTCAACAGGCCCTATCCTCAAAAGAATAGGCCTACTTCCCATCGAACCTTCGATGTACAAGCGCCTTCGATTCTTCTGCTGAGATGGAATGATATTGCATTCCGCACGCTCCTCAGAGCGTGATTGCCAGGATGACCTGGAAGCCCCCCGTGAAGATGAGACAACTCTCCCCCTATCCCGAGAGAGATCCCTTTGCTCCGAAGGAGGGGGAGGCATCGCCTGCCTAGAAACAGGAGGGGTCCGAGCACGAGGTGGCCGAGAGGGGACCGGTGCCTCACTCGGGACATCGTCGACCAAACGATGCCTCTTCCTGGCAGGAGCGCTGGAAGGACCAGCCTGAGAAACCTGGTGACCCAACGATCGTCGAAAATGACTCATATCTGTAAAAAAGAAAGAAAATACATCAATGGTCAAAAATTGATCAGAAACGATAAGCAACGGGAAACAATGAAAGGTTACCTTCAGGAGAATCTAAATGCTCCTGAAGGGACTCGATATTTATCGCGTCGTCATCCGGGAGCACCATGAAAGTGGAGCCGAACCCTTCCCAACCAGTCAGATCGGCTAAGGGTTCGCTGCCAGAACTTGATTCTACGTTGGTGCTCCCTATATCCTCTTGTGGCCTAGGTACTTCAGGATTTAACTCGGGGGAAACCGAAGGCAGAGGATCTGACGAAGGAACAGAGGGTCCGGCAACAGGGATCGGACCCACACCCCTGCCAGCTAATATCAAATTTTCATTTGATATAAGGGTGTCAAGGCTAAGGGGATGAGGGACTAGCAGTTTGTTGACGTCAGAAGACAGCTGCTCCCTAAGTGTGGCTATCCGGGGACCCTTGGGGACCTCACACCTAGTCTCCCAACGAGTGGGGATATCCAGGCCCTCGGGCACTTCCACGACCAGCCATTCCGTCTCGAAACCATGAAGCTTGTTAGCCAGTTTCTCGAATAATTGATTCTCAAAACCGGGCTGGTACACCCGCTGAAGCGAGTAAGGCACTAAGTCGGGGCTCCCTCGAAGCCTAAAAAATACTTCTAAAAGAGGAAGGGACGGAGGGACGCCCCTTAAACGGCAGTGCACGGTGAATGCTACCAATTGCATCCATGCATGAGGGTGCAGTTGTCCCGGGGATACCCTGTGCGTCCTAAAGAAGGAAGCCCCGAAGTCGAATAATGGGAAGCGGAGTCCTAACTCCAAAGCTGCCCTAAAAATGACAGCCCCATCGGACACACGACGTATGTCGCTCTCCTGAGAAGTTGGGAGCCTATAAGAGTATCCCTCGGGTAGAGGAAATCGGGATTCTAGGTCTTGGACGTCGGCTTCCTTTAAAGTCGACTGAATGCCTAGATCGATTTGTTTTCCTATACCATGGCCAGCCATTTTAGGAATCCGTAAATCAAAAGAGAGGGGCTACGGACTATGAAATTACCTAAAATGAAGAAAAGGAGAAACTGGCGACAGAGTATGAAGAAGCTGCGGCAGTGTTGCGACACAGTGATGTGTACGCGACAGAGTTGCGGCAGAGTACGGTGGAGTTGCGGCAGAGTTGCGAGAGAGTGTCCAGAGAAAATCGCTGCTGAATGTCTTTTTGCGGGAGAACTCAATAGCGACAAGGGTAGCAGGGGCCCAGTATATATAGCGGCTCGCCTGCGTCGACACACGCGCGGAGATCCGACCCGACCCGAGAAAAGTCCAGACCCAGATACTCTTTGGCAGAAAAGATTCCTACCAAAGAGTGGGGAGCAATTGATGGTGGTCGCGTCACCAGAATCCACGTGTGCAACTACCAGCCTGCCACGTGTCAAACCAAGAATGAGCCACGTGGCAGATTTGGCGACAGAGCAGCCATGTGGCACAGTTCCCAGCAGTGCGATAGAGTGTTCGATGAGATAGGAGTCTGTCGCCTTGTGATGCACCGCACAGTAGGCGCGGCAGACCTCCATCGCCCATATTGCGACATTGGTCTCCCGCATTGCCCTCGCGACAAAGGTCTCCCGCACAGTCCACAGACTAGTCTCCCGCACAGCCTGCGGCATAGTCTCCCGCACAGTCTGCGGTAGAGGTCTCCCGCACAGTCCACGGACTAGTCTCCCGCACAGTCTGCGGTAGAGGTCTCCCGTACAGTCCACGGACTAGTCTCCCGCACAGCCTGCGGCATAGTCTCCCGCACAGTCTGCGGTAGAGGTCTCCCGCACAGTCCACGGACTAGTCTCCCGCACAGTCTGAGGTAGAGGTCTCCCGCACAGTCCACGGACTAGTCTCCCCCACAGCCTGCGACCTAGGTCTCCCGCACAGTCTGCGGCGTAGTCTCCCGTACAGTCTGCGGTAGAGGTCTCCCTCACAGCCTGCGGTATAGTCTCCCGCACAGTCTGCAGTAGAGGTCTCTCGCAAGCTGCTTTACGTGAAGCGCGACAGAGTGCTATATGACTCTATCGCGGCCCAGACACGCGCCTGGGCCTCAGCTCGAACCGACTTGGAGAAACCTATAAATACCAGGTGAGCTCTCTGAAAAAGGGGATCCAAAACCAAAATACCAAAAAAGAAGGGAAAAGCCTTAAACTCTCTGATTTAAGCAATACATTCTCTTCTTCATTCATTCACAACTCCGATTACTGACTTAATCATCGGAGTGCGCGTGCAGGGACAAATCCGTGCCCCCTCTGATTTCTGTTGTTTTTGCAAGATATACGAAGAACACGTGGAACAAATTGCATCGACGTCACCCTTTTGTCGTCAGTGCAATCAGACTACAAAAAAAAGGTATATTCTTGTTGCTGTCAGCTTGGCAACATCACCTGTAAAGGTGTTTCAAATTTCAAAACTCGAGATGGCATTCTATTTTTTAAGTAGCCAGTAGTCAAGAGTGTATTTCCCCAAAGATATTTAGGAACATTCATTGAAAACATAATGGCCCTAGCTACTTCAAGTAAATGTCTATTTTTTCTTTCGGCAATACCATTTTGTTGTGGTGTGTCATGACAACTTGATTGATGGATAATACATTTTTCAAAAAAAGTTCTCAAATTGTTAAAATATTCAGTTCCATTATCTGTTCTTAGAATGCCAATTTTTGTTTGAAATTGATTTTCAATCATAAGAAAAAAAAATCTTTAAACCGTTGTTCAAATTCTGACTTCTTTTCCAACAAATAAACCCAACATACTCTTGTGTGGTCATCAATAAAGGTTACAAACCATTTTTTGCCAAAAAGTGTGTTAACTTTAGATGGGCCCCAAACATCACTATGAAACAAATAAAATGGTTTTAAAGCATAATAGGGTTTTATTAGAAATGAAGCACGATGGTCTTTAGCCAAATGACAAGCTTCACAATGAAATTTTGAGCAACCAATTCCTTTAAACAATTCAGGAAATAAATATTTGAGATATGGAAAACTAGGATGCCCTAATCTACTATGCCATAACATGACTTGATCATAGACAAAGTTTGAACTAGTACTACCTAATCCATGAGCTTTTTTATATCCGAAAGCAGTTTCATCAAAGTAGTACAACCCATTTATTTCTCTAACAGTTCCAATCGTCTTCCCTGAGCTCCGGTTCTGAAAAACACAAGTGGAAGAAAAGAAAAGAACGAAACATTTAGAGTCTTTAGATAGTTTTCTAACAGAAAGAAGATTACAAGCAAGTTTTAGAACATGTAAAACTGATTTTAGAGTGATTTTTTCTGAAATTTTAATGTGCCCTTTGCCTGTAATGGGTGAAAAACTGCCATCAACTATTCTAACTTTTTCTATACCAGAACAAAAATAATATGAGCTAAACAATTGAGAACAACTTGTCATGTGATTGGAGGCCCCTGAATCTATGATCCAAGGACCAGTTTTTCCAAGAACAAAAAGTGCCAAAGGATTGCTACCTGTTTGTGCCATGGAACCAATACGAGCATTAGGTGACAGATAGGATTTTAGTAGTTTAAGAAGGTGATCTAATTGCTCTTTACTGAACGGAGATGACTCAGCCTTATTTTCTGCAGGTGTGCTCTGTTCACCATATTTGTTTGCCCTTCCATTAGATGGTCTACCATGCAACTTGTAACAATTCTCTCGAGTATGGCACGATTTTCCACAATAGTCACAGCGCAGGTTATTTCTATCTCCTGCATGCTGGTTTTGGGACGTTCTATGACTTACTTGAGTTTTAGGAATAGCCAAGGCTGACCCTTCCACAGACCCGATTGTACCTATAACCTTCTTTCCCAACATCACATGTCTTCGACTTTCTTCTCTCCGAACCTCTGCAAATACTTCCCCAATTGGAGGCATAGGGTTTCTTCCAACTATTCGGCCACGGACCTCATCATATTCAACATTCAAACCTGCAAGAAATTTAAAGATTCGACCAATATCGACCATCTTCTTGCATTGATTGCAGTCCTCAGGTGATTTCCACTCGTAATCATTGAATAAGTCCAAATCCTACCAAATCCTTTTAAGAGAATTAAAATACTTTGTCACAGAGTCCTCACTTTGGCAAACTTCCCTAAGTTGTAGGGTTAACTCATATACTTGGGATTGATTCCCTAGATCGAAAAACATCTATGAAATGTTGTCCCATAATTCCTTGGTTGTAGAGTAACAGAGGTAGTTAACACTTATGTCTTCAGCCATGGAATTGACCAATCATGTCATCACCATTGAGTTCTCAGTGTCCCAAATGGCATAGGTTAGATCCTTCACGTCGGGCTTCTTTATATCTCCTGTGAGATAGCCAATCTTGCCTCTCCCCCTGATGTACATGCAAATAGATTATGACCATCGAAGGAAATTATCACCATTTAGGCGGATTGTAGTAATCTGAATAGGGTGACTATCAGATGGATTCCTGACAGTTTGAAGCAAGGACTGAAAGGATTGAGATGGTTGAGGAGGCTGGCTTGTTTCAGACGTGACGCTAGACATCTTAGGGACAAAAAACATATTCAAACCCAAGGATTTTTATTTTCTACTATGACACCATAAAAACAGAGAATAAAATATGAAGAAAAAAATGGTTGAATCACATTTTCTATATTGATGTACTTGAATTTATAGATCTCTTCTAGGAAACCAAAAAATGCAACTAAACTTCCTAATTAAGAGGAAAATAAAACTGATTCCCAAGATTTCTCTTCCAGCCCCCAAATTTCTCAACTAACTAAATATAGCACATAATCAAATATGGTACATAATTACAAAGATTCTAGAAAATCTTTCAATAGTTAGAGATTACTTGTGGAGTTTTCTTATAATTAACTATGAAGTAAGGAAAGATAATGTTAACATAGTTTGTTGTTGCACTACGATTGAATGTTTAATTTAATGAAATTTTTAGAATTCAATGATTAATACTTAAATCCAAGATAATCAAGATGCATGTTAAATGAAACTTTTATATACTTTGTAAAAGCCGATTTCCTCATACACTTGCTTTCTTTTAATCATTGATTTTAATATTAGAATTTCACTATTTTTCGTAACTCATAATATTAAATCGATTCCATTTTTAGTAACTCCCCCCATTTTTTAGCTTTCTTTATTTGATTTTCTTTTATAATTTAATTGTAAATATTGATTCAATTCCTTTAATCTTTGTGGGATCGACCTCTACTCTGCTATTTACAAAACAGTTCTTTAGAGAATAATTTATTCTTGGTGAATTGACATGTATCAAATTTTGGCGCCATTGCCAAGGATTAGTAGCATATTGAATTATTTATTTTAAATTTTTGTTCTAATTCCTTTGTTTAATGTCTCTTTTGCAGATTTACATGTCTAATGAAGACCCTACACAAAGACTTGGAAAGACAAGAGAATTCGTGTAAGCAGGCAAGTGAACTTGTGGATGATCATAGAAAGACTGTATGTTTTTTTTTTTGGATCAATTGATTTTACTCTAATGCATGATGCAATTATTGAGCCCATTTTCTTCTTTTTCTTTTCTTTTTCTTTTGCTTTTCTTTTTTCTTTTTTTTCATCTTTTTTCTTTTCTTTTTTTTTCCTTTTTATTCAACTTTGCTATTGAAGATGATTTGCCAAAATTGCTCTATATAATAACTAATAAATCTTCTCTAGAAATTTCCTTTTCCATCATAGAAAGTTGTTTCCAATTAGCATTCACCCTTTTTTTTCTAGTCCACAAACATAAGTAAACTTTTCAAAATCTCATCTTGGTTTATTGACATGCAAGTCGACATATCCATTATATGGGTACTCAAAAATAGGTGAAATGGAGAAGTATATATGAAAAGTAATGTGGATGAAAGTTAAAAGAAATACGACAAAATGCACTATACTTGTCATTTGATTTAAATGATAAATAATAAACAAATACCCGTGCATAAAAGATTCCTAATGTTCTTGAGCAAAAGCATTTATGGATTAGTTCATTGCATTACTTTGAAAGAGACTTTAAAACAATAAAAAGCTCAGTGATGTACCAAATCTTCATTTAAAAATCTAGAGGACAAAGATACAGTTAAATTCTTCTTGCCATTTTTTTTTTTTTGGCATCTTCAGCCACAATATGCATAATGGCCCCTATGAAGACTTATCAAACTTTACATCACTAGTTAACATCTTAACTTGGGACTGTCAACCTTCTCTCTTGCAAGAATTTAGGAAAAGAAATTTCTTCACCTTTAGGGAGTTGTAATTAACTTTCCATGATCGAAATTGACATAACATTTTTATGCATGAAATAATGAGATGTCACGAAAGAATGCATAGATAAATGCATGAATGATCAATTTGTTATCAAATGCAATGATTTTTTTTTTTGTTTTTTTATGCATGATAGAACATCATCTCTAAATATATGTAAACTGATACTGAGGCATATTACCCAAAATATAATGCATGGTTGACTAGAATCAACATTATTCATCAATGTATGTGCATGCAACAATAAGACTTACTACATGAAATAAAATATATCCACAATGCAAGTTTGAAAAAATATGTTATTTATAAAATGTAAAATATTATGAAAAAGATAAAACCATGCAATGCAAGAATAAAGAAAATATTTACAACTCAAAACCACTATTTCTTTTATTTAAAAAAATAAGAGAAAATATTTTTAGAATCTTTTGCATTTTTAAATGAAAAAATCTAAAAAGAATTTTTTTCGAGAATAAAAACATATAAACTATTGAAATCACGAAAAAAAAAGACAAACAAAATCAAATTTAATAAATGAAACTCTCCATTTTTTTTAATCTCAATTTTATATATTTTTTGTTTTTTTGACAATTTAATTTTTCGATTTATTGCTCTCCCAAAGAGGTCTTATATCAAGGTGTTCCCTCATGTGTTGTAATCTTGGGTAATCTCTTCAAAATAACTAGCATGGCTCAATCTAAGGTTAGCTCCTCACAGCTCACTATATGTTTGGTTGGCATTTATTTGCATCTAAAGGTTCCCAAATTGTTCCTTACTATTGTCGTTTCAGACTAGTAAGGCACCTCGACACTCACCCATCATAGGCTACAAATGGAAAGGGTTTTGTGACGCCCCTGAAGCGCGGAAAATAGGGCTAATTTAAAACTTTTTACTCATTAATTCACAATTAAGGGTGCATTCCTGTGCAGTGTCATACATCATCATAATTATCATGCCTCAGGATCTCATCATAATATAGTATATGTTGTATCATATACATTACTCAATTTCAAGTTAATTAATCCTAATACATCCCGTACATCATTGTACAATAAGTGTCTGTAAATATAACTCTAGTCTGGGTACATGAATATTAAATGTCTACCTCAATACACAAAATACGGCCTAGAGCTCAAGTCCTCCACTAGCCTCTAACCCGTACGCCGCAGGGAACTCACTTCACTTGAAGCGATCTGGGGGGGGAGAGAAAACAGGGTGAGCTTCCAAATCGCTCAGTAAGGGGGGTAAGGGAACTCAGATATATAAACCATATCACACATCACAAATATGTATTTGTTTATGAAACTCATTTGAAATCGTAGCATGAAAGTTCTCAAAACATCATCATCTCATAACTCATAAATCATGTGAAAACATGAAGATAAAAAGGCTCAATATCGAGCACTCATAAGCATGTGTAAATATATGCGATAATGGTTGTTCTCAAAATACGTGAAAAAAATCACCTCAATAAATAGCACGTGACAAGGTCACAAAACACAACTCATGTGTAAAACGAGACTAGGCAATAAAACTCAATTAAAACTCGTCATGGCACATCAAATATGTAATCTCCTCTGGGTGCGCATCCCAGGCATCCTCGTATAGAGGGAACGTCGACAATATGGTCGTATGCATGGTATATTGGACTTATATGTTACCAGAACAAGGCCCGACCTTACATGCTACCAGAGCAATGCCTCGTCTCATGCACACTATCACGTGGTCCCTGGGTCGGCTCCCAGGCGGCCCACTCTCTCGGTCTTACATGCTACCAAAGTAAGGCCACACAGCGTTACTAGAACAGGGGTCATCTCACGTTACTTAAACGGAGGCATCTCTCGTTACCAAAACGGAGGCATCTCTCGTTACCAAAACGGAGGAATATCGGACTTACATGCTACCAGAGCAAGGCCTCCCAACGCTACCAAAGCGGAGGAATAATCGGACTTACATGTTACCAGAAAAAGGCCTGTGGTCCCTGGGTCGGTTCCCAGGCGTCCCACTATATCGGTCTTACATGCTACCAGAGCAAGGCCCGATGTGTATTCAACATGACACGCCTAAGTCTCAATCATTAGCCATTATCTTATAAAACGTTATGCCTTCACGTAGAACTCATAATGATTTTCTCTCATAAAACCCATTTAAAACATTTGTGTACTCAACATAAAACATATTAAAACCGAGTTCCAACCGACAAAACATGTACATATTTTCTCAAATCTCAATATCGCCTTAACGTAGAGCCCAATTTACTTTTCACGCAATCTCAAAGGTTTATAAAGCAATTTCACACTCAGCTTATAAACTCACAAAATAATGGGCTCCAACCGGCTATAAAAACCGTGTGCAATTATATCACAACACAACACTAAACATGCTTGTATTCTCAAGTCATGATTCATGCTACAATAATTCATCAAAACACATACACAAATGGTTTAGTTTTCCCTTACCTCTTTGTACCTCGTATAGTGCAATCGTTTCCCCCGTATCACGGACTAGCCTCGCATTCCACTCTGGAACTCCCGAGCTGTCCAAACGATGTTAAAACATCAATACTCATTATCACATCAACCTCAATTCTCAAAATTGAGCATAATTGCTCATAACTCCTCAAATTTCTCAATTCTCATAAATCTATCACAAATCGCAATCTCGCTCACAACACCTCAACATTCTACATTTCTCATGCCCAATATCTATGCTAATACACCACATTGTCTAAATCTTTATTTATAGCTCAAAATTCCTAAATTTACCAAAGTTGCCAAATATCATCATCACTCCAACTACATTGTAATTTCATCAATCCCTAATCATTTTTCAGCCATTTCAACACAATGCCAACAACTATTATCACCAAAATCATCTCAAATATAAGGATCAAAGTTTAGAAATTACCCAAAACTTGTGGAGAGCTTATCTCTTGCCTCGATTCGATCTGTCTTTCGATTTCCAAGTATGTTGTTCTCCCTTGGGTGAGGAACAACTTTCCTTCTTGCCACAACTTCTGATTTGGACGGAAATGGGTGCTTTGGATGAGTGAGAAAGCTAGGGCTCAGTGAAAATGGGGGTTGAAAGAGAGAGAAAGTGAAATTGCAGGAGAAAAACAGGAGTTCCTTATATAGGCTGAGGGTAGGAGATCGATCTGGCTCTTGATGAGATCGATCTGCATTTGAATTTTTGGGACGATTTGGGGCAATTTATGCCTAGGAGATCGATCTGTCGAGGGGTGAGATCGATCTCTTTATGGCTTTATGAGATCGATCTGCTCCTTGAGGAGATCGATCTTCTCCCAAACAGAATCATTTGGAGATCAATCTCTTCCTCATGAGATCGATCTTCTCTCAAACAGAATCATAAGGAGATCGATCCTCTTCCATTGGAGATCGATCTGCTCCTTAAATTCCTCCTTCCTTGTCATTTTTAACTCACCAGATCGATCTCTCCTTCTCCCAGATCGATCCGTCCTCATAATTTCACACTTATTTTAAACACTTAACATATAAATCTCCAATTATCATTCCCACAATTTACTTAGCTCAATAAATTATACTTCAAGTTCATATTACATAATTAAAATATGTCTGAAATTCTCAGATCTCACATCCTCCCCACCTTAAAAGAATTTGGTCCTCCAAATTCAACTCAACTAGTCAAAGAGATGAGGGTATTTCTCCTTCATGAGGTTCTCTAGTTCCCACGTTGCCTCTTCCCTTGAGTGATGTTTCCACAGAACTTTCACTAATGGGATGCTCTTGGTTCTAAGTACCTTCTCCTTCCTATCAAGAATCCGGACGGGTTCCTCAATGTAGCTCATGTCCTCCTGTATGTCCATCTCATCATACTATATAACATAAGAAGGGTCCGGGTGGTACTTTCTCAACATAGACACATGAAAGACATTGTGTATTCCGGACATCTGTGGGGGTAATGCAAATCTGTAGGCTACCTCTCCCACTCTCTCAAGAATCTCGAATGGTCCTATGTCGAGCCTTACTCGGTGATACTTTCAGAAATACTGCATCACCAACATACTGCATCACCAACATCAAACTCGAGTGGCCGTCTACGCATATCCGCGTAGCTTTTCTGTCTACCCTGTGCAGCCCGTAGCCTCTCACATATGAGTTTCACACTTTGTACAGCTTGCTCAACAAGCTCGGGAGCATTTATCTTTCTGTCACCGACTTCTTCCCAAGCTACAGGGGATCTACACCTCCTACCATATAGAGCCTCAAAGGGTGCCATTCCAATACTTGCATGATAGCTGTTATTATACGCAAACTCTGCTAGGGGCAGGTGATCATCCCATGATCCCTTAAAATCCATCGTACACGCCCTCAACATATCCTCCAGGGTCTGAATAGTCCTCTCTGACTGACCATCTGTCTGAGGATGATAGGTGGTACTAAAACTCAATCGAGATCCCATGGACTCCTGAAACTGGGTCCAAAATCTGGAAGTAAATCGGGAATCTCTATCAGAAGTAATACTCACTGGAGCCCCATGTAATCTAACTATCTCGCTGACATACAGCTCAGCTAAGGCATCCACAGTATCAGTACTCTTAATGGCAAGGAAGTGGGCACTCTTGGTCAATCTATCCACAATGACCCATATCGCATCACAACCTCTTCGGGTCCTCGGTAAACCCATAATAAAGTCCATAGTGACATGCTCTCATTTCCATGTAGGTACAGGTAAGGGTTGTAGTAGTCCTCCAGGCTTCCGATGCTCAGCTTTCACTTGCTGGCATACTAAACACCTGGCCACATACTCTGCCACGTCTCGCTTCATACCACTACACCGGTACACCTTTCTCAAGTCTCGGTACATCTTAGTACTCCCTGGGTGCATGGTGTATCGCGAGCAGTGGGATTCTCTCAGTATTAGTCTCTTTAGCGTATCATCGTCCGGTACACAAATCCGTCCTCTGAATCTCAACAATCCATCCTCACTGATGGTGAGATCCGACTGTGAACTCTGTTCAGCTTGGCTAACAATTTCTATCAATCTCTGATCACTGCGCTGCCCAGTTCTAATCTGATCCATGATCCTGGGCTCTATCCGCAAGCTAGCCAAAAATCCAGTCTCTACCTCTTTAACTCTGATCCGAAGTTCGACGAACTGCTCTAATAAATCCCATTTCCTGATCATCATAGCAGATATCATACTCTTCCTACTCAGGGCATCAGCAACTACATTCGCCTTACCCGGATGATATAGAATCTCGCAGTCATAATCCTTAAGGAGTTTCATCCATCTCCTTTGTCTCATGTTTAACTCTTTCTGATCAAAGAGATATCTCAAACTCTTGTGATCAGTGAAGATCTGGAATCTTTCCCCATATAAGTAGTGTCGCCAGATCTTCAAAGCAAATACCACAGCGGCTAACTCCAAATCATGCGTGGGGTAATTCCGCTCATGGTCTTTCAACTGTCGCGATCCATATGCGACCACTCTTCCGTGCTGCATAAGCACACACCCCAATCCTTGATGAGATGCATCACTATACACCGAAAATCCTCCTGATCCCTCGGGAAAAGTTAACACAGGTGCCGCTGTCAATCTCCTTTTTAACTCCTGAAAACTGAGCTCACATTGATCAGTCCATATGAATGGAGTCTCCTTACGCGTGAGTTTAGTCAAAGGAGCGGCAATCCTTGAAAATCCTTCCACAAATCTTCTGTAATACCCTGCCAAACTAAGGAAGCTTCGCACCTCAGTAACTGTCCTCGGTCTCTCCCAACTAAGCACAGCTGCTACTTTACTTGGATCCACTGATACTCTTTCCTCTGAGACTATATGACCAAGGAAAGCTATCCGGTTCAGCCAAAACTCACACTTACTAAGCTTTCTGTATAATTGCTTATCTCGGAGTATCTGAAGTACTAACCACAAATGCTGTGCATGCTCCTCATACGACCGAGAGTATACCAGGATATCATCAATAAAGACTATCACAAATTTATCTAGATAGTCTCTGAACACCTCGTTCATCGACCTCATAAATGCTGCAGGGGCGTTCGTCAATCCAAAGGACATCACCAGAAATTCATAATGGCCATACCTTGTCCTGAAGGCCGTCTTGGGAATATCTTCTTCCTTGATCCTCAATTGCTGATAGCCCGATCTCAAATCAATCTTAGAAAAGACTGAGGCCCCTATTAGTTGATCAAGTAGATCATCAATCCTGGGCAGTGGGTATTTATTCTTCACCGTGGCTTTATTCAACAGCCGGTAGTCTACACATAATCTGAGACTACCATCTTTCTTCTTGACAAATAAAATCGGTGCTCCCTACGGTGAAACATTGGGCCTAATGAACCCTTGATCCAATAACTCCTGTAGTTGTCTCTTCAATTCCTCAAGTTCCACTAATGCCATCCTGTAGGGAGGTTTAGAGATCGGCTGAGTATCTGGTACCAAATCAATGGTAAACTCCAACTCTCTCTCTAGTGGCAAACCTGGCAGCTCATCTGGGAAAACATCCGGGAATTCACACACCACAGGTATATCCTCAATCCTCGGATGTTCCCGCTCATCGTCTGAGATGAGTGTTTCGTAACCTTCACATGAACAATCATATTTAATACTCTCAAAAACAATATTAAAATCCTCAAATTACTTACTAGAATTCCACATATTCATTTCCTCAATATCTCAGCCGTACACTGTAAGGTTCAGGTAGGGAGAAAGTTACAATCTTAGTGTAGCAGTCTAAACTCACTCGATTGGTTGCCAACCAATCCATCCCCAGAATTACATCAAACCCATGTATATTCAACATGATTAGATCTGCTAACATCACTCTATCTCCCACCTTTATTTCACATCCTCTACAGATTAACTCAGATCTCTGGGATTCACGCATAGGGGTATTTACATGTAGTACATACTCTAGAGGTTTAAACTTTAAATTTAAACTACATGTAAAATGCTCTGAAATAAACGAATGCGTGGATCCTGGATCTATCAACACATGAGCTTTATGATTACAGACAAAAAGTGTACCTCTTATAGTTTCTGCTGAAGTGTCCGCAGTTTCCTTATCCAGGGCAAACACACGTCCCTGTGCCACAGGTTTCTTCCCTTTCTTAGCAGCAGTGGCCCGTCTCTGGGGATTCACTCTTTGAGGCTACTGTCTAGTAGGCTCCGAAGCATGAGGTATCTGAGGTTGAGGACAGTCCTTCACTTTGTGACCCATGTCACCACATCTAAAACATCCACGGATTGACCCAGTACAACTTCCCTCATGCGATTGGCCACAGTCTCTACAAACCCTTATCTCCGGCCTGCCATGTCGAGGGGTCTCCTTGATAATAGGATAAGCTATGGGTCTCTCCAATCTGTCCTTCTGTACCTTAATCCTTCCTCTCCTGAAGGAACCTCTCCGAACATCTGCTTGAGACATCGCTGGCCTCTTGCCTTTATCCCTAATCACTTCTCCAAACTCATCTTGGGACTGTACAATTTCAATTCCCCTCTCAATCTCCTGTGCTCGTCTCAGAGTATCTCCAAATTTAGTAATACACAACCCAATCAATCGATCTCTGATGATGGGCTTCAATCCATACACAAATCTCTCTGTGCAGAGCTCTTCATTATTAAAAGTCTCTGGATCATATCTCAGCAGAGTGGTAAATCGGCTCTCGTAATCATCTACAGACATGTCACCCTGTACCAAACTCAAAAACTCTGCTTGCCTCCTTCTCTGGGCAGCTCGTGGTACATATTGGGCTCTAAAGGCTGTCTGGAACTCTTCTCAACCAATCACATCCTGGTGGGACATCAAAATACCCTGGGTAGTACCCCACCAATCTCGAGCTCTCCCTTTCAACATATAAGCAATCATATTGACCCTCTCAGCATCGGTGCACCCCAGATAGTCGAATATAACTCTTAACTCCGTCAACCACTCCTCAGCCTCTGTAAGATCCTTCTTTCCCCTAAATGCAGGTGGATTCATTTTCAAAAAATCCTTCAGTCAGACCATACTTCTGTCATCAGGCTGAGTGACGGGAGGCACTGGGGGTATGGGAGGTCCTTGTGGTGGTGTAGGAGTAGTACCCGAGGCATTAACTCCAAAGTGTTGCGCGAATAACGCTGTCATCTGCTCAAACCTTACCTCACATCGGTCTCAATCCGATTAAATCGAGAGTTAGGACTCTCTGGTTGTGGGACAGATGGCAAAGGGGACTCTGCCTGCCTCCTCGAACGACCTCGTCGTTTACTCATTCTCTATCTCAACTCGTCTTCTGCGCGTACATATCAAAATCGATTGAAATCTCAATCCTCAGATTCAGTTCATGACTAGACTATTACAGACACTTGGGATGTATTCTATTTCACTTAACCGACACTGACAGTACTAAACACCCTAAGCTCTGATACCAAGAAAACTCTGTGATGCCCCAGAAGCTCGAAAAATAGGGCTAATTTAAAACTTTTTACTCATTAATTCACAATTAAGGGTGCATTCCTGTGCAGTATCATACATCATCATAATTATCATGCCTCAGGATCTCATCATAATATAATATATATTGTATCATATACATTACTCAATTCCAAGTTAATTAATCCTAATACATCCCGTACATCATTGTACAATAAGTGTCTGTAAATATAACTCTAGTCTGGGTACATGAATATTAAATATCTACCTCAATACACAAAATACGGCCTGGAGCTCAAGTCCTCCACTAGCCTCTAACCCGTACACCACAGGGAACTCACTTCACTTGAAGCGATCTGGGGGGGAGAGAAAACAGGGTGAGCTTCCAAATCGCTCAGTAAGGGGGGTAAGGGAACTCAGTTATATAAACCATATCACACATCACAAATATGTATTTGTTTATGAAACTCATTTGAAATCGTAGCATGAAAGTTCTCAAAACATCATCATCTCATAACTCATAAATCATGTGAAAACATGAAGATAAAAAGGCTCAATATCGAGCACTCACAAGCATGTGTAAATATATGCGATAATGGCTGTTCTCAAAATACGTGATAAAAATCACCTCAGTAAATAGCACGTGATAAGGTCACAAAACACAACTCATGTGTAAAACGAGACTAGGCAATAAAACTCAATTAAAACTCATCATGGCACATCAAATATGTAATCTCCTCTGGGTGCGCATCCCAGGCATCCTCGTATAGAGGGAACGTCGACAATATGGTCGTATGCATGGTATATTGGACTTCTATGTTATCAGAACAGGGCCCGGCCTTACATGCTACCAGAGCAATGCCTCGCCTCATGCACACTAACACGTGGTCCCTGGGTCGGTTCCCAGGCGGCCCACTCTCTCGGTCTTACATGCTACCAAAGCAAGGCCACCCAGCGTTACCAGAACGGGGGTCATCTCACGTTACCAAAACGGAGGCATCTCTCGTTACCAAAAAGGGAGGCATCTCTCGTTACCAAAACGGAGGAATATCGGACTTACATGCTACCAGAGCAAGGCCTCCCAACGCTACCAAAGCGGAGGAATAATCGGACTTACATGTTACCAGAACAAGGCATGTGGTCCCTGGGTCGGTTCCCAGGCGTCCCACTATATCAGTCTTACATGCTACCAGAGCAAGGCCCGATGTGTATTCAACATGACATGCCTAAGTCTCAATCATTAGCCATTGTCTTATAAAACGTTATGCCTTCACGTAGAACTCATAATGGTTTTCTCTCATAAAACTCATTTAAAACATTTGTGCACTCAACATAAAACATATTAAAACCGAGTTCCAACCGGCAAAACACGCACACATTTTCTCAAATCTCAATATCGCCTTAACGTAGAGCCCAATTTACTTTTCACGCAAACTCAAAGGTTTATAAAGCAATTTCACACTCAGCTTATAAACTCACAAAATAATGGGCTCCAACCGGCTATAAAAACCGTGTGCAATTATATCACAACACAACACCAAACATGCTTGTATTCTCAAATCATGATTCATGCTACAATAATTCATCAAAACACATACACAAATGGTTTAGTTTTCTCAAACCTCTTTGCACCTCGTATAGTGCAATCGTTTCCTCCGTATCACGGACTACCTCGTATTCCACTCTGGAACTCCCGAGCTGTCCAAACGATGTTAAAACATCAATACTCATTATCACATCAACCTCAATTCTCAAAATCGAGCATAATTGCTCATAACTCCTCAAATTTCTCAATTCTCATAACTCCATCACAAACCGCAATCTCGCTCACAACACCTCAACATTCTACATTTCTCATGACCAATATCTATGCTAATACACCACATTGTCTAAATCTCTATTTGTAGCTCAAAATTCTTAAATTTACCAAAGTTGCCAAATATCATCATCACTCCAACTACATTGTAATTTCATCGATCCCTAATCATTTTTCAGCCATTTCAACACAATGCCAACAACTATTATCACTAAAATCATCTCAAATATAAGGATCGAAGTTTAGAAATTACCCAAAACTTGTGGAGAGCTTATCTCTTGCCTCGATTCGATCTGTCTTTCGATTTCCAAGTATGTTGTTCTCCCTTGGGTGAGGAACAACTTTCCTTCTTGCCACAACTTCTGATTTGGACGGAAATTGGTGCTTTGGATGAGTGAGAAAGCTAGGGCTTGGTGAAAATGGGGGTTGGAAGAGAGAGAAAGTGAAATTGCAAGAGAAAAACAGGAGTTCCTTATATAGGCTGAGGTAGGAGATCGATCTGGCTCTTGATGAGATCGATCTGCATTTGAATTTTTGGGACGATTTGGGGCAATTTATGCCTAGGAGATCGATCTGTCGAGGGGTGAGATCGATCTCTTTATGGCTTTATGAGATCGATCTGCTCCTTAAGGAGATCGATCTTCTCCCAAACAGAATCATTTGGAGATCGATCTCTTCCTCATGAGATCGATCTTCTCTCAAACAGAATCATAAGGAGATCGATCCTCTTCCATTGGAGATCGATCTGCTCCTTAAATTCCTCCTTCCTTGTCATTTTTAACTCACCAGATCGATCTCTCCTTCTCTCAGATCGATCTGTCCTCATAGTTTCACAGTTATTTTAAACACTTAACATATAAATCTCCAATTATCATTCCCACAATTCACTTAGCTCAATAAATTATACTTCAAGTTCATATTACATAATTAAAATATGTCTGAAATTCTCAGATCTCATAGGTTTACTTTGAGTGGGAGTATTTTGCTAACCATTGCGGAGGTTATCACCTCACAAGAACATAGATACTTTACTCCCTCCAAAAAATGATGGAGCCTGGGTAGAGAGCTCATGTTATGAATATACATGTGCAAGTGAGTGTACAAGGGAACATACTTCAATTTTAAAATGCTCGACAATTATTGAAACAATAAGTTGCAATAGTATACAACTAAGAAAATCAAATGAATACCAAATTAAAATCATTCAACCAAAACTTAAGATAGCCATAGAATTAATTATTGGTCTGACCCTCTAAATTCCCAGTGGAGTCGCTAGATACGGTTCTATGGAGTTGCCACCAATCATTTTTAACCTTAGGTATGATTGATCACTTATTCTCATTGAAGGACAAGGATTGGTCTACATTTCAGATTTATGGTTCGTGGGTACGATTACACGTGAGAAAAGTGTTAGCACCCTTACTACGCCCATCTTAGAATAGTACCTAATTAATCTTATGTTGTTTTAAAATGATTTTATTTGAATGATCTTTGATTTATTGTTCTTTATTTTATTCCAAATATTTAAATATTGAAAATTTTTCAAAGAAACACTCTATCATTCCGACGGAGTTTCTTAAAAATGTATCTTCACCTCAAGAGTATTCAAGTAGTATCATTCGACTTACTTAAAGAGGCTTCATTGTCAGATTCATTAAATCTCTTACGAAAATCTCTTAGTTTATTTTTAACTTAACCTTATTTTTTAATTCTTTCTTTATTTTAATTATTTTATTTTATTTTATATTTTATAATTCATTTTTTCAAATTTTATTTATTTTAATTTAGTTTTAATTTTGAGGAAAAATTTCAATTATTTATATTGAATATTTCTCTTCTATCTTCCATTATTCTGGCAATATATTGAGAAAAATTTTCACCGTAAGATTTTCAAATGTCAACTATTTGTGGTTCTTTGGATCTCATTCGTGGAACAATTTTCATTTATTCTCAAATTATTATTAGAAGTTTATTATATTATCTATTGTTACAATTGTATTCTATTATTTATTATTCATTATTATATATACCGACAAAATTTTAAAAAAAATATCTCATATAAAATTTTCAAATATCAGCAATTTATAACTTTTTCGAATTTACTCACATATTATTAACTAATTTAATTAAAAATAATCATTATCTTATTTACTTTGAATATCGTGCATTTATTTATCAATCTGAAAAACATAATTTCAATATTGATTATTTTTAAATAATAATTTTAAACAAGTTATTTTATTAACCAAATATTTAATTTAATAATCGCACTATTTAAATTCTGTAATTCAATTTTAATGTATAAATTAACTATAATTTTTTTATAAGCTAAGCCTAACATACCACATAAGTAATTATTAATTTAATAATAATAAAAATTACCTTTCTTATTCGATGCTTTCTTGCTCTTTATTTCTTTCCTTCTTTCTCTACCTTACCTTCACGCAGCCTCCTTCACTTTCCTCTTTGCTTCTTTCTTCCACACACAGCAAACAAATCCGCCACATGAACTAGCATGCTTGGTACAGTAGTTTGGGAAGCTTCAGTGTGGGATGTGGCATAATAGTGAGCAGGGACGAGTCGGGACAGTAAGCAAAGAGTGTTCCTATGACGGGTAACGATACAAAGCAGGGATGGAGCTGTAGGGAACGCTGGCACAGGCAGAAAACGGTGACAAGTTGCAGTGAAGCGTGGTGGCACGCTTGGGGCGATGCAGCAGCGGTGCAAGACAGAAATTCGGCAAGCGATGATGGCGCTGTGCAAGGCTCGGCAGTTTGTAGTTTGGGAGCTTCGTCTGCGATTAAAATAATGCAGTGGAGTTTGCTTGGAATGGTGCAGTAAAGGTGTAAAGCAACAGTGAGCAAGCGATGTGCAGTGCAGGGAGACTTGTCTCGTGGACAGCGACAGCAGCTTGAAAGGCTCGGCAGCGAGAAGCTTTTGTACGGTACAGTGATGATGAAGATGGCCAGAAGGCTCGGCAGGAAACAGTGCAGTGAAGTAGGGACAAGGCAACAGTTGCCAGGAGGAACGATACTTGTAGGGATGCAGCAGGACAGCAACTGCAGCAGCACCGGCACAGTAGCAAGGGTAGCGATGCAGGGCGCGACTTGATGCGGGTTCGGTTTGTAGGAAAGGAAAAGGGAAGCACAGCTGGAGACTCGGCAGTGGGCTTGAATGAGAAGGTACATGAACTCAGCAACCGTGTAGCAAGGATGCAAAGCAGGGCGTTAACAACGGCGGTTTGCAATGAAGATGGTGCAACGATACAGCTACGAGCTTCACGAACAGGAATGCAGAGTAGCATTCAGAGAAGGTGCAGGGCCGAGATGATGTGGCGGTTTGGCGCAGGAGTGCAGTAGCGATGGATTAGAGGTGGTGTAGCAGAGTTGTTCGTGGCAGTGGTGTCCTGATGGATGTAGGGAGAAAGAAAAGGACAGGCTTTTCTTCTATTTTTTTTCACTTTTTTTTTTTTATTGGTTTCTTTCGATCCCCTTATTGTAACGTGTCCTTAAATTCAATTTGAGGAAAGGACCATTTCCTCTTCTTTTGGTCCTATAATCATGGACGTGTTCATAGGATCCCAATAAATATTTTTACTGATTTTATTTTCTTTCAATTATTTTGCAAATCCATCCACTTTTCATTTAACTCCTTAGTCAACTCTTTTATTTTCTTTCCATTCTTTGACAAATATATCTTCATCCCTTTTAGCTACTTAGTCAACTCTTGGCATGGCGTTTAGCTTAGGCTCTTGCATGGGATTTGCGTGGAGTGCATGAAAGAGTTTTGCATGGCTTGCATGGCGTTAGAGGGCTAAAGAGTTTACTACTTTAATTTTTTTTTTAATTTTTTAATTTTTTTTAATTTTTAGAATTGTTCGTAAAAAAATTAGATGTTTACAGCTGCCCCTCTTTACACGTCGCTGAGAATTAGAAAAGGGTAAAGATTTAGATAACAACTTTTTCCGAACTTTTTTTTTTTAATTTTAAACATTCAAATTTGACTCTCGAAAATACCTTGACTCCATATCAAGGCTCGACCCATGAGAAAATTGGATTCGATTTTAAAACACAATACCTTGACTTCAATACTAAGGCTCGACCCATTGAGAAAATGGATTCGACTTTAAAACACAAACCCTGACTTCAATACCAAGGGTAGACCCACAAGAAAAATGGATTCAACTTTAAAACACAATATCTTGACTTCAATACCAAGGCTCAACCCATAAGAAAAATGCATTTAACTTTAAAATATAATGCCTTGACTTCAATACCAAAACTCGACCCATCAGGAAAATGGATTCGATTTTGAAAAACAATACCACGACTCCAATACCAAGGCTCAACCCATTAGGAAAACAGATTCGATTTTGAAATATAATACATTGACTCCAAAACTAAGGCTCAACCCATTAGAAAATGGATTCGATTTTGAAGCACAATAACTTGACTCCAATATAAAGGCTTGACCCATTAGAAAAATAGATTCAATTTTGAAACACAATACCTTGACTCCAATACCAAGGCTCAACCCATTAGAAAAATGGATTCAATTTATAAACACAATACCTTAAATGCAATACCAAGGCTCGACTAATTTGGAAAATGAATTCGATTTTAAAACAAAATACTTTGACTCCTTATCAAGGCTCGACCCATTAGAAAAATGGATTTGATTTTAAGACACAATTCCTTGATTCTCTGTCAAGGCTCGACCCATTAGAAAAATAGATTCGATTTTAAGACACAATACCTTGACTCCCTACCAAGGCTCGACCAATTGGAAAAATGGGTTCGATTTTAAGTCACAATACCTTGACTCCCTACAAAGGCTCGAATCATTAGAAAAATGGGTTTGATTTTAAGTCACAATACCTTAACTCCCTAACAAGGCCAACCCATTAGAAAAATGAATTTGATTTTAAGATACAATACCTTAACTTTAATTTAAGGCTTGATCCACTTTAGGAAATGAATTTAATAAAGGGTGGTTTTTTTTTTTTTTGGGAGAGAGATTCACGTATTTGAAGTAGTGAAACACCCTAAGAGATTCGGATCTTGACTCATAGATTCTCTTATTAACTCGGAGTTTTTCTTTGTAAAAGTTCTCTTGCTCGAGTATTCATATCTTGAGAGATTCATATCTTGACTCGGAGATTCTCATCTTAATTTGGAGTTTCTCATCCTCAAAGATTCGCATCTCGACTTAGATATTCTCATTTTGACTCGAAGTTTTTCATCGTAAGAGTTCTTATCTTTGCATAAGAGATTTATATCATGACTCAGAGGTTCTCATATTGACTTAGAGTTTCACATCCAAAGAGTTACACATCTTGAAGAATTCGCAACTAGTTTTTTGATAAAATAATTCCCTTTTAAGTTTGAAAAATTTCCACTTTGAAATATCCATGTCAAAAATCCCAAAAATTTTAAAATTTCTTCACCTTACTCTCTCAAGCATAATTTAAGTCCTCTAAAATTTGAAAACTACCCTAAAATTCCATTCCCCTATATATATTTTTTTTTAAATGATCCAAATTTATGCTCCTAAATTGTAAACACTATGAATTTTCATGCAGTCAGTTTCAACCATGAATAGTAAATTAATCAATTATGATTAAAAATATGTTCCTTAGTGGAAGATTTAAATTAAATTATATTTTAATGTGAGGAACTTAGGAGAATTTAATTAATTAAAATATTTTAACTTGAAGAACAAATAATTGTGAGGGATATAAATAAATTTTTATGAGCTAGACTAAGGTATGAATATTTCTCCATGATGGATAAGTACAAATATTAGATTAAATTCGATTTAAATACTACAAGGAAAATTTAATCAGTATATAGATATATATAGATATATATGTAATGTTTTAATCATTCTTCAAGTTAAGAATATAGGTATACACATATAAATATGTGTAAATATATATATACATATATCCATACACAACCCATGGATATGTATATATATATATATATATATATGTAAGAAACCATGATGAAGGCTCGGTGTGAAGGGAAATAGAGATGAAAGCACGTGGTTTGGCTTCCAATGAAGCCAAACCCGTGAGGTATTACGCCTACTGCAGTTTTACTGTAGCAGGAAAATATAGTGAAGAACTGATGATGGTGAAGGCAGTCAGTGAATGAAAAGAAATGGAAAGGAATGGGAAAGCTAGAGTACGAAGGAGATTGACGAAGAGAAAGTGGAGTGGACATTAACTAGGAAGTATTTTCTGCATTAGTACATACATTGGGCAATACAAAACTGAAATGGAAAGGATTGGCAGGAAAAGGTAGCGGACTGCAGTAGAGAAATGCAAGAGTGGACTAAAGCTGGCAGTAAAGGAGGACAAAAAACCTGATATATATATATATATATATATATATATATATATATATATCTGCTTTACTCTTTTTTTTAATCATTTTCCTTTCCCGCCAATTTTTTTTTTCTTTTCTTTTCTTCTTCTTCATTACAACCCGAGCTCACTGTCCATCATTCTTTCATCCTCTCAACTTGTCATTTTCTCCTCCATTTCTTCTTGTTTCTGCCACCCTCACCATCATTTTCACCTCTCGGCTACCCTCCTTTCCATCACTACCAACCTCACGTGCCCATCCCCTGTTCATTATCTTCACCGAGAGGCATTAAGCCTCACTCCAGTGTTTGAAATAGCGACCGCGACTCTGTGTCGCGGCCGATTTTTAGCTGTAGCGGCACCAGCCACCACCGCAATCGAAAAAAAAACGGGTGTGAAAAAATTTCACACTCGTAACGGGGTCAAAAACAGAGATAGCGGGAGGTAGGAGGATAGCGACGATAACGGTCCGTTATCGCCGCTATCCTTCGTTGACCCATTTTCTCCGTTCTGTTGAGTCTGTATAAAAACAGAGTCAACAGAAAAAAGTGAATAAACAACCAAATCAAACAAAAAAAAAAAACTAATCTGCAAAACCTGAAAAACATAGAAAAACACAAGCTACACTATAAACCAGCAGCCAACAATAGAAATAGAGAACTAGAGAGGCTAACGGCAGTCAGTAGCAGACCACACAGGCACAGCCAACCACATACAAATCCGAAACAGAGACAGCCACATACAGAACAGAACATCAACATAGTCAGTTAAACACTAAACTCTTCAAATTAGAATAAAATCAGTAAACTCTTAAACAGATCCGGATCTATTGAAGACAGGATGAGCTGGTGAAGGTGAGAAAACAGGCCGACGAACTGAGATCGGTGAGACAGGAATGAAAACGATGAAATGTAAAAGAAAGGAAACTGGGTCTGGGAACGAAAACAAAAAGCCAAAAGAAATTGAATTGGGTAGATCTGGCCGTCTGGGGACTGGGGTTGAGTTGGGTGTCGGCAGGAGCTTGACTGGTTAGCTCTACTCTGGCGGCCTCTGGGTCTGGTGGGAACAGAAACTGCTGAAAGAAAGAATATCGAAAACGATGAGGAATGAAATTAATCTAGAGCGTTTGTTTGGGGGGGAGGATCTGGAGCGTGGGTGGGTGGGGGATGAGGAATGAAATTGATCTGGAGCGTGGGTTGGGGTGGGGGGGTGTTTAGATTAAGGTTAGATTAAAAATTAATAATTAATATAATTTTTTTAATTATTATAAATTAATAATTTTTAATTAATAATTTTTATATTAAATATTTAATAATTATTTAAAAATGTTTAGTAATTAGTTTAAATTAGTATAATTTGTTAGTAGTTAATTTTTTAATTAGTATAATTTTTTAATTAATATAATTTTTTTAAAGAATTAGTATTAATTAATAATTTTTAAAGTCAATATTTAATAAATAATTAAAAATGTTTAATAATTAGCTTAAATTAGTATAGCTTTTTAGTAATTAATTTTTTAATTAGTATAATTAAATATCATAAATTATTTTAAAAATTATAAAATAAGACTAATTATGATTATAATTGCAAATATTGCATTATGGGATAAGTTGTGCAAAAAAAAAAAATTACGACCGCGATAGCTGTTATGACCACGATTGTCTCCGTTATATCCGTAACCGCGATAAATGTAACGCAACCGAAAATAAGACCGCGATCGCGTTTTAAATCCCTGCCTCACTCCACTCACGGTTTGGTTTGCTTTGTCACCTTCCCCTCTCGGTCTCCAATCACCACTTCAAGGGAGAAAGCCCCTATTTCGACTGGCTTCCTCTCGGCCTCCGCTCTTAACCGAAACTCCGCTTCAGGGAGTATCTGTTTCGACTGCTGCTGCCACCTCATGGTGGCAGCAACTTCATCCTTTCTTCTCTCACCCAACAACCTCCTTCATGGAGCCCAACTGTCCTGTTTCTTGCTGCCCAAGACCCTAAAACAGTCAACTCATCCCATGATCACAACTTCCACCTCTGCTAGGTCTCCTCTGTCTCCAGAAAAGTCGAGAAAAGACCCTGTTTCGGCTTCAGTTCTGCCCCAGCAAAGAGGCTTTCTCGTAGCTGTTAAGCCAACCCGAAAGCTTCCGGTTGCTGCCTACTGTTTCACATATTTTGTCTGATCTCCTGATGTTTTTCCTCCTCAATCTCAGTCAGCCTTTATCATTCTTACTGCTAATTTTCAGACCACATTTCCTTTTCGGCCTACTCCTCCTTTCATCCTCTCACGTCCTCTCTTTCTTGTTTTAGTTTCTAACAACTACTCCACTAGGTCATGTGTGTCTATATATATAAATATATATTTCTTTTGTTCCACCGATGGTGCAGTTTTCTAGCTTCCCACCTACTTCTGTTTCTCATGTGCTGATCAACAACACCTACTCCTTTTTCTCCATACATTCTATTGCCGCACGTCTTCTCTGTTTCGGTTTGGCCTCAACAATTCCTCTGTCAGCCAGTCACATGTCCTTTGTTATCAGTTCCCTCTCTTCTACTGCAGGTTTCGGTGTTAGGATCGGGTGAGTGATGGGATTACGTGTGATGGTAGTTGACGTAGGAAGGGGTATAGGCGAGGCAGGAGGCTCAGTGTGCAGAAGAAGTTGGTGAACAGGGCGTGGCACTTCAGTTTTTGCTTTGCTACCATCACTGTTTACTATTCTATTCCTTGTTTTCATTCTCTCTTGTTTTCCTTTACTACAACAGAGAATGGTCTCTCAGGATTGGTTTCCAATGAAACCAACCCGTGGTTCATATATATATATAAATATATATATATATATACTTGTTAAATTTTCCTTATACTTGATAAATTTCAATAAATTAATTTATTATTCATGATTAAAAATTCGAGTATAAAAATATCTGCGGAGTTTACATTATAAACAAAAAGAGATTAACTACTTTAAAAATAAGACTTGGCCGATTGTGACCATAATCAGCCCTCTAAGGTCCTTTTTTATAGTGAGGAATGATAGAATTTGTCTTTGAGTAAAATTCTATTTACAATTTCTATGGACTTTTCTCTCTTTTATCCTGGTAGATTGGTTTGAAGAGTTAGATAGCTTTTCCACCTTCTCTTTAATGTTCTCTCTTGGTATTTATTACCACCGAAAGGCTTCAATTTTGTAAGACCCGAATTTAATTAAAATACGAAATGAGTGTGTTCGTGAAAGAAATGATTGAAATGGTCCCAAATTAAACGAACGGGATTCAAACTAGAAATAAGGATTTAAAATACGAAATGAATGAGTATTCGTAAAGGAAAGTCGAGTTAAATTAATCTTGAACACGTACAAGGGCTAAACGGTTAAAAGATCGAAAGCCGGTATAAACCCGATAAGAAAATTTTATTAAAAATAATGGATTTGAGAATCTTGATCAATAGCGAAGAAATAATTAAATTTTGGGTTAAATTGATCAAGATATAAAATTACTGAAATTAATCAAAATTTTCGCTTGGGATAATATCCCGAAAAGACGGAGAAAATATACCGAAAAAGTGGAAAAATGGATTAATTAAATTAAATAAATTAATTAGAATAAAATATATATATTTTTAGATATTTTTGGGATTTTTAGAATAAAATAATGATTAAAATATTAATAAAATTAAATAATAAATAAAACTAAATTAATTCAAAAAAAAAGAGAGAGAATCAGAAAATGTTATCGGGGAGAGAGAAAAACAAAGGAAACCGAGGAGACCGCGCATAGCTCGACCGATCCACGGCCACCGGCGACCGACGACGCCGACGAACAGCTGAGGAGCAAGAGGAGAGGCCGGCGATCTTGTGGGCACTGGTGACGCGCGTCAAGGATGGCCGAATCCGACGAACGGAGGAGGAGAAACCAACGGGAGAAAGGAGCTCGATCCCGATGATCCACGGTAGCTGGGCTCGAACGGCGGGCACCGGTGTGATCAGGAAGAAGATGCGGTTCTTTTGAGATCGGTATCAACCGACGAAACCAGCGAAATCCGACGGATCGAGGGAGAGAAGGCCGAGAGGGATAAGAGAGGAACGACGGCCACTGACGGTGATTTGGTCCCGATCGAGGCCAGTCGAAGTTGTCCGACCAAAGACGAGCCGAATGGCGCTAGAAACAAGCCGAGAACCGATCGAAAACACCGTGAACGGCGGCGAAAAGGTCTGAACTGGTACGGACCGATTCAGCAAAGAGGTGAACTGGACTGAACCGACTGAACCAGACCGATCTGAACCGGGTTGAACCAGACTGAACCGGTTTAGCCAAGAAAGAAGGGAAAAAGGAGAAAAAGAGAAAAAAGGAGAAGAATTTTTGAGGATACACCGGACTTCGGGTAAGTTGATACGAGATCAAAAGTGACCGATTTGATTTCTGAAAAATTTATTTAAATTATATTTGATCAGAAATTAACCCGAAATTAAATATAATAATTGTGTAGTTTTACGACAAAGCCCGAACGAGAGCCGATTGAGCTCTGATTTTCGTACCCCGCATCATATTAGGTAAGTATATTTTAATTACGATAATACGAGTCCTTTAATACAGAGTTTCGATTATTTTACGAAATTTACGGATTAATTCTGTATAAAAAGGCATATTAATCGAAATTGCAACGTAATTACCGTAAATAGTGTACGGGCTATCCAATGAGTTTGGAACGAAGCCCGATGATTTTTGATAAATTGAATGAGCCCAGTAAACCCGAAGAAGAGATTTAATAAGTAGAAACGGGCTGAAAATTGGTCGAGGCCCATTAAGGTGCAATTGGGCCAAATAAAGTAAAACGGGCCCAGTACTTTAAATTGATCAGTGAATGTGACATACCAATAAAAATAAGTGAATTAACCTAAAATATGTGGTTATATGCAGTTTCGTAGACTTGGTTGTCGCGCAGTTGGACTGAGAGATCGGATATTATCAAGACGAGATAAGTTTGCGCGTGAATCAAGGTAAGGAAATTTTGTAGGTGCATAGAGATTTCTATACGTATTTATTGAGGGGATTTACAGGGCTTAGAATTCCTTAAAGTATCTAGAAACGAAATAATAATTTTTACGAAAATCGGGGCTTAGGTGAATAAAGAAAAAGATGATTTTGCCCCTAGGAGTAAAATTTACAAAAAGGATAGTAAGGCAGATAATATTGCATGATTTCATGTTTTTAATGTGTTATATGAATGTATTGCTTTGATTTAAGCAAATATACACATAGGTTGCCTGTTGATTTTATGAATTATACGAAAGGGTACCGATTTGTACCGGTTACGATTTTAAAAGATGTTTTATAAAGATTGAGTCACCTATCATAATTACACGAGTAAAAAGAGTACTAGAGTTATACTCGCACTAAATTTTACTGATTTATTACTCATGAGAAGTCGTACTGGAGCATTGCTCGTACGAGAAATTTATGTGTGCACAAAACCGTGCTGGAGCTTCGCTCGCACTAAACGATCATTGACATGCATATAGTCGTGCGGAAGCCTCCTGTAGACTGTGTGTCATAGAGAGTTGAGATGCTCGCATGTATACTTTGAAACATGGATTGGTTATCGACATAGTATTGGGGTGGATAAGGCCTACGGCAGGCACCCCCAGACTATGATATGGGTTTACGAAGTACGATGTACCGTGTATGTCACACGGAGTACGCTGTACCGTGCAGTCATGATGACTCGATGATGTTACTTGATATTCTGGCGGTAGGACTTGACCCCACCTCTCGTTGCAGTTGTGATGCCCTGCACACGGAGATCCGTGTAGCCTCGGATCACAGGGACAAAGTATGGCCATAGTCCTCGATTTTCATACAGTAACCTACATGCCTCACATGATATCATACGGTCTGAATAGACCAGGACGAACCCGAGGGAGGGTAATGTCCCGATTTATGTTTTTAAAAGAGATGTGATTTAATGAATCAAGGTATTCCCGAGAGATGGGTTTAGCCTTGATGTGGTTGTTTTATAATAAAACAAATTAGTTTTAATGTGATGAGTTTATGATGAACACAAATAAGTTTTAATGTGACGAGCATGAGACGTCATACATGAGGATTTTTTCATGGTTGTTTTATATATGGATTTCATGATTTCTCTTATATGATATATACATACATGTGACATCGTTTTAGTCATATCTCATACTCCAAATGTAAACGATTTTATATCATGACATTATCAACACGTAGATAGTATAGTTATCTACCTGCTTACATTATTGCCTTACTGAGCTGTTTATACTCACCCTTTCATTTTTCACCCTACAGGGTACATTTAGTAGAAGAGAACGACAATAGTTTTACATTTCAGTTATCCGCTGCTTCTTATCAACACCAGGTATACACATTTGTATAATTTTTGTATCTGAACATATAGAGGCACAGTACCGTATATGGATGTAATATTGGGGATGTATTTAGTTTAAATAAATTGATATGTAAATGAAATACGGAAATGGAATGGTAAATAGGTGAGAGGTGACTAACACTGAATCATAGCTCAACTGTTTAGTAGTGTAACTGTTCACGACGGGTAAGGAAATGAAAAAAAAGCGAAAAATTTACTTTGATTTTTAGGTAATTTGGGTCGTGACAAATTTAAATGCATCAATTATTCTTGAAGTAATCACACCTCTATTAGAAATAACATTTCATAGTTTTTAATGTTAATGCTGACTTTATAAATACTTTTGATCCCTCAAATGAACTTTGATTAAGGTAATTTTGTACATTCTGGAAAGATTGAAAAGTCCTCTCCAACTTTGTTGGAGATCATTTTTCTCTAAAATTTTATTCTAAGGGTAAAATTACCAAAATATCCCTGCGGGTCAAAAAATGGTAAAAAATGTCATTTAAGCTCAATATTCTTCCATAAGCTTATTTTTGTCACCTAAAATATAAAATAAACATTAGAAAGCTCATTTGGGCACAAAATATAACTAGAAGAATATCATTGGACAATATAAATTTAACATTTTAAGCAGTTATCAATAGCAAACATTCATCTATAGATCCAATTCAAAATTCTACCACAACCATCAATTTGAAGCCAAACTCATCCAAAACAATACATAGCAATTCATGAATCAAACATTAAAGCCAAGAAATTCCTCAATTCCCAATCCAAAATAAAAGCAACATTCCAGAAATTAGTATCTACAATTTGTTCCACACCAACAAGCCGAAAATCATATTCAAATCAATTCCAAGAAGCCATTAACCAGTTTAAAATTGAGAAAGCAGCATACATCTATAATTAACATTCATTCAATATTCATTCATCTTCAAAAGCAAAAAAACTAGTTCATGATATTGAAGAAATCGTTAATACAACACCTTACCTTCCAAAGAAATGAGAAAGAAGATCGAGAAGAAATAGAGTATCGATCTCTATATGTAAGACCCGATATTTTCAAGTGCATTTAAAAATGCAAAAGGACTTAAATGACATTCCCGAATACGTGCAAGGGCAAAATGGTCAAAAGACCAAAATTCGGTATTAATCGAGACAAGAAAATTTAATTAAAAATATGAGAATGAGAAATCTTGATCAATGATGAAGAAATAATTAAATTTCGGGTTAAATTGATCAAGATATGAATTTATTGGGATAAATCAAAATTTTTGTATTGAAAAATAATCCCGAAAATAATCGAAAAATATACCGGAAAGGTAAAATCGGACTGAGAAAATTATTTACAGATTAGATGAATAAAATATAATTTTTAAAAGATATTTGTGTATTTTAATATTATTTTATTGATTAAAATAATATTAAAAATAAATTATAAATAAATAAAATTTGAAAAAAAAATGAAAAAAAAAATGAAACAGAAACGAAATTGAAACAGAGAAGAAACGCGAAACAGAGGAAATGGCGAAAGCGAGGAAGCCGAGAACTGAGGGAGTCGGTTCCCTCCGTCCGGCAGGCCACCGGCGAGGCGGGGGTGCAGAAAATGACCGGGAGAGGAGCCTGACCACCGGGAGACCCACCAGAGACGGCGACACGCCGTGGAGTGGCTGGAAAACACCGAAAACGGAAAGGAAGTCCCGCGAAAGAGAAGCCCGATTGGCGGCCATCAGCGCCGTTTTGACACCACCCGAGGGCCGATTATGGAAGACCATGTGATTGCGCGCCGATTGGCACCGGAATCGGCCGGAGAACCGGCCGGACGGTGCCGAAACAGCAAAATGATGGGTGAACCGGACTGAACCGGCGGTTTGAGCCGAACCGGACCGAGCTGAACCGGCGGTCCGAACCGGGTTGAACCGGACCGGACCGGTTCAGCCAAAAAGAGAGGGAAAAAAAGGAAGAAAAAGGGAAAAAGAAAAAGAGAAAAAATTGGGAAAAATTCCAGTGATGCAATCGAGCTTCGGGTAAGTCGGTAAGCGGTCAAATTGACCGATTTAATTTTCTGAATATTTAATTTAATTAATTCCGACTGGAAATTTACCCGGAAAAATATATTTAATTGTGTAGCTCGACAATTGGCATCCACTGAGAGCTCGAGACAGCCTCGATTTGTGTACGATCATGGAATAACGGGTAAGTGACCCTTAATTTACGACAATTTGTATCGTTATGCGTGATTGATATTTAACGCATAAATTACGGATTTAATTTCCGCATAAATGAATTAAATTCTGGAAAATTAGATAAATTGTCGTAAATATTAAATTGAGATATCAGAGAATTTAGAACGAGCTAAATAAATTACTGATGGGCCCAGAGAGCCCAATAGGCCTCGATAAAGTGTGGTAAACGGGCTTAAGGCCGATTAAGGCCCATTATGGTACAATCGGGCCCAATATGGGTAAACGGGCCCAATGATTTAAATTAAGCCCAGAAAATTGTGAAATACAATTAATTGTATTGTATTTGACCTGATGAATGTGTATCCGCAGTGCCGGAGATTTGATTTGGATTCGGAGCAAATCGGACTGCGTGACGAGACATCAGTGGGAAAGGTCAGACTGTACAGATAAATGAGGTAAGGGAATTGTGTGAGTAGCTAGAGGTAGCTACGCATATTTTAATAGTTTTTCTGTACACTGAGTATGTATGTATACATGGATATTGTATAATGATCCTAAAAATGGTTTGAATGATTTTAAGGATCGAAATAGGTGAAATGTCTATTTTACCCCTATTGAGGGAAGTTCACCTAAGGATGGTGAAAGCATGACATGCATAAAATGCATGATTTAAGGATTTTTGATGATTAAGGAATTTTATTGGTTTTAATCAAAGCAAAGCGATAGATTGGCCAATAATTGCATAAGTTTCCCAAAATAACACTACGTAGGTGTTATTAATATTTAAATGAAATTTCTTTGGAAAAGAGGCCAACTATCAAGTTTATATGGAAACAGATAGTGCCGACACGTAGTTCGCACTATATCTGCGTTTGTGAATGTGCATAAATGTGCTTGAGCAGTTGCTCGCACCGACTTGTGACATCATATGCATGAAATGTGCTAGAGCATGGTGCTCGCACTGATTTTTAATATTGTGAAATGAGAGCTGCTGGAGCCTAGCTCGCACTCTGTTTTGACATGTTTTGACATGTTTTGATTTGTTTTGACGTGGTATGCATAAAATAGTGCTGGAGCGATTACTCGCACTACTTTTAATGATTTGACATGCATGAGAGATGCTGGAGCTTAGCTCGCATCCTGTTTTGATTTAATTATGCATAAAAGCCGTGCTGGAGTGAAACTCGCACGAGATTTGATTTAGTTATGCATAAAGCCGTGCTGGAGTATAACTCGCACGAGATTTGATTTACTTGAGCATTCATTTGTGCTGGAGCGTTGCTCGCACAAAGTTTTATATGGTTTTCATAATTCATTTGAATGCCGTACTGGAGTTTTTCTCGTACGAGGTTTTCACTGAATTTATATACATATCCGTACTAGAGCGTTGCTCGTACGTGGAATTTACATGAAATTATAATCAGTTTAAGTCGTACTGGAGCGCTGCTCGTACGCAGATTTCACTGATTTTTATGAAACCGTGCTAGAGCTTCTCTCGCACGAGATTTTCAGATATCATGAATATGCATGGAGCCGTGCTTGAGCTTCGCTCGCACAGGGATTTATATTACATGCATATAGCCGTGTTGGAGCCTCCTGTAGACTGTGTGTCACAGTGAGATGATATGCTCACACGTGCATTCTGAGACAGATGATATGGGTGGATAAGACCTATTACAGGCACCCCTGACTGAGCTTGGGTTCACGGAGTACTTTGTACCGTGTATGTCACGCGGAGTACGCTGTACCGTGGGGATTGTTGGAGTGGAGTGGCATTAGCCACGAGGCAGCAAGCCTTGCCCTCGCAATCCTGGTGTTATGCTGTTCTGGCGGGTAGGACGACCCACCTCCCGTTTCAGGTGTGATACCCCGCACACTAGGTACCGTGTTGCCAGGGATCACTAGGATATGGCCATAGTCCTCGATGTTACTGATAATTACCTTATTGTCTCACATGATATAACTTGTGGTCTGTTAGACCAGGGTAGACCCGAAGGAGGGGTCAGGCCCCCGATTTGATGATTTGATGATTTCATATGATTTTATGATATGTGACCCTGAAAGAAGGGTGGTTTTATAACCGAAGTTTTATAATGAATTTTATTGAATTGTTTTATGAGATGGACCCGGAAAGGGGTTTTAACTGCAGTTTTAATGTTTTGATTTAAATGCAGTAGCATGTGAAGTTTTCCATGCTTTCATTTGAAATCCATGTTTTGTCTTACATGGCATAAAAGACTGCATGATCTTGATCTAATTCATGCTTAATATGATTTAATGATGTCACATAAAATGCTTTGAATGCATGAGTTACATGATTTATATATGCACAAATAGTTTTGGATAAACTATGGCATTGAATATGCATGACTTTGTGCGTGTAATTTTAAATGAAAAAAAATGGATTTAAGGGCATGGCATTATGAGCATGTAGATAGTGGAGCTATCTACTTACTTGCATAATTGCCTTACTGAGCGTGTGGTTTGCTCACCCCCCTTATTTTCCCATCTTTTCAGAGTACTTGTAATAATTATTGAGCGGCTGAGGACTTGCATGCTTAATATCCGCTGCTTGCTGCTTCCCATCGAGAGACAGGTATACACATTTGTATGGTTTTGTATCTAAATATGTAATGCACAGTACTGTAAATGGATATGATGTCGGGGATGTAGAGTCATGCAAATACCATTGGGTATGTGTTTATTTAAAGTCAAAAAGGATAGTAGACTCTGATATATGATTATGGAAATGGATTGGTAATAGTGAGAGGTGACTAACACCGAATCATAGCCCAACTGTGTTGTAGGATGGTCACGACAAGAGAAAGGTAAGAATTAAATAATAAATGAAAAAGCGAAAAATTTACTCTGATTTTTAGGTAATTCGGGTCGTGACAGGTTTAATGGTATCAGAGCTTGAGTTGGCCTGATATGAGTCGGTGTTAGTGGTTAAGGAAGTTTACATCCCCATGTACTGTGCATTATTTGGATACAATTGTGTATATCGAGATGGAAGTTCAGCTAAGAATTTGGTTTTAAATGCAAGAATAGACTCATTGACTGATAGCCGCTATGGTTGAGAGGCGAGTACACGAGCTCAAGGCCGTTGAGGTAGGCCCATGAGTTGTACTGAGTCGCCACATGAGACTTGAGATGAGATTGACGTGGAGGCTGGTTGATCATGCCCCACAGAGTCCAACAGAGAGATCGGACAGAGTCTGACAAAGAGATCGGATAGAGTCTGACAGAGAGATCAGACAGTATTGAGATACGCTTCGCGAGGTTGGAGCGGAGTGTGGAGAATATTTTGCGAGCTAATTGCTCAGGGTATGTATGAGGGCGAGTCGGAACATTGATGAAAGTTCGCTCGACCCATTTGAAGATTTCGACATCCAGATTGGATATGAAAAATAATTCGAAATGTATTCCGATGACAGAATATCCCGGATATTGTTTTAAAGAAAATTACAGATGACATTCTTTACTCTGACCCAGAGGAACATGTTGATTAACGAGTATGATACTCAGTTTATATTCCTGGGCAGATGTGACTCGAACATGATAAACAGTGAGAGTCGAGATGTCTGAAAGTTCATAGAAGGACTCAGATTATCAATTAGAGTCCGATTGGCCTGTTAGACATCACTACCTATGCCGAGGCAGTGCGCAGACAACAGTTGTGTGAATAAGATCATGAGTTGCACGCCTCTGAGATTGAGAAAGGTAGTGAGGGCCGAAATTTAGACAAAAAGAGAATAGAGAATGACAAAGATGTCAGAACAAGAAAAGGTAGTTTGGTAAAGGCTTTGAGCTGATAAATCATGGGGTAAGTTGATTGATAAACCCCAGTGTATCCAATTTCAATACTTTTGAGAGGTATTGTGATTTGAGGACCCCGACCTACTACGTAACAGTATGACAGAGTAGCAGTGTAAGATGTGTGGTAGTTATCACGAAAATAAGATGTTGGACGAGGGCGAGTGTATGCCTTGGACCAGGACACTACTGATATTTCATTGGATGTGGTGGAAGATACCACACTGGTTGTGAATAATGAAATAATTATTTTAATTGATCCTGGTGCCACGCATTTATTCATACCGCCTTCAGTTGCTTATAAGTTAGTGAAAAATGTGAAGCCTGTACCCTTAGGCAAGAGGATGATAGTTAGTTGATTTTCACTAACTGAATATGAGTATAGGGATTGTAAGTTGAAAATAGGAGTGAAAATATCACTGAAAAGTGTATTGTAACTTGACAAGTAAGGAAAGAGTTTGCCATAAGTGATATATGAAAGGAGATAAGATTGGAGATGTGATAGATCCTGCATACGAGATAAATTGGAATAAAAGGCATATGCAAGGTAAGGATATCATTGATATGCAAAGTAATTTGGATTAAGCAATATGTAGTGTATATGGATTGCGACCAAGATAAGGGGTAGATATATCTACACCCAGTCGATGTGGTCAAGTCTGAGGGATAATAAAGGTATTTTAAAATATCTCCCTGCCTGAAGATTTGACAGCGTCTGGAAGCGCACGCATAATCTATAGATTGAATTCGACGGTCATAATATATACATAAAAATTTGGGTACCTTTGCTGGTACGATAAAGAAATATAGAACTTGATTAATCATGAAAGTTTAAAAATTAAAATTTTATAAAAAAAAAAAAAAAGCCGTCAATATAAGAGGAAAGAAATGACGTGAGCTAGTATCTTGAACGAAAGCTATTTCGAAATGACATTGTACGTTTATGCGTACATAGGTCAAGTATATGGAAAATTGAAATATTGAGTGGAACTCAACTACGTTAAGGTATTTAAACCTTACCTGGACCGATTGGTTGTCATCTTTAGTGATGATATTATGATGTATTCGAAGTCCAGGGAAGAGAATGAGTAGCAACAGGAAACTGTCTTACAGACAAGGTGTTATGAGTTTCTTGAAATGAGTTGCTCAGTTGACACGTCTCATTCGGGAAAAGATTTCATACGAGTGTTATGATAAGTATGAAAATGGCTTCAATGAGTTTTGGTATATTGGAGTAATGAACTGACCACCGTAAGTATTCTTACTATAACTAACAGCTCAAGAGGTTTCAGTGTGTATGGATACCTCCAAATAAGGATTGGGCTGTGTATTGATGTAAAATGGGAAGATAGTCGTTTATAGATCCAAATAGTTCAAGGATCATGAGAGAAACTATCTGACCCATGATTTAGAGTTGGCAGCCGTAGCGTTTACACTAAAGGTATGGCGCCACCACTTATATGGTAAGAAATTTCGGGTATGCACTGATCGTAAAAAGCCCCAAGTATCTGTTTTCACAGAAAGAGTAGAATGTGAGATAACCAAGAGGGTTAGAGCTTTTAAGGATTTTGATTGTGAACATTGTACCACCCAGGAAAGGCTAATGTAATGGCTGATGCTTTGAGCAGAAAGAGCCTCGGGATGGTATTACATGTGATGGTCAGGGAGCGTGAGCTGCTAGAGCAGTTGTGAACCTCAGTAGTGATGTGATCCCTTCTGATGATGACAGTGATTTTATGACAGTTAGCCTGAGGATAGAACCGGATTTGTGTGACCGGATTTGCCAGGCTTAGCGTGATGATCGGCTTGGTGTCGATAGTATGGGTCAGATTCAGAAGGGGACAGTGACAGAGGTCACAGTGAGTGATGATAACTTGCAGAGGTTCAGAGACAGTATAAGTGCTCCCCAGGACCACAGTTGATGATATAGTGTTATTGTCAGAAGCTCACTCTTCGAGATATACAGTGCATCCGAGAAATAATAAATATATTTGAATCTCTGAAAAGGGTATTGGTGGTCAGATATGAAAAGAGATATTGTAGAGAATTGCGGAAAAGTGTCTCGTATGTCAGCAGAGTAAGGTAGAGTAAAAGAAGTTGCAGGGTTATTGCAGCCTCTACCTATATTGACACGGAAATGGGAACAAGTTACCATGGATTTCGTATGGGTTACAGAGGACCCGAATGAATCTCGAGGCTATCTAGGTGATAGTTGATAGATTGATTCAGTTACCCACCTTCTGGTTATGAAATCCCCAGATACTCTGAGTGTGTAGGCGGATTTATGTGAATGAAAAATTGTGAAATAATATGTAGCGTTCCAGGGAGCATGATATCAGATGGGGATTCCCGCTTCACTTCCCACTTCTGGGAATATTGTTTTTGAAAGTTATGGGAACCCGATTATGTGTTAGCACAGCTTCCACCCTCAGACAGATGGTCAGTCAGAGAGGACTGTACAGGTTCTGGAGGATGTGATGAGAGCGTGTGCCATTGATTTTATGAGCTCCTGGGATGATTAGTTGCTACTAATCAAATTCGCCAGTGATGACAGTTGTTACTTGAGTATCGGGATGAGATTATATGAGGCTTAGTATGGCCGTAGGGAGTTGTTCCCTGACTTTGATAAGAGAAGTGGGTGACAGATAGAAAATTGTTCCCGAATTAGTAAGACAAACCTCTGAGTATGTTCAGTTGATTTGAGAGAGATTAAGAACACCTCAGAGCAGATAGAAAAGCCTATGCTGACAAGAGACAGGAAATCATTGGAATTCACCGAGGGTGAATCATTATGTTGGCAGTTACTTGTCTTAAGGACGTAACAAGATTCGGATAGAGATATTGGACAAAGTGGGAGGTAAGACCTGTAGGTTGGCGTTACCACTTGAATAAGCAGGCATCCACTATGTGTCTTATCTTTTGATGCTTAAGAAATACTATCCGGACCCAGTATATGTGATCAGATATGAGCTCCAACAATTTAGCTCAATGCAAATATAACGTATGATTGGAGGAATCGATTCGGGCATTAAACTTAAGGACAAAGTGTTGAGGTTTGAAATGATCTCCCTAGTTAAGTATGATGATAGTATTACACTCCGGAGAAAGTCACTTGAAGATGACAGTATATGATGCGATAGACATACCCGGAGTTGTTATGGACTCATATTACTTGGTTCTAATTTGGAGGACCAAATTTCTTAAGTGGGGGAGATTGTAAGACCCGATATTTTCAAGTGCATTTAAAAATGCAAAAGGACTTAAATGACATTCCCGAATACGTGCAAGGGCAAAATGGTCAAAAGACCAAAATTCGGTATTAATCGAGACAAGAAAATTTAATTAAAAATATGAGAATGAGAAATCTTGATCAATGATGAAGAAATAATTAAATTTCGGGTTAAATTGATCAAGATATGAATTTATTGGGATAAATCAAAATTTTTGTATTGAAAAATAATCCCGAAAATAATCGAAAAATATACCGGAAAGGTAAAATCGGACTGAGAAAATTATTTACAGATTAGATGAATAAAATATAATTTTTAAAAGATATTTGTGTATTTTAATATTATTTTATTGATTAAAATAATATTAAAAATAAATTATAAATAAATAAAATTTGAAAAAAAAATGAAAAAAAAAATGAAACAGAAACGAAATTGAAACAGAGAAGAAACGCGAAACAGAGGAAATGGCGAAAGCGAGGAAGCCGAGAACTGAGGGAGTCGGTTCCCTCCGTCCGGCAGGCCACCGGCGAGGCGGGGGTGCAGAAAATGACCGGGAGAGGAGCCTGACCACCGGGAGACCCACCAGAGACGGCGACACGCCGTGGAGTGGCTGGAAAACACCGAAAACGGAAAGGAAGTCCCGCGAAAGAGAAGCCCGATTGGCGGCCATCAGCGCCGTTTTGACACCACCCGAGGGCCGATTATGGAAGACCATGTGATTGCGCGCCGATTGGCACCGGAATCGGCCGGAGAACCGGCCGGACGGTGCCGAAACAGCAAAATGATGGGTGAACCGGACTGAACCGGCGGTTTGAGCCGAACCGGACCGAGCTGAACCGGCGGTCCGAACCGGGTTGAACCGGACCGGACCGGTTCAGCCAAAAAGAGAGGGAAAAAAAGGAAGAAAAAGGGAAAAAGAAAAAGAGAAAAAATTGGGAAAAATTCCAGTGATGCAATCGAGCTTCGGGTAAGTCGGTAAGCGGTCAAATTGACCGATTTAATTTTCTGAATATTTAATTTAATTAATTCCGACTGGAAATTTACCCGGAAAAATATATTTAATTGTGTAGCTCGACAATTGGCATCCACTGAGAGCTCGAGACAGCCTCGATTTGTGTACGATCATGGAATAACGGGTAAGTGACCCTTAATTTACGACAATTTGTATCGTTATGCGTGATTGATATTTAACGCATAAATTACGGATTTAATTTCCGCATAAATGAATTAAATTCTGGAAAATTAGATAAATTGTCGTAAATATTAAATTGAGATATCAGAGAATTTAGAACGAGCTAAATAAATTACTGATGGGCCCAGAGAGCCCAATAGGCCTCGATAAAGTGTGGTAAACGGGCTTAAGGCCGATTAAGGCCCATTATGGTACAATCGGGCCCAATATGGGTAAACGGGCCCAATGATTTAAATTAAGCCCAGAAAATTGTGAAATACAATTAATTGTATTGTATTTGACCTGATGAATGTGTATCCGCAGTGCCGGAGATTTGATTTGGATTCGGAGCAAATCGGACTGCGTGACGAGACATCAGTGGGAAAGGTCAGACTGTACAGATAAATGAGGTAAGGGAATTGTGTGAGTAGCTAGAGGTAGCTACGCATATTTTAATAGTTTTTCTGTACACTGAGTATGTATGTATACATGGATATTGTATAATGATCCTAAAAATGGTTTGAATGATTTTAAGGATCGAAATAGGTGAAATGTCTATTTTACCCCTATTGAGGGAAGTTCACCTAAGGATGGTGAAAGCATGACATGCATAAAATGCATGATTTAAGGATTTTTGATGATTAAGGAATTTTATTGGTTTTAATCAAAGCAAAGCGATAGATTGGCCAATAATTGCATAAGTTTCCCAAAATAACACTACGTAGGTGTTATTAATATTTAAATGAAATTTCTTTGGAAAAGAGGCCAACTATCAAGTTTATATGGAAACAGATAGTGCCGACACGTAGTTCGCACTATATCTGCGTTTGTGAATGTGCATAAATGTGCTTGAGCAGTTGCTCGCACCGACTTGTGACATCATATGCATGAAATGTGCTAGAGCATGGTGCTCGCACTGATTTTTAATATTGTGAAATGAGAGCTGCTGGAGCCTAGCTCGCACTCTGTTTTGACATGTTTTGACATGTTTTGATTTGTTTTGACGTGGTATGCATAAAATAGTGCTGGAGCGATTACTCGCACTACTTTTAATGATTTGACATGCATGAGAGATGCTGGAGCTTAGCTCGCATCCTGTTTTGATTTAATTATGCATAAAAGCCGTGCTGGAGTGAAACTCGCACGAGATTTGATTTAGTTATGCATAAAGCCGTGCTGGAGTATAACTCGCACGAGATTTGATTTACTTGAGCATTCATTTGTGCTGGAGCGTTGCTCGCACAAAGTTTTATATGGTTTTCATAATTCATTTGAATGCCGTACTGGAGTTTTTCTCGTACGAGGTTTTCACTGAATTTATATACATATCCGTACTAGAGCGTTGCTCGTACGTGGAATTTACATGAAATTATAATCAGTTTAAGTCGTACTGGAGCGCTGCTCGTACGCAGATTTCACTGATTTTTATGAAACCGTGCTAGAGCTTCTCTCGCACGAGATTTTCAGATATCATGAATATGCATGGAGCCGTGCTTGAGCTTCGCTCGCACAGGGATTTATATTACATGCATATAGCCGTGTTGGAGCCTCCTGTAGACTGTGTGTCACAGTGAGATGATATGCTCACACGTGCATTCTGAGACAGATGATATGGGTGGATAAGACCTATTACAGGCACCCCTGACTGAGCTTGGGTTCACGGAGTACTTTGTACCGTGTATGTCACGCGGAGTACGCTGTACCGTGGGGATTGTTGGAGTGGAGTGGCATTAGCCACGAGGCAGCAAGCCTTGCCCTCGCAATCCTGGTGTTATGCTGTTCTGGCGGGTAGGACGACCCACCTCCCGTTTCAGGTGTGATACCCCGCACACTAGGTACCGTGTTGCCAGGGATCACTAGGATATGGCCATAGTCCTCGATGTTACTGATAATTACCTTATTGTCTCACATGATATAACTTGTGGTCTGTTAGACCAGGGTAGACCCGAAGGAGGGGTCAGGCCCCCGATTTGATGATTTGATGATTTCATATGATTTTATGATATGTGACCCTGAAAGAAGGGTGGTTTTATAACCGAAGTTTTATAATGAATTTTATTGAATTGTTTTATGAGATGGACCCGGAAAGGGGTTTTAACTGCAGTTTTAATGTTTTGATTTAAATGCAGTAGCATGTGAAGTTTTCCATGCTTTCATTTGAAATCCATGTTTTGTCTTACATGGCATAAAAGACTGCATGATCTTGATCTAATTCATGCTTAATATGATTTAATGATGTCACATAAAATGCTTTGAATGCATGAGTTACATGATTTATATATGCACAAATAGTTTTGGATAAACTATGGCATTGAATATGCATGACTTTGTGCGTGTAATTTTAAATGAAAAAAAATGGATTTAAGGGCATGGCATTATGAGCATGTAGATAGTGGAGCTATCTACTTACTTGCATAATTGCCTTACTGAGCGTGTGGTTTGCTCACCCCCCTTATTTTCCCATCTTTTCAGAGTACTTGTAATAATTATTGAGCGGCTGAGGACTTGCATGCTTAATATCCGCTGCTTGCTGCTTCCCATCGAGAGACAGGTATACACATTTGTATGGTTTTGTATCTAAATATGTAATGCACAGTACTGTAAATGGATATGATGTCGGGGATGTAGAGTCATGCAAATACCATTGGGTATGTGTTTATTTAAAGTCAAAAAGGATAGTAGACTCTGATATATGATTATGGAAATGGATTGGTAATAGTGAGAGGTGACTAACACCGAATCATAGCCCAACTGTGTTGTAGGATGGTCACGACAAGAGAAAGGTAAGAATTAAATAATAAATGAAAAAGCGAAAAATTTACTCTGATTTTTAGGTAATTCGGGTCGTGACACTATAACAGGAGGAAGAAGAAAGTAAAGAATAGAGAAAGGAAAGAAATGGGAAAAAGATGATTGTGAATGATTCTTTTGTTATTCCTCTAGAGGTTTTTTACCTCAATATATGAGCTATCGGTTAACTACCTCTTATATCACTTAACAACTTGTGACATCAGTAAGTAATAACTAACTAAATGCAATTTCAACTAATTACAGGTAATTATCTATGTACAAAAGCAACAAAGTTCTTTATGATCAAGTGCTATAAAATTGTACTACATCAGTACCCTCTACTGGAGATCATCCTTATCCTCAAGGATGAAAATATGGAAATCTCCTCTAAAAATTAGAAAAAAAACTTTCCAAGTAAAGTCCTCTGGAAATGAATTAGACCAATGGACTAGTATCTTCGTATCAGCTTTGCTCATTTCTTCACCATTCGTCGATCCAATATGGAAATTAGTTCATTGCTAAGTGTTTCATCATTATCCAACAATGTCAATTGTGATTGAACTAGAACATGACCTATATATTGTTTGATCTAAGATACATGAAATATGGGATATATCTTAGCATCTATAGGCAACTCAAATTTATAGGCAACATTCCCAATTTTTTAAAGAACCTTGACCAAAAATCTCGTTGAAAGTTTCAAATATAGTTGATGCACGACAGAGTTTTGTCGATATGGTTGTAATTTGGCATACACCATGTCTCCAACATAAAATGTCATTCAGAGAATTTTGTATCACCTTGTTGTTTCTTTGTGTTAATAGCACGTTAAAGGTAAAACTTCAGAATTTCAATAACTACCTCATGAGCTTGTAGACTTCTATCAACATTAGCCAACATAGAAGTAGTAGGTAAGTAAAGCATGTTATGTGGAGTAAGATGATCATATAAAACCTCATACAGTGTGTTGTGTGTTAATGTATGAAAAGAGGTGTTATACCACCATTCACTTAAGGGCAACCAGTTAAACCATTCCTTTATCTTTTCTTCAATCATAAACAAAAGGTAAATTTCTAAGAAATGATTCACTACCTAAGTTTGGCTATCAATTTAGAGATAATAAGATTTAGACATCTTAACTTTAGTTCCCAAACATTTGAAGAGTTTTTCCCAAAAAGTTGCTCAAGAAAACTCTCTCTCTATTAGAGATAATACTATTTGGTATACAATGCAACTTGTATATGTGATCCATAAAGGATTGTGCCACAGAAAGTGGATGCATCAAAGCAACAAAATGTGCATAGTTACTTAAAAGATCCAGCACTACCATAATCACAAGTCTTTACCTCCTGATTTCGACAACCCTTCAATGAATCCATAGAGATATCACTCCAGACTTTTCAAGGATTGATAAGGGCTGTAGCAAACTAGGAGAAGTTGTATCGTCGATTTGAAATGGTGACATGTGGCACATTCTTGAACAAACTATCTAGTGTCTTTCCTTAAGCCTTTCCAAAACAATACACTCCCTATTCCAACAATTGTAGCTTGAATACTAGAATGTCCTCCCATAGGTGAGCTATGGAATTATTCCAAAAGCTCCTCTCTAAGTGCTTCATTGTTGCCAACCACAAGTTTCCCACACCTCTTGAGTTTATTAGCATCCCATTTATATTTATAATTTATACTGACACCTTTTGCAGCTAAGAAACAAATGTTTACAGCTTGGGGTTAGTAGACTAAGAATGTTGTATTTTAAGAATTTTGCATTTTCTTGAACAAGTCAGTATGCAGTACTGACAAAGCTTAAAATTAACCATGGGGCTCCTTGAAAGAGCATCAACCACAATATTTGAAAAGCCTTTCATGTATAGAACTCTATAATCAAATCTCATAATCTTCCATATCTATTTTTGTTGCGCTATAGTTGTAGTTTTTTTATCAAGCAAAAATTTCAAACTCTGGTGGTCGGTTTTAATAACAAAATGCCTCCCATGAAGATAGGAACTTCATTTCTTTACAGTAACTAAAATGGCCATCATTTCCTTCTCATATACAAACTAAGTCTGATGTTTAGGTGAAAATGCTTCACTGAAAAATGTTATAGGCCTACCTATTTGACTAAGGACTGCTCCAATACCATTATTTGATGCATCAGCTTCTATAGTTAACTTGATAAGTTGCATATTATACATATTAATTGTCATATTTTCTCATGATTTAAATTCTTTTATATGCTTAATTTTTGGATTTGACTTATATTTTTTATTTTGTATTGTGAATGAAGGAAAATTGACAAAATGGATTAAAAGCTGCAAATTCTGCTCAAGTCACAAAATCAGAAGAAATCTTGGAATTCAAGTGTCACGCCCCGGAAGCGCGAAAAAATGGGGCTAATTTAAACTTTTTATCCATTAACTATGTTGTTTTCCTGTCCATGTCTAGATTTAAAATCTTTTTCATTTTCCAGGATCTCATTACATTAATTATATTCTGTATATATATAATCATTTACAATTATTACATCCCGACTATTATATACAATAGTGTCTATTATGTATCACATGTCGGAATATAAGTAAGACTGTACCTCAAGGTTACAAAAGTATCTGATGAAAGATCGGACTACCTTGTCAACGACCACAGTCTCGTATGTGTAGTAGACTCGCTATAGATAATCTGGGAGATGGAGAGGAGGGGGTGAGTTTTTCAGACTCAGTAAGAGATACATTTAAAATAGCTTTAAATACTCAAAACATGGTAAAACTCATGATTTTATAAATCAGCATAAATATGTACTGAGTAGAGATGCTTACATTTCATAAAAGCAGTAAAAACATGCTTAAATCATAAGTTTACACATCATGCATCCTTTTAGTAAAACTCATATATAATATGCATATCACGTCGTGTAAACAAGTAAAAAGCATCTCAAAACTTAATCATGCATATCATAACATGTTTATCACTTTAAAATGAAATTGTATTGGCATATGCACATTTCGTAAAATATACTCATGGCTACCTTTAAAATCTCATCATAGAAAATATGTGCTCAATAAAATCATAAAACAGGTAGCATGAAATGTGCGAAAACATATATATATATATATCATCCCGTCAATTCATCGTGTAGGGTCAAGCAATCATCTCATATACTAGTCCCGAAGGACATCATACATTTAGTCCCGTAGGACGTTCATCATAGGTACATATGGCCATTGTACAGGGGAGTCATAAGACTGGATCAGGGTCGTACGCTGCCCTATCTCTCGTGTACCACTAAATGGGGACTATACGCACGAACCCACGTGCATCACCAAGTGTGGACTATGCACACGTTTCTCATATCAAGTCAGAGCCTGCCCATTCTCTGGCCGTCGGCTAGGTAGATCCTCGATCGTCTCCATATGAGATCGACCCCAGATCCTCTGACTATCGTCATATCATGCCTTTTTACCCCACAAAAATAATTTTGGGCCTCTTACGCAATTTATCAAAATCATTTCGGGCCTCATACCCGTGTATTAAAAATCATTACGGGACTCTAACCCGAATTTCATAGAAAACATGATTTTCATAAATCATTGCGGGACTCTAGCCCGTGTAAATATGGAAAGTATAGTTATCAAAGTCAATTCTTGGGACTCATACCCGTACCGTGAAAATATAGCTTAAAAGCTGTTTCGGGGCTTTAACCCGTATCATGAAAACATGGTTTCATAAAACATATCGGGACTTTAACCCGTAATCTCACATAAAAATACTATGCTTTCATTTCAGAAGTGAAAAATCAATTTTATAAACATGTATGCTGAAAAATATATCTCATATATATAAAACATGCTGAAAACTCGGGAAATGGTTTTGGCTTCGGTTTAAATACAATTGGAAATCCATTTCGTAAAATCTCATCCAATTCTCAGACATAAACAGTTGGTAAGGATGAAGGAGTACTAACGCTACTCTAAATTATATCCCTTACCTCTTAGCGACTGATGTAGAGTACTATCCTCGATGTTTGAATTTACCTCGTAAAATGTGTCGATAGACCGAGCTGCTGCAAAACAAGTTCAACTTATCACATATGGCTTAAATTCATTTCAACATATCCAAATATGTGATTATATCGAAGCTTTGACCAAAAGTTGACTTTTAATCGATTTTACTCTTTTTGCTCGGTTTTATCGGTAGAAACCTCGATTTAATCGTATTTAACTCAATAAATATTTTTCTTATATTTATTACTGTCGAGTTAGCTAATTGGGCCAATTTCTCTCTTATTGGGCCAAATTTCACCTTAATGGATCTTAATTCGTTTTAAGCTCGTTTTCGCTTATTAATTCTTTCACCAAGGCCTATTGGGCTCACTGGGCTCATCAATACTTATTGGGCCTTTTTCTAAACTCTTTGAATAGCCCGTATATCATTTACGACAATTTAATTAAAAATCTCAATTTAATCCTCTAAATGCGTAATTAAATCCGTAACTCGTAAAATAAACTTTTAATGTGCGATAATTATATAAATTGTCGTAAATGAGCTTTACTTACCCTAGATTTTGCGATAGTACACAAATCGAAATTCGATCGGGCTCACGTACGCGATTTATCATCGAACTGCACAATTTATATATTTAATTTCGGGTGAATTTTTGATCAAATATAATTTAAATAAATTTTTTGAAAATTAAATCGATCACTTTTGACCTCTTACCGACTTATCCGAAGTCCGGTGTATCCCCAAAAATTTTTCCCTTTTTCCTTTTCCTCTTTTTCTTCCCTTTTTCTCCTTTTTCCCTCTCTTTCTTGGCTGAACCAGTTTGGTCCGGTTCAGCCCGATTTTCTTATTGTTGAATCGGTCCGTACCGGTTCAGGATTTCCCGTCGTCGTTCACCACTTTTTCGATCTGTTCTCAGGCCATTTCTGGCGTGGTTCGATGCGCCTGGAGCAGGGCGACGTTCGGCTGGGGTCGACTGGGGTCAATCACCGATGGAGCCGCCAGAATCGTCTTCTCCTCTTTCGGCCTTCTCTCCCTCGATCCGCCAGATTCCGATGGTTTCGGTGCCGTCGTCGGTGGCAGGAGGGTCGGGTGGCTGTGGGCTACGTTTTCCGATGGTCGGCTGGTCTTGACTGGCGCCGGTGGTGGCTCACCGGTACTCGGTCCCTCGGTGCCTCTGTTTCGTTTTTGCCTCGCGTTTTGCTATTCTGTTTCCTTTCTCAATTTGAAAATCCCGATTTCAGTTTTCAATTTCGTTTTTTTTTTACTTTTACTTTATTATTATTTTATTATATTATATTTTATTATATTTTATTTTAATCAAATAAAATATAATAAAATACCCAAAATATCTCAAAAATCATATTTTATTTTATTAATTAATTACTTTAATTTATTTAATTTATTTTAACTATTTCGGTTTATTTTTCGCATATTTTCGGGATAATGTCCTGGGTGAAAATTACGAAAATTCGTAATATCTTCGTATCTTGACCAATTGGACTCGGAATTTCATAATTTCTTCTTTATTGATCAAGATTTCCTAAATCCATATTTTTAATGAAATTCTTATCGAATTTACACCGAAATTAGGATTTTTTTACCATTTTACCCTTCTACACATTCGGGACTAATTTAGACTGATTTTCCTTCTCGGACTCACTATCTTTTCTCATTTAAATTCAGTATCTTTCGTCTAACGATTTAAATCCCTTTTAATTTAAATTATGGTCCCAAATAATGAACATAGTGTGAAAAATCTGGGTTTCACATTTCTCCCCACCTTTTAAGAATTTAGTCCTCTGAATTCAAGCGGTCCATCAACTACGTGAGAGTACTTCTCCTTCATTTGGCTCTCTAGTTTCCAAGTGACTTCTTCTGTCTTGTGGAGAATCTTTACTAGTAGAATAGTCTTAAATCGTAGCACTTCTTCTTTTTTTTTTGAAGTGTACTATACCCTTCATCAGTAACACCTTAACAAATACCACGGAGTCCCCAACTTGAAATTCAAGAGGATGTCTGTGCACATTAGAATAACGTTTCTGTGCGGTCCTCAATCTGTCACGAATGAGCTGAACACCCTTAGCTTCCTGTTCCACTAAATCGGAAGTAAGGTGAATCTAGGACAATGAGACCCCTTTAGAATGCTCTGACTCAAGGTGTCATCATGTGGCACACAGATACGGCCTTGGTACCTCAGTAATCCATCATCACTGACCGTAAACTCAGACTGCGATCTCTCCTCTGCTGGCTAACCATATCCAGTAACTTCTGATCATTTCGTTGTCCAGCTTTAATCTGATCTAGTATATTGGGTTCAATCCGTAGGCTAGCTATGTATCGATGCTCAATCTCATCGATACTGATCCTGAGTTCGACGAATTGTTCCAATAAGTCCCACTCTTTAATCATTGTGTAGGACATCATACCCTTTTTAGCTCAGGGCGTCAGCTACCACGTTCACCTTACCAGGATGGTATAAAATCTCGCAGTCATAAATCTTGAGGAGCTCTATCCATCTCCACTGTCTAATATTCACCTCCTTCTGATTAAACTAGTACTTAAGATCTTATGGTCAGTGAAAATCTGAAATCCTTCTCCATATAATTAATGTTGTCATATCTTGAGTGCAATCACTACTGCAACTAACTCCAAATCGTGAGTGGAATGATTACGCTCGTGATCCTTTAGCTGACGGGATCCATAAGCTACCACTCTACCATGCTGCATAAGCACATAGCTGAGACTTTGGTGGGAAGCATCATTATATACCACAAATCCCCCTAGAACCACTCTAAATGGTCAAGACTGGTGTCGTATTCAACGGACGTTTGAGCTCTTAAAAGCTCTGCTCACACTATTCAGACCATATAAACTGAACCTCTTTACGGGTCAGTCTGGTTAATGAAACTGTTATTTGTGAAAACTCTTCGACAATCCGTCGGGAATACCATACTAATCCCAATAAGCTTCTGACCTCGTGATTGTCCTCAGTCTTTCCCATCTCAATGCTGCATCTACCTTGGATGGATCTACTGAAACCTCGTCCTCAGATACTACATGTCCAAGGAATGCAATCTGATCTAGCCAGAAAGCACATTTACTGAATTTACCTTATATCTTCTTCTCACAGAGAGTTTGGAGCACAGTCCTCAATTGTTATTCGTGCTCTTCCCGAGATCTAGAATAATTCAAGATGTCATTTCATAACTTTAATACTATGCACTTTCATTACTTTCTAGTAATCAAACATACACTGAACTTTTCTGGTAAGGAGAAAGTTAAGGTCTTAGTGTAGCAGTCTAGACTTACACAATTGGTAGCTAACCAATTCATGCCAAATATTACATCAAAGTCTTACATATTCAACCATACTAGATCTGCTAACAACTTCTCTCATCTCCTACCATCATATCACAAGCTTTACATATCATATCTGTTTTCTGTATCGCGTGCATAGGTGTACTTATGTGCAACATGTAATCTAATGACTCCAGGTTTCCTATGAAACTTACATGCAAATTGTGGTGACACAAATGAATGTGTGGAACTTGGGTCAAACAATACATGTGCTTCATGATTACAGACAATAAAAGTACCTCAGATAGCATCGGAGGATGTATTTGTTGTCTCCTGATTAATAGCAAACACTCAGCCCTAGGAGACAGGCTTTTCGCCATTGTCTGCGGCTGTGGCTCTCCTCTGTGGAGCCTGAGCCCATCTCTCTATCTGTCTAGGTGCCTCACGAGGTTCTTGAGATCTCATAAGTGGATACTCTCTCATTATGTGCCCTACTTCACCGTATCTGTAGCAAGTAAATGTACCTGCGCGGTAAGGTCCAGTGTGAATATTGCCACATATCCTACACCGTGACACTCTTATCTTAGGACCTCTAATCATCCCTACGACACCAACAGGAGCCTTGGGCTTACCAGCCCCTATCTGAGGTCCTTCCACCCTCTACCTCTTGGGCTGATCCCTTCTCAAATCATGTCGCGAAGTAACTACTCTCTTCCTCTTAACTCTGATTGATCTCCTGAAACCATGCTATACTTGAGTAATATCCAAGCCCCTCTCTATCCCTTGGGCTCACCTCAGAGCATCTCTGAAATCTACAATATTTTGACCCAACGGTTTATCTCTGATCCCAAATCTCAATCTTGACAGAAATCTCTCTGTCTGGCGCTCGGGATCTCTAACTGTCTCTGGATCGTATATCATCAGGGTTGTAAATTTGTTCTCATACTTGTCTACTGTAGAACTTCCCTGTTACAAATCCAAAAACTCTATATGCATCTTCTTTCGAGCTGCAAGCAATATATACTGCTCTCGAAATGCGACTAAAAAAGCATTCCATGTGATCTCTGAGGGATCCTCAGCTAATATCGTCTGTGTGGATCTCCACCAAAACTTAGCCTGACCCTTCATCATATAACCCGCCATGGTCACTCTCTCCTTATCAGTATACCCCAAACTGAAATATCACCTCAATATCAACGATTCACTCCTCAGCCTTAAGCCGAGTCCTTAAGCCCTGTGAACTCCAGAGGATGCATACTCAAGAAATCTCGCACCCTCTGAGTCTCTTTATCATTCCTATGCTTGGGAACTGCTGGCTGAGGCCTGGGGCCTGGGGCTATTGGAGGAACTGGTGGGGGAGGAGGATTTGGCGTAAGAGTAGCTATCTCCGTACCCGGTGTACGTACCCCAAACTGCTGGGTAAACATAGTGGTAAGAGCTGTAAGTCTTTCCATCATACCCTATACTATCTCCTCGAGCCTCCTTATTCTATCAGTAGGGTTCTCGGGTTGAGGGGGAGATGGTGGAACGGGTTCAACTCGTCTCTGTGAACGGTCCCGTCTACCACTCATGATTAGCTACTACTATTTGCACAAAATCCATAAATTAAGTCGTACTTTGACAAGTAAGCTTACTTTATTACCAAACATGCATAGACACATTGGGATGTAATACACTCTTATTACTAGACACGACAGTACTACACAATATTTGCTCTAATACCAAGCAAACTGTCACGCCCCGGAAGCGCGAAAAAATGGGGCTAATTTAAACTTTTTATCCATTAACTATGTTGTTTTCCTGTCCATGTCTAGATTTAAAATCTTTTTCATTTTCCAGGATCTCATTACATTAATTACATTCTGTATATATATAATCATTTACAACTATTACATCCCGACTATTATATACAATAGTGTCTATTATGTATCACATGTCTGGAATATAAGTAAGACTGTACCTCAAGGTTACAAAAGTATCTGATGAAAGGTCGGACTACCTTGTCAACGACCACAGTCTCGTATGTGCAGTAGACTCGCTATAGATACTCTGGGAGATGGAGAGGAGGGGGGTGAGTTTTTCAGACTCAGTAAGAGATACATTTAAAATAGCTTTAAATACTCAAAACATGGTAAAACTCATGATTTTATAAATCAGCATAAATATGTACTGGAGTAGAGATGCTTACATTTCATAAAAGTAGTAAAAACATGCTTAAATCATAAGTTTACACATCATGCATCCTTTTAGTAAAACTCATATATAATATGCATATCACGTAGTGTAAACAAGTAAAAAGCATCTCAAAACTTAATCATGCATATCATAACATGCTTATCACCTTAAAATAAAATTGTATTGTCATATGCACATTTCGTAAAATATACTCATGGCTACCTTTAAAATCTCATCATAGAAAATATGTGCTCAATAAAATCATAAAACAGGTAGCATGAAATGTGCGAAAACATATATATATCATTCTGTCAATTCATCGTGTAGGGTCAAGCAATCATCTCATATACTAGTCCCGAAGGACATCATACATCTGGTCCCATAGGACGTTCATCGTAGGTACATATGGCCATTGTACAGGGGAGTCGTAGGACTGGATCAAGGTCGTACGCTGCCCTATCTCTCGTGTACCACTAAATGGGGACTATACGCACGAACTCACGTGCATCACCAAGTGTGGACTATGCGCAGATTTCTCATATCAAGTCAGAGCCTGCCTATTCTCTGGCCGTCGGCTAGGTAGATCCTCGATCGTCTCCATACGAGATAGACCCCAGATCCTCTGACTATCGTCATATCATGCCTTTTTACCCCACAAAAATAATTTTGGGCCTCTTACCCAATTTATCAAAATCATTTCGGGCCTCATACTCGTGTATTAAAAATCATTACGGGATTCTAACCCGACTTTCATAGAAAAAATGATTTTCATAAATCATTGCGAGACTCTAGCCCGTGTAAATATGGAAAGCATAGTTATCAAAGTCAATTCTTGGGACTCATACCCGTACCGTGAAAATATAGCTTAAAAGCTGTTTCGGGGCTTTAACCCGTATCATGAAAACGTGGTTTCATAAAACATATCGGGACTTTAACCCGTAATCTCACATAAAAATACTATGCTTTCATTTCAGAAGTGAAAAATCACTTTTATAAACATGTATGCTGAAAAAATGTATCTCATATATATAAAACATGCTGAAAACTCGGGAAATGGTTTTGGCTTCGGTTTAAATACAGTTGGAAATCCATTTCGTAAAATCTCATCCAATTCTCAGACATAAACAGTTGGTAAGGATGAAGGAGTACTAACGCTACTCTAAATTATATCCCTTACCTCTTAGCGACTGATGTAGAGCACTATCCTCGATGTTTGAATTTACCTCGTAAAATGTGTCAATAGACCAAGCTGCTGCAAAACAAGTTCAACTTATCACATATGGCTTAAATTCATTTTAACATATCCAAATATGTGATTATATCGAAACTTTGACCAAAAGTTGACTTTTAATCGATTTTACTCTTTTTGCTCGATTTTATCAATAGAAACCTCGATTTAATCGTATTTAACTCAATAAATATTTTTCTCATATTTATTACTGTCGAGTTAGCTAATTGGGCCAATTTCTCTCTTATTGGGCCAAATTGCACCTTAATGGATCTTAATTCGTTTTAAGCCCGTTTCCGCTTATTAATTCTTTTACCAAGGCCTATTGGGCTCACTGGGCTCATCAATACTTATTGGGCCTTTTTCTAAACTCTTTGAATAGCCCGTATATCATTTACGACAATTTAATTAAAAATCTCAATTTAATCCTCTAAATGCGCAATTAAATCCGTAACTCGTAAAATAAACTTTTAATGCACGATAATTATATAAATTGTCGTAAATGAGCTTTACTTACCTGAGATTTTACGATAGTGCGCAAATCGAAGTTCGATCGAGCTCACGTACGCAATTTATCATCGAACTGCACAATTTATATATTTAATTTCGGGTGAATTTTTGATCAAATATAATTTAAATAAATTTTTTGAAAATTAAATCGATCACTTTTGACCTCTTACTGACTTACCCGAAGTCCGGTGTATCCCCAAAAATTGTTCCCTTTTTCCTTTTCCTCTTTTTCTTCCCTTTTTCTCATTTTTCCCTCTATTTCTTGGCTGAACCAGTTCGGTCCGGTTCAGACCGATTCAGCCCGGTTTTCTTATTGCTGAACCGGTCCGTACCGGTTCAGGCTTTCCCGTCGCCGTTCACCACTTTTTCGACCGGTTCTCGGGCAGTTTCTGGGGTGGTTCGGTGCGCCTGGAGCAGGGCGACGTTCGGTTGGGGTCAATCGCCGATGGAGCCGCCGAAATCGTCTTCTCCTCTTTCGGCCTTCTCTCTCTCGATCCGCCGGATTCCGGTGGTTTCGGTGCACACCGTCGGTGGCAGGAGGGTCGGGTGGCTGTGGGCTACGTTTTCCGGTGGTCGGCTGGTCTTGACTGGCGCTGGTGGTGGCTCGCCGGCACTCGGTCCCTCGGTGCCTCTGTTTCGTTTTTGCCTTGCGTTTTGCTATTCTATTTCCTTTCTCAATTTGCAAATCTCGATTTCAGTTTTCAATTTCGTTTTTTTTTACTTTTACTTTATTATTATTTTATTATGTTTTATTATATTATATTATATTTTATTTTAATCAAATAAAATATAATAAAATACCCAAAATATCTCAAAAATCATATTTTATTTTATTAATTAATTACTTTAATTTATTTAATTTATTTTAACTATTTCGGTTTATTTTTCGCATATTTTCGGGATAATGTCCCGGGTGAAAATTACGAAAATTCGTAATATCTTCGTATCTTGACCAATTGGACTCGGAATTTCATAATTTCTTCTTTATTGATCAAGATTTCCTAAATCCATATTTTTAATGAATTTTTCTTATCGAATTTACACCGAAATTAGGATCTTTTGACCATTTTACCCTCTACACGTTCGTGACTAATTTAGACTGATTTTCCTTCTCGGACTCTCTATCTTTTCTCATTTAAATTCAGTATCTTTCGTCTAACAATTTAAATCCCTTTTAATTTAAATTATGGTCCCAAATAATGAACATAATGTGAAAAATCTAGGTTTCACATCAAGTCAAGATCTATCACTTGTAGTTTAAGTTGACTTAAACAGTCTAAAGATGGCAAGTGGAAGATTTTAATTATTAAGGAAAAGATATGCAATTACTGTCTTTGGTAAATGGTGGAAAAAGGAAAGAAGTTTAATTGTAATCAAACTCAATCAGAGAACTTTCCTTTGGAGACAGATTCTAGGGCTAGGATATCTAGTATTTATAGACTAAGAGTGGCTAGGGAAGGAGGACTGAATCTTCATATATTTTTATTTTCTTCTGTGTTTTTTTCTTTGAACTTATGACTTGCTAAATTTTTAGTCTAGCCAAAGGATAATTAAAGTTTGGGTTCTTCAAGAATTGTGAGATCTAATTAGTTTTATATTGTTCTTTTATATCTTTATTATTTATATGTCTTCTGTTATTGTTTAAATTATTGTTTTGATTGATTGTGCAAAAAGGGCCCTTTGTTCAATTGTCAGGATAATAAATCACCAATTAGAAACCTGAATCCGTAATTGTTTAGGCATTCTAATATAAGTGGTAAATAACATAATTGATTTTAGACAGGATTTCAATTCTCTGTTAAGAAGATATATAATCTAGCTTAAATGAACCTACATGTGTGTTTGTTGGTTAGAATTGGTAGTCTCTCTAGTTTTCAATGCTGTTGGTAAATTAAATCTTAAGATCGTATCTAAGTTTGTTTAACTGACAAGAGAAATAATTAGAGATCGTATCCTAATTATCGAAGAAGTAAGGAGGGATAGGTTGTTAGGTCGTACCAATAACCATAACCAATTTGGTAAACGATTAAAAGAATTTATTTTTGCATCAATGATCAATTCCCTGAACCCATTCTAAAATTATTCCTTGGTTAGATATTTTCATCATATCAATTTTCTCCCAATATTTTTACATAGTGATTTTTCTTTGCTATATTTTAATTTCTCTTTTTATTCTCACTACAACAAAATCTTCATTTTTCTTTTTAAATATTTTGCAGAAAAATAAATCTTACCAATCTCTAGGGAAACGACCTTACTCATTTATACTACAATTTAAATTTATTTTGAGTAGGAATTATTATTGTTGGTCTCGATAACTACCAATTTTTGGCGCCGTTGTTGGGGATTGATTTTTAATTAGATTTATTTTATTGCCTCATTCTTTTCGTGCAGGTATTGAAGAAATAATGGCTGAAGAGGAGCAAACTTTAAGGCAGTTGGTTGCACCACCTGTCAATCAACAACCGCTCTGCATTCATTATCCAAATTTGCAAGCAGATTTTGAGTTAAGATCAGGTTTGATCCATTTGCTTCCCAAGTTCTATGGTCTTGAGAATGAAGATCCTCACAAACACTTAAAAGAATTTCACGTGGTATGTTCAAGCCTGAAACCACAAGGAGTTACTGAAAAACAAATTAAAATGCGAGCTTTTCCATTCTCACTAGCTGATAGAGCAAAAGATTGGTTGTTTTATTTACCTCCTGGTTCTATAACCACGTGGACTGAAATAGTGAGATTCTTCCTTGACAAAATTTTCCCTGCTTCAAGAGCTGCTAGCATTAGAAGAGAGATATGTGGAATCAAGCAGAAAGATATTGAGACTCTTCACGAATACTGAGAGAGATTTAAGCAACTTTGTGCAAGTTGTCCTCAACATGGGATTTCCGAACAACTCTTAATTCAATATTTTTATGAAGGATTATTACCCATGGAAAGAAGGATGATGGATGCAGCCAGTGGAGGTGCGATAGTGAACAAGACGCCTAGAGAGGCTAGAGATTTGATTTTCACCATGGCTGCCAACTCCCAACTATTTGGATTCAGACAAGACATACCTCATAGAAGAGTAAACGAGGTAAATACACATTCTCTTGAAAGTCAAATAGCTAATCTAACATCTGTTGTTCAACAATTGGCTATAGGAATGGAAAATGTACAACAAGTTAAAACCTGTGAAATTTGTACTGCTACTGGACACCCAACCGACATGTGCCCCACAGTTCAAGATGAACCTCATGAGTACGTAAATGCAGTTGGAGGATTTTCAGGTCCACCACAAAGGAATCACGATCCATATTCAAACATCTATAACCCAGGGTGGAGAAATCATCTCAACTTTAGCTACGGAGCAAGGCCTCAATTTCAGAATTCTTAATCTAGCCAGCCTGCTCCACAACAACAACAATAACAACATCAGCCATCCTCAAGTTCAGGTACATCTCTTGAAGAAATTATTAAATCACTTGCAATTAATACACAACAATTTCAACAGGAGACAAGGACAAGCATCGAGAAGTTGGAGGATCAAATGAGTCAGCTAGCCACTTATGTGAGTAGATTAGAATCTCAAGAAAAATTGCCCTCGCAAACAGTTATCAACCCCAGACAGAATGTCAGTGCAATGACCTTGAGGAGTGGAACCCAGTTGAAGGAACCTAGCAAGACAACTCAAAAACACAATCTAGACGAAGAACCTGAAAAGGAAGTTGTTGCGCCTCTGCCACGGCTGGATTAACCTAAGGAATCTAATGGCGAGAAACAAAAATTTTTTGCACTAGTTCCTCCTTTCCCTTATAGATCATCTAAATCCAAAAAGGATGAGGAGGAAAAGGAAATTTTTGATATCTTTCGCAAGGTTGAGGTAAATATCCCTTTACTTGATGCAATTAAACAAGTAACTCGATATGCAAAGTTTCTTAAGGAGTTATGCACCAACAAGAAGAAATTAAAAGGTAATGAATTTGTGAGCATGGGTGAGAATGTTTCAGCTGTCCTCCAGAAATAAGTTACCTCCTAAATGCAAGGATCCAGGTATGTTTACTATCCCTTGTAAGGTAGGTAATCTTAAAATTGAAAGAGCAATGTTAGATCTAGGAGCTTCAATTAATGTCATGCCTTTGTCTATTTATAAATCTTTGAATGTTGGACTATTAAAAGAGACTGGTGTGATTATTCAACTTACTGATAGATCTAATGTTTATCCTGAAGGTGTTCTAGAGGATGTTTTGGTGCAAGTAAATGGATTGATCTTCCCTGCTGATTTTTATGTACTTAATATGAAGGATGATGACTTATCTAGATCTTTAATTCTGTTGGGAAGACCTTTTCTAAAAACATCTAGGACTAAAATTGATGTGCATGATGGTACACTCACAATGGAATTTGATGATGAACTCATTAAGTTTAATATTAATCATGCCTATGAAAGCTATGTGATTTACAAGGAAGAGATAAATGCCTTTCATGATCATATAGTTTTCAGGAAAAATTTGTATATTGGTCAGAAAGTTAAACTATCTCATTCTAAATCAAAAATATTTCCTAGTAAATTTCGTTCTAGATGGTTAGGCCCTTATGTTGTTACTAACGTGTTTCCTCGTGGTAAAATTGAAATTCAAAGTTTGGATACAGGTCAGATCTCTAAGGTCAAGGGTCATCGCTTAAAGCCTTTTTATGAAAGTTTACAAGTGCATGAAGTTGAACGAATTGGGTTGGAGTGTCCAACATATAATTGAGCATGACTATGTCTAGCCAAAGACATTAAAGAAAAGCGTTGTTTAGGAGGCAACCCAAAATTTTTCTTTATTTTCTGATTCGTAATTATTTTTCTTAAATTTTTATTGTTTTATTAATAATAGAGAAGATTTATATGTTTTAATGTTCTCTAAAAAAAACAGAAGAAGTGTTTGCATAAGGCGTGCCCACGCCTTATGTTGAGAACACTTCTGTTTTCAAAAAAAAAAAATTTTACAGAAGCACATATTTGATAGGGCGTGCCCACGCCCTATCAAAACTCCTCTTCTGCTAAAGAAAAAAATATATATTTGTTTATTTTATTTTTTTCTTTTCTTTTATTATTTTTATTTTTATTTTTATTTTTATTTTTATTTTTTCTCATCTTCCACCTTCATTGTCTTCTTCACAGATCCCCCGAAGACCACCGTTGACCAAGATCTGAGATGACGATCACACCTTCAGCAGTAGCCATGATCTCCTTTCTCCCAGCCCAACACCGGCAGCTTCTTCATAGCCTGTTCACATTCCAATCTGCAGCAAAATCGGAACCACAGTCCGGAACTGACGATACCTCCACCAGGCAATCGACCCAGCTCCACGATCCTCGTTCGGTCTCAACAGCAGTCCAGCACCGACTGGAACATCACCAAGCAACTGAGACCCACATTCCAGCAGTCCATCTCCGGCTCCCGCAAGCTCACCTCACCGAGCCCTTTCTCCGGACCTCAGCAATACCCGATACCACCTCCTTTACACTTCATCGTGCCTGTCTTCGCAACAGTATACACCGACGGCAACATTTCCAGCAGCACTTCAGAACCCATTAGCACCGATAGCCTCACCCTTCCCCCGACGAGCCTAACCTTCGTCTCTCTTCTTCACAGTCCCGATCACAACAGCCCGCAATCTCCCCTATTCCTTAGATCCACAAGCAGCAGCAGTACCGGTTCCAGCTCCATTGTCCCAAACTGCAGCAGCAACCCGAGAACTCTCACCGAGGCCCCCTCCTCCCGAGCTCCCAAACTCCAATTACCCACCGGAGCCGACCAGCGATCCATACATCGGCAGCACCAGTTCTACCAAATCCAGCAGCTCCGATCCTCCCCTTCTCGGCATCACCCATATTCAGCCTCCCAAATACCAGCAGCAAAATCTGATTTTTTTTTTTTATATTTTGCTATATTTTCAGATTTAAGAAAAAAAACAAAAATATATATATATATATAAAAAAAACCTTGTTGACGAATTTTAGCTTTATCATTTTTATTATAAACATTATCTGATTTGGTGTAGTTATTTTTACTTGGAGATTAACAATCGTACGGGGTGAGAAATTTTTAATGGCTAGTAGTGGAAATCAACGCAATACTTCATGGTGCTCAACATTTTTCAGGGAAGTTTCTTAATTCCCTTAATTCTTTTAAAGTTAATAAGCAATTATTTTGATACATTGGGGACAATGTATAGTCTAGGTGTGGGGGAGAATATTTAATTGTGACTCTGTTGTTTGTTTTCTTTTCCTTTCATTCTTGATTAATCTTCATGAAAATTTTTGCAAAGCAAATCCACAAAAATTTTGTTCCAAAAGGTACATTAGTTAATGTTTGTAATTTCTTTAAATTCTAAATTTTTCCAATGCTTATCCCATGAAAAACAAAATTTGATTTACACAGTTTTGAATTCTCATTAAAACACTGATTAGTTACTTTTGATTTATTAGATGGAAAAAGTGAATAGGATCTAGCACATATAACCCTTTTTGGTGAGAAGTGAGCCTAAAAGCATTCATTACATCATGCTCTATTTCATTGTTTGTGTGGTTGTCATGCATAGTCGACTATTCTAGAACTTGTTCTGTCATATATGTCTCAATCAACCCCTTTGATGAATATGATGCAATTAATCAAATAAGGGCATTTAGGTTAAACCATTTTTCTTGTCATTATACCTTTCTTTTCAAGCCTACCTTATTATTATTAACCCATAGAAAAACCACTTTGAGCCTGACCTTTTCTTTGAATTAAACCACATTACAAGCCATAATAAACTTTTTTTGTTGATTTTCCCTCTTTTTGAACCTTGAATTGATGAATCATATAGACTTTTGTGCATGAAATTTCAAAATATTTTTGGAAAGATTGCATATGTTGAAAAATTAGTATTTCAAGCTATTGCTTTCATTGAGTTCTTCTCTTTTGAAAAAGAAAAACAAGAAAAAAAAGTTGAAAAAGAAAAGAAAAAAATAGAAAAAAAAAGGAAAAATGAAAAAAAAATGAAAAATGATGAATATATATATAAAAAAAAAAGAGAAAGAGAAGTGTAATTTTTATTGCTTGACAGTTAGTTCTGAAAATTATATGATTGAAGCAGTCTTTTGAAATCATTAAGTTGAGTTTTGTGTGAAAAGTTCTGTATGATTCTTTCAATTTCTTTAACCTAAAAATCTCTTTTGTCATACCTTACCTAAGCCCCATTACAACCCTTTTAGACCATTAGATTTTTGCATCTTAATTCATTCATTGGTGGAAGAGATGTGATGAATTTACAAGCTTATGGTAAGAAATCTTCTATGCAATGACTTGAGAGTTTATTGATATATATATATATACCATAAACACTAAGAGTGTGATGAGTGAAATCCAATTGCGAGGGTGTTGGATCCTGTGTACTTTATGAATTTAATTGAGTTATTAAGGTGCTATTCATGTGTGTTATGAGAATTCACTTTAAAAACTTGTGTTTTAATTATTAAAAGAAATGTGTTATGGATAAGCATAGGAAGAATATGAAGGAATGATGAGAAGAGATTATGAATTTAGACTATTGATTTACACAGTTTTGAATTTTCATTAAAACATTGATTAGTTACTTTTGATTCATTAGACGGAAAAAGTGTATAGGATCTAGCACATATAACCCTTTTTGGTGAGAATTGAGCATAAACAATTGGAATTCAAGTCAAGATCTATCACTTGTAGTTGAAGTTGACTTAAACAGTCTAAAGATGGCAAGTTGAAGATTTTAATTATTAAGAAAAAGATATGCAATTACTGTCTTTGGTAAATGGTGGAAAAAGGAAAGAAGTTTAATTGTAATCAAAATCAATCAGAGAACTTTCCTTTGGAGACAGATTCTAGGGCTAGGATATCTAGTATTTATAGACTAAGAGTGGCTGGGAGGGAGGACTGAATCTTCATATATTTTTATTACTCCAATTTAAAATCAGGCAACACCAGTAGAGGAGTTGAAATCATAGCATTTTTTTAGAGCAAAAAATGCCTCTTGTGCCAAATTATTCCTCATAAAACCATTAGTTTTGAGTAAATCAGTCAATGGATTAGCTATTGAACCATAGCTTTTGATAAAATGCTTATAGTACCCTGTTAATCTTAGGAACCCTCTAAGTTCCTTAAGATTTTCATGAATTGTTCAATCAAGTATACAATGTACTTTTTGTTCATCCTTTAAGATTGCTCCTCCACCAATCACATTATAGACGCAAACTCACACTTGTTCTTATTAAATACACCCGATTGTATAATAACACCTCAAAAACTTGCTGAAGGTGTATTTGATGAGATTACTAGTTCTTGAAATATACCAAAATGTCATCAAAGAATTCCAAAACAAATTGTCGTAAGTAAGGTTTGAAAATGTTGTTCATGAGGCTCTGTAAGGTTTATGGAGCATCGGTGAGACCGAAAGACATCACCAATAACTCATAATGACCTTTATGGTAGGTAGTCTTATGAATATTAGCTTTATTCATTCGTATTTGATGATAACCTGATCATAAGTTAAGCTTCGAGAAGTAAACAGTATCAATAAGTTCACCTAACAACTCCTCAAGTGGAATTAAGAATTTACACATGATAGTCACTTTGTTTAGTTGCCTGTAATAAATACATAATCACCAAGAGTTGTCCTTCTTTTTTACTAGAACCATTAAAGTTGCAAAGGCACTAGTGATGTCTCAAATAATACCAGATTGTATCGTTTCTAATATTATTTTCTCCATTTCATCCTTTTGTATAGTAGAGGATCTATAAGCTTTAAGCTTAATTGTCTTAGGTTCATCTAAAAAAGGAATCTTGTGGTGGTAAGATCTCATGGTGGCAACCCTTGTGGTATTTCAAACAAAACATTGTACAATTGCAAAAGACATTACAAATCCCATGGTAGGGAAGTACACTATTGTTCCTATGACAAGGAAGAATGTACAGGTTTTAGAATGTGATTGATTCTTGTTAAGGCTAATGAATTCTTCCCAGAAGAGAATAATGTTTTGGAAGCATTTTTGTTTTTTACCTAAACTACACTTTGTGTACTTCTGTTTCCTCCAAAATGACATTCTGCCCCTTTGTGAAAATTTCATTGTTAATGTTTGGAAATTCCATGTGATAGGACCCAGATTAATCAACCATTATATTCCCAACACAACATCACAACTAGTTAATGGAATAACCAAGAAGTCAGTACTTATATTCAAACACTTCAAGTCCATACAGATAGAAGACATTAGTTAATAGGACCTTAAGTTATCAACCAAGTATTTTGGGCCTTTTAAAATACTAGCTAAGATAGGTATCGTTGCTTACAAGCTTTAACTACTAGTGGAGGCTAAATGCCTTCTGTTTTCATGTTTCCCAGCTAAAGAAGCATGTAGGTACAACACGAGTTCAATCTACCTTGCCTCTATTGGATGGTGATAGATCCTAAGTAAGGAACCTATAGCAAAGTTAATAGAAGGATTGGCAAAAGGAGGGGACGGGCAATTACTGAAGTATTGGTGCGGTCCAACAACTTTCCTAAAGATGTGACTTAGAAGTGTCTATTTCTGCTACAGAAAAGGTTTTCATTTTTTAATCGTTGAAAACAATGGCGACTTTCAATAAGGAGTAATGTTACAAGCTAAATGATATTAGCTTAAATAATTCTTACTTTACATAGTATCATTTTATGTTGTGATATCAAGGTTAAGTGGGTCAACAACCAAAATTTATTGAGTCAACAAATCTGTTGAGTATTAAAGGCACCAATAATACAATGAATATTCGATTTTGGAAATTACGAAATACGAGAACATTCTCTCTCTTTTTCTCTCTTTTAGATTTTTTTTTCTTATAATAGTATTTTAGGTTAAAATCCTAAAAAATAACTATTTTAGTTTTTGGAAATAAGTTTTTATATTTATATTGTATTTAATTAAATTCTTATATTTAATTTTTTTAAATAAATTGTTCAAAAAATTAATTTATATCAAAGATTTATTTATGTATAAATTAAAAATTAAAGATTTATTTTGATAAAAATCAAAAGTTAAAGATTTATTTGGATACAAATTGAAAAAAATAAAAATTTATTTAAATATGATAAAGTATAAGATAAATTATATAAATATACCATGTGGTTAGGAGCTGACTAAATGTTGGCCCTTAATGTTTAAATTTTACACTTAACTATCTTGCAATTTATTTGTGTTTCACTTTGGGCCAAATTGTTACTTTTTACGTTTTCTTTTTATTTTTTTCATTTTTTATTTTATCTTCATTTTCTTCAATCTTTTAGGGTTTTTTCTCTCTCTATAACCTAAAATTTTTCAAAATCTGGAGGTCGATGGTTACGTCGACCACCAGTGACCGACATCAGTCGCTACTCGTTAATGGCCTTTAACTTTCAAAATTGTTACTTTTTACGTTTTCTTTTTATTTTTTTCATTTTTTATTTTATCTTCATTTTCTTCAATGTTTTAGGGTTTTTTCTTTCTCTACAACCTAAAATTTTTCAAAATCTGGCGATCGATGGTTACGTCGACCACCCGTGACCGACATCAGTCGCTACTCGTTAATGGCCTTTGACTTTCAAAATGCACAAAAATTTTAATCTTTTTTCTCTTGTTTCTACTCTTTATGTTAGTTTTACTAAAAAAATCCAAAATTTCCTAGATTTACATCCAAAGTTGCAACCTTCAACTTTCAAAAATGTTAGTTTCAACGCAAAAAAACAACTCTCTTCTAATATGTTGTTCTACTCTTTATAGCCTACATTTCCTCTAAGTTCCAAGTTCAAAAACCAAATGTAGAGTCCTAAAATAAAAATTAAAAGAAAAAAATTCTTGCCCATTTTTCTCCTTTTTTTAAATGTTTTAATGCTTTATATTGCTTACTTCCTAGAGATTTGGATTTTTTTAGCTGAATAGCATTTTTTTTTTTTTTTAGTTTAGAGAGAGAAAGATGTTTTATGGTTTTATAGAGAGAAAATTTAGTAAATTGTTGAAGAAGACAAAAAAAAGAAAAAATAAATAAAAAATTTGAAGATAACGAAAAAAAGTAACTATTTATGATAAAGTAAAACGGAAATAAACCTCATGATTGTTAAGTATCAAATTTTAAATGTAAGGGGTCACATTTAGTCTGCCCCTAACTACAAGATATTTTTATGCAATTTACTCTAAATAAGGTATTATAAAGATTTATATCGCTAAAATATTAAAGTTTAATAGTATTTTTGTTATATTAATTATTATTTTATCATAATTATGTTTTATTTTTTTTTAATTTTATTTATGAAACGTAATTACTATGTCTTTAAAATTTTATAAAAATATCTTTAAGCTTAGTATATTTTAATTTTAGTTTTAGTTTTTTTTTAAATTTCTATTAAAAATTTTGTTATTTCAATTATTTCAGTTAATTAATCAAATTAATCTAAAATCAAAATTTATTAAATTCAATTACAATAGAAATTTGAATATTATTACATGTATTTTCCTATAATCTATCCACGTTGCTATTAGCATATATGGGTTAACAGAACGGTTAGCCACATTAGAATTTCATCCATATTCGATTTATTAGAATAAAAAAAATAGCACGAAGGTTTAATTGCGCCAAATAAAATATAAGTAAGGGTTTAAGTGAAACATTTTTTTTTATAGTTGGAGGGTTTATTTTTTCATTATTCCAATTGGTTACCGATTTCTAGTCCATTTCCAAATCAAAATAAATTCCAGTCCTTTCTCACATGCTCCAATGATGGCTGCCCTAAACCATTTTCCGAGAAAGACTTCCCAAAGGCAAACCTTTGCAATGGACCCTCCTGGTTGTCATACAATCTGAGCGAATGCGTGGAACATTTCCCTTGTCAAGTGAGGTTCAGCAATTCCCTCCTTCATTTTCCATTAAGTTGACTGTGGAAAAATGGTGTTCTTCTTCCTGTATAAATGATGCGTCCTTTTCTAACTTCTTCCAGTTTCCATTGTTGATCATCTCCATCTGACACAGACAAACGAAACTTCAATGCTAGAGCAAATAGTAGTAGACTTGATAAATAAGAGGAACTTTAGTTAGCGTGAAGAAAGAGCAACTCTACTTACTGAAATTACTACTCCTACTTGGGATGTTCAACAATTCCATTCTCATCGCTGTTGTCTATAGGTGCTTCTTACTCTTGCTTCTACGCATATGCCTTAATTGCCAGGGGTGCATGGAAGATGAAAAGGATGCTCTTCTACTGATTAGAACTTCAATAAATGGTCCAGATGGAACTGCTTTCTCAAGCTGGTATGGAGAAGACTGTTGCCAGTGGGAGGGTGTTGAATGCCATCTTCTTTCACCACCGAAGGGATCAAAGCTTGTTTGAAAATTGGTATCCAAATGCTACTCTATTTGCTCAGTTCAAGGACTTGAAAAAACTTGCTGCCAGGGAATCATATTTGGGGATTCACTTCACCTGATGGTAAACGCTATTGCTTCGCTCTATGAACTATAATTGAACCGTTTCTTATGTATACTAATTTTACGCTCTGCAGAGCTTCAAAAAACTCAAGCACCTTCAGAAGCTGGATCTGCGTCACAACTTAACAGAAAATGCTTCTCATCTCTGCTGGGGGAAGCGGGCATTACCTTCTCTTTATTCCATGGATTTGTCTAATAACAGGTTAAAATTTAACTCCGGAATGCCTCTGTGATAGCATGCCCCTCACGGAACCAATTCCGTCTGATAACAATCTTCAAGGAAACATCTCTTCATGCTTGAATTTGTAGATCTCTCTAACAATGAACTCAATGGTTCCTTTCCTTCCTTTCTAGTCCACAACCTAACACGAATCGAGGAGCTCATATTATATGGAAATCAATTTGTAGGCAAGATTTCATTTTCCATTTTTACCAATTTATCAAGGATCAGTCACCTTGACATTTCATAAAATGTTCGCTTAGAACTGGAAACAGAGTCCCAGCTTGGTTCCCATCTTCGACATAGAAGTACTGAACTTAGCTGGTTGTAACCTACGAAAAATTCCAAGCTACCTTGCCCTTTACACAGAACAGCCTCAAGTCCCTAGATCTATCAGGCAACTATCTGAGTGGAACATAAGCTCGCAGCTTACTTCACTAGACATCTCCAATAATAGCTTCCACGGGCCATTACCTGAAGATGTAAACTTGATTTTTCCAGAGTTGCTTCGTCTAGATGCTTCCTTTAATGGTTTTCATCGTGACATACCCCCATCATTCGGTAGATTGAAACTTCATTTTCTGGACTTATCAGACAACAATTTACATGGAGAAATTCCCTACCTTATGACAAGTAATATGAGTTTTCTTGAATCTTTGCATTTGCAAGACAACAACTTGAGAGGAGACATATTTCCCAGAAATTCAAGTTTGCCCAAGCTTAAGACTCTCGATCTTCGCATGGATGACTTCACCGGAACTTATCTAGATAGCCTCTCGTAGAGATTGTCACAATCTCCCGCCCTCCCAAGTAAGAGTACTTCTTAAAAAGAACCGTTTGGAAGGGCAAATACCGCGGCAACTCTGCCAGATGAGACGTTTGTCTGTATTAGATCTTTCGGAAAGCAATCTATCCGGTGACATTCCCGATTGCATTGACAACATTACCTCTCGGACAACTGTGGAGAAGGAAGCAAAAATAACAAGAAATGGTGCTTCTATTCTCGATTATTTAAACGGATTAGATCTGTCCTGCAATAGATTGACTGGTTCAATTCCCATTCAAAGTACGCGACTGAAAACAATCATAGCGTTAAACGTGTCGAATAATCTTTAAATATCTCTCAAATTTCATCATTTTCATTTTCCGAAATCATTATCATAGACATATTATTAAATAAAATATTAGATAATATTAATATAATTATTAATTAATCAATACCATATATATAACAAAATACTAATAAATAAATGATTTCATGCCATTTATTATATATTAACAATGAAAAAAATAAAAATTATGGATGTAGATATTTTATTTTATGTTATTAACATGAAAAAATAATTATATGTTACGTATTAATTTAAAAATTTTAAAAAATTAAAAATAGTGTTATCTCTTAAAAAATTAAAAAAATTAGTCGGTAATCTAATACTACGTAAATGTTCTTATATTAATATTGCATATTATATTATATTGTCCATATTACTTTTAATATATATGTTTTCTTTTAGAAAATAAAAATAGCACTTGATAAAAGTTATAAATATAGATTATTATATTTTGTAATATTAACATAGATAAAGATAAATGATATGTTATTTTTATTTAATTTTAATCTATATATATGGATATTTTTTAGAAATTGAAATAGATAATTAATTTAAAGAGATAATTAATTTGTTCTATATTTGTAATATATATAAAGGGAGATTTCTATATTTTTGAAATTTGAAAAGGGATAATTAAAATTTTAATATTTATAGATATAGATGTTATATTTTGTAATGTTAATATATAAAAAATAATAATTACATGTTACATATTAACTAAGAAATTAAAAAAATTTATGTTATCTTTTAGAAAATAAAAAAATATTTTTAATCTAATAACAAGTAACATGTTGTTATATTGATGTAGCATATTATATTATATTATTCGTACTAATTTTAATATATAAATAGATGTTTTCTTTCCGAAAATAAGAAAATTAATAAAAGTTATTAATATAAATATTATATTTTGTAATATTAATATAGATAGAGATAAAAAAATATTTGATTTTTATTTCATTTTAATCTATATGTATAAATATGGATGTATATCTTTTAAAAATTGACATAAATAATTAATTTAAAAAAATAATTAATTTAGTTTATATTTTTAATATATATATATATAGAGAGAGATTTCTATCTTTTTAAAACTTGAAAAATAATAATTATTATTTAATTGTAATAAATTGCACATATAAGACATACTACTTTTATTTATATGACAATTATATTTGTTAATTATAAAAAATTTATGTTTGCGTTCTCATTGATAATCAAATGCATTTGGCCCTATGATCATTAAATTTCTCAGAATGGTATGTCTCATACATGCTATATGAGAACTATTCCAGATGGATCAGACTTGAAATGCTATTTGCTCAACCATACCTTCAAGTTTGAACATTAGTTGTTGAGTTCCTAGTCTAAGGAGAAAATTGACATAAATAATTAATTTTAAAAAAATAATTAATTTATTTTATATTTTTAATATATATAGAGATTTTTATCTTTTTAAAACTTGAAAAATAATAATTATTATTTAATTGTAATAAATTGCACGTATCAGACATACAACTTTTATTTATATATAAGATTATAATTTTTAACAAAATATATGACAATTATATTTGTTAATTATAAAAAATTTATGTTTGCGTTCTCATTGATAATCAAATGCATTTGGCCCTATGATCATTAAATTTCTCAGAATGGTATGTCTCATACATGCTATATGAGAACTATTCCAGATGGATCAGACTTGAAATGCTATTTGCTCAACCATACCTTCAAGTTTGAACATTAGTTGTTGAGTTCCTAGTCCAAGGAGAGAGATAATAATCCTAGCACACCGACGAGCGTGGTAGCACAAAACTTGCTCACCAACATCATTTCCAAATTGTTTTCACGTATGTACATTCCTTTATACTAAGTATCAGCCTAATAAATCATCAACAACAACAGAACCTGCGTTTTAACATATATACCACAGTTCTGGTAGCAGGGAGACACTCAAATGTCTAGAGTACAAGAGATGCTCATGGATCTCAAGCACATAAAATATGTGTTTCAAGTTTTCATCTCAAATTTTACCCTCAGGTCGAGTATCCCCACATTCAAACAACAGTGCAATCACATTCACATCTAAATAGTTTAAAATGAACTCGTATTATATCAAATTTGCAAAGATGACAATAAATCTTCCTGATCAACTACACCATGCAAGAATGTTCAGTACCGGTACTTGGTAGAGTAATCTTTCGGAGCAATTACCAGACCTCGACCCTTCCTTGCCCCATGGTATACAGTCTCAACAATGTCTATAAACTCCTGCTTGTCCTTGAGAGCCCAGTTAATCTTGTTGTTATTTCCAGTGCCAAGGTCAATCATAATGTGTTTGTTTCTGAAGAAGAACATGACTGTGGATGTATCATACAGCTCATACATCGTATTAAAGTCAGGCACTTCCGTTATGTCCACAAGATAAATCACAGCAAAGTTTTTTATTTTTTCAGCAACCGAGGCAAGCACCTCATCCATCTGAAAACAGATTTCAAATTAACTAATTGACCATTAGGAAGGAAAGCAAGTCAATACCAAAGCATTCATTTCATATTGAATAAATAATGACAGAAAATGCAGTTTCCCAATATGCAGGGATCTAGAGAAAAAAAAAATAAAAAGGCAAAATTCATATCATCACAAAACTATTAAAGTCCTTCCAAATGCATGCAAAAGCCCAAAGATAACAACCCATGTATTAGCAAAACAAAAACTCTTTCTCAAGAAGCACTACCTAAAAATCTATTCAAAGTCATTGTAGAACAGCCTTTGAGTATATCGCATCCAATTATGGTAACAAGTTCACTCCTTAAGGCCTTGATTAGACCAGAGGGCATAAACGAAATAAAGCAGTAAGCTAGTATGTTACTAGAAAGTGAAAACAGAACTTACTGACTACCCCTTTGTCAATGTAGAATAATTGACACAATGTTTTAGATATAAAAAAGCAAGTCATTGTCGAAAGCTCTCTATCTTTCCTCTTTGCTCACTTCGAGAAGATTCTAACTTCCAACTCAGCTAAACCATTGGGCTTACTAAGAAGATGACATCAAACAGTCAGTCCTCAAAAGCTCAATCTATCTTTCCTTTGCTCTCTTGGAGGAGATTCTAACTACCTAATCAGCAAAACACAATCTCAGCAGAAGATGACAGTTGAATATACAAGACATTTTCATAATAAAGCACCAAATGATGATAATATCAGTTTTGGTTTTATGTCCAAATATTTTAAATTTGAATCACAATTACTAAAAATTAATCTATTCATAAAATAAATCGCATAGCATTGAAATTCTTAAGTAAATTCATGAGGGATCAAAACTGGGAAAGAATGTCAGAGAAACAGCTTAATAGATGTCTGACTTTCTACTTATAAAAACACTTTAAAGAAGCTACCTTACTGGCCATCTACACAACTTAACCTAAAAATTAAATAAATAAAAAAAAGAAGAAGAAAAGAAACAAAACCTTCCCTGAGAGACGGCACCACATAACTAAGCGAGCATTTTGTTTTTTGTTTTTTGGCTAAATCATATCCATAGCTAGCCTAGCATACTAGATTTTCAGATAATTTCAGTTAAATCCTCAAGTTTTCACCTCAGTTCAACTCTCATCCACTTCACTAGTTTTAGAATTAGACATCCAATTCCCAGTTTCCTACCCAAAATGTCAATACGTAGACAAAAGCTTATAACCCTTCTAGCCATTTTCAACTTTAGCCTTCATATCACCTCCTTCCTTATTCATACCCAAACCCAAAGTGCACGATTTTGTTCAATATGTTTAGTTCACAAATTTCTTTGTTTTCAAAATAATCATCTATTGCTGCCATTGCTCCATCCTACATTATTGCTTATTAATTTCTTCACTCTCAAATTCTTAAAGCTTATAGATTGAATTATCTTGACACAATTCTGTTTAAAGTTCTAAGCATAAGGAAAAACATTCAATAGCACAAGAAAAATAAGCTGTACAAATAATGGATATCACGAGCGAAGCACATAGCTGGAGTAACAGACTTTGTATGGAACCCTAACAACAGGATTTATTATTTTATTTGCTTAGTCAACTAGATATGTTTTCAGAGACCTGTCTAATTCCGAAATTAATAGATTAGAGTGAATTAAAGTCAAAATTCAAGGACTTAAACGAAATTTATTAGTGCTTCATATAAAAGAAAACCTATCAAAACGCAGCCACTACAAGAAAACATACTTTCAGCGACGGAATTTTAGCGACGGAATAATTCCGTTGGTAAAAAAGTAAATTAGCGACGGATTTGCGACGAAATTCCGTCGCTATTCGTATCAAATATAAAATTTACATTTTCCGACGGATTTTGCTACGGAATTCCGTCACTGAAGACGATCGAATACGCTGAAATTTTAGTTTCCTATTATTCCGTCGCTGAAACTAATCAGCGACGGAATTCCGTAGGTGATGAGTTCCGTCGCTGATAAGTGTCAGCGACGGAATTCCGTCGCTAATTCAACGAAATTTTTTTTATTTTTTTAATATTCTATTCCGTCGTTGAAACTTATCAACGACGGAATTCCGTAGGTGATAAGTTCCGTCTCTGATAAGTTTCAGCGACGGAATTCCGTCGGTAAGTCAACGAATTTTTTTTATTTTTTTTGAAAATTCTATTCCGTCGCTGAAACTCATCAGCGACGGAATTCCGTAGGTGATGAGTTCCGTCGCTGATAAGTGTCAGCGACGGAATTCCGTCGCTAATTCAACGAATTTTTTTTTTTATTTTTTTTGAATATTCTATTCCGTCGTTGAAACTTATCAGCGACGAAATTCCGTAGGTGATGAGTTCCGTCGCTGATAAGTTTCAGCGACGGAATTCCGTCGGTAAGTCAACGAATTTTTTTTATTTTTTTTGAAAATTCTATTCCGTCGCTGAAACTTATCAGCGACGGAATTCCGTAGGTGATGAGTTCCGTCGCTGATAAGTTTCAGCGACGGAATTCCGTCGGTAAGTCAACGAATTTTTTTTTTTTTTGAAAATTCTATTCCGTCGCTGAAACTTATCAGCGACGGAATTTCGTAGGTGATTAGTTCCGTCGCTGATAAGTGTCAGCGACGGAAATCCGTCGCTAATTCAACGAATTTTTTTTTATTTTTTTTGAAAATTCTATTCCGTCGCTGAAACTTATCAGCGACGGAATTCCGACGGTGATAATTCCGTCGCTGAATCGTATTAGCGACGGAAATTCCGTCGCTAATGAAAAACATGTTTTTTTCATTTTTTTTGAATATTCTATTCCGTCGCTGAAACTTATCAGCGACGGAATTCCGTCGGGAAAGGCTTTTTTAAGTTCCCAGATTTCTCTTCTTCCCCCGATTTCCCCCTCTCCTCACCCGATTTCTCCTCTGCTTCTCTCGCCTGTCCAGCCCCGATCTCCACCCTCTGTCACATTTTTTGTCTTCACCGGCGACAACAACCACCGGAAACCGAACGACTGGATCTCCCCCTCTTTCTCACCGTCGACGATCTCCCCTCTCTCCTCACGCGATTTCTCCTCTGGTTCACTCCGATCTCTGCCCTCTGTGCTGTTTCTCTTGACCGGCGGCAACAGCCCACCTCCACCGAACGTCCATCACTCCCTCTCTTCCTCACCGCCGACGATCTCCCCCCTCCCTGGCGTTAATCGAATTCCGGTCAAAAAGGTTAGATTTACCTTTTTTTTTTTCATTTATAATTTCTCTACATATTCAATGTAATGTTTATGAACTTAGGAAGAGACAATGTTTATGAACCTAGCTTGTAATTTTGCATGCTGACCTACATATTAGACATGAGATTCATTCATAGTAGCAGTAGATAATTATATTACATGTATGAAAGTAAATAAAATTTTAGAAACATTATATACGAGATATGTAAATTAATTATGATATTACTTTATTTTACAGCTATAAGTGATCATTTTTTTTATTTATTAGTATTATTTATGCAATAATTTTTTTCACATTTTTTTATATTAAACTTCAAGATCACTTTTCGCTGAAATAGAAATATTTATGCGAGAGCTTTTACACACAATTTATAAATTACTTGACACGTTCTATGTTAATGAAAAATTTTATTATAAAAATGTCTTTGTTTAAAATTATTATTTTCCCCTTCATAAAACCAACTCAATTTTTTCCTCCTCTTTTCACTTTAACAACCAACCAACCTCAAATTTTCAATCTCATTTTAAATTAATTTCGTGATTGCCAAACATGAACTAATAAACATGAGAGGTTTTATTATTACGATGAGAAATTATGATAAGAGATCGAAAGCTGTGTTTTGTGAAGTTGGTCAATTGAAAAATCTATAGGCTTTTTAGGTAGCAAAATAAAAACACATGGTCGTTAGCTTTGAAAGTGACATTTTTTTCATTGGTATCCAAATGGGTATTCCAAAAGAGTAGTTCTTTTTTTTTCTAAAAAAAAAAATATTTTTATGTCAGCAATATTACCATTAAGGAGAGGTAATAATTCATTTAGAAGACAAAAATTGTCACATCGCCTTGATTTACAAATGGGCACAAACATTGCATTTGCCTCTGGTTCCACCCAATCTTCTTGTGCATCTCATTCAGCTTATAGTCCTTTTCCTTATCCTACTCCTGGTGTGATGGGTACTCCTGACACAAATTCAGAGGTGCAGCAAGTGAAAGAGGATGTCAGAGTCATTTCAAACAAGATTGATAATCTGGAAGGAAAGTTGTCTGATTTTATGGATCAGATGATGAACATGATGGTAAGGAATGCCAATAACACTGGAGCACCTGGAGTTGGACCGTCTGGATCTGCAGGTCACCCTAATCAGTGAGAGTACACATTTTATTTTATTTTCTTATGAATTCTAGATGATATTTGTAATTATGATTTAATCGGACTGTATATGATGATGATTTGCAATTAATAGTTGATGTTAGTTTTGACATATAATTGTGATATATATTTTATGTTTGTTTTTATCGATTTCTACAGCTGTCTTTCATTATTTTAGGTATACGGATTTAAGAAAACAAATATTAAAAAATATATATTTAAATTAGCTACGGAAATCCGTCGCTAAATCCCATTAGCGACGAAAAATTTCAATAATTAACAAAAAATAAATATATAAATTAGCGACGGAAATCTGTCGCTAAAACATTTTAGCGACGGAAATTTCATTAAAAATCAGCGACGGATTTCCGTCTCTAAAATGTTTCAGAGACGGAACTATTAGCGACGGAACTTTTCATCTCTGAAACACTTTACCGACGGAACAAAACAGCGACTCACCGACGGATTTTCGTCTCTGATTATTTTACCGACGGAAAATATCCGTCTCTGTTTGTCTTCACCGACGGAATTATTAGCGACAGAAATTCGTCGCAGATGCAATTTAGCGACGGAAAAAACAGCGTCGGAATTCCGTCGCAAAAAGTTTTCACCGACAGAATTTATTTACGACGGAATTACCGACGAAAATTTTCATTCAGCGACGGAAGACTTTCAGCGACTTTAAATTTAGCGACGGAATTAGCGACGGAAAATTCCGTCGCTAATTCCGTCGCAAAAACTCATTTGCAACGGAAAGCTATAATTAGCGACGGAAATTCCGTCGCTAATTCCGTCGCTGTTGCCTCTTTTTCTTGTAGTGAGCCTTCAGTATTCATGGGATGTAATGGGTTCTCTAAAGAATCAGAACAAAAGCACAATGCCAATATGCTCAGGAGATTTCACCAAACCAATAAGATAAGTGTTGTGCATGATAAAAGAATAATAAAAGAATGACACGTGGCGCATGAAGAAAACGTATGAGAAATGATACAAGCCCTGAGTAAGATAAAAAAAGGGGCAAAAATGTAATTAATGACAAGTAAATCCCTATAAATAGGGGTCAGGTATGATTCATTAACCTAAGTCTCTATTTCCCCTGCAGAAACTCTGCCAAATTCTGGGTCTGACTTAAGCATCGGAGTGCAAACGCAGGGAAAGCCCTGCGTCCCTCTGATCTTTATTTTTCTTGCAGAGATTTCAACAACACGTGGCACGAAGGACGTCAGCAATTCATCATTGTTGTTTCAGGCAACAACAATTGGCGCCGTCTGTGGGAAACGGAAGAAAAGGTTTTGACAGCGATGGTACAGATACGTTCAACAGCAATCAGAAGTGAAGAAAGTGAGGACATGACGAGCTCCCCAATGGCGGACTTGGGTGATGGAGTTCAGACCGAGAGAGGGTCGGAGATGATGACGATTCCCGTAACTGAATTCGAAGCCATGCAGAAGCAGGGGGAAGAAACCGTTAAAGCCCTGCGGACTATGGTTGATTTGTTCAAAGGAGCTTTTTCGCAAGTGAACCTGCCGCAGACTGTCCGAAATTTGGGAGGAGAAGGGCGACTTGCGCGAAATCCTGGCGCGCATGACCCTCACGGCAGGGGAGCTCGAGACCCTGCGCGAGACTCTCGCGGCACGACTGCAGGAGACCCTCATGGCAGGGGAGCGCGAGACCCTGTGCAAGACTCTCCAGGCATGGCTGCTGGAGACCCTCACGGCAGGGGTGTGAGAGACCCTCGCGGCATGGCTGCTGGAGACCCTCATGGCAGGGGTGTGAGAGACCCTCGCGGCATGGCTGCTGGAGACCCTCACGGCAGGGGTGTGAGAGACCCTCGCGGCATGGCTGCTGGAGACCCTCACGGCAGGGGTGTGAGAGACCCTCGCGGCATGGCTGCTGAAGACCCTCACGGCATGGGTGCGCGAGACCCTCACGGCAGGGCTACAGGAGACCCTCGCGGCACTCTGGCGGCAAACCCTCGCGGCACTCTGGCGACAGACTCTCACGGCATCTTGCCGCAAGACCCTCAAGGCGTACCTGCATTGGACCCTCGCGGCATGACTGACCCTCACGGCATGCCTGCATTGGACCCTCACGGCATGCGTGTATTGGACCCTCGCGGCATACCTGCATTGGACTCTCACGGCATGACTGACCCTCACGGCATGCCTGCATTGGACCCTCACGGCATGCGTGTATTGGACCCTCACGGCATGCCTGCATTGGACCCTCACCGCATTCCTGCACCTGACTCTCGCGGCATGCCTGCATTGGACCCTCGCGGCATGCCCGCACCTGACTCTCGCGGTACGACTGCATTGAACCCTCACGGCATGCTCACGGCGGACTCTCACGGTAGTGGAGCGCGAGACCCTCACGGCAGGGGTGCACGAAACTCTCACGGCATGGCCGTGCAAGACCCCCCGTTTGCTTCGTGCTCCACATGGCGCGTTCTTCGCGTGCCACGTGGCGCACTCATAACGCGGGGATGCCAGCTTACGCAAGACCCTGCTGCGCGAGACCCTTATGACAAGGGTACGTGAGATCCTCGCGGCATGGTCGCACGAGACCCTATGTGTGAAACTGAGGAAGATATGAAGCGTCAGGGTATGGGAGACCCTGTGCGTGAGGCCTCGGAAGGCTTGCAGCACCAAGTTACGGAAGACCCCATGCGCGAGACTCAAATGAACTGGAGACATCAGAGTGTCAAAAAACTACGGCGTCGTGGTACAAAGAATTCAACACGGGAGATTGTTGGTGGTCGGAGACGCCAAAGTACTAGAAACCTTGAGGGTCCGGCTCGAGTAGACTCTGGATATTTGGGCGTTGAAGATCCTTGGCCCCAGAACACAAACAGCCCACCAAACAACGGAATCAAAGATGTGGGAATGACAGGGTCTCATGTTGAGAGAGACTCGAAAATAGATCCAGCACGAAACCTTGAAACTGGAATGACAAACTTTCAATCTCAGACTCATCAAAACCGAACTCAAGGTAACAGGAAAGAAGCTATGGACTGCGGCCAAGATGATGCATACGATGCTAAGAAAGTGCAAAACAGACCTGTCTCTAAGGCACAAGTTGCCACTTATATGAAAAGAATCGTGGAGCGAATCTTAGAAGAGAAAAGGTTGGTTCAGACTGAAGAAAACCAGAGAAGGAGAATCCCATTCAGTACAACGATCATGGGAAAACTGCTGCCCCCAAAATTCAAAATGCCGCAGATGACGATGTATACGGGAAAAACTGATCCTTATGACCACATTCAGAACTATGAGTCATTGATGCTATTACATGGATGGGAGGATGAGATCATGAGTAGAGCATTCCCCTCAACTTTAACTGACCATGCACTAAAATGGTTTAATAGTTTACCAGAGGGGTCTATTTCATCTTTCAATCAATTAAGAAGTGAATTCCTGAAGGCCTTTGTGATAAAAAGTCAGAAAAGGAAGGAGGCCACATATCTGCTTACCTTAAGGCAGGGGAGCAAGGAATCACTCAAAAGCTATGTGGATCGGTTCCGTAATACTACTATTGAAATACATGATCTACAAGTTGGAGTAGCTGTGACAGCTATGCTACAAGGGACAAGGTCTGAAAAGTTGCAAGAGTCGCTATCTTTAGATCAGCCGACGACGATCTCAGACTTGTTCTCTAGAGCAGATAAATATATCACTCAAGAGGAAGTGATGAAAAGGATACCGACGCTGAACTACATATAAGGGAGTTTAAAGAAAAGAAACCCTTACCATCGTCGGGCTACCTAAGCCATCACCAATGCCTTGAAAGAAGATGAAAAGGTCATAAGGCAAGAGGATAGCAAAAACGCGGAATATCAACCACTTACAACTACACTGGCAGCGAGACTTTATGACATTTAATATTATTTTTTGTTAATTCAACTATAGGTTGAAATTTAATTTGTTGAACTATTATTTATGTCATATTGATATTTTATTGGCTGTTGAGATTCGCACATAATTGATAAATGACTGATCGCACCAGCTACACATGTGCAGGGGCTTGAAGCGAAAAATGCGCGAGGTAAGCCATACACTCAACCAACCAAAGGGCTTGAAGCGAAAAATGCGCGAGGTAAGCCATGAAGACAATGTGCAAGAGCTTGAAGCGAAAAGTGCGCGATGTAAGCTAAGCACACAAATCAAGGGCTTGAAGCGAAAAATGCGCGGGTTAAGCCACGAAGACAATGTGCAAAAGCTTGAAGCGAAAAGTGCGCAATGTAAGCTAAGCACACACACAAGGGCTTGAAGCGAAAAATGCGCGAGGTAAGCCATGAAAACAATGTGCAAGAGCTTGAAGCGAAAAGTGCGCGATGTAAGCTAAGCACACAAATCAAGGGCTTGAAGCGAAAAATGCGCGAGGTAAGCCGCGAAGACAATGTGCGAGAGCTTGAAGCGAAAAATGCGCGAGGTAAGCTAAGCACTCAACCAAGGGCTTGAAGCGAAAAGTGCGCGAGGTAAGCCACGAAGAAAATGAGCAAGGGCTTGAAGCGAAAAATGCGCGAGGTAAGCCACGAAGAAAATGTGCAAGAGCTTGAAGCGAAAAGTGCGCGATGTAAGCTAAGCACACAAACCAAGGGCTTGAAGCGAAAAATGCCCGAGGTAAGCCACGCACTCAAAACAAGAGCTTGAGAATTAGAAGGCCAGAGAATTTGACTTCAGAATCTAATGTAAGGACTTGACTTGAGGCTACAATGAGAACATATGTACTCTTCCGCAAGGTTATACCTAGCGAAAGAGTGGGGAGCAATTGTTGTGCATGATAAAAGAATAATAAAAGAATGACACGTGGCGCATGAAGAAAACGTATGAGAAATGATACAAGCCCTGAGTAAGATAAAAAAGGGGCAAAAATGTAATTAATGACAAGTAAATCCCTATAAATAGGGGTCAGGTATGATTCATTAACCTAAGTCTCTATTTCCCCTACAGAAACTCTGCCAAATTCTGGGTCTGACTTAAGCATCGGAGTGCAAACGCAGGGAAAGCCCTGCGTCCCTCTGATCTTTATTTTTCTTGCAGAGATTTCAACAACACGTGGCACGAAGGACGTCAGCAATTCATCATTGTTGTTTCAGGCAACAACAATAAGAAAAATATTTGGAAAATAATAAAAAACTATGTACTAGTAATTAATTTATTTTGCCACGAGTAATTGTAACTCTGTACCTTATTACTCGAGTTTCTACGTTCCGTTCGCAATTCTGCAATCCACAACAATTCCTACCATTATATTATCCATTTTTTTTAAAAAAAAAAACCCCTTCATTTATAATCCATCTAAAATAAAAATACCTTCAACAATCGATAGCCGCAGGCCTAACTTGAATTTGTTAATTCCACTCACAAACATGCTACATCAATCAACAAAGAAAAAAAATCAGTTCCAAAATCTTCGTATAGGGTATAGTCATGAATAATGGCGTACCTGCATGCAGGTTTCATCCCAATCATGGCCGAATCGTATGATGACAACTCGTTCCTCCTCGGCGAGGATGGCCTGATCCACGGCCCACCCCGAATGCAGGAGAGGTAACAGGTAAGACATCTCTCTCTTTTATTTTTAAATTTCTCCGTCGCCCAACACCGATCTGAAAGCACTAGGTAATGTTAGTGATGTTGCCTCCTAAAACGACAACGGGGTGATGATTTCCACGTATTCAAGTTGCGCTAACGACAAAGAGATGACGTCAATGCGATTTCTTCCACGTGTTCCTCGTGTGTATATTCTGCAAAAACAATGGAAATCAGGGGGCGCAGGGATTGGTCCCTACACGCGCGCTCCGATGATTAAGTTAGAAAGCTGAGTTTCTGTATATAAGAAGAAGAGAATTATGTTCTTCCAAAATCAAGAGGGTTCTATTTTTTTCGTCCCCATTCAAGTACTCACCTGGGGTATTTATAGGTTTCTTCAGGGTCGGTTCGGGCTGAGGCCCAGGAGCGTATCTAGGCCGTGACAGAGTCTTTTGTACTCTGTCGCGATTCGGAGCTGGACGACTTTGCGGGAGAGTTCAGCGGGCGGCAGAGTGTATGTGTGAACATCTCCCGCGGTTTATGCGGCAGGGGTCTGTCGCAGTATAGGCGGTAGAGGTATTTCGTGACCTACTGTGCCGCACAAGCCTACGCGACAGAGTCTCTATCGCCTAGAGACTCTGTCGCCTACTAAGCTACTCTGTCGCGTGGAGACTCTAACGCTGTAACAGCCACGTGGCTTATCTTGTATTTGACACGTGGCAGTCTCTGATTGGTCGATCCTTGTACACGTGGACGATGATGATAGGGCCACCATCAATTGCTCCCTACTCTTTGGTAGGAATTTTTTCTGCGAAAGAGGATCCGGGTCCGGATTTACATTTCCTGGGTCGGGGCAGATCCCCGCGCGTGTGTCGACGCAGCCGCGCCACTATATATACTGGGTCCCTGCTGTCATTGTCGCTACTGAGTTCTCTCGCAAAAACAACTCTGCCGCATATTCTCTGAACACTCTGTCGCCACTCTCCCGCACCTCTGTCGCCACTCTGCCGCAGCTCTCTCGCGTAAAGCATTACTGTGTCGCAAGTCTGCCGCCAGTCCGAAAACTCTGTCGCCAGTTCTTTTTGCTGTCTTCCTTTGTTTAGGTAAACTCTGTCGTCCGTAATTATTTTTGATTTTCCCTCGAACTTCTAAAATGGCTAGCCACGGTGTAGGGAAACAAATAGATCTAGGAGTCAAGTCGACTTTAAAGGAAGCCGACATCCAAGACCTTGTGTCTAGGTTTCCTTTGCCCGAGGGATACTCCTATAGACTTTCAAACCCTCAAGAAAGCGACATACGTCGCGTGTCCGACGGGATAGTTATTTTTAGGGCAACCTTAGAATTAGGATTCCGCTTTCCGTTATCCGACTTCGGAGCTTCTTTCCTTAGGACGCACAGGATATCCCCTGGACAACTGCATCCTCATACATGGATGCAATTAGTAGGATTTACTGTGCACTGTCGTCTAAGGGGTGTTTCTCCATCTCTTCCTCTTCTTGATGTATTTTTTAGATTTCGAGGCAGCCCCGGCTTAGTGCCTTATTCACTTTAGCGGGTGTACCAGCCTGGCTTTGAGAACAGGTTATTCGAGAAACCTGCTAACAAGCTTCACGGTTTTGAATCGGAGTGGCTTGTCGTGGAAACGCCTGGGGGCCTGGATTTTCCCACTCGTTGGGAGACTAGGCGTGAAATCCCCAAGGGCCCCCGGATTTCGCTTAGGGAACAGTTATCCCTGGACGTCAATAGGTTACTGGTTGATCGTCCCCTTAGCCTTGACAGTCTATTATCAAATGAAAATTTGATATTAGCTGGCTGGGGTGTGGGTCTGGTCCCTATTGTCGGACCTTCTATTCCTCCTTCGGATCCTCCACATTCAATTTCTCTTGAGTTGAACCCCGAACCTTTAAGGCCACAGGAAGATATAGGGAGCACCAACGTAGAGTCTAGTTCTGGCAGCGAACCCTTAGCTAGCCTGACCGGCTGGGAAGGGTTCGGCTCAACTTTCATGGTGCTCCCTGATGACGATACTATAAATATAGAGTCCCTTCAGGAGCATTTTGATTCTCCTGATGGTAACTTTTTATTCTTTTTTACTCCTTGCTGTTTTTGATCATATTTTTGACCACTTATTTGTTCTCTTTCTTTTTTGCAGATATGAGTCACTTTCGACGATCCCTGGCGCGTCAAATCTCGGAGGCCAGTCCGTCTAGCGATCCCACTAGAAAGAGGCCTCGTTTAGCCGATGACATTCTTAGTGAGGCACCGGTCCCCCCTCAGTTGCCTCGGGCTCGGACACCCCCCGTCTCTAGGCACGCGATGCCCCCTCCTCTCCTGGAACAAAGAGATACTACCCGGGATAGAGGGAGAGTTCCTTCATCGTCCCGGGGGGCTTCTAGTTCATCTGGACGGTCTCATTCCGAAGAACATGCTGAATGCAACGTAATTTCGTCCCAGCGAAAGAACCAGAGGCAATTATATGTCGAGTCGTCGATAGGGACTAGGCCAATCCTCCCGAGGATAGGCCCTATTGATGGGAGGTCTTACCCTGTGGACGGTGGTTTTATCATGAGAGGAGCCGAGTTTCGGGTTTACCCGGGAGTTCGCGACAACGATACCTTGGACACTCTCGGGGTGGCTTCTCGACTGAGGTGGGCCACTATTCTCCCGAGGGACGAGGCTAGGATATTCAGGAACTATCCGGAGGGAGAGGACTTGGCTGATATGGAAGCGATAAGGGTAATTTTTATATTCTCCTTCGTTTAACTTCTTCTTGCTGTACTCTTGAGTTTAACTTTTTTTTTTTTATATTTCTTTGCAGCTTGCTCAGAGGACCGTGGCCAATAACGCTCAACACTGGGCCTATCGGGAGCGAGCTGACAAGGAAATTCGGGAGTTGAAGGACAAGGTCATGGAGCTATCGAATACTGTCAACAACTTGTCTAAACTTCCCTATATGGTACGAAACCTGGAAGAGCAGCTCTCGAAGGCTCGCCAAGATTTGGACCAGGCCAAAGGGGATCTTACCGTCGAGGCGACTCAGTCGAGTAAATTCCATGAAGATCTTCAGGAGGCTCACGCCGAACTAGACCTTATGCAGTCCAACTACGGGTCCTTGCTTACTCGTAATCAGGAGCTCGAGCATTACGTCGTCGAGTTAGAAAGTCGGGCTACTCCTTCACTGACCCGAGTGGAGATTGATGACATCAAGGCGGAAGACGTGAAGGAGTACTGCCTTTCTAAGGATTGCTTGAGGCGGAAGGATGATTTTTCAAATCCCTATGTGAAATACGGATTTTAGCTCGCTCGATCATGGTTAGAGAAGCATAGGGAAGGCGAAAAATTCCCCGAGCTCCAGTATACGGACGAGGCGATGCTATTCGAGGCCCCTGACTGGACTAAGTACGAACCCGGGGCTGAACCTGCGGACGAGGTTTTCAAGAGGACTGCCCAGGACGATCTAGCCAACCTCACCGGTCCTTGGGAGCCTGTGGACCTGGACGGTGCTCCCGAGCCCATTGGCGTTCTCCTTGATTTGGACGGGGAGGAGGGTCAGCAGTCCTTAGGGAGCGAGGGTCCGTCCGTAGCTGATCCCCAGCCTCCTCCTGAAGATTAGATAGTTATTTTTGTTTTTTGTTTTTCTTTTCAAATATTCTGTCGTTTTGTTTTGGTTTTTTGCTTTTGTTGGATGTACTTGTAAAGATCTACTTGTAATTTTCTTGAATGAAATGACATCCAAATTTTGTTCATGCTTCGCATCGCATTACTTCTCTATTTGTTGTTTATCATCCTTTGTCTGTTTTTTTATTTTACTTGTATATATTTCTTTTGAATGTATTCGTATGCTCCCCAATTCTTAGTAGAAAGATACATTTTTAGAAAGAATTTTCATATAAACATATCGTTTTCTGAGGCCTGATTACTATGACGCAAGTGCGTCTTCAGTTTTACGGCCTTTATGTTTTTATTGCCTGGCCACAGTGACGCATTGCGCCTCAGGCTCTTATGGCTCGTTGAATCTTTTACGCCTGGCCACAGTGACACATAGCGCCCCAGGCTCTTACGGCTCGTCTGATTTGTCACGCCTGGCCACAGTGACGCATAGCGCCTTAGGCTCTTACGGCTCGTCTGATTGTACGCCTGGCCACAGTGACGCATAGCGCCTCAGGCTCTTACGGCTCATATGATTGTACGCCTGGCCACAGTGACGCATAGTGCCTCAGGCTCTTACGGTTCGTCTGATTGTACGCCTGGCCACAGTGACGCATAGCGCCTCAGGCTCTTACGGCTCTTATGATTGTACGCCTGGCCACAGTGACGCATAGCGCCTCAGGCTCTTACGGCTCTTCTGATTGTACGCCTGGCCACAGTGACGCATAGCGCCTCAGGCTCTTACGGCTCGTCTGATTGTACGCCTGGCCACAGTGACGCATAGCGCCTCAGGCTCTTACGGTTCTACTGATTCTGTCACAAGATTTAGATATATAAAAGCTGGAGACATGTGACAATAATAGTATCTTGTGATAGTGTAAACGAAGAATGTGAGATTATAACGTTCAAGAAAGAAAATATAATGATTAATTCAAATACAGTTTTAAGTGATTTGAATTCCATGTTTTCCCTATTTTCTTCCCTTGTAGAGTCTCCAGGATACAGGTGTTGGGCCCAATCTTATGTTTGATTCTGAATGGACCTTCCCAATTAGCTCTGAATTTTCCATCTTCTTTCAAGGCGTTCGTGATATGCGACTTTCTGAGCACCAAATCTCCTTCGGACATTGGTCTATCCCTCACCCGGCTATTATAGTAGTTGGCCACCCTCTGATGATAGGATGCCAATCGAATAGCGGCGGTTTCTCTATGTTCATCAAGGAGATCCAGGTTTTCCCTTAGTGCTCGTGAATTTTCTTCTTCTACTAAGGGTACCATCCTGGGTGACAATGCTCCAATTTCCACGGGGACCAATGCTTCAGCGCCGTACACGAGACTGAACGGCGTTTCTCCAGTCGATACCCAACTAGTGGTACGATATGCCCATAAAACACTAGGCAATTCGTCCACCCACGCCCCTTTAGCTTTGTCTAACCTGGTCTTCAGCCCATGAAGAATAGTTCGATTACTGACTTCGCCTGTCCGTTAGCTTGAGGATATGACACAGAAGAAATCCTTAGCTGAATGTTGAGGCGTTTACAAAATTCATGGAAGGCATTACAATTGAATTGCTTTCCATGGTCGGTATTCAAGATGCGTGGGATCCCGAATCGACAGATAATGTCTTTCTACACCATTGCCTCGACTTTCTTCTTCGTGATTGTGGCTAAAGACTCTGCTTCAATCCACTTTGTAAAGTAGTTGGTGGCAACTAACAGGAATTTTCTTTGGCCCGTGGCTAATGGAAAAGACCCTAGAATGTCCAACCCCCATTGTGCAAAAGGAACCGGCTGTATCGTACCCTGGGAGGGAGTCACTGGGGCTGTTGTGATCGGCGCAAACCTTTGGCATTTGTCACACCTGCGTGCTTTGTCCATTGCATCTTTTTTCAATGTTGGCCAGTAGAATCCCGACCGCAGTATCTTAGCAGCAAAGGCTCTAGCTCCTAAGTGTTCACCGCAAATTCCTTTATGCACTTCGGCTAGAACATAATTTGCTTGTTCCGGCCCCAGACACTTTAACAAGGGTGACGAATATCCCCTTTTATACAGTTCCCCGTTGATTAGTGTGAACTTCGCCCCTTGTATCCTTAAGCGACGAGCTTCGTCCTTATCTTGGGGGAGTGTACCTTCAACGAGATACTGCTTGAATGGGGATCTCCAGTCACCTCCCGTTTCAATGTCACACATTTCGACCTCTTCAACACTAGGCCGTTCGAGCCTCTCCACCTTCACTATCCTTCCTCTTGTCTCATTGGAAGATGCTAACTTGGACAATGAATCAACGTGTGTGTTTTCGGACCGGTTAATTTGTATCAGCTGAAAGCTCTTAAAAGTCTGAGCCAGAGATTGGACTTTCTTCAGGTATGGGGCTAAAGTTGGTTCTCGAACCTCATATTGCCCGTTGAATTGGTTTACCACCAATTGAGAGTCACTATGTGCTACCAAGTGGCGAACCTGCAGCTTTTCTGCCAGCCTCATCCCGGCTATCTCGAACTGGGGAACCCGAACCGTAAGGAGTATTCCAGGGATTTCCCTTCTGGCGATACCAAGACTACACCCGCTCCACTTCCGTTGGCACTTGATGCCCCGTCGACATATAGTAACCATGGTGGAGTTTCCCTTTCATCGCTGTCGCCCTGGCTAGTGCATTCTACTATAAAGTCCGCCAGAGCTTGACCTTTGATAGCCTGTCGGGGTTGGAATGTGATATCATATCCTCCCAGTTCCACTGCCCATTTCACTAGTCTCCCTGAGTGTTCAGGCTTCTAAAGGATTTGTCTTAACGGTTGATCCGTCAAAACAGTGATGGGGTGTTCCTGAAAATAAGGGCGCAACTTACGCGATGCCATCACAAGGGCTAACGCTAGCTTTTTTGCCAGCGGATAACGGGTCTCCGGGTCTAGCAGTACTTTGCTCACATAGTAGATGGGGCGGTACACCATTTCATCCTTCTTCAGTAGCACCACACTGACGGCGAAATCACCGACTCCTAAGTACATATATAGTTGTTCCCCTTCCAGGGGCCTTGTTAATAAAGGTAACTGTTTCAAGTATTCTTTGATGTCCTCAAAAGCCTTTTGACAATCTCCAGTCCATTCGAAATTCTTTCCTCCCCGCAGAGTTTTGAAGAATGGCAAGCTCCTTTCTGCTGACTTTGACAAAAAGCGATTCAGAGCTGCTATTCTGCATGTCAATCTCTGGACATCTCTTACGGTGGTTGGGGGTTTCATGTCAATGACTGCCTGTAACTTTTTAGGATTTGCCTCAATACCCCTGTCAGTGATCATGAAGCCTAAGAACTTCCCTGATCTCACCCCGAATGAGCACTTTTCGAGATTTAGCTTCATGTTGAATCTCCTCAGTACCTCGAATACCCTGGACATCTGATGAGCGTTAGACTCTCCTACTCGGCTCTTAATGATCATATCGTCCACGTAGGCTTCCATGGTATTCCCCAGAAGATCTTTGAACACTTTGCTCACCATTTGCTGATAGGTGGCTCCAGAGTTCTTTAAACCGAACGGCATTACCCGGTAGCAATATGTTCCATCGTCGGTTATAAAAGAAGTCTTCTCTTCGTCTTCTGGGTGAAGCATGATTTGGTGATATCTGGAGAAAGCGTCCAAGAAGCTGAGGACTTCATATCCGGATGTTTCATCTACTAGTCTGTCTATCCGGGGTAAGGGGTACGAATCTTTAGGGCAGGCTTTATTCAGATCTGTGAAATCCACACACATTCGCCATTTCCCACTAGATTTCTTTACCATTACCATGTTGGCTAGCCACTCAGGGTAGTAGACCTCTTGGATGAATCCGGCGCCCAGGAGTTTATTCACTTCTTCAGTGATCGCCTTTTGTCTTTCCGGGGTAAAATTCCTCTTTTTCTACTTGACAGGTCTGTGCCCGGGTGAGACGTTAAGCTCGTGACAGATCACTTCGGGGTTAATCCCGGGCATGTCTATCGGGGTCCAAGCAAAAACATCCGAGTTTTTCCTCAGGCATTCAACTATCTCCCTCCTCACTTGTTCGTTCAGTTGAGTCCCGATGAATGCCTTCTTCTCTCCATCCTCCTTGATTAGCTTGATGGCTTCTGTTTCCTCTACAGGCTGAGGCTTGGGCGGATCATCTATACACAAGGTCTCTTTTCTCTGTGCTCCTTTGTTAGCGGTAGAAGCGATATAACAAGTACGGGCACTCCTTTGATCTCCTCGTACTTGCCCGACTCCGTTGAGAGTGGGGAACTTCATTAACAGATAACAAGAGGATATCACCGCCCTCATATCGTTCAGTACGGGTCTACCCAGGATTATGTTGTAAGCAGCGGAGGTTGACCTTACCACCATGAATAATACTTGTCGGGTCACATCCTTCAGATTTTCTCCAAGAGTCATAGGCAACTCCATGGACCCGGCCACCTTCACCCTTTCGCCGTAAATCCGTATAGTGGCATCATAACATGCCTTAACCTATCTTCGAATATGCTCATTTTTTCGAAGTAATTCCAATAGATTAGGTTCACCGAACTCCCGTAATCGACCAGGATTCTGCTCATCGGGTGTTTTGCCACTACTGCGGATATCACCATGGGGTCATCATGGGGCATGACAATGTCACCCTTGTCAGCCAGAGTGAACATGATAGGTTCTTCATCTGCTCTCTCCTCCATTACAACATTAACCTGATATGCCTGCCTTGCGTAGCTCTTATGGGAAGTAGAGGAGCTTCCCGCCATCGATTCCCCTCCTGCAATAACATTTATTGCTAGGGCGGTAGGTTCATTGTTCGGCTGATTGGCACGGGGGATCATAGGCCTAAATGCTTCATTTCTTGGCCTATTTCTTCTGTTATCATTATTTGGCCCAGTCCGTGGACGATCATTCCTTCGATCGCACGGAGGATAACGGGATCGTTCACTTCTCCAAAGGAAGCGGTTGATTTTCCCCTCTCTAGCTAGTCTTTCTAGCTGATCCATCAGGTCTCTGCACCTTTCCTTGGGATGACCGTGAGCAAAATGGAATTCACAGTAGGCGTCAGAGTTTCGTCCTACATCTCCCATCTTCTTCCTGGGGAACTCCAACAGCCCTGCCCCTTCGATAGCTGCTAGTATTACGGTGCGAGGCTCATTCAATCTGGTATAATCTTCATATCTGAGCCTAGGGGCCTTGTCCAGTCTAACTGGTCTTGGAGAGCTTCTCTCGGGTACATCTCTCCCTCTCTTTTTTCCCTCCTTTACCTCCTGGGGCTGTACCATCTTCATCATCTCTTCTTGGGCCACATATTTATTGGCTCTAGCAAAGAGATCAGAGAGTATCATCGGCTGATCAAGGGAGATGGATTCTTGTAACTTTTCGGACCTCGTCCCTTGCAACATTGTAGCCATGGCTACCCCTACCGGTAGATCTTCAACCTCTAAGGTTGCATCTCGGAAACGATCTACGTAGCTCTTCAAGGATTCTTTATTCCCTTGCTTAAGAGTGAGTAGGTAAGTAGCGTCCTTCTTCTTGTGGCTGTGGATCATGAAGACTTTCAAAAATTCATTTCGCAACTGGTCGAAGGATGAGATGGAACCTTCGCTCAACCCATTGAACCATTTCAGCGCGTGCCCGGACAATGTAAGCGAAAAGGCTCTGCATATAATTTCGTCTTCCCATTCATGCAGCAACATGAGGAACTCATAACTCTGTATGTGGTCGTAGGGGTCGGCTTTGCCTGTGTAAGTGGCCATAGAAGGCATCTTAAACTTCTTCGGCAAGGGCTTGTTCATGATCTCCGGACCGAATGGAATTCTCCTCCTTTGACGATCATCCGGAGACACTAGTTTTCTTTTTTCCAAAACCCTCTCGACAACTTTTTCCACGTTTTTCGACCCTTGAACTGAGTATGTTCGCCTCCCTTCGGGACTAGAAGAGTCCGACTGGTAGGCACCCCTTTCGGCATCTCCCATTCCGGGACTTGACCTTTCGCGACAGTCTCGGGGGTCAGAACTCCTCTGTCTTCGTCGCTCCCCTGACCTATGTTCTCCTAACTCCTGCTCCAACTCCAAGGGAGAAGAGCCGCGCCATGAGGGAGAACGCTGCCGCCTATGGTCGGCGGGAGAACTCTGTCTCCTATAGGTGCGGGAGAACTCCGTCGCATACGTGTTGCGGGAGACCTCTGACGCACGTTGTCTGCGGGTGAGCTCTACCGCATATCTGCTGCGGGTGAACTCTGCCTCATAGGGTCCGCGGGTGAGCTCTGCCGCACAGGTGCTGGCGAACTCTGCCGCCTATATGCTGCGGGAGAACTCCGTCGCATACGTGTTACGAGATACCTTTGCCGCACGTTATCCGCGGGTGGGCTCTGCAACCTATCTGCTGCGGGTGAACTCTGCCGCATAAGGTCCACGGGTGAGATCTGCCGCACAGCTGCTGGTGAACTCTGTCGCCTGAGGTCTGTGGGTGAGCTCTGTCACCCGTGATCTGCGGGAGAACTCTGTCTTGCTGGGACTGCAGTAGCATTCACTTCCCGTAACTCTGCTATAGGATAATTCCTTTGAAATGCAGTAGAGTTTGGGGTTAATCCAGTGCCATTATTTTGCGCTCCTGCCCCTTGTCCAGCACTCACCAGGGTGGAGGGTTGACCTCTCTAGTAGGTCTGCCTTGGGATGTTTTCCCCCACCAGCTGCTGCACCTCAGGGGGTAAGCTAAATTGTGGGAGAGCGTTTCTGAAAAAGCTCACCATAGCTTTCAACGCTATCGTCGTCTCCTCATTTTGACGTTTCAGGGTTTCAAATTCCTCTAGAGAAACCAAGGCTCTTCTGTCATCCCTTTCACTCTGTTTTCGTCCTTGTTCTGACCTGACAGGGGGACTCACAGAATTCTGCTCCCCTGTCCCTTCTGCTGTAGACCGTGTCCTCACCATTTTGATAGGGAATCTGACTTTTTGTTCTGATTCCCACAGACGGCGCCAATTGATGTTGCCTCCTAAAACGACAATGGGGTGATGATTTCCACATATTCAAGTTGCGCTAACGACAAAGAGATGACGTCGATGCGATTTCTTCCACGTGTTCCTCGTGTGTATATTCTGTAAAAACAACGGAAATCAGGGGGCGCAGGGATTAGTCCCTGCACGCGCGCTCCGATGATTAAGTTAGAAAGCTGAGTTTCTGTATATAAGAAGAAGAGAATTATGTTCTTCCAAAATCAAGAGGGTTTTATTTTTTCCGTCCCCCTTCAAGTACTCACCTGGGGTATTTATAGGTTTCTTCCGGGTCGGTTCGGGCTGAGGCCCAGGCGCGTGTCTGGGCCGCGACAGAGTCTTTTGTACTCTGTCGCGGTTCGGAGCTGGACGACTTTGCGGGAGAGTTCAGCGGGCAGCAGAGTGTATGTGTGAACATCTCCCGCGGTTTATGCGGCAGGGGTCTATCGCAGTATAGGCGGTAGAGGTATGTCGCGACCTACTGTGCCGCACAAGCCTACGCGACAGAGTCTCTATCGCCTAGAGACTCTGTCGCCTACTAAGCTACTCTGTCGCGTGGAGACTCTGACGCTGTAACAGCCACGTGGCTTATCTTGTGTTTGACACGTGACAGTCTCTGATTGGTCGATCCTTGTACACGTGGACGATGATGATAGGGCCACCATCAGTTAGTAATATTTATAGGATGAAGCATCGTATCGCATGGGTATGGCGACGAAGGCTCTGGAAAGGTCCTCAGTGTTCCACAGCTTGCACAAGTGGTTTAAAATCACCCGTTCTAACTTGTTATTCACATCACCGGGCCAGGCCTGTGAGTCAAGAACAATTCAATTTCCCAGGAAGCCCATGGGTCTAGCCCTATCAATGGCTTGAACTTGGTACTCGATTTGGACGATGTGACACGTTATTGATGCATTAAAAATTATTTTTAAATAATTTTTTTTAATATTTCATTGACAAAAAATTAAAGTTATCCGTCCAAAACTTTCAGAAAAAATATTTTTAAAAAAATGATGTACATCGTTATTTGTTAAACTCATTAGTATAATTCTAGTTAAATTAGATTTTAGATATGATTTTTTAAAATTTTAATTTAATTTAATTTTAAATAAAATGTTATTATATTAATAAAAATATTTTTTATTTTATTAGATTAAAAATTTTAAATATTAAAACATTAACATTAAAAATCTTTCAATATTATAAATTTAAATATTTTATTTTGTATATTATTAATCTTAAATATTTTTGATATTTCAAAAATAAACAATATTGTATTATTATTTTAATAATAAATAATAAGCACTAATTTAATAAATAAAATATTTATTATTTTAATAATTAGCATTTTTAATAATTTAATTAATAATTTAATATCTTAATTTTTTATATTTTATTTAATATTACTTTTATATTAATATTTTTATAATAAATATAAATAATAATTTTGTCATGATTTAATAATAAATACTTTCAGTATAAAATATAATTATTTTAATAGTATAAATATTTTTAATATTTCAAAAATAAATATTAGTATATTATTAATATTATATATATTAAAATAGTAATATTACTTTGAATTTTAAAAATACTAATATAAGTAATAATAAATAGCTTTTTAAACGTTTATTAATATAATATTTTAATATTAAATATTGTTTTAAAAAAATTAGTATTATTATTAAATTAATAAGTAATAAATAATTTTAATATTTTATTAGTTATTGTTTGCTCGTAATTAACTGAGAAGAGGGGGTGAATTGGTTCCTCTATCTTTTTCTAATTTATGGGTTTTCTAACTTAAGTTCTACTTACATTATCTATGTAATATATAAATAAGCAATAGATAAAACAATAAACAGCTAGTAATGTAAGAGTGTAGGGAAGATAAGTTATACGTAATAATTTAAAAAGGTTCAGCTCCCAATCTACTTACCTTGAGTTTCTCCCAAAATTTTCTACCAAATTCACTATTGAAAATGGTGAACAACTTCTCCATTTTGTAGGTTCAAGGAGAAAATCTTTTGTTTTTTTTCCTGAGGCTCAAAGATAAACTTACCACTCCCTCCTCACAAGTTCAAGGAGTAAACTTGCACATTCTCTTTTTTAGGCTGAGAGATGTAACCTTTACAAGTGTTCTTTTTCTTGGCTGAAAGAGCAAACCTTACAACTATTTTTTTTTTGTTTAAGAAGCAAATATTGATCTGACCAATCTCACTTTACAAAAATGACACTCAAGGAAACTCTCCCTTTTTACAAAGATAAGTATGAGCTAATAATATGGTTACAAGTGCCTCTATTAGGGCTGATTCACTCACTTTAGCTTTTGTGAAGGAAACAACTCGAGACAATGAATGTGGGATTGATCTCTTGTCTCATCTCTTCTATTTTTTCTTTTCTCTTGTGAAGCTTTAGAAATGAGTATAACTTCAGATATGGAATTTTGAGTCTCACTTTGTTTTGTTCTTAGCTTCAACTATATATATATATTCTTCATATCCTTAGCTGTTGAGGTGGAATTCCCAATGTATAACGCTCTCAGTAGCTAGGATTTTCGGACTACTTTTACCTTTACTTATCACGTTTATCATTAGTTTTCATCTAACAAGTAAATTACTACTCATATTAACTATTTAAGACTAGGTGCCTAAAGTCACATCAACTAACTCGTGGTGTGTGCCATTTAATGTATACAATAATGTATAGAATAATTTCGATCAATAACATATTTATTTTTCATCCTTAATTAACATCAACGAAATATATCCAATCACTGCATAGATATTATCACATTTATTATCTCAAAATATTACAAAATATTTTGTGTATAACCTTATTTGATTTCATCATAAGGTACCTGTGAAACCCCATATATGTCTAACCTTGTATATGTATATATTGGATTGTGAAATGAATACATGTAAGTTTTAAAGTTTATACTGAGTGTAAGAAAGATATTTCTGTGAGTGGAATGTAAATATATTGAAAAAGGAGTAGTGTGGTAAAATGGAATGAAGATTTCATGAGTTGTGCACTTCCATTTAGTTTATATTATATACCTTTGGTTATACAAAGATTTCACACAAGTTTTAATGTGTATAAAGTATGAATGGATGCCATTTTCAAGTCTTAAAGGTAACTGGATGAGGAAAAGACTATGACAGCAAATTAAGGATGTTTTGGTGTAAGTTTCTGCAAAAAACTGCAGCAAAATCTGGAAATATGAAGGCCAGATCGATCTCATAAGATGAGAGATCGATCTAGAAGAGCCAAAATGCTCTTATTCGAGCAATAGGAACAGTGCAGATCGATCTCTAATGGAGTTAGATCGATCTGCTGAACATTCTGTAATGAGAGGATCGATTCTTGAGGCAAGCAGATCGATTTCCTTAGCTCTCGGGGTTAGAGAAGATCAATCTCCTCCTTAGCCAGATCGATCTCCTCAACTTTTTGCCTGAGACAGATCGATCTCAAGGTTTCGACAGATCGATCTCAAATGTCGTGGAAAAAAGAGATTTTAAAAGGACTAGATCGATCTCCACCCAAGGCAGATTGATCTCATCAAGTTAAATCTATAAATAGGAGCAGTTGGATCTACAGATTTCGGGAAACACTCTCACTCTACCAATTTCAACCTAAAACCTAGTTTTCTCTCTCTAAATCCATTCATTTTCAAGAAGAGTTGAGGGAAGGCTATTAGACACAAAATTGTTCTCATCGAAGAGAAGAACAACATAGCTTGGAAGTATTACCCCATTTGTTATCTTGAAGGAGTTAAAAGCATTTTCATTTGGAGCAAAAAGGAAATCCAAAGAGGTGAGTTTCTAGTGCACCAATCCAAGTACATTTGTTTAAGTTATTGATTTTGGAGTTGATTGGTGTGCTTATTAATGGTAGAAACTATCTAGAATGCAATGGAATGATTATAACCTAGAAATGGGTTAGTGTGAGAAAGTGAAATGTAGTAGAATAAATAATGAATAAGATATCTTTAGGTGATAATGGTGTTGTGGGTATGAATTTAAGATGGCGTTATGGAATGAATTGTGAGGCTTACTCAAAAGGGGTAAAATGAGTAATAAGGCATTGGGTAAAATACATAGTTGAATGAGAGTTAGCAACACTAACTCAAGCGTTGATGAATGAATTGCAACTCCCAAGGATACACCGGAGCAAGTTGAGCCAAGAGCGTGAGAAGCGTAAAGGAAGAGAGTCGCGCCCCGAGCAAATCTAGGTAAGAGATTTGTGTAGACTCTTAGAAATATCTGTGCGCAATTTGGGCGCTTAAATGTTTTGCTAGAGTACATGTGATACTAGGAAATGATATTGGGTGATTGAAGGGCAAATAGTTGGGTTTTGAGAAATGTGCATAAAAACAAAAGCATGATGCTTTGAAAACCTTGTTTTGTTGCTTTTTAGCAAGTGATTGGTAGCTTGGCTAACATTTGAAATGATTTGCAAAAGAAATGATTTGATTTGGTTGATAACCATGTTTTGCAAAGAATTGAGCCACCTACATAGATTTCGTGAGAATGAAAGCATGCTATAATATGACTCGCACAAGAATTGATGTGTTTTCATACGCATGAGTGCTGGAGTATAGCTCGCACTAGTTTTCACATGGATTTTTATGCTGTTGTGCTAGAGTTGGGCTCGCACAGACTTTACACTGGTTTTGGCATGGTGCTGGAGCATAGCTCGCATTAGATGCCCGCCATACTTGTTGCCGTGCTAAGAGCTTCGGGTAGACTAGGTGTCGCACCGATTAAATAGGCTCGCACGTGCATTTTTTAGAATTGACATTATCACGACCCAAATTACCTAAAAATCAGAGTAATTTTTTTTTGCTTTTCATTTATTATTTAATTCTTACCTTTCTCTCACAATAATTTTTTTCGCTTTTCATTTATTATTTAATTCTTACCTTTCTCTCATTGTGACCATCCTACAAACAGTTAAGCTATGATTCGGTGTTAGTCACCTCACACTATTACCAATTCCATTTCCATAATCACATTTATATATCAGAGTTTATTATCCTTTGACTTTAATTAAATATATACATAATGGTATTTATAACTCTACATCCCCGACATGATTTATGTTTACAGTACTGTGCATTACATATTTAGATACAAAACCATACAAATGTGTATACCTGTCTCTCGATGGGAAGTAGCGGATACCAAGCATGCAAGTCCTCAGTCGCTTACTAATTTCTGTGAGTGCTCTGAAAAGATGGAAAAATAAGGGGGGTGAACAAACCACACGCTCAGTAAGGCAATTATGCAAGTAAGTAGATAGCTCCACTATCTACATGCTCATAATGTCATGCCCTTAAAATCCATTTCTTTTCATTAAAATCTCAAGCACAAAATCATGCATACATCAATGCCATAGTTTATTCAAAACTATTTGTGCATATAGAAATCATGTAATTCATGCATCAAAGACATTTCATGTGATATCATTAAATCATAATGAGCATGAAACAAATCCAGATCATGCATTTTTTTCATGTCATGTAAGACAAATCATGAATTTGAAATGAAAGCATGGAAAACCTCCTCATGCTACTGCATTGAAATCATTTCATTAAAACTGTAGTATAAACTAACCCTTCCGGGTCAATCCTCTCATAAAATAATTCATTATAAAACTTCGGTTATAAAACCACCCTTCTTTCAGGGTCACATGTCATAAAATCCTTTAAAACATAAATTAGCATAGTAAAAATCATAAAATCGTGGGCCTGACCGCTCTCTCGGGTCTACCCTGGTCTATCGATCAATAGTTATATCATGTGAGACAAGTAGCTGATTTTATCAGTAACATCGAGGACTATGGCCATATCCTAGTGATCCCTGGCAACACGGTACCTAGTGTGCGGGGTATCACACCTGAAACGGGAGGTGGGTCGTCCTACCCGCCAAAACAGTATAACACCAGGATTGCGAGGGCAAGGCTTGCTGCCTCGTGGCTAAGGCTACTCCACTCCAACAATCCCCACGGTACAGCGTACTCCGCGTGATATACACGGTACAATGTACTCTGTGAACCCGAGCTCAATCAGGGGTGCTTGCAATAGGTCTTATCCACCCATATCATCTCTGTCTCAGTATGCACGTGTAAGCATATCATCTCACTGTGACACACAGTCTACTAGAGGCTCCAACACGGCTATATGCATGTAATATAAATCCCTGTGCAAGCGAAGCTCTAGCACAGCTCCATGCATATTCATGATATCTGAAAATCTCGTGCGAGCGAAGCTCTAGCACGATGTCATAGAAATCAATGAAATCTGCGTACGAGCAGCGCTCCAGTACGACTTAAAATAATTATAAATTCAAGTAAAATCAAATCTCGTGCGAGTTACACTCCAGCACGGCTTTATGCATAATTAAATCAAATCTCGTGCGAGTTACACTCCAGTATGACTTTTATGCAATATCATATCAAAACAGGATGCAAGCTAAACTCCAGCATCTCTCATGCATGCCAATCATAAAAACTAGTGCGAGCAATCGCTCCAGCACCTTTTTATGCATATTCAGTCAAAACAAATCAGAACAGTTAAAACATGTCAAAATAGAGTGCGAGCTAGGCTCCAGCAGCTCTCATGCATGTCAAATCATAAAATCAGTGCGAGCAACCGCTCTAGCACATTTTATGCATATGATGTCACACAAATTGACGCGACCAACCGCTCAAGCACATTTATGCACATTCACAAATGCAGATATAGTGCGAACTACGTGTCGGCACTATCTGTTTCCATATAACTTGATAGTTGGCCCGTTTTCCAAAGAAATGTCCATTTAAATATAAATAACACTTAAGTAGTGTTATCATGTGAAATTCATGCAATTACTGGCCAATCTATCGATTTGCTTTGATTAAAACTAATAAAATTCCTTAATCATAAAAGTCCTTAAATCATGCATTTCATGCATGTCATGCTTTCACCATCCTTAGGTGAACTTCCCTCAATAGGGGTAAAATAGTCTTTTCACCTATTTCGATCCTTAAAATCATTTAAACCACTTTTAGGATCATTATACATAATCAAGGTATACATACATATTCAGTGTACAGAAAAGCTATTAAAATACGCGTAGCTACCTCTAGCTACTCACACAATTCCCTTACCTCATTTTTCTGTACAGTCTGACCTTTCCACTGATGACTTGTCGCACAGTCCGATTTGCTCTCAATCAAATCTCCGAAACTGCGGATAAATATTCATCAAGTCAAATACAATACAATTTAATTGTATTTCATATTTTCTGGGCTTAATTTAAATCATTGGATCCGTTTACCCATATTGGGCCCGATTACACCATAATGGGTCTTAATCGACCTTAAGCTCCTTTTTTACACTTTATCGAGGCCTACTGGGCTCATTGGACCCATCAGTATTTATTTATCCTCGTTCTAAATTCTCAAATATCTCAATTTAGTATTTACGACAATTTATTCAAATTTTTAAAATTTAATTCATTTAACCAAAAATTAAATCTGTAATTTATGCGGTAAATTTTTAACACGCATAACGATACAAAATTGTCGTAAATAAGGGTTACTTACTCGAGATTCCATGATAGTATGCAAATCGAGGCTGACTCGAGTCCTCGTTTGACGTCAATTGTCGAGCTACACAATTTAATATTTTTTCGGGTAAACTTCCAATCGGATATAATCAAATTAAATATTTTTGAAATTTAAATCGGTCAATTTGACCGCTTACCGACTTACCCGTAGCTCGATTGCATCACTGGGATTTTTTCTCAAATTTTTTCCTCTTTTCTTTTTCCCTTTTTCCCTTTTTTTCTTCATTTTTCCTTTTCTTTTTGGCTGAACTGGTTCGGTCTGGTTCAACCCGGTTCAGACCGTCGGTTCAATTCGGTTCGACCATTTCAGTGGCTCGTCGGTCGGTTCTCCATTGGTTTCCACCGCCAGCAACTCCGTTGGGTAGTCCGCAGCACGGATCTGGTCTCGGTTTCATCCAAGGTCGCCGAAAAGTGGCCGGTCCGGCCCTTCTCCCCTCGCTGTCGGTACCGTTTCTATTTCTTGCCATTTTTCGGTGTTAGCCACTGCCCCACTGGCCGATTCAGTCGCTGATCAGCCGGCCTTGGCGTGGGCTACCTTCGGGTGGTGGTGGCCAGGCCCGAATCGGCGCCGATCACCGGTTTCTCCTTTCTCCCTCTCTCGGTTTCCTTTCGCCGACGTTTCTGTCACCGCCGATCGCGCTTCTATCACCGGACTCTGGCTGGGTCGGCGTCGGCTACCTCGTCTGGTGGGTGCACTGCCGGTCGCTCTGTCCGGTGAGGGATGACCGACTCCCTCGGTCCTTGCTTCGTTTTCGGGTTTGCAGAAATCGCGTTTCGCGATTTCTGCTATTTTTTTTAATTTATTTTTTATTTTTATTAATATTAATATTATTTTATTTAATAATATTTTAATCAATTAAAATATTATTAAAATCTAAAAATATCTAAAAAAATACTATTTGATTCATTTAATTCGTAATTAAATTTATCAGTCCGATTTTACATTTTCGGTATATTTTTTCACTATTTTTGGGATCGTTTTCTGATACGAAAATTTTGGTTTATTCCAATAAATTCATATCTTGATCAATTTAAGTCGAAAGTTAATTATTTCTTCATTATTGATCAAGATTCTCAAATCCCATATTTTTAATTAAATTTTCTTATCCCTATTAAAAGCGGATTTTAGTCTTTTAACCGTTTTGCCCTTGCACATGTTTGAAAATACTATTTCAATCCTTTTGCATTTTTCAATGCACTCGAAAATTTCTATTCATTCCATTTATTCTTACGACAAAAATCGGGTCTTACAATCTCCCCCACTTAAGAAATTTAGTCCTCCAAATTAGAAACAAGTCAAATGGATCCATAAACAACTTCGGGTATGTCTATCGTATCATATACTTTAATTCTCATGTGACTTTTTCTGAAGTGTAATACTACCATCATACTTAACTAGGGAGATCATCTTAAACCTCAACACTTTCTTCTTCCTATTTAATACCTGAATCGATTCTCCAATCATACGTTATACTTTTATCGAGCTAAGCTGTTGGAGCTCATATCCGATCACATATATCGGATCCGGATAATATTTCTTAAGCATCAAAAGATAGGATACATTGTGGATGCCTGTTAATTCAAGTGGTAACGCCAACTTACAGGCCTTATCTCCCACTTGTCCAATATCTCAAAGAATTCTATCCATTAAACTCAATTTGCCTTCTTCCCGAATCTCTTTATGTCCTTATGACAAATAACTGCCACAATACTAATTCACCCTCGGTGAATTCCAATGGTTTTCTGTCTCTTGTCAGCATAACTTTTCTGTCTGCTCTAAGGTGTTCTTAATCTCTCATAAATCAACTGAACATCCTCAGAGGTTTATCTTACCAATTCGGGAACAATTCTCTATCTGTCACCCACTTTTCTTATCTAAGTCAGGGAACAGCTCCCTACGGCCATACAATGCCTCATATAATGTCATCCCGATACTCAAGTGACAATTGTCATTATTAGCGAATTCGATTAGTAACAACTGATCATCCCAAGAGCTTCTTAAATCAATGGCACACGCTCTCATCACATCCTCCAAAACCTGTACAGTCTTCTCTGACCGACCATCTGTCTGAGGATGGAAGCTGTGCTAACGCTCAATTGGGTTCCCATAGCTTTCAAAAATAATATTCTCAAAAGTGGGAAGTGAAGTGGGAATCCCTATCTGATAGCATGCTCATTGGAACGCTACATAATGTTCCACATTCTTTCTTACATATTAATCCGCCTACACACTCAGAGTATCTGGGGATTTTCATAGTCAGAAGGTGGGTAAACTAAATCAATCTATCGACTATCACCCATATAGCCTCGTGATTCATCCGAGTCCTCTATAACTCATCACAATATTCATGGTAACTTGTTCCCATTTTCGTGTCAATATAGGTAGAGGCTGCAATAATCCTGCAACTTCTTTTGCTCTACCTTACTTTGCTGACATACGAGACACTTGTCCACAATCTCTACAATATATCTTTTCATATCTGACCACCAATACCCTGGTCAAGGATTTCGATATATTTATTATTTCTCGGATGCACTGTATATCCCGAAGAGTGAGCTTCTGACAATAAAACTATCTCATCAACCGTGGTCCTGTGGAGCACTTATACTGTCTCTGAACCTCTATAAGTCATCATCACTCACTGTGAACTCTGTCACAATACCCTTCTGAATCTGACCCACACTATCGACACCATGTCGATCATCACGCTAAGCCTAGCAAATCCGATCACTCAAATCCAGTTCTAACCTCAGGCTAGCTGTCACAAAATCATCGTCATCATCAGAAGGGATCACATCACTACTGAGGCTCACAACTACTCTAGCAGCTCACGCTCCCTGACCATTATATGTAATACCCTCCCGAGGCTCTTTCTGTTCAAGGCATCAGCCATTATATTAGCCTTTCCTGAGTGGTACAATTTTCACAATCATAATCCCTTAGAAGCTCTAACCCTCTTGGTTATCTCATATTCTAATCTTTTTGTGAAAACAGATACTCGGGGTTTTTACGATCAGTGCATACTCGAAATTCTTACCATATAAGTGATAGCGACATACTTTTAGTGTAAATGCTATGGCTGCCAACTCTAAATCATAGGTCAGATAGTTTCTCTCATGGTCCTTGAACTATCTGGATCCATAAACGACTGTCTCCCCATTTTACATCAATACACAGCCCAATCCTTATTTTGAGGTATCCATACACACTGAAACCTCTTGAGCTGTTTGGTATGGTGAAAATAATTACGGTGGTTAGTTTATTACTTCAATATACCAAAACTCACGGAAGCTATTTTCATACTTATCATACCACTCGTATGCAATCATTTTTCAAACGATACATGTCAACTGAGTAGCCAATTGAGAAACTCACAACACCTCGTCTGTAAAACAGTTTCCTGTTGCTACTCATGCTCTTCCCTGGATTTCGAATACATCAAAATATCATCGCTAAAGATGACAACCAATCGGTCCAAGTAAGGTTTAAATACCTCATCGTAGTTAAGTTCCATTAACTATTTCAATCACCCATATCCTTGACCTATGTACTCATAAACGTATAATGTCATTTAGAAATCGCTTCCGTTTAAGATACTAACCCACGTCATTTCCTTTTTCTTATATTAACGGCTTTTTATAAAATTTTAATTTTTAAACCTTCATGATTAATCGAATTCTACATTTTTTATCGTACCAGTAAAGGTACCCAAACTTTAAATGTATCTATTAGACTGTCGATTTCAATTTATAGGTTATGTGTGCGCTTTTAGATGCTGTCAAGTTTTCAGGCGGGAAATATTTTGAAATACCTTTATTAATCCTCAAACTTGACCACATAAACTGGTTATGGATATATCCTCCTCTTATCCTTGGTTGCAATTTATAGTCGCTACGTATCGCTTAATCTAAATTACTTTACATATCAAAGATATCCTTACCTTGCATACGCCTCTTATTCTAATATATCTCGTATTCAAGATCTATCACATCTCAAAGCTTATCTCCTTTCATATATCACTTATAACAACTCTTTCATTACTTGTCACAACTTACAATATGCTTTTCAGGGATGTTTTCACCCTTATTTTCAACTTACAATTTCTATATCCATATTCAGTAGTGATAATCAACTAACTATCATCATCTTGTTTAAGGGTACAGGCTTCACATCTTTCACTCGCTTATTAGTAATTGAAGACGGTAAGAATAAATGCGTGGCACCAGGATTACTTAAAATAATTACTTCATTATTCACAACCAGTGTGGTATCTTCCACCACATCCGATGAAACATCAGTAGTGTCTTGGTCCAAGACATACACTCGCCCTCGTCCAACATCTTATTTCCGTGGTAACTACCACACATTCTACACTGTTCACACTGCTCTCATTGCTATGAAGCAGGTCGGGGTCCTCCAATCACAATACCCCTCGTAAGAATTGAAATTGAATACACTGGGGCCTTACCAATTATCTTACCCCGTGACTCATCAGCTATAATCTCTTACCACTACCTTTTCTCGTTCTAACATCCTTGTCATCCCCTGTTCTCTTTTGTCTCTATTTCAGCCCTTACTACCTTTCTCAATCTCAGAGGCGTGCAACTTGTAATCTTATTCACACAACTGTAGTCTGCGCATTGCCTCGGCATAGGTAGTGATATCTAACGGCCCATCGGACTCTAATTGACAATCTGAGCCATTTCATGAATTTTCAGACATCCCGACTCATATTGTTCATCGTGTCCTAGTCATATCTGCCTAGGAATATAAATTGAGTTTCATACTCGTTAATGAATCAGTTCCTCTGGGTCAGAGTAAAGAATTTAATCTGTAATTTTCTTTAAGCAGTTTCTGAGATTTTCTGTCACTGAAGTACATCTGAAATTATTTTCTATTTCCAATCTGTATGTTTAACTCTTAAGATGGGTCGAGCGGACTTCCACCAATGCTCCGACTCACCCTCAAATCTCATGCATACTCTGAGCAATTAGCTCGCAAAATATTCTCCACACTCCGCTCCAACATCGCGAAGCGTATCTCAATACTGTCCGATCTCTCTGTTAGACTCTGTCCGATCTCTCTGTTGGACTCTGTGGGGCATGCTCAACATCAACCTCCACTTCAATCTCATCTTGAGTCTCATGTGGCGACTCAGTATGACTCTCAGGCCTACCTCTACGGCCTTGAACTCGTGTACTCACCCTTCTACCATAGCGGCTATCAGTTAATGAGTCTATTCTTGCATTCAAAACCAAATTCTTAGCTGCAACTTCCATATCGATATACACAATTGTATCTAAACAATGCACAGTACATGGGGATGTAAAATTTCTTAACCACTAATACCGACTCATATCAGGCCAACGCAGCTCTGATACCATTAACTGTCACGATCCAAATTACCTAAAAATTAGAGTAAATTTTTTTCGCTTTTCATTTATTATTTAATTCTTACCTTTTTCTCATCGTGACCATCCTACAAACGTTGGGCTATGATTCGGTGTTCTTCACCTCACACTATTACTAATTTCATTTCCATAATCACATTTATATATCAGAGTTTACTATCCTTTGACTTTAATTAAATATATACACAATGGTATTTATAACTCTACATCCCCGACATGATTTATGTTTACAGTACTGTGCATTACATATTTAGATACAAAATCATATAAATGTGTATACCTGTCTTTCGATGGGAAGCAGCAGATACCAAGCATGCAAGTCCTCAGCCGCTTACTAATTTCTGTAAGTGCTCTAAAAAGATGAAAAAATAAGGGGGGTGAGCAAACCACACGCTCAGTAAGGCAATTATGCAAGTAAGTAGATAGCTCTACTATCTACATGCTCATAATGCCATGCCCTTAAAATCCATTTCTTTTCATTAAAATCTCAAGCACAAAATCATGCATGCATCAATGCCATAGTTTATTCAAAACTATTTGTGCATATAGAAATCATGTAATTCATGCATCAAAGGCATTTCATGTGACATCATTAAATCATAATAAGCATGAAACAAATCCAGATCATGCATTTTTTTCATGTCATGTAAGACAAATCATGAATTTGAAATGAAAGCATGAAAAACCTCCTCATGCTACTGCATTCAAATCATTTCATTAAAACTGCAGTATAAACTAACCCTTCCGGGTCAATCCTCTTATAAAACAATTTATTATAAAACTTCGGTTATAAAACCACCATTCTTTCAGGGTCATATGTCATAAAATCCTTTAAAACATAAATTAGCATAGTAAAAATCATAAAATCGGGGGCCTGGCCCCTCTCTCGAGTCTACCCTGGTCTATCGACCAATAGTTATATCATGTGAGATAAGCAGCTGATTTTATCAGTAACATCGAGGACTATGGCCATATCCTAGTGATCCCTGGCAACATGGTACCTAGTGTACGGGGTATCACACCTGAAATGGGAGGTGGGTCGTCCTACCCGCCAGAACAGCATAACACCAGGATTGCGAGGGCAAGGCTTGCTACCTCGTGGCTAAGGCCACTCCACTCCAACAATCCCCATGGTACAGCGTACTTCGCGTGATATACACGGTACAACGTACTCCGTGAACCCAAGCTCAATCAGAGGTGCCTGTAATAGGTCTTATCCACCTATATCATCTCTGTCTCAGTATGCACATGTGAGCATATCATCTCACTGTGACACACAATCTACAGGAGGCTCCAACACGGCTATATGCATGTAATATAAATCCCTGTGCGAGCGAAGCTCTAGCACAGCTCCATGCATATTCATGATATCTGAAAATCTCGTGCGAGCGAAGCTCTAGCACAGTGTCATAGAAATCAATGAAATCTACGTATGAGCAACGCTCCAGTATGACTTAAAATAATTATAAATTCAAGTAAAATCAAATCTCGTGCGAGTTACACTCCAGCACCGCTTTATGCATAATTAAATCAAATCTCGTGCGAGTTACACTCCAGCACGGTTTTTATGCAATATCATATCAAAACAGGATGCGGGCTAAGCTCCAGCATCTCTCATGCATGTCAATCATAAAAACTAGTGCAAGCAATCGCTCCAGCACCTTTTTATGCATATTCAGTCAAAACAAATCAGAACAGTCAAAACATGTCAAAACAGAGTGCGAGCTAGGTTCCAGCAGCTCTCATGCATGTCAAATCATAAAATCAGTGCGAGCAACCGCTTTACCACATTTTATGCATATGATGTCACACAAATCAGCGCGAGCAACCGTTCAAGCATATTTATGCACATTCACAAACGCAGATATAGTGCGAACTACGTGTCGGCACTATCTGTTTCCATATAAACTTGATAGTTGGCCCGTTTTCCAAAGAAATGTCCATTTAAATATAAATAACACTTACGTAGTGTTATCATGTGAAATTCATGCAATTACTGGCCAATCTATCAATTTGCTTTGATTAAAACTAATAAAATTCTTTAATCATAAAAGTCCTTAAATCATGCATTTCACGCATATCATGCTTTCACCATCCTTAGGTGAACTTCCCTCAATAGGGGTAAAATAGTCTTTTCACCTATTTCGATCCTTAAAATCATTTAAATCACTTTTAGGATCATTATACATAATCAAGGTATACATACATATTCAGTGTACAGAAAAGCTATTAAAATACGCATAGCTACCTCTAGCTACTCACACAATTCCCTTACCTCATTTTTCTGTACAGTCTGACCTTTCCACTGATGACTCATCGTGCAGCTCGATTTGCTCTCAATCAAATCTTCGAAACTGCGGATAAATATTCATCAGGTCAAATACAATACAATTTAATTGTATTTCATATTTTTCTGGACTTAATTTAAATCATTGGGTCCGTTTACCCATATTGGGCCCGATTACACTATAATGGGCCTTAATCGACCTTAAGTCCGTTTTCCACACTTTATCGAGGCCTATTGGGCTTATTGGGCCCATCAGTAATTATTTAGCCTCGTTCTAAATTCTCAAATATCTCAATTTAGTATTTACAATTTATTCAAAATTTTAAAATTTAATTTATTTAAGCGAAAATTAAATCTGTAATTTATGCAGTCAATTTCTAACACGCATAACGATACAAAATTATCGTAAATATGGGTTACTTGCCCGAGATTTCATAATAGTACATAAATCGAGGTTGACTCGAGTCCTCGTTTGACGTCAATTATTGAGCTACACAATTTAATTTTTTTCGGGTAAACTTCCAGTCGGATATAATCAAATTAAATATTTTTGAAATTTAAATCGGTCAATTTGACCGCTTACCGACTTACCCGTAGCTCGATTGCATCACTGAAATTTTTTTCCAAATTTTCCATCTTTTTTTTCCCTTTTTTCTTCCTTTTTCCTTTTCTTTTTGGCTGAACCAGTTTGGTCTGGTTCAACCCAGTTCAGACCGCCGGTTCAGTCCGGTTCGACCGGTTCAGTGGCTCGCCGATCGGTTCTCCACCGATTTCCATCGCCAGAAGCTCCGCTGGGTCGTCCGCAGCACAGATCTGGTATCGGTTTCATCCAAGGTCACCGAAAAGTGGCCGGTCCGGCCCTTCTCCCCTCGTCGTCGGTACCGTTTCTGTTTCTCACCGTTTTTCGGCGTTAGCCGCCACCCCACCGACCGATTCAGTCGCTGATCGGCCGGCCTTGGCGTGGGCTACCTTCGGGTGGTGGTGGCCAGGCCCGAATCAGTGCCGGTCATCGGTTTCTCCTTTCTCCCTCTCTCGGTTTCCTTTCGCCGACGTTTCTTTCACCGCCGATTGCGCTTCTATCACCGGACTCTGCCGGGGTCGACGTTAGCTACCTCGCCTGGTGGGTGCGTTGCCGGTCGCTCCGTCCGATGAGGGAGGACCGACTCCCTCGGTCCTTGCTTCGTTTTCGGGTTTGCAGAAATCGCGTTTCGCGATTTCTGTTGTGTTTTATATTTATTTTTTTTATTTTTTATTATTAGTATTATTATTTTATTTTAATAATATTTTAATCAATTAAAATATTATTAAAATCTAAAAATATCTAAAAAATACTATTTTATTCATTTAATCTGTAATTAAATTTATCAGTCCAATTTTACCTTTTATGTATTTTTTTCATTATTTTCGGGATCATTTTTCGATACGAAAATTCTGGTTTATTCCAATAAATTCATATCTTGATCAATTTAACTCGAAATTTAATTATTTCTTAATTATTAATCAAGATTCTCAAAACCCATATTTTTAATTAAATTTTCTTATCCCTATTAATACCGGGTTTTGGTCTTTTGACCGTTTTACCATTGCACGTGTTCGAGAATACTATTTCAATCCTTTTGCATTTTTCAATGCACTCAAAAATTTCTATTCATTCCATTTACTCTTACGATAAAAATCGGGTCTTACAGACATGTTGATAGCCGTGTTAGGAGCTTCGGGTAGACAAGATGTCGTAATGATTAAATAGGCTCGCACATGCATTTTTTAGATGTGGCGTGATATGATGTGTTGATTTGGGTCCGCGAAGTACGTTGTATCGTGTTGAGATTGTGATATACTGTCTTCAGACGAGTTAGATCTGCTATGGACCGGTGGGCTGGACGTGACCCACCTCCCGTGTGGAAGCAGATAGTGGTGATACCCACACACTTGATCAGTATAGCTTGGGATCACAGGATATGGACATAGTCCTAGAGGAAATTTCCCTTATTATATTGCCTATCTCACATGTCTATTGTTTTATGAATAAATCCATGTTTGAAATGCTTTATGGGTCAGGATAGTCCGAGGGTGGGGATGAGTCCTGACAAGTGTTGATTTTAATTGAGATGAGAAAACATGTTTTGCTTGAGAAATGATGAAAATGGCTTTAAAGTGCACTTACGCATGATGGTTTTTCATGCCTTGTTTATGAAATATGCATGATGATTTATGTCATGCTTTTGAATTTGATTTATGCACTGAACTAAATAACATAAATTGCTTTACATGATGATAATTCTATTTTTAATAGAATTATTTGTGCTTAATTTCTTAATTAATTATTTAAATCCCCATATTATTTTATTAATTATCCCCTTATTTAATTAAAATTCTTTAATGTGCAGATAAATTTAATCCGAATGAAACTCAATCGTTTCAATCAAAATTGGGCTGAAAACGGGTTAAAGGAGACTGGACCACTTCCAATTTGCAGACCGAGTCACCAGTCGTCTGGACACGCGTGATGCTAGGTGTCTGTATTTTAATCGCTCCGAAATGATAAGATTGAAGGACACCATGCCAACCCTCTAGAAGACACACGCCGGGCCACATCGCACAACCAATTGGACAAAAAGACTGATGACGTGAAAATATCTACTCTGCAACAAATCAAATGAGGACAAGTGGACAAGCAGCAAATATTAATTAATAATATTTTAATTAATTAAAATAATAATTAAAAATAAATTATAAATAATAAAATAAAGTAAATGAAAAAAAAGGAAAATCGAAAATCGCAAAACGTGATTTTCTAAAGGATAAATCGAAAACCGAACGAGGGAGCTCACCGGCGAGACTGAGGGGCAGACGATGGTTGGCAAAGGAAGCCTGTCACCCGCATGACCACCGACAGTCATGACTCGCGCCCTCAACCATCGAAAAACCCAAAATCGACGGATGAAAGCTACGAGGAAGGAAAGAAGTTTCACCGGCGTTGACGTCGATCTAGGGCCAGCCACTGCCAGTTGAAGGAGGCCCACGCCAAGATGGGCCGATCAGCGGCTGAATCGACTGGTGGGACGGTGGCTAGAGCCGAAAAATGGTAGGAAAGAGAAAAAGCACCGACGGCGAGGAGGGAAGAGGCTGGATCGGCCATTTTTCGGTGACCTCGGACCACACCGACCCCAAATTCGAGTTTCGGACGACCACGAGGAGCTACTGGCGGCGAAAGCCGATGAAAAACCGACCGAAGAAGCCTTGAACCGGTCGAACCAAACTGAACCAGTTGGACCGAACCGGTCTGAACTGGGTTGAACTGGACCGAACCGGTTCAGCCAAAAAGAAAAGGAAAAAGAAGAAAAAAAGGGAAAAAGAAAAAGAGAAAAAATTGAGAAAAATTTCAGTAATGCAATCGAGCTACGGGTAAGTCGGTAAGCGATCAAAATTGACCAATTTAAATTTTAGAATATTTAATTTGATTAATATCCAACTGAAAATTTACCCGAAAAAATATTAAATTGTGTAGCTCGACGATTGACGTCAAACGAGAGCTCGAGATAACTTCGATTTATGTACTATCATGAAATCTCAGGTAAGTAACTCTTATTTATGATAATTTTACATCGTTATGCGTGTTAAAATTTACCGCATCAATTACGGATTTAAATTCCGCATTAAATGAATTAAATTCTGGAAATTAAAATAAATTGTCGTAAATAATTCATTAAGCTATTCGAAAGTTTAGAACAAGGTCCAATATATACTGATGGGTCCAATGAGCCCAATAGGTCTCGATAATGTGAATAGTAAGTGAAAAACGGGCTTAAGATCGATTAAGGCCCATTATGGTACAATCGGGCCCAATATAGGTAAACGGGCCCAATGATTTAAATTAATCTTAGAAAAATATGAAATATAATTAATTGTATTGTATTTGGCCTGATGTATATTTATCCGCAGTTTCAGAGATTGGATTGAGAGGAAATCGGACTCCGTGACGAGTCATCATGGAAAGGTCAGATTGTACAGAAAAAGAGGTAAAGGAATTGTGTGAGTAGCTAGAGGTAACTACGTGTATTTTAATAGCTTTTGTATACACTGAATATGTATGTATACACTGATTATGTATAAAGGTCCTAGAAAATGGTTTAAAGATTTTAAGGACTCGAAATAGAAAAAGACTATTTTACCCCTATTGAGGGAAGTTCACCTAAGGATGGTGAAAGCATGACATGCATGAAATGCATGATTTAAGGAATTTTACTGGTTTTTAAGCAAAGTAAATCGGTAGATTGGACAGTAATTGCATAAATTTCACAAGATAACACTACGTAAGTGTTATTTATATTTAAATGGAATTTCTTTGGAAAAATGGCCAACTATCAAGTTTATATGGAAACAGATAGTGCTGACACATAGCTCACACTATATCTACATTTGTGAGTGTGCATAAATGTGATTGAGAGATTGCTCGTATCGACTTGTGTGACATCATATGCATGAAATGTGCTAGAGCGGTTGCTCGCACTGATTTTTTTTTGTGATATGCATAAGAACTGCTGGAGCCTAGCTCGCACTTTGTTTTGACTGTTTTGACGGTTTTGACTGTTTTGACTGAATATGCATAAAAAGGTGCTGGAGCGATTGCTTCACATTAGTTTTAATGATTTGACATGCATGAGAGGTGTTGGAGCCTAGCTCACATCCTGTTTTGATATAATACTGCATAAAAGCCGTACTGGAGTCTAACTTGTACGAGATTTGATGTATTTATGCATAAAGTCGTACTGGAGCGTTGCTCGTACGAAGTTTTGATTTACTTGAGCATTCATTCATGCTGGAGCATTGCTCGCACATGATTTTATATGGATTTATAACTCATTTTAAAGTCGTACTGGAGTGCTACTCTTACGTAGATTTTATTGATTTTTATGAAATCATCCTAGAGCTTCGCTCACACGAGATTTTCAGATATCATGAATATGCATGGAGCCGTGCTAGAGCTTCACTCACACAGGGATTTATATGACATGCATATAGCCATGTTGGAGCCTCCTGTAGACTGTGTCACAGTGAGATGATATGCTCACACGTGCATACTGAGACAGAGATGATATAGGTGGATAAGACCTATTGCAGGCACCCCTGACTGAGCTTGGGTTCACAGAGTACGTTGTACCGTGTATGTCACGCGAAGTACGCTGTATCGTGGGGATTGTTGGAGTGGAATGGCTTTAGCCATGAGATAGCAAGCCTTGCCCTCGTAATCCTATGTTATGCTGTTCTGGCGGGTAGGACCGACCCACCTCCCGTTTCAGGTGTGATACCCCACACACTAGGTACTGTGTTGCCAGGGATCACTAGGTTATGGTCATAGTCCTCGTTGTTACTGATAGTCACCTACTTGTCTCACATGATATAACTTGTGGTCTCGATAGACTAGGGTAGACCCGAGGGAGGGGTCAGGCCCCGATTTTATGATTTTCTACTATGCTAATATATGTTTTAGAGGATTTTATGATATGTGACCCTGAAAGAAGGGTGGTTTTATAACTGAAGTTTTATAATGAATTTTAATGAATTGTTTTATGAGATGATTGACCCGGAAGGGTTAGTTTATACTGCAGTTTTAATGAAATGATTTGAATGCAGTAGCATGATGATGTTTTTCATGCTTTCATTTCAAATTCATGATTTGTCTTACATGACATGAAAGAATACATGATCTTGATTTACTTCATGCTAATTATGATTTAAGGATGTCACATAAAATGCCTTTGATGCATGAATTACATGATTTTTATATGCACAAATAGTTTTGATAAACTATGTCATTGATGACATACATGATTTTGTGCATGAGATTTTAATGAAAAGAAAAGGATTTTAAGGGCATGGCATTATGAGCATGTAGATAGTGGAGCTATCTACTTACTTGCATAATTGCCTTACTGAGCGTGTGGTTTGCTCACCCCCTTATTTTTTCATCTTTTCAGAGCACTTGCAGTAGTTAGTAAGTGGCTGAAGAGTTGCATTCTTGGTATTCGCTGCTTCCCATCGAGAATCAGGTATACACATTTGTATGGTTTTGTATCTAAATATGTAAATGTACAGTACTGTTAATGTATATGATGTCGGGGATGTAGAGTTATGTAAATACCATTGTGTATGTATTTAGTTAAAGTTAAAAGATTGTAAACTCTGATATGTGAATGTGATTATGGAAATGGAATGGTAAATAGGTGAGAGGTGGCCACCGAATCATAGCCCAACTGTTTGTAGGATGGTCATGATGAGAGAAAGGTAAGAATTAAATAATAAACGAAAAAGCGAAAAATTTACTCTGATTTTTAGGTAATTTGGGTCGTGACAGCAACACTCCATAATGTTTATTTTTTTAGTTTGAGTTGATGAACAGTAAAGAGGGGAAGAAGATGCCGGTGACAGTAGTTATCTTCTTCAACTATTTCACTGTATTAATTCATTAAAATTTCAGTTTTGCATTAGTTGTGTTTTGAGTTTCTTTTGTTTTCCATTAGAACTCTTCTTTTATGTTATAAAGTAACTTAAAGATTTAGTTTAGATTAGTTTAGAAATTCATAGCATTAAGTTGTGAAGAAATTTTACTCTTATTAAATTTTTAAGATTACAATTCTGTTTCCATATGTTTTTGGCTTGAATGTGTTAACCTTTATTTTCTCTAATACTATGTAACTATTCTATAGTTGCTAGTTCATCTTTAACTTAAGTTTCTAGCTGGAAGGCCATGATTGCCACTGCTCAGCTGCAGGAATCGGGGTTGAGCAAAACTCTGACGAGAGTGACTGCATAAAAGTGGTAAGACACGCGTTGGACAAGTGAAGCTGCGGGGCTTTGCTGAACAGAAGCTGGAATACAACATAGCAGTGAACTAGGATCAACAGTCTTCTTCTGTTCTGCTCTGCTTTTAAATCCTTCTACTGTTCATCATTAAGTTGCTGTAATTTTGCACTAATCTCTTGTTTGTTGTTGCCGGTGAGAGAGATTAAAGCAGAAGCCATTTACGCAAGTAGTGAGGGCCAGTATAGCAGTTTCCTTGCATCATTCCAGTCTAGTGGTGCGAACCTTCATTGTTGGCCAGTAGCTGATGTACGTGCTGGGAAATTGGAGGAACATGGTGGTATGTACAGCAGTAGGTTGAGGAATGGTATGCTGGAGCTGCACCTGGATGAAGCTCGTACCAGTAAAGGACAGGACTTGCTGTGTGTGTAGATCGTTGCATTATCAGGACCGCCTGGCTGGCAACGTGTGCGGGTATTGGAAGCAGGACTTGGTGCTAGTGCATGCGACAGAACCTGAGATAGCAGACTGGAGCAAAACATGGAGCATGTACAGCAGTACACTACCACCAGCTGAAGCACGACAGGTGCAGTAGGAACACCTGGAGCAGAAGCCACGAACGAGAGCTAAAAGGTTGCTGTTTGCACCTGATGAAAATGCAGAAAGTGTGCAACGCCAGTAGCAGGGACCAAGAGCAATGTGAAGAAGAAATGCATAATACCAGCGCATACTAGGGACCACTCGGCTAACATTTGTGTTTAAGGCCACGTTTGGCCAGTTCCTTTTTACAATTTGATGTTTATTGCACTTTTGTTATTTTGATTGTTCCTTTTATTAGTTGTTAAATTAGATTAGTTCTAGTGTTTTAGTTTGTTAATTTAATTTTTAGTTTTAATTTTTAGTTAATAGTTAATTTTTTATCATATGTTTTCGGACTTTATTTTAGTTTAGTATTTTATGAGTTGCATTTAGAATTAATTTAGATTGAATGTGTTTCATGCATTTTTAATTTAGTCCTTATTTTCATTAAATTTTAGTTTAGTTTAATTTGTATTTTTATTAATTAGTTTAATTACATGCATAAGTTATTTTAGGTTTGTTTAATTTTAGTTTAATTAATCTTGTTTCTTTATTTTTATTTTTGCATTTTATTTTAATTACGTTAATTAATTTAACTGTTTTAATTATTTTTGTAGGTATTTGCTTTTAATTACGTGGAGCTTTGTAAGTACTTTTAGCTCGGTTTTATTTTTTTATTTTTTAATGTTTATTGTTTTCAGTACTTTTAATTTTAGCCTTATAGACCACCCATCATAGCTTCATAATTTGCTAGGATATACTTAGGGTAAGATTAACCGGTAGTTAATTATTCTGATCAATTTCTCTGTGGGACGATAACTCTGGACTCAAATCCCATTATTACTTGTACGACCCGTGCACTTGCGGACAATACGTTTAGATTGTACCAAGTTTTTGGCGCCGTTGTGCCGGGGAAGTTTTAATTAGTCGTTGATTAATATCGGTAAAATTATGCTTATATGTAATTCTAGCTTGTAAATATTTAGGTTGTAAATATTTAGAGACCTACTTAGGTTAGTTAAATTTTCTCATAATTAATTAAAAAAATGAAAAAAATAAAAACTTGTAAAAAAATTTTTCAAAGGACTTTTTTATGTTTGCATGCTTAGAGCCAGAAGTTATAATTGCTTTCCTTTAGATCCTGAAATTAAACGAACACTTAGAAAAATTAGAAAAGATTCTAGGAAATTTATAGCTTCGATGCAATACATCATGGCAGAATATTGAGAAATTAAGACCGTTGGAGATTATGCGGTGCCGACAATTGGAGGTTATTATATCAGCATTAGGCCACCAGTTGTCCCTGCTAACAATTTCGAAATTAAGCCTTCCATCCTCTAGATGATCCAGACCTCTTTGCAGTTCAGTGGGCTTCCACATGACGACCCACATGCTCACCTTGGGCAATTCCTAGACCTGTGCAACACGTTCAAGCACAATAGATTATCTGATGAAGCGCTTAGACTTAGATTATTCCCCTTCTCACTTAGGGATAGGGCGCAACACTGGTTAACCTCCTTGCCTCCAGGATCCATTTCCACATGGGACGAGTTAGCCCATCAATTTCTAGCTAAGTTTTTCCCTTCCTTTAAAATAGCCAAACTCCGTAGTGACATATCTTCCTTTGCCCAGTTCGATTCGGAAACTCTTTACGAAGCATGGGAACGATATAAGGAGCTTCTTAGGAAGTGCCCTCACCGTGGTCTACCTTTGTGGTTGCAAGTCTAGACCTTCTACAACGGACTTACAAGCCAAAATAGGACCATTGTTGACGCTGCTACGGGTGGAGCCCTGATGTGCAAAACAGAGGAGGAAGCTTATGAGCTCTTAGACAAGATGGCTGCTAAGAACTATTTATGGTCCTTGGAGAGGCAATTGTCTAAAAAGTCGACGGGTATCTATGAGCTCGACACGCTGTCTACCTTGACCTCTCAAATCGCTAACCTTACGAAGAAGGTAGAGTCACTCAGTACCTAGCATAATCCTTCTACCAGTCCTAATCTGGTTTATTCTGTCCAAAGTCCTTTTCTTTTCTGTGATCAGTGTGGAGGTACACACTCTATAGATAGGTGTCTGCTTAACCTAGAATCATTTCATTACGTTGCCCCATCTCAAAAGCAACAGAACAACCCCTTTTCAAACACCTACAATTTAGGTTGGAAGAGCCATCCTAATTTTTTCTGGAGCCAAAATCAAGGGCAATCTTCTAACTCCATATCTGTAGGACTCCCTGGTTTTCAAGCTCCATCGGTTCATGTACCACCACACCAGCAATTTCCATACCATCCACCACATCATCCATCCCCACCTTAATTTCAGCATCATCTACCTTATTTCCATCAACCACCACCACCACCACAACCCTTGCAGCCCCAACATTATCACGCACCAGCAGCTGAGAAGAAGCCCTCGCTTGAGGAAATGTTCACAACGATCCTGAAAAATCAAGTGGCCTCAATTAAGAATTTAGAAGTTCAGGTTGGACAGATAGCCAATGCTCTTAGCCAACGTACACAAAGGACCCTTCCTAGTAACACTGAAGTTAATCCTGTTAAGCAAAGGGAGGGTATGGAACATGTTAGATCCATCACCTTTAGGAGTGGCAGAGAGCTAGATGATCCACAAGTTAAGTCCAATCCTGTTAAGCCCACAGTGGTAGAGCCCTTAGGGTCTAAAGAGACAGCTCAGAAAGAATAGGAACATCAGGATCAGGCTACAAAAGAATCCAAGCTAGGCGTTTCTTCATCTATACCTTCTTCTTCTTCACTGCCTTCCTCGTCCTCTAATTCTACACAGGTTCCCACTACATTGCCTCTAGTTAGACCACCAGTACCTTTTCCTCAAAGGTTTCAAAATCAAAAACTGGATCATCAATTTGTCAAATTTCTTGAGATTTTTAAGAAACTTCACATCAACATTCCTTTCGCAGATGCCTTAGAGAAAATGCCAAATTATGTGAAGTTTTCGAAGGATATCCTCTCAAGGAAGAGAAGACTGGAAGATTATGAGACGGTGGCCTTAACTGGAGAATGTAATGCAATTATCCAGAGGAAATTACCCCCCAAACTCAAAGATCCCGGGAGTTTTACCATACCCTGCACTATTGGAAATCTTTTATTTGGTAGAGATATGTGTGATTTAGGAGCCAGTATAAATCTGATGCCTTGGTCAATCCACCAAAAGTTAGGAATACGGGATGTCAAGCCTACCACAGTGACCCTCCAGTTGGCTAATTGATCCATTAAATACCCAAAGGGGATCATTGAGGATGTCTTAGTAAAGGTGGATAAATTTGTTTTCCCTGCGGATTTTATTATTTTGGATATCAAGGAAGATAGGGAAGTCCCCATTATATTAGGCAGACCTTTCCTAGCTACAGGTAGGACTTTGATTGACATGCAAAAGGGGGAGTTAACTATGAGAGTGCAAGATCAGGAAGTGAAGTTTAATGTTTTCAAACCTTTGAAGCTCCCTGATGACTCTCAAGCGTGTTTTAAAATGGAGATTAACGAGGATTTAAGGCTCGAGCATAAAAAATCTGAAAGAATGAGGGAAGTAAATAGAGCTAAGGAGGAGTTAACTGTCAACATTCTGTCACAACTTTGGCTGATCCTCCTACTCTTCGCCCTGCTGCTGAGTGTTGTGTTCTTTAGCTGCATTTGAAGTGGCTTAATTTTTCTTTTCACTTTATATATAGTTCTTTTTCTTTTCCGTTGTTTCTTTCTTTCTTTATTTTGCAGATTTCTTTTCTAGTCTTATGTTTTCAATCAAGCTTCGATTGTTCATCATCATCATCAGAAATGGGAGTACTCTGTTCTTGAGCTTAAATGTTTATATTATCTGCACACTGAGGACACTGTGCATTTTAAGTTTGGGGGAGAAGATATCACTTGAGCAATTTTGGGCAAAATTGAAAATTGTTTCGAAAATATGAGCTTAAACTGTTTGATTTTTGAAGTGATTTAGTGCTTAGCATGTAGTTTTCTCATATTTCGATGATATGACCCCATGATTAAGTCTGATTGTGATTTGTTGAGTTAATGTATTTTGAAATGACAAAACAAGTTAATTCAATAGTATTAAGATGATATGAAAACATGTTTAGAGGTTATCAGTACCAGAACTTAGAGTTCTGCTGATGAGAGATCGATCTGGCTTATGAGAGATCGATCTCCTGGGTTTTTACTTGATGAGAGATCGATCTAATGAAGGTATGAGATCGATCTGCCAAGCCTTAAACCTTTACAAAGGGATTTAGGTAGAGTGAGATCGATCTGCAAGGGTTAAGAGATCGATCTGGCTAAAGCTAGAGTTGAGAGATCGATCTGGTCTAGGAAGAGATCGATCTCCCTTAAGAGCATAAAAATGTAGATCGATCTGGAAGATCGATCCACACTCAAACAGAGAATTTAAGAGATCGATCTGGTAAGAAAGAGATCGATCTCCTCAAAAGTCAGAGAGCTAAGGAGATTGATCTGTGTTGTTGAGAGATCGATCTCCCTACTACGAGACTGCATGGCAGATCGATCTGTAGATCGATCTTGCCTCAAACAGAGAGATTAGGAGATCGATCTTCCTATTCGACAGATCGATCTCCCCCATTATTTTCAAACTAACAGATCGATCTGCTAACCTATGAGATCGATCTCTTTGTTTATTTGTGCTTCAATCTTGCAGGATTTATAACTAAGAGATCGATCTGGCCAAGATGGCAGATCGATCTGGCACTCTACTGGAGGTACCCAACGGCTAGTTTCTGCAAAATCTCAACGGGAAAAACAACATTTAATGCTCCAACTACCAATTCTTCAGTATTTAACCAAGCATTGAAGATAAAGAAAATATAGAGACTATTGCTGCACATTCCTAACACTCTTAAGCTTTTAATTCTTTCATTCCTTGTGTCTTCATAGTTCATTTATTGAGATTCATTGTATAAGCTTAAGTGCAGAAACTGTATTCTGTCCTACCCACTTTAAAGCTTCAATTTGTATTTAACCTTACCTTAAAAGAGAAGAGGATTGTTCCTCAGTGAGAGAGAATTGTAAAAGGGTGAATACACTTCTGTATTGCTAAGGGTAGAGAGGTTATTCCTTAACCTGTAAAAGGAATATTGTAAGCTCTATTGAAAGAGGGAAAGAAAGCACTTGACAAGAAGGTCAAGGAGAGAGGACGTAGGCAAGAGTTGGCCGAACCTCTATGAACTATTGTGTTTGTTTCTCTCTTCCCTACTTTGCATTAAATTGTTTAATTTCATTATTGCACAATATTATTTTCTGATTGATATAAGATTAAATTAAAATTTGCCATTATTGTTAGTAAACCGATTCACCCCCCTCTCGGTAGAGCCAACAATTGGTATCAGAGCTAGGACTCTTTAAACACATAGGAACAACTTCCTAAGAGTTAGAAACGATCAAATGGCTCATAACAATGTAGCTACTACTTTGGTAGGAGAGGGGCACTCTACGGTTAGACCTCTAATGTTTAATGGAGAGCATTATGCATATTGGAAGACTAGGATGATGTTATTCATTCAAGCAAATGACTATGAAGTATGGAGAATTATAATTAAAGGACCTCAAATCCCTACAAAGAGAATAGAGGGAAGAGATATCCCCAAAGAAGAAGATGAGTGGGATTCAAATGACATTAAATGTGCTCAGCTAAATGCTAAAGCTATGCATACATTATTTTGTGCCTTAGGTCCAAATGAATATAATAGAGTCTCCGGATGTGATAATGCCAAACAAATTTGGGACAAATTGGCAATAACACATGAGGGTACAACCCAAGTGATGTAGACTAAGGTAGGAATGCTCACACATGACTATGAGCTTTTTAGGATGAAGGAAGGAGAATCAATTAGTGATATGTTCACTAGATTTACAGATGTAATTAATGGACTAAAGTCCTTAGGAAAAATATACTCAAATATTGAAATGGTTAAGAAGATCTTAAATAGCCTACCTAAATCATGGGAAGCTAAAGTGACAGCAATTGAGGAATCTAAGGATCCTCACACATTGTCCTTAGATGAATTGATAGGATCTTTGCTAACTTATGAGATGAAACTTAAAAGAAATGAAGAGCCACCCAAGAAAGTGGGAGTTGCTCTAAAATCCACTGCTCAAGAGGAGATTAAAAATGAGAATGGCAGTGAGGAGGATATTGAGATGGCAATGTTTGCCAAAAGATTTAACAAGTTCATGAGAATGAGAGCTAGTAGTAGCAATAGGAGAAACATTAAGAGAGACCAAGAAGAAGTAGGTAGAAAAGATTCTATTGTGTGTTATGAATGTAAAAAACCAGGACACATAAAATTTAACTGCCCTCTTCTTAAAAGATCCAATGATAGGTTCCACAAAAAGAAGGCAATGGTAGCAACATGGAGCGACAGTGACTGCTCCAATGATGAATCAAATGAGGACATTGCCAATTTGTGCTTCATGGCCATTGAGGATGAAAAGGTAACTTCAAGCCTCAATGAATATTCTTTTGATGAATTGCAAGATGCATTTAATGATCTTGCATTAGAGTATGAATCTATGAGTATGAAATATAAAAAGATAATATCCAAATTGAGAAAAGAAAATGAGATATTGCAATTGGATAAATTAGAATGTGAAAAGAAACTAGAGACCTCAAATCTAGAAATTTGTGACCTTAAAGAGAAAAATAGCAATCTACATAATTCATTTAATAGGTTCCACATGGGTCAACAAAAGTTAGATAGCATGCTAGAGACCCAAAGGGCATTCTTTGACAAAAATGGCTTAGGATATAATGTACAAAGTAGGGAGACCCATCTTAAAATTTTTATTGCTAGGAAGAGCATGAATAAACCTGCAATTACTTGTTCATATTGTAATAGAAAGGGACATGAGTCACATTATTGCAATATAAAGATGAGGAATCTTAAAGGAAAAATTGTAAAAAGGATATGGATTCCAAAAGAAGTAATTCACTCAAAGGATGTCAATGCATTAGCAAAATGGATCCCAAGGGGATCAAGAATTGCATTCACTAACCTCAAAGGACCCAAGAAAATTTAGGTACCTAAGACTTGAGTTTGATTTCTTGTAGGTGATTGAGCATAGCCACAAAACTAAAGCAAAAGAAGCATGGTACTTAGATAGTGGATGCTCAAGACACATGACGGGTGATAGAAGCCATTTCAATTCTTTCAAATCAAAAGTTGGTGGAGAAGTCACTTTTGGGGACAACTTCAAAGGCCAAGTTGAAGGAAGTGGCTCAATAGGTAATGATCATTTTTCTTTAGAAAAAGTATTACTTGTTAGGGGTCTAAAGCATAACTTACTAAGCATTAGTCAACTTTGTGACAAAGGTTACAAAGTAATTTTTGATTGCATGAAATGTAATGTTATAGATCCTAAGTCAAATAAAGTTCTCTTTCTAGGTCATAGGCAAGGAAATATATATATTATCTATCTTAATGAACTCAAAAATGAAAATATATGCTTAATGGTAGACAATAAAAAGGAATCTTGGTTATGGCATAGAAGACTAGGTCATGCTAGCATGCATGTGCTATCTAAGTTAGCTAGAAAGGATCTAGTTATAGGTTTACCCAAGATATCCTTTGATCATGAAGAAGTAGGTGAAGCTTGTGTTAAAGGAAAACATAAAAGGACAACATTTAAGCCTAAGAATATTGTATCCACCACTAGGCCTCTCCAATTACTTCACTTAGATTTATTTGGACCAACTAGAACAACTAGCCTAGGTGGGAAACACTATGGATTTGTAATAGTTGATGATTACACTAGGTTCACTTAGGTGTTCTTTTTGAGAGTTAAAAATGAAGCCTTAGAGAAATTCATAGCTTACTCAAAGGTGACTCAAAATGAAAAAGGATATACAATAACAAGTATTAGAAGTGATCATGGCAAAGAATTTGAAAATATAGGATTTGATGAGTATTGCAATGATCAAGGAATTAGCCATAATTTTTCAGCCCCTAGGACACCACAACAAAATGGTGTAGTTGAGAGAAGAAATAGAACATTGGAAAAAATGGCTAGAACCATGCTATGTGAGAATAACTTACCAAAGTATTTTTGGGCTGAAGCTACAAACACATCATGTTATATAATTAATAGAGCTATGATTAGACCCATGCTAAAGAAGACTCCTTATGAGCTCTACAAAGGTAAGAAGCCTAACATTAGTTACTTCCATCCTTTTGGCTGCAAATGCTTTGTTCTAAATAATGGGAAAGATAATTTAGAAAAATTTGATGCCAAGAGTGATGAGGGAATATTCCTAGGATACTCATTGAATTCAAAGGCTTATAGAATTTATAACAAAAGAACATTAATGGTTGAAGAATCTATTCATGTTATATTTGATGAATAAAATAATGTATCTAAAGAGTTAACCAATGATGAAAATGTTGGAATATTTGATGAAGGCTTAGAAGATGACTTTCTAGAAAAGCTTGACTTGAATAAAGAAGATGAAGAAGAAATAGAGGTTTTAGAAAGAGAACCTAGAGCACCAAGAGAGTTAGGATATGTAAAAGATTGTGAAATAGTAGGAGATCCAACTCTTGGAGTTGGAGCTAGATCATCACTAAGGAATATGTGCCAATATATAGCTTTTGTATCTCAAATAGAGCCTAGGAATGTCAATGAAGCCTTAGATGACAATAATTGGTTCCTAGCAATGCAAGAAGAATTAAATCAATTTGAGAGAAGCAAAGTATGGAAACTAGTTCCTAGACCTAGTGATCACTCTATAATTGGAACTAAATGGATATTCAAGAACAAGATGGATGAAAATAGTGTGATCATAAGGAATAAGGCTAGGCTAGTTGCTCAAGGCTATAGACAAGAGGAAGGCATAGACTATGATGAAACATATGCACCGGTAGCTAGATTAGAGGCAATAAGAATGTTACTTGCCTTTGCATGTTATAAAAACTTCAAGTTATATCAAATGGATGTAAAGAGTGCATTCTTAAATGGTTTCATTAATGAAGAAGTCTATGTTGAGCAACCTCCCGGATTTGAAAATCATGAATTTCCTGAACATGTTTTCAAATTATCTAAGGCACTCTATGGATTGAAACAAGCTCCTTGAGCTTGGTATGAAAGGTTGTCAAAATTCTTAATAGAAAAGGGATTTTCAAGAGGAAAAGTGGATACCACCTTATTCATTAAGAATAAAAATAAGGATTTACTAGTTGTACAAGTGTATGTAGATGACATTATTTTTGGTTCAACTAATGAGTCTTTATGCCAAGAGTTTGCTAAGATCATGCAAGGAGAATTTGAGATGAGCATGATGGGAGAACTCACATTCTTCTTGGGACTTCAAGTGAAGCAAACAAAGGATGGAACCTTCATCAATCAAGCAAAGTATACCAAGGACTTGCTCAAGCGATTTGGAATGGACAATTGCAAACCTCAAGCCACTCCAATGGGCACCAACATCAAGCTTGATAAAGATGAAAGAGGTAAGTGTGTAGACACTAAACTCTATAGGTCTATGATAGGCTCATTGCTTTATTTAACTGCAAGTAGACCAGATATTTTGTATACTGTATGCCTTTGTGCTAGATTTCAATCCTCTCCTAGGGAATCACATTTATTGGTAACTAAGAGGATCTTTAGATACCTCAAAGACACTCCTTCACTAGGACTTTGGTACCCCAAAGACTCAACTTTTACCCTTCATGCATTTTCAGATGCAGATTTTGGAGGATGTAAAATAGATAGGAAAAGTACTTCAGGTACTTGCCAATTCTTAGGAAATAGGTTAATTTCTTGGTTCTCTAAGAAACAAAACAGTGTGGCTCAGTCCACAACTGAAGCTGAATATATAGCAGCTGGTAGTTGTAGTGCTCAAGTGTTGTGGATTAAACAACAAATGAGAGATTATGGTATTGACATGAAGCAAGTCTCAATTAAATGCGATAATACCAGTGCCATTAATCTATCTAAAAATCCTATCCAACACTCCAGAACCAAGCACATAGAAATTAGACATCACTTCCTTAGAGACCATGTACAAAAAGGGGATATAATTTTAGAGTACATTGACACTTTACACCAAATAGCTGATATATTCACCAAACCTCTTGATAGAGATAGGTTTTGTATCCTTAGAGGTGAATTAGGACTCATGAATATCCCTTAAGACTTTTGTGTTTTAAAAATCTTGGTTTCAAGTTGATTTTAAAAGAGTTTTTGCAAAGCTTTTCTGGCAATGAGGATGAGAGATCGATCTCCTTGCAATATAGATCGATCTCCATACTTCCAACAAGCCTAAATCATCAAGGTTAAGCTAAGCAGATCGATCTTCTAACCATAAGATTGATCTCCTTACGTCTCTGTTAAAAGGCAGATCGATCTGTCCACACGACAGATCGATCTCCTCAAACTTCCGCATTTAGAAGATCGATCCATGCATTTGGCAGATCGATCTCTCTAATCCTCTGTTAAACTGCAGATCAATCTGTGCATATACCAGATCGATCTCCTTAAGCCTCTGTTTACGAACAGATCGATCTGTCCATTCGACAGATCGATCTCTCTTGGCTTCTGGAAGTGACAGATCGATCTGTCGCCTCGACAGATCGATCTCCTATGCCCTGGAGTATAAAAACTCGCGAAAATTTCCCAAATTTCACAAACCCCAATCTTCAAATTCTGAAATTTCCTCGCACCACCTCCTTCGATTCCTCCTCAGGTCGATCTCCGTACGGTCCTCCTTGCATCTCCGTGTCATTTTTCGGTATTGTAACCAACATTTCTTACTTTTTTCTCAAAAATTTTCTTAGATTTGTGTTCATTGTCTTTCTAGGGCAAAACTAGTTACTGTTTCATTGATTTTTTCAATTGTGAATCTAGTTAGCACATCCCTCGAGTCTAGAATCATGCCTAGGCTTAAGACAGTAGGACATAAACCTCCTAGAACCAATGTAGAGGTTGGTTCATCTTCCCAACCCACTCCTTCCGCTTCCATTGCTTCCTTCAATAGGTGTTTTAAAACACCTGCAAAAAGGAAGCGATACGAAGAGTACTTCTCAACCATGCCAATTAAGCATTGGCGGACTATAGATTTTTCTTTCCTCAATCGCATTGATTTTCCATACGTGTTAAAATTTGAGGAATTTGGTTGGATGTCATTTTTGAAAATCAACACTCCCGTCCCTCCAAATCTCGTTCGGGTATTCTTTTCCAATGCCGAACTCATCTTTGACCCTGATGACACTTGCAAAATTCATGGGTTCAAAACCTATGTCATGGGTAAGACCATTCCAATAGACCCCGATATCTTAGCTCAAGCCTTTCACATGAAAAATGAAGGTTTGACTAATGAGGATGAGGAAGTCTCCTTAGAGTTTGATCTCCCTGGGGACAAAGTGAGTGACCTACCGATGCACCTTCGGTTACTCCACCTCATAATTTCTTGGAATCTCCGTCCTTTCGGTACCCGTCATTCAACCGTTAGGCGATTAGATCGTTTCTGGCTCCATCACATTCACACCACAAACCAAAAGCCCAACCTCATTCGTTTCATATATGAAGATTGGCTGAAGATCGTGCGTAGGCAAGCTACCACAATCATTTTTTCACAACCATTAGCTATCTTCTCCAACGAGTTGGCGTTGACTGCAGCTGCGAAACTGGAGAACTGCCCTCTCCCAAGAGCGTCCTCAACATCGGGACCCTCCATCATATGGGATATTACAAAGATTTTCAGGGCGACTGGAAGAAAAAGAGGGAACAGCAGCCTGCTGAAGCTATGGAGGAAGATCCCTCCACTGCGCCTGTGAACCCACCTGCCGCACCAGCTCAGGAACCATCGTCCTCAATTGCTCCACCCACTGCACCAACATCCTCACCTGCTGGCATGGAGATCATTATGACAATGATCAGTGAACTCAACAGAAAAATCGATGAAGGCTTTGCATCTCAGCAGCGAATGTTCGAGGAATTACACCAAAGAGTGGATAAGGTTCAGGAGACTCAAGAGGCGATGTTTGATGAGCTGCAAGTCACACGCACGCACGTTGAGAATCTTTCGGATCGTGTTCCTCCCTCACCATAGGCCTTAGGTGTTTTGATTTAGTGTAGTTATATCATTTTAAGATACTTGATGTTATTTGTGATGAATTTTCTTGAATGAAATGTCGTTTGACTTGTTATTGGTTGTGTTAATGAACAAGTTCATTTTGAAATGCCATGAGTATTCTTTTTTCGTGTTATTGATATGACAAAAAGGGGGAGAAGAAAACATGTGTGTGTGGTTGTGGTAAACGTTTAAAAGAATGATTAAATTGAGGGGGAGTTAAGTCAGTAACAAAGTCAAAAGCTCACAAAAAGGGGGAGCTCACAAAAAGGGGGAGTTTTTGCAAATTCACTAAACATGTTTGTTTGAATAAGTTTTGTCATATCAAAAAGGGGGAGATTGTTGAGTTAATGTATTTTGAAATGACAAAACAAGTTAATTCAATAGTATTAAGATGATATGAAAACATGTTTAGAGGTTATCAGTACCAGAACTTAGAGTTCTGCTAATGAGAGATCGATATGGCTTATGAGAGATCGATCTCCTGGATTTTTACTTGATGAGAGATCGATCTCATGAAGGTATGAGATCGATCTGCCAAGCCTTAAACCTTTACAAAGGGATTTAGGTAGAGTGAGATCGATCTGCAAGGGTTAAGAGATCGATCTGGCTAAAGCTAGAGTTGAGAGATCGATCTGGTCTAGGAAGAGATCGATCTCCCTTAAGAGCATAAGAATGTAGATCGATATGGAAGATCGATCCACACTCAAACAGAGAATTTAAGAGATCGATCTGGTAAGAAAGAGATCGATCTCCTCAAAGTCAGAGAGCTAAAGAGATCGATCTGTGTTGTTGAGAGATCGATCTCCCCACTACGAGACTGCATGGCAGATCGATCTGTAGATCGATCTTGCCTCAAACAGAGAGATTAGGAGATCGATCTTCCTATTCGACAGATCGATCTCCCCCATTATTTTTAAACTAACAGATCGATCTGCTAACCTATGAGATCGATCTCCTTGTGTATTTGTGCTTCAATCTTGCAGGATTTATAACTAAGAGATCAATCTGGCCAAGATGGCAAATCGATCTGGCACTCTACTGGAGGTACCCAACGGCTAGTTTCTGCAAAATCTCAACGGGAAAAACAGCATTTAATGCTCCAACTACCAATCCTTCAGTATTTAACTAAGCATTGAAGACAAAGAAAATATAGAGACTATTGCTGCACATTCCTAACACTCTCAAGCTTTTAATTCTTTCATTCCTTGTGTCTTCATAGCTCATTTATTGAGATTCATTGTATAAGCTTAAGTGCAGAAACTGTATTCTGTCCTACCCACTTTAAAGCTTCAATTTGTATTCAACCTTACCTTAAAAGAGAAGAGGATTGTTCCTCAGTGAGAGAGAATTGTAAAAGGGTGAATACACTTCTGTATTGCTAAGGGTAGAGAGGTTATTCCTTAACCTGTAAAAGGAACATTGTAAGCTCTATTGAAAGAGGGAAAGAAAGCACTTGACAAGAAGGTTAAGGAGAGAGGACGTAGGCAAGAGTTGGCCGAACCTCTATAAACGATTGTGTTTGTTTCTCTCTTCCCTACTTTGCATTAAATTGTTTAATTTCATTATTGCACAATATTATTTTCTGATTGATATAAGATTAAATTAAAATTTGCCATTATTGTTAGTAAACCGATTCACCCCCCCTCTCGGTAGAGCCAACATGATTAAATGAGAAGCATGATTATAGGAAAGGCATGAAGTTGAATTCTTGAATTTGTCTTGATTCTGATTGTGATTTCCTCATTTTATGCACATGTCATGTCATGAATCTGTATATTTATTTAGAGAAACCTTATGTGGACATAGGATTGCATTTGTTCAGTTGATTTTGTGTATTATATTCTAGAATTTGTTTGATCTAATCTCGAGATGAAATATTAGATCACACTTAATTAGGGAGATGATTTAGGCCATCTTTCGATCGTTCGAGCCTTTCAAGCCATCCCTGTGCATACTTTACCCCTAGTCACCCATCTAAGCCAAATAAGCTTCTCTTTGTAAATACACCTCCATAAATTTTCCTTGGCTTTATCACTCTTTTCCTATCCCTTACCTTGAAAGCATGAAAAGTCATTGGGATATATTGTGAAATTTGTACATATGGGTGTCTAGTAATAGTAAAAGTTTGAAAAAAAATGAAAGAAAAAGAAAAAGAAAAGAAAAAAGATGAAAAATACAAAAATAGAATAAAATGTCTAGTGAAATAAATAAGTTTGGGGGAAATAAATATGAGCTCTTACATTAAAGATCCTAGAAGTAATGCATGTTAAGGGGTAATTATGTCCGACCCAAATTACCTAAAAATACTACAAATTTTTTTTTCGCTTGCTCATTTCCTTACCCGTCGTGAACAGTTACACTACTAAACAGTTGGGCTATGATTCGGTGTTAGTCACCTCTCACCTATTTACCATTCCATTTCCATATTTCATTTACATATCAATTTATTTTAAATAAATACATCCCCAATATTACATCCATGTACAGTACTGTGCCTCTATATGTTCAGATACAAAATCATACAAATGTGTATACCTGATCTTGATAAGAAGCAGCGGATAACCGAAATGCAAGACTACTGTCGTTCTCTTCTACTGAATGTACCCTGTGCGGTGGAAAATGAAAGGGTGAGCATAAATAGCTCAGTAAGGCAATAATGTAAGCAGGTAGATAACTATATTATCTACGTGCTGATAATGTCATGATATAAAATCGTTTATATTCGGAGCATGAGGTAAGACTAAAACGATGCCACATGTATGTATATATCATATAAGAGAAATCATGAAGTCGATATATAAATCAAACATGGAAAAATCATCATGTATGACATCTCATGCTCGTCACATTTAAAACTTATTTGTGTTCATCATAAACTCATCACGTTAAAACTCATTTGTTTTATCATAAACAACCACATTAAGGCTAAACCCATCTCTCGGGAATACCTTGATTCATTAAATCACATCTCTTTTGAAAACATTAATCGGGATATTACCCCTCCCTCGGGTTTGTCCTGGTCTATTCAGACTGTATAATATCATGTGAGGCATGTAGGTTACTGTATGAAAATCGAGGACTATGGCCATACTTTGTCCCTATGATCCCAGGCTACATGGATCCCTGTGTGCGCGGTATCACAACTGTAATAGGAGGTGGGGTCAATTCCTGTCCGCCAAAATATCAAGTAACATCATCGAGTCATCATGACTGCACGGTACATCGTACTCCATGTGACATACACGGTACATCGTACTCCGTGGACCCATATCATAGTTTGGGGGTGCCTATCGTAGGTCTTATCCACCCCAATACTATGTCGATAACCAGCCCATGTCTCAAAGTATACGTGCGAGCATCTTAACTCTATGTGACACACAGTCTACAGGAGGTTTCCGCACGACTATATGCATGTCAACTCACGTCTAGTGCGAGCGAAGCTCTAGCACCACGCTATGCATATCATGATATCTAAAATCTCATGCGAGCGAAGCTCCAGCACGGTTTTGTGCACACACAAATTTCTCGTACGAGCAATGCTCTAGTACAGCTTTTTATGAGAAATAAATCAGTAAACTTTAGTGCGAGTAAGACTCTAACACTCTTTTTACTTGAATAAATATGATAGGTGTCTCAATCTTGATACAACATCTTTAAAATAGTAACCAGTATAAATCGTTCCCTTTCGTATAATTCTTAAACAGCCAACCTATGTGCATATTTGCTTAAATCAAAGCAATATATTCATATAAAACATTAAAACATGAAAATCATGCAATTTATCTGCCTTACTACCCTTTTTGTAAATTTTACTCCCATGGGTAAAATCGTCTTTTTCTTTATTCACCTAAGCCCCGATTTTCACAAAAATTATTATTTCGTTTCTAGATACTTTAAGGAATTCTAAGCCCTTTAAATCCCCTCAATAAATACGTATAGAAATCTCCATGCACCTACAAAATTTCCTTACCTCGATTTACGCGTAAACTTATCTCGTCTCGATAATATCCAATCTCTCAGTCCAACTGCGCATCAACTCAGTCTACGAAACTGCATATAACCACATATTTTGGGTTAATTCACTTATTTTTATCAGTATATCACATTTACTTATCGAATCTAACGTACTGGGCCCATTTTACTTTATTGGGCCCAATTGCACTTTAATGGGCCTCGAGCCCGTTTTCAGCCCGTTTATACTATTTAAATCCCTTCTTCGGGTTTACTGGGCTCATTTAGCTCACCTATAATCATCAGGCTTCGTTCCAAACTCATTGGATAGCCCATATACTATTTACGGTAATTACATTGCAATTTCGATTAATATGCCTTTTTTATACAGAATTAATCCATAAATTCCGTAAACTAATTGAACTCTGTATTAAAGGACTCTAATTGTCGAAATTAAAATATACTTACCCAATATGATGCGGGGTACGAAAATCGAAGCTCAATCGGCTCTCGTTCGGGATTTGTCGTAAAACTGCACAATTATATATTTAATCCCGGGTTACTTTTCGATTAAATATAATTTAAATAAATTTCTCAAAAATCAAATTGGTCACTTTTGACCTCTTACCGACTTACCCGAAGTCTGGTGTATCCCCAAAAATTCTTCTCGTTTTTCTTTTTTTTCTTTTTCTCCCTTTTTCCTCTCTTTATTGGCTGAACCGGTTTGGTCCGGTTCAACTCGGTTCAGACCGGTCCGGTTCACTCCGGTTCGGCTGATTCAGGGTCTCGCCAGTCGGTTCTCCATCGGCTTCAGCCGCCAGCAGCTCCTCGGGGTCGTCCAATTCTTGAATCTGGCCTCGGTTTCATCCAAGGCAGCCAGAAAGTGGCCGGTCCAGTGTGTTCTCCCTTCACCGTCGGTGGTTCTCCTTCCTTCCGCCGTTTTGGGGTGCCGTCTATCGGTTTCGTCGATCGAGGCCACCACCGATCGCGTCGCCTGGGCCTGGGGAAGCCTCGGCTGGGATCGGTTGGGGCTAGATCGACGCCAGTTGCCGTCGATCTCCTTTTCTCTCTTGGCTTCTCTCTCCCTCGCCGTTCGTCGGTTCTCTCTCCGCCTACCAATGCCGGCGAGGCTCGGCTCTCATTTGGCTTCCTTCGTTGACCTCGTTTGGTCGTTGGTGGCTGTCCATCGGTGGAGGCAGAGGCTCGGCCTCGTTTTCCTCTTCAGTTCGCGGTTTCGCGATCCCCCCCTTTTATTTGATTTATTTATTTATTTATTTTATTAATATTTTAATCAATAAAATATGTTAAAGAAATCAAAATATCTACAAAAATCAATTATTTATTCCAAATAAATTTATTTAATTTTATTTAATTTATTTATTATATTTTCCATTTTCTCAGTATTTTTTTCGTATTTTCGGGATATTGTCTTGAGCGAAAATTTTGATTAATTCCAGTAAATTCATATCTTAATCAATTTAACTCGAAATTTAATTATTTCTTCGTTATTGATCAAGATTCTCAAATCCATTATTTTTAATTAAATTTTCTTGTTGAATTTATACCGGCATTCTATCTTTTGACCGTTTTGCCCTTCAAAGTGTTCGGGAATTCCATTTCAGTCTTTTTGCATTTTTAATTTCGTGTTTTGGATCCTTATTTCCAGTCCAAATCCCGTTCGTTTAATTTGGGACCATTTTATTCTTTCCTTTCACGAACATACTCATTTCATGTTTTAACTAAATTCGAGTCTTACAAAATCTCCCCCACTTAAGAAATTTGGTCCTCCAAATTAGAACCAAGTTAAATGGATCCATAAACAACTTCGGGTACGTCTATTGTATCATATATTGTCATTCTCAAGTGCATTTTTCTGGAGTGTAATACTACCAACATACTTTAATTAGGGAGATCATCTTAAACCTCAACACTTTCTCCTTCCTGTTTAATACCCGAATCGATTTCTTCAACATACGTTATACTTCCATTGAGCTAAGCTGTTGGAGCTCATATCTGATTACATATGCTGGGTCCGGATAGTATTTCTGAAGCATCATAATATAGGACACATTGTGGATGCCTGCTAATTCAGGTGGTAACGCCAACCTACAGGCTTTGTCTCCCACTTTGTCCAATCTCTTTCCGAATCTCGTTACGTCCTTATGCTATGTCCTAAGGGCGGATAGTATTTCCAACAATACTAATTCACCTCGGTGAATTTCAATGGTTTCTGTCTCTTGTCAGCATAGCTTTTCTATCTACTCTGAGGTGTTTCTTAATCAACTGAACATCCTCAGAAGTTTGTCTCACCAATTCGGAAACAATTTTCTGTCTGTCACCCCCTTCTTCTTATCCAAATCGGGGAAACAACCCCTATGGCCAAACAATGCCTCTTCCGAAGTCATCCCGATACTCAAGTGACAACTGTCATTATTGGCGAATTCAATTAGTAACAACTGATCATTCCAGGAGCTTATCAGATAAATGGCACACGCTCTTATCATATCCTCCAGAACCTGTACAGTCCTCTCTGACTGACCATCTGTCTGAGGATGGAAAGCTGTGCTAATACTCAGTCGGGTTCCCATAGCTTCCTGAAAAATATTCTCAAAAGGGAGAAGTGAAGCGGGAATCCCTATATGATACAATGCTCACTAGAAAATACTTGGTATTCCACAATTTTTCCATACACATAAATCCGCCTACACACTCAGAGTATTTGGGGATTTTCCTAACCAGAAGGTGGGTAGACTTAGTCAATCTATCGACTATCACCTAGATAGCCTTATGATTCATCCGGGTCCTCTGTAACCCATCACGAATTTCATGGTAACTTGTCCCCATTTCCATGTCAGAATTGGTAGAAACTGTAATAACCCTGCAACTTTTTTTACTCTACCTTACTCTGCTGACATACGAGACACTTTTCCATAATTTCTACCATGTCTCTTTTCATATCTGACCACCAATACCCTTTTCTAAAATTTTGATATATTTATTACTTCTCGAATGCACTGTATATCCCGAAGAGTGAGCTTCTTACAATAACTCTATCTCATCACTGTGGTCTTAGGGAGCACTTATACTGTCTCTGAACCTCAGTAAGTCATCATCACTCTCTGTGAACTCTGTCACTGTACCCATCTGAATCTGACCCACACTATCGACACCATGTTGATTATCACGCTAAGCTTGTCAAATCCGGTTCTAATCTCAGGCTAGCTGTCAGACAATCACTGTCATCATCAGATGGGATCACATCACTACTGAGGCTTACAACTGCTCTAGCAGCTCACGCTCCCTGACCATCATATGTAATACCATCCCGAGGCTCTTTTTGCTCAAGGCATTAGCCATTACATTAGCCTTTCCTCGGTGGTATAATTTCCACAATCATAATACCTCAGAAGCTCTAACCCTCTTTGTTCTCATATCTGACTCTTTCTGTGAAAACAGATACTCGGAGCTTTTATGATCAGTGCATACCTGAAATTTCTCACCGTATACATAGTAGTGTCATATACTCCATATAACCACTATCGCTGTCAACTTTAAATCATGGGCCGGATAGTCCTTTCATGATTCTTGAGTTGTCTAAATTCATAATTGACTATCTTCCCCTTTTGCATCAACACACAACCCATTCATTATTTTGAGGTATCCATAGACTCATGAGAAACTTCTTAATTTGTTGGGTATGATGAGAATAAATGCGGTGGTCAGTTCATACTTCAATACACCAAAACTCCTGTTACGTCTATCATCCAATTGAAATACAAATTTTTCTTAAGTTAAACGTGTCAATAAAGTAGTCCATTTCGAGAACTCTCAACAAATCATCTGTAAAAACAATCTCCAATTGTTGCTTATAATTTTCCCTGGACTTTAAATACACCCAAAATATCATCAATAAGGATGATAACAAAACGGTTTAGGTAAAGTTTAAATACTTCATTGTAGTTGTGTTCCACTAAATATTTCAATCACTCATATCCTTAACCTATGTACGCATAAACGTATAATGTCATTTCGAAATTGCTTCCGTTCAAGATACTAACCCGCGTCATTTCCTTTTTTTTAACAACTTTTATAAAATTTTAAATAATTTTTAAACCTTCACAATTAATCGAATTCTATATTTCTTTATCGTATCAGTAAAGGTACCCTAATTTTTAAATGTATATATTATGACTGTCGCTTTCAATTTATAGGTTGTATATACTTTTAGACGCTGTCAAGTCTTCAGGCGGGGAGGTATTTTGAAATACCTTTATTAACCCTCAGACTTGACCACAATTACTTTACATATCAGTCCATGTGGTCACAATTCATATTCGCTACTAATTGCTTTAATCCAAATTATTTCACCTACCAGAGATATTCGTACCTTGCATATGCCTCTTATTCCAATAGATTTTGTATTCAGGATATATCATATCTAAAAGCTTATCTCCTTTCGTATATTATTTATAACAAACTCTTTCATTACTCATTCCGTGAGTACAATCATTTACTCCTTTAATTTCAATCGCTACACCCTTTTTTTTTACTTGTTAAAACTTACAGTATACTTTTCAGGTGTAACTATATCACTATCTTAGAATAGAACTCCGAACATCATAATTTGCAGCCGACCAATTTTATTCTCAAATATTACTTCAAATATTCATATTTCAATCAACTGGTTTATACTTCTTCCCCCGTTTTCAACTTATAATTTCTTCATAATTATTTCGTTAGTTAACCCTCCTTCGTTGGGGTACTAACTATCAGCATTAAGCCCATAGGTGTAGGCATTCACGTCTTTTACTAACTTCTATACAAATGAAGGTGGTATGACTAAATACGTGGCACCAGGATTAATTAAAATAATTACTTCACTATTCTTAACTAGTGTGGTATCTTTCACCACATCATATGAAACATCAGTAATGTCCTGGTCCAAGGCATACACTTGCCCTCGTCCAACAGCCTACTTTCCTCTTTCTCTTCGGCTGTGGCCTCCCTTTTCGGTGCAGAGATATCAACATGGTTTTCTCTGTCTCTTTGCCCTTCTGTGGGGCAGTCTCACCCAACTCTGAGCAATCATTATATAATTGGCCCGTCTTACCATGCTTAACGCCTATTTTAGTCAATAAAGTGTAGGTGTAGGCCCTACTTTCGTGGTATCTACCACACATCCTACACTGCTTATACTGCTACACTGCTTACACTGCTACATTGTTACACTATTACACTGCTACACTGCTTACACTGCTTCGTAGCAGGTCGGAGTCCTCAAATCACAATACCCCTCAAAAGTGCTGAAATTGAATATACTGGGGCCTTACCAATCATCTTACCATGTGACTCATCAACTCTAATCTCTTACCAACTGGTCTCTTTTCCGCTCTGACATCTCTGTCATTCTCTATTCTCTTCTGTCTCTATTTCGACCCTTACTACCTTTCCCAATCTCAGAGGCGTGCAACACATGATCTTATTCACGCAACTATAATCTACCCACTGCCTCATCATAAATAATGATATCTAATAGGACCAATCGGACTCTAATCATGTAAGACCCGAATTTAATTTAAAATATGAAATGAATGAGTATTTGTGAAGGGAAGTCGAGTTAAATTAATCCCGAACACGTGTAAGGGCAAAACGGTCAATGGACCGAAAGTCGAAATAAATTCGATAAGAAAATTTTAATTTAAAATAAGGATGTAAGATATCTTGATCGATAATGAGAAAATTATACAATTTGGGTCAATTGATCAAGATTCGAAAATTTTAAAAATATCGAAAAATTACCGGAACAATATCTCAAAAAACGCGAAGAAATAATATCAAAATTTGGAGAAAAATATATTTAATAAATTAAATTTAAATTAAATAAATTAAATTAGAATAAAAATAATATAAGTGTAGATATTTTGGATTTTATGGAGTATTTTAATGAATAGTGTAAATAAATTGTAATAATAATAATAATAATAATAATAATAATAAAACAAAAAAAGAAAAAAAAGAATCTGAAAAAAAAAGGGGATCAGATTGGAAAAAAAATCGGGGAGAGAAAAACACAAAGCAGAGACGAAAAAACGGAAGGCAACCGAGGAACCACCGGTGAGCCGTCCGGCGGCCAGGGACCCAGGCGAGGGCTGGTGAAGGAAGCCCGACGCCAGGCGATCTTGCTGCCACCGGTGACGCGCGCCAAGGACGCCGGAATCCGACGAAAAACGGAGGAGAAGGCCGCGGGAAAGAAATGGCCACCGGCGGCGAACGACGGCGAATCGGGCGGAACCGAGGCCAGATTCCGAAACCCCAGGCGACGGCTGTGCTTTTGAGACCGGTAGCAGTCGACGAGATGGCGGGAATCACCGGCGACGGCCAAGGGAAGAAAATGGGTCCGACGGTCGAGGGAGAAGAGGTCGAACCGGCGGCATTTCGACGAGCCCGATCAAAAATGAGGGTAGATTCGAGATGCGGACGACCTTGCGGAGCCACTGGCGATGGAAGCTGGCGGAGAACCGACAGGCAAGGCGGTGAACCGGTGGTGAACCGACCGAACCGGCGGTCTGAACCGGTCCGAACCGGACTGAACCGGTTCAGCCAAAAAGAGAGGAAAAAAGGAAGAAAAAGGGAAAAAGAAAAAGAGAAAAAATTAGGGAAAATTCCAGTGATGCAATCGAGTTTCGGGTAAGTCGATAAGCGATCAAATTAACCGATTTAAATTTTGGAATATTTTATTTAATTAATTTTCAACTGAAAATTTACCCGAAAAATTATGAAATTGTGTAGCTCGACAATTGGCATCAACGAGAGCTCGAGATAGCCTCGATTTGTGGACTAGCATGGAATCTCGGGTAAGTGACCCTTATTTACGACAATTTACATCGTTATGCGTGATATGAATTTAAATTCCGCATAAATTGAATTAAATTATGAAAATTTAGATGAATTGTCGTAAATAATAAAATTAGCTATTCGAGAGTTAGAACGAGGCCCAATAAATTGTTGGTGGGCCCAATGAGCCCAATAGGCCTCGATAAAGTGAAAATTAAGTGGAAAACGGGCTTAAGGCCGATTAAGGCCCATTAAGGTGAAATCGGGCCCAATAGGGGTAAATGGGCCCAATTATTTAAATTAAGCCCAGAAAATAGGAAATACAATTAAATTGTATGTTATCTGACCTAAGGAATAATTATACGCAGTTTCGGACATTTGATTGGGAGCATATCGGACTGCGCGACGTGACATCAGTGGAAAGGTCAGACTCGACAGGAAAATAAGGTAAGGGAATGCTGCGGACTGCTAGAGGTAACTTTACGCAATTTTAAGTTCATTTGTAGTCTTTAAAATTTATCTGAAGGGTCTAGAGGTCGAATAATAATTTTAGTGCCCTGAATGGGCAAATTACTAAAATACCCTTGTTAAGGGTAGAATTTACAAATTTAGGAAAAATTGGGAGGAGCAAGAACAAGAGGTTTCTACTCGTTCTGGAGACATTTTAATGCATGCATGAGTAGGCTAGCTAACCTTGAAAGAAAATGCACAGCATTGCATACTTTCAACGATGAAATTGTTTTGAAAACTGTTTTGAGGAAACAGAGCCGCCTACGTGTTTTTATTTACATGTGACGTGCTAGAGCTTAGCTCGCACGATGTTTGATTTGTGTGATGCATGCATTAGTGCTGGAGCGAGAGCTCGCACTAGAGTTTTACATGCATAGGTGCTAGAGTATAACTCGCACCAAATTCACATGCTTTTTCGTGACACGGTGCTAGAGTCTAACTCGCACCAGATTTTATAAGATTTTCATGTGATTATATACAAAGTGTTGAGCTTAGCTCGCACTAGATTTACTGGATTTGTGGAGTAGCGCTGTCTGCCCTTGGAGTCAGCCAAAAGGCCCAACAGGCTCAAAAGACCTCTTAGGTGGGGTGAGAGTGAGGGATGAGGTTGGCGTCCTTGTGGGGATGTAAAGCGGGTTCTGCCAGTTTTATTTGATTTGATGAGAGTGCTGAGCATCGCTCGTACTAATTTTATGAGAACATGTGATGAGCCGTGCTTGGAGCATCGGGTAGACTGTGTGTCACCGGTTAAATAGGCTCGCACATGCGTTTTGAGACGTGGCATGAGTATTGAGAAACAAAACCTCTCTGTGGGAAGCAGGCCATTTGGGCTGGAGTACCTAGAGTGATATGGGTCCATGGAGTACGATGTACCATGCAAGTAGCATGGAGTACGATGTACCGTGGGGTATCTTCGAATATGGTATCTTTGTGATACAGGATATCTTCGGATATGGTATCTTTGTGATACGGGGTATCTTCAGATACGGCATCTTCGGATGCGTGAGATCGGATAAGACTGACGGGTTGGATTGACCCACCTCCCGGGCAGTTCCCGATCAGGGTGAGACCTCGCACACTGGGATCCGTGAAGCTAGAGGGACTCACGAGGACACATATGGCCAGTCCTGGTTATTGCCGTTATACAGATATTGCCTTGTCTCGCATGTCGACGATTTTGATGAAATCAAACTGGGTTTTTAAACTAAATGTGCATGATGGTTATTTCCATGCTTTTAAACCCATATGTGATGTAAACGAATTTTCATGATTTTGTGTGAGTCAGGATCACCTGAAGGAGGGGTCAAATCCTGACTTTACTGTGAAATTTTAAACGAGAAAGATATGATTTTGAATATAATTGCATGTTGAATTTTCCGTGTAAACTTGATTTACATAACATCATAACTCATATAATTTGTTTTAAAATGTGTGGAGAAAGGGTGGTTTATACATGGCACCACGTTCATGTAGGTAGTATGGTTACCTACTTGTTCGTAGGATTGCCTTACTGAGCTTGATGTGCTCACCCCTTTCATTTTCTCCCACAGATAATCTCCAGTTGAAGTTGAGGCGACTCAGTACTGCATTCCGGGTATCCGCTGCTGCCCATCGACATAAGGTATATACACTTGTACATATTGTATCTACATAAGCATAGCACAGTAACATGTTTGTAAGTAACTTTAGGGGATGTATAATTAATGTAAGCAATTATAAATGACTGGAGAAGAAATAAGTTAGATGGTAATTGAATGGTGGGACTGGCATTGACGCACAGCCCAATTATTAGTGGAGTGTGGTCACGATCAGAAGACAGGTAAGAATTTAAGTAATAAAAATAACAAAACGTGAAAAATTAACTCTGATTTTTGGGGAGTTTGGGTCGTGACAAATCGTCAATTTGAGCCTTTCCATGAACTTTTGGGCTTTCCGACTCTCACTGCCTATAGTGTTGGGGTAATACCTCGGCAGGTATATAAACTAAGAGTCATACTCGTCAATCAACCAGTGTCTTTGGGTCAGTGTGAGAAATTTTATCTATAAATTTTCTTAAGTAGTGTCCGAAATATTCTGTCACCAGAATACATCCAGAAATATTCCTCATGTCAACTCTGGACGTATAACTCTTTAGATATTTCGAGTAGACTTCCACGAATGCTCCTCCTCGACTCTCTAACATAACATATTTAAAAGTTACCTTCTCAGTCGACATACATTGAAAGAATCCATACAACTTCGCTATCTCATTCACCCAGCCCTTAGTAACTATTGGTTTCTTTACTTCGCTATATATCGGAGGGTGTGAAAATCTTTATAATCTGAGGCATCTGTTTAGACTTTACCCTGCCTATCCTCAACTACATGCATAGACTGAGTAAACAACTTCGAAATATTTTCTACACTTCACTCCATCCTCTTGGAGCGTGTCTCAATACTGTTTGGTCTCTTTATAGGACCCTATGGAGTATGCTCATCATCAGCCTCCACCTCACTCTCATCTTGAGTCTCATGTGATGACTCATTTGACTCTCAGACCGATCTCTACGGCCTAGAGCATGTAGACTCACCCCTCTACCATTGCGGCTATCAGTTATAAAAACTAGATTCTTGCATTCGAAACTAAATTGTTAGCGCAATTCCATCTTGATATACACAATTGTATCTAAACAATGCACAGTACATTAGGGATGTAAATTTACTTAACCACTAACACCGACTCATATCAGGCCAACTCAGCTCTAATACCATCTTTTCTGTCACGACCCAAATTACCTAAAAATACTACAAATTTTTTTTTCACTTTTTCATTTCCTTACCTGTCGTGAACAGTTCTACTACTAAACAGTTGGGCTATGATTCGGTGTTAGTCACCTCTCACCTATTTATCATTCCATTTCCATATTTCATTTACATATCAATTTATTTTAAATAAATACATCCCCAATATTACATCCATGTACAGTACTGTACCTCTATATGTTTAGATACAAAATTATACAAATGTGTATACCTGGTCTTGATAAGAAGTAGCGGATAACCGAAATGCAAGACTACTGTCGTTCTCTTCTACTGAATGTACCCTGTGGGGTGGAAAATGAAAGGGTGAGCATAAATAGCTCAATAAGGCAATAATGTAAGCAGGTAGATAACTATACTATCTACGTGCTGATAATATCATGATATAAAATCGTTTATATTCGGAGCATGAGGTAAGACTAAAACGATGCCACATGTATGTATATATCATATAAGAGAAATCATGAAGTCGGCATATAAATCAAACATGGAATAATCATCATGTATGACATCTCATGCTTGTCACATTTAAAACTTATTTGTGTTCATCATAAACTCATCACGTTAAAACTCATTTGTTTTATCATAAAACAACCACATCAAGGCTAAACCCATCTCTCGAGAATACCTTGATTCATTAAATCACATCTCTTTTGAAAACATTAATCGGGACATTACCCCTCCCTCGGGTTCGTCCTGGTCTATTCAGACCGTATGATATCATGTAAGGCATGTAGGTTACTGTATGAAAATCGAGGACTATGACCATACTTTGTCCCTGTGATTCCAGGATACACGAATCCCAGTGTGTGGGGTATCACAACTGCGACGGGAGGTGGGGTCAATTCCTGCCCGTCAGAATATCAAGTAACATCATTGAGTCATCATGACTGCATGGTACATCGTACTCCGTGGACCCATATCATAGTCTGGGGGTGCCTGCCGTAGGTCTTATCCACCCCAATACTATGTTGATAACCAACCCATGTCTCAAAGTATACGTGCGAGCATCTCAGCTCTCTGTGACACACAATCTATAGGAGGCTTCCGCACAACTATATGCATGTCAACTCACGTCTAGTGTGAGCGAAGCTCCAGTACCACGCTATGCATATCATGATATCTAAAATCTCATGCGAGTGAAGCTCTGGCACTGTTTTGTGCACACACAAATTTCTCGTACGAGCAATGCTCCAGTACCACTTTTTATGAGAAATAAATCAGTAAAATTTAGTGCGAGTAAGACTCTAGCACTCTTTTTACTTGAATAAATATGATAGGTGGCTCAATCTTGATAAAACATCTTTAAAATCGTAACCGGTACAAACCGGTTCCCTTTCGTATAATTCTTAAAATCAACAGCCAACCTATGTGCATATTTGCTTAAATCAAAGCAATATATTCATATAAAACATTAAAACATGAAAATCATGCAATTTATCTGCCTTACTACCCTTTTTGTAAATTTTACTCCTAGGGGTAAAATCATCTTTTTCTTTATTCACCTAAGCCCCGGTTTTCGCAAAAATTATTATTTTGTTTCTAGATACTTTAAGGAATTCTAAGCCCTTTAAATCCCCTCAATAAATACGTATAGAAATCTCTATGCAGCTATAAAATTCCCTTACCTCGATTTACATGCAAACTTGTCTCGATAATATCCAATCTCTCAGTCCAACTGCGCATCAACCAAGTCTACGAAACTGCATATAACCACATATTTTGGGTTAATTCACTTATTTTTATCAGTATATCATATTTACTTATCGAATCTAACATACTGGGCCCATTTTACTTTATTGAGCCCAATTTCACTTTAATGGGTGTCGAGCCCGTTTTCAGCCCGTTTATACTAATTAAATCCCTTCTTCGGGTTTACTGGGCTCATTTAGCTCACCTATAATCATCGAGCTTTGTTCCAAACTCATTGGATAGCCCGTATACTATTTACGGTAATTACGTTGCAATTCCGATTAATATGCCTTTTTTATACAGAATTAATCCATAAATTTCGTAAAATAATCGAACTTTATATTAAAGGACTCTAATTGTGGAAATTAAAATATACTTACCCAATATGATGCGGGGTACAAAAATCGAAGCTCAATCGGCTCTCATTCAGGATTTGTCTTAAAACTGCACAATTATATATTTAATCCTGGGTTACTTTTCGATTAAATATAATTTAAATAAATTTTCTAAAAATCAAATCGGTCACTTTTGACCTCTTACCGACTTACCCGAAGTCCGGTGTATCCCTGAAAATTCTTACCCTTTTTCCTTTTTTTCTTTTTCTCCCTTTTTCCTCTCTTTATTGGATGAATCGGTTCGGTCCGATTTAACCCGGTTCTAACCGATCCGGTTTAGTCTGATTCACTCCGGTTCGGCTGGTTCAGGGTCTCGTCGAGCTGATTCTCCACCGGCTTCCACCGCCAGCAACTCCGCGGGGTCGTCTGATTCTCGAATCTAGCCTCGGTTTCATCCAAGGCCGCCAGAAAGTGGCCAGTCCGGTGTGTTCTCCCTTTGCCATCGGTGGTTCTCCTTCCTTCCACCGTTTTCGGTGTCATCTGTCGATTTCGTCGGTCGAGGCCACCACCGATCTCGTCGCCTGGGCCTGGGAAGCCTCAGCTGGGGTCGGTTGGGGCTAGATCGGCGCTGGTTGTCGTCGATCTCCTTTTCTCTCTCGACTTCTCTCTCCCTCGTCGATCCCTAGCTGTTCGTGGGTTCTCTCTCCGCCTACCAGCGCCAACGAGGCTCGGCTCTCATCTGGCTTCCTTCGTCGACCTCGTCTGGACGCTGGTGGCTATCCATCGATGGAGGCAGAGGCTCGGCCTCGTTTTCCTCTTCAGTTCGCGTTTTCGCGATTTCTCCCCTTTTTTTATTTGATTTATTTATTTATTTATTTATTTTATTAATATTTTAATCAATAAAATACGTTAAAGAAATCAAAATATCTACAAAAATCAATTATTTATTCCAAATAAATTTATTTAATTTTATTTAATTTATTTATTATATTTTCCATTTTCTCAATATATTTTTTTCGTATTTTCGGGATATTGTCCCGAGCGAAAATTTTGATTAATTTCAGTAAATTCATATCTTGATCAATTTAACTCAAAATTTAATTATTTCTTCGTTATTGATTAATATTCTCAAATCCATTATTTTTAATTAAATTTTCTTGTCGAATTTATACCGGCATTCTGTCTTTTGACCATTTTACCCTTCAAGGTGTTCGAGAATTCCATTTCAGTCCTTTTGCATTTTTAATTTCGTGTTTTAGATCCTTATTTCCAGTCCGAATCCCGTTCGTTTAATTTGGGACCATTTTAATCTTTCCTTTCACGAACATACTCATTTCGTGTTTTAACTAAATTCGGGTCTTACAAATTAAACCTAAATCGACTTTATCATACCTTTGCCCCAGCCTTACATTACAACATTACAAGCTTAACGAAGTCCTATTGATCTTTGGTTAAGTGTGACTACATTAGTGGAGAGATAAGTGAAAAGCAAACTTATGAGAATGATCACTTGTCATTGACTTTGCATTCACTGTGTTTGCATAATTTGATCCGGATAATGTACTGTAAAGTGATTTTGACATTTTCACACACACACGAGGAGTCCAATTTGGGTTTGGACTTATGATTGAATGATTCTGAATGTTGGACTTGTAATTGTGAGTCTTTGAGATGATAGTCTGTACTTTATCTTTGCGGATAATATTAGGAAAATTATTATGTTTTGTACTTGTCATTTTTACATTTGTTTTGTTTTGCTTGAGGACAAGCAAAAGCTCAAGTTTGGGGGTGTGATAATTCTATTTTTAATAGAATTATTTGTGCCTAAATTCCTAATTAATTATTTAAATCCTCATATTATTTTATTAATTATCCCCTTATTTAATTAAAATTCTTTAATGTGCAGATAAATTTAATCCAGATGAAACTTAGTCGTTTCAATCAAAATTGGGCTGAAAACGAGCTAAAGGAGACTGGACCACTTCCAATTTGCAGATCGAGTCACCAGTCGTCTGGACACGCGTGATGCCAGGTATCCATAATTTAATCGCCCTGAAACGATAAGATCGAAGAACACCGTGCCAACCCTCTGGAAGATACACGCCGGGCCATATCGCACAACCAATTGGACAAAAAGATTGATGACGTGGAAATATCTACTCTATAGCAAATCAAATTTAGACAAGTGGCCAAACAATGCCAACTCATCTAGGATGGAAAATTACCATTGTACCCCTAAGTGTGTATATAAATAGAAAAAGATGGCAATTGAAAAGGGAATGTAGCCTAGGGTAAGAAGGAAGTAGGAGTAGGGTAAGTAGAAGTAGTTTAGGGTAGGAATAGTGTAGAGTAATTTAGGAGTACTTTTAATTTAGGGTAGTTTTTAGAATAGTTTTATTTTAGTTTAAATTTTCCATTGCTATGTTTTATTTTTCTTGTTTCCTTTTACTTCTCACGTTAGCTTGTTATTAACAGCCACCATTGTTATAAGTTTTACAAGTTCTCATTTGTAACTTTTTTTACACTTAAGCTCCTTTTATGAACATTCTTGTTTCGGTTAATGGTATTCATCTTTGGCTTGATTTTTCATTTGTATTCACTATTGAGAAATGTTGAATGGAGGGGAGGCTCGGGTGACAAAGTGTGACGACCCTCAACTTACCAAAATACGTGCAAATTTTTCGCATTTTCATGCATCATTTATTATTCGTCCTTACCTCAAATCGTGAACATCAACTCTCCTCAATAGTTGGGCTGTGTGTCGACGTCTAACTCACTCCACCATACCAATTCAATTTGTATATTATTTATGAGTAAACACTTGTATAGATGTATATATCAGAGTTGTTACATGTGTTTACATTATTTTACATCCCCAATAGTTACATACAAAATGCTACTGTGCTATCGTAAGTTTAGATACAAAATTTCAACAGTGTGTATACCTTACGCGATGGGATGCAGCGGATTACCAAAAGGGAAACGCCTCCAGTCACGCTCAATCTATACTCAACACTCTGTAAAGAGGGGAAAATAAGGGGGGTGAGCAAACCACACGCTCAGTAAGGCAATCATGCGAACAGGTAGATACTGCACTATCTACGTGATCGTAATGCCATGCTCAAAAGCATTTAGTTCATCATTTATCTCAAAACATGAGTGTATGGTTGTGTTAAAGGTATGTAAATCATTCATGCTATTAAAATCCAGTGCATAGTTCAATTCAAAGCATGGTATAAATCATCATGCATAATTCACAATAAAGCATGGCATTAACCATCATGCATTTTTCACAATAAAGCATATCATTAACCATCATGCGTTTTCTCAAATAAGCATGGCATTAACCATCATGCATTTTCACAATAAAGCATGGCATTAAACATCATGCATTCGTGCACTTTAAAAACCATTAACATCGATATCTCAAAACAAGTCCACACTAGTCAGGTCTCAACCCCTCCCTCGGACTGTCCTGACCCACAAATCATTTCAAACATGGATTTATTCACAAAGCATTAGACATGTGAGATAGGCAATTCAATAAAAGGTAATAACCTCTAGGTCTATGACCATAACCTGTGATACCAGCTACACGGATCAGGTGTGCGGGATATCACCACTATTTGCTTCCACACGAGAGGTGGGTCAAATCCTACCCGTCGGTCCATAGCAGATCTCGTCTGAAGACGGCATATCACATCTCAACACGGTACAATATACTCCATGCTACATGCACGGTAAAACGTACTCCATAGACCCAATCAACACATCATATCACGCCACATCTCAAAACGCACGTGTGAGCCTATTTAATCGATACGACCTCTTGTCTACCCGAAGCTCCTAACATGGCTACTCAATCATGTCAAAATAATGCACGTACGAGCCTTTAATTGATGTGACACCCAGTCTACCCGAAGCTCCAAGCAAGGCAACAATAAGGTAGGCATCTAGTGTGAGCTAAACTCCAAGCACCATGCCAAAATCAGTATGAAATCCATGTGAAAACTAGTGCGAGCTAAGCTCTAGCACTCATGTGTATAAAACATGTCAAATCTCATGCGAGTCATACTCTAGCACGCTTTCATTCTCATGAAAACAATGTAGGTGGCTCATTTCTTTGTAAAGTGTGGTTAACAAACCAAAACAACTCATTTCTTTTGCAAATCATTTGAAATGCTAGCCAACCTACCAAATCATTTGCTAAAAAGCAATAAAACATGATTTTTAAAGCAATATGCTTTTGTTTTCATGCACATTTCTCAACACCCAACTTTTGCCCTTCAATCACCCAATTTCATTTCCTAACATCTCATGCATTCTAGCAAAGCATTTAAGCACCTAAATTGCGCACAGATATCTCTAAGAGTTTACACAATTCCCTTACCTCGATTTACTTAGTGTGACTCTTTTCCTCTTAGCTTCTCACGCTCTTGGCTCAACTCGCTCCGGCGTATCCTTAGAAGCTGCAATTTATTCATCATACGTTTGAGTTAGTATTGCTAACTCTCATTCAACTATATATTCCACCCAATGCCTTAAACGCTCATTTTACCCTTTTTGGGTAAGCCTCTCTATTCATTCCATATTATTATCTTAAAATTATCTCCTCAACACTATTATCATCTCAAGATATCCCATTCATCATTTATTCCATCACATTTCACTTCTCACACTAACCCATTTCTAGGTTATATTCATTTCATGGCATTCTAGGTAGTTCTACTCACAATGTGCACACCCAAATCAACTTCATAATCATCAACTAGACAAATGTAATTGGATTTGTGCACTAGAAACTTACCTCTTTGGATTTTCTCTTTGCTCCAATTAGAAATGCCCCTTGTTCCTTCAATCCAACAAATGGGTAAATGCCTCCAAACTATGTTTTTCTTCTCCTTGATGTGAACAACTTTGCCTCTAATAGTCTTCCCTTAAATCTCCTTGAAAATGGTTGGATTTAGAGAGAGAAAACTAGGTTTTGGGTTGGAAAGGGAAGGAAATGGTTTTGTCCCGAAATCTGCAGATTTTTAACGCCCTTTTTTTTATAGAAATAGCTTGAGGAGATCGATTTGCACAAGGAGGAGATCGATCTGGTCCCCTTAAATTCCTCTTTTCTACGACATTTTAAGTATGAGATCGATCTGTCGAAGCTTGAGATCGATCTGCTCCAAACAGAGAGCTAAGGAGATCGATCTGTGTGCTTAAGGATCGATCTTTTTATTACAAAATGTTTAGGAGATCGATCTAGCTCTATTGGAGATCGATCTGCCCTATTCCTTTGCTCAAATACAAGCATTTTGGCTCATCCAGATCGATCTCTCATCCTATGAGATCGATCTGTCATTCATATTTTCAAATTTTCTGCAGTTTTTCTGCAGTAAACTTATACCAAAACATCCTTAATTTGGTGCCATAGTCATTTTCTCATCCAATCATCTTTGAGACTTGAAAATGGCATCCATTAATACTTCATACACATTAAAACTTGTGTAAATCTTGTATAGCCAATGGTCCATGATATAAACCAAATGGAAGTGCATAACTTATGCAAATCTTTCTTCCATTTTACCACATTATCCATTTTCTATTCTACTTCCATTCTTCACATGTTTAAGTCCATTTCTTCACATTCATACATAATGTAACTTGTATGTACAATCACAACTCTTATTACAAGTGTGTACATTAACTTAGGGACTTACATAATTTATACTTCACATTACAAGCACATCACTGTTTGCATATATACAAAGTCATGCTTATACATCTATGGGGTCTCACATAAAGAAACACTCCATAATGTTTATTTTTTTTTAGTTTGAGTTGATGAACAGTAAAGAAGAAGACACCGGTGATAATGGTTATCTTCTTCAACTATTTCACTGTATTAATTCATTAAAAGTTTAGTTTTGCATTAGTTGTGTTTTGAGTATCTTTTGTTTTCCCTTAGAAATCTTCTTTTATGTTATAAAGTAGCGTAAAGATTTAGTTTAGATTAGTTTAGAAATTCATAGCATTAAGTTGTGAAGAAATTTTACTCTTATTAAATTTTTAAGATTACAATTCTGTTTCCATATGTTTTTGGCTTGAACGTGTTAGCCTTTATTTTCTCTAATATTATGTAACTATTCTATGGTTGCTAGTTCATCTTTAACTTAAGTTTCTAGCTGGCAGGCCATGATTGCCACTGCCCAGCTGCAGGAATCGGGGTTGAGCAAAACTCCGACGGGAGTGACTGCATAAAGGTGGTAAGACACGCGTTGGACAAGTGAAGCTGCTGGGCTTTGCTGAACAGAAGCTGGAATACACCATAGCAGTGAACTAGGATCAACAGTCTTCCTCTGTTCTGCTCTGCTTTTAAATCCTGCTATTGTTCATCATTAAGTTACTGTAATTTTACACTAATCTCTTGTTTGTTGTTGCTGGTGAGGGAGATCAAAGCAGAATCCATTTACGTAAGTAGTGAGGGCCAGTATAGCAGTTTCCTTGCATCATTCCAATCCAGTGGTACGGACCTTCATTGTTGGGCAGTAGCTGATGTACGTGCTGGGAAATTGGAGGAACAGGGTGGTATGCACAGCAGCAGGTCAAGGAATGGTATGCTGGAGCCACACCTGGATGAAGCATGTACCAGTAAAGGACAGGACTTGCTGTGTGTACAGACCGTTGCACTATTGGGACCGCCTAGATGGCAACGTGTGCGGGTATTGGAAGCAGGACTTGGTGCTGGTGCATGCGACAGAACATGAGACAACAGACTGGAGCAAAATATGGAGCATGTACAGCAGTACATTACCACCAGCTGAAGCACGACAGGTGCAGTAGTAGCACTTGGAGCAGAAGCCACGGACGAGAGCTAGCAGGTTGGGATTTGCACCTGATGAAAATGTTGAAAGTGTGCAACGCCAGTAGCTGGGACCGAGAGCAATGCGAAGAAGAAATGCACAGTACCAGCGCATACTAGGGACCACTCGGCTGGCATTTGTGTTTAAGGCCACGTTTGGCCAGTTCCTTTTTACAATTTGATGTTTATTGCACTTTTATTATTTTGATTGTTCCTTTTATTAGTTGTTAAATTAGATTAGTTCTAGTGTTTTAGTTTGTTAATTTAATTTTTAGTTTTAATTTTTAGTTAATAGTTAATTTTTTATCATATGTTTTAGGACTTTATTCTAGTTTAGTATTTTATGAGTTGCATTTAGAATTAATTTAGATTAAATGTGTTTCATGCATTTTTAATTTAGTCTTTATTTTCATTAAATTTTAGTTTAGTTTAATTTGCATTTTTATTAATTAGTTTAATTACATGCATATGTTATTTTAGGTTTGTTTAATTTTAGTTTAATTAATCTTGTTTCTTTATTTTCATTTTTGCATTTTATTTTAATTGCGTTAATTAATTTTAACTGTTTTAATTATTTTTGTAGGTATTTGCTTTTAATTGCGTGGAACTTTGTAAGTACTTTTAGCTCGGTTTTATTTTCTTTATTTTTTAATGTTTATTGTTTTCAGTACTTTTAATTTTAGCCTTGTAGACCACCCATCATAACTTCATAATTTGCTAGGATATACTTAGGGTAAGATTAACCGGTAGTTAATTAGGCTGATCAACTTCTCTGTGGGACGATAACTCGGGGCTCAAATCCCATTATTACTTGTACGACCCGTGCACTTGCGGATAATACGTTTAGATCGTACCACATGCCATTAACACAAGCACGAAATAATGCTTTTAAGATGTGAATGAGAATTGTGCGGTTTTGAGCATGGCATCACGATCACGTAGATAGTGCAGTATCTACCTGTTGGCATGATTGCCTTACTGAGCGTGTTGTTTGCTCACCTGCCTTATTTTCCCCTCTCTATAGAGCTTTGAGTAGAGATTGAGATTGACTGGAGGCTTTCCCTTTTGGTATCCACTGCATCCCATTGCTTAAGGTATACACACTAATGTAATTTTTGTATCTAAACCTTCTATAGCACAATAGCATTTTGAATGTAATCATTGGGGATGTAAAGTAATGTAAACACATGTAAACGACACTCTGATTTATTTATACAAGTGTTTACTTCTAAATTTTAATACAAATTAAATGGTTATGGTTGGATAAGGTAGACATTGACACACAGCCCAACTGCTCGAGAGTGTAGCTGATCACGATCGAGGTAAGAAAGAACGAATAATAAATAATGTATGAAAAGTGAAAAATTTACGCTGATTTTTGGTAAGTTGAGGATCGTGACAGTACCTTTCCAAACGTCTATAGGTTTTCATTCCTAATGCTTACATCCCAATCTCTATACACTATGAATACAAAAATAATCTTGGCTTGGAATATAAACAAAAGAATAAAAAGTTTATACCTTAACAAAAAGGAATAAGCTCCGAAGCACATGCATCAAACACTCAGTGCACCTCTCTCACACCTGAGTCAATGAAAGTAATTTGTGAGTAAAAAAAAGAAAGGTGAGTTAAAGCACAATAAGAAAATATACACCAAGAGTTATTAGGCTTATATTGTACTAAATACATGTATATGCATGTTCAAACTTAGCTTTAATTATATAAATCATGCCTTATGCATTGATGATGGGTAGTCCTAGCTAAACTCCGTATTTATGATCTCGTATTAGGGCTTTTAAGGGCATTAGTCAAAAAGATGCTTTGAAACTCCTTACTCCTTTGTGCCCTAACATGCACCCTATATGGTCCCCATATGTTGTCATGACCCTCTTCCCGTGACTTACCTTACTACTAACAGTTGGGCTGTGAGTCAACATTCATATCCACATCTCATCCATTTTATAATTTAAATTCATTAAAAGAAATAGAAACTATACTTTTATATATATGCGGAAGCGTTTACATCAATTTTTATTATACACATCCCTTTTATACAAAAGATAGCCTTACTGTGCACTAATTTACATGATACAAAATTTTTCTCATAAGTGTATACCTCTGTACTACTGGAGAACTAGAGAACATAGTACCAGGAACAGCTGCAGTAAACTCACTACTGCGTAGAATCTGTGGAGGAGGAAAATAAGGGGGTGAGCTGTAAGACCCGATTTTATTCAAAACATGAAATGAAAAATGCAAAAGGATTGAAATGGTATTCCTGAACACGTGAAGGGTAAAACGGTTAACAGATCAAAATTCGGTATTAATCGGGACAAGAAAATTTAATTAAAATTAATGGATTTGAGAATCTTGATCAATAATGAAGAAATAATTAAATTTCGGGTTAAATTGATCAAGATATGAATTTATTGAAATAAACTGAAATTTTCACTTTGAAAAATAATCCTGAAAATAATCAAAAAATATACCGAAAAATCGAAATAAGACCGATAAATCCATTTATTGAATAAATAAATAAAATAATAATTTTTTTAGATATTTTGGATTATTATTTAATATAATATTGATTAAAATAATATTAAAAATAAATTATAAATAAATAAATAAAATTAAATTAAAATAAAAAACAACGCAGAAATCGCGAAATGCGATTTTGGAAAACAGAGCAGCAGAAATCGAGGAAGAATGGTTTCCCTCTAGCCGACGACCAGGGACCTTAGGCGAGGGCCGACGAAGGGCGACAAGACTCGTGGGAACCACTAGGAATGGGCATGCATGCCGACAACGCCGAAGAATGCTAGAAACGAGGGGACAGGCCGCGGGAAGCTCGGTAATAGTGCACCGAACGACACCGAAAACGGCCGAGAACTGGTCGGACGGCATCAGAACGACGAAATGAAGCATGAACTGGTACGGTCGGTTCAGCGTAGTGATGGTATGTTGAACCGGACCAATTCAGCTAAAAAAAAAAAGAAAAGGAAAAAGAAGAAAAAATGAAAAAAAAGAAAAATTGGGGAAAAATCTCAATGATGCAATCGAGCTATAGGTAAGTCGATAAGCGGTTGAAATTGACCAATTTAAATTTTGAAATATTTAATTTGATTAATATTCGACTGAAAATTGACCCGAAAAAATATTTAATTGTGTAGCTTGACAATTGACGTCAAATGAGAGCTCGAGATAGCCTCGATTTACGTACTATCATGGAATCTCAAGTAACCCTTATTTACGACAATATTGCATCATTATGCGTGTTAGAAATTTACCGCATAAATTACGGATTTAATTTTCGCATAAAATGAATTATATTCGGGAATTAGAGATAAATTGTCGTAAATAATTAATTGAGCTATCTGAGAGTTTAGAACGAGGCTCAATAAATATTGATGAGCCCATGAGTCCAATGGGCCTCGATAATGTGAATAGTAATTGAAAAACGGGTTTAAGGCCAATCAAGGCCCATTATGGTGCAATCGGGCCCAATATGGGTAAAAGGGCCCAATGATTTAAATTAAGCCCAGAAAATATGAAATACAATTAATTGTATTGTATTTGACCTGATGTATATTTATACGCAGTTCCAGAGATTTGATTGAGAGCAAATTGGACTACATGACGAGACATCAGTGAAATGTCAGACTGTACAGAAAAATGAGGTTAGGGAATTGCGTGTAACGACCCAAATTACACACATTTCGGTTGGGCTACAAGTCGATATTAGATCAGAATAGTGTTCACTGTGATTAATTTTTTTTTCTCAGTAACAAATTTAAATAAAATATGTTCACATTCCCCAGACACATCTTGTATTGCATTACTGTACTTACATAATTTTAGATACAAAAGAATTTCTTACAACTGGGTATACCTTCGATGCAGAAATACGCTCCATGAAATCTTAACTATGCGGAATACCTTACTAACGGAAACGATCCCAGTTACAGAGGAACTCTGTGGAGGAAAGTAAGGGGGTGAGCTCAACATATTCAGTAAGAAAAACCCCATAGCAGGTAGATAAAGACACTACTTATGAAAAATATATATTGTTATATTTACCAAATCCGAAATATTTTCACAAAGTATACATATGATTTGGTAATTTCTCAGATACCAGACTTCAGAATTCAGAAAATAGATTTAGTATCGGCAAAAGCACAAATACCAAAAATAGATTTTTCAGAAACAGAATATGTATCAGTAATACATTTAACTACTGTTATAAATCCAGAGAGTTCAGAGTTTTTCAGTAGCAAAACAAACATATTCCCAGATAATTCAATTCAAGTAGACAAGTTCAAATAATTATTTTCAAATAGACGAGACAAGACATGCGTGCTATATCGGATATCAGAAATGACTATTGGCCAATGTCGGTGACTCCGGGCAATTCACGAGCTAGGTGTGCCGGGATGTCAATCACTATGGGAGTGGTCAGCTACCCAAACGGCTCACAAATCAGAATGTCCGAAGACCAGAAATAGATCAAAAACACGGTACATCGTACTCGTGGACCACAGATACATATACAGATACAGATACAAAACAAAAGTGCAGCATGATCTCACCAACGCCTTTGTCTCAAAATCAATGCGAGAGGGACCGTACGACACACAGTCAGTACGCACTCAAGGACATTTCATCAGAATAATTTTATAACAGATCGTTTTTCCTTAAATCACATATAAATTCATTTGCTTTATGAAATCGTTCAAAATAGGCTGACTAGCCCTTTTTCAAAAAAATCTCAGAAAACGATCTATGAAAATTCAAAATTCAAGATTTTCAATAATTAAAATCGAATTCAAGTCATACCGTAATTTTTACAAATTATTAAAATTTAGTCCGTAAAATTTGATTGTTGAACTAAGCTAAAATCTCTAATTTTTCATTCATAAAGCTCAACATAGTCTTTTCGATAATTTCATTATTGCGAAATTCAACCTAAATTTTATATCTACAAATATACGAAAATTACGCATATTTATCTCTAGTAGCGACGAGAATTTTCCTTACCTTGATGTCTATTTGCGGTCCTCGATTGTCTCAACGTAGCGAGTTGACGAATCTGGTCTACTCGGGTTATTTTTGTCGGAGTCCTTTCCCCCGGGTTTCCAAATTTAGTATACTTATCTTTTTTTTTTCACTCAATTTTCCTTTATTTTCTAACATTTGTATATACATACATATATATATATATATTTCATTTCTCTTTTTTTTTGAATTATTATTATTTTATTTTATTTTATTTTTTTCCTTTCTCACCATTTCCTTTCTCTGTTTTGCTTCTTCGGTTTCATTACGTTATGTTCCTGTTCATCATGCCTTCACCAGCTCGCGGCACTACTAGTTCCTCCTTCCACTCCTTTTTCGACGGTCACGTTTGATCTCCTCCGTTCGCCACCATTTCTTCCCATTTCCCAGCCATGCCCAAGCCTTCAGCTGGCCTCCACCATCACCATCATCTTCACAACGCTGTTAGTTCCGGTACTCTCATGCTGTCTCTGTTTTGGTGACAATTTCCAAAGGCTGGAACCCCTCGGTTTCAACCTCTCCCTCTCAATCTCCTGCTCCATTTCTCTCTTCAGCTCCCCGATTTCAGCCACCATTTAGTCCACGTTTCCTGTTACCGCCATCGTCTCAACCCATACAGCTACCTCCCATGCTATTTACGCCTCTTCTGTTTCGGTTCTCTTTGTCAGGTTGTCTACTAGCTGTTTCTCATTTTCTTCACTACTGAGCTTGCCTCATTTCAGTTTATCACCTTCAGGTTTCCTTCACTGCAGCAGTGTATTACCACCCCTTCCACCACATTTGCAACATGATCTCTACCTCTTCTCTCGATTTTTCTACTATTTTCTGCTCTAGTTTTCTCCTTTGTATAGTAGGTTTCGATGCCAGGAAATGAGGAGTTAGTGTTGGGGTCGGGTATGATGAGAATTGATGGAGGAAGGGGCATGGGTGTGGTAGGAGAGTCGGTGTGCAGAGGGTGGGTGATGCAGAGACGCGGGTGTTGTGGTTACTGCCACCATCTCATTTCAGTTTTGCTTCAGTTTTTCTCATTTCCCGAGAGTCCCATCTTTTCCCTTTTTTTTATGTTATTTCTCTTCATCCCATCTGCTACTATTTCAGTTTTGTTTCTCCCTTCTACATCAGTTTTTGGTGCCAGGAGCATGGAAAATGAATGATGGGGTCGGGTGTGATGGGAGTTAATGGAGGGAGGGTATGATGTGGCAGGAGAGTTGGTGTGCAAATGGGCGTGGTGCTGCAGTCGTACATTTGCAGACTTTGCATTTCCCATATTCCCATTTCCTTTCCTTTCACGCTTCTAACATCTACTAACTACTCCCATAATCATTATTTGCCTCCTTTGTTTTTAAGCACTTAAACCGATATACATAGGTATATTAACATATTCGTATATGTACATATACATATATTTATATATGTATACTCAATGGAGATCTCGGCCATGTAGCTTTACTATGTATATATATACTTTTGTATATACATTGATATGTATACACGTATAAATATACATGTATACGTATATATCCATAGTTATTTATTCTTAGAGCTTTTATATTTTATTTAATTAACTACTCCAAGTCCCACAATGGAAAAATACAATTTAATTTGAATCTTCGACCAATGAAACACATTTTTAATCTTAATGGTTTAATTGTTATTTATTAATAAAGCTGAGTACATGAAATTTTACGGTATTTACATTCTCCCTACCTTAGAAAATTTGGTCCCCAAATTTAAGAGTACATCAGTCCTTAAATAGATACAGGTACTTCTCTCGCATCAAGCTCTCTAATTCCCACGTGCCCTCCTCTGAAGTATGATACTGCCACAAAACCTTATCCAGAGGAATTGTCTTAGACCGTAGCACTTTCCCTTTCATGTCCAGTATCTGGATTCCACTTTTCCATATAGGTCACATCCTTCTTTCCTTCCAATGGTTCCTACTTAATCACATGCATCAGATCCGGATGATACTTGGAAAGCATTAAAGCGTGGAAAACATTATGGATATTCGCTAACTCTGACGGTAATGCCCATCTATGTACTTTGTCTTCCTCTCAGTTTAAGATCTCAAAAGGTCCCATATAATAGGGAGTTAACGTCCTTTTCTTCCCAAATCCTCTTATGATATTGGGAGGAGAAACTTTCAAAACTCCAAATCTCCCACTGAAATTCTAAGGTCCTTCGTCCTTGGTTAGCATAACTCTTTAGCTTGCTCTGAGCTGTCCTCAACCTCTCACAAATTAATTAAATACACTTAGAAACTTGCTTAGCCAAATCGGGAACAATTATCTTCCTTTCACCCATTGTTTCCATCAAATCGATGAACGACATTCTCGACCATACTACACTTCATACGGTATCATCTCGATACTTGAATGTTATTTAATATTATGTGTAACTTTGCCAATTTGGCAATTTTATCATTCTAGGAGCCTTGAAATTTCTGGCATATACTTTCAATTCATTGGTAATAATCTCATAGGCTTTTGGTGCCTCACCTAACCTACTGACCTATGAGACATTTAATCACAATTTCAGTTATTTCTCCTATCGTATTTGATTGTCAATATACTTTCAGGAGATTTGATAATTCCCATTATTCTCTGAATGTAGGGTATATCTCTGTAAATGAATCTCTGACGACATCAATTCCTTTTACTATAAATCATTTGGTACACAATTCTGTTTCTAAATCTCAATAAATCATCATTGTTGATACCAACTCTGATATAGTACCTTTTGGTATCTAACTAGCCATATCAATACAATATTTATCATTACGCTGAGCTTGTATGATTTGATTAATCAAGTCCAATTTCAACTTCTCAGGCTAGCTACCATGTAATGAATGTCAGTGTCAGAAAGGGGCCACATCCAAGTTATGGCTTACATTTTATTTCCATAACTCATGTTCCTAACCAATATACATAATGCCATTTCGAAATCACTTCTGCTCAAAGCACTAACCCGAGTCATTCCATTTTTCTTATATTAGACGGCCTTTGTGAAATTTAATATTTAAACCTTCTTGATCAATAGGATTCTATAATTCTTCACCGCACAAATAATGGTATCTTGACTTCAAATGCGAATATTACGACTGTCAATTTCGATTTATGGGTCATAGGTACTTCTAGACGCTATCAAATCTCTCAGGCGGAGAGATATTTTGAAATACTTTTATTAGCCATCAGACTTAACCACATAAACTGGTTATGGATATAAGGGTTCAAGATTTAATCCTAATCAGAGGTAGGATACCAAAATTTATCGATATTCTCATTTATCCTTGGTCGCAATTCATTTTCAGTTCATATCACTTAATCCGAATTCATTTCACATGCCATAGATATTCTTACCTCGTATGCACATCTTGTTCCAAAATAACTTGCATTCATAATTTATCATACTTCAACGCTTGTCTCATTTCATCTATCAATTATAACAAAATCATTTTCTTACTCAAATTAAGTCTTGTATTCGAAACGTAAGCATACATAAATTTCAATTCTTAGATTCGAAACGTATCACATGTTCCAAAGTCTCTTTATATTCTTACAATTCTGAATCCTCTTAATAACTTAGGTCATTCTCGCTGGTCTGTAACCTCTGTTTTGGGAATTCCAATTGACACCCATTCTTAATACAACGTGACCCAGAAGACTCTTAGTCTCCTTAAAAATTAACAACGGTACACTCTCAAGTTGGTCACTCAGTCTATAATCCTCTTTTCATATAGTCCTCATAATTGCTTTTTTCAGCATTTCTAATTTAGTCAAAGCCATTTAGTATAGTGATCTGAATAATTAATTTGATACCACTGCTAAATCAATTTCAAACTTTATCTTTCAATTTGGTGATAATTCTGATAGATCATCCAAATACGTGTCAGAAATCCCTCTGTCTACTGGGGTGTCTTTTCACTCCGAACACGCCCTAACTTTATCAATCATATAAACAGTGTGACCTTCGCTTATACTTTTTGTTCTGTAATTCATCTTTTCAGTTACAGTGACTTTACTCTATCACTCTCACTGCTTCCTTAGTACATCACTTTTCTGTCACTCTCTTTACCCTTTCATTTTCTTAGTAACCTCGAAATATACATTTCATATCATCACAGTTGCGCCTTGCACACTGCTTTCTCAAAATAACATCAAATAGAGCTAAACTAGCTCGACTGAGGATCTCAGTATCTCTTCTGAATTTTTGGACTTTCTCCGTTTCACATCTCTACTTATTCGGATCATACTCCTTCTAAATCGATTTAATTTCATATTCATTCTCAGACTCATTTTCTCATGTCTGATTCAGTCATTTCAATTATAATTTCCAATATGCCTCATCCAGAATGTGTTGCCGTCTAAGAGCCTCCAAAAACATTTCTCATGTATTTCTCTAATTTTTGGCTCTCGGGTTAAATCGAGAAACTTCCCTCCGAGTTCGATTTTCCATTTCAGTACTGATGCTACAAGGGCTACTTTCTTTATGTAGCGCACTTTAAAAATCTGTATAACTTTCCCAATTCTTTACCAAAAAATTGCAAAGAAACTTTCTCAGTAGAGTTACTATAAAATTCCATAGGATTTCTCTGTCTCACTTATCCAATCTTCCACAACCATTGGATTTCTTAACTCCACTGGAAAACAGAGGCTTAAACTTCTGAAGTTGCCTCTATTAGGTTTACAATCGTACCCAACGAATCCATATAAATTCTTCCAATTCATTTATTCCATTTTTTTGTCAAATTTGAATTTTGCCTCCAGTATATAATAGTATACCATCTTTCGAAATTACCTCGGTCATTCTCTTAGTCACACCTTAATCATTATCATTATCACAGGGCCACTATCACTTGACCCAATAATATCATCATCGTTTCCATGTCCCGCTCAAATCTTACGAAGCGAACTTTAAAATTTCCATTGAAACTATAAGATGTACACTAAGATGAGGGTTCATTACACCTCTCGAGCCTATCTCTACGGCCTCGAGGAATGGTTCATTTCCATCTGCCAATGTGGCTATAATACTAATCAGCTATATCTATCAGTTTCCCTTCATTCACTGACACAATTTTTTTTTTAAAACATAGTTAGGTATACCAATTTGTATCTAAACAATGTACAGTAATGTCGGGGATGTGAACTTTCTAAGTCTTTTTAACTTTTAAATATACTCGTATCAGACCAACTTTGCTCTGATACCAACTCTGTAACGACCCAAATTACACACATTTCGGTTGGGTTACAAGTCGATATTAGATCAGAACAGTGTTTAGTGTGATTAATTTTTTTTCTCAGTAACAAATTTAAATAAAATATGTTCACATTCCCCAGACACATCTTGTATTACATTACTGTACTTACATAATTTTAGATACAAAAGAATTTCTTACAACTGGGTATACCTTCGATGCTGAAATATGCTCCAAGAAATCTTAACTATGCGGAATGCCTTACTAACGGAAACGATCCCAGCTACAGAGGAACTCTGTGGAGGAAAGTAAGGGGGTGAGCTCAACATACTCAATAAGAAAAACCTCATAGGAGGTAGATAAATACACTACCTAGGAAAAATATATATTTTTATATTTACCAAATCCGAAATATTTTCACAAAGTATACAGATGATTTGGTAATTTCTCAGTAATACATTTAACTACTGTTATAAATCCAGAGAGTTCAGAGTTTTTCAGTAGTAAAACAAACATATTCCCAGATAATTCAATTCAAGTAGACAAGTTCAAATAATTATTTTCAAATAGACGAGACAAGGCATGCATGCTATATCAGATATCAGAAATGACTATTAGCCAATGTCGGTGACTCCGGGCAATTCATGGGCCAGGTGTGCGGGGATGTCAATCGCCGTGGGAGTGGTCAGCTACCCAAACGGCTCACAGATCAAAATGTCCGAAGACCAGAAACAAAATCAGAAACACGGTACATCGTACTCGTGGACCACAGATACAGATACAGAACAGAAGTGCAGCATGATCTCACTAACTCCTTTATCTCAAAATCAGTGCGAGACGGACCGTACGACACACAGTCAGTACGCGCTCAAGCACATTTCATCCGAATAATTTTATAACAGATCATTTTTCCTTAAATCACATATAAATTTATTTGTTTTATGAAATCGTTCAAAACAGGCTGACTAGCCCTTTTTCGAAAAAATCTCAGAAAACGGTCTATGAAAATTCAAAATTCAAGATTTTCAATAATTAAAACCGAATTCAAGTCATACCGTAATTTCTGCATATCATTAAAATTTAGTTCGTAAAATTTGATTGTTCAACTAAGCTAAAATCTCTAATTTTTCAGTCATAAAGCTCATCTTAGTCTTTTCGATAATTTCGGTACTGCGAAATTCAACCTAAATTTTATATCTACAAATATACGAAAATTACGCATATTTATCTCTAGTAGCGATGAGAATTTTCCTTACCTCGATGTCTATCTGCGGTCCTCGATTGTCTCAACGTAGAGAGTTGACGAATCTGGTCCACTCGGGTTATTTTTGTTGGATTCCTTTCCCCCGAGTTTCCAAATTTAGTATACTTATCTATTTTTTTCCTCAATTTTCCTTTATTTTCTAACATCTGTGTATACATAGATATATATATTTCATTTCTCTTTTTTTTGAATTATTATTATTTTATTTTATTTTTTTCCTTTCCCGCCATTTCCCTTCTCTGTTTTGCTTCTTCGGTTTCATTACGTTATGTTCCTGTTCATCATGCCTTCACCAGCTCGCGGCACTGCTGGTTCCTCCTTCCACTCCTCTTCCGACGGTCACGTTTTGTCACGACCCAAAACTACCCAAAAATCAGAGTAAATTTTTCATTTTTATTTCATACTTATCTATCCTTCGAATCGTGACCACACTCCACTAATAATTGGGCTGTGCATCAATGCCAGTCTCACCATTTAATCATCATATAACTTAATTTCTTATTATAGAAAAAGGTAAACACATTCGTTTTTCATTTATTCTTTTCCATTTATTTACAAGTGTTTACATTATCTATACATCCCTGACAATTACTTACAAACATGTTACTGTGCTATACTTATTTAGATACAATATGTACAAGTGTATATACCTTAACATGATGGGTAGCAGCAGATATCAGGAATGCAGCACTAAGTCGCCTCAATGTCTACTGGAGGAAATCTGTGTTGGAAAATGAAAGGGGTGAGCACATCAAGCTCAGTAAGGCAATCCTACAAACAAGCAGGTAACCATACTACCTATATGAACGTGGTGCCATGAATAAACCACCCTTTCTCCACACATTTAAAAATTAGATGTTATAATTCATGATGTCATGTAAAACAAGTTCATATATGGATTCAAAAGCATGGAAAACTCGACATGCATATCCATTTAAAACATTTCATCATCGTTAAAATTTTACAACACAATTAGGACTCAACCTTTCCCTCGGTGTTCCTGACTCACACAAAACCATGAAATCAAATGCTTTTTAAAGCAACAGTACCATGCGATATACTGAATGTCATGTAAAACTAGTTGACATCATTCATGGGTTTAAATAGCATGGAAAATAACATCATGCAACTTTCCGTTTAAAACCCAGTTTAATTTCCATCAAAACCATGTCTCAGTCAAGATCCAACCTCTCCCTTGAGTGGTCCAGACTCACATAAAAATCCACGAATGAGTTTCTCAAAACATCAACAGGCGAGACTAGGCAATATATGTATATCTCAGGCAAATATCCAGGACTATGGCTGTGTGTCCTCGTGAGCCCCTCTGCTACACTGATCCTAGTGTGCAGGGTCTCACCCTGATCGGGAATCGCCCGGGAGGTGGGTCAGTCCAACCCATCAGTCTTATCCGATCCCACGTATCCGAAGATCCCACTCGTATCCGAAGATACCACGTATCCGAAGATACCACACGGTACAACATACTCCGTGCTACTTGTATGGTACAACATACTCCGTGGACCCATATCATATCTCCATACTCTTGCCCTGTCTCAAAACGCACGTGCGAGCCATTTAATCGGTGTGACACACAGTCTACCTGACGCTCCAAGCATGGCTTATCATATGTTCTCAGAAAATTAATGCGACCAATGCTCCAGCACTCATAAAAATCAAGTAAAACTAGTGCGAGCTGAGCTCTAGCACTCTGTACACATTTCATGTGAAAATCTGGTGCGAGTTAGACTCCAGCACCATATTATGAAAATTATATAAAATTCTGGTGCGAGTTAGACTTCAGCACCGTGTCACGAAAATCATATAAAAATCTTGTACGAGTTAGACTCCAACACCAATATATGTAAAACTCTAGTGCAAGCTCTCGCTCCAATACTAAGGTATGCATCACACAAATCAAAAACTTGTGCGAGCTGAGCTCTAGTACGTCACATTTCTGAAAATCACGTAGGCAGCTACATTTCTCAAATCATTTCCAAAGAAAGTCAACATCTATTGAAAATATGCAATGCTGTGCATTTTTATTTAAAAGTTAGCCAGCCTACTATGCATGTGTTCAAACATCTCAAGACACAAGCAAGAACCTCTTGTCCTTGCTCCTCCCACATTTTTCTTAAAGTTGGAAAATTTTCCCTTAACAAGGGTATTTTGGTAATTTGCCCATTCGGGGCACTAAAAATTTTATCTGAAATCTAGACCCTTCAGACCATTTAAAAGACTGCTAATGAAGTTGAAATTTCATAAAGTTACCTCTAGCAGTCCGTAAAATTCCCTTACCTGGAATCACGCACGAGCTTATCCCTTTCCGCCCGTACCAGGTCTCTTAGTCCAATTTGCTCCAAACCAAGTCTACGGAACTGCATATAACCACATAATTGGGGTCAATTCAATAATCTTTATTAGTATTTCACTTATACTGATCGAATATAAAACACTGGGCTCGTTTTACTTTATTGGGCCTGATTGCGTCTTAATGGGCCTTGAGCCCGTTTTCAGCTCGTTTCCATTTATTTAATCCCTTGATCAGGTCTATTGGGCTCTCAATACCCATTGGGCTTCATTCCAAACTCTTTGGATAGCCTGTATATCATTTACGACAGTTTACTCAAAATTCCCAATATTATCCACTAAATGTGGAATTAAATCTGAAATGCGTAAAATACATTTCTAATACGTGAATAATCATATAAATTGTTGTAAATGAGCTTTACTTACTTGAGATTATGCGATGGTGCACAAATCGAAGTTCGATTGGCTCGTGTTCGAAATTTATTGTCGAACTGCATAATTTATATTTAATTTTTGGTTATTTTCTGATCGAATATAATTTAAATAAATTTCTCAAAAATCAAATCGGTCATTTTTGACTGCTTACCGACTTACCCGAAGTCTGGTGTATCTTCAAAAATTCTTTCTCTTTTTCCTTTTTTTCTTTTTTTCTCCCTTTTTCCTCTCTTTCTTGGCTGAACCGGTTTGGTCCGGTTCAACCCGGTTCAGACCGTCGGTTCAATTCGATTCGGTCGGTTCGATGCCTCGCCGATCTGTTCTCCGTCAGTTTTCATCGCCAGCAGCTCTGTTGGGTTGTCCGATTCTCGGATCTGGCCTTGTTTTCGTCTAAGGCCGCTGAAAAGTGGCTGGTCTGGTGTGTTCTCTCCTGGCCATCGATACCTATTTTCTTCCCTTTGCCGTTTACGGCTTTTTCGGTGGCTGGTGGGTCTCCCGAGGTTAGGCTTCCTTCGGCTAGTGGTGGTCGGGCCTAGATCGACGCCGATCACCGGATTTCTCATTTTCTTCTGTTGGTTTGGTTTTCTCTCTTTCTCGCCGATCCCTCGCCATTCGTCGATTCTCTCTCTGCCTACAAGCGCCGACGAGGCTTAGCTCGCATTTGGCTTCCTTCGCCGACCTCGTCTGGCCGTCGGTGGCTGTCCGTCGGTGGAGGTAGAGGCTCGGCTTCTGCTTCGTTTTCTGTTGTTTCTTCAGAATCGCGTTTCGCGATTCTGAGTTTCCTTTTTTTAATTAATTAATTTATTTATTTTATTATATTTTAATCATTAAAATTCATTAAAATAATCAAAATATCTCCAAAAATTATTATTTAATTCATTTAATCTATAATTGAATTTATCGGTCTTATTTCGTCTCTCTCGGTATATTTTTCGATTATTTTCGGGATAATTGTTCAAATTAAAAATCCCGATTAATTTCTATTAATTTTCATAAATTCCAATAAATTTAAATCTTGACCAATTGGACTCGAAATTCAATATTTTCCTCGTCATTGATCAAGATTTCTTAATTTCATATTTTTAATTAAATTTTCTTGTAGAATCTATATCGACTTTTGGTCTTTTGACCGTTTTGCCCTTGCACGTGTTCGGGATCACTTTAACCCGATTTCCCTTGACGAACACTCACTCATTTCGCATTTTAAATCTTTATTTTCAGTCCGAATCCCATTCATTTAAATTTGTGACCATTTTCATCCCTCATAAAAATTTACGATTTAATTTCGGGTCTTACACATTTGGTCTCCTCCGTTCGCCACCGTTTCTTCCCATTTCCCAGCCACCCCCAAGCCTTCAGCCGGCCTCCACCATCACCATCATCTTCACAACACTACTAGTTTCGGTACTCTCATGCTGTCTCCACTTTGGTGACAATTTCCAAAGGCTGGAACCCCTTTGTTTCAGCCTCTCCCTCTCGATCTCCTGCTCCGTTTCTCGCTTCAGCTCCCCGATTTCAGCCACCCTTCAATCCATGTTTCCTGTTACTGCCATCGTCTTAACCCGTACAGCTACTTCCCACGCTATTTACGCCTCTTCTGTTTTGGTTCTCTTTGTCGGGTTGTCTACTGGCTGTTTCTCATTTTCTTCACTACCGAGCTTACCTCATTTCAGTCTATCACCTTCAAGTTCCCTTCACTGCAGCAGTGTATTACTACCCCTTCCACCACATTCGCAACATGATCTCTACCTCTTCTCTCAATTTTTCTACTATTTCCTGCTCTAGTTTTCTCTTTTATATAGCAGGTTTCGGTGCCAGGAAATGAGGAGTTAGTGTTGGGGTCGAGTATGATGAGAATTGATGGAGGGAGGGGCATGGGTGTGGTAGGAGAGTCAGTGTGAAGAGGGTGGGTGATGCAGAGACGCGGGTGCTGTGGTTACTGCCACCATCTCATTTCAGTTTTGCTTCAGTTTTTCTCATTTCCCGAGTGTCCTATCTTTCCCCCTTTTTTTCTGTTATTTCTCTTCATCCCGTTTGCTACTATTTTAGTTTTGTTTCTCCCTTCTACATCAGTTTTTGGTGCTAGGAGCATGGAAAATGAATGATGGGGTCGGGTGTGATGGGAGTTAATGGAGGGAGGGTATCGTGTGGCAGGAGAGTTGGTGTGCAAATGGGCGTGGTGCTGCAGTCTTACATTTGCAGACTTTGCATTTCCCATATTCCCATTTCCTTTCCTTTCACGCTTCTAACATCTACTAACTACTCCCATCATCATTATTTTCCTCTTTTTTTTAAGCACTTTAACCGATATACATAGGTATATTAACATATTCTTATATGTACATATACATATATTTATATATGTATACTCAATGGAGATCTCAACCATGTAGCTTTACTATGTATATATATACTTTTGTATATACATTGACATGTATTCACGTATAAATATACATGTATACGTATATATCCATAGTTATTTATTCTTAGAGCTTTTGTATTTTATTTAATTAACTACTCCAAGTCCCACAATGGAAAAATATAATTTAATTTGAATCTTCGACCAATGAAACACATTTTTAATCTTAATGGCTTAATTGTTATTTATTAATAAAGCTAAGTACATGAAATTTTACGGTATTTACATTGCGTGAGTAGCTAGAGGTAGCTACGTGTATTTTAATAGCTTTTGTATACACTGAATATGTATGTATACACTGATTATGTATAAAGGTCCTAGGAAAAGGTTTAAAGATTTTAAGGACTCAAAATAGGTAATGACTATTTTACCCCTATTGAGGGAAGTTCGCCTAAGGATGATGAAAGCATGACATGCATGAAATGCATGATTTAAGGAATTTTCTGAATTAAGGAATTTTATTGGTTTTTAAGCAAAGTAAATCGATAGATTGGCCAGTAATTGCATAAATTTCACAAGATAACACTACATAAGTGTTATTTATATTTAAATGAAAATCCTTTGGAAAACGGGTCAACTATCAAGTTTATATGGAAACAGATAGTGCTGATGCATAGCTCACACTATATTTGAGTTTGTGAGTGTGCATAAAATGTGCTTGAACGGTTGCTCCGACTTGTGTGACATCATATGCATGAAATGTGTTAGAGCGATTGCTCGCACTGATTTTATTATTGTGAAATGCATGAGAGGTGCTGGAGCCTAGCTCGCACTCTGTTTTGACTGTTTTGATTTGTTTTGACTTGAGTATACATAAAAAGGTGCTGGAGCGATTGCTCGCACTAGTTTTAATGATTTGACATGCATGAGAGGTGCTGGAGCTTAGCTCGCATCCTGTTTTGATATGGTAATTGCATAAAAGTCGTACTGGAGCCTTGCTCGTACGTGATTTAATCGATTAAATTACATAAAAACCGTGCTGGAGTGTAACTCGCACGATATTTGATTTCTTTATGCATGAAACCGTGCTGGAGCGTTGCTTGCACGAAGTTTTGATTTACTTGAGTATTTATTCATGTTAGAGCATTGCTCGCACGAAGTTTTGAATGATTTATGATTTTATATGGATTTATATCTATTTTAAAGTCGTACTAGAATGCTACTCGTATGCAGATTTTATTGATTTTTTATGAAACCATGCTAGAGCTTCGCTTGCACAAGATTTTTAGATATCATGAATATGCATGGAGCCGTGCTAGAGCTTCGCTCGCACAGGGATTTATATGACATGCATATAACCGTGTTGGAACCTCTTGTAGACTATGTGTCACAGTGAGATGATATGCCACACGTGCATACTGAGACTAGATGGTATAGGTGGATAAGACCTATTGCAGCCACCCCTGACTGAGCTTGGGTTCACGGAGTATGTTGTACCGTGTATGTCACGCGGAGTACGTTCTACTGTGGGAATTGTTGGAGTGGAGTGGCATTAACCACGAGGCAGCAAGCCTTGCCCTCACAATCCTAATGTTATGTTGTTCTGGCGAGTAGGACCGACCCACCTCCCGTTTCAGGTGTGATACCCCGCACACTAGGTACCGTGTAGCCAGGGATCACTAGTTTATGGCCATAGTCCTCGTTGTTACCGATATAGTCACCTATATGTCTCACATGATAAACTTGTGGTCTCGATAGACCAAGGTAGACCCGAGGGAGGGGTCAGGCCCCCGATTTTGTGATTTATACTGAGATGTGATTTTTAACAGAATTTTATAACGAATTGTTTTAATGAATTTTTATGAGATGCTTAACCCCTTCGGGTTATTTTATACTGCAGTTTTAATGAAGCGATTTAAATGCAGTAGCATGATGAGTTTTCCATGCGTTAATCATAAATTCATGAAAAGAATTGTTTCTCATAATTTGTTTTACATGGCATGATCTTGATTTACCTCATGCTAAGTATGATTTAATGATGTCACATAAAATGCCATTGATGCATAAGTAGTATGATTTATATATGCACGAACTGTTTTATAAACTAAGTCATTGATGACATACATGATTTTGTGCTTCAGATTTTAATGAAAAGAAATGGATTTTAAGGGCATGGCATTTTGAGCATGTAGATAGTGGAGCTATCTACTTACTTGCATAATTGCCTTACTGAGCGTGTGGTTTGCTCACCCCCTTATTTTTCCATCTTTTCAGAGCACTCGCAGTAGTTAGTGAGCGACTGATGACTTGCATTCTTGGTATCCGCTGCTTCCCATCGAGAGACAGGTATACACATTTGTATAGTTTTGTATCTAAATATGTAATGCACAGTACTGTAAATGGATATTATGTCGGGGATGTAGAGTTATAAATACCATTGTGTATGTATTTAGTTAAAGTCAAAGGATAGTAAACTCTGATATGTGAATATGATTATGGAAATGGAATAGTAAATAGGTGAGAGGTGACTAACACCGAATCATAGCCCAACTGTTTGTAGGATGGTCACGATGAGAGAAAGGTAAGAATTAAATAATAAATGAAAAAGCGAAAAATTTACTCTGATTTTTAGGTAATTTGGGTCATGACATGAGCTAACACGCTCAGTAAGGAAAATATGAAAGCAGGTAGATAATTACACTATCTACATGCTTAAAATACAATCATTTATTTTCCTAATAAAACATATGCATTCTTTGAAAATAACTTCCATCGATGCGAAACCATTAATTTGCTAGATGAGTATATGTATATACATCATTAATTCACACAACAACATACTCTTTTCACACAGCTCATCTTCAAAATCACACAGCTTCATTTTTCAATTCACATAGTACACATTTAGAAATTTCTTTACATTTAGCGAATCACTTAGTAAATCGATAAACATGAGACATAGTATGAGATATCTATCACCCAGTATCACACAGTAGGGGGACATATGTCACCTCACACAGTAGCGACAAAATGTCATATCACACAGATAAAAGACTTATGGCCATAGTTTGGATTCCAGACAATCACTGATCAAGTGTGCAGGAATCCTATGCTTAGGGAGGCAGATCAACAATCCCTTCAGCTCACTAAGAATCATGAAGACATCAGGCACATCTTACTCCGTGGCTAACACTCACGGTACAGCGTGCTCCCGTGGATTCTTATCACCCATTTTCATTATTTCAAAATCTTGTGCGAGCAGGCCTGTGTAAGATCACTCAACAATATACGACAGCTCCAGCAAGGTTTTACTCATCACACAACAAAAATCATAAAACCTCGTGCGAGCAACTCAGCGTACGATCACATAGCCATACCTGAAGCCTCTAGCACGGTTTCGTCTCATCACACAGTAGAGCTTATAAGACCACGTGAGAGCAACTCCGCGTAAGATCATACAGCAATACCTGAGGCATCGAGCAGAATTTTGTCTCATTACACTGTAGAGCTCATAAAACCATGTGCGAACAACTTAGCGTAAGATCACACAGCATTACCTGAGGCCTCTAACACGGTTTCATTTAAAATCACTTTAAGTCAAGGAAGTTTCATGCGAGCATAGTTAGAGTAAGATCACTTAGTAGTATTCGATAGCTCAAGCATGATTTCCAAAATCTAGTGCGAGCTCTAGAGTGGATCACACAGCTTACACTCAGCTCCAGCACAATTTACTTTCTCAAAATCATTTTAAAATGTTGTGTGAGTAAGGCTGGTAAATTTACCGTTGCTACTTTGGCTCTTGTACAAATTCACACATGAATTCGATAGACGACTCCATTCACGTGAAAATGGTATCCTTGACCGAATTCATTTCAACTAATCACAAAGTATGAGTGAGAGGGCAATTTCCCTTCAATCACTCGTTAAATGCTTTTCAGTTAGTAAAACATGTATTTTTATGGTAAATAGTTAAATTGGGAGCCAGTCTATTATTACTTGATAGGTTGCATATTAAACATATTAATTGTCATATTTTCTCATGATTTAAATTCTTTTATATGCCTAATTTTTGGATTTGACTTATATTTGGTATTTTATATTGTGGATGAAGGAATAGGAATAAAATGGACTAAAATTGTAAATTTTGATCAAGTCACAAAATCAGAAGATATCTTAGTGTAAGACATGAGCACGTCCAAGGCTGTGACAGGAATTGTAAGTCAATGTGAATTCAAGTCAAGATCCATCACTTGTAGGTGAAGTTGACTTAACCAGTCTAAAGATGGAAAATAGAAGATTTTAATTATTAAGGAAGAGATATGCAATGATTGTCTTTGGTAAGAGGTTGAAAAAGGAAAGAAGATTATTTGTAATCAAACTCAATTAGAGAAGTTTTCTTTGAAAACGGATTCTGAGAATTAGGAGATTCAGCATTTATAGACTAAGAGAAGGCTAGATCATGATCATAGGCACACAATTCCATATTTTATTTTTTCTTTAGGCTATTGAAAATTTCTTTGGTATTTTTCTCTCAACTTATGACCTGCTAAATTATTTAATCCAGCCAAAGGATAATTAAAGATTTGGGTTCTTCACGAATTGTGAGATCTAATTAGTTTTATCTTGTTCTTTTATATCTTTGCTATTTATATATCTTCTATGTTTATTTAAATTATTGTTTTGATTGATAATGCAAAAAGGGTCATTTGTTCAATTGTCAACATAATATATCACCAATTAGAAACCTGAATCCGTAATTGTTTAAGAATTCTAATATAAGTGATAAATAACATAATTGATTACAGAGAGGTTTTCTGTCACGACCCAAACTACCCAAAATCAGAGTTAATTTTTCGCGTTTTATTATTTTCTTACTTAAATTCTTACCTGTCTTCTGATCGTGACCACACTCTACTAACAAATTGGGCTGTGCGTCAATGCTAGTCCCTCCATACATTTACCATATAACTTAATTCTTTCTCAGTCATTTATAAGATGTTTACATTATTTATACATCCCCTAAAGTTACTTACAAACATGTTACTGTGCTATGCTTATGTAGATACAATATGTACAAGTGTATATACCTTAAATGATGGGCAGCAGCGGATATCCGGAATGCAGTACTGAGTCGCCTCAACTTCAACTGGAGATTATCTGTGGGAGAAAATGAAAGGGGTGAGCACATCAAGCTCAGTAAGGCAATCCTACGAACAAGTAGGTAACCATACTACCTACATGAACGTAATGCCATGCATAAACCACCCTTTCTCCACACATTTTAAAACAGATGATATGAGTTATGATGTTATGTAAAACACATTTGCATGGAAAATTCAACATGCAATTATATTCAAAATCATATCTTTCTCGTTTAAAATTTCACAGTAAAGTCAGGATTCAACCCCTCCTTCGGGTGATCCTGACTCACACAAAATCATGAAAATCAGTTTACATCACACATGGGTTTAAAAAGCATGGAAATAACCATCATGCACATTTAATTAAAAACCCAGTTTAAATCATCGTCAAGATCAACATGCGAGACTAGGCAACATCTGTATATCGACAATAACCAGGACTATGGCCATATGTGTCCTCGTGAGCCCCTCTGCTACACGGATCCTAGTGTGCGGGGTCTCACCCTGATCGAGAACCGTCCGGGAGGTGGGTCACTCCATCTCGTCGGTCTTATCCGATCCCATGCATCCGAAGATGCCAACGTATCACAAAGTTACCAACGTATCACAAAGATACCACACGGTACATCGTACTCCATGCTACTTGCACGGTACATCGTACTCCGTGGACCCCCAGCCTTATCCCTCGTTCGGGCTCATCAGCTAGACCTCCAACCCTTATCCCTCGTTCGGGCTCATCAGGTGGATCTCCAACCCTTATCCCTCCTTCGGGCTCATCAGGTTGTTTCTCTAACCCTTATCCCTCATTCGGGCTCGGGCTCATCAGGTTGTTTCTCTAACCCTTATCCCTTGTTCAGGCTCACCAGGTTGTTTTAACATGCCATGTCTCAAAACGCACGTGCGGGCCTATTTAATCGGTGACACACAGTCTACCCGATGCTCCAAGCACGGCTTATCGCATGTTCTCATAAAATCGGTGCGAGCAATGCTCAGTACTCTCATCAAATCAAGTAAAACTAGTGCGAGCTAGGCTCTAGCACTCTATATATGAATGACATGAAAATCTTATAAAATCTGGTGCGAGTTAAACTCCAGCACCCTGTCTCGAAAAAGCATGTGAAATCTGGTGCAAGTTATACTCTAGCACCTATGCATGTAAAACTCTAGTGCGAGCTCTCGCTCCAGCACTAATGCATGCATCACACAAATCAAACATCGTGCAAGCTGAGCTCTAGCACGTCACATGTAAATAAAAACACGTAGGCGGCTCTGTTTCCTCAAAACAGTTTTCAAAACAACTATATCGTTGAAAGTATGCAATGTTGTGCATTTTCTTTCAAGGTTAGCCAGCCTACTCATGCATGCGTCAAAACACCTCCAGAATGAGCAAGAACCTCTTGTTCTTGCTCCTCCCAATTTTTCCTAAATTTGTAAATTTTACCCTTAACAAGGGTATTTTGGTAATTTACCCATTCAGGGCAGTAAAATTATTATTTGACCTCTAGACCCTTCAGATAATTTTTAAAGACTGCAATGAACTTAAAATTGCATAAAGTTTACCTCTAGCAGTCCGTAGAATTCCCTTACCTTATTTTTCTGTAGAGTCTGACCTTTCCTTTTCCCCTGTTGTCTCGTCGCGCAGTCCGATATGCTCCCAATCAAACCTCCGGAACTGCTTATAAATATTCCTCAGGTCAGATAACATACAATTTAATTGTATTTCCTATTTTATGGGCTTAATTTAAATCATTGGGCCCGTTTACCCCTATTGGGCCCGATTGCACCTTAATTGGCCTTAATCGGCCTTAAGCCCGTTTTTCACTTAATTTTCACTTTATCGAGGCCTATTGGGCTCATTGGGTCCTCCAACAATTTATTGGGCCTCGTTCTAACTCTCGAATAGCTAAATTTAATATTTACGATAATTTATCTAAATTTCCATAATTTAATTCAATTTATGCGGAATTTAAATTCATATCACGCATAACGATGTAAATTGTCGTAAATAAGGATCACTTACTCGAGATTCCATGCTAGTACATAAATTGAGGCTGTCTCGAGCTCTCGTTTGATGCCAATCGTCGAGCTACACAATTCCACAATTTTTTCGGGTAAGTTTTCAGCCCAAAATTAATTAAATTAAATACTCCGAAATTTAAATCGGGTCAATTTCTACCACTATTGACTTACCCGTAGCTCGATTGCATCGTCGGGATTTCTCCCCAATTTTTTCTCTTTTTCTTTTTCCCTTTTTCTCCCTTTTTTCCTTTCTTTTTGGCTGAACCGGTTCAGTCCGGTTCGGACCGGTTCACCCCGGTTTGGCCGGTTCACCGCCGGTTCAAGGCCTTGCCGACCGGTTCTCTGCCGGCTTCCACCACCAACAACTCCGTGAGGTTGTCCGCATCTCAGATCTACCCTCGGTTTCACCCAAGTCCGCCGGAAAGTCGTCGGAACCCATTTCTTTCCTCGCCGTTTCCGACATTTTTCGGCAGCTTCGCCGGTCGTGGTTGCCACCAATCGGCTCACCGGTGCCTGGGGAACGTTCGATGGTGGTCGATCGGACCTGAATCGGCGTCGATCGCCGGAAATCTCTCTCCCCCTCTCGGTTTCGATTTTCGCCGTTTTGCTCCACCGTTCGCCGCCGTTCGCATCTCTGTTAGGCCGGTGGTGGTCGGGCCTCGTCAGGCTTCCTTCCTCAGTCTCGCCTGGTCGCCCCGATCGCCGGCGAGAGGCTCCTCGGTCGGCTGCTTCCGTTTCCCTTTTCTTTCGCGTTTTCGCGATTTCGTTTTCAGAGTTTTTTTTTTCAATTCTTTAATTTATTTTTATATATTTATTTATTTTAATTATTACACTATTTATTAAAATACTCTATAAAAATCGAAAATATCTACAACTTATATTATTTTATTCCAAATTTAATTAATTTAATTTAATTTAATTTATTAATTATATTTTAACCCTTTTTCGGGTATAATTTCTCCGTATTTTCGGGATATTGTCCCGAATGACTTTTCGGTATATTTTTCGATTATTTTCGGGATTATTTTTCTGAACTAAAAATTTCGATTAATCCCGATTAATTCCAATAAATTAATATCTTGATCAATTTAATCCGAAATAAACTTATTTCACCTTTATTGACCAAGATTTCTCAATCCATTATTTTTAATTAAATTTCCTTATCGAAGTTATACCGACTTTCGATCTTTTGACCATTTTGCCCTTGCACGTGTTCGGGATTAATTTAACCCGACTTCCTTTCACGAATACTCATTCATTTTATATTTTAATTAAATCCGGGTCTTACATTTTCAATTCTATGTTAAAGAGATATATAATCTAGCTAAAATGAACCTACATGTGTGTTTGTTGGTTATAATTGGTAGTCTTTCTAGTTTTTAATGTTGTTGGTAAATTGAATCTTAAGATCGTATTTAAGGTTGTTTAACTAGCAATAGAAATAATTAGAGATCGTATCCTAATTATAGAAGAAGTAAGGAGGGATAGGTTGTTAGGTCGTACCAATAACCATAACCAATTTGGTAAAGATTAAAAGAATCTATCTTTGCATCAATGATCAATTCCATGAGCCCATTCTAAGATTATTCCTTTGGTTGGATTTTTTCGTCATATTGATTTTCTCCCAACATTTTACATAGTGATTTTTCTCTGCTACATTTTAATATATTAATTTTTCTTTTTATTCTCACTACAACAAAATCCCCATACATATTTGCTTTTTAAATCATTTGTAGAAAAATAAATCTAACCAATCTCTATGAGTACGACCTTACTCAACTATACTACAATTTTAATTTATTTTTGAGTAGGAATTATTATTGTTGGTCTCGACAGCCACCAATTTTTGGCGTCGTTGCTATGGATTGGTTTTTAATTAGATTATTTTGATGCCACATTCTTTTCGTGCAGGTGAATTAGTCTCGTACGATCCTGAGATTGAAAAAATAGCTAAGAGAAATAGGAAGGTTCAGAAAGCACAAGTGTAACGACCCTTAACCCTTAAAAATCGGGAGATTTTTTTTTTTGAACTTAATTTACCCACTTATTCCCTTATTCACTTAGGCTATATTCCTATTCAGTATCAATCCTTAAAAATATTTCATTTCATTTATCCTTATATAGATTTCATCCTGACACATTATTTTCAATAGATGTCTATGCATACAAATAGTTTGGTAAAGAGATAAGAATGTATACCTCACGCATATACACAAGGTAGTCTGGGGAAACTCGTATCTGCCAACCTACGTCGTCTACGCAACATTTATTAGCTGTAATTCACTGCAAAAATCTGAGAGGTAGAGGGGTGAGCTTTTGGGGAAAAGCCTAGTAAGGTAATGCTCTTAAAGTAGTTCTGATATATAAAACCATTTGAAGTTGTTCATAGAACAAAACTTAATGCAATACATAAATTTCCATTTCATGCATAATCGTCATAAAGCATGCGTATCTTTAAAACAAATCACATGCTTAACCATTTTACAACTTTTCATAAACCTTTCATGAACATTTCATAAATCATTTTGTAAACATTTCATGAATATCTTATAGTCATTTCGTAAACATCTCATGAATATTTCATAATCACTTCGTAAACATTTCATGCATATTTCATAATCAGTTCGTAACCTTTTCATGAATAATTCATAGTCATTTCGTAAACATTTCATGAATATTTCGTAATCATGAAAACACATATTCATTCATCATAGTCGATTTTTCATAATCAAATCGAGGAGACTAGGCTATAACTAAGTCATGCGATACGTGTCATTCTCCGTGGAGAGTCATCATACCTATGGCCATGGTAAGGGGGGGCTGTAGACTGGATCAGGTTCGTACAGCAATAATAATTATAAACATGAGTAGTATCTTCATATTTCTTATCATATACTAGCACATAGCTAGGGCACGGGCACCTGTGGCACTTACCGTGCGGGGAACATTCATCCGTGCTGCGCGGGCACGAGATACTACCAAAACATCATCGTAAACCACCAGTAGCACGATATCTTTCACACAGGTTGAGTCAAGTGCTAAAGGGGCCAACGTACCGGCACCCCAAGTGGTGTAGGCAGAACACCACAAGAAGTAACCATACATGAAGCCTATAGTCTAAAAACAGAGTTTCCAAAATCTTCTTGGGTTTTATAACTCATAAACTCATATCGAGTAATAAAATCGAATTCCTTGAAATTTGAAACTCTTTCATAAAATAGAAAGACTGTGTGACACTTTGTTCCCGTAGGACTCAAGAGGTGGCCCCCACAATCCCCTTTCAAAAACAAATTCCTTTTCTTAAATACTTTTGAAATTGTCAAAAGTTTCTTTAACAATATGGATATAAAAACATAAATAAATGTAAAACATCCATACACTTCATACCGTAGGAAAAATTCATTTCGTATCATGGAAAGTATTCGGGGAATATTTCGATAATTTAAAACATGCATCGTAAACAGTTTCACAAGTATGAAAGCATTGATAAATCACCTCAAATCATATGTTCTTTCATAAAATCATTTATCGGTGAAACAAGAATGCATTATCAGAACTAAGTTAAATAGTACCCCTTACCTCGATTTATCGAATATCCCAAATTCGAATGGTGACGCCTCCTAGTATCTCCCTTAAATCCTTCTACGATTCTCCTACACCGAAATTTGTATTTCTTAGTATCCTATTTATTGAATTAACTACGATGCGTCAAAATCGTAACCTTACTTACCTAGGAAAAATACACTCAAAATTATAACATACGTATTGCTATCTCTAAAACTTGCATAAATTTCTTACCTCGGCGTCTATCGTAATCCTTGATTGCTTCGACTTTACGAGTCGGCGAACTCGGCCCTCCCGACTTTCACCAAAAATTTCAAGTAAATACTTCCGATCACATTTCTCTTTGGTTTTCTCGATTTCCTCGATGCCTCTTATTTTATTTTCCAACATTTATATATATATATATATATATATATACTTTTTTTTCTTCTTTCTTTCTTTCTTTTTTTTTTTATTTTTTTTTAAATTTGGCTTCCCTCCAAATTTCTTTCTTTCCTTCTTCTTCTTATTATTTTTTTTCCAGTATAACTAGGGATGTAAATGGGTAGTGTATAAATGGGTACCCGATACTACCCGCCCCGTTTAAGTCGGATTCGGGTACCGATAAACGGGTTTTAATCGGGTTCGGGTAGTAATTTCACTACCAGTGACGGGTTCGGGTAGGGTTCGGGTAATATCCCTCGGATACCCGGTATCCGAACCCGATTAATGTAATCGGGTTATTAATCGGGTTCGGGTACCCGAACCCGGTACCCGAACCCGTTTATTTTTTTATTACAAAATATAATTTTTAAGGTTGTGGGGACTTGAATCTTTATTTTTTTAATCTTTATACAATGAACTTGTCAAGTAAATTATAACTTATATTTGACATAATGTGTTCTAAAAAATATTTATACAATAAAATTGTATGTCTAAAAAAAATTAGTAATTAGCATAATAAAAATAGTTATGAAATTAAAATAATTGATTATACTTAAAATAATAAGTTTTAAAATTTTAAATATAATGTACTAAAATTAAATTAAAAAAATCATAATTAGTTAAAACGCAATTCTTACACATTAATAATTAGTCATTTGCATATATGATATCAATTCATAGTATACTTATATGATACAAATTGTAATTAAAATTGTAATTTTCAATTTTAATAAAACATTGTTGACTAAAAAAATTAATAAAAAATAATAATAAAATAAATAATTATGAAATTAAATTGGGTTAGTTATGCTTAAGATAATGTCTTAAAATTTTAAATACAAGGTACTGAAATTGAAATAATAAAAGTTTCATATTTAGTTAAAATCAAATTCATATATATATATATATATACACACACACACACACTAATATAGTATTTGTATATGATATAAATTATACTTAAAATTGAAATTATCAATTATAGTAAAACATTTTTTAGTCAAAAAATTAAAGAAACATTATAATAAAATAATTATGAAATTAAATTAGTAAATTATGTTTAAGATAATAAGTATTTAAATTTTAAATATAAACTACTGAAATTAAAATGATAAAAGTTTCAAATTTGATTAAGATGTAATTCTTGCAAATTGACCATTTACATGTATTATATATAATCCTAATATAGTACATGCACATGATACAAAATGGATTTAAAATTGAAATTATCAATTATAATAAAACAGTGTTTACTCAAAAAAATCAATGATTCAAATTAAAATTTTAAGTATATGATAAATTGATAACTTCATATTATAATATATGATATTATAGTATAATTATAATATATGATATTATAATGTATGATCATTTATATATATGATACTATAGTATATGTATATGACACAAATTGTAATGAAAATATTAATTATCAATTTAAGGTCTACATATTTTTAATCATTTAATATTATTATCATTGATTAAATTAATTTACATTACATAAATATATCATAACTTCATAAGAAATCAAATGTATCAAATTAGAAATACTATGGTATATATTATGCACTCATAATGGTTTCAAGTTACTTGTTGAACTATTAAAGTTTGTTTAATTATGATGGAATATGTATGTCTTTATTTAATTTTATGTTTTTGATTTTTGATGTTAGAATAATTTTTTTCATAGTCGGGTTCGGGTTTCGGGTTCGGGTTATTAAACGGGTTGTCAAAATATTAATTGAATAATCGGGTAATTATGCGGGTTCGGGTTTTTAACGGGTAGTGCAAAATTTATTCGGGTATGGTTCGGGTAATTGTTTAAAAAATTAATCGGGTAATTATAGGGTTCGGGTTTTGTAATTATTAATCGGGTTCGGGTTCGGGTAGTCCAAAATTAACGGGTACCCGCCCCGTTTACATCCCTAAGTATAACCCGATCCACTGTTCACCTTCCTTCACCGTTACTAGTACTGCTCCTCCCTCGGTCTTGAAGGTTTCGTCCGGCACCAGTGGTCCCTTCTGATCACTTAGGTTCCAGCGCCTCTGTTGGGTTCCCCTTTTCTAACCACCGTCCTCTTCCTCTGTTTCCCTGGTTTCACGGTTCCAATCCATGAACACAGTCACTCCTGGTTCCAGCTTCTCCTTCTCATCTTCCTGGTTTTCCCTTATTTTTCCTCTCTGGTCGTTTTCCTTTCGTCCGGTGCTGGTGATCGGAATTCTTCCAACCACCTATTCCATGGCTACTCCACCAGCCCCGACACCTCTATTTCAATTCCAGTTTTCCAGCACTAAAAAAAAATGGAAGCAACTCCCCTGTTTCAGTTCTCTTCCAGTTCAACATCTTCTTCATTTTTCACTTCACGTTTTCTGTTTCTTACTCACTCTCTCAGCTATTGCCTCTCGGTTTTTAACACCCTTCAAGCCAACACGTCTCCTGCTTGTCTCAGTTTCCTCTGATTTTTCAGCTCTGGTTTTTTTCTCTTTTCTGTTTTCTATTTACTTCTCTGTTTCGGCATATCAAGACCCTGCTTCAGTCCTATTTTGCTCAATTGTTGCCATTTCCTGCCAAATTCATTTCCTTTTTCCCATGTTGACACTGTTCCAGCTTCAGCTTTCTATCACTGCACCTCCCCTCCTCTCGGCTTCTTCTTTGCTTTAGTTTCAATTTGTTTCTCCTGTAAATTTTAAGTTTCCAGGACTCCAATGAAATGCACTTGACCATACTTTCCCGTTGCTACATCCTGAACTGCCCCCCCTTGTTTTCCTTTTCTTCACGTTTCCTTATTGGTCAGAAAGCATCATCATTTTCAGTCTTTACTACATTTTTCTGCTGCTACTACGGCTTTGGTAGGTGATAGAAGACTGTCATGCCATCTTTTTCCTAGTACATCCTACACGTATAGGCTGTTTTTTCTCTGATTTTTTTCCTGTTGCTGAGGCTGAGTTCTTCCACCAACTCCAATTTCTTTTCTTTTCTTTCCGTCATATCCCTTTCCTAATGCTACTGCCACTGGCAGCAATTTGGGAGCTCGGGATTAGGTTCATTTTAGAAGTCAATCCACGATTTTCTTCATTTTAATTTTCCTTTCTTGTTTCCATTACTCTTTTTGATCAATTTATATACATATATTCATACATACCTATTATATGTATATTCCCTTTACAATGCTTGGTTGCACTGCCATCTCCATCAGTTATGTATATATATATGTATATATATATATATATATATACTTTAATATAAAACCCTTGATCCATGTATATACATATATTATACATATTTGTACTTGTATATATATTTATATTTATATTTATATTTACGTATATTTTATATGGATGCATTTATTTTCATATTTGTATATTTTATCTGTGGACATTTGGATTCCCTTACACATATATTTCTCTATATATTAATCTTGGGAAATAATTGAAATGTTGCATACATCTATACGTAAATACATGTATGGCTACATATATGATTTAATTCTCCATGTAGCGTAAAAATATGGTCAGTCTAATATTTATTCTCAAGTTAATTCACCATAATCGCATATTTAATCTAAATCTCCTAATTTATTATTTATCGACATCACCAAGTACATTGAAAATTTTAGGTATTTACAACAAGAAGCTACCTTTTCATCCTCTGGACTGAATTTAGCACTTGATTTAGCCAATTCATCTAGTGATTCTGAGACTAAAGAAATAATGGCTGAAGAAGAGCAAACTTTACGGCAATTGGCTGCACCACCTGTCAATGAACAACCCCTCTGCATTCAATACCCAACTTTGCAAGCAGATTTTGAATTATGGTCGGGTTTGATCCATTTACTTCCCAAGTTGCATGGTCTTGAGAATGAAGATCCTCACAAGCATTTAAAAGAATTTCATGTGGTATGTGCAAGCCTGAAGCCACAAGGAGTTACTGAAGAGAAAATCAAAATGCGAGCTTTTCCATTCTCACTAACTGATAGAGCAAAAGATTGGTTGTTCTATTTACCTCTTGGTTCTATAACCACATGGACTAAAATTGTGAGACTATTCTTGGATAAATGTTTCCCTGCTTTAAGAGCTGCCAGCATTAGAAGAGAGATATGTGGAATCAAGTAAAAAGACATTGAGACTCTTCATGAATACTAGGAAAGATTTAAACAACTCTGTGCAAGTTGCCCTCAACATGAGATTTTTGAACAACTCTTAATTTAATACTTTTATGAAGGATTGTTACCTATGGAAAGAAGGATGATGGATGCAGCTAGTGAAGGTGCTATAGTGAATAAGACTCCTAGAGAGACTAGAGATTTGATTTCCACCATGACTGCTAACTCCCAACAGTTTGGATTCAGATAAGATATACCTCATAGAAGAGTAAATGAAGTAAGTACACATTCTCTTGAAAGTCAAATAGCTAATCTAACATCTGTTGTTCAATAATTGGCTATAGGAATGGGAAACGTGCAACAAGCTAAAACCTGTGGAATTTGTACTGCTACTGATCATCCAACTGACATGTGTCCCACACTTTAAGATGAACCTTATGAGCATGCCAATGCAGTTGGAGGATTTCCAGGTCCACCACAAAGGAATTATGATCCATATTCGAATACTTATAACCCAGGGTGGAGGGATCATCCCAATTTAAGTTATGGAGCAAGACCTTAATTTTAGAACTTCCAATATAGGCAGCTTGCTCCATAGCAACAACAACCATCTTCAAGTTCAGGTATGTCTCTTGAGGAAATTGTTAAATCACTTGTAATTAACACACAACAATTTCAATAGGAGATCAGGACAAGCATCAATAAGCTGGAGGATCAAGTGAGTCAGCTAGCAATTTTAGTAAGTAGATTTGAATCTTAAGGAAAATTGCCCTCACAAATAGTCATCAACCCCAAACAGAATGTCAGTGCAATGACCTTGAGGAGTGGAATCGAGTTGAAGGAACCTAGCAAGAAAACCCAAAAACGCAATCTAGAGGAAGAAAATGAAAATGAAATTGTTGCACCCCTGCCACAGTTGGATCAACCTAAGGAATCTAATGGCGAGCAGCAAAAAGTTTTGGCACCAATTCCTCATTTTCCTTTTAGATCATCCAAATCCAAAAAGGAGGAGGAGGAAAATGAAATTTTTGACATCTTTCGCAAGGTTGAGGTAAATATCCCTTTACTTGATGCAATTAAACAAGTACCTCGATATGCCAAGTTTCTTAAGGAGTTGTGCACCAACAAAATAAAATAGAAAGATAATGAATTTGTGAGGATGTAAGACCCGAATTTAATTAAAAACACAAAATGAATGAGTATTCGTGAAGGGAAGTCAGGTTAAATTAATCCTGAACACGTGAAGGGCAAAACGGTCAAAAGATCGAAAGCCGAAATAAATTCGATAAGAAAATTTAATTAAAAATAATGGATTTGAGAATCTTGATCAATAACGAAGAAATAATTAAATTTCGAGTCCAATTGATCAAAATCTGAAATTTTTAGAAATACCGAAAAGTCACTCGAGACAATATCCCGAAAATACGAAGAAATTATACCCGAAAAATGATTAAAAATATAATAAATAAATTAAATATAATTAAATAAATGAATTTAGAATAAAATATTAATATTTTTAGATATTTATACCAAATAATAATATTTAATTGAATATAATAATAATAAACTAAATTATAAATAATAATAAATAAAAATAATAATAATTGTAAAAAAAGAAAAAAAGAAGAAGAGAAATCTGAAAACTTTATCAGGGAGAGAGAAAATAAATTGAAACTGAGGAAGATGCCGCGCGTGGCCCGACAGACCTACGGCCACCGGTGACCGACGGCTCCGACGAAGAGCCGAGGAGGAAGAGGAGAGGCCGGCGAAGCTTTGGACACTGGTGACGCACCGTCAGGAGGCCAAAAATCGCCAAACGGACGAAGAGAAAGCCGCGAGGAAAACGGGGTTGGTTCCGGCGATCCACGGCAGCTGGGCTCGAACGGAGGCCACCGGTGTGATCAAGAGGATGAGCCGATTCTTTTGAGACCGGTATCGGCCAGCGAAACCACCAGAATTCGGCGGATCGAGAGGGAGAGTGCCGTAGAGGGAGAAGACGAATCCGACGGCCACCGGCATGATTCGGCCAACCCCGACCCCAGCCGAACACTCCCCCAGTGCAGGCGCACCGTTTGTTGCCAGAAACGAGCCGAGAACCAACCGAAAACGTCGTGAACGGCTGTGGAAAGGTCTGAACCGATACGGACCGGTTCAGCAAAGAGGTGAACCGGAGTGAACCAGACTAAACCAATCGGTCTGAACCGGGTTGAACCGGACTGAACCGGTTCAGCCAAGAAAGAAGGGAAAAAAGGAGAAAAAGAGAAAAAAGAAAAATGGAAAGAATTTTTGGGGATACACCGGACTTCGGGTAAGTCGGTAAGAGGTCAAAAGTGATCGATTTGATTTTCGAGAAATTTATTTAAATTATATTTAATCGGAAAGTAGCTCGAAATTAAATATATAATTATGCAGTTTTACGACAAAGCCCGAAGAGAGCCGATTGAGCTTCGATTTTCGTATCCCGCATCATATTGGGTAAGTACATTTTAATTTCGACAATTAGATTCCTTTAATATAGAGTTTCGATTATTTTACGAAATTTATGGATTAATTCTGTATAAAAAGGAATATTTATCGGAATTACAACGTAATTATCGTAAATAGTGTACGGGCTATCCAATGAATTTGGAATGAAGCCCGATGATTATTGGTAAGCTGAATGAACCCAGCAAACCCGAAGAAGGGATTTAAATAGTATAAACGGGCTGAAAACGGGCTCGAGGCCCATTAAAGTGCAATTGGGCCCAATAAAGTAAAACGGGCCCAGTATGTTAGATTCGATCAGTAAATGTGATATACTGATAAAAATAAGTGAATTAACCCAAAATATGTTGTTATATGCAGTTCCGTAGACTTGGTTGATGCGCAGTTGGACTGAGAGATCGGATATTATCGAGACGGGATAAGTTTATGCGTAAATCGAGGTAAGGAAATTTTATAGGTGTATAGAGATTTCTATACGTATTTATTGAGGGGATTTACAGGGTTTAGAATTTCTTAAAGTATCTAGAAATGAAATTATAATTTTTACAAAAATCGGAGCATAGGTGAATAAAGGAAAAAGATGATATTGCCCCTAGGAGTAAAATTTACAAAAAGGGTAGTAAGGCAGATAAATTGTATGATTATCCTGTTTTAATGTTTGATATAAATGTATTGCTTTGATTTAAGCAAATATACACATAGGTTGACTATTGATTTCATGAATTATACGAAAGGGTACCAGCTTGTACCGGTTACTATTTTAAAAGATGTTTTATCAAGATTGAGCCACCTATCGTATTTACATGAATAGAAAGAGTGCTAGAGTCTTTCTCACACTCAAGTTTACTGATTTATTTCTCATGAAAAACCGTACTGGAGCATTGCTCGTACGAGAAATTTGTGTGTGCACAAAACCGTGCTGGAGCTTCGCTCGCACGAGATTTTAGATATCATGATATGCATAGCGTGGTGCTGGAGCTTCGCTCGCACTAGACGTGAGTTGACATGCATATAGTCGTGCGGAAGCCTCCTTTAGACTGTGTGTCACAGAGAGTTGAGATGCTCGCATGTATACTTTGAGACATGGGTTGGTTATCGACATAGTATTGGGGTGGATAAGACCTACGGTAGGCACCCCCAGACTATGATATGGGTCAACGGAGTACGATGTATCGTGTATGTCACACGGAGTACGCTGTACCGTGCAGTCAAGATGACTCTATGATGTTACTTGATATTCTGGCGGGTAGGATTTGACCCCACCTCCCGTTGCAGTTGTGATTGTAAGACCCGAAATTAAATCGTAAATTTTTATGAGGGATGAAAATGGTCAAAAATTTAACTAAATGGGATTCAGATTGGAAATAAGGATTTAAAATGCGAAGTGAGTGAGTGTTCATGAAAGGAAGTTGGGTTAAATTAATCCCGAACACGTGCAAGGGAAAAATGGTCAAAAGATCGAAAGCCGGTATAAATTCGAGAAGAAAAATTTAATTAAAAATAATGGATTTGAGAATCTTGATCAATAACGAAGAAATAATTAAATTTCGGGTTAAATTGATCAAGATATGAATTTATGAGAATTAATCAGGATTATTAAATCGAAAAGTAATCCCGAAAATAATCAAAAAATATACCGAAAAGTCATTCGGGATAATATCCCAAAAATACAGAGAAATTATACCCGAAAAAAGGTCAAAATATAATAAATAAATTAAATAAAATTAAATTAAGTAATTTGGAATAAAATAATAATTTTGGTACATATTTTGGGTATTTTAATGTATTTAATGATTAAAATATTAATATAAATAAAAATAAATAAAAATAAATTAATTAATAAGTTAAAAAAAAGTCAGAAAATGGATTGGGGAGAGAGAAAGGAAGAGAGGAACCAAAAACCACCGAGGAAACCATCACTGGAGAGCCACCACCGGCGACCGATGACCCCCGACGAGGAGCCGACGAGGAAGAGGAGAGGTTGACTATCCTTCAGCCACTGGAGACGCGCTGTATAGTGGCCGGAGGATGCCAATCGGAGGAAGGAAAAATCGAGGGAGAGAAGGGCTCGGTCCCGGCGATCCACGGCAGCTGGGCATCAACGGAGACCACCGACGAGTTCAGGAGGAGGAGCTGGTCATTTTGAGACCGGTAGCAGCCGACGAAACGGCCGGAATCGCCGACGATGACCAAGACTCAAAATGGGTTCTGACAACCGAGATAGAGGAGGCCGGGCCGATGACTTTTAGGCAGCCTTGGATGAAGCCGAGGCCAGATTCGAGCTGCGGACGACCCAACAGAGCTGCTGGCGGTGGAAGCCGGTGAAGAACTGGCCGACAAGGCGGTGAACCGGAGTGAACCGGGGTGAACCGGAGGTCCGGACCGATCTAAACCGGACTGAACCGGTTCAGCTAAGAAAGAAGGGAAAAAAAGAGAAAAAGGGAAAAAGAAAAAGAGGAAAAATTGGGGAAAAATTCCGACGATGCAATCGAGCTTTGGGTAAGTTGGTAAGTGGTCGAATTGATCGATTTAAATTTCAAAAATATTTAATTTGATAAATAATCGACTGAAAGTTTACCCGAAAATATATTTAATTGTGTAGCTCGACAATTGGCATCCAACGAGAGCTTGAGACAGTCTCGATTTGCATACTAGCATGGAATCTTGGGTAAGTAACCCTTATTTACGACAATTTACATCGTTATGCGCGTTTCGGATTTAATTATCGCATAAAATGAATTAAATTATGGAAATTTAGATAAATTGTCGTAAATAATAAATTGAGCTATTCGAGAGTTAGAACGAGGCCCAATAAATTGTTGGTGGGCCCAATGAGCCCAATAGGCCTCGATACTGTGAAAATTAAGTGAAAAACGGGCTTAAGGCCCATTAAGGTGCAATCGGGCCCAATAGAGGTAAATGGGCCCAATGATTTAAATTAAGCCCAGAAAATAGGAAATATAATTAAATTGTATGATATCTGACCTGAGGAATAATTATACGCAGTCCCGGACATTGGATTGAGAGTAGATCGGACTGCGCGACGTGACATCAGAGGAAAGGTCAGACTCGACAGGAAAATAAGGTAAGGGAATTCTGCGGACTGCTAGAGGTAATTTTACGAAATTTTAAGTTCATTTGCAGTCCTTTAAAAATTATCTGAAGGGTCTAGAGGTCAAATAATAATTGTAGTGCCTCGAAGGGGTAAATTACCAAAATACCCTTGTTAAGGGTAAAATTTACAAATTTAGAAAAAATTGGGAGGAGCAAGAACAAGAGGTTTCTGCTCGTTCTGGAGACATTTTAATGCATGCATGAGTAGGCTGGCTAACCTTGAAAGAAAATGCACAGCATTGCATACTTTCAACGATATAATTGTTTTGAAAATTGTTTTGAGGAAACAGAGCCGCTTACGTGTTTTTATTGACATGTGACGTGCTAGAGCTCAGCTCGCACGATGTTTTTGATTTATGTGATGCACGCATTAGTGCTGGAGCGAGAGCTCGCACTAGAGTTTTACATGCATTGGTGCTGGAATTCAACTCGCACCAGATTTTATATATATATATATATGATTTTCGTGACAGGGTGCTAGAGTCTAACTCGCACCATATTTTTATATGATTTTTGAGACAGGGTGTTGGAGCTTCGCTTGCACCAGATTTTTACATGGTTTACATACTGAGTGCTGAGCTTAGCTCGCACTAGTTTTACTTGATTTGATGAGAGTGCTGAGCATCGCTCGCACTAATTTTATGAGAACATGCGATGAGCCGTGCTTAGAGCATCGGGTAGACTGTGTGTCACCGATTAAATAGGCTCGCATGTGCGTTTTGAGACATGGCATGAGTATTGAGATATGATATAAGAAACAAAACCTTTCTGTGGGAAGCAGGCCATTTAGGCTGGAGTACCTAGAGCGATATAGGTCCACGGAGTACGATGTACCGTGCAAGTAGCATGGAGTACGATGTACCGTGTGGTATCTTTGGATACGGCATCTTTAGATGCGACATCTTCGGATGCATGGGATCGGATAAGACTGACGAGATGGATTGACCCACCTCCCGGACGGTCCCCGATCATGGTGAGAACCCACACACTAAGATCCGTGTAGCAGAGGAACTCCCGAGGACACATGGCCATAGTCCTGGTTATTACCGATATACAGATGTTGCCTAGTCTCGCATGTTAATGACCTTGATGAGATTGAAACTGGGTTTTAAACTAAATTTGCATGATGCTATTTCCATTCTTTTCAAACCCATGTGTGAATGTAAATCGATTTTCATGATTTTATGTGAGTCAAGACCACCCGAGGGATGGGTTGAGTCCTGGCCTTGTTGTGACATTTTAAACGAGAAAGAAATGATTTGAAATAATTACATGTTGAATTTTTGTCATGCGAATGGATTTACATAACATCATAACTCATATCATCTGTTTTAAAAATGTGTGGAGAAAGGGTGGTTTATGCATGGCACCACATTCATGTAGGTAGTATGGTTACCTATGTGTTCGTAGGATTGCCTTACTGAGCTTGATGTGCTCACCCCTTTCATTTTCTCACACAGATAATCTTCGGTTGAAGTTGAGGCGACTCAGTACTGCATTTCGGATATCCGCTGCTGCCCATCATTTAAGGTATACACACTTGTACATATTGTATCTAAATAAGCATAGCACAGTAACATGTTTGTAAGTAACTTTAGGGGATGTACAAATATTGTAAACACTTATAAATGACTGAGAAAGAATTAAGTTATATGGTAAATGTATGGTGGGACTGGCATTGACGCACAGATCAATTTGTTAGTGGAGTGTGGTCACGATCAGAGGACAGGTAAGCATGAAAGAAAATAACAAAACGTGAAAAATTTACTGTGATTTTTGGGTAGTTTTAGGTCGTGACATATAAAGGTGGGATCAGAGCAGCAATTGGTCTGATGTGTGTCAGTGTCAGTAATTAAGAAATTACATCCCCGTGTTACTGTGCTTGGTTAGATACAATAGTGTATATCGAGATGAGTTTTGACTAAGAAATGGTTGAGAATGCAGGAATGCCTAATATGAGTCGCATTAGATGAGATAGTGCACGAGGCAGAGGTCGTAGAGGTAGACCTGAGTTTGCTAGTTGTGCTGAGTTGACCTGTGAGAATCAGGATGAAATTGAAATGAAGGCTAATGTTGAGCATGCCCCATTGAGTCCGACAGAGAGATCGGACAGTATTGAGACACGTTTCACGAGGTTAGAGCGGAGTGTGGAGAATATTTTGGGAGCTAATTGCTCAGAGTATGCAAGGGATTTGAGGGCGAGACGGAGCATTGGTGGAAACCCGCTCGACCCATCTTAAGTGTTAAACATCTAGAGCTAAGATGAGAAATGTTTATGGATGTATTCCGGTGACAGGATATCCTGGACATTGTTTAAAAGAAATGATAGATAAAAGTCCTTACTCTTACCCAGAGGATTTAATTTATTGATGAGTATGCTTATGAGTATGAAACTCAATTATATTCCTGGGCAGATATTACCTTGATACTATGAACAAGTGACAGTCGAGATGTCTAAAAGTTCATGAAATGGCTCAACTTTTCAATTAGAGTCCGATTGGCCCGTGAGATATTACTTATACCGAGGCAGTGCACAGATTTACAGTTGGGTAAATAAGAACGTGAATTGCACGCCTCTGAGATTGGGAAAGGTAGTGAGGGCTGAAACAGAGACAGAAAAGAGAATCAAGAAATGACAAAGATGTTAAAATGGAAAAAATGGCGATTGGTAAAAGATTTAATTTGATGAGTCATGGGAGTAAGATAATTGGTAAGGCCCCAGTGCATCCAATTTTGGCACTCTTGAGGGGCATTGTAATCGGAGGACCCCGACCTGCTACGAAGCAGTGTAGCAGTGTAAGCACTGTAAGCAGTGTGGGATGTGTGGTAGATACCACGGAAGGAGGGTCTATACTTACACTGTATTGATGAAAATGGTCGTTAAGTGTGGTAAGACGGACCATTGATTTTGATTGCATAGAGTTGGGCAAGATCGCACCACAAAAAAGTAAAGAGACAGGGAAAAACTTCGTTGGTATAGCTGCAACGAAAAGGGAGGCCATAGCCGGAAAGAAAAAGGAAAGTAGGCTGTTGGACGAAGGCGGGAGGATGTCTTGGACCAAGACACTATTGATGTTTCATGGATGTGGTGCAAGATACCACACTTGTTATGAACAATGAAGTACATATGTTCATTGATCCTGGCGCCACACATTTATTCATCCGCCTTCATTTGCATATATGTCAGACCCGAGTTTTCGATTTACGTATGTAGCTTGTACCTTATGATTCCTATGCGTACGAACGTTATATTTCATAGTTGAATCATAAGAAGAGTATTTACTATCATGCAATCGATTTATTGAGAATTAAAAATGCATGTAAGCTACATAACAGCGAGATAAGGGTTCAATTTATTTTCGAGCAAGTACAGGGATAAAACGGTCAATTGACCAAAATTCGATATAAATCCGATGAGGAAATTTCATTAAAAATATGAAATCGAGAAATCTTCATCAATAACGAGGAAAATATTGAATTTCGAGTCCAATTGATCGAGATATGAATTTAATTAATATTTTTGAAATTTTTGTCTCAAAAAACGAGCCCAAAAATAGTGGAAAAATATACCGAAAAGGTAAAATCAAACTGATAAATTCATTTACGGATTAAATGAATTTAATATGAATTTTTGAGATTTTTTGGGATATTTTTGGGATTTTTATTATTATTTTAATGAGTAAAATAATAATAAAAATTAATTATAAAATGAAAAAAAACAAAAACAGAAACGAATTGGAAACAGAAAACGAAGAGAGTTTTCGGGGAGAGAGAAACGCACAAACCGACGGAGAGAAGAGATTGCCGGACCAGCCACCTCCGGCAACCAGCGGCCACGCACGCGACCGGGAAAGGAAGGCCGGCACCGTGCGACCTCCCAGCCTCCAGGACGCGTGCCACCGGCGCCGAAATCCGACGAATCGAAGGGAGAAAGCCGCGGAGGAAAAAAAGGGCATTCGACGGCCACCGGCGGGAGTTGGCTCCGATCGAGGCCAACCGAGAGGTCCCCTGTCCAAGACGCGTCGAACGGCGACAGCGGCACACCGAAAACCGGTCGGACGACGTCGGTACGACCAAAAAGGTACTGAACCGGTCGGCGGTTCAGTGGAAAGTGACTGTGCTAAACAGGATCGGACCGGTTCAGCCAAGGAGAAAAGGGAAAAAAGAGGAAAAAGGAAAGAAAAATGAAAAGAAAAATTTTTGGGAGTTCACCGGACTTCGAGTAAGTCGATACGAGGTCAAAAGTGACCAATTTAATTTCTGATAAATTTATTTAAATTATATTTAATCAGAAATTGACCCGAAGTTAAATATATGAAATTGTGCAGTTCGACGATTAATTCTGAACGGAAGCCCGATCGAACTCCGATTCGCGCAACATCACACAATCTCGGGTAAGTAAAGCTCATTTACGACAATTTATGTGATTTATGCGTATTTAAGATTTAATTTACGCATTTCGGATTAAATTTCAGATTTAGTGAATTATATTCAGAAAATTGAATAAAATGTCGTAAATGATATACGGGCCATCCAAAGAGCTTGGAATAAAGCCCAATGGGTATTGATAGGCCCAATGAGTCGATAGACCTTGATGAACGGGCTTAATACGGATTAAGGCCTGATTAATGTGATTAAGGCCCATTAAGCGTAAAAGGGCCAATTTAAGTGAAATAAACTGTATTAAATGTGTAATACAGTAGGAAAAGTGTAATTAACTCAGTGAATGATCAAATGCAGCTCCAGAGTCATATTGAGAGTTGACCGAACTGCGAGATGACAGCACAGAGGAAGAGAGGTCACACGACGTGATCCGAGGTAGGGGACTCTTGCAAGTAGCTAGAGATATCTGTGCATATTTTCGTTGGATTTTACATTCACTGAAATTGTTTGAGGGTCAGAGAAAATCTATAATAATTATAGGGACCCGATATGGGTAAATTACGATTTTACCCCTAGTTAGGCAAAAAGTGAAATTTTGGGAAAAGTTCCAAAAAGCATGAAAATGATCTTTTGAGTGGTTTTTCCTACTGTATGGCAGAAGAGTAGGTGGATGGGCTAATGTTTTGAGGTCGATGTAAATTAAGCACACTTTATAGTGCTAATTTTAGTGATTTTTAACATCCCTATTTTTAAAGAGCCATCTACCGAATTATGTGGAAACAATTGTGCTAGAGCATAACTCGCACTTGATTTCAGATGTTTTTCACATACATTAGTGCTGGAGGTTGACTCGCACTACATTTATTTGACATGCATGATAGAGTATTGGAGCATTGCTCGTACTCAGTTTTTATGTGATTTGTGCATGATAGAGTGCTGGAGCGATTAGCTCATACTCGAGTTTTACATGAGATGCATGACCTGGTGCTGGAGGTTCACTCGCACTAGTGTTGATATTTTGACATGCATATATAGTGTTTTGAGGCGGAGTGTTGACTGTGTGTCACACTCAAGACGCGCACTGTAATTTTTCGTGATATACACACATGTTAGAAAAACCGTGACGATTTCCTCCGTGTAGACTGAGTGTCACACTGTTGAGATGTTCTCACGTGGATTTAGAGACATGGCATGTTAAAAACAACCTGATGAGCCCGAACGAGGGATAAGGGTTGGAGATCCACCTGATGAGCCCGAACGAGGGATAAGGGTTGGAGGACCAGCTGATGAGCCCGAACGAGGGATAAGGCTGGGGGTCAACGAAGTACGATGTACCGTGCGTGTGGTATGGAGTACATTGTACCGTGTTTTGTGTTGTGGAGTTGTGGAGGAGAGTTGTTGATAGCTGGCGGTTGTGATGGACTGACCCCCCTCCCATTACAGCAGTGATAACCCGCACACCGAGTACTGTGTTGCCTGGGATTTCACCACATGTTAGGATATGTACATAGTCCGGAGATGTTCTCTTACAGTAAGATCCTTAAGCCCAACATCCTTAAGCCAAAATAGGCGGGGAGGCTCTGTTCGGCGGGGAGGCTCTCTTACATAGTCTAGAGAGATTGCATTTAGCCACTGAGTCTTGCATGATATATCACATGTATTTTATGATACGGGTAGACCTAAGGGATGGGTCGAAACCCAGTTTATTTGTGTTGTGATGAGAAATGCCATATTTACTATGGTTTGAATGTAAATGGCATATTTTATATAAAGGCATTCTTAAATGATTAAATATGCACGGTTTTGCATGAATGCCTCTGATTGATAAACCAGCATGTGTTTAGTACATGGGATTTTAAATCTGTACTATATTATATATATTTTAAACATGCTTTTGAAATGAGAGAAGGAAAGGCAAAGCACTATTTTCAAGTAGATAGTATGGATGTCTACTTGCTTGGCTGATTTCCTTACTGAGCGCGTTGATAGCTCATCCTATTCATTTTCCCCCCATCTCTACAGATTCTCATCAGTAGATCGAGTCGGCCAGGGTATTGCATTCCTTTGATCCGCTGCCACTCCCCATCTAGCGAAAGGTATACACACGCGTACTCTTTTGTGTTTGAACAATGTATAAACACAGTGATGTACACGGTTTTAATGTTGGGGATGTAAATGTAATGATGTAATTATATTTAAGTATATGAATTTACTTATGATATGAAAGTCATGTATGTATGATACGTGAAAGAATGGTAAGGTATGTATGGATGAGAAGACTAATGCCTATTCACAGCCCAACTGTTGAGGAGATAAAGGTAAGCAAAAAGTGAAAAATTTATTGTGGTTTTTGGTAAAGTCGCGTGTGGGAGGAGGGCGTGACAGAGTGATATCAGAGCGTAGTTGGTCTAATGTGTCTAGGCATTTGTAATTAGGAAAATGTACATCCCCAAATCACTGTGTTTTGTTCAGTTACAATTGTGTATACAAGATGGGAGTTGGACAAATTAATGTTGTGAATGCAGGAATTGAGCCTTTATGGCAATTACCCGCCGTGGTAGAGGGGCCAGAGGTAGGGCTAGAGGCCCTAGAGGTAGGCCTGAGAGCCGAGATGAGACCTCATTTGACTTAGTGACGTCGAGTCCTATTGAGGTACCAGAGAGTATCGAGGCACGCTTCACGAGGATAGAGCGTAGCCTAGAGGCGATAGTAGGGCTGTTGGCACAGACTTTGCCAGGTAGACAGAGACAGGATGCAGAGACTGCGACAGGGGAGGCAGTTGCACCTGATACACCTGCGCAGCCTGTACAGAGGCCATAGACTACTGATACTTCTACACCCCCACCAGCTCAGGGTGGTAGAGGATATGGGTGTGATTTGGATCGGTTGCGACAGTTCCAAAAGCTTGGACCTCCATCTTTTTGAGGGGTCAAGGACCCAGCCAGTGCTGAGGAGTAGATTGGCGAGATGGAGAAGTTGTACTATTTTTTTGAGTGTACGACTTCTAAGAGAGTCGCATTTGCTACGTTCCTACTGAAGGGAACGGCAGAGCATTGGTGGAAGTCCACCAGGCCGATATTGAGAGCCCGACATGCTGAGATTAGTTGGGAGATGTTTCTAGAGGCCTTCAAGAGGCAATTTGTTCCTGATACTGCGCAGCGTAGACTGCAGGCTGAGTTTTTGGGATTGAGCCAGGGGAGTCTCACAGTGGATGAGTATGAGACCAGATTTTGGCCCTGGGGAGATATGATCCCGATACCATGTACAGCGAGACCAGGAAGGTCCACAGATTTATTGACGGATTGAGACCGGTGTTGCGGTCTAAATTGGTACCACTGGACATTGGTACATATGATGAGGCAGTACGCAGGGCGCAGCTTTGTGAGCAGGATTACGAGAGAAATGCCTCTGAGTTTGGAAAGTTTAGTCGGAGCTGAGATAGAGAGAGGAAGAGGCCGGCTAGAGATAGAGGGTTCAGTTATCGAAGAGGGAGGAGACTCTTCGGTAAGGGACCACGGATAGAGGAGGTACGAGAGCGACCAGTCAAACCTCCTACATACCCCGCCATAGCTCCGACGAAGGGCATTGTGATTGGAGGACCGAGGCCTACTACTGATCAGTGCAGTCGATGTGGTAGACATCATGGCGGTAGACCTTGTCCGTTGAGCCCTGTTGTGTGTTTTCGATGTGGGAAACAGGGGCATATTGCTAGAGAGTGCCCAGAGACATATGTGATTGCCCCACAGAAGGGCAGGGGGCATGATAGAGCTCCAGCTGGTATGTCTGCTCAGAGAGGTAAAGCGACGGCAGTGGAGAAGGGGAAGCAGGTGATGGGTCGAGGGCGAGTACATGCTTTGGACCAGGACACAGCTGATGCTTCTACGGATGTGATTCGAGGTAACATCCTGATTTATGATTTGGAAGAATATGTTTTAATTGATCCTGGTGTCACACATTCATTTGTATCACCATCATTTGCATGTAAGTTAGAAAAGCATGTAAAGCGTACTCCTTTAAAGATGATGATGTTGATTAGTACGCCTATGGATTCCAGTCAGCTAGTTGAGCATGTGTATAACGATTGTAAGTTAAGAGTAGGGGAAAAGGATATGACAGCCAATCTAATATTGCTAAGTATGAGTGACTTTGATGTAATATTAGGTATGGATTGGTTATCTGTAAACCATGCTGTTTTAGATTGTTATGCTAAGACAGTTTTGTTTCCTAACCCTACGAAAGTTATTGTAAAGTTTGATAGGAAGAAATGAAAGAAATATATATGTTGTTAATAAATAAAAATATTTTGCTGACTGAGAGATAAATATCTTGAAGGTTTCATTGCGTACGTAGTGGATACGGATAAGGTACATTCGGAGTTGGTAGATATTCCTATGGTCAGTGAGTACCCAGATGTTTTCCCGGATGAGTTGCCAGGGTTACCACCAGACAGAGAGATGGAGTTCTGTATAGATTTGGTGCCTGGTACTGAGCCTATTTCGAGACCACCGTATCGCATGGCCTTAGTTGAGCTGGAGGAGCTCAAGAGACAGTTACAGGAGCTGTTGGATAGGGGTTTTATCAGACCGAGTGTTTCACCATGGGGAGCACCGGTTCTGTTTGTGAGGAAGAAGGATGGAAGTCTCCGATTGTGTATAGATTACAGATTGTTGAATAAGGCTACCATCAAGAATAGATACCCCCTTCCACGCATTGACGACTTACTAGATCAGCTTCGGGGAGCGCAGGTCTTTTCTAAGATTGATCTGAGGTCTGGGTATCATCAGTTGAGAGTTCGGAGTGGAGATGTACCCAAGACAGCATTTAGGACTCGATATGGCCACTATGAGTTCCTAGTTATGCCATTCGGACTGACGAATGCTCCCGCAGCTTTCATGGCTTTGATGAACGATGTGTTCAAGCCATATTTGGATCAGTTTGTTATCGTATTCATCGATGACATATTAGTATATTCAAGATCCGAGGAGGAGCATGAGGAACACCTTAGGATTGTATTACAGACTCTACGAGGGCAGCAGTTGTATGCTAAACTCAGCAAGTGTGATTTTTGGTTGACAGAGATCTCGTTTTTGGGACATGTAGTGTCGAGGGATGGTGTATCAGTAGATCTATCCAAGATTGAGGCTGTAGTTCAGTGGGAACAGCTGAGGACAGTTATCGAGATCAGGAGTTTTTTAGGTTTAGCAGGGTACTATCGGAGGTTCGTTGAGGGATTTTTGAAGTTGGCTGCTCCGTTGACACGTCTCATTCGGAAGAATGTTGCATTCGTGTGGGACGAGGATTGTGAGAGGAGTTTTCAGGAGCTGAAGAGTCGATTGACCACCGCTTCGATCCTCACTATTCCTACCAGCTCAGGAGGATTTTCAGTATATACCGATGCTTCGCATCAGGGACTAGGCTGTGTGTTGATGCAGGATGGGAGGGTAGTTGCTTATGGATCCAGACAGTTGAAGGACCATGAGAAGAACTATCCGACCCACGATTTAGAGTTAGCAGCAGTAGTGTTTGCGTTGAAGGTATGGCGTCATTACTTGTATGGTGAGAAGTTTCAGATTTTTACCGACCACAAGAGCCTCAAGTACCTGTTCTCACAGAAGGAGCTGAACATGAGACAGAGAAGATGGCTAGAGCTTCTGAAGGATTATGATTGTGAGATACTTTATCATCCGGGTAAGGCTAATGTTGTAGCAGATGCTTTGAGTAGGAAGAGCCTTGGGATGGTATCGTATATGATGGTCAGGGAGCATGAGCTGCTAGAGCAGTTTGCTAGCCTCAGTTTGGGAGTTGTGCCTTCGGACATGGATGCAAATTGTATGATTGCGAGTCTACGTTTAGAGCCAGATCTGTTGGACAGGATCAGACAGGCTCAGCAGACAGATCTGCAGTGCATCGATGTGATTGGTCAGATGCAGAGGGGCATAGTGGTTGTGCTCCTCATCATAAGGAACAACTTTGCTCAAAGTAATCTTTGTCAAATCTGATTGGAAGGTGATGATTTTAGACTGAGAAAGTTTACTTTACTTTACTGTAAATGGAGAGATATCAGATTGATTTTATAGAAATGGCATTATGAGATCAATCTCCCTAGGTGAGAGATCGATCTTCCCTTTGTTTGAACTCTTTCAGTATTCGATATGTAGGCTATGGGATTGATCTGCTCATGGGATAGGATCGATCCTTACTAAGCAGAATCAACTGGAGATCGATCTGTCTCTGGGAAGAGATCGATCCTGTCCAGGTAGAAGCAACTTGAAATCGATCTTCTTTGAATTAAGGATCAATCTCCCTTTTACAGAATGCTTTGGCACTTTCATTTCGAGAAGATAAGATCGATCTCCCTTTGCACTAAGATCGATCTGGCATTCATTTGTAGCATTCCAACTGCATTTCTCCCAGAAATTCAAATGAAGGATTGCTTCCAATGGCTTCACTACTCATTTTGGATTCTAGTCACACTTAGAATATAAAAATGTCCATTTCTTATGATTCCCATATAATGTAACTTATGTGTACATTCTTGGAATCATAAATAATATATATAAAAGTACGGGCCTTACATATAGCATTCTTGTAATCATAAGGAATACATATAAAATTATGGGTCTTACATTCCTCCCTTCCGTAAGAAATTTGGTCCTACAAATTAGAACCAAGTAAATCCTCAACTAACTGGGGATGATTCTCTCGCATCAGGCTCTCTAATTCCTATGTAGCTTCCACCAAAGTGTGGTGCTACCAGAGACCCTTAACCAAAACGATCATCTTCGACCGTAATACCTTCTCCTTCCTATCCAATATGTGAATCGGCTTCTTTACATATGACATATCCTCTCTGAGCTCCAAAGGTTCAAACCTAAACATATGTGTTGGATCCGGATAGTGTTTCTGAAGCATCGAAATGTGAAAGAATTATGGACGCTGGCAATTTAGGTGGTAACGCCAACCTAAAGGCCTTATCTCCTACTCTGTCTAAAATTTAAAAAGAGTCTAATATAACGAGGATTCTATTTATCTCTCTTCTCGAATCTCGTTATACCTTTAGAGAGAGAAACTGACACGACCCAAATTACCTAAAAATCAAAGTAAATTTTTTGTTTTTCATTTATTATTTAATTCTTACCTTTCTCTCATCGTGACCATCCTAAAAATAGTTGGGCTATGATTTAGTGTTAGTTCCCTTACACTAATTACCATTCCATTTCCATAATGACATTCACATATAAGAGTTTACTATCTTTTGACTTTAACTAAATACATACACAATGATATTTACATAACCTTACATCCTTGACATCAGATTCATTTACAGTACTGTGCATTTACATATTTAGATACAAAACCATACAAATGTGTATACCTATTTCTCGATCGGAAGCAGTAGATACCAAAAATGAAAGTCCTTAGCCGCTCACTAACTATTGCGAGTGCTCTGAAAAGATGGGAAAATAAGGGGGTGAGCAAACCACACGCTCAGTAAGGCAATTATGCAAGTAAGTAGATAGCTCCACTATCTACATGCTCAAAATGCCATGCCCTTAAAATCCATTTCTTTTCATTAAAATCTCAAGCACAAAATCATGAATACATCAATGAAGTAGTTTATCAAAACTATTTGTGCATATAGAAATCATGTAACTCATGCATTAAAGGCATTTTATGTGACATCATTAAATCATACTTAGAATGAGGTAAATCAAGATCATGCATCATTTCATGCCATGTTTAAAACAAATCATGAGAAACAATTCTTTTCATGAATTTATCATTAACGCATGGAAAACTCATCATGCTATTGCATTTAAATCATTTCATTAAAGTTGCAGTATAAAATAACCAGAAGGGTTTAAGTTTCTCATAAATCAATCTCATTATAAAAGTTTGTTATAAAAAATTTCCCTTCACTTAGGGTCACACATCATAAAATCACAAAATCGGGGGCCTAACCCCTCCATCGGGTCTACCCTAGTTTATCGAGACCACAAGTTATATCATGTGAGACATGTAAGTGACTATATCAGTAACAACAAGGACTATGGCCATAACCTAGTGATCCCTGGCTACACGGTACCTAATGAGCGGGGTATCACACCTGAAACAGAGTTGGGTCAATCATGCCGCCAGACCAACATAACATCAGGATTGTGAGGGCAAGGCTTACTGCCTCGTGGCTAATGCCACTCCACTCCAACAATCCCCTTGGTACAACGTACTCCATGTGATATACACAGTACAACATACTCCGTGAACCCAATCTCAGTTAGGGGGTGCCTGCAATAGGTCTTATCCACCCATGACAAATATGTCTCAGTATGCACGTGTGGACATATCATTTCACTATGGCACACAGTCTACAGGAGGCTCCAACATGGCTATATGCATGTAATATAAATCCTTGTGCGAACGAAGCTCTAGCACGGCTCCATGCATATTCATGATATCTAAAAATCTCGTGCGAGCAAAGCTCTAGCACGTTTTCATAAAAATCAATAAAATCTGCGTAAGAGTAGCACTCCAATACGACTTTAAATGAGTTATAAATCCATATAAGATCACGTGCGAGCAAACTCCAACACGGTTTTATGCATAAATAAATCAAATCTTGTGCAAGTTACACTCCAGCACGGCTTTTATGCAATTACCATAACAAAACTCGATGCGAGCTAAGCTCCAACATCTCTTATGCATGTCAAATTATTAAAACTAGTGCTAGCAATCGCTCCAGCACCTGTTTTTGCATATTAATGTAAAACAAGTCAAAACAGAGTGCGATCTAGGCTCCAGCACCTCTCATGCATTTCACAATAGTAAAAATCAGTGCGAGCAACCGCTCTAGCACATTTCATGCATATGATGTCACACAAGTCGGTGCGAGCAACCGTTCAAGCACATTTTATGCACACTCACAAACTCAGATATAGTGCGAGCTATGTGCCAGCATTATCTGTTTCCATTTACACTTGATAGTTGGCCCATTTTGCAAATAATTTTCATTTAAATCTTAATAACACTTACGTAGTGCTATATTGTGAAATTTATGCAATTACTGGCCAATCTATCGATTTGCTTTGCTTAAAAACCAAGAAAATTCCTTAAATCTAAAAATTCCTTAAATCATGCATTTCATGCATGTCATGCTTTCACCCTCCTTAGGTGAATTCCCTCAATAGGGGTAAAATAGTCTTTTCCTATTTCTAAGTCCTTAAAATCTTTAAACCATTTCTAGGACCTTTATACATATTCAGTGTATACAAAAGCTATTAAAATACGCATAGCTACTTTAGTTACTCACACAATTCCCTTACCTTATTTTTCTGTATAGTTTAACCTTTCCACTGACGACTCGTCATGCAGTCCGATTTGCTCGCAATCCAATCTCCTAAACTGCGGATAAATATTCATCAGATCAAATACAATATAATTAATTATATTTCATATTTTCAGGGCTTAATTTAAATCATTGAGCCCGTTTACCCCTATTAGGCCCGGTTGCACCATAATAGGCCTTAATCGGCCTTAAACCCATTTTCCACTTAGTATTCACATTATCGAGGCCTATTGGGCTCATTGGGCCCATCAGTATTTATTGAGCCTCGTTCTAAACTCTCGAATAGCTCAATTAATTATTTACCATAATTTATCTCTAATTCCAGAATATAATTCATTTTATTCAAAAATTAAATCCATAATTTATGCGGTAAATTTTTAACATGCATAATGATGCAAATTATCGTAAATAAGGGTTACTTACCCGAGATTCCATAATAGTATGTAAATCGAGCTGACTCGAGCTCTCGTTTGACGTCAATTATCGAGCTACACAATTACATAATTTTTCAGGTAAATTTCTAGTTGAATATTAATCACATTAAATATTTCAAAATTTAAATCGGTCAATTTTGACCCCTTACCAGACTTACCAATAGCTCGGTTGCATCAGTGGGATTTTTTTCCAATTTTTTCTCTTTTTCTTTTTCCTTTTTCTTCTTTTTTTTCCTTCTTTTCTGGCTGAACTGGTTCGGTCTGGTTCAACCCAATTCAGACTGGTTCGGTTCAGTCTAGTTCGGTCAGTTCAGGGCTTCACTGGTCAGTTCTCTGTCGGCTTTCGCTGGCAGTAGCTCCATGGGATCGTCTGGTGCAAGGATCTGCCCTCAATTTGGCCATGGCTGGCCGAAAAGTGGTCGGTCCAGCTCTTCTCCTTTGCGGCATCGATGACTTTCCTTTTCTCGCTGTTTTCTACTGCTAGCCGCCATACCACCGGCCGATTCAGTCGCTGATCGGTAGGTCTTCGCATAGGCTTCCTTTCGTTGGCAGTGGCCGGGCCTAGATCGGTGCCGATCATCGAATTCCTCTCTCCCTCTCTCGATTTTCTCTCTTTCTCGTCATTCACCGCCGTTCGTCGATTTCGTTCGGGCCTATGGTACAGATGGTGGTTGCCTCTGGCTGGCTCCCTCGGTACCTTGCCTGGCTTACTACCAGTCGCCTCCGTCGGTGAGGTTGAGGCCCTCGCTGGTCTTCGGTTTTCTAGAAAACGCAAAACGTAATTTCTCTTTTTTTTTAAATATTTTATTTTATTTATTTATAATTTATTTTAATATTATTTTAATCCATTAAAATATATTATAAATGAAAATATCCCAAAAAATTCTTATTTAATTCATTTAATTTATAAATGAATTTATCGGTCTTGTTTCGTCTTTCTGGTATATTTTTGATTATTTTCGGGATAATTTCTAGATGTAAAAATTTCGATTAATTCCTATAAATTCATATCTTGATTAATTTAACCCGAAATTTAATTATTTCTTTGTTATTGATCAAGATTTCTCAATCCCATATTTTTAATTAAATTTTCTTGTCACAATAAATACCGAATTTCAGTCTATTGATCATTTTACCCTTGCACGTGTTCGGGACTACCATTTCAATCCTTCATTTGATCTTTTCTCATTTCGTGTTTTAAATAAAATCGGGTCTTACAATCTCCCCCACTTAAGAAATTTGGTCCTCCAAATTAGAACCAAGTCAAATGGGTCCATAAACAACTCCGGGTATGTCTATCGCATCATACTCTTTAATTCTCATGTGACTTTTTTCGGAGTGTAATACTACCAAAGGACTTTGACTAGGGAGATCATCTCAAACCTCAACATTTTCTCCTTTCGTCTAATACCTGGATCGACTTTTTCCAACATACGTTATACTTTCAATGAGATAAGCTGTTGGAGCTCATATCTGATCACATATGCTGGGTCCGGATAGTATTTTCGAAGCATCAAAAGATGGGACACATTGTGGATGCCTACTAATTCAGGTGGTAACGCCAACCTATATGCCTTATCTCCCACTTTGTCCAATATCTTAAAGGATTCAATCTAATGAAACTCAATACTGATTCACCCTCGGTGAATTCCAATGGTTTTCTATCTCTTGTCAACATAGCTTCTCTGTCTGCTCTGAGGTGTTCTTAATCTCTCATAATCCACTGAACATTCTCAAAGGTTTGTCTTACCGATTCAGGAACAATTCTCTATCTGTCACCCACTTCTTATCTAAGTCGGGGAATAATCCCTACAGCCATAAAGTCATCCCGATACTCGAGTGATAGCAGTCATTATTAGCGAATGCGATTAGTAACAACTGATCATCCAGGAGCTTATAAAATCAATGGCACACACTCTCATCACATCCTCCAGAGCCTGTACAGTCCTCTCTAACTGACCATCTATCTAAGGAGGAAAGTTGTACTAACACTCAATCAGGTACCCATAGCTTTAAAAAAATATTCCCAGAAGTGGGAAGTGAAGCGGGAATCCCTATCTGATATCATGCTCACTGGAACGCTACATAATGTTTCACAATCTTCCTTACATATAAATTCGCCTACGCATTTAGAGTATCTGGGGATTTCCATAGTCAGAAGGTGGGTAGACTTAGTCACTCTATCGACTATCACCTAGATAGTCTCATGATTCATCTGGGTCCTCTGTAACCCATCATAATATCCATGGTAACTTGTTCTATTTTCCGTGTCAATATAGGTAGAGGATGCAATAACCCTGCAGACTTTTAGCACTCTACCTTACTCTGTTGATATACGAGACACTTTGCTACAACTCTACAATGTTTCTTTTCAAACTTAATCACCAATACCCATTTCAGAGATTTTGATATATTTATTACTTCTCGGATGCACTGTATATCCTGAAGAGTGAGCTTCTTACAATAACACTATCACATTAGCTGTAGTCTTAGGGAGTACTTATACTGTGTTTGAACCTCTGTAAGTCATTATCACTCACTGTGAACTCTGTCACTGTACCCTTCTGAATCTGACACACACCATCGACACCATACCGATCATCACGATAAGCCTGGTAAATCCGGTCACACAAATTCGGTTCTAACCTCAAGCTAGCTGTCACACAATCACTGTCATCATCAAAAAGGATCACATCACTACTGAGGCTCACAACTGCTCTAGCAGCTCATGCTCCCTGACCATCATATGTAATGCCATCCTAAGAATCTTTCTGCTCAAGGCATCAGCAGTTCTAACCCTCAGAAGTTCTAACCCTCTTTGTTATCTCATATTCGACTCTTTCTATGAAAATAGATACTCGAGCCTTTTTATGATCAGTGCATATCCGAAATTTCTCACCGTATAAGTGGTGGCACTATACCTTCAGTGTAAACGCTACTGCTGCAAACTCTAAATCATGGGTCGGATAGTTTCTCTTATGGTCCTTGAACTATCTGGATCCATAAATGACTTTCTTCCCATCTTTACAGCAATACGCAGCCCACTCATTATTTTGAGGTATCCATACACACTGAGAACCTCTTGAGCTGTTGGTTATGGTGAGAATAATTACGGTAGTTAGTTTATTACTTTAATATGCCAAGACTCACGGAAGCTATTTTCATACTTATCATCCCACTCGTATGCAATCTTTTTTCGAACGATAAATGTCAATTGAGCAGCCAATTTCGAGAAACTCTCAACAACTCGTATGTAAGACAGTTTTCTGTTGCTACTCATCCTCTTCCCTGGACTTCAAATACATCAAAATATCATTGCTAAAGATGACAACCAATCGGTCCAGGTAAGCTTTAAATACCTCATCGTATTAGAGTTCCACTAAATATTTCAATCACCCATAATCTTTACTTATGTACGCATAAACGTCTAATATCATTTCGAAATTGCTTCCGTTCGAGATACTAAACCGCATCATTTCATTTTTCTTATATTAACAGCTTTTATAAAGTTTTAATTTTTAAACCTTCATGATTACTCGAATTCTATATTTCTTTATCGTACAAATAAAGGTACCAAAATTTTAAATGTATATATTACGACTGTCGATTTCAATTTATAGGTTATGTGTACTTCTAGACGCTGTCAAGTCTTCAGGCGGGGAGGCATTTTAAAATATCCTTATTAACCCTCAGACTTGACCACATGGACTAGGTGTGGATATATATCCTCCCCTTATCCTTGGTCGCAATTCATATTCACTACATATCGCTTAATCCAAATTACTTTACATATTAAAGATATTCTTACCTCGCATGCCTCTTATTCCAATAAATCTTATATTCGGGATCTATCACATCTCAAAACTTATCTCCTTTCTTATATCACTTATAACAAACTCTTTAATTACTTGTTAAAACTTACAATACGCTTTTCAGGGGTGAAAACATCATTATCTTAGGATAGCACTCTAAACAGCATAGTTTGCAGCCGAATCAATCATTCTTACATATTACTTTAAAATTATTCATATTCCATTGAATAAAATTGGCTGACGTATCCTTTTTTCCCCTATTTTCAAGTTACAATCCCTATACTCATATTCAGTTAATGATAATCAACTAACTATTATCATCTTACCTAAGGGTGCAGGCTTCACATCTTTTACTAGCTTATAAGCAACTGAAGGCGGTATGAATAAATGCGTGGCACCAGGATCAATTAACATAATTACTTCATTATTCACAACCAGTGTAGTATCTTCCACCACATCAAAGTGAAACATCAATAGTGTCCTAGGCCAAGGCATACACTCGCCTTCATCCAAGATCTTATTTTCGTGGTATCAACCACACATCCTACACTGTTCCGTAGCAGGTCAGGGTCCTCCAATCACAATACCCCTCAAAAGTGCTGAAATTAGATACATTGGGGCATTACCAATCATCTTACCTCGTGACTCATCAACTCTAATCTCTTACCATACTACCTTTTTCCCATTCTGTCATCCACTATTCTCTTCTGTCTCTATTTCAGCCCTTACTTCCTTTCCCAATCTCAGAGGCATGCAACTCATGATCTTATTCACACAACTGTAGTCTGCACACTGCCTTGGCATAGGTAGTGATATGTAACAGGGCTAATCAGACTCTAATTGACAATCTGAGCCCTTCCATGAACTTTTAGACGTTTCGACTCTCACTGTTCATAGTGTTGAGGTCATATCTGGGCAAGTATATTAACTAAGATTCATACTTATAAATCAACTAGTTCCTTTGGGTCATAGTAAATAATTTTATCTATAATTTTTCATTAAGTAGTGTCTGGGATATTCTGTCATCGGAATACATCTAGAATTATTTTCCACGTCCATTCTGGATGTCTAACTCCTAAAATGGGTCGAGCAAACTTCCACCAATACTTTGACTTACCCTCAAATCTCATGCATACTCTGAGCAATTAGCTTGTAAAATATTCTCCACACTCCGCTCCAATCTCGCGAAGCGTGTCTCAATACTATCCGATCTCTCTATCGAACTCTGTCCAATCTTTCTATCGGACTCTGTGGGTCATAATTAATACCAGCCTCCAAGTCAATCTCATCTTGAGTCTCATGTGGTGACTCAGTACGACTCTCAGGCCTACTTCTACGGCCTCGAGCTCGTGTACTCACCCTTCTACCATAGCGGCTATCAGTTAATGAGTCCATTCTTGCATTTGAAACCAAATTCTTAACTGCAATTCCATCTCGATATACACAATTGCTTCTAAACAATGCACAGTACATGGGGATATAAACTTCCTTAACCACTAACACCGACTGATATCAGGCCAACTTAGCTCTGATACCAAAAACTATCACGACCCAAATTTCCTAAAACTCAAAGTAAATTTTTCGTTTTACATTTATTATTTAATTATTACCTTTCTCTCATCATGACCATCCTACAAACAGTTAGGCTATGATTCGGTGTTAGTTCCCTTCCACTAATTACCATTCCATTTCCATAATCACATTCACATATAAGAGTTTACTATCTTTTGACTTTAACTAAATACATACACAATGGCATTTACATAACCTTACATCCCCGACATCATATTCGTTTACAGTACTGTGCATTTACATATTTAGATATAAAACCATATAAATGTGTATACCTATTTCTCGATGGGAAGCAGCGGATACCAAAAAGCAAGTCCTCAGCCGCTCACTAACTATTGCGACTGCTCTGAAAAGATGGAAAACTAAGAGGAGTGAGCAGGCAATTATGCAAGTAAGTAGATAGCTCCACTATCTACATGCTCATAATGCCATGCCCTTAAAATCCATTTCTTTTCATTAAAATCTCAAGCACAAAATCATGAATACATCAATGACGTAGTTTATCAAAACTATTTGTGCATATAAAAATCATGTAATTCATGCATCAAAGGCATTTTATGTGACATCATTAAATCATACTTAGCATGAGGTAAATCAAGATCATGCATCATTTCATGCCATGTATAAAACAAATCATGAGAAACAATTATTTTCATGAATTTATCATTAACGCATGGAAAACTCATCATGCTACTACATTTAAATCATTTCATTAAAGCTGCAGTATAAAATAACCCGAAGGGTTTAAGTTTCTCATAAATCAGTCTCATTATAAAATTCTGTTATAAAACATTTCCCTTCATTTATGGTCACATATCATAAAATCACAAAATCGGGGGCCTGACCCCTCCCTCGAGTCTACCCTGGTCTATCGAGACCATAAGTTATATCATGTGAGACATGTAAGTGACTATATCAGTAACAACAAGGACTATGGCCATAACCTAGTGATCCCTGGCTACACGGTACCTATTATGTGGGGTATCACATCTGAAACGGAGGTAGGTCAATCTTGCCGCCAGAACAACATAACATCGGGATTGCGAGGGCATGGCTTGCTACCTCGAGGCTAATGCCACTCCACTCTAACAATCCCCACGGTACAACATACTCCATGTGATATACACGGTATAACGTACTCTGTGAACCCAATCTCAGTCAGGGGGTACCTGCAATAGGTCTTATCCACCCATGCCAAATATGTTTCAGTATGCACGTGTGGACATATCATCTCACTGTGACACATAGTCTACAGGAGGCTCCAACACGGCTATATGCATGTAATATAAATCCCTGTGCGAGCGAAGCTCTTGCACGGCTCCATGCATATTCATGATATCTAAAAATCTCGTGCGAGTGAAGCTCTAGCACGTTTTCATAAAAATAAAAAAAATTTGTGTATGAGTAGCAGTCCAGTACGACTTTAAATGAGTTATAAATCCATATAAGATCTCGTGCGAGCAAGCTCCAACATGGTTTTATGCTTAAATAAATCTAATCTCATGTGAGTTACACTCCAGCACGGCTTATGCATAAATACATCAAATCCCGTGCGAGTTACACTCCAGCACGGCTTTTATGCAATTATCATAACAAAACTGGATGTGAGCTAAGCTCCAGCATCTCTCATGCATGTCAAATTATTAAAACTAGTGCGAGCAATCGTTCCAGCACCTTTTTATGTATATCAAGGCAAAACAAGTCAAAATAGAGTGCGAGCTAGGCTCCAGCACCTCTCATGCATTTCACAATAGTAAAAATCAGTGCGAGCAACCGCTCTAGCACATTTGATGAATATGATGTCACAGAAGTCGGTGCGAGCAACCGCTCAAGCACGTTTTATGCACACTCACAAACTCAGATATAGTGCGAGCTATGCGCCAGCACTATCTGTTTCCATTTAAACTTGATAGTTGGCCTATTTTCCAAATAATTTTCATTTAAATCTTAATAACACATACGTAGTGTTATATTGTGAAATTTATGCAATTACTGGCCAATCTATCAATTTTCTTTGCTTAAAAACCAAGAAAATTCCTTAAATCTGAAAATTCCTTAAATCATGCATGTCATGCTTTCACCCTCCTTAGGTGAATTCCCTCAATAGGGGTAAAATAGTCTTTTCCTATTTTCGAGTCCTTAAAATCTTTAAGCCATTTCTAGGACCTTTATACATATTCAGTGTATACAAAAGCTATTAAAATACGCGTAGCTACCTCTAGCTACTAACACAATTCCCTTACCTCATTTTTCTGTACGGTCTAACCTTTCCACTGACGACTCGTCACGCAGTCCAATTTGCTCCCAATCCAATCTCTGAAACTACGGATAAATATTCATCAGATCAAATACAGTATAATTAATTGTATTTCATATTTTTTGGGCTAAATTTAAATCACTGAGCCCGTTTACCCCTATTGGGCCTAGTTGCACCATATTAGGCCTTAATCGGCCTTAAGCCCATTTTTCACTTACTATTCACATTACCGAGGCCTATTGGGCTCATTGGGCCCATCAATATTTATTGAGCCTTGTTCTAAACTCTCGAATAACTTAATTAATTATTTACGACAATTTATCTCTAATTTCAGAATATAATTCATTTTATTCGAAATTTAAATCCATAATTTATGCGGTAAATTTCTAACACATATATCGATGCAAATTATCTTAAATAAGGGTTACTTACCTGATATTCCATGATAGTACGTAAATCGAGCTGACTCGAGCTCTCATTTGACGTCAATTCTCTAGCTACACAATTACATAATTTTTCGGGTAAATTTTCAATTGAATATTAATCAAATTAAATATCTCAAAATTTAAATCGGTTAATTTCGATCACTTACCGAGTTACCCGTAGCTCGATTGCATCACTGGGATTTTTTCCCAATTTTTCCTCTTTTTCTTTTTCCTTTTTCTTCATTTTTTCCTTCTTTTCTGGCTGAACCAGTTCGGTCAGGTTCAACCCGGTTTCGACCGGTTCGGTTCAGTTGATTCAATCCGGTTCGGTCGGTTCAAGGCTTTGATAGTCAGTTCTCCACCGAGTTCCACGGCCAGCGACTCCGTGGGACCGTCCGGTGCACGGATTTGCCCTCGATTTTGCCATGACTGGTAGGAAAGTGGTCGGTCCGGCTCTTCTCCTTTTTGACGTCGGTGACTTTCCTTTTCTCCTTGTTTTTCTACGTTAGCCGCTGTCCCACCGACCGATTTAGCCGTTGATCAGCTGGTCTTCACGTGGGCTTCCTTTGGTTCGCGGTGGTCGAGCTTAGATCGACACTGATCACCAGATTCCTCTCTCCCTCTCTCGATTTTCTCTCTTTCTCGCCGTTTGTGGCCATTTGTCGATTTCGTTCTGGCCTCTAGTGACGGTGGTGGCCGCCTCACAGCTAGCTCTCTTTGTACCTCGCCTGGCTCTCCACCGGTCACCTCCATCGGTGAGGTCGAGGCCTTCGCTGTTCTTCGATTTTCCAGAAATCGTAAAACGCGATTTCTCTATTTTTATTTTATTTTATTTATTTATTTATTTATAATTTATTTTTAATATTATTTTAATCCATTAAAATATATTAAAAATCAAAATATACCAAAAAAATTGTTATTTAATTCATTTAATCTATAAATGAATTTATCGGTCTTGTTTCATCTTTTCGGTATATTTTTCGATTATTTTCGAGATAATTTCTCGATGTAAAAATTTCGATCAATTCCTATAAATTCATATATTGATCAATTTAACCCGAAATTTAATTATTTCTTCGTTGTTGATAAAGATTTCTCAATCCCATATTTTTAATTGAATTTTCTTGTCACGATAAATACCGAATTTCAATCTTTTGACCGTTTTACGCTTGCACGTGTTGGGGACTACCATTTCAATCCTTCTTTTGATCTTTTCTCATTTCATGTTTTAAATAAAATCGAGCCTTACAGAAACTTTCAGAAATAATGATTCACCCACGTTGAATTCTAATGGCCTCTGTCTCATGTTAGTATAACTTTTTTTATCTGCTCTGAGCAGTTGTTAATCTCTCACCCATCGACTAAACATCCTCAGAGGCTTCTCTTACCAAATCAGGTTTAAAAAGGGTCTAATATAATGAGGATTCTGTTTATCTCTCCTCCAATGGCCTCCGTCTTGTGTTAGCATAGCTTTTTTTTATCTGCTCTGACCTATTCTTAATCTCTCACCCATCGATTGAACATCCTCAGAGGCTTGTCTTACCAAATCGGGAGCAAATATGTGTCTGTCACGCACTTCTCCCTATCTTATCAGGGAACAAGTACTTTCATACAATGTCATTTCGATACTCGAGTAATAACTATTATTGTAGGCAAATTTGACTGATAACAAATGATCTTTCAAATCCATTTCGTACGCTCTCAATATATCCTCCAATGTCTGGATGGTTCTCTCTTATTGACCATCGGTTTGAGGATAGAAAGTTGTGTTAAAACTCAATTAGGTTCCCATGGTTTCCTGAGAATGTTCCTTGCAGTGAGAAGTGAAGTCGGATTCCTTATCTAATACAATGCTCACTGGAACGTTACATGGTATTCCCAAATCTCCTTTACATATCAATCCGCCCACACGCTCAGAGTATCAATGGATTTCATAACTAGGAAGTGGGTTAACTTTGTCAATCTATCAACTATCAGCCAAATAGTCTCGTGATTCTTGTGGGTCCTTATAACCCATAACGAAATCCATGGTAACGTGCTCCCATTTCTATATCAATATAGGTAGAGGCTGCAATAACCCTGCTGGTTTCTAATACTCTACCTTAGTCTGCTGACATAAGAGACCCTTCGCTACTAACTCAACAATATCTCTTTTCATGTCTGACCACCAATACCCTTTTTATAGATTATAATACATTTATCGCTCCCCATATGAAATGTATATTTCGAAGAGTGAGCATATGATAATAACAATCTCATCAATTGTGGTCCTTGGGAATACATATTCTGCATCAGAACCTCAGTATGTTAACATCACTCACTGTGAACTCTATCACTGTACCCATCTAAAGTTGACTCACACTATCGACACCATATCGATCATCACGCTAAGCCTGTCGAATCCGATCTACCAAATCTGGTTCTGATCTATCAGGCTAGCTATTACATAATCATTGTCAGCATCAGAAATGATCAATCACTACTAAGGCTCACAACTGCTTTAACAGGTTACCCTCTCTGACCATCATACGTGATACCATCCCGAGGCTCTTTTTGCTCATGGTATCAGCCACTACATTAGCCTTACTCGGGTGGTACAATCTCACAATCATAATCCTTTAGAAGCTTTAACCCTCTTTGTTATCTCATATTCAACTTTTTCTGTGATACCAAATACTGGGGCTTTTATGATCAATGCATACCTGAAATTTCTCACCGATATCATATGACCTAGAAAGGATATCTATTCTAACCAGAAGTCACACTTACTTAGTTTGGCATACAACTATTTCTTTCGGAGGGTTTGTAAAAGAATTCTTAAGTGCTGCTCATGTTCTTCCCTGAACTTTGAATAAACCCAAGTATCATTAATCAAGACACTAACAAGTCGATCCAGGTATGGTTTAAATACCTTATTCATCAACAACATAACTGTTATGGAAAGCTATCTTAGGCACATCCACATTATGAATACTTCACTGATGATACCCAGACCTCATATTAATCTCGAAAAAGATTTGTGCTCTTCGAAGCTAATCTAATAGTTCATCAATGTGTGGAAGGGAATACGTATTCTTGATGGTAGCCTCATTCGACAACTAATAATCCATACGTAGTTGGATGTTTTCATCTTTCATTTTTACAAATAGGACTGGTGCTCCTCGTGGTGAGATACTCAGTCTGATGAACCCCTTATCTAATAACTTCTGTAATTGTTTCTTTAGTCCCTCTAGTTCCACTAGTGCCATCGTATACAGTAGTTTGGATACTGACTTAGTACCAGGTACCAAATCAATACAAAATTCCATCTCTTTATTTGGTGGTAATCCTGGTAAGTCATCCGGGAAGATATCAGGAAACTCCCTGACTACTGGGATATCTATCAAATCCATATGTGACTTATCCATACCAACCACATAAGTGATGAAACCTTTACATCATTACTCATTTCGTTAGTATAATCATTCACTTCTTTAGTTACAACCATTACATTCTTTTATCACTTGTCAAAACATACAATACACGTTTCAGGGTGGAAACATCACTATCTTAGAATTGCAATCTAAACAGCATAGTCTACAGCCGACAATCCATTCCCCATATTATATCAAAATCATTCGTATTCAACTTAATAAGATCGGCTGACGTATCCTTTTCCCTTACTTTTAACTTCAATCTCTACATACATATTCAGTTAGCTGACTATCTTCATTGGGGTGCTAACTATCAGTATTTTGCCTAAGGGTATAGGCTTCACATAATTTACTAACTTATCTGTAAAATGAAGGTGATATGAATAAATACGTGACACTAGGATTAATTAAAACATTTGCTTTAATATTAACAATAGGCTAAAACTGGATACACTGGGGGCTTACTAATCATCTTACCCCGTGGCTCACTAGCTCTAAATCTCTTTCCAAATGGCCTCCTTCCTGCTCTGACACCTTTTTCATCCACTATTCTCTTTTTGTCTCTATTTCAGCCCTTATTACCTTTTTCATAATATTATTCGCACCACTGTGGTTTGTGCACTGCCTTATCATATGTAGTGATATCTAACGAGGCCAATTGGACTTTGATAGACAGTCTGAGCTCTTTAATGACTTGCAGACCTTTCAGTTCTCACTGTTCATAGTGTTGAGCCATACCTGCCTAGGGATGTATGTTGAATTCATACTTATCGATTAACCTGTTCATATGGGTTAGAGTAAAAAACTTTATCTGTCACTTCCTTTGAATGGTCTCCGGAATACATCCAGAATTTTCTCTCAAGTTAGCTTTGGATGTCTAACTCTTAAGATAGGTCGAGGGGACTTTCATCCATGCTCTGCCTCGTCCTCCAACATAAATGCATCAAAAGTCACTTTCTCGGTTGACTTACACCGAAAGAACTCGAACAACTTCGCTATTTCATTTACCCAGTCCTTAACAGCTATTGAGTTCTTTACCTCACTAAATATCAGTGGTCTAAACTTCTAAAACTACCGTAATCTATCCAAATCACAACCATATCCCCATCCTCTGGTACCCTGCTCTGGAGCAACAGGAGATGTTGTATCCTGAACTGGTGGGGGTGTAGCCGTATCTATAGCAACTGCCTATCCAACATTAGTAGGCTGTCCAGCTAGACCTCGTTTATCGTCAGGCCCTAATGTAGCCTATGTAACTATCTCAATGAGGTTCTCTATACTCCGTTCAATCCTAGCAAACCGTGCCTCTGTATCCCCTGGCCTCTTAATAGGCTCCTATGAGATCTGACCAGTCTGTGGCTATGTACGAGTCTTAGGCCTACCCCTACGGCCTCTATCACGTGAACTCGCCCCTCTACCACGATGAGTAATAGGCATAATGCCTAAAGTCTTGCATCCATAACTATTCATTAGTCTAATCCCATCTCGGTATACACACTTGTATCTAAACAAAGCACAGTAATATGGGGATGTAACTTTCCTACTTACTAATATTGCTTCATATCAAGCCAACTCAGCTCTGATACCACCTCTGTCACGACCACTTTTTACCTAAAATCGCTACAAATTTTTTCCTTTTTTTCCTTTCCTCTCCTGATCGTGAACATTCTCACCACCAAATAGTTGGGCTATGAGTTAGTATTAGTCACCCTTTTCCATCTACCATACCATCTATCTTTTAATTTATTCAAAAGCAAACACGTATACTTTATAATTGAGGTTTTATACTTGTACATGTTTACTAATATTTACATCCCCCATATTAGATTCCAAAATGATTATTGTGCTATTACATGTTTAGATACAAAATGATACCATTGTGTATACCTTTCGGTGATAGGAAGCAATGGATACCAGGATACAAGTCCTTAGCCACTCACTAGCTACTGTGTGCGCTTTGTAGAGAGGAAAATGAGAGGGATGAGCTCACTAGCTCAGTAAGGCAATAATGCAAGCAGGTAGATAACTACACTATCTATGTGCTTATAATATCATGATATAAAATTTCTTACATTTAGAGGATGAGAAAATAGATAAGACTATGCCGCATGTGTATAAATATATCATGTACTATAAAACATGAAAGCAGGCATAAAACCATGGAAAGTCATCATGTAAAACGTCTCATGTTCAGCATGTCAACTGATCATACAAAATAATACATCATCCTTTAAAAACATCCCACAAGGTTCGACCTCTCCCTTGGGTCTACCCTGGATAACACAAATCATGTTTAGTGCATATAAAATCATGTGATATCATGTGAGACAGGTGGTCACTGTATATAATCGAGGGCTTTGCTGGCCAACTATGTCCCTATCATTCCAGACCACATGGATCCCGGTGTGTTGGGTATCATGCTGTAACAGGAGGTGAGTCAAATCCTACTTACCAGAATATAAACCAACATCATCACCACACGGTACAGCGCACTCCATGTGATATACATGGTACAACGTACTCCATAGACCCATATCACGATCGAGGATGCCTGCCGTAGGTCGTACCTACCCCCTACCATGTATAACCGACTCAGTCTCAAGTGCACGTGCAACCACCTCATCCGTGTGGCTAATAGTCTACACGAGGCATCCAGCACAGCTCGTGCGAGCATCTCATCTATGTGATACATAATCTACATAAGGCATCCAACACGACATATCACAATGTGAAAAGTCCAATACGAGTAAGGCTCTAGCACGATTTCATACATAATCAGTAAAAATCCTCGTACGAGCAACACTCTAGTACGACTTAATGCAAAATAAATACTGGTAAAATCATGTACGAGCAAAGCTCCAGTACGGTTATATGCCTAAGAAATAAATGAAACCCACATATGGGCAAAAGATCCAGTACAGCTTGCATGTATCTCAACTTAAAATATGGTACGAGCTAGGCTCCAGCACATTTCATGCATGTTAAAATATCAAAATCCAATGCAAGCAAAGCTCTAGCACAATTTTATACTCATATAAATCTGATAGGTGACTCTATTTAGGTAAAACCTCTTTCAAAACTCAAAATCAGCACTGACACTTGCTGTCATGAAAATCATGAAACAATTAGCCAACCTATCCTTTTTTTTCCTAAATCAAGGCATCACATCACATTAAAACATCAAAATCATGATATTCATGTAGTTTACTAGCCTTACTACCCTTTTTATAAAATGTACTCCTAGGGGCAAAATCATCTTTTTACACCGATACCCCGATTTTAGTAAAAATTAATTTTTTCTAGATACTTTAGGGAATTTCATGCCCTATAAATACCCTCATAATATGTGTAGATACCTCTAGGCACTCATAAAATGTCCTTTCCTCGAAATAGGTCGACTGCGAACTCAAATTCTTGATCTCTCCGGATTAATAGTCTATTTGGCTCTGGACGTATCCTCGAGAGTTGAAAATATTTATTAATCACATTAGTATAATTTAATATACTTAATTCTCACTTGAATTAAATTCAAATCAATGTATTGGGCCCGTTTACACCTATTGGGCCTCGTTACATCTTATTGGACCTTACTTTCTCTTAAGTCCATTTTGATTATACTATTCATTTCTCAAGAATCTATTGGACCCATCAAGCCTATTGATTCATTTTGGGCCGACCTTATGCCCACAATGCCTTATTGAGCCGAATACTCAATGCTTAGCCCACTTGACCATTCAATCAAGCATGGTGCATCACGCCTAACCATGGTCGACACCATGGTTACCTAGCTCTCATGGGCATTTCGGCAAACACTTGGTGTGCTTGCCTTAAGTTCATCACTTTCCTTCACTAAGGCATTTCATCATACACCTCATATGCCTACTTTAAATCATCATTTACTCCAACATATTGGTTTCACAAAACCATATTAGAATCATGTATGCATGCTTAATAACATCAATACATGTTTAAATCATCATTAAATCCATGTAAAATAATCTTTCTCTCACTTTCTCACATTAAACCCATATTCAGTCATGGATGATTTAGCATGCTCAAGGATGTTTCAGCTGACAATACATACACCAATCAACTCATAAAAATGTCTATATTAACATAATTGAAGTTGGTGTATTGAAAACTCACCTAGCTTGACTTTTCTCTTCTGGCCGAAATTGGGAAACACTTTGCTTCTTCAATCCAGCAATTCAACTACTATTTTTTTTTACTATGTTGTTCTCCTCCTCACAAGGAACAACTTTGCTAAAAGCAACCTTTCTCAAATCTATTTGGAATGTAATGATATTTTAGAATGAGAAAACTTGTTTACTTTACTATAATGGAGAGGTATTTGTTATTTCGAGAAAAAGACTCGACTGTCGGGCTTTTAAATAGAAATGGGTATTGTGAGATCGATCTCCAATGGTAAGAGATCGATCTTCCTTTGGTTGAACTATACAAGTATTTAGTAGGTAAGCGGTGGGATCGATCCTTTCTAGCCAAAGACCATTCAAGATCGATCAATTTTTTCCTTTCTATGTAAAAACACATTGAGATTGATTTGCTTACCTATAGAACCTCTGTGATTTCATTCTGGAATTACAAGATCGATCTTATCGTGAAAGAAGGTCAATTGGGCATTCATCTACAGGATTCCAGCTACTAATTTTTCTAGAATTTCAAAGGAAACATTGCATTTAAATGCTTCACTAATCGTTTTGCATTCGATTCACACATAGAGTATAGAAAGGTCTATTTCTTATCATTCACATATTATGTAACTTGTGTGTACAACATGGAATCATAAAGAATACATAGAATTCATGGGCCTTATATCTCTTATGATTCATATAGCATGCAACAAGTGTGTACATCAAGGAATCATAAGGAATACAGATAAAAGTACAGCCTTACAGAAGCAAACTAAGGATGGCATATTAATCAATAAAGCCAAGTAAATAAAGTATTTGCTCAAAAGGTTTGTAATGGAAGACACAAAACTACATTCTACTCTAATGAGCACATCACTTAAGCTTGACAAAGATGAAGGAGCTAAATGTGTCGACACTAAACTTTATATGTCTATTTTTAGCTTATTGCTTTATCTTACCATGAGTAGACCTGATATAATGTTTAGGGTATACTTCTATGCTAGATTTCAAGCATCTCCTAAAGAATCAGATTTACAAGCCATTAAAAGAATTTTTAGGTACTTTAGAAGTACTCATACCTTATGGTTATGGTATCCTAGAGATTCAACCTTTGCCTTTCATGCCTATTCAGATGCGAATTTTGGTGGTTGTAAAGTAGATAGAAAAAAGAACATTTTGTATATGTCAATTTTTAGGGAATAGACTTATATCATGGATTTTAAAGAAACAAAATAGTGTAACTTAATCCACCACAGAGGCCTAATTCATTGCTGCCAATATTTATTATGTTTACGTTTTGTGGATTAAGCAATAAATGAAAGATTGTGGAATAGCTATGAATAGAATTCCCATAAAATGTTACAATTCTAATGCTATTAATCTCAAAAAAAAATCCCATCAAACACTCTAAAACTAAGCACATTGAAATAAAGCATCACTTCACTATAGATCATGTGCAAAAAAGTGCTATAGCCCTTGAATAAATGGATACCTTACATCAATTAGCTAATATATTCACTAAACCTCAAGATAAAGAGAGATTTAATGCACTTGAGGTGAACTTGGATTAATGAATGCACCATGAGCATACCATATGATCGTATGATGAATTGGTGTTAATTTGAATTACTAATGTTTTGAGCGAATTTGATATAAATTGATAACATAATTACTTGCTTATAATGTGTCAAATAGGTCACCATATGAAAAATGCCTCTTGAGAGTCTTAGATGTTAAGGAATATGAATAATGTGATATGTGTGATTTATTATACGTATTATTGGAATTTTTGGTTGAATCTTATATGAACATGTTTATCATGTCTCGTTTGTGCTCTCACATCCTTTTGTCATGTCAAAGTGATTTTAATTCTCAAAATGACATTTCACGAGGCTAAAATATACATTTTTTATGAAAATTCTGTAAAAATTGCAAAAATTTTGTTCAAGTGATTCTTCATCAATTTTTCTTCCTTATTCAAGTCTAAAATAATGTCCTTCATGCGTTCAAATCATTACTTGGACTTAAGAATCTCAAAATAACATTTTGGCACCTCACCAATTGAATTTTTGCAATCAAAACAACCCTGTCCAAGCCTAGGATTGATTCCCTATACCATAGGGTCAATCCCCTTACCATTTAGGCTTATAGAAAATAGTTCCCCATTTTAACGATCGATCCCTCTACCTTAGGATCGATTCTTGTGTCACATAGAAAGCTTCTGTGTTGAGAGAGATAGCTCTTCATGATATAGAGATCAATCTCCTCAGCTTAATTTTTTGTTTTGTGTTGAGAGGGGTCGATCTCGCAAACCATCCCATTTTTCAGTCAAACACTCAATCTCTTTAATTCCTCATCTATTTTTTATCACTAATCTATCTTCTCACTTCCTTTCATCTAAATTTCCAAATTCACTCTCTTTTTTATGTATTTTCGAATATAACTCAACTCTTTACTTTCCTCATTCCATACTCTTTACTTCTTCAAAATCCTACCCATCATTACATATACTCCAGTTCTCTTTTCCAAATTCGTTGACTTTATGTGTTGGTTAATTTCAAATCATTCCACAATCACATCTACATTACTTCGAACATCTACCCATCATGGGTTTGATAAAATGCCTCACCTACTTCGCCTCGCACAATTGTCATCTTTTTATAACCTAACTCTCTCATTCCTCTATGTCTTCCTCCAAGCGCGCTAAACTCAAAGAACCTTTCTTATTCAAACATTCGAAATGAACCTCCAACAGCCAACCTCACAATGCATCATCCCAACAATGCTTTCATAACACTACCGAATTAGCATGGTACAATGACTCTTTTTCCAAAATTCTAATCAAATCATTGATTTTGATATCCTCAATCGCATTAACTTCCCATACCGCTCAACCTTCAAAGCCTTTGGCTTGATGAAGTACCTCAAGATCAATATTCTCATTCTCATAAATATCTTTCGTGCTTGAATTTCTAATCCCAAACTTATTTATAATCACAATGACTCATGTCGTTTAAATACTGTAAATTCTCAATGCACTTGACATTGTCTATAAATAATAATTTAGGCAACTAAGATTGAATATGCGATTATGGTGAAATAATTTAAGTCTAAATATTGGACTAACCTTACTTGATACTCCATGAAAGAAAAATAATTACTTACAAAGGCCTATATGTGTATATATATATATATACGCCATATTTTATTTACTTTCAAGATTAATGTATAGATATATACATGCACAATGGTATACAAATATACACCTATATAATTGAATATAAATAAGAATGAGTGTACATATATATCTAAATATGAGAATATATATATATACGTGCATATATCCTGTTCCAAGAACTTCCTCCAATAATTTATGCAAAGGTATATACGAGGACAACATTTATATAATGGATGAATAAAAGAGGAATGACATAATGAAGGGATGTGTTCGGTGAATGAAAGGAAAAGAAAACAAAGAAAATATGATTGAAACTCACAGACCGTAAGGGAAAAGGGCCATCAACATGTGAATTGGCTTCCAATGAAGCCAATCCCGAGAGTGAAACACCAATGCTGCCATTTGTAGCAGCTACAGGGAGTTGAAACAGCTTGAAGCAGTTGCAGCAGTTGGATGGTGCATTTGAGGATTGTCAAGACCCGTTCTTAATCCATGACTTTAACCAAAATCACTACAAATTTTTTTTGCATTTTTAACTTACCTTTCCTCTCTTCAATGGTTGGGGTGTGATTCGATGTCAGAGTCCTCACTTACCACATCATCCATTTCATACATACATGTCAATATATTATTACTGACTGTAACTGCTTTTATTATACATGTAAGATTATATAAAATCTAATACAAATACATTGCCCATAATATATAACGTATACATCACTGTGCTGTTTCTATGTTTAGATACACAACTGTACATAACATGTATACCTGGCGATCGATAAGAACTAGCAGTGGACTCTGGGATATTATCCCTCGATAGCTCTCGCTCTACTGACGCTCTGTAGAGAGATGTAAGAAAGGGGGTGAGCATACAACGCGCTCAGTAAGGAAATCAGGCAAGCAAGTAGATATCTACACTACCTACTCAAAATAATGCTATGCCTTGAAAACATTATTTCATTTACTCGCTTTAAAAGCATGTCTTGAAATATAATATATATATACTTGTATAGAATAAATCCCATGTACAGAAATCATGCTTTCTTTCTCAAATATAGGCATGTAGTGCAAAACACTGCATCGTATATAAATCATGCCTTTATGTAAATCATGCCATGTATATTTAAATCACAATAAATATGGCATTAAATAATTCACAACACAAAATTGGAGTCCGACTCATCCCTCAGGTCTGTCCGCAATTTAAATTAGTCAATCAATATGATATATCATGTGAGACTCTATGGTTAAATGCAAATAGTATCCTGGACTATGATCATATCTGAAATGTGATCTCAAGCAACACAGATCTCGGTGTGTGGGGCATCACTACTACAACGGGAGGATGGTCAGTCCATTACAGCCGTCAGCTATGCGTAACACACGGTACAGCGTACTCCTCGCGCCACCAAGGCATGGTACAAAGTACACCCGTGGACCCTACATCACGGCCAGAGTGCCTGCCATAGGTCTTAGCCCTCACACCCGTGGAATATCAACATCACAGTCAGGGTGCCTACCATAGGTCTTAGCCCTCGCGCCTATGGAATATCATACCACATCTCTAATACCCTCATGCTGGCCATCCTCTCAAAATGTGACACTCAGTCACACAAGAATGCGGCATGCGTGGGTAACATGTAAATAATATCACATACAGTGTGCGCCCTTGAGTGTGACACATAGTCGACACTACGCTCGAACACTGTTTCACATCACAAACTCAACTCTAGTGCGAGTAAACCTCCAGCAACTAGGTCAATGCATAGATCATGTATTAAATCAAGTACGAGCACTAGCTCTAGTACTATGCTATGCATAATATCATCAAATCAAGTACTAGCCATAGCTCTAGTACTATGTCATGTATAAACCATGAAGAATCGAGTACGAGCAATGCTCCAGTACTCTGTCATGTATCTCATGTAAAACTCGAGTACGAGCTAATCGCTCCAGCACTCTGTCATGCATATTTCATATAAAACTGAGTAAGAGTAAAACTCCAGTACTCTATCATGCATGTCATGAAAATCTAGTGCGTATAAAAATCCAGCACTAATATATGTGGAAATCATATGAAATCCAGTGCGAGTTGTGCTCTAGCATGATTCATTCTCACATAATATGATAGATGGCTCTTTAAAAGGGATTGTTTACAAAATATTAAAATCAGCACTATAAAGTGTGCTTAAGTCATATCAACCTTAAAATCATTAGCCCATCTATTTATTTTCATGCTAAACAACAATTAAACACTCACAATAATAGTTTCCATGCTTTTTGCAACTTTTCACAAAAGTTGACTTTTTGACTAACTAGGGGCAAAATCATAATTTGTCACTATCGGGTCGTAATAATTATTATTCACTTTCTCTGACCCTCAGAGTTTTTAAGTGAATGTAAAAGCAGACGAAAATACGTGCACGTATCTCTAACTACTTGCAAAAGTCCCTTACCTCGGATCACGTCAAGTGACCTCACTTCCTCGGTGCTGCTCAATCTCGCAGTCCGATCAGCTCTTAATGTAAACTCCGGAGCTATAAATAACCATTCCTCAGGTTAATTATAATTTTCCTACTGTATTTCACACTAATACAGTATATTTTCCCTTAATGGGCCTTAAAAATCCTTAATGGGCCTAACTAGGCCTTAAGCCCATTTTCATTTTACTATTCACTTTCGTTGGGCCTATTGGGCTTGTGGGGCCCAACAACTCTTATTGGGCTTTGTTCTAGGCCCATTACACCCTATTGGGCCTAAAATATTTGGGCTTGGCCCATTGGGCCTCTCAGCCACATGCCATGGCCGAGAGTTACCTATGCCTCGGTTTTATCATAGCATGCCATCCATGCCTATTATTTAGCCAATTTCACTTAGGCATTTTCACAAACACTTGGTAGGCAACATTACCAATCATCATATAGTTCATTTAGGCATTTTATCAAACACCTTGATTGCCAACAATTTACATGTATTAATTAATCAATTTGATTAATTCTAATTACACCATTAACATTAATACATGTACACTAATCCATTTAAGTCTTAAAATCATATTGACATAAATCAATATCCCATTACTCACTCTCGGCCTAACCCACTTCATGGTGATTTAATATGTTTCAATGCTTAAAACATATATCAACATATTTGAAATCATTCATACATTAACATATATGAAATTGGAATTTAGAAAATATACCAATTATTGTGTTCACCCTTTGGTCGAAACTTTGGAGGCTCTCGGTTTGCACTCTATGGCTCCTTGATAGCCAATTCCAACATATGTCACTCTCTTTTCAATTTGGAACAACTTCCATGAAGAATGCAAGTTCCAAATATGCCTAATTCCTAGTGATTTCTAGTGAGAGAAAGCTTGGAAAATATGTTCCAATGGTTTCTTCTTCTAGCCGAATTTGGTGTGATGAAGATGACAATGGTGTGGCTGAATTTATAAGCCATATACTTAGCCATTAAGCTTTACTTTTCAGCCATTTAACTTGACTTTCCAAACCTTAGCCATGAGTCACCTTATGAGTCACCTTATGAGTCATAGTTAACTTTAACTATGGTTAGATATTTATCTCATGGGCTTTTCCATTTGGGCTTCTCGGTTTGGGATTTCTTAATGGGCTTTCGGGCTAAAATTTTTAATATGTCTCGGGCCTTTAATTGTCTCAAAATTTGGCCAATCAATTGGTCTAACGATTCGGTCTAAAGGACCTAAGAATTTCGATATACGTTTAGTATATCTTAATGGGCTTTAAAATTTTCACCTTAGGCCTATTACATTTTTAACCATTAAATTTATTCTGGAATCCTTCCGAATAAATTTTCCTTACTTCCGGGGATGATTATCTTGTATTCTGGCCAAGAATAATTTTCCTCAAATTTGACTTTCTTAACTATAGTTGACTTTTTCCTTAACCATTGATCATGTTGACTTTTTTTTTTTAATTTCGAAAGTGTCATTTCTTATGTCTTACACTCTCGTTTTTATATTCCAACCACTCCCGGTGGATAATTTCACCCGAAACTCCATTTCTCGCCAAAAAGGTCCATTTTACCCTTTTTAGCTTTTACACTCGTTTTATATGTTCGGTTCTAAATCAAGCTGACTTTTCTTCATGAGCTATCTACACTCTCTTATTTTAAGTTCTTATTTTCAGTCAGAATGATTTAGAATAACTCGGTTTAGCCTGTGATACTCATCGCTCACATTATGCATTTTATGTAGCTTTTGCGTGTTAATTCATTTTACTAACACTTTAAGTCTAGTAAATACTCTTCTTATGATTCAACTATAATTATAGAGTGTTCATACACATAGGAATCATAAGGAAATAAGTTACAAAAAATCTGGGTCGACAATCCTCCCCCACTTAGAAAATTTGGTCCTCCAAATTAAAACCAAGTCTGTCCTCAAATAGGTGAGGGTACTTCTCTCGCATCAGACTCTCTAGCTCCCAAGTAGCTTCTTTTGAAGTGTGATGCTGCCAGAGAATCTTCACTAATCCGATGGTCTTTGATCTCAATACCTTCTCCTTCCTATCCAATATCCGAATCGGTCTCTCAACATACGACATGTCCTCTCGGAGCTCCAAAGGCTCGTAACTAATCACATGTGCCGGATCCGGGTGATACTTCCAAAGCATCGATATGTGGAAGACGTTATGGACACCTGATAAGTCCAGTGGCAATGCCAACCTATACGCCTTATCTCCCACTCGATCAAGTATCTCAAAGGGTCCAATATAGCGAGGATTTAGTTTGCCTCTCTTCCCAAATCTCGCTATGCCATTGGAAGGAGAAACTCTCAAAAACATGGATTCACCAACTGGAAACTCTAGTGGCCTACGTCTCCTGTCAGCGTAACTCTTCTGTCTGCTCTGAGCTGTGCTCAGTCTCTCTACTATCAAATGGACATCCTCAGATGCTTGCGTAACCATGTCAGGAGAGAAAATCTTACGGTCACCCACTTCTTCCTATCCAATAGGGGAACGACATCTACGGCCATACAAAGCCTCATACGGTGCCATCCTGATACTCGAATGATAACTGTTGTTGTAGGCGAACTCGCTAGTGGCAGGTGGTCATCCCAGGAGCCTCGATAATCTAGCACACATGCTCTCAACATGTCCTCCAAAGTCTGTATAGTCCTCTCTGACTGACCATCTGTCTGAGGATGGAAAACGGTGCTCAAACTCAACTGGGTTCCCATGGCTTCCTGAAAATGTCCCCAAAAGTGGGATGTGAAGTGGGAATCCATATCAGAGACTATGCTCACTGGTACACCATGTAGCCTCACTACCTCGCGTACATACAGTTCTGCTAATGAACTTAGAGTATCAGTCGCTCTCATAGCTAAGAAGTGGGCTGACTTCGTCAATCTGTCAACGATCACCCATATAGCATCGTGATTCCTGCGGGTTCTCGGTAAACCCATCACGAAATCCATGGTGCTATGCTCCCATTTTCATATCGGTATAGGTAGAGGCTGCAATAACCCTGCAGGTTTTTGATACTCTAACTTCACCTGCTGACATATGAGACACTTTGCCACGAAGTCTGCTACATCTCTCTTCATACCCGACCACCAGTACACCTTCCGGAGGTTCTGATACATCTTGTTACTCCCCGGATGTAATGTATACCTCGACGAATGAGCTTCTTCCAATATTAATCTCCTGAGTCCTGGATCCTCGGGAACACATAATCTACCTCTGAACCTCAGTAGTCCATCAGAACTCAACTCAAAGTCAGTCACGGTGCCCTTCTGCATCTGACTACTCACATTCATACAAAATGGATCAGTTTGCTGAGCCACTCTGATCCTGTCCAACAGATCCGGCTCCAAGCGTAGACTAGCTATCACATAACCTGTATCCATATCAGAAGGCACGACTCCCAAACTGAGGCTAGCAAACTGCTCTAGCAAATCATGTTCCCTAACCATCATGTACGATACCATCCCCAGGCTCTTCCTGCTCAAGGCATCGACTACAACATTAGCCTTACCTGGATGATAAAGTATCTCACAATCGTAGTCCTTCAAAAGCTCTACCATCTTCTCTGTCTCATGTTCAGCTCTTTCTGTGAGAATAGATACTGGAGGCTCTTGTGGTCGGTAAATATCTGGAACTTCTCACCATACAAGTATCGGCGCCATACCTTCAACGCAAACACTACTGCTGTTAGCTCTAAATCATGGGTCGGATAGTTCTTCTCATGATCCTTCAGCTGTCTAGATCCATAAGCAACTACCTTCCCATCCTATATCAATACGTAGCCCAGTCCCTAATGCGAAGCATCGGTATACATTGCAAATCCTCCTGAGCTGGTAGGGATAGTGAGAATCGGAGCGGTGGTCAATCGATGCTTCAACTCCTCAAAACTCTTCTCACAATCCTCGTTCCATACGAACGGTGCACTCTTTCGAGTAAGACGTGTCAACGGAGCAGCCAACTTCGAAAATTCCTCAACGAATCTCCGATAGTATCCAGCTAAATCCAAAAAACTCCTGATCTCGGTGACTGTCCTCGGCTGTTCCCACTGAACTACAGCCTCTATCTTAGATAGATCAACTGATACACCATCTCTCGATACAACATGTCCCAAAAATGAGATCTGTGACAACCAAAAGTCACACTTACTGAGCTTAGCATATAACTCATGCTCCCGTAGCGTCTGCAACACGATCCTGAGGTGCTCTTCATGCTCCTCCTTGGATCTTGAATACACCAATATGTCATCAATGAAGACGATAACAAACTGGTCTAAATATGGCTTGAACACATCGTTCATCAAAGCCATGAAAGTAGCTAGAGCATTCGTCAATCCGAATGGCATGACCAAGAACTCATAGTGGCCATATCGGGTACGAAATGCTGTCTTGGGTACATCTCCACTCCGAACCTTCAGCTGATGGTACCCAGACCTCATGTCAATTTTAGAAAAGACCTGTGCTCCCTAAAGCTGATCTAACAAGTCATCAATGCGTGGAAGGGGGTATCTATTCTTGATGGTGGCCTTATTCAACAATCGGTAGTCTATACACAATCAGAGGCTCCCATCCTTCTTCCTCACAAACAGAACCGGTGCTCCCCAAGGTGAAACACTCGGTCTAACAAAACCCCTATCCAACAGCTCCTGTAACTGTCTTAGCATAACAATCTAAAACAGCATGGTTTACAGATTGCCAATCCATTCCTAATATTATATCAAAGTCACTCATACTTAGTAATATTAGATTGGTTGTCATCTCCTTATTCCCTACTCTCAACTTGCAGTCATTAAATACATATTCTACAACTTGACTACTATTTATAGGCGTACTAATCAAAATCATCATACATAAATGTGTACGCTCTACATGTCTTGCTAATTTACATGCAAATGAAGGCGATACAAAAGAATGCGTGGCACCATGATCAATTAACACATATGCTTCAATATCATAAATCAGGATGTTACCTCGAATCACATCCGATGAAGCATTAGCTGTCCCCTGGTCCAAAGCATGTACTCGCCCTTGACCCATCACTTGTTTCCCCTTCTCCTCTACCGTCGCTCTACCTCTCTGAGCAGACGTACCAGCTGGGGTTCTATCAAGCTCCCTGCCCCTCAGTGGTACAAATGTCTCCTGGCACTCTTTAGCCATATGCCCATGTTTCCCACATCGGAAACATACCATAGCACCCCGTGAACACGGTCTATCTCCATGTGATCTACCGCATTTTCTGTACTGATCTGCAATAGGCCTCTGTCCTCCCATGACAATGCCCTTTGCTGGGGCCACAGTCGGATAAGCAGGAGGTCTAGCATATCTCTCTCATGCCTCCTCTACCCGTGATCTCTTATCGAAGAGTCTCCTCCCTCCTCGATAACTAAAATCTCTAGACGACCTCTTCTTCTGTGTATCTCGGCTACAGCTAAACTTCCCAAAATCGGAAGCATTCCTCTCGTAATCTTGCTCACACAGTTGCGCCCTGCGCACTACTTCCTTATAGGTCACTATGTCTAATGGGACCAACTTGGACCGTAGCACCGGCCTCAATCCGTCGATAAACCTGTGGACCTTCCTGGTCTCTCTGTACATGGTATCCGGGTCATATCTTCCTAGGGATAGGAATGGAGTCTCATACTCGTCCACAGATAAACTCCCCTGGTGTAGTCCCAAAAACTCTGCCTGAAGTTTTCGCTCTACGGTGTCGGGAACAAACTGCCTCCTGAAGGCCTCTCGAAATATATCCCAATTGATATCCGTGTGTCGAGATCTCAATATAGGTCGGGTGGACTTCCATCAATGCTCTGCGGCTCCCTTCAGTAGGAACGCAGCAAACGCGACCATCTCCGAGGTCGTACACTCGAAGAATCCATAAAGCTTCTCTAACTCTGCTAACCACTCCTCAGCAGCCACTGGGTCTTTGACCCCACTAAAGGATGGAGGTCTAAACTTCTGGAATTCTCGCAACCGATGCAGATCACATCCATACCCTAATCCAATACCACCCGAAATAGGTGGGGGTGTAGGAGTATCTACAATCATCTGTGCATCAGTTGTCTGCGTAGGTGTATCAGGGGCAACTGCCTCTCCTATCGCAGCTCCTGCCTCCTGTCTCTGCCTACCTAGCATCGTCTGTGCCAGTATCTAGATAATAGTCTCGAGACCACGCTCTAATCTCGGGAAGCACATCTCGGCACACTCGGGTGCCTCAGTAGCACCTGGAGTCTCATGCGTAGGTAATGGTCTGGCAGCGGCTCGTCCCTCGGGTCTATCTCCCCAGCCTCGAGCCCTACCTCTCGTAACTCTACCACTACGCGTATTTGCCATATAGGTAAAGTTCCTGCATTCATAATAATGAATTAGTCCGTTTCCTATCTGGTATACACAGTTATATCTAAACACAGCACAGTACTATAGGGATGTACACTTTCCGATTTTCTAACACCGACTCACATCAGACCAACCTCTGCTCTGATACCATTCTGTCAGGACCCGTTCTTAATCCATGTCTTTAACCAAAATCACTACAAATTTTTTTTGCATTTTTAACTTACCTTTCCTCTCTTCAATGGTTGGGCTGTGATTCGATGTCAGAGTCCTCGCTTACCACATCATCCATTTCATACATACATGTCAATATATTATTACTGACTGTAACTGCTTTTATTATACATGTAAGATTATATAAAATCTAATACAAATACATTCCCCATAATATATAACGTATACATCATTGTGCTGTTTCTATGTTTAGATACACAACTGTACATAATATGTATACCTGGCGATCGATAGGAACTAGCAGTGGACTCTGGGATACTATCCCTCGATAACTCTCGCTCTATTGACGCTCTGCAGAGAGATGTAAAGAAAGGGGGTGAGCATACAACGCGCTTAGTAAGGAAATCAGGCAAGCAAGTAGATATCTACACTATCTACTCAAAATAATGCTATGCCTTGAAAACATTATTTCCTTTACTCGCTTTAAAAGCATGTCTTGAAATATAATATATATATACTTGTACAGAATAAATCCCATGTACAGAAATCAACCTTTCTTTCTCAAATGTAGGAATGTAGTGCAAAACCATGCATTGTATATAAATCATGCCTTTATGTAAATCATGCCATGTATATTTAAATCACAATAAATATGGCATTAAATAATTCACAACACAAAATCGGAGTCCGACCCATCCCTCAGGTCTGTCCGTAATTTAAATCAGTCAATCAATGTGATATATCATGTGAGACTCTGTGGTTAAATGCAAATAGTATCCTGGATTATGATCATATCCGAAATGTGATCCCAAGCAGCACAGATCTCGATGTGCGAGGCATCACTGCTACAACGGGAGGATGGTCAGTCCACTACAGCCATCAGCTATGCGTAACACATGGTACAGCGTACTCCTCGTGCCACCCAGGCACGGTACAAAGTACACCCATGGACCCTACATCACGGCCAGAGTGCCTGCCATAGGTCTTAGCCCTCGTGCCTGTGGAATATCATACCACATCTCTAATACCCTCATGCTGGCCATCCTCTCAAAATGTGACACTCAGTCACACAAGAATGCGGCATGAGTGGGTAACATGTAAATAATATCACATACAATGGGCACCCTTGAGTGAGACACACAGTCGACACTACGCTCGAACACTGTTTCACATCACAAACTCAACTCTAGTGCGAGTAAACCTCCAGCAACTAGGTTAATGCATAGTTCATGTATTAAATCAAGTACGAGCACTAGCTCTAGTACTATGCTATGCATAATATCATCAAATCAAGTACGAGCCATAGCTCCAGTACTATATCATGTATAAACCATGAAGAATCGAGTACGAGCAACGCTCCAGTACTCTGTCATGTATCTCATGTAAAACTCGAGTACGAGCTAATCACTCCAGCACTCTGTCATGCATATTTCATATAAAAATGAGTACGAGTAAAACTCCAGTACTCTATCATGCATGTCATGAAAATCTAGTGTGTATAAAAATTCAGCACTAATGTATGTGGAAAACATATGAAATCCAGTGCGAGCTATGCTTTAGCATGATTCATTCTCACATATTATGATAGATGGCTCTTTAAAAGGGACTGTTTACAAAATATTAAAATCAGCACTATAAAGTGTGCTTAAGTCACATCAACCTTAAAATCATTAGCCCATCTATTTATTTTCATGCTAAACAGCAATTAAACACTCATAATAATAGTTTCCATGCTTTTTGTAACTTTTCACAAAAGTTGACTTTTTGACTAACTAGGGGCAAAATCGTAATTTACCACTATCGGGTCGCAATAATTATTATTCACTTTCTCTGACCCTCAGAGTTTTTAAGTGAATGTAAAAGCAGACGAAAATACATGCAGGTATCTCTAACTACTTGCAAAAGTCCCTTACCTCGGATCACGTCAAGTGACCCCACTTCCTCGGTGCTGCTCAATCTCGCAGTCCGATCAGCTCTCAATGTAAACTCTGGAGCTGTAAATAACCATTCCTCAAGTTAATTATAATTTTCCTACTGTATTTCACATTAATACAATCTATTTTCCCTTAATGGGCCTTAAAAATCCTTAGTGGGCCTAACTAGGCCTTAAGCCCATTTTCATTTTACTATTCACTTTCGTTGGGCCTATTAGGCTTGTGGGGCCCACCAACTCTTATTGGGCTTTGTTATAGGCCCATTACACCCTATTGGGCCTAAAATATTTGAGCTTGGCCCATTGGGCCTCTCGGCCACATGCCATGGCAGAGAGCTACCTATGCCTCGGTTTTATCATGGCATGCCATCCATGCCTATTATTTAGCCAATTTCACTTAGGCATTTTCACAAACACTTGGTAGGCAACATTACCAATCATCATATAGTTCATTTAGGTATTTTATCAAACACCTTGATTGCCAACAATTTACATGTATTAATTAATCAATTTGATTAATTCTAATTACACCATTAACATTAATACATGTACACTAATCCATTTAAGTCTTAAAATCATATTGACATAAATCAATATCCCATTACTCACTCTCGGCCTAACCCACTTCATGGTGATTTAATATGTTTCAATGCTTAAAACATATATCAACATACTTGAAATCATTCATACATTAACATATATGAAATTGGAATTTAGAAAATATACCAATTGTTGTGTTCACCCTTTGGTCGAAACTTTGGAGGCTCTCGGTTTGCACTCTATGGCTCCTTGATAGCCAATTCCAACATATGTCACTCTCCTTTCAATTTGGAACAACTTCCATGAAGAATGCAAGTTCCAAATATGCAAATTCCTAGTGATTTCTAGTGAGAGACAGCTTGGAAAAATATGTTTCAATGGTTTCTTCTTCTAGCCGAATTTGGTGTGATGAAGATGACAATGGTGTGGCTGAATTTATAAGCCATATACTTAGCCATTAAGCTTTACTTTTCAGCCATTTAACTTGACTTTCCAAACCTTAGCCATGAGTCACCTTATGAGTCACCTTATGAGTCATAGTTAACTTTAACTATGGTTAGATATTTATCTCATGGGCTTTTCCATTTGGGCTTCTCAGTTTGGGCTTTCTTAATGGGCTTTCGGGCTGAAATTTTTACTATGTCTCGGGCCTTTAATTGTCTCAAAATTTAGCCGATCAATTGGTCCAACAATTCGGTCTAAAGGACCTAAGAATTTTGATATACGTTTAGTATACCTTAATGGGCTTTAAAATTTTCACCTTAGGCCCATTACGTTTTTAACCATTAAATTTATTCTGGAATCCTTCCGAATATATTTTCCTTACTTTCGAAGATGATTATCTTGTATTCTGGCCAAGAATATTTTTCCTCAAATTTTCCTCCACACTTTGGTTAATTTTTTAACCATGATTAGTCAACTATGGTAAAAGTCCACTTTCTTAACTATAGTTGACTTTTTCCTTAACCATTGACCATGTTGACTTTTTCTTAAAATTTTGAAAGTGTCATTTCTTATGTCTTACACTCTCGTTTTTATATTCCAACTGCTCCCGGTGGATAATTTCACCCGAAACTCCTTTTCTCGTCAAAAAGGTTTATTTTACCCTTTTTAGCTTTTACACTCGTTTTGTATGTTCGGGTCTAAATCAAGCTAACTTTTCTTCATGAGCTTTCTACGCTCTCTTATTTTAAGTTCTTATTTTCAGTCAGAATGATTTAGAATAACTCGGTTTAGCCTGTGATACTCATCGCTCACATTATGCATTTTTTGTAGCTTTTGCGTGTTAATTCATTTTACTAACACTTTAAGTCTAGTAAATACTCTTCTTATGATTCAACTATAATTACAGAGTGTTCATACACATAGGAATCATAAGGAAATAAGCTATAAAAAATCTGGGTCTGACAAGGATGGTCTCTAATGATGTTACAATGCACAAGTATTAAGTTTCCATAAGCACAAACTGAGGAAAGCAATTTCGTTGCTGTGAAAGGAAGAAACGCAGTAAAAAGGAGGGTATGGGGTACCTCGTGGTAGGAGATGAAAATGGAAATAAAATAATGAGAAGTTATCATTCAGTGTAAGGAAATGACATGGTGAATAAGTGACCAGAAGTCCATGAAAAGTCACCATAACCTGCTGCTGGAAACAACAACATGTAATGGAGTCCAAATCCTGAAAGACCACACCAAAATTCTGCAAAAAACAGAGGCTAGAAAGTTGTGGAGTAAGGCTCACTCAAGAGGAATTAACGCTAACAACCTAAAATTGTAAGGAGAAATCCAAGAAAGAGGAATAAAATATGCTAAGGAATGGGGCAAAAAAAAAAAAAAAAGAGTTAGCCAAGGAGTATAAATCTGAAACGAAAAGAAAGGAAATAATTTTATTTAGCAATTTAAAGGCTTAAAAAATTGAACATGGCATGCTAGATTGATTGAGAGAGAGGAGAAAAGTGTATGGCGTCTTGATATTTTAAGAAGATTGTTGAATAAACATTGTTGTAGCTACTAAACTGATTGAAGAAGGTAGGAAAGAAAAGAAATCAGTAAAGAGAAGATTAAAAAATAGAAAATGAAGGAAACAGAAGACAAAATACGTGAGACTACTGGGAAAAAACAAACATAAATGATGCCAAAAGAAAAGAAGAAGCCGAGAGAAGAAATAAAGTGATGGAAGAGGGTATAAAACCATGAAGAAAAAGGATAAGGACAAAGGGTGGAGTTTCGGTTCGGAGCTGAATATGGTCGAGGGAGGATGTAGGATGCCTACTAAAAAGCTAGGCTGAATCGATGAAACCATAAAAAGAGTGGCAAGCAAAAAATGAAAATAAGCTATCGAAGGGGAAAAGAGCTACTACCATGGGGGCTATCGGTAGGGGAGGAAAATGGTGGTTCTTGATTGGGGGATGGTGAGTTGGCAAAACTGAGAAAATGGTGGTGATAGTGGTGGAAAAAAAAAAGGAGGTGGTGATGAAGGAAGGATGGCAGTGTCGAGCCCCTGGAGAAGGTAATGATGATGAACAATAACCTCTGTTTGGTAACCATAAAGAAGAAGAAGAAGAAGAAGAAGAAGAAGAAATTTGAGGGGAAAAAAAGGAAATTAAAAAAAAAAAGGAAAATGAGTGTTATATATATATAAAAGATTTTATATATATGTATAAATAAATAAAAATATTTGGAGATAGGAAAAAAGGCATGGAGAAAATTAGGAAACCCGAAGGAGAGGGCTCCGGGAAATAAAATCGAGTGGACCAAACTACTGACTCCAGTCACTAAGGCATTAAGGACTGTGGGCAGATACCAAGGTAAGGAAAATTCTCATGTGCTGCTAGAGATAAATATGCGTAATTTCAGTGTATTTGTAGATATAAGATTTTAGGCTGAATTTCCAATTACCGAAATTACAGAAAAATGTATGTTGAATTTTATGACTTTGAAAATTATAGATTCTAGCCTAGTTGAACTGCCTAATTTTACCGGTTGAATTTAAAAGGTTTGCATACTATTATGGCTTGAATTCTATTTGAAATAAAAAATGTTGAATTTTAAAATTTCCATAGATTGTTTTCTTGGATTTTATCCGAAAAAAGGATAGTCAGCCTATATTGAACCATTTCGTGAAACAAATTGAATTTATATGTTATTTAAGGAAAAATGACCTGTTTATAAAGAAATACTGATGTGATGTTGTTACGACCCAAAACTACCCAAAATCAGAGTAAATTTTTCGTTTTTCTTTCATACTTACTTGTCCTCTGATCGTGACCACACTTCACTAACAATTGGGCTATGCGTCAATGCCAGTCCCACCATTCAATCACCATATAACTTAATTCCTTATTAAATGAAAGGTATACACATGCGTTTTTTACTAATTCATTCCTATTCATTTAGAAGTATTTACATTATCTATACATCCCCGACAGTTACTTATGAACATGTTACTGTGCTATTTTTATTTAGATACAATATGTACAAGTGTATAAACCTCAAAATGATGGGCAGCAACGGATACTAGGAATGCAGTACTCAGTCGCCTCAAAGTCTACTGGAAATGATCTGTGTGAGAAAATGAAAGGGGTGAGCACATCAAGCTCAATAAGGCAATCCTACGAACAAGTAGGTAACCATACTACCTACATGAACATGGTGCCATGCATAAACCACCCTTTCTCCCCACATTTCAAAACAGATGCTATAATTCATGATGTCATGTAAAACAAGTTCACATGTGGATTTCAAAGAGCATGGAAAATTTAACATGCAACTCTTTTAAATCATTTCATTCTCATTAAAATTTCACAACAAAGCCAGGACTCAACCCATCCGTTAGGTGTTCCTGACTTACATAACACCATGAAATCAAATGCTTTTCACAGCAATAGAAATATGCGATACAATGAATGTCATTTAAAACTAGTTTACATCACTCATGGTTTTTAATAGCATCGAAATAACATCATGTAAGTTCAGTTTAAAACCCAATTTCATTCTCATCAAAATCTTATCTCAGTCAGGATCTAACCCCTCCCTCGGGTGATCCAGACTCACACAAAAATCCACAAAACGAGTTTCTCAAAACATCAACATGCGAGCTAGGCAATATATGTATATATCTCGAGTAAATAACTAGGACTATGGCCATATGTTCTCGTGATCCCACTGCTACACGGATCCTAGTGTGCGGGGTCTCACCACGATCGAGGATCACCCTTGGAGGTGGGTCAATCCATCCCGTCGGCCTTGTCCAATCACTCGCATCCGAAGATGCCACTTGCATCTGAAGATGCCATGCATCCGAAGATGCCACATAATCAATCTCAGCACGTACAGCATACTCCATGCTACTTGCACGGTACAATGTACTTCGTGGACCCATATCTCATAACCACAATCGTGCTTGTCTCAAAATGCACGTGCGTGCATATTTAATCGGTGTGACACATAGTCTACCCGATGCTCCAAGCACGGCTCATCGCATGTCTCATAAAAATGGTGCGAGCGATACTCCAACACTCTCATAAAATCAAGGAAAATCTCGTGCGAGCCAATTTCCAGCACACGTTTCATAAAATCTCATAAGAATAGTGCGACCTAAGCTCCAGCACTCTGTCAAAATCATGTAAAACTAGTGTGAGCTAGGCTCTAGCACTCTGTTATAACAATTCAAGTGAAAATCTGGTGCGAGTTAGACTCCAGCACCAATGCATGTAAAACTCTAGTGCGAGCTCTTGCTCTAGCACTAATGCATGCATCACACAAATTAAAACTCGTGCGAGCTGAGCTCTAGCACGTCACATGTTCATAAAATCATGTAGGCGGCTACATTTCTCAAATCAATTTTAGAGAAAATCAACATTGATTAAAGTTATGCAATGCTGTGCATTTTATTTAAAAGTTAGTCAACCTACCCATGCATGTGTTAAACCACCTCAAAAACAAGCAAGAACCTCTTGTTCTTGCTCCTCCCAACTTTTTCTAATTTTGGAAATATTACCCTTCACAAGGGTATTATAGTCATTTACCCATCCGAGCACTAAAAATTTTATTCGAAATCTAGACCCTTCAGATAATTTAAGAGACTACAAATAAAATTCAAATTTCATAAAGCTACCTCTAGCAGTCCGTAAAATTCCCTTACCTCATTTTTCTCTACAGTCTGACTTTTCCCAACGCTACCGATCACCCGATCCGTTTAGCTCCCAATATGTTCTTCGAAGCTGCAGATAATCATTTATCGGGTTAAATCCAAACATATTAATTCATATTTCACTTTTACTGGGCTTAATTTAAATCATTGGGCCCGTTTGCACTTTAATGGTACTTAATCGGCCTTAAGCCGTTTTCCACTTACTATTCACATTATCGAGGCCTATTGGGCTCATTGGGCCCATCAGTATTTAGTAGGCCTCGTTCTAAACTCTTGGATAACTTAATTTATTATTTAGGACAATTATCTTAAATTCCATAATTTAGTTCATTTATACAAAATAAATTCGTAATTTATGCGATAAATTTCTAACACGCATAACTATGCCAATTGTCGTAAAGAAGGGTTACTTACCCGAGATTCCATGAGAGTACACATATTGAGGCTGACTCGAGCTCTCGTTTGGCGTCAATTGTCGAGCTACACAATTACATATTTCCAGGTAAATTTTCAGTCGAATATTAATCAAATTCAATATTCTAAAATTTAAATCGATTAATTTTAACCACTTACCGACTTACCCGTAGCTCGATTGCATCACCAAATTTTTCTCTAATTTTTCCACTTTTTCCTTTTCCCTTTTTTCTCTTTCTTTTCTTCTATTCTGGCTGAACTGGTTCGATCCTGTTCAGCCCAGTTCAGACCGATTAGGTTCAGTCTGGTTTGATCAGTTCAAGGCTTCACCGACCGGTTCATCGTCGGGTTCCATTGCCAGTAGCTCCGCGGGACCTTGCAAAGCTCAGATCTATGGTCGGTTTTGTCAGAGGTGGTCAGAATGTGGCTAGTCCGGCCTGTTCTCTCCTTGTCGTAGGCGTCGTCCTCTTTCATTGTCGTCGCCGACGTTAGTGGCCGTTTCACCGGCCAATTATGGTGCACCAATCGGTGTGCCTACACTGAGGGAGCGCTCGGCTAGGGTCGATTGGGGTCGATCGTAAGCAAAATGGCCGGATTTCTCTTCTCTCCCCTATCGGTTTCTCTCCCTTGATTCACCGAATTTCGACGCTGTTAGCGGTCGTCCCGGTGCCTGGAGGGTCGCGCGATGACCGGCTTCATTTTGTGGGGTCGCCTGGCCTCCTGGTCACTGGAGGTCCTCGGCGATGGAGGATCGACTCCCTCGGTCTTTGCTTCCTTTCCGATTTCGCGTTTTCGAGATTTTCTTCTTCTTATTTATTTATTTATTTATTTTATTATATTATTATTTTAATTGACTTATTATTATTTTATTCAAATAAATATTATTTAAATCCAAAAATATCTTCAAAAATTATATTTTATTTAAATTAATTAATTAATTTATTTATTTATTGTATTTTAACCCTTTTTCGGTATATTTTCTCCGTATTTTCGGGATATTGTCCCTAGTGAAAATTTTGATTAATTCCAATAAATTCATATCTTGATTAATTGGACTCGATATTTAATTATTTCATTGTTAATGATCAAGATTTCTCAAATCCCTTTTTTTAATGAAATTTTCTTATGGAATTTATACTGAATTTCGGTCTTTTGACCGTTTTACCTTTCTACATGTTCGAGACTAATTTAACTCGACTTTCCTTCTTGGACCCACTATAATCTCTCATTTAAAATTCGTATCTCTGTCCGGACAATTCAAATCTCATAAATTTAATTTGAAATTCCTTAATTGTCCATTTTCGAATTTAACGTATGTTCGACTACTTCATTCATATTTATATTATCAAATCATCTGTCTTATTATTCCATTAACATATAACAATCTCCATAAAATATGTGAATCCTAAGGAAATACGATAAAATCGGGTCTTACATGATGTGCTTGAGCATGTGCTGACTGTGTGTCGCAAGATTCGACTTGCACTGACGAGATGTGCTTGAGCGCGTGCAGACTATGTATCACACGGTTTGACTCACACTGATTTGAGACAAAGGTGATAATTAAAACATACTGCACTTCAGCCTGTTCTGTATCCATTTTTGTGGTCCATGGAGTACGATGCACCGTGCCACGCATGGGAGTATGATGTACTGTGTTTTTTTATTTTGATTATGGTCTTTGGACATTCTGATCTGTGAGCCGTTTAGGTAGCTGACCACTCCCACTGGAATTGACATCCCGGCACACCTGGCCCATGATTGCCCGGAGTCAATGACATTAGCCAATTGTCATTTTAATATTTGATGTAACATGTTCTGCCTTATCTCGTCTATTTGAATTTTTGAATTGACTATATTTTTGTATTTTCATATGGAACTGTTTATTTTACTGCTTAAAGTTTTAGAACCGGTATTGATTACAGTTCCTTGTTTCTATTGAAATTGCTATGGACTTTCGACTCTGATTTTACGGAACTGGCAATAGCTCTGTGTTAACTGAAAATTATTTAAATTACTGCTTAAAGTTTTTTAATATTCTGTATCTAATGTAGTAAACTGTATATACTTTCGATATTAGTTCTATTTTCAATTTTTAAACCCTAGTATTTTTGAACTGCCAAATTTTCTATATGTTTATATGAGAACCTTTATTTAGCAAATGCTTATATAGGTAGTGTATTTATCTACTTGCTATGGGGTTTTTCTTACTTAGCATCTTGAGCTCATCCCCTTGCTTTCCTCCACAAAGCCGCATTAGTAACTTGGATCGCTTCCGTTAGTAGAGCAATTCGCACAGCTATAGTTCCATAGAGTGTCTTTCTGGGTCGAATGTATACCCAGGTTTAAGAAATTCTTTTGTATCTAAATTTTTTTATAAGCACAGTAATGTATATGGAAATGTGTCTAGGGATGTAAACACGATCACATTGTAATAGAATAGTTTTATGTCTAAATTTATCACAAAGAAATATGTTTAAATGAACGAAATTTATTGTTCTGATTCTATTATCAACTTGTAACCCAGCAAAAATGCGTGTAATTTGGGTCGTTATAGAATTTGGTATCAGAGAAAGGTTGCCTTGATTCGAGTCTATATTAGGAGTAAGAGAAATTTGGACAGTTCACATCCCCAACATTACTGTACATTCTTTAGATACAAACGGGTATACCTGGCTGTGTTTTACTAAGAATTGTGTCATTGAATGAAGGAAAATTAATAGATAAGGCCAGTAGGTATTATAGCCATACTAATAGACGAAAATGAATTGTTTCTCAAGGTCGTAGCGATAGGCCCGAGAGATATAACAAATCCTCATCTAATTGTGCGCCCCATAGTTTAACCGAAAATTTTGGAGTTCGCTTCGTAAGATTTGAGTGGGGCATGGAGACAATAATGATATTGTGGTCAAGTGATAGCAGCGCAATAATAGTGATGATGATTAAAAAGTATGACTATAACTTACAGAAAGATTGAGCTAATTTCAAAAAATAGTACGCTATTACATGCTAGGGTTAAGAATCCAATTGTAATCGAAAACTAGATAACTAAATTGGAAAACTTATATGGATTCTTAGGGTACGACTGCAAACTTAATAAACTGAGTGATTTCAAAAGTTTGAGTCTTCGTTTATTAGTAAGGTGAAGAATTAAGTGATTTCAGAAGATTAGATAAATAAGATGAAAAAGCTCTATGATCTTGGAAGTAACTCTACCGAGAAAGTTGCTTTTGTAACTTTGTGTTAAAAAATTGGAGAAGTTATACGAATTTTTAAAGAGTACTACTAATAAAAAGGTAGCTTTTACAGCATTGATATTGAAAGGGGAAGTCGAATGTTAAGGAAAGTTCCCCTCAATCTAATCTGAGGACCTGACACTATAGGGTCACATGGGATACATTCCTGGATGTCTTTCGATGGAAACACATCTTGGATAAAGCACTATGGTAATTATAAATGAAATATTTGAATTGGGCATAAGGTATAAGTTTGGGAATGAATATGAATCGAAGTTTATAGAAGTATAATCCGGATAAGTGGAGATATGAAATGAAGGAAGTCCAGAAACTCATAAGAGATACTGGGATTCTCAATCGAGCTAGGTTAGCTTCATTTGATGCTATTTTAAGGAAGTAGTGTGCAAGACACAACCGTGCGGATAAGACACAACTGTGTGATTATGAGATGTATATCTCTTAAATTACTAAGAAAAGGGAAAAGTAAAGAGAGTTACAAAAAAGAGATCTACTAAGGAAATAATGAAAGTGAAAGACTAAAGTCACTATAACTGAAAGGATGAATAACATAACTAAAAGTATAAATGAAACTTGAAGGTTTCACTCTTTACGTGATTGATAAGGATAGGGCATGTCCAGAATAAAGAGACATTCCTGTAGATAGGAAGTCTTTCCGACATATATTCGGATAATTTACCAGAGTAATCACTAGATAGATGAAATTTAAAATTTATTTAGTACTTGGTACCACTATACTGAATGGCTCCGATTAAATTTGAAGAGTTGAATAAGCAAATTACAAGAATTATATGATAAGAGGATTATCAGACCGAGTGATTCACTTTGGAGTATATTGTGTAAGACCCGTATTTTTGGATGTAAACTTCATGAAATCATGAGTATGGTGATGTATTTGCAATGTAAGTATAATTGATGTAAAGTCCATGGATTCAATGTACGTACTTGTAATATGAGTTTGTAATGTACATACAAGTTTCATTGTGTATGAATATGAACAAATGAGCTTTTATAAGTGATGAATGTGATTGGAACTCAAAATGAGTAGTGTGGTAAAATGGAATGAAGTTGTACTTTCATTTAGTTTTAAATTGTATACCTTTGGCTATACAATGAATGTACACAAGTCTTAATGTGTATAAGGTATGGATGGATGCCATTTTCAAGTTTTAAAGGTGGTTAGATGAGAAAATGGTCATGGCCGCAAATTGAGCAAGTTTTGTGTGAAGTTACTACAGAAAATTGTAAAAAATTTGGAAAGTATGAAGGCCAGATTGATCCCATAGGATGAGAGATCGATCTAGAAGAGCCAAAATGCTCTTATTCGAGCAATATGAACAGTCCATATCGATCTCCAAAGGAGACAGATCGATCTGCTAAACATTCTGTAAAATGAAGATCGATTCTTAAGGCTAACAAATCAATTTCGTTAGCTCTCGTGTTGAAGCCGATCGATCTCCCTTGGATATAGATCGATCTCCTTAAGCTACTACCTGAGACAAATCGATCTCAAGCTTTTGACGGATCGATCTCATGCATTCAAATTAGCGTGAAAATGAGGAATTTAAGAGGACTAGATCAATCTCATGCTTCGAAAGATCGATCTCATCAAGTGATTTCTATAAAAAGGAGTAGTGAAATCTGCATTTTTTTTAGATAGAACCTTTCCTTTTCATTTTCCACCTAAAACCTAGATTTTATCTCTCTAAAATCAACCATTTCCAGTAAGAATTGAGGGGAAGTTATTAGATACAAAGTTGTTCATCTTAAAGAAAAGAACAACATAGTTTGAAATTAAAGCTTCATTTGGGGTATTGAAGGAGCAAGGGACATTTTCATTTGGAACAAGAAGAGAAGTTAGATTTGGTAAGTTTCTAATACTGCAGCCCAAATACATTAGTCTATTTGTTAATTTTGGAGTTGATTTGTATATGTATTGATGATTGAAATCACCTAGAAAGTATTAGAACTAATGTGGCTAGAAAATGGAATGAATCTAGTGTGAGAAAGTGTGATTTGGATGTGTTTGTGATTAGTGGGACTTGCTAAGTTGTAGTGGAAGTAATGTCAATGATTTAAGATGATTAAATGAAGCCACATTGTAAGTTTAGAGAAAATTATGAAAATAGGTATGTGAGATGTTGATAAGAGGCCTTATGAGCGTTAATGGAGACTATAGGTCGAATTAACTATAGTAAATGTAAGAGTGTTGTTGCATGAATTAAATTGATGCAATATACGACTTTATGCAGTTCTGGAGACCTCGTTTGAGACGAATCGAACTGCACGAGTAAACAGCTTTAAGGAAGATGAATCACACATCGCGATTCGAGGTAAGGGAATTTTGTGAGTATATAGAGGTGGCTGCTCATATTTTATGGGTATATAGGGATTTGGAAATGTACATGAGTTTATAAAAATGTGTTTGAGAATGTATGGAAATTAGTACGAGCATGGGTATGAGATTTGGTTGTTTGAAATGGTATTATAAAGAAATGAGATAGTCAGGCTAATAATTGCATAAATCACATGTTTTGAGTGTTTTGACAAAACACAATGCATTGTTTTCGAGCAATAAATGGATAGGCTAGCTAGTGTTTTAATGATGTTGTGGAATAGCAATTATGAGGTGCTAAACCTGATTTTTGGGATTGCTTTGATTGTGTGTGAGCCGCCTATCGTATTTTTGTGATATAAATCACACTAGAACCTCGCTCGCGCTAGATTTTATGTTTTCTCTTTTATGAATAGTGTTGGAGCTTAGCTCGCACTTTGGTTTGGAAACTATGATGATGTTTTATAAACCGTAATGGAGCTTCTGCTCGTACGTGGGTTTTTAGTGGTTTTTTTTGCATATAATCGTACTAGAGCTATGCTCGTAAGTGGTTTTCTCATGTTTGTGCATAAATGTTGTACTAGAGCGTTGCTCATACGAGCTGGTTTAGTTATGAATGCATGAACTATGCTAGAGCTTAGCTCGCATAAGTTTTCACACTGTGGTACGTATGATGCCGTGGACGCTGGTAAGATCCTCAAGCCCTACATCTTTAAGCCTGAGGAGATGGGGAGGCTCTCTCACGATAAGATCATCAAGCCCTATGTCCTTAAGCCTGAGGAGGCAGGAAGGCTCTATTCGGTGGGGAGGCTCTCTTATAGAAGGATCCTTAAGCCAACATCCTTAAGCCCTGGAGGGTTGAGGAGGCTCTATTCGGCAGGGAGGCTCTCCTACATACATACAGTAAGTTTTTGGTATGGGGTGATGAGACCTATGACTAGCACTCCCAACCACAATATGAGTCCGCAGAGTACGATGTACCGTTTATATCACATGGAGTATGATGTACTGCGTGGTGGTTATGTAATGAGAAAGTTTGGCAAGGGGCTAATCCACCTTCGTGCTAGCATGATACCCCGTACACCTGGATGAGTGTGGCGGGATGAATTAGGACATAGTTTGCCAACATAGTCAGTTGTGACATAGTGATCGTCTCACTTGATTTGCATAGTACCACACGTTTTGATATATAAGTGTGATTATAACTGTCCAGGGTAGACCCGAGGGAGGGGTTGAACCTTGTGGAATTTTTTATTGAGAAATGATAATGATGTTTGTGATTATGAAATGATTTTGATGGAATTTTGATGTATTGAGAATGAGATAAAACAAAAAGGATGTTACGAATTGAATTTCCCTTTTATTATGAGATTTGACAATAATGAGCATGAGATGATTTGTACATGATGATCTTACCATGTTTTAAATGCCAACTACCATGACTTAAAATACATGATATATGTATATGCATATGGCATAGTTTTGTTTTCCTCATGCTCCGACTCTAAATGATTTATGCATAACATTGTCAGCATGTAGATAAAGTAGTTATCTAACATGCTTTCATTATTGCCTTATTGACCATGTGGTTACTCATCCCTCTCTACTTTCCCCATCTACATAGCATACATAGCAGCCCAATGAAGACTGCGGCATGGTATTTTGGACATTCACTGCCATCCATTGCTAAGAGGTATACACATGAAGATTCTTTTTGTATCTAAACAAATGTAAAAGCACAGTAGTCATTTTATAATGAAATATGAGGGATGTCAAAGTTAGAAAACGTGTTATGTATAACTTGAATGGAAATGAATGACACTGATTTTGATTTAATTGAGAATGAATGTTGAGTGACATTTATTACTGCCTCAAAGCCCAACTGTGTATTGGTGAGTATGTCCACGACCGGGTAAGGAAAAAGGAAAACGTAAAAAAAAAAAAATTGGCAATGATTTTTAAACGAATTGGATAAATAGAGTTGTGACAGAGATTGGTATCAGAGTTGTGTTAGCCTGATGTGAGTCAGTAATAAAACGTAAGAAAAATACATCCCCATATTACTGTGCTTTTTTTAGATATAACTGTGTATACCATGATGGATTGAGTCTAATAATGATTTTAATATAGGAAGTTAGGCAATATGCCTATTACGCGTAGAGGTAGAGGGGCGGGAGCACATTCTAGAGGCCGTAGAAGTAGGCCTGAGAGCCTTGTGGAGCCACAGACTGACCAGGCTCTACAGGACCCCGTTGAGAGAGCAGGAGATACAAAGGCTCACTTTGCTAGGATAGAGCGGATTGTAGAGAGCCTAGTTGAGATAATCACGCAGGTATTGGGCACCGGTGATAGACGAGGTACCGCAGCGCAGCCTAATGCTACTGGACAGGTAGCTGCATAGGCGAAGATACCTCAGATTGCAGAGACTGCTACTGTTACACCACCTCTAGTCCAGGATACAGCTTCTCCCATCGCTCTGCAGTCGAGCGACAGTGATTTGGGTTATGACTACGAGTTGAGCAGATTGTGAGAGTTCCAAGGGTTGAAACCTCCAGTGTTCAAAGGGGTAAAGGACCCAGTAATTACTGAGGATTGGGTGTATAAGATGGAGAAACTGTATCGGTTCTTCAGATGCACATCAGCTGAGAAGGTACCCTTTGCCGTATTTATGTTAAAAGGCGAAGCAGAGCACTGGTGGAGGTCTACCGAAGCTATTTTGAGGGCTATACACTCCGAGATTTCATGGGAGATATTTTTGGAGGCCTTCAAGAGGCAATATATTCCAGCCACTACACATAGGAAATTACGGATGAAATTTATGAATTTGGTTCAGGGGAACCACACTGTGGACGAGTATGAGTCCAAATTCATGTCTTTGGGGAGGTATTACCTGGATAATATGGGTAGTGAGACCCGAAAGATTCAGAAGTTCATTGATGGATTGAGATTGGCCATCTAAACTAAGCTAGCCCCATTTGATATTCAGACTTATGAGGAGGCTATGCACAAGGCTCAGTTATGCGAGCAAGATGCCTCAGAGCTTAGAAAGATCAGTGTCAGGAGAGATAGAGACCGAAAGAGATTTGAGATGGATATAGTGGCCAGGAGAGGGGGCCAAAGATATTTTGAGAAGAGACCTAAGATCTAGGAGGTGCAGGAGAGAGCTGCTAGACCTACCGTATACCCAGCTTTGACTGCACCGAGAGGTATGGTTATTAAAGGACCACAACCTACTACTGAGAGGTGCAGGAGATGTGATAGATTTCATGGGACTAGGCTCTGTCCGATGACCCCTATGGTGTGTTATAGATGCGAGAAACCAAGACATATAACTAAGTATTGTCCCGAGAAGATGGAGACTACCCAATAGAAGGGCAAAGAGCCGGAGAGAGCTCCAGTTGAGATGGCTGCCCCAAGGAGGAAGGCCACAACTGAGGAAAAAGGGAAGCAGGTAACGGGTGTGAGCAGAGGAAGAGTACATGCACTGGATCAGGACACCGCAGATGCTTTGACACATGTGATTAAATGTACCATCCTAATATTTGATTTAGAAGCATTGGTATTGTTTAATCCTGGTGCCACACATTCCTTCATATCGCCTTCCTTTGCACATAAATTGTTAAAGCATGTGAAACCTGCATTATTGGACAAAATGCTGATGATTTCCACACCTACGAATGATAGTCAATTGATTGAGCATATATGTAGGGAGTGTAAGTTGCAGATAGAGGGAAAGGAAATGGCAGCCGATTTAATTTTATTGAATATGAATGATTTTCATGTAATACTGGGAATGGATTGGTTGGTTGCTGATTGTGTTGTTATGGATTGTCATGCCAAGACATTGATGTTTTCAGGATTAGACATTCTTATTGTAAACTTTGATGAAAAGAAATGAAAGAATATAACCATGATAAATGAAAAAAGTATGATTTTGTTTGATTTGTTTGAGAGGTGAATTTAATTATCTATGTTGAATATTGATGTAATGATTCGTGAAACTAATAGTGGAAAGAATGATGTGAAGGGTTCATTACATACATGGTCGATATAGATAAGGTACACCCAGAACTAAGGGACATACCCATAATTACGGATTACCCTAATGTCTTTCTGGACGAATTACCAAGACTACCACCTAAAAGGGAAATGGAATTTTTCATAAAGTTAGTGCCTGGTACAGAGCCAATATCGAAACCACCATATAGAATGGCTCCGATAGAGTTGGAAGAGCAAAAGAAGCAGTTGCAAGAGTTGCTAGAGAAGGGATTTATTGGGCCGAGGGTCTCACTTTGGGGAGGACCGATTCTGTTTGTAAGGAAGAAGGGTGGAACCCCCCGACTGTGTATAGATTATCGGTTGTTGAATAAGGCCACCATTAAGAACAAGTACCCCCTTCCAAGAATCGATGATTTGTTAGATTAGCTCCAAGGAACCCAAGTATTTTCAAAGATAGATCTTCGATCAGGGTACCATCAGTTGAGAATACAAGTGGAGATCTACCTAAGATAGCATTTCGTACCCGTTATGGTCACTACGAGTTCTTGGTGATGTCATTCGGATTGATGAATGCTCTCACAACATTTATGGCGTTGATGAATGATGTATTCAAGCCATACTTGGACAAGTTTGTGATAGTGTTCATTGATGACATATTGGCCTATTCCAAGTCCAGGGAAGATCATGAGGAGCACTTGAGGATAGTCCTGCAGACCTTCCGAGAGAAAGAGTTATATGCCAAACTCAGCAAGTGTAACTTTTGGTTAGAGCAAATCTCATTTCTGGGCCATGTTGTGAGGTCCGGTCCCGCAGGACACAGGACACTACAACACATCCATGAATTGTTCTCTTTTGGTCCCACTAGACTAGCAAGAATTTGTTCCCTCAAGACGCGTCCCCTAGGTTTCGAACTCAGGATATCATCCTTTATCCGACACCCCAGGTTTCGAACTTAGAATATTAAATATGATTGTTCATGTGAAGGTTACGAAACACTCATCTCAGACGATAAGCAGGAACATCTGAGGATTGAGGATATACCTGTGGTGTGTGAATTCCCGGATGTTTTCCCAGATGAGCTGCCAGGTTTGCCACTAGAGAGAGAGCTAGAGTTTACCATTGATTTAGTACCAGATACCCAGCCGATCTCTAAACCTCCCTACAGTATGGCATTAGTGGAACTTGAGGAATTGATGAAACAACTACAGGAGTTATTAGATCAAGGGTTCATTAAGCCCAGTGTTTCACCGTGGGGAGCACCGATTTTATTTGTCAAGAAGATGGATGGTAGTCTCAGATTATGCGTAGACTACCGGCTGTTGAATAAAGCCACGGTAAAGAATAAATACCCACTGCCCAGGATTGATGATCTACTTGATCAACTAAGAGGGGCTTCAGTCTTTTCTAAGATTGATGTGAGATCGGGCTATCACCAATTGAGGATCAAGGAAGAAGATATTCCCAAGACGACCTTCAGGACAAGGTATGGCCATTATGAATTTTTGGTGATGTCCTTTGGATTGATGAACGCCCCTGCTGCATTTATGAGGTTGATGAACGAGGTGTTCAGAGACTATCTGGATAAATTTGTGATAGTCTTTATTGATGATATCCTAGTATACTCTCGATCGTATGAAGAGCATGCACAGCATTTGTGGTTAGTACTTCAGATACTACGAGATAAGCAATTATATGGAAAACTCAGTAAGTGTGAGTTTTGGCTGAACCAGATAGCTTTCCTTGGTCATATAGTCTCAGAGGAAGGAGTATTAGTGGATCCAAGTAAAGTAGCAGTTGTGCTTAGTTGGGATAGACCGAGGATAGTTACTGAGGTGTGAAGCTTCCTTGGTTTGGCAGGGTATTACAGAAGATTTGTGGAAGGATTTTCAAAGATTGCCGCTCCTTTGACTAAACTCACGCGTAAGGAGACTCCGTTCATATGGACTGATCAATGTGAGCTCAGTTTTCAGGAGTTAAAAAGGAGATTGACAGCGGCACCTGTGTTAACTATTCCTGAGGGATCAGGAGGATTTTCGGTGTATAGTGATGCATCTCATCAAGGATTGGGGTGTGTGCTTATGCAGCACGGAAGAGTGGTCGCATATGGATCGCAACAGTTGAAAGACCATGAGCGAAATTACCCCACGCATGATTTAGAGTTAGCCGCTGTGTTATTTGCTTTGAAGATCTGGCGACATTACTTATATGGGGAAAGATTCCAGATCTTCACTGATCACAAGAGTTTAAGATATCTCTTTGATCAGAAAGAGTTAAATATGAGATAAAGGAGATGGATGGAACTCCTTAAGGATTATGACTGCGAGATTCTATATCATCCGAGTAAGGCGAATGTAGTTGCTGATGCCCTGAGCAGGAAGAGTATGATATCTGCTATGATGATCAGGGAATGGGATTTGTTAGAGCAGTTCGTCGAACTTCGGATCAGAGTTAAAGACGTAGAGACTGGATTTTTGGCTAGCTTACAGATAGAGCCTAGGATCATGGATCAGATTAGAACTGGGCAGCGCAGTGATCAGAGATTGATAGATATGGTTAGCCAAGCTGAGCAGAGTTTGCAGTCGGATCTCACCATCAGTGAGGATGGATTGTTGAGATTCAAAGGACGGATTTGTGTACCGGACGATGATACCCTAAAGAGACTGATACTGAGAGAATCCCACTGCTCGCGATACACCATGCACCCAGGGAGTACTAAGATGTACTGAGACTTAAGAAAGGTGTACTGGTGGAGTGGTATGAAGTGAGACATGGCAGAGTATGTGGCCAGGTGTTTAATATGCCAGCAAGTGAAAGCTGAGCATCGGAAGCCCGGAGGACTACTACAACCCTTACCTGTACCTACATGAAAATGGGAGCATGTCACTATGGACTTTATTATGGGTTTACCGAGGACCTGAAGAGGTCGTGACGCTATATAGGTTATAGTGGATAGACTGACTAAGAATGCCCACTTCCTTGCCATCAAGAGCACAGATACTGTGGATGCTTTAGCTGAGCTGTATGTCAGCGAGATAGCTAGATTACATGGGGCTCCAATGAGTATTACTTCTGATAGAGATTCCCGATTTACTTCCAGATTTTGGGCCCAGTTTTAGGAGTCCATGGGATCTCGATTGAGTTTTAGTACTACCTATCATCCTTAGACAGATGGTCAGTCAGAGAGGACTATTCAGACCCTGGAGGATATGTTGAGGGTGTGTACGATGGATTTTAAGGGATCATGGGATGATCACCTACCACTAGCAGAGTTTACGTACAATAACAGCTATCATGCAAGTATTGGAATGGCACCCTTTGAGGCTCTATATGGTAGGAGGTGTAGATCCCCTGTAGCTTAGGAAGAAGTCGGTGACAGAAAGATAAATGCTCCCGAGCTTGTTGAGCAAGCTGTACAGAGTGTGAAACTCATATGTGAGAGGCTACGGGCTGCACAGAGTAGACAGAAAAGCTACGCGAATGTGCGTAGATGGCCACTTGAGTTTGATGTTAGTGATGCAGTATTTCTGAAAGTATCACCGAGTAAGGGTATCGTGCGATTTGGGAAGAAAGGAAAATTGAGTCCTCAATACATAGGACCATTCAGGATTCTTGAGAGAGTGGGAGAGGTAGCCTACAGATTGGCATTACCCCCACAAATGTTCGGAATACACAACGTCTTTCATGTGTCTATGTTGAGGAAGTACCACCCGGACCCTTCTCATGTTATAGAGTATGATGAGATCGACATACAGGAAGACATGAGCTACATTGAGGAACCCATCCGGATTCTCGATAGAAAGGAGAAGGTACTGAGAACTAAATGCATCCCATTAGTGAAAGTTTTGTGGAAACATCACTCAATGGAAGAGGCAACGTGGGAACTAGAGAACCTCATGAAGGAGAAATACCCCCATCTCTTTAACTAGTTGAGTTGAATTTGGAGGACCAAATTCTTTTAAGGTGGGGAGGATGTGAGATCTGAGGATTTCAGACATATTTTAATTATGTAATATGAACTTGAAGTATAATTTATTGAGCTAAGTGAATTGGGGAATGATAATTGGAGATTTATATGTTAAGTGTTTAAAATAAGTATGAAGTTATGAGGACAGATCGATTTGGGAGAAGGAGAGATCGATCTGGTGAGTTAAAAATGATAAGGAAGGAGGAATTTAAGGAGTAAATCGATCTCCAATGGAAGAGGATCGATCTCCTAATGATTTTGTTTGAGAGAAGATCGATCTCATGAGGAAGAGATCGATCTCCAAATGTTTCTGTTTGGGAGAAGATCGATCTCCTCAAGGAGCAGATCGATCTCATAAAGCCATAAAGAGATCGATCTCACCCCTTGACAGATCGATCTCCTAGGCATAAATTGCCCCAAATCTTCCCCAATTCAAATGCAGATCGATCTCATCAAGAGCCAGATCGATCTCCTACCCTCAGTCTATATAAGGAATCCCTGCTTTCTTCTGCAATTTCACTTTCTCTCTCTTCTAACCGCCATTTTCACCGAACCCTAGCTTTCTCACTCATCCAAGGCACCCATTTCCGTCCAAATCAGAAGTTGTGGCAAGAAGGAAAGTTGCTCCTCATCAAAGGGAGAACAACATACTTGGAAATCGAAAGACGGATCGAATCGAGGCAAGAGATAAGCTCTCCACAAGTTTTGGGTAATTTCTAAACCTGGATCCTTATATTTGAGATGATTTTGGTGATGATAGTTGTTGGCATTGTGTTGAAATAGCTGAAAAATGATTAGGGATTGATGAAATTACAATGTAGTTGGAGTGATGATGATATTTGGCAACTTTGGTAAATTTAGGAATTTTGAGCTATAAATGGAGATTTAGACAATGTGGTGTATTAGCATAGATATTGTGGCATAGGAAATATAGAATGTTGAGGTGTCGTGAGCGAGATTGTGGTTTGTGATGGAGTTATGAGAATTGAGAAATTTGAGGAGTTATGAGCAATTATGCTCGATTTTGAGAATTGAGGTTGATGTGATAATGAGTATTGATGTTTTAACATCGTTTGGACAGCTTGGGAGTTCCAGAGTGGAATGCGAGGCTAGTCCGTGATACGGGGGAAACGATTGCACTATACGAGGTGCAAAGAGGTAAGGGAAAACTAAACCATTTGTGTATGTGTTTTGATGAATTGTAGCATGAACCATGATTTGAGAATACAAGCATGTTTGGTGTTGTGTTGTGATATAATTGCACACGATTTTTATAGCCGGTTGGAGCCCATTATTTTATGAGTTTATAAGCTGAGTGTGAAATTGCTTTATAAACCTTTGAGTTTGCGTGAAAAGTAAATTGGGCTCTACGTTAAGGCGATATTGAGATTTGAGAAAATGTGTGCCTGTTTTGCCGGTTGGAACTCGGTTTTAATATGTTTTGTGTTGAGTACACAAATGTTTTAAATGAGTTTTATGAGAGAAAATCATTATGAGTTCTACGTGAAGGCATAACGTTTTATAAGATAATGGCTAATGATTGAGACTTAGGCGTGTCATGTTGAATACACATCGGGCCTTGCTCTGGTAGCATGTCAGACCGATATAGTTGGACGACTGGGAACCGACCCAGGGACCACAGGCCTTGTTCTGGTAACATGTAAGTCTGATTATTCCTCCGCTTTGGTAGCGTTGGGAGGCCTTGCTCTGGTAGCATGTAAGTCCGATATTCCTCCGTTTTGGTAACGAGAGATGCCTCCGTTTTGGTAACCTGAGATGACCCCTGTTCTGGTAACGCTGGGTGGCCTTGCTTTAGTAGCATGTAAGACCGAGAGAGTGGGCCACCTGGGAACTGACCCAGGGACCACGTGATAGTGTACATGAGGCGAGGCATTGCTCTGGTAGCATGTAAGGCCGGGCCTTGTTCTGGTAACATATAAGTCCAATATACCATGCATACGACCATATTGTCGACGTTCCCTCTGTACGAGGATGCCTGGGATGCGCACCCAGAGGAGATTACACATCTGATGTGCCATGATGAGTTTTAATTGAGTTTTATTGCCTAGTCTCGTATTACACATGAGTTGTGTTTTGTGACCTTGTCACGTGCTATTTACTGAGGTGATTTTTATCACGTATTTTGAGAACAGCCATTATCGCATATATTTACACATGCTTGTGAGTGCTCAATATTGAGCCTTTTTACCTTCATGTTTTCACATGATTTATGTGTTATGAGACAGTGATGTTTTGAGAACTTTCATGCTACGATTTCAAATGAGCTTCTTAAACAAATACATATTTGTGATGTGTGATATGGTTTATATAACTGAGTTCCCTTACCCCCCTTACTGAGCGATTTGGAAGCTCACCCTGTTTTCTCTTTCCCCCAGATCGCTTCAAGTGAAGTGAGTTCCCTGCGGCGTACGAGTTAGAGGCTAGTGGAGTTCTTAAGCTCCAGGCCGTATTTTGTGTATTGAGGTAGATATTTAATATTCATGTACCCAGACTAGAGTTATATTTACAGACACTTATTGTACAATGATGTACGGGATGTATTAGGATTAATTAACTTGGAATTGAGTAATGTATATGATACAACATATACTATATTATGATAAGATCTTGAGGCATGATAATTATGATGATGTATGACACTGCACAGGAATGCACCCTTAATTGTGAATTAATGAGTAAAAAGTTTTAAATTAGCCCTATTTTCTGCGCTTTCGGGGCGTCACACATGTCTTGTCGAAGGATGAGGTATCAGTGGATCCATCCAAGATAGAGGCTATTGTATAGTGGGAACAGCCCAAGTCAGTTACTGAGATCAGAAGTTTTATGGGATTGGCAGGGTATTATCAAAAATTTGTTGAGGGTTTCTCCAGATTAGCTGCTCCGTTGACACGCCTCACACATAAGGATGTTAAGTTTGTATAGGATGAGGCATGTGAGAGGAGTGTTGAGCAGCTTAAGCGTCGATTGACCACTGCTTCGGTTCTCACCTTTCCCACCAGCTCAAGAGATTTCTTGGTGTATACGGATGCATCACACTAGGGACTGGGCTATATTCTTATACAGGATAGGAAGGTAGTTACCTATGGATCTAGACAGTTGAAAGATCACAAGAGGAACTACCCTACACATGATTTGGAGTTGGCGGCCATAGTGTTCGCTTTGAAAATATGGCGCCACTACCTCTATGGAGAGAGATTTTAGGTTTTCACAGATCATAAGAGCCTTAAGCTCTTGTTCTCGCAGAAAGAGTTAAATATGAGATAGAGGAGATGACTCGAACTCCTTAAGGATTATGATTACGAAATCATGTACCACCCAGGTAAGGCAAATATGGTTGTCGATGCTTTGAGCAGGAAGAACCTCGGCTTGGTGTCTTACATGATAGTATGAGAATATGAGTTGTTGGAACAAATTGTGAACCTCAGTTTGGATGTAACCCCGCTTAGTTCAGAGAGACTTGAGATCATGGCTAGTTTGAGACTGGAGCCAAAGTTGATTGGCTGTATTCGATAGGCTTAGCAGAGCGATCGACAATGTATCGATTGGCTGAGATAGATACAGGCAAGTGTGGGTGTTGATTTTAAGCTGAGTACAGATGGCTTATTGAGGTTCAGAAGTAGAGTATGTATTCCCAAGGATACTGAGATCAAGAGACTGATTTTATTAGAGGCTCACTCATCGAAGTACACGATAAATCTAGGAAGTACCAAGATGTATCAAAACCTTCTGAAGATTTATTGGTGGTCTGGAATGAAAAGAGACATTGCAGAATATGTCACTAAGTGTCTCATTTGTCAGCAAGTGAAGGTAGAGCATCAGAAGCCTACAGGATTATTACAGCCTCTACCGATACCTACATAGAAATGGGAGCATGTCACCATGGATTTTGTAATGGGAGTGCCGAGGATCCGTAGAGGTCATGATGTCAGATGGGTTATTATGGATCGGTTGACTAAGTCATCCCATTTCTTAGCTATGAGAATTATCAATACTCTGAGTCAGTTGGTGAAACTGTATGTTCGAGAGATTGTACGACTAAATGGTGTACCAGTGAGCGTTGTCTCAGATAGGGATGCCCGCTTTACTTCTCATTTCTAGGAACATTTTCAGGAAGCGATGGGGACCCACTTGAGTTTTAGCACCGCTTTTCATCCTCAGACAGATGGACAGTCGAGAGGACTATACAAACTTTGGAGGATATGTTAAGAGTGTGTGTGTTGGATTTTAGAGGCTCATAAGATGACCACCTGCAGTTAGTCGAGTTCACCTATAATAACAGCTATCATGCGAGTATCGAGATGGCACCTTATGAGGCGCTATATGGTCGCAGATGTCGATCCCTTATTAGATGGGAAGAGGTTGTTGACAAACAAATTTTTTCTCCGAACTTAGTGTAGCAGGCATTTGAGGACGTCCAATTGATATATGAGAGATTACAGACAGCTAAGAGCCGGTAAAAGAGTTATGTTGACAAGAGACGGAGACCACTAGAGTTTAATATGCATGAGTCGATATTCTTGAGAGTTTCACCTTCGAAGGGTATTATGAGATTTGGTAAGAAGGGCAAGCTTAGCCCTAGATACATCGGACCCTTTGAGATTTTGGAGAGAGTAGGAGATAAGGCATATAGGTTGGCATTGCCACCAGACATGGCAAATGTTCACAATGTCTTCCACGTCCCTATGCTTCAGAAGTATCACCCGGACCCGGCACATGTGATAAGATATGAGCCGTTAAAGCTTATTGAGAGTATGACGTATGTTGAGAAGCCAGTTCGAATATTAGACAGAAAAGAGAAAGTGTTACGAAAAAAGAAAATTCCCTTGGTGAAAGTCTTTTGGCAACATCACACGATGGAAGAGGCCATATGGGAATTGGAGAATTTGATATGGGAGAAGTACCCCCAACTTTTTGAAGAATAACTTAGTTTTAATTTGGAGGACTAAATTTCTTGAAGATGGGAGGAATGTAAGACCCGTATTTTTTAAAGTAAACTTTATGAAATCAAGAGTATGGTGATGTATTTGCAATGTAAGTATAATTTATATAAAGTCCATGGATTCGATGTACATACTTGTAATATAAGTTTGTAATGTACATACAAGTTTCATTGTGTATGAATATGAACAAATAAGCTTTTATAAGTGATGAATGTGATTGGAACTCAAAATGAGTAGTGTGGTAAAATGGAATGAAGTTGTACTTTTATTTAGTTTTTAATTATATACCTTTGGCTATACAATGAATGTACGTAAGTTTTAATGTGTATAAGGTATGGATGGATGCCATTTTCAAGTCTTAAAGGTGGTTAGATGAGAAAGTGGTCATGGTAGAAAATTGAGCATGTTTTGTGTGAAGTTACTGCAGAAAAATGTAGAAAATCTGGAAAGTATGAAGGCTAGGTGGATCTTATAGGATAAGAGATTGATCTGAAAGAGCCAAAATGCTCTTATTCGAGTAATAACAACAGTGCAAATCGATATGTGAAAGATTTTATAAATTAAGGATCGATTTTTAAGGCTAACAGATCGATTTCCTTAGCTCTCGGGTTGGAGCAAATCGATCTCCCTTGGATGTAGATCAATCTTCTTAAGCTACTGCCTGAGACAGATCAATCTCAAACTTGTGACAAATCGATCTCATGCATTTAAATCGCTATGAAAATGAGGGATTTAAGAGGACCAGATCGATCTCATGCTTCGACAGATCGATCTCATCAATTGATTTCTATAAATAAGAGCAGTGAAATCTGCATTTTTTAGAGATAGAACCTTTCCTTTCCATTTTCCACCCAAAACCTAGATTTTATCTCTCTAAAATCAACCATTTCCAGTAAGAATTAAGGGCGAAGCTATTAGAAGTTATTCATCTTAAAGAAGAGAACAACGTAGTTTAAAATTAAAGCTTCATTTGGGGTATTGAAGGAGCAAGGGACATTTTCATTTAGAGCAGGAAGATAAGTTAGATTTGGTAAGTTTCTAGTACTCCAGCCTAAATACATTGTCTATTTATTGATTTTGGAGTTGATTTGTATGTGTATTGATGATTGAAATCACCTAAAAAGTATTAGAACTAATGTGACCTGGAAAATGGAATGAGTCTAGTGTGAGAAAGTGTGATTTGGATGGGCTGGTGATTAGTGGGACTTGCTAAGTTGTTGTGGAAGTAATGTCAATGATTTAAGATGATTAAATGAAGCCACAATGTAAGTTTAGAGAAAATTATGAAAATGGGTATGTGAGATGTTGATAAGAGGCCTTGTGAGCGTTAATGGAGACTATAGGTCGAATTAATTATAGTAAACACAAGAGTACAGTTACATGAATTAAATTGATGCGATATACAACTTTATGCAGTTCCAAAGATCTCGTTGAATACGAATTGAATTGCACAAGTAAACAGCTTTAAGGAAGTGGAATCACGCGTCGCGATTCCAGGTAAGGGAATTTTATGAGTATATAGAGGTGGCTGCTCGTATTTTATGGGTATATAGGGCTTTGGAAATGTGCATGAGTTTATAGAAATGTGTTTGCCAATGTATGAAAATTACTACGAGTATAGGTATGAGATTTAGTTGTTTGAAATGGTATTATAAGGAAATGGGATAGTAAGGCTAATAATTGCATAAATCATGTGTTTTGAGTGTTTTCACAAAACACAATGCATAGTTTTCGAGCAACAAATGGATAGGCTAGCTAGTGTTTTAATGATATTGTGGAATAGCAATTATGAGGTGCTAAACCTGATTTTTTGGATTATTTTGATTGTGTGTGAGCCACCTATCGTATTTTTGTGATATAAATCGCGTTGGACCCTCGCTCGCACTAGATTTTATGCTTTATCTTGTATGAATAGTGCTGGAGCTTAGCTCGCACTTTGATTGAAAACTATGATGATGTTTTATAAACCGTACTGGAGCTTCTGCTCATACATGGATTTTTAGTGGTTCGCCCTTAATTCTTACTAGAAATGGTTTTCTCATGTTTTATGCATAAATGTTGTACAAGAGAGCTGCTCGAATGAGGTGGTTTAGTTATGAATGCATGAACTGTGCTAGAGCTTAGCTCGCACAAGTTTTCACACTATGGTACGTATGATGCCGTGGAAGTTGGTAAGATCCTTAAACCCTAATTCCTTAAGCCTAAGGAGGCGAGGAGGCTCTATTCGGTAGGGAGGCTCTCTTACGGTAAGATCCTCAAGCCCTACATCCTTAAGCATGAGAAGGCGGGGAGGCTCTGGTCAGTGGGGAGGCTCTATTCGACAGGGAGGTTCTCCTACATGAGTACGATAACTTTTTGGTATGGGGTAGATGAGACCTACGACTGGCACCCCGAACCACGATATGAGTCCGCGAAGTACGATGTATCGTGTATATCACATGGAATATGACGTACCGCATGGTGGTTATGTGATGAGAAAGTCTGGCAAGGGGCTAATCCTCCTTTGTGCCAGCACGATACCCCGCACACCTGGATGTGTGTGGTCCGGGATGAATTAGGACATAGTTGGTCAACATAGTCAACTGTGACATAGTGACCGTCTCACTTGATTTACATAGTACCACGCGTTTTGATATATAAGTGTGATTATGACTATCCAGGGTAGACTCGAGGGAGGGATTAAACATTGTGGAATTTTTTATTGAGGAATGATAATGATATTTGTGATTGTGAAATGATTTTCATGGAATTTTGATATATTGAGAGTGAGATAAATCAAAAAGGATGTTGTAAATTGAATTTCCCTTTTATTATGAGATTTGACAATGATGAGCATTAGATGATTTGTACATGATGATCTTACCATGTTTTATATGCCAACTACCATGAATTAAAATACATGATCTATGTATACGCCTACGGCATAGTTTTGTTTTGCTCATGCTCCGATTATAAATGATTTATGAATAACATTATCAGCATATAGATAGAGTAGTTATCTACCATGCTTGCATTATTGCCTTACTGAGCATGTGGTTCCTCATCTCTTTCTACTTTCCCCCTCTACAAAGTGTACATAGCAGCCCAGTGAGGACGAGGCGTGGTATTTTGGACATTCGCTGCCATCCATCGCTAAGAGGTATACATATGAAGATTCTTTTTATATCTAAACAAATGTAAAAGCACAGTAGTCATTTTGTAACGAAATGTGGGGGATGTAAAAGTTAGAAAACATGTCATGTATAACTTGACTGGAAATGAATGACACTTATTTTGATTTACTTGAGAATGAATGTTCAGTGATGTTTATTACTTCCACACAGTCCAACTGTGTATTGGTAAGTATGTCCACGATCGGGTAAGGAAAAAGGAAAACGCAAAAAAAATTGGTAGTGATTTTTAAACGAATTGGATAATTAGGGTCGTGACGTATTGACATTATTTGTTAAGGGGATCCGGAGTCTTCTGGGTCATGTTGTATCAAGAACGAGTGTAAATTGGATTCTCCAAAAACAGAGGTTATAGATAAATGGGAAAGACCCAAAATTGATAAGAAGATTCAGAGTTTTTGGGGTACAAAGTGTAAGGCCCGTAAATTTCTATGTATTCTTTATGATTTCGTGATGTACAAATAAGTTACACAATTTATGAATTATAAGAAATTGATATCTTTAGCTCTAAGTGTGGATAAAATGCAAAATGAGTATTGAAGCAATGAAATATGAGTTTACCTTTGAAAATCTGGGAAAATTGCAGCTGAAATGCAGTAGATGAAGGGTAGATCGATCTCACTGCAAGGGGGAGATCAATCTCATCGCCTTGAAATGCAGTGCCAAAGCATTCTGCAAAAGGGAGATCGATCCCTCATTAAAAGCAAATCGATCTCGGATGGATTCTGGTTAGCAAAGATCGATCTCTTGTTAAAGCTAGATCGATCTCTGAGTGATTCTGCCTAGCAAAGATCGATCTCATCCCATGAGCAAGGATCGATCTCATCTCTTGAGCAGATTGATCCCATCCAAAGAGGCAGATCGATCCCCCAGCCTACATTGTCAAATTCTGAAGGAGTTCAAACAAGGGCAGATCATCTCTCACCCTTGGAGATCGATCTCATAATGCGATTTCTATAAAAACTCGACAGTTAAATCTTTATTCCACGAGATAGCCTAAATTTCCTCCATTTTTAACAAGTGACCTAGCTTTCTCACTCTAAAAATCATCACCTTCCTATTAGATTTGAGAGAGGTTTCTTTGAACGAAGTTGTTTCGAATGAGGAAGAGAATAACATAGTCAAAGATTGGAAGTTGAACCTTTGGATTGAAGGAGCAAAGTGATTTTCCCCCAATTTGGGAAAAAGAGGAAAAGTCAAGCTAGGTAAGATTTCCATACACTAACTTCTAGTATGTCCATCTAGACATTTAGATGAGTTGATTTGATGTATTCATTGTTAGCTAAAATGTTCATGTACATGCTTAAGCAACCATAACCTAATATGGGCTTAGTGAGAGAAAGTTGAAATTGCATGGAGTTAATGATGATTTAAGCATGTAGAGATGTTATTAAGCATGTGTAGATGATTCTAAGATAGTTTTATGAAATCCAATTGTTGGAATAGATGATGATTGAAAGTAAGCATATAAGGTGTATGAGGAAATGCCATAGTGAAAAGAGATTAATGAACTTAAGGCATTGTGAGCATAAGGTCAGCTCAATACAAATCAATAAACTTGATGAGTCTAATAGATTCTTGAGAAATGAATAATACAATCGAAATGGACTTAAGAGAGAGTTAAGTCCAATAAGATGTAACAATGCCAAATTGATGTAAATGGGCCCAATACATCGATTTGAACTTCATGCAAATGAGAATTAAGTATATTACGATATACTGACATGAGAAGTAAATACTTGCAGCTCCTAGAGATATAATTGGAGCCGATTAGATGGGTCACGAGAAGTGGAAATCAAATAAAGTGATTCAAGTGTGATTCGAGGTAAGGGATTTATGCGAGCTATTAGAGATATCTATACGTATATTTCTTACCTGTTATGTGTACATGAATATTATAGAGTATTTAGATATTGATATATCTACGTGAAAACTAAGTATGAGAAGAATGCGTACATGCATAAATTGTGAGCCCTCAATGTCTTGATTGTGAAAAGATGTTTTGGTGAATGTTTTGTAAGTGTTTGAGAAGAGTAATAATAGACTAGCTCCTAATTTAACTTTTATCATAAAATGCATGATTTACAAAGTGAAAAGCATTTAACAAGTGATTGAAGGGAGATTACCCTCTCACTCATACTTAGTGAATGGAGCCATCTATTTCGTTTCCTGTGTGAACTTGTGCTAAAGCCTACGTGGCAGCGGTAGCTTTACCAACCTTGCTCGCACATCATTTTAAAACGATTTGGAGAGAAGAAAATGCCGCTAGAGTGGAGTGTAAGCTGTGTGATCCACTCGAGAGCTCGTACTAGATTTTAGGAATCATGCTAGAGCCATCGAGTACTGCTAAGTGATCTTACTCTGACTATGCTCGCATGTGAGTCCCTCGATTTAAAGTGATTATAAGCAAAACCATGCTAGAGGCCTCAGGTAATGCTGTGTGATCTTACGTTGAGTTGCTCGCACGTGGTTTTATAAGCTTTCTGTGTGATTAGATAAAATCGTGCTAGAGGCCTCAGGTATTGCTGTGTGATCTTATGCTGAGCTGCTCACACGAGGTTTATGATTTTACTGTGTGATGAGTAAAACCGTGCTAGAGTCGTCGTGTATTATTGAATGATCTTGCATATACCTGCTCGCCCATGATTTTGAGACAATGGAAAAGGGTGATAAGGATCCACGAGAGCACGATGTACCATGAGCGTTAGCCACAGAGTACAATGTGCCGTGATATCTTAGTGATTCTACATGGGTTAAAGGGATGGTTGATCCGCCTCCCCAAGCATGGGATTCCCCACACTTGATCAGTGATTACCTGGAATCTAGAATATGGTCATAAGTCTTTTATCTATGTGATATGACATTTTGTTGCTACTGTGTGATGTGACATATGTTCCGCTGTTGTGTGATACAAGGTGAAATGATATCCCATACTATGTCTCATGTTTATCGATTTACTAAATGATTTGCTAAATGTAAAGCAATTTCTAAGTGTGTACTGTATGAATTAAAAAATGAAGCTGTGTGATTCCGAAGATGAGTTGTGTGAAAAGAGTATATGCATATACTCATCTAACGAATTAATGGTTTCGCATCGATGGAAGTTATTTTCAAAGAATACATATGTTTTATAAGGAAAATAAATGTTTATATTTTAAGCATGTAGATAGTGTTGTCATCTACCTGCTTTCATATTTTTCTTACTGAGTGTATTAGCTCACCCCATTATTTTCCTCCTCCACAGATTCTACGCAGTAGTGACTTTACTGCAGTTGTTCCTACTATTGAGTCTCCAGTTCTCTAGCAGTACAGAGGTATACACTTATGAGAAAAATTTTGTATCCTGTAAATTAGTGCACAATAAAGCTATCTTTTGTATGGAAGGGATGTATATAATAGAAACTGATGTAAACGCTTCTGCACATATATAAAAGTATAGTTTCCATTTTATTTAAATGAATTTAAATTATAAAGATATGGATATGGATGTTGACTAACAACCCAATTGTTAGTAGTAAGTTAAGTCACGGGAAGAGGGTTGTGACACAAAAAGACTCTGGAATATGAATTACGTTTCGAATCTAAGGATTGTAATTTGAATGAACTTATGTTTTGAATGCGAGACTTAATAAGCAAAGAGTTTTGTTATAATTGATGTACGAAAAGAGACAAGTTTTGAAGTGTGATAAATTTTGAAAGCATGTTATATTTTGGAATAAAAGATGCACACAATGTATGATTACTTCTGGTATATCAAATGATTTGGATTAAGTGATATGAATTAAGAGTAAATTGTGTCCAAAGGATAAATGAGAATTGCGATAAATTTTGGTATCCTACTTTCAATTAGGATTGAATCATGAAACCCTATAGCTATAATTAGTTTGTGTGGTCAAGTTTGATGGCTAATAAAGGTATTTTAAAATACCTCTCTGCTTGAAAAACTTGATAGTGTCTAGAAACATCATAATCCATAAACCATAAATTGAAATTGACAACCGTAATATTTGCGTTGGAGTTAAGGCACCACTATTTGTGTGGTGATGGATTACTGATTTTATTGATAATGGAAGTCTTAGATTTTTATTTTCAAAGAAGGAATTGAATAGGAGGAAAAGAAATGGCTAGAACTAGCACCTCGAGTTTAAAAAAATAAAAAGAAGAAAAAAGAACCTCAGGATGGTGTCGTATAAAGTGGTCTGGGCACGCAGACTATTGGGACATTCTGTGAACCTCAAATTGGATGCAATTCTGCTGATACTGATGTTTACTGTTGTAAGACCCGATTTTTTTATCGAAATTCCTTATGATTGATATGATGTAAACATGGTTGAATGTAAATTGAATCATAAGAAAGTTGTACGTGAATGAAAAATGCAAATGGAATGAATAAAAAATTTCTAAATGCATTTAAAGATCAAATAAAGGATTGAAATGACCACAGATTAAATGAATGGGATTCAGACCATTCGGATTGGAGATAAGGATTTAAAACATGAAATGAGAAAGGGTTTGTGAAGGGAAGTTGGATTGGTTTGGTAACACGTTAAAGGGTTAAACGATCAAAAGACCCAAAATTCGGTGTCAATTCGGTAAGAAATTTACATTATTAACAAGGATTCGAGAAATCTTGATCAATAAAGGAGAAATAATTAAATTTCAGGTTAAATTGATCAAAATATGAATTTATTGGAATAAATCGAAATTTTCACCTTGAAAAATTATCCCGAAAATATTGAAAAAATACACCAAAAAGATAAATCAGATAAATAAATACATTAATTGATTAAATGAATAAAAAATAATATTTTTGGGACATTTGGTAAAAATATTATATTTTATTCAATTAAAATAAAAAATATAATAATAAAATAATAATAATAATAATAATAATAATAATAATAATAATAATAATAATAATAAAGGGAAAGAAACAAAATTGTGAAATCGCGATTCTGTGAATGAAAGAAGAAACAGTAGCGAGACCGAGGAGAGAAAAGGCCGAACCGACCACTTTTTGGCCAACCAAGGCCAGGCCGACTCTAGATCCTTGCACCGCGAGGTCCTGCGGACCTGCTGGTAGTGGAAGCCAGCGAAGAACCGACTGACAAAGCTCTGAACGACAAAGGAGAGAATCGAACTGGACTGAACAGGGCTGAACCGGATCGGGCTGGTTTAACCAGGGAAGAAAGAAAAGAAAAGAAAAAGAAAAAAACAGGAGAAAAATTTTGATGATGCAACCTAGCTTCGAGTAAGCCGGTAAGCGGACGAAATTGATCGATTGAAATTTTGAAATATTTAATTTGATTAATATTCGACTGAAAATTTACCCAAAAAACATGTAATTATGCAGCTCGACAATTAGCGTCAAACGAGAGCTCGAGTCAGCCTCAATTTACATACCATCATAGAATCTCGGGTAAGTAACCCGTATTTACGACAATTTGCATAGTTATGCATGTAAGAAATTTACCGCATAAATTACGAATTAATTTAGTATAAAATGAATTAAATTCTGAAATTTAAGATAAATTGTCGTAAATAATTAATTGAGCTATCCGAGAGTTTAAAACGAGGCCCAATAAATACTGATGGGCCCAATGAGCCCAATAGGCCTCGATGATGAGAATAGTAAGTGGAAAATGGGCTTAAGGTCGGTTAAGGCCCACTATGGTACAATTCGGCCCAATATGGGTAAACGGGCTCAATGATTTAAATTAAGCTCAAAAAATATGAAATATAATTAATTATATTGTATTTGACCTAATGAATATTTATAGTAGTTTCGGAGATTGGATTGGAAACAAATCGGATTGTGTGACGAGACATCACTGGAAAGATTAGACTGTACAGAAAAATGAGGTAGGGGAATTTTGCGAGTAGCTAGAGGTAGCTACGCGTATTTTTAATAGCTTTTACATGCACTAAAAATGTATAAAGGTCCTAAAAATGGATTACAAATTTTAAAGACCCAGGATGTGTAAAAGACTATTTTACCCCTACTGAGGGAAAATACACCTAAGGATGGTGAAAGCATCACATGCATGATTTGGGAAATTTTTGTGGTTTTTAAGTAAAACAAATTGGTAGATTGGCCAGTGTTTTTATAAATTTCACAAGATAACACTACGTAAATGTTATTTAGATTTAAATGAAATTCTTTGGAAAATGGGCTAACAATCAACTTTATATGGAAACAGATGGTGCTGGAGCTTTGCTCGCACTATATCTGAGTTTTTGAGTGTGCATAATGGTGCTGGAGTGTTGCTCGCATCGATTTGTGTGACATGATATACATAAAAAGGTGCTGGAGCGATTGCTCACACTAGTTTTAATGATTTGACATGCATGATAGGTGATGGAGCATAGCTCGCACCCTGTTTTGACTTGATACGCTTAAAAAGGTGCGAGAGCGATTGCTCGTACTAGTTTTAATGATTGGACATGCATTAGAGGTGCTAGAGCTTAGCTCGCATGAGTTTTGAACGGTGTGACGCATGCATTAGTGCTGGAGCAGGGGCTCGTACTAGAGTTTTACATGAATGGGTGCTGGAGCCTAGCTCGCACCAAATTTTCACATGATTTTCGTGACAGGGTGCTGGAGCCTAGCTCACACTAGTTTTACTTGATTTTATGATAGAGTGCTGGAGTATAGCTCACACTGGTTTTATGAGGATATTAAAGTCGTGCTTAGATCTTCAAGTATATTGTGTGTTACACCGATTAAATAGACTTGCACGTGCATTTTAATTTGAGACATGCTATGAGCCGTGCTTAGAGCTTCGGGTAGACTGTGTGGCACGCCGATTAAACATGCTTGCATGTGCGTTTTGAGACATGGCATGAGTATTGATATGAGATATTGGTCTACGGAGTACGTTGTATCATGCAAATTGCATGGAGTACGCTGTACCGTGTTATGATATATTATATTTATGTGGTGTCTTAGGATGCGAGTGATCGGGTTGGATCGGAAGGTTAAATTTAAACCTCCTCCCGTGGCGGTTCTTGATAGTGGTGATACCCCGCACACCTGATCCGTGTAGCTTGGGATCACGAGGATATAGCCATAGTCCTAGTTAATTTCATGATACATTGCCTACTCTCACATGTTACTATCTGATGTTTTGAAAGCTTGGGAATGCGTGGATTTTGTGTGAGTCTTGACCACCCAAGGGAGGGGTTGGATCCTGACTGATGATATTAGTTTTGTTGTGAATAAATCAAATTTTCAATGTTTTTGAAAATGCTTGGAAATAAATGATTTTATGTGGATCAAGATCACCCGAGGGAGGTGTTGAGTCCTGAAGAGTGTGATGGATGTGGATTTTTGAAATGAATTAAGTGTTTTCTAAGGTTTTATGAAAACTCAGCATTATGTATTTTTCATACTTGTTTATAATTCATGTAATGAAATGTTTTGGCATGAGGAGGTTATCCATGCTTTAATTGCAAATGCATGGTTTTGATTTAATTCATGTGTTTTATGATTTTATATGAGATGCCATTGATGTATGAGTTGCATGATTTCCATAAGTACGAACAACTTTTATAAACTATGGCATTGATGTGTGCATGATTTCGTGCGTGAACTTTAAACGAAAAGAAATGGATTTAAGGGCATGGCATTATGAGCATGTAGATAGTGGAGCTATCTACTTACTTGCATAATTGCCTTACTAAGCATGTGGTTACTCACCCCCTTATTTTCCCCTCTTTTCAGAGCACTCACAGTAGATAGTGAGCGGCTGATGACTTGCATTCTTGATATCCGCTACTTCCCATCATCGAAAGGTATACACCTTAGTATCATTTTGTATCTAAACATGTAATAGCACAGTAATCATTTTGGAATGTAATATGGGGGATGTAAATATTAGTAAACACGTACAATTATAGAACCTTAATTATAAAGTATACGTGTCTGCTTTTGAATAAATTAAAAGATAGATGACATGGTAGATGGTAAAGGGTAACTATTAAATAAATTAAAAGATAGATGACATGGTAGATGGTAAAGGGTAACTAGTACTGACTCATAGCCCAACTGTTTGGTGGTGAGAATGTTCACGACCAGGAAAGGAAAAGAAAAAGCGAAAAATTTGTAGCGATTTTTTAGGTAATTTGGATCATGACAAAGGTGGTATCAGAGCTGAGTTGCCTGATATGAGTCGGTGTTAGTTGTTAAGGAAATTTACATCCTCATGTACTATGTATTGTTTAGATATAATTGTGTATATCGAGATGGAATTGTAGCTAAGAATTTGGTTTTGAATTCAAGAATCTAATTATTGTAACTGATAGCCGCTATGGTAGAGAGGCGAGAGTACACGTGCTCGAGGTCGTAGAAGTAGGCGTGAGAGTCGTATTGAGTCGTCATATGAGACTCAAGATGAGATTGAGGTGGAGGCTAATGTTGAGCATGCACCACAGAGTCCGACAGAGAGGCTGGGCAGTATTGAGACACGTTTCACGAGGTTAGAGCTGAATGGAGTGAATATTTTAGAGTTGTTTACTCAGTCTATGCATGGAGTTGAGAATAGGCAAGGCACATCCTGCACTGATGCCTTAGATCCACTGAGAAAGTGGCCTTTTGATGTATTCATGTTTGAGGGTGAGTGGGAGCATTGGTGGAAGTCCGCTCGACCCATTTTAAGAGTTAGACATCCAGAGCTGACATGAGAGATAATTCTGGATATATTCCAGTGACAGCATATCCCAGAAATTGCTTAAAGGAAATTACATATAAAGTTCTTTACTCTAACCTAGAAGAAACTAGTTAAGTGACGAGTATGAATCTCAATTTATATCCCTGGGCATGTATGACCCCGACACTATGAACAATGAGAGTCAAAATATCTGAAAGTTCATGGAAGGGCTCAGATCGTTAATTAGAGTATGATTGGCCTCGTTAGATGTCACTACCTAGGTCGAGATAGTGCGCAGACTACAGTTGTGTGAATAGGATTATGAGTTGCACGCCTCTAAGATTGGGAAAGGTAGTAAAGGCCGGAATAGATACAGAAAGAGAATAGTGGATGATAGAGATGTCAGAGCGAGAAAGAGATCATTTGGTAAGAGATTTAGAGCTGTCGAGTCATGGGGTAAGATGATTGGTAACCCCTAGTGTATTCAATTTCAACACTTACGAGGGGTATTGATTGGAGGACCCCGACCTGCTACTGAGCAGGGTTGGATTTGTGGTAGTTACCACGAAAATAAGATGTTGGACGAGGGAAAGTGTAAGCCTTAGACCAGGACACTACTGATGTTTCATCTGATGTGGTGGAGGGTACCACCTTGATTGTCAATAATGAAGCAACTATCTTAATTGATCCTTGTGCCATGCATTTATTCATACCGCCCTCATTTGCATATAAGTTAGTGAAATACATGAATGCCTACACCCTTGGGCATAATGCTGATAGTTCGCACCCCAATGAAGGAGGGTTAACTAACAGAATAATTATGAAGAGATTATAAGTCAAAAATGGGGGAAGAAGTATAAGTCAACCGATTTTATTCAATGGAATATGAATAATTTTAAAGTAATATTTGAGAATAAATTGGTCGGCTGCAAACTATGCTGTTCAGATTTCTATCATAAGATAGTGATATGGTTACCCCTGAAAAGTATAATATAAGTTTTGACAATTAATGAAAGGGGTGTAGCGATTGAAATTAAAGGAGTAAATGATTGAACTCACGGAATGAGTAATGATGGGAATGTTTTCTCGCTTGTGAGGTTGGTGTGAGACCCCATTTATGTATGGTTGTAACGTGTGTAATTGGATCAATGAATGTTAATGAATGCTAATGGTAAGTTTCTTAGACTCCAATCCAAGTACATTGTCTATTTTAATGATTTTGGGGTTGATTGGCATGTAAATGGATGATTAAAACCATTTAGGTAGTATTGGAACTAATGTAACCTAGAAAATGGAATGCCTCTAGTGTGATAAAGTGTGATTTGGGGAGTTGGTGGTTTATGGGCTATGATAAGTTGTTATTTGTGTAATGTGGATGATTAGAAATGGGTAAATGAAGCTACATTGTGGGGTTTGTGAATTGATGAGCATGAGCACATGGAATGCTTGATAATATGCCATAGTGAAGGAAATTTATGAAAAATGAACATTATGAGCTTAACATCGATTTAATATCGATTTGGAATGAGTTAATAGGCCTAAAAGAATCCATAGACTCGAGTTATGGGTAGAGTAATGAAACGAGGCCTTATAAGTGTTAATAGAGACTATAGACCGAATCTACTATACTAAAAGCAAGAGTTGGATTATAATGGACTAAAACATTGTGGAATACGTTTATGTGCAGTTTGGGAGAGTTCGGTGGAGGCGAATCAAACTGTACGAGTAAGCAGCTCTAAGGAAGTGGAATCACACGTCGCGATTCTAGGTAAGGGAATTTTGTAAGTATATAGAGGTAGCTGCTCGTATTTTGTGTGTACGTAGGGCTTTGGAAGAGTGCGTGATTTTATAGAAATGTGTTTGACGATGTATGGAAATAACTACGAGTATTTGTATGAGGTTTGGTTATTGAAATGGTATTGTAAAGAAATGGGATAGTAAGGCTAATAATTGAAAAAATCAAGTGTTTTGAATGCTTTCACAAACCGTGTGTTTTGTTTTCAGCGAATTGATAGATAAGCTGGCTATTGTTGTTTGATGTTGTGTGATAGTACATGTGAAGTGCTAAATGTGTTTTGAGATTGGTTTTGAAAGCTTATGAGCCACCTATCATGTTTATGTGAATTAAACCGTGCTTGAGCCTAGCTCGCACTGGGTATTGATGTTTTCATATGTTTGGAACGTGCTGGAGCTTAGCTCGCACTTTGGTTTAAAACTATGACGATGCTCTATAAACCGTACTAGAGCTTTTGCTCGTACGTGGATTTTGAGTGGTTTTCTTATTTATATAACCATACTAGAGCGATGCTCGTACATGATTTCTTCATATTTTTATGCATAAATGTCGTACTAGAGCATTGCTCGTATGAGGTGATTTATTATGATGCATGAATTCGCTCTAGAGTGTAGCTCGTGCTGGTTTTCACACTGTGGTATGTATGAGGTCGTGGTGAGAGTGATACGGATTGGTGTTCAGGGAACCCAACAAGCCTAACAGACCTCTTGAGTGCGGTGAGGGTGAGGGGCTAGGACCTGAATCAGGGAACCCAACAAGGGCGAGCAAGGCCATGAGGGGCTAGGACATAGTATTAAGAGTACTCCCATGTGCACTCGAGACTAGAGGTTTTACTCGGTATGGGGTAGATAAGACCTACCGTAGGCACCTCCAATCCATCTTATGGGTCTGCGGAGTATGATGTACTGTGTATATCAAATAGAGTACGATGTACCGCGTAGTGGTTACTTGATTTGAGAAAGTCTGGCGGAGAACTAACCCACCTTCGTGCCAGTATAATACCCTGCACACCGGGATCTGTGTGGTCTGGGATGATATGTGACATAGTTGGCCAACTTAGTCTTGTAACATAGTGACCTATCTCAATTTAATTATTTACTACCACATGTTTTGACATATAAGTGTGATTGCGAACTGTCCAGGGTAGACCCGAAGGAGGGCTCGAACCTTGTGGGATTTTAAATTGATAAATGATAATGACGCTGTGATTGAGAAGCCATTTTTATGGGATTTTGATGTGTTTGAGAAATAGTTTTGTTATATGATTTAAAAAATGAGGTTTCTTAAATGAATTGCCCTTTTTATGAGATTAAATAAGAATGAGCATGAGATGGTTTTACATATTGATGTTTCCATGTTTTATATGCCAATTTTAAATGATTTTAATACATGATATATGTATATTCATATGGCATAGTTTTAATTCCTCATGCTCCTATTATAAATGATTTATGCATAACACTATCAGCATGTAGATAGAGTAGTTATCTACCATGCTTGCATTATTGCCTTACTGAGCGTGTGGTTGCTCATCCCTCTTTACTTTTCCCCTCTACAGAGCGCACATAGCAGCCAAGTGAGGACTAAAGGCGTTGCATTTTGGATATCCACTGCCATCCATCGCTAAGAGGTATACACAGGAAGATTCTTTTTTTATCTAAACAATTGTAAAAGCTCAGTAGTCTTTTTGAGTTCTAATTATGGGGGATGGAGATGTCAGAAATCATATTTTGTATATATGAATGATTAATGTTCAAATGTATGACATCACTTTTATTAACTAAGAATGGACATTGCGAGTGAATTATTATTGACTCACAGCCCAACAGTGTAGTGGTAAGTTTGTTCACGACCGAGTAGAGAAAGGAATAAATGCAAAAAATTTATTGAGATTTTCGGTAATAAGAGGATAAAAAGGGTCATGACAGAGATTTAATTTCAGAGCTGTGTTGGCTTGATGTGAGTCAGTAATAAAACGTAGGGAAAGTTAAATCCCCATATTACTGTGCTTTTGTTTAGATATAATTGTGTATACCGTGATGGATTGAGCTTGATAAATGATTTTAAATACAGGAAGTTAGGCATTATGCCAATTACACGCCAAGGTAGAGGGCCGAGGGCACATGCTAGAGGCCGCAAAGGTAGGCCAGAGAGCCGTACGGAGCCACAGACTGATTTGGCTCCACAGGACCTTGCTGGGAGAGCAGAAGATACTGAGGCTCACTTTACTAGGATAGAGCAGAGTATTAAGAACCTGGTGTAGATAGTCACGTAGGCATTGGGTGTCGAGGATAGACGAGGTCCCGCGGCACAGCCTATTACTGAATAGGCAGCTGTAGAGGCGGAGAGGCCTCAGACTCCAGAGACTGTTACTACTACACCACCTCTAGTATAGGATAAGATTCTCCTATCACTCCACAGCAGAGCGGTAGTGAGTCGGGTTATGACTACGACTTGAGCAGACTGCGAGAGTTCCAAGCATTGAAACCCCCAGTGTTTAGAGGGGTGAAGGACCCAATTATCACGGAGAACTGGGTGTATGAGATGGAGAAACTGTATAGGTTTTTTCGATGTATTTCAGCTGAGAAGGTTGCCTTTACCGTATTTATGCTGAAAGGTGAGGCAGAGCACTGGTGGAGATCTACCGAAGCTATTTTGAGGGCCAGACACCCTAAGATCTCCTGGGAAATATTTTTAGAGGCCTTCAGGAGATAGTACATCCCAGCCACCGCATAGAGGAAATTGCAGATGGAATTTATGAATCTGGTTCAAGGGAACCGAACTATGGATGAGTATTCCAAGTTTATGTCTTTGGGGAGATATGACCCGGACACGATGGGTAGTGAGGCCCAGAAGATTTAAAAGTTCGTTGATGGGTTGAGGTTGGCTATCCGGACTAAGCTAGCCCCATTTGATATTTAGACTTATGAGGAGGCGGTACATAAGGCTCAGTTATGCAAGCAAGACTTTGAGAGAAATGCCTCCGAGCTGGGGAATATTAATGTTAGAAGAGATAAAGACCGGAAGAGATTCAGATGGATAGAGTGGCCAAGATGGGAGGCCAGAGGTTTTTTGAGAAGAGACCTAAGATCGAGGAGGTGCAGGAGAGAGCTGCTAGATCTCCTGTGTACTCGGCTTTGACTACAATGAGGGGTATGGTGATTGGAGGACCACGACCTACCACAGACCAGTGTAGGAGATGTGGGAGATACCATGGGATTAGACCATGTCAAATACCCCTTATATCCTGTTTTAGTTATGGGAGGCCCGGACATATTTTAAGGTACTATACCGAGGTAATTGAGACTGCCCCACAGAAGGGCAGGGACCTAGAGAGAGCTCCAGTTGAGACAGCTGCCCTGAGAATGAGGGCCACAACTGAGGGCAAAGGGAAGCAGACAGCGGGTGTAAGCAGAGGAAGAGTACATGCATTGGATCAAGACACCGCGGATGCTTCAACGATATGATTAAAGGTGCCATCCTAATCTTTGATTTAGAAGCAATTGTATTGTTTGATCCCGGTGCCACGCATTCCTTCATATCACCTTCTTTGCACATAAATTATTGAAGCATGTGAAACCAACATTGTTGGATAGAATGTTGATGATTTCCACACCCATGAATGATAGTCAATTGACTGAGCATGTATGTAGAGATTAAAAGTTAAAGATAAAGGGAAAGGAAATGATAGCCAATTTGATTTTATTGAACATTAGTGATTTTAATGTAATATTTGGAATGCATTGGTTGGCTACCAATCATGTTGTTATGGATTGCCATGCTAAGACATTGATGTTTTCAAGATTAGATAATCTTATTTTAAACTTTGATGAAAAGAAATGATATGAAAAGAGTATGTTTGTTGTAAATGAAAGAGTATAATCCTAATATATGATATTTGAGAGATGAATTCAGTTGTTTATTTTGAATGTTGATGTAATGACTTATGATACAAATGGTTGGAAAAATGATGTGAAGGGTCCATTACCTACGTGGTTGATATAGATGAGGCACACCCAGAATTAAGGAACATACCCATAATTGCGGATTACCCTGATGTCTTTTCGGATGAATTACCAGGACTACCACCTAAAAGGGAAATGGAATTTTGCATAGAGTTAGTGCCTGGTACAGAATCGATATCGAAACCACCATATAAAATGGCACCAATTGAGTTGGAAGAGCTAAAGAACTAAATACAAGAGTTGCTAGAGAAGGGGTTTATAAGACCGAGTGTCTCACCTTGGGGAGCACCAGTACTATTTGTAGGGAAGAAAGATGGAAGCCTCCAACTATGTATAGACTACCAGTTGTTGAATAAGGCTACCATTTAGAACAAGTACCCCCTTCCACACATAGATGATTTGCTGGATCAGCTCCAAGGAGCCCAAGTATTTTCTGAAATAGATCTGCAGTCAGGGTATCATCAGTTGAGGATCAGGAGTGGAGATGTACCCAAGAAAACATTTCGTAGCCGTGATGGCCACTTCAAGTTTTTGGTGATACCATTGCAATTGACGAATGCTCTCGCAGCATTTATGGCTTTGATGAATGATGTGCTTAATACATACCTGGACAAGTTTGTGATTGTATTTATAGATGATATTTTGGTCTATTCCAAGTCGAGGGAAGATCATGAGGAGCATTTGAGAGTAGTTTTGCAGACCCTCCGAGAGAAAGAGTTGTATGCCAAACTCAGCAAGGGTAACTTTTAGTTGGAGCAGATCTCATTTCTGGGACATGTTGTGTCGAAGGATGGGGTATCAGTGGATCCATCCCAGATCGAGGTAGTTGTATAGTAGGAATAGCCCAAGACAGTTACTAAGATAAGACGTTTTCTGGGATTGGCAGGGTATTATCAGAGATTTGTAGAGGGTTTCTCCAGACTAGCTACTCCGTTAACACGCCTCACACGGAAGGATGTTAAGTTTGTGTGGGATGAGGAATGTGAGAGGAGTTTTGGGGAGCTTAAGCGTCGATTGACCACTGCTCCAGTTCTCACCATACCTACCAGCTCAGGAGGATTCTCGATGTATACGGATGCATCACACTAGGGATTAGGCTGTGCTTATGCAGGATGAGAAGGTAGTTACCTATGGATCTAGACAGTTGAAAGATCACGAGAGGAAATACCCGACACATGATTTGGAGTTGGCGGCCATGGTGTTTAATTTGAAAATATGGCGCCACTATCTCTCTGGTGAGAAGTTTCAAGTTTTCACAGATCATAAGAGCCTTAAGTATCTGTTCTCACAGAAAGAGCTAAATATGAGACAAATGAGATGGCTCAAACTTTTAAAAGATTATGATTGTGAGATCATGTACTACCTGGGTAAGGCAAATATAGTTGTCGATGCTCTGAGCAAGAAGAACCTTGGGTTGGTGTCTTATATGGTAGTACGAGAGTATGAATTGTTGGAACACTTTGTAAACCTCAGTTTGGATGTAACCCCACCTGGACCGAAGAAATTGGATATCATGGCTAGTATAAGATTAGTGCCAGAGCTGATTGGCTGTATTCGGCAGGCCCAGTAGAGTGATCGACAGTGCATCGATTGGCTGAGGCAGATACAGACTGGTGGGAGTAGTGATTTTGAGCTGAGTATAGATGGCTTATTGAGGTTCAGGGGCAGTGTATGTGTTCCCAAGGATCCTGAGATTAGGAGGTTGATTTTATCAGAGGCTCACTCATTGAAGTATACGATACATCCGGGAAGTGTCAAGATGTATCAAAACCTTCAGAAGGTTTATTAGTGGTCTGGAATGAAAAGAGACATTACGAAATACGTTGCTAAGTGTCTCGTTTGTCAGCAAGTGAAGGTAGAGCATCAGAAGCCTGCAGGATTATTGCAACCTCTACCGATACCTACTTGGAAGTGGGAGCATGTCACCATGGATTTTGTGAGGGGGTTGTCGAGGACCTACAGAGGTTATGATGTCATATGGGTTATTGTGGACTGATTGACTAAGTCCGCCCATTTCTTGGCTATGAGAGCTACTGATACGCTGAGTCAGTTAGCAAACCTGTATATTCGAGAGATAGTACGACTACATGGCGTTCCAGTGAGCATTATTTTTTATAGGGATGCCCGCTTCACATCCCATTTTTGGGAACATTTTCAGGAAGCGTTGGGGACACAATTGAGTTTTAGCACCGCTTTTCATCCTCAGACAGATAGGCAGTCAGAGAGGAGTATATAAGCCCTCGAGGATATGTTCGGAACGTGTGTGCTGGGTTTTAGAGGCTCCTGGGATGACCACCTATAGTTAGCAGAGTTCGCCTATAATAATAGCTATCATGCGAGTATCGAGATGACACCCTATGAGGCACGTATGGAGGCAGATGTCGATCCCCCATTGGATGGGAAAAGGTTGGTGATAGACAGATTTTTTCTATTGACTTAATGCAGCAGGCATCTAGGGATGTCCAATTGATATGTGAGAGATTACGGACATCTTAGAGCCAACAAAAGAGTTATGCTGACAAGAGATGGAGACCACTAGAGTTTGATGTGGGTGAGTCGGTATTTCTGAGAGTTTCACCTTCGAATGATATTACGAGGTTTGGTAAGAAGGGCAAGCTGAGCCCTAGATTTATTGGACCTTTCGAGATTTTGGAGAGAGTGGGAGATAAGGCGTATAGGTTGTCATTGCCACCGGACTTGGCAAATGTTCATAACGTCTTCCACGTCTCGATGCTTCGAAAGTATCACCCGGACCCGACGCATGTGATAAGATATGAGCCGCTGAAGCTTAATGAGAGTATGACATATGTTAAGAAGTTTATTCGGATATTAGATAGAAAAGAGAAAGTACTATGGAATAAGACAATTCCCTTGGTGAAAGTTCTTTGGCAACATCACACAGTGGAAGAGGCCACATGGGAATTGGAGAACTTGTTATGGGAGAAGTACCCCCAATTTTTTGAAGAGTGACTTAGTTCTAATTTTGAGGACCAAATTCCTTGGAAGAGGGGAGAATGTGAGACCCCGTATATATATGGTTGTAACGTGTGTAATTAGATCAATGAATGTTAATGGACTTGTAATGTAAAGTATAATTGATGTAAGTCCATGGATTCAATGTACATATGTGTAATATGATTTGTGATGTACATACAAGTTTCATTGTGTATGAATATGAAGGAATAAGTTCTTATAAGTGATGAATGTGAATGGAACTCAAAATAAGTAGTGTGGTAAACGAAAGGAAGTTGCATGAATATAAATGCTTCCATTTGGTTTTATATAGTATTCCTCTGGATATACAAGTAATGCACACAAATTTCAATGTGAATAAGGTATGAATGGATGCCATTTTCAAGTGTTAAAGGTGATTGGATGAGAAAATGACCATGACAGCAAATTAAGGACATTTGGATGCGAGTTGCTGTAGAAAATCTGAAAGATATGAAGGCCAGATCGATCTCATAGGATGAGAGATCGATCTGGAAGAGCCAAAATGCTCTTATTTGAGCAATGGAATAGAGCAGATCGATCTCTCATGGGGCCAAATCGATCTCCTAAACATTTTGTAATGAAAAGATCGATCGTTAAGCATACAGATCGATCTCCTTAGTTCTCTGTTTGGAGCAGATCAATCTCAAGCTTTGACAGATCGATCTCATGCTTAAAATGCCATGAAAAAGAGGAATTTAAGGGGAGTAGATCGATCTCCTCCTAGTGCAAATCGATCTCCTCAAGTGATTTCTATAAAAAGGACGCTGAAAATCTACAATTTTTGGAAAAAAAATACCACCCTTCCATTTTCACCCAAAACCTAAGTTTATCTCTCTAAAATCAACCATTTCTAGTAAGAATTGAGGGGAGGCTATTATGTACCAAGTTGTTCATCTTGAGGAAGAGAACAACATAGTTGAAAACAAATCGATTAGTAGGCCCAGCAGAGCGATCGACGGTGCAACGATTGGCTAAGGCAAATACAGATAGGTGTGGGTAGTGATTGTGAGCTGAATACAAATTGCTTGTTGAGGTACAGGGGCAGAGTATGTGTTCCCGAGGATTTTGAGATCAGGAGGCTGATTTTATCAGAGGCTCACTCATCAAGGTACATGATACATCCGAGGAGTACTAAGATGTATCAAAACCTTCAGAAGGTTTATTGGTGGTCTAGACTGAAAAGAGACATTGCTGAATATGTCGCTAAATATCTCGTTTGTCAGCAAGTAAAGGTATAGCATCAGAAGCCTACGGGATTATTGCAGCCTCTATCGATACCGACACGGAAGTGGGAGCATGTCACCATGGATTTTGTGATGGGGTTATCGAATACCCGCAGTGGACATGATGCCATATGGGTTATTGTGAACCGGTTGACTAAGTCCGTCCATTTCTTAGTTATGAGAGCTACCGATACACTGAGTGAGTTGGCAAACTTGTATATTCGAGAGATAGTACACTACATGGTGTTCCAGGGAGCGTTGTTTCTGATAGGGATGTCCGCTTCACTTCCCATTTCTGGGAACATTTTAATGAAGTGCTGGGGACCCGACTAAGTTTTTGCATCACTTTTCATCCTTAAACAGATGAGAAGTCAAAGAGGACTATACAAACCCTCGAGGATATGTTGAGAGTGCGTGTGCTGGATTTTAGAGACTCCTGGGATGACCACCTGCAGTTAGCCGACTTCACCTATAATAATAGCTATCATGCAAGTATCGAGATGGCACCCTATAAGGCACTGTATGGACGCATATGTCGATCCCCCATTGGATGAGAAGAGGTTGGTGACAGACAGATTTTTACTCTAGACTTAGTGCAGCAAGCATCTGAGGATGTCCAATTGATATGTGAGAGATTACAGACAGCTCAGAGCTGGCAAAAGAGTTATTCTGACAAGAGACAAAAATCACTAAAGTTTGATGTGGATGAGTCGGTATTTTTGAGAGTTTCACCTTCGAAGGGTTTTATGAGATTTGGTAAGAAAGGCAAGCTGAGCCTTAGATATATCGGACCCTTCGAGATTTTGAAGAGAGTGGGAGATAAGGCGTATAGGTTGGCATTGCCACCGAACTTGGTGAATGGTCACAACATCTTCTACGTCTTTATGCTTCGAAAGTATCACCTGGACCCGGCACATGTGAGAACATATGAGCCGTTGGAGCTCAATGAGAGTATGACATATGTTGAGAGGCCGGTTTGGATATTGGATAGAAAAGAGAAAGTGTTACGAAATAAATCAATTCCCTTGGTGAAAGTTCATTAGCAACATCATACGGTGGAAGAGGCCAAATGAGAATTGGAGAATTCGATACGGGAGAAATACCCCTAACTTTTTCAAGAGTAACTTGGTTCTAATTTGGATAACCAAATTCCTTGAAGGAGGGGAGGATTGTAAGACCCGTATTTCATGTGTAACTTTATGGATTCATAATTATGATAATGTACTTGTAAAGTGAAGTACAATTGATGTAAAGTACATAAATATAATGAACATACGTGTAATATGAGTTTGTAATGTACATACAAGTTTCATTGTATATGAATATGAAGAAATGGACTTTTATAAGTGATGAATGTGAGTGGAATGAGAAGTGAGTAGTGTGGTAAATGGAAGGAAGTTGCAAGAATCTAAATACTGCTATTTGGTCTTATATTGTATACCTTTGACTATACAATGAATACACACAAATTCTAATATGCATAAGGTATGAATGGATGCCATTTCCAAGTCTATGGTTGGATGAGAAAATGATCATGGCAACCAATTGAGGATGTTTTATGTGAAGTTACTGCAGCAAAATCTGAAAAATATGAAGGTTAGATCGATCTCATAGGATGAGAGATCAATCTGGAAGAGCCAAAATGCTCTTATTTGAGCAATGAAATAAAGCAGATCGATCTCCAAGGGGACCAGATCGATCTCCTAAACATTCTATAAAATAAAGATCGATCCTCAAGCATACAAATTGATCTCCTTAGCTCTCTATTTGGAGTAGATCGATCTCAAGGTTCGACAGATTGATCTTGTACTTAAAATGCCGTGAAAAGAAGAATTTAAGGGGACCAGATCAATCTCCTCCTAGTGCAGATCGATCTCATCAAGTGATTTCTATAAAAAGAGCGCTGAAATCTATAATTTTTGAGAAACAACAACACCTTTCCATTTCTAACCCAAAACCTAGATTTTTCTCTCAAAAATCCACTCATTCCAGTAAGATTTGAATGGAGGCCACTAGACACAAAGTTGTTCACCTTGAGGAAGAGAACAACATAGTTGAAACCCAAAACCTCATTATTGGTATTAAAGGAGCAAGGAGCATTTCCCCTTTGGAGTAAGAAGAGAAACTAGATTGGTAAGTTTCTAATGCTCCAACTCAAGCATATTGGTTTGTTTATTGATCTTGGAGTTGAATTGCGTGAGTATTGTTAGTTGAAACCATTTAGGTAGTATTGGAACTAATGTGACCTAGAAAATGGAATGAACCTAGTGTGAGAAAGTGTAATTTGGACAAATTGATGATTTGTGGGATGTGTTAAGTTGTTAATAGAATAATGTGGAGGATTTGAAATGGGTAAATGTAACTACATTGTGGGTTGAGTGGAATTAGGGAAATGAGCACATGTAGTGTTGATTGAAAAGCCATAGTGAGGAAATATATAGGATATGAGCACTATAAGTTTAATATCGATTTAATATCGATTTGGAATGAGTTAATAAGCCTTATGAGCGTTAATAGAAACTATAGGTTGAATTGACTATAGTAAAAGCGAGAGTTGTGATATAATGGACTAGAATGATGCGAAATGCAATTATGTGTAGTTTCAGAGAGTTCATTGGAGACGAATCTAACCGCACGAGTAAGCAACTTCAAGGAAGTGGAATCAAGCGACACGATTCCAGGTAAAGGAATTCTATAAGCATATAGAGGTAGCTGCTCATATTTTGTTGGTGTATAGGGCTTTGTAAATGTGCACGAGTTTATAGAAATGTGTTTGACTATGTTTGGAAGTAACCATGAGTATTTATATGAGATTTGGTTGTTGAAATGGTATTATAAAGAAATGGGATTGTAATGCTAATAATTGTATAAATCAAATGTTTTGAATGTTTTCACAACACATATTGCTTCGTTTCAAGCAAATTGATTGATAGGCTGGCTAGTGTTTGAAGGATGTTGTGTGATAGCACAAGAGAGGTGCTAAATGTGTTTTGAGATTGGTTTTGAATATGTATGAGCCGCCTATCATGTTTATGTGAATTAAACTATGTTGGAGCCTAGCTCGCACTGGATATTGATGTTTTCCCCTTGTTTGAAACATGATGGAGCTTAGCTCACACTCTAATTTGAATTGTGGTAATAATTTATAAAACGTACTAAAGCTTCTGCTCGTACGTGGCTTTCGAGTGATTTTCTTATGCGTATAAACGTACTGGAGCTGTGCTCGCACGTAGTTTCCTTATGATATGATGCATGAGTCGTGCTAGAGTTTTTCTGGCAGAAGTTTGCATGTTGTGGTACGTATGATGCCGTGGCGGTTGCTAAGATCCTCAAGCCCTACATCCTTAAGCCAACATCCTTAAGCCTTGGAGAGTTGGGGAGGCTCTGTTCGGTGGGGAGGCTCTATTACAGAAGGTTCCTTAAGTCAACATCCTTAAGCCCTGGAGGGGTGGGGAGGCTCTGTTTGACATGGAGGTTCTCCTACATGAGTACGGCAAGTTCTTGGTATGGGGTACATAAGACCTACCATTGGCACCCCCAACCACGATATGAGTCCGCAGAGTACAATGTACTGTGTATATCACATGGAGTACGATGTACTGCGTGGTGACTTTTTGATGAGAAAGTCTGGCGAGGGATAATCCACCTTCGTGCCAGCACGATACCCCGCACACCTGGATGCGTGTGGTGTAGGATGATTTGTGATGTAATTGGCACACATAGTCTCTGATTTAAAGTGACCTGTCTCACTTGATAATGCATAATACCACATGATTTTTATACATATGTGTGATTGTGATTGCCCAAGGTAGACCCGAGGGAGGGGTCGAGCCTTGTGGAATTTGATTTGTGCAATGAAAATGATGTTTGTGATTGGGAAAATGATTTGTGATGGGATGATATATATTGAGGAAGAGATGTGATTTTAAAAAGGATGTTTCTTAAATGAATTGCCCTTTTATACAGGATTTGATTATTAATGAGCATGAGATGGTTTGTACATGATGATTTTACCTTGTTTTTTATGCCAATTTCCAAGAATTATATACATGATATATATACTCATATGGCATAGTTTCAATTCCTCATACTCCTGTTATAAATGATTTATGCATAATATTATCAGCATATAGATAGAGTAGTTATCTACCATGCATGCATTATTGCCTTACTGAGCATGTGGTTGCTCATCCCTCTCTACTTTCCCCCTCTACAGAGCGTACATAGCGGCACAGTGAGGATTGAGGCGTTGTATTTTGGATATCCGCTGCCATCAATCGCTAAGAGGTATACACATGAAGATTCTTTTTGTATCTAAGCAATTGTAAAAGCACAGTAGTCTTTTGAGTTGTAATTATGGGGGATGTAGATGTCAGTAATCATATCTTGTATAAATGAATGATTGACGTTCAAATGTATGACACCACTTCTATTAACTGAGAATGGATATTGTGAGTGGATTATTATTGACTCACAGCCCAACAGTGTAGTGCTAAGTTTGTTCGCAACCGAGTGGGGATAAGAATAAATGCAAAAAATTTATAGTGATTTTCGGTTAAAAAGAATGAAATGGGTCGTGACAGTATAAGTGCTCCCCAGGACCACAGTTGATGAGATAGTGTTACTGTCAAAAGCTCATTCTTCGGGATATATAGTGCATGCGAGAAGTAATAAATATATTGGAATCTCTGAAAAAGGTATTGGTGGTCAGATATGAAAAGAGACGTTGTAGAGATTGTGAAGAAGTGTCTCATATGTCAGCAGATTAAGGTAGAGCAATAAAAGTTTACAGGGTTATTGTAGCCTTTACCTATATCGACACGAAAATGGGAGCCAGTTACCATAGATATCGTGCTAGGTTATAGAGGACCGTAGGAATCACGAGGCTATCTAGGTGATAGTCGATAGATTTACTAAGTCTACCAACCTTCTAGTTATGAAATCCCCAGATACTCTGACTATGTAGGCGGATTTATGTGTACGAAAAATCGTGAAACATTATGTAGCATCACAGGGAGCTTAATATCAAATAGGGATTTTCGCTTCACTTCCCACTTTTGGGAACATTTTTCAGGAACTATGGGAACCCAATTGAGTATTAGCACAGCTTTTCGTCCTCAGACATATGGTCAGTCAGAGAGGACTGTACAGGTTCTGGAGGATATGTAGAGAGCGTGTGCAATTGATGTTAGAAGCTCCTGGAATGATCACTTGTCATTTGCTAAATTGCCTATAACGATAGTTATCACTTGAGTATAAGGATGACATTATATGAGGCATTGTAAGGTCGTAGGGGTTATTCCCCAATTGGATGGGAACAAATGGGTGACTGACAAATAATTGCTCTCAATTTGGTAAGACAATCCTCTGAGGATGTTCAGTTGATGGGTAAGAGATTAAGAACACCTCAGAGCAGACAGAAAAGCTATGCTGACAAGAGACGGAGACCGTTGAAGATCAAAGAGAGTAGGTCGTATGTTGAAAAATCGATTCGGGCATTAAATAGGGAGGAGAAAGTGTCGAGGTTTAAGACGATCTCCCTAGTGAAATTTCTTTGGTAGTATTACATTCAGGAAAAAGTCACATGGGAATTAAAGAGTATGATGCGATAGACGTACTCGGAGTTGTTTATGGACCCATTTGACTTGGTCCTAATTTGGAGGACCAAATTTCTTAAGTGGGGGAGATTATATAAGACCCGATTTTTTTTATCGAAATTCCTTATGTTTCATATGATGTAAAGATGGTTGGATGTAAATTGAATCATAAGAAAGTTGTACGTGAATGCAAAATGCAAATGGAATGAATAAAAAATTCTCGAATGCATTTAAAGATCAAATTAAGGATTGATATGGCCACAGATTAAATGAATTGAATTCAGACCATTCGGATTGGAGATAAGGATTTAAAACATGAAATGAGAAAGGGTTCGTGAAGGGAAGTTGGATTGGTTTGTTTATGAGCACGTTAAAAGGTAAAACGATCAAAAGACTCAAAATTCGTTGTCAATTCGGTAAGAAATTTACATTGTAAACAAAGATTCAGGAAATCTTGATCAATAAAAGAGAAATAATTAAATTTCAGGTTAGATTGATCAAGATATGAATTTATTGGAATAAAACGAAATTTTCACCTCAAAAAATTATCCCAAAAATATTGAAAAAATACACCGAAAAGATAAATCAGACAAATAAATATATTAATTGATTAAATGAATAAAATACAATATTTTTTGGACATTTTGGCAAAAATATTATATTTTATTCAATTAAAAGAAAAATAATAATAATGATAATAAGGGAAAGAAATAAAATAGCGAATTCGCGATTCTGCAAATGAAAGGAGAAACGGTAGCGAGACCGAAGAGAGAAGAGGTCGAACCAACCACTTTTTGGCCAGTCAAGGTCGAGTCGACACTAGATCCTTGCGTTGCAAGGTCCCGCGAACCTGCTGGAATGGAAGCCGGTGAAGAATCGACCGATATAGCTCCGAACGGTGAAGGAGAGAACCTAACCAGACTAAACCGATCTAAACCGGACCAGGCCCGTTCAACCGGGGATGAAAGAAAAGAAAAGAAAAAGAAAAAGAAAAAAATTTGGGGAAAAATTTAGTGATGCAATCGAGATACGAGTAAGTCGGTAAGCGGTCAAAATTAACCGATTTAAATTTCAAAATATTTAATTTGATTAATATTCGACTGAAAATTTACCCAAAAAATATGTAATTGTGTAGCTCGACAATTGGCGTCAAACGAGAGCTCGAGTCAACCTCGATTTGCGTACCATCATGGAATCTCGGGTAAGTAACCCTTATTTACGACAAATTGCATAGTTATGCGTGTTAAAAATTTACCGCATAAATTATGGATTAATTCCGTATAAAATGAATTAAATTCTAAAATTTAAGACAAATTGTTGTAAATGATTAATTGAGCTATCTGAGAGTTTATAACGAGACCCAATAAATACTAATGGGCCTAATGAGCCGAATAGGCCTTGATGTTGTGAATAGTAAGTGGAAAATGGGCTTAAGGCCAGTTAAGGCCCACTCTGGTAAATCGAGCCCATATATAGGTAAAAGGGCTTTATGATTTAAATTAAGCTAAAAAAATATTAAATACAATTAATTATATTGTATTTGACGGTTTTGACCTATTGAATATTTATACGCAGTTTCAGAGATTGGATTGGGAGCAAATCGGATTGCGTGACGAGACATCAGTGGAAAGGTCAGACTGTACAGAAAAAAGAGGTAAGGGAATTTTGCAAGTAGCTAGAGGTAGCTACGCATATTTTTAACATCTTTTACATACACTGAAAATGTATAAAGGTCCTAAAAATGGATTAAAAATTTTAAGGACCCGGGATGGGTAAAAGACTATTTTACCCCTATTGAGGGAAAATTCACCCAAGGATGGTGAAAGCATGATATGCATGAAATGCATGATTTGAGAAATTTTCGTAGTTTTTAAGAAAAATAAATTGGTAGATTGGCCAGTGTTTTTATAAATTTCACAAGATAACACTACGTAAGTGTTATTTAGAATTAAATGAAATTCTTTGGAAAATGGGCCAATAATCAAGTTTATATGGAAACAGAAGGTGTTGGAGCCTTGCTCGCACTACATCTGAGTTTGTGAGTGTGCATAATGGTGATGGAGTGGTTGCTCGCATCGATTTGTGTGCCATTATATGCATAAAAAGGTGTTGGAACGATTGTTCACACTAGTTTTAATGATTTGACATGCATGAGAGGTGATGGAGCCTAGCTCGCACCCTATTTTGACTTGATACGCATAAAAAGGTGCAAAAGCGATTGCTCGTACTAGTTTTAATGATTTGACATGCATGAGAGGTGCTAGAGCTTAGCTCGCACGAGTTTTGAACTGTGTGATGTATGCATTAGTGCAGGAGCAGGGGCTCGTACTAGCGTTTTACATGCATGGGTGTTGGAGCCTAGCTCGCACCAGATTTTCACATGATTTTCATGACAGGGTGCTGGAGCCTAGCTTGCACTAGATTTTCACATGATTTTTATGACAGAGTGTTGGAGCTTAGCTCTGACTAGTTTTACTTGATTTTATGTTAGATTGTTGGAGCATAGCTCGCACTGGTTTTATGAGGAAATTACAGTCGTGCTTGGAGCTTCGGGTATATTGCGTGTTACACTGATTAAATAGGCTCGCATGTGCATTTTGATTTGAGACATGCTATGAGCCATGCTTGGAGCTTCAGGTAGACTGTGTGTCACGCTGATTAAACATGTTCGCACATGCGTTTTGAGACATGGCACGAGTATTGATATGAGACATGGGTCTACGGAGTACGTTGTACCATGCAAATCACATGGAGTATGTTGTACCGTGTTATGATATATTATATTTATGTGGCGTCTTCGGATGTGAGTGATCAGGTTGGACCGACGGGTTGGATTTGACCCACCTCCCATGGCATTTCCCGATAGTGGTGATACCCCGTACACCTGATCTGTGTAGCCTGGGATCACAAGGATATGGCCATAGTCCTAGTTATTTCCATGATATATTTCCTAGTCTCGCATGTTACTATCTGATGTTTTGAAAGCTTGAGAATACGTGGATTTTTTGTGAGTCTGGACTACCCGAGGGAAGGGTTGGATCCTGACTGATGATATTGGTTTTGTTGTGAATAAATGAAATTTTCAATGTTTTCGTAAATGCTTGAAAATAAATGATTTTATGTGGATCAGGATCACCCAAGGGAGGGGTTGAGTCCTGATGAGTGTGATGGATGCAGATTTTTGAAATGATTTAAGTTTTTTCTAAGGTTTTGTGGAAACTCAGCATGATGTATTTTTCATACTTGTTTATAATCCATGCAATGAAATGTTTTAGCATGAGGAGGTTATCCATGCTTTAATTACAAATGCATGATTTTGATTTAATTCATGCTTTTTATGATTTTACATGAGATGCCACTGAGGCATGAGTTGCATGATTTCCATAAGCACGAACAACTTTTATAAACTATGGCATTGATGTGTGCATGATTTCGTGCATGAGCTTTAAACGAAAAGAAATTGATTTAAGGGCATGGCATTATGAGTATGTAGATAGTGGAGCTACCTACTTACTTGCATAATTTCCTTACTGAGCGTGTGGTTGCTCACCCCCTTATTTTCCCCTCTTTTCAGAGCACTCGCAGTAGATAGTGAGCGGTTGATGACTTGCATTCTTGGTATCCGCTGCTTCCCATCGTCGAAAGGTATACACCTTGGTATCATTTTGTATCTAAACATATAATAGTACAATAATCATTTTGGAATGTCATATGGAGGATGTAAATATTAGTAAATACGTACAATTATAGAACCTCAATTATAAAGTATACGTGTCTGCTTTTGAATAAAGTAAAAGATAGATGACATGGTAGATGGTAAAGGGTGACTAATACTGACTCATAGCCCAACTGTTTGGTGGTGAGAATGTTCACAACCAGGAAAGGAAAAGAAAAAGCGAAAAATTTGTAGCGATTTTTTTAGGTAATTTAGGTCGTGACAACTGTATGATAGTTAACCTAAGATTTGAACATTAGGCTTGAATTATCAAATCTTACAGGCTCAACGTAATGATAAATATTGTATCGATATGGCTAGTTAGATACCAAAGAGTACTATAACAGATTTGATATCGACAGTGATGATTTATTAAGACTTCGAAGAATAACTGTGTACCCAATTATCTATAGTTAAAGAAATTGATGTCGTCAAAGACTCATTCATAGAGACATACTTCGCATCCGAAGAATAGTAAGATATATCAAATCTCCTGAAGGTATATTGGTAATTAGGTATGATAAGAGATATAACTGAAGTTGTGACTAAATGCCTCATATGTCATCAGGTTAAGGTAGAGTAACAGAAGCATTTGAGATTATTACAACATTTACCCATGCCAATACGGAATTGAGAGCATGTACTCAAGAATTTAAAGGCTCCTGGAAGGACCGTTTGTCAATAGCAGAGTTTGCATATAGTAGCAGTTACCACTTAAGCATCAGAATGACATCGTTCGAAGCATTGTATGGTCAAAAATGTCATTCACCGATGAGATGGAAGAAGTGGGTGAAAGGAAGATAATGGTTCATGATTTGGTTAAGCAAGCTTATGAGGATGTACAATTAAGTTGTAAGAGACCGAGAACAGCTCAAAGTAGGCCAAAGAGTTATGCTGACCAAAGACGGAGACCTTTGGAATTTTCAATATAAGATTCAATGTTTCTGGAAGTCTCACCTTCCAAAGGTATAATGAGGTTTGAGAAGAATGAGAAGTTAATTCCCCAATATATTAGACCTTTCGAGATCTTAGACTGAGTGGGAGACAAAGCCTATAGATTGGCATTACTGCTAGAATTATTGAGTATCCATAATGTCGTCCATGTTTCGATGCTACACAAGTATCATCCGGATACGACACATGTAATTAAGTAAGAACCACTAGAATTGAAAAAGGATACGACATATGTGGAGAAACCGATTCGGATCTCGGACAGAAAAGAAAAGGTATTGCGGTTTAAGACAATTCCTCTGGTCAAAGTTCTGTGGCATACCATGCTTCAAAAGAGACCACGTTGGAGTTGGAAGGTTTAAAGCAAGAGAAATACTCGTAGTTGTTAAGAATTGATGTACTTTTAAATTTAGGGACCAAATTTCCCAAAGTGGGGAGATGTCACACCCCGCAACATAATCTCGAACTAGTCGCGCAATATTCAGCGGAATCGTATTTTAATATAATATCAATATTTCTACGCGGATCGTTTTACTTGTCGTTTGTGCCCGATGTAGGCTCCATTCTACCTTTTATAATATTTTTGTGCGTGATTAATTTCTAATGTTAACTTATAAAATCAAGGATTCCGGTTTATTTTTCACAAATAATTTAAGCAGCTTTACTACAATTTATAATTTAGTCATTTCCACTCAAATACGGCATAATTATCACAAGTTTCTCATCATCGAGTATATTAAATTCGGGTTTCAAATCATACATCATAAAATCCTTAAAAACCATCATCTAGCCAACCCACATAGCTTGCCATATCGTTCATCCATTTTAAACAGAAAAGAAGAAACCTAAGGTAAATCATGAAATCTGAAACTACTATATTAACACATAACCTCAATCAAGTCTAATCGATTTAGATAGCTTACACATCAACCAGCTAAATACATCTCATAAAATATAACCGTGCTTACATATCTGAAAATAGAAAAATGCATATATATATATATATATAAATACATACACTGTCCCTCGCATATACCTCGAAAAACTCAAAAGTTGCTGATGACACTGAAGAGTCAGCAAAATGTGGAGCTCTCCCCGGAATACTATTCTAAAAAATGTTGGAAAGAAAGGGGTGAGCAACCACATGCTCAGTGAGAAGCCTACATAACCGAAGCTAGCAAAACACCATGCAACACACCATGCAATGGTAAACCGAGATAATCACGTAAAACAACATGCAAATTCGATAAAACAATGTTGTACATGCTTCGGTTTAGACAAGTTTGCAAAATTGAAAATCAATATATCATTAGTTAAAATTAGACTTCCAAAGAAAAATTATAAGTCCATAAAACTGAGACCGTTACCAAAAGCAATTCATTCAAATACATGCAAGGGCATACTTAAAGCATTCGATACCGTAACACGAGTAAGTGGCAATAACCCAAACCAGCCATGGATCCAATATTCATAACCTCACCAATATCAATGAAAATATCAATACACCTATGGCCATAGTGACTCCCGCCCTATCCTAACTGAGCAGGTTTCGGACTAGGGTATTGTAGACGGGCTCGGGGTCTCACAGTACTAGGTAGCAATAAAATACTCGATGACACGAAGGCATCCCCATGAAGCACTTGGCACCGTATGGCAATCACAGAGAACCTCCTACAAGTGCTAGAGATGGCTCTCACGAACATGAATGACACGCAGGCATAAACCGAGTTGCCAATAGACTCAAAAATCCCTCAATGGTTACACGATAGAAAATTCAGTAATTCATCCCAAATCATAATTTCAAAAATTGGGGAAAACCACCTATCGAAAATAACACATATATCAATTGTATAAAACCAGCATGTATATAAATCATGCAACGTCATGTTACTTCAAAAATACAGTTAAAAATAGTGCCCATGCAACATCTTCAAAACCAGCAATCATCATGGAGTTATCAAAATATTGTAATGCAAGACACGCACATGCTGTTATCATGTAGAAATATTAGCTTATAAAACAGTAACTTCATGCTATGACAGAATTTAAATCAAGGCACTTTATAAAAACCAAGGGTAAGGGACTTTTAATCTAGGCTACTCTATTAAATCAGCTAACCTGTATTTCTACTTTAAGAATATGAAATCTAGCCTATCCTAAGTATTTTACTAACGACATCTATATAAAACCCCATACCACACAAGCTATGCGCCCGATTTACCCTTTTCCGCCTATCGCCTTAGACGCGCATATATGCTTCTAAGCTTCCTTGGCGCCTTCTGATGTGCATGCTGCGAAATATCATTAAGGTATACGTCATTTACCATTCGCAAATCAACGAATTTAATTTTCAACACACGCACATTCGCAAAACAAGTCTAGGCTAACTACCATTAACGCAGTTTATCGGTTTTAGGCCTTATGCTTATTTATTTCCTATCATGCTCTCATGGCCATAACTTCCACAAATTATATTTGTTACTTATTCTCAATCTATATAAATTGGCCCAACTCCTTGAGCATAATTTTTTTATTTCACACTACATTCACACAATACATATTTTATAAAATATTCTTTAGCTATATTGTATTTAATTTCTGTAATTTATGTCATCAAATTTACTAATATCCTATTAATCGAAACTCCCATAATCATCATTATCCATTGCTTAAATCCTGATTTTATCCTTAGGGGACTATATTGTTTCAACACTAATTAATTGTTTTCATTCCTAATTTCCAGCAAGTATTAGTGTTCCTAAAGTCCCATTTGGCCGCACCTACCCCTTCTATACTCTTCCAATTATTTCCATAATTGTTTGACATTATTTTTATTAACCACAATTCCTTATAAATTTCCAGCCAAAGGATTAAATTTTCTGCATTTTATTTCACTTCTTACATGCACCCAATGTATATTATTTTTAGGCAAATTATGCAATCTAACACTCCTAGCCGAATGCATGCATAATTCCCCATAAATTTCCTACCTACCGAGCATCACATTACCATTTCAATCCTTATAAAATTTCCAGCCAACTCACCTAGTTAGAGATTGAATTGATATAATAGTTTCCTAAGCTTTTAAATCTACGAATTCATTCAAAACTGTTTAGCCATCAAATTCAGATTTTATTCTACTTGAATAGCATGAAATTAAGCTATGCTACACAAAATTTTCTGCATTCTAATTGACCATGATTTTATAAAATTTCCAGATTTTGCTTATTCCTAACTTACATGTATCATACAATTTTCTGGTTTTGTTCCTTTCTTGCAACCGAGCCTATCCCTATCCAATTCAAGTTTTTCTCTTCAAATTTTTAATTATAAACATCTACAAATGCTTTATCTCAATTTAGCTAAATCAATTTAACTAAATTCATCACATGCAGAATTTTCTTTTCTTACATTTCCATGTGGCCGATTACCTTATTTAATCCCTCCAATTTTCCTATTGAATGCTTAATTATATAAGTTCACATTTGTATAACACATTTCCAATTACATGAGCTAATTTTACATTGCCAATTTAACAATTTCCTATGTTTCTCCATGTAGCCGATTTTCAATCCATCATATCTACTTATGTTGTGCATGATATTAAGAATAAAAAAAAGTACTCCAAGTGGCGCACGAAGAAAACATGAATAGGCATGAAAGAATCTGGCATTTAATGAAAAGGGCATATGCGTAATTAATGACAAAGAAAAACCCCTATAATTAGGGGCCAGGTATGATTCATAAACCAGATCTGAGAACTTCATACAAAAACTATACCAAACTCCTGGTCTGACTTAAGCATCGGAGTGTAAATGCAGGGGAGAACCCTTGCGTTCCTCTAATCTTCTTCTTTCTTGCAGAAGCTCTTGACAACACATGATAGGGAATTCGAAGAGAAGACTTCAACAATTCGTCACCATTATTTCAAGTAACAACAATTGGTGTCTTCTATGGGAATCGAAAGAAAAAAGCTATAGTACGGACACGTTTGAGAGGGACTAGAACCGATGAATAATACGAAAAAATCAAAATTCGAAGCCAAAATGACAATTTTTGGGGAAAAATCCCTAACAAACCACCTTCGGTTATTTTTCATCACTTAGATCTTAAAAAGTTACATGGATTCAAAAAAAAATTCACCTCAATCGGGTCACGGAGCACAAAGTTATGGCTTTCCAAAGTTTCGAACACAGGAAAAGACTCTGCCGCAACTCTGTCGCGCACTCTGTCGCAACTCTGTCGCTCTATTGCCACTCTGTCGCCCTATCAACACTCTATCGTGCACCCTATCGAGCACTCTACCGTAGCTCTATCGCTCTATTGCCACTCTGTCGCAACTCTGTCGCTCTACACACTCTATCGCGTACACTACCATGCGAGAGTCTGCCACAGACTCTACGCACACTCTATCGCGTACACTACCATGCGAGAGTCCGCCGCACAGTCTGGCACACAAGACTCTGTCACGCACACCCTACCACTTGAGAGTCTACCACACACACTGATGTGCGAGACCCTGCCGCTCTACACTCTAACGCACACCCTATCGCAGACTTTACGAACACTCTGTCGCCATCTGCCGTGCGAGACTCTGCCGCGTGAGAGTCTGCCGCATATTCTGACGCGCGAGACCCTACCGCTCTACATTCTGCAGCACACCCCGTCGCAGACTCTGTACACACTCTGTCGTGAACTTGCCGCGTGAGACTATGTCACACACCTATCGCGCGATACTCTAATGCACACACTGTCACGCTAGACTCTGTCGTGCGAGACCCTATTGCGCACTCTACCGCGCGAGACCCTGTAGCGCAAAGGCAAGACTCTATCTGTGAGACCCCGTATATGTATAGCTATGTATATAGGAACATGGGAATGTAAATAAAATCATAAGTAAGATGATGTATTGTAATGTGAAGTGTATGCAATGTAAGTTTATAAGATTATGTACGCACTTGTAATAAGAATTGTGATTATACATACAAGTTGCATTATGAATGAGTAGGAAGAAATAAACTTGAACACGAGAAGAATGTGATCGGAATGGAATATGAGTAGTATGGTAAAATGGAAGGAAAGATTTACATAAGAGTATCTTTCCATTCGAGTAATATCGTATATATGTGTGGTCATACAAAGATTCTACACAAGTTTTAATGTGTATGTAGTGAGGATGAATCCCATTTTCAAGTCTCAAAGATGAATGAATGAGGAAATGATCATGGTAGCAAATTAAGGGTGTTTGGTAAGGGTTATTGCAGAAAAACTGCAGGAAAATCTGGAATTTGTGAAGGCCAGATCGATCTCATAGGATGAGAGATCGATCTGGGAGAGCCAGAATGCTCTTATGTGAGAAATGGAAGGGAACAGATCGATCTCCAAAGGAAGCAGATCGATCTCCTTAGCTCTCGGGTTGGAAGCAGATCGATCTCCCATAAGACCAGATCGATCTCCTTAAGCTTCTGTTTGACAGCAGATCGATCTCCAGTCTCGACAGATCGATCTCCTACCTTTAAAACGTCTCAGAAAAGAGGGATTTTTGAGGAACAGATCGATCTCCACCCAAGGAAGATCGATCTCATCAAGTCAAAACTATAAATGGGAGCAGTTGGATCATCAGAATTTCGGGACAAACATTTCCTTTTCACTTCAACTCAAAGAAATCTAGTTTCTCACTCCTAAATCCAGCCATTTTCAGTGAGATTTAAGGAGAGGCTATTAGAGACAAAGTTGTTCACATCAAAGAGAAGAACAACATAGTCTAGAGGTATTTCCCCATTTGATGGATTGAAGAAATAAAGGGCAATCCTAATTGGAGCAAGAGGAAATCCAATGAGGTAAGTTCTAATGCACAAATCCAAGTACATTGGTTTAGTTAATGATTATAAAGATATTTGGGTGTGCATGTTGTGGATAGAACTACCTAAAATGGTATGGAATGAATATAACATATAAATGGTCAAGTGTGAGAAAGTGGAGTGTGGGAGTGTTTATGATGAATGAGATATCTTGAGTGGATGAGTATGTTGTGGAAATGGTTTGGAAATGTTGATATTGGGATAAATTGTGAGATTTACCACAAAGGGTAAAAATGTGTAATTAAGGCATTAGATAAATGCTTAGTTGAATAAGAGTTAGAAACATTAACTCAAATGTTGATGGATGAATTTCAGTTTTGGATGATACGCCGGAGCAAGTCGAGATGAGAACTCGAGAAGCATAAAGGCGGATAGTTACACACAAGTAAAACGAGGTAAGGGACTGTGTGTTAGCTATAGAGATGTTCGTACGTATTTTACGGCAATTTCGTAGATATATTGCTAGACTAGTACGATATGATAATTCTATGAAATGATATGGAAGTATGCAAAGTACTATAACATATATATGTATTGAGAAATGGGATAGGGTAAGGAAATAGCATGATATGCATGTTTTCAATGATGTTCTCAATTTTACATTGTTATTTATGATTGAGAAATGTTGATGATAGGTTGGCTAATTTTACATGTTTTAGCATGAAGAGGCATGCTGTACGAATAACGTGTTTTGAGTTTTAAAAAGAGAAAATAGCCATCTATCAGTTTTGAGATGAGATTTGGTGTTGAAGCGTTAGCTCACACCCGGTTTAAAGCCTTGATGTACCGTGCAGGAGTTTTAACTCGCACGAGGGTTTTGAGAAAGTGCGGGAACTTTGCTCGCACCTGTTTTGTTGAGTTAAGGTAAACCTGGGGGTCTGGGACCCAAGGGGATACCAGTCGACGGCCAATTGAACGGGCTGGGCCTTAACGATAGATCGTACCACGCTGGAGCCTTGCGTCGACTGTGTGTCACGCTGCTTGCTCGCCTGGTATATGAGACATGGTTTAAGGATAAAAAGTCCATCGGAGTTGGAGTATGGACTTGGGTCCACGGTTGTACGTAGAACAGTGTAGTCACCCGTTGGTATACTATGTACCGTGCTGGGTGCACGTGAGTACGAGTATCGCGTAGATGACACACGACGTATCTTCACCGCGAGTATACGAGGAGATGAGGTGGATTGAAATGAGCCGGAGGGTAGGACTGACCCATCCCCCTTCAGGCGAAGTGATACCCTGTGCACACCCGATCAGTGAGGCCTGGGATCACTGACTGTGGCCATAAGTCGTGGATATTTGATTGTCGAAAATTCCATGCCTGTCTCAGAGAATCGAGAAAACAGAGACAATCTCAGAAAAGAAAGAGAATTGCGAGAAAGAATGATTTGAGAAGTGAAAGAGATTTCGTGTTTTAATAAATCTCTGATTTCACATTCGTGCCATGAGGGCACTATTTATGAGCATGTTTTAAATGGAAGTTTGACATTTGATTTACACGAAAATGCTATTGAGAAATATATGTTTAAATGCATTGTTCGTATGATATTTCCATTTATAACGAAAACATGGTTTTGGTTTATGCATGCATGGGCTATGTAGGTAGTACGATATCTACCTGCTAGCATACATTTCCTTACTGAGCCGTGGTTTGCTCATCCCACTATTTTCCCCCTCCAGGTACTGAGAAGTAAGAGAGCGATGATCTCTAGATCTTTTGTGCTAAACAGCTCCCACAATCTGTAAAGGTATAAGATTTGTATACACGAGTATTTTGTATCTAATATATTGTATCGCACAGTTATATCCTGGAATTGTAAACAGTATTATGGGGATGATATGTAAGCACATGGTATTTATACAATTAATTTTGTGTATTTACACACACACCTGGGAGTGTGAATTAAAGTTTTAAATATTTCGCTGTAAATGAATGAATCTTTAGTAATTGCATCTTCTCACAGCCCAACCGTAGTAGAGAGTGTATGGAGAGAATGAATCTTTAGTAATTGCATCTTCTCACAGCCCAACCGTAGTAGAGAGTGTATGGAGAGAAGGGTTCCCGAAAGCGGGGCATGACACTATCGCACACTCTGTCGCACGAGACCCTGTCGTACATGGCGACACTCTGTCGTACAGTCTGTCCTGCACCTTACCACGTGAGGCTTGTCGCGCACTCTGCCGTATGTGACCCTGCCACGCACTCTGCCTAGCGAGAGACCCTGTCGTGTACTCTGCCACCCGAAATCCTGCCCCATGAAAGACTATGCTACACACCCTGAAGTGTAGATTTAGATTCCTGTAGCAGGGCTGAGGGAGTACAACCCTACGGTACATTTTCAGAACCCTGTTGCAGGGATCAGTACTCAAGACCCTATCGTCAGGGTGAGGGAGATAAACCTTACCGCAAAATTTGATATGAATTCAAAGTTCATCGGTCTAGGGAGCAGGGGAGGTAGAGCCCTCCCTCAGCAAAAAAGAAGGCAGCAGTCTAATGGTCAGAACAGTTTGAATTCCTTAGTCTATTTCGAAGATTCAAGGTAAACTCTTGGAATGAGAGGTGTTAGAAGAAAGCATCCAGTGCAAAGACACGGGAGAAGGAGCTTTCATTCAAATGACTCAGACTCTTCTAATACCAAGGAAATGGGAGCACATTCAACCCGAGAATCAGAGAAGAACATGGAAAAAGTCATAGAAAGGATTCTGGAGAAGAAAAAGCTGGTGAATCCCATATTGTCTTGAGATCATGGACAAGCTATTGACAAAGAAGTTCAAGATGCCCCATATGGCTACTTATGCTGACAAAACTGACCCGTATGAACATATGCAAAATTACGAGTCTCCCTTGATACTTCATGAATGGGAGGATGAAATAATGTGTAGAGTCTTTTTGCTCACGCTAACAGGGCATACCTTGAAAGAAGGTTCCATCTCATCTTTTGATCAGTTACGAAGTGAGTTTTTGAAAGCCTTCATGATCAATACCCAGCGAAAAAGGACGCGACCTACTTGCTTACACTCAAGCAAGGAAACAAGGAGTCGTTAAAAGTTATGTTAATCATTTTCGGGATACGACTCTAAAAGTGAAAGATCTACAAGTTAGAGTAGCTATGGCAGCAATGCTACAAGGATCAAAAGTTGATATGCTATAAAAGTCCCTTGATCAACCCATAAACATGAAGATGGTATAGTCACGAGAAGTGAAGGAAGAAAGAAAAAGAGAGAGATGTACCTGAAAGGAGCTCTTTTAGACCTGGTAGATTGGATAAAGCTCCCAGGCTTAGGCACGAAAGCTATGCTAAGCTAAACGAGCCCTTTACTGATATTGAAGGGACTAGACTGTTAGAATTCCCGAAGAAGAAAGTAGGAAACGTAGGCCAACACATAGATGCCTACTATGACTTCCATTTCGCTCTTGGTCATTTTACGGAAAGGTGCAAAGAACTGATGGGCCAGTTGGAAAGGTTCGCGAGGGGAAGATTTGTCACGCCCCGAATATGCGGAAAATAGGGCTAATTTAAAACCTTTTACTCATTAATTCACAATTAAGAGTGCATTCCTGTGCAGTGTCATACATCATCATAATTATTATGCCTCAGGATCTCATCATGATGCAATAAATACGGTATTATACACCTTACTCAATTCCAAGTAAATTAATCCTAATACATCCCATATACTGTTATACATCAAGTGTCTGCAATTACATTAATAGTCTGGGTACATGAAAAGATAAAATATACCTCAAGATACAATATATATGGCCTGGAGCTCGAATCCTCCACTAGCCACTACTCCGTACGTCGCAGGGAGATCCTTTTTCACTTGAAGAACTCTAGGGGGAAAGGAAAACAGGGTGAGCTTCTAAATCGCTCAGTAAAGGGGGTAAGGAACTCATTTCATAAACCAAAATACACATCACAAAAGGTTTATTTGTATGTGAAACTCATTTGAAAACCCTAGCATGAAAATACTCAAAACGACATTCTCATGTCTCAAGTCATGTAAAAACATGAAGTAAAAGGCTCACTCTAGAGCAATAACAAAGCATGTGAAAATAACGCGTTAAACGCTTTCTCAAATACGTGATAAAATCACAGTAAAAATAATGCACGTGGCACAGCCACTAAACACGCGTGGCATAGCCACTGATTTAATTTCTCACGTGGCATAGCCACAAAACACACGTGGCAAAGCCACTGATTTAATTTCTCGCGTGGCATAGCCACAGAATAGGGTTTCTCAACGTGGCACAGCCACCAATTTGGGGTATAACGTGGCGCAGCCACCAATGGCATATAACGTGGCACACCACCAATGGGGTTTCTCAACGTGGCACAGCTACCAATGGGGTTTCTCAACGTGGCACAGCCACCAATGGGGTATAACGTGGCACAGCCACCAATGGGGTATAACGTGGCACAGCCACCAATGGGGTTTCTCAACGTGGCATAGCCACCAATGGGGTTTCTCAACATGGCACAGCCACCAATGGGGTTTCTCAAATGGGGTTTCTCAATGTGGCACAGCCACCAATGGGGTTTCTCAAATGGGGTTTCTCAACGTGGCACAGCCACCAATTTTACGTGGCATAGCCACAGAATAGGTTATTCTCACGTTACCAGAACGGAGAAGAATTCGGGCTTACATGCTACCAGAGCAATGCCCGGTGTGTACTCACAACTACACACCCAAGTCTTATCTCATAAGACAGGTTTGCCTTCACGTAGAACTCGTAATGGTTTTTCTCTCATAAAACTCATTTAAAAATCGTTTTGTACTCAACACAAAATGTAATAAAACCGAGTTCCAACCGGCAAAGCACACGCACACATTTCTCAAATCTCAATATTGCCTTAACGTAGAACCCAGTTATAAACTCATAAAAACATTGGGTTCCAACCGGCTATAAAAATTGTGTGTAATTATATCTCAACACAAAACACTCAACATGCTTGTTTTATAAACCACAATTCATGCTAAAATAGTTTACAATTCACATACACAAATGGTTTAGGTTTCCCTTACCTCTTTGCACCTCGTATAGTGCAATCGTTTCCCCCGTATCACGGACTAGCCTCGCATTCCACTCTGGAACTCCCGAGCTGTCCAAACGATGTTAAAACATCAATACTCAATTATCTCATAACCCTCAATTCTCAAAATCGAGCATAATTGCTCATAACACCTCAAATCTCTTGATTTCTCGTAACTCAACCCTAAACTACAACCTCATTCACAATATCTCAATGTCCTACATTCCTCATGCCAATTATCTAGGCTAATTCTCCACATTGTCTATATTTCCATTTACAGCACAAATTCTCAAAATTACCAAAATTATCAAATATCTACATTACTCCAACTACATTGCAATTTCATCAATCCCTAATCTTTTCTCAACTATTTCAACGCAATGACAACCACCAATAGCATCAAAATCAGCTCAAATATCAAGATCGAGGTTTAGAAATTACCCAAAGCTTGTGAGACGCACAACTCACGCCTCGATCCGATTCGTCCTTCGATTTCCAAGTATGTTGTTCTCCCTTTGATGAGGAACAACTTTCCTTCTTGCCACAACAGCTGATTCGGCCGAAAATGGAGGATTTAGATGAGTGAGAAAGTTAGGTTTTTGAAAAAATGGGGGTTGGAAGAGAGAGAAAGTGAAATTTCAGGAGAAAACACGGGTTCCTTATATAGACTGGAGGTAGAAGATCGATCTGCCTCTTGATGAGATTGATCTGCGTTTGAAATTTGGGGACGATCTGGGCAATTTTATGCCTAGGAGATCGATCTGTCGAGGGGTGAGATCGATCTCTTTATGGCTTTATGAGATCGATCTGCTCCTAAGGAGATCGATCTTCTCCCAAACAGAATCATTTGGAGATCGATCTCTTCCTCATGAGATCGATCCTTTCTCAAACAGAATCATTTGGAGATCGATCTCTTCCATTGGAGATCGATCTGCTCCTCAAATTCCTCCTTCCTCGTCGTTTATAACTCACCAGATCGATCTCTCCTTCTCCCAGATCGATCTGTCCTCATAGTTCATGCTTATTTTACACACTTAACATATAAATCTCCAATTATGATTCCCACAATTTACTTAGCTCAATAAATTACACTTCGAGTTCTTATTACATTAGTAAAATATGTCTGAAATTCTCAGATCTCACATCCTCCCCACCTTAAAAAAGAACTTGGTCCTCCAAATTCAACTCAACTAGTCAAATAGATGGGGGTATTTCTCCTTCATGAGACTCTCTAGTTCCCACGTTGCCTCTTCCCTTGAGTGATGTTTCCACAAAACTTTCACTAATAGGATGCTCTTGGTTCTCAGTACCTTCTCCTTTCTATCGAGAATCCGGACGGGTTCCTCAGTGTATCTCATATCCTCTTGAATGTCCATTTCGTCATACTCTATGACATGAGAAGGGTCCGGGTGGTACTTCCTCAACATAGACACATGAAAAACGTTGTGTATTCCGGACATCTGTGGGGGTAATGCCAATCTGTAGGCTACTTCTCCCACTCTCTCAAGAATCTCGAATGGTCCTATGTATCGAGGACTCAATTTCCCTTTCTTCTCAAATCGCACGATACCCTTGCTCGGTGATACTCTCAGAAATACTGCATCACCAACGTCAAACTTGAGTGGCCGTCTACGCACATCCGCGTAGCTTTTCTGTCTACTTTGTGCAGCCCATAACCTCTCACATATGAGTTTCACACTCTGTACGGCTTACTCAACAAGCTCGGGAGCATTTATCTTTCTGTCACCGACCTCTTCCCAAGCTACAGGGGATCTACACCTCCTACCATATAGAGCCTCAAAAGGTGCCATTCCAATACTCGCATGATAGCTGTTATTGTACGCAAACTCTGCTAGGGGCAGGTGATCATCCCATGATCCCTTAAAATCCATCGTACACGCCCTCAACATATCCTCCAGGGTCTGAATAGTCCTCTCTGACTGACCATCTGTCTGAGGATGATAGGCGGTACTAAAACTCAATCGAGATCCCATGGACTCCTGAAACTGGGTCCAAAATTTGGAAGTAAACCGAGAATCTCTATCAGAAGTAATACTCACTGGAGCCCCATGTAATCTAGCTATCTCGCTGACATACAGTTCAGCTAAGGCATCCACAGTATCTGTGCTCTTGATGGCAAGGAAGTGGGCACTCTTGGTCAATCTATCCACAATGACCCATATCGCGTCACGACCTCTCCGGGTCCTCGGTAAACCCATAATAAAGTCCATAGTGACATGCTCCCATTTCCATGTAGGTACAGGTAAGGGCTGTAGTAGTCCTCCGGGCTTCCGATGCTCAGCTTTCACTTGCTGGCATACTAAACACCTGGCCACATACTCTGCCACGTCTCGCTTCATACCACTCCACCAATACACCTTTCTCAAGTCTCAGTACATCTTAGTACTTCCTGGGTGCATGGTGTATCGCGAGCAGTGGGATTCTCTCAGTATTTGTCTCTTCAGGGTATCATCGTCCGGTACACAAATCCGACCTCTGAATCTCAACAATCCATCCTCACTGATGGTGAGATCCGACTGCGAACTCTGCTCAGCTTGGCTAACCATATCTATTAATCTCTGATCACTGCGCTGCCCAGTTCTAATCTGATCCATGATCCTGGGCTCTATCCGCAAGCTAGCCAAAAATCCAATCTCTACCTCTTTAACTCTGATCCGAAGTTCGGCGAACTGCTCTAACAAATCCCATTCCCTGATCATCATAGCAGATATCATACTCTTCCTGCTCAGGGCATCAGCAACCACATTCGCCTTACCCGGATGATAAAGAATCTCACAGTCGTAATCCTTAAGGAGTTCCATCCATCTCCTTTGTCTCATGTTTAACTCTTTCTGATCAAAGAGATATCTCAAACTCTTGTGATCAGTGAAGATCTGGAATCTTTCCCCATATAAGTAATGTCGTCAGATCTTCAAAGCAAATACCACAGCGGCTAACTCCAAATCATGCGTGGGGTAATTCTGCTCATGGTCTTTCAGCTGTCGCGATCCATATGCGACCACTCTTCCGTGCTGCATAAGCACACACCCTAATCCTTGGTGAGATGCATCACTATACACTGAGAATCCTCCTGATCCCTCAGGAATAGTTAACACAGGTGCCGCTGTCAACCTCCTCTTTAATTCCTGAAAACTGAGCTCACATTGATCAGTCCATATAAATGGAGTCTCTTTGCGCGTGAGCTTAGTCAAAGGGGCAGCAATCCTTGAAAATCCTTCCACAAATCTCCTGTAATACCCTGCCAAACCAAGGAAGCTTTGTACCTCAGTCACTGTCCTCGGTCTGTCCCAATTAAGCACAGCCTCCACCTTGCTTGGGTCCACTGATACTCCTTCCTCTGAGACTATATGCCAAAGGAAAGCTATCCGGTTCAGCCAAAACTCACACTTACTAAGCTTTCCGTACAATTGCTTATCTCAGAGTATCTGAAGTACTAACCACAAGTGCTGTGCATGCTCCTCATACGATCGAGAGTACACCAGGATATCATCAATAAAGACTATCACAAACTTATCCAGATAGTCTCTGAACACCTCGTTCATCAATCTCATAAATGCTGCAGGGGCGTTCGTCAATCCAAAGGACATCACCAGAAATTCGTAATGGCCATACCTTGTCCTGAAGGCCGTCTTTGGAATATCTTCTTCCTTGATCCTCAATTGGTGATAGCCCGATCTCAAATCAATCTTAGAAAAGACTGATGCCCCTCTCAGCTGATCAAGTAGATCATCAATCCTGGGTAGTGGGTATTTATTCTTCACTGTGGCTTTATTCAACAGCCGGTAGTCTACGCATAATCTGAGACTACCATCCTTCTTCTTAACAAATAGTACTGGCGCTCCCCACGGCGAAACACTGGGTCTAATAAACCCTTGATCCAATAACTCCTGTAGTTGTCACTTCAATTCCTCAAGTTCCACTAATGCCATCCTGTAAGGAGGTTTAGAGATCGACTGAGTATCTGGTACCAAATCAATGGTAAACTCCAGCTCTCTCTCTGGTGGTAAACCTTGCAATTCATCTGGGAAAACATCCAGAAATTCACACACCACAGGTATATCCTCAATCCTCGGATGTTCCCGCTCATCGTCTGAGATGAGTGTCTCATAACCTTCACATGAATAATCATATTTAATATTCTCCAAAATAATATCAAAATTCTCAAATTACTACTAGAATTCCACATATTCATTTTCTCAATACCTCAATCGTACACTATAAGGTTCAGGTAGGGAGAAAGTTACAATCTTAGTGTAGCAGTCTAAACTCACTCGATTGGTCGCCAACCAATCCATCCCCAGAATTACATCAAACCCATGTACATTCAACATGATTAGATCTGCTAACATCACTATATCTCCCACCTTTATCTCACATCCTCTACAGATTAACTCAGTTCTCTGGGATTCACGCATAGGGGTATTTACATGTAGTATATGTTCTAGAGGTTCAAACTTCAAGTTTAATCTACATGCAAAATGCTCAGAAATAAATGAATGCGTGGATCCTGAATCAATCAACACATGAGCCTCATAATTACAGACAGAGAGTGTACCTCTTATAGTTTCTGCCGAAGTGTTTACGGTCTCCTTATCCAGGGCAAACACTCGTCCCTGTGCCACAGGTTTCTTCCCTTTCTCTGCCGCAGTGGCCCGTCTCCGGGGATCCACTCTCTGAGGCTGTTGTCTAGTGGGCTCCGGAGCATGTGGTATTTGAGGTTGGGGACAGTCCTTCACTCTGTGACCCATGTCACCACATCTAAAACATCCATGGATCGACCTAGTACAACTTCCTTCATGCAATCGGCCACAGTCTCTACAAAACCTTGTCTCCGGCCTGACATATCGAGGGGTCTCCTTGATAATAGGATAGGCTCTGGGTCTCTCCAATCTGTCCCTCTGCACCTCAATCCTTCCTCTTCTGAAGGAACCTCTCCGAGCCTCTGTTTGGAAAAGTGCTGGCCTCTTGCCCTTATCTCTATTCACCGCTCTGAGCTCATTCTGGGATTGTACCATCTCAATCCCTCTTTCAATCTCTTGTGCACGTCTCAGAGCATCTCCAAACTCAGTAATGCATAGCCCTATCAATCTATCTCTGATGACGGGCTTCAACCCATACACAAACTTCTCTGTGCAGAGCTCTTCACTCTTGAAGGTCTCTGGGTCATATCTCAATAGCGCTGTGAATTGGCTCTCATAGTCATCCACAGACATGTCACCCTGTACCAAACTCAAAAACTCAGCCTGTTTCTTTCTCTGAGCGGCCCGTGGTACATATTGGGTCCTAAAAGCTGTCTGAAACTCTTCCCAACCAATCACACCATGGTGGGACATCAAAATACCCTGGGTAGTACCCCACCAATCTCGAGCTCTCCCCTTCAGCATATAGGCACTCATACTGACCCTCTCAGCATCGGTGCACCCCAGGATATCAAATATAATTCTTAATTCCGTCAACCACTCCTCAGCCTCCGTAGGATCCTTCTTTCCCTTAAATGCGGGTGGATTCATCTTCAGAAAATCCCTTAGTCGGACCATGCTTCTATCCTCAGGCTGAGTGACCGGAGGCACTGGGGGTATGGGAGGTCCTTGTGGTGGTGTAGGGGTAGTATCCGAGGCATTAACTCCAAAGTGTTGCGCGAATAACGCTGCCATCTGCTCAAAACCTTGCCTCACATCGGTCTCAATCCGATTAAATCGAGAGTTAGGACTCTCTGGTTGTGGGACAGGTGGCGGAGGGGACTCTGCCTGCCTCTTCGAACGACCCCGTCGTTTACTCATTCTCTATCTCAACTCGTCTCCTGCGCGTACATATCAAAATTGATTGAAATCTCAATCCTCAATTTCAGTTCATGACCAGACTATTACAGACACTTGGGATGTATTCTATTTCACTTAACCGACACTGACAGTACTAGACACCCTAAGCTCTGATACCAAGAAAACTCTGTCACGCCCCGAATATGCGGAAAATAGGGCTAATTTAAAACTTTTTACTCATTAATTCACAATTAAGAGTGCATTCATGTGCAGTGTCATACATCATCATAATTATTATGCCTCAGGATCTCATCATGATACAATAAATACGGTATTATACACCTTACTCAATTCCAAGTAAATTAATCCTAATACATCTCATATACTGTTATACATCAAGTGTCTGCAATTACATTAATAGTCTGGGTACATGAAAAGATAAAATATACCTCAAGATACAATATATATGGCCTGGAGCTCGAATCCTCCACTAGCCACTACTCCGTACGTCGCAGGGAGATCCTTTTTCACTTGAAGAACTCTGGGGGAAAGGAAAACAGGGTGAGCTTCTAAATCGCTCAGTAAAGGGGGTAAGGAACTCATTTCATAAACCAAAATACACATCACAAAAGGTTTATTTGTATGTGAAACTCATTTGAAAACCCTAGCATGAAAATACTCAAAACGACATTCTCATGTCTCAAGTCATGTAAAAACATGAAGTAAAAGGCTCACTCTAGAGCAATAACAAAGCATGTGAAAACAACGCATTAAACGCTTTCTCAAATACATGATAAAATCACAGTAAAAATAATGCACGTGGCACAGCCACTAAACACGCGTGGCATAGCCACTGATTTAATTTCTCACGTGGCATAGCCACAAAACACACGTGGCAAAGCCACTGATTTAATTTCTCGCGTGGCATAGCCACAGAATAGGGTTTCTCAACGTGGCGCAGCCACCAATTTGGGGTATAACGTGGCGCAGCCACCAATGGGGTATAACGTGGCACAGCCACCAATGGGGTTTCTCAACGTGGCACAGCCACCAATGGGGTTTCTCAACGTGGCACAGCCACCAATGGGGTTTCTCAACGTGGCACAGCCACCAATGGGGTATAACGTGGCACAGCCACCAATGGGGTATAACGTGGCACAGCCACCAATGGGGTTTCTCAACGTGGCACAGCCACCAATGGGGTTTCTCAACGTGGCACAGCCACCAATGGGGTTTCTCAAATGTGGTTTCTCAACGTGGCACAGCCACCAATGGGGTTTCTCAAATGGGGTTTCTCAACGTGGCACAGCCACTAATTTTACGTGGCATAGCCACAGAATAGGTTATTCTCACGTTACCAGAACGGAGAAGAATTCGGGCTTACATGCTACCAGAGCAATGCCCGGTGTGTACTCACAACTACACACCCAAGTCTTATCTCATAAGACAGGTTTGCCTTCACGTAGAACTCGTAATGGTTTTTCTCTCATAAAACTCATTTAAAAATCGTTTTGTACTCAACACAAAATGTAATAAAACCGAGTTCCAACCGACAAAGCACACGTACACATTTCTCAAATCTCAATATTGCCTTAACGTAGAACCCAGTTATAAACTCATAAAAACATTGGGTTCCAACCGGCTATAAAAATTGTGTGCAATTATATCTCAACACAAAACACTCAACATGCTTGTTTTATAAACCACAATTCATGCTAAAATAGTTTACAATTCACATACACAAATGGTTTAGGTTTCCCTTACCTCTTTGCACCTCGTATAGTGCAATCGTTTCCCCCGTATCACGGACTAGCCTCGCATTCCACTCTGGAACTCCCGAACTGTCCAAACGATGTTAAAACATCAATACTCAATTATCTCATAACCCTCAATTCTCAAAATCGAGCATAATTGTTCATAACACCTCAAATCTCTTGATTTCTCGTAACTCAACCCTAAACTACAACCTCATTCACAATATCTCAATGTCCTACATTCCTCATGCCAATTATCTAGGCTAATTCTCCACATTGTCTATATTTCCATTTACAGCACAAATTCTCAAAATTACCAAAATTATCAAATATCTACATTACTCCAACTACATTGCAATTTCATCAATCCCTAATCCTTTCTCAACTATTTCAACGCAATGACAACCACCAATAGCATCAAAATCAGCTCAAATATCAAGATCGAGGTTTAAAAATTACCCAAAGCTTGTGAGACGCACAACTCACGCCTCGATCCGATTCGTCCTTCGATTTCCAAGTATGTTGTTCTCCCTTTGATGAGGAACAACTTTCCTTCTTGCCACAATAGCTGATTCGGCCGAAAATGGGGGATTTGGATGAGTGAGAAAGTTAGGTTTTCGAAAAAATGGGGGTTCGAAGAGAGAGAAAGTGAAATTTCAGGAGAAAACACGGGTTCCTTATATAGACTGGAGGTAGGAGATCGATCTGCCTCTTGATGAGATCGATCTGCGTTTGAAATTTGGGGACGATCTGGGCAATTTTATGCCTAGGAGATCGATCTGTCGAGGGGTGAGATCGATCTCTTTATGGCTTTATGAGATCGATCTGCTCCTAAGGAGATCGATCTTCTCCCAAACAGAATCATTTGGAGATCGATCTCTTCCTCATGAGATCGATCCTTTCTCAAACAGAATCATTTGGAGATCGATCTCTTCCATTGGAGATCGATCTACTCCTCAAATTCCTCCTTCCTCGTCGTTTATAACTCACCAGATCGATCTCTCCTTCTCCCAGATCGATCTGTCCTCATAGTTCATGCTTATTTTACACACTTAACATATAAATCTCCAATTATGATTCCCACAATTTACTTAGCTCAATAAATTACACTTCGAATTCTTTTTACATCAGTAAAATATGTCTGAAATTCTCAGATCTCACAAGATTAATCGTTTTCTTTGGAGAAATGAAGTAGCTCATTACCCTCCCCGAGATCGAAGTGATAATCTCCCACAAAATAGGTAAAACAGGCCAAGAAATGAAGAAGAAGCTAGACCAAATCCCAAAAGGTAACCAACAAGATAATAAACCAACTGGACTAGCTATAAATGTCATAGCAGGTGGAAATTCAATGGCGAAAAATTCCTCTATATCTCGTAAAACTTACGCGAGGCAAGCGTATCGAGTTTATGTTGTTATAGAGGAGAGAGTGGATGAAGAGCCTATTATGTTCACCCCAGCAGATCGGGGAGATAATATCATCCCCCACGATGATCCCATGGTTATCTCATGAAATAGTTAATCGAATCTTGGTAGATAATGGAAGTTTGGGGAACAGGTAAAGGTAGTCGGGAAAGCCCAAAACATGTAACTCGACAAATGTTATTTATGGTCATAAAGTCAACTCCGACTATTTACAACATGATTTTAGGAAGACCTCTATTAAATGCCATGAGGGTTGTCATCTCTCCTTGCTACCTGTTAATAAAGTTTCATACCCCCAATGGAGTTGAACAAGGTCAAGGGGATCAAAAGAAGGCTCGTACATGTTTTATCGCCTCTACTACATGCAAAGGAATAGAGAGAAATGAGGCGTTATCTATAGCTGACCTTCTAAAACCCCAACTTGTCGAAGATCTGGTGCTGAAAAAGTTGCACACAACCTATGCTCTGAAAGAGAATGAAATTTAGAGCTAATCGAGAAAATCACATTAAATCAAACGGATGATTAGGCCCAACACTCGTAACCTTGAAATTTTGTAGGGAGGAGATGGATTTCAAGTCACTTGAACTGGAATTAGCCATTTACATTATGTTTCCTTTATATTTTTTTGCATCTTCATATTATTATCTTTTATTTTGAATATATTGTCACGAGATGCTTTAAATAGATGGGATTTCTTTATTCTTATATTTATCTTACTGATACTCATAAATATGGATCTTGTGACAGACGTGCCGCAAGAGCCTGAGGCGCGATAACGTCACTGTGGCCAAGCATGAAAAATAGATGAGCTGTAAGAGTCTGAGGCACAATAGCGTCACTGTGGCCAGGCATGAAAAGTAGACGAGCCGTAAGAGCCTGAGGCGCAATAGCGTCACTATGGCCAGGCGTGAAAAACATACGAGCCGTAAGAGCCTGAGGCGCAATAGCGTCACTGTGGCCAGGCGTAAAAGGCAGACGAGCCGTAAGAGCCTGAGGCGCAATAGTGTCACTATGGCCAGGCGTAAAAGGCAGATGAGCCGTAAGAGCCTAAGGCGCAATAGTGTCACTGTGGCCAGGCGTAAAAGGCAGACTGTGAGATCCGTAATTTTTGTATGATATTCCTAATGATTTCCATATTGTATGACATTAGTATATGTTAATGGATTCATAAGATGGTTGATGTGGATTTGATAAATGTGGATGAAACGAAATATTGTACGTAAAATCAAATATGGATAAATCGGGAAAACAACGAAGCAATAAGTTCGTTTAAGGAATTTAATCGAGTTGACTGAAAATGAAAAAAATTGAATATAGGGAAAAGATTTTGGATTGATGAAAGAAAGTCAATTTAATTTGGTCCCGAACACGTACAAGAGTAAAATGGTCAAAAGACCAAAATTCGGTATAAAATCGATAAGTAATTTTCGTTAAAATATGGAATTTGGAAAATCTGGATCAATACCGAGGAAAATATTTAAATTCGAGATCGATTGATTTAGATATTAATCTATTGCAATTTACGGGAATTAATTTGGAAATAATCAAGATTTTTAATTCGAAAAAAATTATGCCGAAAAGAATTGAAAAATATACCGAGAAAGATGAAAATACACCGATAAATTCATTTATTGATTAAATGAATTTAATAATATTTTTTAAGAATTTTTTTTGAGATATTTGGGTATTTTAATATATTTTAATTGATTAAAATAATAATAAATAAATTAATAAATAAATGAATTAAAAAAAAAAGAAGGAAAATTGGAAAATCAAAAATCAGATTTTCAGGGAGAGTGAAAACACAAAACGGAACCCAGTCGAACCCGTCTGAAACCCGTGACCTCCGACGAGCCACCGGCGGCCGATGACCCCAGGCGAAGGTCGGAGAAGATAGAGCGACGTTCAGCGGTTCCAACGATACAAGCAACGAACGCCGACGGCAGCTATTTCTAGCGAATCGACAGACAGAAGTTTCGGGGAGAAATCGCCTCTATCCCGGTGAACGGCGGCGTCTTAACGTCAATTTGACCCCGCAGAACGATCCCCTGGCTGAGGCGATTCTGTTGAACCCACTGGCGGCCGGCGAGATGGCCGGAATCTTCGACGAAGACAAACGGGCCAAAACCGCACCATAGCCGAGAAGGAAGAAAAGGAAAAAAAAAAGAAAAGGAAAAAGAAAAGAAAGACAAAAGGGAAAAAAGGAAGAAAGTGTACCCGGGGACGACTTGAAATTCGGGTAAGTGACCGAGTAGTCGGGATTGACCTGCAGATAAATCTCGGGAATTCAATTTAATATTATTTTATTGAAAAATGACCCGAAATTGCATAATTGTGTAATGTCACTACAGAGCCCGAACGAGAGCCGATTTAGCTTCGATTTTTGTATCCTGCACAGTATTTGGTAAGTACATTTTAATTACGATAATATGAGTCCTTTAATGCAGAGTTTCGGTTATTTTACGAGATTTTACTAATTAATTCTGCATAAAAGGAATTTTATTCAAAAATTCAAAGTAATTATTGTAAATAGGGGCTATCCACTGAGTTTGGAACGAAGTCCGATGATTATTGATAAATCAAATGAGCCCAGTAAACCCGAAGAAGAGATTTAAAAAGTGGAAACGGACTGAAAAAGGGGTTCGAGGCTCATTAAAGTTCAAACGGGTCCAATAGAGTAAAGCGGGCCCAGAGCTTTAGATTCGATCAGTAATATTGAACTGAAACCATATGTGGTTATATGCAGCTCCGTAGATGAGCGAATTGGACTGAGAAACCTGGTACGGTCGAGTCTGGATAAGCTCGTGCGTGATTCCAGGTAAGGGAATTTTATGAACACTTAGAGGTAGCTATACGTAATTTTGAGGGGATTTACATTACGTTAAATTCAATAGGCTACCCGAAAACAGAATAATAATTTTTGCGAAAAAATATGGAAATAGTGAAAAATGACTATTTTGCCCCCAGTTAGGAAAATTTCAAAAAAGGTAGTAAGGCTATGAAATTGCATGAATTTCATGATTTCAATGTTTTCATGATGATATTGCTTTAATACAAGCAATTTATGGATAGGTTGGCCATTATTTTCATGTTTTAAGTGAAAAGGCACAGGTTAGGTGCCAGTTGATATCTATTTAACATGTTTTGATAAAATTGAGCCACCTATCAGTGTTATATGAGTTGTAACTGTGCTTGAGCACTGCTCACACTGGATTTTTATATTTTAACTCATACACAGAGTGCTGGAGCCTTGCTCGCACTATTTTACAGATTTATTTTATATGCCTACCGTACTGGAGTTTTTCTCGTATGAGGTTTTCATTGAGTTTTAACACCTATCCATACTGGAGCAATGCTCGAATGTGGATTTGAATTGAATTTGTAATCAGTTTAAGTCGTACTTGAGCGCTCCTCGTACACAGATTTCATTAATTTCTATGAAACCGTGCTAGAGCTTCACTCACACGAGGTTTTCAGATATCATGAATATGCATGGAGCCGTGCTAGAGCTCCGCTCGCACAGAAAATTATATGACATGCATATAGCCATGTTGGAGCCTCTTGTAGACTGTGTGTCACAGTGAGATGATATGCTCACACGTGTATACTGAGACATACTTGACATGGGTGGATAAGACCTATTACAGGCACCCCTGATTGAGCTTGGGTTCACGGAGTACAATGTACCGTGTATGTCATGCGGAGTACGCTGTACCATGGAGATTGTTGGAGTGGAGTGGCATTAGCCACGAGACAGCAAGTCTTGCCCTCGCAATCCTGATATTATGCTGTTCTGGCGGGTAGGATGACCTACCTCCCGTTTCAGGTGTGATACCATGCACACTAGGATTCGTGTGCCAGGGATCACGAGGTTATGGCCATAGTCCTGGATATTACCGATATAGTCACTTACATATCTCACATGATATAACTATTGGTCTTGATAGACCAGGGTAGACCCGAGGAAGGGGTCAGGCCTCAATTTTCTTATGATTTCAATTGAGATTTGATTATTCCCATGGAGGGATTTTATGAAACTTTCATTGATTTGTAACCCTGTGAGAAGGGTGATTTTATAACGGAGAATTGAAAATAAAGAATTTTGTTGAAATGGAATTCGATTTGTGAGTGTATTATATTTTGACCCAGATAGGGTATTTTAAAACGTGTTGTTTCATTGAGCATGAGATGTTTTCACATGAGAATTATTCCATGTTTTAATATGCCGATTTCCTGTTTTAGAACAGATGATATTATATATATGGCATATCATCATTTTTACCTCATGCTCACATATATCCTGATTTCTTATCAGCATGTAGATAGAATAGCTATCTACCCGTTTGTATTATTGCCTTACTAAGCATGTGGAGCTCACCCTTTCATTTTCCACCCACTTTCAGTGTTTCCACCATAGAGATAGCGGGTGTAGAGAGTAAACGGCATAGTTGATATCTTTGTTTCCCATTAACTATCAGGTATACACCACGTACAGAATTTTGTATTAATATGCTTACAACACAGTATTATATATGAAAGAATATTTGGAGATGTAAATATAGAATCATGTGATGTATAAACATACCGACCACTCTATTATATGATTAATGATATCAATATGTATATTTACGTGTGATATTTCTTAATGGTTTGAATGGTATATCGATATTGATTCACAGCCCGACCTGTTTAGAGGAATATGTCACGAGGAGGTAAGAAAGATTTTTCAAAAGTGAAAAATTTGTACTGATTTTGGTAGTATTGGGTCTTGACAGTAAAAGTGGTATCAGAGCAGAGGTTGGCCAGACATGAATCAGTATCGATAAGTAAGCAATTATGAGTTAGAGTTGGTCGGATAAGAGTCGATAGTGGTCCTTAAGGAAAATTACATCCCCCTTAGTATTATGCTGTATGAGATGTCAAAGTGTATACTAGATAAAAATTAAATTAACAAATGATTTCGAATACATGATTTACACTATGCCGATCACCCGTAGTGGTAGTGGGGCTAGTACACGTGCTAGAGGCCATAGGGGTAGGCCTAGAGGCTGTGGTAATGGTATACAGACTGGTCAGGTACTCGAAAGTACTACTATGAGACCAGATGAGACTGAGGCACGCTTCGCTAGACTTGAGCGGAGTATTGAGAGCCTGGATGAGATTGTAGCGTAGCAGGCGGCACTCGGGGCTAGAGATAGGCGAGATCCGGTGGGACAGGGGCATCTGATCCCGAGATGCCAGCATAGGCCGCAGAGTTACCTGAGGTTCAGGCTCAGGCTGTAGAGGCAGTGAGACGCCAGCCAGCTCAGGATATTGGATATGAGTGTGACCTGGATAGATTTAGACATTTTCAGAATTTTAGACCTCTAGTCTTCCATGGGAGGAAGGACCCAGTAGTAACTAAGGATTGGGTGTATCAGATGGAGAAGCTATATAGGCTTTTCAGGTGCACTACTACTGAGAGGGTTGCATTTGCCGTATTTGTATTTCAGGGAGCGGCAGAGCATTGGTGGAGATCTACCGAGCCGATATTGAGAGCTCGACATGCTGAGTTCACATGGGAGATATTTTTAGATGCCTTTAGGAGGCAGTATGTTCCCGCTACTACACAGCGGAAGTTGAGGATGGAGTTTTTGAGTTTGGTCAGGGAACCAGTGTATTGATGAGTATGAGACTCGATTCATCTCTTTGGGGAGATATGATTTCGAGACATTGGGCAGTGAGGATCGGAAGGTCCAGAAGTTTATAGATGGACTGAGACCAGCCATCAGATCTCGGTTGGCTCCCTTTGATGTTTCGACTTATGAGGAGGCAGTACATAGAGCTTAGCTGTGTGAGCAGGATTATGAGCAGAATGTCTTCGAGACAGGAAAGTTTAGTAGGAGTCGAGACAGAGATCGAAAGAGATTCGACAGAGACGGATTTGTTAGGAGAGGGGTACGGCTCTTTGATAAGAGGTCAAAGATTGAGGAGGTTCAGGAGAGGACAGATAGACCCCCTGTTCTTCCGACTTTACCACCAGCTAGAGGCATTGTCATTGGAGGACCACGCCCTACTACTGATCGATGTAGGTGATGTGGTAGATATCATGGTACCAGACCTTGTCCAGTGCCTATAGCTACTACTGTAGTATGTTATTGATGTGGAAGGCAAGGGCATGTGATGAGAGATTGCCCAAAGAGACAGGACACTACCCCACAGAAAGGCAAGGAGTCGAAGAGAGCTCCAGTTCAGGTTCCTGCTCAGAGGAGGAGAGCTACTGCCGAAGAGAAAGGGAAGTAAGTGATGGGTACAAGGCGAGTTCATGCTTTGGACCAGGATACGACAGATCAGTCGACCTTATTGTGATGTATATGAGGGACTTTGATGTCATATTAGGAATGGATTGGTTGGTTACCAATCAAGTTGTGTTACATTATTTTTCTAAGACATTAACGTTCAATACCCCCGAAAGATGTGTTGTTAAAGTTCCCTGAAAAGTAATGGAATTAGTGGTTGTTCTAAATGGAGCAATGAATTTTTGCTGATTGTTGTGATTTGTGTTTTGAAGGATTCATCACATATGTGGTTGATACGGACCAGGTACGACCAGATTTGAGAGATATTCCAGTGGTTAGGGAGTTTCCTGACATCTTTCCAGACGATTTACTAAGATTACCACCGTCAGAGAGATAAAGTTTGGGATAGATTTAGTACCTGGTACAGAACCGATTTCGAGACCGCCATATTGGATGGCTCCAATTGAATTGGAGGAGCTAAGGAAGCAGTTACAAGATTTGCTTGAAAAGGGGTTTGTGAGACTGAGCGTATCACCTTAGGGAGCTCCGGTCTTGTTTGTGAGGAAGAAGGATGGCAGCCTCCGATTTTGTATGGATTACAGATTGTTGAATAAGGCTACCATTAAGAATAAGTATCCCCTTCCACGCATTGACGATTTGTTGGATCAGCTTCGAGGAGCACAGGTCTTGTTTAAGATTGATCTGAGGTCTGGGTATCATCAGCTGAGGATGCAGAGGGAGGATGTGCCAAAGACAGCATTTAGGACCCGTTATGGTCATTATGAGTTTTTAGTTATGCCATTCGGGTTGACTAATGCCCCCGCAGCATTCATGGCTTTAATGAACGATGTGTTTAAGCCATACCTGAATCGGTTTGTGATTGTATTTATTGATGATATTTTGGTATACTCCAGATCCAGGGAGGACCACGAGCAACACTTGAGGATAGTGTTATAGACCCTCAGAGAGAGACAGTTGTATGCCAAACTCAGTAAGTGTGACTTCTGGTTGGAGCAGATTTCTTTTTTGGGCCATGTAGTATCAAAGGATGGAGTGTCAGTGGACCCATCCAAGATAGAGGCTGTTATTCAGTGGGAGCAGCCCAGGACGGTCACAGAGATTCAAAGTTTTCTGGGTTTGGCAAGATACTATAGGAGATTTGTAGAAGGTTTCTCCAGATTAGCTGCTCCGTTGACACTTCTCACATGTAAGGCTGTTGAGTTTGTGTGGGATGATGCTTGTGAGAGGAGTTTTTAAGAGCTGAAGCGTCGATTGACCACTGCTCTAGTTCTCACCATACCTACCAGCTCAAGAGGTTTCTTGGTATATACAGATGTATCGCATCAGGGACTAGGCTGTGTATTGATACAGGATGGGAGGGTAGTTACATATGGATCTAGACAGTTGAAAGATCATGAGAGGAACTATCCGACCCACGACTTGGAGTTGGCGGCCATAGTGTTTGCACTGAAGATATGGCGCCATTATTTATATAGTGAGTGGTTTCAGATTTTTACAGACCATAAGAGTCTGAAGTAATTATTCTCACTGAAGGAGCTGAACATGAGACAGAGGAGATGGCTCGAGCTCCTGAAGGATTATGATTGCGAGATATTATGCCACCCAGGAAAGGCTAATGTAGTTGCTGATGCTTTGAGCAGGAAGAGCCTAAGGTTGGTATCATTTATGATGGTTTGAGAATATGACCTGTTAGAGCAGTTTGCGAGCCTCAGTTTGGACATAGCACCCCCTGAGATTGACAGAGTTAAGATCATTGCGAGCCTGAGATTGGAGCCGAAGTTGATTGATCGTATCCGGCAGGCTCAGCAGAGTGATCAGGGATGTATTCAGTTGATGAGGCAGGTCTAGGCAGGTGCAGATACCGATTTTGCATTGAGTACTGATGGTTTACTGAGGTTCAACGGTAGGATATGTGTTCCCGAGGATCCTAAGATCAGGATGATGTTTTTATCAGAGGCTCACTCAGCAAGGTATACAGTACATCCGGGGAGTACAAAAATGTATCAGAATCTCCGGAGAGTTTATTGGTGGTCTAGGATGAAGAGAGACATAGCATAGTTTGTCGCGAGATGTCTCGTCTATCAGCAGGTAAAGGTAGAGCATCAAAAGCCTGCAGGATTATTGCAACCTCTACCGATATCAACATGGAAATGGGAGCATGTCACCATGGATTTTATGATGGGATTATCGAGGACCCACAGAGGTCACGATGCCATCTGGGTGATTGTGGATAGATTGACGAAGTCGACCCATTTCTTAGCTATGAGAGCTACAAATGCTCTGAGTACGTTGGCGAACCTATATGTTCGAGAGATTGTTAGGCTACATGGCGTTCCAGTGAGTGTTGTTTCTGATAGGGATGCCCGCTTCACTTCCCATTTTTGGGAACATTTTCAGGAAGCGTTGGGGACCCAGTTGAGATTTAGCACCGCTTTCCATCCTCAGACAGATGGTCAGTTAGAGAGGACTATACAGACTCTGGAGGATATGTTGAGAACGTGTGTACTGGATTTTGGAGGCTCCTGGGATGATCATTTGCCATTAGCCGAGTTCGCCTACAATAATAGTTATCACTCGAGTATCGAGATGGCACCGTATGAGGCACTGTATGGTCGTAGATGCCGTTCCCCTATTGGATGGGAAGAGATTGGTGACAGACTATTATTTACTCCTGACTTGGTACAGTAGGCTACTGAGGATGTCAGGTTGATATGCGATAGATTGTGGACAGCTTAGAGTCGACAGAAGAGTTATGCTAATAGGAGACGTAGACCACTATAGTTTGTAGAGGGTGAGTCAGTGTTTTTGAGAGTTTCTCCTTCCAAGGGTATCATGAGGTTTAGTAAGAAAGGTAAACTGAGCCCTCGTTTTATTGGTTCCTTTGAGATTCTGGAGCGAGTGGGAGAGAAGGCCTATAGATTGGCATTGCCACTAGAGTTGGCTGGTGTACACAGTGTCTTTCACGTTTCTATGCTTCGGAAGTACCATCCGGATCCGTCACACGTGATTCACTACGAGCCGTTAGAGCTCAGTGACAGTATGACATATGTTGAGAGACCAGTTCGGATTTTGGATAGGAAGGATAAGGCATTGCGATCCAAGACGATCTCTCTGGTGAAGGTTCAGTGGCAGTATCACACTCCGGAGGAAGCTACCTAGGAGCTAGAGAGCATGATAAGGGAGAAGTACCCGAAGTTGCTTACCGATTGATTTGGTTCTAATTTGGAGGACCAAATTCTTTTAGTGGGGGAGATTGTGAGGTCCGCAATTTTTGTATGATATTCCTTATGATTTCCATATTGTATGACATTAGTATATGTTAATGGATTCACAAGATGGTTGATTCGGATTTGATAAATGTGGATGGAATGAAATATCGTACGTAAAATCAAATATGGATCAATCTGGAAAACAACGAAGCAATAAGTTCGTTTAAGGAATTTAATCGAGTTGACTGAAAATGAAAAAAATTGAATATAGGGAAAATATTGTGGATTGATGAAAGAAAGTCGATTTAATTTGGTCCCGAACACGTACAAGGGTAAAATGGTCAAAAGAATAAAATTCGGTATAAAATCGATAAGTAATTTTCGTTAAAATATGGAATTTACGAAATCTGGATCAATACCGAGGACAAATATTTAAATTCGAGGCCGATTGATCTAGATATTAATCTATTGAAATTTACGGGAATTAATTTGGAATTAATCGGGATTTTTAAATTGAAAAAAATTATCCCGAAAAGAATTAAAAAATATACCGAGAAAGATGAAATAAACTGATAAATTCATTTATTGATTAAATGAATTTAATAATATTTTTTAAAATTTTTTTTAGATATTTGGGTATTTTAATATATTTTAATTGATTAAAATAATAATAGATAAATTAATAAATAAATGAATTAAAAAAAAGAAGGCAAATTGGAAAATCGAAAATCAGATTTTTGGGGAGAGAGAAAACCCGAAACGGAACCCAGTCGAACCCGTCTGAAACCCGTGACCTCCGATGAGCCACCGACGGTCGTTCCAACGATACCAGCAATGCGCGCCGACGGCAACTATTTCCTACGAATCGACCGACGGAAGTTCCGGGAAGAAATCACCTCTGTCCAGGCGAACGACGGCGTCTTAGCGCCGATTCGACCCCGCAAAATGATCCCCTGGCCGAGGCGATTCTGTTGAACCCACTGGCAGCCGGCGAGATGGCCAAAATCACCGGCGACGGCAAACGGGCCAAAACGGCACTGTAGCCGAGAAGGAAGAAAAGAAAAAAAAAGAAAAAGAAAAGGAAAAAGAAAAGAAAGAAAAAAAGGGAAAAAAGGAAGAAAGTGTACCTAGGGACGACTTGAAATTTGGGTAAGTGACCGTGTAGTCGGGATTGACCTGCGGATAAATCTCGAGAATTCAATTTAATATTATTTTATTGGAAAATAACCCAAAAATTGCATAATTGTGCAGTGTCACTACAGAGCCCGAATGAGAGCCGATTTAGCTCCGATTTTCATACCCCGCACCATATTTGGTAAGTACATTTTAATTACGATAATATGAGTCCTTTAATACAGAGTTTCGATTATTTTACGAGATTTTACGGATTAATTCTGCATAAAAGAAATTTTATTTGAAAATTCAAAGTAATTATTGTAAATAGTATCCGGGCTATCCACTGAGTTTGGAACGAAGCCCGATGATTATTGATAAATCAAATGACCCTAGTAAACCCGAAGAAGAGATTTAAAACGTGGAAACGGACTGAAAAAGGGGTTCGAGGCCCATTAAAGTTCAAACAGGTCCAATAGAGTAAAACGGGCCCAGAGCTTTAGATTCGATCAGTAAGAGTGAAATACTGATCAATAATATTGAACTGAAACCATATGTGGTTATATGCAGCTCCATAGATGAGCGAATTGGACTGAGAAACCTGGTACGGTCGAGTCGGGATAAGCTCGTGCGTGATTCCAAGTAAGGGAATTTTATGAACACTTAGAGGTAGCTGTACGTAATTTTGAGGGGATTTACATTACGTTAAATTCAATAGGCTACCCGAAAAAAGAATAATAATTTTGCGAAAAAATATGGAAATAGTAAAAAATGACTATTTTGCCCCCAGTTAGGAAAGTTCCAAAAAAGGTAGTAAGGCTATGAAATTGCATGAATTTCATGATTTCAATGTTTTCATGATGATATTGCTTTAATTCAAGCAATTTATTGATAGGTTGGCCATTATTTTCATGTTTTAAGTGAAAAGACACAGGTTAGGTTAACATGTTTTGATAAAATTGAGCCACCTATCAGTGTTATATGAGTTGTAACCATGCTTGAGCATTGCTCGCACTGGATTTTTATATTTTAACTCATACACAGAGTGCTGGAGCCTTGCTCGCACTATTTTACAGATTTATTTTATATGCCTACCGTACTAGAGTTTTTCTCGTACGAGGTTTTCATTGAGTTTTAATACCTATCCGTACTGGAGTAATGCTCGTATGTGGATTTGAATTGAATTTATAATCAGTTTAAGTCGTAGTTGAGCGCTGCTCGTGCGCAGATTTCATTGATTTCTATGAAACCGTGCTAGAGCTTCGCTCGCATGAGGTTTTCAGATATCATGAATATGTATGGAGCCGTGCTAGAGCTCCGCTAGCACAGGAAATTATATGACATGCATATAGCCATGTTGGAGCCTCCTGTAGACTGTGTGTCACAGTGAGATGATATGCTCACACGTGCATACTGAGACATACTCGACATGGGTGGATAAGACCTATTACAGGCACCCCTGATTGAGCTTGGGTTCACGGAGTACGATATACCGTGTATGTCACGCGGAGTACGCTGTACTGTGGGAATTGTTGGAGTGGAGTGGCACTAGCCACGAGACAGCAAGTCTTGCCCTCGCAATCCTAATATTATGCTGTTCTGGCAGGTAGGATGACCCACCTCCCGTCTCAGGTGTGATATACCCTGCACACTAGGATCCGTGTGCCAGGGATCACGAGGTTATGGCCATAGTCCTGGATATTACTGATATAGTCGCTTACATGTCTCACATGATATAACTATTGGTCTTGATAGACCAGGGTAGACCCGAGGGAGGGGTCAGGCCTCGATTTTCTTATGATTTCAATTGAGATTTGATTATTCCCATGGAGGGATTTTATGAAACTTTCATTGATTTGTAACCCTGTGAGAAGGGTGATTTTATAACGGAGATTTGAAAATAAAGAATTTTGTTGAAATGGAATTCGATTTGTGAGTGTATTATATTTTGACCCAGATGGGGTATTTTAAAACGTGTTGTTTCATTAAGCATGAGATGTTTTCACATGAGAATTATTCTATGTTTTAATATGCCGATTTCCTGTTTTAGAACAGATGATATTATATATATGGCATATCATTATTTTTACCTCATGCTCACAGATTTCCTGATTTCTTATCAGCATGTAGATAGTATAGCTATCTACCCGTTTGTATTATTGCCTTACTGAGCATGTGGAGCTCACCCTTTCATTTTCCACCCACTTTCAGTGTTTCCACTATAGAGATAACGGGTGTAAAGAGTAGACGGCATAGCTGATATCTTTGCTTCCCATCGACTGTTAGGTATACATCATGTACAGAATTTTGTTATAGTATGCTTACAGCACAGTATTATATATGAAAGAATATTTGGGGATGTAAATATATAATCATGTGATGTATAAACATACCGACCACTCTATTATATGATTAATGATATCGGTATGTATGTTTACGTGTGATATTTCTTAATGGTTTGAATAGTATATCGATATTGATACACAGCCTGACCTGCTTAGAGGAATATGTCACGAGGAGGTAAGAAAGATTTTTCAAAAGCGAAAAATTTGTACTAATTTTGGTAGTATTGGGTCTTGACACAGACGAGCCGTAAGAGCCTGAGGCGTAATAGCGTCACGGTGGTGAGGCGTGAAAAATAGACAAGCCGTAAGAGCTTGAGGTGAAATAGCGTCACTGTGGCCAGGCGTGAAAAACAGACGAGCCGTAAGAGCCTGAAGCGCAATAGCGTCACTGTGGCCAGGCATGAAAAATAGATGAGCCATAAGAGCCTGAGGCGCAATAGCGTCACTCTGGCCAGGCATGAAAAACAGACAAGCCGTAAGTGCCTATGGCGTAATAGCATCACTGTGGCTAGGCGTAAAAGGCAGACGAGCCGTAAGAGCCTGAGGTGCAATAGCGTCACTGTGGCCAAGCGTAAAAGGCAGACGAGCCGTAAGAGCCTGAGGCGCAATAGCATCACTGTGGCCAGGCGTGAAAAACAAACGAGCTGTAAGAGCCTGAGGTGCAATAGCGTCACTATAGCTAGGCGTGAAAAACAGGCGAGCCGTAAAAGCCTAAGGCGCAATAGCATCACTGTGGCCAGGTATTAAAAACAGACGAGCCATAAGAGCCTAAGGCGCAATAGCGTCACTGTGGCCAGGCGTAAAAGGCAGACGCGTCGAAAGAGCTGGAGGCGCAATAGCGTCATTGTGGCCAGGCATAAAAGGCAGACGAGCCGTAAGAGCTTGAGGTGTAATAGCGTCACTGTGGCCAGGCGTAAAAGGCAAACGAGCTGTAAGAACCTGAAGCGCAATAGCGTCACTGTGGCCAGGCGTGAAAAAAAATGAGCCGTAAGAGCCTGAGGCGCAATAGCGTCACTGTTGCCAGGCATGAAAAACAGAAGAAGTCGTAAGAGCTTGAGGCGCAATAGCGTCATGGTGGCCAGGTATTGAAGACAAATAAGCCGTAACGGCCTAAGGCGCGATAGCGTCATGGTGGCTAGGCATTGAAGATAAATAAGTCGTAAGAGCCTGAGGCACGATAGCGTTACGGTGGCTAGGCTTTGAAGACAAATAAGCCGTAAGAATCAGAGGTACGATAGCGTCACGATGACCAGGCATCTGAAAAAACTTACCGTAAGAGCCAAAGGTGCAAAGGCATCACTGCTGCCAGACATTTGAAAACAAGCAGGCTATAGTGCTAGAGGCACGAACAGGTCGCGACGGCCAGACATTAGAAAATGATATGTCATGGTACGAGAGACACGAATGCGTCATGGCGGCCTGCCATCAGGAAAAGATTTATATAAAAGGGTTTGAAACGAAAAATGCGTGAGCTAAGCCACGAAGAAAAAGTGCAAAAGCTTGAAGCAAAAAATGTGCGAGGTAAGCTAAGCACTCAAATAAGGGCTTGAAGCAAAAAATATGCGAGGTAAACTAAACACTCCGATGAAAATTCGACTTCAGAATCTAACGTAAAGACTTGACGTGAGGTTACTGTTGAGTTAATGTATTTAGAAATGACAAAACAAGTAAATTCAATAATATAAAGATGATATAAAAACATGTTTAGAGGTTATCAATACTAGAACTTAAAGTTCTGTTGATGAGAGATCGATCTGGCTCATAAAAGATCGATTTCTTGGGTTTTCTATATATGGGAGATCGTTCTGGGTTATAAGAGATCGATCTCCTGGGTTTATCTTGGATGAGAGATCGATCTCAGGAAGACATGAGATCGATATGCCAAGTTTTGAACCTGTACAAAGGTACTAAGGAAGAGTGAGATCGATCTGTAAGGGTTAAGAGATCGATCTGCCTAAAACTAGAGTTGAGGGATCGATCTGATCTAGGAAGAGATCGATCTTCCTTAAAGCATAGACTGTAGATCGATCTGTAAGATCGATCCACTCTCAAACAAAGAGCTTATGAGATCGATCTGGTAATGAAGAGATCGATCTCCTCAAAGTCAGAGAGCTAAGGAGATCGATCTGGGGCATCGAGAGATCGATCTCCCCACTACGAGATTGCATGGCAGATCGATCTGAAGATCGATCTTGCCTCAAACAGAGAGATTGGAAGATCGATCTGCCTATTCGACAGATCGATCTCCCCTATCATTTTCAAATTAAGAGATCGATCTGCTAACCTATGAGATCGATCTCTTTGTGTTATTGTGCTTTGATCTTGCAGGATTTATAACTAAGAGATCGATCTGGCCAAGATGGCAGATCGATCTGGCACTCTACTGGAGGTACCCAACGGCTAGTTTCTGCAAAATATCAATGGGAAAAATAGCATTTAATGCTCCAACTACCAATCCTTCAGTATTTAACCAAGCATTGAAGACAATGAGAACAGAGATATTATTGCTGCACATTTTCTACATTCTCAAGCTTTCAACACTTTCATTCCTTGTGTCTTCATTCCTCATTTATTGAGATTTATTGTATAAGCTTAAGTGCAAAAGCTGTATTTGTCCTACCTACATTAAAGCTTCATTTTGTATTCATCCTTATCTTGAGAGAGAAGAGGATTGTTCCTCATTGAGATAAAATTGTAAGACGGTGAATACATTTTTATATTGGAAAGGGTAGAGAGGTTATTCCTTAAACTGTAAAAGGAACATTGTAACTTCTGTTGAAGGAGAGTAAGAAAGCACTTGACAAGAAGGTCAAGGAGAGAGGACGTAGGCAAGAGTTTGGCCGAACCTCTATAAATGATTGTGTTTGTTTCTCTCTTCCCTATCTTGCATTAAAATGTTTAATTTTATTATATTGCTCATTTTCATTTGCTGATTAAAATAGGATTAAATTAAAATTTGCTATTAACGTTAGAAAACCGATTCACCCCCCCTCTCGGTAGAGCCAACAATTGGTATCAGAGCTAGGACTCTTTAATCACATAGGAACAACTTCCTAAGAGTTAGAAACGATCAAATGGCTCATAACAATGTAGCAACTAGTTTAGTAGGAGAGGGGCACTCTACGGTTAGACCTCCTATGTTCAATGGAGAACATTATGCGTATTGGAAGACTAGGATGATGTTATTCATTCAAGCAAATGATTATGAAGTGTGGAGAATTATAATTAAAGGACCTCAAATCCCTACAAAGAGAATAGAGGGAAGAGATATTCCTAAAGAAGAAGATGAATGGGATTCAAATGATATTAAATGTGCTCAGCTAAATGCTAAAGCTATGCACACATTATTTTGTGCCTTATGTCCACATGAATATAATAGAGTCTCCGGGTGTGATAATGCCAAACAAATTTGGGACAAATTGGCAATAACTCATGAGGGTACAACCCAAGTGAAGGAGACAAAGGTAGGAATGCTCACACATGATTATGTGCTTTTTAGGATGAAGGAAGGAGAATCAATTAGTGATATGTTCACTAGATTCACAGATGTAATTAATGGACTAAAGTCCTTAGGAAAAATATATTCTAATATTGAAATGGTCAAGAAAATATTAAATAGCTTACCTAAATCATGGGAAGCTAAAGTGACAGCAATTGAGGAATCTAAGGATCCTCACACATTGTCTTTAGATGAATTAATAGGATCTCTACTCACTTATGAGATGAAATTGAGAAGAAATGAAGAGCCACCCAAGAAAGTGGGAGTTGCTCTAAAATCCACTGCTCAAGAGGAGATTAAGAATAAGAGTGGCAGTGAAGAGGACCTTGAGATGGCAATGTTTGCCAAAAGATTTAACAAGTTCATGAGGATGAGCGCTAGTGGTAGTAATAGGAGAAACAATAAGAGAGATCAAGAAGAAGTAGGTAGAAAAGATTCAATTGTGTGTTATGAATGTAAAAAACCAGGACACATAAAATTTAACTGCCCTCTTCTTAAAAGGTCCAATGATAGGTTCCATAAAAAGAAAGCAATGGTGGCAACATGGAGCGACAGTGACTGCTCCGATGATGAATCAAATGAAGACATTGCTAACTTGTGCTTCATGGCTATTGAGGATGAAAAGGTAACTTCAAAACTCAATGATTATTCCTTTGATGAATTGCAAGATGCATTTAATGATCTTGCATTAGAGTATGAATGCATGAGCATGAAATATAAAAAGATAATATCCAAATTAAGAAAAGAAAATGAGTTGATGCTAAGGGACAAATTACAATGCGAAAAGAAATTAGAAATTTCAAATCCTGAAATTTGTGATCTTAAAGAGAAAAATGGCAATCTACATAATTCCTTTAATAGGTTCCACATGGGTCAACAAAAGTTGGATAGCATGCGAGAAACCCAAAGGGCATTCTTTGACAAAAATGGGTTAGGATATAATGCAAAAAGTAGAGAGACTCATCTTAAAAGCTTTGTTGCTAGAAATAGTATAAATAAACTATCAACTTCTTGTTCATATTGTAATAGGAAGGGACATGCATCACATAATTGCAATATAAAAATGAGATCTCTTAAAGGAAAAATAGTAAAAAGGATATGGATTCCAAAAGAAGTAATTCACTCCAAAAATGTTAATGCATTAGCTAAATGGATCCCAAAGGGATCAAGAATTGCATTCACTAACCTCAAAGGACCCAAGAGAATTTGGGTACATAAGACTTGAGCTGGAATCTTTTTGTAGGTAATTGAGCATGGCCACAAAGCTAAAACAAAGGAAGCATGGTACTTGGATAGTGGATGCTCAAGGCACATGACGGGAGATAGAAGCCACTTCAACTCTTTTAAATCAAAGGTTGGTGGAGAGGTCACATTTGGGGACAACTCCGAAGGCCAAGTTGAAGGAAGTGGCTCAATAGGTAATGACTATTTTTCATTAGAAAAGGTATTACTTGTTAGGGGTCTAAAGCATAACTTACTAAGCATAAGTCAACTTTGTGACAAAGGTTACAAAGTAATTTTTGATTGCATGAAATGTCATGTTGTAGATCCTAAGTCAAACAAGGTACTTTTTCTAGGTCATAGGCAAGGTAATATATATATTGTCTATCTTAATGAACTCAAAAATGAAAATATATGTCTAATGGTAGACAATAAAAAGGAATCTTGGTTATGGCATAGAAGACTAGGTCATGATAGCATGCATGTGCTATCTAAGTTAGTTAGAAAGGATCTAGTCATAGGTTTACCCAAGCTATCCTTTGATTATGAAGAAATATGTGAAGCTTGTGTTAAAGGAAAACATAAAAGGACAACATTTAACCCTAAGAATGTTGTATCCACCACTAGGCCTCTTCAATTACTTCACTTAGATTTATTTGGACCAACTAGAACAACTAGCCTAGGTGGGAAGCATTATGGATTTGTAATAGTTGATGATTACACTAGGTTCACATGGGTGTTCTTTTTAAGAGTAAAAAATGAAGCCTTAGAAAAATTCATAGCCTATACAAAAATTACTCAAAATGAAAAAGGGTATACAATAACTAGCATTAGAAGTGATCATGGCAAGGAATTCGAAAACATAGGATTTGACGAGTATTGCAATGATCAAAGAATTAGTCATAACTTCTCAGCCCCTAGGACACCACAACAAAATGGAGTAGTTGAAAGAAGAAATAGAACCTTGAAAGAAATGGCTAGAACCATGTTGTGTGAGAATAATTTGCCAAAGTATTTTTGGGCTGAAGCTATAAACACATCTTGCTATATAATCAATAGAGCTATGATTAGACCCATGCTTAAGAAAACTCCTTATGAGCTCTACAAAGGTAAAAAGCCTAACATTAGTTACTTCCATCCCTTTGGCTGCAAATGTTTTGTCTTAAATAATGGGAAAGATAATCTAGGAAAATTTGATGCCAAAAGTGATGAAGGAATCTTTCTAGGGTACTCATTGAATTCAAAGGCTTATAGAGTATATAACAATAGAACATTAATGGTTGAGGAATCTATTCATGATATATTTGATGAGTCAAATAATCTATCTAAAGATTCAACCAATGATGAGGATGTTGGAATATTTGATGAAATTTTGGAGGAAATTCCAAACTTAGAAGATGATTTATTAGAAAAACTTAACTTGAATAAAGAAGATGAAGAAGAAATAGAGATATTAGAGAAAGAGTCTAGAGCACCAAGAGAGTTAGGATATGTAAAAGATTGTGAAATAGTAGGAGATCCAACTCTTGGAGTTAGAACTAGATCATCTCTAAGAAATATGTGTCAATATATAGCCCTTGTATCTCAAATAGAACCTAGGAATGTCAATGAAGCTTTAGATGACAATAATTGGTTCCTAGCAATGCAAGAAGAATTAAATCAATTTGAGAGAAGCAAAGTATGGAAACTAGTTCCTAGGCCTAGTGATCACTCTATAATTGGAACTAAATGGATATTCAAGAATAAGATGGATGAAAATAGTGTGATCATAAGGAATAAGGCTAGGTTAGTTGCACAAGGCTATAAACAAGAAGAAGGTATAGATTATGATGAAACCTATGCACCGGTAGCTAGACTAGAGGCAATAAGAATGTTACTTGCCTTTGTATGTTATAAAAACTTCAAATTGTATCAAATGGATGTAAAGAGTGCATTCTTAAATGGTTTCACTAATGAAGAAGTCTATGTTGAGCAACCTCCCGGCTTTGAAAATCATGAATTTTCTGAACATGTTTTTAAATTGTCTAAGGCACTTTATGGCTTAAAACAAGCTCCTAGAGCTTGGTATGAAAGGTTGTCAAAATTTTTAATAGAAAAGGGATTTTCAAGAGGAAAAGTGGATACCACTTTATTCATCAAAAATAAAAATAAGGATTTATTAGTTGTACAAGTGTATGTAGATGATATTATTTTTGGATCAACTAATGAGTCTTTATGTCAAGAGTTTGCTAAGATCATGCAAGGTGAGTTTGAAATGAGCATGATGGGAGAACTCACATTCTTCTTGGGACTTCAAGTAAAGCAAACAAAAGATGGAACCTTCATCAATCAAGCAAAGTATACTAAGGATTTGCTCAAGTGATTTGGAATGGACAATTGCAAACCTCAAGCAACTCCTATGGGCACCAACATCAAGCTTGATAAAGATGAGAGAGGTAAGTGTGTAGATACTAAACTCTATAGGTCTATGATTGGCTCATTGCTTTATTTAATTACAAGTAGACCAAATATTTTGTTTAGTGTATGCCTTTGTGCTAGATTTCAATCCTTTCATAGGGAATCACATTTATTAGCCACTAAAAGGATCTTTAGATACCTTAAGGACACTCCCTATCTAGGACTTTGGTACCCCAAGGACTCTACCTTTGCACTTCATGCATTTTCAGATGCAGATTTTGGGGGATGCAAAATAGATAGGAAAAGTACTTCAGGTACTTGCCAATTCTTAGGAAATAGACTAATCTCTTGGTTCTCCAAGAAACAAAATAGTGTGGCTCAGTCCATAACTGAAGCTAAATACATAGCAGCAGGTAGTTGTAGTACTCAAGTGTTGTGGATTAAACAACAAATGAAAGATTATGGTATTGACATGAAACAAGTCTCTATTAAATGTGATAATACCAGTGCCATTAATCTATCTAAAAATCCTATTCAACACTCTAGAACCAAGCACATAGAAATTAGGCATCACTTCCCTAGAGACCATGTGCAAAAGGGGGATATAATTCTAGAGTACATTGACACGTTACATCAAATAGCTGATATATTCACCAAACCCCTTGATAGAGATAGGTTTTGCATTCTTAGAGGTGAATTAGGACTTATGAATGTTCCCTAAGATGTGTATACTTCAAAATCTTGATTTCAAATTGACTTAAAAGAGATTTTCAAATGAGTTTTCTGGGCAACAAGTATGAGAGATCGATCTCCTATTCATATAGATCGATCTCCATACCTCAAATAAGCCTAAAGCATTAAGGTTAAGCTAGGCAGATCGATCTTCTATCCATAAGATCGATCTCCTTAAGCCTCTGTTCGATAACAGATAGATCTGTGCATACGACAGATCGATCTCCTCTAGCTTCTGTATCCTAAGATCGATCTATGCATATCGATCTATGCATCTGGCAGATCGATCTCCTCTAGCCTCTGTTCAACAACAGATCGATCTCTGCATACGACAGATCGATCTGCTTGGGCTTTTGGAAATGACAGATCGATCTGTCGTCTTGACAGATCGATCTCATGTGCCCTTGACTATAAATACTGGCAAAAAATCCCCAAATTTTAGAACTCCAAATCCCAAATCCCTAAAGCTCCTGTCGCACCTTCTCTCTCGATTCGTCCTCAGATCGATCTCGGTACGGTCTTCATTGCTTCTCTTCTTCGTTTACTGGTATATTAACCCACATTTCTCATTGTTTTTTCAAAATTTTCTTAAAGATTTGTGTTATATTTCACTCTAGGGCAAATCTAGTCACTGTTTCATTGCTTTTGTGCTTGTGAACCTGTCTTAGAGTCAATACAGTATCTAGAACCATGCCTCGCCTTAAGAGAGTAGGCCAAAAACCTCCCTGATCCAATGTAGAACTCGGGTCATCCTCCCAATCCATTCCTCCCTCTTCAGCCGCTACCTTCAACAGGTGTTTTTAAACACCTGCCAAAAGGAAGCGATATGAAGAATACTTTTCAACCATGCCAATTAAACATTGGTGCACAATCGATTTCTCTTTTCTAAACCGAATTGATTTTTCGTATTTGTCTAAATTTGAAGATTTTGGTTGGATGCCTTTTCTAAAAAAAAATACTCCCGTACCTCCAAATATCGTTCGTGCATTCTTTTCCAATGCCGAACTCACCTTTGATCCCAATGACACTTGTAATATTCTCGGGTTTACAACGTATGTCATGGGAAAATCCATTGCCATAAACACTGAAGTCCCTGCCCAAGCGTTTCACTTACGCGATGAAGGCTTGACAAACCAAGATGAAGAAGTCCCTTTGGAGTTTGATATTCCCAGGGATAAGGCGAGTGACCTCCCAATGCACCCCCGGTTACTCCACCTCATCATTTCTTGGAACCTTCGTCCTTTTGGTACCCATCACTCCACCCTTAGACGGTTAGATAGGTTCTAGCTTCACCAAATTCATTCCACCAGTCAAAAACCCAACCTCATCCACTTTATCTATCAAGACTGGTTGAAGATCGTACGCGGTCAAGCCACAACGATCGTGTTTCCGCAACCCCTAGCATACTTTCTCCAATAACTCAGAATAGATAGCAGTTGCGAAACCTGCGAAATGCCCTCTCCGAAGAGCGTACTCAACATTGGGACACTCCATCACATGGGCTACTACAAAGACTTCCGGGGCGACTGGAAGAAGAAGCGGAAACAGCTTTCTGTAGCAGCCATGGAGGAAGATCCCCTTGATGAGCTTGTCGATCCACCGGCTGCACCGACTGTGCGTCCACCATCTCCACCTGCTCAGCCCACTGCACCTGCACCCTCACATGCTGGTATGGAGCTCATTATGACGATGATGAGTGACCTTAACAAGAAGATCGATGAAGGCTTTGCAAACCTTCATGCAACTCAGCAGCGGATGTTCGAGGAGCTAAACCGCAAAGTGGATGAAGGTTATGCAAATCTTCATAAGACTAAGGAGGTAATGTATGATGAGCTTCAGGTCACTCGCACACACATTGAGAATCTCATGGATCGCGTCCCTCCTTCACCATAGGACTTAGTTGCTAGATTTAGTTTTGTTATATGTTTTCCATTACTCGTTGTTGTTTTGCAATGAAATTGCTTGAATAAACTGCCATTTGTCTTATTGTCGACTGAGTTTTAATGAAAATGTTAATTTGAAATGACATGAATATTACTTCTTTCTTGCCATTGATATGACAAAAAGGGGGAGAAGAAAAGAGAACATATGGTTAATTAAAAGATGTGAAAATGGCTTTAAGAAACATCTCTAAAGTTTTAAAAGAATGATTAAAATGAGGGGGAGTTAAGATAGTAACAAGGTCAAAAGCTAAAAGAAAGGGGGAGCTCACAAAAAGGGGGAGCTTCTGCAAATTAACTACACATGTTGATTGAATAAGTTTTGTCATATCAAAAAGGGGGAGATTGTTGAGTTAATGTATTTTGAAATGACAAAACAAGTAAATTCAATAATATAAAGATGATATAAAAACATGTTTAGAGGTTATCAATACTAAAACTTAAAGTTCTGTTGATGAGAGATCGATCTGGCTCATAAAAGATCGATCTCCTGGGATTTCTATAGATGAGAGATCGATCTGGGTTATAAGAGATCGATCTCCTGGGTTTATCTTGGATGAGAGATCGATCTCAGGAAGACATGAGATCGATCTGCCAAGTTTTGAACCTGTACAAAGGTACTAAGGAAGAGTGAGATCGATCTGTAAGGGTTAAGAGATCGATCTGCCTAAAACTAGAGTTGAGGGATCGATCTGATCTAGGAAGAGATCGATCTTCCTTAAAGCATAGACTGTAGATCGATCTATAAGATCGATCCACTCTCAAACAGAGAGCTTATGAGATCGATCTGGTAATGAAGAGATCGATCTCCTCAAAGTCAGAGAGCTAAGGAGATCGATCTGGGGCATCGAGAGATTGATCTCCCCACTACGAGGTTGCATGGCAGATCGATCTGAAGATCGATCTTGCCTCAAACAGAGAGATTGGAAGATCGATCTGCCTATTCGACAGATCGATCTCCCCTATCATTTTCAAATTAAGAGATCGATCTCTTTGTGTTATTGTGCTTGGATCTTGCAGGATTTATAACTAAGAGATCGATCTGGCCAAGATGGCAGATCGATCTGGCACTCTACTAGAGGTACCCAACGGCTAGTTTCTGTAAAATCTCAACGAGAAAAATAGCATTTAATGCTCCAACTACTAATCCTTCAGTATTTAACCAAGCATTGAAGACAATGAGAACAGAGATATTATTGCTGCACATTTTCTACATTCTCAAGCTTTCAACACTTTCATTCCTTGTGTCTTCATTCCTCATTTATTGAGATTTATTGTATAAGCTTAAGTGCAAAAGCTGTATTTGTCCTACCTACATTAAAGCTTCATTTTGTATTCATCCTTATCTTGAGAGAGAAGAGGATTGTTCCTTAGTGAGATAAAATTGTAAGAGGGTGAATACATTTTTATATTGCAAAGGGTAGAGAGGTTATTCCTTAACCTGTAAAAGGAACATTGTAACTTCTGTTGAAGGAGAGTAAGAAAGCACTTAACAAGAAGGTCAAGGAGAGAGGACGTAGGCAAGAGTTTGGCCGAACCTCTATAAACGATTGTGTTTGTTTCTCTCTTCCCTATCTTGCATTAAATTGTTTAATTTTATTATATTGCTCATTTTCATTTGCTGATTAAAATAGGATTAAATTAAAATTTGCTATTAACGTTAGAAAACTGATTCACCCCCCCTCTCGGTAGAGCCAACAGTTACGACTTACGGTGAGAACATATGTACTCTTCTGTAAGGTTATACCTAGCGAAAGAGTGGGGAGCAATTATTGTGCATGATATTAAGAATTAAAAAAAGTGCTCCAAATGGCGCATGAAGAAAACATGTATAGGCATGAGAGAATCTGGCATTTAATGAAAAGGGCATATGCATAATTAATGACAGAGAGAAACCCCTATAATAGGGCCAGGTATGATTCATAAACCAGATCTGAGAACTTCATACAAAAACTATACCAAACTCCCTATCTGACTTAAGCATCGGAGTGCAAACGCAGGGGAGAACCCCTGCGTTCCTCTGATCTTCTTCTTTCTTGCAGAAGCTCTCAGCAACACGTGACAGGGAATTCGAAGAGAAGACTTCAGCAATTCGTCACCATTGTTTCAGGTAACAACAACTTATATAGTTAAATTTTCATTCATACATACCTTAGAAATACTTATTCACATTATTATTTATTGCATAAACCTTGAATTTCTAGCAATTTAAATTCTCTAAGTTTTTACTACATTAGGCCGAGTATACCTTAATCCTTTAACTCCTCAATTGTTACAATTATACTTACTGCATTGATTTATATACATGCATCACATTTATCTTCAATTTAACATAGCTATTCATACAATTAAAATTTTCAGAATTAGATTTCATTAGCTAACAATATCAAACTCTCATGCATGTTAATTACAACTATGTATTAACTAAACAGAGAACACATTTCAATTGCAGAAATTAACTAGGTTCTTACCCCATATTGCACTATCTGACCCCCTAGCTTATTTTCCCCAAATTGTTCTAACAAATTTCTAGACATTCCTGGTGAACATCTACTGTCCTACACGTTGGAGCTTAATTGGAGGAGCTCTTCACCTATTCAACTCACCTAAGCACTAAACTCAGCCTTACCCTCTCGGTTCCAACTCAGATGCAAAATTTCATGGCTGTTTCAACAAGTTTCTAGTATGGTGAGGGGTGAGAACGTGTTTCTAAGCAACATATACTAACATGCAACAAGGGATTTTCATATTTGGTTGGTTGTTTGAAGAAAATTTCTGAAAATGGGGGCTGTTATGCGTGAATGTCAATGGAAGGGGAAAGGGATGTCGCATGCAAGTCTAGAAAGTTGTTTTAGGGTGGCCGGTGTCATAGGAAAGGGTGGCTGCCACTAGTTTTCAGTCCAGGTGAGGTGATGGTGGCGTGGTGGTGGTGACGAGTTGAAGTGTTTTCTGGTTTTCTGGTTTCTAAGGCAAAAAATGTGTAAAGGAAAGGGAAAGGAACTAGAAAATGAAATTTTTATTTTCCCTATTTATATTTTCTGCATTAGTTTAGTTTTATTTAGTTTAGTAAATCTAAAATTTAGTTACATATTTTGCAATTTAATTATACATGTATATAATTTAGCTTATACTATGGTTTTAGGAATTAATTTTCAAGTGCAGAATCTGTAACTTAGTCTACATACAAATCTGGTTTTCTTTCTCTAATATATATGGTTTATCAATTTAAATTACTCAATTCCATATTTTATAGTTTAATCTTCCTATTTTACTCTAATACATATATATATATATATAATTACATTTCAAATACAATGTTTATCAATTTAATAATCAAAGTGCAGGTTTTAAAATTAAATCTACATATAATCAAATTTGAAAATTAACTTACATGACTAGAGGTTGATTTACAAAAATTTCAGGTTTTCATACTTCTAATGTATGCAAATATTCGTCAACTTCCTATATGGTTCAACATGTAAACTTAAATTGTAGTTTTAATACTTAATCTACCTATATTATAGTCTTGTATTTCATATGTATACGTGACTACATTTTCAGATTTAATACTCATAAAATCTTATGCAACCCGATTTGCATATTTCCATATATGTATATATAAACATGTTTCAAAAATAATCTTTACATAACGTAAGGACGAAAAATAAATATTGCATGAAAAGCGAAAAATTTATGATGATTTTTGGTAAGTTGAGGGTTGTGACAGAAGTTGGTATCAAAGTTGAGTTGGTCTAATGTGTGTCGGTGTCTAAAATACTTAATAAGTTGGAAAATGACATCCCCATGTTACTGTGCTTATTTAGATACAATTTCTGTGTAAGTCGATAGATTGATTAAGAAATTGTTGTGAATGTAGGGAACTGAGCATTATGCCTAATACAAGTCATGGTAGAAGGGCGAGAGTGCGAGTTAGAGGCTGTAGAGGTAGGCCTAGGGGGTAGTGTTGAGCCAGAAACACACGAGACTCAGGAGGAGATTGAGGTGGAGGCTGAGGTTGAGCATACTTAACAGGGTCCAGAGGAGAGACCTGAGAGTACTGAGGCTCGCTTCCCAAGGATTGAGCATTGCATAGAAATGATTTTGGAGTTGGTCACTCCATCTTTACCTAGAGTCGGAGGTAGATAGAGTCCCGCTACACAAGGTGATGCCGAGCAAGCGGCAACTCTTAGGCACAGGCACTACCAGCCCAGAGACCTCAGGCGACAGATACACCTTCACCCCTACCCGCACAGGATATGCCTACACCTATTGCTATACCGCAAGGCAGTAGAGGCTGGGTGTGACGCCTCGAAAGCACGAAAAAATAGGATAAATTTAAAACTTATTTTCATCAAATACACAATTCTTGGTGCAATCCTATGCAGTGTCATGCATCATTATATATATACTAGAAAAATTTCACCTCAAGATCTCATCATTTAATATATCATAGCGCATACAACCCTCAATACAGATTTAATTAATTCCTAATACATCCCATACATCATTGTTCATCAAGTGTCTGTAAATACAATATTAGTCTGGGTACATGAAATGATAAATTATACCTCAAAATACAATATATGGCCTAGAGCTCAAGTCCTCCACTAGCCACTACTCCGTACGTCACAAGAAATTCTCTTCACTTGAAGAAATCTAGGGGGAATAGAAAAACAATGTGAGCTTCTAAATCGCTCAGTAAGGGGGTAAGAGACTCATTGATAAAATAATGATTTGCACAGCACAATCATTTTGTTTTACGAGTAATACTAAATGAACTCAATAGAAAACATAGCATGAATTCATTAAAACATCATCATCATCTCATTTCTCAAAGATCATGTAAAAACATGAGAGTAAATGGCTCAACATAAAACCATAGTCACAAGCATGTGGAAATCAAGATGCGATAATGGGTTTTCTCATAAAACGTAATAAAAGTCATCTCAATAGTAATGCACATGGCGTACCACAAAACATAATCTCATGTGTAAAACGAGACTAGGTAAATAAAATTTAGATAAAACACTCATCATGGCACGTAAATATAATCTCCTCTGGGTGCGCATCCCAAGCATCCTCAAAGAGGGAACGTGGACAATATGGTCGTATGCATGGTGTATTGGTCTTACGTGTTACTAGAACAAGGCCCAGACTTACATGCTACCAGAGCAAGACCTCTTCTCATGCACAATATCGGTCTTACATGCTACCAAAGTAAGGCCCGAACTTACATGCTACCAAAGCAAGGCCACCCAGCGCTACCAAAGCGGGGATCATCTCACGTTACCAGAATAGAGGCATCTCTCGTTACCAAAACGGAGGAATATCTGACTTACATGCTACCAGAGCAAGGCCCAGTGTGTATTCAAAATGACACACCTAAGTCTCAATAATAGTCATTATCATATAAAACCGTTTTGCCTTCACGTAGAACTCATAATGGTTTTCTTTCATAAAATTCATCTAAAAACATTTGTGTACACAACACAAAACATGTTAAAATTGAGCTCAAATTGGTAAAACCACGTACACATTTCTCAAACCTCAGTACGCCTTAACGTAGAGCCCAAATCCCGTTTTCACTTTTAAACTCAAATGGTTTGTAAAATGATTTCACACTTTGTTTACAACGCATAAAATTGGGCCCCGACCGGCTATAAAACCGTGTGTAATAACTCATTCACAACTCATAAAAACATGCTTGTTTCCTCAAATCAAATTTCATGTTACAAAATCATCACAAATCGCATACACAAATAAGTTAAAGTTTTCCCTTACCTCGTTGCACCTTGTATAGTGCAATCGTTCCCCCGAACAACGGACTAGCCTGGCATTCCTCTTTGGAACTCCCGAGCTGTCCCAACGATGTTAAAACATCATCAATACAACATCACATTGTCTCAAATCTCAACATCGAGCATAATTACTCACATTCTCATTTAACATCTCAAATTCCTCACCAAACCAATTTCTTATAATTTCTCAATATTTCTACTAACCCTAATCATTTCCAACTAATTCATCACCACATCTACAGCCACAATCGCAAAAATCTACTTCAAAATCAAATATCAAAGCTTAGAAATTTACCCAAAACTTGTGGAGTGCTCAATTCACGCCTCAACTCAAATAGTCCTTCAATTTTCAAGTATGTTGTTCTCCTTTTAATGAGGAACAACTTTCCCTCTTACCACAAACTTTGATTTGAATAAAAATGGATGTTTTAGAGGAGAGAGAAAGTTAGGGTTTGGCCAAAAATAAGGGTTTTTGATTTTTTAGAAAGAGAAAGGATGAAATACAAGAAAAACGTAGGGGTCCTTTTTATAGGCGGAGGGTAGGAGATCGATCTGCTCTTGTAGGAGATCGATCTACCTTTGAATTTTGGGAACGTTTTAGGAACTTTTTATGCCTACCGGATTGATTTGTCGAGGGGTAAGATCGATCTCATAATCACAAGGATCTACTCCTTGTGAGGAGATCGATCTACTATTTACAGAAACATTTTTAGATCGATCTGCTCCTGTAGGAGATCGATCTACCCTTTACAGAAACATTTAGAGATCAATCTACTTACTTATGGGATCGATCTGCCTATCAGTCCTTGTACATTTCCTACATTCTGTTACCATGAGATTGATCTCTTATCCTTAGAGATCGATATGGCCTTCATAGATTGCACTACTGCTGCATCAATTTGTAGAAAACTCAATGTAAAACTTCCCATAATTACCCTATATTCCATATTTCAATCCATGCACATTCAAGACTTAGAAACCTCATCTTTTTATATATTATCATATTTAAAACTTGCGTGTACATCAATATATCTTAATTACATACACCAAATTACAACTCTCATAACTGGGGTACATAAAATTCATAGTTCTCACATTGGGGTTATAGTTGTGATTTGGATAGGCTACGGCAGTTTCAAAAGTTTGGATCACCGTCTTTCAGTGAAGTTAAGGACCCAGTAACTGTAGAGGATTGGATAAATGAAATCAGAAGTTATATGGGTTCTTTGAGTGCACTACTACCGAGATGGTAGCATTTACCGCATTCATGCTAAAGGGATCAGCAGAACATTGGTGGAAATTCACTAGGCCTATTTTGAGAGCCCGACATACAGAGATCAACTGGGATGTGTTTTTGAAGGCTTTTCGAAGACAGTATATTTCGGATACCGCACAGCGAAAGATGAAGATGGCATTTTTGGGACTGACCCAAGGGAGCAGGACGGTGGATGAGTATGAGATGACTATTATCTCCCTAGGCAGATATGATCCTAATACGATGAGTAATGAGGCCGAGAAGATCCAAAAGTTTATGGATGGACTAAGACCAACCATCAGGTCCAGATTAGTCCCCTTGGATATATCAACCTATGAAGAGGCTATCGCAAGGCGTAATTGTGTGAACAAGTCATTGATAGAATCGCCTCAGATTTTGGGAAGGTTAGTAAAGTGAGGGATAAAGATAAGCAGAGACCAGTGATGGATAGAGGCTTCAGTTATAAGGGAAGCAAGAGGTTTACTGGGAAGAGGCCGAGGATCGAGGAGATCCGAGAAAGGACAGTTAATCCTCCCATGTATTCGACCATAGCTCTAGCTAAGGGAATTATGATTGAGGGCTGTGGCATACTACAGAGCAGTGTAGCAAGTGTAGCAGGTACCATGGTACTCGACCATGCTATGGACCTCCTGCAGTATGCTTCAGATGTGAGAAACCAGGGCACATAATCTTAGATTGTCCAGAGATGACAAAGAGAGCCCCACAGAAGGGCAGAGAGCCAGCGAGAGCTCCAATTAGGACAGTCGCTCTGATGAGGAGGGTTACAACTGAAGAAAAGGGGAAGCAGGCAGTTGGTGTGAGCAGAGAACGAGTGCATGCACTGGATTAAGACACTGCAGATCAGTCTTTAGATGTGGTTAAAGGTACCATAAAATCATTAATTTAGAAGCATTTGTATTGTTTGATCCTGGTGTCACGTATTCCTTTATATCGTCATCCTTTGCATGTAAATTGTTGAAGCATGTAAAACTCACACTACTAGATAAGATGTTGATGATATCTACCCCTATGAATGATAGTCAATTGACTGAGCACGTATATAGGAATTGTAAGATGAGGATAGGAGGTAAAGAAATGGCAGCCGATTTAATTGTATTAAATATGAGTGATTTTGATGTAATCCTAGGTATGGATTAGCTAGCTGCGAACTATGTTGTTATGGATTGTCGTGCTAGAACACTGACTTTTTCAGGATTAGAAAATCTTGTAGTAAACTTTGTGAAATAGAATAAAAGAACATGTTTAATATAAATACAAGAGTATGATCTTAATACATGATATTTGAGAGATAAATTTATATATCAACTATATATATGTTAATGTGATGATTGTGTTACTAATGGTGGAAAGGATAATGTGAAGGGTTCATTGCTTATGTGATTGAGATGGATAAGGCACGTCTGGTGTTGATAGGCATCCCAGTGGTTAAGGAATTTCCAAATGTCTTCCCGGATGAATTACCAGGGTTACCTCCAGATAGAGAGATGGAGTTTTGTATAGATTTGGCACCTAGTACAGAGCTGATATCCAAACCACCGTACAGAATGGCTCAAGTTGAGTTGGAAGAGTTAAGGAGGTATTTACAGGAGTTGTTGGAGAAGAGATTCATCAGGCCGAGCGTCTCCCCTTGAGGAGCACCGGTTCCGTTTGTAAGGAAGAATGATGGAAGCTTCTGACTGTGTATAGATTATCGGTTGTTGAATAAGGCCACCATCAAGAATAAGTACCCCTTCCACGCATCGATGACTTATTGGATCAGTTTAAGGGAGCCCAGGTCTTCTCCAAGATAGATATGAGATCTGGGTACCATAAGTTGAAGATATGGAGTGGAGATGTACCCAAGACAGCTTTTTGCACCCAGTATGGACATTATGAGTTTAGGGTTATGCCATTTAGGTTGACAAATGCTCCCACAGCTTTTATGTCATTGAGGAATGAGGTATTTCACCAGTATTTGGATCAATTTGTTATTGTGTTTATTGACGATATACTGGTGTACTCAAGATCTAGAGAGGAGCATGAACAGCATCTAAGGATAGTGCTACAGACCCTCCGAGAGAAGAAGTTGTACGCTAAACTTAATAAGTGCGACTTTTGGTTGGAACAGATCTCTTTTTTGGATCATATCATATCGAGGGATGGTGTGTTAGTGGATCCATCAAAGATAAAGGTAGTGGTACAATGGCAGAGACCCCAGATAGTAACAGAGATTCAAAGTTTCCAGGGTTTAGCTAGGTATTATCGACGGTTTGTAGAGGGATTTTTGAGGCTAGTTACTCCTTTGACACGTCTCACGAGAAAGAATATTGAATTAGTGTGGGACAATAAGTGTGGGGAAATCTTTCAGGAGTTGAAAAGGAGATTAACCACAACTTCGATTCTCACCATTCCTACCAGCTCAGGAGGTTTCTCGGTGTATACGGATGCTTCACACTAAGGACTGGGTTGTGTATTGATGTAGGATGGGAAGGTAGTAGCCTATGGATCAGGACAGTTGAAGGATCATGAGAGGAACTACCCGACCCATGATTTAGAGTTGGCGATCGTAATGTTTGCATTGAAAATATGGCGCCATTATCTTTATGGTGAGAGATTTCATATTTACATTGATCATAAGAGACTTAAGTACCTGTTCTCACAGAAAGAGTTGAACAAGAAACAGAAGAGATAGCTCAAGCTTTTAAAGGATTATGATTGTGAGATCCTGTACCAACCGGGTAAAGCGAATGTAGTAGCTGATATGCTGAGTAGAAAGCATCTCGGGCTGATGTCATTTATGATGATTAGGGAACACGAGCTATTGGAACAGTTTACAAACCTCAGTTTGGATGTGACCCCGTCTGATGCTAATAGTTGTTTTATGTTAGCTAGCCTGCAGTTGGAACTAGATCTGGTAGATAGAATTTGACAGGCTCAATGGATTGATCAACAGTGCAGTGATATTGTTGGGCAGATACAGAGGGGTACAAAGACTGACTTTAAATTGAGTTCAGATGGATTATTGAGGTTCAGATGCAAGATATGTGTTCTCGATGATCTAGAGATCAGAAAGTTGATCTTAACATAGGCTCACTCATCGAGGTATACGATACATCCAGGAGTACTAAGATGTATCAAAACCTTCGAAAAGTTTATTGGTTGTCTGGGATAAAGAAAGACATTACTGAACATGTCGCTAAGTGTCTCGTATGTCAGCAGGTGAAGGTGGAGCATCAGAAGCCTGCAGGGTTATCGCAGCCTCTACTGATACCGACTTGGAAGTGGGAGCATGTCACTATGGATTTTGTGATGGGATTACCGAGGATCGGTAGAGGTCATGATGCCATATGGGTGATTGTGGATCGGTTGACGAAGTCAGTCCATTTCTTAGCTGTGAGAGCTACCGATACTCTGAGCTAGTTAGCGAACTTGTATGTGCCCGAGATAGTGAGGCTACATGGAATTCCAGTGAGCATTGTTTCTGATAGGGATGCCCGCTTCACTTTCCACTTTTGGGAATGTTTTTAGGAAGCGATAGAGACCCATTTGAGTTTTAGCACCGCGTTTCATCCTCAGACAGATGGTCAGTCAGAGAGGACTATACAGACCCAAGAAAATATGTTGAGAGCGTGTGCGTTGGATTTTGGAGGCTCCTGGGATGACCATTTGCCACTCGTAAAGTTCGCCTATAATAACAGTATTCATACGAGTATCGGGATGGCACCATATGAGGCATTGTATGGGCGTAAATGCCATTCCCCTATTGGATGGAAAGATGTTGGTGACAGACAAATCTTTCCTCCAGACTTGGTTAGACAAGCCTTTAAGGATGTCCAGTTGATTTGTGAGAGGTTACGGATAGCTCAGAGCAGACAAAAGAGTTATGCTGATAGGAGACGGAGACCACTAGAGCTTATGGTGGGTGAGTCAGTGTTTTTGAAGGTTTATCCCTCGAAGGGGATCATAAGATTCGGGAAGAAAGGGAAGTTGAGCCCTCGATATATAGGGCCATTTGAGATACTAGATAAAGTGGGAGATAAGGCATACAGGCTCGCATTATCACCAGATCTAGCAAGCGTACATAACATCTTCCACGTATCCATGTTACGAAAGTATCATCCGAACCCGGCACATGTGATAAGGTACAAGCCGTTGGAGCTCAATGAAAGCATGACCTACGTTGAAGAGCCGGTTTGGATATTAGATAGAAAAGAAAAATTGTTAAGGACAAAGATAATTCCCTTGGTGAAAGTCCTTTGGCAATATCACACGATGGAAGAGGCCACATGGGAATTTGAGAGTTTGATGCGAGAGAGGTATCCCGAGTTATTCACAGAATGATTGGTTCCAATTTGGAAGACCAAATTTTCTAAGTGGAGGAGAATGTGAGACCCCATATATGTATAACCTTATATATGTGTATATTGGATTAAGAAATGAATACACACAAGTTTTAAAGTGTGTAGCGAGTGTAAGCAGGATATTTTCGTGAGTGGAATGTAAATATATTGAATTTTGAGTGGTGTGGTAAAATGGATGAAGATTGCATGAGTTGTGCACTTCCATTTAGTTTATATCATATACCTTTGGTAACACAAATATTTCACACAAGTTTTAACGTGTATAAAGTATGAATGAATGTCATTTTCAAGTATTAAAGGTAATTGGATGGGAAAAACACCATGGCAACAAATTAAGGATGTTTTGGTGTAAGTTCCTATAGAAAACAACAGCAAAATCTGGAAATATGAAGGACAGATCAATCTCAGAGGATGAGAGATCGATCTGGAAGAGCCAAAATGCTCTTATTCGAGCAATGGAACAGGCCAGATCGATCTCAAATGGAGCCAGATCGATCTGTCAAACATTCTGTAATAAGAGGATCGATTCTTAAGGCAAGCAGATCAATTTCCTTAGCTATCGAGTTGGAGCAGATCGATCTCCCCTGGATGCAGATCAATCTCCTTAAGCTACTGCGTGAGACAGAGCGATCCCACGCCCTCGATAAATAATTCTCCTGCCTTCAAAATGTCGTGAAAAAAAGGGATTTAAGAGGACCAGATCGATCCACCCAAATCTGATCGATCTCATCAAGCTAATTCTATAAATAGGTGCAGTGGATCTGCAGATTTCGGGAAACACTCTCACTTTACCAATTTCAACCCAAAACCTAGTTTTTTCTCTCTAAATCCACCCATTTTTAAGAAGATTTGAGGGATGGCTATTAGACACAAAGTTGTTCACATCAAGGAGATGAACAACATAGCTTGGAGGCATTCCCCATTTGTTGGAGTTAGGGGACAAGGAGCATTATCATTTGGAGTGAGAAAGAAATCCAAAGAGGTGAGTTTCTAAAGCACCAACTCAAGTACATTTGTCTAAGTTATCAATTTTGGAGTTGATTGGTGTGCTTATTTATGCTAGAAACTATCTAAAATACAATGGAATAATTATAACCTAGAAATGGGTTAGTGTGAGAAAGTGAAATGTAGAGGTATTAATGATGAATGGGATATTTTAAGGTGATAATGGTGTTGTGGGTATGATTTTAAGATGGTATTATGGAATGAGTTATGAGACTTACCTGAAATAGGTAAATTGTGTATTTAAGGCATTGGGTAAAATGCATAAATGAATGAGGGAGTAAGGGTAGAGTATTCCACATTAAGACTTAAACAAGTAACTAAGTGAGTTACTAAATAAGTTTGGTTAAAAGGCTTGATGTAGCCAAATGCAAGAATGGGCCAAACTTAAGGAAATAGGCTAAATGGAATATACTTACTAGTTGAAGTCAAAATGTGAGTTAGCAACGTTAACTCAAATTATTGGTAAATGAATTGTAGCTTTCGAGAATACACCAGGAGCAAGTTGAGCCGAAACGCGAGAAGTTAAGAGGAAGAGAGTCGCACTCTGAGTAAATCAAGGTAAGGAAATTGTGTGGACTCTTAGAGATATTTGTGCGCAATTTGGGCGCATTATGTTTTTCTAGAATGCATGTGGTAATAGGAAAATGAAATGGGTGATTGAAGGGAAAAGAGTTGGTTTTTGATGAAATGTGCATGAAAAGAAAAGCATGATGCTTTGAAAACCTTGTTTTATTACTTTTTAGCAAATGTTTGGTAGGTTGGCTAACATTTGAAATGATTTGCATAAGAAATAACTTGATTTGGTTTTATAACCATACTTTGCAAAGATTTGAGCCACCTATATAGTTTTCGTGAGAATGAAAGCGTGCTAGAGTATGACTCACACGAGATATGCTGTGTTTTTACACTCATGAGTGCTGGAGCTTAGCTCGCACTAGTTTTCACATGGATTTCTATGATGTTATGCTAGAGTTGAGCTCGCACAAACTTTATACTGGTTTTGGCATGGTGCTTGATAATTCTATATTTTTAGAATTATTTATGCTTAATTTCCTAATTAATTATTTAAATCCCCAATTTATTTTGTTAATTATCCCCTTTATTTAATTAAAATTCTCATGTTTGCAAATAAATTAAATCCGGATGAATTTTGAATATTTCGATAAAAAAAGGATCGAAATTGGGCTAAAATCGAGATTGAGCCACGCGGACAACACGAGTCAATCCTAGCACATCTAATTGGACAAGAAGACCAATGACATGGAAATATCTTTTCAAGGAGCCAATGGTGTGAAGACAAGTGGCCAAAAAAATGCTAACTAATCTAGGATGGAAAATTATAATTTTACCCCTAGTGTGTTTATAAATAGAAAAAGATGGAAATTGAAGAGGGATGTAATTTTTAGGATAGAATAGCTTTTTAGGTTATTTTCTAAGTTTTCTTTGTTTTAAACTTCCAAATAGTTTCTTTGAGTTTAAACATTTTTCTTCTCTTGTCTTGTTAAACTTTACATTTGGTTTAATGAATAGTGATTTTCTCATGTTCTTCTCGATTTTGCAATCTCTTGCTTTATTGTTGATTCAAGGCATTCAAGTTGAATGAAAGTTCTTCATTTTCCAATCTTAAATAGTTTATTTTATGGCAATCTAATTCCTTTATGCTTCTCGGTTTGTTTAAAACATTTTCTCTTTTTATTTCATTTCCATTGCATAACTTCCATTTTCCCATCTTAGTTGCTCTCGAGTAATGCTCTTTATGCATTTGGTTCCTCACTTATTCCTTCCTCTTTGTTGTTTGGTTTTGGTGCTTGAATGTGGGCAAATGCTAGGCATTATTTCACATTTAAGCAATGTGGAACCATGGCAGTAAGAGCTGGATTTAGAGCAGTCCGATGATGATGGTTTTTCACGTTGATGATGCTACAGGATTGATTGTTTAATTCCAACAGTTGTATTATTTTCTATTTTACACACTTCCTCTCGGTTTTAACATCATGTTTGCTATATTTTCTTATTCTTTCGTTTCTTTCTTTCATTCCCACTTGCATGCATTTTATGTTTCAGTTCTTTACTGCAATTAGAGTTAGCTTCCATAGTTCCTGCATTCATTTATTTTTCTTGCATATAATTCATTTGCTGCATTTTATTTTAGCTTCATTGTAGTTTGTTTCTTGCTATTGAATTGTGAAAAGATGGGGGTTGGTTGTCCGGTATAGAGACTAAGGAAACAATTCGTAGGGGCATAGTTAATTCATGGTAGCAAATTAACTTCCCATTTTTCCTCTGTTTAACTTCGTTTTTCTTATATTCTGCTACTACTCATCTTAGTGTAGTTGTTGTAGTGTTTGCAAATTGTTTTTAGGAAGCTCTCGGTACCAAAAATGAGTAAAGGTAACGTTGGAGCATGAACAGCATTTGTTTCTAGTGTGTTGATCCTCTCGGCTGGAGTAAGAAGCAAAGGAGGAAGTAGGATAGCAGCTGGTTGCACCTGCAACACCTGGAAACACAGCTGGACACACAGAACCGATAATGCCTGGAGCAGATGCAGGACCGAGAGTAGTGCATGTCCAAATCGAAAGGCGAGGACATGAAGCAGCAGACTGCAGGACCGGTTACAGCAAACCAACAGTAGCCAAAATCGGGAATGCCTGGTGTAGCAGGCAGCAGAAGCGATTCTTACCTGGAGCAGTGTTTAGTCAGCACCGAGAGGGAGAATGCAACAGACCGACAGTAGCTAAAATCGTGCAAGCTTGAAAATAAACATGCATTTGGAAAGATAATGAAATGAGCAACCCGAGGCCATCACTTGGAAAGGAAAGTAAACAAAGAAGACACGTGAATAGTATTTGGAGGGATAATTTGATGATTTAAATTGTTTAAGGCCTTGTTTGGCCAATTAATGTGTTATTTCATGTTTTTACTTTAATGAATTAAATTGATTAATACTTGTTAGTTGTCACTTAGGTAATTTAATTAAGTGATGGGAGGTTAGCTTTATTATTTTTGCATGTTAATTTGTTAGTCTTAATTTTTAGTTAGTAGTTAATTTTATATTAAATGTTTTAGGATTTTATTTTAGCTTAGATGCATTTAGAGTTAATTTAGATTAAATGTGTTTCATGCATTTTTAATTTAGTCTTTATTTTCATTAAGTTTTAGTTTAGTTTAAATTGCATTTTGATTAAGTAGTTTAAAATTGCATTTTAGGTTAGTTTAATTGTAGTGTAATTTTACTGTTTTATTTTCATAATTGCATTTTATTTTAATTGCGTTAATGAGTTTTAACTGTTTTAATTTCTTTTGTAGGTTTTTTTATTTTAATTGCGTGGAGCACTGTAAGTAATTTTACTCGGTTTTAATTTCTTTATTTTATAGCTTTTATTATTTTATTACTTTCAGTATTTTCAATTCTAGATTAGTAGCTCACCCACCTTAATCTCATAATTTGCTAGAATATACTTAGGGTAAGATTAACCGGTAGTTAATTAGGCTAGTCAACTTCTCTGGGGGACAATAACTCGGGACTCAAATCCCATTATTACTTGTACGACCTGTGCACTTGCGGTAATACCTTTAGGGCGTATCAAGTTTTTGGCGCCGTTGCCGGGGAAGTTTTAATTAGTCATTAGTTAATATCGGTGAAATTATACTTAGGTTTAATTCTAGCCTATAAATATTTTGGTTGTAAATATTTAGATCCTTAGTTTAGTTCAGTTAATTTTTGCATAATTAATTAAAATAAAAAAAATTGAAAAATTAAAAAAAAAACTTAAAAATTTTTCTAAGGACTTTCTGATGTTTGCATGCGTAGAGCAAGGAGTTTTGATTGCTTTCCTCTAGATCCTGAAATCGAACGAACTCTTAGGAAATTCGAAAGGACTCTAGGAAATTTACAGCTCCGCAGCAAAACACGATGGCAGAGAATAGGGAAAATAGGACCATTGGAGATTATGTGGTGCCGACGGTTGAAGGATATTATACAGGCATTAGGCCACCAGCTGTCCCTGGTAATAATTTTGAAATTAAGCCTTCCATCCTTTAGATGATCTAAACCTCTGTACAGTTCAGTGGGCTTCCGCACGATGACCCACATGCTCACTTTGGGCAATTCCTGGACTTGTGCAACACGTTTAAACACAATGGATTATCGGATGATGTGCTTAGACTTAGACTATTCCCCTTCTCACTTAAGGATAGGGCGAGACACTGGTTAACCTCCTTACCTCCAAGATCCATTTCTATATGGGACGCGTTAGCCCACCAATTTCTAGCCAAGTTTTTCCCTCCCTCAAAAATGGCCAGACTCTGTAGCGATATATCCTTCTTTTCCCAATACGACTCTGAATCCCTTTACGAGGCATGGGAACGATATAAGGAGCTTCTTAGAAAGTGCCCTCACCATGGTCTACCTCTACGGCTGCAAGTCCAGACCTTCTACAATGGACTTACAAGCCAAAATAGGACCATAGTAGACGCTGCTTCGGGTGGAGCCTTGATGTGCAAAACAGAGGAGGAGGCTTATGAGCTGCTAGATAAGATGGCGGCTAACAACTATCAATGGTCCTCGGAAAGGCAATTGCCAAAGAAATCGGCGGGTATATATGAGCTCGACACCCTGTGTGAGACCCCGTATATGTATAGCTGTATATAGGAGCATGGGGATGTAAATAAAATCATAAGTATAATGATACATTTGTAATGTGAGGTATATGCAGTGTAAGTTCATAAGACTATGTACGCACTTGTAATAAGAATCGTGATTATACGTACAAGTTGCATTATGAATGAGTAGGAAGAAATGAACTTAAACACGAGAAGAATGTGATTGAAATGGTATATGAGTAGTGTAGTAAAATGGAAGGAAAGATTTTTATAAGTTGTATACTTCCATTCGGGAAATATCGTGAAAATTTGGTTGTACAAAGATTTCCCACAAGTTTTAATATATACTAAGTGTGATTGGATGACATTTTTAAGTCTCAAGGAGCGATGAATGAGGAAAGGACTATGGAGGTAAATTGAGGAAGTTTTGAAGGGAGTTGTTGCAGAAAAACTGCAAAAAATCTGGAAATATGGAGGCCAAATAGATCTCATAGGATGAGAGATCGATCTGGGAGAGCCAGAATGCTCTTATGTGAGTAATGGAAGGGAACAGATCGATCTCCTTAGCTCTTGGGTTGGAAGCAGATCGATCTCCCCTAAGACCAGATCGATCTCCTTAAGCTTATGTTCGACAGCAGATCGATCTCCCCTAAGACCAAATCGATCTCCTTAAGCTTCTGTTTGACAACAGATCGATCTCAAGCCTTGACAGATCGATCTCCTGCCTTTAAAACGTCTTAGAAAAGAGGGATTTTAGGGGACCAGATCGATCTCCACCCAAGGAAGATCGATCTCATCAAGTCAAAACTATAAATAGGAGCAGTTGGATCTGCAGATTTTCGGGATAACCATTTCCTTTCCACTTCAACTCAAGAACCCAACTTTCTCACTCCTAAATCTAGCCATTTTCAGTAAGATTTGAGGAAAAGCTATTAGAGACAAAGTTGTTCACATCAAAGAGAAGAACAACATAGTTGGGAGGCATTTTCTCCATTTGTTGGAATTAAGCAACAAGGTGTATTTCCATTGGAGCAATGAGGAAATCAAGCTAGGTGAGTTTCTAATGCAAATACCCAAGTACATTTGTTTGGATATTGATATGGGAAATGATTAGTATGCATAGATATGATAGAAACTACCTAGAAAGTAAAGAATCCACCATAACCTAAGAATGGTCTAGTGTGAGAAAGTGGAATGTAGAAGTGTTAATGATGAATGAGATATCTTGAGAGGATGATTATGTTGTGGGCATGGTTTGGGCATGTAGATATTGGGATAAAATTGTGAGATTTACCACAAAGGGTAAAATGTATATTTAAGGCATCGGATAAATGCCTAATTGAACAAGAGTTAGGAACGTTAACTCGAGTGTTTGATGGATGAATTTCAGTTTCGGATGATACGTCGGAGTAAGTCGAGAGGAGAACGCGAGAAGCATAAAGGCGGATAGTTGCACACAAGTAAAGCGAGGTAAGGGACTGTGTGTTAGCTATAGAGATGTTTGTGCGGATTTACAGTAATTTCGTAGATATATTGCTAACACTAGTACGATATTATAATTCTATGAAATGATATGGGAGCATGAAAAGTACTATGGTGTAAATATGTATTGAGAAATGGGATAGGGTAAGGAAATAACATGATATGCATGTTTTCAATGATATTCTCAATTTTATATTGTTATTGATGATTGAGAAATGTTGATGATAGATTGGCTAATTTTACATGTTTTAGCATGAAGGACATGTTGTATGAATAAACATGTTTTGAGTTTTAAAAAGAGAAAATAGCCACCTATCAGTTTTGAGATGAGATTTGGTGTTGAAGCGCTAGCTCACACCCGTTTTAGTGCCTTGATGTACCGTGCTGGAGTTTTAATTCGCGCGAGGGTTTTAAGAAAGTGCGAGAACTTTGCTCGCACCTGTTTTGTTGAGTTGAGGTAAACCTGGGGGTCTGGGACCCAAGGGGATACCAGCCGACGGCCATTTGAACAGGTTGGGCCTTAACGATAGATCGTACCGCGCTGGAGCTTTGCGTTGACTGTGTGTCACGCTGCTTGCTCGCCTGGTATATGAGACATGGTTTAGGATGAAAAGTCCATCGGAGTTGGAGTATGGACTTGGGTCCACGGTCGTACGTAGAACAGTGTAGTTATCCGTTGGTATACTATGTACCCTGCTGGGTGCACGTGAGTACGAGTATCGCGTAGATGACACACAACGTATCTTCACCGTGAGTATACGAGGAGATGAGGTGGATTGAGATGAGCCGGAGGGTAGGACAGACCTATTCCCCTTCAGGCGAAGTGATGCCCTGTGCACACCTGATCAGTGAGGCCTGGGATCACTGACTATTGCCATATGTCGTGGATATTGATTGTCGAAAATTCCATGTCTATCTCAGAGATTCGAGAAATAGAGATAATCTCAGAAAAGAAAGAGATTTTGTGTTTTTGATAAATCTCTAATTTCACATCCGTGCCGTGAGGGCACTATTTATGAGCATGTTTTAAATGGAAGTTTGATATTTGATTTACACAAAAATGCTATTGAGAAATATATGTTAAAATGCATTTTTCGTATGATATTTCTATTTATAACGAAAACATGGTTTTGGTTTATGCATGCATGGGCTATGTAGGTAGTACGATATCTACCTGCTAGCATACATTTCCTTACTGAGATGTGGTTTGCTCATCCCGCTATTTTTCCCCTCCAGGTACTGAGAAGTAAGAGAGCGGTGGTCTCTAGGTCTTTTGTGTTGAACAGCTCCCACAATTCCGTAAAGGTATAAGAATTGTATACATGAGTATTTTGCATCTAATTTATCGTATCGCCCAGTTATATCTTGGAATTGTAAACAGTATTATGGGGATGATATGTAAGTATATGGTATTTATACAATTAATTTTGTATATTTACACACACACCTGGGAGTGTAAATTAAAGCTTTAAATATTCCGCTGTAAATGAATGAATTTTAGTAATTGCATCTTCTCACAGCCCAACCGTAGTGGAGAATGTATGGATAGAAGGATTCCCAGAAGTGGGGTGTGACAGGTTTGGTATCAGAGCATGGTTGGTCTGATGTGAGTTGATGTTTAGGACTAAGAAAACATACATCCCGAAGTTACTGTGCGATATTTAGATACAAATGTGTGTACGGAGCTGGTAGTGAATTAAATGTTTGTTATAACGCAGGAAAGTTATCAGGCTAGTGAGTTATGCCTGAGAGACACCGCAAGAGGGGAGAGAGCTCGAGAGCTCTAGGGCGAAATGACAGGACTGAGAGGCACAGTAGATCATCCTCTAGTCATGAGCCCCAGGAACAGATAGAGGCTTCTGATCCTCGAATAACTCGATTGGAGGAAGACATGCGCACGATGATGACCATGATGGGTCAGATCATGGCTAGGTTTGAGGGTACACCTGGTACAGCGGGACAGGCTGCACCGAATCCCCCAGCAGCTGCACCTGAACCTGAGAATGTTGCACCTACGTAAGCTGAACCGGTTAAGCCACGAGAACCTCATATTCGACCCGACCTCCTCTAGTAGCCCCACAGCAGAATGATGATGATTTGGGGTATGGATATGACTGTGATATGGAGAGATTGAGGCATTTTATGGACTTTAAACCTCCTTCGTTTAGCGGGGTAAAGGATCCGACAGTGGCTGAGGATTGGATCAGTCAGATGGAGAAGTTATTCGACTTTTGTAGATGTTCAGCTACGGAGAGAGTAGCGCTTGCAGCCTTTGTATTGAGAGGCGAAGCAAAGCACTGGTGGAAGTCCACCAGGTTGATGTTGAGAGCTCAAGGTATGGCTATCACTTGGGATATGTTCTTGGGCGTTTTCAGAGAGCAATATATCCCAGATACTGCTCGACGTAGACTACAGAAGGAATTTCTTAATCTGACTCAAGGGAATCGAACAGTTGATGAGTACGAGTCACGATTCACTTCACTGGGTCGATATGATCTGGAATCAATCAGAAGTGAAGCTATCAGAGTCCGTAGATTTGTAGATGGACTAAGGCCTTCAATCCGAGCGAAGTTGGCCCCATTTGATGTCGCTACATATAGAGAGGCTGTGCGATGGGCCCAGTTATGTGAGCAAGATTATGACTTGCAGATTTTTGAGTTTAGTTGGGGTAAAGACAAGGGTCCGAGGAAGCTGGAAGATGGCAAGAGTGCCAAATTTGGTCGAAAATTCATGAGTAAGCGTCGGAGAGAGGTAGATGAGTTCCAGAAAAAGGTTGCTAGACCTTTTATGCCTCCAACTCAGACACCAGCCAGGGGTATAGTGATTGGTGGACCCCAACCGACTACAGATCAGTGTAGACTATGCGGTCGATACCATGGTGGTAGGCCATGTCATCTTCAGGGTACCTAATGCTTCAGATGTGGTAAATCTGGACATTATGCCAGAGAGTGCCCGGAGATAGTTGAGGCAATTCCACAAAGGGGTAAGGAGCCAGAGAGGGTTCCTACAGTTGCACCTCCTGCAAGAAAGAAAGCCTCGGCTGAAGAAAAAGGAAAACAAGTTGTGGGTCAAGGCAGGGTGTATGCGATAGACCAAGCATCGGCTAATACCTCGTCTGAAGTGATAAAAGGTACAATCTTGATTTTCAATCTAGAGGTTATAGCTTTGTTTGATTCTGGTGCTACGCATTCCTTCATATCACCTGCATGTGCATCTAAGTTAAAAGGTTTTGTAGAACCCACATACTTGAGTAGGACTTTACTAATAAGTACTCCAATGAGAGTTAGCCAATTAGTTGAGCAAGTGTATAAAGATTGTAAAGTGATGGTGGGAGATAAGTGCATGACAGCCAACTTGATTTTTATTGAATATGTATGACATTAATGTAATTTTGGGAATGGATTGGTTAGCCACCAATCATGCTGTCATAGACTGTCGTTCTAAGTCCATTAAGTTTTCTCTACCTGAAGAATGTGTTGTAAGATTTTAAGAGAAGAAATGGAATCTTAAATTTTGTGTTAAGTACAATACTTTGGTATAAATGACTGGAGTGTTGTTTTAAAGGTTTTGTTGCTTATGTGGTGGATTTGAACAAAGTACATCCGGATATGGAGGACATCCCAGTGGTCAGAGAATTCCCTGATGTCTTTCCAGACGACCTACCAGGATTGCCACCTGATAGAGAAACAGAATTCGGTATAGACTTGACGCCTGGAACCGAACCAATATCTAAGTCACCATATAGGATGGCTCTAGTTGAGTTAGAGGAATTAAGGAAACAGCTGCAAGAGTTGTTAGAGAAGGGGTTCATAAAACTGAGTGTCTCACCATGGGGAGCCCCGATATTATTTGTGAAGAAGAGAGATGGGAGCCTTAGGTTGTGCATCGACTATCGGATGCTGAACAAGGCTACCATCAAGAATAAGTACCCCTTGCCACGCATTGACGATTTATTGGATCAGCTTCGGGGAGCACAGATCTTTTCCAAGATAGATTTGAGGTCTGGGTATCATCAATTGAAGATTCGAAAGGAGGATGTGCCCAAGACAGCATTTCGTACCCGCTATGGCCATTACGAATTCTTAGTGATGCCTTTTGGGTTGACCAATGCGCCGGCAGCTTTTATGGCTCTAATGAATGAAGTATTCAAGCTATACCTGGACCAGTTCGTAATCGTGTTCATTGATGATATATTGGTGTATTCAAGGTCCAGAGAAGAGCATGAGCAGCACTTAAGGATTATTTTGCAAACCCTTCGAGAGAGAAGGTTATATGCCAAGCTTAACAAATGTGACTTTTGGCTAGAACAGATTTCTTTTCTAGGCCATGTTATATCGAAGGATGGGGTGTCAGTAGATCCGTCCAAGATTGAGGCCATTGTTCAGTGGGAACAACCTAGGACAGTCACAAAGATCAGACGTTTTCTGGGTTTGGCTGGTTACTACAGGAGATTTGTAAAAGGTTTCTCTAGATTGGCTGCTCCATTGACACATCTTACGAGGAAGAATGTGGAGGTTTCATGGGATAAAGCTTGTGAGAGAAGTCTTCAGGAACTTAAGCGCAGATTAACCACTGCGCCAGTTCTTATCATCCCTAACAGTTCAGGGAATTACTCGGTGTATACAGATGCTTCGCATCAAGGACTAGGCTGTGTTTTGATGCAAGAGGGAAGGGTGGTAGCTTATGGATCTAGGCAACTGAAAGATCATGAGAAGAACTACCCCACTCACGATTTGGAGTTAGCGGCCATAGTGTTTGCGTTGAAGATATGGCGCCACTACTTATATGGTGAGAGATTTCAGATCTTTACGGATCATAAAAGTCTGAAATATCTATTCTCACAGAAGGAGTTAAACATGAGACAGAGGAGGTGGTTGGAACTCCTCAAGGACTATGATTGTGAGATTTTATACCACCCGGGGAAGGCAAATGTGATTACCGATGCATTGAGTCGGAAGAGTCTCGGGTTGGTATCACATATGATGGTTAGAGAGCACGAGTTGTTGGAACAATTCACGAACCTTAGTCTGGATATGACCCTACCTGAGATTGACAACTATGGGATTATTGCTAGCTTAAGATTAGAACCGGAGTTGATTGAGAAAATCCGACAAGCTCAGCAAATTGATCAATGGTGTATTGACATGATTAGCCAAATCCAAAAAGGGAAGGGTGTCGATTTTATATTGAGTTCAGATGGAATACTAAGGTTTGGAGATAGAATATGTGTTCCTAAGGATTTAGAGCTGAGGAAGCTGATCTTATCAGAGGCTCACTCGTCGAGATACACGATACACCCGGGGAGTAGTAAGATGTATCAAAATCTCCGAAAGGCATATTGGTGGTCTGGAATGAAGAGAGACATAGCTGAGTATGTCGCTAGATGTCTCATTTGTCAGTAAGTAAAAGTCAAACATCAGAAACCAGGAGGATTATTACAACCTCTACCGATACCAACATGGAAGTGGGAGCATGTCACCATGGATTTTGTGATGGGGTTACCGAGAACCCGTAAGAACCATGATGCGATATGGGTGATAGTAGATCGGTTAACGAAATCGGCACATTTCTTAGCCATGAGATCTACAGATACATTGAGTGCACTGGCGAACCTGTATGTGCGAGAAATAGTGAGGTTGCATGGAGTCCCAGTGAGTGTTGTTTCTGATCGGGATGCCCGCTTCACTTCCCACTTTTGGGGACATTTTCAGGAAGCGATGGGGACCTAATTGAGTTTTAGCATCGCTTTTCATCCTCAAACAAATGGTCAGTCAGAGAGGACTATACAGACCCTGGAGGATATGTTGAGAGCGTGTGTGCTAGATTTTAGAGGCTCATGGGACGATCACTTACCATTGATTGAGTTCGCCTACAATAACAGTCATCACTCAAGTATTGGTATGGCCCCTTATGAGGCACTATACAGTCATAGATGTCGATCGCCCATTGGTTGGGAAGAAGTTGGTGACAGACAGTTGCTCGCTCCCAATTTGGTTAAGCAAGCCTCCGAGGATGTTAGGATAATATGCGAGAGGTTGCGAACAGCTCAAAGTCGACAAAAGGGCTACGCTGACAGGAGACGGAGACCACTTGAGTTTGATGTTGGCGAGTCTGTATTTTTGAAAGTATCTCCTTCTAAGGGGATAACAAGGTTTGGGAAGAAAGGAAAATTAAGTCCTCGTTACATTAGTCCCTTCGAGATTTTGGATAGAGTGGGAGATGGAGCATATAGGCTAGCCTTGCCACCTGAGCTAGCAGAAGTCCATAATGTCTTCCACGTTTCTATGCTTCGGAAGTACTACCCGGATCCGACACATGTAATTAGCTATGAGCCGTTGGAGCTCAAGGAGGACATGTCGTATGTTGAGAGACCGATCAGGGTGTTGGACAGAAAAGAGAAGGTGTTGCTGAACAAGAAGATTTCACTAGTTAAGGTTTTGTGGCAACATCACACTGTGGAAGAGGCCACATGGGAACTGGAAAGTTTGATACAAGAAAAGTATCCCGAGTTATTCAAAGATTAAATTAGTTCAAATTTGGAGGACCAAATTTTCTAAGTGGGGGAGAATGTGAGACCCTGTATATGTATAGCTGTATATAGGAGCATGGGAATGTAAATAAAATCATAAGTATAATGATACATTTGTAATGTGAGGTATATGCAGTGTAAGTTCATAAGACTATGTACGCAGTTGTAATAAGAATCGTGATTATACGTACAAGTTGCATTATGAATGAGTAGGAAGAAATGAACTTAAACACGAGAAGAATGTGATTGAAATGGTATATGAGTAGTGTAGTAAAATGGAAGGAAAGATTTTTATAAGTTGTATACTTCCATTCGGGAAATATCGTGAAAATTTGGTTGTACAAAGATTTCCCACAAGTTTTAATATATACTAAGTGTGATTGGATGACATTTTTAAGTCTTAAGGAGCGATGAATGAGGAAAGGACTATGGAGGTAAATTGAGGAAGTTTTGAAGGGAGTTGTTGCAGAAAAACTACAGAAAATCTGGAAATATGGAGGCCAGATCGATCTCATAGGATGAGAGATCGATCTGGGAGAGCAAGAATGCTCCTATGTGAGTAATGGAAGGGAACAGATCGATCTCCAAAGGGATCAGATTGATCTCCTTAGCTCCCGGGTTGGAAGCAGATCGATCTCCCCTAAGACCAGATCGATCTCCTTAAGCTTATGTTCGACAGCAGATCGATCTCCCCTAAGACCAGATCGATCTCCTTAAGCTTCTGTTTTACAGTAGATCGATCTCAAGCCTCGACAGATCGATCTCCTGCCTTTAAAACCTCTTAGAAAAGAGGGATTTTAGAGGACCAGATCGATCTCCACCCAAGGAAGATCGATCTCATCAAGTCAAAACTATAAATAGGAGCAGTTGGATCTGCAGATTTTCGGGATAACCATTTCCTTTCCACTTCAACTCAAGAACCTAGCTTTCTCACTCCTAAATCCAGCCATTTTCAGTAAGATTTGAGGAAAAGCTATTAGAGAAAAAGTTGTTCACATCAAAGAGAAGAACAACATAGTTGGGAGGCATTTTCTCCATTTGTTGGAATTAAGCAACAAGGTGTATTTCCATTGGAGCAATGAGGAAATCAAGCTAGGTGAGTTTCTAATGCAAATACCCAAGTACATTTGTTTGGATATTGATATGGGAAATGATTAGTATGCATAGATATGATAGAAACTACCTAGACAATAAAGAATCCACCATAATCTAAGAATGGTCTAGTGTGAGAAAGTGGAATGTAGAAGTGTTAATGATGAATGAGATATCTTGAGAGGATGATTATGTTGTGGGGATGGTTTGGGCATGTAGATATTGGGATAAAATTGTGAGATTTACCACAAGGGGTAAAATGTATATTTAAGGCATTGGATAAATGCCTAATTGAACAAGAGTTAGAAACGTTAACTCGAGTGTTTGATGGATGAATTTCAGTTTCGGATGATACGTCGGAGTAAGTCGAGAGGAGAACGCGAGAAGCATAAAGGTGGATAGTTGCACACAAGTAAAGCGAGGTAAGGGACTGTGTGTTAGCTATAGAGATGTTCGTGCGTATTTACAGCAATTTCGTAGATATATTGCTAGAACTAGTACGATATTATAATTCTATGAAATGATATGGGAGCATGAAAAGTACTATGGTGTAAATATGTATTGAGAAATGGGATAGGGTAAGGAAATAGCATGATATGCATGTTTTCAATGATATTCTCAATTTTATATTGTTATTGATGATTGAGAAATGTTGATGATAGATTGGCTAATTTTACATGTTTTAGCATGAAGAGACATGCTGTATGAATAAACATGTTTTGAATTTTAAAAAGAGAAAATAGCCATCTATCAGTTTTGAGATGAGATTTGGTGTTGAAGCGCTAGCTCACACCTGTTTTAATGCCTTGATGTACCGTGCTGGAGTTTTAATTCGCGCGAGGGTTTTGAGAAAGTACGGGAACTTTGCTCGCACCTGTTTTGTTGAGTTGAGGTAAACCTGGGGGTTTGGGACCCAAGGGGATACCAGCCGACGGCCATTTGAACGGGCTGGGCCTTAACGATAGATCGTACCGCACTGGAGCTTTGCGTTGACTGTGTGTCACGCTGCTTGCTCGCCTGGTATATGAGACATGGTTTAGGATGAAAAGTCCATCGGAGTTGGAGTATGGACTTGGGTCCATGGTCGTACGTAGAACAGTGTAGTTATCCGTTGGTATACTATGTACCGTGCTGGGTGCACGTGAGTACGAGTATCGCGTAGATGATACACGACGTATCTTCACCGTGAGTATACGAGGAGATGAGGTGGATTGAGATGAGCCGGAGGGTAGGACTGACCCATTCCCCTTCAGGCGAAGTGATGCCCTGTGAACACCTGATCAGTGAGGCCTGGGATCACTGACTATGGCCATATGTCGTGGATATTTGATTGCCGAAAATTCCATACCTGTCTCAGAGATTCGAGAAACAGAGATAATCTCAGAAAAGAAAGAGATTTTGTGTTTTTGATAAATCTCCAATTTCACATCCGTGCCGTGAGGGCACTATTTATGAGCATGTTTTAAATGGAAGTTTGATATTTGATTTACACGAAAATGCTATTGAGAAATATATGTTAAAATGCATTTTTCGTATGATATTTCCATTTATAACGAAAACATGGTTTTGGTTTATGCATACATGGGCTATGTAGGTAGTACGATATCTACCTGCTAGCATACATTTCCTTACTGAGCTGTGGTTTGCTCATCCCACTATTTTTCCCCTCCAAGTACTGAGAAGTAAGAGAGCGGTGGTCTCTAAGTCTTTTGTGTTGAACAGCTCCCACAATTCCGTAAAGGTATAAGAATTATATACACGAGTATTTTGTATCTAATTTATCGTATCGCACAATTATATCTTGGAATTGTAAACAGTATTATGGGGATGATATGTAAGTACATGGTATTTATACAATTAATTTTGTATATTTACACACACACCTGGGAGTGTAAATTATAGCTTTAAATATTCCGCTGTATATGAATGAATTTTAGTAATTGCATCTTCTCACAGCCTAACCGTAGTAGAGAATGTATGGATAGAAGGATTCCCAGAAGTGGGGTGTGACACCCTGTCCACCTTGACATCTCAAATCGCCAATCTTACAAAGAAGGTGGAGTTGCTTAGTACCCAATCTAATCCTTTCAACAATCCTAATACTGTGTTTTCTGCCCAAAGTCCTTTTCTCTCGTGTGATCTGTGTAGTGGTACCCACACTGTGGATAGGTGTCCACTTAACCTAGAATCGGTTCAGTACGTTGCCCCTAAGCAACAGAACAACCCTTTTTCAAACACCTATAATCCAGGGTGGAGGAACCATCCTAACTTTTCTTGGAGCCAGAACCATGGGCAAGCTTCTAATTCTAGACTAGTAGGACCCCTAGGTTTTTAAGCTCCACAGGTTCAGGTACCACCACAGCGTCAATTTCCTCACCACCCACCACCTCAATATCCACATCATCAACCTACTCATTCCCATCCATCCCACTTCCATCAACCACCACCATCACAACCCCAGCATTTATCAGCAGCTGATAAGAAACCCTCTCTTGAGGAAATGTTCACAACAATCTTGCAAAATCAAGCAGCTTCAATTAAGAACCTAGAGGTTCAGGTAGGACAAATAGCAAACGCTCTTAGTCAACGTCCTCAGGGGACCCTTCCTAGTAACACTGAAGCCAATCCTGTTAGGTAAAGGGAGGGGAAGGAACATGTGAAAGCCATCACCCTTAGGAGTGGCAGAGAGCTAGTAACTCCACCAGAAAAGTCCAGACCTGACCAGCCCCTAGTTGAAAAACCCATAGGTTCTAATAAAGCAGCTCAGAAGAAGCAAGAATCAAAAGATCAAGTTGCAAAGGAAACAAAGCCAGGCATTTCTTCACCTTTACCTGTGTTTCTTTGTCACAACCTTCTTTAACCTCTGATGCTACAAAAGTTCCCACTACATCTCCTCCTGTTAGATCACCAGTCCCTTTTTCCTCAGAGATTTCACAATCAAAAACTGGACCAACAATTTGTAAAATTTCTTGAGATTTTTAAGAAACTTCACATCAACATTCCATTCGCAGATGCCTTAGAGCAAATGCCAAGCTATGTGAAGTTTATGAAGGACATCCTCTCTAGGAAAAGAAGATTGGAAGATTATGAGACGGTGGCCTTAACGGAGGAACGTAGCGCCATTATCCAGAGGAGATTACTCTCCAAGCTCAAGGATCCCAAAAGTTTTACCATACCATGCACTATTGGTAATTTATTCTTGGGTAGAGCCCTGTGCGATTTAGGAGCTAGTATAAATTTGATGCCATTATCTATTTATCAGAAGTTGGGAATAGGGGATGCCAAGCCCACCACGGTGACCCTCCAGTTGGTTGATCGATCAATTAAATATCCGAAAGGGGTCATTGAGGATGTCTTAGTAAAAGTGGACAAGTTTATTTTCCCTGCAGATTTTATCATGTTGGACATGGAGGAAGATAGGGAAGTCCCAATTATACTAGGAAGGCCATTCCTAGTGACTGGTAGAACTTTAATAGATGTACAAAAGGAGGAGTTAACAATGAGAGTTCAAGATCAGGAAGTCAAGTTTAATGTGTTCAAATCTCTAAGGTTCCCTGACAACTCTCACGACTGTTTTAGGATGGATGTAGTGGATAAGGACATTACTGAGGAGTTTTCCAAGACACAACCTTTAAACCTTTTAGAAGCCTCCTTAGTAAAATCTGTTGATCTTAGAGAATACAGTGAAGATGATGATGAGGTCTACGAGACTTTACAATTATTAGAGGTCACTTGTTTTGAGGAAATTGCCCAATTTGAGACACTAGACCCTTTATCTATTCCAGCTTCAAATATCTTTCCATCCACCAATAATCCTCCAGCATTAGAGCTAAAACCTTTACCCTCACACCTTAGGTATGCTTACTTAGGTGAGTCCTCCACACGACCAGTAATAGTACCTGTTGCTCTCTCCAATGATCAGGAAGTAAAATTACTGCAAGTTTTGAGAGAGCATCAAAAGGCTATACGCTGGTCTATCTCTGACCTTAAGGGTATTAGTCCCTCTATTTGTATGCATAAGATACTATTGGAGGAAGGGTATAGGTCATCCATAGAGCACCAGCGTCGATTGAACCCTGTAATGAAAGAAGTTGTCAAGAAGGAGATCATTAAGTGGTTAGATGCAAGGATCATCTATCCCATTTCTGACAGTACCTGGGTGAGCCCAGTACATGTGTCCCTAAGAAAGGAGGGATGACAGTGATCGAGAATGAAAATAATGAGCTCATACCCACTAGGACTATCACTGGTTGGCGAGTATGTATGGACTATAGGAAACTCAACAAGGCCACCAGGAAAGACCACTTCCCCTTACCCTTCATTGACCAAATGTTAGATCGATTAGCTGGTCACGAATTTTATTGTCTATTGGACGGATATTCTGGGTACAATCAGATAGCTATAGCCCCAAAAGACCAAGAAAAAACTACCTTCACCTGTCCCTATGAGACTTTTACTTTTAGAAGAATGCCTTTTGGCCTATGCAATGCACCTGCTACATTCCAGGGTTTCATGATGGCCATATTTCATGATATGGTGGAGGATTTTCTTGAGGTTTTCATGGACGATTTCTCAGTATTTGGGGACAGCTTTGATTTATGTCTACATAATTTGGCACTAGTATTGAGAAGGTATGAAGAAATGAATTTAGTGCTTAATTGGGAGATATGCCAATTTATGGTGAAAGAAGGTATAGTGCTTGGGCACAAAATTTCTGTTGGGGGGATAGAAATGGATAAAGCTAAGGTGGAAATCATTGAGAAGTTACCTCCCCCTACATCTGTTAATGGAATCAGAAGTTTCCTGGGCCATGTAGGATTTTACAGAAGGTTCATTAAGGATTTTTCTCAGATATCTAAGCCTTTATGTAATCTCCTGGAAAAAGACACTACATTTTGCTTTGATGAACAATGCTTAGGAGCATTTAAGACTTTGAAGGAGAAATTAGTTACAGCACCTGTAATCATAGCTCCAGATTAGAGTTTACCCTTTGAGCTTATGTGTGATGCAAGTGATTATGCTGTTGGGGCTGTACTAGGACAAAGAAAAGGAAGAGTCTTTTGTGCTATCTACTATGCAAGCAAAACTATGAATGAGGCCCAGTTAAACTATGCTACTACCGAGAAGGAGTTGTTAGCTATAGTATTTGCTTTTGATAAGTTTTGCTCCTATCTCATTGGTACTAAGGATGCAAAGTCGAGGCAGATTAGATGGATTCTCCTACTACAGGAGTTTGACTTGGAGATTAGGGACAGGAAAGGTACGAAGAATCAGGTTGCTGACCATTTATCTAGATTAGAGAGTGGACTTAAAGAAGATGGTACAACTATTAATGAGTCATTTCCTGATGAGCAGCTATTTACTTTCGGGCACTCTAGATTGCCCTGGTACGCTGATTTTGTAAATTATCTGGTGAGCAATGTGATGCCACCTGATTTGACTGCCCAGCAAAAGAAAAAGTTTTTGAGTGATGTCAAGTATTATGTTTGGGATGAACCCTTCTTGTACAAGTAATGTAAAGATCAAATTTTGAGAAGGTGTTTTCCCATGGAAGAAGTAGAGGATATACTTAAACATTGTCACTCTTCTGATTATGGAGGGCACTTTGGAGGAGAGAGGACAGCAGCTAAGGTTTTGCAATCTGGATATTACTGGCCCACATTATTTAAGGATGCCCACTACTTTGTGCTGAAATGTGATAGATGTCAGAGGGTAGGTAATATTTCTAAAAGAAATGAGATGCCTCTGACTAATATTTTAGAAGTAGAACTCTTTGAAGTCTGGGGTATTGATTTCATGGGACCATTTGTTCCTTCATATGGCAATCTCTATATTTTAGTGGTTGTGGACTATGTGTCGAAATGGGTTGAAGCGATGGCTTTACCAACTAATGATGCCAAAGTAGTAGTAAGGTTTTTAAAGAAGAATATTTTCACACGATTTGGCACACCTAGGGCTATCATTAGTGATGGAGGATCCCACTTTTGCAATCGAAGTTTTGATGAGCTGTTAAAGAAATATGGGGTTAAACATAAGGTAGTCACTGCTTATCACCTGCAGATGAGTGGCCAAGTAGAGTTGTCCAATAGGGAAATTAAGGGGATATCGGAGAAAACAGTGAACCCAAGTAGGAAGGATTGGTCTACTAGGTTAGATGATGCACTTTGGGCCTATAGAACAGCCTTCAAAACACCTTTAGGAATGTCCCCTTATCAGCTTGTTTATGGTAAAGCTTGTCATCTACCAGTAGAGCTTGAGCACAAGGCCTACTGAGCCCTTAAGAATCTAAATTTCAACTTAGAGGCAACAGGGGAGAAGAGGCTGCTACAGCTCAATCAGTTAGATGAGTTCAGGTTGCAGGCCTATGAGAATGCCAAGATCTACAAGGAAAAGACTAAGCGATGGCATGATAAAAAAAATCAAGGAGAGACACTTCGAGCCAGGCCAGCAGGTTCTGTTGTTTAATTCACGCTTGAAGTTGTTTCCAGGGAAGCTTAAGTCTAGGTGGTCAGGTCCCTTTACCATTACACAAGTATTCCCCCATGGAGCTATTGAAATTATGGATGAGACCTTGAATCAACCCTTTAAGGTTAATGTGGGCAGACTGAAACACTATTTTGGGGGAGGGTTTGATCGTCAGCATTCTGTGACCACTTTAGCTAACCCTCCTACTTCTGATCCTGCTACTTAGCTTCATTTTTCTTTTTGTACTGTTCTTTTTTTTCTTTTCTTTATTTTGCAGATTGCTTTTGTAGACTTACCTTTTCAATCAAGCTTCAATTGTTCATCATCATCAGAAAGGGGAGTACTCTGTTCTTGAGCTTAAATTCTTATATTATCTGCACACTGAGGACACTGTGCACTTTAAGTTTGGGGAGGGGATATCACTTGAGCAATTTTAAAAAAAAATTTGGAAAAATTTTTAAAATTTTTTCAAAAATATGAGAAAGAATTTTCAAAAATTTTTCGATAATATGAGCTTAAACTGTTTGATTTTAGATGATCTAGTGCTTAGCATGTAGTTTTCCCATATTTCATGATATGACCCCATGATTTAGTCCGACTTTGATTGAATGAGAAGCCTGATTATAGGAAAAGCATGAAGTTGAGTTCTTGAATTTGTCTTGATTCTGATTGTGATTTCCTCATTTTATGTACATCTCATGTCATGAAACTGTATATTTATTTAGAGAAAGCTTATGTGGACATAGGATTGCATTTGTTCAGTTGATTTTGTGCATCATATTCTAGAATTTGCTTGATCTAATCTCGAGGTGAAATATTAGATCACACTTTATTAGGGAGATGATTTAGGCCATCTTTGGATTGTTTGAGCCTTTCTAGCCTTCCTTGTACATATTCTACCCCTAGTCACCCATCTGAGCCAAATAAGCTTTTCTCTATAAATATACCTGCATTATTTTTCTTAGCTTAAATACTTTGTTCCTATCCCTTACCCTAAAAGCGTGAAAAGTCATTAGGATATATTGCGAGCTATATGGGTATTAAGTGATAGTGAAGGAGTATGTATTTCAAAAAAAAAAGAAAAAAAAAGAAAAGAAGAAAGAAGAAAATTCAAAAAAAAATGTTTAGCAAAAGAAATAAGTTTGGGGGAAATGATTTGAGCTCTTACATAAAGATCCTAGAAGTAATGCATGTTGAGGGGTAATTAAACCTAAATCGACTTTATCATACCTTAGCCCCAGCCTTACATTACAAGCTTAATGAAGTCCTATTAATCTTTAGTTAAGTGTGACTACATTAGTGGAGAGAGAAGTGAAAAGCAAACTTATTGGAATGATCACATGTCATTGACTTTGCATTCACTGTGTTGCATAATCTGATCAGAATAATGTACTGAGAAGTGACTTAGACATTTTTCACACACTCACAAGGAGTCCAATTTGGGTTCGGACTTATGATTGAATAATTCTAAGTGCTGCACTTGTAATTGTGAGTCTTTGATTTCATAGTCTGTACTTTTTCTTTGAGGATGATATTGGAAAAATTATTGTGTTTTGTACTTGTCATTCCTACAATCATTTTGTTTTACTTGACGAAAAGCAAAAGCTCAAGTTTGGAGGTGTGATAATTCTATATTTTTAGAATTATTTGTGCTTAATTTCCTAATTAATTATTTAAATCCCCAATTTATTTTATTAATTATCCCCTTTATTTAATTAAAATTCTCATGTTTGCAGATAAATTAAATCCAGATGAATTTTGAATATTTCGGTAGAAAATAGACTGGAATTGGGCTAAAATCAAGATTGAGTCACGCGGACAACACGAGTCATGCCACCTAGCACATTTGATTGGACAAGAAGACTGATGACATGGAAATATCTTTTCAAGGAGCCAATGGTGTGAAAACAAGTGACCAAAAAAATGCCAACTCATCTAGGATGGAAAATTACAATTTTACCCCTAGTGTGTTTTTAAATAGAAAAAGATGGAAATTGAAGAGGGATGTAATTTTTAGGGTAGAATAGCTTTTTAGGTTAATTTCTAAGTTTTCTTTGTTTTAAACTTCCAAATAGTTTCTTTTAGTTTAAACATTTTTCTTCTCTTGTCTTGTTAGAACTTTACATTTGGTTTAATGAATAGTGATTTTCCCATGTTCTTCTCGGTTTTGCAATCTCTTGCTTTATTGTTGATTCAAGGCATTCAAGTTGAATGAAAGTTCTTCATTTTCCAATCTTAAATAGTTTATTTTATGGCAATCTAATTCCTTTATGCTTCTCGGTTTGTTTAAAACATTTTCTCTTTTTATTTCATTTCCATTGCATAGCTTCCATTTTCCCATCTTAGTTGCTCTCGGGTAATGCTCTTTGTGCATTCGGTTCCTCACTTATTCCTTCCTCTTTGCTGTTTGGTTTTGGTGCTTGAATGTGGGCAAATGCTAGGCATTATTTCACATTTAAGCAATGTGGAACCATGGCAGTAAGAGCTGGATTTAGAGCAATCTGATGATGATGTTTTTCACGTTAATGATGCTACAGGATTGATTGTTTAATTCCAGCAGTTGTGTTATTTTCTGTTTTACACACTTCCTCTTGGTTTTAACATCATGTTTGTTATATATTCTTGTTCTTTCGTTTCTTTCTTTCATTCCCACTTGCATGCATTTTATGTTTCAGTTCTTTATTGCAATTAGAGTTAGTTTCCATAGTTACTGCATTCATTTACGTTTCTTGCATATAATTCATTTGCTGTATTTTATTTCAGCTTCATTGTAGTTTGTTTCTTGCTGTTGGATTGTGAAAAGATGGGGGTTGGCTATCCGGTATAGAGACTAAGGAAACAATTCGTAGGGGCATAGTTAATTCATGACAGCAAATTAACTTCCCATTTTTCCTCTGTTTAGCTTTGTTTTTCTTATATTCTGCTACTGCTCATCTTAGTGTAGTTGTTGTAGTGTTTGTAAATTGTTTTTAGGAAGCTCTCAGTACAAGAAATGAGTAAAGCTAACGTTGGAGCATGAACAACATTTGTTTCTAGTGTGTTGATCCTCTCGGCTGGAGTAAGAAGCATAGGAGGAAGCAGGATAGCAGCTGGTTGCACCTGCAGCACCTGGAAACACAACTGGACACACAGAACTGATAACGCCTGGAGCAGATGCAGGACCAAGAGCAGTGCATGTCCAAATCGAAAGCCAAGGGCATGAAGCAGCAGACTGTAGGACTGGTTGCAGCAAACCAACAGTAGCCAAAACCGAGAATGCCTGGTGGAGTAGGCAGCAGAAGCGATTCTTACCTGGAGCAGTGTTTGGTCAGCACCGAAAGGGAGAATGTAGCAGACTGACAGTAGCTAAAACCGTGCAAGCTTAAAAATAAACATGCATTTGGAAAGATAATGAAATGAGCAACCCGAGGCCATCACCTGGAAATGGAAAGTAAACAAAGAAGACACGTAAATAGTATTTGGAGGGATAATTTGTTGATTTAAATTGTTTAAGGCCTTGTTTGGCCAATTAATGTGTTATTTCATGTTTTTACTTTAATGAATTAAATTGATTAATACTTGTTAGTTGTCACTTAGGTAATTTAATTAAGTGATGATAGGTTAGCTTTATTATTTTTGCATGTTAATTTGTTAGTCTTAATTTTTAGTTAGTAGTTAATTTTATATTAAATGTTTTAGGATTTTATTTTAGTTTAGATGCATTTAGAGTTAATTTAGATTAAATGTGTTTCTTGGATTTTTAATTTAGTCTTTATTTTCATTAAGTTTTAGTTTAGTTTAAATTGCATTTTGATTAAGTAGTTTAAAATTACATTTTAGGTTAGTTTAATTGTAGTGTAATTTTATTGTTTTATATTCATAATTGCATTTTATTATTGCGTTAATGAGTTTTAACTGTTTTAATTTCTTTTGTAGGTTTTTTATTTTAATTGCGTGGAGCACTGTAAGTAATTTTGCTCGGTTTTAATTTCTTTATTTTATAGCTTTTATTATTTTATTGCTTTCAGTATTTTCAATTCTAGATTAGTAGATCACTCACCTTAATCTCATAATTTGCTAGAATATACTTAGGGTAAGATTAACCGGTAATTAATTAGGCTAGTCAACTTCTCTGTGAGACGATAACTCGGGACTCAAATCCCATTATTACTTGTACGACTCGTGCACTTGCGGTAATACCTTTAGGGCGTATCAGTGCTGGAGCATAGCTCGCATTAGATGCCTATCATACTTGTTGTCGTGCTTGAGATTACTCGCAGTGGTTTTATGACATGATTGATAGCTGTGCTAGGATCTTTGAGTAGACTGGGTGTCGTACCGATTAAATAGGCTCGCACATGCATATTGAGATGTGGCCTGATATGATGTGTTGATATGGGTCCTCGGAGTACGTTGTACCATGCAGGTAGCATGGAGTACATTGTACCATGTTGAGATTGTGATATGCCGTCTTCGGACGATGTTTAAATCTGCTATGGATCGGTGGGCTGGACGTGACCTACCTCTCGTGTGGAACCAGATAGAGGAGATACCCCGCACACCTGATCAGTGTAACCTAGGATCACAGGATATGGCCATAGTCCTAGAGGAGATTTCCCTTATTATATTACCTATCTCACATGTCTATTGTTTTATTAATAAATCCATGTTTGAAAGGTTTTGTGGGTCAGGACAGTCCAAGGGAGGGGCTGATGTCCTGGCAAGTGTTGATTTTATTAAGATGAGAAAATTGATAATGGCTTTTAAAGTGCACTTATGCATGATGATTTTTTTTCATACTTTATTTATGAAATATGCATGATGATTTATGCCATGCTTTGAATTTGATTTGTGCACTAACAAATAGCATGATTTGCTTTACATGCCATTAACACAAGCATGAACTAATGCTTTTGAGGTGTGAATGAGAAAATGTATGGTTTTGAGCATGGCATCACGATCACGTAGATAGTGCAATATCTACTTGTTCGCATGATTGCCTTACTGAGCATGTTGTTTGCTCACCCCCTTATTCTCCCCTCTCTATAGAGCTTTGAGTATAGACTGAGAATGACTAGAGGCTTTCCCTTTTTGGTATCCGCTACATCCCATCGCGTAAGGTATACACACTGATGTAATTTTGTATCCAAACTTTCCATAGCATAGTAGCATTTTGTATGTAACTATTGGGGATGTAAAGCAATGTAAACACATGTAAACAACACTCTAATTTATCTATACAATTGTTTACTTCTAAATTTTAATGCAAATGAAATTGTTATGGTTGGGTGAGGTAGACATTGACACACAGCCTAACTATTGAGAGGGTAGCTGATCACGATCGAGGTAAAGTAAGGACGAAAAATAAATATTGCATGAAAAGCGAAAATTTTGTGACGATTTTTTGTAAGTTGAGGGTCATGACATAGTGACTCGTAAATCCTATACCAAAGACCCAAACAAGTTAGTAACAATCAATAGTATAGGCGAACATATATATATATATATATATACATTTCAAACATGCTCGGTTGTGAGATATATCTCTAGACTAGCTAGTGTGACGCCCCGAAAACGTGAAAAATATGGCAAATTTAAAACTTTTTATTCATCCAATCACAATTAAGGGTGCATTCTTGTGCCATGTCATATACATAATTATACCTCAGGATCCCATCATCTCATAATTATATTTCATACAATATACATTACTCAATCTAAGTTAATTAATCCTAATACATCCCATACATCATTGTACAACAAGTGTCTGTAATTACAACTTTAGTCTGGATACATGAAAAGATAAATTATACCTCAAATACAATATATGGACTGGAGCTCAAGTCCTCCACTAGCCACTACTCCATACGTCGCAGGGAAAAACTCTCTTCACTTGAAGAAATATGGGGGGGGGAGAGAGAAAACATGGTGAGTTTCTAAATCGCTCAGTGAGTAAGGGACTCATTAATAAAACAATGATTTGCACAGCACAATCATTTTATCTCATAGTTGAAACTCAATTAAAACGTAGCATGAACTCATTAAAACCTCATTCTCAACTCATTTCTCTGAAATCATGTAAAAATATGAGTGTACATAACTCAGTACAAATCATAGTCACAAGCATGTGGAAATTAGAATGCGATAATGGCTTTTCTCATTAAAGCGTGATAAAAATCACCTCAATAAAATGCACTTGGCACAACCACAAAATACAACCCATGTGTATAAAAAGGAGACTAGGCAATAAAACTCATATAAAACTCGTCATGGCACATCATAATAAATCTCCTCTGGGTGTGCATCCCAGGCGTCCTCATAAGAGGGACCGTTGACATATGGTCATGTACATGGTATATTAGACTTACGCGTTACCAGAATAAGGCCCGACCTTACATTCTACCAGAGCAATGCCTCTCCTCATGCACACTATCAAGTGGTCCTTGGGTCGGTTCTCAGGCGGTCTACTCTATCGGTCTTACATGCTACCAAAGCAAGGCCACCCAACGTTACCAGAACGGGGGACATCTCATGTTACCAAAACGGAGGCATCTCTCGTTACCAAAATGGAGGAATATCAGACTTACATGCTACCAGAGCAAGACTTGGACTTACATGCTACCAGAGCCAGGCCTCCCAACGCTACCAAAGCAGAGGAATAATCGAACTTACATGTTACCAGAACAAGGCCCGATGTGTATTCAACATGACACGCCTATGTCTCAATCATTAGCCATTATCATATAAAACGTTTTGCCTTCACGTAGAACTCATAATGATTTTCTCTCATAAATCTCATTTAAAACATTTGTGTACCCAACACAAAACATGTTAAAAACTGAGTCCCAACCGAAAAAATCACGTACACATTTTTCAACCTCAGTACGCCTTAACGTAGAGCCCAAATCTCTTTTCACATTTTAATCACAAATCGATTGTAAGACATTTTCACGCTTAGTTAATAACTCATAAAAGTTGGACCCCAACCGGCTATAAAATCGTGTGCACTACTCTTTCACAACTCATAAAAACATGCTTGTTTGCTCAAATCACTTTTCATGGTACAATTAACATCAAAACACATACACAAACGAGTTTAAGTTTTTTCCCTTACCTCTTTACACCTCGTATAGTGCAATCGTTCCCCCGTATCACGGACTAGTCTCGCATTCATCTCTGGAACTCTCGAGCTATCCAAACGATGTAAAAACATCAATAACCTAACTCAATCGCATTATTGAGCACACGTTTGCTCATATTCTCATTAACACCTCAAATAACTCAATTCTCACAACTCTATCACAATTCACATTCTCATCTACTACATCTCAGAATTCTACATTTCTCATACCATATTTCATGCTAAATTGACCTTATTGTCCCAATTCCAATTTATAGCCATAATTCCCAAAATTACCACAAATTGCCTAACATTACCTTTACTCTAACAAAATCATAGTTTCATCAATCCTTAACCATTTCCTAGCTATTTAATCACAATGCCTACAACCATAATCACCAAAAATCACTTTAAAATCCAAGATAAAAGTGTAGAATTTACCTAAACTTGTGGAGTGCTGAACTCTTGCCTCAATTCAATCCGTCTTTCGATTTTCAAGTATGTTGTTCTCCTTTAAATGAGGAACAACTTTCCTTCTTGCTACAACCTTCGATTTAGACGAAAATGGGGAAATGGAGGATTGGAAGAGAGAGAAACGATGAAATGCAGGAAAACATAGGAGTTCTTTTTATAGACGAAGGGTAGGAGATCGATCTGGTCCCTGATCACATCGATTTGCATATGAATTTGGGAACGTTTTAGGGTAATTTTATGCATAGGAGATCGATCTGTTGTAGGGTGAGATTGATCTCTTAATGGCTTTATGAGATCGATCTTCTCCTTACAGAATGCTTCATGAGATCGATTTCTTCCTCATGAGATCGATCTCTTCATTACAAAATCATAAGGAGATCGATCATTTTCCCTTAGAGATCGATCTGCTCACTTAATTTCCTCATTCCTTGTCACTTTAGCCTACCAGATCGATCATCTCTTCTCTGAGATCGATATGGCCTCATAGTTTCATACTTAACATAAAATCTCCACATATAATGGCTATAGTTTACTCCATTGATTAAATTCTCATTCATAACTCATTCATCACTTAAAGATCTCATTCCATACCATCTCAATATAGGGGTACATCAAATTTAGTTCAATTCAATTACACTTCATGTTCTCATTACATACTTTAGATATGTACAAAATTCTCAGATCTCACAACTAACCTACACCGACACGACCTACGACAAGCCCGCTCTGATACCAAAAAGAGTTGTCACACCCCGTGACCTAACCTCGAACTAGTCGCTCAATATTCAGCGGAATACTATTTTCATATAATATCAATATTTTTGCGTGGATCGTTTTACTTGTCGTTTGTGCCCGATATAGGTTCCATTCTACCCTTTATAATATTTTTGTGCGTGATTAATTTCTAATCTTAACTTATAAAATCAAGGATTCCGGTTTATTTTTTACAAATAATTTAAGCAGCTTGACTACAATTTATAATTTAGTCCTTTCCACTCAAATACGGCATAATTATCACAAGTTTCTCATCATCAAGTATATTAAATATGGGTTTCAAATCATACATCATAAAATCCTCAAAATCGTCATCAAGCTAACCCATATAGCTTGCCATATCGTTCATCCATTTTAAATTGAAAAGAAGAAACCTAAGGTAAATCATGAAATCCGCAACTACTATATCAGCACATAACCTCAATCAAGTCTAATCGATTTAGACAGCTTACACATCAACCAGCTAAATACATCTCACAAAATATAATTGTGCGTACATATATGAAAATAGAAAAATGTATATATATATATACATACATACACCGTCCCTCGCATATACCTCGAAAAACTCAAAAGCTGCTGATCACACTGAAGAGTCAGCAAAACGTAGAGCTCTCCCCGGAATACTAATCTGAAAAATGTTGGAAAGAGAGGGGTGAGCAACCACACGCTCAATAAGAAGCCTACATAACTGAAGCAAGCAAAACACCATGCAACACGTCATGCAATGGTAAACTGAGATAATCATGTAAAACAACATGCAAATTTGATAAAACAATGTTGTACATGCTTCAATTTAGACAAGTCTGCAAAATTGAAAATCAATATATCATTTGTTAAAATCAGACTTCCAAAGAAAAATTATAAGTTCGTAAAACCGATATCGTTACCAAAAGAAATTCATTCAAATACATGCACAAGCATACTTAAAGCATTTGATACAAAAACACGAGTAAGTGGCAATAACCCAAACCAGTCATGGATCCAATATTCAATAACCTCACCAATATCAATGCAAATATCAATACACCTATGGTCATAGTGACTACCGCCCTATCCTAACTGAGCAGGTTCCGGAATAGGGTACTATAGATGGGCTCAGGGTCTCACAATATTAGGTAGCAATAAAATACTCGATACCACGAAGGCATCCCCGTGAAGGACTTGGCACCTTAGGGAAATCACACAGAACCTCCTACCGACTGCTAGAGATGGCTCTCACGGACATGACTGCCACACAGACATAAACTGGGCTGCCAACAGACTCAAAAATCCCTCGATGGGTACATGATAGAAAATTTAGCAATTGATCCCAAATCATAATTTCAAAAATTGGGGAAAACCACCCATCGAAAATAATACATATATCAACTGTATAAAACCAGCATGTATATAAATCGTGCAACGTCATGCTTACTTCAAAAATACAGTTAAAAATAGTGCCCATGCAACATCTTCAAAACCAGCAATCATCATGGAGTTACGAAAATATTGTAATACATCACACGCACATGCTGCTATCATGTAGAAATATTAGCTCATAAAACAGTAACTCCTTGCTATGACAGAATTTAAATCAAGACACTTTATAAAAACCATAGGTAAAGGAATTTTAATCTAGGCTACTCTATTAAATCGGCTAACTTGTACTCCTACTTTAAAAATATGAAATCTAGCCTATCCTAAGTATTTTACTAACAACAGCTATATAAAACCCTTTACCACACAAGCTATGTGCCCGATTTACCCTTTTTTGTCTATCGTCTTAGATGCGCATATATGCGTCTAAGCTTCCTTGGCGCCTTCTGACGTGCTTACTGTGAAATATCATTAAGGCTTACGTCATTTACTATTCGTACATCAACGAATTTAATTTTCAGCACACGCACATGCGCAAAACAATTCTAGGCTAACTACCATTAACACAGTTTATCGGTTTTAGGCCTTATGCTTATTTATTTTCGATCATGCTCTCATGGCCATAACGTCCACAATTCTATTTGTTAATTATTCTCAATCTATATAAATTGGCCAAATGCCTTAAGCATAATTTTTTTCTTTCACACTACATTCACGCAATACATATTTTATACAATATTCTTCACCTATATTGTATTTAATTTCTACAATTTAAGTCATCAAATTTACTAACATCCTATTAATTGAAACTCCCATAATCATCATTATCCATTGCTTAAATCCTAATTTTATCCTTAGGAGACTATATTGTTTCAACACTAATTAATTGTTTTCATTCCTAATTTCCAGCAAGTATTAGTGTTCCTAAAGTCCCATTTGGCCTCACCAACCCCTTCTCTACTCTTCCAATTATTTCCATAATTGTTTGACATTATTTTTATTAACCACAATTCCTTATAAATTTTTAGCCAAAGGATTAAATTTTCTGCATTTTATTTCACTTCTTACATGCATCCAATGTATATTATTTTTAGGCAAATTATGCAATCTAACACTCCTAGCCGAATGCATGCATAATTCCCCTTAAATTTCCTACCTACCGAGCATCACATTACCATTTCAATCCTTATAAATTTTCCAGCCAACTCACCTAGTTAGACATTGAATTGATATAATACTTTCCTAAGCTCTTAAATCTACCAATTCATTCAAAAGTGTTCAGCCATCAAATTCAGATTTTATTCTACTTGAATAACAAGAAATTAAGCTATCCTACACAAAATTTTCTGCATTCCAATTGATCATGATATTATAAAATTTCCAGATTTTGCTTATTCCTAACTTACATGCATTATACAATTTTCTGGTTTTGTTCCTCTCTTGCAACCGAGCCTATCCCTATCCAATTCAAGTTTTTCTCTTCAAATTTTTAATTATAAACATCTACAAATGCATTATCTCAATTCAGCTAAATCAATTTAACTAAATTCATCACATGCAGAATTTTCTTTTCTTACATTTCCATGTAGCCGATTACCTTATTTAATCCCTCCAATTTTCCTATTGAATGCTTAATTATATAAGTTCACATTTGTATAACACATTTCCAATTACATGAGCTAATTTTACATTGCCAATTTAACAATTTCCTATGTTTCTCCATGTAGCCGATTCTCAATCCATCATATCTACTTATATATTTAAATTTTCATTGATGCATACCTTAGAAATACTTACTCACATAATTATTTACTGCATAAACCTTGAATTTCCAGCAATTTAAATTCTCTAAGTTTTTACTACATTAGGCAGAGTATACCTTAATCCTCTAAGTCCTCAATTGTTACAATTATACTTACTGCAGTGATTTATATACATGCATCACATTTATCTTCAATTTAACATAGCTATTCATACAATTAAAATTTTCAGAATTAGATTTCATTAGCTAACAATATCAAACTCTCATGCATGTTAAATTTCTGGAAATTTAAACAAACTAATTACAACTATGTATTAACCAAACAACAAACACATTACAATTGCAGAAATTAACTAGGTTCTTAACCCAAATTGCACTAGCCGACCCCCTAGCTTATTTTCCCCAAATTGTTCTAACAAATTTCTGGAAATTCCTGGTGAACATCTACTGTCCTACACGTTGGAGGAGCTCTTCACCTATTCAACTCACCTAAGCACTAAACTCAGCCTCACCCTCTCGGTTCCAGCTCAAATGCAGAATTTCATGGCTGTTTCAACAAGTTTCTGGTATGGTGAGGGGTGAGAACGCGCTTGTGAGGTTGGAAGATAAGTAATCTAAGTCTAAACTAATTTCTAAGCAACATATACTAACATGCAACAAGGGATTTCTAGATTTGGTTGGCTGTTTGAAGAAAATTTCTGGAAATGGGGGCTGTTATGCGTGAATGCCAATGGAAGGGGAAAGGGATGTTGCATGCAAGTCTAGAAAGCTGTTTTAGGGTGGCTGGTGGCGTGGGAAAGGGTGGCTGCCACTGGTTTTCTTTCCAGGTGAGGTGATGGTGGCGTGGTGGTGGTGAAGAGTTGAAGTGTTTTCTGGTTTTCTGGTTTCTAAGGCAGAAAACGTGTAAGGGAAAGGGAGAGGAACCAGAATGAAATTCTAATTTTCCCTTTTTATATTTTCTGCATTAGTTTAGTTTTATTTAGTTTAGTAAATCTGAAATTTAGTTACAGATTTTGCAATTTAATTATACATGTATATAATTTAGCTTATACTATGGTTTTAGGAATTAATTTTCAAATGCAGAATTTGTAACTCAATCTACTTAAAAATCTGGTTTTCTTTCTCTAATAATATGGTTTATCAATTTAAATTACTCAATTCCAGATTTTATAGTTTAATCTTCCTATTTTACTCTAATACATATATATATATATATATATATATATATATATATATATATATTATTATATATTATTACATTTCAAATACATTGTTGATCAATTTAATAATCAAAGTGCAGGTTTTACAATTAAATCTACATATAATCAAATCTGAAAATTAAGTTTCATGATTAGAGGTTGATCTACATAAATTTCAGGTTTTCATACTTCTAATGTATGCATATATTCATCAACTTCATATATGGTTCAACATGTAAACTTAAATTGTAGATTTAATACTTAATCTACCTATATTCTAGTCTTATATTTCATATGTATACATGACTACATTTTCAGATTAATTACTCATAAAATCTTATGGAACCCAATTTGCATATTTGCATATATGTATATATAAACATGTTTCAAAAATAATCTTTAGGTCTACATCTATATATAATTTCAGATTTTGGTAATTTATGCATAAGTATATTTTACCATAATGTTAGTAGCTTTATATTTTTAGATTTTACTACATTACATTATAAATAAATTTGCTTCCCAATTAACTAAGTTAACTTACTTAAATTTAATAATTTCACTGCCTAATTATTCATAAGTTTTCCATTTAATTGAATTATTCATGGGTTCCTTATCAATTTCGGTCACACATTTATCTACTTAGATGAATTAAATTTATTTCTTCATTTATGAATATTTAGCCTAATGTCAATTGATAAATTATCTTAGTCTATCCTAACTAAATTATATGAACATATTTCAACTAAATAAATTGTGTCCTTAACATAATCCTAAATATGCATTCTACATTATGCCATTAATTTATATTCTCCCTACATAATTTATCTTTGTTGTATTTTAATTATTTACACTATAATTTTTGTTTTCAATACTTACCTAACTTTATCAATTCTTATCAATTCTTACCTTGCTTAAACTAAAATTATACCAAAATTATTTTTCTAAGTGGTGTAAACCGAAATAATCCCACTCTAATTTCTATTTATTCTATATCTTAAATAGATTAAATCTTCCTATCTGTAACTATCAGACCCGTGTTTTCGATTTACGTATGTAGTTTGTTCCTTATGATTCCTATGTGTACGAACACTTTATTTCATAGTTGAATCATAAGAAGAGTATTTACTATCATGCAATCGACTATTTAAGAAATAAAATATGCATGTAAACTACATAACAGCGAGATAAGGGTTAAAGTGCTTTTCAAACGAGTGTAGGGGTAAAACAATCAAAAGACCGAAATCCAGTATAAATTCGATGAGAAAATTTCATTAAAAATATGAAATTGAGAAATCTTGATCAATAACAAAGAAAATGTTGAATTTCGAGTCTAATTGATCAAGATATAAATTTATTTGATATTTTTGGAATTTTTACCTCGAAAAACAATCCCGAAAATAGTAAAAAAATATACCGAAAAGGTAAAATCGGGCTGATAAATTCATTTACGGATTAAATGAATTTAATATAAATTTTTGGGATTATTATTATTATTTTAATGGTTAAAATAATAATAAAAAACTATTAAAAAATAAAATAAAATAAATCAGAAATTGGAAAAATGCTGGGAGAGAGAGAAAAAGAAACGAAACCGACGGAAGCAAGTCGACCCTAGGAAGAGGGACCGACGAGCCACCAACGGCACCAGACAAAGCACCACGACCACCGGAAAAGGAAGCCCGGCATCGTGCGACCCACCAGCGGTAGGGACGCGCTCCACCGACGCCGAAATCCAACGGATCTAGGGAGAGAAGGCCGAGAGGGAGAAGAGGAATCCGACGGCCACCGGCGAGGATTTGGTCTTGATCGAGGCTAGCCGAGTGTTCCTCAGCCCGAGACGCGCCGAACGGTGGTAGCGGCACCCTGGGAACCGGCCGGACGACGTCAGAACAACCAAAGGAGCCATGAACCTGTCGGCGGTTCAGTGGGGAAGCTTTTGTGCTGAACCGAACCGGACCGATTCAGCCAAAGAGAAAAAGGGAAAAAGAGAAAAAAGGAAGAAAAGAGGAAAATGAAAAAAGGGGAAAATTTTCGGGGATACTGTCACGACCCAAATTACCTAAAAATTAGAGTAAATTTTTTGCTTTTTCATTTATTATTTAATTCTTACCTTTCTCTCATCGTGACCATCCTACAAACAGTTGGGCTATGATTTGGTGTTAGTCACCTCTCACCTATTTACCATTCCATTTCCATAATCATATTCACATATCAGAGTTTACTATCTTTTGACTTTAACAAAATACATACACAATGGTATTTACTTAACCTTATATCCCCGACATCATATACGTTTATAGTACTGTGCATTACATATTTAGATACAAAACTATAAATGTGTATACCTGCCTCTCGATGGGAAGCAACGAATACCAAGATTGCAAGTCCTTAGCCCCACACTAACTACTGCAAGTGCTCTGAAAAGATGGAAAAAAATAAGGGGGTGAGCAAACCACACGCTCAGTAAGGCAATTATGCAAGTAAGTAGATAGCTCCACTATCTACATGCTCATAATGCCATGCCCTTAAAATCCATTTCTTTTCATTAAAATCTCAAGCACAAAACCATGTATACATCAATGACATAGTTTATCAAAATTATTTTTGCATATAGAAATCATGTAATTCAAGCATCAAAGGCATTTTATGTGACATCATTAAATCATACTTAGCATGAGGTAAATCAAGATCATGCATCATTTCATGCCATGTGTAAAAAAAATCATGAGAATCAATGCTTTTCATGAATTTATCATTAACGCATGGAAAACTCATCATGCTACTGCATTTAAATCATTTCATTAAAACTGCAGTATAAACTAACCCTTCCGGGTCAACCATCTCATAAAACAGTTCATGAAAATTCATTATAAAACTTCGGTTATAAAACCACCCTTCTTTCAGGGTCACTTATCATAAAATCCTCTAAAATATATATTAGCATAGTAAACAAAATCATAAAATCGAGGGCCTGAACCCTCCCTCGGGTCTACCCTGGTCTATCGAGACCACAAGTTATATCATGTGAGACAAGTAGGTGACTATATCAGTAACGAGGACTATGGCCGTAACCTAGTGATCCCTGGCAACACGGTACCTAGTGTGCGGGGTATAACACCTGAAACGGGAGGTGGGTCGGTCCTACCAGCCAGAACAGCATAACATTAGGATTGCAAGGGCAAGGCTTGCTGCCTCGTGGCTAATGCCACTCCACTCCAACAATCCCTATGGTACAGCGTACTCCGCATGACATACACGGTACAACGTACTCTGTGAACCCAAGCTTAATCAGGGGTGCCTGCAATAGGTCTTATCCACCCATATCATCTCTATCTCAGTATGCACGTGTGAGCATATCATCTCACTTTGACACACAATCTACATGAGGCTCCAACCCGGCTATATGCATGTCATATAAATCCCTGAGCGAGCGAAACTCTAGCACGGCTCCATGCATATTCATGATATCTAAAAATCTTGTACGAGCAAAGCTCTAGCACAGTGTCATAAAAATCAGTAAAATTTGTGTACGAGTAACACTCTAGTACAACTTTAAAATGAGTTATAAATTAATCTATAGAAAATCACATGTGAGCAAGCTCCAGCACGGTGTTATGCATCAATAAATCAAATCTCGTGCGAGTTACACTCCAGCACGACTTTATGCATAAATAAATCAAATCTCGTGCGAGTTACACTCCGGCACGGCTTTTATGCAATTAAATCGATTAAATCACATACGAGCAAGGGTCCAATACGGGTTTATACAATTAAATATCAAAACTGGATGCGAGCTAAGCTCCAGGATCTTTCATGCATGTTAAATCATAAAAACTAGTGCGAGTAATGGCTCCAGCACCTTTTTATGCATATTCAGTCAAAACAGTCAAAACCGTTAAAACAGTCAAAATAGAGTGCGAGCTAGGCTCCAGCACCTCTTATGCATATCACAATACTAAAAATTAGTGCGAGCAACCGCTCAAGCACATTTTATGTGTACTCACAAACGCAGATATAGTGCGAGCTATGCACCAACACTATCTATTTCCATATAAATATGATAGTTGGCCCATTTTCCAAATAATTTTCATTTAAATCTTAATAACACTTACGTAGTGTTATATTGTGAAATTTATGCAATTACAGGCTAATCTATCGATTTGCTTTGCTTAAAAACCAAGAAAATTCCTTAAATCTAAAAATTCCTTAAATCATGCATTTCACGCATGTCATGCTTTCACCATCCTTAGGTGAATTTTCCTCAATACGGGTAAAATAGTCTTTACCTATTTCGAGTCCTTAAAATCTTTAAATTTATTTCTTGGACCTTTATACATATTCAGTGTATACATACATTTTCAGTGTATACAAAAGCTATTAAAATACGCGTAGCTACCTCTAGCTACTCACACAATTCCCTTACCTCATTTTTCTGTACAGACTGACCTTTCCAATGATGTCTCATCACACAGTCCGATTTGCTCCGAATCTAATTTCCAGAACTGCGGATAAATATACATCAGGTCAAATACAATACATTTAATTATATTTCATAATTTTTTTCAAGCTTAATTTAAATCATTAGGCCTGTTTACCCATATTGGGCCCGATTGTACCATAATGGGCATTAATCGGCCTTAATCCCGTTTTCCATTCACTATTCACATTATCAAGGCCTATTGGGTCCATCAGTATATATTGGACCTCGTTCTAAATTCTCGAATAGCTTAATGAACTATTTACGACAATATATCTCTAATTCCAGAATTTAATTCATTTAATGCGGAAATTAAATTCGTAATTTATGCGATAAATTCTAACATGCATAACAATGCAAAATTGTCGTAAATAAGGGTTACTTACCCGTGATTCCATGATAGTATGCAAATCAAGGCTATCTCGAGCTCTCGTTCTACGTCAATTGTCGAGTTACATAATTATCTATTTTTTTGGGTAAACTTTTAGTCGAATATTAATCAAATTAAATATTCTAAAATTTAAATTGGTCAATTTCGACCGCTTACCAACTTACCCGTAGCTCGATTGCATCACTGGGATTTTTCTCCAATTTTTTCTCTTTTCTTTTTCCCATTTTTCTCTTTCTTTCCTTTTCTTTTTGGCTAAACCGGTTCGGTCTGGTTCAACCCAGTTCAGACCGGTTCAGTCTAGCTGGTTCTGTCACGACCCAATTCCATTCTCTTTAACCGAAATCACTGAAAATTTTTCGCGTTTTACTGTTACCTTACCCGGTCGTGAACTAAACTCACCACACACTGTTGGGCTGTGAGTCAATAATAACACCACATCTCATTCATTCTCAATTAATTAAAACGATGTCATACATGTGCATTTAATTGTGTACTTATACGAATACATGATTTACTGACATCTATATCCCCCATAAGTACAACTCAAAAGAATACTGTGCTTTTACATTGTTTAGATACAAAAAGAATCACTGTGTATATACCTCTTAGCGATGGAGATGTAGCGGAGTCCAAAATAATACGCCTCAGTCCTCACTGGGCTACTATGCACGCTCTGTAGGGGGGAAAATAGAGTGGGATGAGCAACCACACGCTCAGTAAGGCAATAATGCAAGCATGGTAGATAACTACTCTATCTACATGCTGATAGTGTTATGCATAAATCGTTTATAGTACGAGCATGAGGAATAAAACTATGCCATGTGAATATACATATATATCATGTATCAAATCATGTGCATTGGCATATAAAACATGGTAGAGACATCATGTATAAAACATCTCATGCTCAATCTCATTTAAATTCATAAAAGGGCAATTCATTTAGAAACTTCCTTTTTTTGAACCAACAACATAACACCACCAAATCAACTCACAAACCATAACCACATTTACATTCCACAATTCACGCATGTGTATAAATCTAGGTCACTATATCAGAAGTGCCTATGTGAATCATTACATCATAAACCATCCCAGACCACACGCATCCAGGTGTGCGGGGTATCATGCTGGCACGAAGATGAATTATCCCTCGCCAGACTTTCTCATCACATAACCATCATGCGGTACATCGTACTCCATGTGATATACACGGTACATCGTACTCCGCAACTCATATCATGATTGGGGGTGCCATTCCTAGGTCTTATCTACCCCATACCAAGAGTTTTTCCATATTCCGTGAAGGAGAGCCTTCCTGCCGAACAGAGCCTCCCCGCCTAACAGAGCCTCCCTGCCTCCTTGGGCTTAAGGATGTAAGGCTTAAGGGTCCTTTCCGTAAGAGAGCCTCCCCACCGAACAGAGCCTCCCCGCCTAACAGAGCCTCCCTGCCTCTTCGGCTTAAGGATGTTAGCTTAAGGATGTAGGGCTTAAGGTTCTTACCTTCACCATACCCATGTAGGAGAGCCTCCCTGCCTAACAGAGCCTCCCCGCCTCTTTGGGCTTAAGGATGTTGGCTTAAGGATCCCACCGTAAGAGAGCCTCCCCACCAAGCAGAGCCTCCCCGCCTAACAGAGCCTCCCTGCCTCTTCGGGCTTAAGGATGTTAGCTTAAGGATGTAAGGCTTAAGGATCTTACCCACTTTCACAACCCTATACGAATCCCATTGTACAAGCTTGTGCGAGTAAAACTCTAGCACGACTCATGCATCATGCATCTTCTCATAAAGAGGCGCGTACGAGCATAGCTCTAGTACGGCTATACTCATAAGATAACTATTCACAATCCACGTACGAGCAGAAGCTCCAGTACGGTTTATAAACATCATCACAATTCAATTTCAAAGTGCGAGCTAAGCTCAAGTACGTTTCACACAAGTGAAAACATAGAAATCTCGCGTGAGCGAGGCTCTAACGCGAATTATATCACATACACGCGATAGGCGGCTTATGTGCATTCAAAACATCACATAATATGCTTAGTGCCTCATATAGGCTATTTCACAACATCATTCAAGTACCAGCCAGCCTATCCTTTTATTTGCTCAAATCAAAGCATTGTGTTTTGTAAAAGCATTCAAAACACATGATTTATGCAATTATTAGCCTTACTATCCCTTTTTCATAACATCCACTTCAAAACCAAAACCACGCATATACCCATCATCTTTCACAAATACCATCAACATTTATTTGAGCAATTCATGCATTTCATACAACACCCAATATTCACCCAGTTCAAAATACGAGCAGCTATCTCTATATACTCACAAAATTCCCTTACCTGGAATTTCGATGCGTGATTCCACTTCCTTAAGCTGCTTACTCGTACAATTTGGTTCGCCTTCAACGAACTCTTCGGGACTGCACAAAATCGTATCCCGCATTATATTCGACCCATATATTGCAACCCTTGTGCTTGCTATAGTCACTTTAATCTATAGCCTCTATTAAAGCTTATTTGGCCTTGTTTCATTACTTTATCCATAACTCGAGTCTATGGACCTTCTTAGGCCTATTAACTTATTCAAAGTCGATATCAAATCGACATAAAGCTCATAGCGTTCATATTTCATGAATCCCCTCACTATGGCATTTATCAAGCATATTCATACCCATTTCCACAATTCCTCCAAACTCACAATGTAATCTCATTTAACCATCTTAAATCATAAACAATACCCCAATAACAACTTTAGCGTGCCACAAATCATAAACTCATTCAATCCCACATATCCTCACATTATACCCATTTTAGATTTCTAGGTCACACCAACTTCACAACATTCCTAAGTAGTTTATCCATCAATACTCCTATCAATCAACTCCAAAATCAATTTAAATAGCTAATACATTTGGATTGGAGGGTTAGAATCTTACCAATGTGATTTCGCTCCTTGCTCCAATTGGTAATGCCCTTAACTCCTTCAACTCCAAGAATGGGAAGATGCCCTCTCACTATGTTGTTCTTCTCTTTGATAGGAACAACTTTGCCTCTAATGATCTCTCTCCAAATCTCGCTGAAAATGGCTGATTTTAGAGAGGGAAAGTTAGGTTTTTGGGTTGAAATGGTAAGGTTTGGTGTTTTTCCGAGATTTCCAGATTTTCAGCTCTCCTTATATAGAAATGACTTGAGGAGATCGATCTGGTCCAAGAGGAGATCGATCTGGTCCCTTAAAATCCCTCTTTTTCACAGCATTTTTAAGCCTGAGATCGATCTGTCGAGCAATGAGATCGATCTGTTAAAGCATGAGATCGATCTGTCGAAGCAATCAGATCGATCTGGTCCCAAACAGAGAGCTAAGGAGATCGATCTGGGTGCTTGGGGATCGATCTTTCCACTACAGAATGCTTGAGAGATCGATCTGGCTCCATTGGAGATCGATCTGCTCAATTCTTTCGCCCAAATAAGAGCATTCTGGCTCTCCCAGATCGATCTCTCATCCTAGGAGATCGATCTGGACCTCATGTTTTCCAGATTTCCTGCAGTTTCATTGCTGCAACTCATACCAACACACCCTCAATCTATTGCCATGGCCATTTCCTCATCCATCCACCTTTATAACTTGAAAATGGCATCCATTCATACCTTATGCACATTAAAACTTGTGTGCATTCATTGTATATTCAAAGGTATGCAACATAAAAACCAAATGGAAGCATAACTCCATTCCATTTTACCACACTACTCATCTTGAGTCTCAATCACATCCATCACTTGGTAGAACACATTTCTCCGTATTCATACTCAATGAAACTTGTATGTACGTTACAATTTATATTACACATACATACATTGAATCCATGGACTTACATCAATCATATTTTACATTACAAGTCCAATCATATTATTTGATCCAATTACACACATTACCCTTATACCTATACGGGGTCTTACAGGTTCAGTCTGATTCGACAGGTTCAGGGCCTCACCGATCGGTTCTCCACTGGCTTCCGCCGCCAACAGCTCAGCGGAGTTGTCTGATGCATGGATCTGATCTTGGTTTCGTCCGAGGTTACCGAAAAGTGGCTGGTCCGGCCTCTTCTCTCCTCGTTGTCGGTGCCCTTCTCTTTTTGTAGCCGTTTCTGGCACTGGCTGCCGTTCTACCCACCAAGGCTGCCACCAATCGCGTCCCCTGCGCCTAGGGAACGCTCGGCTGGTGGTGGCCGAGCTCGAATCAGCGCTGGTCACCAAAAAATCCTTTTTCTCCGTTTTGGTTCTCTCTCCCTTCGCCGTTCGCCGCCGTTCGTGGTTCCTTTAGGCTGGTGGTGGCCGCCTCTCAGCTGGGCTACCTTCACCAGCCTCGCCTGGCCTTCTCGTCGGTGGCCATCGGGGATGTAAAAGTTGGGCTCAGGTTCGCTTTCTTTCAATTCGCATTTTGCGAATTTTCACTTTCTTTTTTTTTTAAATTTATTTATTTATTATTTATTTTTATTATTATTTTAATCAATATTATATTATTATTTTGCCAAAATATCTAAAAAATTATATTTAATTCATTTAACTAATAAATAAATTTATTGGTATTATTTCAGCTTTTCAGTATAATTTTCAATTATTTTCAGGATCATTTCCTGATGTGAAAATTTCGGTTAATTCCAATAAATTCATATCTTGATCAATTTAATCCAAAATTTAATTATTTTTTCATTATTGATTAAGATTCTCAAATCCATTATTTTTAATTAAATTTTCTTATCCCGATTAATATCGAATTTCTATCTTTTGATCGTTTTACCCTTTCACGTGTTCGAGAATTCCATTTCAATCCTTCATTTGATTTTTTTTTCTCATTTCGTGTTTTAAATAAAATCGGGTCTTACAATCTCTCCCATTTAAGAAATTTAGTCCTCTAAATTAGAACCATGTCAAATGGGTCCATAAACAACCCCGGGTACGTCTATCGCATCATACTCTTTAATTCTCATGTGACTTTTTCGGGAGTGTAATACTACCAACATACTTAACTAGGGAGATCATCTTAAACCTCAACACATTCTCCTTCCGTCTAATACCTGAATCGATTTTTTTCGACATACGTTATATATTCATTTAGCTAAGCTGTTGGAGCTCATATCCGATCACATATGTTGGGTTCGGATATTATTTCTGAAGCATCAACAGATGGGACACATTGTGGATGCCTACTAATTCAGGTGGTAACATTAACCTACAGGCCTTATCTCCCACTTTGTCCAATCTCTCAAAGGATTCAATCTAACGAAACTCAATTTACCTTCTTTCCGAATCTCGTTATGTCCTTATGCTATGTCCTAAGGGCATGTAACTTCCAACAATACTAATTCACCCTCAGTGAATTCCAATAGTTTTCTGTCTCTTGTCAGCATAGCTTTTCTGTCTGCTTTGAGGTGTTCTTAATCTCTCACAATTTAACTGAACATCCTCAGAGATTTATCTTACCAATTCGAAAACAATTCTCTATCTATCACCCACTTCTTCTTATCCAAGTCGGGGAAACAACTCCAGCCATACAATGCCTCATATAAAATATTATCCCGAAACTCAAGTGACAACTGTCATAATTGGCGAATTCGATTTGTAATAACTGATCATCCCAGGAGTTTATAAAATCAATGGCACACACTTTCATCATATCCTCTTGAACCTGTACAATCCTCTCTGACTGACCATCTGTCTGAGGACGAAAAGCTGTGCTAACTCTTAGTCGAGCTCCCATAGGTTCCTGAAAAACGTTCCCAGAAGTGGGAACTGAAGCGGGAATCCCTATCTGATACCATGCTCAATGGAACGCTACATAATGTTCCACAATCTTCCTTACATATAAATCCGCCTACGCACTCAGAGTATCTGGGGATTTCCATATCCAAAAGGTGGGTAGACTTAATCAATCTATCGACTATCACCCAAATAGCCTCGTGATTTATCCGGGTCCTTTGTAACCCATCACGAAATTCATGGTAACTTGTTCTCTTTTCCATGTCAATATAGGTAGAGGCTGCAATAACTCTGTCGACTTCTAGTACTCTACCTTAATCTGCTGACATACGAGACACTTCTCCATAATCTCTACAATGTCTTTTTTTCATATCTGACCACCAATACCCTTTTCAAAGATTTAGATATATTAATTACTTCTTGGATGCATTGTATATCCCGAATAGTGAGCTTCTGATAATAACACTTTCTCCGCAACTATGGTCTTAGGGAGCACTTATACTGTCTCTGAACCTCTGTAAGTCATCATCACTCACTATAAACTCTGTCACTATACCCTTCTGAATCTGGCCCACACCATTGACACCATGCCGATCATCACGCTAAGCCTGGCAAATCTGGCCGCTCAAATCTGGTTTTAAACTCAGGCTAGCTGTCACAAAATCACCATCATCATCAAAAGGGATCACATCACTACTGAGGCTTACAACTGCTTTAGCAGCTCACGTTCCCTTACCATCATATGTAATACCATCCCAAGGCTCTTTCAGCTCAAGGCATCAGCCATTACATTAGCCTTTCATGGGTGGTACAATGTTTACAATCATAATCCTTAGAAGCTCTAACCCTCTTTGTTATCTCATATTCTCCTCTTTCTGTGAAAACAGATACTCAGAGCTTTTACGATCAGTGCATACCCGAAATTTCTTACCATTTAAGTGGTGGCGCCATACTTTCAGTGTAAACTCTACGGCTGCCAACTCTAAATCATGGGTCGGATAGTTTCTCTCATGGTCCTTGAACTATCTGGATCCATAAGCGACTATCTTCCTATTTTACATCAATACACAGCCCAATCCTTATTTTGAGGTATCCATACACACTGAAACCTCTTGAGGTGTTGGTTATGGTGAGAATAATTACAATGGTCAGTTTATTACTTCACTATACCAAAACTCACCGAAGCCATTTTCATACTTATCATCCTACTGACATACAATCTTTTTCGAACAAGAAGTGTTAACTGAGCAGCCTGTTTAGAGAAATTCGTAATACCTCGTCTGTAAGACAGTTTCCTATTACTACTCATGCTCTTCCCTGGACTTCGAATACATTAAAATATCATCGTTTAAGATGACAACCAATCGGTCCAGGTAAGGTTTAAATACCTCATCGTAGTTGAATTCCACTAAATATTTCAATCACCCATATCCTTGACCTATGTACGCATAAACGTATAATGTCATTTCCTTTTTTTATATTAACGGCTTTTATAAAATTTTAATTTCTTAAAACTTCATGATTACTCGAATTCTAAATTTCTTTATTGTACCAGTAAATGTACCCAATTTTAAATGTATTTATTACGACTGTCAATTTCAATTTATAGGTTATGTGTGCGCTTGTAACCGCTGTCAAGTCTTTAGGCAAGGAGATATTTTGAAATACCTTTATTAACCCTCAGACTTGACCACATAGGCTGGGTGTGGATATATATCCTCCCCTTATACTTGGTCGCAATTTATATTCACTACATATCTCTTAATCCAAATTACTTTACATATCAAAGATATTCTTACCTTGCATACGCCTATTATTCAAATATATCTCGTATTCAAGATCTATCACATCTCAAAGCTTCTCTCTTTTCATATATCACTTATAACAAACTCTTTCATTACTTGTTAAAACTTACAGTATACGCTTCAGGGGTGAAAACATCACTATCTTAGGATAGCAATCTAAACATCATAGTTTACAGGCGAATTAATCTATTCTCAAATATTACTTCAAAATTATTCATATTCCATTCAATAAAATCGGCTGACGTATCCTTTTTCCCCTGTTTTCAACTTATAATCCCTATACCCATATACCAGTTAGTGATAATCATCTAACCATCATAATCTTGCCTAAGGGTACAAGCTTCACATCTTTCCCTAGCTTATAAGCAACTGAAGGAGGTATGAATAAATGTGTGGCACCAGGATCAATTAAAATAATTACTTCATTATTTTTAACTAGTGGGATATCTTCCACCACATCAGATGAAACATCAGTAGTGTCCTGGTCCAAGGCATACACTCACCCTCGTCCACATTCTTATTTCTGTGGTATCTACCACACATCCTACACTACTTACACTGCTTACACTGTTACACTGCTCTCACTGCTAAGGAGCAGTTCGGGGTCCTCAAATCACAATACCCCTCGTAACTCATCAACTCTAAGCTTTTTCCAAACTACATTTTTTTTCTCGTTCTAACATCTCTGTCATTCTCTATTCTCTTTTGTCTCAATTTCGGCCCTTCCTACCTTTCCTAATCTCAGAAACATGCGACTTATAATCTTATTCACACAATTGTAGTCTGCGCACTGCCTCGGCATAGGTAGTGATATCTAACGGCTAATTGGACTCTAATTGATAATCTGCGCCCTTCCATGAACTTTCAAACATCCCGACTCTCATTGTTCATAGTGTCGGGGTCATATCTGCCAAGGAATAAACTGAGTTTCATACTCGTTAATCAACATGTTCCTCTGGTTTAGAGTAAAGAATTTTATTTGTAATTTTCTTTAAACAGTGTCTGGGATATTCTGTCATCGGAATACATATAGAATTATTTTCCATGTCCATTTTGGATGTTTTACTCTTAAGATGGGTCGAGCGAACTTCCACCAACGCTCTAACTCGCTCTCAAATCTCATGCATACTCTGAGCAATTAGCTCTCAAAATATTCTCTATACTTCACTCCAACCTCACGAAGTGTGTCACAATACTGTCCGATCTCTCTGTCGGACTCTGTGGGGCATGCTCAACATCAGCCTCCACTTAAACCTCATCTTGAGTCTCATGTGACTACTTAATAAGATTCTCAGGCCTACCTCTACGGCCTCGAGCTCATGTACTCGCCCCTCTACCATAGCGGCTATCAATTAATGAGTCTATATTCTTGCATTTGAAACCAAATTCTTAGCAGCAATTCCATCCCGATATACACAATTGTATCTAAACAATGCACAGTACATGGGGATGTAAACTTCCTTAACCACTAACACCGACTCATATAAGACCAACTTAGCTCTGATACCATTAACTGTCACAACCTAAATTACCTAAAAATCAGAGTAAATTTTTCGCTTTTTCATTTATTATATAATTCTTACCTTTCTCTCATCGTGACCATCCTACAAATAGTTGGGCTATGATTCGGCGTTAGTCACCTCTCACCTATTTATCATTCCATTTCCATAATCACATTCACATATCAGAGTTTACTATCTTTTGACTTTAACTAAATACATACACAAATGGTATTTTCTTAACCTTAATCCCCGACATCATGTACGTTTACAGTACTGTGCATTACATATTTAGATACAAAACTATACAAATGTGTATACCTATCTCTTGATGGGAAGCAGCGGATACCAAGATTGCAAGTCATTAGCCGCTCACTAACTACTGTAAGTGCTCTGAAAGGATGGAAAAATAAGAGGTTAACAAACCACAGGCTCAGTAAGGCAATTATGTAAGTAAGTAGATAGCTCTACTATCTACATGCTCATAATGCCATGCCCTTAAAATCCATTGCTTTTCATTAAAATCTCAAGCACAAAACCACGTATATATCAATGACATAGTTTGTCAAAATTATTTGTGCATATAGAAATCATGTAATTCATGCATCAAAGGCGTTTTATGTGACATCATTAAATCATACTTAGCATGAGGTAAATTAAGATCATGCATCATTTCATGCCATGTGTAAAACAAATCATGAGAATCAATTCTTTTCATGAATTTATCATTAACGTATGGAAAACTCATCATGCAACTGCATTTAAATCATTTCATGAAAACTGCAGTATAAACTAACCCTTCCGAGTCAATCATCTCATAAAATAATTCATGAAAATTTATTATAAAACTTTGGTTATTAAACCACCCTTCTTTCAGGGTCACATATCATAAAATCCTCTAAAACATATATTAGCATAGTAAAAAAATCATAAAATCGAGGGTCTGACCCCTCCCTTGGGTCTACCCTGGTCTATCGAGACCACAAGTTATATCATGTGAGACAAGTAGGTGACTATATCAGTAACAACGAGGACTATGGCCATAAGCTAGTGATCCATGGCAACACGGTACCTAGTGTGCAGGGTATCACACCTGAAATGGGAGATGGGTCGGTCCTATCCGCCAGAATAGCATAACATCAGGATTGCGATGGCAAGGCTTGCTGCCTCGTGGGTAATGCCACTCCACTCCAACAATCCCCACGGTATAGCGTACTCCGCGTGACATACACGGTATAACGTACTCTGTGAACCCAAGCTCAGTCAAGGGTACCTGCAATAGGTCTTATCCACCCATATCATCTCTGCCTCAGTATGCACATGTGAGCATATCATCTCACTGTGACACACAGTCTACAGGAGGCTCCAACATGGCTATATGCATGTTATATAAATCCTTATGCGGCGAAGCTTTAGCACGGCTCCAAGCATATTCGTGATATCTAAAAATCTCGTGCGACCGAAACTCTAGCACGATGTCATAAAAATAAAAAAATCTATGTACGAGTAACACTGTAGTATGACTTTAAAATAAGTTATAAATTAATCCATAGAAAATCACATGCGAGCAAGCTCCAGCACGGTGTTATACATCAATAAATCAAATCTCGTACGAGTTACACTCCAACATGACTTTATGCATAAATAAATCAAATCTCGTGCGAGTTACACTCCAGCACAGCTTTTATGCAATTAAATCACGTATGAGCAAGGTCCCAGTACGGCTTTATACAATTAAATATCAAAACTGGATGCGAGCTAAGCTTCATAAAAACTAGTGCGAGCAATCGCTCTAGCACCTTTTTATGCATATTCAGTCAAAATAGTCAAAACTGTTAAAACATTCAAACAGAGTGCGAGCTAGGCTCCAGCACCTCTTATGCATATCACAATAATAAAAATCAGTGCGAGTAACCGCTCTAGCACATTACATGCATATGATGTCACACAAGTCAGTGCGAGCAACCGCTCAAGCACATTTTATGCACACTCACAAACCCAGATATAGTGCGAGCTATGCGCCAACACTATCTGTTTCCATATAAACTTGATAATTGGCCTATTTTCCAAATAATTTTCATTTAAATCTTAATAACACAAACGTAGTGTTACATTGTGAAATTTATGCAATTACTGGCCAATCTATCGATTTGCTTTGCTTAAAAACCAAGAAAATTCCTTAAATCTGAAAATTCCTTAAATCATGCATTTCATGCATGTCATGCTTTCTTCATCCTTAGGTGAATTTCTCTCAATACGGGTAAAATAGTCTTTACCTATTTCAAGTCCTTAAAATCTTTAAATTTATTTCTAGGACCTTTATACATATTCAGTGTATACATACATATTCAGTGTATACAAAAGCTATTAAAATACGTGTAGCTACCTCTAGCTACTCACACAATTCCCTTACCTCATTTTTCTGTACAATCTGACCTTTCCAATGATGTCTTGTCATGCAGTCCGATTTGCTCCGAATCCAATCTTCGAAACTACAAATAAATATATATCAGGTCAAATACAATACATTTAATTGTATTTCATAATTTTTTTGGTTTAATTTAAATCATTGGGCCCACTTACCCATATTGGGCCCGATTGAACCATAATGGGTCTTAATCAGCCTTAAGCCCGTTTTCCATTCACTATTCATATTATCGAGGCCTATTGGGCTTACTGGGCCCATCAGTATATATTGGACCTCGTTCTAAATTCTTGAATAGCTTAATGAATTATTTTCGACAATATATCTCTAATTCTAGAATTTAATTAATTTAATGCAGAAATTAAATCCGTAATTTATGCGGTAAATTTTAACACGCATAACGATGTAAAATTATCTTAAATAAGGGTTACTTACCCGTGATTCCATGACAGTACGTAAATCTAGGCTGTCTCGAGCTCTCGTTCTACGCAATTGTCGAGCTACACAATTAAATATTTTTTCGGGTAAACTTTCAGTCAAATATTAATCAAATTAAATATTTCAAAAGTTAAATCGATCAATTTCGACCGCTTACCGACTTACCTGTAGCTCGATTGCATCACTGAGATTTTTTTCCTAATTTTTCCCCTTTTCATTTTCCCATTTTTCTCTTTCTTTTCTTTTCTTTTTGGCTGAACTGATTCGATCCAGTTCAACCTGATTTAAACCGATTTGGTCTAGTCGATGCAGTCTGGTTCGGTCAGTTCAGGGCCTCGCCGGTCGATTCTCCGTCGACTTCCATCGCCAGCAGCTCTTCGGAGTCGTTCGATACACGGATCTGGTCTCGGTTTCGTCCGAGGTCACCAAAAAGTGACTGGTCCGGCCACTTCTCTCCTCGTCGTCAGTGCCCTTCTCTTTTTGCCTTCGTTTTCGTCGTTGGCAGCCATTCTACCGGCTAAGGCTACCACTAATTGCGTCGTTTGTGCTTGGGGAACGCTCGACTGGTGGTGGCCAAGCTTGAATCAGCGTCGGTTGTCGGGAAATCCTTTTTCTCCCTTTCGGTTCTCTCTCCCTTTGCCGTTTGTGGTTCCTTTAGGCCGATGGTGGTCGCCTCTCGGTTGGGCTACCTTCGTCGACCCCGCCTGGCCTTCTCGCCGGTGGCCGTCGGGGATGCAAAAGTCAGGCTCAGCTTCGTTTTCTTTCAATTCGCGTTTTGTGATTTTTCACTTTGTTTTTTTAATTAATTAATTTATTATTTATTTTTATTATTCTTTTAATCAATATTATATTATTATTTTTCTAAAATATCTAAAAAATTATATTTAATTCATTTAACGAATAAATAAATTTATCGGTATTATTTCAGCTTTTCGGTATAATTTTTGATTATTTTTGAGACTATTTCTCCAGGTGAAAATTTCGATTAATTCCAATAAATTCATATCTTGATCAATTTAACCCGAAATTTAATTATTTCTTCATTATTGATCAAGATTCTCAAATTCATTATTTTTAATTAAATTTTCTTATCCCGATTAATATCGAATTTCGATCTTTTGATCATTTTACCCTTCCATGTGTTCGAGAATTCCATTTCAATCTTTCATTTGATTTTTTTTCTCATTTCGTGTTTTAAATAAAATCGGGTCTTATAGATACACCGGACTTTGGGTAAGTCGATACGAGGTCAAAAGTGATCGATTTGATTTCCAGTAAATTTATTTAAATTATATTTGATCGAAAATGAACCCAAAAATTAAATATACAAATTGTGCAGTTCAACGATAAATTCTGAACTTGAGCTCGATCAAACTTCGATTTGCGCGCCTTCGCATAATCTCGGGTAAGTAAAGCTCATTTACTATAATTTATGTAATTATCACATATTAAAGATTTATTTTACGAGTTACGGATTAAATTCAGCATTTAATGGATTAGATCTGGATTTTTTTAAATAAACTGTCGTGAATGATATACGGCTATCCAAAGAGTTTGGAACAAAGCCCAATGGGTATGTATAGGCCCAATGAGTCAATAGACCCTGATGAATGAGGTTAATAAGGGGAAAACGAGCTTAATACGGATTAAGGCGCAATTAAAGTGTTTAAGGCCCATTAAGAGTAAACGGGCCTATTTAAGTGAAATAGACTGTATTAAATGTATAATACAGTAGGAAAGTATAATTAACCCAGTGAATGGTTAATGCAGCGTCGGAATCATATTAAGAGTGGACCGGACTGCGAGATTTAGGTGGAACAGAGGAAGTGAGGTAACTTTACGTGATCCGAGGTAAGGGACTCTTGCAAATAGTTAGACATATCTGTACGTATTTTCGTCAGCTTTTACATTCACTGAAATTTTTTGAGGGTTAGAGAGAATCAATAATATTATAGGGACCCGATATGGGTAAATTACGATTTTACCCCTAGTTAGGCAAAAAAGTCAAATTTTGGGAAAAGTTGTAAAAAGTATGGAAATAATGTTTTGAGTGGTTTTTACTGCTGTGTAGCAGAAGAGTAGGTGGATGAGCTAATGTTTTGAGGTCGATGTAAACTAAGCAAACTTTATAGTGCTGATTTTAATGATTTGAAACATCCCTAGTTTTAAAGGGCCATCTACCGAATTATGTGGAAACAATCGTGCTGGAGCATAGCTCGCACTTGATTTCAGATGTTTTTCACATACATTAGTGCTGGAGGTTTACTCGCACTACATTTACTTGACATGCATGATAGAGTATTGGAGCATTGCTCGTACTCAGTTTTATGTGATTTGTGCATGATAGAGTACTAGAGCGATTAGCTCATACTCGAGTTTTACATAAGATGCATGATAGAGTGCTGGAGCGTTGCTTGTACTAGATTATTCATGATTTGTACATGACATAGTACTTGAGTGATTTGCTCGTACTTGATTTGAAATGAGAACTATGCATGACCTGGTGCTGGAGGTTTACTCGCACTAGTTTTGATATTTTGACATGCATATACAGTGTTTTAAGGTGGAGCGTTGACTGTGAGTCACACTAAAGACGCGCACTGTAGTTTTACGTGATATATAGACATGTTAGAAAAATCGTGACAATTTTCTTGTGTAGACTGAGTGTCACACTAGAGATGTTCTCATGTGGATTTAGAGACGTGGCATTGATTATTCCATGGTATGAGAAGCTAAGACCTATGGCAGGCACCCCGACCATGATGTAGGGTCCACGGATGTACGTTGTACCATGCGTGTGGCATAGAGTACACTGTACCGTGTTTTGTTGTGGAGTTGTGGAGGAGAGTTATTGATAGCTGGCGGTTGTGATGGACTGACCCCGCCTCTCGTTACAGTAGTGATAACCCGCACACCGAGTACTGTGTTGCCTGGGATTTCACCATGTTAGGATATGGCCATAGTTCGGAGAGACTGCATTTAGCCACTGAGTCTCGCATGATATATCACATGTGTTTTATGATACAGGTAGACCTGAGGGATGGGTCGTAACCCGATTTGTTTGTGCTGTGATGAGAAATGCCATATTTACTGTGTTTTCAATGTAAATGGCATATTTTATATAAAGGCATTCTTAAATGATTAAATATGCACTGTTTTGCATGAATACCTCTGATTGATAAACCATCATGTGTTTAGTACATGGGATTTTAAATCTGTACTATATTATAAATATTTTAAACATGCTTTTGAATTAAGAGAAGGAAAGGTAAAACACTATTTTCAGTAGATAGTATGGATGTCTACTTGCTTGCCTGATTTCCTTACTGAGCGTGTTGATAGCTAAATGACATGATCTAAACGTATTATCCGCAAGTGCATGGGTTGTACAAGTAATAATGAGATTTAAGTCCCGAGTTATCATCCCTTAGAGAAGTTGATCAGCCTAATTAACTACCGGTTAACCTTACCCTAGATATATTCTAGAAAATTATGAATAGAAGATGGGTGATCTATAAGGCTAGAATTAAAAATACTGAAAATAATAAAAGCTATAAAATAAAGAAAATAAAACAGAGCTAAAGTTACTTACAAAGTTCCAAGCAATTAAAAAACAACAACCTACAAAAAATAATTAAAACAGTTAAAATTAATTAATGCAATAAAATGCAAATATGAGAATAAAAGGACAAAATTAATTAAACTAAAATTAAACAAACCTAAAATAAAATATGCATGTAATTAAACTACTTAATAAAAATTACAATTTAAACTAACCTAAAATCTAATAAAATAAAACTCTATTAACCTAAAGAAATTATTAAATCTAACTAAGAAACTAACTACCAAAAAAATCCTAAATTAAATAAAACAAAATCAAAATAATGCATAAGAAATAAATATTTTTGGATTTTTCAATTTTAAGCTGAAAAATTAAAAATGCATAAAATAACTCTACACCTAACTTAAATCCTAAATGCAAGAGTTTACCCTAAAAAGATTTAATCTTAGAATCTATTACCTACCAAAATGACATATTATTATGATTAAAATTGAAGTTTAAACTAAAAATTCATAAAATTACACTAGCATTACCTAATCTAACAAATAATAATGATGGAAATAACATTTAAAAAGAAATATGACTGCATGGGAACCAAATTGTAGAACCAAATGCAGCCTTGATCGAAATCCCAGCTGGCCTCGTGGTCCCGATTTTGTAGGCATTGTACATGTCTCTTCCACAATGCATTTCCAGGCACTCTTGGTCCTGTCTTCTGCTCCATGCCTCTCGGTTTGTCCTCTCCTCTAGGCTGCTGTCCTCGGTCTGACCAGCTAACTGCTACACATCTGCGACCTCTGCCCAGCTACCACATACAGATTGCAAGTCTCTACCTGCTTCCCTACATCTGCCATGCTTAATTTGCACGTTTGATCCAATACACACAAGTACTACATCTGAGTCTAACATCATCTTCAGCCTCCTCGTGTGCCCAACTTCAGCAGCTCCTGCGTCTGCATTTATCTCGCTTCAACCAAACTGCATGGGTCGATCCAGTAACATACTACCACTGCGCTGCTCTGTAACGTTGCGCCATATATGCACTTGTCCTCTGCTCCTGCTTCAATCGCCACCAGCTTGCATCAACTGCCTTCCCTGCAACAGAACAGGGTATACCCGTGACTGTCATCAACTAAAACCAGCAACTGCAGTAACCGAGTCTTCTACATGCAACAGCCACTACACTTTCCTGTTAATAGAATGTAAAACTGAAAAATGAAGATGAACAGTAATGGAAACATAGAATAGGGGAGAACAGAGGAAAGCTAACGAAAAGAACAAAAAAATAAAATCAATATGGGAACAAACCGAGAGCTACACTAGGAAATATAACATAAGCAATTTTTGAACAAACCGAAAGCTACACTAGGAAATAAATGCTATGGATTAAAAACATGAAAAATAAAAGAACTGGATTTAACGGAACCGAGAAGCATGAAAAATATTGATTGCCATGAAAAAGAATTATCCAAGACTAGAAAATGAAGAACATAAAAATGAATGAACAGTAAAAGTAAAGAAGGAGGCTAACGGGAAATTAAAAAAAAAAAAACCAGGAAAGCAAAGCCTAAAAATTTAATCTAAAACTATTCTACTCTAGATTACATGTTATTTTTAATTGTCATCCTTTCCTATTTATACACACAATTAGGGTTACAATTGTAATTTTTCCATCATAGATGAGTTAGCATTGTTTGGCCACTTGTCTTCACACCATTGGCTCCTTGAAAAGATATTTCCATGTCATCTGTCTTCTAGTCCACTTGGATGTGCTAGGTGGCATGGGGCGTGTTGTCCGCGTGGTCCAATATCAATTTTAGCCCAATTTCAGTCCATTTTCTACCAAAATTTTCAAAATTCATCCGAATTTAATTTATCTGCAAACATGAGAATTTTAGTCAAAATGAGCGGATAATTAACAAAATAATTTGGGGATTAAAATAATTAATTAAGAAGTTAAGCGTAAATAATTCTATTTTTATAGAATTATCACACCCCTAAATTTGAGCTTTTGCTTGTCCTCAAGCAAAACAAAATAATTGTAGGAATGACAAGTACTATTTCCCTAATATCATCCTCAAAGAAAAAGTACAGACTATGATCTCAAAGATTCACAATTACAAGTCCAACATTCATAATCATTCAATCATAAGTCCTAACCCAAATTGGACTCCTCGTGAGTGTGTGAAAAATGTCAAAGTCACTTCACAGTACATTATCCGGATCAGATTATGCAAACACAGTGAATGCAAAGTCAATGACATGTGATCATTCCCATAAGTTTGCTTTTCACTTATCTCTCCACTAATTTTGTCACACTTAATCAAAGATCAATAAGACTTCATTAAGCTTGTAATGTAAGGTTGGGGCTAAGGTATGATAAAGTCGATTTAGGTTTAATTACCCTTAACATGCATTACTTCTAGGATCTTTATGTAAGAGCTCAAATCATTTCCCCCAAACTTATTTATTTCACTAAACTTTTTATTCTATTTTTTGTATTTTCTTCTTTCTTCTTTTCTTTTTTCTTTTTCTTTCATTTTTTTTCAGTACATACTCCTTCACTATCACTTAATACCCATATAGCTCACAATATATCCAAATGACTTTTCATGCTTTCGGGGTAATGGATAGGAAAAAAGTATTTAAGCTAAGGAAAATTTTGCAGGTGTATTTACAGAGAAAAGCTTATTTGGCCCAGATGGGTGACTAGGCGTAAAATATGTACAAGGATGGCTATAAAGGCTCAAACAATTCAAAGATGGCCTAAATCACTTCTCTAATTAAGTGTGATCTAATATTTCGCCTCGAGATTAGATCAAACAAATTCTAGAATATGATGCACAAAATTAATCAAACAAATGAAATCCTATGTCCACATAAGCTTTCTCTAAATAAATGATTCATGACATGACATGTGTATAAGATGAGGCAATCACAATCAGAATTAAGACAAATTCAAGAATTCAACTTCATGCTTTTCCTATAATCATGCTTCTCAGTTAATCAAAGTCAGACTAAATCATGGGGTCATATCATCAGAATATGAGAAAACTACATGCTAAGCACTAAATAACCCAAAAATCAAACAATTTATGCTTATATTATCGAAAAAAATTTGAAAATTCTTTCTCAGATTTTCGAAAAAATTTTGAAAATTTTTTCACTTTTTCATAAAATTGCTCCAGTGATATCCCCTCCCCCAAACTTAAAGTGCATAGTATCCTCAGTGTGCAGATAATATAAGAATTTAAGGTCAAGAATAGAGTACTCCCCTTTTTGGTGATGATGAACAACTGAAGCTTGATTGAAAACATAAGACTGGAAAAGAAATCTACAAAATAAGCAAAGAAAGAAACAACATAAAATAAAAGAACTGTATAGAAAGTGAAAAAGAAAATGAACCTAAGTAGCAGGATCAGAAGTATGAGGGTCAGCTAAAGTGGTCACAGAATGCTGATGATCAAATCCTCCCCCGAAATAATGTTTCAGTCTACCCCCATTAACCTTAAAGGGTTGCTTCAGAGTCTCATCCATAATTTCAATGGCTCCATGTGGGAATACTTGTTTAATGGTAAAGGGTCCTGACCATCTAGACTTAAGCTTTCCTGGAAACAACTTCAAGCGTGAATTAAATAACAGAACTTGTTGACCTGGTTCGGAGTGTCTCTCCTTGATTTTCCTATCATGCCATCTGTCACGACCCAAATTACCTAAAAATCCCTACAAATTTTTCACTTTTCATTTCCTTACCCGTCGTGAACAATTACACTCCTAAACAGTTGGGCTATGATTTGGTGTTAGTAACCTCTCACCTATTTACCATTCCATTTTCATATTCACATTCACATGTCAATTTATTTAAACAAAATACATCCCCAATATTAAATCCATATACAGTACTGTGCATCTATTTGTTCAGATACAAAAATTATATAAATGTGTATACCTGATCTTAATAAGAAGCAGCGGATAACCAAGATGCGAGACTATTGTCGCTCTCTTCTACTGAATATACCCTGTGGGGTGAAAAATGAAAGGGTGAGCGAAACGTGCTCAGTAAGGCAATAATGTAAGCAGGTAGATAACTATACTATCTACGTGCTGATAATGTCATGATGTAAAAATCATTTACTTTCGGAGCATGAGGTAAGATTAAAACAATGCCACATGTATGTATATATCATATACAAGAAATCATGAAATCGACATATCAAGCACACATGGAAAATCATCATGTATGACATCTCATGCTCGTCACATTAAAACTCATTTATTTCATCATAAACTCTTCCCTTTAAAACTCATTTGTTTAATCACAAAACTCATCACTTTGAAACTTATTTGTTTCATCATAAATTCATCACATTTAAAACTCATTTGTTTCATTATAAAACAACTTCATCAAGGTCAAACCCATCTCTCGGGAATACCTTGATTCATCAAATCACATCTCTTTTAAAAACACAAATCGGGACTACCCCTCCATCGGGTTTGTCCTGGTCTATCCAGACCGTATGATATCATGTGAGGCATATAGGTTACTGTATGAAAAATCGAGGACTATGGCCATACTATGTCCCTATGATCCCAGGCACACGGATCCCGGTGTGCGGGGTATCACAACTGCAACGGGAGGTGGGGTCAAGTCCTACCCGCCAGAATATCGAGTAACATCGTAGAGTCATCATGATTGCACGGTACAGCGTACTCCGTGTGACATACACGGTACATCGTACTCCGTGGACCCATATCATAGTCTGGGGGTGCCTGCCGTAGGTCTTATCCAGCCCAATACTATGTCGATAACCAACCCATGTCTCAAAGTATATGTGCGAGCATCTCAACTCTCTGTGACACACAGTCTACAAGAGGCTTCCGCACGACTATATGCATGTCAACTCGCGTCTAGTGCGTTTATGTGAGCATCCTGCTGCCCGCCCCACACCAGGTCACAGGCTTACGGAGCTCCAGCACCATGCTATGCATATCATGATATCTAAAATCTCGTGCGAGCGAAGCTTCAGCACGGTTTTGTGCACATAAAAATTTCTCGTACGAGCAATGCTCCAGTACGGCTTTTCATGAGAAATAATTCAGTAAACTTGAGTGCGAGAAAGACTCTAGCACTCATTTAGTCACGTAAATACGATAGGTGGCTCACTTTTAATAAAACATCTTTTAAAATAGTAACCGGTACAAACCGGTACCCTTTCATAAAATTCACGAAATCAACAGCCCACCTATGTGTATATTTGCTTAAATCAAAGCAATATAATCATATAAAACATTAAAATCATGAAATTCATGCAATTTCATAGCCTTACTACCCTTTTTGAAATTTTCTTAACTGGGGGCAAAATAGTCATTTTCCTTTATTTATTTAAGCCCCGGTTTTCGTAAAAATTATTACTTCATTTCTAGATGCTTTAAGAAATTTCTAAACCCTGTAAATCCCCTCTCAAAATATGCATAATTATCTCTATGCACCTACAAAATTCCCTTACCTGGAATCGCGCGTAGACTTATCTTGTCTCGATAATACCGAACCTCTCGGCGCAAGTGCGCGCCAACCAAAGGTACGTAACTGCATATAACCACATAACCGAGGTTAATTCACTTATCCCGATCAGTATATTATATTTACTGATCAACTTGAAGCTATTGGGCCTTATCTACCTTATTGGGCCTCGACCCATTTTAGCCCTTTTTATATTCATTTATTCCCTTCTTCGGGTATACCGAGCTTATACAGCTTTCTAATAATTATCGGGCTTCATTCCAAATTCATTGGATAGCCCGTATACCGTTTACGGCAATTATATTACGATTCCGAATAATATCTCTTCCTACGCGAAATTAATCCATAATTCCATAAAATAATTAAAGCTCGGTATTTAAAGAACTCTGAATACCGAAATTAAATTGTACTTACCCGATACGATGCGGGGTACAAAGATCAGAGCTCACTCGGCTCCCGTTCGGTCTCCGTCGTGAAGCTGCATAATTAGGTAAATCCGGATTATTTTCCATTAAAATAATATTAAATTAAATTTTCGGAATTTACCCGTAGGTCAATTTCGACCCTCGGTCAACTTACCCGAACCTCGACTCGTCCCCGGTAATTTCTTTCCCTTTTTCCCCCTTTTTCCTTTCTTTTCTTTCCTTTTCCTTTCTTTTCTTTCCCCTTTTTCCTTCCTTTTCCCTCCTTTTCCTTCCCTTTCCTTTCAGTCAAACGGCACCGTTTCACTGTCACTTGCCGTCGCCGGAGTTTCCGACGATCTCACCGGCCAAGACCGGTCTCAAAAGAACCGGCTTCCTCCCCTGAGTGCGTCGGTGGTCTCCTTTCCGGCCCAGTCGCGGCGGTTCGCCGGTGATCACCCCGTTTCTCCCTCGAATTTTCGAAGCTCGGATCGGCCTGCTCCGGCCACCTGGCGGCTCGATTCCGGTGCCCACGTGTTCACCGGACTCTCCTCTTCCTCCTGGTACCTTCGTCGGACGCCGACGGTCGTCGGTGCGTGGGAATCGGCAGTGGGTTCTCTCGGGTCGGCTATCGGTTTCTTTTCTTCTTCTTTTCGGGTTTTTCCCGATTTCAGGCTTTTTTTTTTTGAATTATTATTATTATTATTTAACCAATTGTTTTATTATTAAAATATTCAATAAGATATTCAATATATTCTAAAAATATCTACACTTATTATTATTTTATTCCACCAATTTAATTAAATTAAATTAAATTAAATTTATTTAGTTTTTAAATTATTTTTCCGATATAATTCCTCCGTATTTTTGGGATATTGTCCCGGTTGACTTTTCGGTATTTCTAAAAATTCCGGATCTTGATCAATTGGACTCGAAATTGTATAATTCCTCATTATTGATCAAGATATCCTAAATCCTTATTTTTAATTAAATTTTTCTTATCGAATTTATCCCGAATTTCGATCTTTTGACCGTTTTACCCCTACACTTGTTTCGGAACCAAATTAACCTAACTTTCCTTCATACATCCACCATATTTTCTTATTTAATTTCCATATTTTCGGTTAACTTCATTCTGATCATTTTCGTTTGATCAGTGGTCATTTCGACTCGTATTTAATTACTTCCGACGTCCACCGATATTCCATTTTATTTTGCTTCACAAATTTAATTAGTCAACGCTCTTCTTATGATTCGATGAATATATATAAGTGTACATAGCGTGAATCATAAGGAAATACGTCAACAGATAATAAAAGTGGGTCTTACATAATCTCCCCCACTAAAAGAATTTGGTCCTCCAAATTGGAACCAAATCAGTCTCTGAACAACTCCGGATACTTCTCTTTCATCAAACTCTCTAACTCCCAAGTCGCTTCCTCCGGAGTGTGATGCTGCCATAATACTTTCACCAAAGGAATCGTCTTCGATCTCAATACCTTCTCCTTCCTATCCACAATCTGGATCGGTCTCTCGACATAGGACATACTCTCACTGAGCTCCAGTGGCTCGTATCTGATCACATGCGACGAATCCGACTGATACTTCCGAAGCATGGAGACGTGGAAGACGTTATGGACATTTGCTAGCTCTGGTGGCAACGCTAGCCTATAAGCTCGATCTCCCACTCTCTTGAGTATCTCAAAAGGTCCTATGAAGCGAGGGCTCAACTTTCCTTTCTTTTCGAATCTAGTAATACCCTTGGAAGGAGAAACCTTCAAAAATACTGATTCCCCTGCTGTAAACTCCAACGGTCTACGTCTCCTGTCAGCATAACTCTTCTGTCGACTCTGAGCTGTCCTCAACCTCTCACAAATCAACTGGACATCCTCAGAGGCCCGACGTATCAAATCGAGAGTGAATATCTGCCTGTCACCAACCTCCTCCCATCCTACAGGAGAACGACATGTACGGCCATACAAGGCCTCATATGGTGCCATCCTGATACTCGAATGATAACTGTCACTATTGGTAAATTCGATTAGAAATCAACTGATCATTCCAGGAGCTTATAAAATCAATGGCACACGCTTTCATCGGATCCTCTAGAACTTATACAGTCTTCTCTGACTGACCATCTGTCTGAGGATGGAAAGCTGTGCTAATACTCAGTCGGGTTCCCATAGCTTCCTTAAATATCCTCAGAGGTAGGAAGTGAAGCGGGAATCCCTATATGATACCATGCTCACTGGAACGGTACTTAATGTTCCACAATCTTCCTTACACATAAATCCTCATACACACTCTGAGTATCTAGGGAATTCATAACCAGAAAGTGGGTAGACTTAGGCAATCTGTCGGCTATCATCCAAATAGCCTCGTAATTCACCTGGGTTCTCTGTAACCCATCATAAAATTCATGGAGACTTGCTCTCATTTTTCATGCCGTGTCGATATAGGTAGGTGCTGCAATACTCTGCAGACTTTTAATACTCTACCTTATTCCGCTGACATACTAGGCACTTTTTCACAACCTCTCTAATATCTCTTTTCACATCTGACCATCCATACCCTTTTCGAGATTTCGTATATTATTATTACTTTCCGCATGCACTGTATATCCCGAAAAGTGAGCTTCTGAAAATATTAGTATCTCATCAACTGTGGTCCTGGGGAGCACTTATACTGTCTCTGAACCTCTCTGTAAATCATTATCATACTCTGTGAACTCTATCACTATACCCTTCTGAATCTGACCCACACTATCGACACCCTGTCGATCATCTCGCTAAGCCTGTCAACTCCGGGCACTCTCATCCGGTTCTAATCTCAGGCTAGCTGTCACATAATCACTGTCATCATCAGAAGGGATCACATCAATACTAAGGTTCACAACTGCTTTAGCTGCTCACGCTCCCTGACCATCATATGTGATACCATCCCAAGGCTCTTTATACTCAGGGCATCAGCCATCACATTAGCCTTTCCTGGGTGGTATAATTTTCACGATCAAAATCTCTCAGAAGCTCTAACCCACTATGTATTCTCATATTCGCCTCTTTCTGTGAAAAACAGATACTCGGGCTTTATGATCAGTGCATATCCAATATTTCTCACCATATACATGATAGTACCATATCCTCGATACAAATACTACCGTTGCCAACTTAAAATCATGGGTCAGATAGTTTATTTCGTGATCAAGGAGTTGTCTGACTCCAAAATTGACTATCTTCCCATTATACATCAATATACAGCTCCCTCATTATTTCGAGGTATCCATACTCACTGAGAACCTCTTGAGCTGTTGGGTATGTTGAAATTAATCACGGTGGTCAGTTCATACTTCATTACACCGAAATTCACGTCACATCTATCATCTTATTTATCATCTCATTCAAAGACCACGTTTCTCTGGTTAAACGTGTCAACCAAGTAGACCATTTGAGAACTCGCAACAACCCATTTGTAAAAGCAATCTTCCAATTGTTGCTTATAATTTACCTTAGACTTTAACTACACCCAACCTATCATCGAAAATGATGATTACAACTCGATCCAATCCTTGACTTATTTAAGCATAAGCGTATAAGATCCTTCAAAATCGCTTACGTTTTCAGGTACTAACCTGCGCCATTTCTTTTTTCTTATCTTAACGGCTCTTATTAAATTTTACTATGTTAACCTTATGATTTGTCAAATTTTAATATTCTTATCGTCTTAGTAAAGGTATCCTAATGCTAAAGGTATTTATTACAACGATCGATTTCACGTTATAGATTATATATATACTTTTAGACGCTGTCAAGTCTTCAGGCGGGGAGGTATTTTGAAATACCTTTATTAACCTTCAGACTTAACCACAACTATGTTATATCTCAGTCTCTGTGGTCACAATTTATTTTCACGACTTATCGCTTAATCCTAATGACTTTATATCGTAAAGATGTTCTTACCTTGCATACGCCTCTTACTCCAATACATCTTGTATACATATCTCAAAGATTATCTCCTTAGTGTATCAATCATGAGAAAACTCTTGCCATTATTCATTCCGTGAGTACAATCCTTTACTCCTGTAATTTCAACCGTTGCACCCCTTTTTATCACTTGTCAACACTTACAGTATACTTCTCAGTGATGTTTTCACCACCTGTTTTCAACTTAAAATCTCTATATCCATATTCCGTTAATTAATCCTCCTCTATTGGGGTACTCATTTATCAGTATTGTGCCCAATGATGTAGGCATTCATGCCTTTTACTCACTTATATGCGAATGAAGGCGGTATAAATAAATATGTGGCACCAGGATCAATAAACATATGTACTTCATTATTCATAACAAGTGTGGTATCTTACACCACATCCATGAGACATCAATAGCGTCCTGGTCCAAGACATCCTCTCGCCTTCATCCAACAACCTACTTTCCTTTTTCTTTTTGGCTATGGCCTCCCTTTTTACGTTGCAGCTATTCCAACGAAGTTTTTCTCTGTCTCTTTACCTTTCTGTGGGGCGATCTCGCCCAACTCTGTGCAACCAAAATCAATGGTCCATCTTACCGTACTTAACGACCATTTTCATCGATACCGTGTAGGTATAGACCCTCCTTCCGTGGTATCCACCACACATTCTACAGTGATCACACTGCTACTCTGCTTACACTGCTACACTGCTTCGTAGCAGGTCGGGGTTTTCCAATCACAATGCCCCTCAAGAGTGCCAAAATTGGATGCACTGGGGCTTTACCAATTATCTTACTCCATATCTCGTCAACTCCAATCTCTTACCAACTACCATTTTTCCATTTTAACATCTTAGTCATTTCTCGATTCTCTTTTCTGTCTCTATTTCAGCCCTCGCTACCTTTCCCAATCTCAGAGGCGTGCAATTCATGTTCTTATCTACCCAACTGTAAATCTGTGCACTGCCTCGATATAGGTAATATCTCACGGGCCAATCGGACTCAAATTGAAAAGTTGAGCCATTTCATGAACTTTTAGACATCTCGACTGTCACCTGTTCATAGTGTCGAGGTAATATCTGCCAAAGAATTATAACTGAGTTTTCATACTCCTAATCAATTTAGTATTCCTGGGCAATGTAAGAAATTTTATCAATAAATTCCTTTAAGTAGTGCCCGAAATATTCAGTCACCAGAATACATCCAGAAATATTTCTCATGTCAACTCCGGATGTCTAACTCTTAAGTTGGGTCGAGCGGACTTCCACTAATGCTCCGCTGCGCCCTCATATCTCATTCATAATCTGAGCAATTAGCTCCTCAAAATAATCTTCACACTCCGCTCCAATCTCGCGAAGCGTGTCTCAATACTATCCGATCACTCTGTCGGACTCTGAGAGGCATGCTCAACATTAACCTCTATTTCAATCTCATCTCGATTCTCATGGGTCAACTCAACACGACTTAGCAGACTCAGGTCTACCTCTATGACCTCTGCCTCGTGCACTATCTCATCTTGAGTCTCATATCATGACTCATTTGATTCTCAGACCGATCTCTACGGTCTCGAGCATGTGTACTCGCCACTCTACCATAGCGGCTATTAGTTATAAAGACTATATTTTTGCATTCGAAACTAAGTTTTTAGCTGCTGTTCCATCTTGATATACACAATTGTATCTAAACAATGCACAGTATATGGGGATGTAATTTACTTAACCACTAACACCGACTCATATCAGGCCAACTCTGCTCTGATACCATTTAATTTGTCACGACCCAAATTACCTAAAAATCCCTACAAATTTTTTAGTTTTCATTTCCTTACCCGTCGTGAACAATTACACTCCTAAACAGTTGGGCTATGATTCGGTGTTAGTAACCTCTCACCTATTTACCATTCCATTTTCATATTCACATTCACATGTCAATTTATTTAAACAAAATACATCCCCAATATTAAATCCATATACAGTACTGTGCATCTATTTGTTCAGATACAAAAATTATATAAATGTGTATACCTGATCTTAATAAGAAGCAGCGGATAACCAAGATGCGAGACTATTGTCGCTCTCTTCTACTGAATATACCCTGTGGGGTGAAAAATGAAAGGGTGAGCGAAACGTGCTCAGTAAGGCAATAATGTAAGCAGGTAGATAACTATACTATCTACGTGCTGATAATGTCATGATGTAAAAATCGTTTACTTTCGGAGCATGAGGTAAGATTAAAACAATGCCACATGTATGTATATATCATATACAAGAAATCATGAAATCGACATATCAAGCAGACATGGAAAATCATCATGTATGACATCTCATGCTCGTCACATTAAAACTCATTTATTTCATCATAAACTCTTCCCTTTAAAACTCATTTGTTTAATCACAAAACTCATCACTTTGAAACTTATTTGTTTCATCATAAATTCATCACATTTAAAACTCATTTGTTTCATTATAAAACAACTTCATCAAGGTCAAACCCATCTCTCGGGAATACCTTGATTCATCAAATCACATCTCTTTTAAAAACACAAATCGGGACTACCCCTCCATCGAGTTTGTCCTGGTCTATCCAGACCGTATGATATCATGTGAGGCATGTAGGTTACTGTATGAAAAATTGAGGACTATGGCCATATTATGTCCCTGTGATCCCAGGCACACGGATCCCGGTGTGCTGGGTATCACAACTGCAACGGGAGGTGGGGTCAAGTCCTACCCGCCAGAATATCGAGTAACATCGTAGAGTCATCATGACTGCACGGTACAGCGTACTCCGTGTGACATACACGGTACATCGTACTTCGTGGACCCATATCATAGTCTTGGGGTGCCTGCCGTAGGTCTTATCCAGCCTAATACTATGTCGATAACCAACCCATGTCTCAAAGTATATGTGCGAGCATCTCAACTCTCTGTGACACACAGTCTACAGGAGGCTTCCGCACGACTATATGCATGTCAACTCGCATCTAGTGCATTTATGTGAGCATCCTGCTGCCCGCCCCACACCAGGTCACAGGCTTACGGAGCTCCAGCACCACGCTATGCATATCATGATATCTAAAATCTCGTGCGAGCGAAGCTTCAGCACGGTTTTGTGCACACAAAAATTTCTCGTACGAGCAATGCTCCAGTACGGCTTTTCATGAGAAATAATTCAGTAAACTTGAGTGCGAGAAAGACTCTAGCACTCATTTAGTCACGTAAATACGATAGGTGGCTCACTTTTAATAAAACATCTTTTAAAATAGTAACCGGTACAAACCGGTACCCTTTCGTAAAATTCACGAAATCAACAGCCCACCTATGTGTATATTTGCTTAAATCAAAGCAATATAATCATATAAAACATTAAAATCATGAAATTCATGCAATTTCATAGCCTTACTACCCTTTTTGAAATTTTCCTAACTGGGGGCAAAATAGTCATTTTCCTTTATTTATTTAAGCCCCGATTTTCGTAAAAATTATTACTTCATTTCTAGATGCTTTAAGAAATTTCTAAACCCTGTAAATCCCCTCTCAAAATATGCATAATTATCTCTATGCACCTACAAAATTCCCTTACCTGGAATCGCGCGTAGACTTATCTTGTCTCGATAATACCGAACCTCTCGGCCCAAGTGCGCGCCAACCAAAGGTACGTAACTGCATATAACCACATAACCGAGGTTAATTCACTTATCCCGATCAGTATATTGTATTTACTGATCAACTTGAAGCTATTGGGCCTTATCTACCTTATTGGGCCTCGACCCATTTTAGCCCTTTTTATATTCATTTATTCCCTTCTTCGGGTATACCGAGCTTATACAGCTTTCTAATAATTATCGGGTTTCATTCCAAATTCATTGGATAGCCCGTATACCGTTTACGGCAATTATATTACGATTCCGAATAATATCTCTTCCTACGCGAAATTAATCCATAATTCCATAAAATAATTAAAGCTCGGTATTTAAAGAACTCTGAATACCAAAATTAAATTGTACTTACCCGATACGATGCGGGGTACGAAGATCAGAGCTCACTCGGCTCCCGTTCGGTCTCCGTCGTGAAGCTGCATAATTAGGTAAATCCGGATTATTTTCCATTAAAATAATATTAAATTAAATTTTTGGAATTTACCCGTAGGTCAATTTCGACCCTCGGTCAACTTACCCAAACCTCGAGTCGTCCCTGGTAATTTCTTTCCCTTTTTCCCCCTTTTTCCTTTCTTTTCTTTCCTTTTCCTTTCTTTTCTTTCCCCTTTTCCTTCCTTTTCCCTCCTTTTCCTTCCCTTTCCTTTCAGTCAAACGGCACCGTTTCACTGTCACTTCCCGTCGCCGGAGTTTCCGGCGGTCTCACCGGCCAAGACCGGTCTCAAAAGAACCGGCTTCCTCCCCTGAGTGCGTCGGTGGTCTCCTTTCCGGCCCAGTCGCGGTGGTTCGTCGGCGATCACCCCGTTTCTCCCTCGGATTTTCGAAGCTCGGATCGGCCTGCTCCGGCCACCTGGCTGCTCGATTCCGGTGCCCACGTGTTCGCCGGACTCTCCTCTTCCTCCTGGTACCTTCGTCGGACGCGGACGGTCGCCGGTGCGTGGGAATCGACAGTGGGTTCTCTCGGGTCGGCTATCGGTTTCTTTTCTTCTTCTTTTCGGGTTTTTCCCGATTTCAGGCTTTTTTTTTTGAATTATTATTATTATTATTTAACCAATTGTTTTATTATTAAAATATTCAATAAGATATTCAATATATTCTAAAAATATCTACACTTATTATTATTTTATTCCACCAATTTAATTAAATTAAATTAAATTAAATTTATTTAGTTTTTAAATTATTTTTTCGGTATAATTCCTCCGTATTTTTGGGATATTGTCCCGGGTGACTTTTCGGTATTTCTAAAAATTCCGGATCTTGATCAATTGGACTCGAAATTGTATAATTCCTCATTATTGATCAAGATATCCTAAATCCTTATTTTTAATTAAATTTTTCTTATCGAATCTATCCCGAATTTTGATCTTTTGACCGTTTTACCCCTACACTTGTTTCGGAACCAAATTAACCTAACTTTCCTTCATACATCCACCATATTTTCTTATTTAATTTTCATATTTTCGGTTAACTTCATTCTGATCATTTTCGTTTGATCAGTGGTCATTTCGACTCGTATTTAATTTCTTCCGACGTCCACCGATATTCCATTTTATTTTGCTTCACAAATTTAATTAGTCAACGCTCTTCTTATGATTCGATGAATATATATAAGTGTACATCGCGTGAATCATAAGGAAATACATCAACAGATAATAAAAGTGGGTCTTACACCATCGCTTGGTCTTTTCCTTGTAGAGCTTGGCATTCTCATATGCTTGCAACCTGAACTCATCTAACTGATTGAGCTGTAGCAACCTCTTCTCTCCTACTGCATCTAAATTGAAATTCAGGTTTTTAATGGCCCAATAGGCTTTGTGCTCAAGCTCCACTGGTAAATGATAGGCCTTACCATAAACAAGCTGATAAGGGGATATTCCTAAAGGTGTTTTGAAGGTTATCCTATAGGCCCAAAGTGTATCATCTAACCTAATAGACCAGTCCTTCCTACTTGGGTTCATTATTTTCTCCAATATCCCCTTAATTTCCCTATTGGACAACTCTACTTGGCCACTCTTCTGTGGGTGATAAGCAGTGGCTACCTTATGTTTCACCCCAAATTTCTTTAAAAGCCCATCAAAACTCTGATTGCAAAAGTGGGATCCTCCATCACTAATGATAGCCCTAGGTGTGCTAAATCTTGTAAAAATATTCTTCTTCAAAAACCTTATCACCACCTTGGTATCATTAGTCGGTAAAGCCATTGCTTCAACCCATTTCGACATATAGTCTATAGCCACTAGAATACAAAGATTGCCATATGAAGGAACAAAAGGTCCTATGAAGTCAATTCCCCACACATCAAAGAGCTCCACTTCTAAAATATTAGTCAGAGGCATCTCATTTCGTTTGGAAATATTACCTACCCTATGACATCTATCACATTTCAATACAAAGTAGTGGGCATCCTTAAACAACGTGGGCCATTAATATCCAGATTGTAAAACCTTGGCAGCTGTCCTTTCTCCTCCAAAGTGCCCTCCATAATAAGAAGAATGGATATGTCTAAGTATATCCTCTACTTCTTCCATGGGAACACACCTTCTCAAAATCTAATCTTTACATTGCTTGTACAGGAAAGGTTCATCCCAAACATAATACTTGACATCACTCAAAAAAATTTTCCTTTACTGGGCAGTCAAATCAGGTGGCATCACATTACTCACCAGATAATTCACAAAATCAGCGTACCAAGGCAATCTGGAGTGCCCGAAAGTAAATAGCTGCTTATCAGGAAAGGACTCATTAATAGTTGTACCATCTTGCTTGAGTTCACTCTCCAATCTAGATAGATGGTTAACAACCTGATTCTCCGCTCCTTTCCTATCCCTAATCTCCAAGTCAAACTCCTGTAGTAGGAGGATCCCTCTAATCAGTCGAGGCTTTGCATTCTTCTTGGAGACTAAGTACTTAATGGCAGCATGATTAGTATAAACTATTACCTTAGTATCAATGAGATAGGAGTAAAACTTATCAAAAGCAAATACTACAGCTAACAACTCCTTCTCGATAGTAGCATAGTTCAACTGGGCCTCATTCAGAGTTTTACTTGCATAGTAGATAGCATAAAAGACTCTTCCTTTTCTTTGTCCTAGTACAGCCCCAATAGCATAATCACTTGCATCACACATAAGCTCAAAGGGTAAACTCCAATCTGGAGCTATGATTATAGGGGCTGAACTAATTTTTCCTTCAAAGTCTTAAATCCTCCTAAGCATCGTTCATCAAAGCAAAATGTAGTATCTTTTTTCCAGGAGATTACATAAAGGCTTAGATATCTGAGAAAAATCCTTAATGAACCTTTTGTAAAATCCTGTATGGTCCAGGAAACTTCTGATTCCTTTAACAGAGGTAGGGGGAGGTAACTTCTCAATAATTTCCACCTTAGCTTTATCCACTTCTATCCCCCCATTAGAAATTTTATGGCCAAGCACTATACCTTCTTTCACCATAAAGTGGCATTTCTCCCAATTAAGCACTAAATTTGTTTCTTCACACCTCTTCAGTACTAATGCCAAATTATGCATACATAAATCGAAGCTATCACCAAATACTGAGAAATCATCCATGAAAACCTCAAGAAAATCCTCTATCATATGATGAAATATGGCCATCATGCAATGCTGGAATGTAGCAGGTGCATTGCATAGGCCAAAAAGCATTCTTCTAAAAGAAAAGGTCCCATAGGGACAGGTGAAGGTAGTCTTTTCTTGGTCTTCTGGGGCTATAGCTATCTGATTATACCCAGAATATCCGTCCAGCAAGCAATAAAATTCGTGACCAGCTAATCGATCTAACATTTGGTCAATGAAGGGTAAAGGGAAGTGGTATTTTCTGGTGGCTTTGTTGAGTTTCCCATAGTCCTTGCATACTCACCAACCAGTAATAGTCCTAGTGGGGATGAGCTCATTATTCTCATTTTCAATCACTGTCATCCCTCCCTTCTTAGGGACATATTGTACTGGGCTCACCCAGGCACTGTCAAAAATGGGATGGATGATCCCTGCATCTAACCATTTAATGATCTCCTTCTTGATAACTTCTTTCATTACAGGGTTCAATGGACGTTGGTGCTCTATGGATGACCTATACCCCTCCTCCAGTAGTATCTTATGCATACAGATAGAGGGACTAATACCCTTAAGATCAGATATAGACCAACCTATAGCCTTCTAATGCTCTCTTAAAACACTTAGTAATTTTTCTTCCTGATCACTGGAGAGAGTAGCAGACACTATTACTGATCGAGTGGAGGATTCACCTAAGTAAGCATACCTAAGGTGTGAGGGTAAATGTTTGAGCTCTAATGTTGGAGGATCACTGGTGGATGGAGAGATATTTGAAGTTGGAATAGATGAAGGGTCTAACATCTCGAATTGGGCAATTTCCTCAAAAGGAGTGACCTCTAATAATTGTAAAGCTTCATAGACCTTATCATCATCTTCACTATATTCTTTAAGCTCAATAGATTTCACTAAGGAGGCTTCTAAAGGGTTCAAAAGATGAGTCTTAGCAAACTCCTCAGTGATGTCTTTGTAGACTAAATCCATCCTAAAACAATCATGAGAGTCATCAGGGAATCTTAGGGATTTGAACACATTAAACTTGAATTCCTGATCTTGAACTCTTATTGTTAACTTCCTCTCTTGTACATCAATTAAAGTTCTACCAGTCGCTAGGAAAGGTCTGCCTAATATAATGAGGACTTCCCTGTCTTCCTCCATGTCCAATATAATAAAATCAGTAGGGAAAATAAACTTGTCCACCATTACTAAGACATCATCAATGACCCGATTTGGATATTTAATTGATCGATCAGCCAACTGGAGGGTCACTGTAGTGGGCTTGGTGTCCCCTATTCCTAACATCTGATAGATAGACAAAGACATTAGATTTATACTAGCTCCTAAATCACACAGGGCTCTACAAAAGAATAAATTTCCAATACTGCATGGTATGGTAAAACTTGCAGGATCCTTGAGCTTGGAGGGTAATCTCCTCTGGATAATGGCGCTGCATTCCTCCATTAAGGCCATCGTCTCATAATCTTCCAATCTTATTTTCCTAGAGAGGATGTCCTTCATAAACTTCACATAGCTTGGCATTTGCTCTAATCCATCTGCAAAGGGAATGTCGATGTGAAGTTTCTTAAAAACCTTGAGGAATTTTGCAAATTGTTGGTCCAATTTTTTTTTTTTTGAAACCTCTGAGAAAAAGGAACCGGTGGTCTAACAGGAGGGGCTGTAGTGGAAACCTTTTTAGCATCTGAGGTCAAAGAGGGTTGTGATGCAGAAACAGGTAAATGTGAAGAAATGCTTGCCTTTGTTTCCTTTGCAGTTTGATCTTTTAATTCCTGCTCCTTCTGAGCTACTTCGGTAGATACTATGGGTTTTTCAACTATGGGCTTGTCAGGTCTGGACTTAACTGGTGGATCTACTAGCTCTTTGCCACTCCTAAGGGTGATGGCTTTCACATGTTCCTTACCCTCCCTTTGCCTAACAGGATTGGCTTCAGTGTTAGTAGGAAGGGTGTCACGACCCAAATTACCTAAAAATCAGAGTAAATTTTTCACTTTTTCGATTATTATTTAACTCTTACCTTTCTCTCATTATGACCATCCTACAAACAGTTGGGCTATGATTCGGTGTTAGTCACCTCTCACCTATTTACCATTCAATTTTCATAATCGCATTCACATATCAGAGTTTACTATCTTTTGACTTTAATTAAATACATTCATAATGGTATACATAACCTTACATCCCCGACATCATATATGTTTATAGTACTGTGCATTACATATTTAGATACAAAACTATACAAATGTGTATACCTGTCTCTCAATGGGAAGCAGCGGATACCAAGAATGCAAGTCATCAGCCGCTCACTAACTACTGCGAGTGCTCTGAAAAATATGGGAAAATAAGAGGGTGAGCAAACCACACGCTCAGTAAGGCAATTATGCAAGTAAGTAGATAACTCCTCTATCTACATGCTCATAATGCCATGCTCTTAAAATCCATTTCTTTTCATTAAAATCTCAAGTACAAAATCATGTATGTCATCAATGACTTAGTTTATAAAACTGTTCATGCATATATAAATCATACTACTTACGTATCAATAGCATTTTATGTGACATCATTAAATCTACTTAGCATGAATTAAATCAAAATCATGCATTATTTTATGCGATATAAAATAAATCATGAGATACAATCATTTCATGAATTTATCATTAAAGCATGGAAAACTCATCACGCTACTACATTTAAATCATTTCATTTAAAACGCAGTATAAAATAACCCAAAGGGGTTAAGCATCTCATAATTCAATTTCAAACTCATAAAATAATTCATTAAAATTCATTATAAAAGTTCGGTTATAAAACCACCCTTCTTTCAGGGTCACATCATAAAATCATAAAATCGGGGGCCTGACCCCTCCCTCAGCTCTACCCTGGTCTATCGAGACCACAAGTTTGTCACGACCCTCCATGACTTAACCAAAACCACTACAAATTTTTCGCATTTTTAACTTACCTTTCCTCTCTTTAATGGTTGGGCTGTGATTCGATGTTAGCTTCCTCGCATACCATATCATCCATTATCATACATACATGTCAATATACTGTTACTGGCTGTAACTTCTTTTTATAATACATGGGAGATCATATAAGAGCTAATACAAATACATTCCCTATAATATATATCGTATACATCACTGTGTTGTTTCTATGTTTAGATACATAACTGTACAAAATATGTGTACCTGTCGATCGATAGGAAATAATAGTGAACAACAGGAATACTATCCCTCAAATGCTCTCACTCTATTGCTGATACTCTATAGAGAGATGTAAAAGAAAGGAGGGTGAGCATACAACGCGCTCAGTAAGGAAATCAGGCAAGTAAGTAGATATCTACACTATCTACTCAAAATAATGCTATGCCTCGAAAATATCATTTCCCTAACTCACTTTAAAAGCATGTCTTTAAATATATATATATATACTTGTACAGATTAAATCTCATGTACATAAATCATGCTTACTTTATCAAATGTAGGCATGTAGTGCAAAATAATGCATCTTTCTAATATCACAATGCCTTTAGATAAATTATACCATGTATATTTACATCACATTAAATATGGCATTTAAATTATTCACATCACAACAATCGGATTCCGACTAATCCCTCAGGTCTATCCGTAAATAAATCAGTCAATCAGGTGATATATCATGTGAGACTCTGTGGTGAAATGCAATAATATCCTGGACTATGGCCATATCCTATAATGGTGATCCCAGGCTACACGGAATCCTAGTGTGCGGGGCATCATTGCTCAACTCCACAACACCACACGGTATAGTGTACTCCATGCCACTCGCACGAAACAACGTACTCCATAGACCCTACATCACAGTCGGGGTGCCTGCCATAGGTCTTAGCCCTCAAACCATGGAATATCATACCACGTCTCTAAATCCACATACGAACCTCTCATAGTGTGATTCTCAGTCTACATGAGGAAATCAAGCATGGTTTTTAACATGTATTATATATCACATAAATTACAGTGCGTGCCTTTGAGCGCGACTCACAGTCGACACTCCGCTCAAACACGATTTCACATCACAAACTCAACTCTAGTGCGAGTAAACCTTCAGCAACTAGGTCAATGAATAGTTCATGTTTCAAATCAAGTACGAGCAATAGCTCCAGTACCATGCTATGCACAAAACTCATCAAATTAAGTACGAGCAATAGCTCAAGTACTATGTAATGTATCTCATGTGAAATTCGAGTACGAGCTAATCGCTCCAGCACTCTATCATGCATAAATCACATAAAACTGAGTACGAGTAATAACTCCAACACTCTATCATGCATGTCATGAAAATCTAGTGCGAATCACAATCCAGCACTAATATATGTGGAAAATATATGAAATCAAGTGCGAGCTATGCTCTAGCACGATTTATTCTCATATAATTCAATATATGGCTCTTTAAAAAGGGATGATTTTTAAAACATCAAAATCAGCACTATAAAGTGTGCTTAATTCACATCAACCTTAAAATCATTAGCCCATCTATTTATTCTTCTGCTAAATAGCAGTAAAACAATCAAAATGATGGTTTCCATTCTTTATACAACTTTTCACAAAAATTAACTTTTTCCTAAGGGTAAAATCGTAATTTGCCACTATCGGGTCACAATAATTATTATTCATTTTCTCTGACCCTCAGAGTTTTTAAGTGAATGTAAAACCAGATGAAAATACGTGCAGGTATCTCTAACTACTCACAAAAGCCCCTTACCTGCAATCACTCGAGAAATTTTACTTTCTCAACGCTGCTCGATCCAGCAGTCCGATTCGCTCCTCCAATAATCTCTGGAGCTGCATATAACCATTTATCAAGTTAATTATCTTTTCCTACTGTATTTCACATTAAATACAGTCCATTCCACTTAATGGGCTTTAATAAACCTTAATGGGCCTAACTATGCCTTCAGCCCATTTCTATTTTACTATTCATTTTCGTTGGGCCTATTGGGTTTATGGGGCCCACCAACTCTTATTGGGCTTGTCCTAGACCCATTACATCACAATGGGCCTAAAATAATTAGGCTTGTCCCATTGGACCTCTCGGCCATATGCCATGGCCGAGAGCACTCCATGTCATCGGTCACACCATGGCATGCCATCCATGTCCATTTCCTTAGCCAATTCATTTAGGCATTTTCACAAACACTTGGTTGGCAATGTTCTTAAGCATCACATAGTTCATTTAGGCATTTTATCAAACACCTTGATTGCCAACTTAATACATGTATTAATTAATCAAATTGATTAATTCTAACTATACCATAATCATTAACACATGTACCTTAACTCATTTATACCTTAATATCATATGGGCATTGATCAAAATTTCACTACTCACTCTCGGCCTAACCATGATCATAGTGATTTCATATGTTTCAATGCTTAAAACATATACCAATATACTTAAAATCATTCATACATTAACATATATGAATTTGAAAGCTTGAAAATATACCTAGTATTTGTGTTCACACTTGGCCAAAACTTTGGAGCCTCACCGTTTGCACACTATGGCTTCTTGATAGCCAATTCCAACATATGTTACTCTCCTCTCAATTTGGAACAACTTTCATGCAAAATGCAAGTTCCAAATATGCCTAAATCCTAGTGATTTCTAGTGAGAGAAAGCTTGGATAAATGTATTTCAATGGTTTCCTTGTGTAGCCGAGAATGGTATGGTGAAGATGACAATGGTGTGGCTGATTTTATAAGCCATTTACTTAGCCATTAAGCCTTACTTTTCAGCCATTAAAATTGACTTCCTAAGGTTTAGTTATGAGTAACCTAATGAGTCATCTAATGAGTCATAGTTAGTTTTAACTATGGTTAGATATTTACCTAATGGGCTTTACAATTGGGCCTCTCGGTTTGGGTTTTCTTAATGGGCTTTCGGGCTAAAATTTTTACTATACCTCGGGCCTTTTATTGTCTCAATATTTTTCCTATCAATCGATCTAACAATTCGGTCTAAGGGACCTAAGAATTTCAATCTACGTTTAGTATACCTTAATGGGCTTTAAAATCTTCACTTTAGGCCTATTACATTTTTAACCATTAAATTAAATCCGAAATCCTTCCGAATAAATTTTCCTTACTTTCGGGGATGATTATCTTGTATTCTGACCAAGAATATTTTTCTCCAATTTTTTTCTCCATACTTAGGTTAATTCCTAGACATGGTTAGTCAACTATGGTAAAAGTTCACTTTTCTTAACTATAGTTGACTTTTTCCTTAATCATGACCAAGTTGACTTTTTCTCAAAATTTTGAAAGTGTCATATCTTATGTCTTACACTCTCATATTTACGTTTTAACCATTTTTGGTAGATAAATACACCCGAAACACCTTAAATACTTTAACTTGCTAAAAAGGTCCATTTTACCCTTTTTAGCTTTTACTCTCGTTCTTTGTGTTCGGAACTAAATCAAATTGACTCTCCTTCATAAGCTCTCTATATTTTCTCATTTTAAGTTCCCATTTTCAGTCAAAATGATTCAGATCCACTCGGTTTAGCCTGTGACTCTTATAGCTCACATTAGGCTTTTATGTAGCTTATGCGTGTTAAATCATTTCACATACTCTTTAAATCTAGTAAATACTATGATTCAACTATAATAATAGAGTGTTCATACACATAGGAATCATAAGGAACAAGCTAAATAAAATATGGGTCTGACAAAGTTATATCATGTGGGACATATAGATGACTATATCAGTAATATCGAGGACTATGGCCATATCCTAGGATCCCTGGCAACACGGTACCTAGTGTGAGATCTGAGAATTTCAGACATATTTTAATTATGTAATATGAACTTGAAGTATAATTTATTGAGCTAAGTGAATTGGGGAATGATAATTGGAGATTTATATGTTAAGTGTTTAAAATAAGTATGAAGCTATGAGGACAGATCGATCTGGGAGAAGGAGAGATCGATCTGGTGAGTTTAAAATGACAAGGAAGGAGGAATTTAAGGAGCAGATCGATCTCTAATGGAAGAGGATCGATCTCCTTATGACTCTATTTGAGAGAAGATCGATCTCATGAGGAAGAGATTGATCTCCAAATGTTTCTGTTTGGGAGAAGATCGATCTCCCCAAGGCGCAGATCGATCTCATAAAGCCATAAAGAGATCGATCTCACCCCTCGACAGATCGATCTCCTAGGCATAAATTACCCCAAATCGTCCCCAAATTCAAATGCAGATCGATCTCATCAAGAGCCAGATCGATCTCCTACCCTCAGTCTATATAAGGAATCCCTGCTTTCTCCTGCAATTTCACTTTCTCTCTCTTCCAACCCCCATTTTCACCGAGCCCTAGCTTTCTCACTCATCCAAAGCACCCATTTCCATCCAAATCAGAAGTTGTGGTAGGAAGAAAAGTTGTTCCTCACCCAAGGGAGAACAACATACTTGGAAATCGAAAGATGGATCGAATCGAGGTAAGAGATTAGCTCTCCACAAGTTTTGGGTAATTTCTAAACTTCGATCCTTATATTTGAGATGATTTTGTTGATGATAGTTGTTGGCATTGTGTTGAAATAGCTGAAAAATGATTAGGGATTAATGAAATTACAATGTAGTTGGAGTGATGATGATATTTAGCAACTTTGGTAAATTTAGGAATTTTGAGCTATAAATGGAGATTTAGACAATGTGGTGTATTAGCATAGATATTGTGGCATAGGAAATATAGAATGTTGAGGTGTTGGAAGCGAGATTGTGGTTTGTGATGGAGTTATGAGAATTGAGAAATTTGAGGAGTTATGAGCAATTTGCTCGATTTTGAGAATTGAGGTTGATGTGACAATGAGTATTGATGTTTTAACATCGTTTGGACAGCTCGGGAGTTCCAGAGTGGAATGCGAGGCTAGTTCGTGATACGGGGGAAACGATTGCACTATACGAGGTGCAAAGAGGTAAGGGAAAACTAAACCATTTGTGTATGTGTTTTGATGAATCGTTGTAGCATGAACCATGATTTGAGAATACAAGCATGTTTGGTGTAATGTTGTGATATAATTGCACACGATTTTTATAACCGGTTGGAGCCCATTATTTTGTGAGTTTATAAGCTGAGTGTGAAATTGCTTTATAAACCTTTGAGTTGCGTGAAAAGTAAATTGGGCTCTACGTTAAGGCGATATTGAGATTTGAGAAAATGTGTGCATGTTTTGCCGGTTGGAACTCGATTTTAATATGTTTTGTGTTGAGTACACAAATGTTTTAAATGAGTTTTATGAGAGTAAACCATTATGAGTTCTACGTGAAGGCATAACGTTTTATAAGATAATGGCTAATGATTGCGACTTAGGCGTGTCATGTTGAATACACATCGGGCCTTGCTCTGGTAGCATGTAAGACCGATATAGTGGGACGCCTGGGAACCGACCCAGGGACCACAGGCCTTGTTCTGGTAACATGTAAGTCTGATTATTCCTCCGCTTTGGTAGCGTTGGGAGGCCTTGATCTGGTAGCATGTAAGTCCGACATTCCTCCTTTTTGATAACGAGAGATGCCTCCATTTTGGTAACGTGAGATGACCCCCGTTCTGGAAATTCTGGGTGGCCTTGCTTTGGTAGGATGTAAGACCGAGAGAGTGGGCCGCCTGGGAACCGACCCAGGGACCATGTGATAGTGTGCATGAGGCGAGGCATTGCTCTGGTAGCATGTAAGGCTGAGCCTTGTTCTGGTAACATATAAGTCCAATATACCATGCATACGACCATATTGTCGACGTTCCCTCTATACGAGGATGCCTGGGATGCGCACCCAGAGGAGATTACATATTTGATGTGCCATGGCGAGTTTTAATTAAGTTTTATTGCCTAGTCTCGTTTTACACATGAGTTGTGTTTTGTGACCTTGTCACGTGCTATTTACCGAGGTGATTTTTATCACGTATTTTGAGAACAGCCATTATCGCATATATTTACACATGCTTGTGAGTGCTCGATATTGAGCTTTTTTACCTTCATATTTTCACATGATTTATGAGTTATGAGATGATGATGTTTTGAGAACTTTCATGTTACGATTTCAAATGAGCTTCTTAAACAAATACATATTTGTGATGTGTGATATGGTTTATATAACTGAGTTCCCTTACCCCCTTACTGAGCGATTTGGAAGCTCACCCTGTTTTCTCTCCCCCCCAGATTACTTTAAGTGAAGTGAGTTCCCTGAGGCGTACTGGTTAGAGGCTAGTGGAGGACTTGAGCTCCAGGCCGTATTTTGTGCATTGAGGTAGATATTTAATATTCATGTATCCAGACTAGAGTTATATTTACAGACACTTATTGTACAATGATGTACGGGATGTATTAGGATTAATTAACTTGGAATCGAGTAATGTATATGATACAATATATACTATCTTATGATGAGATCTTGAGGCATGATAATTATGATGATGTATGACACTGCACAGGAATGCACCCTTAATTGTGAATTGATGAGTAAAAAATTTTAAATTAGCCCTATTTTCCGCACTTCCGGGGCGTCACAGAGTTTTCTTGGTATCAGAGCTTAGGGTGTTTAGTACTGTCAGTGTCGATCAAGTGAAATAGAATACATCTTAAGTGTCTGTAATAGTCTGGTCATGAACTGAATTTGAGGATTGAGATTTCAATCGATTTTGAGATGTACTCGCAGGAGACAAGTTGAGATAGAGATTGAGTAAACGACGAGGTCGTTCGAGGAGGCAGGCAGAGTCCCCTCCGCCACCTGTCCTACAACCAGAGAGTCCTAACTCTCGATTTAATAGGATTGAGACCGATGTGAGGTAAGGTTTTGAGCAGATGGTAGCGTTATTCCCGTAACACTTTGGAGTTAATGCCTCGGGTACTACTCCTACACCACCACAAGGACCTCCCATACCCCCAGTGCCTCCCATCACTCAGCCTGATGATAGAAGCATGGTCCGACTGAAGGACTTTTTGAAAATGAACCCACCTGCATTTAGGGGAAAGAAGGATCCTACAGAGGTCGAGGAGTGGTTGACGGAGTTGAGAGTTATATTCGATTATCTGGGGTGCACCGATGCTGAGAGGGTCAGTATGAGTACCTATATGTTGAAAGGGAGAGCTCGAGATTAGTGGGGTACTACCCAGGGTATTTTGATGTCCCACCAGGATGTGATTGGTTGGAAAAAGTTCCAGACAGCCTTTAGAGCCCAATATGTACCACGAGCTACCCAGAGAAGGAAGCAAACAGAGTTTTTGAGTTTGGTGCAGGGTGACATGTCTATAGATGATTACGAGAGCCGATTTACCGCTCTGCTGAGATATGATCCAGAGACTTTCAAGAATGAAGAGCTCCGCACAGAGAGATTTGTGTATGGATTAAAGCCCATCATCAGAGATCGATTGATTGGGTTGTGTATTACTGAGTTTGGAGATGCTCTGAGACGAGCACAATAGATTAAGAGGGGAATTGAAATTATACAGTCCCAGAATGAGTTTGGAGTAGTGATTAGGGACAAAGGCAAGAGGCCAACGATATCTCAAGCAGATGTTGAGGTTCCTTCAGGAGAGGAAGGATTGAGGTACAGAAGGGCAGATTGGAGAGACCCAAAGCTTATCCTATTATCAAGGAGACCCCTCGATATGGCAGGCCAGAGATAAGGGTTTGTAGAGACTGTGGCCGATTGCATGAGGGAAGTTGTACTGGGTCGATCCGTGGATGTTTTAGATGTGGTGACATGGGTCACAGAGTGAAGGACTGTCCTCAACCTCAGATACCACACGCTCTGGAGCCTACTAGACAGCAGCCTCAGAGAGTGAATCCCCATAGACGGGCCACTGCTGCAGAGAAAGGGAAGAAACCTGTGGCACAAGGACGTGTGTTTGCCATGGATAAGGAAACTGCGGACACTTCAGCAGAAACTATAAGAGGTACACTTTCTGTCTGTAATCATAGGGCTCATGTATTGATAGATCCAGGATCCACGCATTCGTTTATTTCAGAGCATTTTGCATGTAGTTTAAATTTGAAGTTTGAACCTCTAGAGTATGTACTACATGTAAATACCCCTATGCGTGAATCCCAGAGAACTGAGTTAATCTGTAGAGGATGTGAAAGAAATGTGGGAGATAGAGTGATGTTAGCAGATCTAATCATGTTAAATATACATGGGTTTGATGTAATTCTGGGGATGGATTGGTTGGCAACCAATCGAGTGAGTTTAGACTGCTATACTAAGATTGTAACTTTCTCCCTACCTGAACCTTACAGTGTACGGTTGAGATATTGAGGAAATGAATATGTGGAATTCTAGTAAGTAATTTGAGAATTTTAATATTATTTTTGAGAGTATTAAATATGATTGTTCATGTGAAGGTTACGAAACACTCATCTCAGATGATGAGCGGGAACATCCGAGGATTGAGGATATACCTGTGATGTGTGAATTTCTGGATGTTTTCCCAGATGAGTTACTAGGTTTGCCACCAGAAAGAGAGCTGGAGTTTACCATTAATTTAGTACCAGATACTCAGCTGATCTCTAAACCTCCCTACAGGACGGCATTAGTGGAACTTGAGGAATTGAAGAAACAACTACAGGAGTTATTGGATCAAGGATTCATTAGGCCCAGTGTTTCACCGTGGGGAGTACCGGTTTTATTTGTCAAGAAGAAGGATGGTAGTCTCAGATTATGCGTAGAGTACCGGCTGTTGAATAAAGCCACGGTGAAGAATAAATACCCACTGCCCAGGATTGATGATCTACTTGATCAACTAAGAGGGGCCTCAGTCTTTTCTAAGATTGATTTGAGATCGGGCTATCACCAATTGAGGATCAAGGAAAAAGATATTTCCAAGAGGGCCTTCAGGACAAGGTATGGCCATTATGAATTTTTAGTGATGTCCTTTAGATTGACGAACGCCCCTGCTGTATTTATGAGGTTGATGAACGAAGTGTTCAGAGACTATCTAGATAAATTTGTGATAGTCTTTATTGATGATATCCTGGTATACTCTCGGTCGTATGAGGAGCATGCACAGCATTTGTGGTTAGTACTTCAGATACTCCGAGATAAGCAATTATATGGAAAGCTTAGTAAGTGTGAGTTTTGGCTGAACCGGATAGCTTTCCTTGGTCATATAGTCTTAGAGGAAGGAGTATCAGTGGATCCAAGTAAAGTAGCAGCTGTGCTTAGTTGGGAGAGACCGAGGACAGTTACTGAGGTGCGAAGCTTTCTTGGTTTGGTAAGGTATTACAGAAGATTTGTGGAAGGATTTTCAAGGATTGCAGCTCCTTTGACTAAACTCACGCGTAAGGAGACTTCGTTCATATGGACTGATCAATGTGAGCTCAGTTTTCAGGAGTTAAAAAGGAGATTGATAGCAGCACCTGTGTTAACTATACCTGAGGGATCAGGAGGATTTTCGGTGTATAGTGATGCATCTCATCAAGGATTGGGGTGTGTGCTTATGCAGCACGGAAGAGTGGTCGCATATGGATCGCGACAGTTGAAAGACCATGAGCGGAATTACCCCACGCATGATTTGGAGTTAGCCACTGTGGTATTTGCTTTGAAGATCTGGCGACACTACTTATATGGGGAAAGATTCCAGATCTTCACTGATCACAAGAGTTTAAGATATCTCTTTGATCAGAAAGAGTTAAACATGAGACAAAGGAGATGGATGGAACTCCTTAAGGATTATGACTGCGAGATTCTATATCATCCGGGTAAGGCGAATATAGTTGCTGATGCCCTAAGCAGGAAGAGTATAATATCTGCTATGATGATCAGGGAATGGGATTTATTAGAGCAGTTCACCGAACTTCGGATCAGAGTTAAAAAGGTAGAGACTGGATTTTTGGCTAGCTTGCGGACAGAGCCCAGGATCATGGATCAGATTAGAACTGGGTAGCGCAGTGATCAGAGGTTGATAGATATGGTTAGCTAAGCTGAACAGAGTTCGCAGTCGGATCTCATAGTCAGTGAGGATAGATTGTTGAGATTCAGAGGACGGATTTGTGTACCGGACGATGATACCCTGAAGAGACAGATACTGAGAGAATCCCAGTGCTCGCGATACACCATGCACCCAGGGAGTACTAAGATGTACCAAGACTTGAGAAAGGTGTATTGGTGGAGTGGTATGAAGCGAGACGTGGCAGAGTATGTGGCCAAGTGTTTAGTATGCCAGCAAGTGAAAGCTGAGCATCGAAAGCCCGGAGGACTACTACAGCCCTTACCTATACCTACATGGAAATGGGAGCATGTCACTATGGACTTTATTATGGGTTTACCGAGGACCCGAAGAGGTCGTGACGCTATATGGGTTATAGTGGATAAACTGACCAAGAGTGCCCACTTCCTTGCCATCAAGAGCACAGATACTGTGGATGCCTTAGCTGAGCTGTATGCCAGTGAGATAGCTAGATTACATGGGGCTCCAGTGAGTATTACTTTCGATAGAGATTCCGGGTTTACTTCCAGATTTTGGACCAGTTTTAGGAGTCCATGGGATCTCGATTGAGTTTTAGTACCGCCTATCATCCTCAGACAGATGGTCAGTCAGAGAGGACTATTCAGACCCTGGAGGATATGTTGAGGGCGTGTACGATGGATTTTAAGGGATCATAGGATGATCACCTGCCCCTAGTAGAGTTTGCTTACAATAACAGCTATCATGAAGTATTGGAATGGCACCCTTTGAGGCTCTATATGGTAGGAGGTGTAGATCCCCTGTAGCTTAGGAAGAAGTCGATGACAGAAAGATAAATGCTCCTGAGCTTGTTGAGCAAGCTGTACAGAGTGTGAAACTCATATGTGAGAGGCTACGGGCTGCACATGGTAGACAAAAAAGCTACGCGGATGTGCATAGATGGCTACTTGATTTTGATGTTGGTGATGCAGTATTTTTGAAAGTATCACCGAGTAAGGGTATCGTGCGATTTGGGAAGAAAGGAAAATTGAGTCCTCAATACATAGGACTATTCGAGATTCTTGAGAGAGTGGGAGAGGTAGCCTACAGATTGGTATTACCCCCACAAATGTCCAGAATACACAACGTCTTTCATGTGTCTATGTTGAGGAAGTACCAATCGGACCCTTCTCATGTTATAGAGTATGACGAGATGGACATACAGGAGGACATGAGCTACACTGAGGAACCCGTTCGGATTCTCGATAGAAAGGAGAAGGTTGTGAGAACCAAGAGCATCCCATTAGTGAAAGTTTTGTGGAAACATCACTCAAGGGAAGAGGCAACGTGGGAACTAGAGAACCTCATGAAGGAGAAATACCCCCATCTCTTTGACTAGTTGAGTTGAATTTGGAGGACCAAATTCTTTTAAGGTAGGGAGGATGTGAGATCTGAGGATTTCAGACATATTTTAATTATGTAATATGAACTTGAAGTATAATTTATTGAGCTAAGTGAATTGGGGAATGATAATTGGAGATTTATATGTTAAGTGTTTAAAATAAGTATGAAGCTATGAGGACAGATCGATCTGGGAGAAGGAGAGATTGATCTGGTGAGTTAAAAATGACAAGGAAGGAGGAATTTAAGGAGCAAATTGATCTCCAATGGAAGCGGATCGATCTTCTTATGATTCTGTTTGAGAGAAGATCAATCTCATGAGGAAGAGATCGATCTCCAAATGTTTCTGTTTGGGAGAAGATCGATCTCCCCAAGGCGCAGATCGATCTCATAAAGCCATAAAGAGATCGATCTCCCCCCTCGACAGATCGATCTCCTAGGCATAAATTACCCCAAATCGTCCCCAAATTCAAATGCAGATCGATCTCATCAAGAGCCAGATCGATCTCCTACCCTCAGTCTATATAAGGAATCCCTACTTTCTCCAGTAATTTCACTTTCTCTCTCTTCCAACCCCCATTTTCACCGAGCCCTAGCTTTCTCACTCATCCAAAGCACCCATTTCCGTCCAAATCAGAAGTTGTGGCAAGAAGCAAAGTTGTTCCTCACCCAAGGGAGAACAACATACTTGGAAATCGAAAGACGAACCGAATCGAGGCAAGAGATAAGCTCTCCACAAGTTTTGGGTAATTTCTAAACTTCGATCCTTATATTTGAGATGATTTTAGTGATGATAGTTGTTGGCATTGTGTCGAAATAGCTGAAAAATGATTAGGGAGTGATGAAATTACAATGTAGTTGGAGTGATGATGATATTTAGAAACTCTGGTAAATTTAAGAATTTTGAGCTATAAATAGAGATTTAGACAATGTGGTGTATTAGCATAGATATTGTGGCATAGGAAATATAGAATGTTGAGGTGTTGGGAGCGAGATTGTGGTTTGTGATGGAGTTATGAGAATTGAGAAATTTGAGGAGTTATGATCAATTATGCTCGATTGTGAGAATTGAGGTTGATGTGATAATGAGTATTGATGTTTTAACATCGTTTGGACAGCTCGGGAGTTTCAGAGTGGAATGCGAGGCTAGTCCGTGATACGGGGGAAACGATTGCACTATACGAGGTGCAAAGAGGTAAGGGAAAACTAAACCATTTGTGTATGTGTTTTGATGAATCGTTGTAGCATGAACCATGATTTGAGAATACAAGCATGTTTGGTGTTGTGTTGTGATACAATTGCACACGGTTTTTATAGCCGGTTGGAGCCCATTATTTTGTGAGTTTATAAGCTGAGTGTGAAATTGCTTTATGAACCTTTGAGTTGCGTGAAAAGTAAATTGGGCTCTACGTTAAGGCGATATTGAGATTTGAGAAAATGTGTGCGTGTTTTGCCGGTTGGAACTCGATTTTAATATGTTTTGTGTTGAGTACACAAATGTTTTAAATGAGTTTTATGAGAGAAAACCATTATGAGTTCTACGTGAAGGCATAACGTTTTATAAGATAATGGCTAATGATTGGGACTTAGGCGTGTCATGTTGAATACACATCGGGCCTTGCTCTGGTAGCATGTAAGACCGATATAGTGGGATGCCCGGGAACCGACCCAGGGACCACAGGCCTTGTTCTGGTAACATGTAAGTCCGATTATTCCTCTGCTTTGGTAGCTTTGGAGTCCTTGCTCTGGTAGCATGTAAGTTCGACATTCCTCCATTTTGGTAATGAGAGATGCCTCCGTTTTGGTAACGAGAGATGCCTCCGTTTTGGTAACGTGAGATGACCCCCGTTCTGGTAACGCTGGGTGGCCTTGCTTTGGTAGCATGTAAGACCGAGAGAGTGGGCCGCCTAGGAACTGACCCAGGGACCACGTGATAGTATGCATGAAGCGAGGCATTGCTCTGGTAGCATGTAAGGCCGGGTCTTGTTCTGGTAACATATAAGTCCAATATACCATGCATACGACCATATTGTCGACGTTCCCTCTATACGAGGATGCCAGGGATGCGCACCCAGAGGAGATTACATATTTGATGTGCCATGACGAGTTTTAATTGAGTTTTATTGCCTAGTCTTGTTTTACACATGAGTTGTGTTTTGTGACCTTATCACGTGCTATTTACCGAGGTGATTTTTATCAAGTATTTTGAGAACAACCATTATCGCATATATTTACACATGCTTGTGAGTGCTCGATATTGAGCCTTTTTACCTTCATGTTTTCACATGATTTATGAGTTATGAGATGATGATGTTTTGAGAACTTTCATGCTACGATTTCAAATGAGCTTCTTAAACAAATACATATTTGTGATGTGTGATATGGTTTATATAACTGAGTTCCCTTACCCCCCTTACTGAGCGATTTGGAAGCTCACCCTGTTTTCTCTCCCCCCCAGATCGTTTTAAGTGAAGTGAGTTCCCAGCGGCGTACGGGTTAGAGGCTAGTGGAGGACATGAGCTCCAGGCCGTATTTTGTGCATTGAGGTAGATATTTAATATTCATGTACCCAGACTAGAGTTATATTTACAGACATTTATTGTACAATGATGTACGGGATGTATTAGGATTAATTAACTTGGAATCGAGTAATGTATATGATACAATATATACTATCTTATGATGAGATCCTGAGGCATGATAATTATGATGATGTATGACACTGCACAGGAATGCACCCTTAATTGTGAATTGATGAGTAAAAAGTTTTAAATTAGCCCTATTTTTCGCGCTTCCGGGGCGTGACACCTAGTGTGCAGGGTATCACACCTGAAACGGGAGGTGGGTCGGTCCTACCGCCATAATAGCATAACATCAGGATTGTGAGGGCAAGCTTACTGCCTCGTGGCTAATGCCACTCCACTCCAACAATCCCCACAGTACAACGTACTCCGCGTGACATACACGATACAACGTACTCCGTGAACCCAAGCTCAGTCAAGGGTGCCTGCAATAGGTCTTATCCACCCATACCATCTCTATCTCAGTATGCAAGTCTGAGCATATCATCTCACTATGACACAATCTACAGGAGACTCCAACACGGCTATATGCATGTCATATAAATTCCTGTGCGAGCGAAGCTCTAGCACGGCTCCATGCATATTCATGATATCTAAAAATCTCGTGCGAGCGAAGCTCTAGCACGATTTCATAAAAATCAGTAAAATCTGCATACGAGTAGCACTCCAGTACGACTTTAAAATAAGTTATAAATCCATATAAATCATAAATCATTCAAAACTTCATGCGAGCAACACTCCAGCACGGTTTCATGCATAAATAAATCAAATCTCGTGCGAGTTATACTTCAGCAAGGCTTTATGCATAAATAAATCAAATCTCGTGCGAGTTACACTCCAGCACGGCTTTTATGCAATTATCATATGAAAACAGGATGCGAGCTAAGCTCCAGCACCTCTCATGCATGTCAAATCATAAAAACTAGTGCCAGCAATCACTCCAGTACCTTTTTATGCATATCAAGTCAAAACATTTCAAAACCGTCAAAACAGTCAAAACAGGGTGTGAGCTAGGCTCCAACACCTCTCATGCATTTCACAATAATAGAAATCAGTGCGAGCAACCGCTCTAGTACATTTCATGCATATGATGTCACACAAGTCGGTGCGAGCAACCGCTCAAGCACATTTTATGCACCTCACAAACGCAAATATAGTGCGAGCTATGCACCAGCACTATCTGTTTACATATAAACTTGATAGTTGACCTATTTTCCAAAGAAATTTCATTTAAATATAAATAACACTGACGTAGTGTTATCTTGTGAAATTTATGCAATTACTGGCCAATCTATCGATTTACTTTGCTTAAAAACCAAGAAAATTCCTTAAATCATGCATTTCGTGCATGTCATGCTTTCGCCATCCTTAGGTGAACTTCCCTCAATAGGGGTAAAATAGTCTTTTCCTATTTCGAGTCCTTAAAATCTTTAAACCATTTTTAGGACCTTTATACAATATCAATGTATACATACATATTCAGTGTATACAAAAGCTATTTAAAGTACGCGTAGCTACCTCTAGCTACTTACACAATTCCTTTATCTCATTTTTTGTACAGTCTGACCTTTCCACTGATGTCTCGTCACGCAGTCCGATTTACCTCAAATCTAATCTCTGAAACTGCTGATAAATAATCATCAGGTCAAATACATTACACTTAATTGTATTTCATATTTTTTAGGCTTATTTTAAATCATTGGGCCCGTTTACCCATATTGGACCCGATTGCACTATAATGGGCCTTAATCGGCCTTAAGCCCGTTTTCCACTTAGTATTCATATTATCGAGGCCTATTGGACTCATTGGGTCTATCAGTATTTATTAAGCGTCGTTGTAAACTCTCAGATAGCTTAATGAATTATTTACGACAATTTATCCCAATTTCCAGAATTCATTTTATGCGGAAATTAAATCTGTAATTTATGCAGTAAATTTTTAACACGCATAACGATGCAATATTGTCGTAAATAAGGGTTACTTACCCAAGATTCCATGATAGTATGTAAATCGAAGCTGACTCGAGCTCTTATTTGACGTTAATTATCGAGCTACACAATTAAATATTTTTTCGGGTAAACTTTCAGCCGAATATTAATCAAATTAAATATTTCAAAATTTAAATCAATCAATTTCTACCGCTTACTGACTTACCCGTAGCTCGATTGCATCACTGAAATTTTTCCCAATTTTTCCTCTTTTTCTTTCCTTTTTTTCTTCTTTTTCCTTTTCTTTTTGGCTGAACCGGTTCAGTCTAGTTCAACTAGGTTCAAACCGGTTTGGATCTAGCCGATTTAGTCCGATTTAGCCAGTTTAGGGCCTCACCGACCGGTTCTCCACCGACTTCCGCCACCAGTAGCTCCGCGAGGTCATCCGGTGCACGGATCTGGGGTCGGTTTCGACCAAGGTGGCCGAAAAGTGGTTGGTTTGGCCTGTTCTCTCTCGCCGTCGGTGACTTTTCTCTTTCTTACTGTTGCCGGTGCTGGCCGCCATTCTACCGGTCGGTGCTGCCACCAATCGCCCCCCTGCCTTAGGGGAACGCTTAGCTGGTGTTGGCTGGGCCTGAATTGGCGTCGGTCGCTGGAAATTTCCTTTTCTCCCTCTCGGTTCTCTTATTCCCCCTTTCTCTCGCTCTTCACCGCCGTTTGTAGGCTTGTTCAGGTTGCTGGTGGCTCGGCTGGGCTGCCGGTGATGGCCACCCCTCGGTTGGGCCTCCACCGATCGCCGGTGAGGGAGAAGGGAAGCTCGGCTTCCGTTTGTTTTCCCAGAAATTGCGAAACGCGATTTTTTTTTCTATTTTATTTTTATTTATTATTTATTTTTATTATTATTTTACTCATTAAAATAATATTAAAATTTCCAAAATATATAAAAATATCATATTAAATTCATTTAATCCGTAAATGAATTTATCAGTCCGATTTTGCCTTTCCGGTATATTTTTCTATTATTTTCAGGATTCTTTTTCGAAGTGAAAATTTCGGTTTATTCCAATAAATTCATATCTTAATCAATTTAACCCAAAATTTAATTATTTCTTCGTTATTGATCAAGATTTCTCAATCCCATATTTTTAATTAAATATTTTGTCACGATAAATACTGAATTTCGATCTTTTAACCGTTTTAACCTTGCATGTGTTCGGGAATACCATTTTGATCCTTCTTTGATCTCTTCTCATTTCATGTTTTAAATAAAATCGGGTCTTACAATCTCCTCCACTTAAGAAATTTGGTCCTCCAAAGTAAAATCAAGTTAAAAGGGTCCATAAACAACTCTGATTACGTCTATTGCATCATACTCTTTAATTCTCATGTAACTTTTCTTGAAGTGTAATACTACCAAAGAACTTTGACTAGGGAGATCGTCTTAAACCTCAATACTTTCCCCTTCCGTCTAATACCCAAATCGATTTTTCAATCATACGTTATACTTTCATTGATCTAAGCTGTTGAAGCTCATATCCGATCACATATGCTGGGTCCGGATAGTATTTTCGAAGCATCATAAGATGGGACACATAGTGGATGCCTGCTTATTCAAGTGGTAACGCCAACCTACAGGCCTTATCTCCCATTTTGTCCAATCTCTCAAAGGATTCAGTCTAACGAAACTCAATTTGCATTCTTTCTAAATCTCATTATGTCCTTATGCCATTAGGACAAATAACTTTCGACAATACTGATTCACCCTCGGTGAATTCCAATGGTTTTTGTCTCTTGTCAGCATAATCTTTTCTATCTACTCTGAGGTTTTCTTAATCTCTCACAATCCACTGAACATTCTCAGAGGTTGTCTTATCAATTCGAGAATAATTCTCTATCTGTCACCCACTTCTTCTTATCCAAGTCGGGAAACAACTCCCTACGGCCATACAATTCCTCATATAAAATGTTATCTCGATACTCAAGTGACAACTATCATTATTGGTGAATGCGACTAGTAACAACTGATCATCCCAGGAGCTTATAAAATCAATGGCACACACTCTCATCACATCCTCCAGAACCTATACAATCCTCTCTGACTGACCATCTGTCTGAGGACGGAAAGCTGTGCTAACACTCAATCGGGTTCCCATAGCTTCCTGAAAAATATTCCTAGAAATGGGAAGTGAAGCGGGAATCCCTATCTGGTACCATGCTCACTGGAACGCTACATAATATTTCACAGTCTTCACAATGTCTTTTCATATCTGACCACCAATACCCTTTTCAGACATTTCGATATATTTATTACTTCCCGGATGCACTGTATATCCCGAAGAGTGAGCTTCTGACAATAACACTATCACATCAAATGTGGTCATTGAGAGCACTTATACTGTCTCTGAATCTCTGTAAGTCATCATCACTCACTGTGAACTCTGTCACTATACCCTTCTAAATCTGACCCACACTATCTACACCATGCCGATCATCACGCTAAGCCTGGAAAATCCGATTACTCAAATCTAGTTCTAACATTAGGCTAGCTATCACAAAATCACTGTCATCATCAGAAGGGATCACATCACTACTGAGGCTCATAACTGCTCTAGCAGCTCACGCTCCCTGACTATCATATGTGATACCATCCTGAGGCTCTTTCTGTTCAAGGCATCAGCCATTACATTAGCCTTTCCTAGGTGGTACAATTTTCACAATCATAATCCTTAGAAGCTCTAACCCTCTTAATTATCTAATATTCTACTCTTTCTGTGAAAACAAATACTCGGGACTTTTACGATCACTGTATACCCGAAATTTCTTACCATTTAAGTGGTGACGTCATACTTTCAGTGTAGCGCTACGACTGCCTACTCTAAATCATGGGTTGGATAGTTTCTCTCATGGTCCTTGAACTATCTGGATCCATAAATGACTATCTTCCCATTTTACATCAATACACAGTCCAATCCTTATTTTGAGGTATCCATACACACTGAAACCTCTTGAGCTGTTGGTTATGGTGAGAATAATTATGGTAGTCAGTTTATTACTTCAATATACCAAAACTCACTGAAGCCATTTTCATCTTATCATCCTACTGACATACAATCTTTTTTCAAATGAGACGTATCAACTGAGTAGCCCATTTCAAGAACTCACAACATCTCGTCTGTAAGACAGTTTTCAATTGCTACTCATGCTCTTCCCTGGACTTCGAATACATCAAAATATCATCGCTAAAGATGACAACAAAACGGTCCAGGTAAGGTTTAAATACCTCATAGTAGTTGAGTTCCACTAAACATTTCAATCACCCATATCCTTGACCTATTTACACATAAATGTCTAATGTCATTTCAAAATCGCTTCCGTTCAAGATACTAAGCCGTGTCATTTCCTTTTTCTTATATTAACGACTTTTATAAAATTTTAATTTTTAAGCCTTTAAGATTAATCGAATTCTACCAGTGAAGGTACCCAAATTTTAAATGTATATATTACGATTGTCGATTTCAATTTATAGGTTATGTGTGCGCTTCTAGACACTGTCAAGTCTTCAAGCGGAGAAGTATTTTGAAATACCTTTATTAACCCTCTGACTTGACCACATAGACTGGTTATGGATATATATCCTCCCCTTATCCTTGGCCGCAATTCATATTCACTACATATCGCTTAATCCAAATTACTTTACATATCAAAGATATTCTTATCTTGCATACGCCTCTTATTCCAATATATCTCGTATTCAGGATCTATCACATCTCAAAACTTATCTCCTTTCACATATCACTTAGAACAAACTCTTTCATTTCTTGTCAAACTTACAATACACTTTTCAGGAGTGAAAACATCACTATCTTAGGATAGCAATCTAAACAACATAGTTTGCAGCCAAATCACTCTGTTCTCAAATATTACTTCAAAATTATTCATATTCCATTGAATAAAATCTGCTGACGTATCCTTTTTTCCCCTGTTTTCAACTTACAATCCCTATACCCATATTTAGTTAGTGATAATCAGCTAACTAGCATCATCTTGCCTATGGGTACAGGCTTCACATCTTTCACTAACTTATAAGCAACTGAAGGTGATATGAATAAATGCGTGGCACCAAGATCAATTAACATAATTACTTCATTATTTACAACTAGTGTGGTATCTTCCACCATATAAGATGAAACATTAATAGTGTCCTGGTCCAAGGCATACACTCGCCCTTGTCCAACATCTTATTTTCGTGGTAACTACCACATATTCTACACTGTTTATGCTACTACGGAATAGGTCAGAGTCATCCAATCGTAATACCCCTCAAAAATACTGTATTTGGATGCACTGGGGCCTTACCAATCATCTTACCCCGTGACTCATCAGCTCTAAGCTTTTACTAAACTATCTTTTTTCGTTCTGACATCTTTGTCATTCTTTATTCTCTTTTTTTCTCTATTTCAACCCTTAATACCTTGCTCAATCTCAGAGGCATGCAACTCATGACCTTATTCACACAACTGTAGTTTGCGCACTGCCTCGGCATAGGTAGTGATATCTAACGGGGCCAATCGAACTCTAATTGACAATCTGAGCCCTTCCATGAACTTTCAGACATTCCGACTTTCACTGTTCATAATGTCGAGGTCATATCTGCCCATGAATATAAACTGAGATTCATACTCATTAATCAACCAGTTCCTCTGGGTCAGAGTCAAGAATTTTATCTGTAATTTTCTTTAGGCAGTGTTCGGGATATTCTGTCATCGGAATACATCTAGAATTTTGTTCTCATGTCCAATCTAGATATCTAACTCTTAAAATGGGTCGAGCGGACTTCCACCAATGCTCCAACTCGCCCTCAAATCTCATGCATACTCTAAGCAATTTGCTCTATAATATTCTCCACACTCCGCTCCAACCTAGAGAAGCGTGTCTCAATACTGTTTGATCTCTCTGTCGGACTCTGTCTGATCTCTATGTTGGACTTTGTGGGGCATGCTTAACATTAGCCTCCAATTCACTCTCATCTTGAGTCTCATGTGGCTACTTAGTATGACTCTAGGGCCTACCTCTATGGTCTCGAGCTCGTGTACTCACCCTTCTATCATAGCGGCTATCAGTTAATAACTATATTCTTGCATTCAAAACTACATTCTTAGCTGCAATTCCATCTCGATATACACAATTGTATCTAAACAATGCACAGTACATGGGGATGTAAATTTCTTTAACCACTAACACAGACTCTTCATATCAGGTCAACTTAGCTCTGATACCATTAAACTATCACGACCCAAATTACCTAAAAATCAGAGTAAATTTTTTTCTTTTTCGATTATTATTTAATTCTTACCTTTCTCTCATCATGACCATCCTACAAACAGTTGGGCTATGATTCAGTGTTAGTCACCTCTCACCTATTTACCATTCCATTTTCATAATCGCATTCACATATCAGAGTTTACTATCTTTTGACTTTAACTAAATACATACACAATGGTATTTACTTAACCTTACATCCCCGACATCATATACGTTTACAGTACTGTGCATTACATATTTAGATACAAAACTATACAAATGTGTATACCTATCTCTCGATGGAAAGCAGCGGATACCAAGAATGCAAGTCATCAGTCGCTCACTAACTACTACGAGTGCTCTGAAAAGATTGAAAAATAAGGGGGAGAGCAAACCACAGGCTCAGTAAGACAATTATGCAAGTAAGTAGATAGCTCCACTATCTACATGCTCATAATGCCATGCCCTTAAAATCCATTTCTTTTCATTAAAATCTCAAGAACAAAATCATGTATGTCATCAATGACTTAGTTTATAAAATTGTTTGTGCATATATAAATCATACTACTTATGCATCAATAGCATTTTATGTGACATCATTAAATCATACTTAGCATGAATTAAATCAAAATCATGCATTATTTCATGCGATATAAAACAAATCATGAGATACAATCATTTCATGAATTTATCATTAAAGCGTGGAAAACTCATCATGCTACTGCATTTAAATCATTTCATTTAAAACACAGTATAAAATAACCCAATGGGGTTAAACATCTCATAATTCAATTTCAAACTCATAAAAAAATTCATTAAAATTCATTATAAAACTTCGGTTATAAAACCACCCTTCTTTCAGGGTCACATCATAAAATCATAAAATCGAGGGCCTGACCCCCCCTCAGGTCTACCCTAATCTATCGAGACCACAAGTTATATCGTGTGAGACCTGTAGATGACTATATCGGTAACATCGAGGACTATGGCCATATCATAGTTATCCATGGCAACACGGTACCTAGTGTGCGGGCTATCACACCTGAAACGGGAGGTGGGTCAATCCTACCCGCCAGAACAGCATAATATTAGGAGTGCGAGGGCAAAGCTTGCTGCCTAGTGGCTAATTCCCTTACCTCATTTTCTGTATAGTCTGACCTGTCCACTGATGTCTCATCACGCAGTCTGATTTGCTTCAAATCCAATCTCTGAAACTGCGGATACAAAATCATCAGGTCAAATACAATACAATTAATTGTATTTCATATTTTCAGGGCTTATTTTAAATCATTGGGCCCGTTTACCCATATTGGGCCCGATTGCACTATAATGGGCCTTAATTAGCCTTAAGCCCGTTTTTCAAGTTAGTATTCACATTATTGAGGCCTATTGGGCTTATTGGGCCCATCAGTATTTATTGAGCCTCGTTGTAAACTCTCAGATAGCTTAATGAATTATTTACGACAATTTATCCCAATTTCTAGAATATAATTCATTTTATGCGAAAATTAAATCCGTAATTTATGCGGTAAATTTCTAACACGCATAACGATGCAATATTATCGTAAATAAGGGTTACTTACTCGAGATTCCATGATAGTACGTAAATCAAAGCTGACTCGAGCTCTCATTTGACGTCAATTGTCGAGTTACACAATTAAATATTTTTTCGGGTAAACTTTCGGTCGATTATTAATCAAATTAAATATTTCAAAAATTAAATAAGTCAATTGTGACCGCTTACCGACTTACCCGTAGCTCGATTGCATCACTGGAATTTTTTTCAATTTTTCCTCTTTTTTTTCCTTTTTTTTCTTCTTTTTCCTTTTCTTTTTGGCTGAATCAGTTCGGTCCAGTTCAACCCGGTTCAGATCGATTTGATCTAGCTGGTTCAGTCTGGTTTGGCCGATTCAAGGCCTCGTCGATCGGTTCTCCATCAGCTTCCATCGCCAGTAGCTCCTCGAGGTCATCCGGTACACGGATCTGGGGTCGGTTTTGTCCGAGGTGGCCGAAAAGTGGCCGGTCTGGCCTGTTCTCTCCTCGTCGTCGGTGACTTTTCTCTTTTTTCCTATTGCCAGCACTGGCCGCCTTTCTACCGATCGGTACTGCAACCAGTTGTGCCACCTGGGCCTGGAGAACGCTCGGCTGTTAGTGGCCGGGCCTGAATCGGCGTCAATCGCCAAAAATTTCCTTTTTACCCTCTCAGTTCTCTCTTTCCCCCTTTCTCTCACCATTCGCCGCCATTCTTCGGCTTGTTCGGGTTGTTGTGGCTCGACTGGGCTGCCAGTAATGGTCGCCCCTCAGTTGGGCCTCCGTCGATCGTCAGTGAGGGAGAAGGGAAGCTCGGCTTCCGTTTAGTTTCCCAGAAATCGCGAAACGTGATTTCTTTTTTATTTATTTATTATTTATTTTTATTATTATTTTAATCATTAAAATAATATTAAAAATTCCCAAAATATCTAAAAATATCATATTAAATTCATTTAATTTGTAAATGAATTTATCAGTCTGATTTTGCCTTTTCGATATATTTTTCGATTATTTTCAGGATTATTTTTCGAAGTAAAAATTTTGGTTTATTCCAATAAATTCATATCTTGATCAATTTAACCCGAAATTTAATTATTTCTTCATTATTGATCAAGATTTCTCAATCTCATATTTTTAGTTAAATATTTTGTCATGATAAATACTGAATTTTGGTCTTTTAACCATTTTACCCTTGCACGTGTTCGAAAATACCATTTCGATCCTTCATTTGATCTTTTCTCATTTTATGTTTTAAATAAAATCGGGTCTTACAAAGGGTCCCTTGAGGACGTTGACGAAGAGCATTTGCGATTTGTCCCACCTGAACCTCTAGGTTCTTAATTGAAGCTGCTTGATTTTGTAGGATCGTTGTGAACATTTCCTCAAGCGATGGCTTCTTTTCAGCTACTGATAAGTGCTGGGGTTGTGATAGTGTTTGATGGAAATGGGATGGATGGGAATGATTAGGTGGATGATATGGATACTGAGATGGTGGGTGGTGAGGAAATTGATTTTGTGGTGGTACCTGAAGTAGTGGAGCTTGAAAACTAGGGGGTCCTATTGGCCTAGAATTAGAAGTTTGCCCTTTGTTTTGGCTCCAAGAAAAGTTAGGATGGTTCCTCCACCCTGGATTATAGGTGTTTGAAAAATGGTTGTTCTATTGCTTAGGGGGGGCAACGTACTAAACTGATTCTAAGTTAAGTGGACACCTATCTACAGTGTGGGTACCACTACATAGATCACAATAGAGAAAAGGACTTTGGACAGAAAACACAGGGTTAGAATTGGTGGAAGGATTATGTTGGGTGCTGAGTGACTCTACCTTCTTCGTAAGGTTAGCGATTTGAGAGGTCAAGGTAGACAGTGTGTTGAGCTCATAAATACCCGCTGACTTCTTTGCCAATTGTCTCTCTGAGGACCATTAATAGTTATCAGCCACCATCTTATCTAACAGCTCGTAAGCTTCCTCCTCTGTTTTGCACATCAGGGCTCCACCTGCAGCAGCGTCCACGATGGTCGTATTTTGGCTTGTAAGTCCGTTGTAGAAATTTTGGACTTGTAGCCATAAAGGTAGGCCATGGTGAGGGCACTTCCTAAGAAACTCCTCATATCGTTCCCATGCTTCGTAAAGAGATTCAGAGTCGACCTGGGCAAATGAAGATATGTCACTATGGAGTCTGGCCATTTTAGAGGGAGGGAAAAACTTGGCTAGAAATTGATTGGCTAACTCGTCCCATGTAGAAATGGATCCTAGAGGCAAGGAGGTTAACCAGTGTCGCGCCATATCCCTAAGTGAGAGGGAAATAGTCTAAGTCTAAGCGCATCATCAGATAATCCATTGTGCTTGAACGTGTTGCACAAGTCCAGAAATTGCCCAAGGTGAGCATGTGGGTCATCGTGCTAAAGCCTACTGAACTGTAAAGAGGACTGGATCATCTGGAGGATGGAAGGCTTAATTTCAAAATTGTTAGCAGGAACAACTGGTGGCCTAATGCCGGTATAATATCCTCCAATAGTCGGCACCGCATAATATCTAACGGTCCTGATTTCCCTATTTTCTGCCATGGTGTTTTGCATTGGAGCTATAAATTTCCTAGAATCCTTTCGAATTTTCCTAAGAGTTCGTTCAATTTCAAGATCTAGAGGAAAGCAATCAAAACTCTTGGCTCTACGCATGCAAATATTACAAAGTCCTCTTAAATTTTATTTTATTTTTTATTTTAATTTTCTTTATATTAATTATGAGAAAATTAACCTAAGTAAGGCTCTAAATATTTACAACCTAAATATTTACAGGCTAGAATTACACCTAAGCATAATTTCACCGATATTAATTAACGACTAATTAAAACTTCCCCGGCAACGGCGCCAAAAACTTGACACGATCTAAACGTATTATCCGCAAGTGCACGGGTCGTACAAGTAATAATGGGATTTGAGTCCCGAGTTATCGTCCCTTAGAAAAGTTGATCAGCCTAATTAACTACCAGTTAACCTTACCCTAGATATATTCTAGCAAATCGACTTTATCATACCTTAGCCTCAGCCTTACATTACAAGCTTAATGAAGTCCAATTGATCTTTGGTTAAGTGTGACTACATTAGTGGAGAGAGAAGTGAAAAGCAAACTTATTGGAATGATCACATGTCATTGACTTTGCATTCGCTGTGTTTACATAATCTAATCCGGATAATGTACTGTGAAGTGACTTTGACATTCTTCACACACTCACGAGGAGTCTAATTTGGGTTAGGATTTATGATTGAATAATTCTAAGTGCTGGACTTGTAATTGTGAGTCTTTGATTTCATAGTCTGTACTTTTTCTTTGAGGATGATATTGGGGAAATTATTGTGTTTTGAACTTGTCATTCCTATAATCATTTTGTTTTGCTTGAGGACAAGCAAAAGCTCAAGTTTGGAGGTGTGATAATTCTATATTTTTAGAATTATTTGTGCTTAATTTCCTAATTAATTATTTAAATCCCCAATTTATTTTGTTAATTATCCCCTTTATTTAATTAAAATTCTCATATTTGCAGGTAAATTAAATTCATATGAATTTTGAATATTTTGGTAGAAAATGGACCGGAATTGGGTTAAAATCGAGATTGAGCCACGCAGACAACACGAGTCATGCAACCTAGCACATCCAATTGGACAAGAAGACCAATGACATGAAAATATCTTTTCAAGGAGCCAAAGGTGTGAAGACAAGTGGCTAAAAAAATGCCAACTCATCAAGGATGTGAAAATTACCATTTTACCCCTAGTGTGTTTATAAATATGAAAGGATGGCAATTGAAAGAGTAGGTAATTTTTTGGAGTAGAAAAAAATGTAAATTTAGGAGTAGGAGTAGTGTAGGTGAGTAGTTTTTAGAGTTATTTTCCTTCCTAGTATTTTTTATTTTCCCATTTGTTTTACTATGCATTTCATGTTCTTCATTAATCTTTGTTAACTTTCATTTCAATGGATAATCACTTTCATTTTCATGATTTCGGTTTGGTAAGCTTAGTTCTTTGATTTTTTTTAGCACTTGAGTTCTCAAATTTCTTTTAGTTCTCGGTTTAACCTTCTTGTTGGATTTCATATTTTATTTCCCCACTCGCCACTCAGGTCTGTGAAGTGCTAAAGCTTGCTCACTGCCAAGCATTACATAACAGCAGTAGGGGAAGAGATATAGCAATACTTGGACAACTATTTGCAACAGACCCAAGAGCAGCAAATGCAGTAGCAAGCATCCTAGAGCTCTCTTGTGTTCATCCTATTTTCTGTATTCTATTACTATCCTCATAGTTACTCTCGCTGGCACAAGTAACACAAGGCAGAACATAGTGCAGCAGAGAACAGCTTGCAGCTGTGGTTGTTGATGACGGAAATAGAGCAATACTGAACCGAGAACAACACTTGGAAACTGAGCTGCAACTGGGCACTGCTGGGCGTTTCCTGGAGGACTCGGGATGTTAGTATGGTTGATGTAGATACCGAGCAGCAGTGCGTCACAAAAGCAGGACAGCAGCTGGTTTGCATCTACAGCACCTGGAATGGCAGCTGAATACCTAGAGCAGAGGATACAACCCGTGACCACAACCTGGAACCGAGACACACCAGGGCAAAAACAACAGAGTACATAACCCGAGGACACTGTAGAACCGAGAAGCAGAATGAGAGTAGCTGGCAACTAGAAATCGAGGCAGAGAATAGTAGCCTGGATGCAGTGTGTAGTCTGAACCTGGAGTAGAACGAATGCAGACCTAGAGTAGCCTAGACCAGAGGACAACAGCAGCACGCCTTGCAAAAATCGTGAAAGCCTGGACTGAAATTGTTTTAGAAGACACGTGAACAGTAAAGGGAGGGATAATTTAATGGTTTAAAATGGTTAAGGCCTTGTTTGGCATTCAACTCTAGCAATTAATTCATTTTCATGCATTGTTAGTTTAGTTTAATTTCAATTTAATTTGGTAAGCTTAGTTTAGAGTCTTTAATTAAATTGCATGATTAAAGAATATTAAATTGCATGATTAATATTCTTGCTTAATAGTGTAGAACTTAGTTTTAATTAGGTTGATAGTTAATTAAGTGTTCATTTAGAATTAAATTAGGGGTAAATTTATTTCATTAAATCTTAGGTTAGTTTAAATTGCATTTTGATTAAGTAGTTTAATTGCATTTTAGGTTTGTTAAATTTAGTTTAATTTATCTTGCTTTGTTATTTTCATAATTGCATTTTATTTTAATTGCATTAATTACTTTTAACTGTTTTAATTTCTTTTGTAGGTTTTTTATTTTAATTGCATGGAGCACTGTAAGTAATTTTGCTCGGTTTTAATTTTCTTTAGTTTATAGCTTTTATTATTTTATTGCTTTCAGTATTTTTAATTCGAGCTATGTAGATCACCCACCTTAATTTTATAATTTGCTAGAATATACTTAGGGTAAGATTAACCGGTAGTTAATTAGGCTAGTCAACTTCTCTGTGGGACGATAATTTCGGGACTCAAATCTCATTATTACTTGTATGACCCGTACACTTGCGGTAATACCCTTAGGGTGTGTCAGTGTCCCCGGAGACCCAGAGCTCAGGAGATTGATATTGTCTGAAGCTAATTCATCAAGGTACACGTTGCATCCGGGGAGTGACAAGATGTATCAGAACCTCCGAAAGGTTTACTGGTGGTCGGGTATGAAGAAAAATGTGGAGGATTTTGAGGCAAAATGTCTTGTATGTCAGCAGGTGAAGGTAGAGCATCAGAAACCTGTAGGGTTATTGCAGCCTCTACCTATACCGACATGGAAATGAGAGCATATCACCATGGATTTCGTGATGGGTTTACCGAGGACCCGGAGGAATCACGATGCTATTTGGGTGATCATTGATAGACTGACAAAGTCAGCCCACTTCATAGCTATGAGAGCTACCGATACTCTGAGTACGTTGGCAAGGTTATATGTACTCGAGGTAGTGAGGTTACACGGTGTACCAGTGAGCATAGTCTCTGATAGAGATTCTCGTTTCACTTCCAACTTTTGGGACCATTTTCAGGAAGCCATGGGAACCCAGTTGAGTTTGATCACAGCTTTCCATCCTTAGACAGATGGTCAGTCAGAGAGGACAATATAGACTCTGGATGATATGTTTAGAGCATGTGTGCTAGACTTTAGAGGCTCCTGGGATGATCACTTGCCACTAGCCGAGTTCGCCTACAACAACAATTACATTTGTGTATCGGGATGGCACCATATGAGGCCTTGTATGGCCGTAGATGTCGTTCCCTTATTGGGTGGGAAGAAGTGGGTGACCGAAAGCTTTTTGCTCCTGATTTGGTTACACAGGATTCTGAGGATGTCCAGTTGATAGTTGAGAGATTGAAGACAGCTCAGAGCCGACAGAAGAGTTATGCTGACAGGAGACGTAGGCCACTTGAGTTCGCAGTCGGTGAGTCAGTGTTTCTGAAGGTGTCTCCTTCCAAGGGTATAGCGAGATTTGGGAAGAGCGGTAAGTTGAGTCCTCGCTACATTGGACCATTTGAGATACTTGATCGAGTGGGAGATAAGGCCTATAGGTTGGCATTGCCACCAGATTTGTCAGGCGTGCATAATGTCTTCCACATTTCGATGCTTCGAAAGTATCACCCGGATCCGACGCATGTGATTAGTTATGAGCCATTGGAGCTCAAAGAGGACATGTCATATGTTGAGAGGCCGATTTGGATACTGGATAGGAAGGAGAAGGTTTTGAGGTCGAAGACTATCGGGTTAGTGAAGGTTTTATGGCAGCACCACACTTTCGAGGAGCCTACTTGGGAGTTAGAGAGCTTGATGCGAGAGAAGCACCCCCAGTTGTTTGATGATTGATTTGGTTTTAATTTGGAGGACCAAATTCTTTTAGTTGGGGAGGATTGTCAGACCCGTGTTTTTTATTTACGTATGTATGTTCCTTATGATTCCTATGTGTACAAACACTTTATTTCATAGTTGAATCATAAGAAGAGCATTTACTATCATGCAATCGACTATTTAAGAAATTAAAAATGCATGTAAGCTACATAACAGCGAGATACGGGTTAAAGTGATTTTCGAATGACTGCAGGGGTAAAACGGTCGAAAGACTGAAATTCGGCATAAATTCAATGAGAAAATTTCATTAAAAATAAGAAATTGAGAAATCTTGATCAATAACAAAGAAAATATTAAATTCCGGGTCCAATTGATCAAGATATGAATTTATTTGATATTTTCAGAATTTTCACCTTGAAAAACGATCTCGAATATAGTGGAAAAATATACCGAAAAGGTAAAATCAGGCTGATAAATTCATTTACGAATTAAATGAATTTAATATGATATTTTGGGATTTTTATTATGATTTTAATGATTAAAATAATAATAATAATAATCTATTATAAAAAAATAAAATAAATCAAAAATTGGAAAAATGCGAGGAGAGAGAAAAAAAGAAACGAAACCGACGGAAGCAAGCCGACCCAAGGAAGAAAGACCGACGAGCCACCACCGACGCCGGACGAAGCACCACGACCACCGAAAAAGGAAGCCCGGCATCGTGCGACCCACCAGCGGTAAGGACGCGCTCCATCGACGTCGGAATCCGACGGATCAAGGGAGAGAAAGCCGAGAGGGAGAAGAGAAATTTGACGGACACATGCGAGGATTTGGTCCCGATCGAGGCTAGCCGAGTGTTCCTCAGCCCGAGACGCGTCGAACGATGACAGCGACACCCCGAGAACGACAGAACGACTTCGGAACGACCAAAGGAGCCCTGAACCGGTTGACGATTCAATGGGGAAGCTTCTGTGCTGAACTGGGCCGGACCGATTCAGCCATGGAGAAAAAAGAAAAAAGAGAAAAAAAAGGAAGAAAATAGGAAAAAGAAAAAAGGGAAAAATTTTAGGGGATACACCGGACTTCAAGTAAGTTGATACAAGGTCAAAAGTGATCGATTTGATTTTCGATAAATTTATTTAAATTATTTTTATCGGAAATTAACCCAAAAATTAAATATACAAATTGTGCAGTTCAACGATAAATTCCGAACGTGAGCCCGATCGAACTTTGATTTGCGCACCTTCACACAATCTCGGGTAAGTAAAGCTCATTTACGACAATTATGTAATTATCGCGTATTAAAAATTTATTTTACGAGTTACGGATTAAATTTAGCATTTAGTGGATTAAATCCTAATTTTTTTTAATAAACTGTCGTAAATGATATACGGGCTATCCAAAGAGTTTGGAACAAAGCCCAATGTGTATTGATAGGCCCAATGAGTCAATAGACCCTGATGAATGAGGTTAATAAGGGAAAAACGGGCTTAAAATGGATTAAGGCCCAATTAAAATGTTTAAGGCCCATTAAGAGTAAACGGGCCCATTTAAGTGAAATAGATAGTATTAAATGTATAATACAATATGAAAAGCATAATTAACCCAGTGAATGGTTAATGCAGCTCCGGAGTTATATTGAGAGTGGACTGGACTGTAAGATTTGGGCAGCACAGAGGAAGTGAGGTCACTTTATGTGATCCGAGGTAAGGGACTCTTGCAAGTAGTTAGAGATATCTGTGCGTATTTTTGTCTGCTTTTGCATTCACTGAAATTGTTTGAGGGTCAGAAAGAATCAATAATATTATAAGGACCTGATATGAGTAAATTACGATTTTGCCCCTAGTTAGCCAAAAATGTAAATTTTCGAAAAAGTTGTAAAAAGCATGGAAATAATGTTTTGAGTGGTTTTTACTGCTGTGTAGCAGAAGAGTAGGTGGATGGGCTAATGTTTTGAGGTCCATGTAAACTAAGCACACTTTATAGTGCTGATTTTAATGATTTGAAACATCCTTAGTTTTAAAGAGCCATCTACCGAATTATGTGGAAACAATCGTGCTGGAGCATAGCTTGCACTTGATTTTAGATGTTTTTCACATATATTAGTGCTGGAGGTTTACTCGCACTACATTTACTTGACATGCATGATAGAGTACTGGAGCATTGCTCGTACTCAATTTTATGTGATTTGTGCATGATTGAGTGCTGGAACGATTAGCTCGTACTCGAGTTTTACATGAGATGCATGCCAGAGTGTTGGAGCGTTGCTCGTACTCGATTCTTCATGATTTGTACATGACATAGTACTTGAGCGATTTGCTCGTACTTAATTTGAAATGAGAACTATGCATGACTTGGTGCTAGAGGTTTACTTGCACTAGTGTTGATATTTTGACATGCATATACAGTGTTTTGAGGTGGAGCGTTGACTGTGAGTCACACTCAAGACGCGCACTATAGTTTTACGTGATATATAGACATGTTAGAAAAATCGTGATGATTTCCTCGGGTAGACTGAGTGTCACACTGAAGATGTTCTCACGTGGATTTAGAGACATGGCACTGATTATTCCATGGTATGAGAGGCTAAGACCTATGGCAGGCACCCCGACCATGATGTAGGGTCCACAGGTGTACGTTGTGCCGTGTGTGTGGCATGGAGTACACTGTACCGTGTTTTGTTGTGCAGTTGTGGAGGAGAGTTGTTGATAGCTGGCGGTTGTGATGGACTGACCCCCCCTCCCGTTACAGTAGTGATAACCCGCACACCGAGTACTGTGTTGCCTGGGATTTCACCATGTTAGGATATGGCCATAGTCTGGAGAGATTGCATTTAGCTACTGAGTCTCGCATGATATATCACATGTGTTTTATGATACGAGTAGACCTAAGGGATGGGTTGGAACCCGATTTGTTTGTGTTGTGATGAGAAATGTCATATTTACTGTGTTTTGAATGTAAATGGCATATTTTATATAAAGGCATTCTTAAATGATTAAATATGCACTGTTTTGCATTAATACCTCTGATTGATAAAATAGCATGTGTTTAGTACATGGGATTTTAAATCTGTACTATATTATATATATTTTAAACATGCTTTTGAATTGAGAGAAGGAAAGGCAAAACATTATTTTCAGTAGATAGTATAGATGTCTACTTGCTTACCTGAGTTCCTTACTGAGCGTGTTGATAGTTCATCCCTTTCATTTTCCCCCCTCTCTACAGATCATCATCAGTAGATCGAGTCGGGTAAGGTATTGCATTCCTTTTGACCACTGCCACTCACCATCTAGCGAAAGGTAAACACATGCACATTCTTTTGTATCTGAACAATATATACACACAGTGATGTACACGTTTTAATATTGGGGATGTAATTATATTAAGTATATGAATTTACTTATGAGAAAGTGTACGTACAGTCGATAAATATTTAGAATGACATGTATGTATGTGTGGATGAGGAGACTAATGCCTAATCACAGCCCAACTGTTGAGGAGAGAAAGGTAAGTAAAAACTGAAAACATTTGTTGTGGTTTTTGGTAAGTCGCGTGTGAGAGGAGAGCGTGACAGTAACTAATCCCGACTTAACATAAAGATAAACGAAATATTGGTATAGGGAATTTTGCGGTCTTACAAGAGAATATAAATATCGTAAATTCTCAATACACTTAACATTATCTATAAATAATAATTTAGGCGACTAAAATTGAATATGCGATTATGGTGAATTAATTTAAGTCTAAATATTAGACTAACCTCATTTGATACCCCATGGAAAAAAAATTAATTAGTACATAGGCCTACATGTGTATATATATACGTCATATTTTATCTACTCTTCAAGATTAATGTATAGATATATACATGCACAAAGGTATACAAATATACACATATATAATTGAATATAAATAGGAATGAGTGTGTGTATATATATATATATATATGTACATATACATATATATATATATATATATATATATATATATATGTATATGTATATACATATATATATGTATATGTATATGTATATACATATATATATATATATGTATATGTATATGTACGTGCATATATCTTGTTCCGAGAACTTCCTTAAGGAATTTAAGCAAAGGTATATACGAGGAAAAAATTTATATAATGGATGAATAAAAAGGGAATGACATGATGAAAGGATGTGTTCGGCGAATGAAAGGAAAATAAAACAATGAAAAGATGATGGAAACTCACGGACCGTAGGGGAAAGGGACCAACAGCACATGGATTGGCTTCCAATGAAGCCAATCCCGAGAGTGCAACAGCAAGGCTGCCATTTGCAGCAGCTGCAAGGAGTTGGAACAGCCTGAAGCAGTTGCAACAGCTGGATGGTGCGTGAGAGGATGGTCTCCAATGATGTTACAATGCAGAAGTATTAAGTTTCCATGAGCACAAACCGAGGAAAGCAATTCTGCTGCAGTGAAAGGAAGAAACGCAGTAGAAAGGAAGGTATGAGGCACCTCATGGCAGGAAATGAAAATGGAAATAAAATAATGAGAAGTTGGCATTCGGTGTAAGGAAACGACCAGGTGAACGAGTGAACAGAAGTCCACGAAAAGTCACATAACCTGCTGCTGGAAACAACAGCAGGTAATGGAGTCCAAATCCTGAAAGACCACACCAAAATTCTGCCAAAAACAGAGGCCAGCAAGTGGTTGAGTAAGGTTCACTCAAGAGGAATTAATGTTAACAGCCTGAAATTGTAAGGAGAAATTCAGGAAAGAGTAATAAAATATGCTAAGGAATGAGGCAAGAAAAAAAAAATTACGAGTCAGCCAAGGAGTAGAAATCTGAAACAAAAAGAAAGGAAATAATTTTATTTAGCAATTTAAAGGCTTAAAAAACTGAACATGGCAGGCCGGATTGATTGAGGGAGAGGAGAAGAGTGTATGACGTCCTGATATTTTGAAAAGATTGTTGAATAAACATTGTTGTAGCTACAACAAATAAACTGACCGAAGAAGGTAGGAAAGAAAAGAAATCAATAAAGAGAAGACTAAAAAACAGAAAACCAAGGAAAGGAAACAGAAGGCAAAAGATATGAGACTACTGAGAAAAAACAAACAGAAATGATGCCAAAAGAAAGGAAGAAGCCGAGTGAAGAAATAAAGTGATGGAAGAGGGCATAAAACCATGGAGAAGAAGGATGAGGACAAAGGCTGGAGTTTCGGTTCGGAGTTGAATATGGTTAAGGGAGGATGCAGGATGCCTACTGAAAAACTAGGCTGAATCGATGAAACCATAAAAAGAGTGGCGAGCAGAAAATGGAAACAAGCTGTCGAGAAAGGAAAAGAGCTGTTGCCATGGGGGCTTTCGGCAAGGGACAAAAATGGTGGTTCTCGGCTAGGAGATAGTGAGCTGGCAGAATTGAGAGAACAGTGGTGATGGTTATGGCGAAAATGGAAGGTGGTGATGAAGGAAGGATGGCAACACTGAGCCCCTGGAGAAGGTGATGATGATGAACAGTAACATCTGTTTGGTAACCGCGAAGGAGAAGAGAAGAAGAAGAAGAAAGAATTTGGCGGGAAAAAAAAAGGAAAAGGAGTATTATATATAAATATAAGATTTTATATATATGTATAAATAAATAAAAATATTTGGAGATAGGAACGAAGGCACAAAGAAAATTGAGAAACCCGAAGGAAAGGGCTTCGGGAAATAAAATCGAGTGGATTGGACCGCTGACTCCAGTCACTAAGGCATTGAGGACTGCGGGCAGACACCGAGGTAAAGAATATTCTCGTGTGTTGCTAGAGATAAATATGCATAATTTTCATGTATTTGTAGAAATAAAATTTTAGGCTGAATTCACAGTTACCAAAATTACAAAAAAATCTAGGCTAAATTTCATGACTCTAAAAATTATAAATTCTAACCTAGTTGAACAGCCTAATTTTACTGATTGAATTTAAAAGATTTGTATAGATACTATTATGACTTGAATTCTGTTCAAAATTGAAAATCTCGAATTTTTAAATTTCCATAGACTGTTTTTTGAGATTTTATCCGAAAAAGGGCTAGTCAGCCTATTTTGAACGGTTTCGAGAAAAAAATTCAATTTATATTTGATTTAAGGAAAAATGATCTATTTATAAAGAAATATTGATGTGATGTGCTTGACCGTATGCTGACGGTGTGTCGCACGGTCCGACTCACACTGATGAAATGTGCTTGAGCGCGTACTGACTGTGTGTCGCACAGCCTAACTCGTACTGATGAGATATGCTTGAGCGCGTACAGACTGTGTGTCGCACGGTCCCACTCTTACTAATTTGAGACAAAGGTGATAATTAAAACATGCTGCACTTTTGTCTGTTCTGTATATATTTTTGTGGTCCACGGAGTACGATGTAACGTACAACGCACACAAGTACAAAGTACCGTGTTTCTGATTCTGATTATGGTCTTCGGACATTCTGATCTATGAGCCATTTAGATAGCTGACCACTCCCACGGCAATTGACATCCCGACATACCTAGCCCATGATTGCCCGAAGTCACCGACATTGGTCAATTGTCGTTCTAATATATGATATAGCATGTTCTACCTTATCTCGTCTATTTGAATTTTTGAATTGACTGTAAAACTGTTTATTTTACTACTCAAAGTTTTAAAACCAGTATTGATTACAGTTCTTTGTTTATATTAAAATTGCTATGGATTTTCGACTCTGATTTTACAAAACTGGCAGTGGCTCTGTGTTAACTGGAAATTTTTTAAATTATCACTTGAAGTGTTTGGATATTTTGTATCTAATACGGTAAACTGTATATACTATCGATATTAGTTCTGTTTTCGATTTTTAGACCTTAGTATTTCTGAACTGCCAAATTTTTTGTATGTTTACATGAGAACCTCTATTTGGCAAATGCTTATATAGGTAGTGTATTTATCTACTTGCTATGGGATTTTTCTTACTGAGAATATTGAGCTCATCACCCTTGTTTTCCTCCAAAAAGCCCAATCAGTAACTTAGACCGCATCTGTTAGTAGAGCAATTTGCACAGCTATGGTTCCGTGGAGTATCTTTCTACATCGAAGGTATGCCCAGATTTAAGAAATTCTTTTGTACCTAAAATTTTTTGTAAGTACAGTAATGTATATGGAAATGTGTCTGGGGATGTAAACACGATCACATTGTAATGGAATAGTTTTATGTTTAAATTTGTCACAAAGAAATGTGTTTAAACAAATGAAATTTACTGTTCTGATTCTATTATCGACTCATAACCCAACCAAAATGCATGCAATTTGGGTCGATACATGTCGCGTGGATCACATTACCTTCCTTATGGGTCGAGAGATATACATATCTTGTGAGTCACTGCTGAAGTGTTTGGCATATCATATGACAGGAATGCCAATAAGGATATTGACATCTCAGAACACCTCAATGCCATTAATGACAAAGCAACGAACTTATCCATGGTTAATCATGTCACGACCTCCTTTTTCCTAAAAACCCGTACAAATTTTTCGCTTTTGCATTTTCTTAGCCGTCGTGAATAGTTTCACCACTAACAGTTGGGCTATGAGTCGATGTTAGTCCCTCCTGTCATGTTACTTACCTTAACATCTATTTTCCATATTTCATTTACATATTAATTTATTTTAACTAAATACATCCCCAATATTACATCCGTGTATAATATTGTGCCTCTATATGTTCAGATACAAAATTATACGAATGTGTATACCTGGTCTTGATAGGAAGCAGCGGATAACCGAAATGCAAGACTGTTGTCGCTCTCTTCGACTGAATGTACCCTGTAGGGTGGAAAATGAAAGGGTGAGCTCACTAGCTCAGTAAGGCAATAATGCAAGCAGGTAGATAACTATACTATCTACATGCTGGTAAAGGCATGACATGCAAAACATTTATATCTCGAGCATGAGGCAATTAAAACCATGCCATGTATGAGTATATCATATATCGTAAAACATGAATCGGCATGTAAAACATGAAAAACATCTCATGTAAAACCTCTCATGCTCGGTACAGTAGAACTCATCAAAATAATCCCAAAAGGATTCAAAACATCTTTAAAATCATTAATATCCTCATAAAACCCATCAATTTCTCATTTAATACCACATTTCATGAAATCATCACAAATCGGGGCTCGACCCCTCCCTCGGGTCTACTCTGGTCTAACAAGACTAATCAAATATATATCATGTGAGACATGCTAGTTACTGTATGGAAACAATCGAGGACTATGTCCCTGTGATCCCAGGCTACACGGATCTTGGTGTGTGGGGTATCACAATTGTGACGGGAGGTAGGTCACCCTACCCGCCAGAATATCACATCACGTCAATACAATAGTCATGACTACATGGTACAACGTACTACGTGTGACATACACGGTACAACGTACTCCATGAACCCAATATCACAGTTTGGGGATGCCTGGCATAGGTCTTATCCCACTCCAAACCATGTCGATAACCAACCCATGTCTCAATCTACACGTGCGAGCATATCTTCTGTGAGACCCCGTATATGTATAATTGTAATATATACATAGAAATGTAAAAAGAGTTATACTATGATTTCATAAGTGAAGTGTATGTAATGTAAGTCCATAAGTTTAAGATACACACTTGCAATAAGAGTTGTGATTGTACATACAAGTTACATTACATATGAATTTGAAGATATGAACTTAAACATGTGAAGAGTGGGAGTAAAATGGAAAATGGGTAGTGTTGTAAAAGAGAAAAAAAATGTGCATGAGTTGTGCACTTTCATTTGGTGTATACCATATACTTTGGTTATACAAAGATTCCATACAAGTTTCAATAGGTATAAGGTATGAATGGATGCCATATTTAAGTCTCAAAGATGATTGGATGAGAAAATAACTATGGCAACAAATTTAAGTTGTTTTGGTGTGAGTTGTAGCAGAAAAATTGCAGAAAATTTAGAAATATGAAGGCCAAATCGATCCCATAGGATGAGAGATCGATCTGGAAGAGACAGAAAGCTCTTATTTGAGCAATGGAATAGAGCAGATCGATCCTTAATGGAACAGATCGATCTCCTTAGCTCTCGAGTTGGAAGCAGATCGATCTCCCCTAAGACCAGATCGATCTCCTTGAGCTTCTATTTGATAGCAGATCGATCTCCCCTACTCGACAAATCAATCTCTTGCCTTCAAAATGTCTTGGAAAAGAGGGATTTTAAGAGGACCAGATCGATCTCCACCCAAGACAGATCGATCTCATCAAGTTGAATCTATAAATATGGAGCAGTTGGATCAACATTTTTAAGACAAAAAACCAATCTTTCCTATTTTAACCTAAAACCTAGCTTTCTCACTCCTAAATCCACACATTTTTAGTAAGATTTGAGGGGAAGCTATTAGAGACAAAGTTGTTCACATCAAAGAGAAGAACAACATAGTTTGGAGGCATTTCCCCACCTGTTGGATTGAAGGATCAAAGGTGCATTTCCATTGGAGCAAAGAGAAAATCAAGTTAGGTAAGTTTCTAAATGAAATAACTCAAGTCCATTGAGTAGATATTGATTTTGGAGTTGTTTGGTATGCATAGAAAGGATAGAAACTATCTAGGAAGTAATGAATCCACCATGACCTAGAAATGGTCTAATGTGAGAAAGTGAAATGTGTTGAGATTAATTGACATGCCCTAAAGGTAATGTCCGCAAGTGCACGGGTCGTACAAGTAATAATGGGATTTGAGTCCCGAGTTATCATCCCATAGAGAAGTTGACTAGCCTAATTAACTACCGGTTAATCTTACCTTAAGTATATTCTAGCAAATTATAAAATTAAGGTGGGTGATCTACATAGCTAGAATTAAAAATACTGAAAGCAATAAAATAATAAAAGCTATAAAATAAAGAAATTAAAACCGAGCAAAATTACTTACAGTGCTCCATGCAATTAAAATAAAAAACCTACAAAAGAAATTAAAACAGTTAAAAACTAATTAACGCAATTAAAATAAAATGCAATTATGAAAATAAAGCAATAAAATTAAACTACAATTAAAAATGCATGAAACACATTTAATCTAAATTAACTCTAAATGCATCTAAACTAAAATAAAATCCTAAAACATTTAATATAAAACTAACTACTAACTAAAAATTAACACTATAAATTAACATGCAAAAATAATAAAACTAACCTACCATTATAATTGACTAAACTAACTAACTAACAACTAACAAATGCATGAAAATGGATTAATTGCTACAATGCACTAGCCAAACAAGCCTTAACCAATTTAAATCAACCAAATCCCTCCATTGGTTCACGTGTCTTTCTTTGTTTATTTTCCATTTCCAGGCTGTGCTCAGTTTGTCCTCTGGTCCAAGCTTTTGCCTGTTGTTCGGCCTCCATTCTCGGTCTGTCATGCAATACTGAGACTGCAACTTACTCCGAGCTACTCTAGGTCTGCTTGGCTGCCAACGATACTGTCCCACTGCTGCTCCAGGCGACAACCAACTAGCATTCTCGGCTCTGTCCTGCTGCATTCTGCTTCTACTGTTCTGTGCTACTGCTTAAGTCTATAGCTTCTGCTTTGCATTACTGCAACTGTTTCGGTTCCAGCAACTCTCATTTTGCTTCTCGGTTCTAGGCCTGCTGTCTTCATCAACTGCTGTCCAGGCGAGGTTTGCTTCTGTCATTGCTGCTTGTCCTGCAAACTTCTGCTCCAGATCAGTGCACGCCTGCTGCCTACTTTTGCTCCAGGTTCAGCTGCTGTTGGTTCACGCAACCTCTGCTCTTGACACCAGTTCAGCTACTGTTCCTCGGTGTCTTGCTACTGCTATGCACCAGCTTTAGTTCGTGGGATCCAAGGCTAATAGCAGAACTGAATTAGCTCAATGAAATAATACATAAATGACCAAAAAAGTGAAAGTGAACAGTATTAAAAACTTAAAACAGAGCATAACAGAGTATGATTTGCTAATCCCTTATCATTGCCATGGTGACAATACGGGACAATAAGCAAGCTGCAATTGAATAAACAAATAAATAAAAGAAAAACATAAAATGTAGAGAAGATAAATGCAGAACCGAATGGCATGAATAAAATGCAGTGAAAGACAATAGAAACTAGTGTTAATGTGCAGTAAATAGCATAATCGGAGCAAAGCAGATAACAAAAAATGAAAAGAAATTTAAATAACAGTGCATTGCTAGTTAAAAGCTTATAAACTAAAAGAACTAAGTGATGATCAACACTGAAAAATTAACCAAAGCTACCCTTAAATCATATGACAGGGAATCATCATCCTCGGTTTGCTTCTCAACGTGAAAAACTCATCATCATCGGCTTACTCTATTCCAGCTCTTTAATGCCATGGTTCCACTTTGCTTAAATGTGAAATAATGCTTAGCATTTGCCCACATTAAAGCACCAAAACCAAATAGCATAGAGGAAGGAATAAGTGAGGAACCGAATGGACAAAGAGCACTACCCGAGAGCAACTAGGATAGGAAAATGGAAGCTATGCAATGGAAATGAAATAAAAGGAGAAAATGTTTTAAACAAACCGAGAAGCATAAAGGAATTAGATTGCCATAAAATAAAATATTTAAGACTGGAAAATGAAGAACTTTTAGTCAACTTGAATGCCATGAATCAACAATAAAGCAAAAAGATTGCAAAACCGAGAAAAACATGGGAAAATCACTAATCATTCAACCAAATGTAAACTTTTAACAAAACAAGAGAAGGAAAATGTTTAAACTCAAAGAAACTATTCGGAAGTTTTTTTAAACAAAGAAAACTTATAAATTAACCTAAAAAGCTATTCTACCCTAAAATTACATCCCCTCTTCAATTGCCATCTTTTTCTATTTATAAACACACTAGGGGTAAAATTGTAATTTTCCATCCTAGATGAGTTAGCATTTTTTTAGCCACTTGTCATCACACCATTGGCTGCTTGAAAAGATATTTCCATGTCATCGGTCTTCTTGTCCAATTAGATGTGCTAGGTAGCATGGCTCGTGTTGTCTGCGTGGCTCAATCTCGATTTTAGCCCAATTCTGGTCCATTTTCTACCGAAATATTCAAAATTCATCCGGATTTAATTTATCTGCAAATATGAGAATTTTAATTAAATAAAGGGGATAATTAACAAAATAAATTGGGGATTTAAATAATTAATTAGGAAATTAAGCACAAATAATTCTAAAAATATAGAATTATCACACCCCCAAACTTGAGCTTTTGCTTGTCCTCAAGCAAAACAAAATAATTGTAGGAATGACAAGTACAAAATACAATAATTTCTCCAATCATCCTAAAAGAAAAAGTACAGACTATGAAATCAATGACTCGCAATTATAAGTCCAGCACTTAGAATTATTCAATCATAAATCCTAACCCAAATTGGGCTCCTCGTAAGTGTGTGAAAAATGTCTAAGTCACTTCACAGTACATTACCCAGATCAGATTATGCAACATAGTGAATGCAAAGTCAATGACATGTGATCATTCCCATAAGTTTGCTTTTCACTTCTCTCTCCACTAATGTAGTCACACTTAACTAAAGATCAATAGGACTTCATTAAGCTTGTAATGTAAGGCTGGGGCTAAGGTATGATAAAGTCGATTTAGGTTTAATTACCCCTTAACATGCATTACTTCTAGGATTTTAATGTAAGAGCTCAAATCGTTTCCCCCAAACTTATTTATTTCACTAAACCTTTTTTTGTATTTTCTTCTTTCTTCTTTTCTTTTTCTTTTTTTTTTCATTTTTCATTTTTTTTTACATACTCTTTCACTATCACTTAATACCCATATAGTTCACAATATATCCTAATGACTTTTCATGCTTTCAGGGTAAGGGATAGGAACAGAGTATTTAAGCTACGGAAGAAAAATAAGCAGGTGTGATGTATTTACAGAGACAAGCTTATTTGGCCCAGATGGGTGACAATGGGTAGAATATGTACAAGGATAGCTAGAAAGGCTCAAACGATCCAAAGATGGCCTAAATCATCTCCCTAATTAAGTGTGATCTAATATTTCGCCTTGAGATTAGATCAAACAAATTCTAGAATATGATACACAAAATCAACTAAACAAATGCAATCTTAAGTCCACATAAGCTTTCTCTAAATAAATATACCGATTCATGACATGACATGTGCATAAGATGAGGCAATCACAATCAGAATTAAGACAAATTCAAGAATTCAACTTCATGCTTTTCCTATAATCATGCTTCTCAGTCAAATAAAGTCAGACTAAATCATGGGGTCATATCATCGAATATGGGAAAACTACATGCTAAGCACTAAATCATCCCAAAATCAAGCAATTTAAGCTCATATTATCGAAAAAATTTTAAAAATTCTTTCTCAGATTTTCGAAAAAAAATTTAAAAATTTTTCCAATTTTTTCAAAATAGCTCAAGTGATATCCCCTCCCCCAAACTTAAAGTGCATAGTATCCTCAATGTGCAGATAATATAAGAATTTAAGCTCGAGAATAGAGTACTCCCCTTTCTGATGATGATGAACAACTGAAGCTTGATTGAAAGCATAATACTAGAAAATAAACCTGCAAAATACACAAGGAAAGAAACAATAGAAAAGAAAAAGAAAAACGAACTATATACAAAGTGAAAAGAAAAACACAATCACTTCAAATGCAACTGAAGAAAACAACACTCAGCAGCAGGGCGAAGAGTAGGAGGATTAGCCAGAATGGTGATAGAATGTTAACAGTTAAGTCCTCCTAAGCTCTATCTACTTCCATCATTCTTTCAGATTTTATATGCTTAAGCCTTATATCCTCCTCAATATCCATCTTAAAACACTCTTGAGAGTCATCAGGGAGTTTCAAAGGTTTGAAAACATTAAACTTTACTTCCTGATCTTGGACTCTCATCATTAACTCCCCATTTTGTACATCAATTATTGTTCTACCAGTAGTTAGGAAAGGTCTACCTAGTATAATGGGGACTTCCCTGTCTTCCTCCATGTCCAAAATAATAAAATCTGCAGGGAAAATAAACTTGTCCACCTTTACTAAGACATCTTCAATGACCCCCTTCGGATATTTAATTAATCGATCAGCTAACTGGAGGGTCACTGTGGTGGGCTTGGTATTCTCTATTCCTAACTTATGATAGATAAATGATGACATCAAATTTATACTAGCTCCTAAATCACACAGGGCTCTACCAAAGAATAAATTTCCAATAGTGCATGGTATGGTAAAACTCCCGGGATCCTTGAGCTTGGAGGGTAATCTTCTCTGGATAATGGCACTACATTTCTCAGTTAAGGCCACCGTCTCATAATCTTCCAGTCTTCTCTTCCTAGAGAGGATATCCTTCAGAAACTTCACATAACTTGGCATTTGCTTTAAAGCATCTGCGAAAGGAATGTTGATGTGAAGCTTCTTAAAAATCTCAAGAAATTTGACAAATTGTTAATCCGATTTTTGATTTTGGAACCTCTGAGAAAAAGGTACAGGTGGTCTAACTGGAGAGGATGTAGTGGAAAAATGTATAACATCAGAGGGCGAGGAAGGTTGTAAAATAGAAGAAGGTATAGATTAAGAAGTACCTAGCTTGGATTCTTTTGTAGCCTGATCCTGATGTTCCTGCTCTTTCTAAGCTGCTTCGTTAGAACTTATGGGTTTTTCAACTATGGGCTTAACAGGATTGGACTTACTTTGTGGCTCATCTAACTCTTTGTCGCTCCTAAGGGTGATGGATTTGACATATTCTTTACCCTCCCTTTGCTTAACTGGATTAGCTTCAGTGTTACTAGGAAGGGTCCCTTGAGGACGTTGGCTAAGAGCATTTGCTATTTATCCTACCTGAACCTCTAAGTTCTTAATTGAAGCAGCTTGATTTTGCAGGATAGTCATGAACATTTCCTCAAGCGAGGGCTTCTTCTCAGCTGCTGGTGCATGGTAAAGTTATGGCTGTGTAGGTTGTGGTGATGGTGGTGGTAGTGATGGATGATAATGAAATTGAGGTGGGGATGGATGATGTGGTGGATGGTATGGAAATTGCGGTTGTGGTGATACTTGAACCGGTGGAGCTTAAAAACCAGGAAATCCTACAGGTCTAGAGCTAGAAGTTTGCCCTTGGTTTTGGCTCCAAGAGAAGTTAGGATAGTTCCTCCACCCTGGATTATAGGTGTTTGAAAAAGGGTTGTTCTGTTGCGTTTGAGAAGGGACAACATACTAAATCGATTCTAAGTTGAGCGGACACCTATCTACAGAGTAGGTACCACTACACAGCTCGCAGGAAAGAAAAGGACTTTGGACAGAATAAATCAGATTAGGACTGGTGGGAGGATTATGTTGGGTACTGAGCGACTCTACCTTCTTTGTAAGATTAGCGATTTGAGAGGTCAATGTAGATAGTGTGTCGAGCTCATAAATACCCGTCGACTTCTTTGGTAATTGCCTCTCCGAGGACCATAGATAGTTGTTAGCCGTCATTTTTTCTAACAACTCGTAAGCTTCCTCCTATGTTTTACACATTAGCGCTCACCCGCCGCAGCGTCAACAATGGTCCTATTTGGGCTTGTAAGTCCGTTGTAGAAGGTCTGGACTTGCAACCACAAAGGTAGGTCATGGTGAGGGCACTTCCTAAGAAGCTCCTTATATCGTTCCCATGCTTCGTAAAGAGATTCAGAGTCGTACTGAGCAAAGGAAGATATATTACTACGGAGTTTGGCCATTTTAGAGGGAGGAAAAAACTTAGATAGAAATTGATAGGCTAACTCGTCCCACGTAGAAATGGATCCTGGAGGCAGGGAGGTTAACCAGTGTCTCGCCCTATCTCTAAGTGAGAAGGGGAATAATCTAAGCCTAAGCGCATCATCAGATAATCCATTATGTTTGAACGTATTGCACAAATCCAGGAATTTCCCAAGGTGAGCATGTGGGTCATCGTGCAGAAGCCCACTGAACTGCAATGAAGTCTGGATCATCTGGAGGATGGAAGGCTTAATTTCAAAATTGTTTGCAAGGACAACTGGTGGCCTAATGCCGGTATAATAACCTCCAATAGTCGGCATTACATAATCTCCAACGGTCTTAATTTTCCTATTTTCTGTCATGATGCTTTGCAGCGGAGTTATAAATTTCCTAGAATCCTTTCAAATTTTTCTAAGAGTGCGTTCGATTTTAGGATCTAGAGGAAAGCAATCAAAACTTATGGCTCTATGCATGCAATCATCGAAAAGTCCTTAGAAATTTTTTTTAAGTTTTTAAGTTTTTCAATTTTTCAAAATTTTTTTTGATTTTAATTTTTCAATTAACTAATCTAGATTAAATATTTACAACCTAAATATTTACAAGCTAGAATTACACCTAAGCATAATTTCACCGATATTAATTAACGACTAATTAAGACTTCCCTGGCAACGGCGCCAAAAACTTGACACGCCCTAAAGGTAATGTCCGCAAGTGCACGAGTCGTACAAGTAATAATGGGATTTGAGCCCCGAGTTATCATCCCACAGAGAAGTTGACTAGCCTAATTAACTCCCGGTTAATCTTACCCTAGTATATTCTAGAAAATTATAAAATTAAGGTGGGTGATCTACATAGCTAGAATTAAAAATACTGAAAGCAATAAAAAAATAAAAGCTATAAAATAAAGAAATTAAAATCGAGCAAAATTACTTACAGTGCTCCATACAATTAAAATAAAAAAAACCTACAAAAGAAATTAAAACAGTTAAAACTAATTAACGCAATTAAAATAAAATGAAATTATGAAAATAAAGCAATAAAATTAAACTACAATTAAACTAACCTAAAATGCAATTTTAAACTACTTAATCAGAATGCAATTTAAACTAAACTAAAACTTAATGAAAATCAAGACTAAATTAAAAATGCATGAAACACATTTAATCTATATTAACTCTAAATGCAACTAAACTAAAATAAAATCCTAAAACATTTAATATAAAACTAACTACTAACTAAAAATTAACACTACAAATTAACATGCAAAAATAATAAAACTAACCTACCATTATAATTGACTAAACTAACTAACTAACAACTAACAAATGCATGAAAATGGATTAATTGCTACAATGCACTAGCCAAACAAGCCTTAACCAATTTAAATCAACCAAATCCCTCCATTCACTATTCACATGTCTTTCTTTGTTTATTTTCCATTTCCAAGCTGTGCTCGATTTGTCCTCTGGTCCAAGCTTTTGCCTGCTGTTCGGCCTCCATTCTCGGTCTGTCATGCAATACTGAGACTGCAACTTGCTCCAGGCTACTCTAGGTCTGCTTGGCTGCTAACGATACTATCCCACTACTGCTCCAGGCGACAACCAGCTAGCATTCTCGGCTCTGTCCTGCTGCATTCTGCTTCTGCTGTTCTGTGCTACTGCTTAAGTCTATAGCTTCTATTTTGCATTACTGCAACTGTTTCGGTTCCAGGTACTCTCATTCTGCTTCTCGGTTCTAGGCCTGTTGTCTTCATCAACTGCTGTCCAGGCGAGGTTTGCTTCTGCCGTTGCTGCTTGTCCTGCAAACTTCTGCTCCAGATCAGTGCACGCCTGCTGCCTACTTCCAGGTTTAGCTGATGTTGGTTCACGCAACCTCTACTCTTGACACCAGTTCAGCTGCTATTCCTCGATGTCTTGCTACTGTTATGCACTAGCTTTAGTTCGTGGGATCCAAGGCTAATAGTAGAACTGAATTGGCTCAATGAAATAATACATAAATGACCAAAAAAAGTGAAAGTGAACAGTATTAAAAACTCAAAACAGAGCATAACAGAGTATGATTTGCTAATCCCTTATCATTGCCATGGTGACAATACGGGACAATAAGCAAGCTGCAATTGAATAAACAAATAAATAAAAGAAAAACAGGAAATGTAGAGAAGATAAATGTAGAACCGGATGACATGAATAAAATGCAGTGGAAGACAATAGAAGCTAGTGTTGATGTGCAGTAAAGAGCATAATCAGAGCAAAGCAGATAACAAAAAATGAAAAGAAATTTAAATAACAGTGCATTGCTAGTTAAAAGCTTATAAACTAAAAGAACTAAGTGATGATCAACACTGAAAAATTAACCAAAGCTACCCTTAAATCATATGACAGGGAATCATCATCCTCGGTTTGCTTCATCAACGTGAAAAACTCATCATCATCGGCTTACTCTATTCCAGCTCTTTAATGCCATGATTCCACTTTGCTTAAATGTGAAATAATGCTTAGCATTTGCCCACATTAAAGCACCAAAACCAAATAGCGTAGAGGAAGGAATAAGTGAGGAACCGAATGCACAAAGAGCACTACCCGAGAGAAACTAGGATAAGAAAATGGAAGCTATGCAATGGAAATGAAATAAAAGGAGAAAATGTTTTAAACAAACAGAGAAGCATAAAGGAATTAGATTGCCATAAAATAAAATATTTAAGATTGGAAAATGAAGAACTTTTATTCAACTTGAATGCCTTGAATCAACAATAAAGCAAAGAGATTGCAGAACCGTGAAGAACATGGGAAAATCACTAATCATTCAACCAAATGTAGAGTTTTAACAAAACAAGAGAAGGGAAATGTTTAAACTCAAAGAAACTATTCGAAAGTTTTTTTAAACAAAGAAAACTTATAAATTAACCTAAAAAGCTATTCTCCCCTAAAATTACATCCCCTCTTCAATTGCTATCTTTTTCTATTTATAAACACACTAGGGGTAAAATTGTAATTTTTCATCCTAGATGAGTTGGCATTTTTTTGGCCACTTGTCATCACATCATTGGCTCCTTGAAAATATATTTCCATGTCATCGGTCTTCTTGTCCAATTGGATGTGCTAGGTAGCATGGCTCGTGTTGTCTGCGTGGTTCAATCTCGATTTTAGCCCAATTTCGGTCCATTTTCTACCGAAATATTCAAAATTCATCCGGATTTAATTTATCTGCAAACATGTGAATTTTAATTAAATAAAGGGGATAATTAACAAAATAAATTGGGGATTTAAATAATTAATTAGGAAATTAAGCACAAATAATTCTAAAAATATAGAATTATCATTAATGATGAATATGATATATTGAAGTTAATAATAGTGTTGGGGTATGATTTTAAGGTGTTGATAGTGAATATATTGTGAGATTTACCTAAAATGGGTAAAATGTAGATTTAGGCATTGGTAAATGCAAAGATGGGTTACATTAACTGATGAGGTAAAATGTGAGTTAACAACTTTAACTCAAGTGGTTTGGATGATTTGAATCGCAGCTTCCAAGGATACACTGAAACAAGGAGAGCCAATAGCACAAGAGACTAAGAGGAAAAGAGTCGCACTCAAGTAAATTGAGGTAAGAGAATTGTGTGGACTCTTAGAGATATCTGTGCGCAATTTGGGTGCTTAAATGCTTTGCTAGAATGCATGAGATGTTAAGAAATGAAATTGGGTGATTAAAGGGCAAAAGTTGGGTGTTTGAGAAATATGCTTGAAAATAAAAGCATAATGCTTTGGAAAATCATGTTTTATTACTGTTTAGCAAGTGATTGGTAGGTTGGCTAGCATTTGAAATTAATTGCAAAAGAAATGAGTTGTTTCAGTTTGTTAACCACATTTTGCAAAGAAATGAGCCACCTACATTGTTTTTATGAGAATGAAAGCGTGCTAGAGTATGACTTGCACGAGATTTGACGTGTTTTATACACATGAGTGATAGAGTTTAGCTCGCACTGGTTTTCTCATGGATTTCATACTGGTTTTGGCATAGTGCTTAGAGCTTAGCTCGCACTAGATGCCCACCTTATTTGTTGTCGTGCTTGGAGCTTCGGGCAGACTTGGTGTCGCACTGATTAAATAGGCTCGCACGTGCAGTTTGTGATTTTGATATGTTGATAGTCGTGTTAGGAGCTTCGGGTAGACAAGAGGTCGTACCGATTAAATAGGTTCACATGTGCGTTTTGAGATGTGGCGTGATATGATGTGATGATTAGGTCCACGGAGTATGTTGTACTGTGCATGTAGCATGGAGTACGTTGTACCGTGTTGAGATGTGATATGCCGTCTTCGAACGAGATCTGCTATGAACCTGCAGGCTGGATATGACCCACCTCCCATGTGGAAGCAGATAGTGGTGATATCCCGCACACTTGATCCGTGTAACCGGTATCACAGGTTATGGCCATAGTCCTAGAGGTTATTACCTTTTATTGAATTGCCTATCTCGCATGTCTATTGTTTTGTGAATAAATCCATGTTTGAAATGATTTGTGGGTCAGGACAGTCCGAGGGAGGGGTTGAGACCTGATAAGTGTTGGATTGTTTTGTTAATGGTTTAAAGTGCACTGAAGCATGATGATTTATACCATGCTTTATTGTGAAAAATGCATGGTGGTTAATGCCATGCTTATTTGAGAAAAATGCATGATGGTTAATGCCATGCTTATTTGAGAAAAATGCATGATGGGTAATGCCATGCTTTATTGTGAATTATGTATGATGATTTATACCATGCTTTGAATTGAATTGTGCACTGAATTTTAATAACATGAATGCTTTACATACCATTAACACAAGCATGAACTTATATTTTGAGAAACAATGAAAAGTATGATTTGAGCATGGCATCACGATCACGTAGATAGTACAATATCTACTTGTTCACATGATTGCCTTACTGAGTGTGTGATTTGCTCACCCCCTTATTTTTCCCCTCTCTACAAAGCCTTGAGTATAGATTGTGGGCGACTGGAGGCTTATCCCTTTTGATATCTGCTGCATCCCATCGCGTAAGGTATACACACTGTTGTAATTTTGTATCTAAACTTACGATAGCACAGTAGCATTTTGTATGAAACTATTGGGGAAGTAAAACAATGTAAACACATGTAACAACTCTGATATATACATTTATACAAGTGTTTACTCATAAATAATATACAAATTGAATTGGTATGGTGGAGTGAGTTAGACGTCGACACACGGCCCAACTATTGAGGAGAGTTGCTGTTCACGATTGAGGTAAAGACGAATAATAAATTATGCATGAAAATGCAAAAAATTTGTACGTATTTTAGTAAGTTGAGGGTTGTGACATCTTCTCACTGTGACACACAGTCTACAGGAGGCTCCAGTACGGTCATATGCATGTCATAAAATTCCTGTGCGAGTGAAGCTCCAACACGGTTTCATAAAAATCAATGAATCTGCATACGAGCAGCGCTCCAATACAACTTAAAATAATTATAAATCCAATTAAATTCACGTACAAGCAATGCTCTGGTATGGATGCATAAAACCAAGTAAAATCTACGTATGAGCATAGCTCCAGTACGAATATGTATATAAAATGGTATAGACCTCGTACAAGCAAAAACTCCAGTACGGTAATCATGTAAAGCAAGTTTGTAAAACTCAGTGCGAGTAAGGCTCCAACACTCTGTATATGAGTTAAAATATAAAATACAATGCGAGTTATGCTCCAACACAATTTAAAACTCATAAAAACATGATAGGCTGCTCAATTTCACTAAAACAAATCAAAAATCACAACTGGCACCTAACTATTGCCCTTTCATGTAAAAACATAAAGTAAACAGCCAGCCTATCCATAATTTGCTTAAATTAAAGCAACATAATCACAGGAATATTAAAAACATTAAAATCATGCAATTTCATAACCTTACTACCCTTTTTGAAAATTTCCTAACTAGGGGTAAAATCGTAATTTTCACATATACCCCGATTTTTGTAAAAATTATTATTCTATTTCTAGATAACTTATGAAATTCTATGAAATGTAAATAACCCCAAAAATACGCACAGGTATATCTAAGCGCTTACAAAATTTTCTTAGCTCAATTCTCTGTACAGTTTGACTTTTCCAATGCAGAGAATTCTACTCAGTCCGATTTGCTCCTAATTAAATCTTTGGAGCTGCATATAACCATTATCGGGTTAAATACAATACACTTATCCATATTTAACCTTTATTGAGTATAAATTTAAAATGTTGGGCCCGTTTACTCTTATTGGGTCCGATTACACCTTAATGAGCCTTACTTCGATTTTACGCCCATTACTATTCACATCATCGAGGCCTATTGGATTCATTGGACCATCAACGCTTATTGGGCCTCGTTCTAGGCTCTTTGGATAGCTTATACAGTTATTTACGATAATTAATTTCCAATTCCAAACATTACGAAATTATACAGAAATTAAATCGCAACGTACGCGATTAATTTTTAACTCATATAACTATCCAATTTAAAGAAATTGAGCTTCACTTACTCGAGATTTGGTGTTGATACGTAAATCGAGACTGACTCGAGCTCTCGTTTGTCGTCAATTATCGAGCTACACATTTATACATTTATCGGGTCAATTTCGATCAAGTATAATTTAAATAATTATCTCGAGAATTAAATCGATCAATTTCGACCGCTTACCGACTTAACTGTAGCTCGATTGCATTACCGATTTTTTTTTTCAATTTTTCCTCTTTTTTTCCTTTTTCTTTTTCTTTTTCTTTTTCTTTTTTCTTCTTTTTTTCCTTTCCTTCTCCTCGGTTCAACGTCGTTTTGCCCTCACCACCGTCATCGACGATTCCGACCATTTCCCAACGCGTTGCTGCCACCGTTTGGCTCGTCTCGGGCAAAGGAAGCTTCGACTGGCCTTGGATCAGGCTGATCGGCGGTGGAACGACCAGAATCTTCCTCTTCTCCCCTCGGCAAGTTCCTTCGCCGATCTCACATAAGATAAATAAAAAATTTATACTTATTAATAAGATTAAGTGAGTATGTGATTAAAATAAAAAAATATTATTGTTTTTAAACAATTCACATCCGTTAATAGTATCTATTTTTAAATACTTTTATATTTTATTTTAATTTACAAACTAAAATTTCAAAAAACAATATTTTTAAGATCAAAATATGTAAAGAATATATTTTTAAGCTTTTTAAAGTTAAAGAGCTACTAAAATTACATTTTAAAATAATTGAGTCTGATCAAATTTGGTTGATTTAACTCAATTTTATTACAAATTGTACTGAAATGTATGAGTCTATAGTATAATACGTATTAATTCGTTTATGTATCGATAAATACATTATCGATTTATGATAAAATAAAATTTTTGTATAAATATATATTGATTTTGTAATTAATCGATTCTTATCATAAAATACATATAATACATATAGCTTATGGTAAAATTTTTATAAGTATAGTATTAATTAAAAAGAATGGCCTCGATTCCGAAGTAGAGATGAAGCACTAGGTAAGGGAAGTGAGGGAAGCAGGCAATGGCATACAATAATTACCAAACACGAAACAGCCCACCACAAAAACGTGTGCCTCTATCAAACTCCAAATTTCAAACACCGTCCCCACAGTAGCCACTTTATATATTTTCTACTTCTACTTTATCTGTCCAAAACCTATCGGAAATTCGGAATGGCCTATTAATATTTATCAAACTAGCTTAATCCTCCGCGTAGGATTAGAATTATGAAGTCTTTGCTTTAGTCCTAAACGCGTTTTCCTTTAGCGACTGTCAAGCATAAGGGGATACGGTAGTCAACCTGAAAATAAAATTAAAAAAAAAACCCACATGTTACTATTTTGACAGATTTGAGAGATGTACATAATTTCATTAATTATTTCAAGCATAAAAAATTATTTATTTATAATTTGGATTCATAAATTGAGGTTTTACTCGGTAACAACAATTGAAATTGATAATAATGAAAAATTATAAATCGATTAATTAATTTATGAAGTAAAATATAATTTTAAAAATTAATTATTAAATTAACAAATTTTTCATTCTTTTTCATTTGTATCATTTTTGGAATCAAGAAATTTTTTTAGTTAGGAGTCTAAAACTTGAGTATAGCCATGGTTAATGTGCCTCTTTATTCAAAACCGGAAGCCTTTCTTTTTATAATTTGCGGTACTTTTTCTTGCCATTAAAAATTTCAAATAAAAGTAACTGAATTTTTAATTTTAATCTATTTTTATATTTCATTTATTTATTTCTTTCAGAAAAATATTATAAATTTAAATTTCTTCAAACGTATAATTTTTAAAACTTTTATTAAACATTCATGCTATCTTTTTTCTTTTTTTTTGAATTAAGCATTCATATTAACTAATTTGGTGCTTAGTTGATTTTATGTTAGAAAAAGAAAAAGACAGTAAATGATTTTTCTTAAATGGATAGATTACATACACGGATGAACAAAAACGTAATTTTATCATTTACTAACATTTTGCATTTTCCATGTGCATAAATGGAAGCAAGTAAAATTACCGTTTAATAGGCTTTTACTTGATCCGGGTCGAGATCCATCAAATTCCTGGTTTTAAAACAGGGAACATCTTTATTAATAAATGGATTTCGGATTCATCGTACATAAATTTCAATACTTGTGACGATTTTGCAATATAAATCTTCAGAAGACTATTAAGGCTTTTGAAATTTTATTTATTTATTTATTTAATTTGAGGGAAGACTTTTGAGATTTTGATTAACGAATGAAAAAAATTTTAAATTTTTAAAATTTTATATTCAAATCCTATTATATGTAAATTTAATTTAATTTTAGGTTGAATTTATTTAATTAGAATTTGATTGGTTGATTAATTGATTTTTGTGATTTTATTCATTGGTTTATATCTGAATTTTTTAAAATTTATTTTGTGCGAGTAACTTTATTTAAAATAAATGGATAATGATTATGCTAGTTTTTAAGGGGTTTTTTTTTCCTGAATTTTTGCAAACCCTTTTTAAAAATGAGACAAAAAATTACCTGTCTTTACGCTTTTCCAGAAATCTCTGCAATGACTTTCTCCGAGCAATAGGTAAATCTGCATGAATACCTAAAACATTAATACTTTAGCAAATGTATTAGGATCAGAAATACCATCAGTTTTCTTACACATAGCAAGTTAAACAAGAATATATATATATATATATATATATATATATATATATATATATAAACTATTAAATAAATGCAAAAAGGATGGAAAACAGAAACTGACCTCCATTAAGATTTTGGAGAAGTTGTTGTTGATCACTTGAAGGATTTGCAACTTTTGAGAATGTTGATTCAACATTTTTGGACCTTCCTTCAAAAGCAAGTTTCAAGATTCTCTCCGCCTAATCAAAATTTACTAGACATTTAATACATTGATTTAAAACCAAAATAGGTTTTCTTCGTTTTATTTTTTTATTGATACTGAAATTCAAGGCTTTTTTTTTAATATAATATTATAAACTAACCTTATCTGGAGATACATAGAATACGGAAACCGTTCCATTGTAGAAAATTGTCAAGGGAGCTGTTTCAGTTAAGGTAGGAAACACACCCTGACCTTCTTTAGGCACCGAAAAGGACTTGTTCGAATCAATCTGATTTACATTATTCTGACCCTGGCTCGTCAAACCAGAGGCAATCACTGATTTGATAAGCTCAGGATTCATCTTGGAAATGGCCCCTTGAAGACCTGTACGTTAAAATTAACCGCTTCTTAAACACATTCATCCACTAAAAAGGAACGTTCAAAAGAAAAAAAAAAAAAAACATTGAAACGTACCTCGGAAGCTTCGACGGCGATGGAGGAATTTCTGGAACTGAGATTTGCTGGAGTTCTCTTTCTCCATTCCAAAGAAATCAAGCTCTACGGTAGCTCGGGACATCTTCTTTACGTTGAAAGGAGAAAACGAAGAGTTTTTACGTTTTGTTTTATTTGTGCAGTTTCCGTTAAGAGAAGATATACATAAGGAGAATGCTTTTGCTGTTAAGAAAAAAGAAGACGAGAAAGTTGAACATAAATGGAGAGGCGAGGAAGGAATGGTACAAATAAAAATTACATTACACGAGATGCATGAGAAAGTTATATAGGAGATTCTAGCCACATTTTTTATTAATTTTATATTTGGTGGGTACTTAATAAGCGTATATAAACGAGCACGCATTCCACGTGGAATCTGTGTCGCCAATAAAAGGAGCAGGTCCAATTACATGACCTGACCATAATAGCATAGGGGAGTCTTATTTTTTGATATTTGTACAAGTTATTTGTCTCTCTTCGTATAGTTTAAAAAAAGTTTTACTTTTGTTTATTTAATATTAAAATTATTTTTTCTTATAAAACTACTGTTTCATATTGTTTTAAATTTCAGAAAAATAAAAAAAATTATGGATGTTAGAGAAAAAACACATAATTTTGAAATATTAAGAAAATAAATGATAAAAAAACAGATATTAATGACGTGGTTGACTTGTGCCAACTCCTGGTCATTCCAGGGATTGTTTTGTTTCTCGTGACTTGAGCTGATAAAAGTATAGATATTTCTCATGTAGCATCTTTGACGAAAACTGCAAGTAAGACTTAATTATAGCAGGTTCAGGGCTTGGACCATTTGGATTTTTTCTTTGTTTGACGAATTCTCTTTTGTAAATTTTCATCTAGAAATTAGAATTTTAGTCCTCTATATTTTTTGTATAAATACTTTTTGTTTGATGTAAATTAGATTGAAACTAAAATAACTTCATCTACCCCAAGACTACAAATTACTTTAACAAATTTATTCTCAGAAATATTAGAAATTAATTCATTATTAGATATTGATAAAATGCTAATAAGACTTTGGTTTAACAACAAAAAATATTTTGAGATTTTAAAATTTCAAATTTAAATTTAGTCATGTGAAAACATGAGTTTAGTTATAAATTTAATTATTTATTAGTTTAATTAGTGATTTTAATATGATTACAATTTCAAGAATGTAATAATTTATTATGATTGTGACTAATCATATAATGTACCACTTCAATTTTAAGAATATATCAAAGAAATTTATTGTGTCGCCATTTATGCACTGAGGCTGGTGAATCAAAATAATGTTGTCCTTATGTTTCTGGTTTTAGAATTTGATTCAGCACTGTGAGTAAAACCTTTCATTACAATTACATTCGATATTGTTGTAGCTTCCAACGGTCCATCAAACTCATGCTTTGATGCACCAGCTGCAACAATCTGGAGTCTGACATGTTACATGTGAATTAATTAGTATTTCAATTTAACCCCTAATCTGTTTAGGGGGAGAGTAGTAGACTAGTAAAGGAGCAACGAAGCGATGCATGAACATTAGTTGGATCTTGGACTGATACAGTGGCTTATTCGCAGATTACATTTTGATTTGGGAGAGATCTAGACTGAACATTTTTTTTCTCAACCAAAGTATATAAAGAGAAGCTAAAATTTAATGGTTGCAAAAATATTTGATCTTACAATTCAACTCTCGTTTAATAAATTAATAACTCACCCATCTCCATTCCATCAACACAGTTCTTTGTTAATGACTCCGATCATTTGATTGAAACGAAAGAAAAATTATAGGTACATGAAAGTGACGTTGATTTTGATAGGGCAATTGCCAAACAAATGGGTTGTTAGGAAACTAGGGTGTAAAATAATGCTTGGTCAGGTTTGGTTCACACCTTTTAGCTAAAGTGAAAAATTAAAGGAATAAATGAATTAAATATGAATGAATTTTATTATATTTTTATTCGTTTGTTTATTTTTTAATACTTTTCATGCTCAAATCGCGTTTGTTAAAAAAAAGTTGTATTGTATTTGTGTTCGGTTCTTTTAAAAGTGAAGATATTTGTTAAATATTCACGAAAATCTCATTAAAACTAAACGAGTTTGTTTTCGAATATTTAACAAACATGTTCACAATAATGCATTCATGATCATTAAATAAAATATTCATGAATATATAAATTAATATATTCACAACTACACATTTAAAAAAATTAAATGAATATGTTCATAACACTAAACAAAAAACTTGAACAAAGCAAATTACATTCACCCCAAAATAATAACAAATTAAAATAATCTTACATAAATACATTGTCATAAGGTTTCCTAAATCTAGGTCGCTATACATGATTTATGGAGTCACTATCAAACTTTTTTTATTTTTTATTTAAGTGTGATTAGTCACATATTTGGATCTATCTTCCTAAAGAAATCCTAAGTTTAGGCTAGATTTTCCTAAGAAAAATAAATTTTGGTATTTGTTCTTAAAATTGGATTTGAGAGTTCATTTACATGTAAAAAATGATTAACACTCCTACGAGTCCAAAATTGGTACCATTTAATCTTGCAATTTGATCTTACAATTTGATGTTACTTTAATCTTGTCTTAACTAAGTAGTCTTAATTTTTATTAAATTTCACTACTAGAAAAAGTTCATAAACTAGGTTACATAGAAACATTAATTACAATTTTCGAAAGTGCACACAATATAATATCTTTAACTATGGTTTGAAATTCTTAATCGTTTCTAATCTTTTAGACATCATGGCTCTAACTACATTTATATAAAAAACATTTTTTAATATAATAAAAGACTACATTTTACTTAAACAAAATTAATTAGAACTATGGTTTTCAACAAACCATAGACTTTCAATTGCTAAAGTATACAAATTTACATTCTATGAAAGTTATTGTGGAAAAAGACTACGGTTTTGTTGGAAACCATAGCTAATAATATTAATTGTACAAATACAAATTAATTGAAAAAAATGTTATTTCTTAATAGAACATGGAAATATTTGTTTTTCCTATTAAACATGTCTTATTTTATGTTTCAAACATTGTCTTTTGTGGCTCAATGTTTTGCCTCTCGAGATTGAGATTCAAGTACATTGAAAATCATTTCAGTTTCAGATTAAGGTTGCTGTAACATCATTTTTGAATAGACATTTTGTTGTTTAAATAAATTAACCTAAGGTTTTTATTTATTTATAGACTACAGTTTTTGTCTTTTTAATGTAATATTTTGTGTCTAATACTTCGTCATTTGAGATTCATGTACCTAGAATATTAGAAAGTTCAATTTACAAATGTAGCTATTAAGCAAGCATGCTCCAATACTTGAAGAGACATCCATCATCCATCACCTTTAGTCTGTACTTTCTCACTCTCTTTATATTTTTCTCCAACAATGTTGACTCTCTTCCTTCTTAATATCAAAATCATGAAGAATAAAACTATCAAGTTGTGCATCAATATTATTGAATCTCTACCATCAGTGATATTGTTTTTGATTCTTAGACATGTGCTTTCCATTTCAATTACTGATTTCATTGATGCTAGCATGAGTTGTAAGACTTTTAACGAAGCTAAAAAGATAATGATATCTTTCAAAATGTTTCATTGAATAACCTTAGTTTCTAACCATGGTTTTAAAATGTGAAACTCTTTTTTAAAAGATTTAAAGTCGATTAGATTGTAGAGGCGTTGTATAGAAAGGAATAGTCAATTATTTTAGTCGAAGGAAAGTCGACTCAGGACTACATTACTTAAAGTTTGTTGACTCAAACCAAAAAAGGTGAATAGATTTTACACTAAATTTTCTAACTTAAAAGGATTTCAAGCTAATTCATACAAATAAGCACAATATATATATATATATATATATATATATATATATACATATATATATATATATGAAATTGAAATGCTCAAAGTAAAAGGAGTAAGTAAAAGAAAATGTAAACACAAGATTACGTCCTCTTCCCTTGAGCTTCTCGTATAGGATGTCAATTCCACTATCACAAGTTAACCCTTTACATGCCTCTTCTAAGGTTGGTGAGACCTCTTACACTTTCTTTTATGGTTAAGGAAGGAACCTTTAATCCCACTTAATAAGTAGCTACCTAAATCTCACAAGATTATCCTCTCAAGGGTATTTCTCCCTTCGTTTACAAGATTTAAGAATGGGTGAGTTTTTTGTGTAAAAAAAAAAGTACCTCAATAGGTGGTTGCTTATAAGATGACGACTACAAGAATGAAGGTATAGAAGAATATAAGATATTTGAGCACAATAATGTTTTATATCTCTCTTTGAAGATTGAAAATTCTTGCAAGTTGACCCTTTTTCATTCTTATGGTCTTCAATGCTGTTATTTATATTCCATTTGATGCTGAAGAAGTTTTGTGGAGCATTTAATGATAAATTCCCATTGCAAGACATAAGAATACAATCGTTGGTTACCTGTAGAGCTTAGAGGATCGATCATTATCTTTTGGTGGGATTGATCCCTCAAGTTAAAATGCAAGAGAATTTACCAAAATCATGCTTAGGGGATTGATTCCTCTTATGTAAAGTAAGGGTTTTGCTTAGGGTGATCGATTCCTCCATTGGGGGGATCGATCCCTCTGTTTCAAAAACAGGAGATTTAACTACTAACTTTAAAGGTGGATTGATGCGTTTAAGAGGGATCGATCCCTTTACCTTATTTTGAGTTTTATGGGCCAAAATGCATTGTAAATAATAATTAATACTATTTTTAATTTCATAAATGTATTTTGTTACTTAAATCATGAAATCAAGTCCATATTTGATCAAGTAATTTTCAAAAAACATTTTCAATAATATTATGAGAAAATTATTAAGTACAATACTCAAAAGATAATATCTTAATAAACTAATATCAATTAAAAATAAACACTTGAATTATAGCCTTATTTTGATAAAAAAAGGCTCATGATATGGTTTGTAAAGAATTTGAATTATATAGGCAAATTTAAACAACAGATCGTACATTTAAATATGCTTAAGTATTTGTCATTTCAAAATAAATGTACCATTTAAGGTTAATGGTTTCCCTTTTTTGATATGACAAAACTTAAGGTAAATTTGCTTTTAAAAATACCCCCTTAGTTAAAGCATAAATTTTAAAGCAATTTTCTAACCTTATATCTTCTCCGTCTTTTCGTCATAACAAAAATGATATCAATGCATTAAATGTGATTGTCCCTCGAAAATAGTGCATATATGTCAAAGCATAAGGGAAGATCTATAAACAATGAACCAAAAGCATTAGCAATCATAATCATGATATATGGAGACATAATTAGCACATAGATCATGCAGAACATCAATATATCAATTTAAAACGCAAAAGTATCATGACATGGGTCCATATGAATATATAAGACAATAAGAACATAGAAAGAAACTTGATAATATAAGAAACTTGATAATATATATATATATATATATATATATATATATATATATATATATATCAAAAAAATTTGTTACAACATGTTAGTGCCAGAAGTATATGAAAATCCAAGAAATCTACAAGAGTGAAGAAAAATACTGATAAATTAAAATAGCACGAATGATAAAAGACATGCAAGTCCCCCATGACCCATGTACACAAATACTAAAGACCTACAAATAACCTATGATGGTGGATGAGGAGGGTGAAAATGATCAAACTTATTTTAAAGTTAACCGACTAGAGCACACATGTCTTGAATCTCGTCAAATACTGTGTTTCGACGAGTCTCAAACATAGTGAAACGAGTATTGAGATGAGTATAAAATTCGGTTAGCATGCTCATGATAGAAGCTAAAGATGGATCAGTCTCAGAAGGCTGTGAAAATGATTCGAGCGTATTCAGTGATGGTGGCAGATCAATAGGTTTATCCTTGAGAGCAGGAGCAGGAGCTAGTACGTGACGTTAAATCCACTCACCATTGGTATCCTCATAATAACCCATGCGATGAAGTGTCGCAAGGTTGATCTCGACATTCGCAGCTAGAGTGCTTTTATCACATCTAGTGTCGATACCTAATGAGTGAATGTAGAAGGTAAGGGGCATACTAAACATTATGGTGTTTTCGACACCACTAATGAATTTAACAAGATCTGAGAAGAAAAAGTGAATAAGGTTCGATTTGTCATTAGTATGGATGAAGTGAAGCCACCATAATCAAGTCAATGAAACAAAGCATATTTGGTTTTGATAGGCTGAAGATTATGGGTGATGGTGATATGAAGGAATCGATCTGTAATACCCAAGTTTTATCATATTTCCTAATGATTCACACATTGTATGAATATTGTTATATGTTAATGGAATCATAAGGCGGATGATTTTGATCATATAAATATGAATGAAATAGTCGAACGTACATAAAATTTGAAAACGGACAGTTAAGAAATTTCAAATTAAATTTATGAGATTTGAATTGTCCGGATAGAGATACGAATTTTAAATGAGAAATTATAGTGGGTCCAAGAAGGAAAGTCGGTCTAAATTGGTCCCGAACGTGTAGAAGGGTAAAATGGTCAAAAGACCTAAAATTCGGTATAAATTTGATAAGAAATTATTATTAAAAATATGAATTTAGGAAATCTTGATCAATACTGGAGAAATTATTGAATTTCGAGTCCAATTGATAAAGATACGAATTTAGTACGATTAACCGAAATTTTGTTTCGAGACACTATTTCAAAAACACGAGGAAAATTATACCGAAAAAATAATTAAAAAAGATAAAAATATATTTAATTAATTAAATATATTAATTTAAGGAATAATGTAGATATTTTGTCAAAAAAATCATTTTTTATTCAATAAAATAATAATATAATAAATAAATAAATAAATAATTAATTAATTAAAAAAAACTCAGAATCGCGAAATTTGCGGTTCTGAAGAAAACGAAGGAAAACAAAGCAGAAGCCCAAGAGCTCCCTCTGCACCGGATGACCACCAACGACTTGGACGGCCAGAGAACGACCGGTGAGGGGCGACGATAATCGTGGGAGCCTCCAAGAGTCGTGACAGGCATAGACGACACCGGAAAAAGGGATATATGGATTATTTATAATTAATTTTAAAATTATTTATCGTATCTTATGATGCGATATTCAATATTTGATACTTGTATCACATGATATAGCTAAGGTATTTATTCAAATTGGGAGGTTGTTAGCTCAATAGTCAAATAGTTTGTTAACAAGTTTTATTGTTAGCAAGTTAGTTTTATTCTTTCCACTCAAACTCCCTTCTCGTTGTAAAAAACTCTCCCTATATATAGAGGTTAGCTTCTGTATTATAAAGAAGAGAAAAAGGAAGAAGAAATATAACAACCTCCCAATTTGAATAAATACCCCAGCTATATCATGTGATACCCCTCCTCAAGCTGAAGGATTTGTGAAAAGGCAATTGAGATAGCAACTGATGGAAAAGAGAAGATGAATGAGGTTTAGTAAAGAAATCAGCAAGTTGATGAGAGGAAGTAATATGCAATAAACGAAAGACTCTAGCTTGGATTTTTGGTGAATAAGATGACAATCAATTTTGATGTGTTTGGTGCATTCATTGAAGATAGGGTTCTCTGCAATGGCAATGGCAAACTTGTTATCACAAAATATCAAGGCAGGATTGCTGTGTGAAATCTGGAAGTTTAATAACAAATAAAGAAGCCATTGGAGCTCACATGTAAGGGAAGCGAGAGCTCTGTACTCTGCTTCAGAGGAAGAACGAGACACAGTTGATTGCTTCTTTGTCAGACCCGGATTTTTGTAGCTTGTACCTTATGATTCCTATGTGTATGAACAGTATGTAATTATAGTTGAATCATAAGATGTAACGACCCGAATTTACTGATATTTCGGTTGGGCTACAAGTCGATATTAGATCAGAACAGTGTTCAGTGTGATTAAAATATTTTTTCCTCAGTAACAAATTTAAATAGAATATGTTCACATTCCCCAGACACATCTTGTATTGCATTACTGTACTTACATAATTTTAGATACAAAAGAATTTCTTACACTAGGTATACCTTCAATGCAGAAATACACTCCACGAAATCTTAACTATGCGGAATGCTTTACTAACGGAAGCGATCCCAACTACAGAGGAACTCTGTGGAGGAGAGTAAGGGGATGAGCTCAACATGCTCAGTAAGAAAAACCCCATAGCAAGTAGATAAATATACTACCTACAATATATATATATATATTTTTTATATTGCTAAATCCAAAAAAGTTTCACAGATGATTTTCTCAGATATCAGATTGTACAATTCGAAAAACAGATTTAGTCTCGGCTAAAGCACAAATACTAGAAACAGATTCTTCAGAAACAGAATACGAAACAGTAATACATATAACTGCTGTTATAAATCCAGAAAGTTCAGAGTTTTCAGTAGCAAAGCAGATTTCTAGATATTTCAGTTCAAGTAGACAAATTCAATAAATATTTTCAAATAGACGAGATAAGGCATGCATGCTATCAGATATCAGAAATGACTATTGGCCAATGTCGGTGACTCCGGGCAATTCACGGGACAGGTGTGCCGGGATGTCAATCGCCGTGGGAATGGTCAGCTACCAAAACGGCTCACAGATCAGAATGTCCGAAGACCAGAAACAGTTCGTACTCGTGGACCACAGATACATATACAGATACAGATACAGAACAGAAGTGCAGCATGATCTCACCAATGCCTTTGTCTCAAAATTAGTGCGAGACGGACCGTACGACACACAGTCAGTACGCGTTCAAGCACATTTCATCAGAATAATTTTATAACAGATCATTTTCCTTAAATCACATATAAATTCATTTGTTTTATGAAATCGTTTAAAATAGGCCGACTAGCCCGATTTCATTTAAATCTCAGAAAATAAGTTTATGAAAATTCAAAATTCAAGATTTTCAATAATTAAAACAGAATTCAAGTCATACCGTAATTTATGCAAATCATTTAAATTTAATTTGTAAAATTTGATTGTTCAACTAAGCTAAAATCTCTAATTTTCAGAATTATAAAATTCAACCTAGTCTTTTCGGTACTGCAAAATTCAACCTAAATTTTATATCTATAAATATACGAAAATTACGCATATTTATCTCTAGCAGTGACGAAAATTTTCCTTACCTCGATGTCTGTTCACGATCCTCGGTTGTCTCGACGTAATGAGTCGACGAATCCGGTCCACTCGGATTATTTCGGTCGGAGCCTTTTTCCCCGGGTTTTCAAATTTAGTACACTAATTTTCCTTCTCCAATTTTTTCCTCTATTATCTATAATATATATATATATATATATATATTATTTTCTTTTCTTCCTTATTTTTTTCTTTTTCAGCTACTGTTCACTATTCTCCAATTTAAATCTTCCCGCCACTTTCTTCATTTCTTTTCTTCTTCACTCCGACTACTGTTCATCATCTTCCATTTTAGCCTTATGTTTCGCGCCTCATATTCCCTCCCTTCATCACCGTGTTTCCTTTTTCTTCCTTACTCCGACGCCTCCCGTCTCACCTCTCTTACCGCCGGTGCTGCTCTCCCACCATCACCTCCACTAGCCAGCTCTTCAAGGGAGGAGGAAGCCCATGGTTTTCGACTGGTTTACCTCTCGGCTACCACTCATCCATCATTTCTTCTCGATCTGTCATCATCATCATCGGGTTCTGTCACCATTCTCACCACTTTGCCAGCTCAGTACCCCTCTATTTCCTCCGTTTCTTACGCCTATGTCCAGCCCCCTGTCACCGTTCAAGTTATGCCTCTCTCAGTCTTTGCTCTGTTTTTCTGCTCACGGGTTCAGGTTTCAGTTTTGGCTCTCGACTACTTGGTTTATCACTCTTTTCTAACGCCTCTGCGCCGGTGTCGGTATTCTCCAGCCATCCATAGCTTCATCAACAAAACAGAGGTGGAAGACGGCCCCTGTTCCACGCGACTGCCTCCCCGATTTCACCCCCGTTTCCAGCCTGTCGACTCCCCTGTCTGCGCTTGTATACTCTCGGGGTCACTGGGTTTTACAGGGCTGCCTTCTTCCCTTGTTCAACAAGGCCATCATCTTCCTTACCTATTCTAATTTCCACCTAAACCGAACGGGCCTGGTAGACATCAACATGTCCTCTACGTTTCATCATGTTTCCAGCAGTCCCCCTCACGTTATCTATTATTTCAATTTTGGTTTTTCTCAATCTTTCATCTATCTCTCTTCCTTACTGCCCTTAGTTTTCTGTTTTGGTTTTTTTCCAGATGTTGTAGCTCTCGATTCTCTCTTCCCCTCCTATTTCTGGTGCCAGGAAATGGGTTAATAAATCATGAAGTGTTGTATGTTGCAGGTTGATGGCGTGGTGCTCTATCTTTGGCAGAGCAGGTAGGGTGAAATGAAAAGGTTGGGTGGCGTGAAAATGTAAGGAAATGTGAGTTGTTTCAATATCTGTTCCTTTACGTCTTTCGGTGGCAGTTCAGTGCTTCTGTTTCCTACTCGTCCACTGCTGCTACCTATTACTACTGGCTTCACGTTTCCTTCTCTTTTTTTTTTTTGTTTTTGCCAGAGTAACCACCCTGCTGTAGCTTCCTACCCAGTACATATGAAAATATATATTTCATCATTCTTTCCCTTTGTCGAGGATCATTCTCGGTTTCTTTACCTGTTTTTGTTTCAACCTTATCATTTTATTATCCCCATATATTTCTTTTCACCCAAAGCCTCTCGGTCTCATTCATTTATATATATATATATATATATATATATATATATATATATATATATATATATGTAAGTATTTATATATCTTCTCTTATGTATGTATATATATTTATATATACACTTATATGTAAGCATGTGCATTTGTTCCCAATTATACATGTGTATACTTGTATACCTTGTACACACACATATATATAGATATATATATCTATGCATAAGTCTGGGGAAGTAAATAAAATATTGCATGTAGTATGAAAAATAATATTAGTCTTATACTTATACTTAAATCAATTCACCCATACTCATATATTAAATCTTAATTTCCTTGAGTGTTACTCATAGCTAACATTGAGTGTATTGAAGATTTACGATATTTACATAAGAAGAGTATTTACTATACTTAAAGTGTTAGTGAAATGATTTAACATGCAAAAGCTACATAAAATGCCTAATGTGAGCGATGAGTATCACAGGCTAAATCGAGTTATTCTAAATCATTCTGACTGAAAATAAAAACTTAAAATGAAAGAGCGTAGAGAGCTCATGAAGGAAAGTCAGCTTGATTTAGTCCCGAACATAGAAAACGAGAGTAAAAGCTACAAAGGGTAAAATAGACCTTTTTAGCGAGAAAATGTGTTTCGGGTATAATTATCCACCAGGAGCGGTTGGAACATAAAGACGAGAGTGTAAGACATAAGATATGACACTTTCAGAATTTTAAGAAAAAGTCAACTTAGTAATGGTTAAGGAAAAAGTCAACTATAGTTAAGAAAGTGGACTTTCACCATAGTTGACTAATCATGGTTAAAAATTAACCTAAGTGTGGAGAAAAATTTGGGGAAAAATATTCTTGGCCAGAATACAAGATAATCATCCCCAGAAGTAAGAAAAATTTATTCGGAAGGATTTCAGAATAAATTTAATGGTTAAAAACGTAATGGGCCTAAGGTGAAAATTTTAAAGCCCATTAAAGTATACTAAACGTATATCGAAATTTTTAGTTCCTTTAGACCGAATTGTTGGACCAATTGATCGGCCAAATTTTGAGACAATTAAAGGCCCGAGACATAGTAAAAATTTCAGCCCGAAGCCCATTTAGAAAGCCCAAACTGAGAAGCCCAAATGGAAAAGCCTATGAGATAAATATCTAACCATAGTTAAAGTTAACTATGACTCATAAGGTGACTCATAAGGTGACTCATGGCTAAGGTTTGGAAAGTCAAGTTAAATGGCTGAAAAGTAAAGCTTAATGGCTAAGTATATGGCTTATAAATTCAGCCACACCATTGTCATCTTTATCACACCAAATCCGGCTAGAAGAAGAAACCATTGAAATATATTTTCCAAGCTTTCTCTCAATAGAAATCACTAGGAATTAGGTATAACTGGAACTTGCATCCTTCATGGAAGTTGTTCCAAATTGAAAGGAGAGTGACATATGTTGGAATTGGCTATCAAGGAGCCATAGAGTGCAAACCGAGAGCCTCCAAAGTTCCGGCCAAAGGGTGAACACAACAATTGGTATATTTTCTAATTTCCAATTTCATATATGTTAATGTATGAATGATTTTAAGTATGTTGATATATGTTTTAAGCATTGAAACATATTAAATCACCATGAAGTGGGTTAGGCCGAGAGTGAATAATGGGATATTGATTTATGTCAATATGATTTTAAGACATAAATGGATTAGTGTACATGTATTAATGTTAATGGTGTAATTAGAATTAATCAAATTGATTAATTAATACATGTAATTTGTTGGCAATCAAGGTGTTTGATAAAATGCCTAAATAAACTATATGATGATTAGTAATATTGCTTACCAAGTGTTTGTGAAAATGCCTAAGTGAAATTGGCTAAATAATAGGCATGGATGGCATGCCATGGTAAAACCGAGGCATGGGTAGCTCTCGGCCATGGCATGTGGCCGAGAGGCCCAATGGGCCAAGCCCAAGAATTTTTAGCCCAATAAGGTGTAATGGGCCTAGGACAAGCCCAATAAGAGTTGGTGGGCCCCACAAGCCCAATAGGCCCAACAAAAATGAATAGTAAAATGAAAATGGGCTTAAGGCCTAGTTAGGCCCATTAAGGATTTTTAAGGCCCATTAAGGGAAAATGGACTGTATTAATGTGTAATACAGTAGGAAAATTATAATTAACCCGAGGAATGGTTATTTACAGCTCCGGAGTTTACATTGAGAGCTGATCAGACTACGAGATTGAGCAGCACCGAGAAAGTGAGGTCACTTGACGTGATCCGAGGTAAGGGACTTTTGCGAGTAGTTAGAGATACCTGCACGTATTTTCGTCTACTTTTACGTTCACTTAAAAACTCTGAGGTTCAGAGAAAGTGAATAATAATTATTGCGACCCGATAGTGGCAAATTACGATTTTGCCCTTAGTTAGTCAAAAAGTCAACTTTTGTGAAAAGTTGCAAAAAGCATGGAAACTATTATTGTGAGTGTTTAACTGCTGTTTAGCATGAAAATAAATATATGGGCTAAATGATTTTAAGGTTAATGTGACTTAAGCACACTTTGTAGTGCTGATTTTAATATTTTGTAAACAATCCCTTTTAAAGAGCCATCTATCATATTATATGAGAATGAATTGTGCTAGAGCATAGCTCGCACTGGATTTCATATGCTTTCCACATACGTTAGTGCTGGATTTTGATACGCACTAGATTTCCATGACATGCATGATAGAGTATTGGAGTTTTACTCGTACTCAGCTTTTAATGATATATGCATGACACAGAGTGCTTGAGCGATTAGCTCGTACTCGAGTTTTACATGAGATACATGACAGAGTGCTGGAGCGTTGCTCGTACTCGATTCTTCATGGTTTGTACATGACATAGTACTGGAGCTATTGCTCGTATTTGATTTGATATTGTGCATAGCATGGTACTGGGGCTATTGCTCGTACTTGATTTAATACATGAACTATGCATTGACCTAGTTGCTGGAGGTTTATTCGTGCTAGAGTCGAGTTTGTGATGTGAAACAGTGTTTAAGCGGAGTGTCAACTGTGGGTCGCACTCAAGACGCACACTGTATGTGATATATAATACATGTTAAAACCCATGCCCGAGTCCTTGTGTGACTATGTGTCACATCTTGTGAGAGGATATCCGCATGAGGTTAATATAGACGTGGTATGATATTCCACAGGTGCGAGGGCTAAGACCTATATTAGGCACCCTGACTGTGATGTAGGGTCCACGGGTGTACTTTGTACCTTGCCTAGGGGCGCAAGGAGTACGCTGTACCGTGTGTTACTTATAGCTGACGGCTGTAGTGGACTGACCATCCTCCTGTTGTAGCAGTGATGCCCCGCACACCGAGTACTGTGTTGCTTGGGATCACATTTCAGATATGATCATAGTCCAGGATACTATTTGCATTTAACCACAGAGTCTCACTTGATATATCACATTGATTGACTGATTTAAATTGCGGACAGACCTGAGGGATGGGTCGGACTTCGATTTTGTGATGTGAATTATTTTAATGCCATATTTATTGTGATTTAAATATACATGACATGATTTACATAAAGGCATGATTTATATACGATGCATTGTTTTACACTACATGCTTACATTTGAGAAAGAAAGCATGATTTTTGTACGTGGGATTTAATCTGTACAAGTATATATATTATATTTCAAGACATGCTTTTAAAGTGAGTAAAGGAAATAATGTTTTCAAGGCATAGCATTATTTTAGTAGATAGTGTAGATATCTACTTGCTTGCCTGATTTCCTTAATGAGCGCATTGTATGCTCACCCCCTTTCTCTACATCTCTCTACAGAGCGTCGGCAGTAGAGCGAGAGCTACCGAGGGATAGTATTCCTGAGTCCATAGCTAGTTCCTATCGACCGCCAGGTATATAGATTTTGTACAGTTGTGTATCTAAACATAGAAACAGCACAGTGATGTATACGATATATATTATGGGGAATGTATTTGTATTAGATTTTATATAATCTTACATGTATGATAAAAGTAAGTACAGTCAGTAATAGAATGTTGACATGTATGTATGATATTGGATGATGTGGTAAGTGAGGACTCTGACATCGAATCACAGCCCAACCATTGAAGAGAGGAAAGGTAAGTCAAAATGCGAAAAATTTATAGTGATTTTTGGTTAAGTCATGGATTGAGAACGGGTCCTGACATTCTTGGACTTCCAAGATATCAAGGCCTCTAAAAAAAAACACACAAAAACCAGTTATTGATCGTCTGGTATCTAAACAGGAACCCCAATTAGAATCATTGAAAGCCTTCAACTTGAGATCAGAAGCCGCTGGAAAATAAAGTCCCTAACTAGGACTTCCTTTCAAATAACAAAGAATGTAATGAACAACCTTCAAGTGTAAATCAGCAGGCACATCTAAAAACCGAGAAAGGTGTTGAATAACAAAAGAAATATCAAGATATGTAGTAACTAAATAAAGTAATTTGCCAATAAACTTTCTGTAAACAATAGGATCAGCTAAAGGATCCCCTGAATCTTTGGTAAGCTTAAGTGAAGCAAGCATAGGAGTAGGAGAGGGCTTGCAACCAATAAAACTAGACTTTTGTAACAACTCCAAGGTATACTTTTGTTGGCACAAATTGATTCCATCAACTGATCATGTAACCTCCAAGTTAAGGAAATATTTCAATAGACCAAGATCCTTGATTTTAAAAGTCTAATCAAGAAAACCTTTCATGGTTTGAATAAGATTCTCATTGGGGCTGACTAAAATTACATCATCAACATATACCAATAATGCAATGAAAGGAGGTCCTGATCCTCTAACAAATAATGAAGAATCTGCAGCAGCTTACTGGAAACCTTGAGCAACTAAGGCAGTAGAAAGTTTGGAGTACCATTGCCTATTAGCTTGCTTCAAGCCGTAAAGTGATTTCAATAGGCGACACACTTTATCGGCCTGTGAATGAGGATATCTAGGAGGATGCTCCATATAAACCTCTTCATGCAAGTATCCATGTAAAAATGCGTTATTAATATCCAACTGATGCAAAAACTAGCCTTTTGCTATAGGTGGAAAAGTACTAGCAATCAGTGAAAAAGTATCGAGATAATCAAGACCATGTTATTGGGTGTAACCTTTTGCAATAAGCCGAGCTTTAAACCTCTTTATTTCCTCATTGGCCTTGTATTTCACTTTATAAACCCACTTACACCCAATAGGGTGCTTAGAAGAAGGTAAATCAAGAACTTCCCAAGTATAGTTTGCTTCCAAAGCTTTAAGTTCAAACTGCATAACCTTTCTCTAATACTCATGTTTTACAGCTTCAGAATATGTCCTTGGTTCACAAATGGTGGCAATATTTACTGAAAAAAATCTTATGGGAAGAGGAACATTGATTATATCCAAGAACATTAGACAATGGGTGATAAATGCCTGCAGGTACATGATCATGATGAATAAGCTGTGAAGAAGTGGATTGAGCTAAATTGCAATGATAGTCTTGGAGGTAAGAAGGTGGAACTGGAACCCTATTAGATCTTCTAAGAGGAGGACTAAGGAAACGAGTATCAAGTGAATGACCAAGATGCATTACAGGACGTGACATAGACAAAGGGGAATAACCAATGTCTAAACTAGAATCATCAATGTATGAGGTGACAATAAAAGGAAGAATGAGAATATCAGAATCATTTGAACTATAATCAACATTAGATTGTTATGAAAAAGGAAAAATAGACTCATAGAAAATAACATCCTTAGAAACAAAAACTTCATTACTCTGAAGATTAAACAGTTTAAAACCTTTCTATTTTGATGGAAAACCAATAAAAATGCACTTATTTGCTATTGCTGCAAATTTTGATCTTGAGTGTGCTAATGTGGATGCATAACATAGGCTACCAAAGACTTTTAGATTAGAAAAAATTGGTGGTTTATGATATAACATCTCAAAAGGTGTTTTATTTTGGATGACAGGTGATGTAATGCGGTTAATGAGATACATGGCATGGATGAAATAATCACCCCAAAAGTTTTCAGACAAATTTGCTTGAAAACGAAGAGATCGAGCAACATTCAGAATGTGTTGGTGCTTTCTTTCTAAACACTATTTTGCTGAGGAGTTTGAACACAAAAGGTTTGATGGATTATACCTTTTACAGAATAGAAAGAAGACATTTGAAATTCCTGTCCATTGTCTATTCGAATGGTTTTAACTTTGACACCAAACTGTGTTTCAACCATATTACAGAATTGTTGAATGAATGAACCAGTTTCTGATTCAAATTTCATAAGATGTAACCAGATGTATCTAGTATGATCATCCACAATAGTAAGAAAATAATGATGACCGTATAAAGAAGCAATTTTATATGTCTTTATATGTCAGCATGTACAAGATCAAAAGCAACAAGAGAAATAGATGCACTAATTTGAAAAAGTAACCTTTTTTGTTTAGCAAAATGACAAGTATCACATGGTAAACAACTCTGAACAGAAATCGAAGGATCAATAGAATTCAGAATTCTAAGCCTATTATTTGAAAGGTGTCTCAGCCTATAATGCCATATATTGCTAAGAGACTTATTGGAAGAATAATATGAAACAGAAGCAGACTGTGTAGAGACAAAGGAAACGGGTTCAAACAACTTATATAGACCTTGCACTTTTTTAGCTAACCTAATTGTCTTCCAGCTGTGCACATCCTAAATAATACACACATCAGGCTGAAAAGTAAGAATACAATGAAGAGTTTTGGTGAGTTTGCTCAAGGATATCAGGTTAAATGTGAAATTTGGCACAAACAAAGCTTCTTTAAGAATGAAATGAGATGATAATCTGACATCTTCTGTAAGACCCGTAAATTTCTATGTAATGTTTATGATTCTGAAATGTACAGACAAGTTACAATGAATACTAATCATAAGAAATGGATATTTTTATGTGCTAAGTGTGAATGAATTGCAAAATGAGTATGGAAGCATTTGAATGAGAGTTTAACTTTAAAAATCTAGGAAAGATTGCAGCTGAAATGCTGCAGGGACAGGGCAGATCGATCTCATTGCAAGGAGAGATCAATCTCATGGCCTGGAAATGTAATGCAGAGGCATTCTGCAGGAGGGAGATCGATCCCTCACTCAAATAAATTAATCTCAAGTTGCCTCAGGTTGGACAAGATCGATCTCCTCTAATAGGCAGATCGATCTCCGTTTGCCTCTGGATAGGCCAAATCGATCTCCAAAACCTTCTGCTTGAAACAGATCGATCTCATGCAGTAGACAGATCGATCTCCTACCTGCATTTTCAAAACTTCTGAAGGAGTTTAAGCAAGGCCAGATTGATCTCCCACCTATGGAGATCGATCTCTTAATGCGTTTTTTATATAAACTGGGCAATTGAATCTGTATTTCACGAGAACAAACCCATTTCTCCATTTTTGAGCATTTAACCTAGCTTTCTCTCTCTAAATTATCACCACTTTCTAAATAGATTTGAGAGAGGTTCATTTTAGTACAGTTGTTCCTAGAGAGGAAGAGAACAACATAGTTGAAAACTAGAGGCTGAGCTATTGAATTGAAGGAGAAAAAGAGTTTTCCCTCGAATTTGAAAAAAAGAGGAAAAGTCAAGTTAGGTAACATTTCAATACACTAACTCCAAGTATGTTAATCTACACATTTTGATGAGTGGATTGGTGTATGTTTTGTTAGCTGAAACATTCATGATCATGCTAAATCCTCCATGACCTTAATGGTGTAATATGAGAAAATGAGAGAAAGTTGATTTGGCATGGAGTTGATGATGATTTAAGCATGAATTGATGTTATTAAGCATGTATAGATGATGCTAAGATGTGTATATGAAATAAAAAATGCTGGAATAGATAATGGTTGAAAATAGGTATATGAGGTATTTGATGAAATACTGTAATGAAGGAAAATGATAAACTTGAGGCATTGGGAGATTAATTTCGGTTCAATACGAATCAGTAGACTTGAAGAGTCTAATAGATTCACTAGAAATGGATAATACAATTGAAATGGACTTAAGAGAGATTAAAGTCCAATAAGTTGTGATGAGGCCAAATTGGTATAAAGGGCATAATGCATTGAATCGAACATCATACAAGTGAGAATGAAGTATAGACGAGTATACTGACGTGAATTGTAAATAATCGTAGCTCTTGAAGATATAACCGGAGCCGATTAGACGGATTGCGAGAAGTGGAAATCAAGGAAAGTGATTCGAGCGCGATTCGAGGTAAGGGATTTATGCAAGCTATAAAGATAGCTAGACGTATTTTAATAAATCCCTGTATGTGAATGGATTTTATCTATAAAGTAGATAGATATCGAAATATCAGTATGAAAACCAAGTTTGTGGATATACTGCAATTAATTGAAAAAACATAAGTACCTGATGTGCATGCTTTTGGTGTATTCTATGTGAAAAGTGTTTCAAGAAAGAGTAATAATAGAATGGCTCCGGGTTTAGCTGTTTCTAAGTGAAAAGCATTTAACGAGTGATTGAAGGGAGATTTGCTCTCTCACTCATACTTTGTGAATGGAGCCAACTATTAATTTTTTTGTGTGAACTTGTGCTAGAGCCAAAGTGGCGACGGTAGACTTACCAGCCTTGCTCGCACATCAATTTAAAAAGATTTTGAGAAAAAGTAAAAAGGGGCTAGAGTTGAGTGAAGTTGTGTGATCCATTCGAGAGCTCGTACCATATTTTTTAGAATCATGCTAGAGCCTTCGAGTACTGTTATGTGATCTTACTCTGACCATGCTCGTATGTGACTCTCTCCATTTAAAGTGATGAGTAAAACTGTGCTAAAAGCCTTAGGTAGTGCTATGTGATCCTATGCTAAGTTGCTCGCATGAGGTTTTATGATGTTTGTGGTGTGATAGTAAAATCGTGCTTGAGTCGTCGTGTATTGTTGAGTGATCGTACACAGACCTGCTCGCACGAGATTTTGAGACAACGGAAATGGGTGATAAGGATCTACGGGAGCACCCTGTACTGTGAGCGTTAGCCACGGAGTACGATGTGCCGTGAATATCTTAGTGATTCTATATGGGCTGAAGGGATGGTTGATCCGCCTCCTCAAGCATGGGATTTTGTACACATTATCAGTGTTGCCTGGAATCCAGACTATGGCTATAAGTTCTTTTATCCGTGTGATATGACATTATCACTACTGTGTGAGGTGACATATGTCCCTAGTTATGTGATCTAGGTGATATGAAATCCCATATTAGTCTCAAGTTTATTGATTTACTAAGTGATTTGCTAAGTGCAAAGAAATTTATTAGTATAAGCTGTCTGATTTTGAAGAGATTATGCTGTGTGATCCTCCGTGGATATGCTGTGTGAATTGAGAATGAAATATGCATGTACCATCCAGCGAATTAACGGTTTCGCACCGATGAAAGTTGATTTTTGTTTTTTAAAATTGCATATGTTTTATAAGGAAAATAAATGTTTGTATTTTAAGCATGTAGATAGTGTAGTTATCTACCTGCTTTCATATTTTCCTTACTGAGCGTGTTAGCTCACCCCCTTATTTCCTCCTCCACAGCTTCTACACAGTAGTAAGTTTACTGTAGTCGTCCCTGTTAAGATGTTCTCCAGTTCTCTAGCAGTACAAAGGTATACATTTATGAGAAAAATTTTGTATCCTGTATAATAATGCACAATAAAGTTATCTTTTGTACCCAAGGGATGTATACAATAGAAACGGATGTAAACGCTTCCGCATATTTATAAAAGTATAGTTTCTATTTCGTTAAATGAATTTTAAATTATGAATGGATAAGGTGTGGATATGGATGGTGACTCACAGCCCAACAGTTAGTAGTAAAGTAAGTCACGAGAAGAGGGTCGTGACAGAGATTGATATTAGAGCTGAGTTGGTCTGATGTGAGTCAGTATCCATAGTTAAGAAATTATACATCCCTAAAGTACTATGCATTATTTGGATACAACTGTGTATACCAAGCTGGAAATGTAACTGAGACACTTGTTATTGAGTATGCACGATGTCAGATAGATGATGTACTCGTAGAGGAGAGAGTTCAGCTCTCAAAGGCATAGAGATGAGCCCGAGAGGCGTAGTGGGTCCAGTTCTAGTAAAGAGCCACCTGGTCTTAGTGATGCCGTTAAGGCACGTATTAAACAATTACAACACAGTGTAGACATAGTTATACAGATGTTTACACAAGCAATAACCAGATTTGAGGGTAGATAAAAGAACCCTACTAGTCAGGCTGCTGCACCTGAGAGACATGAGCCTGCACAGCCTGCATCGAGACCTCAGGATGCAGAGGCAGAGATTCCTGCACCTCCCCCAGTTTAGGATATTCTCCCACCAGTTCAGGATCCTGTAGCTCCACAACAGGTTGGTGGTGAAGGAATTTACGATTGTGATATAGGCAGATTGAGAGAATTCAAGAAGTTTAGGCCACCTTCATTTAGTGGGGTGAAGAACCCTGTGTTAGCTGAGCATTGGATATGTAGTATGGAGAAGCTCTATAGAGTTTTCCATTGCTCTGCCACAGAGAAGGTTACCTTTGCGGCTTTTGTATTAGAGTATGAGGTCGAGCATTGGTGGATGGCCACACAGTCGATGTTGAGTGCACGACACTCGATTGTATCTTGGGATATATTTTTGGATATCTTTAGGAAGCAGTACATTCCGGCCACTGCTCAGAGAAAGATACAGATGGAATTTATGACATTGACTCAGGGGAATCAGACAATGAATGAGTCTGATTCTGGATTCACATCCCTGGGCAGATATGATACAGTCACTATGAGCCTTGAGGACAGAAAGGTTTAGAAATTTATTGAGGGGCTGAGACCTTGATTAGAGCTCGATTAGCTCCACTAGACATTACCACCTATGACGAGGCAGTACACAGAGCTTAACTATGTGAACAGGATTATGAGTTGCATGCCTCAGAATTGAGCAGGAGTGCTAAAGGTAGAGATAGAGACCGAAAGAGGTCAGTTGATGATAAAGGGTTCAGAAAGGGTCGAAGGTTATTTGGTAAGAGGCCTAAGATTGAGGAGGTACAAGAGAGGCCTGTGCAGCCTCTAGCTTATCCAATTTTACCTCAAGTTTCAAGAGGCATATTTATTAGCGGACCCCAACCTACCACCGAGCAGTGTAGAATGTGTAGTAGATATCACGGGAAAAAGGCCATGCCATATGTTGACAAGATCATGTTATAGATTTTGTAAACTAGGGCACATAGCTCGTGAATGGCCAGAGTTGGTTGATACCACCCTATAGAAGGGTAAAGAGCCAGAGAAGGCTACAGTTGAGACACCTACACCTAAGAGGAAGGCCACAGCTGAAGAGAAAGGGAAGCAAGCTATTGGTAGAGGGCGAGTGTTTGCATTGGACCAGGCATCTGCAGAAGCTTCCATAGATGTGGAATCCTGGGCTTTGATTTTGAAGCATTAGCATTAATTGATCCTGGTGCCACGCATTCATTTTTATCGCCTTCATTTACATGTAAACTGTTTGAACATGTGAAACCTGTAGCTTTAGGCGGGGTGTTGCTCATAAGCACCCTAGTAAGAGATAATGTAGTAATTGAGTATGCATGTAAGAGTTGTAAGTTAAAAGTAGGGGAAAAAGATATGTCGGTCGATCTCATCCTATTAAATATCAAGGATTTTGATGTAATACTAGGCTTGGATTGGTTGGCTACAAATCGTGCTGTTTTAGATTGTTATGCTAAGACAATAATGTTTTCTACCCCTGAAAAGTATGTTGTAAGACTTAAAGAGTAATGAAAGAAGTAGCAAATTATCTCCAAAGATGGATGATTATATTAACAGATTTGATAATAATGTGTTGAAGGTTTTATCGCATATGTAGTTGATCTGGATAAGGTGCACCCGGATTTAGTTGACATCTCAGTGGTTAGAGAATTCCCTAAGACCACCGTATCCAAACCAAGGTTGCCACCAGACAGAGAGATGGAGTTCTGTATTGACTTGGTAATCGGTACTGAACCGATATCCAAACCACCGTATAGAATGGCTCCAATGGAATTGGGGGAGCTAAAGAAACAGTTACAAGAGTTGTTGGACAAGGGGTTTATTAGACCGAGAGTGTCACCATGGAGAGCATCGGTTCTGTTTGTAAAGAAGAAAGATGAGAGTCTCCGACTGTGTATAGATTAATGGTTGTTGAACAAGACTACCATCAAGAATAAGTATCCCTTCCATAGATTGATGATCTATTGGATCAGTTACAGGGAGCACAGATCTTTTCGAAGATTGATTTGAGGTCTGGGTACCATCAGTTGAGGATTCAGAGTGGAGATGTGCCCAACGGGAAGAGGGTCATGACATCCCCAACATGTGTAGCAGACGCATATTATCCATTAGGTAGTTTAACAAAAGAATTATTAATAGGTTTATACAAAACAAAGGAAGTAATAGAACGTATAATATGATCAGTGGCACCAGTATCTAAAATATATTGTGAAGGAAAAGAAGTGTGATTATCAAAACAAGAGGCAAGAAAATTACCTATGGGTAGATTAGTATCAACTGCATTCACATGAGAAATTGAAGAAGAGGTCATGTCGGTTGTCTGAAGTAGAGTAAGCAACTTTTGGTATTGTTCTAAGGTAAGATTCATAGAATAGGATGTGTTGAAACCATCATCAGAGATAGGATATCTTGGAGTCACTCACTGTCTTGTTATGTGATCTTTTTTCTCCCTGCCTTGTTTATCTTTTATTCCCCGAATACATTAATTGGCTATTCAGAAGGTCACTGTTGGTTTTTCAATGAATTAAATGTTCAATTTGGTCCTTAATATTTACGGTGTCGATGAATTTAAGGCCTCAATTGTTAATTGTAATTGATAAATATATAATTTTTCTAAGATTTATCAATTATAAGATTTTTTGAACGGAAAATAATAGATGTTATACACGTTGCATTACATATAGTCATTATATTTGCCATGAGCTTGAAAAATGATTAAGTATGGAAGTTGCATTGAAAAGCTTGAAAAAAAGGTTAAGGAAGTTGCGCCAATGAGTTTAGAAAAATGGCTAAGTATGGAAACTGCACCAATGAGCTTGAAAATTAGCTAAGTATGGAAGTTGTGTCCATAAGTTTTAAATAATGGCTAAGTATGGAAGCTGCACCAAACGAATTTGAAAAACTATTTAAGTATCGAAGTCGTCTCTCTTTTTTAAGATGGCTTAACACACCCACTGTTTGAATTCAAAAAGTGATTAAGCATAGGAGATCGTCCCAACAAGGACTCTTATTCATCTAGAGCCTGTTGCTACTCCTATAAGTCTCTACCGCATGTGCACGAATCGTACAAATAATATAGGAACTAAAATCCCAGAATATCATCCCACAGAGATTAGCTGGCTTAATTGATTACCAGATAATTACATCTTATGTATATTCCAGTAAATTGTGAATGTAAATGATCTATTAAGGCTAATTACTTGAAAAAGTAAATAAAAATAAGCAAATAAAATAATAAATTAAAAATAGAATGAAATTAGAAATACTTACAAAGCCTAAATAGCAAATATAAAGCAACTGCAAAAGAAAAATGACAAAATTAAAACCAGTAATGAAAATGGGCAAAAATACAAATAATAAAAAATATAAGCCTAAAATGTAAATAATAAAAATAAATCTAGAAAATCTAATCTAAAATGCCATGTAAATGCTATGTAACCTAAACTAACAATGCCTAAACATGTAACACTAAATGCATGACTTAAATCTAACTTAACAACCAACGAAATGCACGAAACTAACCAATAAAATAGCAAGCAAAACTGACCTACTAGTAGCCCCTATAATTCACGCCTAAAACTAGTAAATGGTGAAAAATTGTGGTAAAAAGGTGAAATAAAAATATCCTAACTAGTTATAAAAATAAACCAACATGTGAATGATCCTACAAATACCTAAATACACCTAAAATCTACCTAAAATGCATCAAACATCAAGCTAAAAAGAATCCGGACAACCAACCTACAAAGGACACCTATCATGATGAAACAATGCAAAATGTACCAAAAAATACCTAGAAAAATTATCTAACTAAACCTGAAATTCATATAAATAATGCATAAATGCATCCAAATGACATGAGAAACAATACCAAATAGCAACTAAAACCAAATTTGGGTAGTGAATAAAAACAGTGAAGAAAATGAGTTTTAATGCAAGAAAATGCCCTGTAATGCACCCTAAATTAATCCTAAAAATTACGTAATTTTTACATGACCTAATATACTTAGATGAGACCTACCCTAAAAGAAATTGTAAAAAATTGATCAGGAAAATGAAATAAAATACAAGAAAATGGAACAAAATGCCATGGAACCTAAGTTAATGCAATCCAAAGAATTACCAACTTAAAATATGATCTTATAATAATGAAATACTACCTAAATGGACATGAAACAACCTTAAAATAGGAGCTAAACAACCCAAAAAAAAGTAATGGAAAGTGACACCTAGGATGGAGAAACAAGAAGAAAAAAAATGCAAAGTTGAAACTAACTACTAATCTAATGATCCTATGTCACGACCCTCAACTTACCAAAATACATACAAATTTTTTGCATTTTCATGCATCATTTATTATTCGTCCTTACCTTAATCGTGAACAACAACTCTCCTCAATAGTTGGGCTGTGTGTTGACGTCTAACTCACTCCACCATACCAATTCAATTTGTATATTATTTATGAGTAAACACTTGAATAAATGCATATATTAGAGTTGTTACATGTGTTTACATTGTTTTACATCCCCAATAGTTTCATACAAAATGCTACAGTGCTATCGTAAGTTTAGATACAAAATTACAACAGTGTGTATACTTACGCGATGGGATGCTGCAAATACCAAAAGGGATAAGCCTCCAGTTGCCCACAATCTATACTCAAGGCTTTGTAGAGAGGGGGAAAATAAGGGGGTGAGCAAACCACACGCTCAGTAAGGCAATCATGCGAACAAGTAGATACTGCACTATCTACGTGATCGTGATGCCATGCTTAAATCATACGTTTCATCGTTTCTCAAAATATGAGTTCATGCTTGTGTTAATAGTATGTAAAGCATTCATGCTATTAAAATCTAGTACACAATTCATTTCAAAGCATGGTATAAATCAGCATGCATATTTCACAATAAAGCATGACATTAACCATCATGCATTTTTCACAATAAAGCATGACATTAATCATCATGCTTCGGTGCACTTTAAAACCATTAACAAATCAATCCAACACTTGTCAGGTCTCAGCCCATCTCTCGGACTGTTCTGACCCACAAATCATTTCAAACATGGATTTATTCACAAAACAATAGACATGCGAGATAGGCAATTTCATAAAAGGTAATAACCTCTAGGACTATGGCCATATCTTGTGATACCGGCTACACGGATCAGGTTTGCAGGATATCACCACTATCTGCTTCCACACGGGAGGTAGGTCAAATCCTGCCCGCCGGTCCATAGCAGATCTGTGACGCCCCGAAAGCGCGGAAAATAGGGCTAATTTAAAATTTTTTACTCATTAATTCACAATTAAGGGCGCATTCCTATGCAGTGTCATACATCATCATAATTATCATGCCTCAGGATCTCATCATAATATAGTATATATTGTATTAAATACATTACTCAATTCCAAGTTAATTAATCCTAATACATCCCATACATCACTGTACAATAAGTGTCTGTAAATATAACTCTAGTCTGGGTACATGAATATTAAATATCTACCTCAATACACAAAATACGGCCTGGAGCTCAAGTCCTCCACTAGCCTCTAGCCCATACGCCGCAGGGAACTCACTTCACTTGAAGCGATCTGGGGGAAAGAGAAAACAGGATGAGCTTCCAAATCGCTCAGTAAGGGGGGTAAGGGAACTCAGTTATATAAACCATATCACACATCACAAATTGTATTTATTTATGAAGCTCATTTGAAATCGTAGCATGAAAGATTCTCAAAACATCATCATCTCATAACTCATAAATCATGTGAAAACATGAAGGTAAAAAGGCTCAATATCGAGCATTCACAAGCATGTGTAAATATATGCGATAATGGCTATTCTCAAAATACGTGATAAAAATCACCTCAGTAAATAGCACGTGACAAGGTCACAAAACACAACTCATGTGTAAAACGAGACTAGGCAATAAAACTCAATTAAAACTCGTCATGGCACATCAAATGTGTAACCTCCTCTGGGTGCGCATCCCAGGTATCCTCGTATAGAGGGAACGTCGACAATATGGTCATATGCATGGTATATTGGACTTATATGTTACCAGAACAAGGCCCGGCCTTAGATGCTACCAGAGCAATGCCTCGCCTCATGCACACTATAACATGGTCCCTGGGTCGGTTCCCAAGCGGCCCACTCTCTCGGTCTTACATGCTACCAAAGCAAGGCCACCCAGCGTTACCAGAACGGGGGTCATCTCACGTTACCAAAATGGAGGCATCTCTCGTTACCAAAACGGAGGAATATCGGACTTACATGCTACCAGAGCAAGGCCTCCCAACGCTACCGAAGCGGAGGAATGATCGGACTTACATGTTACCAAAACAAGGCCTGCGGTCCCTGGGTCAGTTCCCAGGCATCCTACTATATCGGTCTTACATGCTACCAGAGCAAGGCCCGATGTGTATTCAACATGACACGCCTAAGTCTCAATCATTAGCCATTATCTTATAAAACGTTATGCCTTCACGTAGAACTCATAATGGTTTTCTCTCGTAAAACTCATTTAAAACATTTGTGTACTCAACACAAAACATATTAAAACCGAGTTTCAACCGGCAAAACACTCACACATTTTCTCAAATCTCAATATCGCCTTAACGTAGAGCCCAATTTACTTTTCACCCAAACTCAAAGGTTTATAAAGCAATTTCACACTCAGCTTATAAACTCGTAAAATAGTGGGCTCCAACCGGCTATAAAAATCGTGTGCAATTATATGACAACACAACACCAAACATGCTTGTATTCTCAAATCATGGTTCATGCTACAACAATTCATCAAAACACATACACAAATGGTTTAGTTTTTCCTTACCTCTTTGCACCTCGTATAGTGCAATCGTTTCCCCCGTATCACGGACTAGCCTCGCATTCCACTCTGGAACTCCGAGCTATCCAAACGATGTTAAAACATCAATACTCATTATCACATTAACCTTAATTCTCAAAATCGAGCATAATTGCTCATAACACCTCAAATTTCTCAATTCTCATGACTCCATCACAAACCACAATCTCGCTCCCAACACCTCAATATTCTATATTTCCTATGCCACAATATCTATGCTAATACACCACATTGTCTAAATCTCCATTTATAGCTCAAAATTCCTAAATTTACCAAAGTTGCTAAATATCATCATCACTCCAACTATATTGTAATTTCATCAATCCCTAATCATTTTTCAGCTATTTCAACACAATGCCAACAACTACCATCACCAAAATCATCTCAAATATAAGGATCGAAGTTTAGAAATTACCCAAAACTTGTGGAGAGCTTCTTACCTCGATTCGATCCGTCTTTCGATTTCCAAGTATGTTGTTCTCCCTTGGATGAGGAACAACTTTCCTTCTTGCCACAACTTCTGATTTGGACGAAAATGAGTGCTTTGGATGAGTGAGAAAGCTAGGGCTCGGTGAAAATGGGGGTTGGAAGAGAGAGAAAGTGAAATTACAGGAGAAAGCAGGGATTCCTTATATATACTGAGGGTAGGAGATCGATCTGCATTTGAATTTGGGGACGATTTGGGGCAATTTATGCCTAGGAGATCGATCTGTCGAGGGGTGAGATCGATCTCTTTATGGCTTTGTGAGATCGATCTGCGCCTTAGGGAAATCGATCTCCTCCCAAACAGAAACATTTGAAGATCGATCTCTTCCTCATGAGATCGATCTTCTCTCAAACAAAATCACAAGGAGATCGATCCTCTTCCATTGGAGATCGATCTGCTCCTTAAATTCCTCCTTCCTTGTCATTTTTAACTCACCAGATCGATCTCTCCTTCTCCCAGATCGATCTGTCCTTATAACTTCATACTTATTTTAAACACTTAACATATAAATCTCCAATTATCATTCCCCAATTCACTTAGCTCAATAAATTATACTTCAAGTTCATATTACATAATTAAAATATGTCTGAAATTCTCAGATCTCACAAGATCTCGTCTGAAGATGGCATATCACATCTCAACACAGTATAACGTACTCCATGCTACATGCACTGTACAACGTACTCCATGAACCCAATCAACACATCATATCACGCCACATCTCAAAACGTACGTGTGAGCCTATTTAATCGGTACGACCTCTTGTCTACTTGAAACTCCTAACATGGCTATCAACATGTCAAAATCACAACTGCACGTGTGAGCCTATTTAATCAGTGCAACACCAAGTCTGCCCGAAGCTCCAAGCACGACAACGAATAAAGTGGGCATCTAGTGCGAGCTAAGCTCCAAGCACCATGCCAAAACTAGTATGAAATCCATGTGAAAACTAGTGCGAGCTAAGCTCCAGCACTCATGTGTATAAAACACATCAAATCTCGTGCAAGGCCTACTCTAGCACACTTTCATTCTCATGAAATCATAGGTGGCCCAGTCTTTGCAGAACATGGTTATCAACCAAATGACATCATTTCTTTTTGCAAATCATTTCAAATATTAGCCAACCTACCAACCATTTGCTAAAAAGCAATATATCATGATTTTCAAAACATTTTGTTTTTGTTTTCATGCACATTTATCAAACACCCAACTTTTTACCCTTCAATCACCCAACATCATTTCCTAATATCTCATGCATTCTAGCAAAGCATTTAATGCGCCCAAATTGCGCACAGATATCTCTAAGAGTCCACAGAATTCCCTTACCTCAATTTACTTGAGTGCGACTATCTTTTCCTCTTAGCTTCTTGCGCTCTTGGCTCACCTTGTTCCGATGTATCCTCGAAAGTTGCGATTCAAATCATTCAAACCACTTGAGTTAAAGTTGTTAACTCACATTTGACCTCATTAGTCAATATAACCCATCTTTGCATTTACCAATGCCTAAATCCACATTTTACCCCTTTTAGGTAAATCTCACAATTTTTTCACTAACAACACCTTAAAATCATACCCCAACACTATTATTAACTTCAATATATCCTATTCATCATTAATCTCAACACATTTCACTTTCTCACACTAGACCATTTCTAGGTCATGGTGGATTCATTACTTCCTAGGTAGTTTCTATCCTTTCTATGCATACCAAACAACTCCAAAATCAATATCTACACAATGTACCTGAGTTATATCGTTCAAAAACTCACCTAGCTTGATTTCCTCTTTGCTCCAATGGAAATGCACCTTTGATCCTTCAATCCAATAAGTGGGAAAATGCCTCTAAACTATGTTGTTCTTCTTTTTGATGTGAACAACTTTGTCTCTAACAGCTTTCCCTTAAATCTTACTGAAAATGTGTGGATTTAGGAGTGAGAAAGCTAGGTTTTAGGTTAGAAATAGGAAAGATTGGTTTTTGTCTCGAAATTGCAGATCCAACTGCTCCATATTTATAGATTCAGCTTGATGAGATCGATCTGCCTTGGGTGGGGATCGATCTGGTCCTCTTAAAATTCTTATTTTCCAATACATTTTGAAGTCAGGAGATCGATCTGTTGAGCAGGGGAGATCGATCTTGCTTCAAACAAAGAGTCAAGGAGATTGATCTTGTCTTATGGGGGATCGATCTACTTCCAACCCGAGAGCTAAGGAGATCGATCTGTTCCATTAAAGATCGATATGCATTTTACAAAAATGTGTTAGGAGATCGATATGGCTCTTTTGGAGATCGATCTGCCCTGTTCCATAGCCCAAAATAAGAGTATTTTAGCTCTTCCAGATCGATCTCTCATCCTATGGGATCGATCTGGCCTTCATATTTCCAGATTTTCTGCAACAACTCACACCAAAACAACTTAAATTTGCTGCCGTAGTCATTTTCTCATCCAATCATCTTTGAGACTTGAATATGGCATCCATTCATACCTTATACCTATTGAAACTTGTGTGGAATCTTTGTATAACCAAAGTATATGGTATACACCAAATGAAAGTGCACAACTCATGCACATTTTCCTTCTCTTTTACCACACTACCCATTTTCCATTTTACTCCCACTCTTCACATGTTTAAGTTCATATCTTCATATTCATATGTAATGTAACTTGTATGTACAATCACAACTCTTATTGCCAGTGTGTACCTTAAACTTATGGACTTACATTACATACACTTCACTTATGAAATCATAATATAACTCCATTTACATTTCTATGTATATATTACAATTATACATATATGGGGTCTCACATCCTAACTCTATAAATTACTTTCTAACAAATTTAAAACAAGTTTATAAATAAAAAATCAACCTCAAAGTGGTAAGTTAAACATTAAAACAATAACTAAAAAATTAAAGCAATAGCTAAAATTGAAAAGCAAAGCAATATGAACCAAGCTTAATCATAAAAGCTATGAAGGTGGATTTTGAACCTCTTAAGTTTCCATGAAGTTAAAGCTCAATGAAAAATAAAAAATGAAAGATAAGAAATGGAGAAGAAGAAGAAGAAGAAGAATACTGGAATTTAAACACATAATGAAAAGAAAAATAAAACTTGTATTAAAATTGCTTGAAGTGAAGAAAATACAAAGAAAACTTACAAAAAGTGCATGGAATTGTAAAGGAAACTTATAAATAAAAATGGTGGCTACTCTTATACATTAAGAAAACAATAAAATGAGCAAGAAAATAAATTTTAACCTAAGGTAGTCCACCCCTCCTTAGCTTCCCAATAGTTTGCTTAAATCATAAGGTAATTAGAGGTAAAGGGATAAAAACATGAAGTAGATGAGTTGGCAAATAATTTCCATGTGTCCCAACATGATTGGGCTTGATGACAAGATATTTCAATGTAATCTTAAGCTCTACATCTTCCCATGGACCACCTCTTCTTCAATAATCACCAATTTTGTCTTCTAGTCCACCTAAACTCCTATGTGGCAGAGGCCATGTGAAATCCATGTGAAAGTTGGAATTATTGTGTGACTTCTTGTTGCTTGAATATGAGAATGCCATATGGACTGCTTAGTTGGCGAGAAAAAATCCCATGTGAGACCATTTGAAGCCCAAAATCCATTATTGAAGCCCAAAATCCATAAATTGCTTGATTTACACCAAAATATTTATTTATCTTTAAAATTGTAGAAAATTAATAAAATATAGAGGATAATTAATATAATTCACTCGAGGATTAAGCAAAATGAATGAAATGAGGCACAAAAATAGCTCTATAAAATAGAGTTATTAGAGTCGCGCACCACTCCAAAAGAAATAATGAAAATGGTTAAGTAGTTAAGAGTGTCCCAATAAAGGCCTTTGTTCATTTAAGGCTAGATATTGTTAAAAGGGTAGAGCTAAAAACTTTCAAGTGTCAGATGACATCTCAACAAAATTTTTTAAGTGTTAGACGTCATCTCAACAAAGCCCTTGCCCATTTAAGGCCACACATTACTGAAAAGGTGGAGCATAAAATTTATAAGTGTTGATGACATCTTAAAAAAAAAAAAAATTCTGAGTGTTGCACGCCATCCCAACAAAAAGCCTTAGTCCGTTTGAGCTTGCACATTGCTCAAAAGATGGAATAGAAAATTTCTATGTGTTAGACACCCCACCAATAAAAGCCTTTTTCCGTTTAAGTGCGCATATTATTCAAAAGGTAGAATAAAAAATTTCTAACTATTGGATGCCCTACCAACAAAGGCCTTTGTTTGTTTAAGGTCGCCCATTGCTTAAAGTTGAAGTAAAAATGACTAAGCTTGGAAATGTGACCTCGACTAAAGAGGACATATTATGTCAAAAGAAGGACCCAAAAAGGCCATGGCCGTGTTCACTACCTCAACGCGAGTAAAAAGAGGCCATACACACCATAACAAAGATAGCCAAAGTATATTTGCCAAGTCCTTAAATTGTTAATACTCAACACGCAACATGAGACAAAGGCTAAAACATGGTTATAGTATACAAGAACTGACTGAAAGTATTTCATCTAAGGATAAAAATACTCAAGCTCAAACGCTTAGCATCTTACCAAGAGTCAAAGAAAAAGGTAGTCAGGCAATAAGAGTAAAACATCCAAGAATGGATGGTGTTGATTCCTCAGACCAATTGATAAAAAGTGAACAGAATGCACAAGTGTGTATCTGTAAGCTTGTTGAAAGTTAGCATCTGACAACATGTTGAGCACACTACCACTAAGCAGAAGGTGAGCATACATGTGCTTTGGTGTGAATGAAGAAAGAAAATGCAAAAGGCTCAAAATATGATGCTAGAGAAGTCAAGCAGAAATAAGCTAAGTGTATGAGCATGCACCTATGAGCCTAATAAAACAAGATAGCGAGGAACATGTTAAACACAATAAGGCTAGCCAGGTGATGTGCAATTGCATGCATCCTTACGCATAGGATGACAAGTTATAGAAACATGCCAAATGAAATATAACTTGGCTCATTATAGAAATGCATATTAAACGCTAGAGAACTCAAGAAAGAACTTAACTAAGGAGATGTATTGAAAAATGCTAAGTGTTATGTCATGACCTCCTTCCGTGACTTACCAAAAACCACTACTAATTTTTCGCTTTTTACTTTACTTACCTTTCTCTCCTCGACAGTTGGGCTATGATTCGATATTAGTCACCCATTCACATTCATTCATAATACACATAGAATTTAGTATTCTTTTCTATAATATAAACTATTATATAGTATTTGTACATATACATCCCGACTGTACAATTGGTTTACGTAGCTGTGCTTATACATTGTTCAATACAAAATGTTCAAGTGTGTATACCTCTCGTAAGATGGATAGGCAGCGGATGCAATGAATGCTATACCTCAGCTGGACTCAATCTACTGTGGATGATCTGTAGAGAGTGGAAAATAAAAGGGGATGAGCAAACAACGTGCTCAGTAAGTGTGACACCCTGAAAACGCGGAAAAGAAGGCAAATTTAAAACTTTTTCACATCCATTCAAAATTAAAGGTGCATTCCTGTGCGGTGTCATACATCATCATACACATCATACCTCAGGATCTTATCATCTCATAATTATATTTCATATAATATATATTACTCCATTTAAGGTTAATTAATCCTAATACATCCCATGCATCACTGTATATCGAGTGTCTGTAAATACAACATAAGTCTGGGTACATGAAATGTAAATTATACATTAATACAATATATAGCTTGGAGCTCAAGTCCTCCACTGGCCACTACTCCATACGTCGCAGGGAAACTTACTTCACTTGAAGAAATCTCGGGGGAGATAAAACGAAGTAAGCTTCTAAATCGCTTAGTAAGGGGGTAAGGGAATTTATTAATAAGAACATGATTTGCACAGCACAATCATTTTGTTTTACATGTTAAACTCAATAAACTCAGTGGAAAATGTAGCATGAATAATCAAAACATCAACTCAATTCATTTCTCAAAACTCAGGGAGAAGAATGGTGATAAATGGCTCAAACCATAGTTACAAGTAGTTACAGGCATGTGGAACAAGCATGTATAAAATAGGATGCGATAATGGCTTTTCTCATAAAACGTGATGAAAATCACCGCATTAATAATGCACGTGACACAACCACCAAACACAATCTCATGTGCATAAAAAGGAGACTAGGCAAGAAAACTCATATAAAACTCGTCATGGCGCATCAAAATAATCTCCTCTGGGTGCGTATCCCAGGCATCCTCAAAAGAGAGAACGTCGACAATATGGTCATGTACATGGTATATTGGACTTACGCATTACCAAAACAAGGCTCGGCCTTACATGCTACCAAAGCAATGCCTCTCCTCATGTACACTAGCGGTCTTACATGCTACCAAAGCAAGGCTCAGACTTACATGCTACCAAAGCAAGGCTCAGACTTACATGCTACCAAAGCAATGCCTCCGAGCGCTGCCAAAGCGAGGAATAATACTGGTCTTACATGCTACCAAAGCAATGCCTCCCAGAGCTACCAAAGCGGGGAAAAATATCGACCTTACACGCTACCAAAGTAATGCCTCCCAGTACTACCAAAGCGGAGAAAAATATCAGCCTTACATGCTACCAAAGCAATGCCTCCCAGCGCTACCAAAGCGGGGAAAATATCGACCTTACATGCTACCAAAGCAATGCCTGATGTGTATTCAACATGACACGCCTAAGTTTCAATTATAGCCATTATCATATAAAACGTTTTGCCTTCACCTAGAAATCATAATGATTTTCTCTTATAAATCTCATTTAAAACATTTATGCACTCAACACAAAACATGTTAAAATCGAGTTCCAACCGACAAAACCATGCACACATTTATCAATCTCAGTACGCCTTAACGTAGAGCCCAAATCTCTTTTCACGTTTTAAACACAAAACAGTTATAAAACACTTTCACGCTTAGTTTAAAACTCATAAAAGTTGGGCCCTAACCTGTCACGACCCAATACTACCAAAATCAGTACAAATTTTTCGCTTTTGGAAAATCGTTCTTACCTCCTTGTGACAAATCCCTTTGAACAGGTCGGGCTGTGAATCAATATAGATATACCATTTTTAACCATTAAAATATCACGTGTACATATATATTGATATCATTCATATTATAATAGAGTGGCCGGTATGTTTTATACATCACATGATTCTATATTTACTTCCCCAAATATTCATTCATATACAATACTGTGCAGTAAGCATACTAAATACAAATTCTGTACATGGTGTATACCTGACAATCGATGGGAATCACAAAACTCAGCTATGCCGTCTACTCTTTACACCCGCTATCTCTATGGTGGAATCACTGAAAGTGGGTGGAAAATGAAAGGGTGAGCTCCACATGCTCAGTAAGGCAATAATACAAACAGGTAGATAGCTATACTATCTACATGCTGATAAGAAATCATGATATATGTGAGCGCATGAGGTAAAAACAATGATATGCCATATATATAATATCATCTCTTCTAAAACAGGAAATCGACATATTATAACATGGAATGATTCTCATGTGAAAACATCTCATGCTCAAATGGATCAATAAGTTTTAAAACACCCCATCTGGGTTAAATATGATACACTTAAGGAATTAAATCCATTTCAATAAAATAATTTATCTTAAAATTTCCATTATAAAATCACCCTTCTCACAGGGTTACAAATCATGAAAGTTTCATCAAAATTCCTCTGTGGGAAAATCAAATCTAAATCAGATTCATAAGAAAATGGAGGCCTGACCCCTCCCTCGGGTCTACCCTAATTTATCAAAATCAAATGATTTATCATGTGAGACATGCAAGCGACTATATCGATAACATTTAGAACTATGGCCATAACCTCGTGATCCCTGGCACACGGATCCTAGTGTGCGGGGTGTCATACCTGAAACAGGAGGTGGGTCGGTCCTACCGCCAGAACAACATAATATCAGGATTGCGAGGGTAAGACTTGCTGTCTCATGGATAATGCCACTCCACTCCAACAATCCCCACGGTACAGCGTACTCCATGTGATATACATGGTACAACGTACTCTATGAACCCAAGCTCAATCAGGGGTGCCTGTAATAGGTCTTATCACCCATGTCAAGAATGTCTCAGTATGCACGTGTGAGTATATCATCTCACCGTGACACACAGTGTACAGGAGAAACTCTAACATGGCTCCATACATATACATGATATCTAAAAACCTTGTGCGAGCGAAGCTCCAGCACGGTTTCATAGAAATCAATGAAATCTGTGTACGAGCAACGCTCCAGTACGACTTAAACTGATTATAAATTCAATTCAAATCCATGTACGAGCATTGCTCTAGTACGAATAGGTATTAAAACTCAGTGAAAACCTCGTACGAGAAAACTCCAATACTGTAGTCATGTGAAATAAATCTGTAAAATAGTGCGAGTAAGGCTCCAACACTCTGTGTATGAGTTAAAATATAAAATCCAGTGTGAGCAGTGCTTAAGCACGGTTTCAACTCATATAACACTAATAGGTGGGTCAATTTTATCAAAACATGTTAAATAAATATCAATGGGCACCTAACCTGTGCCTTTTCACTTAAAACATGAAAATAATAGCCAACCTATCCATAAATTGCTTGAATTAAAGCAATATCATCATGGAAACATTAAAATCATGAATTTCATACAATTTCATAGCCTTACTACCCTTTTTGAAATTTTTATAACTGGGGGCAAAATAGTCATGTCACTATTTCCATATTTTTTCGTAAAAATTATTATTCTGTTTTTGGGTAGCCTAATGAATTTAATGTATTGTAAATCCCCTCGAAACTACGTATAGCTACCTCTAAGTGCTCATAAAATTCCCTTACCTAGAATCACGCATGAGCTTATCGCGACTCGATTGTACTAGGTCTCTCAGTCCAATTCGCTCGTCTACGGAGCTGCATATAACCACATAGGGGTTCAGTTCAAATATGCTGATCAGTATTTCATTCTTACTGATCGAATCTAAAACTCTGGGCCTGTTTTACTCTATTGGGTCCGATTGCACTTTAATGAGCCTTGACCCCTTTTTCAGCCCGTTTCCACTTTTTTAATCCCTTCTTCGGGTTTACTAGGCTCATTTGGTTTATCAATATTCATCGGGTTTCGTTCCAAACTCATTGGATAGCCCAAATATTGTTTACGATAATTACTTTGAAATTTTGTATAAAATTCCTTTTATGCAGAATTAATCCGTAAAATCCGTAAAATAATCTTAACTTTGCATTTAAGGACTCATATTATTGTAATTAAAATATACTTATCCAATATGATGCGGGGTACAAAAATCGGAGCTAAATCGGCTCTCGTTCGGGCTCTGTAGAACACTGCACAATTATATAAATTCGGGTCATTTTTCAATAATATAATATTAAATTGAATTCTCGAGATTTATCCGCAGGTCAATCCCGACCCTCGGTCACTTCCCGAATTTCGAGTCGTTCCCAGGTACACTTTCTTCCTTTTTTCCCTTTTCTTTTTTTCTTTTTCTTTTTCTTCGTTTGCCGTCGCCGGTAATCCTGGTAGTCTCGTCGGCCGCCATTTGGCTTAAAAGAACCTCCTCGGCTAGGTGATCATTTGGCTGGGTCGAATCAGCGCTGGGACACCGCCGTTCTCCAGGACCGACGCGATTTCACCCACGATTTTTTGTCCACTGATTCGCCGAAAATAGAGGCCATCGGCACGCGTTACCGATACCTTTGGAACCGTCGGACTTCGCTTTATCGTCTCCGACTGTTAGCTGGGTCCGTCGATCGTCGGTGGCTCGTCAGGAGGTTGGGTTTGGCTATCGGGTTTCTCGGGTTTTCTGCTGCCGATTTCGGGTTCCGTTTTTTCTCTGTCCCCGATTTTTTTATTTCCATTTTTTAAATTTATTATTTATTATTATTTTAATCAATTAAATATATTAAAATTACCCAGATTCTCTAAAAAATCTTAAAAATTATTATTTAATTCATTTAATCGATAAATGAATTTATTAGTCTATTTTCGTCTTTTTTGTATATTTTTTGATTATTTTCGAGATAATTTTTCGAATTAAGAATCCCGATTAATTTTGAATTAATTCCAATTAATTCCCATAAATTAATATCTAGATCAATTGGACTCGAATTTAAATATTTTCCTCGGTATTGATCCAGATTACGTAAATTCCATATTTTAATTACTTATCGAATTTATACCGAATTTTGGTCTTTTGACCATTTTACCCTTGCACGTGTTTCGGACTAAATTGAATCGACTTTCTTTCATAAATCCATAATCTTTTCCCTATTTTCAATTCCTTAAACGAACTTGTTGCTTCCTTGTTTTCTCGATTTATCCTTATTCGATTTTACGCACGTTATTTCGTTTCATCCACATTTATCAGATTCGAATCAACCATCTTATGAATCCATTAACATATAATAATGTCATACAATATGGAAATCATAAGGAATATCATACAAAGATATGGATCTCACAATCTCCCCCACTAAAAGAATTTGGTCCTCTAAATTAGTTACAAATCAATCGGTAAACAACTCCGAGTACTTCTCCTGTATCATGCTCTCTAGCTCCCAGGTAGCTTCCTCCGGAGTGTGATACTGCCACCGAACCTTCACTAGGGAGAACGTCTTGGATTGCAATACCTTCTCCTTCCTATCTAAAATTCGAATCGATCTCTCAACATATGTCATACTGTCATTGAGCTCTAATGGCTCGTAGTGAATCACATGTGACGGATCCGGATGGTACTACCGAAGCATAGAAACGTGGAAGACATTGTGTACACCTGCCAACTCTGGTGGCAATGCCAATCTATAGGCCTTATCTCCCACTCGCTCCAGAATCTCAAAGGGTCCAATAAAACGAGGGCTCAGTTTACCTTTCTTCCGAACCTCATGATACCCTTGGAAGGAGAAACTCTCAAAAACATCGACTCACCCTCTGCAAACTCTAGTGGTTTGCGTCTCCTGTCAGCATAACTCTTTTGTCGACTCTGAGCTGTCTGCAATCTATTGCATATCAATCTGACATCCTCAGTAGCCTGCTGCACCAAGTCAGGAGCAAATAACAGTCTGTCACCAACTCTTCCTATCCAATAGGGGAACGGCATCTGCGCCCATACAGTGCCTCATACGGTGCCATCCCGATACTCAAGTGATAACTGTTATTATAGGCGAACTCGGCTAATGGCAAATGATCATCCCAGGAGCCTCCAAAATCTAGCACACACGCTCTCAACATATCCTCCAAAGTCTGTATAGTCCTCTCTGACTGACCATCTGTCTGAGGATGGAAAGTGGTGCTAAATCTTAACTGGGTCCCCAACGCTTCTTGAAAGTGTTCCCAAAAATGGGAAGTGAAGCGGGCATCCCTATCAGAAACAATGCTTACTAGAACGCCATGTAGCCTGACAATCTCTCGAACATATAAGTTCGCCAACGTACTCAGAGCATCTGTAGCTCTCATAGCTAAGAAATGGGCGGACTTCGTCAGTTTATCCACAATCACCCAGATGGCATCGTGACCTCTGCAGGTCCTAGGTAATCCCATCACAAAATCCAAGGTGACATGCTCTCACTTCCATGTTGGTATCGATAGAGGCTGCAATAATCTTGCAGGCTTCTGATGCTCTACCTTTACCTGCTGACAAATAAGACATCTAGTGACATACTCTGCTATGTCTCTCTTCATCCCAGACCACCAATAAACTCTTCGAAGATTCTGATACATCTTCGTACTCCCCGGATGTACTGTATACCTCGCTGAGTGAGCCTCTGATAAAATCATCCTCCTAATCTCAAGATCCTTGGGAACACATATCCTACCTCGGAACCTCAGTAAACCATCAGTACTCAATGCAAAATCGGTATCTGCACCTGCCTGTACCTGACTCATCAACTAAATACATCCCTGATCACTTTGTTGAGCTTGTCGGATACTATCAATCAACTTCAGCTCCAACCTCAATCTCGCAATGATCTCAACTCTATCAATCTCAGGGGGTGCTATGTCCAAACTGAGACTCGTGAACTGCTCTAACAGGTTATATTCCCGAACCATCATAAATGATACCAACCCTAGGCTCTTCCTGTTCAAAGCATCAGCAACTACATTAGCCTTACCCGAGTGGTATAATATCTTGCAATAATAATCCTTCAGGAGTTTGAGCCATCTCCTCTGTCTCATGTTCAACTCCTTCTGCGAGAATAAATACTTCAGACTCTTATGGTCTGTAAAAATCTGAAACTGCTTACCATATAAGTAATGGCGCCATATCTTCAGTGCAAACACTATGGCCGCTAACTTCAAATCATTGGTCGGATAGTTCCTCTCGTGATCTTTCAGCTGTCTAGATCCATAGGCAACTACCTTCCCATCTTGCATCAATACACAGCCCAGTCCTTGATGCGATGCATCTGTATATACCAAGAAACCTCCTAAGCTGGTAGATATGGTGAGAACTGGAGCAGTGGTCAACCGCAGCTTCAGCTCCTGAAAACTCCTCTCACAGACATCATCCCACACAAACTCAACATCCTTCTGTGTGAGACATGTCAACGGAGCAGCTAATCTAGAAAAACCCTCAACAAATCTCTTGTAGTATCCTGCCATATCCAAAAAACTCTAAATCTCTGTGACTGTCCTGGGTCGCTCCCACTGAACAACTGCTTTTATCTTGGATGGGTCCACTGACACCCCATCCCTCGATACCACATGACCCAAAAAAGAAATCTGTTCCAACCAGAAGTCATGCTTACTGAGTTTGGCATACAACTGTCTCTCTTTGAGGATCTGTAGCATTATCCTCAGGTGCTGCTCGTGGTCCTCCTTGGATCTGGAGTATACCAAAATATCATCGATAAACACAATAAAAAATAATCTAGGTATGGCTTGAATACATCGTTCATCAAAGCCATGAATGCTACGGGGGCATTAGTCAACCCGAATGGCATAACCAAAAACTCATAATGACCATAATGGGTCCTAAATGCTGTCTTAAGCACATCCTCCCTCCGTATCCTCAACTAATGATACCCAGACCTCAGATCAATCTTAGAAAAGACCTGTGCTCCCCGAAGCTGATCTAACAAATCATCAAAGCGTGGAAGGGGATACTTGTTCTTAATGGCAGCATTATTCAACAATTTGTAATCCATACATAATCGGAGGCTGTCATCTTTCTTTCTTATAAACAAGATCGGAGCTCCCCAAGGTGATACGCTCGGTCTCACAAACCCCTTCTCAAGTAAATCCTGTAACTGCTTCCTCAGCTTGTCTAACTCAATTGGAGCCATCCTATACGGTGGTCTCAAAATCGGTTATGTACCAGGTACTAAATCTATCCCAAACTCCATCTCTCTGGCTGGTGGTAATCCTGATAAATCATCTGGAAAGACATCAGGAAACTCCCTAACCACTGGAATATCTCTCAAATTCGATCATACCTGGTCCATATCAACCACATATGCGATGAATCCTTCAAAATATAAATCATAAAATCAGTAAAAATTCATTGCTCCTTTTACAACAACCACTGATTGCATTACTTTTCAGGGAAATTTTACAACACATCTTTCAGGTGTATTAAACATTAACGTCTTAGAAAAGAAATCTAACACAACACGATTGGTAGCCAACCAATCCATTCCTAGTATGACATCGAAGTCCCTCATATACATCAAAATAAGGTCGGTTGACATTTCTTTTTCCCCGACTTTCAACTTACAGTCCTTGACTACATACTCTACTAGCTGACTAGTGTTTATGGGGGTAAGTATTAACAATTTACTACTCAGGGGAATAGGCTTTACATACCTAGACAATTTATATGCAAATGAAGGTGATACAAATGAATGCGTGGCACCAGGATCAATCAAAACATATACTTCAAATCAAAGATCAGGATGGTACCTTTCACCACATCAGACGACTGATCTGTCGTATCTTGGTCAAAAGCATGAACTCGCCCTGTACCCATCACTTGCTTCCCTTTCTCTTTGGCAGTAGCTCTCCTCCTCTGAGTAGGAACCTGAACTGGAGCTCTCTCCGGCTGTTTGCCCTTCTGTGGGGTAGTGTCTTATCTCTCTGGGCAATCTCTCACCACATGCCCTGGCCTCCCATAACGATAACATGCTACAGTAGTAGCTACAGGCACTGGACAAGGTTTGGTACCATGATATCTGCCACATCGCCTACATCGATCAGTAGCAGGGCGTGGTCCTCCAATGACAATGCTTCTAACTGGTGGTAAAGCCGAATGAACAGGGGGTCTATCTGTCCTCTCTTGAATCTCCTCAATCTTTGGCCTCTTATTAGAGAGCTGTACCCCTCTCCTGGCAAATCTATCTCTTTCGGGTCTCTTCCGATCTCTGTCTTGACTCCTACTAAACTTTCCTATCTCGGAGATGTTCCGCTCATAATCCTGCTCACATAAATGAGCTCTATGTACTGCCTCCTCATAAGTCAAAATATCAAAGGGAGCCAACCAAGATCTGATGGCTTGTCTCACTCCATCTATAAACTTCTGGACCTTTCGATCCTCATTGCCCATCGTCTCTAAATTATATCTCCCCAAAGAGATAAATCGAGTCTTATACTCATCAATAAACTAGTTCCCTTGAACCAAACTCATAAACTCCATCCTCAACTTTCGTTGTGCAGTAGCGGGAACATACTGCCTCCTAAAGGCATCCAAAAATATCTCCCATGTAACCTCAGCATGTCGAGCTCTCAAAATAGGCTCGATAGATCTCCACCAATGCTTTGCCGCTCCCTAACATATAAATATGGCAAAAGTAACCCTCTCAGTAGTAGTGCACCTGAAAAACCTATATAGCTTCTCCATCTGATACACCCAATCCTCAGCTACTACTGGGTCCTTCCTCCCATGGAAGACTAGAGGTCTAAACTTCTGAAAATGTCTAAATCTATCAAGGTCACACTCATATCCAGCATCCTGAGCTGGCTAGGGTCTCACTGCCTCTGCAGCTTGAGCCTGAACCTCGGGTAACTTTACGACCTATGTCGGCATCTCGGGATCAGCTGCTGCTTGTCCCATCGAATCTTGCCTATCCCTAGCCTAGAGCACTGCCTGCTGCGCTACAATCTCAGCCAGGCTTTCAATACTTCACTCAAGTCTAGCGAAGTGTGCCTCAGTCTCATCTAGTCTCGCAGCAGTACCCTCGGGTACCTGACTAGTCTGTATACCATTAACACGGCCTCTAGGCCTGCCCCTACAGCCTCTAGCACTTGTACTAGTGTCACGACCCAAATTATCTAAAAATCAGAGTAAATTTTTCGCTTTTTCGTTTATTATTTAATTCTTACCTTTCTCTCGTTGTGACCATCCTACAAACAGTTGGGCTATGATTCGGTGTTAGTCACCTCACACTATTTACCAATCCATTTTCATAATCACATTCACAATCAGAGTTTACTATCCTTTGACTTAAAAAAAATACATACTCAATGGATTTATAACTCTACATCCCCGACATCATATTTGTTTACAGTACTGTGCATTACATATTTAGATACAAAACCATACAAATGTGTATACCTATCTCTCGATGGGAAGTAGCGGATACCAAGCATGCAAGTCCTCAGCTGCTTAATAACTATTGCAAGTGCTCTGAACATATGGAAAAATAAGGGGGTGAGCAAACCACACACTCAGTAAGGCAATTATGCAAGTAAGTAGATAGCTCCACTATCTACATGCTCATAATGCCATGCCCTTAAATCCATTTTTTTCATTTAAAATTTCACACACAAAATCATGCATATTTCAATGCCATAGTTTATCAAACTATTTGTGCATATAGAAATCAGATAATTCATGCATCAAAGGTATTTTATGTGACATCATTAAATCATAATGAGCATGAAACAAATCTAGATCATGCATTCTTTCATGTCTTGTAAGACAAATCATGAATTTGAAATAAAAGCATGGAAAACATCATCATGCTACTGCATTCAAATTATTTCATTAAAAACGTAGTATAAAATCACTTGAAAGGGTTAAGTGTCTCATAATTCAAATCCGAACTCATAAAACAATTCATTAAATTTCTTTACAAAACTTTGGTTATAAAACCACCCTTCTTTCAAGGTCACATATCATAAAATCGTGAAATCGGGGCCTGACCCCTCCCTCGGGTCTACCCTGGTCTATTGACCAATAATTATATCATGTGAGACAATCAGCTGATTATATTAGTAACATCGAGGACTATGGCCATATCCTAGTGATCCCTGGCAACACGGTACCTAGTGTACGGGGTATCACACCTGAAACGGGAGGTGGGTCGTCCTACCCGCCAGAACAGCATAACACCAGGATTGCGAGGGCAGGGCTTGCTGCCTCGTGGCTAATGCCACTCCACTCTAACAATCCCCACGGTACAGCGTACTCCACGTGATATACATGGTATAACGTACTCCGTGAACCTAAGCTCAATCAGGGATGTCTGCAATAGGTCTTATCCACCCATATCATCTCCGTCTCAGTATGCACGTGTGAGCATATCATTTCATTGTGACACACAGTCTACAGGAGGCTCCAATATGGCTATATGCATGTAATATAAATCCCTGTGCGAGCGAAGCTCAAGCACGGCTCCATGCATATTCATGATATCAAAAAACCTCGTGCGAGCGAAGCTCTAGCACGGTGTCCTAGAAATCAATGAAATATGCGTACGAGCAGCGCTCTAGTACAACTTAAACTGATTATAAATTCAAGTAAAATCCACGTACGAGCAATGCTCTAGTACGGATATGTATAGAAACTCAGTGAAAACCTCGTACGAGAAAAACTCCAGTATGACATTCAAATGAATTATAAAACCATATAAAACTTTGTGCGAGCAACGCTCCAGCACAAATAAATGCTCGAGTAAATCAAATCTCGTGCGAGTTACACTCCAGCACGGTTTTATGCATAATTAAATCAAATCTCGTGCGAGTTACACTCCAGCACGGCTTTATGCAATATCAAATTAAAACAGGATGCGAGCTAGCTGGAGCATCTCTCATGCATGTCAAATCATTAAAACTAGTGCGAGCAATTGCTCCAGCTCCATTTTATGCATACCACGTCAAAACAAATCAAAACATGTCAAAACATGTCAAAACAGAGTGCGAGCTAGGCTCCAGCAACTCTCATTTCACAATAATAAAAATCAATGCGAGCACCATGCTCTAGCAGATTTCATGCATATGATGTCACATAAGTCGGTGTGAGCAACCGCTCAAGCACATTTATGCATAATCACAAACACAAATATAGTACGAACAACATGTCGACACTATCTGTTTCCATATAAACTTGATAGTTAGCCCATTTTCCAAAGAAATTTCCATTTAAATACAAATAACACTTACGTAGTGTTATCATGTGAAATTCATGCAATTACTGGCCAATCTATCGATTTGTTTTGATTAAAACCAATAAAATCCTTAAACCATAAATTTGCTTAAATCATGTATTTCATGCATGTCAATGTCATGCTTTCACAATCCTTAGGTGAACTTCCCTCAATAGGGGTAAAATAGTCTTTTTACCTATTTCGATCCTTAAAATCATTTAAACCACTTTTAGGATCATTATACAATAACCGTGTATACATACATAATTAGTGTATACAAAAACTATTAAAATACGCGTAGCTACCTCTAGCTACTCACACAATTCCCTTACCTCAATTTTCTGTATAGTCTGACCTTTCCACTGATGTCTCGTCATGCAGTCCGATTTGCTTCGAATCCAATCTCTGGAACTACGGATAAATATTCACTAGGTCAAATACAATACAATTTAATTGTATTTCACAATTTTCTGGGCTTAATTTAAATCATTGGGCCCGTTTACCCATATTGGGCCCGATTACACCATAATGGGCCTTAATCGGCCTTAAGCCCGTTTACCACACTTTATCGAGGCCTATTGGGCTCATTGGGCCCATCAATATTTATTTAGCCTCGTTCTAAATTCTCGGATATCTCAATTTCCAGAATTTAATTCATTTAATGCGAAAATTAAATCGGTAATTTATGCGGTAAATTCTAACACGCATATCTAGCTCTCGGTGGATGCCAATTGTCGAGCTACACAATTAAATATATTTTCGGGTAAACTTTCAGTCGATTATTTATCAAATTAAATATTTCAAAAATTAAATCCGTCAATTTGACCGCTTACCAACTTACCCGAAGCTCGATTACGTCACTGGAATTTTCTTCAATTTTTTATCTTTTTCTTTTTCCCTTTTTCTCTTCGTTTTTTTGGCTAAACCGGTTCGGTTCGGTTTAGCATACCCTTACTGCGCTGAACCGGTAGTACCGATTCAGGCCACATTTACTCGTTTCGACGCCGTCCGACCGGTTTTCGACGTGATTCTAGTGCCATTCGGCTCGACATAGCCTGGGCATCATTCGTCGCCCTCGGGGTAGAGCGATTCGACGCTGATGGCCACCAATCGCCTCTTCTCTCTTTTGGCCTCCCCTCCGTTAATCTCCCGATTCCGGCGATGTCGGCGTGTATCGAGGCTAACGATGGGTCTCCCGATGGTCGGGCTCCTCTCCCTGTCGTTGCCCATACCTTCGACTCGCCGGTGGGTTGCCAGACGGAGGGAACCGACTCCCTCGGTTCTCTCTTCGCGTTTCGCCTTTTGCTTTTCTGTTTCTTTTTCTTCTCTGTTTCAAAAATTTCCAGATTTCCAGATTTCTTTTTTTTACTTTATTTTATTATTTATAATTATTTTAATCAATTAAAATATATTAAAATTGCCAAAATATCAAAAAAATTATTATTTTATTCATTTAATCTGTAGATGAATTTCTCTGTCCGATTTTACCTTTTCGGTATATTTTTTGATTATTTTCGGGATTATTTTTCGAAGTGAAAATTTTGATTTATTCCAATAAATTCATATCTTGATCAATTTAATCCGAAATTTAATTATTTCTTCGTTATTGATCAAGATTTCTCATTCTCATATTTTTAATTAAATTTTCTTATCTCGATTAATATCGAATTTCAATTTTTTGACCATTTTGCCTTTGCACGTGTTCGGGAATACCATTTCAGTCATTTTGCATTTTTAAATGCACTCAAAAATTTCTATTTATTCCCTTGTGCTCTTACGATAAAATCGGGTCTTACAATCTCCCCCACTTAAGAAATTTGGTCCTCCAAATTAGAACCAAGGCAAATGAGTCCATAAATAAATCCGGGTACATCTATCATATCATATACTGTCATCCTCAAGTGACTTTCTCCGGAGTGTAATACTACCATCATACTTAACTAGGGAGATTATCTTAAACCTCAACACTTTCTCCTTTCGTCTAATACCCGAATCAATTTTCCAACATACGTTACACTTTCATTGAGCTAAACTGTTGGAGCTCATATCCGATTACATATGTTAGGTCCGGATAGTATTTCTGAAACATCATAAGATAGGACACATTGTGGATGCCTGTTAATTCAAGTGGTAACGCTAACCTATAGGCCTTATCTCCCACTTTGTCCAATCTCTTTCCGAATCTCGTTACGTCCTTAGGACATGTAATTGTCACAATACTGATTGACCCTCGGTGAATTCCAATGGTTTTTGTCTCTTGTCAGCAAAGCTTTTCTGTCTGTTTTGAGGTGTTCTTGATCTCTCACAAATCACCTGAACATCCTCAGAGGTTTTTCTTACTAATACAGGAACAATTCTCTATCTTTCACCCACTTCTTCTTATCTAAGTTGGGAAACAACTCCCTACGACCATACAATGCCTCCTAAAATCTCATCCCGATACTCAAGTGAAAACTGTCATTATTGGCGAATTTGATTAGTAACAACTGATCATCCCAAGAGCTTATAAAATCAGTGGCACACACTCTCATCACATCCTCTAGAACCTGTACAGTCCTCTCTGATTGACAATCTGTCTGAGGATGGAGGCTGTGTTAACACATAATCAGGTTCCCATAGCTTTCTGAAAAAACGTTCCCAGAAGTGGGAAGTGAAGCAGGAATCCCTATCTGATATCATGCTTCCTGGAACGCTACATAATGTCTCACAATTTTCCATTCACATAAATACGCCTACACACTCAGAGTATCTGGGGATTTCATAAACAGAAGGTGGGCAGACTTAATCAATCCATCGACTATCACCCAGATAGCCTCGTGATTTATCCGGGTCCTCTGTAACCCATCATGAAATTCATGGTAACTTATTCTCTTTTTCGTGTCAATATAGGTAGAGGTTACAATAACCCTGCAAACTTCTATTACTCTACCATACTCTGTTGACATACGAGACACTTTGCTACAATCTCTACAATGTCTCTTTTCATATCTGACCACTAATACCCTTTTTTAGAGATTTCGATATATTTATTATTTCTCGAATGCACTGTATATCCCGAAGAGTGAGCTTCTGACAATAACATTATCTCTACAACTATGGTCCTGGGGAGCACTTATAATGTCTTTGAACCTCTGTAAGTCATCATCACTCACTGTGAACTCTGTCACTATACCCTTCTGAATCTGACCCATACTATCGACACCATGCCGATCATCATGCTAAGCCTGGAAAAATTCGATCACACAAATTCAGTTCTAACCTCAGGCTAGCTATCACAAAATCACTGTCATCATCAGAAGGGATCATATCAATATTGAGGCTCTTTGTGCTCAAGGCATCAGCCATTACATTAGCCTTTCCTAGGTGGTACAATTTTCACAATCATAATCATTAGAAGCTCTAACCCTCTTGGTCATCTCATATTACTTTTTCTGTGAAAACAGATACTCGGGGCTTTTACGATCAGTGCATACCCGAAATTTCTTACCATATAAGTGGTGGCATCATACCTTTAGTGTAAATGCTACGGCTGCCAACTCTAAATCATGGGTCGGATAGTTTCTGTCATGGTCCTTGAACAATCTGGATCCATAAACGACTATCTTCCCAATTTACATTAATACACAGCCCAATCCTTATTTTGAGGTATCCATGCACACTGAAACCTCTTGACCTGTTGGTTATGGTGAGAATACTTACGGTGGTCAGTTTATCACTTCAATATACCCAAAACTCACTCAAGCCATTTTCATACTTATCATCTCACTCGTATGAAATCTTTTTCCAAATGGAACGTATCAACTGAGCAGCCCATTTCGAGAAACTCTCAACAACTTGTCTGTAGGTAGTTTCCAATTGCTACTTATGCTCTTCCCTGGACTTCGAATACATCAAAATATCATCGCTAAAGATGACAACCAATCGGTCTAGGTAAGGTTTAAATACCTCATCATAGTTGAGTTCCACTAAATATTTCAATCACCCATATCCTTAACCTATGTACGCATAAACGTATAATGTCATTTCAAAATCACTTCCGTTCAAGGTAATAACCCGCGTCATTTCCTTTTTCTTATATTAACGACTTTTATAAAATTTTAATTTTTAAAAACTTCATGATTAATCGAATTCTATATTTCTTTATCTACCAATAAAGGTACCCAAATTTTAATTGTATATATTACGACTGTCGATTTCAATTTATAGGTTATGTGTGCGCTTTTAGACGCTGTCCAGTCTTCAGGCAGGGAAGTATTTTGAAATACTTTTTTAACCTTTAGACTTGACCACATCGACTGGGTGTAGATATATCCACCCCTTATACTTGGCCGCAATTCATATTCACTACATATCTCTTAATCCAAATTACTTTACATATCAGAGATATTCTTACCTTGCATATGCCTCTTATTCCAATAAATCCCGTATTCAGAATCTATCACATCTCAAAGCTTATCTCCTTTCATAAATCACTTATAATAAACTCTTTCATTACTTGTTAAAACTTACAATACGCTTTTCGGGGATGTTTTCACCCCTATTTTCAACTTACAATCTCTATACCCATATTCAGTTAGTGATAATCATCTAACCATCATCATCATCTTATCTAAGGGTATAGGTTTCACATCTTTCATTAGCTTGTAAGCAACTGAAGGCGATATGAATATATACGTGGCACCAGGATTAATTAAAATAATTATTTCATTATTAACAACCAATGTAGTATCTTCCACCACATCTGATGAAACATCAGTAGTGTCCTGGTCCAAGGCATGCACTCACACTTATCTAACATCTTATTTCCGTGGTAACTACCACACATCCTACACTGTTCACACTGCTACACTGCTCTCACTACTACGGAGCAGGTCGGGGTCCTCAAATCACAATACCCCTCAAAATACTGTAATTGGATACACTGGGGCCTTACCAATCATCTTATCCCGTGACTCATCAGCTCAAAGCTTTTTACCAAACTACCTTTTTCTCGTTCTGACATCTTTTTCATTCTCTATTTCGGCTCTCACTACCTTTCTCAATCTCAAAGGCATGCAACTCATGATCTTATTCACACAACGGTAGTGTGCGCACTGCCTCAGCATAGGTAGTGTTATCTAACGGCCAATCAGACTCTAATTGACAATCTGAGCCTTTCCAGGAACTTTCAAACATTTTGACTCTCACTGTTCATAGTTTCGGAGTCATATCTGCCCAGGAATATAAACTGAGCTTCATACTCGTCAATCAGCCAGTTCCTCTGGGTCAGAGTAAAGAATTTAATCTTTAATTTCCTTTAAACAATATTCGGGATATTCTGTCACCGGAATATATCTAGAATTATTTTCCATGTTCATTCCATATGTCTAACTTTTAAGATGGGTCGAGCGGACTTCCACCAATGCTCCGACTCGCCCTCAAATATCATACATATTTCGAGCAATTAGCTCACAAAATATTCTCCACACTCTGCTCCAACCTCGCGAAGCATGTCTCAATACTGTCCGATCTCTCTGTCAGACTCTGTCCGATCTCTCTGTCGGACTCTGTTGGGCATGCTCAACATCAGCCTCCACGTCAATCTCATCTCGGGTCTCATGTGGCGACTCAGTATGACTCTTGGGCCTACCTCTAAGGCCTCGAGCTCGTGTACTCGCCCTTATACCATAGCGGCTATCAGTTAATGAGTCTATTTTTGCATTCAAAACCAAATTCTTCACTGCACTTCCATCTTGATATACACAATTGTATCTAAACAATGCACAGTACATAGGGATGTAAACTTTCTTAACCACTAACACCGACTCATATCAGGCCAACTCAAGCTCTGATACCAAAAACTGTTACGACCCAAATTACCTAAAAATCAGAGTAAATTTTTTACTTTTTTGTTTATTATTTAATTCTTACCTTTCTCTCGTTGTGACCATCCTACAAACAGTTGGGCTATGATTCGGTGTTAGTCACCTCACACTATTTACCAATCCATTTTCATAATCACATTCACAATCAGAGTTTACTATCCTTTGACTTTAAATAAATACATACCCAACGGTATTTATAACTCTACATCCCTGACATCATATCCGTTTACAGTACTGTGCATTACATATTTAGATACAAAACCATACAAATGTGTATACCTGTCTCTCGATGGGAAGCAGCGGATACCAAGCATGCAAGTCCTCAGCCGCTTAATAACTATTGCAAGTGCTCTGAAAAAATAGGAAAATAAGGGGGTGAGCAAACCACACGCTCAGTAAGGCAATTATGCAAGTAAGTAGATAGTTCCACATTCTACATGCTCATAATGCCATGCCCTTAAATCCATTTCTTTTCATATAAAATTTCACGCACAAAATCATGCATATTTCAATGCCATAGTTTATCAAACTATTTGTGAATATAGAAATCATATAATTCATGCATCAAAGGCATTTTATGTGATATCATTAAATCATAATGAGCATGAAACAAATCTAGATCATGCATTCTTTCATGTCTTGTAAGACAAATCATGAATTTGAAATAACAACATGGAAAACATCATCATGCTACTGCATTCAAATTATTTCATTAAAAATGCAGTATAAAATCACCCAAAGGGGTTAAGCGTCTCATAATTCAAATCCAAACTCATAAAACAATTCATTAAATTTCTTTACAAAACTTCGGTTATAAAACCACCCTTCTTTCAGGGTCATATATCATAAAATCGTGAAATTGGGGCCTGACCCCTCCCTCGGGTCTACCCTGGTTTAATAACTAATAGTTATATCATGTGAGACAATCAGCTGATTATGTTAGTAACATCGAGGACTATGGCCATATCCTAGTGATCCCTGGCAACATGGTACCTAGTGTGCGGGGTATCACACCTGAAACGGGAGTTGGGTCGTCCTACCTGCCAGAACAGCATAACACCAGGATTGCGAGGGCAAGGCTTGCTGCCTCGTGGCTAATGCCACTCCACTCCAACAACCCTCACGGTACAGCGTACTCCACGTGATATACACGGTACAACGTACTCTGTGAACCCAAGCTCAATCAAGGGTGCCTGCAATAGGTCTTATCCACCCATATCATCTCTGTCTCAGTATGCACGTGTGAGCATATCATTTCACTGTGATACACAGTCTACAGGAAACTCCAACATGGCTATATGCATGTAATATAAATCCCTGTGTGAGCGAAGCTCAAGCACGACTCCATGTATATTCATGATATCAGAAAACCTCGTGCGAGCGAAGCTCTAGCACGATGTCATAGAAATCAATGAAATCTACGTACGAGCAGCACTCCAGTACGACTTAAACTGATTATAAATTCAAGTAAAATCCACGTACGAGCAATGCTCTAGTACGGATATGTATAAAAACTCAGTGAAAACCTTGTACGAGAAAAACTCCAGTACGACATTCAAATCAATTATAAAACCATATAAAACTTTGTGCGAGCAACGCTCCAGCACAAATAAATGCTCGAGTAAATCAAATCTCGTGCGAGTTACACTCCAGCACAGTTTTATGCATAATTAAATCAAATCTCGTGCGAGTTACACTCCAGCACGACTTTATGTAATATCAAATCAAAACAGGATGCGAGCTAAGCTGCAGCATCTCTCATGCATGTCAAATAATTAAAACTAGTGCGAGCAAACACTCCAGCACTATATTATGCATACCACATCAAAACAAATCAAAACATGTCAAAACAGAGTGCGAGCTATGCTCCAGCAGCTCTCATTTCACAAACATAAAAATCAGTGCGAGAACCATGCTCTAGCACATTTCATGCATATGATGTCACACAAGTCGGTGCGTCGGTGCGAGCAACCGCTCAAGCACATTTATGTATAATCATAAACGGAGATAGAGTGTGAACTACGTGTCGGCACTATCTGTTTCCATATAAACTTGATAGTTGGCCCATTTTCCAAATAAATTTCTATTTAAATACAAATAACACTTACGTAGTGTTATCATGTGAAATTCATGCAATTACTGGCCAATCTATCGATTTGCTTTGATTAAAACCAATAAAATCCTTAAACCATAAATTTGCTTAAATCATGCATTTCATGCATGTCAATGTCATACTTTCACCATCCTTAGGTGAACTTCCCTCAATAGGGGTAAAATAGTCTTTTCATCTATTTCGATCCTTAAAATCATTTAAACCACTTTTAGGATCATTATACAATAACCGTGTATACATACATAATCAGTGTATACAAAAACTATTAAAATACGCGTAGCTACCTCTAGCTACTCACACAATTCCCTTACCTCAATTTTTTGTACAGTTTGACCTTTCCACTGATGTCTCGTCACGCAGTCCGATTTACTTCGAATCCAATCTCTGGAACTGCGGATAAATATTCACCAGGTCAAATACAATACAGTTAATTGTATTTCACAATTTTCTGGGCTTTATTTAAATCATTGGGCCCATTTACCCATATGGGGCCCCATTGCACCATAATGGGTCTTAATCGGCCTTAAGCCCGTTTACCACACTTTATCGAGGCCTATTGGGCTCATTGGGCCCATCAATATTTCTTTAGCCTCGTTCTAGATTCTCGGATATCTCAATTTCCAGAATTTAATTCATTTAATGCGGAAATTAAATCTGTAATTTATGCGGTAAATTCTAACACGCATATCGACGTAAAATTATCGTAAATAAGGGTCACTTACCCGTGATTCCATGATAGTACGTGAATCGAGGCTGTCTCGAGCTCTCAGTAGATGCCAATTGTCGAGCTACACAATTAAATATATTTTCAGGTAAACTTTCAGTCGATTATTTATCAAATTAAATATTTTAAAAATTAAATCGGTTAATTCAACCGCTTATCGACTTACCCGAAGCTCGATTACATCATTGGAATTTTCTCCAATTTTTCCTCTTTTTTCTTTTTCCTTTTTTCTCTTCTTTTTTTGGCTGAATCGGTCCGGTTCGATTCAGCATACCCTTACTGCGCTGAACTGGCCGTACCGGTTCAGGCCACATTTACTCATTTCGACGTCGTCCGGCCGATTTTCAGCGCGATTCTGGTGCCGTTCGGCTCGGCTACGTCTGGGCGTCATTCGTCGGCCCTCGGGGTAGAGCGATTCGGTGTCGATGGCCGCTAATCGCCTCTTCTCTCTTTCGGCCTCCCCTTCATTGATCTCCCGATTCCGACGATGTCGGCACATATCGAGGCTATCTATGGGTCTCCCGATGGTCGGGCTCCTCTCCCAGTTGTTGCCCACACCTTCGACTAGCCGGTGGGTTGCCGGACGGAGGGAATCGACTCCCTCGATTCTCTCTTCGCGTTTCGCCTTTTGCTTTTCTATTTCTTTTTCTTCTCTGTTTCAAAAATTTCCAGATTTCCAAATTTCATTTTTTTACTTTATTTTATTATTTATAATTATTTTTATTATTATTTTAATCAATTAAAATATATTAAAATTGCCAAAATATAAAAAAAATTATTATTTTATTCATTTAATCTATAGATGAATTTCTCAGTTCGATTTTACCTTTTCGATATATTTTTTTTATTATTTTCGAGATTATTTTTCGAAGTGAAAATTTCGTTTTATTCCAATAAATTCATATCTTGATCAATTTAACTCGAAATTTAATTATTTCTTCGTTATTAATCAAGATTTCTCATTCTCATATTTTTAATTAAATTTTCTTATCCCGATTAATACCGAATTTTGATCTTTTGACCGTTTTGCCTTTGCATGTGTTCGGGAATACCATTTCAGTCATTTTGCATTTTTAAATGCACTCGAAAATTTTTATTTATTCCCTTTTGCTCTTACGATAAAATCGGGTCTTACAACTAGCCCCTCTGCCGCTGCGGGTGATCGACATAATGTAAATCCTGTAATCCAAATTCATTTGTTAATTTAGTTCCCATCTAGTATACACTTTGACATCTCATACAGCACAACACTAAGGGGATGTAATTTTCCTTAACGACCACTACCGACTCTTATCCGACCAACTCTAACTCTTAATTGCTTACTTATCGATACTAATTCACATCTGGCCAACCTTCGCTCTAATGCCACTTTTGCTGTCATGACCCAATACTACCAAAATCTGTACAAATTTTTCGCTTTTGAAAAATCGTTCTTACCTTCTCGTGATAAATCCCTCTAAACAGGTCGGGCTATGAATTAATATCGATATACCATTTTTAACCATTAAAATATCACGCGTACATATATATTTATATATATATATATTGATATCATTCATATTATAATAGAGTGGTCGGTATGTTTTATACATCACATGATTCTATATTTACATCCCCAAATATTCCTTCATATACAATATTGTGCTGTAAGCATACTAAATACAAATTTTGTACATGGTGTATACCTGACAGTCGATGGGAATCACAAAAATCAGCTATGCCATCTACTCTCTACACCCGCTATCTCTATGGTGGAAACACTGGAAGTGGGTGGAAAATGAAAGGATGAGCTCCATATGCTCAGTAAGGCAATAATACAAATGGGTAGATAGCTATACTATCTACATGCTGATAAGAAATCAGGATATATGTGAGCATGAGGTAAAAACAATGATATGCCATATATATAATATCATCTGTTCTAAAATAGGAAAACAACATATTACAACATGAAATGATTCTCATGTGAAAACATCTCATGCTCAAATGGATCAACAAGTTTTAAAACACCCCATCTGGGTTAAATATGATACACTCAAGGAATTAAATCCATTTCAATAAAATAATTTATCTTAAATTTTTGTTATAAAATCACCCTTCTCACAGGGTTACAAATCATGAAAGTTTCATCAAAATTCCTCTATGGGAAAATCAAATCTAAATCAGATTCATAAGAAAAATAGAGGCATGACCCCTCCCTCAGGTCTACCCTGATTTATCAAAATCAAATGATTTATCATGTGAGACATGTAAGCGACTATATCGGTAACATTTAGGACTATGGCCATAACCTCGTGATCCCTGGCACACGGATCCTAATGTGCGGGGTGTCACACTTGAAATGGGAGATGGGTCGGTCCTACCGCCAGAATAACATAATATCAAGATTGCGATGGCAAGACTTGCTGTCTCGTGGCTAATACCACTCCACTCCAACAATCCCCACGGTACAGTATACTCCATGTGATATACATGGTACAACGTACTCCATAAACCCAAGCTCAATCAGGGGTGCCTGTAATAGGTCTTATCCACCCATGTCAAGTATGTCTCAGTATGCACATGTGAGCATATCATCTCACTGTGACACACATTCTACAGGAGAAACTCCAACACGGCTCCATACATATACATGATATCTAAAAACCTCGTGCGAGCGAAGCTCTAGCACAGTTTTATAGAAATCAATGAAATCTGCGTATGAGCAGCGCTCCAGTATGACTTAAATTGATTATAAATTCAATTCAAATCCATGTACGAGCATTGCTCTAGTACAGATAGGTATTAAAACTCAGTGAAAACCTCATACGAGAAAACTCTAGTATGATAGTCATGTGAAATAAATCTGTAAAATAGTGCAAGCAAGGCTCCAGCACTCAGTGTATGAGTTAAAATATAAAATCCAGTGCGAGCAGTGCTTAAGCACGGTTTCAACTCACATAACACTGATAGGTGGCTCAATTTTATCAAAACATGTTAAATAAATATCAATGGGTACCTAACGTGTGCCTTTTTACTTAAAACATGAAAATAATAGCCAACCTATCCATAAATTGCTTGAATTAAAGCAATATCATCATGAAAACATTAAAATCATGAGTTTCATGCAATTTCATAGCCTTACTACCCTTTTTGAAATTTTCCTAACTGGGGGCAAAATAGTCATTTGTCACTATTTCCATATTTTTTTGCAAAAATTATTATTCTGTTTTTGGGTAGCCTAATGAATTTAATGTAATGTAAATCCCCTCGAAACTACGTACAGCTACCTCTAAGTGCTCATAAAATTCCCTTACCTGGAATCACGCACGAGCTTATCCCGACTCGACCCTACCAGGTCTCTCAGTCCAATTCGCTCGTCTACGGAGCTGTATATAACCACATAGGGGTTCAGTTCAAATATACTAATCCGTATTTCACTCTTACTGATCGAATCTAAAACTCTGGGCTCATTTTACTCTATTGGGCCCGATTGCACTTTAATAGGGCTCGACCCCTTTTTCAACCCATTTCTACATTTTAAATCCCTTCTTCAGGTTTACTGGGCTCATTTGGTTTATCAATAATCATCGGGATTCGTTCCAAACTCATTGGATAGCCCGGATACTGTTTACAATTATTACTTTAAAATTTTGTATAAAATTCCTTTTATGCAGAATTAATCCGTAAAATCCGTAAAATAATCTTAACTCTGCATTTAAGGACTCATATTATCGTAATTAAAATGTTCTTACCCAATATGATTCGAGTTACAAAAATCGGAGCTAAATCGGCTTTCGTTCGGGCTCTGTAGTAACATGCACAATTATATAAAGCCAAGTCATTTTCAATAAAATAATATTAAATTGAATTTCTGAGATTTATCTGCAGGTCAATCCCGACCCTCGGTCACTTACCTAAATTTTGAGTCGTCCCTAGGTACACTTTCTTCCCTTTTTCCCTAAATTTTGAGTCGTCTCTAGTACAGATAGGTGATCATTTGGCTGGGTCGAATCGGCGCTGGGACACCGCCGTTCGTCGGGACCGACGTGATTTCAGCCACGATTTTTTATCCACCGATTCGTCAAAAATATAGGTTGTCGGCGCGCGTTATCGGTACAGTTGGAACTGTTGAACTTCGCTCTATCATCTCCGACCGTTTGCTGGGCCCGTCGACTGTCAGTGGCTCGTCGGGGGGTTGGGTTTGGCTATCGGGTTTCTCGGGTTTTCTGCTACCGATTTCAGGTTTCGGTGTTTTTTCTGTCTCCCCGATTTTTCTGATTTTCGTTTTTTTAATTTATTATTTATTAATTTATTTATTATTATTTTAATCAATTAAATATATTAAAAATACCCAAATATCTCTAATAATATCTCAAAAATTATTATTTAATTCATTTAATCAATAAATGAATTTATCAGTCTATTTTCGTCCTTTCGGTATATTTTTCGATTATTTTAGGGATAATTTTTCGAATTAAAAATCCTGATTAATTCTGAATTAATTTCGATTAATTCCCATAAACGAATATCTAGATCAATCGGACTCGAATTTAAATATTTTCCTCGGTATTGATCCAGATTTTGCAAATTCCATATTTTAATGAAAATTACTTATCGAATTTATATCGAATTTTGGTCTTTTGACCATTTTACCCTTGCACGTGTTCTAGACTAAATTGAATCGACTTTCTTTCATAAATCCATAATCTTTTCCCTATTTTCAATTCCTTAAACGAACTTGTTGCTTCCTTGTTTTCCCGATTTATCCTTATTCAATTTTACGCACGTTATTTCGTTTCATCCACATTTATCAGATCAGAATCAACCATCTTATGAATCCATTAACATATATTAATGTCATACAATATGAAAATCATAAGGAATATCATACAAAGATGCGGATCTCACACAACCGACTATAAATTCGTATGCAATACTCATTCACAACTCATAAAACATGCTTGTTTTCTCAAATCACAATTTCGTGCTACATATTGTCACAAATCACACGCACAAACAAGTTTAAGTTTTTCCTTACCTCGTTGCACCTCGTATAGTGCAATCGTTTCCCTGTATTACGGACTAGCCTCGTATTCCTCTCTGGAACTCCCGAGCTGTCCAAACGATGTAAAAACATCAATAAGCTGTCTCAATCGTATCATCGAGCACATATTTGCTCATATTCACGTTACATACTCAAACAACTCAATTCTCACAATTCCATCACAATTCACATTTTCATCCACATTATTTCAAGTCCTACATTTTTCATGTACAATCTCTATGCCCAATTCACCCTATTGCCTTAATTCCAAACTTATAGTCATAGATCCCAAAATTACCACAATTGCATAATGTTATCTTTACTCCAACAAAATCATAGTTTTTCAATCTTAACAATTTCCTAGCTATTTTATCACAATGCCTACAACCATACTCACCAAAATCACTTAAAAATCCAAGATCAAGGTTTAAAAATTTACCCAAAACTTGTGGAGTGCTCTATTCACACCTCGATTCAATGTGTCCTTTGATTTTCAAGTATGTTGTTCTCTTTTGAATGAGGAACAACTTTTCTTCTTGCTATAAGCTCGGATTCGAACGAAAATCGACGATTTGGAGGAGAGAGAAAGCTAAGGCTTGACTAAAATGGAGATTTGGGAGAGAGAGAAAAGATGAAATGCAGGAAAACACAGGGGTCCTTTTATAGCCGGAGGGTAGGAGATCCATCTAGTCCTTAATGAGATCGATCTGCATTTGAATTTAGGAGCGTTTTGGGGAAATTTTATGTCTAGGAGATCAATCTGTCGTGGGGTGAGATCGATGTCGTAATGGCTTTAGGAGATCGATCTGCTCCAATTATGAGATCGATCTTCTGTTTACAGAACGCTTCTTCAGATCGATCTTCTCCTTAAGAAGATCGATCTGCTGTTTACATAATACTTCATGAGATCGATCTTCTTGCCTATGGGATCGATCTGCCTATCAGTTCTTACACAGTTCCTATATTCTGGAGCCATAAGATCGATCTCTCATCCTTGGAGATCGATCTGGCCTTCACAGATTGTACTACTGCTGCATCAATTTGCAAAAAACTTAAAGTATAACTTCCCATAATCTACCCCATAGTCTATATTTCAATCTATACACATTCAAGACTTAAAAAACCTCATCTTCTTATACTTCATTATATTTAAAACTTATGTGTACATGAACATATCATAATTAAATACACCAAATTATAATTCTCACAAATGGGGTATACAAAATTCACAGTTCTCAAAGTAAGGAAATCAAGTAAGCAAGTAGACAACCGCACTATCTACTGAAAATAATGCTTTGCCTTTTCTTCTCTCATCTCAAAGCATGTATCAAAAGGATATAATAATAGTATAGAATAAATTTCATGTACTTAAAATCATGTTGAGTTATCAAATATAGACATTCATGCAAAACAATGCATCTTTATAAAATTGGGAATGCCTTTGTATCAATCATGCCATTTACATATAAATCACAGTAAATATGGCAGTTTATAACACACACAATGATCAATTTCCAACCTATCTCTCTCAGGTCTAACCGTATCATGAAAACAAGTGATAAATCATGCGAGACTCAGTGGCTAAATGTAATACACTCCTGGACTATGGCCATATCCTATCATGGTGAAATCCCAAGCAACACAGATCTCGATGTGCGGGTAATCACTGCTGTAACGAGAGAGGGGTCAGTCCATCATAACCGCCAGCTATAAATTCCTCAACTCCATAACTCCACAACTCCACTACATGGTATAGTGTACTCCATGCCACTCGCACGGTACAATGTACACCCATGAAGCCTCTCCTCATGGTCGAGATGCCTGCCATAGGTCTTAGTCCTTACACCATGAAAATACATCATAGTCGGGGTGCTTACCATAAGTCTTAGCCCGTACACTATGGAATCAATGCCACGTCTCTAAATCCACGTGCGAATATCTCAACAGTGTGACACTCAGTCTACATGGAGGAAATCGTCACAGTTTTGCTAACATGTCTTATATATCACATAAAACTACAGTGCACGTCTTGAGTGTGACTCACAATCAACACTCCGCCTCTTAAACACTGTGTATGCATCTCAAAATATCAAACACTAGTGCGAGTAACCTCTAGCACTAGGTCAATGTATAATTCTCTTTTCAAATCAAGTACGAGTTATCACTCAAGTACTATGTCATGTATAAATCATGAAAAGTCGAGTACGAGCAATGCTCCCAGCACTCTATCATGTAAAACTGAGTATGAGCAAAGCTCCCAATACTCTATATGCATCAATCACAAAACTAAGTACGAGCTATGCTCCCAGTACTCTAACATGCATAAAATCGCATTAACATGTAGTACGAGTATACCCTCCAGTACTATGTGATGCATATATCAAAATATAGTGTGAGTATTCTCTAGCACTTATGGTTTTCACACAAAACCAGATAGATGGCTCACTTAAATCATAACTTTCTCAATTCAAATCAAATTAACACTTAAATGTGTTGTTTTCGCATATGCATGAAAACATTAGCCATTTTATCATGCAGCTCGTGCATTATGGGTCATAACATGCTTCTAAGGTTTTTTATCCTATTTTTGGATAAAACACACTTCATCTTATTAATCCTTAGCACAATAACATGTCTAATTCAGGAAATTCATATAGAGTATAATATCGAAACTCTATTTAAAATACGTGTAGCCATTTCTATCTACTCACGAAATTCCCTTATCTCGGATCAAGTCAAGTGACCTCTCTTCTTCGGTGCAACTCACTTTCATAGTCCGAGCAGGTTCCACGATGATTTTTGAAGCTGTTATAATTATTGGCATTAGTATATCTCTATACACTCATTTCATTTGCCAAATCTCAATTTAATACATAGTTTTCATCACTTTCTCAAAATATGGTATAAAACCACATTTTCACATTACTATCTTTATTTCTCCTTATTTCCAATTTATGCATTTCATAAGATTACCTCATAATCTTCCATACATGCATATTTCATCATTAAATCAATTTTAATACAATTTCCTCATCACTTTCTCATTTTCTCACCAATATCTAGGTCATGGTGATTTTTCATTATCCTTTCATTTCCAACATTTCAAACATATATCAATTTACTCATCAATACACCTAGTTTAACATATATTAACTTAGTGCATTAAATCTTACCTAGCTGAAATTTCCTTTCTTTTTCACCAAAAAAATGATAAAATCCTCCTTGCTCCTTGAACTCTTGATTTCAATCCTTTGTTTCCAAGTATGTTGCTCTCTTCTTGCTAAGAACAACTTTGCTCAACTGTATCTCACTCAAAACTGATCACAAACTAAAGTTTTTTAGTATTTCTTAGCTACGTTTAGGTTTAGTTCTTGAATGGAATAGTAACTCTAGGGAAAATGAACTGCAGAAGCCCAGTAGTTATAGAATTGTCTTGATGAGATCGATTTGCTATCCTAGGAGATTGATATGCTCTGCATTTTTGCTTTTGAAACAGACCTTTCAGACCACATGAGATCGATCTGTTGCAAGTCAGTAGCTTAAGAAAATCGATCTGACCCTCTAGGGATCGATTCCTTCAACATAGAATGTTTAACAGATCGATCTGGCTCCATTAGAGATCGATCTGACCTGTTCCATCGCTTAATTAAAAGCATTTTTGGCTCTCCCAGATCGATCTCTCATCCCATGAGATCGATCTCTCATTCATATTTTCCATATTTTACTACAGTTTTCTGTAGTAAACACAGACCAAACTTCACTTATTTTACTACCATAGTCATTTTCTCATACAATTACCTTTAAGGCTTGAAAATGATATCTATTCATACTTTATATACATTAAAACTTGTGTGCATTCATTGTATAGCCAAAGGAATACAATATATCACCAAATGGAAGTACAAAACTCATGCATCTTTATTCCAATTTACCTCACCACTCAAAACTTAATATAGTCACATTTCACTCATGGAAATATCCCTCTTACACTTGCTATACACTTTAAAACTTGCATGTATTCATTCTATACACATTTACAAACTTTAGATATCCATTCCTCATAATTTACATTGAATGTGACTTGCTCATACATCCCAAGTCATAAAGGTTACATTACAAAATTTTGGGTCTTACATGTTAGATGAACAAACCATGAAAGAATGTATGAGTATGTAAGGATGATTTTAATTAGAGCAACGAAAAACACATGCATAAATGCTACAAAAAATGTGTGATGAAGTGCTTGACTTGCAAAAAACACAGGGAAATATGAAATTACACATAAAGGCGCACAATTATCTTGCTACAAGCTAAGTAACAAAGCGACCATGAAAGTCATTCATTGTTCTCGTCACACGAGGGGTGAACAATGAAGAATTAAGGCCCTAACGATGAGAAAAAAGAACACCAAAAGAGAGGTTTTCCTATGTGTACAGTGAGCTTATAAAGCTTAAGGTTGGGATGGCAAGCAAAGAAAACTGCCTTGGCCACACCTCAAGCTTACAGAAGACAACAAGTGAACACTTAATGAGTAAACTAAAACGTCAAGGCTTGAAGTTGTGATGCCCCGGAAGCACGAAAAATAGGACAAATTTAAAAACTTTTTATTCATCAATTCACGATTAAGGGTGCATTCTTGTGCAGTGTCATATATCATAATACATATGTTACCAAACTTTCACCTCAGGATCTCATCATCTCATAGTTGTATTTCATACCATATACATTACTCAACTAAAGGTTAATTAATCCTAATACATCCCATACATCATTGTACATCAATTGTCTGTAAATACAACTTAAGTCTAGGTACATGAAGTTAAATTATACCTCAATGTACAATATATATAGCCGAAGCTCAAGTCTTCCACTAGCCACTACTCCGTACATCGTAGGAAAACTCTCTTCACTTGAAGAAATATGGGGGGAGAGAAAACAGGGTGAGCTTTTAAATCGCTCAGTAAGGGGGTAAGGGATTCGTTAATAAGAAAATGATTTACACAGCACAATCATTTTGTTTACATGTTAAACTCAATGAACTCAATGGAAGATGTAGCATGAATAATTAAAACATCATCTCAACTCATTTCTCAAAGCTCATGTAGAAACATGATAATAAATTGCTCAAGCCATGATTACAAGCAGTTACAATCATGTGGAACAAGCATGTATAAAATAGGATGCGATAATGGCTTTTCTCATAAAACGTGATAAAAATCACCGCATTAATAATGCACGTGGCGTAGCCACAAAACAGAAACTCATGTGTAAAACGAGACTAGGCAAATAAAACTCATATAAAAACTCATCATGGCACATCAAAACGATTGAACTCGTCCCCTAGGTGGACATCCCCAATCAAGGGATTTCGTCGACAATAATAAACCCATGATCATGGTTCGCTGTAGACTTGATCAGAATCGTACAGTAGTCGATCTTACATGCTATCAAAGCATGGCCTGATCTTACATGCTATTAGAGCAATGCCACCCTTTGCTGCCGTGGAGCGAGGTCATCTCATGTTACCAGAATGGAGGAGTCGATCTTACGTGCTACTGAGCACTGCCCAGTCTTACATGATACAAGAGCAAGGCCCGATGTGTATTTAACATAACACGTTTAAGTCTCAGTAATAGCCATTATCATATAAAACCGTTTTGCCTTCACGAGTCGCTCATAATGGTTTTCTCATAAAACTCATCTCAAAACTATTTTGTACTCAACACAAAACATATAAAAATCGAGCTCAAACTGGTAAAACCACGCACACATTTCTCAAGCCTCAGTACGCCTTAACGTAGAGCCCAAATCATATTTTCACTTTTTAAACTCAAAACAGTTGTACAACAATTTCGCATTTAGTTTACAACTCATAAAAATTGAGCCCCAATCGACTTTAAAACCATGTGCAAATAACTCATTCTCAACTGATAAAAACATGCTTGATTTCTCAAATCACTTTTCATGCTACAATATCATCACAAAACATATACACAAATGAGTTTAAGTTTCCCTTACCTCGTTGCACCTAGTATAGTGTAATCGTTCCCCCAAACGACGAACTAGGCTCACATTCCTCTCTGGAACTCTCGGGCTGTCCAAACAATGTAAAAACATCAAAATTCACCTCAATCTCATCATCAAACACATATTTACTCATATTCTCGTTAAATATTCAAATAATCCAAGTCTCATAATTTTATCACAACCCACACTCTCATTCATTACATCTCAAATCTTACATTTTCATGTACAATATCCATGCTCAATTCATCTTATTGCCTCAATCTCAACTTATACTCATAAATCCCTAAAATTACCACAATTGCATAATATCTTCTTTACTCTAACAACATTACAATTTCATCAATCTCTAATCCTTTCCTAGCTATTTCATCACAATGCCTACAACCATAATCACCAAAATCACTTAAAAATCCAAGATCGAAGTTTAGAAATTTACCCAAAAATTGTGGAGTGCTCTATTCACACCTCGATTCAATTCATCTTTTGATTTCCAAGTATGTTTCTCTCCTTTGGATGAGGAACAACTTTCCTTCTTGCTATAACCTTTGATTCAGATGAAAATGAGGGCTTTGGAAGAGAGAGAAAGTTAGGGTTCGACTAAAAGGGAGGTTTGGGAGAGAGAGAAAAGATGAAATGTAGGAAAACACAGGGGTCTTTATATAGGCAGAGGGTAGGAGATCGATCTGGTCCTTGATGACATTGATCTCTTTTTAAATTTGGGAACGTTTTGGGGAAATTTTATGCCTAGGAGATCGATCTGTCGTGGGGTGAGATCGATCTCTTAATTGCTGCTGGAGATCGATCTGCTCCAATTATGAGATTGATCTTTTGTTTACAGAACGCTTCATGAGATTGATCTTCTTACCTATGAGATCGATTTGCCTATCAGTTCTTGCACATTTTCTGCATTCTGGAACCATAAGATCGATCTTTCATCCTTGGAGATCGATTTGGCCTTCACAGATTGTATTGCTGCTACATCAATTTGCAGAAAACTCAATGTAAAACTTCCTAAAAATCTACCCCATAGTCCATATTTCAATCCATAGACATTCAAGACATAAAAATCTCATCTTCTTATACTTCATCATATTGTGTACATTAACATATCATAATTACATACACCAAATTACAATTCTCATAATTGAGGTATACCAAATTCTTAGTTCTCACATCCTCCCCACCTTTAAAGAATTTGGTCTAACAAATTTAACTCGACTCATCAAACAGATGGGGATACTTCTCTTTCATGAGGCTTTCCAATTCCCAAGTTACCTCTTCCATTGAGTGATGTTTCCATAAAACTTTCACTAATGGGATGATTTTGGTTTTAAGAACCTTCTCTTTTCTATCGAGAATCCGGACATGTTTTTTAGTATAGCTCATGTCCTCTTGTATGATCATTTCTTCATACTCTATGACATGAGAAGGGTCCGGGTGGTACTTCCTTAACATAGATACATGAAAGACTTTGTGTATTCTAGACATCTATAGGGGTAATGCCAACCTGTAGGCTACCTCTCCCACTCTCTCAGGAATCTCAAATGGTCCAATGTATCGAGGACTCAATTTTCCTTTCTTTCCAAACCTCATGATACCCTTACTCGGTGATATCTTCATAAATACTGCATCACCAACGTTAAACTCGAGTGGCTGTCTACGCACATCCGCGTAGCTTTTCTGTCGACTCTGTGTAGCCCGTAATCTCTCACATATATGTTTCACACTCTGTACAGCCTATTCAACAAGTTCGGGAGCATTTATCTTTCTGTCACCCACTTCTTCCCATGCTACAAGGGATCTACACCTTCTACCATATAGAGCCTCAAAAGGTGCCATTCCAATACTCGCATGATAGCTATTATTGTACACAAACTCTACTAGGGGCAGGTGATCATCCCATGATCCCTTAAACTCCATCGTATATGCCCTCAACATATCCTCAAGGGTCTAAATAGTCCTCTCTGACTGACCATCTGTCTGAGTATGATAGGCGGTACTAAAACTCAATCGAGATCCCATGGACTCTTGAAACTGGGTCCAAAATTTAGAAGTAAATCGAGAATCTCTATCAGAAGTAATACTCATTGGAGCCCCATGTAATCTAGCTATCTCGCTGACATACGACTCAGCTAAGGCATCCACCGTATCTGTGCTCTTGATGGCAAGGAAGTGGACACTCTTGGTCAGTCTATCCACTATGACCCATATCGCATCACGACCTCTCCGGGTCCTCGGTAAGCCTATAATAAAGTCCATGGTGACATGCTCCTATTTCCATGTAGGTACAGGTAAAGGTTGTAGTAGTCCTTCGGGCTTCTGATGCTCTGCTTTCACTTGCTGGCATACTAAACATCTGGCCACATAATCTGCCACGTCTTGCTTCATACCACTCCTCCAGTACACCTTTCTTAAGTCTCGGTACATCTTAGTACTCCCTGGGTGCATGGTGTATCACGAGCAGTGAGATTCTCTCAGTATCTGTCTCTCTAGGGTATCATCGTCTGGTACATAAATTCGTCCTCTAAATCTCAACAATCCATCCTCACTGACTGTAAGATCCGATCGTGAAGTCTGCTCAGCTTAGCTAACCATATCTATCAACCTTTGATCACTGCGCTGCCCACTTCTAATTTGATCCATAATCTTGGGCTCTATTCGCAGGCTAGCCAAAAATCCAGTCTTTACCTCTTTAACTTTGATCCGGAGTTCGACGAACTGCTCCAGTAAATCCTATTCCCTGATCATCATGGTAGATATCATACTCTTCCTACTCAGGGCCTCAACAACTATGTTCGCTTTTCCCAGATGGTATAAAATCTCGTAGTCATAATCCTTAAGGAGTTCCATCTATCTCCTTAATCTCATGTTTAACTCTTTTTGGTCAAACAGATATCTCAAACTCTTATAGTCAGTGAAGATCTGAAATCTTTCCCTATATAAGTAGTGCTGCTAGATCTTCAAGGAAAATACCACAGCGGCTAAGTCTAAATCATGCGTGAGGTAATTTCGCTCATGTTCTTTCAATTATTGCAATCCATAGGCGACTACTCTTCCATGCTGCATGAGCACACACCCCAATCCTTAATGGGAAGCATCAGTATACACTAAAAATCCCCTTGATCCCTCAGGGATAGTCAACACAGGTGCCGCTGTTAATCTCCTCTTTAATTCTTGAAAATTGAGCTCATATTGATCAGTCCATACGAACAGAGTCTCCTTGCGCATGTGCTTAGTTAGAGGAGCGACAATCTTGGAAAATCTCTTAATAATTGTTCTATAATACCCTGCCAAACCAAGGAAACTTCGTATCTCGGTAACTGTTCTCGGCCTTTCCCAATTAAGCACAGCCTCTACTTTAATCGGATCAACTGATACTCCTTCCTCTGAAGCTATGTGACCAAGGAAAGCTATCCGATCCAGCCAAAACTCACACTTACCAAGCTTTCCATATAATTGCTTATCTCGGAGTATCTGAAGTACTAACCACAAATGCTGCGTGTACTCCTCATAAGACTGAGAGTACACCATGATATCATCAATAAAGACTATCACAAACTTATCTAGATAGTCTCTGAACACCTCGTTCATTAACCTCATAAAGGCTGCAAAGGCGTTCGTCAATCCAAAGGGCATCACTAGAAATTCATAATGGTCATACCTTGTCCTGAAGGCAGTCTTCGAAATATCCTCAATTGGTGATAGCCCGATCTCAAATCAATCTTAGAGAAAATTGAAGCCCCTCTAGGCAATGTGTATTTATTCTTCACCATGGCTTTATTCAACAATCAGTAGTCTATGCATAATTTGAGACTACCATCTTTCTTCCTCACGAATAACACTAGTGCTCCCCACGGTAAGACACTGGATCTAATAAATCCTTGATCTAATAACTTTTGTAGTTGTTTCTTCAATTCCTCAAGTTCCACTAGTGCAATCCTATATGGAGGTATAGAGATAGGCTGAGTATCTGGTACCAAATCAATGGTAAACTCTAGCTCTCTCTCTGGTGGTAAACCTAGTAACTCATCTGGGAAGACATCCGAAAATTCTCACACCACATATATATCCTCAATCCTTAGATGTTCCCGATCATCATCTGAGATAAATGTTTCATAACCTTCACATGAATGATCACATTTAGTACTCTCAAAAGTAACATCAAAATTTCAATTTGCTTACAAAAATTCCACACATTTATTTCCTCAATATTTCAAACGTACACTGTAAGGTTTAGGTAGGGAGAAAGTTACAATCTTAGTGTAGCAGTATAAACTCACTAGATTGGTTGCTAGACAATCCATTCCTAAAATTATATTAAATCTATGTATATTTAGCATCATTAGATATGCTAACATCACTCTATCTCCCACCTTTATTTCACACCCTCTACAAATTAAATCAATTTTTTGGGACTCACGCATAGGGGCATTTACATGTAGTACATACTCTAGAGGTTCAAACTTTAATTTTAATCTACATGCAAAATACTCAGAAATAAATGAATGCGTGGACCCTGGATTAATCAATACATGAGCCTTATGATTACAGATAGAGAGTGTACCTCTTATAGTTTCTGTTAGAATGTCTGATGTTTCCTTATCCAGAGCAAACACATGTCCCACTGTGACAGGCTTCTTTCCTTTCTCTGTAGCAGTGGCCTGTCTCGGGGGATTCACTCTCTGAGGTTGTTGTCTAGTAGGCTCCAGAGTATGTGGTCTCTAAGGTTGAGGGCAGTCTTTTACTCTGTGACCGATGTCTCCACATCTAAAACATCCATGGATCAACCCAGTATAATTTCCCTCATGCGATCGACCATAATTTCTACAAACTCTTATCTCAAGCCTGACATCTCGAGGGGTCTCCCTGATGATAGGATAAACTCTGGGTCTCTCCAATCTGCCCTTCTGTAACTCAATCCTTCCTCTTTCGAGGAACCTCTCTGAACATTTGCCTGGGAAATCGCTGGCCTCTTGCCTTTATCCCGAGTCACTGTACTGAACTCATTCTGGGACTGTACAATTTCATTTCCCCTCTCAATCTCTTGTGCTCGTCTTAGAGCATCTCCAAACTCAGTAATACATAGCAATATCAATCGATCTCTGATGATGGGTTTCAATCCATATACAAATCTCTCTGATCAGAGCTCTTTATTTTTTAAAGGTTTCTGGATCATATCTTAATAGGGCAGTAAATTGGCTCTCATAATCATCCACAGACATATCGCCCAGTACCAGATTTAAAAACTTTGCCTGCTTCCTGCTCTGAGCAGCTCGTGGCACATATTGGGCTCTAAATGCCGTCTGAAACTCTACCCAACCAACCACATCCTGGCTGGACATCAGAATACCCTGGGTAGTACCTCACCAATCTCGAGCTCTCCCTTTTAACATATATGCGCCCATACTGACCCTCTTAGCATCTGTGCATCCCAAATTGTCAAACTCAGATTTTTTGTAGCTTGTACCTTATGATTCCTATGTGTATGAACACTCTGTTATTATAGTTGAATCATAAGAAGAGTATTTACTAGACTTAAAGTGTTAGTGAAATGGTTTAACACGCAAAAGCTACATAAAAAGCCTAATGAGAACTATAAGTGTCACAGGCTAAACCGAGTAAATCTAAATCATTCTGACTGAAAATAAGAACTTAAAATGAGAAAGTATAGAGAGCTCATGAAGGAAAGTCAGCTTGATTTAGTCCCGAACATAGAAAACGAGAGTAAAAGCTAAAAAGGGTAAAATGGACCTTTTTGACGAGATAAGGTGTTTCGGGTGAAATTATCCACCGGGAATGGTTGAAACATAAAGACAAGAGTGTAAGACATAAGGTATGACATTTTCAAAATTTTGAAAAAAAGTCAACTTGATCAATGGTTAAGGAAAAGTCAACTATAATTAAGAAAGTGGACTTTTACCATAGTTGACTAATCATGGTTAAAAATTAACCAAAGTGTGGAGAAAAATTTAGGGAAAAATAGTCTTGGCTAGAATACAAGATAATCATCCCCGAAAGTAAGGAAAAATTATTCGAAAGGATTCTGGATTAAATTTAATGGTTAAAAACGTAATGGGCCTAAGGTGAAAATTTTAAAGCCCATTAAGGTATACTAAACGTATATCGAAATTCTTAGGCCCTTTAGACCGAATTGTTGGACCAATTGATTGGCCAAATATTGAGACAATTAAAGGCCCGAGATATAGTAAAAATTTCAGCCCAAAAGCCCATTAAGAAAGCCCAAACCGAGAAGCCCAAATGGAAAGCCCATGAGATAAATATCTAACCATAGTTAAAGTTAACCATGACTTATAAGGTGACTCATTAGGTGACTCATGGCTAAGGCTTGGAAATTCAAGCTTAATGGCTGGAAAGTAAAGCTTAATGGCTAAGTAAGTGGCTTATAAATTCAGCCACACCATTGTCATCTTCATCACACCAAATTCGGCTAGAAGAAGAAACCATTGAAACATATTATCCAAGCTTTCTCTCACTAGAAATCACTAGGAATCAGGCATAATTGGAACTTGCATCCTTCATGGAAGTTGTTCCAAATTGAAAGGAGAGTGACATATGTTGGAATTTGCTATCAAGGAGTCATAGAGCAAACCGAGAGCCTTCAAAGATTCGACCAAAGGGTGAACACAACAATTGCTCCAGAGAGTATTGGAGGAGCAAATTGGACTGCTAAAATGAGCAGCGCAGAGAAAGTGAAATTTCTTGAGTGATTGCAGGTAAAAGACTTTTGTGAGTAGTTAGAGATACCTGCATGTATTTTTGTCTGCTTTTACATTCACTTAAAAACTCTGAGGGTCAAGGGTAAAATGGACCTTTTTGGCGAGATAAGGTGTTTCGGGTGAAATTATCCACCGGGAATGGTTGAAACATAAAGACAAGAGTGTAAGACATAAGGTATGACACTTTCAAAATTTTGAAAAAAAGTCAACTTGATCAATGGTTAAGGAAAAGTCAACTATAATTAAGAAAGTGGACTTTTACCATAGTTGACTAATCATGGTTAAAAATTAGCCTAAGTGTGGAGAAAAATTTAGGGAAAAATATTCTTGGCTAGAATACAAGATAATCATCCCCGAAAGTAAGGAAAAATTATTCGAAAGGATTCTGGATTAAATTTAATGGTTAAAAACGTAAGGAAAAATTATTCGAAAGGATTCTGGATTAAATTTAATGGTTAAAAACGTAATGGGCCTAAGGTGAAAATTTTAAAGCCCATTAAGGTATACTAAACGTATATCGAAATTCTTAGGCCCTTTAGACCGAATTGTTGGACCAATTGATTGGCCAAATATTGAGACAATTAAAGGCCCGAGATATAGTAAAAATTTCAGCCCAAAAGCCCATTAAGAAAGCCCAAATCGAGAAGCCCAAATGGAAAGCCCATGAGATAAATATCTAACCATAGTTAAAGTTAACCATGACTCATAAGGTGACTCATTAGGTGACTCATGGCTAAGGCTTGGAAAGTCAAGCTTAATGGCTGGAAAGTAAAGCTTAATGGGTAAGTAAGTGGCTTATAAATTCAGCCACACCATTGTCATCTTCATCACACCAAATTCGGCTAGAAGAAGAAACCATTGAAACATATTATCCAAGCTTTCTCTCACTAGAAATCACTAGGAATTAGGCATAATTGAAACTTGCATCCTTCATGGAAGTTGTTCCAAATTGAAAGGAGAGTGACATATGTTAGAATTTGCTATCAAGGAGTCATAGAGCAAATCGAGAGCCTTCAAAGATTCGGCCAAAGGGTGAACACAACAATTGCTCCAGAGAGTATTGGAGGAGCAAATTGGACTGCTAAAATGAGCAGCGCAGAGAAAGTGAAATTTCTTGAGTGATTGCAGGTAAAAGACTTTTGTGAGTAGTTAGAGATACCTGCATGTATTTTTGTCTGCTTTTACATTCACTTAAAAACTCTGAGGGTCAAAGAAAGTGAATAATAATTATTGCGACCCGATAGTGGCAAATTACGATTTTGCCTCTAGTTAGTCAAAAAGTCAACTTTTGTGAAAAGTTGTAAAAAGCATGGAAACCACTATTTTGAGTGTTTAACTGCTGTTTAGCAGGAGCATAAATAGATGGGCTAATGATTTTAAGGTTGATGTGAATTAAGCACACTTTATAGTACTGATTTTGATGTTTTATAAATCATCCCTTTTTAACAAGCCATCTATCATATTTTGTGAGAATGAATCATGCTGTAGCATAGCTCGCACTAGATTTCATATATTTTCCATAAACATTAGTGCTGGATTTTGATTCGCACTAGATTTCCATGAGATGCATGATAGAGTACTTGAGTTATTACTCGTACTTAGTTTTATATGATATATGCATGACAGAATGCTGGAGCGATTAGCTCGTACTCAAGTTTTTCATGAGATACATGACAAAGTGATGGAGCATTGCTCGTACTCAATTCTTCATGATTTATACATGACATAGTACTGGAGCTATTGCTCGTACTTGATTTGATGATATTGTGCATAGCATGGTATTGGAGCTATCGCTCGTACTTAATACATGAACTATGCATTGACCTAGTTGCTAGAGGTTTACTCGCACTAGAGTTGAGTTTGTAATGTGAAACAGTGTTTGAGCGGAGTGTCGACTGTGAGTCGGACTCAAAGGCGCGCACTGTATGTGATATATAAAACATGTTACAAACCCATGCCCGCATCCTTGTGTGACTGAGTGTCACATTATGTGAGAGGATAGCCTCATGAGGGTATTAGAGATGTGGTATGATATTCCATGGTTTGAGGGCTAAGACCTATGGCAGGCACCCCGACTGTGATGTAGGTTCCACGGGTGTACTTTGTACCGTGCCTAGGGCATGGGAGTACACTGTACCGTGTGTTGTTGTGGAGTTAAGGAGGATATAGCTAACGATTGTGATGGACTGACCCCCCTCCCGTTGCATCAGTGATGCCCCGCACACCGAGTACTGTGTTGCTTGGGATCACATGTCGGATATGATCATATTCTAGGATAGTATTTGTATTTCACCACAAAGTCTCACATGATATATCACATTGATTAACTGATTTAAATTACGGACAGACCTGAAGGATGGGTCGGACTCCGATTTTGTGATGTGAATGATTTAAATGCCATATTTATTGTGATTTAAATATACATGGCATGATTTATCTAAAGGCATGATTTATATAAAGATGCATTGTTTTGCACTACATGCCTACATTTGAGAAAGAAAGCATGATTTCTGTACATGGGATTTAATCTGTACAAGTATACATATATATATATTTAAAGACATGCTTTTAAAGTGAGTAAAGGAAATAATGTTTTCAAGGCATAGCATTATTTTGAGTAGATAGTGTAGATATCTACTTGCTTGCCTGATTTCCTTACTGAGCGCATTGTATGCTCACCCCCTTTCTTTACATCTCTCTACAGAGCATCAGTAGAGCGAGAGCTATCGAGGGATAGTATTCCTGAGTCCACTGCTAGTTCTTATCGACTGCAAGGTATACAGATTTTGTACGATTATGTATCTAAACATAGAAACAGCACAGTGATGTATACGATATATATTATGGGGAATGTATTTGTGTTCGATTTTATATAATCTCAGTCACAGTCAGTAACAGTATATTGACATGTATGTATGATAATGGATATTATGGTAAGCGAGGAGTTTGACATCGAATCACAGCCCAACCATTGAAGAGAGGAAAGGTAAGTTAAAAATGCAAAAAATTTGTAGTGATTTTGGTAAAAGTCATGGATTGAGAACGGGTCCTGATAGAATGGTATCAGAGTGAAGGTTGGTCTGATGTGAGTCGGTGTTAGGAAATAGGAAAGTGGACATTCCTATTGTATTGTGCTGTGTTTAGATATAACTGTGTATACCAGATAGGAGACGGACTAATTCATAATTATGAATGTAGGAACTTTGCCTATATGGCAAATACGCATAGTGGTAGAGTTACGAGAGGTTAAGCTTGAGACCGGGGAGATAGACCTGAGGGACGAGCCACTGCCGAACCATTACCTACGCATGAGACTCTAGGTGCTACTGAGGCACTCGAGTGTGCTGAGACGTGCTTTACGAGATTAGAGCATAGTCTTGAGACGATTGTAGAGATGTTGGCACAGACGATGCCAGGTAGGCAGAGACAGGAGGCAGGAGCTGCGACAGGAGAGGCAGTTGCCCCTGATACACCTACACAAACGACTCATGCACTGAGGACAGTAGAGACTCCTACACCCCCACCGATTTCTGGTGGAAGTGGACTAGGGTATGGATGTGATCTACATAGGTTGTGAGAATTCCAGAAGTTTAGACCTCCATCTTTTAGTGGGGTCAAGGACCTTGTAGCTGCTGAGGAGTGGTTGGCAGAGATGGAGAAGCTTTATGGATTCTTCGAGTGTACGACCTCAGAGATGGTCGCATTTGCTGTGTTCCTACTGAAGGGAGCTGCAGAGCATTGGTGGAAGTCCACCCGACCTATATTAAGAGCCCGACACATAGACATTGGTTGGGAGATATTTCGGGAGGCCTTTAGGAGGCAGTTTGTTCCAGATACCGCACAGTGAAAACTACAGGCAGAGTTTTTAGGATTGAACCAAGGGAGTTTGTCAGTGGATGAGTATGAGACTCGATTCCTATCCCTAGGGAGATATAACCCCGATACCATGTATAGTGAAGCTAGGAAGGTCCACAGCTTTATCGACGGGTTGAGACCGGTTCTGCGGTCCAGGTTGGTTCCATTAGACATAGCAACCTATGAGGAAGCAGTGCGCAGGGCGCAACTGTGTGAGCAAATTACGAGAGGAATGCTTTCGAGTTCAAGAAGCTTAGCCGTAGTCGAGATATATAGAAGAAGAGGCCGACTAGAGATTTTAGTTATCGAGGAGGGAAGAAATTCTTCGGTAAGAGATCATGGGTGGAGGAGGCATGAGAGAGATATTCTAGACCTCCTGCTTATCTGACTGTAGCCCCAGCAAAGGGCATTGTCATAGGAGGACAAAGACCTACTGTTGATCAGTGCAGAAGATGCGGTAAACAACATGGAAGTAGACCGTGTCCGCCGACTCCTATTGTATGTTTTCAATGTGGGAAATAGGGGCATATGGCTAGAGAGTGCCCAGAGACATTTGTAACTGCCCCACAGAAGGGCAGGGAGCCTAATAGAACTCCAGCTGGTAGGTCTGCTTAGAGAGGTAGAGCGACAGCTGAGGAGAAGAGGAAATAGGTGATGGGTCAAGGGCGAGTACATGTTTTGGACTAGGGGATAGCTGATCCTTCATCGTATGTGATTCAAGGTAACATCCTGTTTATGATATTGAAGCATATGCTTTAATTGATCTTAGTGCCACACATTCTTTTGTATCGCCTTCATTTGCATGTAAATTAACAAGACATGTAGAGCGTACACCATTATGTATGATGATGTTGATTAGTATGCCTATGAATAGTAGTTAATTTCTAGAATATTTATTTAATGACTGCAAGTTGAGAGTAGGGAATAAGGAGCTGACAGCCAATCTAATATTACTAAGTATGAGTGACTTTGATATAATATTAGGAATGGATTGGTAATCTACAAACCAAGCTGTTTTAGATTGTTATGCTAAGATAGTTATGTTTCCTAACCCTACTAGATATGTTGTAAAGTTTAATAAGAATAAATGAAAGGAGTAGTTATGATTATTACATGATTACTGATTTAGAAAACCTTCAACATATCAAGGTTTCATTGCGTACGTGGTAGATATGGATAAGGCACATCCGGAGTTGTCAGATATTACTGTGGTCAGTGAGTACCCAGATGTTTTTTCGGATGAATTGCCAGGGTTACCACCAGACAGAGTGATGGAGTTCTATATAGATTTGGTACCTGGTACAGAGCCTATTTCGAGACCACCATATCGCATGGCCTTAGTTGAGCTGGAGGAGCTCACGAGACAGTTACAGGAGCTGTTAGATAGGGGCTTTATTCGACCGAGTGTTTCATCTTGGGGAGCACCGATTTTATTGGTGAGGAATAAGGATGGGAGCCTCCGATTGTGTATAGATTACCGATTGTTGAATAAGGCCACCATCAAGAATAGGTATCCCCTTCCACGCATTGATGACTTGTTAGATCAGCTTTAGGGAGCACAGGTCTTTTCCAAGATTGACCTAAGGTCTGGGTATCATCAGCTGAAGGTTCGAAGTGGAGATGTACCCAAGACAGCATTTCGTACCCGATATGGTCATTATGAGTTCTTGGTCATGCCATTCGGACTGACGAATGCTCCAGCTGCTTTCATGGCTTTGATGAACGATGTGTTCAAGATATACTTAGACCAATTTGTTATCGTCTTTATCAATGACATATTGATATACTCGAGATCCAAAGAGGAGCATGAGGAGCATCTCAGGATCGTGTTGCAGACTCTATGAGAGCAGAAGTTATATGCTAAGCTCAGTAAGTGTGACTTTTGATTGTCACAGATCTCATTTTTGGGATATGTTGTATCGAGAGATGGTGTATCAGTTGATCCATCTAAGATAGAGGCTGTAGTTCAGTGGGAACAGTCGAGGACAGTCACCAAGATCATGAGTTTTTTGGGTTTAGCTAGATACTATAGGAGATTCGTTGAGGGATTTTTGAAGTTGGCTGCTCCGTTGACACGTCTTACTCGAAAGAGTGCACTGTTCGTATGGAACGAGGATTGTGAGAAGAGTTTTGAGGAGTTGAAGCGTCAATTGACCACCACTCCTATTCTCACTATCCCTACCAGCTCTGGAGGATTTGCAGTGTACACTGATGCTTCGTATCAGAGACTGGGCTGTGTATTGATGCAGGATGGGAAAGTAGTTGCTTATGGATCCAGACAGCTGAAGGATCATGAGAAGAACTATTCGACCCACGACTTGGAGCTGGCAGCAGTAGTGTTTGCGTTAAAGGTATGGCGCCACTACTTACATGGCGAGAAGTTCCAGATATTTACCGACCACAAGAGCCTCAAGTATCTGTTCTCACAGAAAAAGCTGAACATGAGACAGAGAAGATGGTTAGAGCTTCTGAAGGACTACGATTGTGAGATACGTTATCATCCAAGTAAGGCTAACGTTGTAGCTAATACCTTGAGCAGGAAGAGCCTGGGGATGGTATCGTATATGATGGTTAGGGAACATGATTTGCTAGAGCAGTTTGCTAGCCTCAGTTTGGGAGTCGTGCCTTCTGACATGGATGCAAGTTATGTGATAGCTAGTCTACGCTTGAGTCGGATCTGTTCGACAAGATCAGAGTGGCTCAGCAGACTGATCCATTTTGTATGGATGTGAGTAGTCAGATGCAGAAGGGCACCATGACTGACTTTGAGTTGAGTTCTGATGGACTATTGAGGTTCAGAGGCAGATTGTGTGTTCTCGAGGATCTAGGACTCAAGAGATTGATATTGGCGGAAGCTCATTTGTCGAGGTATACGTTTCATCCGGGAGTAACAAGATGTATCAGAACCTCTGGAAGGTATACCGGTGGTCAGGTATGAAGAGAGATGTAGCAGACTTTGTGGCAAAATGTCTCATATGTCAGCAGGTGAAGGTAGAGTATAAAAAAACTACAGGGTTGTTGCAGCCTCTACCTATATCGACATGGAAATAGGAGCATATCACCATGGATTTTGTGATGGGTTTACCGAGAACCCACAGGAATCACGATGCTATATGGGTGATTGTCGACAGACTGACGAAGTCAGCCCACTTCCTAGCTATGAGAGTGACCGATACTCTGAGTTCATTAGCAGAACTGTATGTATGCAAGGTAGTGAGGTTACACGGTGTACCAGTGAGCATAGTCTCTGATAGGGATTCTCGCTTCACTTCTCACTTTTAGGGACATTTTCAGGAAGCCATGGGAACCCAGTTGAGTTTGAGCACCACTTTCCATCCTCAGACAGAGGGTCAGTCAGAGAGGACTATACAGACTCTGGAGGATATGTTGAGAGCATGTGTACTAGATTTTAGAGGCTCCTAGGATGACCACCTGCCACTAGCCGAGTTCACCTACAACAACAGTTATCATTCGAGTATCGGGATGGCACCGTATGAGGCTTTATATGACCGTAGATGTTGTTCCCCTATTGGATGGGAAGAAGTGGATGACCGTAAGATTTTCGCTCTTGACATGGTTACGCAAGCATCTGAGGACATCCACTTGATAGTAGAGAGACTGAGGACAGCTCAGAGCAGACAGAAGAATTATGCTGACAAGAGACGTAGGCCACTAGAGTTCGCAGTTGGTGAATCCGTGTTTTTGAGAGTTTCTCCTTCCAAGGGCATAACGAGATTTGGGAAGAGAGGGAAACTAAATCCTCTCTATATTAGGCCCTTTGAGATACTTGATCGAGTGGGAGATAAGGCTTATAGGTTGGCATTACCAGCGGACTTATCAGGTGTCCATAACGTTTTCCACATATCGATGCTTCGGAAGTATCACCCGGATCCGGCACATGTGATTAGTTACGAGCCTTTGGAGCTTCGAGAGGACTTGTCATATGTAGAGAGACCGATTCGAAAATTGGATAAGAAGGAGAAGGTTTTGAGATCGACGACCATTGGGTTAGTGAAGATTCTCTAGCAGCATCATACTTCAGAGGAAGCTACTTCGGAGCTAGAGAGTCTGATGCGAGAGAAGTACCCTCACCTATTTGATGACTGGCTTGGTTCTAATTTGGAGGACAAAATTTTCTGAGTAGGGGAGGATTGTCAAACCCAGATTTTTTGTAGCTTGTACCTTATGATTCCTATGTGTATGAACACTCTGTTATTATAGTTGTGAATCATAAGAAGAGTATTTACTAGACTTAAAGTGTTAGTGAAATGGTTTAACACACAAAAGCTACATAAAAAGCCTAATGTGAACTATAAGTGTCACAGGCTAAACCGAGTAAATCTAAATCATTCTGACTAAAAATAAGAACTTAAAATGAGAAAGTATAGAGAGCTCATGAAGGAAAGTCAGCTTGATTTAGTCTCGAACATAGAAAACGAGAGTAAAAGCTAAAAAGGGTAAAATGGACCTTTTTGGTGAGATAAGGTGTTTCGGGTGAAATTATCCACCGGGAACGGTTGAAACATAAAGACAAGAGTGTAAGACATAAGGTGTGACACTTTCAAAATTTTGAGAAAAAGTCAACTTGGTCAATGGTTAAGGAAAAAGTCAATATAGTTAAGAAAGTGGACTTTTACCATAGTTGACTAATCATGGTTAAAAATTAACCTAAGTGTGGAGAAAAATTTAGGGAAAAATATTCTTGGCTAGAATACAAGATAATCATCCCCGGAAGTAAAGAAAAATTATTCGGAAGGATTTCAGATTAAATTTAGTGGTTAAAAACGTAATGGGCCTAAGGTGAAAATTTTAAAGCCGATTAAGGTATACTAAACGTATATCGAAATTCTTAGGTCCTTTAGACCGAATTGTTGGACCAATTGATTGGCCAAATATTGAGACAATTAAAGGCTTGAGATATAGTAAAAATTTCAGCCCGAAAGCCCATTAAGAAAGCCCAAACCGAGAAGCCCAAATGGAAAGCCCATGAGATAAATATCTAACCATAGTTAAAGCTAACCATGACTCATAAGGTGACTCATTAGGTGACTCATGGCTAAGGCTTGGAAAGTCAAGCTTAATGGCTGGAAAGTAAAGCTTAATGGCTACGTAAGTGGCTTATAAATTCAGCCACACCATTGTCATCTTCATCACACCAAATTCGGCTAGAAGAAGAAACCATTGAAACATATTATCCAAGCTTTCTCTCACTAGAAATCATTAGGAATTAGGCATAATTGGAACTTGCATCCTTCATGGAAGTTATTCCAAATTGAAAGGAGAGTGACATATGTTGGAATTGGCTATCAAGGAGCCATAGTGTGCAAATCAAGAGCCTTCAAAGATTCAGCCAAAGGGTGAACACAATAATTGCTCCAGAGAGTATTAGAGGAGCAAATCGGACTGCTAAAACGAGCAGCGCAGAGAAAGTGAAATTTCTCGAGTGATTGCAGGTAAGGGATTTTTATGAGTAGTTAGAGATACCTGCATGTATTTTCGTCTACTTTTACCTTCACTTAAAAACTCTGAGGGTCAAAGAAAGTGAATAATAATTATTGCGACCCGATAATGGCAAATTACGATTTTACCCCTAGTTAGTCAAAAAGTCAACTTTTGTGAAAAGTTGTAAAAAGCATGGAAACCACTATTTTGAGTGTTTAACTGTTGTTTAGCAAGAGAATAAATAGATAGGCTAATGATTTTAAGGTTGATGTGAATTAAGCACACTTTATAGTGCTGATTTTGATGTTTTGTAAATCATCCCTTTTTAAAAAGCCATCTATCATATTTTGTGTGAATGAATCATGCTGTAACACAGCTCGCACTAGATTTCATATATTTTCCACATACATTAGTGCTGGATTTTGATTCGCACTAGATTTTCATGACATGCATGATAGAGTACTTGAGTTATTACTCGTACTCAGTTTTATATGATTTATGCATGACAGAGTGCTGGAGCGACTAGCTTGTACTCGAGTTTTTAATGAGATACATGAAAAAGTGCTAGAGCATTGCTCGTACTCAATTCTTCATGATTTATACATGACATAGTACCGGAGCTATTGCTCATACTTGATTTGATGATATTGTTTATAGCATGGTACTGGAGCTATTGCTCGTACTTTATTTAATACATGAACTATGCATTGACCTAGTTGCTAGAGGTTTACTTGCACTAGAGTTGAGTTTGTGATGTGAAACAGTGTTTGAACGGAGTGTCGACTGTGAGTCACACTCAAAGGCGCGCACTGTATGTGATATATAAAACATGTTACAAACCCATGCCCGCATCCTTGTGTGAGTGAGTGTCACATTATGTGAGAGGATAGCCGCACGAGGGTATTAGAGATGTGGTATGATATTACATGGTTTGAGGGCTAAGACCTATGGCAGGCATCCCGACTGTGACGTAGGGTCCACGGTTGTACTTTGTACCATGCCTGGGGCATGGGAGTACACTGTACCATGTGTTGTTGTGGAGTTGAGGAGGATATAGCTGACGATTGTGATGGACTGACCCCTCTCCCGTTGCAGCAGTGATGCCTCACACACTGAGTACTGTGTTGCTTGGGATCACATGTCGGATATGATCATAGTTCAAGATACTATTTACATTTCACCACAAAGTCTCACATGATATATCACATTGATTGACTGATTTAAATTACGGACAAACCTGAGGGATGGGTCGGACTCTGATTTTGTGATGTGAATGATTTAAATGCCATATTTATTGTGATTTAAATATACATGGCAAGATTTATCTAAAGACATGATTTATATAAAGATGCATTATTTTGTACTACATGCCTACATTTGAGAAAGAAAGCATGATTTCTGTACATGGGATTTAATCAGTACAAGTATAAATATATATATATATATATTTAAAGACATGCTTTTAAAGTGAGTAAAGGAAATAATGTTTTCAAGGCATAGCATTATTTTGAGTAGATAGTGTAGATATCTACTTGCTTGCCTGATTTCCTTACTGAGCGCGTTGTATGCTCACCTCCCTTTCTTTACATCTCTCTACAGAGCATCAGTAGAGCGAGAGCTATCAAGGGATAGTATTCCTGAGTCCACTGCTAGTTCCTATCGACCGCCAGGTATACAGATTTTGTACGGTTATGTATCTAAACATAGAAACAGCACAGTGATGTATACGATATATTTTATGGGGAATGTATTTATGTTCGATTTTATATAATCTTAGTTACAGTCAGTAACAGTATATTGACATGTATGTATGATAATGGATATAATGGTAAGCGAGGAGTCTGACATTGAATCATAGTCCAACCATTGAAGAGAGGAAAGGTAAGTTAAAAATGCGAAAAATTTGTAGTGATTTTGGTTAAAGTCATGGATTGAGAACGGGTCTTGACACAAATAGTCAAATATGACTCTCAACTCAGTCAACCACTCCTCAGCCTCTGTGGGATCCCTTTTCCCTTTGAATGCATGCAGATTCATTTTCAAAAAGTCCTTCAATCAGACCATACTTCTGTCATCAGGCTGAGTGATGAGAGGCACTGGGTCTATCTGTACTGGGGGCACAGGAGGTCCTTGTGGTGGTGTAGGAGTAGTACCCGAAGTATTAACTCCAAAATGTTGCACGAATAGCGCTGCCATTGGCTCAAAACCTTGTCGCACATCATGCTCAATCCAATTAAATCAAGAGTTAGGACTCTTTGGTTGTGGGGATGGTAGCTGAGGTGGCTCTTCCTGCCTCCTCGAACAACCTTGTCGTCTGCTCATTCTCAATCTCAATACGTTTCCTATGTGTACACATCAAATTCAATTAAAATCTCAATCTTCAATTTCAGTTCATGACCAGACTTATACAGACACTGGGGATGTATTCTATTTCACTTGACTGACATTGACAGTACTAAACACCCTAAGCTCTGATACTAAGAAAACACTATGACATCCCGGAAGCACGAAAAATAGGGCAAATTTAAAAACTTTTTATTCATCAATTCAAGATTAAGGGTGCATTCCTGTGCAGTGTCATACATCATAATAAATATGTTACCAAACTTTCACCTCAGGATCTCATCATCTCATAGTTGTATTTCATATTATATACATTACTCAACTCAAGGTTAATTAATCCTAATACATCCCATACATCACTGTACATCAAGTGTCTGTAAATATAACTTAAGTCTGGGTACATGGTTGTTAAATTATACCTTAAAGTACAATATATATGGCCTGGATCTCAAGTCCTCCACTAGCCACTACACCGTACGTCGCAGGGAAACTCTCTTCACTTGAAGAAATCTGGGGGAGAGAAAACAAGGTGAGTTTTTAAATCGCTCAGTAACGGGGTAAGGGATTCGTTAATAAGAAAATGATTTGCACAGCACAATCACTTTGTTTACATGTTAAACTCAATGAACTCAGTGGAAAATGTAGCATGAATAATTAAAACATCATCTCAACTCATTTCTCAAAGCTCATGTTGAAACATGATAATAAATTGCTCAAGCCATGATTACAAGTAGTTACAATCATGTGGAATAAGCATGTATAAAACATTATGCGATAATGGCTTTTCTCATAAAACATGATAAAAATAATTGCATAATAATGCATATGGCGTAGCCACCAAACACAAACTCATGTGTAAAACGAGACTAGGCAAATAAAACGCATATAAAAACTCGTCATGGCACATCAAAACGATTGAACTCGTCCCCTAGGCGGACATCCCTAATCAGGGATTTCATCGACAATAATATACCCATGATCATGGTTCACTGTAGACTTGATTAGAGTCGTACAACAGTCAGTCTTACATGCTATCAAAGCACGACCCAGTCTTAAATACTATAAAAGCAATGCCACCCTTCGCTGTCGCGAAGTTGGGTCATCTCACGTTACCAGAATGGAGGAGTCGGTCTTACGTGCTACTAGAGCATTGCCTGGTCTTACATGCTACAAGAGCAAAGCCCGATGTGTATTCAACATGACACGCCTAAGTCTCAGTAATAGCCATTATCATATAAAACCGTTTTGCCTTCACGTAGCGCTCATAATAGTTTTCTCATAAAACTCACCTCAAAACGGTTTTGTACTCAACACAAAACATATAAAAACCGAGCACAAACCGACAAAACCATGCACACATTTCTCAAGTCTCAGTACGCCTTAACGTAGAGACCAAATCACATTTTCACTTTTTAAACTCAAAATGATTGTAAAACAATTTCGCATTTAGTTTACAACTCATAAAAATTAGGCCCCAACCGGCTATAAAATCATGTGCAAATAACTCATTCTCAACTCATAAAAACATGCTTGATTTCTCAAATCACTTTTCATGCTACAATATTATCACAAAACACATACACAAATGAGTTTAAGTTTCCCTTACCTCCTTGCACCTCGTATAGTGTAATCGTTCCCCCAAACGACGGACTAGCCTCACATTCCTCTCTGGAACTCCCGAGTTGTCCAAACGATGTAAAAACATCAAAATTCACCTTAATCTCATCATCGAGCACATATTTGCTCATATTCTTGTTAAATATTCAAATAACCCAATTCTCATAATTTTATCACAACCCACACTCTCATTCATTACATCTTCAATCTTACATTTTTCATGTACAATGTCCATGCCCAATTCACCTTATTGCCTCAATCCCAACTTATACTCATAAATCCCCAAAATTACCATAATTGCATAATATCATCTTTACTCCAACAACATTACAATTTCATCAATCTCCAATCCTTTCCTAGGTATTTCATCACACATCTCAAAATAGATGTGTGAACCTATTTAATCGGTACGACCTCTTGTCTACTCGAAGCTCCTAACACGACTATCAACATGTCAAAATCACGAATGCACATGAGAGCCTATTTAATCGGTACGACACCTAGTCTGCCCGAAGCTCCAAGCATGGCAACAAATAAGGTAGCATCTAGTGCGAGCTAAGCTCCAAGCACCATGCCAAAACCAGTATGAAATCCATTTGAAAACAAGTGCAAGCTAAGCTCTAGCACTCATGTGTATAAAACACGTCAAATCTCGTGCGAGTCATACTTTAGCACGCTTTCATTCTCACAAAAACCATGTAGGTGGCTCATTTCTTTGCAAAGTATGGTTAACAAACCAAAACAACTCATCTCTTATGCAAATCATTTCAAATATTAGCCAACCTACCAAATCATTTGCTAAAAAGTAATAAAACATGATTTTCAAGGCATTATGCTTTTGTTTTCGTGCACATTTTTCAAACACCCAACTTTTACCCTTCAATCACCCAATATCATTTCCTAACATCGCATGCATTCTAGCAAAGCATTTAAGCGCCCAAATTGAGCACAAATATCTTGAAGAGTCCACACAATTCCCTTACCTCGATTTACTTAGTGTGGCTATTTTCCTCTTAGCTTCTTACGCTTTTGGCTCAACTCGCTTTGACGTATCCTAGGAAGCTGCAATTTATTCATCATACAATCGAGTTAATATTGCTAACTATCGTTCAACTATACGTTCCACCCAATGCCTTAAACGCTCATTTTACCCTTTTTGGGTAAGCCTCTCTATTCATTCCGTATTATTATCTTAAAATTATCTCATCAACACCATTATCATCTCAAGATATCCCATTCATCATTTATTCCACCATATTTCACTTCTCACACCAACCCATTTTTAGGTTATATTCATTTGATGGCATTCTAGGTAGTTCTACCCACAATGTGCACACCCAAATCAACTTCATAATCATCAACTAGACAAATGTACTTGGATTTGTGCACTAGAAACTTACCTCTTTGGATTTTCTCTTTGCTCCAATTAGAAATGCCCTTTGTTCTTTTAATCCAACAAATGGGTAAATGCCTCCAAACTATGTTGTTCTTCTCTTTGATGTGAACAACTTTGCCTCTAATAGTCTTCCCTCAAATCTCCTTAAAAATGGTTGGATTTAGAGAGAGAATACTAGGTTTTGGGTTGGAAAGGGAAGGAAATGGTTTTGTCTCAAAATCTACAGATTTTTAATGCCCTTTTTATAGAAATCGCTTAAGGATATTGATCTGTACAAGGAGAAGATCAATCTGGTCCCCTTAAATTCCTCTTTTCCATGACATTTTAAGCATGAGATCGATCTGTCGAAGCTTGAGATCGATCTGCTCCGAACAGAGAGCTAAGGAGATCGATCTGTATGCTTGAAGATCGATCTTTTTATTACAGAATGTTTAGGTGATCGATCTGGCCCCATTAGAGATCGATCTGCCCTATTCCTTTGCTCAAATATAAGCATTTTAGCTTATCCAGATATATCTCTCATCCTATGAGATCGATCTGGCCTGCATAATTTCCAGATTTTGCTACAGTTTCCTGCAGAAACTTATACCAAAACATCCTTAATTTGCTTCCATGCTCATTTTCTCATCTAATCATCTTTGAGACTTGAAAATGACATCCATTAATACTTCATACACATTAAAACTTGTATAGAATCTTTGTATGACATCCATTTTGCTGCCATGGTTATTTTCTATGTACATATATACAATTATACGTATACGGGGCCTCACAATATCCTCCAGAATCTATATAGTCCCTTCTGACTGACCATCTGTCTGACGACGGAAAGCTGTGCTAACACTCAGTTGGGTTTCCATAGCTGTAAAAAAATATTCCCATAAATGGGAAGTGAAGCGAGAATCCCTATCTGATATCATGCTCACTGGAACGCTACATAATATTCCACAATCTTCCTTACATATAACTTCGCCTACGCACTTAGAGTATCTGGGAATTTCATATCCCGAAGGTTGGTAGACTTAGTATCGACTATCACCCAGATAGCCTCGTGATTCCTGCGGTCCTATATAACCAATCACAAATTCATGGTAACTTGTTCCCATTTCTGTGTCGATATAGGTAGAGGCTGCAATAACCCTGCAATGTCTATTACTCTAACTTAATCTGCTGACATACGAGATACTTCTCCACAATGTCTCTTTTCATATCTGACCACAAAGACCCTTTTTAGAGATTTCGATATATTTATTACTTCCCGGATGTACTGTATATCCCTAAGAGTGAGCTTCTGACAATAACACTATCTCATCAACTGTGGTCCTGAGGAGCACTTATACTGTCTCTGAACCTCTGTAAGTCATCATCACTCACTGTGAACTCTGTCACTGTACCCATCTGAATCTAACCCCCATTATCAACACCCTGTCAATCATCACACTAAGCCTATCAAATCCAATCACTCAAATTCGATTTTAATCTCAGACTAGCTGTCACACAATCATTGTCATCATCAGAAGGGATCATATCACTACTGAGGCTCACAACTGCTCTAGCAGCTCACGCTCTCTGACCATCATATGTAATACCATCCCATGGCTCTTTCTGCTCAAGGCATTAGCCATTACATCAGCCTTTCCTGGGTGGTATAATTTCCATAATCATAATCCTTCAGAAGCTCTAACCCTCTTTGTTATCATATTCGACTCTTTCTGCGAAAACAGATACTCGGGCTTTTATGATTAGTGCATACCCAACATTTCTCACCGTATAAGTGGTAGCGCCATACCTTTAGTGTAAATGCTACGGCTGCAAACTCTAAATCCTGGGTCGGTAGTTTCTCTCATGGTCCTTGAACTATCTGGATCCATAAATGACTATCTTCCCATTTCACATCAATACACAGGCCAATCCTTATTTTGAGGTATCCATATACCAAAACTCACAGAACCTATTTTCATATTTATCATCCCACGTGCATGCAATCTTTTTTTCCAAATGAGATGTGTCAACTGAGCAGCTCATTTCAAGAAACTCACAACACCTCGTCTGTAATACAGTTTCTAGTTGCTACTCATGCTCTTCCCTAGACTTCGAATACATCAAAATATCATCGCTAGAGATGACAACCAATCAATCCAGGTAAGGTTCAAATACCTTGTTCCTCAATGTCCTAACAGTTATGACACATTCACCTTCCGAATTCTTAACGGTTGTTACCCAGACTTCAAATCGATCTCTATAAAGATATGCGTTTTTCATAGCTAATGAAATAAATCATCTATAGTGGGAGGAAACACTTATTCTTGATGTTAACCTCATTCGACAATCAAAATTCAATACGTGATCGGAGGCTTCCATTCTCCTTTCACAAACATAACAAGTACTCCTCAAGTTACACATTCGGTCTGAGGAATGCTTATCCAATAACTCCTATAATTGTTTCTTTAGTCCTTCCAATTCCACTAATACCATTTTATACAGTGGTTTGGATATCGACTCAGTACCAGGTACCAAATCAATCCAAAATTCTATTCCTTTAATGTAAGACCCGAATTTAGTTAAAACACGAAATGAGTGTGTTTGTGAAAGTAAGGATTTAAATGGAATTTTTGAAACCGTTGAAGGGTAAAACGGTCAAATGATCGAAAGTCGGAATAAATTCGACAAGAAAATTTAATTAAATAATGGATTTGAGAATCTTGATCAATAACGAAGAAATAATTAAATTTCGGGTTAAATGGATCAAGATATGAATTTACTGGAATTAATCAAAGTTTTTGCTTGGGACAATATCCCAAAAATACGGAGAAAATATACCAAAAATGGTTAAAATAAATTAAATAAAATTAAATAAATTTATTTGGAATAAAAAAATTAATTTTGTAGATATTTTAGAATATTTTTGACTATTTTAATGAATATAATAATAATAAACTAATTTACAAATAATAATAATAATAATAATAATAATAATAATAATAATAATAACAAAAAGAAGAAGAGAGAAATCTGGAAATCGGGAGAAACCCGAAAGCCGACCCACGTTGTACCCGTGAGAAACCCGAGACCCACGATCCAGCCACCGGCGATCATCAAGCTCCGACGAAGAGTCGAGGAGGAAGAGGAGAGGCCGGTGAAGCTCTTGGCACTGGAGACGCACCGTCAGGAGGTCAAAAATCATCGAATGGAGGAAGAGAAAATCATGAGGAAATCGGGGTTGATTCCGACGATCCATGGTAGCTGGGCTCGAACGGAGGCTATCGACGAGTTCAGGATGAGGAGCCGATTCTTTTGAGACTGGTATCGATCGGTGAAACCGCTGAAATTTGACGGATCGAGGGAGAGAAGGCCAAGAGGGAAAAGAGAGGAACGACAACCACCGGCGGTGATTTGGTCCCTATCGAGGCCAGTCGAAGGTTGCCCGACCAAAGACGAGCCGAACAACGTCGGAAATGAGTCGGGAACCGATCGAAAACGCCATGAACAACGACAAAAAGGCCTGAACCGGTACAGACCGGATCAACAAGAGGTGAACCGAACTAAACCGGGCTAAATCAGACCGGTCTGAATCAGGTTAACTGGACCAAACTAGTTCAGCCAAGAAAGAGAGGAAAAAAGGAGAAAAAGAGAAAAAGGGAAAAGGGAAAGAATTTTCAGGGATACATCAGACTTCGGGTAAGTAGATACAAGGTCAAAAGTGACCGATTTGATTTTTGAAAAATTTATTTAAATTATATTTAATCGAAAATTAACCCAAAATTAAATATAAAATTGTACAGTTCGACGATAAATCGTGTACGTGAGCCCGAACGAGAGCCGATTGAGCTTCGATTTTTGTACCATGCATAACATTGGGTAAGTACATTTTAATTCTGACAATTAGAGTCCTCAATGCAGAGTTAAGATTATTTTACAGATTAATTCTGTATAAAAAGGAATATTATTTGAAATTTTACAGTAATTATCGTAAATAGTATACGGGCTATCCAATGAGTTTGGAACAAATTTTGATGATTATTGGTAAACTGAATGAGCCCAATAGACCCAAAGAAGGGATTTAATAAGTAGAAACGGGCTGAAAATGGGTCGAGGCCTATTAAGGTGCGATCGAGCCCAATATGAGTAAATTGACCCAATTAGTTAAATCGACTGTATTAAACGGGAGGATTATATTTATTGGGTTAAATTGACAAGGTAAATAATTATCTGCAGCTCCGGAGTACATATTAGGAGCTAAACAGATCGGGTGATCGGTAGAATTGGAAAAGTCAGACTGTATAGAGAATCGAGGTAAGGGAATTTTATAGGTGCATAGAGATTTCTATACGTATTTTCGAGGAGATTTATAGGGCCTAGAATTTCTTAAAGTATCTAGAAATGAAATAATAATTTTTACGAAAACCCGGGGCATGGGTGAATAAAGAAAAAGACGATATTGCCTTGGGAATGAAATTTACAAAAAGGGTAGTAAGGCAACTAAATTACATGATTATCATGTTTTAATATTTTATATGAATGTATTACTTTTATTTAAGCAAATATGTACATAGGTTGGTTGTTGATTTCATGAATAATACGAAAGGGTACTGGTTTGTATCGGTTATGATTTTAAAAGATGTTTTAACAAGATTGAGACACCTATCATATTTACACTAGTAAAAAGAGTGCTAGAGTCTTACTCGCACTAAATTTTACTGATTTATTACTCATAAAAAATCGTACTGGAGCATTGCTTGTACGAGAAATTTATGTGTGCACAAAACCATGCTGGAGCTTTGCTCGCACGAGATTTTAGATATCATGATATGCATAGCGTGGTGCTAGAGCTTCGCTCGCACTAGACGTGAGTTGACATGCATATAGTCGTGCAGAGGCCTCCTGTAGACTGTGTCGCAGAGAGTTGATATGCTCGCACGTATACTTTGAGACATGGTTTGGTTATCGACATAGTATTGGGGTGGATAAGACCTACGGCAGGCACCCCCAGACTATGATATGGGTCCACGGAGTACATTGTACCGTGTATGTCACACGGAGTACGCTGTACTGTGCAGTCATGATGACTCGATGATGTTACTTGATATTCTGGCGTGTAGGATTTGACCCCACCTCCCGTTGGAGTTGTGATGCCCCGCACACCGGGATCCGGGTAGCCTGGGATCATAGGGACATAATATGACCACAGTCCTCGATTTTCATATAGTAACCTACATGCCTCACATGATATCATACGGTCTGAATAGATCAGGACAAACCCGAAACAGGGGTAATATCTCGATTTATGTTTTTAAATGAGATGCGATTTAATGAATCAAGGTATTCCCGAGGAATGGGTTTAGCCTTGATGTGGTTGTTTTATGATAAAACAAATAAGTTTTAATGTGACGAGCATGAGATGTCATACATGATGATTTTTCCATGTTTGATTTATAGGTCGATTTCATGATTTCTCTTATATGATATATACATACATGCGGCATCGTTTTCGTCATACCTCATGCTCCAAATGTAAACGATTTTATATCATGACATTATGAGCACGTAGATAGTATAGTTATCTACCTGCTTACATTATTGCCTTACTGTTCAAGTTTCGCTTACCCTTTCATTTTCCACCCCACAGGGTACATTCAGTAGAAGAGAATGACAGTAGTCTTACATTTTGGTTATCTGCTGCTTCTTATCAAGACCAGGTATACACATTTGTATAATTTTTGTTTCTGAACAAATAGAGGTACAGTATTGTACACTGATGTAATAATGGGGATGTATTTGGTTAAAATAAATTGATATGTAAATGAAATATGGAAATGGAATGGTAAATAGGTGAGAGGTGACTAACACCGAATCATAGCCCAACTATTTAGCAGTGTAACTATTCACGACGGGTAAGGAAATGAAAAAGAAAAAAATTTACTCTGATTTTTAGGTAATTTGGGTCGTGACAAAAGGTGGTATCAGAGCAGAGTTGGCCTAATATGAGTCGGTGTTAGTGGTTAAGTAAACGTACATCCCCATGTACTGTGTATTGTTTAGATACAATCGTGTATATCAAGATGAAACTACTGCTAAGAATTTAGTTTCGAATGTAAGAATATAGTTTTTATAACTGATAGCCACTATGGTAGAGGGGCGAGTACACGAGCTCGAGGTCGTAGAGATAGGCCTGAGAGTCGAATGAGTCGTCACATGAGACTCAAGATGAGAGTGAAGTGGAGGCTGATGTTGAGCATACTCCACAGGGTCTTATAAATAGACCAAACAGTATTGAGATACGCTCCGAGAGGATACAGTGGAGTGTAGAAAATATTTCAGAGTTGTTTACTCAGTCTATGCAGGTAGTTGAGGATAGACAGAGTAAAGCCTAAACAGATGCCTCAGACTATAGAGATTATCACACCCCTCCGGTATTTTACGAAGTAAAGAAACTAACAGTTGCTAAGGACTGGGTGAATGAGATAGCGAAGTTGTATGGATTCTTTCGGTATATGTCGACTGAGAAGGTGACTTTTAAATATGTTTATGTTGGAGGCGAGGCGGGGCATTGGTGGAAGTCCGCTCGACCCATCTGAAGAGTTAGACGTCCAGGGCCGACATGAGAAATATTTCTTGATATATTCCGGTGACAGAATATTTCGGACACTACTTAAGGGAAATTACAGGTAAAATTTCTTACAATGACCCAGAGACACTGGTTGATTGACGAGTATGAATATCAGTTTATATACCTACCCAGGTATTACCCCGACACTATGGGCAGTGAGAGTCAGAAAGCCCAAGAGTTCATGGAAGGGCTCAAATTGTCGATTAGAGTCCGATTGGCTCAGTACCTATGTCGAGGCATTGCGTAGAATACAGTTGCATGAATAAGATCATGTGTTGTACGCCTCTGAGATTGGGAAAGGTAGTAAGACGGGCCAATTATTTAATGATTGCTCAGAGTTGGGTGAGACTGCCCCACAGAAGGGCAAAGAGACAGAGAAAACCCTATTAGTATCTCTGCATTGAAAAAGGGGTGTAGCGATTGAAATTAAAGGAGTAAATGATTGTACTCACGGAATGAGTAATGACAGAGTTTGTTATAAGTGATATACGAAAGGAGATAAGCTTTTAGATGTGATAAATCCTGAATACAAAATCTATTGAAATAAGAGGCATATGCAAGGTACGAATATCTCTAATATGTGAAATAATTTGGATTAAAGCAATTAGTAACAAATATGAATTGTGACCACATGGACTGATATGTAAAGTAATTGTGGTCAAATCTTAGGGTTAATAAAGGTATTTCAAAATACCTCCCCGCCTGAAGACTTGATAGCATCTAAAAGTATACACAACCTATAAATTGAAATCGACAGTCATAATATAGACATTTAAAATTAGGGTACCTTTACTTGTACGATAAAGAAATATAGAATTCGATTAATCGTGAAGGTTTAAAAAAATTAATTAAAAAATTTATAAAAGCCATTAATATAAGAAAAAAAGAAATGGCGTGGATTAGTATCTTGAATGGAAGTGATTTCAAAATGATATTATACGTTTATGCGTACATAGGTCAAGGATATGGGTGATTGAAATATTTAGTGGAACTCAACTACGATGAGATATTTAAACTTTACCTGGACCGATTTGTTATCATCCATATTGATGATATTTAGGGTGAATTTACAGTCCAAGAAAAATTATAAGCAACAATTAGAAATTATTTTTACAGATGATTTGTTGAGAGTTCTCGAAATGGACTACTTTATTGACACGTTTAACTTAGAAAAAGTTGTATTTGAATGGGATGATAGAGGTGACAGGAGTTTTGGTGTACTGAAGTAATAAATTGACCACCGCATTTATTCTCACCATACCCAACCGATTAAGAGGTTTCTCATGAGTCTATGAATACCTCGAAATAATGAATGGGCTGTGTATTGATGGAAAAAGGGAAGATATTCAATTATTAATCCAGACAACTCAAGGATCATGAAAAGACTATTTGGCCCATGATTTAAAGTTGACAGCGATAGTGGTTGTATTGAGTATATGACACTACTATGTATACGATAAGAAATTTTAGGTTTGCACTGATCATAAAAGCCCCGAGTATTTGTTTTCACAGAAAGAGTCGGATATGAGAACAAAGAGTGTTAGAACTTCTGAGGGATTATGATTGTGGAAATTATACCACCTAGGAAAGGCTAATGTAATGGCTAAGAGCCTCGGGATGGTATTACATATGATGGTCAGGGAGCATGAGCTGCTAAAGCAGTTGTAAGCCTCAGTAGTGATGTGATCCCCTCTGATAATGATAGTGATTGTGTGACAGCTAGCCTGAGATTAGAACTGGATTTGAGTGACCGAATTTGACAGGCTTAACGTGATGATCGACAGGGTATCGATAGTGTGGGTCAGATTCAGATGGGTACAGTGATAGAGTTCACAGAGAGTGATGCTAACTTACTGAGGTTCAAAGGCAGTATAAGTGCTCCCCAAGACCATAGTGATAAGATATTTATTGTCAGAAACTCACTCTTCGGGATATACAGTGCATTCGAGAAGTAATAAATATATCAAAATCTTAGAAAAGGGTATTGGTGGTCAAATATGAAAAGAGACATGGTAGAGATTATGAAAAAGTGTCTCGTTTGTCAGCAGAGTAAGGTAGAGCAAAAGAAGTTGTAGGGTTACTACAGTTTCTACCTATATTGACACGAAAATGTAAACAAGTTACCATGAATTTTGTGATGGGTTACAGAGGACCCAGATAAATCATAAGGCTATCTGGGTGATAGTCGATAGATTGACTAAGTCTACCCACCTTCTGGTTAGAAAATCCCAGATACTCTGAGTTTGTAGGCGGACTTATGTGAATGGAAAATTGTGGAACACCAAGTATTTTTCCAGTGAGCATTGTATCATATAGGGATTCTCGCTTCATTTCTCACTTCTAGGAATATTTTTCTGGAAGCTATGGGCACCCGATTGAGTGTTAGCACAGCTTTCCATCCTCAGACAGATGGTCAGTCAGAGAGGACTATACAGGTTCTGGAGGATATGATGAAAGTGTGTGCCATTTATTTGATAAGCTCCTGGGATGATCAGTTGATTACTAATCGAATTCGCCAATAATGACAGTCGTCACTTGAGTATCAAGATGACTTCAGATAAGGCATTGTATGGTTGTAGGGGTTGTTTCCCTATTTGGATAAGAAGAAGTGGGCGAAAGATAGAAAATTGTTCCCAAATTGGTAAGACAAACCTCTGAGGATGTTCAGTTAATTGTGAAGGATTAAGAACACCTCATAGCAGATAGAAAAGCTATGTTGACAAGAGATAGAAACCATTGAAATTCACCGAGAGTGAATTAGTATTGTTGGAAGTGACATGCCCTTAGGACATAGCAAAAGGATGTAATGAGGTTTAGAAAGAGATTGGACAAAGTGGGAGACAATGCCGGTAGGTTGGATTTACCACCTGAATTAGCAGGCATCCACAATGTGTCCTATCTTATGATGCTTTGAAAATACTATCCAGATCCAGCATATGTGATTGGATATGAGCTCCAACACTTAGCTCAATGAAAGTATAACGTATGATTGGAAAAATCAATTCGGGTAATAGATGGAAGGAACAAGTGTTGAGGTTTAAGATGATCTCCCTAATTAAAGTCCTTTGGTAGTAGTATACTCGAAAAAGTCAGTTGAGAATGATAGTATATGATACAATAGACGTACCCAGAGTTGTTTATGGATCCATTTAACTTGGTTCTAATTTGGAGGACCAAATTTCTTAAGTGGAGGAGATTATGTAAGACCCGAATTTAGTTAAAACACGTAATGAGTGTGTTTGTGAAAGGAAAGATTTAAATGGAATTTTTGAAACACATTGAAGGGTAAAATGGTTAAATGATCGAAAGTCGGAATAAATTTGACAAGAAAATTTAATTAAAAAATGGATTTGAGAATCTTGATCAATAACGAAGAAATAATTAAATTTCGGGTTAAATTGATCAAGATATGAATTTACTAGAATTAATCAAAATTTTTGCTCGGGATAATATCCCGAAAATACGGAGAAAATATACCAAAAAAAGGGTTAAAATAAATTAAATAAAATTAAATAAATTTATTTGGAATAAAAAAATTAATTTTGTAGATATTTTAGAATATTTTTGACTATTTTAATGAATATAATAATAATAAACTAATTTATAAATAATAATAATAATAATAATAATAATAATAATAATAATAATAATAATAAAAGAAGAGAGAAATCTGGAAATCAGGAGAAACCCAAAAGTCGACCCACGATCCAGCCACCGGCGATCATCAAGCTCCGACAAAGAGCCGAGGAGGAAGAGGAGAGGCCGGCAAAGCCCTTGGCACCGAAGACGCGCCGTCAGGAGGTCAAAAATTGTCGAACGGAGGAAGAGAAAATCACGAGGAAAATGGGGTTGATTCCGACGATCCACGGTAGCTGGGCTTAAACGGAGGCTACCAACGAGTTCAGGAGGAGGAGCTGGTTCTTTTTGAGACCGGTATCGACCGATGTAACCATCAAAATTCGACGGATCGAGGGAGAGAAGGCTGAGAGGGAGAAGAGAGGAACGGCTTCCACCGACGGTGATTTGGTACCAATCGAGGCCAGTCGAAGGTTACCTGACCAAAGACGAGCCGAACAGCGCCTGAAACGAGCTGACAACCGATCGAAAACGCCATGAACTGCGGCGGAAAGGCCTGAACCGGTACGGACCGATTCAATAAAAGGTGAACCGGACTGAACCAGGCTGAACCGGACTGATCTGAACTAGGTTGAACTGGACCGAAACGATTCAGCCAAGAAAGTGAGGAAAAAAGGAGAAAAGGAGAAAAAGGGAATGAATTTTCGGGGATACATCGAACTTCGGGTAAGTTGATACGAGGTCAAAAGTGACCGATTTGATTTTCGAGAAATTTATTTAAATTATATTTAATCCGAAATAAATCCGAAATTAAATATAAAATTAAGCAGTTCGACGATGAATCGTGTACGTGAGCCCGAACGAGAGCTGATTGAGCTCTGATTTTCATACCACGCATAACATTGGGTAAGTACATTTTAATTCTGACAATTAGAGTCCTCAATGCAGAGTTAAGATTATTTTACGGATTAATTCTGTATAAAAAGGAATATTATTCAAAATTTTACAGTAATTACCGTAAATAGTATACGGGCTATCCAATGAGTTTGGAACGAATTTCGATGATTATTGGTAAGCTGAATGAGCCCAATAGACTCGAAGAAGGGATTTAATAAGTAGAAACGGGCTGGAAATGGGTCGAGGCCCATTAAGGTGCAATCGGGCCCAATAAGAGTAAATTGACCCAATTAGTTAAATCGACTGTAGTAAACGCAAGGATTATATTTATTGGGTTAAATTGACATGGTAAATAATTATCTGCAGCTCCGGAGTACATATTGGGAGCTAAACGAATCGGGTGATTGGTAGAATTGGAAAAGTCAGACTGTACAGAGAATCGAGGTAAGGGAATTTTGTAGGTGCATAGAGATTTCTATAGGTATTTTTGAGGGGATTTACAGAGCCTAGAATTTCTTAAAGTATATAGAAACGAAATAATAATTTTAACGAAAACTCGGGGTATGGGTGAATAAAGAAAAAAACGATATTGCCCTGGGAATAAAATTTACAAAAAGGGTAGTAAGGCATCTAAATTGCATGATTATCATGTTTTAATATTTTATATGAATGTATTGCTTTGATTTAAGCAAATATGCACATAGGTTGGTTGTTGATTTCATGAATTATATGAAAGGGTACCGATTTGTATCGGTTACGATTTTAAAAGATGTTTTATCAAGATTGAGCCACCTATCATATTTACACAAGTAAAAAGAGTGCTAGAGTCTTACTCGCACTAAATTTTACTGATTTATTACTCATAAAAAGTCGTACTGGAGCATTGCTTGTACGAGAAATTTGTGTGTGCACAAAACCGTGCTGGAGCTTCGCTCGTACGAGATTTTAGATATCATGATATCCATAGTGTGGTGCTGGAGCTTCGCTCGCACTAGACGTGAGTTGACATGCATATAGTCGTGCAGAAGCCTCCTGTAGATTGTGTGTCGCAGAGAGTTGATATGCTCGCACGTATACTTTGAGACATGGGTTGGTTATCGACATAGTATTGGGGTGGATAAAACCTACGACAGGCACCCCCAGACTATGATATGGGTCCACGGAGTACGTTGTACCATGTATGTCACACAGAGTACACTGTACCGTGCAGTCATGATGACTCGATGATGTTACTTGATATTCTAGCAGGTAGGATTTGACCCCACCTCCCTTTAGAGTTGTGATGCCCTACACATCGGGATCCGGGTAGCCTGGGATCACAGGGACATAATATGGCCATAGTCCTCGATTTTCATACAGTAACCTACATGCCTCACATGATATCATACGGTCTGAATAGATCAGGACAAACCCGAAAGAGGGGTAATGTCTCGATTTATGTTTTTAAATGAGATGCGATTTAATGAATCAAGGTATTCTCGAGGAATGGGTTTAGCCTTGAAGTGGTTGTTTTATGATAAAACAAATAAGTTTTAATGTGACGAGCATGAGATGTCATACATGATGATTTTTTCATGTTTGATTTATATGTCGATTTCATGATTTCTCTTATATGATATATACATACATGTGGCATCGTTTTCGTCATACCTCATGCTCCAAATGTAAACGATTTTATATCATGACATTATCAGCACGTAGATAGTATAGTTATCTACCTGCTTACATTATTGCCTTACTGAGCAAGTTTCGCTCACCCTTTCATTTTTCACCCCATAGGGTACATTCAATAGAAGAGAACTACAGTAGTCTTGCATTTCGATTATCCGTTGCTTCTTATCAAGACCAGGTATACACATTTGTATAATTTTTGTATCTGAACATATAGAGACACAGTATTGTACACGGATGTAATATTGGGGATGTATTTGGTTAAAATAAATTGATATGTAAATGAAATATGGAAATGAAATGGTATATAGGTGAGAGGTGACTAACACTGAATCATAGCCCAACAGTTTAGCAGTGTAACTGTTCACGATGGGTAAGGAAATGAAAAAGTAAAAAATTTACTCTGATTTTCAGGTAATTTGGGTCGTGACAAAAAGTGGTATTAGAGCAGAGTTGGCCTGATATGAGTCGGTGTTAGTGGTTAAGCAAATTTACATCCCCATGTATTGTGCATTGTTTAGATACAATTGAGTATATCAAGATGAAACTGCAGCTAAGAATTTAGTTTCGAATGCAAGAATATAGTTTTTATAACTGATAGCTGCTATGGTAGAGGGGTGAGTACACGAGCTCGAGGCCGTAGAGATAGGCTTGAGAGTCAAATGAGTCGTCACATGAGACTCAAGATGAGAGTGAAGTGGAGGCTGATGTTGAGCATACTCCACAGGGTCCTATAAAGAGACCAAACAGTTTTGAGATACGCTCCGAGAGGATGGAGTGGAGTGTAGAAAATATTTCGGAGTTGTCTACTCAGTCTATACAGGTAGTTTAGGATAGATAGAGTAAAGCCTAAACAGATGCCTCAGACTATAGAGATTATCACACCCCTTCGGTATTTTACGAAGTAAAAAAACCAATAGTTGCTAAGGACTGGGTGAATGAGATAGCGAAGTTGTATGGATTCTTTTGGTGTATGTCGACTGAGAAGGTGACTTTTAAATACGTTTATGTTGGAGGCGAGGTGGAGTATTGGTGGAAGTCCGCTCGACCCATCTGAAGAGTTAGACGTTTAGAGCCGACATGTGAAATATTACTGGATGTATTTCGGTGACAGAATATTTCGGACACTACTTAAGGGAAATTACAGGTAAAATTTCTTACAATGACCCAGAGACATTGGTTGATTGACGAGTATGAATATCAGTTTATATACCTGCCCAACTATTACCCCGACACTATGGGCAGTGAGAGTCGAAAAGCCCAAAAGTTCATGGAAGGGCTCAAATTGTCGATTAGAGTCCGATTGGCTCACTATTTATGTCGAGGCAGTGCGTAGAATACAGTTGCGTGAATAAGATCATGTGTTGCACGCCTCTGAGATTGGGAAAGGTAGTAAGACGGGCCAATTATTTAATGATTCTTAGAGTTGGGTGAGATTGCCCCACAGAAGGGTAAAGAGACAGAGAAAACCCTATTGGTATCTCTGCACTGAAAAAGGGGTGTAGCGATTGAAATTAAAGGAGTAAATGATTGTACTCATGGAATGAGTAATGACAGAGTTTGCTATAAGTGATATACGAAAGGAGATAAGCTTTTAGATGTGATAGATCCTGAATACAAAATCTTTTGAAATAAGAAGCGTATGCAAGGTACAAATATCTTTGATATGTGAAATAATTTGAATTAAAGCAATTAGTAACAAATATGAATTGTGACCACATGGACTGATATGTAAAGTAATTGTGGTCAAGTCTAAGGGTTAATAAAGGTATTTAAAAATACCACCCCGCCTGAATACTTGACAGCGTCTAAAAATATACACAACCTATAAATTGAAATCGACAGTCGTAATATAGACATTTAAAATTAGGGTACCTTTACTTGTACGATAAAGAAATATAGAATTCGATTAATCGTGAAGGTTTAAAAAAATTAATTAAAAATTTTATAAAAGCCGTTAATATAAGAAAAAAAAAGAAATGACGCGGATTAGTATCTTGAACGGAAGCGATTTCAAAATGATATTATACGTTTATGCGTACATAGGTCAAGGATATGGGTGATTGAAATATTTAGTGGAGCTCAACTACGATGAGATATTTAAACTTTACCTAGACCGATTTGTTATCATCCATATTGATGATATTTAGGGTGTATTTACAGTCCAAGAAAAATTATAAGCAACAATTGGAAATTGTTTTTACAGATAATTTGTTGAGAGTTCTCGAAATGGACTACTTTATTGACACGTTTAACTTAGAAAATGTTGTATTTGAATGGGATGATAGAGGTGACAGGAGTTTTGGTGTTCTGAAGTAATAAACTGACCACCGCATTTATTCTCACCATACCCAACAGATTAAGAGGTTTCTCATGAGTCTATGAATACCTCAAAACAATGAATGGGCTGTGTATTGATGCAAAAAAGGGGAAGATAGTCAATTATGAATCCAGACAACTCAAGGATCATGAAAGGACTATCCGGCCCCTGATTTAAAGTTGACAGCGATAGTGGTTGTATTAAGAACATGACACTACTATGTATGCGGTGAGAAATTTCAGGTATGCACTGATCATAAAAGCCCCGAGTATCTGTTTTCACAGAAAGAGTCAGATATGAGAACAAAGAGTGTTAGAGCTTCTGAGGGATTATGATTGTGGAAATTATACCACCCAGGAAAGGCTAATGTAATGGCTATTACCTTGAGCAGAAAGAGCATCGAGATGGTATTACATATGATGGTCAGGGAGCGTGAGTTGCTAGAGCAGTTATAAGCCTCAGTAGTGATGTGATCCCTTCTGATAATGACAATGATTGTGTGACAGCTAGCCTGAGATTAGAACTAGATTTGAGTGATCAAATTTGACAGGCTTAGCGTGATGATCGGCAGGGTGTCAATAGTGTGGGTCAAATTCAGATGGGTACAGTGATAGAGTTCACAGAGAGTGATGCTGACTTACTGTGGTTCAGAAACAGTATAAGTGCTCCCCAAGACCACAGTATTGAGATATTTATTGTCAGAAGCTCACTTTTCGGGATATACAGTGCATTCGAGAAGTAATAAATATATCAAAATCTTAGAAAAGGGGATTGGTGGTCAGATATGAAAAGAGACATGGTAGAGATTCTGGAAAAGTGTCTCATATGTCAGCAGAGTAAGGTAGAGCAAAAGAAGTTACAGGGTTACTGCAGTTTCTACCTATATTGACACGAAAATGGAAACAAGTTACCATGAATTTTGTGATGGGTTACAGAGGACCCGGATAAATCATAAGGCTATCTGGGTGATAGTCGATAGATTTACTAAGTCTACCCACATTCTGGTTAGAAAATCCACAGATACTCTGAGTGTGTAAGCGGACTTATGTGTATGGAAAATTGTGGAACACCAAGTATTTTTCCAGTGAGCATTGTATCATATAGGGATTCTCGCTTCATTTCTCACTTCTAGGAATATTTTTTGAGAAGCTATGGGCACCCGATTGAGTGTTAGCACAGCTTTCCATCCTCAGACAGATGGTCAGTCAGAGATGACTATACAGGTTCTGGAGGATATGATGAAAGTGTGTGCCATTTATTTGATAAGCTCCTGGGATGATCAGTTGATTACTAATCGAATTCGCAAATAATGACAGTCGTCACTTGAGTATCGGGATGACTTCAGATGAGGCATTGTATGGCCGTAGGGGTTGTTTCCCTATTTGGATAAGAAGAAGTGGGTGACAGATAGAAATTTGTTCCCAAATTGGTAAGCCAAACCTCTGAGGATGTTCAGTTAATTGTGAAGGATTAAGAACACCTCATAGCAGATAGAAAAGCTATGTTGACAAGAGACAGAAACTGTTGAAATTCACCGAGGGTGAATTAGTATTGTTGGAAGTTACATGCCTTTAGGACATAGCATAAGGACGTAACGATATTCAGAAAGAGATTAGACAAAGTAGGAGACAATACCTGTAGGTTGGAGTTACCACCTGAATTAGCAGGCATCCACAATGTGTCCTATCTTATGATACTTCGAAAATACTATCCGGATCTAGCATATGTGATTGGATATGAGCTTCAACAGCTTAGCTCAATGAAAGTATAACGTATGATTGGAAAAATCAATTCGGGTATTAGATGGAAGGAGCAAGTGTTGAGGTTTAAGATGATCTCCCTAATTAAAGTCCTTTGGTAGTAGTATACTCCGAAAAAGTCACTTGAGAATGACAGTGTATGATACAATAGACGTACCCAGAGTTGTTTATGGATCCATTTAACTTGGTTCTAATTTGGAGGACCAAATTTCTTAAGTGGGGGAGATTATATAAAACCCGAATTTAGTTAAAACACGGAATGAGTGTGTTTGTGAAAGTAAGGATTTAAATGAAATTTTCGAAACACGTTGAAGGGTAAAACAGTCAAATGATCGAAAGCTGGAATAAATTCGACAAGAAAATTTAATTAAAAAAATGGATTTGCTAATCTTGATCAATAACGAAGAAATAATTAAATTTCGAGTTAAATTGATCAAGATATGAATTTACTAGAATTAATCAAAATTTTTGCTCGGGACAATATCCCCAAAATACGGAGAAAATATACCGAAAAAGGGTTAAAATAAATTAAGTAAATTAAATAAAATTAAATAAATTTATTTGGAATAAAAAAATTAATTTTGTAGATATTTTAGAATATTTTTGACTATTTTAATGAATATAATAATAATAAACTAATTTATAAATAGTAATAATAATAATAATAATAATAATAATAATAATAATAATAATAATAAAAAGGAAGAGAGAAATTTGGAAATCGGGAGAAACCCGAAAGCCGACCCACGTTGCACCCGCGAGAAACCCGAGACCCACGATCCAGCCACCGGCGATCATCAAGCTCCGACGAAGAGCCGAGGAGGAAGAGGAGAGGCCGACGAAGCTCTTGGCATCGGAGATGCGCCGTCAGGAGGCCGAAAATCGTCGAACGGAGGAAGAGACAACTGTGAGGAAAATCGGGTTAATTTCGACGATCCACGACAGCTGGGCTCGAACGGAGGCTACCGACGAGTTCAAGAGGAGGAGCCGGTTCTTTTGAGACCGGTATCGACCGACGAAATCGTCAAAATCCGAGGGATCGAGGGAGAGAAGGCCGAGAGGGAGAAGAGAGGAACGGCGACCACCGTGGTCCCGATCGAGGCCAGTCGAAGGTTGCTCGGCCAAAGACGAGTCGAACAACGCCAGAAACGAGCCGAGAACTGGTCGAAAACGGCATGAATGGCGGCAGAAAGGCCTGAACCGATACAGACCGGTTCAACAAGAGGTGAACCGGATTGAACCGGGCTGAATCGAACCGATCTGAACCGGGTTGAACCGGACCGAATTGGTTCAACCAAGAAAGAGAGGAAAAAAGGAGAAAAATGAAGGGAAAGAATTTTCGGGGATACATTGGACTTCGGGTAAATCGATACGAGGTCAAAAGTGATCAATTTGATTTTTGAGAAATTTATTTAAATTATATTTAATCAGAAATCAACCCGAAATTAAATATGAAATTATGCAGTTTGACGATAAATCGTATACGTGAGCCCGAACGAGAGCCGATTGAGCTCCGATTTTTGTACCACGCATAACATTGGGTAAGTACATTTTAATTTTGACAATTAGAGTCTTCAATGCAGAGTTAAGATTATTTTGCGGATTAATTCTGTATAAAAAGGAATATTATTCGAAATTTCACAGTAATTACGGTAAATAGTATACGGGCTATCCAATGAGTTTGGAAGGAAACCCGATGATTATTGGTAAGCTGAATGAGCCTAATAGACCCGAAGAAGGGATTCAATAAGTAGAAACGGGCTGGAAATGGGTCGAGGCCCATTAAGGTGCGACCGGGCCCAATAAGAGTAAATTGACCCAATTAGTTAAATCGACTGTAGTAAATGCGAGGATTATATTCATTGGGTTAAATTGACACGGTAAATAATTATCTGCAGCTCCGGAGTACATATTGGGAGCTAAACGGATCAGATGATCGGTAGAACTGGAAAAGTCAGACTGTACAAAGAATCGAGGTAAGGGAATTTTGTAGGTGCATAGAGATTTCTATATGTATTTTCGAGGGGATTTACAGGGCCTAGAATTTCTTAAAGTATCTAGAAATGAAATAATAATTTTTACGAAAACCCAGGGTATGGGTGAATAAAGAAAAAGACGATATTGCCCTGGGAATAAAATTTACAAAAAGGGTAATAAGGCAACTAAATTGCATGATTATCATGTTTTAATATTTTATATGAATGTATTGCTTTGATTTAAGCAAATATGCACATAGGTTGGCTGTTGATTTCATGAATTATATGAAAGGGTACTGGTTTGTATCGATTACGATTTTAAAAGATGTTTTATCAAGATTGAGCCACCTATCATATTTACACTAGTAAAAAGAGTGCTAGAGTCTTACTCGTACTAAATTTTACTGATTTATTACTCATAAAAAGCCGTACTGGAGCATTGCTCGTACGAGAAATTTGTGTGAGCACAAAACTGTGCTGGAGCTTCGCTCGCACAAGATTTTAGATATCATGATATGCATAGCGTGGTGCTGGAGCTTCGCTCGCACTAGATGTGAGTTAACATGCATAGGGTCGTGCAGAAGCCTCCTGTAGACGGTGTGTCGTAGAGAGTTAATATGCTCGCATGTATACTTTAAGACATGGGTTAGTTATCGACATAGTATTCGGGTGGATAAGACCTACAACAGGCACCCCCAGACTATGATATGGGTCCATGGAGTACATTGTACCATGTATGTCACCCGAAGTACGCTGTACCGTGCAGTCATGATGACTCGATAATGTTACTTGATATTCTGGCGGGTAGGATTTGACCTCACCTCCCGTTGGAGTTGTGATGCCCTGCACACTGGGATCTGGGTAGCCTGGGATCACAAGGACATAATATGGCCATAGTCCTCGATTTTCATACAGTAACCTACATGCCTCACATGATATCATACGGTCTGAATAGATCAGGACAAACCCGAAAGAGGGGTATGAGATGCGATTTAATGAATCAAGGTATTCCCGAGGAATGGGTTTAGCCTTGATGTGGTTGTTTTATGATAAAACAAATAAGTTTTAATGTGACGAGCATGAGATGTCATACATGATGATTTTTCCATGTTTGATTTATATGTCGATTTCATGATTTCTCTTATATGATAATACATACATGTGGCATCGTTTTCGTCATACCTCATGCTCCAAATGTAAACGATTTTATATCATGACATTATCAGCACGTAGATAGTATAGTTATCTACTTGCTTACATTATTTCCTTACTAAACAAGTTTCGCTCACCCTTTCATTTTTCACCCCACAGGGTACATTCAGTAGAAGAGAACGACAGTAGCCTTGCATTTTGGTTATCCGCTGCTTCTTATCAAGATCAGGTATACACATTTGTATAATTTTTGTATCGAACATATAGAGGCACAGTATTGTACACGGATGTAATATGGGGGATGTATTTGGTTAAAATAAATTGATATGTAAATGAAATATGGAAATGGAATGGTAAATAGGTGAGAGGTGACTAACACCAAATCATAGCCCAACTGTTTAGTAGTGTAACTGTTCACGACGGGTAAGGAAATGAAAAAGCAAAAAATTTACTCTGATTTTTAGGTAATTTGGGTCGTGACATTTAACGGGTGGCAACCCTGGTAGATTATCCAAGAAGATATCACGAAACTCTCTGACCATAAGGATATCTGTTAACTCTAGATGTACCTTATCCAAGCCAACTATACAAGCGAGAAAACATTCCCATCATTACTCATTCGGTGAGTACAATCATTTACTCATTTAATTTCAATCGCTACACCCCTTTCATTACTGTGTCAAACATACAATACACTTTTTCAGGGGTGAAAACATCACTATCTTAGGATAGCAATCTAAACAGCATAGTTTGCAGCCGAATCAATCTATTCTCAAATATTACTTCAAAATTATTCATATTCCATTAAATAAAATCGGCTGACGTATCTTTTTTCCCCCGTTTTCAACTTACAATCCCTATACCCATATTCAGTTAGTGATAATTAGCTAATTATCATTATCTTGCCTAAGGGTACAGGCTTCACATCTTTCACTAGCTTATAAGCAACTGAAGGTGGTATGAATAAATGCGTGGCACCAGGATCAATTAAATAATTACTTCATTATTCACAACCAATGTGGTATCTTCCACCATATCAGATGAAACATCAGTAGTGTCCTGGTCCAAGGCATACACTCGCCCTCGTCTAACATCTTATTTTCGTAGTAACTACCACATATCCAACCCTGCTTACACTTGCTACAGAGCAGGTCGAGGTCCTTCAATCACAATACCCCTCAAAAGTGCTGAAATTAGATACACTGGGGCCTTACTAATTATCTTACCCTGTGACTCATCAGCTCTAATCTTTTTCCAAACTACTTTTTTCCCGTTCTGACATCTCTATCATTCACTATTCTCTTTCTATCTCTATTTTGGCCCTTACTACCTTTCCCAATCTTAGAGGTATAGAACTCATGATCTTATTCACACAACTGTAGTCTGTGACTACCTCGGCATAGGTAATGATATCTAACGGGGCCAATCAGACTATAATTATCAATCTGAACCCTTTCATGAACTTTTCGACATCTCGACTCTCACTGTTCATAGTGTCGGGGTCATACCTGCCCAGGTATATCAACTGAGATTCATACTCGTTAATCAACCAGTTCCTCTGGGTCAGAGTAAAGAATTTTATCTGTAATTTCCTTTTAACAGTGTTTGAAATAGTCTCTCTTTGGAATACATTATTTTCCATGTCCATTCTGGAAGTCTAACTCTTAAGACGGGTCGAGTGGACTTCCACCAATGCTCCGACTCGCCCTTAAATCCCATGCATACTCTGAGCAATTAGCTCTCAAAATATTCTCCACACTTCGCTCCAACCTCACGAAGCGTGTCTCAATACTATCCAATCTCTTTGTCGGACTCTGTGGGGCATGCTCGACATTAGCCTCCACTTCAACCTCATTTTGAGTTTCATGTGGCAACTTAGTATGACTCTCAAGCCTATCTCTACGGCCTCAAGCTTGTGTACTCGCTCTTCTACCATAGCGGCTATCAATTAATGAGTCTATTCTTGCATTTAAATCCAAATTCTTAGTTACAATTCCATCTCGATATACACACTTGTATCTAAACAATGCACAGTACATAGGGATGTAAACTTCCCTAACCACTAACACCGACTCATATCAGGCTAACGTAGCTCTGATACCAAAAACTATCACGACCCAAATTTCCTAAAAATCACTACAAATTTTTTATTTTTCGTTTATTCTTTAATTCTTACCTTTCTCGTATCGTGACCATCCTACTAACAGTTGGGCTATGATTCGGTGTTAGTCACCTCTCACCTATTTACCATTCCATTTCCATAATCACATTCACATATCAGGATTACTATCCTTTAACTTTAACTAAATACATTCACAATGATATTAACCTAACCTTACATCCCCAACATCATATACGTTTACAGTACTGTGCATTATATATTTAGAAACAAAACTATACAAATGTGTATACCTGTCTCTCAATCGGAAGTAACGGATACCAAGAATGCAAGTCTTTAGCCGCTCACTAACTACTGCGAGTGTTCTGAAAAGATGAGAAAATAAAAGGGGTAAGCAAACCACATGCTCAGTAAGGCATTTATGCAAGTATGTAGATAACTCCACTATCTACATGCTCATAATGTCATGCCCTTAAATCCATTTCTTTTCATTTAAAATTTCACGAACAAAATCATGCAAATTTCAATGCCATAGTTATAAAAACTATTCGTACATATAGAAATCGTGCAACTTATGCATCAATGGCATTTTATGGAAAATCATAAAATCATACTTAGCATCAATTCAATCAAGATCATGTACCAGTTCATGCCATATGAAATAAATCATGAGAAACAATTCTTTTCATGAATTTATCATTTAAGCATGGAAAACTCATCATGCTACTGCATTTAATCATTTCATTAAAGCTGCAGTATAAAATAACTCGAAGGGGTTAAGCATCTCAGAATCAATCTCTTAAAAATTCATTATAAAATTCTCTGAAAAATTTAACATCATAATAGAAAATCACAAAATCGGGGGCCTGACCCCTCCCTCGGGTCTACCCTGGTCTATCGAGACTACAAGTTATATCATGTGAGATATGTAGGTGACTATATCAGTAACAACGAGGACTATGGCCAAAACCTAGTGATCCCTGGCTACACGATACCAAGTGTGCGGGGTATCACACCTGAAACGGGAGGTGGGTCAATCCTGTCGCCAGAACAACATAACATCAGGATTGTGAGGGCAAGGCTTGCTGCCTCATGGCTAATACCACTCCACTCCAACAATCCCCATGATACAGCGTACTCCATGTGATATACACGGTACAACGTACTCCGTGAACCCAATCTCAGTCAGGGGGTGAATGCAATAGGTCTTATCCACCCATACCAAATATGTTTCAGTATGCACGTATAGGTATATCATCTCACTGTGACACACAATCTACAGGAGGTTCCAACATGGCTATATGCATGTCATATAAATCCCTGTGCGAGCAAAGCTCCAGCACGGCTCCATGCATATTCATGATATCTGAAAACCTTGTACGAGCGAAGCTCTAGCACAGTTTTATAAAAATTAATAAAATCTACGTACGAGTAGCACTCCAGTACGACATTAAAAGAATTATAAATCCATGTAAAATCACGTGCGAGTAAGCTCCATCATGAATGAATGCTCAAGTAAATCAAAACTTCATGCGAACAACACTCCAGCACGGTTTCATGCATAAATAAATCAAATCTCGTGCGAGTTACACTCCAGCATGGATTTTATGCAATTATCATATCAAAACAAGATGCGAGCTAAGCTCCAGCACCTCTCATGCATTTCAAATCATGAAAACTAGTGCGAGCAATCGCTGCAGTACCTTTTTTATGCATATCAAGTCAAAACAAGTCAAAACAGTCAAAACAAGGTGTGAGCTAGGCTCCAGCACCTCTCATGCATTTCACAATAATAAAAATCAGTGTGAGCAACCGCTCAAGCGCATTTCATGCATATGATGTCATACAAGTCAATGCGAGCAACCGCTTTAGCACATTTTATGCACACTCACAATGCAGATATAGTGCGAGCTATGCGCCAGCACTATCTGTTTCCATATAAACTTGTTAGTTGGCTCATTTTTCAAAGAAATTTAATTTAAATCTTAATAACACTTACGTAGTGTTATCTTGTGAAATTTAGGCAATTACTGGCTAATCTACCGATCTGCTTTGCTTAAAAACCAAGAAAATTCCTTAAATCTGAAAATTCCTTAAATCATGCATTTCATGCATGTCATGCTTTCACCATCCCTAGGTGAATTCCCTCAATAGGGGTAAAATAATCTTTTCCTACTTCCGAGTCCTTAAAATCTTTAAACCATTTCTAAGACCTTTATACATATTCAGTGTATACAAAAAATACGCGTAGCTACCACTAGCTACTCACACAATTCCCTTACCTCATTTTTCTGTACAGTCTGACCTTTCCACTGATGTCTCGTCACGCAGTTCGATTTGCTCCCAATCAAATCTTTGGAACTGCGTATAAATATTCATCAGGTTAAATACAATAATTAATTATATTTCATATTTTTCTAGGCTTAATTTAAATCATTGTGCCCGTTTACCCATATTAGGCCCGATTGTACCATCATAGTCTAAATAGGCTTTAAGCCCGTTTTTCACTTACTATTCATATTATCGAGGCCTATTGGCCTCATTGGGCCCATCAGTATTTATTGGGCCTCGTTCTAAACTCTTGGATAACTCAATTAATTAGTTACAACAATTTATCTCTAATTCCAGAATATAATTCATTTATACGAAATAAATCCGTAATTTATGTGGTAAATTTCTAACACGCATAACTATGCAAATTGTCATAAATAAGGGTTACTTACCTAAGATACCACGATAGTACATAAATCGAGACTGTCTTGAGCTCTCGTTCGACGTCAATTGTCGAGCTACACAATTACATATTTTCGGGTAAATTTTCAGTCGAATACTAATCAAATTAAATATTTCAAAATTTAAATCGGTCAATTTTGACTGTTTACCGACTTACTCATAGCTCAATTGCATCACTGAAATTTTTCCCAATTTTTTCTCTTTTTCTTCCTTTTTTTCTCTTTTTTCTCTTTTCTCCTTGGCTGAACTGGTCCGGTCCGGTTCAACACAGAAGCTTCCTTACTGAATCGTCGACCGGTTCAGGGCTCTTTTTGTCGTTTCGGTGTCGTCCGATCGGATCTCGGTGTCTCACCACCGTCGTTCGACGCTTGTCTGGCCGGGGGACATTCGCCTGGCGTCGATCGGAGCCAACTCACGTCGGTGGGCGTCAAATTTGGTTCTCCTCCTCGCGGCTTCTCTCCCTCGATCCGTCGGTGGGGTGCGTCCCTGCTGCTGGTGGGTCGCACGGTGCCGAGCAACATTTTTCAATGGTCGTGGGGCCTCGTCCGGTGCCGGTGGTGGCTCATCGGTGCTCTCATCTTCCTCGGGTTGTGTCTTTGGTTTCTCTGTTTCTTTCAATTCGCGTTTTTGCAAATTTAAGTTTTTTTATTATTATTTTATTCATTAAAATATTATATTTCAGCCAAAAATATCTAAAAAATTATATTTTATTCATTAAATCAATTAAATGAATTTATCAGTCTTATTTCATCTTTTCGGTATATTTTTCCATATTTTCGAGAAAATTTCTAGAGGTGAAATGTTCGATTTATTCTAATAATTTCATATCTTGATTAATTTAATCTGAAATTTAATTATTTCTTCGTTGTTGATTAAGATTTCTCAATCCCATATTTTTAATTAAATTTTCTTATTAAATTCATACCGGATTTGGGTCTTTTAACCGTTTTACCCTTCAACATGTTCGAAAATACCATTTCAATCCTTTATAAGAAATTACGATAAAAAAAATCGGGTCTTACAATTTGTTTTCACACAACTCGATAGATGGCTCCTTTAAACAGGGATATTTCAAATCCATAAAATCAGTACCATAATTAGGCTATTTTGTGTATTTCACAAAAACATTAGCCAATCTATCTATTCTTCTGCTAAATAGCAGTAAAAACATTCAAAAAAGTGATTTCCATGCTTTTTAGGACTTCTCCAAAACTTTGACTTTTTGCCCTTACTAGGGGTAAAATCGTAATTTACCCATATCGAGTCTCAATAAATATTATTCACTTTGTCTGACCCTCAAACTTTTTAAGTGAATGTAAAATTAGATGAAACTATGCACAAATATCTCAAACTACCCATAAAATCCCCTTACTTGAAATCACATTGAGCAATTCCACTTTCCCGACGCTGCTCAATTAAACAGTCCGATTAGCTCCCAATATAAATTTTGGAGCTGCATATAACAATTTATCAGGTTAATTATATTTTTTCAACTGTATTTGTGTCGCCCCGGAAGCGCGAAAAATATGGCTAATTTAAAACTTTTTACTCATTAATTCACAATTAAGGGTGCATTCATGTGCAGTGTCATACATCATCATAATTATCATGCCTCAGGATCTCATTATAATATAGTATATGTTATATCATATACATTACTCAATTCTAAGTTAATTAATCCTAATACATCTCGTACATCATTATACAATGAATGTCTGTAAATATAACTCTAGTCTGGGTACATGAATATTAAATATCTACCTCAATACACAAAATACGGCCCAGAGCTCAAGTCCTCCACTAGCCTCTAACCCGTACATCGCAGGTAACTCACTTCACTTGAAGCGATCTGGAGGGAAAAGAAAACAGGGTGAGTTTCCAAATCGCTCAGTAAGGGGGGTAAGGGAACTCAGTTATATAAACCATATCACACATCACAAATATGTATTCGTTTATGAAGCTCATTTGAAATCGTAGCATGAAAGTTCTCAAAACATCATCATCTCATAACTCATAAATCATGTGAAAACATGAAGGTAAAAAGGCTCAATATCGAGCACTCACAAGCATGTGTAAATATATGCGATAATGGCTGTTCTCAAAATACGTGATAAAAATCACCTCAGTAAATAACACGTGACAAGGTCACAAAACACAACTCATGTGTAAAACGAGACTAGGCAATAAAACTCAATTAAAACTCGTCATGGCACATCAAATATGTAATCTCCTCTGGGTGCGCATCCCAGGCATCCTCGTATAGAGGGAACGTCGACAATATGGTCGTATGCATGGTATATTGGACTTATATGTTACCAGAACAAGGCCCGGCCTTACATGCTACCAAAGCAATGCCTCGCCTCATGCACACTATCACGTGGTCCCTGGGTCGGTTCCCAGGCGGCCCACTCTCTGGGTCTTACATGCTACTAAAGCAAGGCTACCCAGCGTTACCAGAATGGGGGTCATCTCACGTTACCAAAACGGAGGCATCTCTCGTTACCAAAACGGAGGCATCTCTTGTTACCAAAATGGAGGAATATCGGACTTACATGCTACCAGAGCAAGGCCTCCCAACACTACCAAAGCGGAGGAATAATCGGACTTACATGTTACTAGAACAAGGCCTGTGGTCCCTTGGTCGGTTCCCAGACGTCCCACTATATCGGTCTTACATGCTACCAGAGCAAGGCCCGATGTGTATTCAACATGACACGCCTAAGTCTCAATCATTAGCCATTATCTTATAAAACGTTATGCCTTCATGTAGTACTCATAATGGTTTTCCCTCAAAAAACTCATTTAAAACATTTGTGTACTCAACACAAAACATATTAAAACCGAGTTCCAACCTGCAAAACACGCACACATTTTCTCAAATCTTAATATCGCCTTAACGTAGAGCCTAATTTCCTTTTCACGCAAACTCAAAGGTTTATAAAGCAATTTCACACTCAGCTTATAAACTCATAAAATAATGGGCTCCAACCGGCTATAAAAACCGTGTGCAATTATATCACAACACAACACCAAACATGCTTGTATTCTCAAATCATGGTTCATGGTATAACAAGTCATCAAAACACATACACAAATGGTTTAGTTTTCCCTTACCTCTTTGCACCTCGTATAGTGCAATCGTTTCCCCCGTATCACGGACTAGCCTCGTATTCCACTTTGGAACTCCCGAGCTGTCCAAACGATGTTAAAACATCAATACTCATTATGACATCAACCTCAATTCTCAAAATCGAGCATAATTGCTCATAACTCCTCAAATTTCTCAATTCTCATAACTCCATCACAAACCACAATCTCGCACACGACACCTCAACATTCTATATTTCCTATGCCACAATATCTATGCTAATACAAGACATTGTCTAAATCTCCATTTATAGCTCAAAATTCCCAAAATTACTAAATATCATTATCACTCCAACTACATTGTAATTTCCTTAATCCCTAATCATTTTCCAACTATTTCGACACAATGCCAACAACTATTATCTCCAAAATCATCTCAAATATAAGGATCGAAGTTTAGAAATTACCCAAAACTTGTGGAGAGCTTATCTCTTGCCTCGATTCGATCCGTCTTTCGATTTTCAAGTATGTTGTTCTCCCTTTGATGAGGAACAACTTTCCTTCTTTCCACAACTTCTGATTTGGACGAAAATGGGTGCTTTGGATGAGTGAGAAAGCTAGGCTTCAGTGAAAATGGGGGTTGAAAGAGAGAGAAAGTGAAATTGCATGAGAAAGCAAGGATTCCTTATATAGACTGAGGGTAGGAGATCGATCTGGCTCTTGATGAGATCGATCTGCATTTGAATTTGGGGACGATTTAGGGTAATTTATGCCTAGGAGATCGATCTGTCGAGGGGTGAGATCGATCTCTTTATGGCTTTATGAGATCGATCTGCTCCTTGAGGAGATCGATCTTCTCCCAAACAGAAACATTTGGAGATCGATCTCTTCCTCATGAGATCGATCTTCTCTCAAACAGAATCATAAGGAGATCGATCCTCTTCCATTGGAGATCGATCTGCTCCTTAAATTCCTCCTTCCTTGTCATTTTTAACTCACCAGATTGATCTCTCCTTCTCCTAGATCGATCTGTCCTCATAACTTCATACTTATTTTAAACACTTAACATATAAATCTCCAATTATCATTCCCCAATTCACTTAGCTCAATAAATTATACTTCAAGTTCATATTACATAATTAAAATATGTCTGAAATCCTCAGATCTCACATCCTCCCCACCTTAAAAGAATTTGGTCCTCCAAATTCAACTCAACTAGTCAAAGAGATGGGGGTATTTCTCCTTCATGAGGTTCTCTAGTTCCCACGTTGCCTCTTCCCTTGAGTGATGTTTCCACAAAACTTTCACTAATGGGATGCTCTTGGTTCTCAGTACCTTCTCCTTTCTATCGAGAATCCGGACGGGTTCCTCAGTGTAGCTCATGTCCTCCTGTATGTCCATCTCATCATACTCTATAACATGAGAAGGTTCCGGGTGGTACTTCCTCAACATAGACACATGAAAGACGTTGTGTATTCCGAACATCTGTGGGGGTAATGCCAATCTGTAGGCTACCTCTCCCACTCTCTCAAGAATCTCGAATGGTCCTATGTATCGAGGACTCAATTTTCCTTTCTTCCCAAATCGCACGATACCCTTACTCGGTGATATTTTCAAAAATACTGCATCACCAACATCAAACTCAAGTGGTCGTCTACGCATAGCCGCGTAGCTTTTCTGTCTACTCTGCGCAGCCCGTAGCCTCTCACATATGAGTTTCACACTCTGTACAGCTTGCTCAACAAGCTCGAGAGCATTTATCTTTCTGTCACCGACTTCTTCCTAAGCTACAGGGGATCTACACCTCCTACCATATAGAGCCTCAAAGGGTGCCATTCCAATACTTGCATGATAGCTGTTATTGTATGCAAACTCTGCTAGGGGTAGGTGATCATCCCATGATCCCTTAAGATCCATCGTACACACCCTCAACATATCCTCCAGGGTCTGAATAGTCCTCTCTGACTGACCATCTGTCAGGCGGTACTAAAACTCAATCGAGATCCCATGGACTCCTGAAACTGGGTCCAAAATCTGGAAGTAAATCGGGAATCTCTATCAGAAGTAATACTTACTGAAGCCTCATGTAATCTAGCTATCTCGCTGACATACAGCTCAGCTAAGGCATCTACAGTATCTGTGCTCTTGATGGCAAGGAAGTGGGCACTCTCGGTCAGTCTATCCACTATAACCCATATAGCATCACGACCTCTTCGGGTCCTCGGTAAACTCATAGTAAAGTCCATAGTGACATGCTTCCATTTCCATGTAGGTACAGGTAAGGGCTGTAGTAGTCCTCCGGGCTTTCGATGCTCAGCTTTTACTTGTTGGCATATTAAACACCTGGCCACATACTCTGTCACGTCTCACTTCATACCACTCCACCAGTACACCTTTCTCAAGTCTCGGTATATCTTAGTACTCCCTGGGTGCATGGTGTATAGCGAGCAGTGGGATTCTCTCAGTATCAGTCTCTTTAGGGTATCATCATCCGATACACAAATCCATCCTCTGAATCTCAATAATCCATCCTCACTGATAGTGAGATCCGACTGCAAACTCTGCTCAACTTGGCTAACCATATCTATTAATCTCTGATCACTGCGCTGCCCAGTTCTAATCTGATCCATGATCTTGGGCTCTATCCGCAAGCTAGCCAAAAATCCAGTCTCTACCTCTTTAACTCTGATCCGAAGTTCGGCGAACTGCTCTAACAAATCCCATTCCCTGATCATCATAGCAGATATCATACTCTTCCTGCTCAAGGCATCAGCAACTACATTCGCCTTACCCGAATGATATAGAATCTCGCAGTCATAATCCTTAAAGAGTTTCATCCATCTCCTTTGTCTCATGTTTAACTCTTTCTGATCAAAGAGATATCTCAAACTCTTGTGATCAGTGAAGATCTGGAATCTTTCCCTATATAAGTAGTGTCGCCAGATCTTCAAAGCAAATACCACAGCGGCTAACTCCAAATCATTCGTGGGGTAATTTCGCTCATGGTCTTTCAACTGTCGCGATCCATATGCGACCACTCTTCCATGCTGCATAAGCACACACCCCAATCCTTGATGAGATGCATCACTATACACCGAAAATCCTCTTGATCCCTCGAGAATAGTTAACACAGGTGCCGCTGTCAATCTCCTTTTTAACTTCTAAAAACTGAGCTCACATTGATCAGTCCATATGAACGGAGTCTCCTTACGCGTGAGTTTAGTCAAAGGAGCGACAATCTTTGAAAATCCTTCCACAAATCTTCTGTAATACCCTGCCAAACCAAGGAAGCTTCGCACCTCAGTAGCTATCCTCGGTCTCTCTAACTAAGCACAGCTGCTACTTTACTTGGATCCACTGATACTCCTTCCTCTGAGACTATATGACCAAGGAAAGCTATCCGGTTCAGCCAAAACTCACACTTACTAAGCTTTCCATATAAATGCTTATCTCAGAGTATCTGAAGTACTAACCACAAATGTTGTGCATGCTCCTCATACGATCGAGAGTATACCAGGATATCATCAATAAAGACTATCACAAATTTATCCAGATAGTCTCTGAACACTTCGTTCATCAACCTCATAATTGCAGCAGGGGCGTTTGTCAATCCAAAGGACATCACCAAAAATTCATAATGGCCATACCTTGTCCTGAAGGCCGTCTTGGGAATATCTTCTTCCTTAATCCTCAATTGGTGATAGCCCGATCTCAAATCAATCTTAGAAAAGACTGAGGCCCCTCTTAGTTGATCAAGTAGATCATCAATCCTGGGCAGTGGGTATTTATTCTTCACCGTGGCTTTATTCAACAGCCGGTAGTCTACGCATAATCTGAGACTACCATCCTTCTTCTTGACAAATAAAATCGGTGCTCCCCACGGTGAAACACTGGGCCTAATGAACCCTTGATCCAATAACTCCTGTAGTTGTTTCTTCAATTCCTCAAGTTTCACTAATGCCATCCTGTAGGGAGGTTTAGAGATCGACTGGGTATCTGGTGCTAAATCAATGGTAAACTCCAGCTCTCTCTCTGGTGGCAAACCTGGCAGCTCATCTGGGAAAACATCCGAGAATTCACACACCACAGGTATATCCTCAATCCTCGGATGTTCCCTCTCATCGTCTGAGATGAGTGTTTCGTAACCTTTACATGAACAATCATATTTAATACTCTCAAAATCAATATTAAAATCCTCAAATTACTTACTAAAATTTCACATATTCATTTCCTCAATATCTCAGCCGTACACTGTAAGGTTCAGGTAGGGAGAAAGTTACAATCTTAGTGTAGCAGTCTAAACTCACTCGATTGGTTGCCAACTAATCCATCCCCAGAATTACATCAAACCCATGTATATTCAACATGATTAGATTTGCTAACATCATTCTATCTCCCACCTTTATTTCACATCCTCTACAGATTAACTCAGTTCTCTGGGATTCACGCATAGGGGTATTTACATGTAGTACATACTCTAGAGGTTCAAACTTCAAATTTAAACTACATGCAAAATGCTCTGAAATAAACGAATGCGTGGATCCTAGATCTATCAATACATGAGCCTTATGATTACAGATAGAAAGTGTACCTCTTATAGTTTCTGCTGAAGTGTCCACAGTTTCCTTATCCCGAGCAAACACACGTCCCTGTGCCACAGGTTTCTTCCCTTTCTCTGCAGCAGTGGCCCGTCTCTGGGGATTCACTCTTTGAGGCTGCTGTCTAGTAGGCTTCGGAGCATGTGGTATCTGAGGTTGAGGATAGTCCTTCACTCTGTGATCCATGTCACCACATCTAAAACATCCACGGATCGACCCAGTACAACTTTCCTCATGCGATCGACCACAATCTCTACAAACCCTTATTTTTGGCCTGCCATATCGAGGGGTCTCCTTGATAATAGGATAAGCTCTGGGTCTCTCCAATCTGCCCTTCTGTACCTCAAAAGGAACCTCTCCGAACATCTGCTTGATACATCGCTGGCCTCTTGCCTTTGTCCCTAATCACTGCTCCAAACTCATTCTGGGACTGTACAATTTCAATTCCCCTCTCAATCTCTTGTGCTTGTCTCAGAGCATCTCCAAACTCAGTAATACACAATCCAATCAATCAATCTCTGATGATGGGCTTTAATCCATACACAAATCTCTCTGTGCAGAGCTCTTCATTCTTGAAAGTCTCTAGATCATATCTCAGCAGAGCGATAAATCGGCTCTCGCAATCATCTACAGACTTGTTACCCTGTACCAAACTCAAAAACTCTGCTTGCCTCCTTCTCTGGGCAGCTCGTGGTACATATTGGGCTCTAAAGGCTGTCTGGAACTCTTCCCAACCAATCACATCCTGGTGGGACATCAAAATAACCTGGGTAGTACCCCACCAATCTCGAGCTCTCCCTTTCAACATATAAGTACTCATACTGACCCTCTAAGCATCGGTGCACCCCAGATAGTCGAATATAACTCTCAACTCCGTCAACCACTCCTCAGCCTCTGTAGGATCCTTCTTTCCCCTAAATGCAGATGGATTCATTTTTAAAAAGTCCTTCAGTCGGACCATACTTCTGTCATCAAGATGAGTGAAGGGAGGCATTGGGGGTATGGGAGGTCCTTGTGGTGGTGTAGGAGTAGTACCCGAGGCATTAACTCCAAAGTGTTACGCGAATAACGCTGCCATCTGCTCAAAACCTTGCCTCACATCGGTCTCAATCCGATTAAATCGAGAGTTAGGACTCTCTGGTTGTGGGACAGGTGACGGAGGGGACTCTGCCTGCCTCCTCGAACGACCTCGTCGTTTACTCATTCTCTATCTCAAATCGTCTCCTGCGCGTACATAACAAAATCGATTGAAATCTCAATCCTCAGATTCAGTTCATGACTAGACTATTACAGACACTTGGGATGTATTCTATTTCACTTAACCGACACTGACAGTACTAAACACCCTAAGCTCTGATACCAAGAAAACTCTGTGATGCCCCGGAAGCGCAGAAAATAGGGCTAATTTAAAACTTTTTACTCATTAATTCACAATTAAGGGTGCATTCCTATGCAGTGTCATACATCATCATAATTATCATGCCTCAGGATTTCATCATAATATAGTGTATGTTGTATCATATACATTACTCAATTCTAAGTTAATTAATCCTAATACATCCCGTACATCATTGTACAATGAATGTCTGTAAATATAACTCTAGTCTGGGTACATGAATATTAAATATCTACCTCAATACACAAAATACGGCCTGGAGCTCAAGTCCTCCACTAGACTCTAACCCGTACGTCGCAGGTAACTCACTTCACTTGAAGCGATCTGGGGGGAAAAGAAAACAGGGTGAGCTTCCAAATCGCTCAGTAAGGGAGGTAAGGTAACTCAGTTATATAAACCATATCACACATCACAAATATGTATTCGTTTATGAAGCTCATTTGAAATCGTAGCATTAAAGTTCTCAAAACATCATCATCTCATAACTCATAAATCATGTGAAAACATGAAGGTAAAAAGGCTCAATATCGAGCACTCACAAGCATGTGTAAATATATGCGATAATGGCTGTTCTCAAAATACGTGATAAAAATCACCTCAGTAAATAACACGTGACAAGGTCACAAAACACAACTCATGTGTAAAACGAGACTAGGCAATAAAACTCAATTAAAACTCGTCATGGCACATCAAATATGTAATCTCCTCTGGGTGCGCATCCCAGGCATCCTTGTATAGAGGGAACGTCAACAATATGGTCGTATGCATGGTATATTGGACTTATATGTTACCAGAATAAGGCCCGGCCTTACATGCTACCAGAGCAATGCCTCGCCTCATGCACACTATCACGTGGTCCCTGGGTCGGTTCCCAGGCGGCCCACTCTCTCGATCTTACATGCTACCAAAGCAAGGCCACCCAGCGTTACCAGAACGGGGGTCATCTCACGTTACCAAAACGGAGGCATCTCTCGTTACCAAAACGGAGGCATCTCTCGTTACCAAAATGGAGGAATATCGAACTTACATGCTAACAGAGCAAGGCCTCCCAACGCTACCAAAGCGGAGGAATAATCAGACTTACATGTTACCAGAATAAGGCCTGTGGTCCCTGGGTCGGTTCCCAAGCGTCCCACTATATCGGTCTTACATGCTATCAGAGCAAGGCCCGATGTGCATTCAACATGACACGCCTAAGTCTCAATCATTAGCCATTATCTTATAAAACGTTATGCCTTCACGTAGAACTCATAATGGTTTTCCCTCAAAAAACTCATTTAAAACATTTGTGTACTCAACACAAAACATTAAAACCGAGTTCCAACCGGTAAAACACGCACACATTTTCTCAAATCTCAATATCGCCTTAACGTAGGCCCAATTTACTTTTCATGCAAACTCAAAGGTTTATAAAGCAATTTCACACTCAGCTTATAAACTCATAAAATAATGGGCTCCAACGGCTATAAAAATCGTGTGCAATTATATCACAACACAACACCAAACATGCTTGTATTCTCAAATCATGGTTCATGCTACAACAAGTCATCAAAACACATACACAAATGGTTTAGTTTTTTCTTACCTCTTTGCACCTCGTATAGTGCAATCGTTTCCCCCGTATCACGGACTAGCCTCGCATTCCACTTTGGAACTCCCGAGCTGTCCAACGATGTTAAAACATCAATACTCATTATGACATCAACCTCAATTCTCAAAATCGAGCATAATTGCTCATAACTCTTCAAATTTCTTAATTCTCATAACTCCATCACAAACCACAATCTCGCTCACGACACCTCAACATTCTATATTTCCTATGCCACAATATCTATGCTAATACACCACATTGTCTAAATCTCCATTTATAGCTCAAAATTCCCAAAATTGCTAAATATCATTATCACTCCAACTACATTGTAATTTCCTTAATCCCTAATCATTTTCCAACTATTTTGACATAATGCCAACAACTATTATCACCAAAATCATCTCAAATATAAGTATCGAAGTTTAGAAATTACCTAAAACTTGTGGAGAGCTTATCTCTTACCTCGATTCAATCCGTCTTTCGATTTCCAAGTATGTTGTTCTCCCTTTGATGAGGAACAACTTTCCTTCTTGCCACAACTTCTGATTTGGACGGAAATGGGTGCTTTGGATGAGTGAGAAAGCTAGGCTTCGGTGAAAATAGGGGTTGGAAGAGAGAGAAAGTGAAATTGCAGGAGAAAGTAGGGATTCCTTATATAGACTGAGGGTAGGAGATCGATCTGGCTCTTGATGAGATCGATTTGCATTTGAATTTGGGGACGATTTGGGGTAATTTATGCCTAGAAGATCGATCTGTCGAGGGGTGAGATCGATCTCTTTATGGCTTTATGAGATCGATCTGCTCCTTGAGGAGATCGATCTTCTCCCAAACAGAAACATTTGGAGATCGATCTGTTCCTCATGAGATCGATCTTCTCTCAAACAGAATCATAAGGAGATCGATCCTCTTCCATTGGAGATCGATCTGCTCCTTAAATTCCTCCTTCCTTGTTATTTTTAACTCACCAGATCGATCTCTCCTTCTCCCAGATCGATCTGTCCTCATAACTTGATACTTATTTTAAACACTTAACATATAAATCTCCAATTATTATTCCCCAATTCACTTAGCTCAATAAATTATACTTCAAGTTCATATTACATAATTAAAATATGTTTGAAATCCTCAGATCTCACAGTATTTCACATCTAATATAGTCTATTTCACTTAATGGGCTCGTTTACTTTTATTATGCCTTAATGCATCTTAATGGGCCTAACACTATCTTAAGCCCTTTTCACTTTACTATTCATTTCATCTGGAGCTATTAGGCTTGTGGGGCCCCACCAACTCTTATTGGGCTTAATCTGAGGCCCATGAATGCTTAATGGGTCGAGACAACATCGGTAAGGCCCATTTGGCCTCTCGGCCATGGCATGTGGCTGAGAGCCATCATGTTGCCCTATGGCCAAGCACCACGCCAACTATGGCCATTTGGCTAGCCATTCTCTTATACATTTCATAAAAACATCACATGTGCATGCCTTAAGCCTTAGTTTATGTTCAGTTAAGTATTTTATCAAACACCTTGTGTGTCATCTTCAATTCATTAACCAATTGATCAAATTGATTAAAATTAACTATGCCATAATCATGTACACATACATACCAATCTATATATGTCTTAAAATCATATAGGTATTCATTAAAACACAAATACCTATTTTCGGCCAACATGGATTCATGATGTTTTCTTTTGTTTTGATCCATAAAACATACACCGATCAACTTGAATTAATCCATAGATAAACGTATATGAAGTTGGAAGTTTGAAATTATACCTAGCTTGGTGTTCCCACTTTGGCCTAGACTTTGAAGAAATCCCTATCTCTCAATATGGCTCCTTGATAGCCAATTACAAGGTATGTTAACCCTCTCTCAATTTGGAACAACTTCCATGAAGATTGCAAGTTCCAAATATGTCTCTAGGTTAGTGATTTCTAGTGAGATAAAGCTTGAACTATGGTTGTTAATGGTTTCTTCCTTGTTACCGAGAATGAAAGGATGAAGAAGACAATGAGTTGGCTGATTTTTAAGCTAGTAGACTTAACCCTTAAGTCTTAATTTCAACCATTAATTTGGGCTAACAATTGGTTTGGGTTTTAGTTTACCATTTGGGCTTAATTTCATTTACTAATGGGCTCGAAGTTTAACTAATGGCCTTGAGTTTTAGGCTTCTCGGATTGGGCTTTTATTTAGGGTTTTTAGGCTGAAAATCTTTCTATAAATTGAGCCTTAAATTTACTTAATATTGGGCCCACCAAATAGCCCAACAATTCTGCCGAATGGGACTAAGAAATTCTGCCCACACTTGTTACACCTTAATGGGCTTTAAAACTTTCATCGTTGGCCCATTGAGTTTTACCCATTTAATTTAATTTAATTCAGATTTCAATTAAATAAATTTTTCATGCTTGAGGGGATAAATATATAGTGTTTTAACCAAAAATATTTCTTCCCCACTTTTTAACCTTACTCAGGTTAAATTTTAACCATTGTTAGTCAACTATGGTCAAAGTCCACTTTTCTTAACTAACCTTGACTTTCCTTGACCATTGACCACGTTTGACTATTTCTTAAAAATCTGAAAGTGTCGTTTTCCATGGTTTAACACTCTTATATTTATGTTTCGGCCATTTTCGGGAGGTGAATATGTTAAAAACACCTTAAACGGACCATTTCAAACTCGTTTAGCCTCTTTTTGGTGTTTCCTTCACTTCAATTTGTTCGAGACCAAACAGATCAGTTTTCCTTCATGCGCCCTCTATATTTTCCCATTTTAAGTTCTTATCTTTAATCAAAATTATTTAGATCCATTCAGTTTAGCCTGTGGCTATTATAGCCCTTATTTAGCCTTTATGTAACTTATATGTGTTTAATCACTTCCCTTAGAATTTCATTCTAGTAAATACTCTTCTTATGATTTAACCAACATAATAAAATGTTTGTACATATAGGAATCATAAGGAATATGCTACATAAAAATTTTGATCTTACACTATCTACCAAATAAGTGCTAGCAACATTAGTGCAACTACCACTGTAATAATCAAAGAACATGTTTTATTATTGATGTGGCATCTAGTATGGAAAATATTCTCTCGGTGCACTTCATCTTTAGCCGTAACTTGGGCATTCAATGCACGTCAAGCTACAAGTGCTTCAACATGGGCAACAAACTCAATATAGTCATCATCCTCATCAATGTCCTCTAATGGTGACATCCATTATGAACATCAGATTCATAACTTATAAGTCACCATCATCACACATAATCATAACTTGTTTGTTTAGACATCGTGATGCAATGTGACCTCTTCTAAAAAATCTAAAACACTTGATGTCTCTACTCTTACCTTGGAAGGCTTGGGCAGCCTCAGATTTGAGCTTTTAGACACTCTTGGCCTTAGGCTTAGAAATCTCAGGTTTAGGCTTTAATGTAGTACTATCATCCCTTCAAATGTATTTGGTTTCCAAGAAGAAGATGAACCGGAACCTTGCACAAAACGAGATGAATAACCTTTCCTCTTGAGTTGCCTCTTAACCTTTATAACCATATGCAACATTTTACCAAACTCTACAGAGTGATGTAACTCCACTACACTAGTAATCTCATGATTCAATCCTTGTAAGAGTCGAGCCATAATAGCTTCACTATCCTCTTCAACATTAGCTCTAATCATGATAATTTCCATTTCTTTATAATAATCCTCAACACTCTTTGAACCATGAGTGAGATCTTGTAACCTTTGATAAAACTCTTGGTATAATGACTAGGAACAAACCTCTTTCTCATAAAACACTTCATTTCATCCCATGTAGCTATAGATGGTTCTCTATTCCTATATCTACTAAGCAAAACTTGGTCCTACCAAATGATGGCATAATCCATGAACTCCATAGTAGCAAACTTCATTTTTTTTTCTTTTCAGAATAATTATGGCAATCAAAGACTATCTCCACTTTCTTTTACAACTTTAACTAAGCCTCAAGATCATTTTTACCTTGAAAGGAAGAAATCTTCAACTTGATATTTCCTAGATTTTCATCCATCCTATCATGATTTCTATCTTCTCTAAATCTATCTCCTCTAAAACTATCTCTATGACCTCCTCTACTACGATGGTGACTTCTAACATTACTATTCATACCAGACTCATCATTATCAAACTCTTCATCAAATTCATCATTACCATGCACATGAGAAGTATCACATTGGTTTACTTTAGCTAGGCAGCATCATGTTGCTCTAACTTATCATGAATATTATCAAACCTTAACTCTATTCTTGAAAATTGTTGTTGCATGGCTTGAAGCATGAACTCGATCTTACTTAAATCAAGCTTTTCACGATTAGAAGACACGATTGAAACCTATAAGAAATGTCAGTAGAAAAAAAAAAGCAAAAAGACCTTACAAGTATGACCTCTCGTGTTTACACTAAATATACACAAGAATGTAACACTCACACTCTTATTTTAAACAATTTAATATGGTTTTTATTTACTAATGTTACTCACACACTTTTGCCTTTTTCCTTTACACAACTTGACTCTACAGGTTTTATATCCAACTCAAGACTTAATCAAAATCATCTTATGGAATCTAACTATCAACCAACAATCAACCAAGATGAGTACAAGGAAATTTTGGGTAATAGGGGTAACAAGCAAATTTTCAGGGTTGGACAAACAAAACGAAATCTGAAAGCTCAAAAAAAAAATAATGACTACCTCCAAAAAATTTTGATGGCGCACACCTCATTTAATTGTCTTTGACGTTGCACTTGCTACATACAACTATTGAATTACCTCTGAGAATTTTTTTGAACTTTTCTTTTCATTTTTTCTATTTTTCTCTCCTTTATTGGACTAAAATATATGAACAAGAAAAAAAAGACAAGCAAGCTAGATGACAATGAGAGGTTTACTTGCAGAGCAAGGCAACTTTTGAGAAAACAATCTAGTTTTGATGATAGCTTGTGTGGCAAGAAACAAGAGGGAAGGGTAGATTGTGAAACAAGGTAGTCTATATGTGACAATAGAGCTTTTGAAGGTTTTTTAGTCAGCAAGAAAATTTTTAGAGGTTTAACAAGGTCAAATACTTGGATGGTAAGTAAGTGTTTGACTTGATCAAGAAGTTATCTTGAAGACAAATAAAAACAAAAGAATGCAACGAAAACGAGCTCAAAAACCAAACCAAAGCTTTGATGCCAAATGATATGAACCTCACAAAAAGAAGATAAGATTCAACGAAGAATACGAAGAACATGAAGACCATGAAGAACATTAAGAACAAATTAGAAAACGCAATAAAGATAAACAAAAGAAAAACAAACAACTAAAGATGAAATCAAGACCCGTTGTGTAGAAACATAAGAACATATGATATTAGACCTAGACCCACTGCTTAGCAAAGTAAGAACCTTAAGTATAAATTGATGGAAGATAGAAAAACGCAATAAGGAAAACCTTAATAAGTTCAAGAGTTCTTGAGAGAACCAAAGAGAAAGAAAACTCTCACTATTATGACTCAAATAAATTGTGTTCTTCCTAAAGGGATACATGCCTATTTATAGTCAAATAGCAATCTTGCAGCAAAAGAAATAGAAAGTCTTACAGACAAAGAAATAACGTCTTGTAGAAAAAGAAACAACAAGTTTTGTAGAGAAAGAAATAGCAATATTTTAGAAAAAGAAATAGTTATACTATTAAATAACCTATTAAATAAAAAAAGGATTGGGTTTAAATTAATTTAAGACAATTTTCAACCCAACAAGACATAATAAAATAACACATCCTAATAGTAATGCACCCAAATGGTGTGTTTGGCCAAAAGTGCATTCGGCCCAATAGTTGTAAATATTCAAGAAAGTTGTACTTGAATTTAGATCAAGTTTAGAAGACTTTATTATCCACCATGCTCAAACTTTGTTGGTCTTGCTCTTTAGCAATATCAATTAGACTAGCCAAGGCTTGTTGCATCCTCTTAATTTTAACTCTTGTCAATGGACCTCTATGGATGCTCATAGGATCATGATCATCATGAACATGACTTGGGCTTGGAGAGCTTGATGGGCATCCATCATATGTCTAGTATACATACACATTCATGTGTGTTAGCATTGCTTTTTAATAATCTTTCTTAAATCTTTCCTTGAATTTGCTTCCACACAGCCTTGTTACAAGACTTGGAAATACTTATCTTTTTTAATATGATTAAAAGGGGGAGAAGTGGATAAAGAACCAATTACATTTGGTAAAGGGAGTGTAAAAAAATAGATTTAGCCCTCATGCCAAATCAAACTTATGCTTATGTTTAAAGGGAGATATGATTTTGTAAAGTTTTAAAACCTTTATTATTAATCTATGGGGGAGTAATAAAAATTAATTTATCTTAAGTTTTTTCATATCAAAAAGGGGAAGATTGTTGACTTTGAAATCCTTAAGGTTTTCAATGTGACTTTTTCAAGAACTTAAGAAGAATATCATTTTAATAAGCATGAAAGAATTAAGTTTATAAATCTTGTGATTCATGCTTGATAAATGATAAAGCCAGATATGCATGTTCTTAAATGAAAAAGTTACCTTTGCATGTTTTATTAAAGACATTATCCTACAATTCATGTCAATATCATGTGTTTAACTATTAACAGTATTGATACACTTTGACTATATATTGATACAATATATTTGCATATTGTCTGGATTAATAGTACATTACGACCCTATCCTAACAATGAAACAAAAGCTTCATGCTCTATTCTAATACCAATACAGTTAAGATATGTATCAATACAGATTTGCTTTATTTTGTAGAATTCATTCATGACGTATAGATACACAAAAAGAATGTATAAATACTCTTTAAGTCTGGCAAATCCCAACGGTTGGATTTCTATGTCTGCCAACGAGAAGAGTCTTAGGAATACAACTTCAATAGTCAAACACTTGAAGAACCTATATAAGAAAGAAGCTAGTAGTTGAACAAGAGAGAGCCAAAATTCCAAATCCAAAGTTATACTTATATCTAAAGCTTCATATGAAAAGGAAATAAAAAATGAGATAAAGAATACCTTTCTAGCATCACCTATCTCATAGAGAATTCCTTTTAAGATCTAAAATGTTCTAATCTACCTTTAAATTTATTTGTAATCCATTTGTAAGCCCCCCTCAAAATTTGTAAAAAGGAGAGTACCCTTAAGTGCTATATTTATAAGTGAGGTTTGGGTAAATTAAATGTTTGCTTTTTAAGACAAAAAGGAAACACTTGTAATGTTTGCTCCCCCTTCAAGAAAAATAGTATTTGTAAGTGTTACTTCCTTAAGCTTGCAAAAGGAAAGGTGTGAGTTACCTCCTTTAATTTGTGAAAAAGTAGAAGTTTAGGTTATCTTTGTGTTTAGAATAAGGAATGTTTTCTCTTTGAGCATGCAAAAGAGTAAAAAGTTGTAATCTTTAATCATTAGTGAACTTAGTCAAAATGTTTTGGAAGATGTCAAGGTAAAGGACACAAGCAAGGATGTCGAACCTCTATAAAATCGACTATGTACAACTTCTCTTCCTTACTCTTTTTTTGTTCATAGGAAGGTACAAGGAGGGAATAAAAAAATAAAAACTTTGATAAAAATCCTCATAAGGAGATTTAGTAACCAATACACTAAACTTTTGTTGTTTCTCTTTCCTGACGGATATTTTGCTTATTATTTTGCTGTTTTATTTTACTGTCTACTTGAATATTGTGTAGTTTATGTAGAACTCTATGTTAAAAATGTTTTATTGTGAACTCAAAACTGATTTATTTCTCGCTTAGTTAATAATGAGCCAAATAATTATCATTTTAAAATTTTGTTTTTCATTTAAAGTGAATGGCATCTGATAACTACTTGTGTGCAACATGATAGTGACATCTAAATATATATTAATTGGTTAAAAGTATAGATGTTAGACTACCTTGATAAAGGTTACATGTACCACTTGAACATTTTCTTAGCATAGGTATCAAATTAAAAATTTTTCTTCTACAAAAACTCTGAATATGCAATTATCCCTTTCAAAATTTCAATAGTCAGATTATCTTTGACCAATTATTTGCAGTTTTAAAATACGTCCTACCAACGTTATTTTAAATGACACAAATCATTCAAAATCTCAAATAAAATGACTCAAAATTAAAACTAGTTCAAGCTTAAAACTTAATAATTTGATCTTAAAATGAGTTACATCCAAATATCGAATATCGATCCCTAAAATGATTCGAACAGAAAATGACATATAATCCTATAAAAAATGATACAACTAAAATTCAATCCAATCAATTCACACCGCTACTTGCGGTGGGCTTACTTTTTCTATGAAGAGGGCTGTTGAGAGGAGAGCCCATGGCCCTTGAGCCCAAAGTAGTGCGTGATTACTCAGTTAACTTTCTATCTATCGGATCGTTTCCGGTACTATCATGCCGGCCGGAACGTAGAATCAGAGTATCTTCTATTATTGGTTGCTTAAGTCATATCAAATATCCATGGATTCAAAAAATTATACGGCAAGTGGAATAGTTAGAACCCAAGCTCATTGAGAGAGTACGACGAAAAGAGAAAACAGCAAATCCCCAGATTTAACTCATTGCAGATCTTCGGCGTGCTAAAAGTAGAGACCTCCGACGGAAACGTCAAAGCTCCTCCGTCAAAACGCATTAAACACTTTTGAGCAGAAACTTGAACCATTTTTTGAATACTAAAAACCGATTTGACTGGCAACAGCATAATATATTTTCCCCATTTTTACGGCAACACCGATAAAGCAAATCAATATTACCAATTCTGTTGGGAAACCAGCTTTCTTCAACAAAACAAAATAAATTATATGGTTTGAATGTTGTTGAAAGTATTGGGAGTAGCGAAGAGATATCTGAGCATCAGTTTTAAAAAGCTCGATTACGAAGCATCATGACTTAGCTTCAGTGTAAAACACTAATATCTTCATCATTTGCTTAGATTCTCGTCTTCGATTCCGTCAATCAAACAACAAATAAACCAGTCGAAACAAAATTCATAAACATTGAGCAAAAAAATTTGAAAAAGAAAAAAAAATGGGAAAAGAGAAACAAGTCAAAGACCGGTGCACAAAAACACTCTATATATAGTGCAGAATGAGCCCAATAAACCCTAATTGCCAGGAGGATAGGCAGACAAGCGAAGCCGCTTTTACGTGGAAATCTAAACGCGTCGTTTTAACAAAATATATGTTTTAAGATGTCATAAATACATTACAAGGCAACAAAGTAAAGTTGGTAAGATACTTACATGGATATCTATATAACATTCTTTTTAAATGACACAAAAATATTCATTAACTTCATTACACCTAAGCCAAAACTAATATTAAATACTAAATTTCTTCAATTTTTCACTTTCTTAAAGTTTTACTAACCTTTAAAATTTCACAATCTTTTTTTTAAAAAATTATCTTAAAATAAATTTAAATACTATCTAATTAAAAAATATTTAAAAATATATAATTGTAATATTATCTATTTAGAAAACTAAATAAACTATTAATTGATATCTATTTATAATATAAAATAAATAATTTTAATTTTAATTTATTTAAAAAATATTTATTAACTAAAGTGTAACAGTAAGCTATCAATTTCATGAATATTATTTAAATTATTTAAAATTATTATTTTTCTAAATTAATGAAATTCATGTATAAAACATATAAATTTACAAATAGATATGTTTACTTATATATTTAAATAAATAAAATTAATTCATGCATTGCACGAGTTACTGCGTTTTTAGATATAAATATAAATATAAATATATTTATGATATAATCATTCTTATATATATTATGTAACGCCCCCAAAACATGAAAAATTATGTCTAATTTAAAATTTTAATTTTATAATTTAGCCTCTTACTTAAGGTGTATTTCTGTTTAGTGTTAGTTTACATCTTATTTGTACATTATTAACTTCCTCATATTCGATGATACTTATTTCCCTTTCTAACGAAAATCCGGCAGCATAACCTCTTATATATACTCCTAACCTCCTGCAAGATTCATACTTACCTAATAAATCACAAATAGTTAATTTTATTTGCATTTTATTCCCAAGGCATTCAAGAAACTCCCAAAATTCATCATCTAAATTTATTATACCACGTAGTATCAAAATGACTCACTTTTCCAATTTTATATCTCAAACGTTTGCTTATTTAAAAGTATTTGTACTACATCAATTGTCTAGATACAAAATGAAACATACCTTACGTGCGTACAAGAAAGAGCTGGGAGAGAGTCTCGTCCACTAGCCTATATCTAGTCGGAGTGTAGACTAGCAAGCAGAGCCTAGGAAATAGGGAAGCCCGTCATAGAGCAGTCGACTAGAAGTAGAAGACTCCTGGCCCAAGAGAAGGTGCCTCTCTCAGGTTTCATTTTTCAACCTGGGACGAAAACTGGATAGCTAACCATTGCCTAACGTAGGTTGCTGCCAAAGAGACCAAAACTAAGTCCTGTAATTGCCTATAGGTAAGGGATTATATGTTGAGACTTCGGTGTCTATTTGTTTTAAGCATGCATGCAAGTTTTAAGATGCTTTGAATATGTTTAAGAGTTAGAAATTTAGTGAAAAGACATATTTTACACTAAGGGATTGATCCCTCAAGGCAGGGGACTGATCCCTCATATTCCTGAAAACTTACATTTGAGTGATGAGAGACCGATCCCCTCTATGATAAGATCGATCCCCTCCCCATGGTTTTATGCTTGGAAGTGTATTTTTAGGAAAATTGACATATTTTGGTTTAACGTCAATAAAAACATGATTTGTTAAACCTAAGATTTTATGAATTAAGTAAGGAGATCCCACAAAATCTATCATAGAACTTTATTTTGAGAAAATTGCATAATAAAACTTGTTTTAGTTATTTAGACCAAACTAGTGCATTGAAATGGTTTCTATAAAATGTGTTTGGCATGTTTTGAAATGAGATCATTATGTTTAAGCTATGGAAGAATGATTCCATGGGATACCTATCACATTTACTTAAGAATTATGTTTTGAAAGTTATGATTATGTTTCTTATGATATGGAGTCATGCCATGAATGTTTGATTATATGTCAAGAGATGGTAAGGTTGTCATTGGTAACTGCTTAAGGGACATGTAACATCCACCCCTCTATATGGCATTTATGCCTTTAAGTAAGGCTGCATGACCTGGACAAGTCAGCAGTATTCCTAGTACTTACCAGTCTAGTGAAGCTGAGGGAAACCCTAACCATGGCCATAGATTAATTGTCCCTTTAAAGGCTCCCATATTGAGATGTAAGTAAGTTGCATAAGTACTTAAGGGATAAACTACCTAGTCCCTAACTTATGTTTAATATTCTATGAACATATGATTTTAAGTTATGATTTGCAAGTATGCATCCAAGCATGATTTATTTACATGCCTACATTTTGTACGATTCATATGGTATGATTTAATTAAGTAAAATTTTGAAATAGGTTTTAAACTAAGACTTCCTTACTATATTTTAAATGATGCATGCATGTTGTTTTAACTGCCCTCTACATGTACTCTTATTGAGCGTTAAACTCACCTCCTTTCCCTTCCTTTACAGATTACTTGTGTCAGATTTAGTGAGAGCGTCACCTTTTAGGGCCGATTAAGAGAGCATCATCTTGCAGCCCATTTTGATTCTTTTGAAGGTATACATCGGTTATAAATCTTGGTTTGTATGTCAAATACGTTTATGCACAGTTATGTAATTCTTTTGAGGTTATGGTTAACTAAATGAATGATATGTCTGTATGATAGAATGAATGTAAAACAAATCACACATATTTGAATGGGATTAGGACTTAAGGAAATTCTAACTGAGTTGATCAACAAGATCAACGAAAGCGATTAGGTGTTACACTGATCGTTGGCAAATATAGGTAAAGAAAAGAAAAATTTTTGTCTAAATTTTTCTAAATCAAGATGCTATAAAGTTGGTACTAGAGTTTGATTTGTCAAGTACGAATCAGAGTAGTAAGGTTAAAATTAGAGTTACATCCCCAAAGTATATGTATGTTTGATTATGAATTGCATATAAATGCTTGAAGTTATACTTACGTGAATAATTTTGTTAGAGGTTAAATAAAGAGTTGAGGGGAAAACGTAGACCACCAAGGAGAAAAGCTCCCCAACCTCTACCTTCTTCACAGCTTGACAGCCCCAACACCAAGATTGTTTACCTCAAGAAGAAGTTAAAGCAGAGATTTACTGACATGGCTTTGATCATGGCAGCTATGATTGCGTAACACTTGGGAAGGGCCAGTATCCCCGCTTCCATTAAAGAGTATTAAGCCATTCCTTCTTTGGCACCGTAACCTCCCGAGCCACAACCTCTAATACCTCATGTTCCCATACCTTAACCACAAGTCATTTAACAACAAGTCACCAATGAGGATGATAGACACTTAACTCGAGTGTGGTAGTTTCAGAAGTTCAACCCTCTAGTATTTAAGAGGGTGTAGGTGTCACGACCTCCCATCCCATGACCTACCAAAATTACCACAAATTTTTCGTATTTTACTTACCTCTCCTTCTGTCATAACTCAACACCAAACAGTTGGGCTGTGATCGATATTAATCACCCATTCATTTTTCTTTCCACAACATACATACATGTCAATACATAAATTCTATTGACTATAAGTACACTTTTCTCAAAAGTAATCTCATATACTTTAATTAGATAAATCTTGTATATATACATCCCTAATCGTACACTCGTTTATATAACTGTGCTTTTACATTGTTCAGTACAAAACGTTTCAAATGTGTATACCTCTCATAAGATGGATATGCAGCGGGTCAAGGAATACCAGTCCTCAGCCATGCTTAACTAATGTGAATGCTCTGTAGAGATGGGAAATAAAAAGGGGGTGAGCTTACAGCTCACTAAGGAAATCAGGCAAGCAATTAGATAACCACACTGTCTATAAAATACTATGCTCATGCCTTAAAATCATGTCCTTATCTATTCATATCTAAAGCATGTATCTTTATTTGAAACATTTATACAATATATATATAGATACAAATGGCCAGTTATACAGATTGAATTCATGCTGGTTTCAAATCTCAGTAGTTTATGCAAAACATTGTATTTCTCATGTAATTTCATAAAATTCACTTTTATCATGCCATTCAATTAAATCAAAATAATATGACATATCATCATGTTCAAAAACATGAAAATCTGGGCCTCACCCATTCCTCGGGTTACCCTTTATCACATACAAATTCACATGTTAGATTATATGACCATGTGATAAGTCATTCAAGAAATCTCAAGTGATGAAACGAGATAGGCGACTACATGTTTCGAGATTATGATCATAACTAATTTTTCATGATCGCAGGCTACACAGTACTCGGTATGTGGGATCTCACAATTGCTGTAATGGGAGGTGGGTCAAATCCTCTACCGTCAGCTCATAACTCAATCACATCGGGTACTCACGATACATCGTACACCATGTGACATACACGGTACAAAGTACTCCATGAACCCAATCTCAAGGTCGGGATGCTTGCCATAAGTCTTAGTCCTAATACCATGGATATACCTCATAGTCGGGGTGCTTGCCATAAGTCTTAGCCCTCATACTATGGATAATATTTTCGATAGCCCTTAGCCATATCTCAAAAATTGCATGTGTGAGCATATAATCGGTGCGACACATAGTCAGCATAGGCGCCCAATATGGTTGTTTCATCTTTCTCTTTCAAAATTTGGTACGTGTGAGTAAACTCCCAACACGACCACAACAAAATGATATAACTTTAGTGCGAGCAATGCTCCGAACACTATGTCATGTAAAAATCGAGTATGAGCAACGCTCCCAGTACTCTATAATGCATCAATCAATGAAAACTGAGTACGATCAATGCTCCTAGTACTCTATCATGTAAAACTGAGTATGAGCAATGCTCCCAATACTCCATAATGCATAACTCGCATTTAAAATTAAGTACGAGAATGTACTCAAGTACTATGTGATGTATATCTCGTAAAATATAGTACGAGTATTCTCTAGCACTCATGGTTTACACACAAACCTGATAGATGGCTTATTCAAATTTAATTTCACACAATCAAATCAAATAGGCACTCAAATGTGTTGTTTTCACATATACATGAAAACATTAGCCATTCTATCATGCAACTATGAATATTGGTCACCAACATGCTTCTAAGGCTTTTTACCCTATATTTGGATAAAACCACACTTTATCTCATCGATTCTTATCACGACATTTCTATACACGAATTTCATATATAGTACAGTAATCAAAATTCTATTCGAAATACATGCAGTATCTCTAGCTACTCATGAAATTCCCTTACCTCAGATCATGTCACGTAACCTCACTTCCTTAGTGTTGCTCACTCTCGTAGTCCGATTAGCTTTCGATATCAACTTCTGAAGCAGTTAATAATTATCCACATCAGTATACCTTAATATACTTTTTTTCACTTGCATGACTCTAAATCAATGCATTTAACTCCTCTCAATGTCTAAATCTCATCACTTTCTCCCATTATGGTGTTATACCATATATTTCATATACCTATCTTCATTTCTCATCTATTCCAATTCATGTATTATATAAAACTGCCTTACAATGTTTAATACATGCTCATTTCATCCTTAAATCCATGTCTATTCAACTTCCTTATCATTTTCTCAATTTCATACCTGTAGCTAGGTCATGGATACTTTTCATGATCAAGGTGTTTTTAGCCATTCAAACATACACCAATCAACTCACTAAGACACCTAGATTAACATATATGAACTTGGTGTATTGAATCTTACCTAGCTTGAACTTTTCCTCTTTTTCACTAAAATTGGCAAAAAATCCAACTTGTTCCTTCAATCTGTGATTCCAACTTCTTGTTTCCAAGTATGTTTTTCTCCTTTTTACTAAGAACAACTTTGCTGAACTGAATCTCACTTAAAACTATTTGAAAGATGAAGATTTCTAGAGTAGAAAGGTTAGGTTTTCACTTTGGTTTCAATGGGGTTTGATGTACTCGGAAAAACAGAGGTTGCAGAGCCGTATATTTATAGAATTGCACTTAGGGATGGATTTGTCCTGCTTTTTTTTTCTTCAGGAACTGACTTTTAAAGCTTAAGGGATCGATCTGCTCTTAAACATAAGATCGATATGCTTTACACAGAACCTTAAGGAGATCGATCTAGCCTTGCTATGAGATCGATTTGTTCTACCTAGAAACTATCCAAGATCGATTTACATTGAATAAGAGATCGATCTGCTCCTCTTCTGAAGCAGTTCTGCTGTAATTTTTTCCAAAATTCACTGTTACATTCATTTTCGATTTACTTAACTATTTGTTTTGCATTTCATACACATTTGTAACTTAAAAACATTCATTCCTTATGATTTATATCAAATGTGACTTGTTCATACATCACAAAATCATAAAAAGTACATATTAAATTACAGGTCTCATAATCCTCCCCACTTTAAGAAATTTGGTCCTCCAAATTAGGACAAAGTCAAGGATTAAACAATTGGGGGTATCTTTCTCGCACCAGACTCTTTAGCTCCCAAGTAGCTTCTTCTGACGTGTGATGCTTCCAGAGAATCTTCACTAACTCGATAGTCTTATTTCTCAAGACTTTCTCCCAGTATCCATATCGGTTTCTCTATATATGTCAAGTCTTCCTTGAGCTCCAATGGCTCATACCGAATCACATGGGTTGGATCTGGATAATACTTTCTTAGCATCGAAATGTGGAAGACATTATGCACTCGCGATAAATCTGGTGGCAAAGCCAACCTATATGCCTTATCTCCTACTCTATCCAGTATCTCAAAGGGTCCAATGTAGCGAGGACTCAGTTTACCTCTCTTCCCAAATCTCGCTATACCATTGGAAGGAAAAACCTTTAGAAATAATGACTCACCAACTGCGAATTCAAGTGGTCTTCGTTTCTTGTCAGCATAACTTTTCTATCTACTCTGAGCTGTCCTCAGTCTCTCAACAATCATTCTAACATCCTCAGAGGCTTATGTAACCAAATCGAGAGTAAAAATTTTTTGTCACCCACTTCTTTCTAACCGATAGGGGAACGACATCTACAACCATAAAAAGCCTCATATGGTGCCATCTTGATACTAGCATGATAATTGTTGTTGTAGGCGAATTCGGCTAGTGGCAAATGATCATCCCAAGAGCCTCTAAACTCTAGCACATGCGCTCTCAACATATCCTCCAGAGTCTGTATAGTCCTCTCTGACTGACCATCTGTCTGAGGATGAAAAGTGGTGCTCAAACTCAACTGGGTTCCCATGGCTTCCTGAAAATATTCCCAAAAGTGGGAAGTGAAGCGGGAATCCCTATCCGAGACAATGCTCACTGGAACACCATATAACCTCACCACCTCGCGTACATACAACTTTGCCAATGAACTCAGAGTATCAGTCGCCCTCATAGCTAGAAAGTGGGCTGACTTCGTCAGTCTATCAACAATCACCCATATCACATTTGTGTTTTTTCTGAGTCCTCGATAAACCCATCACGAAATCCATGGTGATATGCTCTCATTTCCATGTTGGTTTAGGTAGAGGCTGCAATAATCCTGCAAGCTTCTCATGCTCTACCTTCACCTGCTGACATACGAGACATCTCACTATAAAATCTGCCACATCTCTCTTTATACCCGACCACCAGTACACCTTCTAGAGGTTCTGATACATCTTGTTACTCCCCGAATGTAACGTGTACCTCTACGAATGAGCTTCCTACAATATCAATCTCCTGAGCTCTGGGTCCTCGGGAACACACAATCTACCTCTGAACCTCAGAAGTTCATTTGAACTCGTCTCAAAATCAGTCACTATGCCCCTCTGTATTTGACTACTCATATCACTGCAATACAGATCAGTCTGCTGAGCTTGTCTGATCCTATCCAACAGATCTGGCTCCAAGCATAGACTAGCGATCATACAGTCTGTATCCATGTCAAAAGGCACGACTTCCAAACTGAGGCTAGTAAACTGCTCTAGCAACTCATGTTCCCTAACCATCATATACAATACCATCCCGAGGCTCTTCCTACTCAAAGCTTTAGCTACAATGTTAGCCTTACCCAAATGATAAAGTATCTCACAATCATAGTCTTTCAGAAGCTCTAGCCATCTTCTCTGTCTCATGTTCAGCTCCTTCTGCGAAAACAGATACTTGAGGCTCTTGTGGTCGGTAAAAATTTGAAACTTTTCACCATACAAGTAGTGGCGCCATACCTTCAATGAAAACACTACCGCTGCTAACTCCAAATCATGTGTTGGATAGTTCTTCTCATGGTCCTTTAGCTGTCTGGATCCATAGGCAACTACCCTCCCATCCTGCATCAATACACAGCCTAGTCCTAATGCGAAGCATCGGTATACACTGAAAATCCTCCTGAGATGGTAGGGATAATGAGAATCGAAGCAGTGGTCAATCAACACTTCAACTCTTGAAAACTCTTCTCACAATCTTCACCCATACAAAAGCTACACTCTTTCGAGTGAGACGTCAACGGAGCAGCCAGCTTAAAAAATCCCTTAATTAATCTTCGATAATATCCTGCTAAATCCAAAAAACTCATGATCTCGGTGATTATAATCGGCTGTTCCCATTGAACTACAGCCTCGATCATGGATGGATACACTGATACACCATCCCTTGACACCACGTGCCCCAAAAATGAGATCTGTGACAACCAAAAATCACACTTACTGAGTTTAGCGTACAGCTTCTGCTCTCGTAGGGTATGCAATAAAATCCTAAGGTGCTTCTCATACTTTTCCTCAGATCTTAAGTATACCAATATGTCATCGATGAAGACGATAACAAACTGATCCAAATATGACTCGAACACATTGTTCATTAAAGCCATGAAAGCTACGAGAGCATTCGTCAATCCGAATGGCATAACCAAAAACTCATAATGGCCATATCGGGTCCTAAATGTTATCCTGGGTATATCTCCACTTTGAACTTTCAACTGATGATACCCAGACCTCAGATCAATCTTAGAGAAGACCTGCGCTCCTTGGAGCTGTTCCAACAAATTGTCGATACGTGGAAGGGGATACCTATTTGTGATGGTAGCTTTATTCAACAATCTGTAATTTATACACAATCAGAGGCTTCCATTCTTCTTTTTCACAAACAAAATTGATGTTCCCCAAGGTGAAACACTCGGTCTGATGAAAGCCCTATGCAATAACTCCTATAACTATCTCTTGAGCTCCTCCAGCTCAACTAAGGCCATGCGATGCGGTGGTTTCGATATAGGTTCCGTACCAATAACTAAATCTATACAGAACTCCATCTCTCTGACTAGTGGTAACCCTGGCAATTCATCCGAAAAGACATCTGGGAATTTATTGACCACAGAAATATCCGTCGACTTTGGACGTACCTTATCCGTATCAACCATGTACGCAATAAAACCTTCAATATCTTCATTTCTTAGTTAGCATAATATATTTTTTATTGTAACCATATCTACTACTTTCATTTCTTTTCATCAAACTTTACAACATATTTTTCAGGGTTAGGACATATAACTTTCTTAGCATAATAATCTTTAACAATATGGTTTGCAGATAACCAATCCATTCCTAAGATTACATCGAAATATTGGCTGTCATGTCCTTTTCCCCTACTCTTAACTTATAATCATTTAACACATACTCCACTCTAGCTGGCTGTTATACATAGGCGTACTAATCAACATCATCCTACTTAAAGGTGTACGCTCTACATGCTTTGCTAACTTACATGCAAATGAAGGTGATACAAATGAATGTGAAGCATCAGAATCAATTAAAACATGTGCTTTTAAATCATACATCAGCATGTTACCTGTAATCACATCCGACGAAGCATCAGGCATGTACTCGCCCTCGTCCAATGACCTACTTTCCCTTTTCCTCCGTCGTCGCTCTTCTCATCGACACAGATATATCAGTTGGAGCTCTCTCCGTCTCCTTACCCTTTTGTGGGGCAATATCAATAACCTCTGGGTAAAATCTCACCATGTGCCCTGGCTTCCCACATCTAAAACATAATCTACTAGAAATAGGATAAGGTCTACCTCCATGGAATCTACCACACTACTGCACTGCTCAGTGGTAGGCCTCGATCCTCCAATCATAACGCCTCTAGCTGGAGCTATAGTCGAGTATGCAGGAGATCTAACAGTCTTCTCCTGTACTTTCTCAATCTTTGGTCTCTTATCGAAGAGTCTTCTCCCTCCTCGATATCCAAATCCTCGAGCACTGTCACTCATCAGCCTCTTCTTATCTCGGTCTTTACCCTTGTTAACTGTCCTGAACTCGAAAACATTCCTTTCATAATCCTGCTCACAAAGTTGAGCCCTACGCACTGCCTCATCATAGGTAGAGATGTCAAATGAAACTAGTTTAGGCCGTAATACTGGTCTTAGTCCATCAATGAATCTGCGGACCTTCCTGGTCTCGCTACTCATGGTGTTGGGGTCATACCTCCCCAGGGATAAAAATCTGGTCTTATACTCGTCTACTGTATGACTCCCCTGGCTCAACCCTAAAAACTTGGCCTGAAGCCTCCGTTGGGCTGTATCTGGAACAAACTACCTCCTGAAGGCATCTAGAAATATCTCCCAACTGATCTCTAGATGTCGGGCTCTCAATATAGGTCGGGTGGACTTCCACCAATGCTCTGCCATCCCCTTCAGTAGGAACGCAGCAAATGTGACCATCTCTGAAGTCGTACACTCAAAGAATCTGTACAACTTCTCAATCTCTCCTATCCACTCTTCAGCCAAAACTGAGTCCTTGACCCCATGGAAAGATAGAGGTCCAAGCTTCTGGAATTGTCACAATTTGTCAATCTCGCAACCATACCCCAAAACATTACCACCCTATCGTGGAGTAACATGTGACGGCGTATCCTGAACTGGTGGGGGTGTAGGTGTATCTGTAAGCTGTGGTACATGAGTTAGCTGTGCAGGCGTACCAGGTGCAACTGCCTCTCCAGGTGCAGTCTCTGCATCCTGTCCCTGTCTACCTGGCAAAGTCTATCCAAGTAACTCCACTATGGTCTCAAGGTGACGCTTTAATCTCGTGAAGCGTGCCTCGATACTCTCGGGTACCTCCGTGGGACCTGTTATCTCATCTTGGGTCTTTGGCCTATTTTTACGGCCTCGAGCCCTACCTCTAGCCTCTCTACCATGGCTGGTAGGAGCTATACTAGCTAAATTCTTGCATTTATAACCATTAATTAGTCAAATTTCCATATCGTATGCACAAATATTATTGAACAAAGCACAGTACTATGTGGATGTACACTTTCCTAATTACTAATATCGACTCACGTCAGACCAACTCTGCTCTGATACCATTCTATCGTGATCTCCCCTCCCGTGACCTACCAAAATCACCACAAGTTTTTGTATTGTACTTACCTCTCCTTCTGTCATAACTCAACACCAAACAGTTGGGCTGTGATTCGATATTAGTCACCTATTCATTATTCTTTCCATGACATACATACATGTTAATACATAAATTCTATTAACTATAAGTATACTTTTCTCAAAAGTAATCTCATTTACGTTAAATACAAAAATCATGTACATATACATCCCTGATCGTACACTCGTTTATATAACTGTGCTTTTACATTGTTCAGTACAAAACGTTTCAAATGTGTATACCTCTCGTAAGATGGATATGCAACGGGTCAAGGAATACCAGTCCTCAGCAGTGCTTGACTATTGTGAATGCTCTGTAGAGAGGGGAAATAAAAAGGGGGTGAGCTCACAGCTCAGTAAGGAAATCAAGCAAGCAAGTATATAACCACACTATCTATAAAATACTATACTCATGCCTTGAAATCATTTCCTTATCTATTCATATCTAAAACATGTATCTTTATTTGAAACATTTATGCAATATACATATAGATACAAATTTTCAGTTATACAGACTGAATTCATGCTGGTTTAAAATCTCAGCAGTTTATGCAAAACATTGCATTTCTCATGTAATTTCATAAAATTCACATTTATCACGCCATTCAATTAAATCAAAATAATATGACATGTCATCATGTTCAAAAACATGGAAATCTGAGCCTCACCCATTTCTCGGGTTACCCTTTATACCATACAAATTCACATGTTAGATTATACGACCATGTGATAAGTCATTCAAGAAATCTTAAGTGATGAAACGAGATAGGCGACTACATGTTCCGAGTACTTTATCATGTAAAACTAAGTATGAGCAATGCTCCCAGTACTTTATCATGTAAAACTGAGTATGAGCAATGCTCCCAATACTTTATAATGCATCAATCACTAAAAACTGAGTACGAGCAATGCTCGCAGTACTCTATCATGTAAAACTGAGTATGAGCAATGCTCCCAATACTCCATAATGTATAACTCGTATTTAAAATTAAGTACAAGAATATACTCAAGTACTATGTGATGCATATGTCATAAAATATAGTGCGAGTATTCTCTAGCACTCATGGTTTACAAACAAACCTGATAGATGGCTTATTCAAATTTAATTTCACACAATCAAATCAAATAGGCTCTCAAATGTGCTGTTTTCGCATATACATGAAAACATTAGCCATTCTATCATGCAACTATGAATATTGGTCACCAACATGCTTCTAAGGCTTTTTTCCCTATATTTGGATAAAGCCACACTTTATCTCACTGATTCTTATCATGACATTTCTATACACGGATTTCTTATATAGTATAGTAATTGAAATTTTATTTGAAATACGTATAGCTATCTCTTGCTACTCGCGAAATTCCCTTACCTCAAATCACGTCACGTGACCTCACTTCCTCGGTGCTACTCACTCTCGCAGTTTGATCAGCTTTCGATATCAACTTTTGAAGCTGTTAATAATTATCCACATCAGTATACCTTAATACTTAATATACTTATTTTCACTTGCATAACTCTAAATCAATGCATTTAACTCCTCTCAATGCCTAAATCTTATCACTTTCCCTATTATGGTGTTATACCATATATTTCATATACCTATCTTCATTTCTCATGTATTCCAATTTATGTATTTCTTAAAACTACCTTACAATCTTTCAAACATGCTCATTTCATCTTTAAATCCATGTTTATTCAACTTCCTCATCATTTTCTCAATTTCATACCTATAGCTAGGTCATGGATATTTTTCATGATCAAGGTGTTTTCAGCCATTCAAAAATACACCAATCAACTCACCAAGATACCTAGATTAACATATATGAACTTGGTGTATTGAGTCTTACCTAACTTGAACTTTTCTTCTTTTTCACCAAAATTGGTAAAAAATCCACCTTGTTCCTTCAATTTTTGATTTCAACTTCTTGTTTCCAAGTATTTTGTTCTCCTCTTTACTATGAACAACTTTGTTGAACTAAATCTCACTCAAAACTATTTGAAAGATAAAGATTTCTAGAGTAGAAAGGTTAGGTTTTCACTTTGGTTTCAATCGGGCTTGATGTTCTCGGGAAAACAGAGGTTGTAGAGCCATATATTTATAGAATTGCACTTGGGGATCGATCTTCTAGCGATGAGGGATCGATCTGTCCTACCTTTTTCTCTTCAGGAATCGACTTTTAAAGCTTAAGGGATCAATCTGCTCTTAAACATAAGATCGATATACTTTACACATAACCTTAAGGAAATCGGTCTGGCCTTACTATGAGATCGATTTGTTCTACCCAGAACCTATCCAAGATCGATATATATTGAATGAGAGATCGATCTGCTCCTCTTCTGAAGCAGTTCTGCTGCAATGTTTCCTAAAATTCACTGTTAAATTCATTTTTGATTTACTTAACTACCCATTTTGCATTTCATACATATTTGTAACTTAAAAACATTCATTCCTTATGATTTATATCAAATGTGACTTGTCCATACATTACAAAATCATAAAGAGTACATATTAAATTACGGGTCTTACAGTAGGATCCCGTAGTGGCTGAGAATAAGATCTTTAAGGTAGAGAATATCTTATAGTTCATGAAGAGCCTTTCCATCGAGAAAGTAAACTTGGTTGTGTTCACTCTTGAGGAAGAGGTACAATAATGGTGAAAGGCCACTGAGACGACTTTGAAGGCCAATCATCTAGTCTCGACTTGGGAAATTTTCCTAGATGCTTTTCGACACTAGTTCACCCCCACACTACTTAAAAGAAGATGCAACTAGAGTTTTTGAACCTGACACAAGGGTACCTATCTGTGGACAAGCATGAGTCTCGGTTCAGCTCTAAGCCAATATGACCCCGACAACTTTAAGAGTGAAGAAAAGAAGATGGAAAGGTGTATAAAAATACTTAAGCTGGTCATCAGGGTCAAGTTAGCTTCATTGGATATCACTATATATGATAAGGCTATCTGAATGGCCCAACTAGTATAGCAGAATTATGAGCTCCATTAGGGAGATTATAGGGCTCGAGGGAAGGATAAAGGTAAGCGAACCTCTTGCAGTAGACCCCTGCACAAAAAGGATTCTCACAGTTCTAATAAGAGGCAAATGGAGGATGAGACTCAATCTACGTTTGCTAAAGCTGTACCTACCACTAGTACTTAGAGGGCATGCAAAGATTATGGCAAGGATCATGGGTTGAAGTCTTGCTACTGGTTTTGAGCACGTGTTTCAATTATGGCTAGATAGGCTAATGCATCGGATGTTGTCTCAGGCCTCAGCCTACTCAAGGATAGGCTATGAGATAGCCCACTCAAGGATAAGCTTCAAGACCCATAGTGTAAAGAAGAGTCATCGTTGCAGAGAAAGGTAAGAAACCCATGGTTCAGGTTAGAGTTTTTACTTTAGACAAGGAGTCTACTGATACCTCCTTAGATGTCATTTCGGGTAAGATTTATATATAGGGTTATGAGGCTTTAGTACTATTTGATGTAGGTATTACTTACTCATTTGTATTACCTGCATTTGACAACGGACATGTAGAGCCTATACCCCTAGTTCACTTTTTACACATTTGCACTTTCTTAAGAGAATCCCAAATGGCTGACCTAGTATATAAGGACTGTAAGTTAATGGTAGGAGATAAAGATTCAGTAGCAAATCTAATCTTGTTATGTATGTATGGATTTGATGTAATATTAGGCATGGATTGGTTAACTGCCAATCGTGTAAGTTCGGACTACTACGCTGAGAATGTAACTTTCTCCTCACCAGATAAGTATGTTGTAAGATTTCAAAAGTAAGAAATAAAGTTTGATATTTTGTTTTGTGGAAGTCTTATGAACTAGATTGGTATAAGAGTTATCTTATTTATGTGGAAGGTTCTAAGAGGGAGCACTTGGAGCTTCAAGAGATTCCAATAGTATAAAATTTCTCGGATCTATTTCTAAAAGATTTTCTTGGATTACCACTAGATAAGGATCTCGAGTTTACCATTGATTTGGTACGAGAAACTTAACTCATATCTAAGCCTCTCTATCGAATGACATTGGTAGAATTAAAAGAGCTGAAAAAGCAAATCCAAGAGTTATTGGACAAAGGAGTTTATACACCCAAGTGTCTCAACATAGGGTACTCCAATCCTATTTGTTACGAAGAATGATGGTAGCCTAAGTTTGTTCATTGACTATCGATTGTGGAATAAGGATACTATTAAGAACAAGTATCCTTTTCTAAGGATTAATGATTTGTTCGATCAATTGCAAGGTGTTACGATGTTCTCTAAGATTGATATAAGATTAAGATATCATCAACTAAAGATCAAGAAGGAGGATATCCATAAGAAAGCCTTCAAGATACGATATGGACACTTTAAGTTCCCAGTGATGCCATTAAGTCTGACAAACGCACCCACAGTGTTCATGAACTTGATAAACGAGGTGTTCAAGCAGTACCTGGATAAGTTTGTGATAATGTTCATTTATGATATTTTGGTTTATTCCAAGTCTCGGAAGGAGCATAAGGATCATTTGAGGATAGTGCTATAGATACTCTGAGATAAGAAATTGTATGCAAAGTTGGACAAGTGTGACTTTTGGTTAGAGCAGATTGCATTCCTAGGTCATATAATATATAAAGACGGGGTGTCAATGGATTTGTCTAAGGTTGAGGCAGTTCTTCAGTGGGAATACCGAGAAACGTCATCGGGATTCAGAGTTTCTTGGAACTTGTCAGGTACTACAAACGCTTCGTGGAAGGGTTCTCAAAATTTGCTACTACTTCAAAAAAGCTCACACGAAAAGATATGAAATTTGACTGGTCTGATAGTTATGAGCATCGCTTTCAATAGCTTAAGTAGAGATTGATGACAGCACCGATCCTAACAATTTTGAGTGGATCAGAGGGTTGGTACATGGGCCCTATGGATAAATGTTGAAAATACCAAGTATTGATTAAATATAGCATCGGGTAAGGAGTAGAACTTCTTAAATTACAATTTTATCTTTATCTGGAAAATTATTCATAACCCGGTTGAATAACCTAAGTCGGGAATTTGATGCATAAGATCTTGATTTAATATTCAATGAATTAAAGTATCTTAAATTAGAATTAAATAAATTAAGTTTATAAATTAAAAGAAATTAGGAATTTGAACATTAATACAAGAATATTAGATAAAATTTGGCAACGTTCTAATTATTAGGCCAAAAACATTAAGAGACTAATTATATGGAATTACTTAAAGAAAATTAGAAGCAAAAAAATTGGCTTTAGTGAACAAAGGGTTGGCTTCCCCTTTCCTTCTTGAAGTAACCCAATACCCACTTTATTGAAGAAGATTAAAAAACCCATATAAAAGAGAAAAGGAAGAGATGTGAGGAGAGGAGAGAAAAAGAAAGATTTCAAGTAAACCAACCCATGTAAATCCCGGTTTCACTCTTGTTTACTCATAAACATAGAATTTCATGGTTTAAGGAGATGAAAGATGAAATCTTTAAGTGTAAGAAGCTACAGTTTTGGCTATTGCTAAGAATTTAGGGTAAGTGAAATTTCTGTGATTCAATTATCTTGTTTAAGGTTTATTTCATCATTTTAATGTCAATTGTGGTTTCAATTTGAAGATTTCATAAGGAATTTCCAATATTAGGGTTCGACCATTTGAGGATCTTTAGGCAAGATTTAATATCTATAATTTCTATTGAATTATGCAATTGAAAAGGTTAATGCTTGCTGTGTGGTACAATGGCATAGAAAATTTTAAGAAATTTCATGCATAGGTTTTGGCCAAGTTAGGAATTTTGGCCGAAGGCCCAATTTCTATAATTTGCTATCAATTGGTGTAATTAAGATAGTCACTTGTTAATAGGTGATTGAAATTCATAAGCATTCCAAGAACTGCAAGAGGTACGAGTTAGGCAAATTGGAGATTTTTGAGTAAATTCCTTGTTTCTTGTAATTGTTGTGATTGGAGACACTGGGCTGAGTAATTATTGATAGAAGATATAATTACATTAAAATTAAGACAAATTGTATTGGGTATTCGATCCGATGGGAAAGGTTAAGTAATTGTGTTTTTAATTCATCAAGGTGAATTGGTTGAAGGCTAATAATGTTGATTATAGTAGTAAATTGTTTTAACTAGAACAAAAGTGAATTAATAGTGGTAGATGGTTGTGACTATAGTGTGAAATCTGCAAGAAAACCTTATAGCCTATGTAATGATTTAATCGGCCAAATGAAGAAGGGTTATGTATTTGGGCCATTGTGAATAAGAGTTTGTGCGATAGAGGATTATATGGTTATGGTAATGTGAATGCTACCTTTAATTCGTAATGGAAGTGAAAGATTAAGAGGTTAAAAAATTACCTTCTTAGCTTAAGAGGTTAAAAAATTGCCTTTTTAGCTTTTGTGTTTAAACTTGATCAAGATTATTTTTTAAGTTGTTTTCATTTACTGTTTTGATTCACCTTGTGTGTTTTATTTGATTTTAAGGTTTATTTTCATATTTCGATTGATTATATTAAAATTTCTAAAGTTTACAATGGTTTTCATAGCTTAAATATACTTAGTTTTACTTAGATTTCACTTTACAAATTTTCTTTGTGGATCTATGGATGACATACCCATTCGTACCATCTCAACAACTCCCTTGCCAAGTTGTATGAATGTTTATCTACTGCTGAGAGTCTTGGGCCTCTCCCACTGAACTACAGCTTCTATCTTAAATGGATCTAGTGACACCCCGTCCTTCGATACAACATGGCACAAAAATGATATATGATCCAACCAGAACTCGCACTTACTGAGTTTAACATACAACTCCTTTTTCCAGAGGGTCTATAAAACAATCCTTAGATACAGCTCATGTTCTTCCCTGAACTTGGAATATACCAATATGTCATCAATAAATACTATGATGAATCGGTCCAGGTATAGCATAAACACTTGATTCATCAAAGCCATAAAAGCTGTAGGAGCATTCGTTAACCCGAAAGGCATAACCAAGAACTCGTAATGGCTATAACGGGTCTAAAAGGCTATCTTGGGTACATCGTCACCCCAAATCTTCAACTAATGGTACCCATACCTCAGATCTATCTTAGAAAAGATCTACGCTCCCCGAAGCTAATCTAACAAATCTTCAATATAGGGAAGGGGGTACTTGTTCTTAATGGTAGCCTTATTTAACAACCGATAGTCAATACACAGTCGGAAGCTTCCATCATTCTTCTTAATGAACAAGACCGAAACTCCTCAAGGTGAGATGCTTGGTCTAATAAATCTCTTATCTAATAATTCTTGTAATTGCTTCTTTAGCTCTTTTAGTTCAACTAGGGCCATTCGATATGGTGGCTTTGATATCGGCTCGGTACCAGGCACCAAATCTATAGAAAATTCTATCTCTCGGTTGATAATTCTATATTTTTAGAATTATTTGTGCTTAATTTCTTAAATAATTATTTAAATCCCCAATGTATTTTGTTAATTATCCCCTTTATTTAATTAAAATTCTCATTTTTGCAGATAAATCAAATCCGGATGAGTTTTGAATATTTCGGTAGAAAATGGACCGGAATTGGGCTAAAATCGAGATTGAGCCACGCGGACAACACGAGTCATGCCACCTAACACATCCAATTGGACAAGAAAACCGATGACATGGAAATATCTTTTCAAGGAGCCAATGGTGTGAAGACAAGTGGCCAAAAAAAATGCCAACTCATCAAGGATGTGAAAATTACCATTTTGCCCCTAGTGTGCTTATAAATAGGAAGATGACAATTGAAAGGAATGTAAATTTTAGGAGTAGAAGTTAATGTAATTTTTAGGAGTAGGAGTAGTGTAATGTAGTTAGGAGTAGTGTTAGAATTTTGATTTTTTTTAGAAGCTTTTCCCGAAAAATCAATTTCCATTTAACTGTTACTGTTCATCTTCATCTATTTTCATTTATGCAAAGCTTTCCATGTTGAATTGCAGCCTCATTTACTAATCTTTGTTCTCGGTTTGGTATTATTCCAGTCTTTATTTTTCAAGCTTTAATGCACAGCATCATTTCCATTTGCTCTTCTCGGTTTTTCCTTCATTTTTCAAGTTTGTTTTTGTTTTGTTTTTGATTCTCGGTTTGCTTCCATTTAGTTTTATTCTTTTCTTTCTTTTCATTAGTTGTCAGCAAAGTTATGGTGAGTTAGTGTCTTAACGTTTCACACCTTGTTCATGTAACACCGAGAGGGTAAGGGCAGCAAACAATCCGAACAGCACCACACCTGGAAACCGAGACCTCTCCTCTGCTATGCTCTGTTTTCATCCCGAAAACTGTAATGCAGACGTGAACCACCGGTAGGATAGATTGGGAGCAGAAACAGGGTCGGTGCAGCAGACAGAAGAAGTGGACATCGCCTGGACATAGCTGTGGGCATCATCTGGATCACACCGAGAGCAGGAACCGAGAGCAAGTCTAGGCAGGAAGCAGTTTCGAGCCCTGCTGGACGTGGCAGAATCGGGCTGGAGTAGGAGCAGTTCCTTGGTCTGGTGTTGATGTTAGCAACACAGGCACAACAGGAACCTAGACAGCAGCAGCAACCCGCCTGGAGATAGCACTTGCAGGAGCATGTACGCAGAACAGCATGGCAGATGCAGAGCAGAGGACAACCGAGAGCCTGGAAATGGAACCCGTGAGCATGAAGCTTGGAGCAGGTATGGCCAGGCAGGAACGTGGGGCTGGCGTGAGGTGTTGGATTTGTTGCAGAAATGGAGCTGAACACGCCTGGCAGCTGGATGAACCCGATGCAGAGTTGGTAGCCTGGCAGAACCGAAACCCGTGAGCAATCAGCTGGGCAGATCTCACCAACCCGAGCTTACCTGGAAAACCAAATTGCAAATGATGCTTGAACAGTGTTTTGGTGGGAAAGTTACTATTTGTTTAAAATCTTTAGGCCATGTTTGGTTGCTTATTTAGGGATTAATGCATTTTTCATATAGTTAGTGTTAGATTAGTTTTTAAGATTAGTTAGATGATGTAATTAGTTTAGTTAATAGTTTTAATTATGTATTTAGATGTAGTCAATCATGTTTAGTTAGTTAATTTAGATTTAATTAGTTTCTAAGTAATTTTAATCTAGCATTAGGAATAGTTTAATTTGCAATTAGTTTAATTACATGCATTTTTTAGGTTAGTTAGATTTTAGTTTAATTAATCATGTCTTTTCATTTATTTTGCATTTTATTTTAATTTGGTTAATTAGTTTTAATTGTTTTAATTTCTTTTGCAGGTTTTCGATTTTAAGTGCTTGGAGTTTTGTAAGTACTCTGAGCTCGGTTTTAGTTACTTATTTTATAGTTTTATTATTTTCTTGCTTTTGGTATTTTCAATTCTAGATTAGTTGATCACCTTTGAAAATTCATAAATTTGCTAGGATATACTTAGGATAATAGTAACCGGTAGTTAATTAGGCTAACAACTTCCCTGTGGGACGATATCTCGGGACTCAAAATCCCATTATTACTTGGACGACCCGTGCACTTACGGTAGATACCCTTAGGGTCCCATCATCGGTCTGGTGGTAACCCTGGTAGATCATTCGAAAAGACATCAGGAAACTCTTTGACCACTGGAATGTCTATAAATTCCAAACGTGCCTTATCCGTATGAACCACGTATGCAATAAAACCTTCAAAACATTATCCATATCGTTAGAACCATAATTCACCCTTTCACATAAAATAACATGGTTTGTCGCCAACCAATCCATTCATAATATTACATCAAAATCATTCATATTTAACTAAATAAGATCAATTGACATATTCTTTTCCCCCAATTTTAACTTACAATCACTATACACATGTTTGGTTAGTTGACTATCATTCATAGGTGTGCTAATAATAAACATTTTACCTAACGGCGTCGGTTTCACATATTTTGATAACTTACATGCAAATGAAGGTGATATAAATGAATGCCTGGCACCAAGATTAATTAATACAAATGCATCAAGATCAAAAATTAGAATGGTATCTTTCACCACATCTGATGAAACATCTGCAATGTCTTGATCCAAGGCATACACTCGCCCTCTACCAACAGCTTGTTTCCCCTTCTCTTCGGTTGTAGCTCTCTTTCTCGGAGCAAAAGTATCAACAGCAGCTTTCTCCGGCTCTTTGCCCTTCTGTGGGGCAGTCTCAATCAACTTTGGGCAATTCTTCATAAAATGCCCCGTCTTACCACAATGATAACATCCTTCAGTAGCCACATAACAAAGCCTATTACCATGGTATCTACCACACCTTTTACATTGTTCGGTGCTCGGCCTAGGTCCTTCAGTGACTATGCCCTTCGCTGGACCTATGGCCAGATACATAGGAGACTTAACTGTCTTCTCCTATATGTCCTCAATCCCGAGTCTCTTACTAAAGAACCTTTTTCCTCCTCTAAAACCTTGATCATCCCCTGATCTCTTTCGATCTTTATCTATACCTCTATTTAGCTTACCAAATTCAAAGGCGTGCTGCTCAAAATCCTGCTTACATAGCTATGTTTGGCGCACTGCCTCCTCATAAGTATGGATGTCTAAAGGGACCGGTCAAGATCTAATAGCTAGCTTTAACCCATCTATGAACTTACTAACCTTCTTAGTTTCATTACTCAATGAGTCCGGCTCATACCTTCCTAGGGATATAAGCCTCGACTCATACTAATCGATGGATTGGTTACCCTGGATCAAACCCATAAACTTCATATGTAATTTCCTCTGAGCAGTGTCTAGAACATACTGTCTCCAGAATGCATCCAAGAAGATCTCCTATGTGATCTCAGCATGTTGGGCACTCAATATGGGTCGATAGACTGCCATTAATGTTGTCTCTCCCTTCAACATAAATACGGCAAAGGTAACCTTCTCAGTCGTCATACATCGAAGGAACCTATATAACTTCTCTATATCATTCACCCAATCCTCTGCAACTACTAGGTTCTTTACCCCACTAAATGGCAGTGGTTTGAACTTCTGGAAGTGTCTTAACCAATCCAGCTCACAATCATACCCTAAATCACTACCGCTATGCTTGGGGCTACTGGGAAAGGCATATCCTGAACCGTTGGGGGTGTAGGAGTCTCTGTAGTCTGAGGCATTTGTACAGACTGTGCAGGCGCATCGGGAGCAGCTGCTTCTCCAGTAGCAGTCTATACAGCTGGGCCTTGCCTACCTTACATAGCCTAAGTAAATAGCTCCATAATAGTCTCTATATTCTGCTCTAACCTCGTGAAGCATGCCTTAGTACTCTTAGGTCTATCAGTGAGACCTTGTGTAGTATGATCAGATGACGACTCATCTTAGCTCGCTGGCTTACCTCTACGGCCTCTAGCCCATGTACTCGCCCCTCTACCTCACCAACTATTAGTCATAGTGACTAGATTCCTGCATTCACAACCATTTCTCAGTCTAATCCCATATCGAAATACATAATTGTATCTGAACAAATAACAGTAACATGGGGATGTAAAGTTCCTAACTACAAAGACCGACTCATATTAGACCAACTCAGCTCTGATACCACTTCTGTCATGACCCGTTTCTCCTAAAACCACTACAAATTTTTTACTTTTTCCTTTCACGACCTTATACCTCTTTTAAATAGTTGGGCTATGAGTCAATATTAGTCCTGTCGTGTTACTTATCTTACCATCTATTTTTACATCACATTTACATATCAGTATTTACTATCGATTTACTGTAAATCATTTTATCTCACAACTATGTTTTCATATGCTTACATTCTCGATATTACATCCATTTACATCATTGTGTTGTTACATGTTTAGATGTAAAACAATTCAAGTGTATATACCTTTACTCGCGATGGGGAGTAGCGGATAACAAGAATGCAAGATCATTTCTTGTCACGACCCAAACTACCCAAAAATCAGAGTTAATTTTTTTCGCGTTTTGTTTATTTACTTAAATTCTTACCTGTCCTCGAATCGTGACCACACTCCACTAATAAATTGGGCTGTGCGTCAATGCCAGTCCCACCATACATTTACCATATAACTTAACTCTTCTCCAGTAATTTATAATTGTTTACATTATTTATACATCCCCTAAAGTTACTTACAAACATGTTACTGTGCTATGCTTATGTAGATACAATATGTATAAGTGTATATAACTTATGTCGATGGGCAGTAGCGGATATCCAGACTGCAGTACTGAGTCGCCTCAACTTCAACTGGAGATTATCTGTGGGAGAAAATGAAAGGGGTGAGCACATCAAGCTCAGTAAGGCAATCCTACGAACAAGTAGGTAACCATACTACCTACATGAACGTGGTGCCATGCATAAACCACCCTTTCTCCACACATTTTAAACAGATGATATGAGTCATGATGTTATGTAAATCAAGTTTGCACGGAAAATTCAACATGCAATTATTTCAAATCATTTCTTTCTCATTTAAAAATTCCACAATAAAGTCAAAACTCGACCCCTCCTTTGGGTGATCCTGACTCACACAAAATCATGAAAATTCGTTTACATCACATATGGGTTTTAAAAAGCATGGAAATAACCATCATGCACATTTAATTAAAAACCCAGTTTAAATCATCGAAATCGTCGACATGCGAGACGAGGCAATATCTGTATAACGGCAATAACCAGGACTATGGCCATATGTGTCCTCGGGAGTTCCTCAGCTACACGAATCCTAGTGTGCGGGTTCTCACCATGATCGGGAACCGCCCAGGAGGTGGGTCAATCCATCCCGTCAGTCTTATCCGATCCCAGGCATCCGAAGATGCTGCATCCGGAGATGCCGTATCCGAAGATACCACACGGTACATCGTACTCCATGCTACTTGCACGGTACATCGTACTCTGTGAACCCATATAATATCTCTATACTCATGCAATGTCTCAAAACGCACGTGCAAGCCTATTTAATCGGTGACACACAGTCTACCCGATGCTCCAAGCACGGCTCATCGCATGTTCTCATAAAATCAGTGCGAGCGATGCTCAGCACTCTCATCAATCAAGTAAAACTGGAAGAGCTCGCTTTACATCCCCACAAGGCCGCCAACCTCATCCCTCACTCCCACCCCACCTAAGAGGTCTTTTGAGCCTGTTGGGCCTTTTGGCTGACTCCAAGGGCAGACAGCGCTACTCCACAAATTCAGTAAATCTAGTGCGAGCTAAGCTCAACACTTTGTATATAAATCACATGAAAATCTTATAAAATTTGGTGCGAGTTAGACTCTTGCACCGTGTCACGAAAATCATGTAAAAAATATGGTGCGAGTTAGACTCTAGCACCCTGTCACGAAAATCATGTAAAATCTGGTGCGAGTTAGACTCTAGCACCCATGCATGTAAAACTCTAGTGCGAGCTCTCGCTCTAGCACTAATGCATGCATAACACAAATCAAACATCGTGCGAGCTGAGCTCTAGCACGTCACATGTAAATAAAAACACGTAGGCGGCTCGGTTATCTCCAAATAGTTTTCACAGAAATTACATCGTTTAAGGTATGCAATGCTATGCATTTTTCTTTAAAAGTGAGCCAGCCTACTCATGCATGTGTTAAAATACCTCCAGAACGAGCAAGAACCTCTTGTCCTTGCTCCTCCCAATTTTTCCTAAAGTTGGAAACATTTACCCTTAACAAGGGTATTTCGGTAATTTTACCCATACGGGGCATTAAAATTATTCTTCGACCTCTAGACCCTCCAGAACATTTTTAAGAACTGCATATGAATTTAAAATTGTGTAAAGTTACCTCTAGCAGTCCGCAGAATTCCCTTACCTTATTTTCCTGTCGAGTCTGACCTTTCCACTGATGTCACATCGCGCAGTCCGATCTGCTCTCAATCCAATGCCCGAAACTGCGTATCAATATTCCTCAGGTCAGATAACATACAATTTAATTGTATTTCCTATTTTCTGAGCTTAATTTAAATCGTTGGGTCCATTTACCCCTATTGGGCCCGATTGCACCTTAATAGGCCTTAATCGGCCTTAAGCCCGTTTTCCACTTAATTTTCACTTTATCGAGGCCTATTGGGCTCATTGGGCCCACTAATAATTTATTGGGCCTCGTTCTAATTCTCGAATAGCTAAATCGATTATTTACGACAATTTATCTAAATTTCCATAATTTAATTCAATTTATGCGGAATTTAAATTCATATCATGCATAACGATGTAAATTGTCGTAAATAAGGGTCACTTACCCGAGATTCCATGCTAGTACGAAATTCGAGGCTATCTCGAGCTCTCGATGGATGCCAATCGTCGAGCTACATAATTTCATAATTTTTCGGGTAAATTTTCAGTCGAAAATTAATTAAATAAAATATTCCAAAATTTAAATCAGTCAATTTCGACCGCTACTGACTTACCCGAAGCTCGATTGCATCACAGGAATTTTCTCCAATTTTTTTCCCTTTTTCTTTTTCCCTTTTCTCTCCTTTTTCCCCTCTTTTTGGCTGAACCGGTTCAGTCTGGTTCGGACCGGTTCAGACCGCCGGTTCACTCCGGTTCGGCCAGTTCACCACCGATTCACTGCCTTGCCGATCGGTTCTCCGCCGGTTCTCACCACCAGTCGCTCCGCGAGGTTGTCCGCATCACGAATCAACCCTCGATTTCGGTCGAGGTCGCCGGAAGGTCGCCGGTTCGGCTCTTCTCCCTCGACCGTCAGACCCATTTTCGATCTTGGCCGTCGGCGACGATTTCGGCCGTCTCGCCAACTGCTACCGGTCTCAAAAGGACCACCTCCTCCTCACGGTCACACCGGTGGCCTCCGTTCACGCCCAGTCGCGGTGGTTCGCCGAAAATCAGCCTGTTTCTCATTCGGTCTTCCTTCGCTCCGATCGGCTTACTCCGGCCACCTGACGGCGCGATTCCGGTGCCATCTTGCTCGCCGGTCTCTCCTCTACCTCCTCGTGGCCTCGTCGGGGGTCGTCGGTCACTGGTGCGTCCTCGGCTTCCTCGGTTTTTCGGCTCCGTTTCCCTTTCCGTTTCGTTTCTCTCTCCCCGACCCGTTTCTCTCTTCTTTTTTTTTTCAGATTCCTTTTTCCTTTTTTTTTCATTTATTTTATCAATTATTATTATTATTATTATAATTTATTTAATTATTACACTATTCATTAAAATACTATAAATACCCAAAATATCTTCTACAATTTTTATTTTATTCCTAATTTAATTCATTTAATTTAGTTTAATTTATTTATTATATTTTAACCTCTTTTTTGGGTATAATTTCTCCGTATTTTTGGGATATTGTCCCGAATGACTTTTCGATATATTTTTCGATTATTTTTGGGATTATTTTTTTGTACTAAAAATTCCAATTAATCCCGATTAGTTTCAATAATTTAATATCCTGGTCAATTTAACCCAAAATAAATTTATTTCACCTTTATTGACCAAGATTTCTTAATCCATTATTTTAAATTAATTTTTTCTCATCGAATTTATACCGGCTTTCGATCTTTTGACCATTTTGCCCTTACACGTGTTCGAGAATTAATTCAGTCAAACTTTCCTTCACGAACACTAATTCGTTTCGTGTTTTAATTAAATTCGGGTCCTACAACTCTCCCCCACTTAAGGAATTTGGTCCTCCAAATTAGAACCAATTCATATGAGTCCATATACAACTCCGGGTACATCGATCGTATCATACTCTTAAATTCTTATGTGACCTTCTCCGGAGTGTATTACTATCAAAGGACTTTAATTTGGGAGATCATCTTAAACCTTAATACTTTCTCTTTCCTGTTTAATGCCCGAATCAACTTATCAATATTCTTATATTTTCATTCAACTGAACTTTTGGAATTCGTATTCGATCACCTATGCTGGATCCGGATAGTATTTTCGAAGCATTAAAAGATGGGACACATTGTGGGTGCCTGTTAATTCAAGTGATAACATCAACCTACAGGTCTTATCTCCCACTTGTCCAATCTCTCAAAATATTTAATCCAGCGAAACTCAATTTACCTTCTTCCAAAAGCTCGCTATGTCCTTATTCTCTTAGGACAAGAAATATTTCAACCATACTAATTCACCAAGGGTGAATTCCAATACTTTTTTGTCTGCTCTGAGGTGTTCTTAATCTCTCTTCTTTAACTAAACATCCTTAGAGACTTATTATCCAAAGTCGAAAATAATTCTATCTGTCACCCACTTTTTTTTATCCAATTTGGGGAACAACCCCTACAGCCATACACTGCCTCATATCTTGTTACCCCGATACTCAACTGCCAACTGTCGTTATTGACGACTTCAATTTGTGACAACTGATCATTCCAGGAGCTTATAAAATCAAGGGCACACGCTTTCATCGGATCCTCCAGAACTTGTACAGTCCTCTCTGACTGACCATCTGTCTGAGGACGAAAAGCTGTGCTAATACTCAGTCGGGTTCCCATAGCTTCCTAAAAAAAATATTCCCTTAAGTAAGAAGTGAAGCGGGAATCCCTATATGATACCATGCTCACTGGAACGTTACTTAGTGTTCCACAATCTTCCTTACACATAAATCCTCATATATACTCTGAGTATTTGGGGATTTCATAACCAAAAGGTGGGTAGACTTAGTCGCTCTATCAACTATCATCCAAATAGCTTCGTAATTCACCTGGGTTCTCTGTAAGCCATCACGAAATTCATGGAGACTTACTCTCATTTTTCGTGCCGTGTCGATATAGGTAGGTGCTGCAATAACTCTGCAGACTTTTAATACTCTACCTTATTCTGTTGACATACTAGGCACTTTTTCACAACCTCTACAATATCTCTTTTAACATCTGACCACCAATACCCTTTTCAGAAATTTCATATATATAATCGTTACTTTCCGTATGCACTGTATATCCCGAAGAGTGAGCTTCTGACAAAATTACTATCCCATCAACCGTGGCCTTAGGGAGCACTTATACTGTCTCTGAACCTCTCTGTAAATCATTATCATACTCTGTGAACTCTATCACTGTACCCTTCTGAATCTGACCCACACTATCGACACTATGCCGATCATCACGCTAAGCTTGTCAAATCCGGGCACTCTCATCCGGTTCTAGTCTCAGGCTAGCTGTCACATAATCACTGTCATCATCAGAAGGGATCACATCAATACTGAGGTTCACAACTGCTCTAGCAGCTCACGCTCCCTGACCATCATATGTAGTACCATCCCGAGGCTCTTTCTGCTCAAGGCATCAGTCATCACATTAGCCTTTCCTGGGTGGTACAATTTTCACAAATCAAAGTCTCTCAGAAGCTCTAACCCACTATGTATTCTCATATTCACCTCTTTCTGTGAAAACAGATACTTGAGACTTTTATGATCAGTGCATATTCACAATTCCTCATCGTGTACATAATAGTACCATATCCTCAGTACAAGTACTATCGCTGCCAACTTTAAATCATAGGTCAGATAGTTTATTTTATGATTCAAGGAGTTGTCTGACTCCATAATTGACTATCTTCCCATTATACATCAATACACAGCTCCTTCATTATTTTGAGGTATCCATACACACGGAGAACCTCTTGAGCTGTTGGGTGTGGTGAAAATAATCACGGTGATCAGTTCATACTTCATTACACCGAAATTCATGTCACATCTATCATCTCACTGATCATCTCATTCAAAGACCACGTTTTCTTAGTTCAACGTGTCAACCAAGTAGACCATATTGAGAACTCGCAACAACCCATTTGTAAAAGTAATTTTCCAATTGTTGCTTATAATTTGCTCTAGACTTTAACTACACCTAACATATCATTGATAATGATGATTACAATTCGGTCCAATCCTTGACTTATTTACGCATAAGCGTATAAGATCCTTCAAAATCGCTTACGTTTTCAGGTACTAACCTGCGTCATTTTCTTTTCATATCTCAACGATTCTTATTAAATTTTTACTAAGTTAACCTTTATGATTTGTCGAATTCTAATATTCTTATCGTTTTGGTAAAGGTATCCTAACGCTAAAGTTATCTATTACGACGATCGATTTCACGTTATAGGTTATACATATATACTTTTAGACGCTGCCAAGTCTTCAGGTGGGGAGGTATTTTGAAATACCTTTATTAACCTTTAGACTTAACCACAACTACGTTATATCTCAGTCTATGTGGTCACACTTTATATTCGCTACTAATTGCTTCAATCCTAATTACTTCATATCGTAAAGATGTTCTTACCTAGCATATGCCTCTTACTCCAATACATCTTGTATTTAGGATCAACATATCTTAAAGATTATCTCCTTTCGTATATCCCTTATGACAAAACTCTTTCATTATTCATTCCGTGAGTACCATCTTTTACTCCTTTAATTTCAACTGTTGCACCCCCTTTTTGTCACTTAAAATCTCTATATCCATATTCCGTTAATTAATCCTCCTCTATTGGGGTTCTCATTTATCAGTATTGTGTCCAATGATGTAGGCATTCATGCCTTTTTCTTACTTATATGCGAATGAAGGCGGTATGAATAAATGTGTGGCACCAGGATCAATAAACATATGTACTTCATTATTCATAACAAGTGTGGTATCTTACACCACATCCATGAAACATCAATAGTGTCCTGGTCCAAGACATCCTCTTGCCTTCGTCCAACAGCCTACTTTCCTTTTTCTTTTCTTTTCGGCTATTGCCTCCCTTTTCGTTGCAGCTAGACCAACGAAGTTTTTCTCTGTCTCTTTACTTTTCTGTGGGGCGATCTCGCCCAACTCTGAGCAATCAAGATCAATGGTCCGTCTTATCACACTTAACGGCCATTTTCATTAATACAGTGTAAGTATAGACCCTCCTTCCGTGGTATCTACCACACATTCTACAGTGATCACACTGCTACTCTGTTTCGTAGCAGGTCAGGGTCCTCCAATCACAATACCCCTCAAGAGTGCCAAAATTGGATGCACTGGGGCCTTACCAATTATCTTACTCCATGACTCGTCAAAATTAAATCTTTTACCAATTACTATTTTCCCATTTTAACATCTTTGTCATTTCTCGATTCTCTTTTCTGTCTCTATTTCAGCCCTCACTACCTTTCCAAATCTCAGAGGCGTGCAATTCATGTTCTTATTTACCCAACTGTAAATCTGCGCAATGCCTCGGTATAGGTAATATCTCACGGGACCAATTGGACTCAAATTAAAAAGTTGAGCCATTTCATGAACTTTTAGACATCTCGACAGTCACTGTTCATAGTGTCGAGGTAATATCTGTCCAAGAATATAACTGAGTCTCCATACTCATAAATCATACTCATCAATAAATCAATTCCTTTTAAATAGTGTCCGGGATATTCTGTCACCGGAATACATCCAATAAGATTTCTCATCTTAGCTATGGATGTTTAACACTTAAGATGGGTCGAGCGGACTTCCACCAATGCTCCGCTGCGCCCTCTGATCTTATTCATAATCTGAGCAATTAGCTCCTCAAAATAATCTCCACACTCCGCTACAATTTCGCGTAGCGCATCTCAATAATGTCCGATTTCTCTGTCGGACTCAGTGGGGCATGCTTAACATTAGCCTCCATTTCAATTTCATCGTGGTTCTCACAGGTCAATTCAGCACGACTTAGCAGACTCAGGTCTATCTCTACGACCTCTGCCTCGTGCACTATCTCATCTAACGCGACTCATATTAGGCATTCCTGCATTCTCAACCATTTCTTAGTCAAAACCCATCTCGATATACACTATTGTATCTAACTAAGCACAGTAACACGGGGATGTAATTTCCTAATTACTGACACTGACACATATCAGACCAATTGCGCTCTGATACCACCTTTATATGTCACGACCCAAACTACCCAAAAATCAGAGTTAATTTTTTTCGCGTTTTGTTTATTTACTTAAATTCTTACCTGTCCTCGAATCGTGACCACACTCCAGTAACAAATTGGGCTGTGCGTCAATGCCAGTCCCACCATACATTTACCATATAACTTAACTCTTCTCCAGTCATTTATAATTGTTTACATTATTTATACATCCCCTAAAGTTACTTACAAACATGTTACTGTGCTATGCTTATGTAGATACAATATGTACAAGTGTATATACCTTATGTCGATGGGCAGCAGCGGATATCCAGAATGCAGTACTGAGTCGCCTCAACTTCAACTGGAGATTATTTGTGGGAGAAAATGAAAGGGGTGAGCACATCAAGCTCAGTAAGGCAATCCTACGAACAAGTAGGTAACCATACTACCTACATGAACGTGGTGCCATGCATAAACCACCCTTTCTCCACACATTTTAAAACAGATGATATGAGTCATGATGTTATGTAAATCAAGTTTGCACAGAAAATTCAACATGCAATTATTTCAAATCATTTCTTTCTCATTTAAAAATTCCACAATAAAGTCAGGACTCGACCCCTCCTTCGGGTGATCCTGACTCACACAAAATCATGAAAATTCGTTTACATCACATATGGGTTTTAAAAAGCATGGAAATAACCATCATGCACATTTAATTAAAAACCCAGTTTAAATCATCGAAATCGTCGACATGCGAGATGAGGCAATATCTGTATAACGACAATAACCAGGACTATGTCCATATGTGTCCTCGGGAGTTCCTCAGCTACACGGATCCTAGTGTGTGGGTTCTCACCATGATCGGGAATCGCCCAGGAGGTGGGTCAATCCATCCCGTCAGTCTTATCCGATCCAAGGCATCCGAAGATGCTGCATCCGGAGATGCCGTATCCGAAGATACCACACGGTACATCGTACTCCATGCTACTTGCACGGTACATCGTACTCCGTGAACCCATATAATATCTCTATACTCATGCCATGTCTCAAAACGCACGTGCGAGCCTATTTAATCGGTGACACACAGTCTACCCGATGCTCCAAGCACGGCTCATCGCATGTTCTCATAAAATTAGTGCGAGCGATGCTCAGCACTCTCATCAATCAAGTAAAACTGGCAGAGCCCACTTTACATCCCCACAAGGCCGCCAACCTCATCCCTCACTCTCACCCCACCTAAGAGGTCTTTTGAGCCTGTTGGGCCTTTTGGCTGACTCCAAGGGCAGACAGCGCTACTCCACAAATCCAGTAAATCTAGTGCGAGCTAAGCTCAACACTTTGTATATAAATCACATGAAAATCTTATAAAATCTGGTGCGAGTTAGACTCTAGCACCGTGTCACGAAAATCATGTAAAAAATATGGTGCGAGTTAGACTCTAGCACCCTGTCACGAAAATCATGTAAAATCTGGTGCGAGTTAGACTCTAGCACCCATGCATGTAAAACTCTAGTGCGAGCTCTCGCTCTAGCACTAATGCATGCATAACACAAATCAAACATCGTGCGAGCTGAGCTCTAGCACGTCACATGTAAATAAAAACACGTAGGCGGCTCGGTTATCTCCAAATAGTTTTCACAGAAATTACATCGTTTAAGGTATGCAATGCTATGCATTTTTCTTTAAAAGTGAGCCAGCCTACTCATGCATGTGTTAAAATACCTCCAGAACGAGCAAGAACCTCTTGTCCTTACTCCTCCCAATTTTTCCTAAAGCTGGAAACATTTACCCTTAACAAGGGTATTTTGGTAATTTTATCCATACGGGGCATTAAAATTATTCTTCGACCTCTAGACCCTCCAGAACATTTTTAAGAACTGTATATGAATTTAAAATTACGTAAAGTTACCTCTAGCAGTCCGCAGAATTCCCTTACCTTATTTTCCTGTCGAGTCTGACCTTTCCACTGATGTCACATCGCGCAGTCCGATCTGCTCTCAATCCAATGCCCGGAACTGCGTATCAATATTCCTCAGGTCAGGTAACATACAATTTAATTGTATTTCCTATTTTCTGGGCTTAATTTAAATCGTTGGGCCCATTTACCCCTATTGGGCCCGATTGCACCTTAATAGGCCTTAATCGGCCTTAAGCCCGTTTTCCACTTAATATTCACTTTATCGAGGCCTATTGGGCTCATTGGGCCCACTAATAATTTATTGGGCCTCGTTCTAATTCTCGAATAGCTAAATCGATTATTTACGACAATTTATCTAAATTTCCATAATTTAATTCAATTTATGCGGAATTTAAATTCATATCACGTATAACGATGTAAATTGTCGTAAATAAGGGTCACTTACCCGAGATTCCATGCTAGTACAAAATTCGAGGCTATCTCGAGCTCTCGATGGATGCCAATCGTCGAGCTACATAATTTCATAATTTTTTGGGTAAATTTCCAGTCGAAAATTAATTAAATAAAATATTCCAAAATTTAAATCAGTCAATTTCGACCGTTACTGACTTACCCGAAGCTCGATTGCATCCCAGGAATTTTCTCCAATTTTTTTCTCTTTTTCTTTTTCCCTTTTTTCTCCTTTTTTCCCCTCTTTTTGGCTGAACCGGTTCGGACCGGTTCAGACCGTCGGTTCACTCCGGTTCGACCGGTTCACCACCGGTTCACTACCTTGCCGATCGGTTCTCCGCCGGTTCTCGTCACCAGTCGCTCCGCGAGGTTGTCCGCATCACGAATCCACCCTCGGTTTCGGTCGAGGTCGTCGGAAGGTCGCCGGTTCGGCTCTTCTCCCTCGGCCGTCAGACCCATTTTCGATCTTGGCCGTCGCCGACGATTCCGGCCATCTCGCCGGCTGCTACCGGTCTCGAAAGGACCACCTCCTCCTCACGGTCACACCGGTGGCCTCCGTTCATGCCCAGTCGCAGTGGTTCACCGAAAATCAGCCTATTTCTTCGTCGGTCTTCCTTCGCTCCGATCGGCTTACTCCGGCCACTTGACGGCGCGATTCCGGTGCCATCTTGCTCGCCGGTCTCTCCTCTACCTCCTCGTGGCCTCGTCGGGGGTCGTCGGTTGCTGGTGCGTCCTCGGCTTCCTCGGTTTTTCGGCTTCGTTTCCCTTTCCGTTTCGTTTTTCTCTCCCCGGCCCGTTTCTCTCTTCTTTTTTTTTTCAGATTCCTTTTTCCTTTTTTTTTTCATTTATTTTATCAATTATTAATATTATTATAATTTATTTAATTATTACACTATTCATTAAAATACTATAAATACCCAAAATATCTTCTACAATTTTTATTTTATTCCTAATTTAATTAATTTAATTTAGTTTAATTTATTTATTATATTTTAACCTCTTTTTCGGGTATAATTTCTCCGTATTTTCGGGATATTGTCCCGAATGACTTTTCGATATATTTTTCGATTATTTTCGGGATTATTTTTTTGTACTAAAAATTCCAATTAATCCCTATTAGTTTCAATAATTTAATATCCTGGTCAATTTAACCCAAAATAAATTTATTTCACCTTTATTGACCAAGATTTCTTAATCCATTATTTTAAATTAATTTTTTCTCATCGAATTTATACCGGCTTCCGATCTTTTGACCATTTTGCCCTTACACGTGTTCGAGAATTAATTCAGTCAAACTTTCCTTCACGAACACTAATTCGTTTCATGTTTTAATTAAATTCGGGTCTTACATTTCTGCTCTCTAACATTTGTAAGCGTTCTATAGAGGCGAAAAATGAAAAGGTGAGCACAACTAGCTCAGTAAGGCAATTATGTAAGCAAGTAGATAACTACACTATCTACATGTTCATAATGCCATGCCTTAAAATACTCATTCTCTTTTCAAGTCTAAAACACGAGTTCATGCATAAAACCTATGCAACGCATATATATATATATAACACACATATATAGAAACCATACTCTGTTCTGCACTACTAACATTTCATGTAAATCATTTAAATTTCATTTCATGTCCTTTTCATGTAAAGCATATGAGACATATCATGCTATTGCATTTCAATCAAATAAAACATGTTAATTCGTTTTCATCATGAAAAACGTAGATTAAGGCTCGACCCATCCCTCGAGTTCCCCTGATCCATATACGTCATAAAATCATATAAACATATATCAAGGCTCGACCCTTCCCTCGAGTTTACCCTAATCCATACAAATCGTGTGAGACTAGGCAGAAAATTATGGTAACCTTTAGGACTATTGCCATATCTAGTGATCCCAGGTTACAAGGTACCTGTGTACGGGGCATCACACTACCACGGGAGGTGGGTCAAATTCTCCCCGTTGGCCTATCATATCATGTCATTTAGTCCGAATACTTACATAATCCAAAGATTGCACAGTACAATGTACTCCACGTTACATACATGGTACAACGTATTCCATAGACCCCATTTCATATCGATATCCAATATCATGTCTCAAAATGCAAGTGCAAGCATATCATATCATGTGACACATAGTTTACACAAGGCCCCCAGCACGGTTTTAACATGTCACGATATCAAAATCCAGTGTGAGCAAGGCTCGAGCATGATTTCATGCATAAATCATATAAAATCTAATGCGAACAAGGCTCCAGTACCATGTTATGTGTCAATCATATTAAAATAAGTACGAGCAAAGCTCCAGCACTATGTCATGCATAAACCATGTGAAATCTAGTGCGAGCAAGGATCCGACACTAATTCATGTAGAAATCATATAAAATTCAGCGCGAGCAAAGCTCCAACACGATTTGTTTCCATATAATTCTGATAGGTGGCTCACTTTCATTGAAACCATTTTCAACAATCAAAGCTCAGCACATGAACGTGCTATTTATGCAAATTATATAAACATTAGCAAACCTATCCACATACTCACTAAAAGCAGTATTTTCATAGTAATAACATAAAAAAACATAGAATTCATGCATTTTTCAACTTTGCCATAACTTTTCTCAATTTACCATTAGTAGGGGTAAAATGGTAATTTTCTCATACCAGGTTTCTACCGATATTCTTCCTTGTCTAGAATCCTTATAATATTTTAAGTGCTTGGAAATTTACTTGAAAATACGTAATATTTATCACATCTACATATAATTATTTATCACATTATTTTAATTTGATAAATATAATTCTTGCATTCACTGAAGTCAATTTAACTTATTGGGCTCGTTTACTCTTATTGAGCCTTAACACACCTTATTGGGCCTAACTCTATTTTAAGCCCATTTTCACTTTACTATTTATTCTATCAAAGCCCATTGGGCTCACTAGGCCCATTAACACTTATTGGACCATCCCTTAGGCCCATTAACCAATCTGGGCCGATTGTATAACTAGCTAGGCCTATAAATCACTTCGACCATGGCATGGTGGTCAAACACCACCTAGCCATCCTGTGAGATCTAAGAATTTCAGACGTATTTTAATTATGTAATAAGAACTTGAAGTGTAATTTATTAAGCTAAGTGAATTGTGAAAATTATATTTAGAGATTTATGTGTATGTGCTTAACCAAGTGGGAAGCTATGAGGTCAGATCGATCTTAGAGAAGAAAGATCGATCTGGTAAGTTAAAAATGACAAGGAAGGAGAATAGTAAGTGAGCAGATCGATCTCCAATGGAAGAGGATCGATCTCATTATGATTTTGTTTGAGAGAAGATCGATCTCATGAGGATGGGATCGATTTCCAAATGTTTCTGTTTGGAAGAAGATCGATCTCCTCAAGAAGCAGATCGATCTCATAAAGCCATAAAGAGATCGATCTCACCCCTCGACAGATCGATCTCTTAGGCATAAAATTACCCAAAATCGTCCCCAAATTCAAATGCAGATCGATCTCATCAAGATCCAGATCGATCTCCTACCCTCTGTCTATATAAGGAACCCCTACTTTCTCCTGTAATTTCATTTTCTCTCTCTTAAAAACCCCATTTTCACCCGAGCCTTAGCTTTCTCACTCATCCAAAGCACCCATTTTCGTCAAAATCAAAGGCTGTGGCAAGAAGGAAAGTTGTTCCTCATCAAAAGGAGAAAAACATACTTGGAAATCGAAAGACGAATTGAATCGAGGCAAGAGATAAGCTCTTCACAAGTTTTGGGTAATTTCTAAACCTCGATCTTCATATTTTAGATGATTTTGGTGATAATGGTTGTTGGTATTGAGTTGAAATAGTTAGAAAATGATTAGGGATTGATGAAATTACAATGTAGTTGGAGTGATAATGATATTTAGCAATTTTAGTAATTTTAGAAATTTTGAGTTATAAATGAAAATTTAGACAATGTGGTGAATTAGCATAGATATTGTGGAATGAGAAGTGTAGGATGTTGAGATGTTGTGAATGAGATTGTGGATTGTAATAGAGTTATGAGAATTGAGAGATTTGAGGTGTTATGAGCATTTATGCTCGATTTTGAGAATTAAGGTTACTGTGATGATGAGTATTGATGTTTTAACATCGTTTGGACAGCTCGAGAGTTCCAGAGTGGAATGCGAGACTAGTCCGTGACAAGGGGGAAATAATTGCACTATACGAGGTGCAAAGAGGTAAGGGAAACTAAACCATTTGTGTATGTGATTTGTGAACTATTATAGCATGATTTGCGATTTATAAAACAAGCATGTTTAATGTGTTGTGTTTTGATGAGAATGCACATGATTTTTATAGCTGGTAGAGCCCAATGTTTTTATGAGTTTATAAGCCACGTGTGAAACCGCTTTATAAACCGTTGAGTTTGTGTGAGAAATGAATTGAGCTCTACGTTAAGGTGATATTGAGATTTGAGAAATGTATGCGTGTTTTACAGGTTGGGACTCGGTTTTAATATGTTTTGTGTTGAGTACAAAACGGTTTTAAATGAGTTTTATGAGAAAGAAACCACTATGAGTTCTACGTGAAGGCAAACCAGTTTTATATGATAATGGCTATTGATAAAGACTTAGGTGTGTAATTTTGAGTACACACCGAGCATTGCTCTGGTAGCATGTAAGTCCGATTCTTCTTCGTTCTTGTAACGTGAGATCCCCTATTCTGTGGCTGTGCCACATATATTTGGTGGCTGTTACCACGTGAGATCCCCCATTCTGTGGCTGTGCCACGTATATTTGGTGGTTGTTGCCACGTGAGATCCCCCATTCTGTGGCTGTGCCACGTATATTTGGTGGCTGTTGCCATGTGAGATCCCCCATTTTGTGGCTGTGCCACGTGTGAATCTAAATTAGTGGCTATGCCACGTGTGTTTGGCGGCTGCGCCACGTGCATTATTATTACAATGACTTTATAATGTTTATTGAGAAAGCCATTATCGCATTATTTTCACATGCTCGTTACTGCTCTATATTGAGCCTTTTACTTGATGTTTCCACATGATTTTGAGATATGAGAATGTTATTTTGAGAACTTTCATGCTATGGTTTTCAAATGAGTATACTGAGTTTCACATGCAAATAAATATTTTATGATGTGCATTATGGTTTATTTAATGAGTCCCTTGCCCCCTTACTGAGCGATTTAGAAGCTCACCCTGTTTTCTTTCCCCCCAGATTTCTTCAAGTAAAAAGGGTTTCCCTGCGACGTATGGAGAAGTGGCTAGTGGAGGACTTGAGCTCCAAGCTATATATTGTATTTTGAGGTATCATTTATCTTTTCATGTACCCAGACCATTATTGTAATTACAGACACTTGACGTATAACTTCGTATGGGATGTATTAGGATTAATTAACTTAATATTGGGTAATGTATATGATACGATACATGCTATCTAATGATGAGATCCTGAGGTATGATATGTATGATGATGTATGACACTGCACAGGAATGCACCCTTAATTGTGATTTGATGAGTAAAAAGTTTTAAATTTGTCATATTTTCTGTGTTTTCGGGGCGTGACAGAGCTTTCTTGGTATCAGAGCTTAGGGTGTCTAGTACTGTCAGTGTCGGTTAAGTGAAATAGAATACATCCTAAGTGTCTGTAATAGTCTGGTCATGAACTGAATTTGAGGATTGAGATTTCAATCGATTTTGATATGTACACGCAGGAGACGAGTTGAGATAGAGAATGAGTGGACGACGAGGTCGTTCAAGGGGGCAGGCAGAGTCCCTTCCGCCACCTGCCCCACAACCAGAGAGTCCTAACTCTCGATTTAATTGGATTAAAACCGATGTGAGGCAAGGTTTTGAGCAGATGGTAGCGCTATTCGCGTAACACTTTGGAGTTAATGCCTCGGGTACTACTCCTACACCACCATAAGGACCTCCCGTACCCCCAGTACAGATGGACCCAGTACCTCCCGTCACACAGCCTGATGACAAAAGTGTGGTCCGATTGAAGGATTTTTTGAAGATGAATCCACCCGCATTTAGGGGAAAGAAGGATCCTACAGAGGTTGAGGAGTGGTTGACGGAGTTGAGAATTATATATGATTATCTGGGGTGCACCGATGCTGAGAGGGTACGTACGAGTATCTATATGTTGAAGGGGAGAGCTCGAGATTGGTGGGGTACTACCCAAGGTATTCTAATGTCCCGCCAGGATGTGATTGGTTGGGAAGAGTTTCAGACAGCTTTTAGGACCCAATATGTACCATGAGCCACCCAGAGAAAGAAACAGGCCAAGTTTTTGAGTTTAGTACAGGGTGATATGTTTGTGGATGACTATGAGAGCCAATTCACCGCGCTATTGAGATATGACCCAGAGACCTTCAAGAATGAAGAGCTCCGTACAGAAAAGTTTGTGTATGGATTGAAGCCCATCATCAGAGATAGATTGATAGGGCTATGTATTACTGAGTTTGGAGATCCTCTGAGATGAACAGATTGAAAGAGGAATTGAAATGGTACAATCCCAAAACAAGGTCAGAGCGATGAATAGAGATAAGGGCAAGAGGCCAGAGATTTTCCAAACAGAGGCTCGGAGAGGTTCCTTCAGAAAAGGAAGGATTAAGGTGCAGAAGGGTAGATTAGAGAGACCCAGAGGTTACCCTAATATTAGGGAGACCCCTCGAGATGTCAGGCCTGAGCTAAGGGTTTGCAGAAATTATGGCCGAATGCATGAGGGAAGTTGTACTGGGTTGATCCATGTATGTTTTAGATGTGGAGACATGGGTCACATGGTAAAAGACTACCCTCAACCTCAGAAACCACATGTTCCAGAGCCCACCAGACAACAGCCTCAAAGAGTGAACCCTTAGAGACGGGCCACTGCTGCAGAGAAAAGGAAGAAGCCTGTTATATAGAGACGTGTGTTTACCCTAGATAAGGAGACCGCAGACACTTCTACAGAAACTATAAGAGGTACACTCTCTTTCTGTGATTATAAGGCTCATGTGTTAATTGATCCAAGATCCACGCATTCGTTCATTTTTGAGCATTTTGCATGTAGATTAAACTTGAAGTTTGAACCTCTAGAATATATACTACATGTAAATACCCCTATGCGTGAATCCCAGAGAACTGAGTTAATTTGTAGAGAATGTGAGATAACGGTGGGAGATAGAGTGATGTTAGCAGATCTAATCATGTTAAATATGCATGGGTTTGATGTAATTCTGGGAATGGATTGGTTGGCAACCAATCAAGTGAGTTTAGATTGCTACACTAAGATTGTAACTTTCTCCCTACCTGAACCTTACAGTGTAGGTTTGAGATATTGAGTAAATAGACGTATGGAATTTTGTAAATAATTTGAAAATTTCAGTATTATTTTGGAGAATATTAAATATGATTGTTTATGTGAAGGTTATGAAACACTCATATCAGATGATGATCGGGAACATCCGAGGATTGAGGATATACCTGTGGTGTGTGAATTTTCGGATGTTTTTCTAGATGAGTTACCAGGTTTACCACCAGAGAGAAAGCTGGAGTTTACTATTGATTTGGTACCAGATACTTAGTCGATCTCTAAACCTCCCTACAGGATGGCATTAGTGGAACTTAAGGAATTGAAGAAACAACTATAGGAGTTATTAGATCAAGGGTTTATTAGACCTAGTGTTTCCCCGTGGGGAGCACCAGTCTTATTTGTTAAGAAGCAGGATGATAGTCTCAGATTGTGCATAGACTACCGGTTGTTGAATAAAGCCACGGTGAAGAATAAATATCCATTACCCAGGATTGATGATCTACTTGATCAGCTGAGAGGGGCATCAGTCTTTTCTAAGATTGATTTGCGATTGGGCTATCACCAATTGAGGATCAAGGAAGAAGATATTCCAAAGACGGCCTTCAGGAAGAGGTATGGCCATTATGAATTTTTGGTAATGTCCTTTGGATTGACGAATGCCCCTACAGCATTTATGAGATTAATGAACGAGGTGTTCAGAGACTATCTAGATAAGTTTATGATAGTCTTTATTGATGATATCCTGGTGTACTCTTGGTCGTATGAGGAGCACGCACAGCATTTGTGGTTAGTACTTCAGATACTCTGAGATAAGCAATTATATGGAAAGCTTAGTAAATGTGAGTTTTGGCTGGATCAGATAGCTTTCCTTGGTCATATAGTCTCAGAGGAAGGAGTATTAGTGGATCCAAGTAAAGTAGAGGCTGTGCTTAACTGGGAAAGCTCGAGGATAGTTACAGAGGTGCGAATCTTCCTTGGTTTGGCAGGGTATTACAGAAGATTTGTGGAAGGATTTTTCAGGATTGCCACTTCTTTGACTAAACTCATGCGCAAGGAGACTCCGTTCATATGGACTGATCAGTGTGAGCTCAGTTTTTTCAGGAGTTAAAGAGGAGATTGATAGCGGCACCTATGTTAACTATTCCTGAGGGATCAGGAGGATTTTTGGTGTATAGTGATGCATCTCATCAAGGATTGGGGTGTGTGCTTATGCAGCATAGAAGAGTGGTCACATATGGATCGCGGCAGTTAAAAGACCATGAGCAGAATTACCCCACGCATGATTTGGAGTTAGCCGCTGTGGTATTTGCCTTGAAGATCTGGCGACACTACTTATATGGGGAAAGATTCCAGATCTTCACTGATCATAAGAGTTTGAGATCTCTTTGATCAGAAAGAGTTAAACATGAGACAAAGGAGATGGATGAAACTCCTTAAGGATTATGACTGCGAGATTCTATACCATCCGGGTAATGCGAAAGTAGTTGCTGATGCCTTGAGCAGAAAAAGTATGATATCTGCTATGATGATCATGGAATGGGATTTACTGGAGCAGTTCATCGAACTCCGGATCAGAGTTAAAGAGGTAGAGGCTGGATTTTTGGCTAGCTTGCGGATAGAGCCCAGGATCATGGATCAGATTAGAACTGGGTAGCGCAGTGATCAGAGATTGATAGATATGGTTAGCCAAGCTGAACAAAGTTCGCAGTTGGATTTCACAGTCAGTGAGGATGGATTGTTGAGATTCAGAGGATGGATTTGTGTTCCAGACGATGATACTCTAAAGAGACAGATATTGAGAGAATCTCACTACTCGTGATACACCATGCACCCAAGGAGTACTAAGATGTATCGAGATTTGAGAAAGGTGTACTGGTGGAGTGGTATGAAGCGAGACGTGGCAGAGTATGTGGCCAGGTGTTTAGTATGCCAGCAAGTGAAAGCTGAGCATCGAAAGCCCGAAAGATTACAACAACCTTTACCTGTACCTACATGGAAATGGGAGCATGTCACCATGGATTTTATTATGGGTTTACCGAGGACCAGGAGAGGTCGTGATGCGATATGGGTCATTGTGGATAGACTGACCAAGAGTGCCCACTTCCTTGCCATCAAGAGCACAGATACTGTGGATGCCTTAGCTGAGTTATATGTCAGCGAGATAGCTAGATTACATGGGGCTCCAGTGAGTATTACTTTTGATAGAGATTCCCGGTTTACTTCCAAATTTATACCCAGTTTCAGGAGTCTATGGAATCTCGATTGAGTTTTAGTACCGCCTATCATCCTCAGACAGATGGTCAGTCAGAGAAGACTATTCAGACCCTGGAGGATATGTTGAGAGCATGTACGATGGATTTTAAGGGATCATGGGATGATCACCTGCCCCTAGCAGAGTTTGTGTACAATAACAGCTATCATGCAAGTATTGGAATGACACCTTTTGAGGCTCTATATGGTAGGAGGTGTAGATCCCCTGTAGCTTGGGAAGAAGTCAATGACAGAAAGATAAATGCTCCCGAGCTTGTTGAGCAAGCTGTACAGAGTGTGAAACTCATAAGTGAGAGGTTACGGGCTGCGCAGAGTAGACAGAAAAGCTACGCAGATGTGCGTAGACGGCCACTCGAGTTTGATGTTGGTGATGCAGTATTTTTGAAAATATCACCGAGTAAGGGTATCATGCGATTCGGGAAGAAAGAAAAATTGAGTCCTCGATATGTAGGACCATTTGAGATTCTCGAGAGAGTGGGAGAGGTAGCCTACAGATTGGCATTACCTCTACAGATGTCCAGAATACACAATGTTTTTCATGTGTCTATGTTGAGGAAGTACCACCCGGACCCTTCTCATGTCATAGAGTATGACGAGATGGACATACAAGAGGACATGAGCTATATTGAGGAACCCATTCGAATTCTCTATAGAAAGGAGAAGGTACTTAGAACCAAGAGCATCCCATTAGTGAAAGTTTTGTGGAAACATCACTCAATGGAAGAGGCAACGTGGGAACTGGAGAATCTCATGAATGAGAAATGCCCCCATCTATTTGACTAGTTGAGTTGAATTTGGAGGACCAAATTCTTTTAAGGTGGGGAGGATGTGAGATCTAAGAATTTCAAACGTATTTTAATTATGTAATAAGAACTTGAAGTGTAATTTATTGAGCTAAGTGAATTGTGGAAATTATATTTAGAGATTTATGTGTATGTGCTTAACCAATTGGGAAGCTATGAGGTCAGATCGATCTTAGGGAAGAAAGATCGATATGGTAAGTTAAAAATGACAAGAAAGGAGGATAGTAAGTGAGCAGATCAATCTCCAATGGAAGAGGATCGATCTCCTTATGATTCTGTTTGAGAGAAGATCGATCTCATGAGGATGGGATCGATCTCCAAATGTTGTTGTTTGGGAGAAGATCGATCTCCTCAAGAAGCAGATCGATCTCATAAAGCCATAAAGAGATCGATCTCACCCCTCGACAGATCGATCTCCTATGCATAAAATTGCCTAAAATTATCCCCAAATTCAAATGCAGATCGATGTCATCAAGAGCCAGATCGATCTCCTACCCTCCGTCTATATAAGGAACCCCTACTTTCTCCTGCAATTTCATTTTCTCTCTCTTTAAAACCCTATTTTCACCCGAGTCCTAGCTTTCTCACTCATCCAAAGCACCCATTTTTGTCAAAATCAGAGGCTGTAGCAAGAAGGAAAGTTGTTCCTTATCAAAGGGAGAACAACATACTTGAAAATCAAAAGACGGATTGAATCGAGGCAAGAGATAAGCTCTTCACAAGTTTTGGGTAATTTCTAAACCTCGATCTTGATATTTGAGATGATTTTGGTGATAATGGTTGTTGGTATTGAGTTGAAATAGTTGGAAAATGATTAGGGATTGATGAAATTACAATGTAGTTAGAGTGATAATGATATTTAGCAATTTTGGTAATTTTGGGAATTTTGAGTTATAAATGAAAATTTAGACAATGTGGTGAATTAGCATAGGTATTGTGGAATGGGAAGTGTAGGATGTTGAGATGTTATGAATGAGATTGTGGATTGTAATAGAGTTATGAGAATTGAGAGATTTGAGGTGTTATGAGATTTATGCTCGATTTTGAGAATTGAGGTTACTGTGATGATGAGTATTGATGTTTTAACATCGTTTGGATAGCTCGGGAGTTCCAGAGTGGAATGTGAGACTAGTCAGTGACAAGGGGGAAACAATTGCACTATATGAGGTGCAAAGAGGTAAGGGAAACTAAACCATTTGTGTATGTGATTTGTGAACTATTATAGCATGATTTACGATTTATAAAACAAGCATGTTTGATGTGTTGTGTTTTGATGAGAATGCACACGATTTTTATAGCTGGTTGGAGCCCAATGTTTTTATGAGTTTATAAGCCACGTGTGAAACTGCTTTATAAACTGTTGAGTTTGTGTGAGAAATGAATTGGGCTCTACGTTAAGGCGATATTAAGATTTGAGAAATGTGTGCGTGTTTTGTCGGTTGGGACTCGATTTTAATATGTTTTGTGTTAAGTACAAAACGGTTTTAAATGAGTTTTATGAGAAAAAAACCACTATGAGATCTACGTGAAGGCAAACCAGTTTTATATGATAATGGCTATTGATAAAGACTTAGGTGTGTAATTTTGAGTACACACCGGGCATTGCTCTGTTAGCATGTAAGTCCGATTCTTCTCCGTTCTTGTAACGTGAGATCCCCCATTCTGTGGCTATGCCACGTATATTTGGTGGCTGTTGCCACGTGAGATCTCCCATTTGGTGGCTGTGCCACGTATATTTGGTGGCTGTTGCCACGTGAGATCCCCCATTCTGTGGCTATGCCACTTATATTTGGTGGCTGTTGCCACGTGAAACCCTATTCTATGGCTGTGCCACGTGTGAATCTAAATCAGTGGCAATGCCATGTGTGTTTAGTGGCTGCGCCACGTGCATTATTATTACAGTGACTTTATCATGTTTATTAAGAAAGCCATTATCGCATTATTTTCACATGTTCGTTACTGCTCTATTTGAGCCTTTTACTTCATGTTTCCATATGATTTTGAGATATGAGAATGTTGTTTTGAGAACTTTCATGCTATGGTTTTCAAATGAGTATACTGAGTTTCACATGCAAATAAATATTTTATGATGTGCATTATGGTTTATATAATGAGTCCCTTGCCCTCTTACTGAGCGATTTAGGAGCTCACCCTGTTTTCTTTCCCCCCAGATTTCTTCAAATAAAAAGGGTTTCCCTGCGATGTACGCAGAAGTGGCTAGTGGAGGACTTGAGCTCTAAGCTATATATTGTATTTTGAGGTATCGTTTATCTTTTAATGTACCCAGACTATTATTGTAATTACAGACACTTGACGTATAACTTCATATGAGATGTATTATGATTAATTAACTTAATATTGGGTAATGTATATGATACGATACATGCTATCTAATGATGAGATCCTAAGGTATGATATGTATGATGATGTATGACACTGCACAGGAATGCACCCTTAATTGTGATTTGATGAGTAAAAAGTTTTTAAATTTGTCCTATTTTTCGCGTTTCCGGGGCGTGACACATCCTTGGCCGAATGGCCATGCCATTCATGCCACCCTTAGCTAATGCTCACCTAGGAATTTCATCAAACACTTGGTTGACATGTCTTAAGCTATTTTCGTGGTTCATTAAGGCATTTCAACAAACACCTTATATGCCAACTACATGCAAATATCCAATTCAACAAATTGATCACACTTAATCATACCATCATCATCCATGCATCCTAACCAATCCATACATGCATTTAAACAACATGTATATTCATCAAAAGTCACCATACCCATTTCGACTGATTCTTGTTCATGGTGTTTTAGGTTGTTTTGCTATACAGTTCATACAACAATCAACTCTATAAAATCCCTAGATTAACATATGTAAGATTGATGCATTGAAAAATCACCTAGCTTGGTGTTCTCCACTTAGCCGAAACTTTCGTAGATTTTTGCCCCCTTCAATATGGCTTCGATGCTAGTTTTAAGGTATGTTATTCCTCTCTCAATTTGAAACAACTTTCATAAAAATCACTTGTTCCAAATATGTCTCTAAGTAAGTGATATCTAGTGAGAGAAAGCTTGTAAGCTTATGTTTAATGGTTTTCCTATGGTTGCCGAATTTTCAAGGAAGAAGAAGACTTAGCAAATTCTGATTTTTTTTCTTCTTAAATTCACTTAATAATTCCCTAATTTCAGCCCATGAATTAGGCTTGCCATTTGTTTTGGGCTTGGTTTATTTTTGGGTTTGATATTGGTCTTAAATCATAAACTAATGGGCTTAATTTGTTTTCTCCTTATGGGCTTTCAGTTTGGGCTTTCCTATTAGGTTTATTAGGTTGGATTTTCAATGTCTTTTGGGCCTCCAATTTGTCTCAATTTCAGCCCATTAAATGGGCCCAAGGTTTGGCCTAATAGCTTACACAATTCGGCCCACAAGTTTTTTAAGCTTAATGGGCTTTAACTAATTTATCACTTGGCCCAAGTGCCTTCTAATTCATTTCAGCCCATTTTCTTTAGTCAATTATCATTTCAAGTCCATTTTCTTATGGTTGGCGGAATTTCTAAGTGTTGGTAGCCCAAAATAATTTCTCTTTTATTTACCATGGTTTGGTTAAGTTTTAACCATGGTTAGTTCAATAGCCAAAGTCAACATTCCAAATCTAACTTTTGTTGACTTTTTTCCATTGACCATGTTTGACTAAAGTCAACGATCCCAAGTTTAGGCATTTCAATGCTTGATTAGTCCATCTCCACATTTTGGACACCCTTGATAGCTGAAAATGCTAAAAACACCTCAAACGATTGATTTTGAGCTAGTTTGGGCCCCTTTTTGGCATTTCCACTACCTCAACAATATCAAGACCAAACCAAACCGACTTCCCTTCTCGAACTATCCTTATTTTTATGTTTTAAGTTTTATTTTCAATCATAATGGTTGGCATCCCTCCGGTTTAGTCTGTGGTCAGTACGGCTCATGTTTAGCCTTTATGTGCGTTTATGAGTATTTCTTACTTCCTTTGCATTTATACTTCAATAAACACTCTTCCTATGATTCCATTTACATAATTTAATGTCTACAACATGTGCATAATAAGGAATACAATACAAGGTTACGAGTCTTACAAAAATCCCACGAAATCATAATGTGTAGTGAAATACAATTTTTAATTCAGAATAAGGTTTGTACAAGAACATATCTTTTTCGGTAATCTTATTGTCAATATTTCCACATACTTATATCCCTTAAGATCCTTGAACATCATTTATTCCTTACCCTAGGACTCGATTTAATTCGTTCAATGTTATCCTGTATCAAAGGGATTAGGGGATGGAAAACATCCCTGTCGTAGCATAACAATCTAAAACAGCATTGTTTGCAGCCAACCAATCCATTCCTAGTATTACATCGAAATCCTTCATAGCTAATAGGATGAGATCGACCGACATGTCCTTTTCCCCTACTTTTAACTTACAACTCTTACACACATACTCAGTCATTACATTGTCTCCCATAAGAGTACTTATAAGTAAGATTCTACCTAAGGGTAAAGGTTTCACATGTTCACACAATTTACATACAAATGAAGGCGATATGAATGAATGCGTGGCACCAGGATCAATCAATGCTAATGCTTCAAAATCAAAGATAAGGATGGAACCTTTAATTACATCAAAAGAAGTCTCTATAGATGCGTGGTCCAATGCAAACACTCGCCCTCGACCAACAACTTGTTTCCCTTTCTCTTCAGCTGTGGCCTTCCTCTTAGGTGTAGTTGTTTCAACCGTAGCCTTCTCTGGCTCTTTGCCCTTCTGTGGGGCTATATCAATCAATTTTGGGCATTCATGAGCTATGTGCCTTGGTTTGCCACACCTATAACATGATCTCATCGATAATGGGCATGGTCTACCTCCATGATATCTACCACATAACTTGCATTGCTCAGTGGTAGGTCGAGGTCCACTAATAACTATGCCCCTAGAAGTTAGATGAACTAGAGGCTTCGTAAGCCTCTCTCATATCTCCTCAATCTTTGGTCCCTTACTGAAAAATCATCGTCCCTTTCGAAACCCTCTGTCATCAATTGACCTCTTCCAATCCCTATCTCTGGCTTTACCACTACTGCTCAATTCCAAGGCATGCAACTCGTAATCTTACTCACTTAGTGAGCTCTGTGTACTACCTCATCATAAATGGGATTATCTAGTGGAGCTAGTCGAGCTCTGATGGAAGGTCTCAGCCACTCAAGGAATTTCTAAACCTTTTTGTCCTCAAGGCTCATGGTGACTGTATCATATCTGCCTAGGGAAGTGAATCCAGACTCATGCTCATCCATTGTCCGATTCCCCTGAGTCAGTGTCATGAATTCCATCTGCATGTTTCTCTGAGCAGTATCTGGAATGTATTACCTCCTGAAGGCATCCAAGAATATATCCTATGTCACAACCGGGTGCTGTGCACTCAACATCGATTATGTGGCCATCCACCAAAGCTCGGCCGCATTCTCTAACACAAAAGTCACAAAGGTGACCTTCTCTGTGTCGGAGCAATGGAAGAATCAGTAGAGCTTCTCCATACTGCATATCCAATACTCAGCTGATAGCGGGTTCTTCACCCTATTAAATGAAGGTGGTCAAAACTTCTAGAACTCTCTCAGTCTATCCAGATCACAATCGCAAACTCCCTCACCACCAACCTGTTTGGAACTATATGGTCCTGAACCGGTGGGGGAATGTCCTGAACTGGAGGGGGTACATGTATTTCTGCCTCTACATCTCGAGGTCTCGGTGCAGACTGTGCTAGCTCCCGTCACTTTGTTGCAGCAGCCTAACCAGCAGGGTTCTCCTGTCTACCCTCAAATCTGGCTATAGCCTGTGTAAACATCTCTATAACCGTGTCTACACTGCGCTGTAACTGTGCTATACACTCTTCAGCGGCCTCACTAAGATCGATTGGATCTTTACTAAAACTAGACCCACTACGTCTCTCGGGCTCATCTCTACGCCCTTGAGAGCGTGAACTCTCTCCTCTATAAGTACGTCGTCTATCAGACATCTTGCATACTCAAAATAAGTGTCTCAGTCACATTTCCTAGCTTGGTATACATATTTGTATCCTAATAATGCATAATACTTTGGGGATGTATACTTTCCTAGATATGGATACTGACTCACATTAGACCAACTCAGCTCTGATACCATTAATTCTTGTCACGAACCTCTTTACCAGTTCGTGACCTTTACCATACCATTTACAGTTGGGCTGTGATTCAATATCCAATTCATATCTCATCCATTTTAGTTAAATAAAGTTATACAAATGAAGTAGAATAGAAACTGAACTTTTATATATGAGTACGGAAGCGTTTACATCAATTTCTATTATATATATCTCCCAAAATACAAATACAAACTTTACTGTGCATTAATTTACAGGATACAAAATTTTTCTCATCTCAAGTGTATACCTCTCTATACGGCTGGATGATTGCAGCAACACAATAGTAGGTACGACTGCAGTATACTCACTATTGCATTGAACCTGTGGAGGAGAAATAAAGGGGTGAGCATAACATGCTCAGTAAGGAAAATATGAAAGCAGGTAGATAACTACACTATCTACATGCTAAAATACATATCTGTTCATTTTCCTTATAAAATGACACGCCCTAAAGGTAATGTCCGCAAGTGCACGGGTCGTACAAGTAATAATGGGATTTGAGTCCCGAGTTATCGTCCCACAGAGAAGTTGATTAGCCTAATTAACTACCGGTTAATCTTACCCTAAGTATATCCTAGCAAATTATGGAATTTAAAAGAGTGATCTACATGGCTAAAATTAAAATTACTGGAAAGCAATAAAATAAAAAGAACTAAATAAAACCGAGCAAAATTACTTACAGTACTCCACGCAATTAAAACCTACAAAAGAAATTAAAACAGTTAAAGCTAATTAACGCAATTACAATGCAATTATGAAAATAATAAAGCAAGATTAATTAAACTAAAATTAACAAACCTAAAATGCAATAAGAATACTTAATCAAAATGCAATTTAAACTAAACTAAAACTTAATGAAAATAAAGACTAAATTAAAAATGCATGAAACACATTTAATCTAAATTAACTCTAAATGCATCTAAACTAAAATAAAATCCTAAAACATTTAATATAAAATTAACTACTAACTAAAAATTAAGACTAAAAATTAAATTAACAAACAAAAATATTTAAACTAACCTAGCATTATAATTGACTAAACTAAATAACTAACAACTAACAAATGCATGAAAATGGATTAATTGCTAGAGTGCATTAGCCAAACAAAGCCTTAAGTTTAAATCATCCAAGATATCCCTCCAAACACTGTTCATGTTTTCAATTTTCATTTTCATTTCCAGGTGCTTCAGTCTGTCCAGGCGTGCTGCTGTTTGCTACCAACTCTGCCTCAGTTTCTGGCTGCCAACTGCCCCAACACTTGCTTGCTCTCGTTCTGGCCAGGTGTGTTCTGTCCATGCCTCTCGGTTCAGTGCTTCTTCTCCATGCCTCTCGGGTTCAGCCTGCACATTTCCACCTGCTTCAAGCTGTGTTTTCTGCATCTGCCAGGCGTGGCCAGCTTCATGTTTTTGGGTCTGCCTTCTCACCAACCCTGCCTCGGTTTCGTGTACTTCTTCATTTCCTACACTCAACACATCAAAACAAGTTTCCAACCACTTCAGCTGCTGTTTCTGACCAGAACCAGCATGCCCTCTGCTCCAGCATTGTTCGGCTCTTGATTCTGTCTAACTGCTACTGCTCATGCTCACTGGACAGATAACCCAACTGTGCCCACGGTACCAGCTTGCTTTCGATTTTTTGCTTCACTTCAGGTACTGTCCTCGGCATACCCACCTCCAGCATGTACTCCTCGCTGCTCCAGGTGATGTCCCTACCGTCCTCAGTTTGACAGCAGCCCGCACACGTCCTGCTCCTAGTCTGTCCGCTTCTGGTGCTGTCTTACACCCTGCTTTGCTTCAGGACAATGCACGATTTTGCTCTTCATTCTCGACTCTGGTAAACTATTGGCTGTTCAGTTGCAGATCATCACGCCAGCTGAGAAATAAAAATATGAGGAAGATGAACAGTAGAAGGCTCCTAAAACAGGGGAGAACAGAGAGTGATTGTGGCTCTCGGGTGCTTGCTTTCTGGTTGCTGCTGTAGCCACCATTCACACCGAGTTTATCACTTGCACCGAGGCCTGTTATCCTCCTGCACTACCACACTATAAGCAAACCCGACAGCTATAAAACAAAGGATAAAAATTCTTCAAATAAACACACAAGCAGTAATTTATGGAAACCGAGAGCTCACTAGGAGAAATGGCTATGTAAAATAAAACTTGAAAAAACAAAGAGTTGATTTAATAAAACCGAGAAGCTTGGAATGATAAATTGATTGCCATGAAAATAGAATTATCCAAGACTAGAAAATGAAGAGCATAAAAATATATTAAACAATAAAAGTAAATGGAAGCTAACGGGAAACTAAACTAAAAGAAACAAGGAAAAATAAATTCTAAAATTAATTCTAACACTATACTACTCCTAAATTACATTACATTACACTACTCCTACTCGTAAAATTACATTTACTTCTAATCTTAAAAATTACCTTTACTTCTACTCCTAAAATTACACACTCTTTCAATTGCCATCCTTTCCTATTTATAAACACACTAGGGGTAAAATTATAATTTTTTCATCCTAGATGAGTTGGCATTTTTTTGGCCACTTGTCTTCACACCATTGGCTCCTTGAAAAGATATTTCCATGTCATCGGTCTTCTTGTCCAATTGGATGTGCTAGGTGGCATGACTCATGTTGTTCGCGTGGCTCAATCTCGATTTTAGCCCAATTCCAATCCATTTTCTACCGAAATATTCAAAATTCATCCGGATTTAATTTATCTATAAACATGAAAATTTTAATTAAATAAAGGGGATAATTAACAAAATAAATTGGGGATTTAAATAATTAATTAAGAAATTAAGCACAAATAATTCTAAAAATATAGAATTATCATAAAACACTATGCATGTTCTTTAAAACAACTTCTATCAATGCAAAACCGTTAATTCGCTAAATAGGTATGTGCATATTTAGACAACATGCTCTTTTCACATAGTTCATCTTTAAAAACATTGAGTACATATTCATAAATCACTTGCACTTAGTAATTTAATATACATGAGGCATAATCATGGGTTATCACATCCCTAGACACACAGCAAGGGAAACATACGTCACCTCACATAGTAGTGATAATGTCGTATCACTCTAATACATAAAGGACTTATGGCCATAGTCAGATTCCAGGCTACACTGATTAGGTGTGTGGGAACCCTATGCTTAGGGAGGCGGATCAACCATCCCTTCAGCTCATACTCAAATCATGACACACCGTACCTCATAGCTAATGCTCATGGTACATCGTGCTCTCGTGGATCCTTATCACCCATTTCCACTATCTCAAAATATCGTGCGAGCAGGTTAGTGCAAGGTACACAATAGTACACGACTGTTCAAGCAGATTTTGTACTCATTATATCATATTCACAAACCACGTGTGAGCAGGTCAATGCATAACACATAGCAATACATGACAGCTCTAACATGGTTTTACTCAACACACAGTACAATCATAAAAACCTCGTGCGAGCAACTCAGTGTAAGACACACAGCATACCTGAGGCATCGAGCATTGTATTACTAGGAAATTAGATGCAAGCATTGTCAGACTAAGGCACACAACAATTCTTAAAGGCTCTAGCATGATTCCCAAAAATCTAGTACGAGCAGTTCGAGTGGAACACACAGCATCACCAGAGGCATTGAGCACTCTTTTGCTTTTCTCAAAATCTCTTTTTAAAACAGCGTACGAGCGGGGCTGGTTTATCTACCGTTGCCTCTCATGCTCTAGCTCGATTTCACACAATAAAAAAATAAAAGAGGGCTCTATTTGTAGTCATGAGTGAGAGGGAAAATCTCCCTTTAATCACTCTTTAGAAACATTTCACACAATTGGTTAAACCGGGAGCCCGTCTATTATCATTCTTTCTCAAAATGTTTGCAAAAACCTCTTTTCACAACAATCATAGTAGTCATGCAACTCATACTATAGACTTATTCTCATACGTAGTTTTTTTACATAGATATATCGATATCTATGTATTTATTGCATACATTCACACACAGCTGGTAAGAAAACATATGTATAGCTATCTCTATAACTCGCATAAGTCCCTTACCTCGAATCACGCTTGAATCATTTTACTTCGATTTCCACTTCTTGTGATTAATCCTATCGACTCTAATTATATCCTCTGGAGCTGAAATTATGTATTATACACATCAGTATATTGTCATATACTTCATTTCACTTTCATGATATTCAAATCAATGCATTTGGCCATTTATATCTCATTTGGCCTCGTTATACCATCATGGGACTTTATCCTTTCATAAGTCCATTTTGAGTATTTAACTCATTTTTGAGAATCTCTCAGACTCCTCGAGTCTATCAATTGTATTGAACCGGTATTAAGCTTATAATACCTCAAGTTCATGATTTTATTTTATTGTGGCATTTCATCAAATACCTCATATACTCAATTTTTGCCATTTTTGTTTCTAGCACATGAACTTCATCAAATTATTATACAATCCTGTATATATGCTTAATAACATCTATTCATGCTTAAATCATCATTAAATCCATGCCTACTCAACTTTCTCATTTTTTTCTCACATTTCACCATGTTTAAGTCGTGGAGATTAAGCCGTTCTCAATCTCTCATATATTAGCTGAACAACCTCAGAGGCTTACTGTACCAAATCATAAACAAAAATTTTCCTCTCACCCACTTCTTCTTAACCAATTGGGGAACGACACCTTCTTCCAAACAAGGCCTCATACGGTTCCATCCTGATACTCGTGTGGTAACTATTGTTGTATACAAATTCGGCTAACGATAGGTGATCATCCCAAGAGCCTTTAAAATCCATAACACTTTCTCTCAGCATGTTCTCTAACGCCTGGATGGTTCTCTCTTACTGACCATCGGTCTGAGGATAGAAAGTAGTACTGAAACTCAATTGGGTTTCATAACTTCTTGGAATTGTTCCCAAAAGTGAGAAGTGAAGCGGGAATCCCTATCTAATACGATGCTCACTGGTACACCATGTAGCCTATCTATCTCCTGTACATACAACTCTCCCAAACTACACAAAGTATCCATAGATTTCATAGCTACAAAGTGGGCTGATTTCATCAATCTATCAACCACAACCCAGATAGCATCATTGTTCCTCTTAGTCCTCGGTAATCCCATGATGAAATCCATGGTGACATGCTCCCATTTCCAAGTTGGTACTAGTAGAGGTTGTAATAACCTTGCAGGCATCTAATGCTCTACCTTCACTTGCTGACATATTAGACATCTAACCACAAACTCGGCGATATCTCTTTTCATCACTGACCACCAATACACTTTTCGAAGGTTCTGGTACATTTTATTACCTCCCGAATGCAATGTGTATCTCGATGAATGAGCTTCTGTCAAAATGAATCTCCTTAACTCTAGGTCATTGGGAATGTAAATCTTGCCTTTAAACCTCAGTAGGCCATCATCACTCACTAAGAAATCGGCCACATCACCCCTCTGAATCTGACTCGCACGATCCTCGTACAGTAGATCGACATGTTGAGCCTGGCGTATCTGGTCAATCAAATCTGGTTCCACTCGCAGACTAGCTATCACACAGTCTCTGTCAATATCAAGAGGGTCTGTATCCAACCTGAGGTGAGCAAGCTGCTTGAGCAGCTCATATTCCCTGACCATCATGTGCGATACCATTCCGAGGCTCTTTCTACTTAGGGTATCTGCCATAACATTAGCCTTTCCTGGATGGTACAGTATCTCGCACTCATAATCCTTTAGAAGCTCTATCCATCGTCTTTGCCTCATATTTAACTCTTTTTGTGAAAACAAATATCTGAGGCTCTTATGATCTGTATACACATGGAATTTCTCACCGTATAAGTAGTGGCGCCATATTTTCAAAGCAAATACCACGGCTGCCAACTCTAAATCATGGGTCAGGTAGTTCCTTTAATGATCCTTAAGTTGTTTGGATCCATAGGCTACTACCTTCCCATCCTGCATCAACACATAACCTAGTCCCTGTCCTGAGGCATCTGTATACACTGTATAACCTGCTAAGCTGGTAGGTATGGTGAGAATCGATCCGGTGGTCAATTTATACTTTAGTTCGCAGAAGCTACTCTCACACTTATCATCCCACTCGAATGCTACATTCTTTCGAGTGGGACATGTCAACGGAGCAGCCAGTTTAGAGAATCCCTCGACAAATCGTCTGTAATAACCTGCTAAACCCAGGAAACTGCGGATCTCTGTAACTGTCTTGAGTCTTTCCCACTATATCACAGCCTCTATGTGTAAGACCCGATTTTATCGTAAGAGCAAAAGAATAAATAGAAATTTTTGAGTGCATTTAAAAATGCAAAAGGACTGAAATGGTATTTCTGAAAATCTGCAAGGATAAAACGATCAAAAGATCGAAAGTCGGTATAAATTCGAAAAGGAAATTTAATTAAAAATAATGGCTTGAGAAATCTTGATCAATAACGAAGAAATAATTAAATTTCGGGTTAAATTGATCAAGATATGAATTTATTAGAATAAATCGGAATTTTCGCTTCAGAAAATAATCCAAAAAATAATCAAAAAATATACCGAAAAGGTAAAATCAGACTGATAAATTCATTTACAAAATAAATGAATAAAATAATAATTTTTTTTATATTTTGGGATTTTAATATTATTATAATGATTAAAATAATATAAAAAATAAATTATAAAAAATAAATTATAAAAATAAAATAAAATTAAATTAAAAAAAGACAGAAATTGCATTTCGCTATTTCTGGAAAAGCCCGACAAAATCGAGCCTTGCACCGATTGCTGCCTCACTGAAAGGAGGAGGCCGACGGCAGCTTAGGAGGAGGAGAGGCGGTCGACCCACCAGCGACCCGAAGGAGCCAACGAATGGTGACGCTCGGCAGTGAGAAACGAGAAAATAGGGAACTGAGAGAGGAAAAGAATCTGGCGGTTACCGGCGTCGATCTAGGGCCGACCAACACCACTTGAACATAGCCCACGCCAAGGCCGGTCAATCAGCAGCTGAATCGGCCGGTAGGGCGACGGCTAGTGCAGGAAAATGGTGAAAAACAGAAACGGTATCGCTAACGGAGGAGAGAAGAGCCAAACCGGCCACTTTCTAGTGGCCTTGAATGAAACCAACCCCAGATCCGTGCATCGGACGGCCTAGCGGAGCCACTGGCGGTGAAAACCGACGGAGAACCAGCCGGTGAGCCACTGAACCAATTGAACCGGACTAAACTGACGGTCTGAAACGGGCTGAACCAGATCGGACCGGTTCAGCTAAAAAAAGAAGGAAAAGAAAGAAAAAAGGGAAAAAGAAAAAGAGGAAAAATTGGAGAAAATTCCAATGTGCAATCGAGCTACGGGTAAGTCAGTAAGCGATCGAAATAGGTGAAAAGACTATTTTACCCCTATTGAGGGAAGTTCACCTAAGGATGGTGAAAGCATGACATGCATGAAATGCATGATTTAAGGAATTTTCCAAATTAAGGAATTTTATTGGTTTTAATCAAAGCAAATTAGTAGATTGGCCAGTAATTGCATGAATTTCACATGATAACACTACGTAAGTGTTATTTATATTTAAATAAAAATTTCTTTGGAAAATAGGCCAACTATTAAGTTTATATGGAAACAGATAGTGCCGACACGTAGTTCGCACTATATCTGCATTTATGAATGTGCATAAATGTGCTTGAGCGGTTGCTCGCACCGATTTGTATGACATCGTATGCATGAAATGTGCTAAAGCAGTTGCTTGCACTGATTTTATGATTTGATATGCATGAGAGCTGCTGGAGCTTAGCCCGCGCTTTGTTTTAACTGTTTTGACGATTTTGAACTGTTTTGACCTAATATGCATAAAAAGGTGCTGGAGCGATTGCTCGCACTAGTTTTACTGATTTGATATGCATGAGAGGTGCTGGAGCTTCGCTCACATCCTGTTTTGATATTATATTGCATAAAAGTCGTGCTGGAGTGTAACTCACACGAGATTTGATTTATTTATACATAATGTCGTGCTGGAGTGTAACTCGACGAGATTTGATTTATTTATGCATAAAGCCGTGCTGGAGTGTAACTCGCACGAGATTTGATTTACTTGAGCATTCATTTCTGCTGGAGCGTTGCTCGAACAAAGTTTTATATGGTTTTTATAATTCATTTGAATGCCGTACTAGAGTTTTTCTTGTAGGAGGTTTTCACTGAGTTTTTATATATATCCGTACTAGAGCATTACTCGTACATGGATTTTACTTGAATTTATAATTATTTTAAGTCGTATTGGAGCGCTGCTCGTACGTAGATTTTATTAATTTTTATGAAACTGTGCTAGAGCTTCGCTCGCACGAGATTTTTTGATATCATAAATATGCAAGGAGCCATGCTAGAGCTTCGCTCGCACAGGGATTTATATGACATGCATATAACCGTGTAGGAGCCTCCTATAGATTGTGTGTCATAGTGAGATGATATGCTCACACGTGCATACTAAGACAGAGATGATATGGGTGGATAAGACCTATTGCAGGCACCCCTGACTGAGCTTAGGTTCACGGAGTATGTTGTACCGTGTATGTCACGCGGAGTATGCTGTATCGTGGAGATTATTGGAGTGAAGTGGCATTAGCCATGAGGCAGCAAGCCTTACCCTTGTAATCCTGGTGTTATGCTGTTCTGGTGGGTAGGACGACCCACCTCTTGTTTCAGGTGTGATACCACGCACACTAGGTACCGTGTTGCCAGGGATCACGAGGTTATGACCATAGTCCTATGTTGTTACTGATAGTCACCTACTTGTCTCACATGATATAACTATTGGTTGATAGACTAGGGTAGACCCGAAGGAGGGGTCGGGCCCCCGATTTTATGATTTTTATGATATGTGACCCGAAAGAAGGGTGGTTTTATAACCGAAGTTATATAATGAATTTTAATGAATTGTTTTATGATATGATTGACCTGGAAGGGTTAGTTTATACTGCAATTTTAATGAAATGATTTGAATGCAATAGCATGATGGTGTTTTCCATGCTTTCATTTCAAATTCATGATTTGTCTTACATGACATGAAAGAATGCATGATTTTGATTAAATTCATGCTAAGTATGATTTACTGATGTCACATAAAATGCCTTTGATGCATGAATTACATGATTCCTATATGCACAAATAGTTTTGATAAACTATGTCATGGATATATGCATGGTTTTGTGCTTGAGAATTTAATGAAAAGAAATGGGTTTTAAGGGCATGGCATTATGAGCATGTAGATAGTGGAGCTATCTACTTACTTGCATAATTGCCTTACTGAGCGTGTGGTTTGTTCACCCCCCTTATTTTCCCATCTTTTCAGAGCACTCATAGAAATTAGTAAGCGGCTGAGGACTTACATGCTTGGTATCCGCTGCTTCCCATCGAGAGACAAGTATACACATTTGTATAGTTTTGTATCTGAACATGTAATGGACAGTATTGTAAACGGATATGATGTCGGGGATGTAGAGTTATAAATACCATTGTGTATGTATTTAATTAAAGTCAATGGAAAGTAAACTCTGATATGTGAATGTGATTATGGAAATGGAATGGCAAATAGGTGAGAGGTAACTAACACTGAATCATAGCCCAATTGTGTTGTAGGATGGTCACGATGAGAGAAAAGTAAGAATTAAATAAAAAAAGTGTGAAAACTTTACTCTGATTTTTAGGAAATTTGGGTCGTGACACTATGTTGGATGGATCCATTGATACACCGTCTCTCGAGACTACATGTCCCAAAAACTATATCTCACTAAGCCCGAAATCACACTTGTTGAGTTTAGCATACAATCCCTGATCTCAGAGGGTCTGTAACACTGTTCTTAAATGCTGCTCATGCTCTTCCCTAGACTTCGAGTATATCAGTACGTCATCTATAAAGATAATCACGAATATGTCCAGGTATGGCTTGAATACATCATTCATTAAAGTCATAAACACTACAGGAGCATTCGTCAACCCAAATGGTATAACCCAAAACTCATAATGGCCATAACGGGTATGAAACACTGTCATGGGTACATCTCCAATCGAAATTCTTAACTAATGATACCCAAACCTCATATCAATCTTCGAAAAGAGCTTTGCTCCCTGCAACTGATCCAATAGATCGTTAATTCGTGGGAGGGGATATTTATTCTTGATGGTAGCCTTGTTCAACAACCGATAGTCTATACACAGTCGAAGACTCCTATCTTTCTTCTTTACGAATAGAACCGGTTCTCCCCACAATGATAAACTCGATCTGATGAACCCCTTGTCCAACAACTCTTACAATTGTTTCTTTAGCTTCTCCAATTCAATTGAGGCCGTTCTATAGGGTGGCTTGGATATCTGTTCAGTTCCAGGAACCAAATCAATACAAAATTCCATTTCTCTGTCTGGTGGCAACCTTGGCAATTCGTCTGGAAAGACATCGGGGAATTCTCTAACCACTGGGATGTCAACCATATCTGGATACACCTTATCAAAGTCAACCACATAGGTGATAAAACCTTCAACACATTATCATTACATTTGTTAGCAAGATCATCCATCCTTACTATTTATCTACTACGTCTTTCATTACTTTTCAAATTTTACAATGTACTTTTCAAGGATGAAAACATTACTGTCTTAGCATAATAGTCTAAAACAACATGGTCTGCAGCCAACCAATCCATTCCTAGTATTACATCGAAATCCTTCATAGCTAATATGATGAGATCGGCTAACATATTTCTTTCCCTTACTTTTAACTTACAACTCTTACATACATACTCTGTCATTACATTATCTCTCAAAGGAGTGCTTATAAGTAAGATTCTACCTAATGGTACAGGTTTCCCATGTTCACACAGTTTACATGCAAATGAAAGTGATATGAATGAATGCGTGGCACCAGGATCAATCAATGCTAATGCTTTCAAACCAAAGATAAGGATGGTACCTTTAATCACATCTGAGGAAGTCTCTGCAGATGCCTGGTCCAATGCAAACACTCGCCCTCTACCAACAGCTTGTTTTCCTTTATCTTCAACTGTGGCCTTCCTCTTAGGTGTATATGTCTCAACTATAGCCTTCTCTGGCTTTTTGCCATTTTGTGGGGTTGTATCAATCAACTTTAGGCACTCACGAGCTATATGCCCTAGTTTACCACACCTATAGCATGATCTCATCGATAATGGACATGGTCTACCCTTATAATATCTACCACATAACCTGTACTGCTCTATGGTAGGTCGAGGTCCATCAATAACTATGCCCCTCGACGCCGGAGATAAAACTGGATGAACTAGAGGCTTCGCATGCCTCTCTCGCATCTCCTTATTCTTATGCCCCTTACCGAATAACCTTTGGCCCTTTCTGAACCCTCTGTCATCAATTGACCTCTTTCGATCTCTATCTCTCCCTTTACCACTCCTACTCAACTCTGAGGCGTGCAACTCGTAATCTTGCTCACATAGCTGAGTTCTACGTACTGCCTTATTGTAGGTGTTAATGTCCAGTGGGGCTAGATGAGCTCTGATGGAAGGTCTAAGTCCCTCAAGAAATTTTTGAACCTTTCTGTCCTCAAGGCTCATAGTGACTGTATCATATCTACCCAGGGATGTGAATCTAGACTCATACTCATCCACTGTCTGGTTCCCCTGTGTTAATGTCATAAATTCCATCTGCATCTTCCTCTAAGCAGTAGCTGGAATGTATTACCTACTAAAGGCATCCAAGAAAATATCCCATGTCACAACCGGGTGCCGTACACTCAACATCAGCTGTGTGGCCATCAACCAATGTTCGGCCTTATCCTCTAATACAAAACCCACAAAAGGTGACCTTCTATGTGTCAGAGCAATGGAAGAATCGGTAGAGCTTCTCTATACTATGTATCCAATGCTCAACTGATACTAGGTTCTTCACCTCATTAAATGAAGGTGGTCCAAACTTCTAGAACTCTCTCAGTCTACCCAGATCACAATTGTATACTCCCTCGTCACCAACCTGTTGTGGAGCTAGAGGATCCTGAACTAGTGAGGGAATGTCCTGAACTGGAGGGGGTACAGGTATCTCTACCTCTGCATCTTGAGATCTCGGTGTAGGCTGTCTTGGCTCATCTCTCTTAGGTGCAGCAGCCTGACCAACAGGGTTCTCCTGTCTATCCTCAAATCTGGCCATTGCCTGTGTAAACATCTCTATAACCATGTCTACACTACGCTATAACTGCAGTATACGTTCTTCAGCGGCTTCACTAAGACCGGGTGGATCTCTATTAGAACTAGACACACTACGTCTCTCGGGCTCATCTTTATGCCCTTAAGAGCGTAAACTCTCTCCTCTACGAGTACGTCGTTTAGCAGACATCTTGCATACTCAAAATAAGTGTCTCAATCACATTTTCCAGCTTGGTATACATAATTGTATCCTAATAATGCACAGTACTTTGTAGATGCATAATTTCCTATATATATAGATATGACTCACGTCAGACCAACTCTGCTTTGATACCATTAATTTCTATCATGACCCTCTATACTAGTCTGTGACCTTTACCTTACCACTTACAGTTAGGCTGTGAGTCAACATCCGCTTCATATCTCATCCATTTTAGTTTTGATCAATGCTATTAAAAGAACGAAAATAGAAACTGAAATTTTATATATAAGTTCGGAAGCGTTTACATTAGTTTCTATTATATACATCCCCAAAAATACAAAATACAAACGGTACTGTGCATTAATTTATAGGATACAAAATTTTTCATCTCAAGTGTATACCTCTCTATACTCCTGAATGACTTCAGAAACACAATAGCAGGGATGACTGCAGTGTACTCACTACTGCGTAGTATCTGTGGAGGAGGAAATAAGGGGGTGAGCTAACACGCTCAGTAAGGAAAATATGAAAGCAGGTAGATAACCACACTATCTACATCCTAAAATACATATATATTCATTTTCCTTATAAAAAAATATGCATGTTCTTTAAAACGACTTCCATCAATGCGAAACCATTAATTCGCTAGATTGGTATATGCATATTCACACAGCATCACACAGCATAATCTATTCACATAGTTCATCTTTAAAAACATACATATTTAGAAATCACTTGTACACAGCAATTTAATATACATGAGACATAATCATGGGTTATCATATCCCCAGACACACAGCAGCGGAGACATAACACATAGCAACGGAGACATATGTCACCTCACACAATAGTGACAATGTCGTATCACTTAGATACATAAATGACTTATGGCCATAGTCGGATTCTAGGCAATACTGATAAGGTGTTTAGGAACCCTAAATTTGGGGAGGCGGATCCACCATCCCCTCAGCACATACTTAATTCACAACACATTGTATCCCATGGCTAACGCTCATGGTACATTGTTCTCCCGTGGATCCTTATTAGCTATTTCCATTATCTCAAAATCTCGTTCGAACAGGTCAGTGTATGACACACAACAGTACACGACAATTTTAGCACGGTTCTGTACTTATTACATCACATTCACAAACCACGTGTGAGCAGGTCAATGCAAGACACACAACAGTACATGACGGCTCTATCACAGTTTTACTCAACACACGACATAATCATGAAAACCTCATGTGAGCAACTCAGCGTAAGAAACATAACATACTTGAGGCATCGAGCACGGTATTACTAGGAAAGTACATGCGAGTACAGTCAGAGTAAGACACACAGCAATACTCGAGGGCTCTAGCCTGATCTTAAAAAGTCTAGTGCGAGCAGCTCGAGTGGAACACACAGCATCACCCAAGCCATCGAGCACTCTTTTGTTTTTCTCAAAAATCCATTGGAAAATAACGTGGGAACGGGGCTGGTCAATCTACCGTTGCCGCTCAGGCTCTTGCACGATTTCACAAAGAAAAGAATTTGAAGGGGCTCTATGTACTGACATGAGTGAGAGGGAAAATCTCCCTTCAATCACTCTTTAAAAAAATTTGATGCAATTGATTTAAACCAGGACCCCGTCTATTATCATTCTTTCTTAAAACGTTTGAAAAAACCTCTTTTCACAACAATCATAGAAGTCATGCAACTCATACTATAGATTTATTCTCATACGTAGTTTTCACCTAGATATATCAATATCTTTGTATTTATCGCAGACATTCGCACACAGCAGGTAGAAAAACATACGTATAGCTATCTTTATAGCTCGCATAAGTCCCTTACCTTGAATCATGCTTGAATCGCTTTCTTTCGATTTTTTACTTCTCATGATCTGTCTTATCGATTCCAACGATATCCTTTGGAGCTGAAATTGTGTATTATACATATCATTATATTGTCATATACTTCATTTCACTTGCATGATATTCAAATCAATGTATTTAGCCATTTATATCTCATTTGGCCTCGTTATACCATTATTGGACTTTATCCTTTTATGAGTCTATTTTGAGTATATAACTCATTTCCAAGAATCCATTAGACTCTTTGAGTCTATCAATTCGTATGTAACTGATATTAAGAATTTCTATAGCTCAAGTTCACGATTTTGTTTCATTTTGGCATTTCATTGAATACCTCATATACTCAATTCCAGTTATTAATTTTTCTAGCGCATGAACTTCATCAAACTATTATACAATCATGTATATATACTTAATAACATCTATTCATGCTTAAATCATCATTAAATCCATGCCTACTCAACTTTCTCATCTTTTTCTCACATTTCACCATGTATAGGTCATGAAGATTAAACATGTTCTAAGATGTTTCAACCAACAATATATACACCAATCAAGTCATAAAATTGTACAGCTCAACATACATGAGATTGATGCATTGAAATCTCACCTAACTTGACTTTTCTCCTTTTGGCTGAATTTAGAGAAATCACCTTGTTTCTTTTAATCAAACAGTTTCACCACTTGTTTTCGGGCTAAGTTGTTTTCCTGTCCACTATGAAAATTTTGCTAAACCAACTTCTCTCAATTTTATATGAAAAGTTATGGTTTCCTATGGTGAAAAGCTAAGTTACTTTGCTTAGAATGGAAAGTTTTGAGGTTGTTCCCGTGAAATGTAGTCAGCAGCCTTGTTTTATAGAAATTGCATTGATGAGATCGATCTCTATAAGTGAGGGATCGATCTCCTGTTGGTTTTTAGCCTTTCAGAATCAATTTTTAAGCTTGAGAGATCGATCTGTCGAGAGCATGAGATCGATCTCACCTAGGCAGAATGCTTCACAGATCGATCTGGCAGGGAAATGAGATCGATCTACTTCAGGCCGAGGCTTAGGGAGATTGGTTTGCTTGAGGATGGAACGATCTATTCTTCATAGCGGATCAATCTGGCTTTGACTGAGGATCGATCTCATCCTTCAAAATGCCTCTAAGATCGATCTCCCTTGCGTTGGAGATCGATCTCCCCTTACTCTACAACCATACTTGGCCAATTTCATCCTAAATTCTCAAAGCTAACTTTATATGAATCACGACACCACTCATTTTGCATTAAAAACATATTTATCATTTCAAAAGGTCTATTTCTTATAATTCATGCTAAATGAAACTTGTTTGTACATCACAAATCTGCATAACACGTTTGTACTTCATATTTATGGACCTTACATCACTTATGATTTATATTACATAAACGAATGTATACTTAGGAAATCATAAGGATTACATATGAAAATACAGGTCTTACATAGAGAGTTGGAGTTTCCCATCGACTTGGTGCCAGGAACCGAACCTTTGTTTAAGCCCTTGTATAGGTTAGCACCTGTAGAGTTGGAAGAATTGAAGAAACAACTCCAAAAGCTACTAGATAAGGGATTCATATACCTGAGTGCGTCACCTTAGGGCGTAACTGTGCTCTTTGTGAAGAAGAAGGATGGTAGCTTGAGGCTGTGCATTGATTACCGGATGCTCAATAAGGTTACTGTCAAGAATCGGTACCCATTGTCGAGGATTGATGACTTGTTCGATCAATTGAAGGGTGCCAAAGTGTTCTCGAAGATAGACCTAAGGTAGGGATATCACTAACTGAAAGTTAGAGGTGAGGACATTCCCAAGACCGCCTTTCGAACTCACTATGGGTATTATGAATTCCTGGTCATGCCATTTGGCTTGACAAATGCCCCTGCTGCATTCATGAACTTGATGAACGAAGTCTTCAAGGAGTATCTGGATAAGTTCATGATTGTTTTTATAGATGACATCTTGGTGTAGTCTAGTTCTCTAGAAGAACATGAACAACACCTGTACGTATAGTCCTTCAAACACTTAAAGAAAGGAGATTGTATGCTAAGCTGGATAAATGTGAGTTCTGGATGAAGCACATTGGTTTTTTGGGCCATGTAGTGAACGAGGATGGAATATCTGTTGACCCATCCAAAGTGGAAGCTATAGTGAACTGGAAGAGGGCAAAGACAGTGATGGAGATACGAAGCTTTCTTAGACTTACTAGGTACTACAGAAGGTTCATAGAGGGATTCTTAAAAATTTTCGCTCCTCTGACCCCTCTCACCCGTAAGGATGTCAAGTTTGAGTGGAGTGATGCTTGTGAGTGCAGCTTTCTAGAGCTCAAGCATCGATTAACTTCTGCACCGATCCTTACCATACCTTATGGACTCGGAGGATTCACAGTGTATAGTGATGCTTCATTAAATGGATTGGAATGTGTGCTTATGCAGAATGGTAAAGTGGTAGCATACAGATCTCGACAACTGAAGGAGCACGAAAGGAATTACCCCACGCATAAACTAGAACTTGCAACAGTAGTCTTTGCCTTAAAAATATGGAGGCATTACCTTTATGGAGAAATGTTTCAGATCTATATCGATCACAAGAGCCTCAAATACCTATTCTCTCAGAAAGAGCTAAACATGAGGCATCGAAGATGGATTGAACTGTTGAAAGACTATGATTGTGAAATTTTATATCACTTAGGGAAAGCAAATGTGGTAGCAGACGCATTGAGTAGGAAGAACATGAGTCTAGTGTCCAGTATGATGGTGAAGGAGTGGGAATTGTTGGGACAGTTTGTATGCTTAGCTATTGATGTAGCACCATCGGATCAAAGTCCTTTAGTTACTAGTCTCAGGATTGAGCCGACATTGATTAATCAGATTGGGTAGGCACAGAAGCTAGATCAGAAGTTGTTTGAGGTATCCAGGCAGATCCAAGAGAGTAGAGATTTTGAGTTTGAGATTAGTTCAGATGGTTTGCTTAGATTCAGAGGCTGGATATATGTGCCGAGGGATGAGGACCTCAAGAGGTTGATTTAAATCGAAGCTCACTCTAGTAGATACATATTACATCCCGAGAGCACCAAAATATACCACAACGTACGTAAGATGTAGTGGTGGCCTGGAATGAAACGTGATGTTGCTGAGTTTGTAGTAAGGTATTTGGTGTGTCAACAACTGAAAGTGGAACACCAAAAATCGGCAGTTTAGGTGAACACATAACTATGGACCTTGTTACGAGTCTACCTAGAACTCGGAGGAAGCATGACGTAATTTAGGTGATTGTGGACAAGCTTACCAAGTTAGCACACTTCTTGTCCATTAGCTCCACTACTCATTTGAACACATTGGCAGAATTGTTTGTTAAGGAGATAGTGAGACTCCATGAAACCCTAGTAAGTATCACTTCAGATAGGGACTCTAGGTTCACATCTCGATTTTCGAAGCAAATTCAAGAGTTCTTGGGTTCTAGGATATAGTTTAGCACGACATATCATCCTCAGATTGATGGACAGTCTAAACGGACGATACAAACAATAGAGGACATGTTGCGTGCTTGTGTTATTGATTTCGAAGGTTCATGGGACGAGCATTTGCGATTGACGAAATTTGCTTACAATAATAGTTACCATGACAGTATAGGAATGGCCCCGTATTTATGGAGGAAGATGCAGATCACCAATCGATTGGGAAGAGGTTGGTGACAGGATGACCTATGCTCCAGATTTGGTCGAACAAGCATCATAGAAGGTTCGTATGATTTGTAGAAGGCTCAAGACAGCCCAGGACAGACAGAAACGTTATGCAGACCATCGGAGAAGGGATTTGGAGTTTACAGTGGGAGATCATGTGTTCTTGAAGGTTTCTCTAATGAAAGGCGTTATGAGGTTTGGAAAAAGGGGTAAGTTGAGTCCTCGATACATAGGACCATTCAAGGTATTGAAATGTGTTGGCGAAGTAGCATACCGACTAGCCTTACCTCCCCAGCTAGCTGGGGTACACAACGTGTTTCATGTGTCTATGCTTCGCAAGTATCAGCCCAATCCATCTCACATTTTAGCCTATGAGCCGCTGGAGTTGAGAAGGGATTTGAGTTACGAGGAGAAAGCGATCCTAATTCTTGACAGGAAGGACAAAGTTTTGAGATCCAAAACTATTCCCCTTGTCAAAGTTCTCTGGCAACACCACTCTGTTGAGGAAGTGAAGTGGGAATCAGAGAGCTTGATGTGGGCCCGTACCTATTTGACTTGGGTCAGAATTCAGAGGACCGACTTCTTTAAGGAGGGGAGAAATATAAGATTGCAAGTTTTCTTATACTAATGTTTCGTTTATTTTTTTGTAAGTCGGAGTTAATTTGAGGATAGTAGAAATCCTATTTAATTAAGAGATAAGATATATCGAGTTAGGATAGTAATTATTTTGGTTCATACCACTTAGTATAATAACTTTGGTGTATTTTAGTTTAGGAAATATAGGGATGTGTAAGACATTTACTTAATAGGTAAGTATAAATGTTAAAATCTGAAAAATTTATAATCCAATACAAATAAAATTCAACAATGATAAATTGTAGAGAGTGAACATAATTTAAATGTATAATGTATGTTTATGAATATGTCATGAACTCAACTTATTTAGTAGAAATATATTCATCTGACCAAATTAGGATAAATTAAGTAACCTACCATTAGACATTAAGCTAAATGTACATGAATGTAGAAAGAAATTAAGTTCATGTAAGTGAATTTAGTAGTGTACCGAAATTAAATAGGAAATAATGCTAAATTTCGGTTAAATGGAAATCTTCATGAATATTTAAGTAGTGATAATCTTAAATTTAAATAAGCTAATCAAGTTACTTATGAAGAAAATAAATTTAATAATGTAATATAACAAAATATGAAATATTAAATTACTAACATTAAGATAAGAAATATACATATGTATAATTGTAAAATCTGAAATATATAGATATAAATCCTTGTGTAAAATTATTTTGGAACTTGTATATATAATTATTATAGGTATAAAGTTAGATTACATGAATTTTGTATGAAAATAAATCTAAAATGTAATACGTGTAGATTAAATTGCAAAATCTGTAACCTAATTATCAAATAACTAAAACTAAATAAAACTGAAATAACCAGAAAATATAAATAGGGGAATTAAACATTTTTTTTTTCTAGTTCCCTTTTCTCCCACCCTAACACGTTTTCACCAAACAACAAAACCAGAAAAGTCCTCTTACTCTCTCTTCCTCACGCCACCCTCATAGCTAGCTGAAAATCCAGTAGCCAACCACTGTTCCTCACCCCACCAACCACCCAAATCACCCTTCCAGGCTTGCATGCAACTTCTATCCTTGCTTCCTTTGCCTTCCACCAAACAGCCCCTCACCTACCAGAATATTTTCTGTTCAGCCAACAAAATCTGTAATTTCTAATGTGCATGTTAGTGTAGGTTGATTAGGAGCTAGTTTTATGACTTAGATTGTTAATCCACCCTCACCAAACACGTTTTCACCCTCCACCAACCTGAAAATTCCTAAAACAGACACCAAAACCTGCACTGCAAGCTGAAACTGAGAGCTCCATGGGTGAGATGAGTGCCTAGGTGGTCTGCTTAGTTGAAGAATACCTTCAATTGAGCTAAAAACGTGTAGCACATAAGGGATTCACCAGGAATTTGAAGGATTGCATAGAATAGAATTGGGGATTTTAGATAGGAGGCTCGACTTTGGGCAATTGAAGTGAGAATGGTGTAAATTCTGGAAATTTATTATTGATTATTGTTGTGAGATCTGCATCTTTGTATGATATTCCTTATGATTTCCATATTGTATGACATTATTATATGTTAATGGATTCATAAGATGGTTGATTCGAATTTGATAAATGTAGATGAAACGAAATAACGTACGTAAAATCGAATAAGGATAAATCAGAAAAATAAGGAAGCAACAAGTTCGTTTAAGGAATTTAATTGAGTTGACTGAAAATAAGGAATTGGAAATAGGGAAAAGATTGTGGATTTATGAAAGAAAGTCGATTCAATTTAGTCCCGAACATGTGCAAGGGTAAAATGGTCAAAAGACCAAAATTCGGTATAAATTCGACAAGTAATTTTCATTTAAAATATGGAATTTGTGAAATTTGGATCAATACCAAGGAAAATATTTCATTTTGAGTCTAACTGATCTAAATATAAATTTATGAGAATTAATCAGAATTAATTCGAAATTAATCGAGATTTTTAATTCGAAAAATTATCCCAAAAATAATCGAAAAATATACCGAAAATACGAAAATAGACTGAGAAATCCATTTATTGATTAAATGAAAAAATTAATAATTTTTAAGATATTTTTAGGGAATTTTTTGATTATTTTAATATATTTTAATGTACTAAAATAATAATAAATAAATAAATAAATAAAAGAAAATAGAAATCTGAAAATTATCGGGGAGAGAGCAAGACCCGCGAAAAACCCGAAAATCAACCCAGAAAACCCGATAGCAACCCAAGGAACGCGACAAGCCACCGGCGTCCGACGAGCCAAGCTAACGGTCGAAGAAGATAGAGTGAAGCCCGATGATTCTAACGGTAATGGTAACGTTCGCCGACGGCCTATATTTTCGGCGAATCGACGGACAGAAGATCTAAGGAAGAAACGCGTCGGTCCCGGCTAACGGTGGTGTCCCAGGGCCGATTCGACCCAGTAGAGCACTCCCCTGGTCGAGCCGGTTCTTCTGAACCCAGTGGCTGCCTGCGAGATGGTCGGGATTGCCAGCGACGGCAAACGGGCCAAAACGGCACCGTAGCCGAGAAGGAAGAAAAGGAAAAAAAAGAAAAAGAAAAAGAAAAAGAAAAAGAAAAGGAAAAAGAAAAGAAAGAAAATGAAAAAAAAAAAGGGAAGAAAGTGTACCTGGGGACGACTCGAAATTCGGGTAAGTGATCGAGAGTCGGGATTGACCTGTAGATAAATCTTGAGAATTCAATTTAATATAATTTTATTGAAAAATGACCCAGATTTATATAATTGTGTAGTGTTACTACAAAGCCCGAACGAGAGCCGATTTAGCTCCGATTTTTGTACCCCGCATCATATTGGGTAAGTACATTTTAATTACGATAATATGAGTGCTTAAATGCAGAGTTAGATTATTTTACGGAATTTACAGATTAATTCTGCATAAAAGGAATTTTATTCGAAATTTCAAAGTAATTATCCTAAATAGTATCCGGGCTATCCAATGAGTTTGGAACGAAGCCCGATAATTATTGATAAACCAAATGAGCCTAGTAAACCCGAAGAAGGGATTTAAAAAGTTGAAACGGGCTGAAAAAGGGGTCGAGGCCCATTAAAGTGCAATCAGGCCCAATAAAGTAAAACGGGCCCAAAGCTTTAGATTCGATCAGTAAGAGTGAAATACTGATCAATATATTTGAACTAAACCCATATGTGGTTATATGCAGCTCCGTAGAACAGCGAATTGGACTGAGAGACCTAGTACAGCTGAGTCGGGATAAACTCGCGTGTGATTCCATGTAAGGGAATTTTATGAGCACTTAGAGGTAGCTGTACGTAGTTTCAAGGGGATTTACATTACGTTAAATTCATTAGGCTACCCAAAAACAGAATAATAATTTTTACGAAAAAATATGGAAATAGTGACAAAGGACTATTTTACCCCCAGTTAGAAAAATTTCAAAAAGGGTAGTAAGGCTATGAAATTGCATGAAATTCATGATTTTAATGTTTTCATGATGATATTGCTTTAATTCAAGCAATTTTTGGTTAGGTTGGCTATTATTTTCATGTTTTAAGTGAAAAGGCACAGGTTAGGTGCCAATTGATATTTATTTAACATGTTGTGATAAAGTTAAGCCACCTATCAATGTTATATGAGTTGAAACCGTGCTTGAGCACTGCTCGCACTGGATTTTATATCTTAACTCATATACAGAGTGCTGGAGCCTTGCTCGTACTATTTTACAGATTTATTTCACTGGACTACCGTATTAGAGTTTTTCTCGTACGAGATTTTCACTGAGTTTTAATACCTATCCGTACTGGAGCAATGCTCGTACGTGGATTTGAATTGAATTTATAATCAGTTTAAGTCATACTGGAGCGCTGCTCGTACACAGATTTCATTGATTTCTATGAAACTGTGCTGGAGCTTTGCTCGAACGAGGTTTTTAGATATCATGTATATGTATGGAGCCGTGTTGGAGTTTCTCCTGTAGACTATGTGTTATAGTGAGATGATATGCTCACACGTGCATACTAAGACATACTTGACATGGGTGGATAAGACCTATTACAGGCACCCCTGATTGAGCTTGGGTTCATGGAGTATGTTGTACCATGTATATCACATGGAGTATGCTATCACTTATGCTGGATCTGGATAGTATTTTCGAAATATCAAAAGATGAGACACATTGTGGGTGCCTGTTAATTCAAGTGATAACACCAACCTACAGGTCTTATCTCCCACTTGTCCAATCTCTCAAAATATTCTATCCAGCGAAACTCAACTTATCTTCTTCTAGAAGCTCGCTACGTCTTTATTCTCTTATGACAAGTAACTTTCAACCATACTAATTCACCAAGGGTGAATTCCAATACTTTTCTACCTGCTCTGAGGTGTTCTTAATCTCTCACTCTTAACTAAAACATCCTCAGAGACTTATTATCCATAGTCGAAAATAATTCTATCTGTCACCCACTTTTTCTTATCCAATTTGGGGAACAACCCCTACAGCCATACACTGTCTCATATCTTGTTATCCCGATACTCAACTGCCAACTGTCGTTATTGGCGACTTCAACTTGTGACAACTGATCATTCCAGGAGCTTATAAAATCAAGGGCACACGTTTTCATCGGATCCTCCAGAACTTGTACAATCCTCTCTGACTGACCATCTGTCTGAGGATGAAAAGCTGTGCTAATACTCAGTCGGGTTCCCATAGCTTCCTAAAAATATCCTTAGAGGTGGGAAGTGAAGCTGGAATCCCTATATGATACCATGCTCACTGGAACGCTACTTAATGTTCCACAATCTTCCTTATACATAAATCCTCATATAAACTCTGAGTATTTGGGGATTTCATAACCAAAAGGTGGGTAGACTTAGTCACTCTATCGACTATCATCCGAATAGCCTCGTAATTCACCTGGGTCCTCTGTAACCCATCACGACATTCATGGAGACTTGTTCTCATTTTTCGTGCCGTGTCGATATAGGTAGGTGCTGCAATAACTCTACAGACTTTTAATACTCTACCTTATTCTGTTGACATACTAGGCACTTTTTCACAGCCTCTACAATATCTCTTTTCACATCTGACCACCCATACCCATTTCAAGATTTTAATATATTCTTATTACCTTCCGTATGCACTGTATATCCTGAAGAGTGAGCTTCTAATAAAATTACTATCTCATCAACTGTGGTCCTGGGGAGCACTAATACTGTCTCTGAACCTCTCCGTAAATCATTATCATACTCTGTGAACTCTGTCACTGTACCCTTCTGAATCTGACCCAAACCATCGACATCATGCCGATCATCACGCTAAGCCTGTCAAATCCGGGCACTCTCATCCGGTTCTAGTCTCAGGCTAGCTGTCATACAATCACTATCATCATCAGAAGGGATCACATCACTATTGAGGCTCACAACTGCTCAAGCAGCTCACGCTCCCTAACCATCATATGTGGTACCATCCCGAGACTCTATCTGCTCGAGGTATAAGCCATTACATTAGCTTTTCCTGGATGATACAATTTTCACAATTAAAATCTCTCAGAAGCTCTAACCCACTATGTATTCTCATATTCGCCTCTTTCTATGAAAACAGATACTTGGGACTTTTATGATCAGTGCATATCCACAATTCCTCATCGTGTACATAATAGTACCATATCCTCGGTACAAATACTACCGTTGCCAACTTTAAATCATGGGTCAGATAGTTTATTTCGTGATCAAGGAGTTGTCTGACTCCAAAATTGACTATCTTCCCATTATACATCAATACACAGCTCCTTCATTATTTCGAGGTATCCATACTCACTGAGAACCTCTTGAGCTGTTGGGTATGGTGAAATTAATCATGGTAGTCAGTTCATACTTCACTACACTGAAATTCATGTCACATCTATCATCTCACTCAAAGACCACGTTTTCATAGTTAAACGTGTCAACAAGGTATACCCTATTGAGAACTCGCAACAACCCATTTGTAAAAGCCACTTTCAATTATTGCTTACAATTTGCCCTAGACTTTAAATACACCCAACATATCATCGATAATGATGATTACAAATCGGTCCAATCCTTGACTTATTTACGCATAAGCGTATAAGATCCTTCAAAATCGCTTACGTTTTCAGGTACTAACCTGCGTCATTTCCCTTTCTTATCTTAACGGCTCTTATTAAATTTTACTATGTTAACCTTTATCATTTGTCGAATCTTTAATATTCTTATAGTCTTAGTAAAGGTATCCTAATGCTAAAGGTATTTATTATGACGATCGATTTCACGTTATAGGTTATATATATACTTTTAGACGCTGTCAAGTCTTTAGGCGGGGAGGTATTTTGAAATACCTTTATTAACCTTCAGACTTAACCACATATACTTTATATACCAGTCCATGTGGTTACAATTTGTATTCGCTACTAATTGCTTTAATTCTAATGACTTCATATCGTAAGGATGTTCTCACCTTGCATACGCCTCTTACTCCAATACATCTTGTATTCAGAATTAAGCATATCTCATCTTAAAGATTATCTCCTTAGTGTATCTATTATGACAAAACTCTTTCACTATTCATTCCGTGAGTACAATCCTTTACTCCTTTAATTTCAACTGTTGCACCCCTTTTTATCACTTGTCAACACTTACAGTATACTTTTCAATGATATTTTCACCCCTGTTTTCAACTTAAAATCTCCATATCCATATTCCGTTAATTAATCATCCTCTATTGGGGTACTCATTTATTAGTATTGTGCCCAATGATGTAGGCATTCATGCCTTTTTACTCACTTATATGCGAATGAAGGCGATATGAATAAATGTGTGGCACCAGGATCAATGAACATATGTACTTCATTATTCATAACAAGTGTGGTATCTTTCACCACATACATGAAACATCAATAGTGTCCTGGTCCAAGACATCCTCTCGCCTTCGTCCAACAGCCTACTTTCCTTTTTCTTTTCGGCTATTGCCTCCCTTTTCGTTGCAGCTATACTAACGAAGTTTTTTCTCTATCTCTTTACTTTTCTGTGGGGCGATCTCGCCCAACTCTGTACAATCAAAATCAATGGTCCGTCTTACCACACTTAACGGCCATTTTCATCAATACAGTGTAGATATAGACCCTCCTTCCGTGGTATCCACCACACATCCCACACTGCTTCCAGTGCTTACACTGCTACACTGCTTCGTAGTAGGTCGGGGTCCTCCAATTACAATGCCCCTCAAAAGTGCCAAAATTGGATGCACTGGGGCCTTACCAAATATCTTACTCCATGACTCGTCAAATTAAATCTTTTACCAATTACCATTTTCTCATTTTAACATCTTTGTCATTTCTCGATTCTCTTTTCTGTCTCTATTTCAGCCCTCACTACCTTTTCCAATCTCAGAGGCGTGCAATTTGTGTTCTTATTTACCCAACTGTAAATCTGCTCACTGCCTCGGTATAGGTAATATCTCACGGGGCCAATTGGACTCTGATTGACAATCTGAGCCCTTCCATAAAATTTTAGACATCTCGACTGTCACTGCTCATATGTCGAGGTAATATCTACCAAAGAATATAACTGAGTTACATACTCATAATCAATTTAGTATTCCTGGGCAGTGTAAGAAATTTTTCCTTTAAATCATGTCCGGGATATCCTGTCACCGGAATACATCCAATAAGATTTCTCATCTTAGCTCTTAAGATGGGTCTAGCGGAATTCCACCAATGTTCCGCTGCGCCCTCTGATCTTATTCATAATCTGAGCAATTAGCTCTTCAAAATAATTCCCATGCTCCGCTTCAATCTCGCGAAGCGTGTCTCAATACTGTCCGATCTCTCTATCGAATTCAGTGGGGCATGCTCAACATTAGCCTTCATTTCAATTTCATCCTGGTTCTCACAGGTTAACTCAGCACGACTAGCAGGCTCAGGTCTACCTCTACGACCTCTGCCTCGTGCACTATCTCATCTAACGCGACTCATATTAGGCATTCCTGCATTCTCGACCATTTCTTAGTCAAAACCCATCTCGATATACACTATTGTATCTAACCAAGCACAGTAACACGGGGATGTAATTTTCTAGTTACTGACACTGACACACATCAGACCAATTGCTGTTCTGATACCACCTTTATATGTCACGACCCAAACTACCCAAAAATCAGAGATAATTTTTCGCGTTTTGTTTATTTACTTAAATTCTTACCTGTCCTCGAATCGTGACCACACTCCACTAATAATTGGGCTGTGCGTCAATGCCAGTCCCACCATACATTTACCATATAACTTAACTCTTCTCCAGTCATTTATAATTGTTTACATTATTTATACATCCCCTAAAGTTACTTACAAACATGTTACTGTGCTATGCTTATGTAGATACAATATGTACAAGTGTATATACCTTATGTTGATGGGTAGCAGCGGATATCTGGAATGCAATACTGAGTCGCCTCAACTTCAACTGGAGATTATCTGTGGGAGAAAATGAAAGGGGTGAGCACATCAAGCTCAGTAAGGCAATCCTACGAACAAGTAGGTAACCATACTACCTACATGAACGTAGTGCCATGCATAAACCACCCTTTCTCCACACATTTTAAAACAGATGATATGAGTTATGATGTTATGTAAATCAAGTTTGCACGAAAAATTCAACACGCAAATATTACAAATCATTTATTTCTCAATTAAAATTTTCACAATAAAGTCAGGACTCGACCCCTCCTGCGGGTGATCCTGACTCACACAAAACCATGAAAATCGATTTACATTCACACATGGGTTTGAAAAGCATGGAAATACCATCATGCAAATTTAGTTTAAAACCCAATTTGATTTCATCAAAATCGATGACATGCGAGACTAGGCAACGTCTGTATATCGACAAATAACCAAGACTATGGCCATATGTGTCCTCGTGAGTCCCTCTAGCTACACGGATCCTAGTGTGCGAGGTCTCACCCTAATCGGGAACCGCCCGAGAGGTGGGTCAATCCAACCCGTCAGTCTTATCCGATCCCATGCATCCGAAGATGCTAACGTATCACAAAGATACCAAGTATCACAAAGATACCAACGTATGCAAAGATAACACACGGTACATCGTACTCCATGCTACTTGCACGGTACATCATACTCCGTGGACCCTCAGCCTTATCCCTCGTTCGGGCTCATCAGCTGATCCTCTAACCCTTATCCCTCGTTCGGGCTCATCAGGTGGATGTCCAACCCTTATCCCTCGTTCGGGCTCATCAGGTTGTTTCTCTAACCCTTATCCCTCGTTCGGGCTCATCAGGTTGTTTCTCTAACCCTTATCCCTCGTTCGGGCTCATCAGGTTGTTTTAACATGCCATGTCTCAAAACGCACGTGCGGGCCTATTTAATCGATGACACACAGTCTACCCGATGCTCCAAGCACGGCTTATCGCATGTCCTCATAAAATCGGTGCGAGCAATGCTCAGCACTCTCATCAAATCAAGTAAAACTAGTGCGAGCTAAGCTCTAGCACTCTGTATGCAACCGTATAAAAATCTGGTGCGAGCGAAGCTCTAACACCCTGTCTCAAAATCACTCTAGCACCCTGTCACCAAAATCATATATATATATATATATAAATCTGGTGCGAGTTGGACTCCAGCACCTATGCATGTAAAACTCTAGCGCGAGCTCTCGCTCTAGCACTAATGCATGCATAACACAAATCAAACATCGTGCGAGCTGAGCTCTAGCACGTCACATGTAAATAAAAACACGTAGGCGGCTCGGTTATCTCCAAATAGTTTTCACAGAAATTACATCATTTAAGGTATGCAATGCTATGCATTTTTCTTTAAAAGTGAGCCAGCCTACTCATGCATGTGTTAAAATACCTCCAGAACGAGCCGGAACCTCTTGTCCTTGCTCCTCCAAATTTTCCTAAAGTTGGAAACATTTACCCTTAACAAGGGTATTTCGATAATTTTGCCCATACGGGGCACTAAAATTATTCTTCGACCTCTAGACCCTTCAGATAATTTTCAAAGACTGCAATGAACTTAAAATTGCGTAAAGTTTACCTCTAGCAGTCCGTAGAATTCCCTTACCTCATTTTCCTGTCGAGTCTGACCTTTTCTTTTCCATTGTTATCTCGTCGCGCAGTCCTCTATGCTCCCAATCAAATGCCCGGAACTGCGTATTAATATTCCTCAGGTCAGATATTATACAATTTAATTGTATTTCCTATTTTCTGGGCTTAATTTAAATCATTGGGCCCATTTACCCCTATTGGGCTCGATTGCACCTTAAATGGGCCTTAATCGACCTTAAGCCCGTTTTCCACTTAATTTTCATTTTATCGAGGCCTATTGGGTTCCTTGGGCCCACTAATAATTTATTGGGCCTCATTCTAATTCTTGAATAACTAAATCGATTATTTACGACAATTTATCTAAATTTCCATAATTCAATTCAATTTATGCGGAAATCAAATCAATATCATGCATAACGAGGTAATTATCATAAATAAGGGTTACTTACCCGAGATTCCATGCTAGTCTGCAAATCGAGGCTATCTCGAGCTCTCGTTGGATGCTAATTGTCGAGCTACATAATTTCATAATTTTTTTCGGGTAAGTTTCAGTCAAAAATTAATTAAATAAAATATTCTAAAATTTAAATCGATCAATTTTGACCGCTTATCGACTTACCCGTAGCTCGATTGCATCACCGAGATTTTTTCCCAATTTTTCCTCTTTTTCTTTTTCCCTTTTTCTCCCTTTTTTCCTTTCTTTTTGGCTGAACCGGTTCAGTCCGATTCGGACCGGTTCAGACCCGTCGGTTCACTCTGGTTCACTCCGGTTTGGCCGATTCACCACCTTGCCTATCGGTTCTCCGCCGGCTTCCACCGCCAGTGGCTCCGCAAGGTTGTCCGCAGCACGAATCTACCCTCAGTTTCGGTCGGGGTCGTCGAAACATCGCCGGTCCGACTCCTCTCCTCTTCGCCGTTGGTACCCATTTCTTTCCTCGCCGTTTTCGACGCCGTTCGTCGGTTTCGGTGGCTGTTTCCGGTGCCATTCAGCGCACCGTCGTCTGGGCTTCCAGAATCGAGCCTTGGTGGGGCTCGAATCGACGCCGTTCGCCGCAGATCGGAGTATTCTTCCCGCGACTTCTCTTTCCGTTTTCGGCCTCCTCCGGCGTCGGTGAGGCACGCCGCCGGTACCAGGGAGATCGCCTGAAGCTCCTCTACCTTTTCCGGCCCTTGCCTGGCCATTGGCCGCTTGACGGCTCGTTGGTCTCCCTCGGGTTCGTAGGATTCCGTTTTCGCGTTTCTGTTTCTGTTTCTCTTCTTTTTTTTGCTGTTTCTTTTTTTATTATTATTATAATTTATTTAATTATTACACTATTCATTAAAATAATCTACAATAATCTAAAATATCCCTTAAAATATCCTTAAAATTATTATTTAATTCTAAATTAATTAATTTAATTTTATTTAATTTATTTATTATATTTTAACCCTTTTTCGGGTATAATTTCTCCGTATTTTCGGGATATTGTCCCGAATAATTTTTCAATATATTTTTAAAAATTTCGGATCTTGATCAATTGGACTCAAAATTATATAATTTCCTCATTATTGATCAAGATATTCTAAATCCTTATTTTAAATTAAAATTTTCTTATCGCCTTAATACCGAATTTTGGTATTTTTACCATTTTACCCCTGCTCTTGTTTCGAAAATCAATTTTACCTGACCTTCCTTCATACATCCCCCATCTTTTCTTATTTAATTGTCGTATTTTAATTAAATTCGGGTCTTACAATATCGCCTTCAGTTGCTTATAAGCTAGTGAAAGATGTGAAGCCTGTACCCTTAGGCAAGATGATGATAGTTAGCTGATTTTCACTAACTGAATATGGGTATGGGGATTATAAGGTGAAAACGGGGGAAAAAGGATATGTTAGCTGATTTTTTCAATGGAATATGAATAATTTTGAAGTAATATTTAAGAATAGATTGATTTAGCTGCAAACTATGATGTTTAGATTGCTATCCTAAGATAGTGATGTTTTCACACCTAAAAAACGTACTGTAAGTTTTAACAAATAATGAAAGAGTTTGTTATAAGTGATATATGAAAGGAGAAAAGTTTTGAGATGTGATAGATCATGAATACGAGATATATTGGAATAAGAGGCGTATGCTAGGTAAGCATATCTTTGATATGTAAAGTAATTTGGATTAAGTGATATGTAGGGAATATGAATTGCGGCCAAGGATAAGAGGAGGATATATCCATAACCAGTCTATGTGGTCAAGTCTGAGGATTAATAAAGGTATTTCAAAATACCTCCTCGCCCGAAGACTTGACAGCGCACACATAACCTATAAATTGAAATTGACAGTCGTATATATATATTTAAAATTTGGGTACCTTTACTGGTAGAATTCGATTAATCATGAAGGTTTAAAAAAATTAAAATCTTATAAAAGCCGATAATATAAGAAAAAGGAAATGATGTGGGTTAGTATCTTGAATGGAAGAGATTTCGAAATGACATTATATGTTTATGCTTACATAGGTCAAGGATATGGGTGATTGAAATATTTAGTGGAACTCAACTACGATGAGGTATTTAAACCTTACTTGGACCGATTGGTTGTCATCTTTAGCGATGATATTTTGATGTATTCGAAGTCCAGGGAAGAGCATGAGTATTAATTGGAAACTGTCTTATAAACGAGGTGTTATGAGTTTCTCGAAATGGACTGCTCAGTTGATACGTCTCATTTGGAAAAAGATGGCATACGAGTGGGATGACAAGTATGAAAGTAGCTTCGGTGAGTTTTGGTATATTGAAGTAATAAACTGACCACCGTAATTATCTCACCATACCCACAGCTCAAGAGGTTTCTCAGTGTGTATGGATACCTCAAAATAAGGATTGAGCTGTGTAATGATGTAAAATGGGAAGATAGTCGTTTATGGATCCAGATAGTTCAAGGACCATCAGAGAAACTATTCGACCCATGATTTAGAGGTAGCAGCCGTAGTGTTTACACTGAAGTATGGCACCACCACTTATACAGTGAGAAATTTTCGGTATGCGCTGATCGTAAAGCCCTCGAGTATCTATTTTCACAGAAAGTGTAGAATATGAGATAACCAAGAGGGTTAGAGCTTCTAAGGATTATGATTGTGAACATTGTACCACCCAGGAAAGGCTAATGTAATGGCTGATGCCTTAAATAGAAAGAGCCTCGGGATGGTATCATATATGACGGTCAGGGAACCTGAGCTGCTAAAGTAGTTGTGAGCCTCAATAGTGATGTGATCCCTTCTGATGATGATGGTGATTTGTGACAGCTAGCTTGAGGTTAGAACCAAATTTGAGTGATTGGATTTGCCAGGCTTAGCGCGATGATTGGCATGGTGTCGATAGTGTGGGTCAGATTCAAAAAGGTATAGCGACAGAGTTCACAGTGAGTGATGATGACTTACAGAGGTTTAGAGAAAGTACAAATATTCCCCAGGACCATAGTTTCTGAGATAGTGTTATTGTCAGAAGCTCACTCTTTGGGATATACAGTGCATCTGGGAAATAATAAATATATCGAAATCTCTTAAAAAGGTATTGGTGGTCAGATATGAAAAGAAATTTTATAGAGTTGTAGCAAAGTGTCTCGTATGTCAACAGATTAAGGTAGAGTACTAGAAGTCTACAGGGTTATTGCAGCCTCTACTTATATTGATACAGAAAAAGGGAACAAGTTACCATGAATTTCGTGATGGGTTACAGAGGACCCGGATGAATCACGAGACTATCTGGGTGATAATCGATAGATTGACTAAGTCTACCCACCTTCTAGTTATGAAAATCCCTAGATACTCTGACTGCGTTGGTGAAGTTATATTTAAGGAAGATTGTGGAACATTATGTAGCGTCCCAGAGAGCATGTATCAGATAGGGATTCCTGCTTCACTTCCCACTTCTGGGAATATTTTTCAGGAAGCTATGGGAACCCGATTGAGTGTTAGAACAACTTTCTGTCCTCCGACAGATGGTCAGTCAGAGAGGACTGTATAGTTTTTGAAGGATGTGATGAGAGTGTGTGCCATTTATTTTATAAGCTCTTGGCTGATCTGTTGTTACTAATCGAATTCACCAATAATGAAAGTTGTCACTTGAGTATCGAGATGACTTTATATGAGACATGGTATGACTTTAGGGATTGTTCCTCGACTTGGATAAGAAGAAGTGGGTGACAGATAGAGAATTGTTCCCGAATTGGTAAGATAAACTAAATATGTTTCGATTAATATTCACGTGCATGATATTTTATAAAACTTATATAATAATATTTTGTATTTACATGTTTTAATGCTAAGACTACTTTAAATGCATGTCTTACTGGGCTTGAAGAGCTCACCCCTTTATTTTTACCTCACAGATTATCTTAAGTAAATTATCACCCCGATCTGCCGTATAATAGTCGTGGACAAGCAGACTCAACCCTTTCTAGGCTATCCTCAGTATTAGTAAGGTATATTTTTACTTTATCTACTAGAATTCCTGTAAGGCATAGACAATGTTGTAATAACATTTTGGGATGTAAAATAAGAAATATTAATGTAATTAAAGTTGTAATAACGCAGTTGTAACCATATTGTATATCCTAGATATGTAAAGGGTGTAAATGAGAATAGATGTATTGATAAGTACAGAAAAGAAATTAAAATCGACTGGTTGCAATTATAAACTACGTTTTGTACATTAACGAAAGATTAAGAAATCGATACTAATAGAAATACAACTTAAGTAAAGGATATTAAAGGATAAAAAAAAAATTTACCCGTTTTTTCGCGTTTCCGGGGCATCACAACATTATTTTTCAAATAAGTCCAAAATCATTTTGCTATTGTCCAGCCTTGTTTATACATTGATTTTAAGGTTTTTCATGTTTCTTAAGGTATTATAAATATAGGTTAAGGGTTAGGTAAAGTTTCACTAAGTTTTACTGAGATTTGCATTAGATTTCCATGCATTAGTTAAATGCTTTTGCATTTACATATTTTTGGTTTTTAGGGAAAATTTTAAGTGCATATTAAATTATTGTTTTAAGCCTTTATTTGCATTAGTTTATATTTTGAAAGCTACATTTAGGGTTAATTTAAGTAAAGAGTTAATTCCATGCATTTTAGCTTACACTAAATTCAATTTCAAAAAATTCCAAAAATATAATTGTTTCCATTGCACTCATTAGGTTAGTTATTATTAGTAAATATGCATATTTTAATCATAGGTTGTATTTAATGATAGGCATTAGATTTAGCGTTATTTTTAGGGCATGTTAGGGTTTGAGTTTTTATTTATGATCTTCAGGGTTTAATTTAGGATTTTATCGTTTCATGCAATAGAATATTTTTCATTTGCATTTTTTAGTAATCTTAAATTCATTTTAATATAGTTATTGCATTTATAGGACTTTTAGAAATATTTTTATTAATTAAATTTTAGGCTTATATTTTCTTATATTTGTATTTTTTATCCATTATTTAATTGAATCTAATTTTTATTATTTTGTTTCTTTTGTAGTTGCTTTAGTATTATAGCTTGGAGTTCTATAAGTACTTCTAGTTTTATTTTATTTTCTTTATAAAATGCTTTTAATTGCTTAATTGATATGATTTTGAATTTAAGCCTTATAGATCACACTTTATAATAAATGGCTTGGATATACTTAATATAATATTAATTGGTACTTAGCTAAGCTTTGCGTTTTCTCAATGGGAAAATTATCTGGGATTCAAATTCCTTTATTACTTGTGTGACCCATGAGCTTGCGGAGTAGATTTAAGATGCATCAGATAGTCCAAATTCTTATTTGCTTGTTGTTTACAAGGGTTTCATGCATCATTTAGGTTGTTTTAAGGGGTCCTAAAATCATTCACATAATAAAATAGTTTTAGATTGCATTTTACTAATTTTTCTAGGCTTAATTCAAAACATTTGCCATTTTCATTTGCATTAGGCATCATTTTAATTGCTGATTAGGATTAGCTTTTTAGCTAATGTTTTGCATTTGTTAAGTGTACTTCTTGGCATATTTATGTGTTAATTGGATCATATGTTTATTACATAGTTTTTAGGAATAGTTAGGTAAATTTTCATTGCATTTAAATCATATTTTTGCATTAAATCAACTAGTTAGGTGTCTTCCTTTGTGTTCTATCCAGATTTATTCTACTCATTGTTTGGGGATGTTTTTAAGGTTGTTTTAGGTGTATTTAGATTAATATTAAGTCATTTTAAAGTTAGGAAATTATTTGTTAAAGGTTATGATGTATTGAGGTTAGTTTACATGGCATTTTTGGCTTAGTTTTGCGTTTAATTTTAATTCAGTCCAGGTCTATTTTCTTTACTGTTTGAACATCTTTAGTGGCTATTTTTGTCACGACTCAATTCCACTCTCTTTAACCGAGAATCACTGAAAATTTTTTGCGTTTTTACTGTTACCTTACCCGGTCGTGAACTAAACTCACCACACACTGTTGGGCTGTGAGTCAATAATAAACACCACATCTCATTCATTCTCAATTAATTAAAACGATGTCATACATGTGCATTTAATCGTGTATTTGTACGAATACATGTTTTACTGACATCTACATCCCCCATAAGTACAACTCAAAAGAATACTGTGCTTTTACATTGTTTAGATACAAAAAGAATCACTGTGTATATACCTTTCAGCGATGGAGATGCAGCGGAGTCCAAAATAATACACTTCAGTCCTCACTGGGCTACTATGCACGCTCTGTAGGGGGGAAAATAGAGTGGGATGAGCAACCACACGCTCAGTAAGGCAATAATGCAAGCATGGTAGATAACTACTCTATCTACATGCTGATAGTGTTATGCATAAATCACTTATGGTAGGAGCATGAGGAATAAAACTATGCCATGTGAATATACATATATATCATGTATCAAATCATGTGCATTGGCATATAAAACATGGTAGAGACATCATGTATAAAACATCTCATGCTTAATCTCATTTAAATTCATAAAAGGGCAATTCATTTAGAAACTTCCTTTTTGAACCAACAACATAACACCACCAAATCAACTCACAAACCACAACCACATTTACATTCCACAATTCACGCATGTGTATAAATCTAGGTCACTATATCAGAAGTGCCTATGTGAATCATTACATCATAAACCATCCCAGACCACACGCATCCAGGTGTGCGGGGTATCATGCTGGCACGAAGATGAATTATCCCTCGCCAGACTTTCTCATCACATAACCATCATGCGGTACATCGTACTCCATGTGATATACACGGTACATCGTACTCCGTAACTCATATCATGATTGGGGGTGCCATTCCTAGGTCTTATCTACCCCATACCAAGAGTTTTCCATATTCCGTGAAGGAGAGCCTTCCTGCCGAACAGAGCCTCCCCGCCTAACAGAGCCTCCCTGCCTCCTCGGGCTTAAGGATGTTAGCTTAAGGATGTAGGGCTTAAGGGTCCTTTCCGTAAGAGAGCCTCCCCACCGAACAGAGCCTCCCCGCCTAACAGAGCCTCCCTGCCTCTTCGGGCTTAAGGATGTTAGCTTAAGGATGTAGGGCTTAAGGATCTTACCTTCACCATACCCATGTAGGAGAGCCTCCCTGCCTAACAGAGCCTCCCCGCCTCTTTGGGCTTAAGGATGTTGGCTTAAGGATCCCACCGTAAGAGAGCCTCCCCACCAAACAGAGCCTCCCCGCCTAACAGAGCCTCCCTGCCTCCTCGGGCTTAAGGATGTTAGCTTAAGGATGTAAGGCTTAAGGATCTTACCTACTTTCACAACCCTATACGAATCCCATTGTACAAGCTTGTGCGAGCAAAGCTCTAGCACGACTCATGCATCATGCATCTTCTCATAAAGAGGCGTGTACGAGCATAGCTCTAGTACGGTTATACTCATAAGATAACCATTCACAATCCACGTACGAGTAGAAGCTCCAATACGGTTTATAAACATCATCACAATTCAATTTCAAAGTGCGAGCTAAGCTCAAGCTCGTTTCACACAAGTGGAAACATAGAAATCTCGCGCGAGCGAGGTTCTAACGCGAATTATATCACATACACGCGATAGGCGGCTTACATGCATTCAAAACATCTCATAATATGCTTAGTGCCTCGTATGGGCTATTTCACAACATCATTCAAGTACTAGCCAGCCTATCCTTTTATTTGCTCAAATCAAAGCATTGTGTTTTGTAAAAGCATTCAAAACACATGATTTATGCAATTATTAGCCTTACTATCCCTTTTCCATAACATCCACTTCAAAACCAAAACCACGCATATTCCCATCATCTTTCACAAATACCATCAATATTTATTTGAGCAATTCATGCATTTCATACAACACCCAATATTCACCCAGTTCAAAATACGAGCAGCTATCTCTATATACTCACAAAATTCCCTTACCTGGAATCGCAATGCGTGATTCCACTTCCTTAAGCTGCTTACTCGTACGATTTGGTTCGCCTTCAACGAACTCTTCGGGACTGCAAAAAATCGTATCTCGCATTATATTCGACCCATATATTGCAACCCTTGTGCTTGCTATAGTCAATTTAGTCTATAGCCTCTATTAAAGCTTATTTGGCCTCGTTTCATTACTTTATCCATAACTTGAGTCTATGGATTTTCTTAGGCCTATTAACTCATTCAAAATCGATATCAAATCGATTAAAGCTCATAGCGTTCATATTCCATGAATCCCCTCACTATGGCATTTATTCATCACATACATATCCATTTCCACATTTCTTCCAACCCACCATGTAATTTCATCTAACCATCTAAATCATAACATTATCCCAATGACAACTTTAACATGCCATAAACCATAAGTTCATTCAATCCCACATATCCTCACATTATACCCATTTTAGATTTCTAGGTCACACCACTTCCACAACATTCCTAAGTAGTTTATCCATCCATACTCATACCAATCAACTCCAAAATCAATTAAATAGCTAATACATTTGGATTGGAGGGTTAGAATCTTACCAATGTGATTTCTTTCCTTGCTCCAATTGGTAATGCCCTTAACTCCTTCAACTCCAAGAATGGGAAAATGCCCTCTCACTATGTTGTTCTTTTCTTTGATAGGAACAACTTTACCTCTAATGATCTCTCTCCAAATCTCACTGAAAATGGCTGATTTTAGAGAGGGAAAATTAGGTTTTTGGGGTTGAAATTGTAAGGTTAAGTGTTTTCCGAGATTTCCAAATTTTTCAGCTCCCCTTATATAGAAATGACTTGAGGAGATCGATCTGGTCTAAGAGGAGATCGATCTGGTCCTTTAAAATCCCTCTTTTTCACGGCATTTTCAATCCTGAGATCGATCTGTCGAAGCAATGAGATCGATCTGTTGAGGCATGAGATCGATCTGTCGAAGCATGAGATCGAACAGATCGATCTGGTCCCAAACAGAGAGCTAAGGAGATCGATCTGGCTGCTTGAGGATCGATCTTTTCACTTACAGACTGCTTGGCAGATCGATCTGGCTCCATTGGAGATCGATCTGCTCTATTCGTTCACCCAAATAAGAGCATTCTGGCTCTTCCAGATCGATCTCTCATCCTAGGAGATCGATCTGGACCTCATGTTTTCCAGATTTCCTGCAGTTTCATTGCTGCAACTCATACCAACACACCTTCAATCTATTGCTGTGGCCATTTCCTCATCCATCCACCTCTATAACTTGAAAATGGCATCCATTCATACCTTATGCACATTGAAACTTGTGTGCATTCATTGTATATTCAAAGGTATGCAACATAAAACCAAATGGAAGCATAACTCCATTCCATTTTACCACACTACTCATTTTGAGTCTCAATCACATCCATCACTTGCTAGAACACATTTCTCCGTATTCATACTCAATGAAACTTGTATGTACGTTACAACTTATATTACACATACATACATTGAATCCATGGACTTACATCAATCATATTTTACATCACAAGTCCATTCATATTATTTGATCCAAGTACACACATTACCCTTATACATATACGGGGTCTTACAATTTTAATGTATTCAATCAAGTTTTAGGTTAGTTTTCATTTAGAGATAAGACATGGTTAAGTTAGTTTAGGGTTTGATAGCATTTTCCTTAGTTTTTTCATGCATTCATTAGGTTTTAGTGACATTTGCATTTTTAATTAATTCTTGACTATCTAGGATTAGATTATTTATTCTTTTAACATTAAGTTTACATTAGTTTAGGTTTTACAACATGCATTTAGGTTTAGTTTAGAGTTAGAGTCCATTTTATGCATTTTAGTTTATATTCATTAATTTCTAAAATCCAAAAATATTTTAATTCTCATGCATCACTCAAGTTAGCCTTTTGTAATTAATTATGTATTTCATTAGTTTAGTAGTCATTTAGGGTTAGAATTAGTTTTAGGGTTTGCATTTTATGGCATTTTGGGGTAAGGATTACATTTAGGATTTTTAGGGTTTCTATCAAGATTTCATTTTATCATGCATTAGTTTAGGTTAATTGGCATTTTTATTTAGTTTAGTTAAATTAGATACATGCATTTTTCATTTCATATTAGGATTTTTCTAGTTTTATTTTTATTATTTGCATTTTAGGCCATATTTCTACTATTAGCATTTTTGGCCCATTTACTCTATGATTTTGATTTTATTATTTTTCTTTTACAGTTGCTTTATATTTCCTATTTGGGCTTTGTAAATATTTCTATTTTCATTTTTTTCATTATTTTTATTTTATTTTTCATTTTTATTTTTATTTTCATGTAATTAGCCTTGGTAAATCACCCACATTCATAATTTGCTAGAATATACCTATTATGTATTTATCTAGTAATTAATTAAACTAAATAATCTATGTGGGATGATATTTTGAGACTTCGATTCCTATATTATTTGTATAACTAGTGCACTACGATGGAGACCTCTAAGAGTTGTAGCACTTTGATATTGGTTACGACATATTTTTTAACCATTGTATTGTGACTTAGACTATGAGATTTAAGTTGAAAACTGAAAACTTGATGTAATGAATGAATTTACGATTGATGTTTGAGTATATATATATATATATATCTAAATATATATTATGTGCATATGTATTGTGATTATTATGGGTTATGGTATTGAAGTTGTGAAGATGATTGAAATGGTAATTGGATAGTGATTAAACGCTAGGAGCGTTAGATTGTTGCTACATTATGTTTGGAAAAACATTTGATCTTGAAAAAAAATCTAATCTTGATATGAATGACTTTATATTTATGACTGAAGTTGAAAATTGATTATTAGCATGCCAGACATGTAAAATGAAGATATGGTGTAAGGTTCATTATGATAGTGTGATTGAAATGATGAGAATACATAGGTATGATTGTGGTGAACTAGTTGGCTTGGAAGATGTGATTATGGGTGCTGAGAAGATAAATTTTAAGCTTGGGGTGCTTAGCGAACCTTAGGATTTCCATAGATGAATAAGATTAATGATTGTGGTATGTAACGCTAACTATGATTGAATGTTGACCTTGGTAAGGTGAATTTACATATATAGTGTTAAAGTACTAATAGGGTATATTGAGATTTTATGGAACCTTATTTTAACATCGTCAAAATATTGGTTGAAAATATAGATATTGTGTAATGATGTGATATAGTGATCTTGACAAGTTATATGAGAATTTTGCAATTGGTGATATTATTAAAAATTTAGGAAAATTACAGCAGGAATGCTGCAGATGAATGGCAGATCGATCTCATTGTAAAAGGAGATCGATCTCATTACCTTGAAATACAATGCCAAGCATTCTGCACAAGGGAGATCGATCCCTCATTCAAAGCAGATCGATCTCAAGTTGCTTCTGTTTGGGTAAGATCGATCTCCTCCCATAAGGCAGATCGATCCCTAGTTGCCTCTGGTTAGCAAAGATCGATCTCTTCTTCAGGGCCAGATCGATCTTTAAAGTCCCTGCCTGGCAAAATCGATCCAATCCTTTGAGCAGATCTATCTCATCCAAATAGGCAGATCGATCTCTCACCCTGGGAGATCGATCTGATGAGGCAAATTCTATAAAACCCGATAGTTGAATCTTCATTTTCCACGAGATAGCCCTAATTTCCTCCATTTTTAACAACAACCTAGCTTTCTCACTCTAAAAATCATCACCTTCCAATCAGTTTTGAGAGAAGTTCCTTATAGCAAAGTTGTTCCTAGTGAGGAAGAGAACAACATAGTTAAAGATTGGAAGCTCAAACTTGGGAATGAAGGAGAAAAGTGGTTTTTCCCCAATTTGGAAAAAAAAGGGAAAAAGTCAAGCTAGGTAAGATTTCAATAGACTATCTTCTAGTATGTTAATCTAGACATTTTGATAAGTTGATTGGTGTATATAATGTTGGCTGAAATGTTCATGTACATGCTTAAATAACCATGACCTAGAATCGGCTTAGTGAGAGAAAGTTGAAATGGCATGGAGTTGACGGTGATTTAAACATGTAAAGATGTTAGTAAGCATGTATAAGTGATTTAAAGATAACTTTGTGAAATCCATATGTTGGAATGGATGATGATTGGAAATGGGCATAAGAGGTGTTTGATAAATTACCTTAGTGAACGAAATGATAAACTTAAGGCATTGTGAGATGAATACAGACCCAAATACGAATTAGTAGACCTAAAGAGTCCAATAGATTCTCGAGAAATTAATAGAGCAATCAAAATGAACTTAAAAGGAAGTGAGGCCTTATAAGTGTTAATGAACTCAATAAGTCGAATCAACTATAATAAATGCGAGAATTGTGTTATATTGGGCTAAATTGATGTGATAAGTAATTTCGTGCAGCTTTGGAGATTTCATTAGGAGCAAATAGGATTATGCGATCAAGAAGCTCTGAGGAAATGGAATTACTCGACACGATTCCAAGTAAGGGAATTTTGTGACTATCTAGAGGTAGCTGCACGTATTTTAAAGGCATTTATAGGGTTTTGTAATTGTTTGATTACTTAGAAAAAAATAATGGTTTGTGCGAACGATTTCAGATATAGATGAAAATGTGATTTTAGACTTTTTGCCCTGAGGAGCTAAATTCGTTTAAAAAAGGGTAGTAAGAATAATAATTGCATGAAACATCATATTTTCATATTTTTATGAAACACATTGCTTTGATTTAAGCAACATTTACGGATAGGCTGGCTATTGACTTCATAATTTTGTGAAATAACATGAGTTAGGTGCTAACTGTGGTTTGAACGTGTTTTGTCGACTGTCACGACCCTCAACTTACCAAAATACGTACAAATTTTTCGCATTTTCATGCATCAATCCTTAATCATCCTTCCTCGATCGTGAACAACCACGCGCTTAACAGTTGGGCTGTGTGTCGACGTCTAACCCACTCCACCATACCAATTCAATTGAAACATTATTTATGAGTAAACACTTGTGTAAATGTATATATATCAGAGTTGTTACATGTGTTTACATTGTTTTACATCCCCAGTAGTTACATACAAAATGCTACTGTGCTATGTCTAGTTTAGATACAAAATAATCCAAGTGTGTATACCTTTAGCGATGGGATGCAGCGGATTACCAAAAAGGGAATGCCTCCAGTCACGTCCAATCTATACTCAAATCTCTGTAGAGAGGGGAAAATAAGGGGGGTGAGCAAACCACACGCTCAGTAAGGCAATCATGCGAACAGGTAGATACTGTACTATCTACGTGATCGTGATGCCATGCTCAAAAGCATTTTATTCATTGTTTATCTCAAAACATGAGTGTATGATTGTGTTAATGGTATGTAAAGCATTCATGCTATTAAAATTCAGTGCACATTTCAACTCAAAGCATGGTATAAATCATCATGCATAATTCACAATAAAAGCATGGCATTAAACATCATGCATTTTCACAATAAGGCATGGCATTAAACATCATGCATTCGTGCACTTTAAAAACCATTAACAAATCAATTCAACGTCAGGTCCCAGCCCATCCCTCGGGCTTTCCTGACCACAAACACTTCAAACATGGATTTATTCTCAAATAGCATTATACATGTGAGATAGGCAGTTTCAACAATAGGTAATAACCTCAAGGTCTATGTACATAACCTGTGATACCGGCTACACGGATCAGGTGTACGGGATATCACCACCATCTGCTTCCACACGGGAGGTGGGTCAAATCCTACCCGCCGGTCTATAGCAGATCTCGTCCGAAGACGGCACATCACATCATAACACGGTACAATGTACTCCATGCTACATGCACGGTACAACGTACTCCGTGGACCCCCAGCCTTATCCCTCGTTCGGGCTCATCAGCTTGTAAGACCCGATATTTTTAGTGCATTTAAAAATGCAAAAGGACTTAAATGACATTCCCGAATACGTGCAAGGGCAAAATGGTCGAAAGACCAAAATTCGATATTAATCGGGACAAGAAAATTTAATTAAAAATATGAGATTGAGAAATCTTGATCAATGACGAAGAAATAATTAAATTTCGGGTTAAATTGATCAAGATATGAATTTATTGGAATAAATCGGGATTTTCGCATCGAAAAATAATCCCGAAAATAATCGAAAAATATACCGGAAAGGTAAAACCGGACTGAGAAATTAATTTATGAATTAAATAGAAATTTTTTATAATATTTTGGGATATTTTGTAATTTTAATAATATTTTAATGAATAAAATATTATTAAAAATAAATTATAAATAAATAAATGAAATTGTAAAAAAAAAAAAAAAAAAAAAAAAAAAAGAAACGAATCTGGAAAACGAAACGAAAGTCAGAAAACGAAACAGAAGCAAAACGCGAAGGAAGACCCGAGGAAGAGAGATCGCCGGCAGAGCCACCACCGGCGACCGAGGAGGTTCGATACCCACCGGAAAAGGAAGCCCGAACTCGGGCGAACCTCCAGCAACCCAGACGCGCGCCGAGAACGGCGAAAATCGCCGGAAACGGAGGAGAAGCCGCGGGGGAGAGAAGCCCGATTCGCCGGCGATGGGGCTGATTCGACCCCAGCCGAGGCCCGATTTAGGGAGCCCAGACGATTGCGCGCCGATTGGCACCGGAATCATGCCGGGAACCGGCCGGACGGCGCCGGCACGACCAAAGGATAACTGGACCGGCCGAACCGGACTGAACCGGGCGAACCGGACCCGAGCTGAACCGGCGGTCCGAACCGGGTTGAACCGGACCGGACCGGTTCAGCCAAAAAGAGAGGGAAAAAAAAAAAAAGAAAAAAGGAAAAAGAAAAAGAAAAAAAATTGGGAAAAATTCCTGTGATGCAATCGAGCTTTGGGTAAGTCGGTAAGCGGTCAAATTGACCGATTTAAATTTTAGAATATTTAATTTAATTAATTCCGACTGGAAATTTACCCGGAAAAATATATTTAATTGTGTAGCTCGACGATTGGCATCCACCGAGAGCTCGAGATAGCCTCAATTTTTGTATTATCATGGAATAACGGGTAAGTGACCCTTATTTACGACAATTTTATATCGTTATGCGTGATTGATATTTAACGCATAAATTACAGATTTAATTTTCGCATAAATGAATTAAATTCTGGAAAATTAGATAAATTGTCGTAAATATTAAATTGAGATATCAGAGAATTTAGAACGAGGCTAAATAAATTACTGATGGGCCCAGTGAGCCCAATAGGCCTCGATAAAGTGTGGTAAACGGGCTTAAGGCCGATTAAGGCCCATTAAGGTGCAATCGGGCCCAATATGAGAAACGGGCCCAATGATTTAAAATTAAGCCCAGAAAATTATGAAATACATTAAATTGTATTGTATTTGACCTGATGAATGTGTATCCGCAGTTCCGGAGATTTGATTTGGATTCGGAGCAAATCGGACTGCGTGACAAGACATCAGTGGGAAAGGTCAGACTGTACAGAAAAATGAGGTAAGGGAATTGTGTGAGTAGCTAGAGGTAGCTACGCATATTTTAATAGTTTTTCTGTACACTGAGTATGTATGTATACATGGATATTGTATAATGATCCTAAAAATGGTTTGAATGATTTTAAGGATCGAAATAGGTGAAATGTCTATTTTACCCCTATTGAGGGAAGTTCACCTAAGGATGGTGAAAGCATGACATGCATGAAATGCATGATTTAAGGATTTTTTATGATTAAGGAATTTTCTTGATTTTAATCAAAGTAAAGCGATAGATTGGCCAGTAAATGGATGAATTTCACAAAATAACACTACGTAGGTGTTATTAATATTTAAATAGAAATTTCTTTGGAAAACGGCCAACTATCAGTTTATATGGAAACAGATAGTGCCGACTCGTAGTTCGCACTATATCTGCGTTTGTGAATGTGCATAAATGTGCTTGAGCAGTTGCTCGCACCGACTTGTGACATCATATGCATGAAATGTGCTAGAGCATGGTGCTCGCACTGATTTTTAATATTGTGAAATGAGAGCTGCTGGAGCCTAGCTCGCACTCTGTTTTGACATGTTTTGACATGTTTTGATTTGTTTTGACGTGGTATGCATAAAATAGTGCTGGAGCGATTACTCGCACTACTTTTAATGATTTGACATGCATGAGAGATGCTGGAGCTTAGCTCGCATCCTGTTTTGATTTAATTATGCATAAAAGCCGTGCTGGAGTGAAACTCGCACGAGATTTGATTTAGTTATGCATAAAGCCGTGCTGGAGTATAACTCGCACGAGATTTGATTTACTTGAGCATTCATTTGTGCTGGAGCGTTGCTCGCACAAAGTTTTATATGGTTTTCATAATTCATTTGAATGCCGTACTGGAGTTTTTCTCGTACGAGGTTTTCACTGAATTTATATACATATCCGTACTAGAGCGTTGCTCGTACGTGGAATTTACATGAAATTATAATCAGTTTAAGTCGTACTGGAGCGCTGCTCGTACGCAGATTTCACTGATTTTTATGAAACCGTGCTAGAGCTTCTCTCGCACGAGATTTTCAGATATCATGAATATGCATGGAGCCGTGCTTGAGCTTCGCTCGCACAGGGATTTATATTACATGCATATAGCCGTGTTGGAGCCTCCTGTAGACTGTGTGTCACAGTGAGATGATATGCTCACACGTGCATTCTGAGACAGAGATGATATGGGTGGATAAGACCTATTACAGGCACCCCTGACTGAGCTTGGGTTCACGGAGTACTTTGTACCGTGTATGTCACGCGGAGTACGCTGTACCGTGGGGATTGTTGGAGTGGAGTGGCATTAGCCACGAGGCAGCAAGCCTTGCCCTCGCAATCCTGGTGTTATGCTGTTCTGGCGGGTAGGACGACCCACCTCCCGTTTCAGGTGTGATACCCCGCACACTAGGTACCGTGTTGCCAGGGATCACTAGGATATGGCCATAGTCCTCGATGTTACTGTTAATTACCTTATTGTCTCACATGATATAACTTGTGGTCTGTTAGACCAGGGTAGACCCGAAGGAGGGGTCAGGCCCCCGATTTGATGATTTGATGATTTCAGATGATTTTATGATATGTGACCCTGAAAGAAGGGTGGTTTTATAACTCAAGTTTTATAATGAAATATAACGAATTGTTTTATGAGTTTTGAGATGATTGACCTAGAGGGGTTATTTTATACTGCGTTTTAAATGAATTGATTTAAATGCAGAGGCATGATGTGTTTTTCCATGCTTTCATTTGAAATCCATGTTTTGTCTTACATGGTATGAAAGATTGCATGATCTTGATTAAATTCATGCTTAATATGATTTAATGATGTCACATAAAATGCTTTGAATGCATGAGTTACATGATTTATATATGCACAAATAGTTTTGGATGAACTATGGCATTGAATATGCATGACTTTGTGCTTGATGATTTTAATGAAAAGAAATGGATTTAAGGGCATGGCATTATGAGCATGTAGATAGTGGAGCTATCTACTTACTTGCATAATTGCCTTACTGAGCGTGTGGTTTGCTCACCCCCTTATTTTCCCATCTTTTCAGAGCACTTGAAATAGTTATTGAGCGGCTGAGGACTTGCATGCTTAATATCCGCTGCTTGCTGCTTCCCATCGAGAGACAGGTATACACATTTGTATGATTTTGTATCTAAATATGTAATGCACAGTACTGTAAATGGATATGATGTCGGGGATGTAGAGTCATGTAAATACCATTTGGTATGTGTTTATTTAAAGTCAAAAGGATAGTAGACTCTGATATATGATTATGGGAATGAAATGTTAAATAGTGTGAGGTGACTAACACCGAATCATAGCCCAACTGTGTTGTAGGATGGTCACGACGAGAGAAAGTTAAGAATTAAATAATAAATGAAAAAACGAAAAAATTTACTCTGATTTTTAGGTAATTCGGGTCGTGACACAGCTGTTCCTCCAACCCTTATCCCTCGTTCGGGCTCATCAGGCGGATCTCCAACCCTTATCCCTCGTTCGGGCTCATCAGGTTGTTTTACATGCCATGTCTCAAAACAATGCACGTGTGAGCCTATTTAATCGATGTGACACCAAGTCTACTCGAAGCTCCAAACACGGCAACATGCAAGGTGGGCATCCAGTGCGAGACAAACTCAAAGCACAATGCCAAAACAATATGAAATCCATGTGAAAACTAGTGCCTCTTGCACTCTTCCATACTCACGAAATCATGTAGGTGGCTCAAAACTTGCAAAATGTGGTTATCAAAACCAAAACATACTCATTTCTTTTGCAAATCATTTCAATGTTAGCCAACCTACCAATCATTTGCTAAAAAGCAATAAAACATGATTTTCAAAGCAATATGCTTTTGTTTTCATGCACATTTCTCAAACTCCCAACTTTTACCCTTCAATCACCCAACAACAACATTTCCTAATCTCATGCATTCTAGCAAAACATTTATGCGCCCAAATTGCGCACAATATCTCTAAGAGTCCACACAATTCCCTTACCTCGATTTACTTGGTGTGACTCCTTTTCTCTTAGCTCCTCACGCTCTTGGGTCAACTCGCCTCAGCGTATCCTCGGAAGCTGCGATTCATTCATTAAATCGATTGAGTTAACGTATTTAACCCATAATTGACCTCACTAGTCAACATTATTTACTTATGCATTTTACAAATGCCTTAACTTCACATTTTACATCTTTTAGGTAAATCTCACAATTTATCCACTAACAACATCTTAAATTCATACCCATAACATTATTGTCACCTCTAGACATCCCATTTCTCATTAATCTCAATCAATTTCACTTTCTCACACTAAACCATTTCTAGGTCATAATCATACCAATGCATTTAGATAGTTTCTAACCGTCTATACTCATGCCAACAACTCCAAAATCACTAAATAAACAATGTACCATAGTTGGAGTGTTAGAATCTTACCCAATTTGATTTCTCTTCTTGCTCCAATGGCAATGCCCTTAAATCCTTCAATATCAACAATGGGAAATTGCTTTCAAACTATGTTGTTCTTCTCTTTGATAGGAACAACTTTGTCTCTAATGGTCTCTCTTCAAACCTCACTGAAAATGGCTGATTTTTTGAGAGAGAATGTTAGGTTTTTTGGGTTGAAAGTGAAAGGTTTGTGTTTTTCCCGAAATTTTCTGATTTCCAGCACTCCTTATATAGAAATAACTTGAGGAGATCGATCTGGTCCCTTAAAATCCCTCTTTTCACGGTATTTTTAAGCCTGAGATCGATCTGTCGAAGCATGAGATCGATCTGTGGAGGCATGAGATCGATCTGTCGAGGCATGAGATCGATCTGCTCCCAAACAGAGAGCTAAGGAGATCGATCTGGTCCATTGGAGATCGATCTGTTCTATTCTTTCGCCCAAATAAGAGCATTTTGGCTCTTCCAGATCGATCTCTCATCCCATGAGATCGATCTGCCCTTCAAAATTTCCAGATTTTCTGCAGTTCCTCTGCAACAACACTTACCAAACATCCTTAATTTGCTACCATGATCATTTCCTCATTCATTCATCTTTGAGACTTGAAAATGGCATCCATCCTCACTTCATACACATTAAAACTTGTGTAGGATCTTTGTGTGACCAATGGTATTTAATATAAACAAAAATGGAAGTGCACATCTTATGCAATTCTACTTCCATTTTATCAAACTATTCATAATCCACTCTACACACATTCTCCACATGTTTAAGTCCATTTCTACACATTCATACATAATGAAACTTGTATGTACGATTACCACTCTCATTACAAGTGTGTACATTACTTATGGACTTACATCACATATACTTCACTTATGAATTCATAGTACAACTCTATTTACACTTCTATGTACATATACACCATTACACATATACGGGGTCTCACATTCTCCCCCACTTAGAAAATTTGGTCCTCCAAATTGGAACCAATTATTCTGTGAACAACTCGGGATACCTCTCCCGCATCAAACTCTCCAATTCCCATGTGGCTTCTTCCACAGTGTGATGTTGCCAAAGTATCTTCACCAAGGGAATTGTCTTTGTCCTCAGCACTTTTTCTTTTCTATCCAATACCCGAACTGGCTTCTCAACATAGGTCATACCCTCATTGAGCTCCAAAGGCTCATATCTTATCACATGTGCCGGGTCCGGGTGATACTTCCTCAACATGGATACGTGGAAGACGTTATGCACACTTGCCAACTCTGGTGGCAATGCCAACCTATACGCCTTGTCTCCCACCTTATCAAGTATCTCAAATGGCCCGATATATCGAGGGCTCAACTTTCCCTTCTTCCCAAATCTCATAATTCCCTTCGAAGGGGAAACTTTCAAAAACACTGACTCACCCACCTCAAACTCTAGTGGTCTCCGTCTCTTGTCAGCATAACTCTTTTGCCTGCTCTGAGCTGTCCGTAACCTCTCACATATCAATTGGACGTCCTCAGAGGCTTGTCTAACCAAGTCGGGAGCAAAGATCTGTCTGTCACCAACCTCTTCCCATCCAATAGGGGAACGGCATCTACGCCCATACATTGCCTCATATGGTGCCATCCCGATACTCGCATGAAAACTGTTATTATACTCGAACTCTGCGAGTGGCAAATGGTCATCCCAGGAGCCTCCAAAATCCAATGCACACGCTCTCAACATGTCCTCCAGGGTCTGTATAGTCCTCTCTGACTGACCATCTGTCTGAGGATGAAACGCGGTGCTAAAATTCAACTGGGTCCCCATCGCTTCCTGAAAATGTTCCCAAAAGTGGGAAGTGAAGCGGGCATCCCTATCAGAAACAACGCTCACTGGAATTCCATGTAGCCTCACTATCTCGCGCACATATAGGTTCGCTAACTGGCTCAGAGTATCGGTAGCTCTCATAGCTAGAAAATGGGCTGATTTCGTCAACCGATCCACAATCACCCATATGGCATCATGACCTCTCCGGGTCCTCGGCAATCCCATCACAAAATCCATGGTGACATGCTCCCACTTCCATGTCGAAATCGATAGAGGCTGCAATAACCCTGCAGGCTTCTGATGCTCTACCTTCACCTGCTGACAAACGAGACACTTAGCAACATATTCAGCAATGTGCTTTTTCATTCCCGACCACCAATAAACCTTTCGAAGGTTTTGATACATTTTGGTACCCCCTGGGTGTATCGTATACTTCGATGAGTGAGCCTCTGTCAGGATCAACCTTCTGATCTCTGCGTCATCAGGGACACATATCCTACCTCTGAACCTCAACAATCCATCCGAACTCAGCCCAAAGTTCGTCTCTATACCCCTCTGTATCTGCCCGACAATATCACCACACTGCTGATCAACTCGCTGAGCCTGTCGGATTCGATCTACCAGATCCGGTTCCAACTGCAGGCTAGCTATCATAAATCCACTATCAGCGTCAGGCGGGGTCATATCCAAACTGAGGTTCGTGAACTGTTCCAACAGCTCGTGTTCCCTGATCATCATGAATGATACCATCCCGAGATGCTTCCTACTCAATGCATCAGCAACCACATTTGCTTTACCCGGGTGGTATAGGATTTCACAGTCATAATCCTTTAACAACTCGAGCCATCTCCTCTGTCTCATGTTCAACTCTTTCTGTGAGAACAGGTACTTAAGGCTCTTATGATCTGTATAAATCTGAAATCTCTCACCATAGAGGTAGTGGCGCCACATCTTCAGCGCAAACACCACCGCTGCCAACTCCAAGTCATGGGTCGGGTAGTTCCTCTCATGATCCTTTAACTGTCTTGATCCATAGGCTACTACCTTCCCATCCTGCATCAATACACAGCCCAGTCCTAGGTGTGAAGCATCTGCATACACCGAGAAACCTCCTGAGCTGGTAGGAATGGTGAGTATTGGAGCTGTAGTTAATCTCCTTTTCAGCTCCTCAAAACTTTCTTCACACTTCTCGTCCCACACAAACTCCACATTTTTCCTTGTGAGACGTGTCAATGGAGCAGCTAACCTTGAAAATCCCTCTACAAACCTTCGGTAATACCCAGCTAAACCCAGGAAACTTCTGATCTCTGTCACTGTTTGGGGTCTCTGCCACTGAACTACGGCCTCAATCTTAGATGGATCCACTGATACTCCATCCTTTGATACTATGTGACCCAGAAAAGAGATCTGTTCCAACCAAAAGTCGCACTTACTGAGTTTAGCGTACAACTTCTTCTCTCGAAGGGTTTGTAGTACTATCCTTAAATGCCTTTCATGCTCCTCTCTAGACCTTGAATACACCAGTATATCATCAATGAACACAATAACAAATCGATCCAAGTACTGGTGGAATACCTCATTCATCAAAGACATAAAAGCTGCGGGAGCATTCGTCAACCCGAATGGCATAACCATAAACTCATAATGTCCATACCGGGTGCGAAAAGCTGTCTTGGGTACATCTCCATCTCGTATCCTCAACTGATGGTACCCTGATCTCAGATCTATCTTGGAAAAGACTTGCGCTCCCTTAAGCTGATCTAACAAATCATCGATGCGTGGGAGGGGATACTTATTCTTGATGGTGGCCTTATTCAACAACCGGTAATCTATACACAGTCGGAGGCTTCCATCTTTCTTCCTTACAAACAGAACCGGTGCTCCCCAAGGTGAGACGCTCGGCCTGATGAACCCCTTCTCCAGCAACTCTTGTAATTGTTTCCTTAACTCCTCTAACTCAACTTGAGCCATTCTGTATGGTGGCTTGGACATCGGCTCTGTACCAGGTGCCAAATCTATACCAAACTCCATCTCCCTATCTGGAGGTAACCCTGGTAACTCATCCAGAAAGACATCTGGAAATTCCCTAACCACTGGTATGTCTTCCAATTCCGGATGTGCCTTATCCGTCTCAATCACAAAAGCGATGAATCCTTCACATTATTCTTTCCACCATTAGTATCATAAATCATCTCATCACATACATAAATGAAATCAAATTTATCTTTCATACATCATGTATCAAGATTATACTCATCACACTTATAATAATCATGTTCTTTAATTTCATTTCACAAAATTAACTACAAGGTTGTCTATCTTTGGAAACATCAAAGTTTTCGCATGACAATCCATAACAACATGATTGGCAGCCAACCAATCCATTCCTAGGATCACATCAAAATCACTCATGTTTAATAAAATTAAATCGGCTGCCATCTCTTTACCTCCTATCTTCATTTTACAATCCCTATATATATGCTCAGTCAACTGACTATCATTCATAGGGGTAGATATCAATAACATCTTATCAAGCAGCGTGGGTTTTACATGCTTCAACAATTTACATGCAAAGGATGGCGAAGTAAAGGAATGCGTGGCACCAGGATCAAACAGTACATAAGCTTCTAAATCAAAGATTTGGATGGTACCTTTTACCACATCTGATGACTGATCTGCAGTATCCTGATCCAGTGCGTGCACTCGTCCTCTGCTTACACCCACTACTTGCTTCCCCTTTTCCTCAGCTGTAGCCCTCCTCCTCGGAGCAGCAGTACCAACTGGAGCTCTCTCTGGTTCCTTGCCCTTCTGTGGGGCTCTCTCTATCATCTCTGGGCAATCTCTGATTACGTGCCCTGGCTTCCCACATCTGAAGCATACAACCTGAGGTCCGTAACATGGTCGAGTACCATGGTACCTACCACACTTGCCACACTGGTCTGTAGTAGGCCGTGGTCCTCCAATCACGATTCCCTTAGCTGGAGCAATGGTCGGATACATGGGAGTATCAACTGTCCTCTCCCGGATTTCATCAATTCTTGGCCTCCTTCCAGAGAATCTCTTGCTTCCTTTATAGCTGAAGACTCTATCCATCATAGGTCTCTTCTTATCTCTGTCCCTCATCTTACCAACCTTTCCAAATTCCGAGGCGATTCTATCAACATCTTGTTCACATAATTGCGCCCTGCGCACTGCCTCTTCATAGGTCGGTATATCCAAGGGAACCAATTTAGACCTGATGGTTGGTCTCAATCCATCCACAAACTTCTGGATCTTCTCGACCTCATTACTCATCGTGTTGGGATCATATCTGCCCAGGGATATAAAAGCAGTCTCATACTCATCCACAGTCCTGCTCCCTTGGGTTAGTCCCAAAAATGCCATCTTCAGCTTCCGCTGGGCGGTATCCGGGACATACTGTCTCCGGAAGGCCTCTAGAAACACATCCCAGCTGATCTCAGTATGCCGGGCTCTCAAAATAGGCCTGGTGGATTTCCACCAATGTTCTGCTGATCCCTTCAGCATGAAAGCGGCAAATGCTACCATCTCGGTAGTAGTGCACTCAAAGAACCCATATAATTTCTCGATCTCATTGATCCAATCCTCAGCCGCTACTGGGTCCTTTACTCCACTGAAAGACGGCGGTCCAAACTTCTGGAACTGCCGCAGTCTATCCAAGTCACATCCATATCCCCAACCTCTACTGCCTGGCATAGCAACCGGCGTAGGCACATCCTGTGGGGGTGGGGTATCTGTCGTCTGAGGTCCTTGGGCTTGCCTCGCCCGTGCCTCGGGAGCTGCTGCCTGCTCGGCATCACCCTGTGTAGCGGGACTCTGTCTACCGCCAACTCCAGGTAAAGATTGAGTGACCAATTCCAAAATCATCTCAATGCTCCGCTCAATCCTCGCGAAGCGAGCCTCAGTACTCTCGGGCCTCTCCTCTGGACCCTGTGGAGCGTGCTCAACGTCGACCTCCACCTCAACATCCTCCTGAGCCTCGTGTGTTTTCGACTCAACACGACCCCCAGGCCTACCTCTACGGCCTCGAGCCTGTGCTCTCATCCCTCTACCGCGACTGGTATTAGGCATACTTACTCAGTTCCCTACATTCACAACCAATTACTTAGTCAACCCATCGACATACACTATTTGTATCTAAACAAGCACAGTAACTTGGGGATGTAATTTTTTTCACTTATTAAGTATTTTAGACACGACACACGTCAGACCAACTCGAGCTCTGATACCAACTTCTGTCACGACCCTCAACTTACCAAAATACGTACAAATTTTTCGCATTTTCATGCATCAATCCTTAATCATCCTTCCTCGATCGTGAACAACCACGCGCTTAACAGTTGGGCTGTGTGTCGACGTCTAACCCACTCCACCATACCAATTCAATTGAAACATTATTTATGAGTAAACACTTGTGTAAATGTATATATATCGGAGTTGTTACATGTGTTTACATTGTTTTACATCCCCAGTAGTTACATACAAAATGCTACTGTGCTATGTCTAGTTTAGATACAAAATAATCCAAGTGTGTATACCTTTAGCGATGGGATGCAGCGGATTACCAAAAAGGGAATGCCTCCAGTCACGTCCAATCTATACTCAAATCTCTGTAGAGAGGGGAAAATAAGGGGGGTGAGCAAACCACACGCTCAGTAAGGCAATCATGCGAACAGGTAGATATTGTACTATCTACGTGATCGTGATGCCATGCTCAAAAGCATTTTATTCATTGTTTATCTCAAAACATGAGTGTATGATTGTGTTAATGGTATGTAAAGCATTCATGCTATTAAAATTCAGTGCACATTTCAACTCAAAGCATGGTATAAATCATCATGCATAATTCACAATAAAAGCATGGCATTAAACATCATGCATTTTCACAATAAGGCATGGCATTAAACATCATGCATTCGTGCACTTTAAAAACCATTAACAAATCAATTCAACGTCAGGTCCCAGCCCATCCCTCGGGTTTTCCTGACCACAAACACTTCAAACATGGATTTATTCTCAAATAGCATTATACATGTGAGATAGGCAGTTTCAACAATAGGTAATAACCTCAAGGTCTATGTACATAACCTGTGATACCGGCTACACGGATCAGGTGTGCGGGATATCACCACCATCTGCTTCCACACGGGAGGTGGGTCAAATCCTACCCGCCGGTCTATAGCAGATCTCATCCGAAGACGGCACATCACATCATAACACGGTACAATGTACTCCATGCTACATGCACGGTACAACCTACTCCGTGGACCCCCAGCCTTATCCCTCGTTCGGGCTCATCAGCTGTTCCTCCAACCCTTATCCCTCGTTCGGGCTCATCAGGCTGATCTCCAACCCTTATCCCTCGTTCGGGCTCATCAGGTTGTTTTACATGCCATGTCTCAAAACAATGCACGTGTGAGCCTATTTAATCGATGTGACACCAAGTCTACTCGAAGCTCCAAACACGGCAACATGCAAGGTGGGCATCCAGTGCGAGACAAACTCAAAGCACAATGCCAAAACAATATGAAATCCATGTGAAAACTAGTGCCTCTTGCACTTTTCCATACTCACGAAATCATGTAGGTGGCTCAAAACTTGCAAAATGTGGTTATCAAAACCAAAACATACTCATTTCTTTTGCAAATCATTTCAATGTTAGCCAACCTACCAATCATTTGCTAAAAAGCAATAAAACATGATTTTCAAAGCAATATGCTTTTGTTTTCATGCACATTTCTCAAACTCCCAACTTTTACCCTTCAATCACCCAACAACAACATTTCCTAATCTCATGCATTCTAGCAAAACATTTATGCGCCCAAATTGCGCACAATATCTCTAAGAGTCCACACAATTCCCTTACCTTGATTTACTTGGTGTGACTCCTTTTCTCTTAGCTCCTCACGCTCTTGGGTCAACTCACCTCGGCGTATCCTCGGAAGCTGCGATTCATTCATTAAATCGATTGAGTTAACGTATTTAACCCATAATTGACCTCACTAGTCAACATTATTTACTTATGCATTTTACAAATGCCTTAACTTCACATTTTACCTCTTTTAGGTAAATCTCACAATTTATCCACTAACAACATCTTAAATTCATACCCATAACATTATTGTCACCTCTAGACATCCCATTTCTCATTAATCTCAATCAATTTCACTTTCTCACACTAAACCATTTCTAGGTCATAATCATACCAATGCATTTAGATAGTTTCTAACCGTCTATACTCATGCCAACAACTCCAAAATCACTAAATAAACAATGTACCATAGTTGGAGTGTTAGAATCTTACCCAATTTGATTTCTCTTCTTGCTCCAATGGCAATGCCCTTAAATCCTTCAATATCAACAATGGGAAATTGCTTTCAAACTATGTTGTTCTTCTCTTTGATAGGAACAACTTTGTCTCTAATGGTCTCTCTTCAAACCTCACTGAAAATGGCTGATTTTTTTAGAGAGAATGTTAGGTTTTTTGGGTTGAAAGTGAAAGGTTTGTGTTTTTCCCGAAATTTTCTGATTTCCAGCACTCCTTATATAGAAATAACTTGAGGAGATCGATCTGGTCTAAGAGGAGATCGATCTGGTCCCTTAAAATCCCTCTTTTCACGGTATTTTTAAGCCTGAGATCGATCTGTCGAAGCATGAGATCGATCTGTGGAGGCATGAGATCGATCTGTCGAGGCATGAGATCGATCTGCTCTCAAACAGAGAGCTAAGGAGATCGATCTGTTCTATTCTTTCGCCCAAATAAGAGCATTCTGGCTCTTCCAGATCGATCTCTCATCCCATGAGATCGATCTGCCCTTCAAAATTTCCAGATTTTCTGCAGTTCCTCTGCAACAACACTTACCAAACATCCTTAATTTGCTACCATGATCATTTCCTCATTCATTCATCTTTGAGACTTGAAAATGGCATCCATCCTCACTTCATACACATTAAAACTTGTGTAGGATCTTTGTGTGACCAATGGTATTTAATATAAACAAAAATGGAAGTGCACATCTTATGCAATTCTACTTCCATTTTATCAAACTATTCATAATCCACTCTACACACATTCTCCACATGTTTAAGTCCATTTCTACACATTCATACATAATGAAACTTGTATGTACGATTACCACTCTCATTACAAGTGTGTACATTACTTATGGACTTACATCATATATACTTCACTTATGAATTCATAGTACAACTCTATTTACACTTCTATGTACATATACACCATTACACATATACGGGGTCTCACATCGACATAGAGCCGCCTATCAGATTTATGTGAGTTTATCCTGCTAGAGCTTCACTCGCACTGGATTTTGATGTTTTTAATATCCATGAAATGTGCTGGAGCCTAGCTCGCACCATATTTTGAGTTGTGACGTTTTGCAAGCTATACTGGAGCTTTTGCTCGTACGTGGATTTCTCTTGATTTTCTTATGCATATAATCGTACTGGAGCTATGCTCGTACATGATTTCCTCTTTATTTATAATGCATAATGCCATATTAGACTATTGCTCGTAGCAAGGTATTTACTGTTGATGCATGAAATCGTGCTAGAGCTTTGCTCGCACTGGACTTTTCACATTGTGATATGTAAAGAGTCATGTTGGATGCCTCGTGTAGACTTTGTGTCACACAGATGAGATGCTTGCACGAGCTGTGCTGAATGCCTCATGTAGACTCCTACTCACACGGATGAGATGCTCGCATGCGCACTTGAGACTGAGTAGGTTATACATGGCATGGTGTAGATAAGACCTACGGTAGGCACCCCAACCATGATATGGGTCCACGAAATATGTTGTACCGTGTATATCACATGGAGTAAGTTGTACCATGTGGTTATGATGTTGATTTAAATGTCTGCCGGTAGGATTAACCCACCTCCATTTCAGCATGATGCCCCGCACACCGGGATCCATGTGGTCTAGGATGATAATGACATAGTTGGCCAACAGAATCTTCAATTAGATATAGTGACCACTTGTCTCACATGATATCACATGGTTTTATATACTGAAATTGATTTGTGTCATCCTGGGTAGACTCAAGGGAGGGTCTAACCTTGTAGGATGTTTTTAAAAGGATGATATGTTGATTGTGATGAGTTTTACTAAGTTTTGATTTGATGTTAAACCCTGAGGAATGGTTTTATGATGAGTTTTATTACGATGAGCATGAGAAGTTTTACAAGATGGTTTTTCATGTTTACATGCCTATTTTCATGTTTTTCAATATATGATATATGTATATACATGTGGCATAGTTTTACTATTTCCTCATGCTCTGGATATTAATGATCTTTATGCCATGACATTATAAGCATGTAGATAGTGTAGTTATCTACCCTGCTTGCATTATTGCCTTATTGAGCCTGTGGTTGGTCATCCATATCACTTTCCCCCCTTTACAGAGCACACACAGTAGTCTAATAAGGACTGAGCAGTTGTATCCGGATATCTGCTACTCTCCATCTCTAAGAGGTATACACACAGGAAATCTTTTTGTATCTAAACAATGTAAAAGCATAGTAAGTTTTTTGAAATGTAATATGGGGGATGTAACTATTAGCAAACCTGTAATAGTATAGAACTTAAATTTTAAAATGTATGTGTTTGTTCTTGATTGATTGAAAGATGAATGGAAAATGATGATTAATACTGACTTATAGCCTAACTATTATTGTTGAGAGTTGTTCACAATCGGGAAAAGAAATGAAAAAGTGAAAAATTTATGGCGATTTTTAGATGAAAAGGATATAAAAGGGTCGTGACAGAGATTGGTATCAGAGTTGATTTGGCCTGATAAGAGTTAGTACTAAGAAGTAGGAAAGTTACATCCTCATATTACCATGCTTTTGTTTATATATAATTGTGTATGTTGAGATGGAGGTAAGCAGATCGATCTCCAAGGGAAGAGAGATCAATGTCATGACTCCAGAATGCAATAAGTGTGTAGAAGGAGGCAAGTAGATCGATCTCATAAGGGAGCAGAGCGATCTCAGGCTGCTTCTGCCTAGCAAGAATTGATCCTATCACATGGGCAAATCAATTTCCTTAAGTCTCAGCTTGGAAGAGATCGATCCCTACCCTCTGCCAGATCGATCTCCACTTAGAAGAATAGATCGATCTCCACTATGTACCAGATCGATCTAGTAGTTGTTAATAGAGTAGTTGAAGCAGTTAAAATCAAGCAGAGATCGATCTCCACTAATTCCAGATCGATCTCATACCCTCCGCCTATATAAGGATCATGAGATTTTACCTGGAAATCGAGCCTCTCTCACCTATAAACCTCAACATTCACCATTTTCAACCAAACCAAGCTTTCTCTCTCTCTAATTCACCATATTCTGGATAGAATTAGACAAAGGGATAAGAAACAAAGTTGTTCCTCTTGATAAAGAGAACAACATACTAGAAAATCAAGGATTTCATTTAACAAAGGAAAGGGCAAGCATTCTACAAGTTGGTCAAGAGGAGATAAGCTAGGTGAGCTCACAAGACCCTTATTTTTCTTAGGCATTATCATTTTATATATTTGTGAATGGATATATATATATATGTTTGGTTAGAAATGTCTAAGTCATGAGTGAAAACAACCAATGAGTATAGTCGAAAAGTGAAATGTGAACATCTTGTGATGGTTATAAGCTAGCTAAGGTGATGATAACGATATAGGAGAAGTTTTGAGATAATGTATGTGTTTAAGAGTGGTAGCTCGGATATAGTATAGGTATAGGTATAAGTGAGGTAAAAAGAGAAATGAGAATGATGAATATTGACAATTTAATAATGTTTGCACAGCTCAAGAATTCGATACGGGAAACAAGGTTGATCCGAGATCCGGGGACATTGCACCACTCAGGGTGCGAGAGGTAAGGGAAATAAAATGTTGTGTATCTGAGTTTCCAAATGATGAAAACACTTTTTTAGTGTAAAAAAGGTTTGATAAATGAGCATGTTTATGAGAAATGAGTTGATTTGATGTTTTAATGACTGTGTGAGTGTTTTATCGGTTTGAGCTCAGTTTCGATGAATTTTGTGTAATTGTGAACACAATGTGGTATAATAGAAATGTGTTTTCTTTGAGATAACCACCATGAGCTCTACGTGAAGGCAAAACGATTTTTATACAATAATGGCATATTTTACTGAGACTAAGGCTTATCATGAGATGCACATCGATACTTCGCTCGATAGTGTCGAGTAGCCTTGCTCTGGTAGCATGTAAGATCGGGCCTTGCTCTAGTAGCATGTAAGACCGAGATGACCATGCTCTGGTAGCATTGGGTGGCCTTACTTTGATAGCATGTAAGACTGTAGCTGTACGACTCTGATCAAGTCTATAGCGATATCATGGCCATGGATAGATGTCGACGATTCCCTCTTTTGAGGATGCCTCCATTTTAGTAAATGAGAGATGCCTCCGTTCTGGAAACGTGAGATACCCTCTTTGAGGATGATGTGATGTGCTTATGACTTTGCATTATCTGAGTTTTATTAAATGCCTAGTCTCGATTATTTTGATGTTATGATGATTTGTGATTTTATCACGTAAACTACGTTGATGCAAATTAATGCATTATTACCATTATCATTATTACCATGATGTTTGTCATGTTCAAAATACTACTATCATGTTTTTACATGCCAAACTAATGAGTTGTGATGTGATTATGATTTCATCAAATCTCCATTATCCTTCTTACTGAGCGCTTTAAGAGTTCACCCCTTTTTCCTCCCCCCCCATATTTCTTGCAGTGAGCGAGATAGTGCTTGCCGCGTACGTGATATAGGTTGGTGGACAAGATCTCCCCAGGCTATCGCTTGTACATGCACAAGGTATAATTCAGTTCATTTTGTATCCAGACAACGATGTAATACAGATATTTGTGTTAAGTATTTTTGGGATGTGACTAGGATGACATGAGGGAAATGAATTATGTTTTGTGGATTGACCCCTATGGGATACTGTGTGTTTGATTTTATGAATTAGAAGTTGTGTGATCTTGGGGTTACTGATTTAATTATAAATACAAGTGATTAAATGACACTGTATAGGAATGCAACCTGAATACTATCAGTGACAAGTAATTGGAAATAGATTACATCCCAATATTCTATATTGTCTGGTAATGAATTCAATTTAACAGGTAAAATTATGATCAATGCTTAACGCATATGCGCAGCTACGAAAGAGATAAGAGATGAGCGGGAGACGAGGTCGTCTCGGGAGGCAGCCACAACCACCTCCACTACTGACCCCCAGTCGGAGAGTCCTAACTCTCGTATGAATCGGCTGGAGCATGATGTACGACAGGAATTCGAGCAGATGGCAATGCTATTTGTGCAGCATTTTGGGGCTAATGCTTCGGGTACCACACCTACCCTGGCTCCCACACCACCCCAAGATCTGCAGACTAACCCAGTACCACCAGTGGTTTAACCTCTGACACAAACCAGGCCTGATGATGGGGGCAAGGGCTGGTTGAAGGATTTTCTTAAGATGAATCTGCCAGCATTTAAAGGAGTGAAGGGTCCAACAGAGGCAGAGGAGTGGTTGGCTGAGATGAGGATCGTCTTTGACTTTCTGGGATGCACTGATACGGAGAGGGTTAGTATGAGTACCTACATGCTCAGGGAACGGGCCCGATGTTGGTGGAACACCACTCATAATATACTAGCTGCCATTCATCCAGTGATCAGCTAGGAGATTTTTCAGTCGGTATTTAGAACCCAGTATGTGCCAAGAGCTGCTGAAAGGAGAATGCAAACTGAATTCCTAATTTTGGTTCAGGGCAATATGTCTGTTGACAAGTACGAGAACCGATTCATCACCCTACTGAAGTATGATCCGGAGACCATTAAGGATGAAGAGCTCCGTACAAAGCAATTCATGTATGGATCGAGACCCATCATTAGAGATCGGTTGATAGGGCTTTGTATTACTGAGTTTAATGATGCTCAGAGATAGGAACAGGAGGTTGAAAGGGGACTAGAGTTTATACAGTCCTGGTCTGAGTCTCGAGTACTAACCAGGGATAAGGGTAAGAGACCTGTAACTCCCTACATCGACTTCAGAAGGGGTTCTTTTAAGAGATATACAATCGAAGGACCTAGAAGGAGAGTGTATAGACTCAAAATTCCTCCGATTACTATGGAGACCCCTCGAGGTGCTAGGCCAGAGGTTAGAGTTTACCAAGATTATGGCCGACGACATGAGGGAAGTTGTTCTAGAACCATATAAGGATGTTTTAGATATGGGGACGTGGGTCATAGAGTGAGGAACTGCCCATAGCCGTAGATACCACATTCTCAGGAGCCTACTAGATAGCAGCCTTAGAGGGCGATTCCCCAAAGACGAGCTACGGCTACTGATAAGGGTAAGAAGCCGGTTATAGAAGGAGTGTGTTTGCTTTGGATAAGAAGACCGCAGAGACTTCTTCTTAGACCATACGAGGTACTCTTCTTGTCTGTAATCATGAGGCTCATGTGTTGTTTGACTCGGGATTCACGCATTCCTTTATTGATATACACTTTGCATGTAAACTGAGTTTAAAGCATGAATCCTTAGATTATATTTTACATGTAAAAACCCTTTTGCGATAGTCCCAAAGGACTGATATGGTATGTAAAAAGTGTGAGATTAAGGTGGGAGATAGGGTAGTGTTGGCAGATCTAATTTTGTTAAGTATGCACAATTTTAATGTGATTTTAGGGATGGATTGGTTAGTAGCCAATCATGTGAGTCTAGACTGCTATACTAAAACTGGAACCTTCTCCCTACTTGGAAACTTTAGTGTATGTTTGAATGTTAAGGAATGAAAATGTGTGGAGTTTATTGTGAGAAGATTTTAGAATATAATGATGTTACCATAAAAGCACTGATTAAATTATTGATGTGAAGGTTACATCACACTCATCTCTAACATGAGTCAGGAACATCCAAGGATAGAGGACATACCAGTAGTATGTGAGTTCCCAGATGTATTCCCAGATGAACTGCCTAGCCTACCACCAAAAAGAGAGATGGAGTTCACTATCGATTTAGTGCAAGATACCCAACAAATCTCTGAACCTCCCTATAGGATGGGATTAGTTTAATTAGAAGAATTAAAGAAACAGCTACAAGAGTTGCTTGATCAGGGTTTTATTAGACCCAGTGTGCCACAATGGGGAGCTCCAGTGTTATTTGTGAGGAAAAAGGATGGTAGCCTCAGATTGTGCATAGACTATTGATTGTTGAACAAGGCTACGGTGAAGAATAAATACCCTCTGCCAAGAATAGATGATTTGTTTGATCAGCTGAGAGGAGCTTCTATCTTTTCAAAGATTGACTTGACATCGAGCTATCACCAGTTAAAAATTAAGGAAAAGGATATCTCAAAGATGGCCTTCATAACTAGATACGGCCACTACGAGTTCTTAGTGATGCCCTTTGGTTTGACAAATGTCGCTGCTACTTTCATGAGTCTAATGAATGAGGTATTTCGGGACCATCTAGATCAGTTTGTGATAGTCTTCATTGATGATATCCTTGTGTATTCTCGATCCCATGAGGAATATGCTTAGCATTTGAGGCTTGTACTGCATATACTCAAAGATAAGCAGCTTTATGGAAAGATCTGTAAGAGTGAGTTTTGGTTGGATCAAATAGCTTTCCTTGGTCACATTGTATCTAAGGCTATGGTGTCAGTTGATTCATCTAAGATAGAGGTTGTACTAAATTGGGAGAGATCGAGGACAGTTATAGAGATTCAGAGTTTTCTGGGGCTCACAAGGTATTATAGAAGGTTTGTTGAAGGATTTTCCAGGATTGCCGCTCCTTTGACCAAGCTCACACGTAAGGAGATTTCTTTTGTATGGTTTGAGCAATTTGAGCAAAGCTTCCAAGAATTAAAGAGGAGATTAACGACGGCACCTGTGTTGACTATACTAAATGGACCTGGAGGTTTCGCAGTGTACAGTGATGCCTCTCAACAAGGATTGTGGTGTGTGCTCATGCAGCATGGGAGAGTGGTCGTCTATGGTTCGCGACAGTTGAAGGATCATCTACCCCACACATGATTTGCAGTTAGCCGAAGAGGTGTTTGCATTAAAATACTGGCGGCATTACATAGATATGGAAAAGTTCCACATATTTACTGACCATAAGAGCCTGAGATATATATATTCGACCAAAAGGAGTTAAACATGAGGCAAAGGAGATGGATGAAACTCTTTAAGGACTATGACTGTGGGATTTTATATCACTCGGGGAAGGCAAACGAAGTTGCTGATGCCTTAAGCAGAAAGGGTATGGTTTCTACTATGATGATCTGAGAGTGGGACTTATTAGAACAGTTCACTGGGCTCAAGGTCAGAATTATGGAAGCAGAGGCCGTATTTATGGCTAGCTTACAGATAGAGCCCACTATTATGGATCAAATTAGAAGTGGGCAGCACAATGATCAGATGCTACTGGAATCGGTTAGCCAAGCTGAGGCAACCCTACAGTCAAATTTTGCAGTCAGTGACGATGGATTATTGAGGTTTAAGGGTCATATTTACATCCTGAGCGATGATACCTTGAAGCAACAAATATGGAAGGAGTCTCATTATTCCCGTTACACCATGCACCCAGGTAGTACCAAGAAGTATCAAGATCTGCATAAGGTGTATTGGTGGAGCGGTATGAAATGGGAAGTGGCTAAATTTGTGGCCAAGTGTTTTGTATGTCAGCAGGTAAAAGCTGAGCATCAGAATGTCAGAGGATTACTTAAATCCTTACCAGTGCCTAATTGGAAATCAGAGCATATCACCATGGACTTTATCATGGGATTACCACGAACTCGGGGAGGTCGTGATGCGATTTGGTTGATAGTAGACTGATTAATGAAAAGTGCCCACTTCCTTGCCATCAAGAGTATAGATACCTTTAGTACCTTAGCCAAGCTGTATGTTAGATAGATAGCTAGACTGCATGAGGCCCCAGTGAGTGTTACATCTGATAGAGATTCTCGGTTCACCTCCAGGTTTTGCACTCATTTTCAGGAGGCCATAGGATCTCAATTGAGTTTTAGTACCACATATCATCCTCAGACTGATGGTCAGTCCGAACGGACTATACAGACTTGAAGGACATGTTGAGGGCGTGTACGATGGATTTTAAGGGATCATGGGATAATCACTTGCCCCTTGCCGTGTTTGCATATAATAATAGCTATCATGCGAGTATTGGTATGGCACCTTACGAGGCTCTATACGGTAGGAAGTATAGATCCCCTATAGCTTGGGAAGAAGTGGGTGAGAGGAAAATAAATGCTTTTGAACTTGTTGGAAAGGCAGTTCAGAATGTGAAGATCATTTGTGATAGATTAAGGGCTGCTCAGAATCGACAGAAAAGTTACAGAGATATGCGTAGAGGGCCACTTCAGTTTCAAACTGGGGATTTTGTTTTCCTTAAAGTGTCTCTAAGTAAGGGTATTATACGCTTTAGGAAGAAAGGGAAATTGAGTCCTCGATATATAGGACCGTTTGAGATTTTGGACAAAGTGGGAGACGTTGCCTATCGGTTAGCCTTACCTCCGCAGTTCTTCGGGGTACACAATGTCTTTCACGTATCCATGTTGAGGATATATAATCCAGATCCCTCCCATGTCATCGAGTATGAAACATTGGATATTCAAAGGGATATGAGTTATGTGGAGGAACCCATCCGAATACTCAATAGAAAGGAAAAGGTACTTCGGACAAAAATAATTCCATTGGTTAAAGTCCTTTGGAAGCACCACTCAATGGAGGAACCAACTTGGGAACTAGAGAGCCTTATGAAGGAGAAGTACCCTCAACTATTTAATAGCTAGAGCTAAATTTGGAGGACCAAATTTTCTAAAGGTGGGGAGGATGTAAGACCTATGAAATTTGCATACCTGAACTATTAGATTTATAAATTGGAGAATGTAGCTATGATATTGCAATGTACACGCATGTTTTGAATCTAATGAAATACAATAAGATAAAGTTTTTAAGTCTTAAATGTGTATGGACTAGAATATGACCTATGGAGTAGATTGTGGTAAGTTTTACATTGAGTTTCCTATAAATTTGTACATCAGTAGTAGAATCCGTGAAAGCTGATCGATCTCCAAGGGAAGAGAGATTGATCTCATAACTCTAGAATGCAATAAGTGTGTAAAAATAGGCAAGCATATCGATCTCATAAGGGAGTAGATCGATCTCAGGCTACCTCTGCCTAGCAAGAATCAATCCTGTCATAAGGACATATCGATATCCTTAAGTCTCGACCTGGAAGAGATTGATCCCTACCCTCTGCCAGATCGATCTCCACTTAGAAGAACAGATCGATCTCCACCCTCTACCAGATCGATCTTGTAGTTGTTAATGGAGCAGTTGGAGCAGTTAAAATTAAGCATAGATTGATCTCTACCAAAGCCAGATCGATCTCATACCCTCCACCTATATAAGGATCATGGGATTTTGCCTGGAAACTGAGCCTCTCTCACCTACAAACCTCAACATTCACCATTTTCAACCAAACCAAGCTTTTTCTCTCTCTAATTCACCATATTCTGGAAAGAATTAGACAAAGAGGTAAGAGACAAAGTTGTTCCTATTGGTAAAGAGAACAACATACTAGAAAATCAAGAATTAGATTTAACAAAGGAAAGGGCAAGCATTCTACAAGTTGGTCAAGAGGAGATAAGCTAGGTGAGCTCACAAGACCCTTGTTTTTTCTTAAGCATTATCATTTTATATATTGGTGAATGGATATATATATATATATATATATATATATATATGCTTGATTGGAAATGTCTAAGTCATGAGGGAAAACAACCAATGAGTATAGTTGGAAAGTGAAATGTAGACATCTTGTGATGGTTATGAGCTAGCTAAGGTGATGATAACGATGTAGGAGAAGTTTTGAGATAATGTATGTGTTTAAGAGTGGTAGCTTGGATATAGTATAGGTATAGGTATAAGTGAGGTGAAAAGATAAATGAGAATCATGAATATTGACAATTTAATACTGTTTGGACAGCTCAAGAATCAGATATGGGAAATGAGGTTGATCCGAGATTCGGGGGACATTGCACCACTCAGGGTGTAAGAGGTAAAGGAAATAAAATGTTGTGTATATGAGTTTCCAAATGATGAAAACACCTTTTTAGTGTGAAAAAGGTTTGATAAATGAGCATATTTATAAGAAATGAGTTGATCTGATGTTTTGATGAATGTGTGAGTGTTTTGCCAGTTTAAGCTCGATTTTGATGAATTTTGTGTAATTGTGAACACAATGTGGTGTAATAGAAATGTGTTTTCTTTGAGATAAGCACTATAAGCTCTACGTGAAGGCAAAATAATTTTTATACAATAATGGCATATTTTACTGAGACTAAGGCTTGTCATGAGATGCACATCGATAGTCTGCTTGATAGCGTCGAGTGGCCTTGCTCTGGTAGTTTTTAAGATCGGGTCTTACTCTAGTAGCCTGTAAGACCGAGATGACCCTGCTCTAGTAGTTTTAGGTGGCCTTGCTTTGATAGCATGTAAGAGTATAGCTGTACGACTCTTATCAAGTCTACAGTGATATCATGGCCATTGATAGATGTCTACGATTCCCTCTTTTGAGGATGCTTCCATTTTAGTAAATGAGAGATGCCTCTATTTTGGTAACGTGAGATGCCCTTTTTGAGGATGATGTGATGTGCTTATGAAGTTGTTTTATCTGAGTTTTATTAAATGCCTAGTCTCAATTATTTTGATGTTATGACGATTTGTGATTTTATCACGTAAACTATGTTGAGCAAATTAATGCCATTATTAACGTTATCATTATTACCATGATGTTTGTCATGTTCGAAATACTACTATCATGTTTTTACATGCCAAACTGATGAGGTGTGATGTGGCAATGTTTTCATTAAATCTCCCTTATCCTTCTTACTGGGCGCTTTAAGAGCTCACCCTTTTTTCCTCCCCCTCCAGATTTCTTGCAGTGAGCGAGATAGTGCTTGTCGCATACGTGATATAGGTTGGTGGACAAGATCTCCCAAGGCTATCGCTTGTACACGCACAAGGTATAATTCAGTTCATTTTGTATCCAGACAACGATGTAATACAGACATTTGTGTTAAGTATTTTTGGGATGTAACTAGGATGACATGAGGGAAATGAATTGTGTTTTATGGATTGACCTCCTTTGGGATATTGTGTATTTGATTTTATGAATTAGAAGTTGTGTGATCTTGGGGTTACTGATTTAATTATAAATACAAGTGATTAAATGACACTGTACATGAATGCAACTCGAGTAAGAGGTTTAATATAAGAAAATTTTAAATTAGCCATATTTTCTGCGCTTCTGGGCTGTCACAAGGATCTAGGGGCCGTAGAGGTAGGCCTAAGAGCCGTACGGAGCCCCAGACTAATCAGGCTCCACAGTACCTTGTTGAGAGACCAGGAGATACTGAGGCACGTTGTCACGACCCTATTTATCCAATTCGTCTAAAAATCACTGCAAATTTTTTGCATTTTCCTTTCCTTACCCGGTCGTAAACAAACTCACCACTACACAGTTGGGCTGTGAGTCAATAATAATCAACACAAATCATTCCTTCTCAAAATTAATCAAAAGAAGTGTCATTCATTTGAAAGTTAAGTTATATACTTATACATGACACGTTTTCTAACTTTTACATCCCCCACATTACAATACAAAATGAATACTATGCCTTTACATGTTTATTACAAAAAGAATCCATGCGTGTATACCTTTTGGCGATGGAAGCAGCGCATGTCCAAAGTACAACGCCTCAGTCCTCATTGGGCTGCTATGTACGCTTTGTAGAGAGGGGAAAGTAGAGAGGGATGAGCAACCACACGCTCAGTAAGGCAATAATGTAAGCATGGTAGATAGCTACCCTATCTACATGTTAATAATGATATGCATAAATCATTTACTATAGGAGCATGAGAAAATAAAACTATGCCATATGAGTATACATATATCATGTATTGAAAATCATGGAAATAGGCATAAAACATGGAAATATCAACATGTAAAACTCTCTCATGCTCATTCTCATTAAATCTCATCACAAAAAGGGAAATTCATTTAAGAAACATCCTTTTCAAAATCACATCACATCTCATCACAAATCCCTTTATCAAATTCCAGCACATCTCATCATAAATCAAATTATCATTTCTTCAAATCACAAATCCCACAAGGCTCGACACCTCCCTCGGGTCTACCCTGGACAAAATCATAATCACACTCACGTATAAAAACCATGTGGTATTATGTAATGTTAAATGAGACAGGTCACTATATCTCAATGGACTATGTTGGCCAACTATGTCATAAATCATCCCAGACAACACGAATCTCGATATGTGGGGTATCATGCTGGAATGAAGGTGGGTTAATCCTCTGCTAGACTTTCATATCATCATCACAACCACATGGTACAATGTACTCCATGTGATATACATGGTACAACGTACTCCACTGACCCATATCATGGTTGGGGGTGCCAGCCATAGGTCTTATCTACCCCATACCACATATAACCGATAGAGTCTTAAGTGCATGCGGGAGTATATTTTAATATCATGTCCTATCCCCTCATGGCCTTACTCGCCCTATTTGGGTTCTCTGAATGGATTAACGTCAGGTCCTAGCCCCTCATAGCCTTGCTCGCCCCTTTTGGGTTCCCTGAACATCAATCCATATTATCCTCACCACGACATCCTACATACCACAATGTCAAAACTTGTGTGAGCAAAGCTCTAGCACAATTCATGCATCATAAATAAATATCCTCGTACGAGCAACGCTCTAGTACGACATTTATGCATAAATTCATGAAGAAATCATGTACGAGCATAACTCTAGTATGGTTATATGCACAAGAAAAACCGCTCAAAATCCCCATACGAGCAAAGCTCCAGTACGATTTATAAAACATCATCACAATTTCAAATCAAAGTACGAGCTAAGCTCCAGTACGTTTTATACAAGTGAAAGCATAAAAAATCAGTGCGAGCGAGGCTCAAGCACGATTTAATTCACACAAACATGACAGGCGGCTCGTATACATTCAAAACAATCTCAGAACATGTTTAGAACCTAACATGTGCTATTTCACAAAATCATTCAAACACTAGCCAACCCATACATTAATTCGCTCAAAACAAATCAATGCATTTCGTGAAACCATTGAAACATATGATTTATGCAATTATTAGCCTTACTATCCCCTTTTCAAGAATTATTTCACAATCCAAATCATATAAATACTCGTATCAATTCAGACATACCAACCATCATTTTCGTAAACAATCATGGATTTCGTAAACACCCTATATTCACCAACGACTTTAAAGTACGAGTTGCTATCTCTATATGCTCACATAATTCCCTTACTTGGAATCACGTCGCGTGATTCTGTTTCCTTAGAGCTGTTTACTTGTGCAGTTTGATTCGTCTCCAACGGACTCTCCGAAACTACACAAAATCGTATATAGCACCAATTTAGTTCAATACAACACAACTCTTGTGTTTGCTATAGTCGATTCAACCTATAGCCTCCATTAATCCTTATAAGGCCTCATTTTATTGTTCTACTCATATCTCGAGTCTATTGATTCTTTTAGGTCTATTGATTCATACTAAATCAATATTAAATCGATATTAAACTCATAGTGTTCATATTTCATCAATTTCTTCACTATGGTATTTTATTAAACGTCTTATATACTCATTTTCATAAATTGGCTATCCTTCCAATATGGCTCCATTCCACCTTCTAAAATCACACCCATTATCTCATAAACACTTTAGCGTACCCATAAATCATCAACTCATTAAAATCATATTTTCTCACTCTAGATTCATTCTATTTTCTAAGTCACACTAGTTCTATCACACCCTAGGTAATTTTAACCATCAATACTCATACAAATCAACTCCAAAATCAATAAATAGACAAATTTACTTGGGCTAAAGTATTAGAAACTTACCAATCTAGTTTATCTTCTTACTCCAAATGAAAATGTTCCTTGCTCCTTTAATCCAACAAATGAGGCTTTGATTCCAAACTATGTGGTTCTTCTCTTGGACATGAATAACTTTGTATCTAATGGTCTTTCCTTAAATCTTACTAGAAATGGGTGGATTTATGAGTGAGAAAGTTAGGTTTTTAGGTTAAAATGGAAGAGTGTGGTTGTTTCCTGAAATTTGCAGATTTCACTTCTCCTATTTATAGAAATTGCTTGATGAGATCGATCTGTCGAGGGTCTGAGATCAATCTGGTCCTCTTAAATCCTTCATTTTCATGACATTTGAAAGCCTGAGATCGATCGAAGCCTTGAGATCGATGAGCTTCAAGCAGAGAGTTAATGAGATCGATCTGGCTAAAAGAGCGATTTGGCTAAGGGAGGAGATCGATCTGCTCCAAGCCGAGAGCTAAGAAAAATGATCTACTTGTATTAAGGATCGATCTCTTAATTACAGAATGTTTAGAAGATCGATCTGGCCCTATTGGAGATCGATCTAGCCTATTCCATTGCTCGAATAAGAGCATTTTTGGCTCTTCTAAATCGATCTTTCCTTCTATGAGATTGATCTGGCATTCATATTTTCCAGATTTTGAAACAGTTTTCTGCAGTAACTCACACAAACATCCTTCAAATTTGCTGCCATAGTCATTTTCTCATCCAAAACCACCTTTAAGACTTGAAAATGACATCCATTCATACTTTATACGCATTAAAACTTGTGTGCATTCATTGTATAACCAAAGGTATACAATATAAAACCAAATGGAAGTACAAAGACTTATGCAACTCATGCAACTTCATTCTATTTGTTGCACTATTCATTTTGCATTCCACTCACATTCATGACATACTAAAGTCCATTTCTTCATATTCATACAGAATGAAACTTGTACGTACATTACAAATTCTTATTACAAGTATGTACATTAAATTTATGGACTTTACATCACTTATGAATTCATAAAGGTTTACATCTGAAAATACGGGTCTTACACACGCTTCGCTAGGATAGAGCGGAGTATTGAGAGCCTTTTGAGGATAGTCACACAGGCGTTGGGTGTTGGCGATAGAAGAGGTCTAACCGTACAGTCTACTACTACTGGACAGGCAGCTGGAGAGGCAAAGAGACCTCAGACTACAGAGACTGTTGCACCACCCCCAGTTCAGGATACGGCTTCTCCTATCGCTCCACAGCCAAGCGAAAGTGACCTGAGTTATGATTATGTCAGACCCATATCTTATGTAGCCTATTCCTTATGATTCCTATGTGTATGAACACTCTATCATTATAGTTGAATCATAAGAAGACTATTTGCTAGATTTAAAGAGTATGTGAAATGATTTAACACTCATAAGCTACATAAAAGCCTAATGTGAGCTATAAGATTCACAGCCTAAACCAAGTTGATCTGAATCATTCTAACTGAAAATAAGAACTTAAAATGAAAAAAATATAGAGAGCTTATGAAGGAAAGTCAATTTGATTTAGTTCCGAACACAAAGAATGAGAGTAAAAGCTAAAAAGGGTAAAATGGACCTTTTTGGCGAGTTAAAGTATTTAAGGTGTTTCGGGTGTATTTATCTACCGAAAACGGCCAAAACACAAAGATTAGAGTGTAAGACATAAGATATGACACTTTTCAAATTTTAAGAAAAAGTCAACTTGGACAATGATTAAGGAAAAAAGTCAACTATAGTTAAGAAAAGTGAACTTTTACCATAGTTGACTAACCATAGTTAGGAATTAACCCAAGTATGGAGAAAAATTGAGGAAAAATATTTTTGGTCAGAATACAAGATAATCATCCTCGAAAGTAAAGAAAATTTATTTGGAAGAATTCCAAATTTAATTTAATGGTTAAAAACGTAATGGGCCTAAAGTGAAGATTTTAAAGCCCATTAAGGTATACTAAATGTAGATCGAAATTCTTAGGTCCCTTAGACCAAATTGTTGGGCCGATTGATAGGCTAAATATTAAGAGAATAAAAGGCCCGAGGTAGAGTATACATTTCTGTAAGACCCGAAAATTATATTGTAATTTCGTATGAAGAATTGAAAATAGTCCCAAATTATATGAAATGGGATTCAGACAGGAAATAAGGATTTAAAATACGAAATGAATGAGTATTCGTGAAGGGAAGTCAGGTTAAATTTATCCCGAACATCTTGAAGGGCAAAACGGTCAAAAGACCAAAAGCCGAAATAAATTCGATAAGAAAATTTTATTAAAAATAATGGATTTGAGAATCTTGATCAGTAACGAAGAAATAATTAAATTTCGGATTAAATTGATCAAGATATGAATTTACGAAAATTAATCGAAATTTTCACTCGGGACAATATCCCAAAAATACGGAGAAATTATACCCGAAAAAGGGTTAAAAATATAATAAATAAATAAAATTAAATTAAATAAATCTATTTGGAATAAAAAAATTAATTTTTGTAGATATTTTGAATATTTTGACTAAAATATTGAATAAAATATTAATAAAATTAAATAATAAATAAAATTAAACTAATTGTAAAAAAAAAAAACGAATCAGAAAAATGAAAAACGCGAAGGAGAGAAAACGGAACCCGAGCCCGACCTCTGTGGCATCGTCGAAAGAGACCGACGGCAAGTCCGAACCCGAGGAGGCCATCAGTGGCAGCCCAGCCGAGCCACCGGCACCAACGAAGTGGTAAACGGCGGCGAACGGCGTGAGAAAGGGGGGAAAATCGGAACCGAGAGAAGAGAAGCCGATCCCAGCGACCGGCGCGATTCAGGCCCGATCGACCACCACCGAACGTTCCCCAGGCACCGGTGAGCCGATTGGTGGCAGCCACGACCGGCGAAGCTGCCGAAAAACGTCTGATACGGTGAGGAAAGAAAATGGGCTTCCGACGCCGGGGAGAAGAGGCCGAACCGACAACGTTCTGGTGACCCCGACCAAAACTGATGGTGGATTCGTGCTGCAGACAACCTTGCGGAGCTGCTGGGGGTGGAAGCCGGCGGAGAACTGGCCGGCAAGGTGGTGAACCGGTCGAACCGGAGCGAACCGACGGTCCTAACCGGACTGAACCGGTTCAGCTAAAAAGAGAGGAAAAAAGGGAGAAAAAGGGAAAAAGAAAACGAGAAAAAAATTGGGGAAAATTCCAGTGATGCAATCGAGCTTCGGATAAGTCGATAAGCGGTCAAAATTGACCGATTTGAATTTTGAAATATTTTATTTAATTATTATTCGACTGAAAATTTACCCGAAAATTATGAAATTGTGTAGCTCGACAATTGACATCCAACGAGAGCTCAGACAGCCTCGATTTGTGGACTAGCATGGAATCTCGAGTAAGTGACCCTTATTTATGATAATTTACATTGTTATGCGTGCTTCGGATTTAATTATCGCATAAAATTAAATTAAATTTTGGAAAGTCGAATAAATTGTCGTAAATAATAAATTGAGCTAATTGAGAGTTAGAACGAGGCCCAATAAATTGTTGGTGGGCTCAATGAGCCCAATAGGCCTCGATAATGTGAAAATTAAGTGGAAAACGGGCTTAAGGCCGATTAAGGCCCATTAAGGTGCAATCGGGCCCAATAGGGGTAAATGGGCCCAATGATTTAAATTAAGCCCAGAAAATAGGAAATACAATTAAATTGTATAATATCTGACCTGAGGAATATTATTACGCAGTTTCGGAGGTTTGATTGGAAGCATATCGGACTGCGTGACGAGACAACAGTGAAAAAAGGAAAGGTCAGACTCGACAGGAAAATCGAGGTAAGGGAATTTTGTAAGTGCATAGAGATGCCTATACGTATTTTGAGGGTATTTACAGGGTTGAGAATTCCTTAAAGCATCTAGTAATGAAATAATAATAATTTTGCGAAAATCGGGGCATAGGTGAGTAAAGGAAAAAGATGATTTTACCCTTGGAAGTAAAATTTACAAAAAGGGTAGTAAGGCAGATAAATTGCATGATTTTCATGTTTTGATATTTTATATGACTATCTTGCTTTGGTTTAAGCAAATTTACACATAGGTTGGCTGTTGACTTAATGAATTATACGAAAGGGTACCGGTTTGTACCCGTTTCTATTTTAAAAGATATTTTATCAAGATTGAGCCACCTATCATATTTACATGAATAAAAAGAGTGCTAGAGTCTTTCTCGCACTCAAGTTTACTGATTTATTCTCATGAAAAGTCGTACTGGAGCATTGCTCGTACGAGAAATTTGTGTGTGTACAAAACCGTGTTGGAGCTTCGCTCGCACGAGATTTTAGATATCATGATATCCATACCGTGGTGCTGGAGCTTCGCTCGCACTAGACGTGAGTTGACATGCATATAGTCGTGCGGAAGCCTCCTGTAGACTGTGTGTCACAGAGAGTTGAGATGCTCGCACATATACTTTGAGACATGGGTTGGTTATCGACATAGTATTGGGGTGGATAAGACCTACGGCAGGCACCCCCAAACTATGATATGGGTCCACGGAGTACGATGTACCGTGTACGTCACACGGAGTACGCTGTATCGTGCAGTCATGATGACTCTATGATGTTACTTACTATTCTGGCGGGTAGGACTTGACCCCACCTCCCATTGCAGTTGTGATACCCCGCACACCGGGATCCGTGTAGCCTAGGATCACAGGGACATAGTATGGCCATAGTCCTCGATTTTTCATACAGTAACCTACATGCCTCACATGATATCATACGGTCTGGATAGACCAGGACAAACCCGATGGAGGGGTAGTCCCGATTTATGTTTTTAAAAGAGATGTGATTTGATGAATCAAGGTATTCCCGAGAGATGGGTTTGACCTCGATGAAGTTGTTTTATAATGAAACAAATGAGTTTTAAAGTGAGAGTTTATGATGAAATAAATGAGTTTTAAATGTGATGAATTTATGATGAAACATATAAGTTTCAAAGTGATGAGTTGTGATTAAACAAATGAGTTTTAAAGTGAAGAGTTTATGATGAAATAAATAAGTTTTAATGTGACGAGCATGAGATGTCATACATGATGATTTTCCATGTGTGCTTTATATGTCGATTTCATGATTTCTTGTATATGATATATACATACATGTGGCATTGTTTTAATCTTACCTCATGCTCCGAAAGTAAACGATTTTTACATCATGACATTATCAGCACGTAGATAGTATAGTTATCTACCTGCTTACATTATTGCCTTACTGAGCACGTTTCGCTCACCCTTTCATTTTCCACCCCACAGGGTATATTCAGTAGAAGAGAGCGACAATAGTCTCGCATCTCGGTTATCCGCTGCTTCTTAGCAAGACTAGGTATACACATTTGTATAATTTCGTATCTGAACATATAGATGCACAGTACTGTATATGGATTTAATATTAGGGATGTATTTTGTTTAAATAAATTGATATGTGAATGTGAATATGAAAATGGAATGGTAAATAGGTGAGAGGTTACTAACACCGAATCATAGCCCAACTGTTTAGTAGTGTAACTGTTCACGACGGGTGAGGAAATGAAAAAGTGAAAAATTTGTAGGGATTTTTAGGTAATTTGGGTCGTGACAATTTCAGCCTGAAAGCCCATTAAGAAAGCCTAAACTGAGAGGCCCAATTGTAAAGCCCATTAGGTAAATATCTAACCATAGTTAAAGCTAACTATGACTCATTAGATGACTCATTAGGTGACTCATAACTATACCTTAGGAAGTCAATTTTAATAGCTGAAAAGTAAGGCTTAATGGCTAAGTAAATGGCTCATAAAATCAGCCACACCATTGTCATCTTCACCATACCGTTCTCGGCTACATAAGGAAACCATTGAAATACATTTATCTAAGCTTTGTCTCACTAGAAATCACTAGGATTTAGGCATATTTGGAACTTGCATTCTTCATGAAAGTTGTTCCAAATTGAGAGGAGAGTAACATATGTTGGAATTGGCTACCAAGAAGCCATAGTGTGCAAACTGTGAGGCTCTAAAGTTTCTGCCAAGTGAAAACACAAATGCTAGGTATATTTTCAAGCTTTCAAATTCATATATGTTAATGTATGAATGATTTTAAATATATTGGTATATGTTTTAAGCATTGAAACATATGAAATCACTATGATCATGGTTAGGCCGAGAGTGAGTCGTGAAATATTGATGAATGCCTATATGATATTAAGGCATAAATGAGTTAATGTACATGTGTTAATGATTATGGTATAGTTAGAATTAATCAATTTGATTAATTAATACATGGTGTTTGATAAAATGCCTAAATGAACTATGTGATGCTTAAGAACATTGCCAACCAAGTATTTGTGAAAATGCCTAAGTGAATTGGCTAAGGAAATGGACATGGACAGCATTCATAGTGTGACCGACGGCATAGGGTGCTCTCGGCCATGGCATGTGGTCGAGAGGTCCAATGGGCAAAGCTCAATTATTTTAGACCCAATGTGATGTAATGGGTCTAGGACAAGCCCAATAAGAGTTGGTGGGCCCCACAAGCCCAATAGGCCAAACAAAAATGAATAGTAAAATAGAAATGGGCTTAAGGCATAGTTAGGCCCATTAAGGTTTATTAAAGCCCATTAAGGTTTAATAACCTGATAAATGGTTATATGCAGCTTTAGAGATTATTGGAGGAGCAAATCGGACTGTTGGATCGAGTAGTGTTGAGAAAGTAAAATTTCTCGAGTGATTGCAGGTAAGGGACTTTTGTGAGTAGTTAGAGTTACCTGCACGTATTTTCGTCTGCTTTTACAGTCACTTAAAAACTTTGAGGGTCAGAGAAAGTGAATAATAATTATTATGACCCGATAGTGGTAAATTACGATTTTACCCTTAGTTAGGAAAAAAGTCAACTTTTGTGAAAAGTTGTAAAAAGCATGGAAACCACCATTTTAAGTGTTTTACTACTATTTAGTAGAAGAATAAATAGATGGGCCAACGATTTTAAGGTTGATGTGAATTAAGCACACTTTATAGTGCTGATTTTGATATTTTGAAAAACATCCCTTTTTAAAGAGCCATCTATCGAATTATGTGAGAATAAATCATTCTAGAGCACAGCACATACTTGATTTCATATATCTTCCACATATATTAGTGCTGATGTATGATTCACACTGAATTTGCATGACATGCATGATAGAGTGCTGGTTATGCATGAGAGAGTGCTGGAGCGATTAGCTCGTACTCGAATTGTACATAAGATACATGAAAGAGTCTTAGAGCATTGTTCGTACTCGATTCTTCATGATTTATACATGAGATAGTAGTTTAGCTATTTCTCGTACTTGATTTGAGGAGTTTTGTGAGTAGTATGGTACTAGAGCTATTGCTCGTACTTGATTTGAAACATAAACTATGCATTGACCTAGTTACTGGAGGTTTACTCGCACTAGAGTTGAGTTTGTGATGTGAAACAGTGTTTGAGCGGAGTGTCGACTATGAGTCGCGCTCAAAGGCGTGCACTGTAATTTATGTGGTATATAATACATGTTGAAAACCATACTTAATTCCTCGTGTAGACTGAGTGTCACACTATGAGAGGTTCGCATGTGGAGTTAGAGACGTGGTATGATATTCCATGGTTTGAGGGCTAAGACCTATGGCAGGCACCCCGACTGTGATGTAGGGTCCACAGAGGACGTTGTACCATGCGAGTGGCATGGAGTACACTATACCATGTGGTGTTGTGGAGTTGAAGAGGATATAGCTAGCGGTTGTGATGGACTGACCCCCTCCCATTGCAGCAGTCATGCCCTGCACACTAGGATTTCGTGTAGCCTGGGTTTACCATTATAGGATGTGGCTATAGTCCAGGATATTATTGCATTTCACCATAGAGTCTCACATGATATATCACTTGATTGACCGATTTATTTACGAATAGACCTGAGGGATGGGTTGAAATCTGATTGTTGTGATGTGAGTAATTTAAATGCCATATTTAATGTGATTTAAATATACATGGTATGATTTATCTAAAGGCATTGTGATATTATAAAGATGCATTATTTTGCACTACATGCCTACATTTGAGAAAGCAAGCATGATTTTTGTACATGGGGTTTAATCTGTTCAAGTATATATATATATTTAAAGAAATGCTTTTAAAGTGAGTTAAGGAAATGATATTTTCGAGGCATGGCATTATATTGAGTAGATAGTATAGATGTCTACTTGCTTGCCTAATTTTCTTACTGAGTGTGTTGTATGCTTACCCCCTTTCTTTTACATCTCTCTACAGAGCATCAGCAGTAGAGTGAGAGCATTTGAGGGATTGTATTCCTATTGTCCACTGCTATTTCCTATCGATCGACAGGTATACATATTTTTTACGGTTATGTATCTAAACATAGGAACAACACAGTGATGTATACGATATATATTATGGGGAAAGTAATTGGATTAGCTTTTATATGATATCACATGTATTATAAAAAGAAGTTACAATCAGTAACAGTATATTGACATGTATGTATGACAATGGATGATATGGTATGCGAGGAAGCTAACATTGAATCACAACCCAACCATTGAAGAGAGGAAAGGTAAGTTAAAAATGTGAAAAAAGAATTGTAGTGGTTTTTGGTTAAGTCATGGAGGGTCGTGACAGATTATGAGTTGAGTAGGTTACGACATTTATAGGAGTTGAAACCTCGAGTATTTGGAGGAGTGAATGACCCGGTTCTTGTTGAGGATTGGGTATATGAAATGGAGAAGTTGTATGGGTTCTTTAGAAGTACATCGACTGAGAAAGTTTCCTTTGTCGTATTTATGCTGAAGAGTGAGGCAGAGCACTGGTGGAGATCCTCTGTATCTATTTTGAGAACCCGACATCCCGAGATTACATGGGAGATATTCTTAGAGGCCTTTAGGAGGTAGTATATTCCAGCCACTATACAAAGGAAGCTGCAAATGAAGTTTATGAATTTGGCTTAGGGGAACCATTTTGTTGATGAATATGAATCTAGGTTCATATCCTTGAGGAGGTATGACCCTGATACATTGAGTAATGAGACTATGAAGGTCTAAAAGTTCATGGATGGACTGAGACCAGCCATCAGATCTAGATTGGCTCCATTTGACATCCTCACATATGAAGAGGCAGTGCGCAGGGCGCTGCATGTGAACAGGACTTTGAGCAAAATGCCTTCGAGTTTGGGAAGGTTAGTGGCAGGAGAGATAGAGACCGAAAGAGATCTGGGGTTGATAGAGTGGCCAGGATAGGAGGTTAGAGACTATTTGAGAAGAGGCCAAAGATTAAGGAGGTGCAGAAGAGAGATGCTAAACCTCTTGTGTACCCAGCTTTAACTCCACCGAGGGGTATAGTCATTAGAGGACCACGACTTACTACGGAGCAGTGCAGGAGATGTGGTCGATTTCATAGAACCAGGTCTTGTTTGACGACCCCAGTTATGTGTTACAGATGTGAAAAGCCAGGACATATCATGAGGTATTATCTTGAGATGATTGAGACTGCATCACAAAAGGGCAAAGAGTCAAAGAGAGCTTTTGTTGAGACTTCTTCTCCGAGGAGGAAATCTACAACTAAGGAAAAAGGGAAACAGGCGAGTACATCCACTAGACCAGGACACCGCGGACGCTTCAACGGATGTGATTAAAGGTACCATCATAATTTTTTATTTGGAAGCATTTGTATTATTTGATCTTGATGCCATACATTCCTTTATACCGCCTTCATTTGCATATAAGTTAATGAAGCATGTAAAGCCAACATTGTTAGATAGGATGTTGTTGATTTCTACACCTATGAATGATAGTCAATTGATCGAGTACGTATATAGGAATTGTAAGTTGAAGATAGGGGAAAAGATATGGCAGCTGATTTAATTCTATTGAGTATGAGCGATTTTGATGTAATTTTAGGAATGGATTGGTTGGCTACAAATCGTGTTGTTTTGGATTGTTATGCTAAGGCAGTGGCGTTTTCAGAGATAGATAACCTTATTGTAAGTTTTTTTGAAAAGAAAAGAAGGAACGTGATTTTTGTAAATAGGAAGAGGATAATTTTAATCCATCATATTAAAGAGATGAATTTGCTTGTTAATCATGAATGTTAATGTGATGACCTATGTTACTAGTCATGGAAAAGGATACTGTGAAGGGTTCATTGTATATGTGGTTAACATAGATAAGGCACACCCGAAATTGAGAGACATTCCAGTGGTTGCAAAGTTTCCTGATGTTTTTCCAAACGATTTACCAGGGCTACCACCCGATAGGGAAATGGAGTTTTGTATAGAGTTGGTACATGGTACAGAGCCGATACCTAAGCCACCATATAGAATGGCTCCAATTGAGTTAGAGGAGCTAAACAAGCAGTTGCAAGAGTTGCTAGAGAAGGGGTTTATTAGACCAAGCGTCTCACCCTAGGGGGCTCTGGATCTGTTTGCGAGGAAGAAGGATGGGAGTTTTCGACTATGTATAGATTACTGGTTATTCAATAAGGCCATCATTAAGAATAAGTACCCCCTTCCACGCTTTGATGATCTGTTGGATCAGCTCCGGGGAGCACAAGTCTTTTCTAAGATAGATCTGTGATTTTGGTACCATAAGTTGAGGATACGGAGTATAGATATACCCAAGATAGCATTTCGTACCCGTTATAGCCACTGTGAGTTCCTGGTTATGCATTCGGATTGACGAATGCCCCCGTAACATTTATGGCTTTGATGAATGATATATCTAAGCCAGACCTGGACCAGTTTGTGATTGTGTTTATTGATGATATATTGGTTTATTCTTTGTCCAGGGTAGATCATGAGCAGCACTTGAGGATAGTTCTGCAGACCCTCTGAGATAAGGAATTATATGCCAAACTCAGTAAGTATAACTTTTGGTTAGAGCAGATCTTATTTTTGGGCCTTGTTGTTTCAAGGGATGGGGTATCAGTAGATCCATCCAAGATTGAGGTAGTTGTACAATGGGAACAACCTAGGACAGTTACTGAGAACAAAGTTTTTTGGGATTAGCAAGTTATTATACGAGATTTGTATATGGTTTCTCCAAACTAGCTGCACCGTTGATACATCTCACGCGGAAGGATGTTAAGTTTGTGTGGGACAAGGCATGTGAGAGAAGTTTTCAAGAGCTTAAGCATCGGTTGACCACTGCTCGGATTCTCACCATTCCTACCAGCTCAAGAGGTTTCTCTGTGTATACTGATGCATCACACCAGGGACGAGGCTGAGTACTTGTATAGAATAGGAAGGTAGTTGCCTATGTATCCAGACAGTTAAAGAATCACTAGAGGAACTACCCAACTCATGATTTAGAGCTGGCGGTCATAGTGTTTGCGTTGAAGATATGGAGCCCCTACCTCTATGGTGAGAAATTTTAGTTATATACAGATCACAAGAGCCTTAAGTATCTATTCTCGTAGAAAGAGTTGAATATGAGACAGAGAAGATGGCTCGAATGCTTGAAGGATTATGATTGTGAAATCATGTACCACCCGAGTAAGGCAAATGTGGTTATCGATACCTTGAGCGAGGAGAATATCAGGTTGGTGTCTTATATGATGGTTCGGGAACACAAGTTGTTGGAGCAATTCGTAAACCTCAGTTTAGATGTAGCCCCACCCGATACAGAGAGACTTGAGGTTGTAGCTAGTTTGAGATTGGAGCTAGAGTTGATTTATCGTATTCGACAGGCTTAGCAGAGTGATCGACAGTATATCGATTGGTTGAATCAAGTACAGACAGGTGTGAGTACTAATTTTGAGCTGAGTACAGATGGATTACTGAGGTTTAGGAGTAGGATGTGTGTTCTTGTGTCAGGACCTTATCTCAATTCATGACTTTAAGCAAAATCACTACAAATTTTTCGCATTTTAACTTACCTTTCCTCTCATCAATGGTTGGGCTATGATTCGATGTTAGCTTCCTCGCATACCATATCACCCACTATCATACATACATGTCAATACACTGTTACTAACTGTAGCCTCTTTTATAATACATGTGAGATTATATAAAGTCTACTACAATTACATTCCCCATAATATATATCGTATACATCACTGTCCTGTTTTTATGTTTAGATACATAACCGTACAAAATATGTATACCAGTCGATCGATAGGAAATAGCAGTGGAATCAGGAATACCATCCCTCAATAGCTCTCACTCTACTGCTGATGCTCTGTAAAGAGATGTAAAGAAAGGGGGTGAACATACAACGCACTCAGTAAGGAAATCAGGCAAGCAAGTAGATATCTACACTATCTAATCAAAATAATGCTATGCCTTGAAAACATTATTTCCTTAACTCAGTTTAAAAGCATGTCTTTAAATTTATATATATATACTTGTATAGATTAAATCCCATGTATAGAAATCATGCTTTCTTTCTCAAATGTAGGCATGTAGTGCAAAACAATGCATCTTTATAATATCATAATGCCTTTAGATAAATCATGCCATTTGTATTTAAATCACAGTAAATATGGCATTTAAAATCATTCACAACACAAAATCGGAGTCCAACCTATCCCTCAGGTCTGTCCGTAATTAAATCAGTCAATCAGGTGATATATCATGTGAGACTCTGTGGTGAAAAATGTAAATAGTATGCTAGACTATGATCATATCCGACATGTGGTCCTAAGCAACACAGTACTCGGTGTGCGGGGTATCACTACTGCAACGGGAGGGGGTCAGTCCATCAGAACCGCCAGCTATATCCTCCTCAACTCCACAAAAACATATGGTACAGCTCAGGTCTGTCCGTAATTAAATCAGTCAATCAGGTGATATATCATGTGAGACTCTGTGGTGAAAAATGTAAATAGTATGCTAGACTATGATCATATCCGACATGTGGTCCCAAGCAACACAGTACTCGGTGTGCGGGGTATCACTACTGCAACGGGAGGGGGTCAGTCCATCAGAACCGCCAGCTATATCCTCCTCAACTCCACAAAAACATATGGTACAGTGTACTCCATGCCACATGTGAGGTACAACGTACACCCGTGGACCCTACATCACAGTCGGGGTGCTTGCCATAGGTCTTAGCCCTCAAAACCATGGAATATCATACCATGTCTCTAAATCCTCATGCGAATCCTCTAACAATGTGACACTAAGTCTACATAATGAAATCAAGCATAGTTTTCAACATGTATTATATACCACATACTGTGCGCGCCTTTGAGTGCGACTCACAGTCGACACTCCGCTCAAACACTGTTTCACATCACAAACTCAACTTTAGTGCGAGTAAACCTCCAGCAACTAGGTCAATGCATAGTTCATGTATTAAATCAAGTACGAGCAATAGCTCCAGTACTATGCTATGCACAATATCATCAAATCAAGTACGAGCAATAGCTCTAGTACTATGTCATGTATAAATCATGAAGAATCGAGTACGAGCAATGCTCCAGCACTCGTCATGAATCTCATGAAAAACTCGAGTATGAGCTAATCGCTCCAGCACTCTCTCATGCATATATCACATAAAACTGAGTACGAGTAAAAACTCTAGTACTCTGTCATGCATGTCACGGAAATCTAGTGCGAATCACAATCCAGCACTAATATATGTGGAAAATATATGAAATCCAGTGCGAACTGTGCTCTAGCACGATTCATTCTCACATAATATGATAGATGGCTCTTTAAAAAGGGATGATTTATAAAATATCAAAATCAGCACTATAAAGTGTGCTTAATTCACATCAACCTTAAAATCATTAGCCCATCTATTTGTTCTTCTGCTAAATAGCAGTAAAACACTCAAAATGGTGGTTTCCATGCTTTTTACAACTTTTCACGAGAGTTGACTTTTTGACTAACTAGGGGCGAAATCATAATTTGCCACTATCGGGTCACAATAATTATTATTCACTTTCTCTGACCCTCAGAGTTTTTAAGTGAATGTAAAAGCAGACGAAAATACATGCAGGTATCTCTAACTACTCACAAAAGTCCCTTACCTGCAATCACTCGAGAAATTTCACTTTCTCAATGTTGCTCGATCCAGCAGTTCGATTTGCTTCTCCAATAATCTCTGGAGCTACTGCATATAACCATTTATCAGGTTAGTTTCACTTTTCCTATTGTATTTCATATTAAATACAGTCTATTTCCCTTAATGGGCTTTAATAAACCTTAATGGGCTTAACTATGCCTTATGCCCATTTTCATTTTACTATTCATTTTCGTTGGGCCCCACCAACTCTTATTGGGCTTATGGGGCCCACCAACTCTTATTGGGCTTGTCCTAGACCTATTACATCATATTAGACCTAAAATATTTGAGCTTGGTCCATTAGACCTCTCGGCCACATGCCATGGACAAGAGCTATCCATGCCGTCGGTCACACCATGGCATGCCGGCCATGTCCCTTTCCTTAGCCAATTCACTTAAGCATTTTCACAAACACTTGGTTCGTAACATTCTTAAACATCACATAGTTCATTTAGGCATTTTATCAAACACCTTAATTGCCAACTTAATACAAGTATTAATTACTCAATTTGATTAATTCTAATTACACCATAATCATTAACACATGCATATTAACCTATTTATGCCTTAACATCAAATGGGAATTCATCATTATTTCACTATTCACTCTCGGCCTAACCAAGATCAATAGTGATTTCTTATGTTTCAATGCTTAAAACATATACCAATATACTTAAAATCATTCATACATTAACATACATGAAATTGAAAACTTGAAAATATACCAATAGTTGTGTTTACACTTGGCCCAATACTTTGGAGGCTCACGGTTTGCACTCTATGGCTCCTTGATAGCCAATTCCAAAATATGTCACTCTCCTTTCAATTTGGAACATCTTTCATGAAGAATGCAAGTTCCAAATATGTCTAATTCCTAGTGATTTCTAGTGAGAGAAAGCTTGGATAATTTGTTTCAATGGTTTCTTCTTCTAGCCGAGAATGGTGTGGTGAAGATGACCATGGTGTGGCTGATTTTATAAGCCACTTACTTAGCCATTAAGCCTTACTTTCCAGCCATTAAACTTGACTTCCTAAGCCTTAGTCATGAGTCACCTTATGAGCCACCTTATGAGTCATGTTTAGCTTTAACTATGGTTAGATATTTATCTCTTGGGCTTTCCGTTTGGGCTTCTCGGTTTGGGCATGGGGTTTTAGGCTGAAATTTTTACTATACCTTGGGCCTTTAATTGTCTAAATATTTGGCCGATCAATTTGTCCAACAATTCGGTCTAAAGAACCTAAGAATTTCAATTTACGTTTAGTATACCTTAATGGGATTTAAAATTTTCACCTTAGGTTCATTACGTTTTTAACCATTAAATTTAATCTGGAATCCTTCCGAATAAATTTTCCTTACTTTCAGAGATGATTATCTTGTATTCTGTCCAAGAATATTTTTCCCCAATTTTTTTCTCCATACTTAGGTTAATTTTTAACCATGATTAGTCAACTATGGTAAAAGTCCACTTTCTTAACTATAGTTAACTTTTTCCTTAACCATTGACCAAGTTGACTTTTTCTTAAAATTCCGAAAGTGTCATATCTTATGTCTTACACTCTCGTCTTTATGTTTCAACCATTCCCAGTGGATAATTATACTCGAAACACCTTAAATACCTTAACTCGCCAAAAAGGTCCAATTTACCCTTTTTAGCTTTTACTCTCGTTTTCTGTGTTTGGAACTAAATCAAGTTGACTTTCCTTCATGAGCTCTTTATACTTTCCCATTTTAAGTTCTTATTTTCAGTCAAAATGATTCAGATCCACTCGGTTTAGCCTGTGACTCTTAAAGCTCACATTAGGCTTTTTATGTAGCCTTTGCGTGTTAAATCATTTTACTAACATTTTAAATCTAGTAAATACTCTTCTTATGATTCAACTATAATAATAGAGTGTTCATACACATAGGAATCATAAGGAACAAGCTACAAAAAGATTCGGGTCTGACAATCCTCCCCTACTCAAAAAATTTGGTTCTTCAAATTAAAACCAAGTCAGTCATCAAATAGGTAAGTGTATTTCTCTCGCATCAGACTTTCTAGCTCCCAAGTAGCCTCCTCTGAAGTATGATGCTGCCAGAGAATCTTCACAAACCCGATGGTCTTCGATCTCAATACCTTCTCCTTCCTATCCAATATCTGAATCGATCGCTCAACATATGACATGTCCTCTCGGAGCTCCAAAGGCTCGTAACTAATCACATGTGCCGGATCCGGGTGATACTTCTGAAGCATCGATATGTGGAAGACATTATGGACACCTGATAAGTCTGGTGGCAATGCTAACCTATAAGCCTTATCTCCCACTTGATCAAGTATCTCAAAGGGTCCAATATAGCGAGGATTTAGTTTTCCTCTCTTCCCAAATCTCGTTATGCCCTTGGAAGGAGAAACTTTCAGAGACACGGATTCACCAACTGCAGACTCTAGTGGCCTTCGTCTCCTATCAGCGTAACTCTTCTGTCTACTCTGAGCTGTCCTCAGTCTCTCTACAATCAAGTGGACGTCCTCAGATGCTTATGTAACCATGTCAGGAGCGAAAATCTTATGGTCACCCACTTCTTCCCATGCAGTAGGGGAACGATATCTACGGCCATATAAAACCTCATACGGTGCCATCCCAATACTCGAATGATAACTGTTGTTGTAGGCGAACTTGGTTGTGGCAAGTGATCATCCCAAGAGCCTCTAAAATCTAGCACACATGCTCTCAACATATCCTTCAGAGTCTGTATAGTCCTCCTGACTGACCATCTGTCTGAGGATGGTAAGCGGTGCTCAAACTCAACTGGGTTCCCATGGCTTCCTGAAAATGTCCCCAAAAGTGGGAAGTGAAGCGAGAATCCCTATCAGAGACTATGCTCACTGGTACATCATGTAACCTCACTACCGCGCGTACATACAATTCTACTAATGAACTCAGAGTATCGATCGCTCTCATAGCTAGGAAGTGGACTAACTTCGTCAGTCTGTCGACGATCACCCATATGGCATCGTGATTCCTGTGGGTTCTCGGTAAACCCATCATGAAATCCATGGTGATATGCTCCCATTTCCATGTCGGTATAGGTAGAGGCTACAATAACCCTGTAGGTTTTTGATGCTCTACCTTCACTTGCTGACATACGAGACACTTTGCCAAAGTTTGCTACATTTTTCTTCATACCCGACCACCAGTATACCTTACAGAGGTTCTGATACATTTTGTTACTCCCCAGATGTAACGTATACATCGAAGAATGAGCTTCTGTCAATATCAATCTCCTGAGTCCTGGATCATCAGGAACACATAATCTACCTCTAAACCTTAGTAGTCCATCAAAACTCAACTCAAAGTTAGTCACTGTGCCCTTCTGCATCTGACTACTCACATCCATACAAAATGGGTCAGTCTGCTGAGCCACTCTGATCTTATCCAACAGATCCGGCTCCAAGCGTAGACTAGCTATCACATAGCCTGTATCCATGTCAGAAGGTATGACTCCCAAACTGAGGCTAGCAAACTACTCTAGCAAATCATGTTCCCTAACCATCATATACGATACCATCCATAGGCCTTTCCTACTCAAGGCATCAGTTACGACATTAGCCTTACCCGGATGATAAAGTATCTCGCAATCGTAGTCTTTCAAAAGCTCTAGCCAATCTTCTCTACCTCATGTTCAACTCTTTTTGTGAGAACAGATACTTGAAGCTCTTGTGGTCGGTAAATATCTGGAACTTCTTGCCATATAAGTAGTGGCGCCATACCTTCAATGTAAACACTACTGCAACTAGCTCCAAATCATGGGTCGGATAGTTCTTCTCATGATCCTTCAGCTGTCTAGATCCATAAGCAACTACCCTCCCATCCTGCATCAATACACAGCCCAGTTCCTGATGCGAAGCATCGGTATACACTATAAATCCTCCTGAGCTGGTAGGGATAGTGAGAATCGAAGCGGTGGTCAATTGACGCTTCAACTCTTGAAAACTCTTCTCACAATCCTCGTTCCATACGAATGGTACACTCTTTCGAGTAAGACGTGTCAACAGAGCAGCCAACTTTGAAAATCACTTAACGAATCTTCGATAAGATCCAGCTAAACCAAGAAAACTCCTGATCTCGGTGACTGTCCTTGGCTGTTCCCACTGAACTATAGCCTCTATCTTAGATGGATCAACTGATACACCATCTCTCGATACAACATGTCCCAAAAATGAGATCTGTGACAACCAAAAGTCACACTTACTGAGCTTAGCATATAACTCCTGCTCTCGTAGAGTCTATAATACGATCCTGAGGTGCTCCTCATGCTCCTCCTTAGATCTCGAATACACCCATATGTCTCGATAAAGACGATAACAAACTGGTTTAAATATGGCTTGAATACATCGTTCATCAAACCCATGAAAGTAGCTAGAGCATTTGTCAATCCGAATGGTATGACTAAGAACTCATAATAGCCATATCGGGTACAAAATGTTGTCTTGGGTACATCTCCACTCTGAATTTTCAGCTGATGATACCCAGACCTCAAGTCAATCTTGGAAAAGACCTATGCTCCCTGAAGCTGATCTAACAAATCCTCAATGCTTGGAAGGGCATACCTATTCTTGATGGTAGCCTTATTCAACAATCGGTAATCTATACATAATCGGAGGCTCCCATCTTTCTTTCTGACAAACAAAACTGGTGCTCCCTAGGGTAAAACACTCGGTCGAACAAAACCCCTATCCAACAGCTCCTGCAACTGCCTCTTGAGCCCCTCTAGCTCAACTAAGGCCATGCAATATGGTGGTCTCGAAATCGGCTTCGTACTAGGCACTAAATCTATATAGAACTCCATCTCTCTGTCTCGTGGTAACCCTGGCAACTCATCCGAAAAAACATCTGGGTACTCACTGACCACAATAATATCTAACAACTCCGGATGTGCCTTATCCATATCTACCACATACGCAATGAAACCTTGATATGTTGAAGGTTTTCTAAGTCTGTAAATCATATCATAATCATAACTACTCCTTTCATTTATTTTTATTAAACTTTACAACATATCTAGTAGGTTTGGGAAACATAACTGTCTTAGCATAACAATCTAAAACAGCATGGTTTGCAGATAACCAATCTATTCTTAAGATTATATCAAAGTCATTCATACTTAGTAATATTAGATTGGCTGTCATCTCCTTGTCCCCTACTCTCAACTTACAGTCATTAAATACATACTCTACAACTTGACTACTATTCATAGGCGTACTAATCAACGTCATCATACATAACGGTGTACGCTCTATATGTCTTGCTAATTTACATGCAAATGAAGGCAATACAAAAGAATGCATGGCACCAGGATCTATTAAAACATATTCTTCAATATCATGAATCAGGATGTTACCTCGTATCACATTCGATTAAGCATTAGCTGTCCCTTGGTCCAAAGCATGTACACGCCCTCGACCCATCACTTGTTTCCCCTTTTCTTCTACCGTCGCTCTACCTCTCTTAGCAGACGTACCAGCTGGAGTTCTATCCAGCTCCCTGCCCTTCAGTGGCGTAGTACTATCCATCTCTGGGTAAACTCTAGCAATATGCCCTTATCTCCCATATTGAAAACACACTATAGGAGTCAGCGGACACGGTCTACCTCCATGTTGTTTACCGCATCTTCTGCACTGATAGACAGTAGGTCTCTGTCCTCCTATGGCAATACTCTTTGCTGGAGCTACGGTCGGATAAGTAAGAGGTCTAACAAATCTCTCTCGTGCCTCCTCAACTAGTGATCTCTTACCGAAGAGTTTCCTCCCTCCTCGATAACTAAAATCCCTAGCCGACCTCTTGTTCTGTATATCTCAGCTTCGACTAAACTTCCCAAACTCGGAAGCATTTCTTTCATAATCTTGCTTGCACAGTTTCACCCTGTGCACTGCTTCCTCATTTGTCGTTATATCTAATGGAACCAACCTAAACCGCAGAACTGGTCTCAATCCATCGATAAACCTATGGACCTTTCTGGCCTCACTATACATGGTATATAGGTCATATCTCCCAGAGATAGGAATTGAGTCTCATACTCGTTTATTGACAAACGCCCCTGGTTCAGTCCCAAAAACTCTGCTTGTAGTTTCTGCTGTGCGTTGTCTAGAATAAACTGCCTCCTAAAGGCCTCCCGAAAAATCTCCCAACTAATGTCTATTTGTCGGGCTCTCAATATGGGTCGGGTGGACTTCCACCAGTGCTCTGTAGCTCCTTTCAATAGGAACACAGTAAATGCGACCATCTCCGATGTCGTACACTCGAAGAATCCATAAAGCTTCTCCATCTCCGCCACCCACTCCTCAACAGCTACAGGGTCTTTGACCCCACTAAAAGATGGAGGTCTAAACTTCTGGAATTCTCGCAACCGATGTAGATCATATCCGTACCCTCATCCACTACCACCCAAAATTGGTGGGGGTGTAGGAGTATCTATAGTCCTCGGTGCATCAACTGTTTACGTAGGTGTATTAGGGGCAATTGGCTCTCTAGTCGCAGCTCCTGCCTCTTGTCCTTGCCTACCTGGCATCGTCTGTGCCAATATCTCTACAATTGTCTCTAGACTATGCTCTAATCTCGTAAAACATGTCTCTACACACTCGGGTGCCTCAGTAGCACCAGAAGTCTCATGCGTAGGTAGTGGTTCAACAGCAGCTTGTCTCTCGGGCCTATCTCCACGGCCTCGAGCCCTACCTCTCGTACCTCTATCACTACGCGTATTTGCCATATAGGCAAAGTTCCTGTATTCATAATCATGAATTAGTCCGTCTCCTATCTGGTATACATAGTTGTATCTAAACACAGCACAATATTATGGGGATGTACACTTTCCTATTTCCTAGCACCGACTCACATCAGAACAACCTCAGCTCTGTTACCATTCTGTAAGGACCTTATCTCAATTCATGACTTTAAGTAAAATCACTACAAATTTTTACCATTTTAACTTACCTTTCCTCTCATCAATAGTTGGGCTGTGATTCGATGTTAGCTTCCTCACATACCATATCAACCGTTATCATACATACATGTCAATATATTGTTACTGACTGTAGCCTCTTTTATAATACATGTGAGATTATATAAAGTCTAGTAATTACATTCCCCATAATATATATTGTATACATCACTGTGCTGTTTCTATGTTTAGATACATAACCGTACAAAATATGTATACCTGTCAATCGATAGGAAATAGCAGTGGACTCAGGAATACTATCCCTCAATAGCTCTCACTCTACTGTGGATGCTCTGTAAGATATGTAAAGAAATGGGGTGAGCATACAACGCGCTCAGTAAGGAAATCAGGCAAGCAAGTAGATATCTACACTATCTACTCAAAATAATGCTATGCATTGAAAACATTATTTCCTTAACTCAGTTTAAAAGCATATCTTTAAATATATATATATACTGGTACAGATAAAATCCCATGTACAGAAATCATGCTTTCTTTCTCAAATGTAGGCATGTAGTGCAAAACAATGCATCTTTATAATATCACAATGCATTTAGATAAATCATGCCATTTGTATTTAAATCACAATAAATATGGCATTTAAAATCATTTACAACACAAAATCAGATTTCGACCCATCCCTCAGGTCTATCCGCAATTAAATCAGTCAATCAGGTGATATATCATGTGAGACTCTGTGGTGAAAAATGTAAATAGTATCCTAGACTATGATCATATCCGACATGTGATCCTAAGCAACACAGTACTCGGTGTGTGGGGCATCACAGCTGCAACGGGAAGGGGGTCAGTCCATCACAACTGCCAACTATATCTTCCTCAACTCCACAATAACACACGGTATAGTGTACTCCATGCCACATGCACGATACAATGTGCACCCGTGGACCCTACATCACAGTCGGGGCGTCTGCCATAGGTCTTAGCCCTCAAAACCATAGAATATCATCCCATGTCTCTAAATCCTCATGTGAATCCTCTTACAGTGTGACACTTAGTCTACACAAGGAAATTAAGCATGGTTTTCAACATGTATTATATATCACATACAGTGCGCGCTTTTGAGAGCGACTCACAGTCGACACTCTGCTCAAAAACTGTTTCACATCACAAACTCAACTCTAGTGCGAGTAAACCTCCAACAACTATGTCAATGCATAGTTCATGTATTAAATCAAGTACGAGCAATAGCTCAAGTACTATGCTATGCACGGTATCATCAAATCAAGTACGAGCAATAGCTCCAGTACTATATCATGTATAAATAATGAAGAATCGAGTACGAGCAACGCTCCAGCACTCTGTCATGAATCTCATGAAAAACTCAAGTACGAGCTAATCGCTCCAGCACTCTCTCATGCATATATCACATAAAATTGAGTACGAGTAAGAACTCCAGTACTCTATCATACATGTCATGGAAATCTAGTGCGAATCACAATCCAGCAATAATATATGTGGAAAATATATGAAATCCAGTGCGAGCTATGCTCCAGAACGATTCATTCTCACATAATATGATAGATGGCTCCTTAAAAATGGATGATTTATAAAATATCAAAATCAGCACTATAAAGTGTGCTTAATTCACATCAACCTTAAAATCATTAGCCCATTTATTTGTTCTTCTACTAAATAGCAGTAAAACACTCAAAATGGTGGTTTCCATGCTTTTTACAACTTTTCACAAAAGTTGACTTTTTGACTAACTAGGGGTAAAATCATAATTTGCCAATATCGGGTCACAATAATTATTATTCACTTTATTTGACCCTCAAAGTTTTTAAGTGAATGCAAAAGCAAATGAAAATACGTGCAGGTATCTCTAACTACTCACAAAAGTCCCTTACTTGCAATCACTCGAGAAATTTCACTTTCTCAACGCTGCTCGATCCAGCAGTCCGATTTGATTCTCCAATAATCTCTGGAGCTGCATATAACCATTTGTCAAGTTAATTTCACTTGTCTTACTGTATTTCATATTAAATACAGTGTATTTCCCTTAATGGGCTTTAATAAACCTTAATGGGCTAAACTATGCCTTAAGCCCATTTTCATTTTACTATTCATTTTTTGGGCCTATTGGGCTTGTAGGGCCCACCAACTCTTATTGGGCTTTTCCTATACCCATTACATCATATTGGGCCTACAATATTTGGGCTTGGCCTATTAGACCTCTCGGCCACATGCCGTGGCCGAGAGCTATCCATGCCGTCGGTCACACCATGGCATGCCGGCCATGTCCCTTTCCTTAGCCAATTCACTTAGGCATTTTCACAAACACTTGGTTGGCAACATTCTTAAACATCACATAGTTCATTTAGGCATTTTATCAAACACCTTGATTGCCAACTTAATACATGTATTAATTACTCAATTTGATTAATTCTAATTACACCATAATCATTAACACATGTATATTAACCTATTTATGCCTCAACATCATATGGGAATTCATCATTATTTCACTACTCACTCTCATCCTAACTAAGATCATAGTGGTTTCATATGTTTCAATGCTTAAAACATATACCAATATACTTAAAATCATTCATACATTAACATATATGAAATTGAAAACTTGAAAATACACCAATAGTTGTGTTTACACTTGGCTGAATACTTTGGAGGCTTACAGTTAGCACTCTATGGCTCTTTGAAAGCCAATTCCAACATATGTCACTCTCCTTTCAATTTGGAACAACTTTCATGAAGAATGCAAGTTCCAAATATGCCAATTCCTAGTGATTTCTGGTGAGAGAAAGCTTAGATAATTTGTTTTGATGGTTTCTTCTTCTAGCCGAGAATGGTGTGGTGAAGATGACCATGGTGTGACTAATTTTATAAGTCACTTACTTAGCCATTAAGCCTTACTTTCCAGCCATTAAACTTGACTTCTTAAGCCTTAGTCATGAGTCACCTTATGAGTCATGTTTAGCTTTAACTATGGTTAGATATTTATCTCATGGGCTTTCCATTTGGGCTTCTCGGTTTGGGCTTTCGGGCTGAAATTTTTACTATACCTCGGGCCTTTAATTGTCTAAATATTTGGCTGATCAATTGATCCAACAATTCGGTCTAAAGGACCTAAGAATTTCGATCTACGTTTAGTATACCTTAATGGGCTTTAAAATTTTCACCTTAAGCCCATTACGTTTTTAACCATTAAATTTAATCTAGAATCCTTCTGAGTAAATTTCCCTTACTTTCGGGGATGATTATCTTGTATTCTATCCAAGAATATTTTTCCCCAATTTTTTCTCCATACTTAGGTTAATTTTTAACCATGATTAGTCAACTATGGTAAAAGTCCACTTTCTTAACTATAGTTGACTTTCTCCTTAACCATTGACCAAGTTGACTTTTTTCTCAAATTTTTGAAAGTGTCATATCTTATGTCTTACACTCTCGTCTTTATGTTTCAACCGTTCTCGATGGATAATTATACCCGAAACACCTTAAATACCTTAACTCGCCAAAAAGGTCCAATTTACCCTTTTTAGCTTTTACTCTCGTTTTCTGTGTTCGGAACTAAATCAAGCTGACTTTCCTTCATGAGCTCTTTATACTTTCTCATTTTAAGTTCTTATGTTTAGTTAGAATGATTCAAATCCACTCGGTTTAGCCTGTGACTCTTATAGCTCACATTAGGCTTTTTATGTAGCTTTTGCGTGTTAAATCATTTTACTAACACTTTAAATCTAGTAAATATTCTTCTTATGATTCAACTGTAATAATAGAGTGTTCATACACATGGGAATCATAAGGAACAAGCTACAAAAAGATCCGGGTCTGACATCCCGAGGATCCAGAGATCTGAAGATTGATTTTATGTGAGGCTCACTCATCGAGGTATAGATGCATCCAGGGAGTACTAAGATGTATCAGAACCTTCAAAAAATTTATTGGTGGTCTGGAATGAAGAGAGATATTACGAAGCATGTCACTAGATGTCTCGTCTGTCAGCAGGTGAAGGTAGAGCATTAGAAGCTTACAAGGTTATTGTAGCCTCTACTGATACCGACATGGAAGTGGGAGCACGTCACCATGGATTTTGTGATGGGTTTACCGAGGACCTGTAGAGGTCATGATGCCATTTGGGTGATTATGGATCGGTTGGCGAAGTCAGCCCATTTCTTAGCTATGAGAGCTACCGATACTCTGAGTCAGTTAGCGAACTTGTTTGTTCGAGATATAGTTTAGTTACATGGTGTTCTAGTAAGGGTTGTTTCTGATCGGGATGCCCGATTCACTTGCCATTTCTGGGAACATTTTCAGGAAGCGATGGGGACCCAATTGAGTTTTAGCCCTGCTTTTGATCCTCAGACAGATGGTCAGTCAGAGAGGACTATACAGAGTCTGAAGGATATGTTGAGAGCATGTGTGTTGGATTTTAGAGGCTCTTGGGATGATCACCTACTGTTAGTCGAGTTTACCTATAATAATAGCTATCATGCGAGTATCGAGATGACACCATATAAGGCACTGTATGGACGCAGATGTCGACCCCTATTGGATGGGAGGAGGTTAATAATAGATAGATTTTTACTCTCGATTTACTACGCCTTTGAGGATGTATAGTTGATATGTGAAAGGTTACGGACAGCTCAGAACCGACAAAAGAGTTATACTATAGGTGACAGACACCACTAGAGTTTATTGTGGGTGAGTCCGTATTCTTGAGAGTTTCACCCTCGAAGGGGATTATGAAGTTGGGTAAGAAGGGTAAGTTGAGCCATCGGTATATTGGACCCTTTGAGATTCTGGAGAGAGTGGAAGATAAAGCTTATAGGTTAGCATTGCCGCCAGAGTTACCAGGTGTTCATAATGTCATCCACGTCTCTATGCTTAAAAGTACCACCCGGACCAGGTACATGTGATAAGATATGAGCCATTAGAGCTCAGTCGGAGTATGTCGTATGTTGAGAAGCCAGTTCAGATATTGGATAGGAAAGAGAAGGTGCTGAGGTTGAAGACGATTCCTTTAGTAAAAGTTCTTTGGCAATATCACACTTCGGAGGAAGCTATATGGGAGTTAGAGAGTATGATGTAAGAGAAATACCCGGAGTTGTTCTCAAGTTAACTTGGTTCTAATTTATAGGACCAAAATACTTGATAGAGAGGAGGAATGTAAGGCTCGTGAATTTCTATGTAATCTTATGATTTCCATGATGTACAGACAAGTTACACAATATATGAATCATAAGAATTGGATTTTTTTAGTGTTAAGCGTGAATGAAATGCAAAATGAGTAGTGAAGCCATTAAATGTGAGTTTAACTTTGAAAATCTGGGAAAATTGCAACAAGAATCTTGCCAATGAAAGGCAGATCGATCTCATTGCAAGAGAAGATCGATCTCATTACCTTAGAATACAATGCCAAGCTTTCTGTAAAAGGGAGATCGATCCCTCATTCAAAGCAGATTTATCTCAAGTTGCTTCTATTTGGGCGAGATAGATCTCCGCCCATAAGGCAGATCGATCTCTAGTTACCTCTGGTTAGAAAAGATCGATCTCTTCTTTAGGGCTAGATCGATCTCTAAAGTCCCCTGCCTAACAAAGATCGATCTTATCCCTTCAGCAGATCAATCTCATCTAAATAGGCAGATCAATCCCCTAGCCTGCATTGTGAAATTTTAGAGTTTAAACAAAAGGCAGATCGATCTCTCACCCTAAGAGATGGATCTGATGAGGTAAATTCCATAAAACCCGATAGCTGAATCTTCATTTCCACAAGACAGCCCAAATTTCCACTATTTTTAATAATAACCTAGCTTTCTCACTTTAAAACTCATCACCTTCCAATCAATTTTGAGAGAAGTTCCTTTGAGTAAAGTTGTTCCTAGTGAAGAAGATAATAACATAGTCAAAAATTGAAAGCTCAAACTTGGGATTAAAAGAGAAAACAGGTTTTTCCCCAATTTGGCAAAAAGAGGGAGAAAGTCAAACTAGGTAAGATTTCAATACACCATCTTCTAGTATGTTAATCTAGATATTTTGATGAGTTGATTGGTGTATATAATGTTGACTGAAATGTTCATGTGCATGCTTAAACAAAAATGACTTAGAATGGACTTAGTGAAAGAATGTTGAAATGGCATGGAGTTAATGATGAGTTAAACATGTAGAGATGTTAGTAAGCATGTATAGGTGATTTTAAGATAACTTTGTGAAATCCATATGTTGGAATGGATGATGATTGGAATTGGGCAAAAGAGGTGTTTGATAAATTGCCTTAGTGAACGAAATGATGAACTTAAGGCATTGTGAGATGAATACCGACCCAAATATGAATTAGTAGACCTAAAGAGCCCAATGGATTCTCGAGGAATGAATAGAGCAATGAAATAGACTTAAGAGGAAGTAAGGCCTTATAAGTGTTAATGAACCCAATAAGTCGAATCGACTATAATAAATGCGAGAATTGTGTTATACTGGGTTAAATTGATGTGATAAGTAATTTCGTGCAGCTCCGAGATTTCATTAGGAGAAAATAGGATTGCGTGATCGAGCATCTCTGAGGAAGTGGAATTACTCGACGCGATTCCAGTTAAGAGAATTTTGTGAGTATCTAGAGGTAGCTGCACGTATTTTGAGGCGTTTATAGGGCTTTGGAATTGTTTGATTACTTAGAAAAGAAATAATGGTTTGTGTGAATGATTTCAGATATAAATGAAAATTAGATTTTGGATTTTGGCCCTTATGAGCTAAATTCGTTAAAAAAAGGGTAGTGAGGCTAATAATTGCAAGAAACATCATATTTTGATTTTTTTTATGGAACACATTGCTTTGATTTAAGAAATATTTACGGATAGGCTAGCTTTTGACTTCATAATTTTGTGAAATAACACGAGTCAGATGCTAATTGTGGTTTGAACATGTTTTATCGAAATAAAACTGCCTATTAGATTTATGTGAGTTTAATTATGTTGTAGCTTCGCTCGCACTGGATTTTGATGTTTTTAATATGCATGAAATGTGTTGGAGCCTAACTCGCACCATATTTTAAGTTGTGACGTTTTGCAAGCTGTACTAGAGCTTTTGCTCGTACATGGATTTCTATTGATTTTCTTATGCATATAATTGTACTAGAGCTATGATCGTACGTGATTTGCTCATTATTTATTATGCATAAAGTCCTACTAGAGTGTTACTCGTACGAGGGTATTTACTGATGATGCATGAAATTGTGCTAGAGCTTTGCTCGCACTGGACTTTTCACACTGTGATATGTAATGAGTTGTGTTGGATTCCTCGTGTAGACTTTGTGTCACAAAGATGAGATGCTCGTATGAGCCATGCTGGATGCCTCGTGTAGACTGCTAGTCATACGGATGAGATGCTCGCACGTGCACTTGAGACTAAGTAGGTTATACATGGCATAAGGTAGATAAGACCTACGGTAGGCACCCCCAACCATGATATGGGTCCACGGAGTACATTGTACCATGTATATCACATAGAGTACGTTGTACTGTCTGGTTATGATGTTAATTTAAAGTTCTGGAGGTCGGATTAACCCACCTCTATTCCAGCATGATGCCCCGCACACCGGGATCTGTATGGTCTGGGATGATAATGACATAGTTGGCCAACAGAGTCTTCGATTATATATAGTGACCACCTATCTCACATGATATCATATGGTTTTATATTTTGAACATGATTTGTGTCGTCTAGGGTAGACTAGAGGGAGGGGTATAACCTTGTGGGATGTTTTTAAAAGGACGATATGCTGATTGTGATGAGTTTTACTAAGTTTTGACTTGATGTTAAACCCTGAGGAATGGTTTTATGATGAGTTTTATTACGATGAGCATGAGAAGTTTTACATGATGGTTTTCCATGTTTACATGACTATTTTCATGTTTTTCAGTACATGATATATGTATATACATGTGGCATAGTTTTAATATTTCCTCATGCTCTGGATATTAATGACCTTTATGCCATGACATTATAAGCATGTATAATGTGTAGTTATCTACCATGCTTGCATTATTGCCTTACTGAGCTGTGGTTGCTCATCCTTATCATTTTCCCCCTCTACAGAGCTCACACAGTAGTCTAGTGAGGGACTGAAGAGTTGTATCCAAACATCCGCTGCTCTCCATCAACAAGAGGTATACATACAAGAAATCTTTTTGTATCTAAGCAAGGAAAAATCACAATAATAATTTTGAAATGTAATATGAGGGATGTAAGTGTTAGCAAACCTATAATAGTATAGAACTTAAACTTTCAAATGTATATGTTTGCTCTTGATTAATTGAAAGATGAATGAAAAATGATGATTGATACTGACTCATAGCCCAACTGTTATTGGTGAGAGTTGTTCATGACCGGGAAAGGAAATGAAAAAGTAAAAAATTTATGGTGATTTTTAGATGAAAAGGATAAAAAAGGTCGTGACAGATGCCCCACACACTAGGATCCGTGTAGCCTGGGATCACAGAGGATATGGCCATAGTCCTAGTTATTACCCTTATTATTTGCCAAATCTCACATGTCACCTGGTTTATGATGATTGCATGATTTAAATTATTTTGTGGGTCAGGACAGTCCTAGGGAGAGGCTGAGTCTTGATGGATAGTGATTTGTTACTGATTTGTGTCGAGCATGAACTGTTTAAGTTCACCTCGCATGATGATTTTCCATGCTTTATTTACCGACATTTGGTATTGATTTGAATAGCATGAACTGTTTTAAGTGCACCTTGCATGATGATTTTCCATGCTTTATTTACCGACATTTAGTATTGATTTTAATAGCATGAATTGTTTTAAGTACACCTTGCATGATGATTTTCCATGCTTTATGTACCAACTTGTGCACTGATTTGAATAGCATGAACTACTTTACATACCATGACCACGTGCATGAACTGATGTTTTTAGGTATGACGTGTAACTGTGTGGTTTTATGCATGGTATCATGATCATGTAGATAGTACAGTTATCTACTAGCTCGCATGATTACCTTACTGAGCGTGTGGTTGCTCACCCCTCTTATTTTCCCCCTCTACAGAGCACTTTCATTAGATTGAGAGTGATTGAGGATTTGATCTCTGGTGTCCGCTGCACCTTACAATATAAAGGTATACACATTTGTACAATTTTGTATCTAGACATGCAATTAGCACAGTAATATTTTGAATGTAACATTTGGGGATGTAAAGAATTATAAACACATGTAAAATCACAACTCTGACTATGAAATGCAAGTGTTTACGTTTAAATAAAATCTGAATTGAAATGGTATGGTTGGATGAAATTAACATTGATGCACAGCCCAACTATTGGTGGTGAAGCTGTTCACAATCGAAAGAAGGTAAGAATAATGGATAAAAAAAATGATAGCGATTTTCGGTAAATTGGGGGTCGTGACAGCTAGGTGTCGTAGCCTGAATCCAAGGGATTTAAGCTATATTGTAGAAAGTTGGACTAAATTTTTTTCTTTTCCTTATGTATATTTGTCAACAATCAGTGTAGTGTCTAATCACTTTGGATTGAACTTATTTGATCGACTTGGTTATTAATTTCCTTTAGTCTTGGTCCCGTTTAAATGTGTGTCATGTGATTCCAAATGAACATCGATATTCATACATGTGATTCATCAAATTAACTATAATTAAATGTTGTTCATCCACTGACTGCAAAAGAGTATGATTACACTTATGCTGATAGTTACATCACACTTCAATGACGGATATAATCTATATCTAGTGTGGCCTAAATATCACATTTGAACCTATTAAGCCTATTGTTACATCCCCAAATGATTACATTGATTGTGCAGCAATTGCTTGAAAAACAAATTAAGTTATATAATATGTGTATATATCTTCAAAAAATGACTTAAATAGGTGGTGGGAAAATGCTCTCCAAAGCCTACTTTAAACGGAAACACCTTTGGAGTCTAGCGCAGATAATATATGTAAGGAGAGTTAGGGGTGAGATTATACCCAGCAAGAGTACATGCAAAGGGAAAGGTAAAAACAATTTGCACACTTATTTCAAAACATATCAGAGCATACTTACTTCAAAATGTAACAAATAAATCTTAAAAAGCTTAAGATTGCAAATAAATCATGTCAAACATGCTTGTAATCATTTTTGCAAATCTTACTTACAAATCATAGCTTAAGAAACCCATATTCATATACTTTCAAGTATAGTTTAGAGACTAGGTAATTAATCCCAAGCGTGACCTGCAACTTACTTACATCTTAGAAGGGAGCCCTTAGAAAGGAAGGTTAACCTATAACCATGGTTAGAGGTTCCTCAGTCCCACTCGACTGATGAGTACTTGGAATGTTGTAGATGTGTCCAGGTTTGTTAGCCTTACTTAAAGGTGAGTGTCGACCTAGTTATATAAGCGCACATTAGCCAGTTACTTATGGATGTTAAATGCCCTTTAAGCACATATTAATTACGGCCTTACAGTCTCTTAAAATAGTGATCAAACTTATTTAGCATGACTCCATACTTATGCAAAAAAAAAAAATACATTTGCTTTTGAATATAATACATACTAGCAAAGGATTAGTTATCACTTGGAATTATACTTGTCAAAGCTTAAACATAATGATCCCACTGTAAAACATGCTAAATATATATATATATATTTTTAAAATCATTTAGATGCAATCTTTTAATTAAAATAGCTAAAATAAGTTTAATAATTCAATTTCTTAAAATAAAGCTCTTTAATGCATTTGGTAGGATCTACTTTCTTATTTCATAAATTCACAAGCTTAGTAAAACATGTATACATTGACTTTAAACCAAATTACGCTAATTTGAATAGGCATACAGGTTTTGGAACAAACATAAAGTTAGGGGATCGATCCTAAAGTGGTTTAGGGTTTTTATAGTTTATCCATTGCTTGTAAACTGCTCAAATTTATTTACATAATCGGTTTCAACTATGAATAGTAAATTAAAACATTGGGATTAAAAAAATGTGCTTATTAGTTGATGATATATTTAATTATGTTTTAACACAATAGACTTAGGTGAATTTAATTAATTAAAATATTGTAAACTTAAAGAATAAATAAATATAAGGAGTAAGGACAATTCTATGAGCTAGATTAAGGTATGAATATTCTCCATGATAGGTAAGTGCAAATATTAGATAATTTATATTTTAGTACTACATGGGAAAATTTATTGAGTATATATATATATGTGTGTGTGTGTGTAACGACCCAAATTTTCACACAATTTGGTTGGGCTACAAGTCGATATTATATCAAACAGTGAAATCTAACACTCAATAATTTTTTTTTTTTACTATAAATAGTCATGTTCACATTCCCCTAAGCACATCTCATCTACATTACTGTATTTACAAAAATTTCAGATACAAAAGAATTTCTTAAAACTGGGTATACCTTCGACGTAGAAATATACTTCGTAGAATCATAGCTGTGCTAAAATGCCCTACCAACGAAAGCGGTCTGAGTTACCGATGGGCTCTGTGGAGGAAAGTAAGGGGTGAGCTCAACATGCTCAGTAAGAAAAACTCCATTGCATGTAGATAAATAAACTACCTAAGAATATATATATATATATATATGTATGTATCTACCAAATCTGGAACATTTCACAAAGTATACAATTAGTTCGAAAAATTCACAGATACCAAAAACATATTTTCAGATATCACAGTTCACTAAGGCAGTTCAGAAAATATTTCAAATATTTACAGAGGGACTGCTAATTTCGAAAAATCAAAGTCGAAAAACTCCGTGGCAATTTCAGTATGAAAATGGAACTGCAATCAATATCATTTTCTAAAACTTTCAACAGCTTTTAAAAGTGATGATGGTGTGGCACTTTGGTCCCGAATGATTGAAGAGGTGGCCCCACGGTCTTTTATGCTTTAAATTATTCAGTTCCATATGAAAATACAATCACACAGTCAATTCACATTTTCATTTCAGTAATTCTAAATAGACGAGGCAAGGCATTTCATGCTATAACAGTAATCAGTAGGACAATAAGCCAATGTCAGTGACTCCGAGCAATCACGGGCCAGGTGTGTAGGAATGTCAGGTGCCATGGGAGTGGTTAGCTACCTAAACGGCTCACACATTACACTATTTTCTAGTAACACGGTACATCGTACACACATGCACACATCATGGGACATCGTACTCCATGGACCTTGGCATCATTCGTCATTCAATATAATTTCACTATTCATAATTCCTTATAACTTCACCGTCGCCTTTTTGCCTTAAACCATATGCGAGCAAGTTAGTGCAAGATCACACAGCAATACTGTCACGACCCAAACTACCCGAAATCAGAGTTAATTTTTTACGTTTTATTATTTTTATTACTTAAATTCTTACCTGTCTTCTGATCGTGACCACACTCCACTAACAAATTGGGCTGTGCGTCAATGCCAGTCCCACCATACATTTACCCTAGTACTTATTTCTTCTCTAGTCATTTATAATTGTTTACAATATTTATACATCCCCTGAAGTTACTTACAAACATGCTACTGTGCTATGCTTATTTAGATACAATATGTACAAGTGTATATACCTTAAATGATGGGCAGCAGCGGACATCCGGAATGCAGTACTGAGTCGCCTCAACTTCAACTGGAGATTATTTGTGGGAGAAAATGAAAGGGGTGAGCACATCAAGCTCAGTAAGGCAATCCTACGAACAAGTAGGTAACCATACTACCTACATGAACGTAGTGCCATGCATAAACCACCCTTTCTCCACGCATTTTAAAACAGATGATATGAGTTATGATGTTATGTAAAACACATTTGCACGGAAAATTCAACATGCAATTATATTCAAAATCATAAATTTCTCATTTAAAAATTTCACAGTAAAGTCAGGATTCGACCCCTCCTTCGGGTGATCCTGACTCACACAAAATCATGAAAATCGATTTACATCACACATGGGTTTAAAAAGCATGGAAATAACCATCATGCACATTTAATTAAAAACCCAGTTTAAATTGTAAGACCCCGTATATGTATAAGGGTAATGTGTGTACTTGGATCAAATAATATGAATGGACTTGTGATGTAAAATATGATTGATGTAAGTCTATGGATTCAATGTATGTATGTGTAATATAAGTTGTAACGTACATACAAGTTTCATTGAGTATGAATACGGAGAAATGTGTTCTAGCAAGTGATGGATGTGATTGAGACTCAAAATGAGTAGTGTGGTAAAATGGAATGGAGTTATGCTTCCATTTGGTTTTATGTTGCATACCTTTGAATATACAATGAATGCACATAAGTTTCAATGTGCATAAGGTATGAATGGATGCCATTTTCAAGCTATAGAGGTGAATGGATGAGGAAATGGCCATGGCAATAGATTGAGGGTGTGTTGGTATGAGTTGCAGCAATGAAACTGCAGGAAATCTGGAAAACATGAGGTCCAGATCGATCTCCTAGGATGAGAGATCGATCTGGAAGAGCCAGAATGCTCTTATTTGGGTGAACGAATAGAGCAGATCGATCTCCAATGGAGCCAGATCGATCTGCCAAGCATTCTGTAAGTGAAAAGATCGATCCTCAAGCAGCCAGATCGATCTCCTTAGCTCTCTGTTTGGAACCAGATCGATCTCATGCTTCGACAGATCGATCTCATGCCTCAACAGATCGATCTCATTGCTTCGACAGATCGATCTCAGGCTTAAAAATGCCGTGAAAAAGAGGGATTTTAAAGGACCAAATCGATCTCCTCTTGGACCAGATCGATCTCCTCAAGTCATTTCTATATAAGGAGAGCTGAAAAATCTGGAAATCTCAGAACCTCCCAATTTTAACCCTAAAAACCCAACTTTCCCTCTCTAAAATCAGCCATTTTCAGTGAGATTTGGAGAGAGATCATTAGAGGCAAAGTTGTTCCTATCAAAGAGGAGAACAACATAGTGAGAGGGCATTTTCCCATTTTTGGAATTGAAGGAGTTGAGGGCATTACCAATTGGAGCAAGAAGAGAAATCATATTGGTAAGATTCTAACACTTCAATCCAAATGCATTAGCTATTTAATTGATTTTGGAGTTGATTGATAGAAGTATTGATGGATAAACTACTTAGGAATGTTGTGAAATTGGTGTGACCTAGAAATCTAAAATGGGTATAATGTGAGGATATGTGGGATTGAATGAACTTATGGTATATGGCATGCTAAAGTTGTCATTGGGATAATGTTATGATTTTTAATGGTTAGATGGAATTACATGGTGGGTTGGAAGAAATGTGAAAATGGATATTTATGTGATGAATAAATGCCATAGTGAGGGGATTCATGGAATATGAACGCTATGAGCTTTACATCGATTTGATATCGATTTTGAATAAGTTAATAGGCCTAAGAAAATCCATAGACTCGAGTTATGGATAAAGTAATGAAACGAGGCCAAATAAGCTTTAATAGAGGCTATAGACTAAATTGACTATAGCAAGCACAAGGGTTGCAATATATGGGTCGAATATAATGCAGGATACGATTTTGTGCAGTCCCAGAGAGTTCGTTGAAGGCGAACCGAATCGTACGAGTAAGCAGCTTAAGGAAGTGGAATCACGCATCGCGATTCCAGGTAAGGGAATTTTGTGAGTATATAGAGATAGCTGCTCGTATTTTGAACTGGGTGAATATTGGGTGTTGTATGAAATGCATGAATTGCTCAAATAAATGTTGATGGTATTTGTGAAAGATGATGGGTATATGCGTGGTTTTGGTTTTGAAGTGGATGTTATGGAAAAGGGATAGTAAGGCTAATAATTGCATAAATCATGTGTTTTGAATGCTTTTACAAAACACAATGCTTTGATTTGAGCAAATAAAAGGATAGGCTGGCTGGTACTTGAATGATGTTGTGAAATAGCCCATACTAGGCACTAAGCATATTATGAGATGTTTTGAATGCATGTAAGCCGCCTATCGCGTGTATGTGATATAATTCGCGTTAGAGCCTCGCTCGCGCGAGATTTCTATGTTTCCACTTGTGTGAAATGTGCTTGAGCTTAGCTCGCACTTTGAAATTGAATTGTGATGATGTTTATAAACCGTACTGGAGCTTCTGCTCGTACGTGGATTGTGAATGGTTATCTTATGAGTATAACCGTACTAGAGCTATGCTCGTACACGCCTCTTTATGAGAAGATGCATGATGCATGAGTCGTGCTAGAGCTTTGCTCGCACAAGCTTGTACAATGGGATCCGTATAGGGTTGTGAAAGTGGGTAAGATCCTTAAGCCCTACATCCTTAAGCTAACATCCTTAAGCCCGAAGAGGCAGGGAGGCTCTGTTAGGCGGGGAGGCTCTGTTTGGTGGGGAGGCTCTCTTACGGTGGGATCCTTAAGCCAACATCCTTAAGCCCAAAGAGGCGGGGAGGCTCTGTTAGGCAGGGAGGCTCTCCTACATGGGTATGGTGAAGGTAAGATCCTTAAGCCCTACATCCTTAAGCTAACATCCTTAAGCCCAAAGAGGCAGGGAGGCTCTGTTAGGCGGGGAGGCTCTATTTGGTGGGGAGGCTCTCTTACGGTGGGATCCTTAAGCCAACATCCTTAAGCCCAAAGAGGCGGGGAGGCTCTGTTAGGCAGGGAGGCTCTCCTACATGGGTATGGTGAAGGTAAGATCCTTAAGCCCTACATCCTTAAGCTAACATCCTTAAGCTCGAAGAGGCAGGGAGGCTCTGTTAGGCGGGGAGGCTCTGTTCGGTGGGGAGGCTCTCTTACGGAAAGGACCCTTAAGCCCTACATCCTTAAGCTAACATCCTTAAGCCCGAGGAGGCAGGGAGGCTCTGTTAAGAGGGGAGGCTCTGTTCGGCAGGAAGGCTCTCCTTCACGGAATATGGAAAACTCTTGGTATTGGGTAGATAAGACCTAGGAATGGCACCCCCAATCATGATATGAGTTGCGGAGTACGATGTACCGTGTATATCACATGGAGTACGATGTACCGCATGATGGTTATGTGATGAGAAAGTCTGGCGAGGGATAATTCATCTTCGTGCCAGCATGATACCCCGCACACCTGGATGCGTGTGGTCTGGGATGATTTATGATGTAATGATTCACATAGGCACTTCTGATATAGTGACCTAGATTTATGCACATGCGTGAATTGTGGAATGTAAATGTGGTTGTGGTTTGTGAGTGGATTTGGTGGTGTTATGTTGTTGGTTCAAAAAAGGAAGTTTCTAAATGAATTGCCCTTTTATGAATTTAAATGAGATTAAGCATGAGATGTTTTATACATGATGTCTCTACCATGTTTTATATGCCAATGCACATGATTTGATACATGATATATATGTATATTCACATGGCATAGTTTTATCCCTCATGCTCCTACCATAAATGATTTATGCATATCACTATCAGCATGTAGATAGAGTAGTTATCTACCATGCTTGCATTATTGCCTTACTGAGCGTGTGGTTGCTCATCCCACTCTATTTTCCCCCTACAGAGCGTGCATAGTAGCCCAGTGAGGACTGAGGCGTATTATTTTGGACTCCGCTGCATCTCCATCGCTAATAGGTATATACACAGTGATTCTTTTTGTATCTAAACAATGTAAAAGCACAGTATTCTTTTGAGTTGTACCTATGGGGGATGTAGATGTCAGTAAATCATGTATTCGTATAAGTACACGATTAAATGCACATGTATGACATCGTTTTAATTAATTGAGAATGAATGAGACGTGGTGTTTATTATTGGCTCACAGCCCAACAGTGTGTGGTGAGCTTAGTTCACGACTGGGTAAGGTAACAGTAAAACGCAAAAAATTTTCGGTGATTTCGGTTAAAGAGAATGGAATTGGGTCGTGACAGAGATTGGTATCAGAGCTGTGTTGGCCTGATGTGAGTCATTAATAAAATGTAGGAAAGTACATCCCCATAGTACTGTGCTTTTGTTTAGATATAACTGTGTATACCGTGATGGATTGAGCTTAATGAATTATTATAATAGAGGAAGTTAGGCACTATGCCAGTTACACGCAAAGGTAGAGGGGCGAGAGCACGTGCTAGAGGCCGTAGAGGTAGGCCTGAGAGCCGTGCGGAGCCACAGACTGAGCAGGCTCCACAGAACCCTGCTGAGAGAGCAGGTGATACTGAGGCTCGCTTCGCTAGATTAGAGCGGAGTATTGACAGTCTGGTGGAGATAGTCACGCAGGCCTTGGGTGCCGGTGACAGACGAGGTCCCGCGGCACAGCCTACTACTGAACAGGCAGCTGCAGAGGCGGAGAGACCTCAGACTGCTGAGACAGTTACAGTTACACCACCTCCAGCCCAGGATACAGATTCTCCTATCGCTCCATAGCAGAGCGGTAGTGATGTGGGTTATGACTGCGACTTGAGCAGGTTGCGAGAGTTTCAAGCGCTGAAACCCCCGGTGTTCAGAGGGGTGAAGGACCCAGTGATTACGGAGGATTGGGTGTATGAAATGGAGAAACTGTATAGGTTTCTTCGATGCACTTCAAGTGAGAAGGTTGCCTTTGCCGTGTTTATGCTGAAAGGCGAGGCCGAGCATTGGTGGAGGTCCACCGAGGTTATTTTGAGGGCCAGACACTCTGAGATCTCATGGGAGATATTTCTAGAGGCCTTCAGGAGACAATATGTCCCAGCTACCGCACAGAAGAGACTGCGGATGGAATTTATGAATTTGGTTCAGGGGAACCGTACTGTGGACGAGTATGAGTCCAAGTTTATGTCCTTGGGGAGATATGACCCGGACACGATGGGTAGTGAGACCCGAAAGATTCAGAAGTCCATGGATGGATTGAGATTGGCCATCCGGACTAAGCTAGCTCCCTTCGATATTGTGACTTATGAGGAGGCGGTACATAAGGCTCAGTTATGTGAACAAGACTTTGAGCGAAATGCCTCCGAGCTTGGGAGAGTCAGTGTTAAAAAGGACAAGGATCGGAAGAGATCCGGGTTTGGAAGAGTGGCCAAGAGAGATGGCCAAAGATTTTTCGAGAAGAGGCCAAAGATTGAAGAGGTGCAGGAGAGAGCTGCTAGACCTCCCGTATACCCAGCCTTGACTGCTCCGAGGGGCATGACTATTGGGGACCACGACCTACTACTGATCAGTGTAGGAGATGTGGGAGATTCCATGGGAATAGGCCCTGTCCGATGACCCCTATGGTGTGTTTTAGATGCGATAGACCAGGACATATGGCTAAGTATTGTCCCGAGAAGATGGAGATTGCCCTACAGAAGGGCAAGGAGCTTGAGGGAGCTCCAGTTGAGACAGCAGCCCCGAGGAGGAGGGCTACAGCTGAGGAAAAAGGGAAACAGACTGCGGGTGTGAGCAGAGGAAGAGTTCATGCACTGGATCAGGACACCGCAGATGCTTCGACGGATGTGATAAAAGGTACCATCCGAATCTTTGATTTAGAAGCATTGGTATTATTTGATCCTGGTGCCACACATTCCTTCATATCACCTTCCTTTGCACATAAATTGTTGAAATATGTGAAACCAACATTGTTGGATAAAATGTTGATGATTTCCACACCCATGAATGATAGTCAATTGACTGAGCATGCATGTAGGGATTGTAAATTAAAGATAGAGGGGAAGGAAATGATAGCCAATCTGATTTTATTGAATATGAATGATTTTGATGTAATTTTGGGAATGGATTGGTTGGCTACCAATCGTGTTGTGATGGATTGTCATGCCAAAACATTGATGTTTTCAGGATTAGACAATCTTATTGTAAACTTTGATGAAAAGAAATGATATGAAACTAGCATGGTTGTTGTAAATAAAAGGAGTATGATTTTAAATTCATATTGCTTGAGAGATGAATTTCTTGTTTATGATAAATATTGAATGTGGAGTGGTGGTTTATGTTACTAACGATGGAGAGGATATTGTGAAGGGTTCATTGCCTATGTGGTCGATATAGATGAGGCACACCCGAAATTCAAGGACATACCCGTAATTACGGATTACCCTGATGTCTTTCCGGATGAATTACCAGGACTACCACCTGAAAGGGAAATGGAATTTTGCATTGAGTTAGTGCCTGGTACAGAGCCGATATCGAAACCACCCTATAGAATGGCTCCGATAGAATTGGAAGAGCTGAAGAAACAGCTGCAAGACTTATTGGAGAAGGGGTTTATTAGACCGAGTGTCTCACCTTGGGGAGCATCGGTTCTATTTGTAAGGAAGAAGGATGGAAGCCTCCGACTGTGTATAGATTACCGGTTGTTGAATAAGGCCACCATTAAGAACAAGTACCCCCTTCCAAGAATCGATGATTTGTTGGATCAGCTCCAGGGAGCCGAAGTATTTTCTAAGATAGATCTGCGGTCAGGGTATCATCAATTGAGGATCAGGAGTGGAGATATACCCAAGACAGCATTTCTTACCCGTTATGGCCACTACTAGTTTTTGGTGATGCCATTCGGATTGACGAATACTCCCGCAGCATTTATGGCATTGATGAATGACATATTCAAGCCATACCTGGACAAGTTTGTGATTGTTTTCATAGATGATATTTTGGTGTATTCCAAGTCCAGGAAAGATCATGAGGAGCACTTGAGGATAGTTCTGCAGACCCTCTGAGAGAGAGAATTGTATGCCAAACTCAGCAAGTGTAACTTTTGGTTGGAACAGATCTCGTTTCTGGGGCATGTTGTGTCTAAGGATGGGGTATCAGTGGATCCATCTAAGATAGAGGCAGTTGTACAGTGGGAACAGCCCAAGAGAGTAACTGAGATCAGAAGTTTCCTGGGATTGGCAGGATATTATCAGAGATTTGTAGAGGGTTTCTCCAGACTAGCTGCTCCGTTGACACGCCTCACGCGTAAAGATGTTAAGTTTACATGGGATGAGGCATGTGAGAGGAGTTTTGAGGAGCTTAAGCATCGATTGACGACTGCTCCAGTTCTCACCATTCCTACCAGCTCAGGAGGATTCTCGGTGTACACGGATGCATCACACCAGGGACTGGGCTGTGTGCTTATGCAGGATGGGAAGGTAGTTGCCTATGGATCTAGACAGTTGAAAGATCATGAGAGGAACTACCCGACACATGACTTAGAGTTGGCGGCCGTAGTATTTGCTTTGAAAATATGGCGCCACTATCTCTATGGTGAGAAATTTCAGGTGTTCACAGATCATAAGAGCCTTAAGTACCTGTTCTCGCAGAAAGAGCTGAATATGAGACAGAGGAGATGGCTCGAACTCCTGAAAGACTATGATTGTGAAATCATGTACCACCCGGGTAAGGCAAATGTAGTTGTCGATGCTTTGAGTAGAAAGAACCTTGGGTTGGTGTCTTATATGATGGTACGGGAACATGAATTGTTAGAACACTTTGCGAACCTCAGTTTGGATGTAATCCCACCTGGATCTGAGAGACTTGAGATCATGGCTAGTTTGAGACTAGAGCCAGAGTTGATTGGCCGTATTCGGCAAGCCCAGCAGAGCGATCGACGGTGTATCGATTGGCTGAGGCAGATACAGACAGGTGTGGGTATTAACTTTGAGCAGAGTGCTGATGGCTTGTTGAGGTTCAGAGGCAGAGTATGCGTTCCCAGGGATCCTGAGATCAGGAGAACGATTTTATCAGAGGCTCACTCATCAAAGTATATGATACATCCGGGAAGTACCAAGATGTATCAAAACCTTCGGAAGGTTTATTGGTGGTCTGGAATGAAAAGAGACATTGCGGAATACGTCGCTAAGTGTCTCGTTTGTCAGCAAGTGAAGGTAGAGCATCAGAAGCCTGCAGGATTACTGCAGCCTCTACCGATACCGACATGGAAGTGGGAGCATGTCACCATGGATTTTGTGATGGGGTTGCCGAGGACCCGTAGAGGTCATGATGCCATATGGGTTATTATGGATCGGTTGACTAAGTCCGCCCATTTCTTGGCTATGAGAGCTATCGATACACTGAGTCAGTTGGCGAACCTGTATATCCGAGAGATAGTACGGCTACACGGTGTACCAGTGAGCGTTGTTTCTGATAGGGATGCCCGCTTCACTTCCCATTTTTGGGAACATTTTCAGGAAGCGCTGGGGACCCGATTGAGTTTTAGCACCGCTTTTCATCCTCAGACAGATGGGCAGTCAGAGAGGACTATACAGACCCTCGAGGATATGTTGAGAGCGTGTGTGCTGGATTATAGAGGCTCCTGGGATGACCACCTGCAGTTAGCCGAGTTCGCTTATAATAATAGCTATCATGCTAGTATCGAGATGGCACCCTATGAGGCATTGTACGGGCATAGATACCGTTCCCCCATTGGATGGGAAGAAGTTGGTGACAGACAGATTTTTGCTCCGGACTTAGTGCAGCAGGCATCTGAGAACGTCCAGTTGATATGTGAGAGATTACGGACAGCTCAGAGTCGACAAAAGAGTTATGCTGACAAGAGACGAAGACCACTGGAGTTTGATGAGGGTGAGTCGGTATTTCTGAGAATTTCACCATCGAAGGGTATTATGAGATTCGGTAAGAAGTGCAAGCTGAGCCCTAGATATATCGGACCCTTCGAGATTTTGGAGAGAGTGGGAGATAAGGCGTATAAATTGGCATTGCCACCGGACTTGGCAAATGTCCACAACGTCTTCCACGTCTCGATGCTTCGGAAGTATCACCCGAACCCGGCACACGTGATAAGATATGAGCCGTTGGAGCTCCATGAGAGTATGACGTATGTTGAGAAGCCGGTTCGGATATTGGACAGAAAAGAGAAAGTGTTGCGGAATAAGACAATTCCCTTGGTGAAAGTGCTTTGGCAACACCACACGGCGGAAGAGGCCACGTGGGAATTGGAGAACTTGATACGGGAGAAGTACCCCCAACTGTTTGAAGAGAGACTTGGTTCTAATTTGGAGGACCAAATTCCTTGAAGGAGGGGAGAATGTAAGACCCCGTATATGTATAAGGGTAATGTGTGTACTTGGATCAAATAATATGAATGGACTTGTGATGTAAAATATGATTGATGTAAGTCCATGGATTCAATGTATGTATGTGTAATATAAGTTGTAACGTACATACAAGTTTCATTGAGTATGAATACGGAGAAATGTGTTCTAGCAAGTGATGGATGTGATTGAGACTCAAAATGAGTAGTGTGGTAAAATGGAATGGAGTTATGCTTCCATTTGGTTTTATGTTGCATACCTTTGAATATACAATGAATGCACACAAGTTTCAATGTGCATAAGGTATGAATGGATGCCATTTTCAAGCTATAGAGGTGAATGGATGAGGAAATGGCCATGGCAATAGATTGAGGGTGTGTTGGTATGAGTTGCAGCAATGAAACTGTAGGAAATCTGGAAAACATGAGGTCCAGATCGATCTCCTAGGATGAGAGATCGATCTGGAAGAGCCAGAATGCTCTTATTTGGGTGAACGAATAGAGCAGATCGATCTCCAATGGAGCCAGATCGATCTGCCAAGCATTCTGTAAGTGAAAAGATCGATCCTCAAGCAGCCAGATCGATCTCCTTAGCTCTCTGTTTGGAACCAGATCGATCTCATGCTTCGACAGATCGATCTCATGCCTCAACAGATCGATCTCATTGCTTCGACAGATCGATCTCAGGCTTAAAAATGTCGTGAAAAAGAGGAATTTTAAAGGACCAGATCGATCTCCTCTTAGACCAGATTGATCTCCTCAAGTCATTTCTATATAAGGAGAGCTGAAAAATCTGGAAATCTCAGAACCTCCCAATTTCAACCCTAAAAACCCAACTTTCCCTCTCTAAAATCAGCCATTTTCAGTGAGATTTGGAGAGAGATCATTAGAGGCAAAGTTGTTCCTATCAAAGAGGAGAACAACATAGCGAGAGGGCATTTTCCCATTTTTGGAATTGAAGGAGTTGAGGGCATTACCAATTGGAGCAAGAAGAGAAATCATATTGGTAAGATTCTAACACTTCAATCCAAATGCATTAGCTATTTAATTGATTTTGGAGTTGATTGATAGAAGTATTGATGGATAAACTACTTAGGAATGTTGTGAAATTGGTGTGACCTAGAAATCTAAAATGGGTATAATGTGAGGATATGTGGGATTGAATGAACTTATGGTATATGGCATGCTAAAGTTGTCATTGGGATAATGTTATGATTTTTAATGGTTAGATGGAATTACATGGTGGGTTGGAAGAAATGTGAAAATGGATATTTATGTGATGAATAAATGCCATAGTGAGGGGATTCATGGAATATGAACGCTATGAGCTTTACATCGATTTGATATCGATTTTGAATAAGTTAATAGGCCTAAGAAAATCCATACACTCGAGTTATGGATAAAGTAATGAAACGAGGCCAAATAAGCTTTAATAGAGGCTATAGACTAAATTGACTATAGCAAGCACAAGGGTTGCAATATATGTGTCGAATATAATGCGGGACACGATTTTGTGCAGTCCCGGAGAGTTCGTTGAAGGCGAACCGAATCGTACGAGTAAGCAGCTTAAGGAAGTGGAATCACGCATCGCGATTCCAGGTAAGGGAATTTTGTGAGTATATAGAGATAGCTGCTCGTATTTTGAACTGGGTGAATATTGGGTGTTGTATGAAATGCATGAATTGCTCAAATAAATGTTGATGGTATTTGTGAAAGATGATGGGTATATGCGTGGTTTTGGTTTTGAAGTGGATGTTATGGAAAAGGGATAGTAAGGCTAATAATTGCATAAATCATGTGTTTTGAATGCTTTTACAAAACACAATGCTTTGATTTGAGCAAATAAAAGGATAGGCTGGCTGGTACTTGAATGATGCTGTGAAATAGCCCATACTAGGCACTAAGCATATTATGAGATGTTTTGAATGCATGTAAGCCGCCTATCGCGTGTATGTGATATAATTCGCGTTAGAGCCTCGCTCGCGCAAGATTTCTATGTTTCCACTTGTGTGAAACGTGCTTGAGCTTAGCTCGCACTTTGAAATTGAATTGTGATGATGTTTATAAACCGTACTGGAGCTTCTGCTCGTACGTGGATTGTGAATGGTTATCTTATGAGTATAACCGTACTAGAGCTATGCTCGTACACGCCTCTTTATGAGAAGATGCATGATGCATGAGTCGTGCTAGAGCTTTGCTCGCACAAGCTTGTACAATGGGATCCGTATAGGGTTGTGAAAGTGGGTAAGATCCTTAAGCCCTACATCCTTAAGCTAACATCCTTAAGCCCGAAGAGGCAGGGAGGCTCTGTTAGGAGGGGAGGCTCTGTTTGGTGGGGAGGCTCTCTTACGGTGGGATCCTTAAGCCAACATCCTTAAGCCCAAAGAGGCGGGGAGGCTCTGTTAGGCAGGGAGGCTCTCCTACATGGGTATGGTGAAGGTAAGATCCTTAAGCCCTACATCCTTAAGCTAACATCCTTAAGCCCGAAGAGGCAGGGAGGCTCTGTTAGGCGGGGAGGCTCTGTTTGGTGGGGAGGCTCTCTTACGGTGGGATCCTTAAGCCAACATCCTTAAGCCCAAAGAGGCGGGGAGGCTCTGTTAGGCAGGGAGGCTCTCCTACATGGGTATGGTGAAGGTAAGATCCTTAAGCCCTACATCCTTAAGCTAACATCCTTAAGCCCGAAGAGGCAGGGAGGCTCTGTTAGGCGGGGAGGCTCTGTTCGGTGGGGAGGCTCTCTTACGGAAAGGACCCTTAAGCCCTACATCCTTAAGCTAACATCCTTAAGCCCGAGGAGGCAGGGAGGCTCTGTTAGGCGGGGAGGCTCTGTTCGGCAGGAAGGCTCTCCTTCACGGAATATGGAAAACTCTTGGTATGGGGTAGATAAGACCTAGGAATGGCACCCCCAATCATGATATGAGTTACGGAGTACGATGTACCGTGTATATCACATGGAGTTCGATGTACCGCATGATGGTTATGTGATGAGAAAGTCTGGCGAGGGATAATTCATCTTCGTGCCAACATGATACCCCGCACACCTGGATGCGTGTGGTCTGGGATGATTTATGATGTAATGATTCACATAGGCACTTCTGATATAGTGACCTAGATTTATGCACATGCGTGAATTGTGGAATGTAAATGTGGTTGTGGTTTGTGAGTGGATTTGGTGGTGTTATGTTGTTGGTTCAAAAAAGGAAGTTTCTAAATGAATTTCCCTTTTATGAATTTAAATGAGATTAAGCATGAGATGTTTTATACATGATGTCTCTACCATGTTTTATATGCCAATGCACATGATTTGATACATGATATATATGTATATTCACATGGCATAGTTTTATCCCTCATGCTCCTACCATAAATGATTTATGCATATCACTATCAGCATGTAGATAGAGTAGTTATCTACCATGCTTGCATTATTGCCTTACTGAGCGTGTGGTTACTCATCCCACTCTATTTTCCCCCTACAGAGCGTGCATAGTAGCCCAGTGAGGACTGAGGCGTATTATTTTGGACTCCGCTGCATCTCCATCGCTAAGAGGTATATACACAGTGATTCTTTTTGTATCTAAACAATGTAAAAGCACAGTATTCTTTTGAGTTGTACCTATGGGGGATGTAGATGTCAGTAAATCATGTATTCGTATAAGTACACGATTAAATGCACATGTATGACATCGTTTTAATTAATTGAGAATGAATGAGACGTGGTGTTTATTATTGGCTCACAGCCCAACAGTGTGTGGTGAGCTTAGTTCACGACTGGGTAAGGTAACAGTAAAACGCGAAAAATTTTCGGTGATTTCGGTTAAAGAGAATGGAATTGGGTCGTGACATAAATCATCGTCAAGATCAACATGCGAGACTAGGCAACATCTGTATATCGGCAATAACCAGGACTATGGCCATATGTGTCCTCGTGAGCCCCTCTGCTACACGGATCCTAGTGTGCGGGGTCTTACCCTGATCGGGAACCGTCCGGGAGGTGGGTCACTCCATCTCGTCGGTCTTATCCGATCCCATGCATCCGAAGATGCCAACGTATCACAAAGATACCAACGTATCACAAAGATACCACACGGTACATCGTACACCATGCTACTTGCACGGTACATCGTACTCCGTGGACCCCCAGCCTTATCCCTCGTTCGGGCTCATCAGCTGGACCTCCAACCCTTATCCCTCGTTCGGGCTCATCAGGTGGATCTCCAACATTTATCCCTCGTTCGGGCTCATCAGGTTGTTTCTCTAACCCTTATCACTCATTCGGGCTCATCAGGTTGTTTTAACATGCCATGTCTCAAAACGCACGTGCGGGCCTATTTAATCGGTGACACACAGTCTACCCGATGCTCCAAGCACGGTTTATCGTATGTTCTCATAAAATCGGTGCGAGCAATGCTCAGCACTCTCATCAAATCAAGTAAAACTAGTGCGAGCTAAGCTCAGCACTCTATATGCAAACCTCGTAAAAATCCAGTGTGAGCGAAGCTCCAACACCCTGTCTCAGAAATCATATAAAAATATGGTACGAGTTAGACTCTAGCACCCTGTCACGAAAATCATATATATATATAAAAATCTGGTGCGAGTTGGACTCCAGCACCTATGCATGTAAAACTCTAGTGCGAGCTCTCGCTCCAGCACTAATGCATGCATCACCCAAATCAAAACATCGTGCGAGCTGAGCTCTAGCACGTCATATGTCAATAAAACACGTAGGCGGCTCTGTTTTCTCAAAACAGTTTTCAAAACAATTATATCGTTGAAAGTATGCAATGCTTTGCATTTTCTTTCAAGGTTAGCCAGCCTACTCATGCATGCATTAAAATGTCTCACAGGACGAGCAGAAACCTCTTGTTCTTGCTCCTCCCAATTTTTCCTAAATTTGTAAATTTTACCCTTAACAAGGGTATTTTGGTAATTTGCCCATTCGGGGCACTAAAATTATTATTTAACCTCCAGAACCTTCAGATAATTTTTAAAGACTGCATATGAACTTGAAATTACGTAAAGTTTACCTCTAGCAGTCCGTAGAATTCCCTTACCTTATTTTCCTATCGAGTCTGACCTTTCCACTGATGTCACGTCGCGCAGTTCGATCTGCTCTCAATCCAATGCCCGGAACTGCGTATCAATATTCCTCAGGTCAGATAACATACAATTTAATTGTATTTCCTATTTTTTGGGCTTAATTTAAATCGTTGGGCCCGTTTACCCCTATTGGGCCCGATTGCACCTTAATGGGCCTTAATCGGCCTTAAGCCCGATTTCCACTTAATTTTCACTTTATCGAGGCCTATTGGGCTCATTGGGCCCTCCGACAATTTATTGGGCCTCGTTCTAACTCTCGAATAGCTAAATTTAATATTTACGACAATTTATCTAAATTTCCATAATTTAATTCAATTTATGCGGAATTTAAATTCATATCACGCATAACGATGTAAATTATCGTAAATAAGGATCACTTACCCGAGATTCCATGCTAGTATGTAAATTGAAGCTGTCTCGAGCTCTCGTTTGATGCCAATCGTCGAGCTACACAATTCCACAATTTTTCCGGGTAAGTTTTCAGCCCAAAATTAATTAAATTAAATACTCCAAAATTCAAATCGGGTCAATTTCGACCACTATTGACTTACCCGTAGCTCGATTGTATCGTCGGGATTTCTCCCCAATTTTTCCTCTTTTTCTTTTTCCCTTTTACTCCCTTTTTTCCTCTCTTTTTAGCTTAACCGGTTCAGTCCGGTTCGGACCGGTTCAGACCCGTCGGTTCACCCCGGTTCACTCCGGTTCGACTGGTTCACTGCCTTGCCGGTCGGTTCTCCGCCGACTTCCACCGCCAGCATCTCCGTTGGGTCGTCCGCATCACGAATCTGGGCTTGGTTCGCCTCGAGCTCGCCAAAAAAAGGTCGGTCCGGCCTGTTCTCCTCCGACCATCGGGACCCATTTCTCCTCTTGGCCGTCGTCGGCAATTTCGGTCTTTTCGTCGGCTGCTACTGGTCTCAAAATGACCGGCTCCTCCTCCTGAACTCATCGGTGGCCTCCGTTGATGCCCAGCCGCCGTGGATCGTCGAAAATCGGGCCGTTTCTCCTCGGTTCTTTCCCTCCTCCGATCGGCTTCCTCCGGCCACTACACGGCGCGTCTCCAGTACCATCTTGCTCGTCGGCCTCCCCTCTTCCTCATCGGCTCCTCATCGGGGGTCGTTGGTCACCGGTGCGTCCTCGGGCTTCCTCGGTTTTCTTGGCTTCCGTTCTTCGTCTCCTTTTGCGTTTCTGATTCTTTCTTCTTCTTTTTTTGTTTTATTATTATTATTATAATTTATTTGATTATTTCACTATTCATTAAAATACTCCATAAAATCCAAAATATCTACACTTATATTATTTTTATTCTAATTTAATTTATTAAATATATTTTTCTCTAAATTTTTGATATTATTCCTTCGCGCTTTTCAAGATATCGTTCGGGTAATTTTTTCGGTATTTTTAAAATTTTTGAATCTTGATCAATTGACCCAAATTGTATAATTTCCTCATTATCGATCAAGATATCTTACATCCTTATTTTAAATTAAAATTTTCTTATCGCCTTAATACCGGGTTTTGGTATTTTTACCATTTTACCCCTGCTCTTGTTTCGAAAATCAATTTTACCTGACCTTCCTTCATACATCCCCCATCTTTTCTTATTTAATTTTCGTATTTTAATTAAATTCGGGTCTTACAAATACATGCCTGACTAACATAGTTTTATAATCAAAATACTTAAATCTCGTTTTAGCGTATAAAGTAGAGTAAAAAGGGCTAGTCTTACTCTTTTTTTTTCCAGTTAAAATCCGAAAAACACGATTTTTAAGTATAGTTCTGAAATTTTAGATTTTTCACAAATAATTTTATAACTAGTGAAACAGCTATTTAAATAGGTTAAACAATATATACCAGAAATTAGGGTGATTTTCAGAGTTTAAAACTTTTTCCAAAAATTTCAGAATGGTAAAACTTAGCCTAGAATTTTCTACAGTTCAGGTGACTTAAAATTTCTGTCCTAAAATTCGTAATCTCAAATACCCAAAAAATATACGCAGAAATTTATAGAAGTTCATGGATATTTTTCTGCAGTAGAAATACGGCCTAAATTTATATCTACAAAGCATCAAAAAATACATGCAATATATCTCTAGCAGCGCACAACAATTTTCCTTACCTCGGTGCCTGTCTGTAGTTCTCAATGCCTTAACGTTATGAGTCAGCGGGTCCGGTCCACTTGATTTATTTTCCAAAAATTTCGTACCAGCATTTCTGAAATTTCGAACCGATATTTTCGACCGTCTTTTCCTTAGGTTTTTCTCAAATTCTCGGTGCACATTCTTTTTTTTCAAAAATATTTATTATCTTCTCTAATATATATATATATATATATATTAAAATATACATATATTTTACTCCCTTTTTAAAAAAAAATAATTTTTCCTTTTCCTGCCAAAAAAATTATGTTCTTTCTTTCTTTCTTTCTTTTCCTTCTTCTTTCTTTCTCTTAACCGACCATTGTTCATCATCATCACCGTCTCTTCCTCATCGCTACCATCTTCCTCTCTTTTCGTCGGTGCAGGTCTCCTACCGTCACCATCTACCAGCGCTTCCACCGTTCTCAGCCTCCAAGCACAAGCCTCTGCCAACCTCCTCTGATCCCTTCTATTTCCTTTGTTCTCGAGTTTTCTTCTCGACGTCGTTCATCCTCCTTCATCATTCATGGTTTTGCCACCCTTCACGTTCCTGCCGACCCCCGACGTTCTCCTACTGCCACCACCCGCGTCATCTTCCTTCCAGTCACCTCCATTTGCTACTACTCCTGCCGAGGTCCACATCCATACTTGTCCGATGGTTTTGCTTCTTCTTTCCAACATAGAAAACCATCCAATAAAGTCTCATGCTTCCCTCTTTTCTACATTGAAACAGAACATGAAAACAGCTACTGCACTATCTGTAAGACCCGAAATTAAATCGTAAATTTTAATGAGGGATGAAAATGATAAAAAATTTAACTGAATGGGATTCGGATTGGAAATAAGGAATCAAAATACGAAATGAATGAGTATTTGTGAAGGGAAGTTGGGGTAAATTAATTCCGAACACGTGCAAGGGCAAAATGATAAAAATACCAAAATCCGGTATTAATTCGATAAGAAAATTTAATTAAAAATAAGGATTTAGGATATCTTGATCAATAATGAGGAATTATACAATTTCGAGTCCAATTGATCAAGATCCGAAATTTTTAGAAATATCGAAAAGTCATTCGGGACAATATCCTGAAAATATGGAGAAATTATACCGAAAAAAATGATTAAAAACAAAATAAAATTAAATAAAATTAAATTGTTTGGAATAAAATAATATAGTTGTAGATATTTTTAGAATATATTTGAATATTTTAATGAATATTTTAATAATAAAACAAATGGTTAAATAATAATAATAATAAAAAAAATCTGAAACAAAAAAAAAAGCCTGAAAATCGGGAAAACCCGAAAACAAGAAAAACGCAACTCGACTGCTACCCGTGAGAACCGACCGTCGATTTCAGCACACCGGCGACCGACAGGCTCCGACGAAGCTACCAGGAGGAAGAGGAGAGACTAGTGAGCACGTGGGCATCGGAATCATGCCGCCAGGTGGCCGGAGCAGGCCGATCGGATCGAAGGAAGACCGACGGAGAAACGAGCTAATTTCCGACGAACCACCGCGTCTGGCCTGGAACGGAGGCTACCGACGCACTCAAGGGAAGAAGCCGATTCTTTTGAGACCAGTCTTGGCCGGTGAGATCGTCGGAAACGCCGGCGACGGCAATTGGCAGTAAACGGCACCGTTTGGCCGAAAGGAAAGGGAAGGAAAAGGAGGGAAAAGAAAGGAAAGAGGAAAGAAAAGAAAGGAAAAGGAAGGAAAAGGAAAGAAAAGAAAGGAAAAAGGGGAAAAAGGAAAGAAATTACCGGGGACGACTCGAGATTCGGGTAGTTGACCGAGGGTCAAAATTGACCTACGGGTAAATTCTGAAAATTTAATTTAATATTATTTTAATGAAAAATAATCTGGATTTACCTAATTGTGCAGCTTTACGACAGAGATCTAACGAGAGCCGATCGAGCTCTGATTTTTGTAACCCGCATTGTATCGGGTAAGTACAGTTTAATTTTGGCAATCAGAGTTCTTTAAATACCGAGTTTTAATTAATTTACGGAATTATGGATTAATTTCGCATAGAAAGGAATATTAATTCGGAGTTGTAATAAATTGCCGTAAATGGTATACGAGCTATCCAATGAATTTGGATCGAAGCCCGATAATTATTAGTAAGCTGCATAAGCCCGGTATACCCGAAGAAGGGAATTAATAAATATAAAAAGGGCTAAAATGGGCCGAGACCAAATAAGGTAGATAGGGCCTAATACCTTAAAGTTGATCAGTAAATGCGATATACTGATCAAGATAATTGAATTGACCTCAACTGTATGGTTATATGCAGCTATGTACCTTTGGTTGGCGCACATTTGGGCTGAGAGATTCGGTATCATCGAGGCAGGTTAAGTCTGCATGCGATTCCAGGTAAGGAAATTTTGTAGGTATATAGAGATACCTATACGTATTTTTGAGGGGATTTACAGGGTCTAGAATTTATTAAACTATCTAGAAACGAGAAAATAATTTTGCGAAAACTGGGGCATAGGTGAATAAAAGAAAAATGATAATTTTGCCCCTGGGAGTAAAATTTACAAAAAGGGTAGTAAGGCAGATAAATTGCATGATTTCATGTTTTTAATGCTTTATATGATTATATTGCTTTGATTTAAGCAAATATGCACATAGGTTGGCTATTGATTTCGTGAAACATACGAAAGGGTACCGATTTGTACCGGTTACTATTTTCAAAGATGTTTTATTAAAATTGAGCCACCTATCATATTTACACGAGTAAAAAGAGTGCTAGAGTCTTACTCGTACTCAAGTTTACTGATTTATTTCTCATGAAAAGCCGTACTGGAGCATTGCTCGTACGAGAAATTTGTGTGTGCACAAAATCGTGCTGGAGCTTCGCTCGCACGAGATTTTAGATATCATGATATGCATAGCGTGGTGCTGGAGCTTCGCTCGCACTAGACGTGAGTTGACATGCATATAGTCGTGTGGAAGCCTCCTGTAGACTGTGTGTCACAGAGAGTTGAGATGCTCGCACGGATACTTTGAGACATGGGTTGGTTATCGACATAGTATTGGGGTGGATAAGACCTACGGCAGGCACCCCCAGACTATGATATGGGTCCACGGAGTACGATGTACCGTGTATGTCACACGGAGTACGCTGTACCGTGCAGTCATGATGACTCTATGATGTTACTTGATATTCTGGCAGGTAGGACTTGACCCCACCTCCCGTTGCAGTTGTGATGCCCCGCACACCGGGATCCGTGTAGCCTGGGATCACAGGGACATAGTATGGCCATAGTCCTCGATTTTTCATACAGTAACCTACATGCCTCACATGATATCATACGGTCTGGATAGACCAGGACAAACCCGATGGAGGGGTAGTCCCGATTTATGTTTTTAAAAGAGATGTGATTTGATGAAGTAAGGTATTCCCGAGAGATGGGTTTGACCTCGATGAAGTTGTTTTATAATGAAACAAAGGAGTTTTAAAGTGAGAGTTTATGATGAAATAAATGAGTTTTAAATGTGATGAATTTATGATGAAACATATAAGTTTCAAAGTGATGAGTTTTGTGATTAAACAAATGAGTTTTAAAGTGAAGAGTTTATGATGAAATAAATAAGTTTTAATGTGACGAGCATGAGATGTCATACATGATGATTTTCCATGTGTGCTTTATATGTCGATTTCATGATTTCTTGTATATGATATATACATACATGTGGCATTGTTTTAATCTTACCTCATGCTCCGAAAGTAAACGATTTTTACATCATGACATTATCAGCACGTAGATAGTATAGTTATCTACCTGCTTACATTATTGCCTTACTGAGCACGTTTCGCTCACCCTTTCATTTTCCACCCCACAGGGTATATTCAGTAGAAGAGAGCGACAATAGTCTCGCATCTCGGTTATCCGCTGCTTCTTAGCAAGACCAGGTATACACATTTGTATAATTTCGTATCTGAACATATAGATGCACAGTACTGTATATGGATTTAATATTGGGGATGTATTTTGTTTAAATAAATTGATATGTGAATGTGAATATGAAAATGGAATGGTAAATAGGTGAGAGGTTACTACCACTGAATCATAGCCCAACTGTTTAGTAGTGTAACTGTTCACGACGGGTGAGGAAATGAAAAAGCAAAAAATTTGTAGGGATTTTTAGGTAATTTGGGTCGTGACACTATCTGTATCCTGTCTAATTTTTTTGCCTCTCTTTCAGCATTATGTCTACGTGTGTGTATATATATTTTTATTTACTCCAGCCTATGTTGCAGTCAGCCACTCACCATGATCCTCCTGTTTCTCGATTCAATCCACCTCCGATTTCACTCTCACTCGCTCGTCTCTCTCGATCACGTTTTCAGCTTTTTACTCTCGATTTTCCAGCTTTCCCTTTATTATCTCTGTTGTTTCTCTTCATCTCGCCTGCAATTGTTTCAGTTTTGGTTCTCCTTTCTATATCAGTTTTAAGTGCCAAGAGCACGAAAAATGTCACGGCCTAAAAATCAAAGTAAATTTTTTGTTTTTCTTTCATACTTATCTGTCCTTTGATCGTGACCACACTCCACTAACAATTGGGTTGTGCGTCAATGCCAGTCCCACCATTCAATCATCATATAACTTAATTTCTTATTAAATGAAAGGTAAACACATGCGTTTTTCACTAATTCTTTCCTATTCATTTACAAGTGTTTACAGTGTCTATACATCCCTGAAAGTTACTTACAAACATGTTACTGTGCTATTCTTATTTAGATACATTATGTACAAGTGTATATACCTCAAAATGATGCGCAACAACGGATATCAGGAATGCAGTACTCAGTTGCCTTAAAGTCTACTAGAGGAAATCTATGTAGGAAAATGAAAGGGGTGAGCACATCAAGCTCAGTAAGGCAATCCTACGAACAAGTAGACAACCATACTACCTACATGGTGCCGTGCATAAACCATCCTTTCTCCACACATTTCAAAATCAATGCTACAATTCATGATGTCATGGTGTCATGTAAAACAAGTTCACATATGGATTTCAAACAGCATGAAAACTCGACATGCAAATCCATTTAATACATTTCATTCTCGTTAAAATTTCACAACACAATCAGGACTCAACCCCTCCCTCGGGTGTTCCCGACTCACACAAAACCATGAAATCAAATGCTTTTCAAAGCAATAATACCATGTGATACAATGAATATCATGTAAAACCAGTTTACATCATTCATGGATTTAAATTGCATGGAAATAACATCATGCAAGTTTCTATTTAAAACCCAATTCAATTTTCATCAAAATCTTATCTCAGTCAGAATCTAACCCCTCCCTCGGGTGATCCAGACTCACACAAAAATCCATAAAACGAGTTTTTGAAAACATCAACATATGAGACTAGGCAATATATGTATATATCTCGGGAAAATAACTAGGACGATGGCTGTATGTCATCGTGATCCCACTGCTACACGGATCCTAGTGTGCAGGGTCTCACCACTATCAGGAACCACCCTGGGAGGTGGGTCAGTGCATCCCATCGGTCATGCCCGATCACTCGCATCCGAAGATACCATTCGCATCTGAAGATGCCATGCATCCAAAGATGCCACTCGCATCTGAAGATGCCGCGCATTCGAATATGCCACATAATCAATCTCAGCATGGTACTGCGTACTCCATGCTATTCGCACGATACAACATACTTTGTGGACCCATATCTCATATCCATACTCATGCCCTGTCTCAAAACGCACGTACGAGCCTATTTAATCGACGTGACACATAGTCTACCCGATGCTCCAAGCACGGCTCATCGCATGTTCTCATAAAACCAGTGTGAGCGATGCTCCAGCATTCTTATAAAATCAAGGAAAATCTTATGCGAGCCAAGCTCCAGCACGCGTTTCATAAAATATCATAAGAATAGTGCGATCTAAGCTCCAGCATTCTATCAAAATCATGTAAAACTAGTGCGAGCTAGGCTCCATCACTCTGTTATAACAATTCAAGTGAAAATCTGGTGCGAGTTAGACTCTAGCACCCTGTCACAAAAATCATATGAAAATCGGGTACGAGTTAGACTCCAGCACCAATGCATGTAAAACTCTAGTGCGAGCTCTTGCTCTAGCACTAATGCATGCATCACACAAATCAAAAACTCGTACAAGGTGAGTTCTAGCACGTCACATTTCTATAAAATCATGTAGGCGGCTACATTTCTCAAATCAATTTCAGATAAAATCAACAGTGATTAAAGTTATGTAATGTTATGCATTTTATTTAAAAGTTAGCCAGCCTACCCATGCATGTGTCAAAACACCTCAAGAACAAGCAAGGACTTCTTGTTCTTGCTCCTCCAAACTTTTCCTAAATTTGAAAATTTTACCCTTCACAAGGGTATTTTGGTAATTTACCCATCCGGGGCACTAAAATTTTTATCTTAAATCTAGACCCTTCAGACACTTTAAGATACTGTAAATGAAGTCGAAATTACGTAAAGTTACCTCTAACAATCCGTAAAATTCCATTACCTAGAATCACGCGCAAGTTTATCCCATCTTGATGATATCAAGTCTCTCAATCCAAATTCGCTCCAACCAAGTCTACGGAGCTGCATTTAACCACGTATTTGGGTCAGTTCTAATATATTTATCAGTTTTTCACTTATACTGATCGAATCTAAAACACTGGGCCCGTTTTACTTTATTTGGCCCGATTGCACCTTAATAGGCCTTGACCCATTTCCAGCCCGTTTCCACTTATTAAATCCCTTCTTCGGGTCTATTGGGCTCTCAATACCCATTGGGCTTCGTTCTAAATTCTTTGGTTAGCCCATATATCATTTACAACAATTAATTCAAAAATCCCAATATAATTCACTACATGTGGAATTAAATTCTAAATTCGTAAAATAAATCTTTAATACGCGAATAATTACATAAATTGTTGTAAATGAGCTTTACTTACCAGAGATTATGCGATGGTGCGTAAATCGAAGTTCGATCGGGCTCACGTATACGATTTATCATCGAACTGCATAATTTTATATTTAATTTTAGGTTAATTTTTGATCAATTATAATTTAAATAAATTTTTTGAAAATCAAATCGATCACTTTTGACCTCATACCAACTTACCAGAAGTCCGGTGTATCCCAAAAAATTCTTCCCCATTTTCCTTTTTGTCTTTTTCTTTCTTTTTCTCCCCTTTTCCTCTCTTTCTTGGCTGAACCGATTCTGTCTGGTTCAACCAGGTTCAGATCGATCGGTTCAACCGGTTAAATTCGGTTCAACCGGGTCGGGCTTCCCCGATCGGTTCTTCACTAGCTTCTATCTCCACCAGCTCCGCGGGATCGTTCGGTGCACGGATCTGCCCTCGATTTCACCATGGCTAGGAGAAAAGTGGCCGGTCCGGCTCTTCTCCTTTTCGACGTTGGTGCTTTTCTTTTCTGCCGTCGTTGACGGCGTTGTCGACCGTTCCACTGGCTAATGCAGCCACCGATCGGTCGGTCTTAGTGTGGGGCTTCTTCGGCTGGTGGTGGTCGGGCCTAGATCTGCGTCGATCATCGGATTTCTCATTTTTCTCCCTCCTGTTCTCTCTCTTTCCCTTTTATCGACGTTTCTCTCGTCCATTGTGGTCCGTTGGGTCGGTGGTGGCTCGGCTCTCGTCTGGGCTTCCTTCTCACATAATGTTATCCCGATACTCAAGTGACAACTATTATTATTGGCGAATTCGATTAGTAACAACTGATCATCCCGAGAGCTTATAAAATCAATGGCACACACTCTCACCATATCCTCAAGAACTTATACAGTCCACTTTGATTGACCATCTGTCTGAGGATGGAAAGCTATGATAACACTCAGTCGGGTTCCCATATCTTCCTGAAAAATTTTTCAGAAGTGGGAAGTGAAGCGGGAATCCGTTTTGATATAATGCTCACTGGAAAATACATAATGTTTCACAATCTTCCATACACAGAAATCCACCTACACACTCAGAGTATCTGGGGATTTCATAACCAGAAGGTGGGTAGACTTAGTCAATCTATCGACTATCACATAGATAGCTGATGATTCATCCGAATCCTCTGTAACCTATCACAATATCCATGGTAACGTGCTCCCATTTTCGTGTCGACATATAGGTAGAGGCTGCAAACCACACACTCAGTAAGGCAATTATGCAAGTAAGTAGATAACTCCACTATCTACATGTTCATAATGCCATGCCCTTAAAATCCATTTCTTTTCATTAAAATCTCAAGCACAAAATCATGCATATATCCATGACATAGTTTATCAAAACTATTTGTGCATATATAAATCATGTAATTCATGCATCAATAGCATTTTATGTGACATTATTAAATCATACTTAGCATGAGGTAAATCAAGATCATGCCATGTAAAACAAATTATGAGAAACAATCATTTTCATGAATTTATGATTAAAGCTTGGAAATTCATCACGCTACTGCATTTAAATTTTTTCATTAAAACTGCAGTATAAACTAGCCTTTTCGGGTCAATCATCTCATAAAATAATTCATTAAAATCCATTATAAAACTTTGGTTATAAAACCACCCTTCTTTCAGGGTCACATATCATAAAATCATAAAATCGGGGGCTTAACCCCTCCCTTGGGTCTAGCCTGGTCTATTGACCAATAGTTATATCATGTGAGACAAGTAGGTTACTATCAGTAACAACAAGAACTATGGCCATAACCTAGTGATCCCTGGCAACACGGTACCTAGTGTGCGGGGTAGCATACCTGAAACGGGAGGTGGGTCGTACTACCTACCAGAACAGCATAACACCAGGATTGTGAGGTCAAGGCTTGCTGTCTCATGGCTAATGCCACTCCACTCCAACAATCCCCACGGTACAGCGTACTCCGCGTGATATACACGGTACAACGTACTCCATGAACTCAAGCTCAGTCAGGGGTGCCTGCAATAGGTCTTATCCACCCATATCATCTCTGTCTCAGTATGCATGTGTGAGCATATCATCTCACTGTGACACACAGTCTACAAGAGGCTCCAACACGGCTATATGCATGTCATATAAATCCCTGTGCGAGCGAAGCTCTAGCACGGCTCCATGCATATTCATGATATCTGAAAGCCTCGTGCGAGCGAAGCTCTAGCACGGCTCCATGCATATTCATGATATCTGAAAGCCTCATGTGAGCGAAGCTCTATCACGGCTCCATGCATATTCATGATATCTGAAAGCCTCGTGCGAGCGAAGCTCTAGCACGGTGTCATAAAAATTAGTAAAATCTGCGTACGAGTAGCACTTCAGTACGACTTAAAAATGAATGAGTTATAAATCCATATAAAATCACATGCGAGCGAGCTCCAGCACGGTGTTATGCATTCATAAATCAAATCTCGTGCGAGTTACACTCCAGCACGGCTTTATGTATAAATAAATCAAATCTCATGCAAATTACACTCTAGCACGACTTATATGCAATATCATTTCAAAACAGGATGCGAGCTAAGCTCCAGCATCTCTCATGCATGTCAAATCATTAAAACGAGTGCGAGTAATCGCTCCAGCACTTTTTTATGCATATCAGGTCAAAACAAGTCAAAACATGTCAAAACAGAGTGCGAGCTAGGCTCCAGTACTGTTCATGCATTTCATAATAATAAAAATCAGTGCGAGCAACCACTCTAGCACATTTCATGCATATGATGTCACACAAGTCGGTACGAGCAACCTCTCAAGCACATTTTATGCACACTCACAAACACAAATATAGTGCGAGCTATGTGCCAGCACTATCTGTTTCCATATAAACTTGATAGTTAGCCCGTTTTCCAAAGAAATTTCATTTAAATATTAATAACACCTACGTAGTGTTATCTTGTGAAATTTATGCAATTACTGACCAATCTATCGATTTAGTTTGCTTAAAAACCAATAAAATTCTTTAGTTCAGAAAATTCCTTAAATCATGCATTTCATGCATGTCATGCCTTCACTATCCATATTTGGACTTCCCTCAATAGGGGTAAAAGAGTCTTTACCTATTTCGAGTCCTTAAAATCTTTAAACCATTTTTAGGACCTTTATACATAATCAGGGTATACATACATATTCAGTGTACAGAAAAGCTATTAAAATACGCGTAGCTACCTCTAGCTACTCACACAATTTCCTTACCTCATTTTTCTGTACAGTCTGACCTTTCCACTGATAACTCGTCGCGCAGTTCGATTTACTCCGAATCCAATCTCCGAAACTACAGATAAATATTCATCAGGTCAAATACAATACAATTGTAAGACCTGATATTTTCAAGTGCATTTAAAAATGCAAAAGGACTTAAATGGTATTCCCGAAAATGTGCAAGGGCAAAAGGATCAAAAGACCAAAATTCGATATTAATCGGGACAAGAAAATTCAATTAAAAATATGAGATTGAGAAATCTTGATCAATAACGAGGAAATAATTAAATTTTGGGTTAAATTGATCAAGATATGAATTTATTGGAATAAATCAAAATTTTCATATCGAAAAATAATCCCAAAAATAATCGAAAAATATACTGGAAAGGTAAAATGGGACTGAGAAATTTATTTACAGATTAAATGAATAAAATATAATTTTTTTAAGATATTTGTGAATTTTAATATTATTTTAATGAATAAAATAATATTAAAAATAAATTATAAAAAATAAGTAAAAAAAAAAAAAGAAACGAAGTCTGAAACAGAGAGGAAAATGAAACGGAGAGAAGCGAGGAAGCCGAGATCGAGGAGGTTCGTCACTGGTGAGCCACCGGCCAGGCCTAGGGGCCGGTGAGGGCCGACGAACGCAGCCCAGCACCGGGCGAACAACTAGCGGCCATGACGCGCCGTGGAAGTCATCAAAAATCACCGGAAACGGAGGAGGAACCCGCAGAAGAGAAGCTTCGATCGGCGGCCATCGGCTTCGATTCGAGCCACACCGAGGCTCGATTTAGGAAACCCAAGCGATGGCGAACCAAACAGCGGTGGAATCGGTCGGAGAACCGGTCGGACAACGGTGAAACAACCAGAGGATGACTGAACCAGCCGAATCGGACTAAACCGATCGAACCGGACCGAGCTAAACTGGCGGTCTGAACCGGGTTGAACCGGACTGAACCGATTCAGCAAAAAAGAAAGGAAAAAAAGAAGAAAAAAGGGAAAAAGAAAAAGAGAAAATTTGAAAAAATTTTAGTGATGCAATCGAGCTTCGGGTAAGTCGGTAAGCGGTCGAATTGACCGATTTAATTTTCAAAATATTTAATTTGATAAATAATCGACTGAAAGTTTACCCGAAAATATATTTAATTGTGTAGCTCGATGACTGGCATCAACTGACAGCTCGAGACAGCCTCGATTTGAGTACTATCACGGGTAAGTAACCCTTATTTATGACAATTTACATCGTTATGCGTGTTGATGAATTTCAGATTTAATTTTCGTATAAATGAATTAAATTCTGGAAAATTGGATAAATTGTCGTAAATATTAAATTGAGATATCTGAGAATTTAGAACGAGGCTAAATAAATTATTGATGGGCCCAATGAGCCCAATAGGCCTCGATAAAGTGTGGTAAATGGGCTTAAGGCTGATTAAGGCCCATTAAGGTGCAATCGGGCCCAATATGGGTAAACGGGCCAAATGATTTAAATTAAGCCCAAAAAATATGAAATACATTAAATTGTATTGTATTTGACCTGATGAATGTGTATCCGCAGTTCCGGAGATTGGATTCGGAGCAAATCGGACTGCGTGACGAGTCATCAGTTGAAAGTAGGGATGTCAACGGGGCGGGTACCCGCTAATTTTGAGGTACCCGAACCCGAACCCGATTAACAATTATAAAACCCGAACCCGATTAAAACCCGATTATTTTTTTAAGATACTACCCGAACCCTACCCGAATAAATTTTATACTACCCGTTAACTACCCGAACCCGATTAATTACCCGATTATTCAACCCATAATTTACAACCCGTTTAGTAACCCGAACCCGAAACCCGAAAAAAGTCATCTAATTTTGTATAAATCAAAAATAAAAATTAAACAACAACATACATATTCTATCATAATTAAACAAATTTTAATAATTCAACAAACCACTTGAAACCATAGCAAATAAACAAATCATAAAAATATATTTATGAAACTACAAACAAACATAATTTAAGTAAAAATTAAAAAACATATTTGAAGTTTATTGGAATCATGATAAATCTTCATTCTTCATCATTATTAAAAATGTCACTTGAATCCATAGTTGTAGATGCTCCTACAAACAAAATAAATAAAATATTAGTCTTGAACTAAAATATAATAATAGACTACTTTTGAAAAAGAAACAAATAAAATAAAAAGAGTTATAACAAATAAATTATTTACCTCCTATGTCACTCCTTAACCAATTTTGGCAACACATCAATGCCTCCAAAGTGTTCGGATTAAGCCGTCTTCGATGACTACTCACTAGGGATGTAAACGGGACGGGTACTCGTTAATTTTGGACTACCTGACCCCGAACCCTATAATTACCCGATTAATTTTTGAAACAATTACCCGAACCCTACCCTAATAAATTTTGCACTATCCGTTAAATACCCGAACCCGTGTAATTACTCGATTATTCAATTTATATTTTGACAACCCGTTTAATAACCCGAACCCGAAACAAGACTATGAAAAAAATTATTCTAACATCAAAAATCAAAAACATAAAATTAAATAAAAACATACATGTTCCATCATAATTAAACAAATTTTAATAGTTCAACAAGTAACTTGAAACCATTATGAGTGCATAATATATACCATAGTATTTCTAATTTGATACATTTGATTTCTTATGAAGTTATGATATATTTATGTAATGTAAATTAATTTAATCAATGATAATAATATTAAATGATTAAAAAGATGTAGACCTTAAATTGATAATTAATATTTTCATTACAATTTGTATCATATACATATACTATAGTATCATATATGTAAAATGATCATATATTATAATATTATATATTATAATTATACTATAATATCATATACTATAATATGAAGTTATCAATTTATCATATACTTAAAATTTTAATTTGAATCATTGATTTTTTTGAGTAAACAATGTTTTATTATAATTAATAATTTCAATTTTAAATACAATTTGTATCATATACATGTACTATATTAGTATCATACATAATACATGTAAATGGTCAATTTGCAAGAATTGCATCTTAATCAAATTTGAAATTTTTATCATTTTAATTTCAGTAGTTTATATTTAAAATTTAAATACTTATTATCTTAAACATAATTTACTAATTTAATTTCATAATTATTTTATTATAATGTTTCATTAATTTTTTAACTAAAAAATGTTTTACTATAATTGATAATTTCAATTTTAAGTATAATTTATATCATATACAAATACTATAGTAGTGTGTGTGTGTGTGTGTATATATATATATATATATATATATATATATATATAAGAATTTGATTTTAACTAAATATGAAACTTTTATTATTTCAATTTCAGTACCTCGTATTTAAAATTTTTAGACATATTATCTTAAGCATAATTAACTCAATTTAATTTCACAATTATTTATTTTATTATTATTTTTTATTAATTTTTTTAGTCAACAATGTTTTATTAAAATTAAAAATTACAATTTTAAATACAATTTGTATCATATAAATATACTATAAATTGATATCATATATGCAAATGACTAATCATTAATGTGTAAGAATTGCATTTTAACTAATTATGAATTTTTTTAAATTTAATTTTAGTACATTATATTTAAAATTTTAAAACTTATTATTTTAAGTATAATCAATTATTTTAATTTCATAATTATTTTTATTATGCTAATTACTAATTTTTTTTAGACACATAATTTTATTGTATAAATATTTTTTAAAACACATTATGTCAAATATAAGTTATGATTTACTTGACAAGTTCATTGTATAAAGTTTAAAAGATAAATGTTCAAATCCCCACAACCTTAAAAATTATATTTTGTAAGTAAAAAATAAACGGGTTTGGGTACCGGGTTCGGGTACCCGAACCCGATTAATAACCCGATTACATTAATCGGGTTCGGGTACCGGGTTCGGGTACACGAACCCGATTAATAACCCGATTACATTAATCGGGTTCGGGTACCGGGTATCCGAGGGGTACTACCCGAACCCTACCCGAACCCGTCACGGGTAGTGAAATTACTACCCGAACCCGATTAAAACCCGTTTATTGATACCCGAATCCGACTTAAACGGGGCGGGTAGTACCGGGTACCCGTTTACACACTACCCATTTACATCCCTAGTTGAAAGGGCACACTGTACAGAAAAATGAGGTAAGGGAATTGTGTGAGTAGCTAGAGGTAGCTACGCATATTTTAATAGTTTTTGTATACATTGATTATGTATGTATACGCTGTTATTGTATAATGATCCTAAAAATGGTTTAAATGATTTTAAGGATCGAAATAGGTGAAAAGTTTATTTTACCCCTATTGAGGGAAGGTCACCTAAGGATGGTGAAAGCATGACATGCATGAAATGCATGATTTAAGGAAATTTATAGTCTAAGGATTTTATTGGTTTTAATCAAAGCAAATTGATAGATTAGCCAGTAATTGCATGAATTTCACATGATAACATTACGTAAGTGTTATTTATATTTAAATGGACATTTCTTTGGAAAATAGGCCATCTATCAAGTTTATATGGAAACAGATAGTGCTGACACGTAGTTTGCACTATATCTACATTTGTGAATGTGCATAAATGTGCTTGAGCGGTTGCTGACACCGATTTGTGTGACATCATATGCATAAAATGTGCTGGAGCGATTGCTCACATTGATTTTATGATTTGATATGCATGAGAAGTGCTGGAGCCTAGCTCGCACTCTGTTTTGACATGTTTAGACATGTTTTGATTTGTTTTGACGTGGTATGCATAAAATGGTGCTGGAGCGATTGCTCGCACTAGTTTTAATGATTTGACATACATGAGAGATGCTGGAGCTTAGCTCGCATCCTGTTTTGATTTGATATTGCATAAAGCCATGTTGGAGTGTAACTCGCACGAGATTTGATTTAATTATGCATAAAGCTGTGCTGGAGTGTAACTCGCATGAGATTTGATTTACTTGAGCATTCATTTGTGTTGGAGCTTGCTCGCACAAAGTTTTATATGGTTTTTATAATTCATTTGAATGTCGTACTGGAGTTTTTCGCGTACGAGCTTTTCACTGAGTTGTTATACATATCTGTACTAGAGCATTGCTCGTACGTGGATTTTACTTGAATTTATAATCAGTTTAAGTCGTACTGGAGCGCTGCTCATACGTAGATTTTACTGATTTTTATGAAACCGTGCTAGAGCTTCGCTTGCACGAGGTTTTCTGATATCATGAATATGCATGGAGCCATGCTTGAGCTTTGCTCGCACAGGGATTTATATGACATGCATATAGCCATGTTGGAGCCTCCTGTAGACTGTGTGTCACAGTGAGATGATATGCTCACACATGCATTCTGAGATAGAGATGATATGGGTGGATAAGACCTATTGCAGGCACCCCTGATTGAGCTTGGGTTCACTGAGTATGTTGTACCGTGTATATCACGCGGAGTACGTTGTACCGTGGGGATTGTTGGAGTGGAGTGGCATTAGCCACGAGGCAGCAAGCCTTGTCCTCGTAATCCTAGTGTTATGCTGTTCTGGCGGGTAGGACGACCCACCTCCCGTTTCAGGTGTGATACCCCGCACACTAGGTACCATGTTGCCAGGGATCACTAGGATATGGCCATAGTCCTCGATGTTACTGATAATTACCTGATTGTCTCACATGATATAACTTGTGGTCTGTTAGACCAGGGTAGACCCGAAGGAGGGGTCAGGCCCCCGATTTAACGATTTTATGATTAAATGATTTTATGATTTGTGACCCTAAAATAAGGGTGGTTTTATAATCGAAGTTTTATAATGAATTTTAAATGAATTGTTTTATGAGATGATTGACCCGGAAGGGTTAGTTTTACTGCAGTTTTACTGAATTGATTTAAATGCAGTAGCATGATGATGTTTTCCATGCTTTCATTTGAAATCCATGATTTGTCTTACATGACATGAAAGACTGCATGATCTTGATTAAATTCATACTTATTATGATTTAATGATGTCACATAAAATGCTTTGATGCATAAGTAGTACGATTTATATATGCACGAATAGTTTTGATAAACTAAGTCATTGATGTTTGCATGACTTTATGCTTGATGATTTTAATGAAAAGAAATGGATTTAAAGGCATGGCATTATGAGCATGTAGATAGTGAAGCTATCTACTTACTTGCATAATTGCCTTACTGAGCGTGTGGTTTGCTCACCCCCTTATTTTCTCATACTTTCAGAGCACTCGTAATAGTTATTGAGCGGCTGAGGACTTGCATGCATTGGTATCCGATGCTTCCCATCGAGAGACAGGTATACACATTTGTATAGTTTTGTATCTAAGTATGTAATGCACAGTACTATAAATGGATATGATGTTGAGTCACGGGGATGTAGAGTTATTAATACCATTGGGTATGTATTCATTTAAAGTCAAAGAATAGTAAACTCTGATATATGAATGTGAATATGGAAATGGAATGGTAAATAGGTGAGAGGTGACTAACACCGAATCATAGCCCAACTGTGTTGTAGGATGGTCACGATGAGAGAAAGGTAAGAATTAAATAATAAATGAAAAAGAAAAAAAATTTACTCTGATTTTTAGGTAATTTGGGTCGTGACAGGTTTAATGGTATCAGAGCTTGAGTTGGCCTGATATGAGTCGGTGTTAGTGGTTAAGGAAGTTTACATCCCCATGTACTGTGCATTATTTAGATACAATTGTGTATATCGAGATGAAAGTGTAGCTAAGATTTTGGTTTTTAAATCCCAGAATAGACTCATTAAATAATAGTTGCTATGATAAATAGGCGAGTACACGAACTCAAGGCCGTTGAGGTAGGCCCGAGAGTTATACTGAGTCACAACATGAGACTCGAGATGAGATTGACGTGGAGGCTGATGTTGAGCATGCCCCACAGAGTCCGACAGGGAGATCGGATAGAGTCTGATAGAGAGATCAGACAGCATTGAGATACGCTTCACGAGGTTGGAGCGGAGTGTGGAGAATATTATAGAGCTAATTGCTTAGAATATGTATAAGATTTGAGGGCGAGTCGAAACATTGGTGGAAATTTGCTTGACCCATCTTAAGAGTTTGACATCCAGATTGGACTTGAGAAAATAATTTTAGATGTTTTTCGGTGACAAAATAACCTGAACATTGCTTAAAGGAAATTACATATTAAATTCTTTACTCTGACCCAAAGGAACATGTTGATTGACGAGTATGATACTCAGTTTATATTCCTAGGTAAATATGACTCGGACACGATGAACAGTGAGAGTCGAGATGTTTGAAAGTTCATAGAAGGGCTCAGATTGTCAATAGGAGTCCGATTGGCCGTTAGATATCACTACCTATGCCGAAGCAGTGTGCAGACTACAGTTGTGTAAACAAGATTATGAGTTGCACGCCTCTGAGATTGAAAGAAAGGTAGTAAGGGCCGAAATAAAGACTAAAAGAGAATAGAGAATGATAGAGATGTCAGAACGAAAAAAAAAAGGATAGTTCGGTAAAAGATTAGATTTGATGAGTCATGGGGTAAGATGATTGAAAAGCCCTAGTGTATCCAAATACAATATTTTTTAGGGGAATGTGATTTGAGGACCCCGACCTGCTACGTAGCAGTGTCAGCAGAGTAGCAGTGTGAGCAGTGTAAGATGTTAGGTAGATACCACAGAAATAAAATGTTGGATGAGGGCGAGTGTATGCCTTGGACCAGGACACTATTGATGTTTCATCTGATGTGGTGGAAGATACCACACTGTTGTGAATAATGAAGTAATTATTTTAATTGATCCTGGTGCCATGCATTTATTTATACCACCTTCAGTTGCTTATAAGCGAATGAAAGATGTGAAGCCTATACCATGAGACAAGAAGATGATGATGGTTAGCTGAATTTCACTAACTGAATATGGGTATAGAGATTATAAGTTGAAAATATGGGTGAAAACATCCCTGAAAAGTGTATTGTAAGTTTGACAAATAATGAAAGAGTTTGTTATAAGTGATATATTAAAGGAGATATATTGGAATAAAAGACGTATGCAATGTAAGGATATCATTGATATGCAAAGTAATTTGGATTAAAAAATATGTAGTGTATATGGATTGCGACCAAGATAAGGGGTAGATATATCTACACCCAGTCGATGTGGTTAAATCTGAGGGTTAATAAAGGTATTTTAAAATACTTCCCCGCTTGAAGATTTCACAGCGTCCGGAAGCGCACGTATAACCTATAAATCAAAATCAACAATTGTGATATATATGCATTTAAAATTTGGGCACCTTTAATGGTACGATAAAGAGATACAAAATTTGATTAACCATGAAGTTTTAAAAATTTAAATTTTATAAAAAATCATCAATATAAGAAAAGGAAATGACGCAAGTTAGTATCTTGAACAGAAGCGATTTCGAAATGACATTGTATGTTTATGCGTACATAGGTCAAAGATATGGATAATTGAAATATTCAGCTGAACTCAACTACGAAAAGGTATTTAAGCCTTACCTGGACCAATTGGTTGTCATCTTTAGTGATGATATTATGATGTATTCGAAGTCCATGGAAGAGAATGAGTAGCAACAGGAAACTGTCTTACAAATGAGGTGTTGAGAGTTTCTTGAAATGAGCTGCTCAGTTGACACATCTCATTTGGGAAAAAATTGTATACTAGTGGGATGAAAAGTATGAAAATAGCTTCAGTGAGTTTTGGTATATTGAAGTGATAAACTGACCACCGTAAGTATTCTCACCATAACTAACAGCTCAAGAGGTTTCAGTGTGTATGGATACATCAAAATAAAGATTGGGCTGTGTATTGATGTACAATGGGAAGATAGTCGTTTATGGATCTAGATAGTTCAAGGATCATGAGTGAAACTATTCGACCCATGATTTAGAGTTGGCAGCCGTAGCGCTTACACTGAAAGTATGGCGCAACCACTTAAATCGTAAGAAATTTTGGGTATGCACTGATCGTAAAAGCCCCGAGTATCTGTTTTCACAGAAGAGTCGAATGTGAGAAAACAAAGAGGGTTAGAGCTTCTAAGAGATTTGATTGTGAACATTTTACCACCCAAGAAAGGCTAAAGTAATGGCTGATGCCTTGAACAGAAAGAGCCTCGGGATGGTATTACATATGATGGTCAGGGAGCGTGAGCTGCTACAGTAGTTTGAGCCTCAGTAGTGATGGGATCCCTTCTGATGATGACAGTGATTTTATGACAGCTAGCCTGAGGTTAGAACCGGATTTGAGTGACCGAATTTGCCAGGCTTAGCGTGATGATCGGCATCGTGTCGATAGTGTGGGTCAAATTCAGAAGGGTATAGTGACAGAGTTCACAGTGAGTGATGATGACTTACAGAGGTTCAGAGACAGTATAAGTGCTCCTCAGGACCACAGTGATGAGATAGTATTATTGTCAAAAGCTTACTCTTCGGGATATACAGTGCATCCGAGAAATAATAAATATGTCGAAATCTCTCAAAAATGTATTGGTGGTCAGGTATGAAAAGTGATATTGTAGAGATTGTGGAGAAGTGTCTCGTATGCCAGCGGATTAAGGTAGAGCAAAAAAAGTCTGCAGAGTCATTGCAGCCTCTACCTATAGTGACACGGAAATGGGAACAAGTTACCATGAATTTTGTGATGGGTTACAGAGGACCCGAATGAATCATGAGGCTATCTGGTGATAGTCGATGGATTGATTTAGTCTACCCACCTTCTGTTTATGGAAATCCCCAAATACTCTGAGTGTGTAGGCGAATTTTTATGTATGGAAAATTGTGGAATAATATGTAGCGTTCCAGGGAGCATGATATCAGATAGGGATTCCCGCTTCACTTCCCACTTCTGGGAATGTTTTTCAAGAAGCTATGGGAACCCGATTGTGTGTTAGCACAGCTTCCATCCTCAGACAGATGGTCAGTCAAAGAGGACTGTCCAGGTTCTGGAGGATGTGATGAGAGCATGTGCCATTGATTTTATAAGCTCCTGGGATGATCAGTTGCTACTAATGAAATTCGCCAGTGATGACAGTTGTCACTTGAGTATCGAGATAACATTTTATATGAGGCATTGTATGGCCATAGGGAGTTGTTCCCTAACTTGGATAAGAAGTGGGTGATTGATAGAAAATTGTTCCCAAATTGGTAAGATACACCTCTGATGATGTTTAGTTAAATTGTGAGAGATTAAGAACACCTCAAAGCAGACAGAAAAGACTATGCTGACAAGAGACAGGAAATCATTGGAATTCACCGAGGGTGAATTAGCATTGTTGGCAGTTACTTGTCTTAAGGACGTAACGAGATTCGGATAGAGATATTGGATAAGTGGGAGATAAGACCTGTAGGTTGGCGTTACCACTTGAATAGACAGGCATCCACAATGTGTCCTATCTTATGATGTTTCGAAAATATTATTCGAACCCGATATATGTGATCAGATATGAGCTTCAACAATTTAGCTCAATGAAAATATAACGTATGATTGGAAAATCAATTCGGGTATTAGACAGAAGGAGAAAGTGTTGAGGTCTAAGATGATCTCCCTAGCTAAGTATGATGGTAGTATTACACTCCGGAGAAAGTCACTTGAGGATGACAGTATATGATATGATATATGTACCCGGAGTTGTTTATGGACTCATTTACTTGGTTCTAATTTGGAGGACCAAATTTCTTAAGTGGGGGAGATTGTAAGACCTGATATTTTCGAGTGCATTTAAAAATGCAACAGGACTTAAATCGTATTCTCGAAAATGTGCAAGGGCAAAACGGTCAAAAGACCAAAATTCGGTATTAATCGGGACAAGAAAATTTAATTAAAAATATGAGATTGAGAAATCTTGATCAATAACGAAGAAAGAATTAAATTTCAGGTTAAATTAATCAAGATATGAATTTATTGGAATAAATCAAAATTTTTGTATCGAAAAATAATCCCAAAAATAATCGAAAAATATACCGAAAAGGTAATATCGGACTGAGAAATTTATTTACAGATTAAATGAATAAAATATAAGCTTTTTTAAGATATTTGTGAATTTTAATATTATCTTAATGAATAAAATAATATTAAAAATAAATTATAAAAAAAATAAGTAAAAAAAAAAAGAAACGAAGTCTGAAACAGAGAGGAAAACGAAACGGAGAGAAGCGAGGAAGCCGAGACCGAGGAGGTTCGTCACTGGTGAGCCACCGACCAGGCCTAAGAGCCGGCGAGGGCCGACGAACGAAGCCCAGCACCGGGCGAACAACCAGCGGCCATGACGCGCCGTGGAAGTCGTCGAAAATCACCGGAAACGGGGGAGGAACCCACGAAAGAGAAGCCTCAATCGACGGCCATCGGCGCCGATTCGAGCCACACCGAGGCTCGATTTAGGAAACCCATGCGATGGCGAACCGAACGGCCGTGGAATCAACCGGAGAACCGATCGGACGGTGGCGGAACGACCAGAGGATGACTGAACCGGCCGAACCAGACCGAGCTGAACCGGTGGTCTGAACCGGGTTGAATAGGACCGGACCGGTTCAGCCAAAAAGAGAGGAAAAAAAGGAAGAAAAAAGGGAAAAAGAAGAAGAGAAAAAATTGAGAAAAATTCTAGTGATGCAATCGAGCTTCGGGTAAGTCGGTAAACTGTCGAATTGACCGATTTAATTTTTGAAATATTTAATTTGATAAATAATCGTCTGAAAGTTTATCCGAAAATATATTTAATTGTGTAGCTCAACGATTGGCATCAACTGAGAGCTCGAGACAGCCTCGATTTGAGTACTATCATGGAATCACGGGTAAGTAACCCTTATTTACGACAATTTACATCGTTATGCGTGTTGATGAATTTCGGATTTAATTTTCGTATAAATGAATTAAATTCTGGAAAATTGGATAAATTGTCGTAAATATTAAATTGAGATATCTGAGAATTTAGAACGAGGCTAAATAAATTATTGATTGGCCCAATGAGCCCAATAGGCCTCGGTAAAGTGTAGTAAATGGGCTTAAGGCCCATAAGGCCCATTAAGGTGCAATCGGGCCCAATATGGGTAAACGGGCCCAATGATTTAAATTAAGCCCAGAAAATATGAAATACATTGAATTGTATTGTATTTGACCTGATGATTGTGTATCCGCAGTTCCAGAGATTGGATTTGAAGCAAGTCGGACTGCGTGACGAGTCATCAGTGGAAAGATCAGACTGTACAGAAAAATGAGGTAAGGGAATTGTGTGAGTAGCTAGAGGTAGCTACGCATATTTTAATAGTTTTTGTATACACTGATTATGTATGCATACACTGTTATTGTATAATGATCCTAAAAATGGTTTAAATGATTTTAAGGATCGAAATAGGTGAAAAGTCTATTTTACCCCTATTGAGGGAAGTTCACCTAAGGATGGTGAAAGCATGACATGCATGAAATGCATGATTTAAGGAAATTTATAGTTTAAGGATTTTATTGGTTTTAATTAAAGCAAATTGATATATTAGCCAGTAATTGCATGAATTTCACATAATAACACTACGTAAGTGTTATTTATATTTAAATGGACATTTCTTTGGAAAATAGGCCAACTATCAAGTTTATATGGAAACAGATAGTGTCGACACGTAGTTCGCACTATATCTACGTTTGTGAATGTGCATAAATGTGCTTGAGCGGTTGCTCACACCGATTTGTGTGACATCATATGCATAAAATGTGCTGGAGCGGTTGCTCGCACTGATTTTATGATTTGATATGCATGAGAAGTGTTGGAGCCTAGCTCGCACTCTGTTTTGACATGTTTTGACATGTGTTGATTTGTTTTGACGTGGTATGCATAAAATGGTGCTGGAGCGATTGCTCGCACTGGTTTTAATGATTTGACATACATGAGAGATGCTGGAGCTTAGCTTGCATCCTGTTTTGATTTGATATTGCATAAAGCCGTGCTGGAGTGTAACTCACCCGAGATTTGATTTAATTATGCATAAAGCCATGCTGGAGTGTAACTCGCACTAGATTTGAATTACTTGAGCATTCATTTGTGCTGGAGCTTGCTCGCACAAAGTTTTATATGGTTTTTATAATTCATTTGAATGTCGTACTAGAGTTTTTCTCGTACGAGGTTTTCATGAGTTATTATACATATCCGTACTAGAACATTGCTCGTACGTGGATTTTACTTGAATTTATAATCAGTTTAAGTCGTACTAGAGTGCTGCTTGTACATAGATTTTATTGATTTTTATGAAACCGTGCTAGAGCTTCGCTTGCACGAGGTTTTCTGATATCATGAATATGCATGGAGCCGTGCTTGAGCTTCGCTCGCAGAGGGATTTATATGACATGCATATAGCCGTGTTGGAGCCTCCTGTAGACTGTGTGACACAGTGAGATGATATGCTCACACGTGCATTCTGAGACAGAGATGATATGGGTGGATAAGACCTATTGCAGGCACCCCTGTTTGAGCTTGGGTTCACGGAGTATGTTGTACCGTGTATATCACGCGGAGTACGTTGTACCATGGGGATTGTTGGAGTGGAGTGGCATTAGCCACGAGGCAGCAAGCCTTGCCCTCGCAATCCTGGTGTTATGCTGTTCTGGCGGGTAGGACGACCCACCTCCCGTTTCAGGTGTGATACCCCGCACACTAGGTACCGTGTTGCCAGGGATCACTAGGATATGGCAATAGTCCTCGATGTTACTGATAATTACCTGATTGTCTCACATGATATAACTTATGGTTTGTTAGACCAGGGTAGACCCGAAGGAGGGGTCAGGCCCCCGATTTAACGATTTTATGATTAAATGTTTTTATGATTTGTGACCCTGAAATAAGGGTGGTTTTATAACCGAAGTTTTATAATGAATTTTAAATGAATTGTTTTATGAGATGATTGACCCGAAAGGGTTAGTTTTACTGCAGTTTTAATGAATTGATTTAAATGCAGTAGCATGATGATGTTTTCGATGCTTTCATTTGAAATCCATGATTTGTCTTACATGACATGAAAGACTGCATGATCTTGATTAAATTCATGCTTATTATGATTTAATGATGTCACATAAAATGCTTTGATGCATAAGTAGTACGATTTATATATGCACGAATAGTTTTGATAAACTAAGTCATTGATGTTTGCATGACTTTGTGCTTGATGATTTTAATGAAAAGAAATGGATTTAAGGGCATGGCATTATGAGCATGTAGATAGTGGAGTTATCTACTTACTTGCATAATTGCCTTACTGAGCGTGTGGTTTGCTCACCCCCTTATTTTCCCATCCTTTCAGAGCACTCGTAATAGTTATTGAGCCGCTGAGGACTTGCATGCATTGGTATCCGCTGCTACCCATCGAGAGACAGGTATACACATTTGTATAGTTTTGTATAAGTATGTAATGCACAGTACTGTAAATGGATATGATGTTGAGTCACGGGGATGTAGAGTTTTTAATACCATTGGGTATGTATTTATTTAAAGTCAAAGAATAGTAAACTCTGATATATGAATGTGAATATGGAAATGGAATGGTAAATAGGTGAGAGGTGACTAACACCGAATCATAGCCCAACTGTGTTGTAGGATGGTCACGATGAGAGAAAGGTAAGAATTAAATAATAAATGAAAAAGAAAAAAAATTACTCTGATTTTTAGGAAATTTGGGTCGTGACAACAATTAATTGTATTTCATATTTTTTGGGCTTTATTTAAATCATTGGGCCCATTTACCCATATTAGGCCTGATTGTACCATAATGGGCCTTAATTGGCCTTAAGCCTGTTTTCTAACTAACTATTCACATTACCGAGGCCTATTGAGCTCATTGGACCCATCAGTATTTGTTTAGCCTCGTTCGAAATTTTCAGATAGCTTAATGAATTATTTACGACAATATATCTCAAATTCCAGAATATAATTCATGTTATGCAAAAATTAAATTCGTAATTTATCTAACACGTATAACGATGCAAATTGTCATAAATAAGGGTTATTTACCCAAGATTCCATGATAGTACGTAAATTGAGCTAACTCGAGCTCTCGTTTTGACGCCAATTGTTGAGCTACAAAATTTAATATTTTTCGAGTAAACTTTCAGTCGAATATTAATCAAATTAAATATTCTAAAATTTAAATCGATCGATTTGACCACTTACTGACTTACTCGTAGCTCGATTACATCACTGGGATTTTTCTCCAATTTTTTCTCTTTTTCTTTTTCCCTTTTTTTCTATTTTTTTCCTACCAATAATTATCGGGCTTCGTTCCAAACTCATTGGATAGCCTGTATACCGTTTACGGTAATTACGTTGTAATTCCGATTAATATTCCTTTTATACAGAATTAATCTGTAAATTCTGTAAAATAATTGAAACTCTGTATTAAAGGACTCTAATTGCCGAAATTAAACTGTACTTACCTGATACGATGTGGAATACGAAAATTGGAGCTCAATCGGCTCTCATTCGGCTTTATCGTACAACTGCACAGTTATTATATTTAATCCCGGGTTAATTTTTGATTAAATATAATTTAAATAAATTTCCTGGAAATCAATTCAGTCACTTTTGACCTCATATTGACTTACCCGAAGTCCGGTGTATCCCCAAAAATCCTTTCCTTTTTTCCTTTTCCTCTTTTTCTCTTTTTTTTCCTCTCTTTTTGGCTGAACCGATTCAGTCCGGTTCAGACCGGTTCAGACCGCCGGTTCAGCTCGGTCCGGTTCGGTTCAGTTTTGGTCGGTTCAGGCCGGTTCGACCGGTTCAATCCCCATTTGCTCATTCCTACACCGTCCGACCGGTTCCCGGTGCGATTTCGGTGCCGTTCGGCTCGGCTACACCTGGGCATTCAGAATCGGGCCTCGGTTGGGGTCGAAACGCGACCATCACCGACGAATTTCTCCTTCTCCCCCGCGGCTGTCTCCTCCCGATCCGATGGATTTCGACGGTTTCGCCGGTCGGTACTGGTCTCAAAAGGACCGGCTCCTCCTCCTGATCACGCTGGTACCCGCCGTTCGTTCCCAGCTGCCGTGGATCGCCGGTACCGACTCCGTTTTCCCCGCGGGCTTCTCTCCCTCCGTTCGGCGAATTCCGGCCTCCTTAGCCCACGTCGCCGGCGCCAATAGCTTCGCCGGCCTCTCCTCTTGCTGCTCGGCCCTTCGTCGGAGGTCAAAGGTCACCGGTGGTGGCTCGTCGGTCGGCCACGCGCAGTCCCCCTCTCCGTTTTCCCTTTTCTTTCTCTCTCCCCGACGTTTTACAGATTTCTCTCTTTTTTTTTACAATTATTATTTTATTTAACAATTTATTTTATTATTAAAATATTCATTAAAATAGTCTAAAAAAACTGAAAATATCTACAAAATTAATATTTTATTCCAAACAATTTAACTTAATTTAATTTATTTTATTTATTATATTTTTAACCATTTTTCGGGTATAATTTCTCCGTATTTTCGGGATATTGTTTCGGGTGACTTTTCGGTATTTTTAAAAATTCCGGATCTTGATCAGTTTGACTCAAAATTATATAATTTCCTCATTATTGATCAAGAAATTCTAAATCCTTATTTTAAATTAAATTTTCTTATCGAATTTATCCCGGCTTTCGATCTTTTGACCGTTTTGCCCTTACACGTGTTCGGGATTTATTTAGCCCGACTTCCCTTCACGAATATTCATTCATTTTATGATTTGAATCCTTATTTTCGGTCCGAATCCCATTCCTTTAAATTTGTGAACATTTTTCTACCTCATAAAATTTACGATTTAATTTCGGGTCTTACATCCTCGTAAGAGGGAACATCGATAATATGGTCGTGTGCATGGTATATTGGACTTATATGTTACCAGAATAAGGCCCGGCCTTACATGCTACCAAAGCAATGCCTCACCTCGTGCACACTATAACGTGGTCCCTGGGTCAGTTCCCAGGTGGCCCACTATATCACGTGGTCCCTGGGTCAGTTCTCAGGCGGCCCACTATATCGATCTTACATGCTACCAAAGCAAGGCCTCCCAACGCTACCAAAGAGAATGAATAATCGGACTTACATGTTACCAGAATAAGGCTCGGACTTACATGCTACCAAAGCAAGGCCCAATGTGTATTCAACATGACACGCCTAAGTCTCAATCATTAGCCATTATCATAAAAGATATCGTTATGCCTTCACATAGAACTCATAATGGTTTTCTCTCATAAAACTCATTTAAAACATTCATATACTCAACACAAAACATATTAAAACCGAGTTCCAACTGGTAAAACATGCACACATTTTCTCAAATCTCAATATTGCCTTAACGTAGAGCCCAAGTTACTTTTCACGCAAACTAAACGGTTTATAAAGCGATTTTACACGTAGCTTATAAACTCATAAAACAATGGCTCCAACCGGCTATAAAAATCACGTGCAATCTTATCACAACACAACGCTAAACATGCTTTTATTCTCAAATCATGGTTCATGCCACAAACAGTTCATCAAAACACATACACAAATGGTTTAGTTTTCCCTTACCTCTTTTTATCTCGTATACTGCAATCGCTCTCCCGTATCACGGACTAGCCTTGCATTCCACTCTAAAACTCCCGAGCTATCCAAACGATGTTACAAACATCAATAACCTAACTCAATCGCATTATTGAGCACACATTTGCTCATTTTCTCATTAACACCTCAATTAACTTAATCTTCACAATTCTATCACAACTCACATTCTCACCCACTACGTCTCAAAATTCTACATTTCTCATACCATATTCCACGCTAAATTCACCACATTGTCTCAATTCCAATTTATAGCCATAATTCCCAAAATTACCACAATTGCATAATAACATCTCTACTCTAACAAAATCATAGCTTCATGAATCCCTAATATTTTCCTAACTATTTCATCACAATGCCCATGCTCATAATCACTAAAGATTACTTCAAAATCAAGGATTGAAGTTTAGAGATTACCCAAACTTGTGGAGTGCTCAACTCACACCTCGATTCGATTTGTCTCTCGATTTTCGAGTATGTTGTTCTCCTTTGGATGAGGAACAACTTCACTTATTACCGCAACTCTTGATTTGAACGAAAATGGGTGATTTGGAAGAGAGAGAAAGCTAGGGTTCAGCTGAAATTGAGGTTTAGGTGAGAGAGAGATCCATTTCCAGGAAAAACAAAGGGGTTTTTATATAGACTGAGGGTAGGAGATTGATCTGGCTCTTGACGAGATAGATCTACAATTGAATTTAGGACGATTTGGAGTAATTTTTATGCCTAGGCGATCGATCTGTCGAGGGGTAAGATCGATCTCTTAATGGCTTTATGAGATTGATCTGCTCCAATTATGAGATCGATCTCTAGTTTACAAAATGCTTCATGAGATTGATCTGCTCCTTGAGGAGATCGATCTTCTCCCTAATAGAAACATTTTGAGATCGATTCCTTCCTCATGAGATCGATCTTTTCATTACAGGATCATAAGGAGATCGATCCTCTTCCATTGGAGATCGATCTGATCGCTTAAATTCCTCATTCCTTATAACTTTTAGCCGACCAGATCGATCTGACCTCATAGTTTCACACCTTGGTTAAATACTTAACATATAAATCTCCAAATATAATCTCCACAATTCACTACTTTGATTATTTCTCATTCATTGCTTATACATCTCACTTAGCTCAATAAATTACACTTCAAGTTCATATTACATAATTAAAATATGTCTAAAATTCTCATATCTCACATCCTCCCCACCTTAAAAGGAATTTGGTCCTCTAAATTCAACTCAACTCGTCAAATAGATGGGGGTATTTCTCCTTCATGAGACTTTCCAATTCCTATGTTGCCTCTTCTATTGAGTGATGTTTCCACAAAACTTTCACTAATGGGATGTTTTTGGTTCTAAGTACCTTCTCTTTTCTATCAAGAATCCGGACGGGTTCCTCAGTATAGCTCATGTCTTCTTGTATGTCCATCTCTTCGTACTCTATGACATGAGAAGGGTCCGGGTGGTACTTCCTCAACATTGATACATGAAAGACATTGTGTATTCTGGACATCTGTGGGGGTAATGCCAATCTGTAGGCTACCTCTCCCACTCTCTCAAGAATCTCGAATGGTCCGATGTATCGAGGACTCAATTTGCCTTTCCTTCCAAATCTCATGATACCCTTACTAGGTGATATATTCAGAAATACTACATCACCAATATTAAACTCGAGTGGCCATCTACGCACATCCGTGTAGCTTTTCTGTTGCTCTGTGCAGCCCATAACCTCTCACATATGAGTTCCACACTCTGTACAGCTTGCTCAACAAGCTCGGGAGCATTTATCTTTCTGTCACTGACTTCTTCCCAAGCTACAGGGATCTACACCTCCTACCATATAGAGCCTCAAAAGGTGTCATTCCAATACTCGCATGATAGCTGTTATTGTACGCAAACTCTGCTAGGGGCAGGTGATCATCCCATGATCCCTTAAAATCCATCGTACACGCCTTCAACATATCCTCTAGGGTTTGAATAATCCTCTCTGACTGACCATTTGTCTGAGGATGATAGGCGGTACTAAAGTTCAATCGAGATCCCATGGACTCCTGAAACTAGGTCCAAAATCTGGAAGTAAATAGAGAATCTCTATCAGAAGTAATACTTACTGGAACCCTATGTAATCTAGCTATCTCGCTGACATACAACTCAGCTAAGGAATCCACAGTATCTATGCTCTTGATGGCAAGGAAGTGGGCACTCTTTGTCAGTCTATCCACTATGACCCATATCGCATCAAGACCTCTCCAGGTCCTCGGTAAACCCATAATAAAATCCATGGTGACATGCTCCTATTTCCATGTAGGTACAGGTAGAGGCTATAGTAGTCCTTCGGGCTTTCATTGCTCAGCTTTCACTTGCTGGAATACTAAACATTTGGCCACATACTTTGCCACGTCTCACTTCATACCACTCCACCAGTACACCTTCCTCAAATCCTGATACATCTTAGTACTCACTGGGTGCATGGTGTATCTCGAGCAGTGAGATTCTCTCAATATCTATCTCTTTAGGGTATCATTGTCTGGTACACAAATTCATCCCTTAAATCTCAACAATTCAACCTCACTGATTATGAAATCTGACTGCGAAGTCTGCTCAGCTTGGCTAACCATATGTATCAACCTCTAATCATTGCGCTGCCCAGTTCTAATCTGATCCATGATCTTGGGCTCTATTCGTAGGCTAGCCAAATATCCAGTCTCTACCTCTTTAACTCTAATCCGGAGTTCGACGAATTGCTCCAGTAAATCCCATTCCCTGATCATCATAACAGATATCATACTCTTCCTGCTTAGAGCATCAGCAACTATGTTCGCCTTACCCGGATGGTACAAAATCTCGCAGTCATAATCCTTAAGGAGTTCCATCCATCTCCTTTGTCTCATATTTAACTCCTTCTGATCAAATAAATATTCAAACTCTTGTGGTCAATGAAAATCTGGAATCTTTCCTCGTATAAGTAGTGCCTCCAGATCTTCAAGGCAAATACCATAGCGACTAACTCCAGATCATGCGTGGGATAATTTCGCTCATGGTCTTTCAATTGTTGCGATCCATAAGTGACCACTCTTCCATGCTGCATGGGCACACACCCCAATCCTTGATGAGAAGCATCACTATATACCAAAAATCCTCCTGATCCATCAAGAATAGTCAACACCGCTGCCATTGTCAATCTCCTCTTTAACTCCTGAAAATTGAGCTCACATTGATCAGTCCATATAAATGGAGTTTCCTTATGCGTGAGCTTAGTCAAATGAGTGGCAATCCTGAAAAATCCTTCCATAAATCTTCTGTAATATCTTGCCAAACCAAGGAAGTTTCGTACTTCTGTAACTGTCTTGGGTCTTTCACAATTAAGCATAGCCTCTACTTTACTTGGATCCACTGATACTCCTTCCTCTAAGACTATATGACTAAAGAAAGTTATCCTATCCAACCAAAACTCACACTTACTAAGCTTTCCATATAATTGTTTATCTCGGAGTATCTGAAGTACTAACCATAAATACTATTCATGCTCCTCATATGATCGAGAGTATACCAGGATATCATCAATAAAGACTATCACAAATTTATCTAGATAGTCTCTGAACACCTCGTTCATTAATCTCATAAAGGCTGCAGGGGCGTTCGTTAATCTAAAGGACATCACTAGAAATTCATAATGACCATACCTTGTCCTGAAGGCCGTCTTCAGAATATCTTCTTCCTTAATCCTCAATTGGTGATAGCCCAATCTCAAATCATTCTTAGAAAAGACTGAGGCCCCTCTCAGCTGATCAAGCAGATCATCAATCCTGGGCAATGGGTATTTATTCTTCACTGTGGCTTTATTTAATAATCGGTAGTCTACGCATAATCTGAGACTACCATCCTTCTTTCTCATGAATAACACTGGTGCTCCCCACGGTGAGACAATGGGTCTACTAAACCCTTGATCCAATAACTCCTGTAGTTGTTTCTTCAGTTACTCAAGTTCCACTAATGCCATCCTATATAGAGGTCTAGAGATAGGCTGAGTATTTGGTACCAAATCAATGGTAAACTCCAGCTCTCTCTCTGGTGGTAAACCTGGCAACTCATCTGAAAAAACATTTAAAAATTCGCACACCATATCCTCAATCCTCGGATGTTCCCGCTCATCATCTAAGATGAGTGTTTCATAACCTTCACATGAACAATCATATTTAGGACTCTCGAGAGCAACATCAAAATTTCAATTTGCTTACAAAATTCCACACGTCTATTTACTCAAGATTTCAAACGTACACTGTAGGGTTCAGGTAGGGAGAAAGTTACAATCTTAGTGTAGCAGTCTAATCTCACTTGATTGGTTGCTAGCCAATCCATTCCCAAAATTACCTTAAACCCATGCATATTTCATATTATTAGATCTGCTAACAATACTCTATCTCCCACCTTTATTTCACATCTTCTACAGATCAAATTAGTTTTTTAGGATTCACACATAGGGGTATTTACATGTAATGTATACTTTAGAGGTTTAAACTTCAAATTTAAACTACATGCAAAATGCTCTGAAATAAACGAATGCGTGGATCCTGCATCAATCAACACATGAGCCTCATAATTACAGACAGAGAGTGTGCCTCTTATAGTTTCTGCTGAAGTGTCTGTTGTTTCTTTATCCAAAGCAAACACACGTCCCTGTGTGATAGGTTTCTTTCCTTTCTTTGTAGCAGTGGCCCATCTCTGGGGATTCACTCTCTGAGGCTGCTATCTAGTAGGCTCCGGAGCATGTGGTATCTGAGGTTGAGGACAGTCCTTCACTCTGTGACCCATGTCACCACATCTACAACATCCACGGATCATCCCAGTATAGCTTCCCTCATGCGATCGGCCATAGTCTCTACAAACCCTTATCTCAGGCCTGGCATATCGAGGGGTCTCCTTGATAATAGGATAAGCTCTGGGTCTCTCCAATCTGCCCTTCTGTACCTCAATCCTTCCTCTCCTGAAGGAATCTCTCCAAACATCTGCCTGGGACATCACTGGCCTCTTGCCCTTATCCCTAGCCATTGCTCCGAACTCATTCTGGGATTGTACAATTTCAATTCCCCTCTCAATCTCTTGTGCTCGTCTCAGAGCATCTCAAAACTCAGTAATACATAACCTAATCAATCGATCTTTGATGATGGGTTTCATTCCATACATAAATCTCTTGGTACGGAGCTCTTCATTCTTGAAGGTCTTTAGGTCATATCTCAGCAGAGCGGTAAATCGACTCTTATAATCATTCACAGACATGTCACCCTGTACCAAACTCAAAAACTCTGCTTGCTTCCTTCTTTAGGCAGCTCGTGGTACATATTGGGCTCTGAAAGCTGTCTGGAACTCTTCCCAACCAATCACATCCTAGTGGGACATCAAAATACCCTGGGTAGTACCCTACCAATCTTGAGCTCTCCCTTTCAACATATAGGCACTCAGACTAACTCTCTCAGCATCGGTGGACCCCAGATAATCAAATATAACTCTCAATTCCATTAGCCACTCCTCAACCTCAGTAGGATCCTTCTTTCCCCTAAATGCGGGTGGATTCTTTTTCAAAAAGTCCTTCTGTCGGACCATACTTCTGTCATCAGGCTGAGTGATGGGAGGCACTGGGTCCATCTGCACTGGGGTATGAGAGGTCCTTGTGGTGGTGTAAGAGCAGTACCCAAGGCATTAACTCCAAAATGTTGCGCTAATAGCGCTGCCATTCGCTCAAATCCTTGCCTCACATTGGTCTCAATCCGATTAAATCGAGAGTTAAGACTCTCTGGTTGTGGGGTAGGTGGCAGAGGGGACTCTGCCTGCCTCCTCGAACGACCTCGTCGTTTACTCATTCTCTATCTCAACTCGTCCCCTACGCGTACATATCAAAATAGATTGAAATCTCAATCCTCAATTTCAATTCATGACCAGATAATTACAGACACTTGGGATGTATTCTAATTCACTTAACCGACACTGATAGTACTGAACACCCTAAGCTCTGATACCAAGAAAACTCTATGACGCCTCGAAAACGCGAAAAATATGGCAAATTTAAAACTTTTCACTTATCAAATCATAATTAAGGGTGTGTTCCTGTGCAGTGTCATACACCATCATACTTATCATGCCTCAGGATCTACTCATAAAATAGCATATATCATATTATATACATTACTCAATTTCGAGTTAATTAATCCTAATACATCCCATACATCATTATACAATAAGTGTCTGTAAATATAACTCTAGTCTGGATACATGAATGTTAAATATATACCTCAATATAGAAAATACGGCCTGGAGCTCAAGTCCTCCATTAGCCTCTAATTTGTACCTCGTAGGGAACTCACTTCACTTGAAGAAATCTGAGGGGAAGAGAAAACAGGGTGAGCTTCTAAATCGCTCAGTAAGGGGGTAAGAGGGCTTAGTTATATAAACTATATCACACATCACAAACATGTATTTGTATATGAAACTCAGTACACTCATTTGAAATCGTACAATGGAAGTTCTCAAAACATCATCCTCTCATAGCTCATAAATCATGTGGAAAACATGAAGGTAAAAAGGCTTAATATAGAGCATTCACAAGCATGTGTAAATATATGTGATAATGGCTTTTCTCAAAATATGTGATAAAAATCACCTCAGTAAATAGCGCTTGACAAAGTCACAAAACACAACTCATGTGTAAAACAAGACTAGGTAATAAAACTCGTCATAGCACATCAAATATATATAATCTCCTCTGGGTGCGCATCCCAGGCATCCTCATAAGAGGGAACGTTGACAATATGGTCGTGTGCATGATATATTGGACTTATATGTTACCAGAATAAGGCCCGACCTTACATGCTCCAAAGTAATGTCTCGCCTCATGCACACTATCACGTGGTCCCTGGGTCAGTTTTTAGGCGGCCCACTATATCACATGGTCCTTGGGTCAGTTGTAACGACCCTTGACCCCTGAAAATCAGGGGATTTTTTTTTGAACTTATTTTGCCCACTTATTCCCTTCTTCACTTAGGCTGTATTCCTGTTCAGTGTCAATCCTTAAAAATATTTCATTTCATTTATCCTAATATAGGTTTCATCCCGACACATTATTTTTAATAGGTGTCTGTGCATACAAATAGTCTGGTATAGGGATAAGAGTGTATACCTCACGCATATACAAAAGGTAGTCTGGGGAACCTCATATCCGCCAGCCTACGTTGTCTGCACAGCATTTATTAATTGTAATTCACTGCAAAGATCTGAGAGGTAAAGGGGTGAGCTTTCGGGAAAAAGCTCAGTAAGAAGATGTATTTAAAACGATTCTAGCAATTCAAATGTGTATAAAACATGATAATACGTATAATGATACTTTCTGAAACTAATAATAATGACATTCAAAGATTAAAGAAAATCATAAACATCGAGATTCAAAACGTAATTCTTTAGGTACGTGAACTTAACAGATATTACGTAAAACCGGTCGTACATTCAGAATTCCAAACAAGAATACATATCAAATCACATACTACAAAATCCATTTCTGAAATCAGAGTTTAATTTTCAAAATGAGACTACATTAGCCATATAATTATCATGTGACACTAACGAATTTATCACGCTGCAATAACAAATCAATCACGTGGCAAATAACCCGGTCATCCTCCGTAGAGGGAATTCAGAACCCAAAGGTAATTTCAGAAGCCATAAAGGCGAGATACAGGCACCACGAAGGTGAAATATAGGCGCCACGAAGGCGAGATACAGGCGCCACGAAGGCGAAATACAGGCGCCACGAAGGTGAAATACAGGCACCACGAAGGCAAGATACAGGCGCCACTAAGGCAAATACAGGCGCTACGAAGATGAAATACAGGCACCACGAAGGCGAGATACAGGTGCCATGAAGGCGAGATACAGGCGCCACGAAGGCGAAATACAGGTGCCACGAAGGTGAAATACAGGCGCTACATAGGTGAAATACAGGCGCCACACAGGCGAGTTAAAATGCCACACAGGCGAGTTCAGACACCACACAGGCGAGTTCAGACGCCACACAGGCGAAGTTGACGTGTGTAAGCACACAACATAAATGGCCCTTAGTCTCAAAACATATTCATATTCGAAAACATCGAAATAAAATCATCTTATTTGAAAGATTATTTCAGAAGACATGTTTTTATTTCAAAAGCACAAATACAGAAAGCATAGTCTTGATCAGAAATATAATTTAGAAACATGCATGAAAATCATACTTCATGTCATTGTAAGCTTTCTTTATCAAGGTTCAGAAAGTAACTATTACCGTTTTAAATTATATCCCTTTACCTCGATCTATCGAAATCTCCGTGCTTGAGTGGTGACGCCTCTTAGTACCTCCCTTAATTCTTTTACGATTCTCCTACACCGAAATTTGTATTTCTTAGTATCATATTTATTCAAATTACCTACGATGCGCCAAAATCGTAACCTTACTTACTTAAGGAAAATATACTTGAAATCATAAAAATGTGTACAGTTATTTTTAAAACTTGCATAAATTCTTTACCTTGGTGTTTGTCCGTTATTCTTTATTGCTTCGACTTAGCGAGTTGACAAGTTCGATCTACTCGAATTATTTCTGTCAAAGCTCCTTTCCCTTGGGTTTCCAAATCTTTTGTCTTTTCCACTATTCCAAAATATATATAATTATATATATATAAATCCCTTCTTCTTTTTTTCATTTCTCTCGGCTACTGTTCATTCATTCTTTTTTTTTCATCATTTTTGAATTTGCTTCTCCTTTCCCGCCTACTGTTATTATTTTTTTTTCTTCTCCTGTTCCACGCCGATAGCTGTTCATCGTCTTCCTCTGTGTACCTCGGTCCTTCCCGACGTCGCAACCTTCGATACTCACCCTTATCATGTCTCCCTCGTCCTCCTCCCAATAACCGACTCTGTTTCAAACCTTCCGCCGTGGGCTATTGCTGCCAAGGAGTCTCCCCTACCCTCCTCTGTCTAGCTTCAGTTTTACTGCTTCAAATTCCTCAAGCAGTTCCCTCTATTCAACCTCGCTTCTGCACTTTGTTACTTACTCCAGCCTCGGTTCACTGTCTTCCTTGCGTTTGTTTTCCTCTCGGTCCAGACTCGTCTCACGTGGCTCTTCTGCAATAGCCATAACTTTCCTCGTGGTAGTCCCCTGTTTCTGCGTTCCTTCCTGCTGACTTCGATCATTGTACTGTTATCTCCATTACTTGCTATTTTCATTCCCTTATTATATATTTCTCCTTCAAGTTTGTCCCTTTTTTTCCTGCTGAATGTCATCATCCTTACCATTCTTCTCACTTCATTTTCTGTAGCAGAGAGCCTCCTCGGGTTGTATGTTACTCAACCCCATTTTCTATTTTTTTAACAACACCCTGCTCCTTGCTGTCCCCTACCATTCCTATCGAATACCATCACCCTCGTTAGTTCCTCTCTCAACTTTCCCAGGCCAAAATGGACATCATTTTATACTATTCCACTTTATTTTCTCTGCCCACTGATGTATCCCGAAACCAATTGCTCAGTTGCCTTTTTGGTCCAACGCTTTCTGCTAACAATCTGCCAGTCCGCAGCAAGCATGCTGTACTCATTTTCCTTCTCCACCTAACATTTTCAGGCTGGCAGTCCCTTACAACGTGCTTGGTCCATGCTTTTTTCTTCGATATATATATATTTTTTATCGATCCTCAGCATTTCTCTTCTTCCTTCTCGGTTATTTGGACATGTCACTACCTAAATTACATCCTTTTACTTATTAATTACTCATTGTCAGTTGCTTAGTTTCTCAAATTTTTTTCTTTTGCTTCTTCTTGCTGTAGCCTCGGTCTCCTATTTCTTTTCATGTCCATCAGTTCCTGACTAGCCTCGGTCAGGCTTTATTTTCTTTTGGTTTACTTGTCTTTGCTGAGCATTATTTTTCCCTTAAACAATTAATTGTTGTAACTGATGGGACAACACATTTTATTATCTCCCATTTCCTTTGTTGTTTGCTTTTATCTCTCAGTGTTTCTTAAGCTTCAGTGTACTCTATATTACTTATGTCCGTTCCTTTCAGTTTATTGCTTCTGTTTCCTATACAGATATAAGATATGTACACGTATATATTTTTGTCTCCCAGTTTCCATTGCTACCAGCAGACTTATGTACCATTTTATGGTATAATTTGTGTATATATGTATGTGTACATTTATTTCTATTTATATCCATGTATATACATATAATCAATTATATATGTGCATACTTAATTTTTTTTTTTTTTACACTTATACCTATCTATACATAAGTCTTGAGGAGTAAATAAAATATTGTATACACATAGTATAAAAAAAAAACATTATAAAAATAATGTTAGTCTTAATACTTATACCTAAATTAATCCTCCCATTTCCACACATTTGTCTCAATTGTCTAAATTATTACTTATGGACAATTACCAAATACTTTGAAAATTTTTTTCGGTATTTACATCAGTTCCCAGGTGGCCCACTATATCACGTGGTCCCTGGGTCAGTTCTCAGGCGACCCACTATATCGGTCTAACATGCTACCAAAGCAAGGCCTCCCAACGCTACCAAAGCGAAGGAATAATCAGACTTACATGTTACCAGAAGAAGGCTCGGACTTACATGCTACCAAAGCAAGGCCCAATGTGTATTTAACATGACATGCCTAAGTCTCAATCATTAGCCATTATCATAAAAGATATATTTATGACTTCACGTAGAACTCATAATGGTTTTCTCTCATAAAACTCATTTAAAACATTCGTGTACTCAACACAAGCATATTAAAATCGAGTTCCAACCGGCAAAACATGAACACATTTTCTCAAATCTCAATATTGCCTTAACATAGAGCCCAAGTTACTTTTCACGCAAACTCAACGGTTTATAAAGTGATTTAACACTTAGCTTATAAACTCATAAAACAATGGCTCCAACCGGCTATAACAATCGTGTGCAATCTTATCACAACACAATGCTAAACATGCTTGTATTCTCAAATCATGGTTCATGCCACAAACAGTTCATCAAAACACATACATAAATGGTTTAGTTTTTCGTTACCTCTTTGCACCTCGTATAGTGCAATTGTTCCCCCGTATCACGGACTAGCCTCGCATTCCACTCTGGAACTCCCGAGCTATCCAAACGATGTTAAAAACATCAATAACCTAACTCAATCGCATTATTGAGCACACATTTGCTCATTTTCTCATTAACACCTCAATTAACTTAATCTTCACAATTCTATCACAACTCACATTCTCACCCACTACGTCTCAAAATTCTACATTTCTCATACCATATTCCACGCTAAATTCACCACATTGTCTCAATTCCAATTTATAGCCATAATTCCCAAAATTACCATAATTGCATAGTAACATCTCTACCTAACAAAATGATAATTTCATCAATCCCTAATCATTTCCCAACTATTTCATCACAATGCCCATGCTCACAATCACCAAAGATTACTTCAAAATCAAGGATTGAAGTTTAGCGACTACCCAAACTTGTGGAGTGCTTAACTCACACCTCGATTCGATTCGTCTTTTGATTTCTAAGTATGTTGTTCTTCTTTGGATGAGGAACAACTTCCCTTCTTATCGTAACTCTTGATTTAAACAGAAATGGGCAATTTGGAAGAGAGAGAAAGTTAGGATTCGGCTGAAATGGGGGTTTGGGAGAGAGAGAGATCCATTTCTAGGAAAAACAAAGGGGTCTTTATATAAACTGAGGGTAGGAGATTGATTTGGCTCTTGATAAGATCAATGTGCATTTGAATTTGGGATGATTTGGGGTAATTTTTATGCCTAGGAGATCGATCTGTCGAGGGGTAAGATCGATCTCTTAGCGGCTTTATGAGATCGATCAGCTCCAATTATGAGATCGATCTCTGGTTTACAGAATGCTTCATGAGATCGATCTGGTCCTTGAGGAGATCGATCTTCTCCCTAACAAAAACATTTTGAGATCGATTCCTTCCTCATGAGATCGATCTTTTCATTACAGAATCATAAGGAGATCGTTGTTCGCTTAAATTCCTCATTCCTTATCACTTTTAGCCCACTGAATCGATCTTTTCTTCTCCAAGATCGATCTAACCTCATAGTTTCACACCTTAGTTAAACACTTCACATATAAATCTCCAATATAATCTCCATAGTTCACTACTTTGATTATTTCTCATTCATTACTTATACATCTCACTCAACTCAATAAATTACACTTAAAGTTCATATTACATAATTAAAATATGTCTAAAATTCTCAGATCTCACAGGGTGGTACTTCAGTAACATAGAAATGTGGAAGACGTTATTAACGGCCGCTAGCTCAGGTGGCAATGCTAGCCTGTAGGCCTTATCTCCCACTCTATCAAGAATCTTAAAAGGGTTTTATATAACGAGGAGTTAGCTTCCCTTTCTTTCTGAACCTCGTTATACCTTTGGAAGGAGAAAATCGTAAAAACATCGATTGACCCACTGTGAACTCCAATGGTCTCCGTTACCTGTCAGCGTAACTTTTTTATCTGCTCTAGGCTGTCCATAACCACTCACAAATCAATTGGACATCCTCAGAGGCTTATCTCACTAAATCCAGAGCAAATATCTATTGGTCACTAACCTCTTCCCATCCAATTGGGAAACAATATCTTCGGCCATACAAAGCCTCATACGGTGCCATCCCGATACTCGGATGCTAACTGTTATTATAAGTAAACTCTGCGAGTGGGAAATGGTCATCCCAGGAGCCTCTAAACTCCAGTGCATATGCTCTCAACATGTCCTTAAAGGTCTGTATAGTCCTCTCTGACTGACCGTCTGTCTGAGTATGGAACACTGTGCTAAAACTCAATTGGGTCCCCATCGCTTCTTAAAAGTGTTCCCAAAAGTGGGAAGTGAAGTGAGCATCCCGATCTAAAACAATGCTCCTTGGAACACAATGCAACCTCACTGTCTCATCCATATATAGTTCTGTCAGCGTACTCAGAGTATCAATGGCTCTCATAGCTAGGAAGTGTTCTAAGTTCGTCAATCTGTCTACTATCACCCAAATTGCATCGTGATTCCTATGGGTCCTGGGTAAACCCATCATGAAGTCTATAGTGACATGCTCCCATTTCTAAGTTGGTATAGGTAGAGGTTGTAACAACCCTGCAGGCTTCTGATGCTCTACCTTCACTTGCTGATAGACGAGACACTTTGTAACATATTTCGCTACATCTCTCTTCATCCATGATGACCAATACACTCTCCGAAAGTTTTGATGCATCTTGTTACTTCTCGAATGTAGTGTATACTTCGTTGAGTGAGCCTCGAATAAAGTTACCCTCCTGATTTCTGGATCATTGGGAACACACATCCTATCCATGAACCTCAGCAAGCCATCTGAACTGGACTAAAAATCAGTCTCTGTACCCCTCTGTATCTGCTCGACAAAATCACTGCAATGTTGATCAATCTACTGAGCCTGCGAGATACTATCTACCAGATCTAGTTCCAACCACAGGCTAGCTACCATAAAGCCACTATCAGTATCAGGCGGGGTCACATCCAAACTGAGGCTCACAAACTGTTCCAATATCTTGTGTTCCCTAATCATGATGTATGATACCAACACGAGGTGCTTCCTACTCAGTGCATCAGCTATTACATTCGCCTTACCCGTGTGGTATAAGATCTCGCAATCATAATCCTTCAGAAGCTTAACCCACCTACTTTGTCTCATGTTCAATCCCTTCTGTGAGAATATATACTTAAGGCTTTTGTGGTCAATGAATACTTGAAATTTCTCACCATAAAGATAATGGCGCCATATTTTCAAGGTAAATACCACAGCCGCCATCTCTAGATCATGGGTTAGGTAGTTCCTCTCATGATCCTTCAACTGTCTTAATCCATAGGTGACTACCTTTCCATCTTGCATCAATAAACAGCCCAGTCCTTGGTACGAAGCATCTGTATATAAAGAAAAACATCTTGACTTGGTAGGAATGGTGAGAATCGGAGCGGTGGTTAATCTCTTCATCAACTCCTGAAAACTCTTTTCACATCTATCTTCCCACATGAACTAAGCGTTCTTCCTCATGAGACATGTCAATGGAGCAGCAAATCTCAAGAATCCCTCTACAAACCATCGATAATTTCCTACTAAACCCAAGAAACTTCTGATCTCTGTAACTGTCTGGGGTCTCTGCCACTGAACCACTGCTTCAAACTTGGATGGGTCCACTGACACACCATCCTTCGATACAATATAACCCAGAAAAGAGATCTTCTCTAGCCAAAAATCACAGTTACTTAGTTTAGCATATAACTTCTTCTCCCAGAGGGTATGTAACACTATCCATAAGTACTGCTCAACCTTTTCTCTGGATCTCGAATACACCAAAATATCTTCCATGAATACGATAACGAACCGATCCAAATACTGGTGAAACACCTCATTAATCAATGACATAAAAGCTGCATGATTCATCAACTCGAATGGCATAATCATAAACTCCAAATGACTAAACCGTCTACGAAAAGCTGTCTTGGGTACATCTCCATCCTGAATTCTCAACTAATGGTACCCAGATCTCGGATCTATCTTAGAAAAGACTTGTGCTCCCCGAAGTTGATCCAACAAGTCATCGATACGTTGAATGGGGTACTTATTATTGATGCTCGCCTTATTCAATAACCTGTAGTCAATACACAATCGGAGGCTCCCATCCTTCTTAGTCACAAATAGGATTGGTGCTCCCTAAGGTGATACACTCGGTCTGATAAACCCCTTATCCAACATCTCATGTAACTGCTTCTTCAATTTTTCTAACTCAATTGGAGCCATTCTGTATGGTGGCTTGGATATCGACCTGTACTAGGTGCCAAATCTATAGAAAACTCCTTCTCTCTATCCAGCGGTAACCCTGGTAAATAATCCCGAAAGACATCTAGGAATTCCCTGACCACTGGGATGTCTCTCAATTTCGAACGAGTCTTATCCGTCTCAGCCACGTATGCAATATAACCTTTCAAAATATTAATCATTTAGTTAGCATAGTAATACATCTATTTCACTTACAACAATTATTGCTTTCATTAGATTTCAAGGGGATTTTACATTACATTGTTTGGAGAGACTTACGGTAATGCTATCTATCCCTGAAAAAGTTACCATCTTAGAAAAATAATCAACTATAGCACGGTTTGTAGCCAACCAATCCATTCTGAGGATTACATCAAAGTCTCTCATATACATCAAATTTCCCTACTTTTAGCTTACAATCTCTAAATACATGTTTCACTAGCTGACTATTGTTCATGGGAGTGCTTATCAGCATCCTCCTACTTAACGGGGTAAGCTTCACATGCTTAAATAATTTATATGCAAATACAGGCAATACAAATGAATACGTGGCACCGAGATCTATCAAAACATAAGCTTTAAGATCAAAGATCAAAATGGTACCTTTCACCACATCTGACGACTGATCTGCAGTATCCTGGTCCAATGCGTGTACTCGCCCTTTACTAACTACTTGCTTCCCTTTCTCTTCAGCTGTCGCCCTTCATCTCGGAGTAGGAGTATCAGCAGTAGCTCTCTCTGGCTCCTTGCCTTTCAGTGGGGCACTCTCAGTCATCTCAGGGCAATTTCAAATCACATGCCCTGACAACCCACATCGAAAACATACTGCAGGAGATCTATAACATGGCCAAGTACCATGGTACCTACCACACTTACTGCACTATTCTATCGTAGGCCACGGCCCTCTAATCACTATACCTTTTGCTAAAGATATGGCCAGATACAAGGGAGGATTAACTGTCCTCTCTCGGATCTCTTCAATCTTCGGCCTCTTCCCAAAAAATCTCATGCTTCCTCTATAACTGAAGCCTTTATCTATTGTTTGTCTCTTTCTATCTCTGTCCTTCACTCCACCAACCTTCCCAAGCTCTTAGGCAACTTGCTCAATATTTAATTCACACAACTGTGCCCTGTGCACTGCCTCCTCGTAGGTCAGTATGTCAAAAGGAGCCAATCGGGACCTGATGGCTAGTCTCAGTCCATCCACAAACTTTCAGACCTTCTTGACTGTAGTGTCCATCGTATCAGGATCATACATGCCTAGGGAGATAAATTTTATCTCTTACTCATCCACCGATCTGCTCCCCTACGTCAATCCTAAAAATTCCAACTACAACTTTCGCTGCACAATATCCAGAACATATTACCTCCGGAAGGCCTCAAAAAATATGTCCTATGTAATCTCCATATGTCGGGCCCTCGAAACTTATCTAGCGGACTTCCACCAATGCTCTGTCGACTTTTCCACATGAATGCGGTCAAAGCAACTATCTCTATAGTAGTGCACTCGAAGAATACATATAATTTCTCAATTTCATTCACCCAGTCCTCTGCAGCTACTGGGTCCTTAATCCCACTGAAGGACAACGGTTTAAATTTCTAGAATTATCGTAGTCTATCCAGGTCACATCCATAACCCCAATCTCTATAACCCCATGGTGGTGCAACCGTAGATGGTGTATCCTATACTTGTGGGGGTGCAGGAGTATCTGTAGTCTGAGATCTTTGGGCTAGCTATGCTGGCATCTCAGAAGCAGTTGTTTTTTCATCATCACCTTTTGTAATTGGCCCTTACCCGCCCCCAACTCCAGGCAATGACTAGGTAATCAACTCCAAAATTACCTCTAAGCTTCAATCTATCCTCGTAAAACGTGCCTCAACACTCTCGGGTCTCTCTGTTGGACCCTGTAGAGCATGCTCAATTTTAACCTCTACCTCCGCCTCCTCGTGAGTCTCATGTGGCAACGGCTTAGCATAGCCCCCAAGCCTACCCCTACGGCCTTCTAGCTAATGCTCTCGCCCCTCTACCGCAATTGGTGTTAGGCATTATGCCAAGATTCCTACACTCATAATCATTTCTTAGTCAAACCCACATCGATATACACAGTTGTATCAAGACAAGCACAGTAACATGAGGATGTAATTTTCCTAATTATATACACTGACACACATAAGACCAACTCAACTCTGATACCACCTTTGTCACGACTCTCAATCCACCAAAAATCCACTACAAATTTTTCTTTTTTTATTATTTAATCCATTTCTTATTGGTTGTGTTTTACCTTTACTTTACTTGATCATGAACAGCTACACCACCAACAGTTGGGCTGTGTATTAGTGTTAATCTCATCCAATCAAATCATTTCACTTCACAACTAATTTAAACATTAGCACTTGTATTTCTAAATTAGAGTTGTTGTTTACATGTGTTTACAATCCTTTAAATCCCCAAAAATTACATTCAAAGATATTACTGTGCTTTGACATGTCTAGATACAAAAACTATACAAATGTGTATACCTTGTGTGATGGGATGCAGCGGACACCAAAATCTGATCCTTAATCGCTCTCTCTATCTACTGTAAGTGCTCTATAGAGGGAGGAAATAAGGGGTGACCAACCACGCACTCAATAAGGCAATCATGCGAGCAGGTAGATAACTATACTATCTACGTGATTGTGATGCCATACATAAAACCAAGCATTTACTTGTCATTCTCCAAATTCATCAGTTCATGCATGTGTTCATGAAATGAAAAATAATTCATGCTATTTAAATCGGAGCATAATTCTTAAATAAAATATGGAAAATCATCATGCACAAGTAGAAATTAAAGCATGGAGAATCATCATACGAAGTGCACTTAAACAATTTCGTAGTCAACACAACTCAACACAAAATCACCATTCGTCAAGACTCGTCCCTCCCTCGAACTGTCCTGACCCACAAAACGATTTAAAAACATGGAGATATCATAAATCAAGTGACATGTGAGATAGACATAAAATATTAATAAGGGTAATAACTAGGACTATGGCCATATCCTTTATGATCCTAGGCTACACGGATCCTAGAGTGTGGGGTATCACCTATATCTGCTTCCGCGTGGGAGGTGGGTTATGTCCAACCCGTCGGTCTATAGTAAAATATTCATCGTCCGAAGACAATATATGTATCATATCCATACATGGTATAGCGTACTCTATGCTATTTGCATGGTACAACGTACTCTGTGGACCTATATCATCACATCATATAATGCCACAACTCAATACGCACGTGCGAGCCTATTTAATCAGCGTGGCACACAGCCTACCCGAAGCTCCTAGCACGGCTCCCAACATGTCATAAAATCACGTGCGAATAATCTCTAGCACGACAATAAGTATAAAGTGGACATCTAATGCGAGCAACGCTCCAGTACAATGTCAAAACCCATGTGAAAACTAGTGCGAGCTATGCTCTAGCACTATATCGTAAAATCCATGTGAAAACTAGTGCGAGCTAGGCTTCAGCACTCATGTATCTAAAGACATATCAAATCTCGTGCGAGCAGTGCTCTAGCACGCTTTATTTCCACAAAACTCATGTAGGTGGCTAATTTATTTGCAAACCATGGTTATTAAAACCAAATCAAATTATTTTCTTACAAAGCATGGTTATTAAAACCAAATCAAACTATTTTCTTACAAAGCATTTAAATGCTCGTAAAACTATCAATCCACATGTTAAAAAGATTAGTAAAAGGATTCAAAACATTATGATTCTTGGTTTTCATAAACTTTTCCCAAATTCCAATCTTCTTTGCCCTTCAAACATTTAATTCCTTTCCTATGTCTCATAAACATTCTAGAAAACCTTTATGCATCGAAAAACGCCTACAGATACCTCTAGGGGCTAACACAATTCCCTGACCTCAATTCACTTGGAAGTAACTCCTTCTTCCTTTCTCGCTTCTCACGATTGGCTCCATTTGCTTCGGATATATCCTCGGTAGCTGCAACATTCATCAATCATATGAGTCAATACTGATAACTCATGTTCTGACTTCAACTAGTCAGTATATCTTATCGATCCCTTCTCATCAAATTCGATCCATTATCACATTTGGCCATCATTATGCCTTTTCTAGTCAATTCAACTAGCAACTCACTTAGTTGTTTATCAAACACTTAGCATAGATGTTTGTCCATAATTTCCCATTCATTAATGCATTTTCACAAACACCTTATATGCTCATTATATAACTTCATCCAATTTCATAAACTCATTTCACAAAACCATATCAAAATCATGCATATAGCATCATTAACACCTTGGTATAACCCATTTATCATCTAATTAACCATATCCTATTTTCTCACACTAAACCCATTCTAGGTCATGCTTGATTCATTACATTCTAGGTAGTTTCAACCATCAATACATAAACCAATCTACTCACAACAACATCTAGATAAATATACTTAGAGTTGGTGTATTGGAAACTCACCTAGCTTGACTTTAGTCTTATCCCTAATAAGAAGACTCCTTTGCTCCTTTAATCTAACAAGTTGAATGTTGGCTCGAAGCTATGTTGTTCTCCTCCTCACAATGAACAACTTTGCTCTAATAGCTTTTTCTTAAATCTTTTTGGAAGGGGGTGTATTCTAGCGTGAGAAAGCTTGGGTTTTGGGTAAAAATGGAGGGGGATGGTTTGATTTGCTAAAGAATGAGGATTGGCCTTGTAGCTACTACGCCCATTCTAAGTGACCTAGACGCGTAACCGCAAGTGCATGGGTCGTACAAGTAATAATGGGATTTGAGTCCCAGATTATCATCCCACAGAGAAGTTGATTAGCCTAATTAACTACCGGTTAATCTTACCCTAAGTATATCCTAGCATATTATGATTTTTTAGGGAGTGATCTACAAGGCTAACAATATTGAAAATAATAAAAACTATAAACTAAAGAAAATAAAACTGCGCTAAAATTAGTTACAAAGCTCTGAGTAATTAAAAGCATTAACCTACAAAAGATAATTATAATAGTTAAAATTAATTAACGTAATTAAAAATGCAAATATAAAAATAAGAAACAAAATTAATTAAACTAAAATTAAACAATCCTAAAAATAAAATATGCATGTAATTAAACTAATTAATAAAAATGCAAATTAAGCTGACCTAAAGTCTACTAAAATTAAACTTCTATTAACCTAAAGAAATTCTTAAATCTAACTAAGAAATTAACTACCTATAAAATGATCCTAAATTAAATCTAACTCTAACTAATTACTAATAATAAAACAAAATCTAAATAATGCATGAGTTTTGAATTTCAACAAAAAAAAAACTAACTTAAAATTTCATGAAATACATCTATCCTTAATCTAATTCTAAATGCAAGATTTTAACACTTAATTAACTATAAACCTAATTAAAACTAAGTTTATACTAATACGTAATGAATTAATAATATGCAATTTAAATAAAGACTATTTTTACCTAAACTAACCTAAGCTAAAAAATACAATTAAAAGGAATAATAAAATAATAAATGTGCATAAAAATGGAATTCTGGCTGATTTACAAGGCCAAACATGGCCTTAACCAAATGTCCAGCTGTGTGGTCCTGACCGTGCACTGTACACATTCCTTCTCCATTTTGCACCAGGCGATATCCACTGTTTCAGCATCAGGTTCTGCTCTCAGCACCAGCCTTGCATGCGCATTTCTCGGCCTGCCCAGCTCCACATCCTGCAGCACGTCGCGAGCTTTGTTCTGCACACCTCCTCCTCTGCAACGCGATCCTGTACCCTAGCTACCTTCATGTCCGTGTATCACACTGCCCTGCGTCCTCTTCTTCAGCAGTACACATACTACGTCAGTCCAGTCCAGTCACGCCTTCAGCTCGAGCCACACTCCTACAATAGCCACAACCATAGTTTGTTCTCTCTTCCTCTCAACAGCTGCCCCGAACAGCCAAGCACACCAAGTCAGTAGCAGTATCCAGCGCACTGCTCTACTGTGGAATCAGCTCATGCTGTCACGACCCTTTTTCATTCCCTTTAATTGAAAATTAGTAAAATTTTTTCGTGTTTTACTATTACCTTACCCGGTCGTAAATAAACTCACCACATACAGTTGGGTTGTGAGTCAATAATAATCACCACTTATCATTCATCCACAATTAATAAAAACAATGTAATAAATTCAAAATTAAATCATTCACCTATACAGAACATGTTTACCAACATCTGCACCCCTATAATTACAACTCAATCATTATTGTGCCATTACATTGTTTATATACCAAAAAGAATCTTGTGTATATACCTTTCGACGATGGAAGCAACGGAAGTCCAAAAACATAATGCCTCAGTCCTCACTAGGCTACTACGCATACTCTGTAGGAGGGGAAAAATAGAGAGGGATGAGCAACCACACGCTCAATAAGGTAATAATGCAAGCATGGTAGATAACTACTCTATCTACATGCTAGAATGTTATGCGTAAATCTTTTATAACAGGAGTATGAGGAATTAAAACTATGCCATATGAGTATACATATATCATGTATTTAAAATCATGGAAATTGGGATATAAAACATGGTAACATCAACATGTAAAAATCATCTCATGCTCATCAATTATCAAAACTCATAAAAAGGGTAATTCATTTAAGAAACATCCTTTTTGAATATCTCATTCTCAATACAACAAAATCCCATCAAATCATTTCACAATCACAACATCATAACCATTTTACAAATTAAATCCCACAAGGCTCGACCCCTCCCTCGGGTCTACCCTGGACAGTCAAAATCACACTCAAGTATTTAAAACCATGTGGTATTATATAAATCAAGCAAGGAGATAGGTCACTATATCTCAACTGACTATGTTGGCCAAGTATGTCACAAATCGTCCCAGACCACACGGATGTCGGTGTCCGAGGTATCATGCTGGCACGAAGGTGGGTTAGTTCTCCGCCATACTTTCTTAAATCAAGTAACCACTATGCGGTATATCGTATTCCATGTGATATACACGGTACAATGTACTCCGCGGACCCATAATATGGATTGGGGATGCCTGCGGAGGTCTTATCTGCCCCCTACCGAGTGAAACCTCTAGTCTCAAGTGCACGTGGGAGTACTCTTAATACCAGGTCCTAGTCCCTCATGGCCTTGCTCACCCCTGTTGGGTTCCCTGATTCAGGTCCTAACCCCTCACCCTCACCCCACTCAAGTGGTCTGTTAGGCTTATTGGGTTCCCTGAATGGATTATGTCAAGTCCTTGCCCTTCACACTCACCCCACTCAAGAGGTCTGTTAGGCCTGTTGGGTTCTCTGAACACCAATTTGTATTATCCTCACCATGACCTCATACATACCACAGTGTGAAAACCAGTGCGAGCTACGCTTTAGCGCGAATTCATGCATAATAATAAATCACCTCGTACGAGCAACGCTCTAGTATAGCATTTATGCATAAAAATATGAAGAAACCATGTACGAGCGTCGCTCCAGTACGGTTATATGCAAAAGAAAACCACTCGAAATCTGCATACGAGCAAAAGCTCCAATAGATTTATAAAACATCGTCATAGTTCCAAAACAAAGTGCGAGCTAAGCTCCAGCACGTTTCAAACATATAAAAACATCAATACTCATTGCGAGTTAGGCTCCAGCACATTTCAAACATATAAAAACATCAATACTCGGTGCGAGCTAGGCTCCAGCACGGTTTAATTCACATAGACACGATAAATGGTTCATGAACATTCAAAACCAATCTCAAAACACATTTAACACTTCACATGTACTATCACACAACATAATTCAAACAATAGCCAGCCTATCCAACTATTTGCTTAAGGCAAAGCACTGGGTTTTGTGAAAACATTCAAACAAGTGATTTTTGCAATTATTAGCTTTACTATCCCATTTCTTTGCAATACCATTTCAACAACCAAATCTCATACAATTATCGTAATAATTTTCATACATTGTCAACCACATTTTCACAAACTCATGCACATTTCCAAAGCCCTATATACCCACGAGTTCAAAATACGAGCAGCTACCTCTGTATACTTACAAAATTCCCTTACCTGGAATTGTGACGCGTGATTCCACTTCCTTAAAGCTACTTACATGTGCGTAGTTCGATTGCGTCTCCAACGACTCTCTGAAACTGCACAAAATCGTATTCTACATTATATTCGATCCATATAGTGGGACATCGTGCGTTCACTATAGTTAATTCGACCTATAGTTTCTAGTGACGCTCTTAATGCCTCGTTTCATTACTCTACTCATATTTTGAGTCTATGGATTCTTTTAGGGCTATTAACTCATTCCAAATCAATATTAGATCGATACTAAGTCTATAGTGTTCATATTTCATTGACTTATTCACTATGGCATTTACCAAGCATTTTACATACTCATTTCCATAAATTCCCTATACTCACAATGTGGCTTTATTTACCCATCTCAAATCATCCATACTACTTCAATTACAACTTATCATAACCCATCAGTCATCAATATACCCAATTCACACTTTCTCAGACTAGACTATATCCATTTTCTAGGTTATATGTGTTCCATTGCTTTCTAGATGATTTTATCTTCCATATAAATGCCAATCAACTCCAAAATCAATTAAATACACAATGTACTTAGGTTGGAGTATTAGAAGCTTACCAAATCTGATTTCTCTTCTTGCTCCAAAAGACAATGCCCTTAGCTCCTTCAATACCAACAATGGGATTTTGGGTTCCAATTATGTTGTTCTCTTCCTCAAGATGAACAACTTAGTGTCTATAGGCCTACCCTCAATTCTTACTGAAAATGACTGATTTTAGAGAGGAAAATCTAGGTTTTAGGTTGGAAATGGAAAGGGTGATGTTTTTCCCAAAATTTTTAGATTTTTAGCACTCCTTTTATAGAAATAGCTTGAGGAGATCGATCTGCACTAGGAGGAGATCGATCTGGTCCCCTTAAATCCCTTATTTTCATGGCAGTTTAAGCATGAGATCGATCTGTCCAAGCCTGAGATCGATCTGCTCCCAAACAGAGAGCTAAGGAGATCGATCTGTATGCATGAGGATCGATCTTTTCATTACAAAAATGGTTAGGAGATCGATCTGGCCCCATTGGTGATCAATCTGCTCTATTCCATTGCTCAAATAAGAGCATTATGGCTCTTTTAGATCGATCTCTCATCCTATGAGATCGATCTGGCCTTCATATTTTCCAGATTTCCTTCAGTTTTCCTGTTACAACTTACACTAAAACATCATTAATCTGCCGCCATAGCCATTTTCTCATCCATCCACCTTTATGACTTGAAAATGGCATCCATTCATACCTTATTCACAATGAAACTTGTGTGCATTCCTTGTATATCCAAAGGTATACTATATAAAACCAAATGGAAGCATTTATATTCATACAACTTCCTTCCATTTACCACACTACTCATTTTGAGTCCAATCTCATTCAAAACCTATAAGAACTCATTCCTTTATATTCATACACAATAAAACTTGTATGTACATTACAAATCATATTACACATGTGTACGTTGAATCCATGGACATACATCAATTATACTTTACATTACAAGTCCATTAGCATTCATTGATCCAATTACACACGTTACAACCATACATATATGGGGTCTCACACATGCATTACTCTCGACATTAGCCAACTCCCAGTCCACGCTTGTGTAATAATCGGTAATGCAACACCGAAAATCACACACTAGCAGCAGCTGTTAACTAGGAAGTTTAAAGCTATAAATGTAAAGTGATTTAGAAAATAGGGGAGAACAGAGGATAAAAATCATGCTACTGCTGCTTCCATGAATAAACCCGAACTCCACAATCTAGTAGCTTCTTCCCTCAGCACCAACTTTCTTGGCTCCACATAACAAAGAAGGTCGAGACAGACACAAACAGAAAAATATTGATTAAAACTTTAAACAACAAATGAAAATAATAATAAAACAAAGAAACACAGTAGTTAATGTAAAAATAATGGATTTGAAAACAAAGAATGAACGACCAAAATGCTAATGGATGCAACAGAACAAGGGGAGGATGCTTAGCCACTGTCACCGACCATGTATAACCTCTCCCACTACTCGGCTGCCCCTTTGAAACCATGAACCTAAAATGAACAGTGGAAAATAAAGTAATAAACCAAACCAGAAAGCAAACCGAGAGCAACAATGAAAAATTGAATGCTTTTCATTAAAACTTAAACATTAAAACAATAAGGGAATGGAATTTTAGCGAAACCGAAAAGAAATATGGTGGCTATTGTCACTAGCCACTGTGAAACGCTTAAAAGAAAACCTAAAGAAAAATATAAAACCTAGCAATAAAATCTTAACCTAAAAAAATTAAAGCTACCCTAAAAAAAAAACTCCTTTTCAATTGCTGATCATATTCTATTTCTAAACAAATTTGGGGGTACAATTATAATTTTTTTAATCCTGGATGAGTTGGCATTGTTTGGCCACTTGTCTTCATTTCATTCACGTCAGAGAAGATATTTCCACGTCAGTTGTCTTTTTGTCCACTTGGATGTACGATGTGGCCCGGCATGTGTCTGCCAGAAGGTGGGCACGGTATCTGTCGATTTTATATTTTTGAGGCTAATAAAATACGAACACCTGACATCACACATCTTTACAACGAATTGTGACTCAGACTGCGAAATGGTAGTGGTCCAGTCTCGTTTAGCTCATTTTTAGCTCATTTTCTATCGAAACGACTGAAATTCATTCGGATAATTTACCTGCACACAAGAGAATTTTAATTAAATTGAGGGGATAATTAATAAAATAATATGGGGATTAAAATAATTAATTAAGAAATTAAGCACAAATAATTCTAGTTTAATAGAATTATCATGGCCATCGGGGTTTTTAGAGGATAAGAGTGAGGAGATCGATCTGCTATGGTGAAGATCGATCTACCTTTTGTTTTTAAACTACCAAGATGTTCAGGCATGAAAGGTGGGATCGATCTGCTCTTTGGGGGAAGAGATCGATCCTTTCTTGGCAGAAGCTTGTGGAGATCGATCTGTTCATGGGGAGAGATCGATCTACTCTTGACAGGACCAAATGGAGATCGATCTGAATTTAGGAAGGGATCAATCTCTACTAGGTGAAAGCAAATACAGATCGGTCTGCTCATTGGGGTGATTGATCTGCTCAATGGGGAGTCGATCTGCTCTTGGCATAACCACTTGGGATTATTCTGTTGAACAATGGATCGATCTGCTTTGAATAGGAGATCGATCTGTCCTCCATCTACAGGCTTTTTGCTGCAATTTATCTAAGATTTCCAAAGGAAAACTTACATTCGATTGCTTCACTAGTCATTTTCCAATCTATTCACACTTTGAGCATGGAAAGGTTCACTTCTTATTAGGTTCATATTATGGAACTTGTGAGTACTGCTTGAAATAAGAAAGGATACATAAAATTCATAGTCCATGCATTATCATTTCGTGTTTTAAATCCTTATCTTCCGTCTGAATGCTTTAAGTTTTACTCGTTTAGTTTGTGGCCACTTCGGCCCTTATTTAACATTTACATGGTTTCATGGATGATTATTCATTCTCTTGCAACTTAAGTCAATCTAAAATCTCATCTTCTGATTCAATTGTACATATGAAAATTTATTACATCATATGAATCATAAGATATACATCACCAAAGTGGGTCTTACATGTGGTGTTTGATGAAATGCCTAAGAGAATGGCTAGCCAAATGGCCATGGTTGGCGTGGTGCTCAACCATGGGGCAGCAGGATGGCTCTCAGCCACATGCTATGGCCGAGAAGCCAAATGGGCATTGACGGTGTTGTGACAGCCCAAAAACAAGAAAAATAAGGCAAATTTAAATTTTTTCTTGCATTAAACTTCTCTCTCAAGGTGTATTCATGTACAGTGTCACTTAATCACTTATGTTTACAACAAATCATTATCCCCAAGGTTGCACAACTTTCTACTTCATAAAATAAAAAACATAATATCCAAAGAAGATCACCCACAAAACTTAATTCATTCTCTTCATATCGTCCTAATTACATACCAATAATACTTAACATAAATGTCTGTATTACATCATTGTTTGGATAAAAAATGAACTGAATTTATACTTTGTACGTGTACAAGTGATAGCCTGGGGAGATCTTGTCCACTAGCTCACTCACTGCAAGTAATCTGTAGGGGGAAAAAGGGTGAGTTGTCAAATCGCTCAGTAAGGAGGATAAGAGAGGTTTTATAAAGTCATCATAACATCAGAACTGATCATTTGGGCATGTAAGAACATGATAGAAGTATTCGAGCATGTAAAATGTTATGGTAATAGTCATAACAACAATGGCATCAGTTTGCATAAGCATAATTTACGTGATAAAGATCACAATTCATCATAACATCAAATCTCAATACGTGATAGAAATCACAATCATAAAAATACGTCATTCATCAAAATAGTCAAGACAAGGTATTTAATAAAACTCAGATAAAAACAACGTCATAAGCACATCAAGTCACATCAAAACATCCTCAAGGTGGACATACTCAGAAGAGGGAAAACGTCGACATCTATCCATGGCCATGATATCGGTGTAGACTTAATCAGAGTCGAATAGCCTCATTCTTACATGCAACCAAAGTAAAGCCACCCATCGCTACCAGAGCAAGGTCATCTCACGTTACCAGAACGGACGCATCGGTATTACATGCTACTAGAGCAAGGCTCGATCTTACATGCTACCAGAGCAAGGCCACTCAACTCTATCGAGCGGAGTATCGATGTGCATCTTATGACAAGCCTTAGTTTTAGTAAAAAATATGCCATTGTTGTATCAAAATCATTTTACCTTCACGTAGAGCTCATAGTGGTAATCTCAAAAAAACTCATTTTTGTTATAAAACATTGTGTACACAATTACAAAAAATTCATCAAAACTAAGCTCAAATCGGTAAAACACTCACACATTCAATAAAGCATCAAATCAACTCATTTCTCATTAGCATACTCGTTCATCAAACCACTTTCACACTAAAAAGGTATTTTCATCATTTAGAAACTCACATGCACAAACATTTTATTTCCTTTACCTCTCGTACCCTGGGTGGTGCAATATCCCTCGGGTCTCGTATGGCTATGCCACGTGAGAAAATAAATCAGTGGCTTTACCACGTGTGTTTTGTGGCGATGCCATCGCCACATCTCGATCCAACCTCATTTCTCGTGTCAGATTCCTAAGTTGTCCAAACATTATCAAATTGTCTGTATACATCATTCTCATTGTCCATATCTTTCTTTTACTCACTCTAACTCAACCTTTCACTTTTTATCCTATTTACACCTATACATCTTTAACTACATCCAAGCTAGCTCATGACCATCACAAGAAATCCACATTTCATGTTCTAACTAAACCCATTTGTTGGTCCTTCATGACTTAAACATTTCCAACTAAATATATATATATATATATATTTATTCACCAATGTATATATATATATAATGATAATACTTAAAAATAAGGGTCTTACGAGCTCACCTAACTTCTCCTCTCTTGAGCAACTTGTAGAATGCTTATCTCTTTCCTTTTGTTCAGACCAACCCTTGATTCTATAGTATGTTGTTCTCTTTACCAAGGGGAACAACTTTGTCTCTTACCTCTTTTTCTAACTCTGTCTAGAATGTGGTGAATATTAGAGAGAAAAAGCTTGGTTTGGGTAAAAATGGTGAGTGTAGGTGTTTGCAGGTGAGAGAGACTCGTCCTCAGGCAGAAATCTCGTGATCCTTATATAGACAGAGTGTGTGAGATCGATCTGGCATCACGTAGAGATTGATCTCTACTTGGTTTCAACTACTTCAACAACTCAATTACCAACTACAGGATCGATTTGGTAAAGGGTAGGGATTGATCTGTTCTTTACAGAACCAAATGGATATCGATCTGTTTCTAAGGAGGGATCGATCTCTTCTTGGCCGAGACAACTGGAGATCGATCTTGTAATACCTTAATTTTTATAAACTCACATTTAATTATGTAAGGTGTATATTGCATTGTGAAATGAATACATGTAAATTTTAAAGTGTATAGCGAGTGTAAGAAGGATATTTTCGTGAGAGAAATGTGAATATATTGAGTTTTGAGTGGTGCGGTAAAATGGAATGAAGTTGCATGAGTTGTGTAAATCTTTGTACTTTAATTTAGTTTGTATTATATACCTTTGGTTATACAATGAATGCACACAAGTTTTAATGTGTACAAAGTATGGATAGATGTCATTTTCAAGTCTTAAAGGTTGTTGGATGAGAGAATGACTATGGTAGCAAAATTAAGGATGTTTTGTGTGAGTTAATACATAAAACTGTAGCAAAATCTAGAAAATATGAATGCTAGATCGATCTCATAGGATGAGAGATCGATCTGAAAGATCCAAAAATGCTCTTATTTGAGCAATGAAACATGGCAGATCGATCTCCAATGGGGCCAGATCGATTTGCTAAGCATTCTGTAATGAAGAGATCGATCCTTAATGCAAGCAGATTGATTTCCTTAACTCTCAGGATGGAGCAGATCGATCTCCTCCCTTAGCTAGATCGATCTCTTTAACTCTCTGCCTGAACCAGATCGATCTCAAGCCTTCGATAGATCGATCTCATGCCTTTAAAATGTCATGAAAATGAGGGATTTAAGAGGACAAGATCGATCTCCACCTAATACAGATCGATCTCATCAAGCTAATTCTATAAATAGGAACAGTTGGATCTGTAGATTTTGGGAAACAACCTCATTTAACCATTTTCAATCCAAAAACCTAACTTTCTCACTCCTAAATCCACCCATTTTCATAAAGATTTAAGGGAACGCTATTAGATACAAAGTTGTTCACATCAAAGAGAAGAACAAAGTAGCTTGGAGTCATTACCCCATTTGTTGTATTGAAGGAGTTATGAGCATTTTCATTTAGAGCAAGAAGGAAATGCAAAGAGGTGAGTTTCTAATACACCAAGTCAATATATGTTTATTTAGTTGCTATTCTGAGTTGATTGGATGGTGTATTAATGGTATAAACTACCTAGAATGCAAAGGAATAATTATAACCTAGAAATAGGTTAGTGTGAGAAAGTAAAATGTATTGGAATTAATGATGAATGGGATATCTTAAGGTGATAATGGTGTCATCAGTATGATTTTAAGATGGTGTTAAGGCAGTGGGTAAAATGCATAAATGAATGAGAGAGTAAGGGAAGAGTATTTCACATCAAGTCCTAAACAAGTAACTAAGTAAGTTACTAGATAAATTGGTTGGAAATGGCTTGATGATGGTCAAATGTAAAAATGGGCCAAACTTAACGAAATAAGCTCAATGAAATATATTGACTAGTTGAAGTCAAAATGTGAGTTAGCAACATTAACTCAAGTGATTGGTGAATGAGTTACAGCTTTAGAGGATACACCCGGAGCAAGCTGAGCTAAAATGCGAGAAGCTAAGAGGAAGAGAGTCACACCCTGAGTAAATCGAGGTAAGGTAATTGTGTGGACTCTTAAAGATATCTGTGTGCATTTTGGGGCACATTATATTTTCTAGAATGTATGTGTAATAGGAAATGAAATTGGGTGATTGAAGGGCAAAGAGTTGGGTTTTTGAGAAATGTGCATGAAAATAAAAGCATGATGCTTTGAGAAATCTTGTTTTATTGCTTTTTAGCAAGTGATGGGTAGGTTAGCTGACATTTGAATTTGATTTACAAAAGAAATGATTTGATTTGGTTTACAACCATATTTTGTAAAGAATTGGCCACCTACATGGATTTTATGAGAGTGAAAGCATCCTGATTATGACTCGCTCGAGATTTGATGTGTTTTATACGCATGAGTGCTAGAGCTTAGCTCGCACTAGTTTTTACATGGATTTCTATGATGTTGTGTTGGAGCTTAGCTCGCACAGACTTTATACTAGTTTTGACATGGTGCTGGAGCATAGCTCGTATTAGATGTCCACCATACTTGTTACTGTGCTTGAGATTACTAGCACATGATTTTATGACATGTTGATATCTATGCTAGGAGCTTCGAGTAGACTGAGTGTTACATCGATTAAATAGGCTCACACTTGCATTTTGAGATATGTTGTGATATGTGTGTTGATATGGGTCTACGGAGTACGTTGTACTGTCCAGGTAGCATGGAGTATGTTGTACCGTGTTGGGATTGTGATATTTCATCTTCAGATGATATTTAGATCTGCTATGGACCGGTGGTTGGACGTGACCCACCTCACATGCGAAAGTCGATAGAGGTGATAGCCCGCACACCTGATCAGTGTAGCTTGGGATCATAGAGGATATGGCCATAGTCCTAGAGGAGATTTCCCTTATTATATTGCCTATCTCACATGTCTACTATTTATGAATAAATCTATGTTTTGAAATGTATTGTGAGTCAAGACAGTCTGAGGGAGGGGCTGAGTCCTGACAAGTGTTGATTTTATTGAGATGAAATAACATGATTTGCTTGAGAAAGCATGATAATGGCTTTAAAGTGCACTTATGCATGATCGTTTTCCATGCCTTATTTCTGAAATATGTATGATGGTTATTCCATGCTTTGAATTTGATTTGTGCACTGAATAAAATAGCAAGATTTGCTTTACATGCCATTAACACAAGCATGAACTAATGCTTTGAGGTGCGAATGAGAAATTGTATGGTTTTGAGCATGGCATCACGATCACGTAGATAGTACAGTATGTACCTGTTTGTATGATTTCTTACTGAGCGTGTTGTTTGCTTACCCCACTTATTTTCCCCTCTCTGCAGAGTATTAAGTATAGACTGAGGGTGACTGGAGGTTTAATTTTTGGTACCTGCTGCATCCCATCATGTAAGGTACACACACTTGGATAATTTGGTATCTAAACTTTCTATAGAACAGCAGTATTTTGGATATAACCATTTGGGGAAGTAAAGCAATGTAAACACATGTAAACAGTAACTCTAACTTATTTATACAAATGTTTAGTTCTAAATTTTATGCAAATCAAACTGTTATGGTTGGATGAGATTGACATCGACACACAACCCAACTGTTGAGAGTACAGCTGATCTCGATCGAGGTAAGGTAAGAATGTATATTGAATAAAGCATAAAAAGTGAAAATTATGACAATTTTTGGTAAGTTGAGGGTCATGACAGAAGTTGCTATCAGAGCTAAGTTCGTCTGATGTGTGTCGGTGTTTAAATCACTTAGTAAATAGAAAATTACATCCCCATGTTACTGTGCTTGTTTAATACAATTGTGTGTGTTGATGGGTTGACTAAGAAATTGATGTGAATGTAGGGAATTGAACATTATGCCTAACACCAGTCCCGGTAGAAGGGTGAGAGCGCAAGCTTGAGGCCATAGAGGTAGGCCTGGGGGTAGTGTTAAGCTAGAACCACACGAGACTCAAGAAGAGATTGAAGTGGAAGCTAAAGTTGAGCTTGCTCCACAGGGTCCAGGGGAGAGACCTGAGACTACTGAGACATGCTTCGCGAGGATTGAGCAGAGCATAGAGATGATCTTGGAGTTGGTTACTCAATCATTACCTGGAGTTAGGGGTAAACAAAGTCCCGCTACACAGGGTGATGCCGAGCAGGCGGCAGCTCCTGAGGCATAGGCATGACTAGCCTGGAGACCTCAGACGATAGATACACCTACACCCCCACCCGCACAGGATACTCCTACACATGTTGCTATACCACAAGGTAGTACAGGCTAGGGTTACAGTTGTGATTTGGATAGACTATGAAAGTTCTAAAAGTTTAGACCGTCGTCTTTCAGTGGAGTTAAGGACCTAGTAGTTGCAGAGGATTGGATAAATGAAATCGAGAAGTTATATAGGTTCTTTGAATGCACTACTATCGAGATGGTAGCGTTTGCCACATTCATGCTGAAGGGATCAGCAGAACATTGGTAGAAATCCACCAGGCCTATTTTGAGAGCCCGACATACAGAGATTATCTTGGATATGTTTTTAGAGGCTTTCCAAAGACAGTATGTTCCAGATTCTGCACAACGGAAGATGAAGATGGCATTTTTGGGACTGACCTAAGGGAGCAAGACTATGGATGAGTATAAGACAACTTTTATCTCTCTGGACAGATATTATCCTAATACGATGGGTAATAAGGTCGAGAAGATCCAGAAGTTTATGGATGGACTGAGACCAACCATCAGATCTAGATTGGTTCCCTTAGATATACTGACCTACGAGGAGGCAATGCGCATGGTGCAATTGTGTGAGCAAGATGTTGATAGAATCACCTTAGAGTTTGGAAAGGTTGGTAAAGTGAGGGATAAAGATAAGAAGAGACCAGTACTAGACAGAGGCTTCAGTAATAAGGGAAGAAAGATATTTTTTGAGAAGACACTGAGGATTTAGGAGATCCGGGAGAAGACAGTTAATCCTCTCATGTATCCGACCATAGCTCCAACTAAGGTGATTATGATTGGAGGGCCACAGCCTACTACAGAATAGTATAGCAAGTGTGGTAGGTACCATGGTACTCGACCATGGTATGGACCACCTGCAGTATGCTTCAGATGTAGAAAACCAGGGCACATAATCCAGGATTTCCCGAAGATGACAGAGAGAGTCCTATAGAAAGGTAAGGAGCCAAAGAGAGCTCCAGTTGGTACAGCTGCTCTGAGGAGAAGGGCTACAGCTGAGGAAAAGGGGAAGCAGGTAGTGGGTGTTAACAAAGGATGAGTACACGCATTAGACCAGGTCACTACGGATCACTCCTCGGATGTGGTTAAAGGTACCATCCAGATCTTTGATTTAGAAGAATTTTTATTGTTTGATCCTGATGCCACACATTCCTTTATATCCCCATCCTTTGCACATAAATTGTTGAAGCATGTAAAACACACACTGCTAGATCAGATGTTGATGATATCTACCCCTATGAATGATAGTCAATTGACTGAGCATGAATATAGAAACTGTAAGATGAGGGTAGGAGGTAGAGAAATGGCAGTCAATTTAATTTTATTAAATATGAGTGATTTTGATGTAATCCTAGGAATGGATTGCCTGGCTGCAAACCATGTTGTTATGGATTATAGTATTATAACATTGATGTTTCCCAAGATAGAAAATCTGGTTGTAAACTTTGTGAAATGAAATAAAAGAACATGTTTACTATAAATAAATGAGTATGATCTGAATACATGATATTCGAGAGATGAATTTGTTTATCAACTATATATGTTAATGTGATGATTTGTGTTGCTAATGGTGGAAAGGATAATGTGAACGGTTCATTGCTTATGTGATTGAGACGGATAAGGCACATTCGGAGTTGATAGACATCCCAGTGGTCAGGGAATTTCCAGATGTCTTTTTGGATGAATTACCAGGGTTACCTCTAGATAGAGATGGAATTTTGTATAGATTTGGCACCAAGTACAGAGCCGATATTCAAGCCACCATACAGAATGGCTCCAGTTGAGTTGGAAGAATTAAGGAAGTAGTTACAGGAGTTGCTAGAGAAGGGCTTCATTGGGTTGAGCATCTCACCTTGGGGAGTACCAGTTCTGTTTGTAAGGAAGAAGGATGGAAGCCTCCGACTGTGTATAGATTATCAATTGTTGAATAAGGCCACTATCAAGAATAAGTACGTCCTTCGACGCATCGATGACATATTGGATCATCTTAGGGGAGCGCAGGTCTTCTCCAAGATAGATCTGGGTATCATCAGTTTAAAATTCAGGATGAAGATGTACCCAAGATAGCTTTTCGCACCCGGTATGGACATTATAAGTTTATGGTTATGCCATTCGGGTCGACAAATGCTCTCGTAGCTTTTATGTTATTGATGAATGAGGTGTTTCACAAATATTTGGATCGATTTGTTATTGTGTTTATTGATGATATACTAGTGTACTCAAGATCTAGAAAGGTGCATGAACAACATCTAAGGATAGTGCTACAAACCCTCCGAGGGAAGAAGTTGTACGCTAAACTTAGTAATTGCGACTTTTGGTTAGAACAAATCTCTTTTCTAGGTCATATAATATCGAAGGATGGTGTATTAGTGGATCCATCGAAGATTGAGGCAGTGATACAGTGGGAGAGACCCCAGACAGTAATAGTGTGACGCCCCAGAAGCGCAAAAAATAGTGGCATGGAGCTCAAGTCATCCACTAGCTAATACTCCGTACGTCACAGGAAAAGTTCTCTTCACTTGAAGCAATCTGGGGGGAAGAGAAAACAGGGTGAGCTTCTAAATCGCTCAGTAAGGGGGTAAGGGACTCATTAATAAAACAATAATTTGCACAACACAATCATTTTATCTCTTAGTTGAAACTCAATTATAACGTAGCATGAACTCATTAAAACATCATTCTCAACTCATTTCTCTGAAATCCTGTAAAAACACAAGTGTACATAACTTAGTACAAATCATAGTTACAGGCATGTGGAAATCAAAATGCGATAATGGCTTTTCTCATTACAATGTGATAAAAATCACCTTAATAGAATCACGTGGCACAGCCATAAAACACAAATCATGTGTATAAAAAGGAGACTAGGTAATAAAACTCATATAAAACTCGTCATGGTACATCAAAATAAATCTCCTCTGGGTGTGCATCCCAAGCAGCCTCGAAAGAGGGAAATGTCGACAATATGGTCGTGAACATAGTATATTGGACTTACGCGTTACCAAAACAAGGCCCAGCCTTACATGCTACCAAAGCAATGCTGCTCCTCATGCACACTATCGATCTTACATGCTACTAAAGCAAGGCCACCAACCGTTACCAAAACAGGGGTCATCTCACGTTACCAAAATAGAGGCATCTCTCGTTACCAAAACGGAGGCATCTCTCATTACCAAAACGGAGGAATATCAGACTTACATGCTACCAAAGCAATGCCTTCCAATGCTACTAAAACGGGGAATAATATCGGCCTTACATGCTGCCAAAGCAATACCTCCCAACGCTACTAAAGCCGGGAATAATATTGTCCTTACATGCTACCAAAGCAATGTCTGATGTGTATTCAACATGACACGCCTAAGTCTCAATCATTAGCCATTATCATATAAAACGTTTTTCCTTCATGTAGAACTCATAATGGTTTTCTCTCATAAATCTCATTTAAAACATTTGTGTGCTCAACACAAAATATGTTAAAACTGAGTTCCAACCGGCAAAACCACGCACACATTTCTATATCTCAGTACGCCTTAACGTAGAGCCCAAATCTCTTTTCATGTTTTAAACACAAAAAGGTTGTAAAACATTTTCACGCTTAGTTTATAACTCACAAAGGTTGGGCCCCAATCGGCTATAAAATCATGTGCATTACTCATACGCAACTCATAAAAACATGCTTGTTTGCTCAAATCACTTTTCATGCTACAATTAACATCAAAACCCACACATAAACGAGCTTAAGTCTTCCCTTACCTCTTTGCACCTCGTATAATGCAATTGTTCCCTCGTATCACGGACTAGTCTCGCATTCCTCTATGAAATTCTCGAGCTGTCTAAACGATGTAAAAACATCAATAACCCAACTCAATCACATTATTGAGCACACATTTGCTCATATTCTCATTATTCTAACACAATTCACATACTCATCCACTACACCTTAAGATTCTATGTTTCTCATATCATATTCCATGCTAAATTCACCATATTGTCTCAATTCTAATTTATAGCCATAATTCCAAAAATTACCAAAATTGCATAATAACATCTCTACTCTAACAAAATCATAGTTTCATCAATCCCTAATCATATCTTAACTATTACATCACAATGTCCATGCTCACAATCACCAAAGATTACTTCAAAATCAAAGATCGAGGTTTAGAAAAATTACCCAAAACTTGTGGAGTGCTTAACTCTAGCCTCGATTCAATCCGTCTTTCGATTTCCAAGTATGTTGCTCTCCTTTTGATGGGAAACAACTTTCTTTCTTGCCACAACCTTTCATTTGGACGAAAATGGGTGTTTTGGAGGGGAGAGAAAGTTAGGGTTCGAAAATAGTGATTTAAGAGAGAGAGAGATTGATTTTCCAAGAAAACAAAGGGGTCTTTATATAAATAGAGGGTAGGAGATCGATCTGGTCCTTGATGAGATCGATTTGCATTTGAATTTGGGAACGTTTTGGGGTAATTTTATGCCTAGGAGATCGATCTGTCGTGGGGTGAGATCGCTTTCTTAAAGGCTGTACGAGATCGATCTGCTCTAATTATGAGATCGATCTTCTTCTTACAAAATGCTTCATGAGATCAATCTGCTCCTTGAGGAGATCAATCTTCTCCTTATAGAATGCTTCATGAGATCGATTTCTTTCTCATGAGATCGATCTCTTCATTACAGAATCATAAGGAGATCTATCTTCTTCCATTGGAGATCGATCTCCCTATTAGTTATTGCATATTTTTTGCATTCTGGAGCCATAAGATCGATCTCTCATCCTTGGAGATCGATCTGGCCTTCACAAATTGTACTGCTACTGCACCAATTTGTAGAAAACTCAATGTAAAACTTCTCAAAATCTACCTCATAGTCTATATTTCAATGTGTACACAAAGACTTAAAAATCCTTTCTCCTATACTTCATCATATTAAAACTTGTGTGTACATTAACATACCATAATTACATACATAAAATTACAATTCTCATAAATGGGGTATACAAAATTCATAGTTCTCACAAACAGATATCAGAAGTTTCCTGGGTTTAGCTTGATATTATTGACGATTTATGGAGGGATTCTCGAGATTAGCTGCTTTATTGACTCGTCTCACAAGGAAGAATGTTGAATTTGTGATAGACGATATGTGTGAGGAAAGTTTTCAGGAGCTGAAGTATCGTTTGACTACATCTTTGATACTCACCATTCCTACCAGCTCAGAAGGTTTCTCGGTGTATACAGATGCATCACACTAAGGACTGGGCTGTGTATTGACGCAGGATGGGAAGGTAGTAGCCTATGGATTACGACAGTTAAAAAAGATCATGAGAGGAACTACCGAACCTACGATTTAGATTTGACAGCAGTAGTTTTTACATTGAAAATATGGCACACTATCTCTATGGTGAGAGAATTCAGGTTTACACTGATCACAAGAGCCTTAAGTACCTATTCTTGCAGAAAGAGTTGAACATGAGATAGAAGAGATGGCTTGAACATTTAAAGGATTATGATTGTGAGATCCTGTACCACCCGGGTAAAGCGAACGTAGTTGCTGATGCACTGAGTAGGAAGTATCTAGGGTTGGTGTCATTTATGATGATCAGGGAACATGAGTTGTTAGAACAGTTCACGAACCTCAGTTTGCATATGACCCCGCCTAACGCTAATAGTGGTTTTATGATAGCTAGCCTGTGGTTAGAATCGGATCTGGTAGATCGAATTTGACAGGCTCAGGAAATTGATCAGCAGTGCAATGATATTATCAGGGAAATACGGAGGGGCACAAAGATTAATTTTGAGTAGAGTTCCGATGAATTGTTAAGGTTTAAAGGTAGGATATGTGTTCCCAATGATCCAGAGATCAGGAAGTTGATCTTAACAAAGGCTCACTCATCGAGGTATACGATACATCCAGGGAGTACTAAGATGTATCAAAACCTTCAAAAAGTTTATTGGTGGTCTGGGATGAAGAAATACATTATTGAATATGTCGCTTAGTGTCTCGTTTGTCAGCAGGTGAAGGTAGAGCATCAGAAGCCTCCAAGGTTATTGCAGCCTCTACTAATACCGACATGGAAGTGAGAGCATGTCACCATGGACTTTGTGATGGGATTACCGAGGACCCTCAAAGGTTATGATGCCATATAGGTAATTATGGATCAGTTGACGAAGTCAGCTCACTTTCTAGCTATGAGAGCTATCGATACTCTAAGCCAATTAGCGAACTTGTATGTACGCGAGATACTAAGGCTACATCGAGTTCCAGTGAGCATTGGTTTTGATATGGATACTTGCTTCACTTCCCACTTTTGGGAACATTTTCAGGAAGCGATGGGAACCCAATTCAGTTTTAGCACCGTGTTTCATCCTCAGACAGATGGTCAATCAGAGAGGACCATACAGACCCTGTAGGATATGTTGAAAGTGTGTGCATTAGATTTTGGAGGCTCCTGGGATAACCATTTACCACTCACAGAGTTCGCCTATAATAACAGTTTTCATGCAGGTTTCGGGATAGCACCATATGAGGCGTTGTGTGGCCGTAAATGTCGTTCCCACTATTGGATAGGAAGAGGTAGGTGACAAACAGATCTTTGCTTATGACTTGGTTAGACAAGCCTCTTAGGATGTCCAGTTAATTTGTGAGAGGTTACAGATAGCTCAGAGCAGATAAAAGAGTTATACTGACAGGGACGAAGACCACTGGAGGTTATGGTGGATGAGTCAGTGTTTTTGAAGGTTTCTCCCTTAAAGGGGATTGTGAGATTTGGGAAGAAAGGAAAGTTGAGCCCTCGGTATATAGGGCCATTTGAGATACTTGGTAAAGTAGGAGATAAGGCATACAGGCTAGCACTACCACCTGAGCTAGTGAATGTACATAACGTCTTCCACATATCCATGTTACGAAAGTATCACCAGGACCCGGTGCATGTGATAAGGTATGAGCGTTTGGAACTCAATGAATGCATGACATACGTTGAGAAGCCGGTTCGGATATTGGATAGAAAAAAGAAAGTGTCAAAGAAAAAGACAATTCCCTTAGTGAAAGTTCTTTGTTAACATCATATGGTAGAAGAGGCCACATGGGAATTGGAGAGTTTGATGTAAGATATGTATCCCGAGCTATTCACAGAATGATTAGTTCCAATTTGGAGGACCAAATTTTTTAAAGAGGGGAGAATGTAATACCTTAATTTTTGTAAACTCCCATTTAAATATGTACGGTGTATATTGGATTGTGAAATGAATACACGCAAATTGTAAAGTTTATAGCGACTGTAAGAATGATATTTCCTTGAGAGGAATGTGAATATATTGAGTTTTGAGTGGTGTGGTAAAATAGAATGAAGTTGCATGAATTGTGTAAATCTTTGTAGCTCCATTTAGTTTGTATTGTATACCTTTGGTTATACATTGAAAGCACACAAGTTCTCATGTGTACAAAGTATGAATGGATGTCATTTTCAAGTCTTAAAGGTGGTTGGATGAGAGAATGACTATGGTAGCAAAATTAAGGATGTTTTGTGTTAGTTATTGCAGAAAACTGCAGCAAAATTTAAAAAATACAAATGCCAGATCGATCTCATAGGATGAGAGATCGATCTGGAAGAGCCAAAAATGCTCTTATTCGAGCAATAGAACAGGGCAGATCGATCTCCAATAGGGCCAAATCGATTTACTAAGCATTCTGTAATGAAGAGATCAATCCTTAATGCAAGCAGATCGATTTCCTTAGCTCTTGAGTTAGAGCAGATCGAACTCCTCCCTTAGCCAGATCGATCTCCTTAACTCTCTGCCTGAAGCAGATCGATCTCAAGCCTTCGACAAATCGATCTCATGCATTCAAAATGTCATGAAAATGAGGGATTTGAGAGGACAAGATCGATCTCCACCCAATGCAGATAGATCTCATCAAGCTTATTCTATAAATAGGAGCAGTTAGATCTGGAAATTTTAGGAAACAACTTCACTCTACCATTTTCAATCCAAAAACCAAGCTTTCTCACTCATAAATCCACCTATTTTCATAAAGATTTAAGGGAAAGCTATTAGATACAAAGTTGTTCACATCAAAGAAAAGAACAACATAGCTTGGAGTCATTACCCCATTTGTTGTATTGAATGAGCTATGAGCATTTTCATTTGGAGTAAGAAGGAAATCCAAAGAGGTGAGTTTCTAATACACTAAGTGAATATATGTTTGTTTAGTTGCTATTGTGAGTTGAGTGGATGGTGTATTAATGGTAGATGCTACCTAGAATGCAAAGGAACAATTATAACCTAAAAATAGGTTAGTGTGAGAAAGTGAAACGTATTGGAATTAATGATGAATGGGATATCTTAAGGTGAAAATGGTGTCATGAGTATGATTTTAAGATGGTGTTATGGAATACATTTGAGAGACATACCCAAAGGGTAAAATGTGAATTTAAGGCAAATGGTGTTATGGAATGCATTTGAGAGACATACCCAAAGGGTAAAATGTGAATTTAAGGCAGTAGGTAAAATACAAAAATGAATGAGGGAGTAAAAGTAGAGTATTTCACTTCAAGTCCTAAACAAGTAACTAAGTGAGTTACTAGATAAATTGGTTGGAAATGGCTTGATGATGGTCAAATGCAAAAATAGGCTAAACTTAACAAAATAGGCGCAATGAAATATATTGACTAGTTGAAGTCAAAATGTGAGTTAGCAACATTAACTCAAGTGATTGATGACTGATTTGCAGCTTCTGAGGATACACCTGGAGCAAGTTGAGCCAAAGCGCGAGAAGCTAAAAGGAAGAAAGTCACACCCCGAGTAAATCGAGGTAAGGGAATTATGTGGACTCTTAGAGATATCTGTGCGCATTTTGGGGCGCATTACGTTTTCTAGAATGTATGTGTAATAGCAAATGAAATTAGGTGATTGAAGGGCAAAGAGTTGGGTTTTTTGAGAAATGTGCATGAAAACAAAAGCATGATGCTTTAAAAAATCATGTTTTATTGCTTTTTAGCAAGTGATGGGTAGGTTGACTGACATTTGAAATGATTTTCAAAAGAAATGAATTGATTTGGTTTACAACCATGTTTTGCAAAGAATTGAGTCACCTACATGGATTTCATGAGAGTGAAAGCGTGCTAGAGTATGACTCATATTAGATTTGATGTGTTTTATACGCATGAGTGCTGGAGCTTAGCTAGCACTAGTTTTTACATGGATTTCTATGAAGTTGTGTTGGAGCTTAGCTCGCACAGACTTTATACTAGCTTTGACATGGTGCTAGAGCATAGCTCGCATTAGATGCCCACCATACTTGTTACCGTGCTTGAGATTACTTGCACGTGATTTGATGACATGTTGATATCCATGCTATGAGCTTTGTGTAGACTAGGTGTCGCACCGATTGATTAGGCTCGCACATGTATTTTGAGATGTGGCATGATATGATGTGTTGATATGGGTCCACGGAGTATGCTGTATCATGTAGGTAGCATGGAGTACGTTGTATCATGTTGAGATTGTGATATGCCATCTTCAGACAATGTTTAGATCTGCTATGGACCGACGGGTTAGACGTGACCCACCTCCCATACGAAAATAGATAGAGGTGATACCCCGCACACCTGATCAGTGTAGCCTGGGATCATAGAGGATATGTCCATTATCCTAGAGGAGATTACCCTTATTATATTGCCTATCTCACATGTTTCTTATTTATAAATGAATCCATGTTTTGAAATGTATTGTGAGTCAGGACAGTCCGAGGGAAGGGCTGAGTCTTGATAAGTGTTGATTTTATTGAGATGAAATAGCATGATTTGCTTGAGAAGCATGATAATGGCTTTAAAGTGCACTTATGCATGATGGTTTTCCATGCCTTATTTATGAAATATGCATGATGGTTATTCCATGTTTTGAATTTGATTTGTGCACTGAAGAAAATAGCAAGATTTCCTTTACACGCCATTAACATAAGCATGAACTAATGCTTTGAGGTGTGAATGAGAAATTGTATGGTTTGCATCATGATCACGTAGATAGTGCAGTATCTACCTGCTCGCATGATTGCCTTATTGAGCATGTTGTTTGCTCACCTCCTTATTTTCCCCTCTCTACATACCATTGAGTATAGACTGATGGCAATTAGAGGTTTCCTTTTTGGTACTCGTTGTATCCCATCATGTAAGGTATACACACTTGGATAATTTTGTATATAAACTTTCTATAGCATAGTAGTATTTAAGATGTAACCATTTAGGGATGTAAAGTAATGTAAACACATGTAAACAGTAACTCTGACTTATTTATACAAATGTTTAGTTCTAAATTTTAATACAAATCAAATTGTTATGGTAGGATGAGATAGACATCGACACACAGCCCAACTGTTGAGAGTGTAGTTGATCACGATCGGGTAAGGTAAGAACGTCTATTAAATAAGGCATAAAAAGTGAAAAAAATTGTGACGATTTTTGGTAAGTTGAGGGTTGTGACAAATCTGCCATTGTGACAGGATCGATTCTTGCTAAGCAGAGGTAGTAGGAGATCGATTTGTTCCTTTATGAGATCAATCTGCCTATCTGCTGTTGTATACTCATTGCATTCTGAAGTCATGGGATCGATCTTCCTTCCATATGAGATCTATCCTTCTTCACTTGATATCGATCCAGCTCCTCAAAACCCTTTACTTATACTTTTGGGCTTACTAGATCGATCTCTCATCCTTGGAGATCGATCTGTTCTTCATAGATTTCACTGCTGTTACATAAATTTACAGGAAACTCAAGGTAAAACTTATAAGAATCTACTCTATGGACCATATTTCAATCCATACACATTTAAGACTTAAAAACTTTATCTTCTTATACTTTATTATATTTGGAACTTGTGTGTGCATCGAAATATCATAACCATATTCACCAAATTATAAATCTCACATTGTAACCTCATAGCTAAAGTACATAAAATTCACAGGTCTCACAGATGTAGTCTTGGCCCAATAAGCATTCATGAGCCTCAGACCAAGCCCAGTAAGAGTTGATAGGCCCCAAAAGCCCAATAGGCCCAGATGAAATGAATAGTAAAGTGAAATGGGCTTAAGATAGTGTTAAGCTCATTAAGATATAATGAGGCCCAATAAGAGTAAACGGCCCATTAAGTGAAATTGACTGTATTAAATGTGAAATATAGTTGAAAAAATATAATTCACTTGATAAATGGTTATTTGCAGCTCCAAAGTTTATATTCGGAGCTAATCGAACTGCGCGATTGAGCAGTGACGAGAAAGTGGAAATCCTCGACGTGATTTTAGGTAAAGGAATTTTACAGGTAGTAAGAGGTATCTGCACATAGTTTTGTTGCTTTTACATTCACATAAAATGTCTGAGGGTCAGAGAAAGTGAATAATATTTACTGAGACCCAATATAGGTAAATTACGATTTTACCCCTAGTAAGGGAAAAAAGTCAAAGTTTAGGAAAAGTCCTAAAAAGCACAAAAATCATGTTGTTGAATTTTTTACTACTGTTTAGCAGAAGAATAGATAGATTAGCTAATGTTTTTTTGTGAAATACAAAAAATAGCATAATTATGGTGCTGATTTTACGGATTTGAAATATCCATGTTTAAAGGAGCCATCTATCGAGTTATGTGAAAACAAATCGTGTTGGAGCACTATTCACACTTGATTTCATATGTTTTCTACATGAAAAGTGTTGGAGTAATTACTCACACTTGATTTCCCATGACATGCATGGCATAATACTGGAGTGTTGCTCGTACTGATTTTAATGAGTTTTATACATAACATAGTACTGGAGCGATTACTCTTACTTGATTTGAAATGAGAAATATGCATGACCTGGTGCTGGAGTTTCCTCACACTAGTGTTCGAGTTTGTGATTTGTGTGAAGCAATGTTTGAGCAGGGTGTCGATTGTGAGTCACACTCAAGGCGCGCACTGTAACTTTGATGTGATATACATGACATGTTAAAACCGTGTAGATTTCCTCATGTAGACTGAGTGTCACATAGATGAGATGTTCACATGTGGATTTAGAGACGTGGCATTGATTATCCATTAAGATAGGGTCAACGGGTGTACGTTGTACCGTGTATGTGTCACTGAGTAAGCTGTACCGTATGTTGTTTGGGAGTGATATATGGAGTTGAGGAGTTTATAGTTGACGGTTAAGGATTTGACCTACCGTCCGTTACAGCAGTGATGCCCTAGACACCAAGTACTCTATAGCCTAGGATCACCGTATAGGATATGGCCATAATATAGGATATTATTGCATATAGCCATCGAGTCTCACATGATTATATCACGTGATTTTATCACTTCGGTTAGACCTGAGAGATGGGTCGGAACCTGATTTTTATGTTTTACTTGCTGAAATGCCATATTTTACATGGTTGAATTTAAATGGCTTGATATACCTTAAAGGCATTTGAGTTTACAAAGATGCAGTGTTTTGCATGAAATTCCTGTATTTTCGAACTCAGCATGATTTTTGTACATGTGATTAAATATGTACACACTATATCAGTTTTCCCAATACATGTTTTAAATGTGAAACTAAGGAAAGAGTATTTTAAGGCATGGCATTATTTTCAGTAGATAGTATAGTTATCTACTTGCTTGCCTGATTTCTTTACTGAGCTAGTTAGCTCACCCCTTTTATTTCCACATCTCTACAGAGCATCCGCATTAGATAGAGTACGGCTGAGGACTTGCATTCCTTTTCTCCTCTGCATTCCCATCGAGCGAAAGGTATACACATCACGTATAATTTTGTATTTGAACATATAACAATACATTGATGCAAACAATGTAATAATGGGGGATGTATTTGTATTTAAATATATATGAGCTCACTTATGGTACAAAAGTATTTACAGTCAATAAATAGTTTATATTGACATATATGCATCGATTGAATGAATGATATGGTAAGTAAAGGTGATGATACTAATATCGAACCATAGACCAACTATTGGTAGTTGAATTATGATAAAAAGAAAGGTAAGCAAAAGCGAAACATGTGTAGTGGTTTTCGAAAAATGTCGGTCATGAGAAAAGCTTCAGACTCTTGAGTTCAATGAATACCTACAATGTTTCACCATATAAATAGTGTTGTTAAATCTTCAAAGCAAATACTACAGTGGCTAGTTCCAAGTTGTGAGTTGGGTAGTTCTTCCCATGGTCCTTAAGCTGGCGAGAACCATAAGTGACTTTCGTGCCACGTTGCATGAGCATGTAACCCAAACCCTGCAAAAAGGCATCACTGTAAATCAAGAAACCCATTAATCTGCTCAGAATGGTCAAGATTGGTGTTGTTATCCATCTTCGTTTGAGATACTGGAAGTGGTGCCCACAACTGTCAGACCATTCAAACTTCACATCCTTTCATGTGAGCTTAGTCAAAGGTTCAACTAGCTTAAAAAACTCCTCCATAAAATGCTTGTAGTATCCTGTAAGTCCTAATAAACTCCGAATCTCAGTGACATTCCTTGGTCGTTCCCATTGTAAGACTACCTCAGCTTTGGATGGATCAATCGACACCCAACTTTTGATACAACATGATCCAAGGATGCAATCTACTCCAAGCAAAAGTCACACTTGTCAAACTTCGTATACAATTGCTTATGTCAGAGTGTTTACAATACTATCCTCAAATATTATTCATGTTCTTCTTGAGATTTAGAATATATCAAAATGTCATCGATAAAAAAATCATAAACTTATCCACGTACTGCTAAAACACCATGTTCATCAAGTTCATAAAAGCTACCGATGCGTTTGTCAAATCAAATAGCATCATTAAGAAGTCAAGCCAGCTATATTGGGACCTAAAGGCTATCTTAGGAATATCCTTCTTTTTAATGTTCAACTAGTGGTATCCCAATCTTAAATTAACCTTAGAGAACATCGTAGCACTTGAAATTGATCAAACAGATCATCAATCCTTAGAAGAGGATACTTGTTCTTGACAGTACCTTTATTCAGTGATGGGTATTTATGCACAACCTCAAGCTGCCATCTTTTTTCCTAACAAATAGGGCTGGATGACCCCAAGATGAGACATTTGGATGTATGAACCCTTTATCCAACAAGTATTAGAGTTTCTTCTTCATTTCTTCTAATTCTACCAATGTCATACGATAGAGTGGCTTAGATATGGGTTGAGTATCCTGTACCAAGTCAATGGTAAACTCAAGCTTCCTATCTGGTGATAATCCAGGCAAATCTTCTAAAAACACATCTAAGAAATCTCGAATCACTTATATCTCCTGAAGCTCCATATGCCTCTTTTTGATATTTTTCACATAGTCAAGATAAACTTCACACCAATATAATTCATAATACAAAACAAAATATCTTATTTTATTTCTTACTTCCCAAAACTTACAATATACTTATCAAGTAGGGAGAATGTCATAGTCTTAGTGTAGTAGTCTAGACTTACACTATTGGTTGTTAGCCAATCCATGCCTAATATCACATTAAAACCATACATAAACAATACAATCAGATCTGTTACTGAATCCCTTCCTCCTACCTTCAACTTACAATCTTTATACACTAAGTCAGTCATTTCATATTCTTTCATGGGTGTGCTAATATGTAAAAGGTAACCTAGGGATAAAGACTTTACATGCAATTTGCTTACAAAAATGGGTGATATAAAGGAATGGGTAGAACTCATATCAAGTAGAGCTAAAGCTTTAAAACCATAAACATACACAGCCCTAAACCACCAACCTCTTACCTTTCTCCACTGCTATGGCCTTCTTCAAAGCAATGAAACTTGTAGCTTGACCTTGAGTGGGTTTAAGTTGTGGCTTGTCCTTGATCTGATGGCTTATCCAACCATAATTAAAATAGATGCCTATAACCCAATAGCAAGGTCTCGATCCATAGTCTTTCCCATAATCCCTACATAGCCTCTGAGTTGTGAGACTTGAGAATTCTATATACACCTAATTTTGTAATGTGAACATGAAGTGTAATTGATTAGGCTAAATGTCATGCACCATATATTGAGGTGGTAAGGAATTAAATTTCTAAGTGATGAATGAGTATTGAATGAGAAATAATCAATGGAGTAAATTATGGCAATTGTATATGGAGATTTCATTGTCAAGTTTGCAACCATAGTGTGAAACTATGAGGCCAGATCGATCTTGGAGAAGAGGGGATCGATCTGGTAGGCCAAAGTGACAAGGAATCGAAAATCTAAATGAGCAAATCTGTCAGACCTGTATTTTATGTAGCTTGTTCCTTATGATTCCTATGTGTATGAACACTCTATTATTATAGTTGAATCATAAGAAGAGTATTTACTAGATGTAAAGTGTATGTGAAATGCTTTAACACTTAAAAGCTACATAAAAGACTAATGTGAGCTATAACAGCCGCAGGTTAAACCGAGTAGATCTGAATCATTTTGAATGAAGAGAAGAACTTAAAATTAGAAAATATAGAGAGCTCATTAAGGAAAGTCGATTTGATTTAGTCCTGAACACAGAGAACGAGAGTAAAAGCTAAAAAGGGTAAAACAGACCTTTTTAGCTAGTTAAGGCATTTAAGGTATTTCGGGTGCATATACCTACCGAAAACTGCTAAAATGTAAAGACGAGAATGTAACACATAAGATATGAAACTTTCAAAATTTTGAAAAAAGTCAACTTGGTCAATGATTAAGGAAAAAGTCAACTATAGTTAAGAAAAGTGGACTTTTACCATAGTTAACTAACCATGGTTAAAAATTAACCTAAGTATGGAGAAAAATTTGGAAAAAATATTTTTGGTCAGAATACAAGATATTCATCCCGAAAGTAAGGAAAATTTATTTGGATGGATTTCGAACTTAATTTAATAGTTAAAACCGTAATAGGCCAAAGTAAAGATGTTAAAGCCCATTAAGGTATACTAAACGTAGATAGAATATCTTAGGTCCCTTAGACCGAATTTTTGGACCTATTGAAAGGTCCAATATTTAGACAATTAAAGGCCCGAGGTTAGTAAAAATTTCAGCCTAAAATTCCATGAGGAAGGCCCAAACCAAGAGGCCCAAATTTAAGGCCCAAATGAGTAAATATCTAACCTTTAGTTAAAGTTAACTATGACTTATTAGGTGACTCATAACTAAACCTTAGGAAGTCAATTATAATGGATGGAAAGTAAGGCTGAATGGCTAAGTAAATGGCTTATAAAATAAGCCACACCATACCATTCTCGGCCAAAAGAAGAAACCATTGAAATACATTTATCCATGCTTTCTCTCACTAGAAATCACTCGGATTTAGGCATATTTGGAACTTGCATTCTTCATGAAAGTTGTTCCAAACTAAGAGGAGAGTGACATATGTTGTAATTGACTATCAAGAAGCCATAGTGTGCAAACCGTAAGGCTCCAAAGTTTCGGCCAAGTGTGAACACAAATTCTAGGTATAATTTCAAGCTCTTAAATTCATATATGTTAATGTATGAATGATTTTAAGTATATTGGTATATGTTTTAAGCATTGAAACATATGAAATCACTATGAACATGGTTAGTCTGAGAGTGAGTAGTGATATATTGATGAATGCTCATATGATTTTAAGGCATAAATGGGTTGATATACATGTGTTCATGATTATGGTATAGTTAGAATTAATCAATTTGATTAATTGATTCATGAATTTAGTTGGAAATCAAGGTGTTTGATGAAATGCCTAAATGAACTAAGTGAAGCTTAAGAACATTACTAACCAAGTGTTTGGGAAAATGCCCAAGTGAATTGGCTAAACAAATGGACATGGACGACATGCCATGGTGTGACCGACGACATGGGATGTTCTCGGCTATGGCATATGGCTGAGAGGTCCAATTGGCCAAGCCCAATAGGTTTCAGCCCAATGTGATGTAATGGGTCCCGGATAAGGCTAATAAGAGTTGGTGGGCCCCACAAGCCCAATAGGCCAAACGAAAATGAATAGTAAAATTGAAATGGGCTTAAGGCATAGTTAGGCCCATTAAGGTTTATTAAAGCCCATTAAGTGAAATAAACTATATTTAATGTGAAATATAGTAGGAAAATATAATTAACCTGTTAAATGGTTATATGCAATTCCAGAGATTATTGGAGGAGTGAATTGGACTGCTGGATCGGGGATCGTTGAGAAAGTAAAATTTCTTGAGTGATTGTAGGTAAGGGACTTTTGTGAGTAGTTAGAGATACCTGCACGTATTTTCATCTGCTTTTAGATTCACTTAAAAACTTTAAGGGTCAGAGAAAGGGAATAATAATTATTGTGATCTGATAGTGACAAATTACGATTTTGCCCCTAATTAGGAAAAAAGTCAACTTTTGAGAAAAGTTGTAAAAAGAATGCAAACCACTTTTTTTAGTGTTTTACTGCTGTTTAACAGAAGAGTAAATAGATGGGCTAATGTTTCTAAGGTTGATGTGAATTAAGCACACTTTATAGTACTGATTTTGATGTTTTGAAAATCATCCCTTTTTAAAGAGCCATCTATCATATTATGTGAGAATAAATCGTGTTAGAGCACAGCTCACTCTTGAATTCATATGTTTTCCACATATATTAGTGCTGATGTATGATTTGCACTGGATTCACAGGACATCCATGATAGAGTACTGGAGTTATTACTCGTACTCAATTCTATATGATTTATGCATGATAGAGTGATGAAGCGATTAGCTCGTACTCAAATTTTTCATGAGATGCATGAAAGAGTGCTAGAGGTTGCTCGCACTCGATTCTTCATGATTTATACATGACATAGTACTGGAGTTATTGCTCGTACTTGATTTGATGAGTTTTGTGCATAGCATGGTACTGGAGCAATTGTTCGTACTTGATTTAAAACATGAACTATACATGACCTAGTGCTGGAGGTTTACTCGCACTAGAGTTGAGTTTGTGGTGTGAAACAGTGTTTACGCAGAGTATCGACTGTGAGTCGCGCTCAAAGGAGCGCACCATATTTTATGTGATATATAAAACATGTTGAAAACCGTGCTTGATTTCCTCGTGTAGACTGAGTGTCACACTATGAGATGTTCGTGTAAAACTCGATTTTAATTAAAACACGAAATGAAAAATACAAAAGGATTGAAATGGTTTTTTCGAACATGTGCAAGGGTAAAACGCTCAAAAGATCGAAATTCGGTATTAATCGAGAAGAAAATTTAATTAAAAAATATGGATTTAAGAAATCTTGATCAATAACGAAGAAATAATTCAATTTTCAGGTTAAATTGATCAAGATATAAATTTATTTAATATTTTTAAAATTTTTTCCTAGGAAAACGATCCCGAAAATAGTTGAAAAATATACTGAAAAGACGAAATAAGACTAAGAAATTCATTTATTGAATAAATGAATAAAATATAATTTTTATGGGATATTTTGAATTTTAAATATTATTTTAATGGATTAAAATAATATTAAAAATAAAATAAAATAAATTATAAAAAAATAAAAATATTAAATATTAAAAAAAAGAAATCATGTTTCGCGTTTTCTGAAAGAAAAAGGAAGCAAGAAAACTGAGCCCTTTGTTGGCCACCGACGAAACAAGAGGAGCGACCGTCGAGGGGGAAGACTACCGACGTCGACCCCAGACAAATCCAGTGATGGAAGCACGAATGGCGAGAGAAACGTAGATAAAAGGAAACCGAGAGGGAGAAAAAGGGATTTGTTGTCGCCGACGCCAATTCAGGCCCGGCCACCATCAGTCGAAGGAGCGCCACGCCAAGACCGACTGATCAACGGCTCAATCGGCTGGTGGGGCCTCGGCTAACGCTAAAAAATGGCAAGAAATAGAAACGATACCGACGACGATAGGAGAAGAGCCGAACCGGTCACTTTTCGACGACCTCGGACGAAATCGAGACCAGATCCGAGTTGCTGACGACCCCGCATAGTTGCTGACTGTGGGAAACCGATGGAGAACTGGCTGGCGAGGCACTGAACCGGTCGAACCGGATTGAACCGACGGTCTGAACCGGGTTGAACCGGATCGAACCAGTTCAGCCAAAAAGAAAAGAAAATAAAGAGAAAAAAGGGAAAAAAGAAAAAGAGGAAAAATTAGAAAAAATTTTAGTGATGTAATCGAGCTACGGGTAAGTCGGTAAGCGGTCGAATTAACCAATTTAAATTTCAAAATATTTAATTTGGTTAATATTCGACTGAAAATTTACTGAAAAAAATATTAAATTATGTACCTCAACAATTAACGTCAAACAGGGACTTGAGATAATCTTGATTTGCGTACTATCATGGAATCTCGGGTAAGTAACCCTTATTTATGACAATTTACATCGTTATACGTGTTAAAATTTACCGCATTAATTACGAATTTAATTTTCGCATAAAATGGATTATATTCTGGAAATTGAAATAAATTGTCGTAAATAATTCATTAAGCTATTCGAGAGTTTAGAACTAGGCTCAATAAATATTGATGGGCCCAGTGAGCCCAAAGGCCCCGATAATGTAAATAGTGAGTGGAAAACAGACTTAAGGCTGATTAAGCCCATTATGGTGCAAACGGGCCCAATATAGGTAAACGGACCCAATGATTTAAAGTTAAGCCCAGAAAATATGAAATACAATTAATTGTATTGTAATTGACTTGATGAATATGTATCCGCAGTTTGGGAGATTGGATTTGGAGCAAATCGGACTGCGTGATGAGTCATCAGTGGAAAGGTTAGACTGTACAGAAAAATGAGGTAAGGGAATTGTGTGAGTAGCTAGAGGTAGCTACGCATACTTTAAATAGCTTTTGTATACACTGAATATGTATGTATACACTGATATTGTATAAAGGTCCTAAAAGTGGTTTAAATGATTTTAATGATCGAAATAGGTAAAAAGACTATTTTACCCCTATTGAGGGAAGTTAACCTAAGGATAGTGAAAGCATGACATGCATGAAATGCATGATTTAAGGAATTTTCTGAATTAAAGAATTCGATTGGTTTTAATCAAAGGAAATCGGTAGATTAGCCAGTAATTGTATAAATTTCACAAGATAACACTACATAGGTGTTATTCATATTTAAATGAAATTTCTTTGGAAAACGGGCCAACTATCAAGTTTATATGGAAACAGATAGTGTTGGCACATAGCTCGCACTATATCTGCGTTTGTAAGTGTGCATAAATGTGCTTGAGCAGTTGCTCACACCGACTTGTGTGACATCATAGGCATGAAATGTGCTTCAGCGGTTGCTCGTACTGATTTTTATTCTTGTGAAATGCATGAGAAGTGTTGTAGCCTAGCTCGCACCCTGTTTTGATGATTTTTATTGTTTTGACTGATATGCATAAAAAGGTACTGAAGCAATTGCTCGCACTAGTTTTACTAATTTGATACGCATGAGAGGTGCTGGAGCTTAGCTCGCATCCAGTTTTTATATGATAATTGCATAAAAGCCGTGCTGGAGTGTAACTCGCATGATATTTGATTTAATTATACATAAAGACGTGTTGGAGTGTAACTCGCACGAGATTTAATTTATTTGAGCATTCATTCGTGCTGGAGCGTTACTCGCACGAAGTTTTATATGGTTTTATAATTTATTTTAAAGTCGTACTGGAGTTTTTCTTGTACAAGGTTTTCATTGAGTTTTTATACATATTCGTACTAGAGCATTGCTTGTACGTGGATTTTACTTGAATTTATAATTATTTTAAGTCGTACTAGAGTGTTACTCGTACGTAGGTTTTACTGATTTTTATGAAACCATGCTAGAGCTTAGCTCGCACGAGGTTTTTAGATATCATGAATATGCATGGAGTCGTGCTAGAGCTTCGCTCGCACAGGGAATTATATGACATGCATATAGTCGTGTTGGAGCCTCCTGTAGACTATGTCACGACCCAATTCCATTCTCTTTAACCGAAAATCACTGAAAATTTTTCGCGTTTCACTGTTACCATACCCTGTCGTGAACTAAGCTCACCACACACTGTTGGGCTGTGAGCCAATAATAGACACCACATCTCATTCATTCTCAATAAATTAAAACGATGTCATACATGTGCATTTAATCGTGTACTTATACGAATACATGTTTTACTAACATCTACATCCCCCATAAGTACAACTCAAAAGAATACTGTGCTTTTACATTGTTTAGATGCAAAAAGAATCACTGTGTATATACCTCTTAGCGATGGAGATGCAGCGGAGTCCAAAATAATACGCCTCAGTCCTCACTGGGCTATTATGCACGCTCTGTAGGGGGGAAAAATAGAGTGGGATGAGCAACCACACGCTCAGTAAGGCAATAATGCAAGCATGGTAGATAACTACTCTATCTACATGCTGATAGTGTTATGCATAAATCGTTTATAGTAGGAGCATGAGGAATAAAACTATGCCATGTGAATATACATATATATCATGCATCAAATCATATGCATTGGCATATAAAACATGGTAGAGACATCATGTATAAAACATCTCATGCTCAATCTCATTTAAATTCATAAAAGGGCAATTCATTTAGAAACCTCCTTTTGAACCAACAACATAACACCACCAAATCAACTCACAATCACAACCACATTTACATTCCACAATTCACGCATGTGTATAAATCTAGGTCACTATATCAAAAGTGCCTATATGAACCAATACATCATAAATCATCCCAGACCACACGCATCTAAGTGTGCGGCGTATCATGCTGGCACGGAGATGGATTATCCCTCGCCAGATCTTCTCATCACATAAACATCATGCAATACATCGTACTCCATGTGATATACACGGTACAGCGTACTCCGCAACTCATATCATGATTGAGGGTGCCATTCCTAGGTCTTATCTACCCCATACCAAGAGTTTTCCATATTCCGTGAAGGAGAGCCTTCCTGCCGAACAGAGCCTCCCCGCCCAATAGAGCCTCCCTGCCTCCTCGGGCTTAAGGATGTTAGCTTAAGGATGTAGGGCTTAAGGATCCTTTCCGTAAGAGAGCCTCCCCGCCTAACAGAGCCTCCCTGCCTAACAGAGCCTCCCTGCCTTTTTGGCTTAAGGATGTTAGCTTAAGGATATAGGGCTTAAGGATCCTTACCTTTACCATACCCATGTAGGAGAGCCTCCCTGCCTAACAGAGCCTCCCTGCCTCTTTGGGCTTAAGGATGTTGGCTTAAGGATCCCACCGTAAGAGAGCCTCCCCACCAAACAGAGCCTCCCCACCTAACAGAGCCTCCCTGCCACCTCGGGCTTAAGGATGTTAGCTTAAGGATGTAAGGCTTAAGGATCTTACCCACTTTCACAACCCTATACGAATCCCATTGTACAAGCTTGTGCGAGCAAAGCTCTAGCACGACTCATGCATCATGCATCTTCTCATAAAGAGGCGCGTGCTCTAGTACGGTTATACTCATAAGATAACCATTCACAATCCACGTACGAGCAGAAGCTCCAGTACGGTTTATAAACATCATCACAATTCAATTTCAAAGTGCGAGCTAAGCTCAAGCACGTTTCACACAAGTGAAAACATAGAAATCTCGCGCGAGCGAGGCTCTAACGCGAATTATATCACATACAATCGATAGGCGGCTTACATGCATTCAAAACATCTCATAATATGTTTAGTGCCTCGTATGGGCCATTTCACAACATCATTCAAGTACTAGCCAGCCTATCCTTTTATTTGCTCAAATTAAAGCATTGTGTTTTGTAAAAGCATTCAAAACACATGATTTATGCAATTATTAGCCTTACTATCCCTTTTTCATAACATCCACTTCAAATCCAAAACCACGCATATACCCATCATCTTTCACGAATACCATCCACATTTATTTGAGCAATCATGCATTTCATAAAAACACCCGATATTCACCCACAAGTTCAAAGTACGAGCAGCTACCTCTATATACTCACAAAATTCCCTTACCTGGAATCGCGATGCGTGATTCCACTTCCTTAAGCTGCTTACTCGTACGATTCGGTTCGCCTTCAACGAACTCTTCGGGGACTGCACAAAATCGTAGCCCGCATTATATTCGATCCATACAATGCAACCCTTGCGCTTGCTATAGTCAATTTAACCTATAGCCTCTATTAACTCTTATACGGCCTCGTTTCGTTACTTTACCCATAACTCGAGTCTATGGATCTTCTGAGGCCTATTAACTTATTCAAAATCGATGTTAAATCGACATTAAGCTCATAGTGTTCATATTCCATGAATTCCCTCACTATGGCATTTTATCAATCATAAACATACCCATTTTCACAATTTCTCCAACTCACCAAGTAATTCCATCTAACATCTACAATCATAAACATTACCCCAATAACAACTTTAGCATGCCATAAATCATAAGCTCATTCAATCTCACATACCCTCACATTATACCCATTTTAGATTTCTAGGTCACACCAATTTCACAACATTCCTAAGTAGTTTATCCATCAATACTTCTATCAATCAACTCCAAAATCAATTAAATAGCTAATGCATTTGGATTGAAGTGTTAGAATCTTACCAATATGATTTCTCTTCTTGCTCCAATTGGTAATGCCCTCAAATCCTTCAATTCCAAGAATGGGAAAATGCCCTCTCACTATGTTGTTCTCCTCTTTGATAGGAACAACTTTGCCTCTAATGATCTCTCTCCAAATCTCACTGAAAATGGCAGATTTTAGAGAGGGAAAGTTGGGTTTTTAGGGTTGAAATTGGGAGGTTCCGAGATTTCCAGATTTTTCAGCTCTCCTTATATAGAAATGACTTGAGGAGATCGATCTAGTCCAAGAGGAGATCGATCTGGTCCTTTAAAATCCCTCTTTTTCACGGCATTTTTAAGCCTAAGATCGATCTGTCGAAGCAATGAGATCGATCTGTTGAGGCATGAGATCGATCTGTCGAAGCATGAGATCGATCTGGTCCCAAACAGAGAGCTAAGGAGATCGATCTAGCTGCTTGAGGATCGATCTTTTCACTTACAGAATGCTTGGTAGATCGATCTGGCTCCATTGGAGATCGATCTGCACTATTCGTTCACCCAAACAAGAGCATTCTGGCTCTTCCAGATCGATCTCTCATCCTAGGAGATCGATCTGGACCTCATGTTTTCCAGATTTCCTGCAGTTTCATTGCTGCAACTCATACCAACACATCCTCAATCTATTGCCATGGCCATTTCCTCATCCATCCACCTCTATAACTTGAAAATGGCATCCATTCATACCTTATGCACATTGAAACTTGTGTGCATTCATTGTATATTCAAAGGTATGCAACATAAAACCAAATGGAAGCATAACTCCATTCCATTTTACCACACTACTCATTTTGAGTTTCAATCACATCCATCACTTGCTAGAATTCATTTCTTCGTATTCATGCTCAATGAGACTTGTATGTACGTTACAATTTATATTACACATACATACATTGAATCCATGGACTTACATCAATCATACTTTACATTACAAGTCCATTCATATTATTTGATCCAAGTACACACATTACCCTTATTCATATACGGGGTCTTACATTCTCCCCTCCTTCAAGGAATTTGGTCCTCCAAATTAGAACCAAGTCACTCTTCAAAAAGTTGGGGGTACTTCTCCGTATCAAGTTCTCCAATTCCCACGTGGCCTCTTCCGCCGTGTGGTGTTGCCAAAGCACTTTCACCAAGGGAATTGTCTTATTCCGCAACACTTTCTCTTTTCTGTCCAATATACGAACCGGCTTCTCAACATACGTCATACTCTCATGGAGCTCCAACGGCTCATATTTTACCACGTGTGCTGGGTCCGGGTGATACTTCCGAAGCATCGAGATGTGGAAGATGTTGTGGACATTCGCCAAGTCCAGTGGCAATGCCAATCTATACGCCTTATCTCCCATTCTCTCCAAAATCTCGAAGGGTCAGATATATCTAGGGCTCAGCTTGCCCTTCTTACCGAATCTCATAATACCCTTCGATGGTGAAATTCTCAGAAATACCGATTCACCCTCATCAAACTCCAGTGGTCTTCGTCTCTTGTCAGCATAATTCTTTTGCCGGCTCTGAGCTGTCCGTAATCTCTCACATATCAACTGGACGTCCTCAGATGCCTGCCGTACTAAGTCCGGAGCAAAAATCTGTTTGTCACCAATCTCTTCCCATCCAATGGGGGAACGGCATCTACGCCCGTATAATGCCTCATAGGGTGCCATCCCGATACTAGCATGATAGCTATTATTATAAGCGAACTCGGCTAACTGCAGGTGGTCATCCCAGGAGCCTCTATAATCCAGCACACACGCTCTCAACATATCCTCGAGGGTCTGTAGAGTCCTCTCTGACTGCCCATCTGTCTGAGGATGAAAAGCGGTGCTAAAACTCAATCGGGTCCCCAGCGCTTCCTGAAAATGTTCCCAGAAGTGGGAAGTGAAGCGGGCATCCCTATCAGAAACAACGCTCACTGGTACACCGTGTAGCCGTACTATCTCTCGGATATACAGGTTCGCCAACTGACTCAGTGTATCGGTAGCTCTCATAGCCAAGAAATGGGCGGACTTAGTCAATCGGTCCACAATAACCCATATGGCATCATGACCTCTACAGGTCCTCGGCAACCCCATCATAAAATCCATGGTGACATACTCCCACTTCCATGTCGGTATCGATAGAGGCTGCAATAATCCTGCAGGCTTCTGATGCTCTACCTTCACTTGCTGACAAACGAGACACTTAGCGACATATTCCGCAATGTCTCTTTTCATTCCAGACCACCAATAAACCTTCCGAAGGTTTTGATACATCTTGGTACTTCCCGGATGTATCGTATACTTCGATGAGTGAGCCTCTGACAAAATCGTTCTCCTGATCTCAGGATCCCTGGGAACGCATACTCTGCCTCTGAACCTCAATAAGCCATCAGCACTCTGCTCAAAATCAACACCCACACCTATCTGTATCTGCCTCAGCCAATCGATACACCGTCGATCGCTCTGCTGGGCTTGCCGAATACGGCCTATCAACTCTGGCTCTAGTCTCAAACTAGCCATGATCTCAAGTCTCTCAGATCCAGGTGGGGTTACATCCAAACTGAGGTTCGCAAAGTGTTCTAACAATTCATGTTCCCGTACCATCATATAAGACACCAACCCAAGGTTCTTTCTACTCAAAGCATCGGCAACTACATTTGCCTTACCCGGGTGGTACAGGATTTCACAATCATAGTCTTTCAGGAGTTCGAGCCATCTCCTCTGTCTCATATTCAGCTCTTTCTGCGAGAACAGGTACTTAAGGCTCTTATGATCTGTGAACACCTGAAATTTCTCACCATAGAGATAGTGGCGCCATATTTTCAAAGCAAATACTATGGCCGCCAACTCCAAATCATGTGTCGGGTAGTTCCTCTCATGATCTTTCAACTGTCTAGATCCATAGGCAACTACCTTCCCATCCTGCATAAGCACACAGCCCAGTCCTTGGTGTGATGCATCCGTATACACCGAGAATCCTGCTGAGCTGGTAGGAATGGTGAGAACTAGAGCAGTCATCAATCGACACTTAAGCTCCTCAAAACTCCTCTCACATGCCTCATCCCATGTAAACTTAACATCTTTACGCGTGAGGCGTGTCAACGGAGCAGCTAGTCTGGAGAAACCCTCTACAAATCTCCGATAATATCCTGCCAATCCCAGGAAACTTCTGATCTCAGTTACTGTCTTGGGCTGTTCCCACTGCACAACTGCCTCTATCTTGGATGGATCCACTGATACCCCATCCTTAGACACAACATGCCCCAGAAATGAGATCTGTTCCAACCAAAAGTTACACTTGCTGAGTTTGGCATACAATTCTCTCTCTCGGAGGGTCTGCAGAACTATCCTCAAGTGCTCCTCATGATCTTCCCTGGACTTGGAATACACCAAAATGTCATATATGAAAACAATCACAAACTTGTCCAGGTATGGCTTGAATATATCATTCATCAATGCCATAAATGCTGTGGGAGCATTCGTCAATCCGAATGGCATTACCAAAAATTCGTAGTGGCCATAACGGGTACGAAAAGCTATCTTGGGTACATCTCCACTCCTGATCCTCAACTGATGGTACCCTGACCGCAGATCTATCTTAGAAAATACTTCGGCTCCCTGGAGCTGATCCAACAAATCATCGATTCTTGGAAGGGGGTACTTGTTCTTAATGGTGGCCGTATTCAACAACCGGTAATCTATACACAGTCGGAGGCTTCCATCCTTCTTCCTTACAAATAGAACCGATGCTCCCCAAGGTGAGACACTCGGTCTAATAAACCCCTTCTCCAACAACTCTTGCAGCTGTTTCTTCAGCTCTTCCAATTCTATCGGAGCCATTCTATAGGGTGGCTTCGATATCGGCTCTGTACCAGGCACTAACTCAATGCAAAATTCTATTTCCCTTTCAGGTGGTAGTCCTGGTAATTCATCCGAAAAGACATCAGGGTAATCCGTAATTACGGGTATGTCTTTCAATTCCGGGTGTGCCTCATCTATATCGACCACGTATGCAATGAACCCTTCATATTATCCTCTCCGTCGTTAGTAACATAAACCATCACTCCACATTCATCATTTATCAAAAACAATAAATTTATCTCTCAAGCAATATGAATTTAAAATCATACTCCTTTTATTTACAACAACCATGCTAGTTCCATATCATTTCTTTTCATCAAAGTTTATAATAAGATTGTCTAATCCTGAAAACATCAATGTTTTGGCATGACAATCCATCACAACACGATTGGTAGCCAACCAATCCATTCCCAAAATTACATCAAAATAATTCATATTTAATAAAATCAGATTGGCTATCATTTCCTTCCCCTCTATCTTTACTTTACAATCCCTACATACATGCTCAGTCAATTGACTATCATTCATGGGTGTGGAAATCATCAACATTTTATCCAACAATGTTGGTTTCACATATTTCAACAATTTATGTGCAAAGGAAGGTGATATGAAAGAATGTGTGGCACCAGGATCAAATAATACCAATGCTTCTAAATCAAAGATTCGGATGGTACCTTTTATCACATCCGTCGAAGCATCTGCGGTGTCCTGATCCAGTGCATGTACTCTTCCACTGCTCACACCCGCAGCCTGTTTCCCTTTTTCCTCAGCTGTAGCCCTCCTCCTCGGGGCTGCTGTCTCAACTGGAGCTCCCTCAGGCTCCTTGCCCTTCTGTGGGGCAATCTCCATCTTCTCGGGACAATACTTAGCCATATGTCCTGGTCTCTCGCATCTAAAACACACCATAGGGGTCATCGGACAGGGCCTATTCCCATGGAATCTCCCACATCTCCTACACTGATCAGTAGTAGGTCGTGGTCCCCCAATAGTCATGCCCCTCAGTGCAGTCAAGGCTGGGTATACGGGAGGTCTAGCAGCTCTCTCCCGCACCTCCTCAATCTTTGGCCTCTTCTCAAAAAATCTTTGGCCATCTCTCTTGGCCACTCTTCCAAACCCGGATCTCTTCCGATCCTTATCCTTTTTAACACTGACTCTCCCAAGCTCGGAGGCATTTCGCTCAAAGTCTTGTTCACATAACTGAGCCTTATGTACCGCCTCCTCATAAGTCACAATATCGAAGGGAGCTAGCTTAGTCCGGATGGCCAATCTCAATCCATCCATGAACTTCTGAATCTTTCGGGTCTCACTACCCATCGTGTCAGGGTCATATCTTCCCAATGACATAAACTTGGACTCATACTCGTCCACAGTCCGGTTCCCCTGAACCAAATTCATAAATTCCATCCGCAATTTCCTCTGTGCGGTAGCTGGAATATACTGTCTCCTGAAGGCCTCTAGAAATTTCTCCCATGAGATCTCAGAGTGTCTGGCCCTCAAAATAACCTCGGTGGACCTCCACCAATGCTCGGCCTCGCCTTTCAGCATAAACACGGCGAAGGCAACCTTCTCACTTGAAGTACATCGGAAAAACCTATACAGTTTCTCCATCTCATACACCCAATCCTCCGTAATCATTGGGTCCTTCACCCCTCTAAACACTGGGGGTTTTAGCGCCTGAAACTCTCGCAGCCTGCTAAGTCGCAGTCATAACCCAAATCACTACCGCTCTGCTGTGGAGCGATAGGAGAAGCTATATCCTGAGCCGGAGGTGGTGTAACAGTAGCTGTCTCAGCAGTCTGAGGTCTCTCCGCCTCTGCAGCTGCCTGTCCAGTAGTAGGCTGTGCCGCGGGACCTCGTCTGTCACCAGCGCCCAAGGCCTGCGTGACTATCTCCACCAGACTCTCAATACTCCGCTCTAATCTAGCGAAGCGAGCCTCAGTATCACCTCCTCTCTCAGCAGGGTTCTGTGGAGCCTGCTCAGTCTGTGGCTCCGCACGGCTCTCAGGCCTACCTCTACGGCCTCTAGCACGTGCTCTCGCCCCTCTACCTTTGCTTGTAACTGGCATAGTGCCTAACTCCCTGTATTATAATAATTCATTAAGCTCAATCCATCACGGTATACACAGTTATATCTAAACAAAAGCACAGTACTATGGGGATGTACTTTCCTACATTTTATTAATGACTCACATCAGGCCAACACAGCTCTGATACGAATCTCTGTCACGACCCAATTCCATTCTCTTTAACCGAAAATCACTGAAAATTTTTCGTGTTTTACTGTTACCTTACCCTGTCGTGAACTAAACTCACCACACATTGTTGGGCTGTGAGCCAATAATAGACACCACGTCTCATTCATTCTCAATAAATTAAAACGATGTCATACATGTGCATTTAATCGTGTACTTATACGAATACATGTTTTACTGACATCTACATCCCCCATAAGTACAACTCAAAAGAATACTGTGCTTTTACATTGTTTAGATGCAAAAAGAATCACTGTGTATATACCTCTTAGCGATGGAGATGCAGCGGAGTCCAAAATAATACGCCTCAGTCCTCACTGGGCAACTATGCACGCTCTGTAGGGGGAAAAAATAGAGTGGGATAAGCAACCACACGCTCAGTAAGGCAATAATGCAAGCATGGTAGATAACTACTCTATCTACATGCTGATAGTGTTATGCATAAATCGTTTATAGTAGGAGCATGAGGAATAAAACTATGCCATGTGAATATACATATATATCATGCATCAAATCATGTGCATTGGCATATAAAACATGGTAGAGACATCATGTATAAAACATCTCATGCTCAATCTCATTTAAATTCATAAAAGGGCAATTCATTTAGAAACCTCCTTTTGAACCAACAACATAACACCACCAAATCAACTCACAATCACAACCACATTTACATTCCACAATTCACGCATGTGTATAAATCTAGGTCACTATATCAAAAGTGCCTATATGAACCAATACATCATAAATCATCCCAGACCACACGCATCCAGGTGTGCGGGGTATCATGTTGGCACGGAGATGGATTATCCCTCGCCAGATCTTCTCATCACATAAACATCATGCGGTACATCGTACTCCATGTGATATACACGGTACAGCGTACTCCGTAACTCATATCATGATTGAGGGTGCCATTCCTAGGTCTTATCTACCCCATACCAAGAGTTTTCCATATTTCGTGAAGGAGAGCCTTCCTGCCGAACAGAGCCTCCCCGCCCAACAGAGCCTCCCTGCCTCCTCGGGCTTAAGGATGTTAGCTTAAGGATGTAGGGCTTAAGGATCCTTTCCGTAAGAGAGCCTCCCCACCGAACAGAGCCTCCCCGCCTAAAAGAGCCTCCCTGCCTTTTTGGCTTAAGGATGTTAGCTTAAGGATGTAGGGCTTAAGGATCCTTACCTTTACCATACCCATGTAGGAGAGCCTCCCTGCCTAACAGAGCCTCCCCGCCTCTTTGGGCTTAAGGATGTTGGCTTAAGGATCCCACCATAAGAGAGCCTCCCCACCAAACAGAGCCTCCCCGCCTAACAGAGCCTCCCTGCCACCTCGAGCTTAAGGATGTTAGCTTAAGGATGTAAGGCTTAAGGATCTTACCCACTTTCACAACCCTATACGAATCCCATTGTACAAGCTTGTGCGAGCAAAGCTCTAGCACGACTCATGCATCATGCATCTTCTCATAAAGAGGCGCGTACGAGCATAGCTCTAGTACGGTTATACTCATAAGATAACCATTCACAATCCACGGACGAGCAGAAGCTCCAGTACGGTTTATAAACATCATCACAATTCAATTTCAAAGTGCGAGCTAAGCTCAAGCACGTTTCACACAAGTGAAAACATAGAAATCTCGCGCGAGCGAGGCTCTAACGCGAATTATATCACATACACGCGATAGGCGGCTTACATGCATTCAAAACATCTCATAATATGTTTAGTGCCTCGTATGGGCCATTTCACAACATCATTCAAGTACTAGCCAGCCTATCCTTTTATTTGTTCAAATTAAAGCATTGTGTTTTGTAAAAGCATTCAAAACACATGATTTATGCAATTATTAGCCTTACTATCCCTTTTTCATAACATCCACTTCAAATCCAAAACCACGCATATACCCATCATCTTTCACGAATACCATCCACATTTATTTGAGCAATCATGCATTTCATAAAAACACCCGATATTCACCCACAAGTTCAAAGTACGAGCAGCTACCTCTATATACTCACAAAATTCCCTTACCTGGAATCGCGATGCGTGATTCCACTTCCTTAAGCTGCTTACTCGTACGATTCGGTTCGCTTTCAATGAACTCTTCGGGGACTGCACAAAATCGTAGCCCGCATTATATTCGATCCATACAATGCAACCCTTGCGCTTGCTATAGTCAATTTAACCTATAGCCTCTATTAACGCTTATACGACCTCGTTTCGTTACTTTACCCATAACTCGAGTCTATGGATCTTCTGAGGCCTATTAACTTATTCAAAATCGATGTTAAATCGACATTAAGCTCATAGTGTTCATATTCCATGAATTCCCTCACTATGGCATTTTATCAATCATAAACATACCCATTTTCACAATTTCTCCAACTCACCAAGTAATTCCATCTAACATCTACAATCATAAACATTACCCCAATAACAACTTTAGCATGCCATAAATCATAAGCTCATTCAATCTCACATATCCTCACATTATACCCATTTTAGATTTCTAGGTCACACCAATTTCACAACATTCCTAAGTAGTTTATCCATCAATACTTCTATCAATCAACTCCAAAATCAATTAAATAGCTAATGCATTTGGATTGAAGTGTTAGAATCTTACCAATATGATTTCTCTTCTTGCTCCAATTGGTAATGCCCTCAACTCCTTCAATTCCAAGAATGGGAAAATACCATCTCACTATGTTGTTCTCCTCTTTGATAGGAACAACTTTGCCTCTAATGATCTCTCTCCAAATCTCACTGAAAATGGCAGATTTTAGAGAGAGAAAGTTGGGTTTTTAGGGTTGAAATTGGGAGGTTCTGAGATTTCCAGATTTTTCAGCTCTCCTTATATAGAAATGACTTGAGGAGATCGATCTGGTCCAAGAGGAGATCGATCTGGTCCTTTTAAATCCCTCTTTTTCACGGCATTTTTAAGCCTAAGATCGATCTGTCGAAGCAATGAGATCGATCTGTTGAGGCATAAGATCGATCTGTCGAAGCATGAGATCAATCTGGTCCCAAACAGAGAGCTAAGGAGATCGATCTGGCTGCTTGAGGATCTATCTTTTCACTTACAGAATGCTTGGCAGATCGATCTGGCTCCATTGGAGATCGATCTGCTCTATTCGTTCACCCAAACAAGAGCATTCTGGCTCTTTCAGATCGATCTCTCATCCTAGGAGATCGATCTGGACCTCATGTTTTCCAGATTTCCTGCAGTTTCATTGCTGCAACTCATACCAACACATCCTCAATCTATTGCCATGGCCATTTCCTCATCCATCCACCTCTATAACTTGAAAATGGCATCCATTCATACCTTATGCACATTGAAACTTGTGTGCATTCATTGTATATTCAAAGGTATGCAACATAAAACCAAATGGAAGCATAACTCCATTCCATTTTACCACACTACTCATTTTGAGTTTCAATCACATCCATCACTTGCTAGAATTCATTTCTTCATATTCATGCTCAATGAGACTTGTATGTACGTTACAATTTATATTACACATACATACATTGAATCCATGGACTTACATCAATCATACTTTACATTACAAGTCCATTCATATTATTTGATCCAAGTACACACATTACCCTTATACATATACGGGGTCTTACAGACTATGTGTCACAATGAGATGATATGCTCACACGTGCATATTGAGACAGAGATGATGTGGGTGGATAAGACCTACTGCAAGCACCCCTAACTGATTTTGGGTTCATGGAGTACGTTGTACCGTGTATATCACATGGGGTACGCTGTACCGTGGGGATTGTTGGAGTGGAGTGGCATTAGCCACGAGGCAGCAGGTCTTACCCTTGCAATCCTGATGTTATGTTGTTCTGATGGGTAGGACCGACCTACCTCCCGTTTCAGGTGTGATACCCTGCACAATAGGTACCGTGTTGCCAGGGATCATGAGGTTATGGCCATAGTCCTATGTTGTTACTGATAGTCACCTATATATCTCCCATGATATAACTATTGGTCGATAGACTAGGGTAGACCCGAGGGAGGGGTCAAGCCCCCGATTTTATGATTTTATGATATGTGACCCTAAAAGAAGGGTAGTTTTATAACCGAGTTTTATAATGAATTTTAATGAATTGTTTTATGAGATGATTGACTTGGAAGGGTTAGTTTATACTGCAGTTTTAATGAAATGATTTTAAAGCAGTAGCATGTGAAGTTTTCCATGCTTTAATTACAATTTCATGATTTGTCTTACATGACATGAAAGACTGCATGATCTTGATTTACTTCATGTTTATTATGATTTAATGATGTCACATAAAATGCCATTGATGCATCCGTAGTATGATTTTTATATGCACAAATAGTTTTGATAGACTATGTCATGGATATATGCATGGTTTTGTGCTTGAGATTTTAATGAAAAGAAATGGATTTTAAGGGCATGGCATTATGAGCATGTAGATAGTGGAGCTATCTACTTACTTGCATAATTGCCTTACTGAGCGTGTGGTTTGCTCACCCCCTTATTTTCCCATCTTTTCAGAGTACTCCTAAAAGTTAGTGAGCAGCTGAAGACTTGCATTCTTGCTATCTGCTGCTTTCCATTGTGAGACAGGTATACACATTTGTGTAGTTTTGTATATAAATATTTAATGCACAGTATTGTAAACGGGTATGATGTTGGGGATGTAGAGTTATAAATACCAATGTGTATGTATTTAATAAAAGTCAAAGGATAGTAAACTCTGATATATGAATGTGATTATGGAAATGGATTGGTAATAGTGTGAGGTGACTAACACCGAATCATAGCCCAACTGTTTGTAGGATTGTCACGATGAGAGAAAGGTAAGAATTAAATAATAAATGAAAAAAACGACAAATTTACTTTGATTTTTAGGTAACTTGGGCCGTGACAGGTTTAATGGCATCAGAGCTTAAGTTGGCCTGATATGAATCAGTTTTAGTGGTTAAGGAAGTTTGCATTCCCATGTACTGTGCATTGTTTAGATATAATTATGTATATCGAGATGGAAGTGCAGCTAAGAATTTGGTTTTGAATGTAAGAATAGACTTGTTGACTGATAGCCGCTATGATAGAAGGGCAAGTACACGAGCTCGAGGCCGTAGAGGTAGGCCTGAGAGTCGTACTGAGTCGCCACATAAGACTCGAGATGAGATTGAAGTGGAGGTTGATATTTAGCATGCCCCACAGAGTCGGACAAAGAGATCGAACAGAGTCTGACAGAGAGATCAGATAGTATTGAGACATGCTTCGCGAGGTTGGAGCAGAGTGTGGAGAATATTTTGAGAGCTAATTGCTCAGGGTATGTATGAGATTTGAGGGCGAGTTGGAGCATTGGTGGATGTCTGCTCGACCCATATTAAAAGTTAGACATCCAGAATAGACATGAAAAATAATCCTAGATGTATTCCAATGACAGAATATCCCTGACATTACTTAAAGGAAATTATAGATAAAATTCGTTACTCTGACCCAGAGGAACTGGTTGATTAACGAGTATGAATCTCAGTTTATATTCCTGGGCAGATATGACTCTGACACTATGAACAGTGAATGTCGAGATGTCTGCAAGTTCATGGAAGGGCTCAGATCGTCAATAAGAGTCCGATTAGCCCGTTAGATATCACTACCTATGCCGAGGCAGTGCATAGACTACAGTTGTGTGAATAAGAACATGAGCTGCACGCCTCTGAGATTGGAAAAAGGTAGTAAGGGCTGAAATAGAGATAGAAAGAGAATAGAGAATGACAGAGATGTCAGAACGGGAGAAAGGTAGTTTGGAAAGAGCTAAGAGTTGATAAGCCACGGGGTAAGATGATTGGTAAGGCCCTAGTGTATCCAAATGCAACACTTACGAGGGGTATAATGATTTGAGGACCCCGACCTGCTTCGTAGCCGTGAAAACAATGTAAAAGTGTAAGCAGTGTAGCAGTTTAACAGTGTGAACAGTGTAGAATGTGTGGTAGATACCACAGAAATAAGATGTGTGACGAGGGCAAGTATATGCCTTGGACCAGGACACTACTGATGTTTCATCGAATGTGGTGGAAGATACCACACTGGTTAAGAATAATGAAATTATTATTTTAATTTATCCTGGTGCCACACATTTATTCATACCGCCTTCAGTTGCTTATAAGCGAGTGAAAGATGTGAAGCTTGTACCTTTAGGTAAGATGATGATAGCTAATTGATTATCACTAACTGAATATGGGTATAGGGATTTAACTTATAAAAAGGGGTGTAGCAATCGTAATTAAAGGAGTGCATGGTTGTACGGACGAGATGTGATAGATCCTAAATACAAGATATATTGGAATAATAGGCGTATGCAAGGTAAGGATATCTTTGATATGTAAAGTAATTTGGATTAAGCGATATGTAATGAATATGGATTGCGACCAAGGATAAGAGGAGGATATATATCCACACCCAGTCCATGTGGTCAAGTCTGAGGGTTAATAAAGGTATTTCAAAATACCTCCCCACCTGAAGATTTGACAGAATCTAGAAGCGCACACATAACCTATAAATTGAAATCGACAGTCGTAATATATGCATTTAAAATTTGGGTACCTTTACTGGTACGATAAAGAAATATAGAATTTGATTAATCATGAAGATTTAAAAATGAAAATTTTATAAAAGCCATTAATATAAGAAAAATGAAATAACACAGGTTAGTATCTTGAACGAAAACGATTTCGAAATGACTTTATACGTTTATACGTACATAGGTCAAGGATATGGGTGATTGAAATATTTAATGGAACTCAACTATGATGAGGTATTTAAACCTTACCTAGACCGATTGGTTGTCATCTTTAACGATGACATTTTTCTGTATTCGAAGTCCAGGGAAGAGCATGAGTAGCAATTGGAAATCGTCTTCCAGACGAGTTGTTGAGAGTTTCTCGAAATGGGCTGCTCAGTTGATACGTCTCATTTGGGAAAGGATTGTATGCCAGTAGGATGATAAGTATGAAAATGGCTTCTATGAGTTTTGGTATATTGAAGTAATGAACTGACCACCGTAAGAAATCTCAATATAATCAACAGCTTAAGGGGTTTCAGTGTGTATGGATACCTAAATAAGAATTTGGCTGTGTATTAATGTAAAATGGAAAGATAGTCATTTATGGATCCAGATAGTTCAAGACCTGTAAGAGAAACTATCTGACCCATGATTTAAAGTTGGCAGTCGTAGCGTTTACACTAAAAGTATGGCGCCACCACTTAAATGGTAAGAAATTTTGGGCATGCACTGATCGTAAAAGCCCCGAGTATCTGTTTACACAGAAAGAGTAGAATATGAGAACAAGGAGGGTTAGAGCTTCTAAGGATTATGATTGTGAACATTGTACCACCAAGGAAAGGCTAATGTAATAGCTGATGCCTTGAACAGAAAGAGCCTCGGGATAGTATTACATATGATGGTCAGGGAGCGTGAGCTGCTAAAGCAGTTGTGAGCCTCAGTAGTGATGTGATCTCTTTTGATGCTGACGGTGATTATGTGACAGCTAGCCTGAGGTTATAACTAGATTTGAGTGACCGAATTTACCAGGCTTAGCGTGATTATCGGTGTGGTGTCGATAGTATGTGTCAGATTCAGAAGGGTATAGTGACAGAGTTCACAGTTAGTGATGATGAATTACAGAGGTTCTGAGAAAGTATAAGTGCTCCCCAAGACCACAGCTGATAAGATAGTGTTATTGTCAGAAGCTCACTCTTTGGGATATACAGTGCATCCGGGAAGTAATAAATATATCGAAATCTCTGAAAAGGTCTTGGTGGTCAAATATGAAAAGAAACATTATAAAGATTGTAGCAAAGTGTCTCGTATGTCAGCAGAGCAAGTTAGAGTACGAGAAGTCTGCAGGATTTTTGCAGTCTCTACCTATAGTGACACAGAAATGGGAATAAGTTACCATGAATTTCGTGATGGGTTATAAAGGACCCGGATGGATCAAGAGGCTATCTGGGTGATAGTCGATAGAGTGATTAAGTCCTATGAAAATCCCCAGATACTCTGAGTGTGTAGGCGGATTTATGTGTATGGAAATTGTGAAACATTATGTAGCGTTCCAGTGAGCATGATACCAGATAAGGATTCCCGCTTCACTTTCCACTTCTGGGAATATTGTTTTGGAAGCTATGGGAACCCAATTGTGTGTTAGCACAGCTTCCATCCTCAGACAGATGGTCAGTCAAAGAGAACAGTACATGTTCTGGAGGATATGATAAGAGCATGTGCCATTGATTTGATAAGATCCTGGGATGATCAGTTGTTACTAATCGAATTCACCAATAGTGACAGTTGTCACTTGAGTATCGAGATAACATGTTTTATGAGGCATTTTATTGCCGTAGGGAGTTGTTTTTCAACTTAGATAAGAAGAAGTGGGTGATAGATAGAGAATTGTTTTCGAATTAGTAAGAAAAACCTCTGAGGATGTTCAGTTAAATTGTGAGAGATTAAGAACACCTCAGAGCAGACAGAAAAGCTATGCTGATAAGAGATGGAAAACCATTGGAATTCATTGAGGGTGAATCAGTATTGTTGACAGTTACATGTCCTAAGAACATAACGAGATTCGAAAAGTAGGCAAATTGAGTTTTGTTTGATTGAATCCCTTGAGAGATATTAGACAAAGTGGGAGATAAGGCCTGTAAGTTGGCGTTACCACTTGAATTAACAGGCATCCACAATGTGTCCCATCTTTTGATGCTTCGAAAATACTATTCGGATCTAGCATATGTGATTGGGTATGAGCTCCAACACCTTAGCTCAATGAAAGTGTAACGTATGTTGAAAAATCGATTCGGGTATTAGACGGAAGGAGAAAGTGTTGAGGTTTAAGACGATCTCCCTAGTCAGAGTTCTTTAGTAGTAGTACACTCTGGGAAAAGTCACATGAGGATTAAAGAGGATGATGCGATAGACGTACTCGGAATTGTGTATGGACCCATTTGACTTGGTTCTAATTTGGAGGACCAAATTTCTTAAGTAGGGGAGATTGTAATACCCGATTTTAATTAAAACACGAAATGAAAAATACAAAAGGATTGAAATGGTATTCCCGAACACGTGCAAGGGTAAAACAGTCAAAAGATCAAAATTCGGTATTAATCGAGAAGAAAATTTAATTAAAAAATATGGATTTGAGAAATCTTGATCAATAACGAAGAAATAATTCAATTTCAGGTTAAATTGATCAAGATATAAATTTATTTAACATTTGTAGAATTTTTGCCTAGGAAAACGATCCCGAAAATAGTTGAAAAATATACTGGAAAGACGAAATAAGATTGAGATATTTTGAATAAATGAATAAAATATTATTTTTATGGGATATTTTGAATTTTAAATATTATTTTAATGGGTTAAAATAATATTAAAAATAAAATAAAATAAATTATAAATAAATAAAATATTAAATATTAAAAAAAAAAAGAAATGGTGTTTCACGATTTCTGAAGGAAAAAGGAAGCAAGAAAACCAAGCCCTTTGCCGGCCACCGGCGAAACTAGAGGAGCAGCCGACGAGGGGGAAGGCTGCTGACGTCAACCCCAGACAAATCCGGTGATGGAAGCACGAACAACGAGAGAAACGTCGATGAAAGGAAATCGAGAGGGAGAAAAAGAGATTTACTGCGGTCGGCGCCTATTCAGGCCTGGCCACCGCCAGCCGAAGGAGCGCCACGCCAAGACCGGCCGATCAACGGCTGAATCGGTCGGTGGGGCGGTGGATAACACTGAAAAATGACAAGAAACAGAAACGGTACATACGGCGAGGGGAGAAGAGCCGAACCAGCCACTTTTCGACGACCTCAGACGAAACCGAAACCAGATACGAGCTGCAGACGACCCCGCGGAGCTGCTGGCAGCAAGAAACCGACGAAGAATCGACTGGCGAGGCACTGAACCAATCGAACCGGACTGAACCGACGGTCTGAATCGGGTTGAACCGGACCGAACCGGTTCAGCCAAAAAGAAAAGAAAAGGAAAGAGAAAAAGGGGAAAAAAAGAAAAAGAGGAAAAATTGAGAAAAATTTCATTGATGTAATTGAGCTACGGGTAAGTCTGTAAGCGGTCGACTTGACCGATTTAAATTTTAGAATATTTAATTTGATTAATATTCACTGGAAATTTACCCAAAAAAATATTAAATTATGTAGCTCAACAATTGATGTCAAACGGAGACTCGAGATAATCTCGATTTACGTACTATCATGGAATCTGGGGTAAGTAACCCTTATTTACGACAATTTACATCGTCATGCGTGGTAGAATTTGCCGCATAAATTACTGATTTAATTTTCGCATAAAATGGATTATATTCTGGAAATTGAAATAAATTGTCGTAAATAATCCATTAAGCTATTTGAGAGTTTAGAACGAGGATAAATAAATATTGATGGGCCCAGTGAGCCCAATAGGCCTCAATAATGTAAATAGTGAGTTGAAAACGGGCTTAAAGCAGAATTAAGGCCCATTACGGTGCAAACGGGCCTAATATGGGAAAACGGGCCCAATGATTTAAAGTTAAGCCCAGAAAATATGAAATACAATTAATTGCATTGTAATTGACCTGATGAATATGTATCCGCCGTTTCGGAGATTGGATTGGGAGCAAATTGGACTGCATGACGAGTCATCAGTGGAAAGGTCAAACTGTATAGAAAAATGAGGTAAGGGAATTGTGTGAGTAGCTAGAGGTAGCTACACGTACTTTAAATAGTTTTTGTATACATTGAATATGTATATATACATTGATATTGTATAAAGGTCCTAAAAGTGGTTTAAATGATTTTAAAGATAGAAATAGGTAAAAAGATTATTTTACCCCTATTTAGGGAAGTTCACCTAAGGATGGTGAAAGTATGACATGCATGAAATGCATGATTTAAGGAATTTTCTGAATTAAAGAATTTGATTGGTTTTAATCAAAGCAAATCGGTAGATTGGCCAATAATTATATAAATTTCACAAGATAACACTACGTAGGTGTTATTCATATTTAAATGAAATTTCTTTGGAAAACGGGCCAACTATCAAGTTTATATAGAAACAGATAGTGCTGGCACATAGCTTGCACTATATCTGAGTTTGTGAGTGTGCATAAATGTGCTTGAGCGGTTGCTCGCACCGACTTATGTGACATCATATGCATTAAATGTGCTAGAGCGGTTGCTCGCACTGATTTTTATTCTTTTGAAATGCATGAGAAGTGCTGGAGCCTAGCTCGTACCCTGTTTTGACGGTTTTTATTGTTTTGACTGATATGCATAAAAAGGTGCTGGAGCAATTGCTCGCACTAGTTTTATTTATTTGATACGCATGAGATGTGCTGGAGCTTAGCTCTCATCCAGTTTTGATATGATAATTGCATAAAAGCCGTGATGGAGTGTAACTCGAACGAGATTTGATTTAATTATGCATAAAGTCGTGCTGGAGTGTAACTCGCACGAGATTTGATTTATTTGAGCATTCATTCGTGTTGGAGCGTTACTCGCACGAAGTTTTATATGGTTTTATAATTCATTTTAAAGTCGTACTGGCGTTTTTCTCATACGAGGTTTTCACTGAGTTTTTATACATATCCGTACTAGAGCATTGCTCGTACGTGGATTTTACTTGAATTTATAATTATTTTAAGTCATACTGGAGTGCTACTCGTACGAAGGTTTTACTGATTTTTATGAAACCGTTCTAGAGTTTCGCTCGCACGAGGTTTTTAGATATCATGAATATGGATGGAGCCGTGCTAGAGCTTCGCTCGCACATGGAATTATATGACATGCATATAGTCGTGTTGGAGCCTCCTGTAGATTGTGTGTCATAGTGAGATGATATGCTCATATGTGCATATTGAGACAGAGATGATATGGGTGGATAAGACCTATTGCAGGCACCCCTGACTGAGCTTGGGTTCACGGAGTACGTTATACTGTGTATATCACATGGGGTACGCTATACCGTGGGGATTGCTGGAGTAGAGTGGCATTAGCCATGAGGCAGCAAGCCTTGCCCTCGCAATCCTGATGTTTTGCTGTTCTGGCGGGTAGGACCAACCCGCCTCCCGTTTCAGGTGTGATACCCCGCACACTATGTACCGTGTTGCCAGGGATCATGAGGTTGTGGCCATAGTCGTATGTTGTTACTCATAGTCAACTACATGTTGGATCTAGACAGTTGAAAGATCATGAGAGGAACTACCCGACACATGATTTGGAGTTGGCGGCTGTAGTATTTGCATTGAAAATATGGCGCCACTATCTCTATGGTGAGAAATTTTAGGTGTTCACAGATCATAAGAGCCTTAAGTACATGTTCTCACAGAAAGAGCTGAATATGAGACAGAGGAGATGGCTCGAACTCCTGAAAGACTATGATTGTGAAATCATGTACCACCCGGGTAAGGCAAATGTAGTTGCCGATGCTTTGAGTAGAAAGAACCTTGGGTTGGTGTCATATATGATGGTACGGGAACATGAATTGTTAGAACACTTTGCGAACCTCAGTTTGGATGTAACCCCACCTGGATCTGAGAGACTTGGGATCATGGCTAGTTTAAGACTGGAGCCAGAATTGATTGGCTGTATTCGGCAAGCCAAGCAGAGTGATCGACGGTGCATCGATTGGCTGAGGTAGGTACAGACAGGTGTGGGTATTGATTTTGAGCAGAGTGCTGATGGCTTATTAAGGTTCAGAGGCAGAGTATGCGTTCCTAGGGATCCTGAGATCAGGAGAATGATTTTATCAGAGGCTCACTCATTGAAATATACGATACATCCGGGAAGTACCAAGATGTATCAAAACCTTCGGAAGGTTTATTGGTGGTCTGGAATGAAGAGAGACATTGCTGAATATGTCGCTAAATGTCTCGTTTGTCAGCAAGTGAAGGTAGAGCATCAGAACCCTGCAGGATTATTGCAGCCTCTACCGATACCGACATGGAAGTGGGAACATGTCACCATGGATTTCGTGATGGGGTTGCCGAGGATCCGTAGAGGTCATGATGCCATCTGGGTTATTGTGGACCGATTGACTAAGTCCGCCCATTTCTTGGCTATGAGAGCTACCGATACACTGAGTCAGTTGGCGAACCTGTATATTCGAGAGATAGTACGACTACATGGTGTACCAGTGAGCATTGTTTCTGATAGGGATGCCCGCTTCACTTCCCATTTTTGGGAACATTTTCAGGAAGCGCTGGGGACCCGATTGAGTTTTAGCACCGCTTTTCATCCTCAGACAGATGGGCAGTCAGAGAGGACTATACAGACCCTCGAGGATATGTTGAGAGCGTGTGTACTGGATTTTAGAGGCTCCTGGGATGACCACCTACAGTTAGCCGAGTTCGCTTATAATAATAGCTATCATGCTAGTATCGAGATGGCACCCTATGAGGCATTATACGGGCGTAGATACCGTTCCCCTATTGGATGGAAAGAGATTGGTGACAGACAGATTTTTGCTCCGGACTTAGTGCAGCAGGCATCTGAGGACGTCCAGTTGATATGTGAGAGATTACGGACAGCTCAGAGCCGGCAAAAGAGTTATGCTGACTAGAGACGAAGACAACTGGAGTTTGATAAGGGTGAGTCGGTGTTTCTGAGGGTATCCCCATCGAAGGGTATTATGAGATTTGGTAAGAAGGGCAAGTTGAGCCCTAGATATATCGGACCCTTCGAGATTTTGGAGAGAGTGGGAGATAAGGCATATAGGTTGGCATTGCCACCGGACTTGGCAAATGTCCACAACGTCTTCCACGTCTCGATGCTTCGGAAGTATCACCCGGACCCAGTACACGTGATAAGATATGAGCCGTTGGAGCTCCATGAGAGTATGACGTATGTTGAGAAGCCGATTCGGATATTGGACAGGAAAGAGAAAGTGTTACGGAATAAGACAATTCCTTTGGTGAAGGTGCTTTGGCAACACCACACGGCGGAAGAGGCCACATGGGAATTGGAGAACTTGATACTGGAGAAGTACCCCCAACTGTTTGAAGAGTGACTTGGTTCTAATTTGGAGGACCAAATTCCTTGAAGGAGGGGAGAATGTAAGACCCCGTATATGTATAAGGGTAATGTGTGTAATTGGATCAAATAATATGAATGGACTTGTAATGTAAAGTATGATTGATGTAAGTCCATGGATTCAATGTATGTATGTGTAATATAAATTGTAACGTACATACAAGTTTCATTGAGTATGAATACGAAGAAATGAGTTCTAGCAAGTGATGGATGTGATTTAGACTCAAGATGAGTAGTGTGGTAAAATGGAATGGAGTTATGCTTCCATTTGGTTTTATGTAGCATACCTTTGAACATACAATGAATGCACACAAGTTTCAATGTGCATAAGGTATGAATGGATGCCATTTTCAAGTTATAAAGGTGGATGGATGAGAAAATGGCCATGGCAATAGATTAAGGATGTGTTGGTATGAGTTGCAGCAATGAAACTGCAGGAAATCTGGAAAACATGAGGTCCAGATCGATCTCATAGGATGAGAGATCGATCTGGAAGAGCCAGAATGCTCTTATTTGGGCGAAAGAATAGAGCAGATCGATCTCCAATGGAGCCAGATCGATCTGCCAAGCATTCTGTAGTGAAAAGATCGATCCTCAAGCACCCAGATCGATCTCCTTAGCTCTCTGTTTGGGACCAGATCGATCTCATGCTTCGACAGATCGATCTCATGCTTCAACAGATCGATCTCATTGCTTCGACAGATCGATCTCAGGCTTAAAAATGCCGTGAAAAAGAGGGATTTTAAGGGACCAGATCGATCTCCTCTTGGACCAGATCGATCTCCTCAAGCTATTTCTATATAAGGAGAGCTGAAAATCTGGAAATCTCGGAAAAACATATTAACCTCCCATTTTCAACCCAAAAACCTAACTTTCCCTCTCTAAATCAGCCATTTTCAGTGAGATTTGGAGAGAGATCATTAGAGGCAAAGTTGTTCCTATCAAAGAGAAGAACAACATAGTGAGAGGGCATCTTCCCATCTTTGGAATTGAAGGAGTTAAGGGCATTACCATTTGGAGCAAGAAGAGAAATCATATTAGTAAGATTCTAACACTCCAATCCAAATGCATTAGCTATTTAATTGATTTTGGAGTTGATTGATATGAGTATTGATGGATAAACTACCTAGGAATGTAGTGGAATTGGTGTGACCTAGAAATCTAAAATGGGTATAATGTGAGGATATGTGGGATTAAATGAGCCTATGAATTATGGCATGCTAAAGTTGTTATTGGGGTAATGTTTATGATTTTAAATGGTTAAATGAGATTACATTGTGAGTTTGGAGGAATTGTGGAAATGGGTATATATATGATTGATAAATGCCATAGTGAGGGGATTCATGGAATATGAACACTATGAGCTTAATGTCGATTTAATATCGATTTTGAATAAGTTAATAGGCCTAAGAAGATCCATAGACTCGAGTTATGGATCAAGTAATGAAACGAGGCCAAATAAGCTTTAATAGAGGCTATAGATTAAATTGACTATAGCAATCACAAGGGTTGTAATATATGGATCGAATATAATGCGGGATACGATTTTGTGCAGTCCCGAAGAGTTCGTTGAAGACGAACCGAACCGTACGAGTAAGCAGCTTAAGGAAGTGGAATCACGTATCGCGATTCCAGGTAAGGGAATTTTGTAAGTATATAGAGGTAGCTGCTCGTATGTTGAACTCATGGGTATATATAGGGCTTTGGAAATGTGCATGGACTTATAGAAATGTGTTTTGATGATGTATGAGTGTTTGTATGAGATTTGGTTGTTTTGAAATGGTTATTGAAAAAAGGGATAGTAAGGCTAATAATTGCATAAATCAAGTGTTTTGAATGCTTTTACAAAACACAATGCTTTGATTTGAGCAAATAAAAGGATAGGCTGGCTAGTACTTGAATGATGTTGTGAAATAGCCCATATGAGGCACTAAGCATATTGTGAGATGTTTTGAATGCATGTAAGCCGCCTATCGCGTGTATGTGATTTAATTCGCGTTAGAGACTCGCTCGCGCTGGATTTCTATGTTTTCACTTGTGTGAAACGTGTTTGAGCTTAGCTCGCACTTTGAATTTGAATCGTGATGATGTTTATAAACCGTACTGGAGCTTACGCTCGTACGTGGATTTGAGTGGTTTTTCTTATGCATATAACTGTACTGGAGCTATGCTCGTACATGGTTTCTTCATATTTTATGCATAAATGCCGTACCAGAGCGTTGCTCGTACGAAGTGATTGGTTTGATGCATGAATTCGCGCTAGAGCGTAGCTCGCGCTGGTTTTCACACTGTGGTATGTATAAGGCCGTGGTGAGAGATACGGATTAACTCAGGGAACCCAACAGGCCTGACAGACCTCTTAGGTGGGGTGAGGGTGAGGGGCTAGGACCTGACATAATCCATCCAGGGAACCCAACAGGCCTGACAGACCTCTTAGGTGGGGTGAGGGTGAGGGGCTAGGACCTGGATCAGGGAACCCAACAGGGGCGAGCAAGGCCATGAGGGGCTAGGACCTGGTATTGAGGTTACTCCCACGCGCTCTTGAGACTATAAAGGTTACACTTGGTATGGGGTAGATAAGACCTATGGCAGGCACCCCCAACCATGTTATGGGTCTGCGGAGTACGATGTACCGTGTATATCACATAGAGTACGATGTACCGCGTGGTGGTTACTTGATTTGAGAAAGTCTGGCGGAGAACTAACCTACCTTCGTGCCAGCATGATACCCCGCACACCGGAATCCGTGTGGTCTGGGATGATATGTGACGATTGGCCAACGTAGTCACTTAAGATATAGTAACCTGTCTCCTTGCTTGATTTCCTTACTACCACATGATTTTAAATCTCTAAGTGTGATTTGTGATTGTTTAAGGTAGACCCGAAGGAGGGGTCGAGCCTCATGGATTTGATTTGTGAAACGGAAATGAGATTGTGATTGTGAGTTGATGTGATGTGATTGTATGTGATGAGAAAGAGTTTTATGACGTGGGTTTAAAAAGGAGGTTTCTTAATGAATTGCCTTTTTTTATGAATTTAAATGAGATCGAGCATGAGATGATTTATACATGATGTTTTACCATGTTTTATATGCCAATTTTACATGACTTTGATACATGATATATATGTATACTCATATGGCATAGTTTTATTCCTCATGCTCCTATCATAAATGATTTATGCATAACACTATCAGCATGTAGATAGAGTAGTTATCTACCATGCTTGCATTATTGCCTTACTGAGCGTGTGGTTGCTCATCCCACTCTATTTTCCCCCCTACAGAGCGTGCATAGTAGCCCAGTCAGGACTGAGGCATGTTATTTTGGACTCCGCTGCCTCTCCATCGATTAAAGGTATATACACAGTGATTCTTTTTGTATCTAAACAATGTAAAAGCACAGTATTCTTTTGAGTTGTACTTATGGGGGATGTAGATGTCAGTAAAACATGTATTCGTATAGGTACACGATTAAATGCACATGTATGACATCGTTTTAATTAATCGAGAATGAATGAGATGTGGTGTTTATTATTGACTCACAACCCAACAGTGTGTGGTGAGTTAGTTCACGACCGGGTAAGGTAACAGTAAAACGCGAAAAATTTTCAGTGATTTTCGGTTAAAGAGAATGGAATTGGGTCGTGACAATACATGGTGTCTGGGGTCATATCTCCCCAGGGATAGGAATCTAGTCTCATACTCGTCCATGAAAAAATTCCCTTGGTTTAGTCCCAAAAACTCAGCCTATGTTTCCGTTATGCGGTATCAGGAACAAACTGCCTTCTAAAGCATCCCGAAATATCTCCCAACTAATATCTGTATGTTTGGCTCTCAATATGGGTCTGGTGGACTTCTACCAATGCTCTGCAGCTCCCTTCAGTAGGAACGCAGCAAATGCGATCATCTCTGATGTCGTACACTTGAAGAATCCATAGAGTTTCTCCATCTCTCCAACCTACTTCTCAGCAGTAATAGGATCCTTGACCCCACTAAAAGATAGAGGTCGAAACTTTTGGAATTGTCACAACCAATCTAGATAACATCCGTACCCTAATCCACTACTACCTGAAACTGGTGGGGTGTAGGAGTATTTGTAGTTCATGTTGCATGAGCTAGTTGTGTAGGTGTATCAGGGGCAACTGTCTCTCCTGTCGCAGTTCCTGCCTCCTGTCCCTGCCTACCTGGCATCGTCTGTACCAATATCTCAACTATCATCTCTAGACTACGCTTTAATCTCGTAAAGCGTATCTCACACACTTTGGTACCTCAGTAGTACCTGGAGTCTCACGAGTAGGTAATGGCTCGGTAACAGCACATCTCTCAGGCCTATCTCCACGGTCTCAAGCCCTACCTCTCGACCTTCTACCACTACGAAAATTTACCATATAGGCAAAGTTTCGGCATTCATAATCATGAACTAGTCCGTCTCCCATATGGTATACACATTTGTATCTAAATACAGCACAGTTCTATGGGGATGTACACTTTCCTATTTTCTAACACCGACTCGCATTAGACCAACCTCTGCTCTGATACCATTCTGTCAAGGTCATTCCTTGACTTAACCAAAACCACTATAAATTTTCCGCATTTTAACTTACCTTTCTCATCATAAATGGTTGGGCTGTGATTCGATGTTAGAATCCTCGTTTACCATATCATTCATCCATTTTCATACATACAAGTCAATACATTATCTACTAACTGTAATTTCTTTTATAATATATGTGAGCTCATATAAAATCTGATATAATACATTCCCCATAATATATATATCGTATACATCACTATGTTGTTTCTATGTTTAGATACATAACTGTACAAAATATGTATACCTATCGATCGATAGGAAATAACACGGACAACAGGAATACTATCCCTCAAGCACACTCACTCTAGTGCTGATGCTCTGTAGAGAGATGTAAAGAAAGGGGGTGAGCATACAACGCACTCAGTAAGGAAATCAGGCAAGCAAGTAGACATCTACACTATCATCTCAAAATAATGTTATGCCTCAAAAACATCATTTCCTTATCTTATTTTAAAAGCATGTCTTTAAATATATACATATACTTGTACATATTAAATCCCATGTACAGAAATCATGCTTTCTTTCTCAAATGTAGGCATGTAGTGCAAAATAATGCATCTTTATAATATCATAATGCCTTTAGATAAATCATGCCATGTATATTTAAATCACAGTAAATATGGCATTTAAATCATTCACAACACAAAATCAGATTCTGACCCATGCCTCAAGTCTATCCGTATCATAAATAAATCAGTCAAGCGATATATCATGTGAGACTCTATGGTGAAATGCAATAATATCATGGACTATGGCCATATCCTATAATGGTGATCCCAAATAACACAGTACTCGATGTGCGAGGCAATCACTGCTGCAACGGGAGGGGGGTCAGTCCATCACAACTGCCAGCTATAACCTCCTCAACTCTACAACACCAAACGGTACAATGTACCCTATGCTAGTCGCACGGTATAACATACTCCGTGGACCCTACATCATAGTCGTGGTACCTACCATAGGTCTTACCCCTCAAACCATGGAATATACATATCACGTCTCTAAATCCACATGCGAACATCGGACAGTGTGACACTCAGTCTACACGAGGAAATCAAGCACAATCTTTAACATGTCTTATATATCACATAAAATACAGTGCGCGCCTTTAAGCATGACTCACAGTCGACACTCCGCTCAAACACTGTTTCACATCACAAAGTCAACTCTAGTACAAGTAAACCTCCAGCAACTAGGTCAATGCATAATTCATGTTTCAAATCAAGTACAAGCAATAGCTCCAGTACCATGCTATGCACAAAACTCATCAAATCAAGTACGAGCAATAGCTCAAGTACTATGTCATGTATAAATCATGTAAAATTCGAGTACAAGCAACGCTCTAGCACTTTGTCATGCATCTCATGAAAAATTCGAGTACGAGTTAATCGCTCCAGCACTCTCTCATGCTTAAATCATATAAACTGAGTACGAGTAATAACTCCAGCACTCTATCATGCATGTCATGGAAATCCAGTGCGAATCACAATCCAGCACTAATATATGTGGAAAATATATGAAATCTAGTGCGAGCTGTGCTCTAGCACTATTTGTTCTCACATCATTTGATAGATGGCTCTTTAAAAAGGGATGATTTTCAAAACATCAAAATCAGCACTATAAAGTGTGCTTAATTCATATCAACCTTAAAAACATTAGCCCATCTATTTATTCTTCTTCTAAACAATAGAAAAAATTAGTCAAAATGGTGGTTTCCATGCTTTTTACAACTTTTCACAAAAGTTGACTTTTTGACTAACTAGGGGTAAAATTATAATTTCCCATTATCGAGTCATAATAATTATTATTCACTTTCTCTGACCCTCAAAGTTTTTAATGAATGTAAAAGCAGATGAAAATACGTGCAGGTATCTCTAATTAATCATAAAATTCCCTTACCTGCAATCACTCGAGAAATTTTACTTTCTCAACGTTGCTCGATCTAGCAGTCCGATTCGCTCCTCCAATAATCTCTGGAGTTATATATAACCATTTATTAGGTTAATTATATTTTTCCTACTGTATTTCACATTAAATGTAGTCTATTTCCCTTAATGGGCTTTAATAAACCTTAATGGGCCTAACTATGTCTTCAGCCTATTTCTATTTTACTATTAATTTTTGTTGGGCCTATTGGGTTTGTGGGGTCCACCAACTCTTATTGGGCTTATCCGAGACTCATTACATCACATTAGGCCTAAAATAATTGGGATTAGCCCATTGGACCTCTCGGCCACATGCCATGGCCGACAGCATCCCATTTCGTCGGTCACACCATGGCATGTCGTCCATGTCCATTTGTTTAGCCAAATTCACTTAGGCATTTTCACAAACACTTGTGTTGGCTCTACCGAGAGGGGGGTGAATCGGTTTTCTAACAATTACAACAAATTTTAATTTAATCCTACTTCAATCAGAAAATAGAATTGAGCAATAATGAAATTAAACAATTTAATGCAAGATAGGGAAAGAGAAACAAACACAGTCACTTATAGAGGTTCGGCCAAACTCTTGCCTACGTCCTCTCTCCTTGACCTTCTTGTCAAGTGCTTTCTTTCTCTCTTTCAATAGAGCTTACAATGTTCCTTTTGCAGGTTGAGGAATAACCTCTCTACCCTTAGCAATACAGAAATGTATTCACCCTTTTACAATGTCTCTCACTGAGGAACAATCCTCTTTTCTTTTTGGGTATGGATGAATACAGAATAAGGCTTTACAATGGGTAGTGCTAACAAAGCTTGTTTCCCTTAAGCTTGTACAATGAATTTCAATTAATGAGCAATAAGGACACAAAGAATGAATGAATTAAAGCTTGAGAATGTTTGGAATGTGCAGCAATAGTGTCTGTATTCTCTTTGTCTTCAATGCTTGGTTATATACTGAAGGATTGGTAGTTGGAGCATTAAATGCTATTTTTCCCGTTGTGATTTGCAGAAACTAGCCGTTGGGTACCTCCAGTAGAGTGCCAGATCGATCTGCCATCTTGGCCAGATCGATCTCTTAGTTATAAATCCTGCAAGATTGAAGCACAAATACACAAGGAGATCGATCTCATAGGTTAGCAGATCGATCTATTAGTTTAAAAATAATGAGGCAGATCGATCTGTCGAATAGGCAGATCGATCTCCTAATCTCTCTGTTTGAGGCAAGATCGATCTCCAGATCGATCTGCCATGCAATCTCGTAGAGGGAAGATCGATCTCTCAACAACACAGATCGATCTCTTTAGCTCTCTGACTTTGAGGAGATCGATCTCTTCCTTACCAGATCGATCTCATAAGTTCTCTGTTTGAGTGTAGATCGATCTCTCAGATCGATCTATAGTCTTAAGCTCTTAAGGGAGATCGATCTCTTCATAGACCAGATCGATCTCTCAACTCTAGCTTTAACCAGATCGATCTCTTAACCCTTGAAGATCGATCTCATTCTTCCTAAATACTTTTGTAAAGATTTAAGGCTTGCCAGATCGATCTCTTCCATCATGAGATCGATCTGTCATCAAGTAAAAACCCAGGAGATCGATCTCTCATCAGCCAGATCGATCTCTCATCAACAGAACTCTAAGTTCTGGTACTAATAACCTCTAAACATGTTTCTATATCAACTTAATGTTATAGAATTAACTTGTTTTGTCATTTCAAAATACATTAACTCAACAATCTCCCCCTTTTTGATATGACAAAACATAAGACAAACATGTTTAGTGAATTTTTGCAAAAGCTCCCCCTTTTTGTGAGCTCCCCCTTTCTTTTAGCTTTTTGGTTTTGTTACTTGCTTAACTCCCCCTCAATTTAATCATTCTTAGAAACCTTTATGTATCTTAGCACAAACAAACACACACACTTCTCCCCCTTTTTGTCATATCAATAACACGAAACTATAAGACTCATGGCATTTCAAAATTAATATTTTCATTAACACAACCAATAACAAGTCAAAAAGTATTTCATTCAAGCAAATTCATCATAATTAACATCAACTAACTAACATGATATCACTAAACAAAAAACAAACACCTAAGGCCTATGGTGAGGGAGGATGAACCAGCCTCTACATTGGTTTTAGGAGGTTTGTGACCTACTGTCTTAAGCCTAGGCATGATTCTAGACTCTAAAGATGCGCTAAATAGATTCAAAAACGAGAAAAGCAATGAAACAGTACCTAGGTTTGCCCTAGAATTAAAATAAACACAAATTGAAGAACAATTTTGAGAAAATCAGTAAGGAATGTTGGTTACAATACCAGAATTTGACACCGAGATGCAAGGAGGACCATACGGAGATCGATCTGAGGAGAAATCGACAGTGATGGTGGGAGGGAATTTGGGAATTTGAAAGTTAGGTTTTTGAAATTTGGGGATTTTTTCGCGTGAATTTATACTCCAGGGCACAGGAGATCGATATGTTACCTCGACAGATCGATCTGTCACTTCCAGAAGCCAAGAGAGATCGATCTGTTGTATGGGAAGATCGATCTGTTCGCAAACAGAGGCTTAAGGAGATCGATCTGTTACATGCACAGATCAATCTGTAGTGAAACCGAGACTTAGAGAGATCGATCTGCCAAATGCATGGATCGATCTTCAGAATGCAGAAGCTTTGAAGAGATCGATCTGTCGTGTGGACAGATCGATCTGCTCTTTAACAGAGGCGTAAGGAGATCGATTTTATGGTTAGAAGATCTATCTGCTTAGCTTAACCTTGATGATTTAGGCTTGTTGGAAGTGAGGAGATCGATCTATATTGCAAGGAGATCCATCTCTCATCCTCATTGCCAGAAAATCTTTACAAAAACTCTTTTAAAATCAACTTGAAACCAAGATTTTTGAAACACAAAAGTCTTAAGAGATATTCATGAGTCCTAATTCACCTCTAAGGATACAAAACCTATCTCTATCAAGTGGCTTGGTGAATATATCTGCTATTTGATGTAAAGTATCAATGTACTCTAAGATTATATCCCCTTTTTGTACATGATCTCTAAGGAAGTGATGTCTAATTTCTATGTGCTTGGTTCTGGAGTGTTGAATAGGATTATTAGACAGATTAATGGCACTGGTATTATCACATTTAATAATGACTTGCTTCATGTCAATACCATAATCTCTCATTTGTTATTTAATCCACAACACTTGAGCACTACAACTACCAGCTGCTATATATTCAGCTTCAGTTGTGGACTGAGCCACACTGTTTTGTTTCTTGGAGAACAAAGAAATTAACCTATTTCCTAAGAATTGGCAAGTACCTGAAGTACTTTTCCTATCTATTTTGCATCCTCCAAAATCAGCATCTGAATATGCATGAAGGGCAAAAGTAGAGTCCTTGGGGTACCAAAGTCCTAGTGAGGGAGTGTCTTTGAGGTATCTAAAGATTCTCTTACTTGCCAATAAATGTGATTCCCTAGGAGATGATTGAAATCTAGCACAAAGGCATACACTAAACAAAATATCTGGTCTACTTGCAGTTAAATAAAGCAATGAGCCTATCATAGACCTATAGAGTTTAGTGTCTACACACTTACCACTTTCATCTTTATCAAGCTTGATGTTGGTGCCCATTGGAGTTGCTTGAGGTTTGCAATTGTCCATTCCAAATCGCTTGAGCAATTCCTTGGTATACTTTGCTTGATTGATGAAGGTTCCATCCTTTGTTTGCTTAACTTGAAGTCCCAAGAAGAACGTGAGTTCTCCCATCATGCTCATCTCAAATTCTCCTTGCATGATCTTAGCAAACTCTTGGCATAAAGACTCATTAGTTGAACTAAAAATAATATCATCTACATACACTTGCACAACTAGTAAATCCTTATTTTTATTCTTGATGAATAAGGTGGTATCGACTTTTCCTCTTGAAAATCCCTTTTCTAATAAGAGTTTTGACAACCTTTCATACCAAGCTCTAGGAGCTTGTTTTAACCCATAAAGTGCCTTAGATAATTTAAAAACATGTTCAGGAAATTCATGATTTTCAAATCCGGGAGGTTGCTCAACATATACTTCTTCATTAATGAAACCATTTAAGAATGCACTCTTTACATCCATTTGATATAACTTGAAGTTTTTATAACATGCAAAGGCAAGTAACATTCTTATTGCCTCTAATCTAGCTACCGGTGCATATGTTTCATCATAGTCTATGCCTTCCTCTTGTCTATAGCCTTGAGCAACTAGCCTAGCCTTATTCCTTATGATCACACTATTTTCATCCATCTTATTCTTGAATATCCATTTAGTTCCAATTATTGAGTGATCACTAGGCCTAGGAACTAGTTTCCATACTTTGCTTCTCTCAAATTGATTTAATTCTTCTTGCATTGCTAGGAACCAATTATTGTCATCTAAGGCTTCATTGACATTCCTTGGCTCTATTTGAGATACAAAGGCTATATATTGGCACATATTCCTTAGAGATGATCTAGTTCTAACTCCAAGAGTTGGATCTCCTACTATTTCACAATCTTTTACATATCCTAACTCTCTTGGTGCTCTAGGTTCTCTTTCTAGAACCTCTATTTCTTCTTTATCTTCTTTATTCAAGTCAAGCTTTTCTAGAAAGTCATCTTCTAAGTTTTCATCAAATATTCCAACATTCTCCTCATTGGCTGAATCTTTTGATATATTATTTGACTCATCAAATATAACATGAATAGACTCTTCAACCATTAATGTTCTTTTGTTATATATTCTATAAGCCTTTGAATTCAAAGAATATCCTAGAAATATTCCCTCATCACTCTTGGCATCAAATTTTCCTAAATTATCTTTTCCATTATTTAGAATAAAGCACTTGCAGCCAAAAGGATGGAAGTAACTAATGTTAGGCTTCTTACCTTTGTAGAGCTCATAAGGAGTTTTCTTTAGCATGGGTCTTATCATAACTCTATTAATTATATAACATGATGTGTTTATAGCTTCATCCCAAAAGTACTTTGGTAAGTTATTCTCACATAACATAGTTCTAGCCATTTCTTCCAAAGTTCTATTTCTTCTCTCAACTACACCATTTTGTTGTGGTGTCCTAGGGGCTGAAAAGTTATGGCTAATTCCTTGATCATTGCAATACTCATCAAATCCTATATTTTCAAATTCTTTGCCATGATCACTTCTAATGCTTGTTATTGTATATCCTTTTTCATTTTGAGTCACCTTTGAGTAAGTTATGAATTTCTCTAAGGCTTCATTTTCTACTCTCAAAAAGAACACCCATGTGTACCTAGTGTAATCATCAACTATTACAAATCCATAGTGTTTCCCACCTAAGCTAGTTGTTCTAGTTGGTCCAAATAAGTCTAAATGCAGTAATTGAATAGGCCTAGTGGTGGATACACTATTCTTAGGCTTAAAAGTTGTCCTCTTGTGTTTTCCTTTAACACAAGCTTCACATATTTCTTCATGAACAAAGGGTATTTTGGGTAAGCCTATTACTAGATCCTTTCTAGCTAACTTGGATAGCACACTCATGCTAGCATGGCCTAGTCTTCTATGCCATAACCAAGATTCCTTTTTGTTGTCTACCATTAAGCATATGTTTTCATTTTTGAGTTCATTAAGATAGACAATATATATGTTACCTTGCCTATGACCTAGAAAAAGAATTTTATTTGACTTAGGATCTATAACATTACACTTCATGCAATCAAAAATTACTTTGTAACCTTTGTCACAAAGTTGACTAATGCTTAGTAAGTTATGCTTTAGACCCCTAACAAGTAATACTTTTTCTAAAGAGAAATGATCATTACCTATTGAGCCACTTCCTTCCACTTGGCCTTTGGAGTTGTCCCCAAAAGTGACTTCTCCACCAATTTTTGATTTGAAGGAATTGAAATGGCTTTTATCACCCGTCATGTGCCTTGAGCATCCACTATCTAAGTACCAAGCTTCTTTTGTTTTAGCTTTGTGGCTATGCTCAATCACCTACAAAAAATCAAACTCAAGTCTTAGGTACCCAAATTTTCTTGGGTCCTTGGAGGTTAGTAAATGCAATTCTTGATCCCATTGGGATCCATTTTGCTAATGCATTACAGTCCTTGGAATGAATTACCTCTTTTGGAATCCATATCTGTAAGACCCGAAATTAAATCGTAAATTTTATGAGGGATAAAAATGCTCACCAATTTAAAGGAATGGGATTCGGACTGAAAATAAGGATTCAAATAATAAGATGAATGAGTATTCGTGAAGGAAAGTTTGACTGAATTAATCCCGAATACGTACAAGGGTAAAATGGTCAAAAGACCGAAGGCCGGTATAAATTTAACAAAAATTTAATTTAAAAATAATGGATTTGAGAATCTTGATCAATAATGAAGAAATAATTAAATTTCGGGTTAAATTGATCAAGATATGAATTACTGGAATTAATTGAAATTTTCGCTCGGGATAATATCCCGAAAATACGAAGAAATTATACCCGAAAAATGGTTAAAAATATAATAAATAAAATAAATTAAATTAAGTTAAATTGTTTGGAATAAAATATTAATTTTGTAGATATTTTTAGATTTTTTAGACAATTTTAATGAATATTTTAATAATAAAATAAATAGTTAAAAAAAAAAGAGAAGAAATCTGTAAAAGTCGGGGAGAGAGAAAGAAAAGGGAAAACGGAGAGGGGGACTGCGCGTGGCCGACCGACGAGCCACCACCGGCGACCTTTGACCTTCGACGAAGGGCCGAGCAGCAAGAGGAGAGGCCGGCGAAGCTATTGGCGCCGGCGACGCCCTCTAAGGAGGCCGAAAATCGCCGAACGGAGGGAGAGAAGCCCGCGGGGAAAACGGAGTCGGTACCGGCGATCCACGGCAGCTGGGGGCGAACGGCCGGTACCAGCGTGATCAGGAGGAGGAGCCGGTCCTTTTGAGACCAGTACCGACCTACGAAACCGTCGAAATCCGTCGGATCGGGAGGAGACAGCCACGGGGGAGAAGGAGGAATTCACCGACGATGGTCGCGTTTCGACCCCAACCGAGGCCCGATTCTGAATGCCCAGGTGTAGCCGAGCCGAACGGCACCAAAATCGCACCGGGAACCGACCGGACGGCGCCGAAATGAACAAATGGGGATTGAACAGTCGAACCGGCCTGAACTGGCCAAAATTAAACCGAACCGGACCGAGCTGAACCGGCGGTCTGAACCGGTCTGAACCGAACTGAACCGGTTCAGCCAAAAAGAGAGGAAAAAAGGAGAAAAAGAGGAAAAGGAAAAAGGGAAAGGATTTTCGGGGATACACCGGACTTCGGGTAAGTCAATATGAGGTCAAAAGTGACCGAATTGATTTTCGAGAAATTTATTTAAATTATATTTAATCGAAGAGTAACCCGGGATTAAATATAATAATTGTGCAGTTCGACGATAAAGCCCGAACGAGAGCCAATTGAGCTCCGATTTTTGTATCCCGCATTGTATCGGGTAAGTACAGTTTAATTTCGGTAATTAGAGTCCTTTAATACAGAGTTTCAATTATTTTACAGAATTTACGGATTAATTCTGTATAAAAGGAATATTAATCAGAATTACAACGTAATTACCGTAAATGGTATACGGGCTATCCAATGAGTTTGGAACGAAGCCCGATAATTATTGGTAAGCTGAATGAGCCCAGTAAACCCGAAGAAGGGATTTAAACAGTATAAACAGGCTGAAAATGGGTCGAGGCCCATTAAAGTGCAATCGGGCCCAATAGGGATAAATGGGCCCAATGATTTAAATTAAGCCCAGAAAGTATTAAATACAATTAAGTTGTATAATATCTGACCTGAGGAATATTATTACGCAGTTCCGGAGGTTTGATTGGGAGCAGATCGGACTGCGCGACGTGACAACAGTGGAAAAGGAAAGGTCAGACTCGACGAGAATCGAGGTAAGGGAATTTTGTAGGTGCATAGAGATAATTATGCGTATTTTGAGAGGGGATTTACAGGGCTTAGAAATTTCTTAAAGCATCTAGAAATAAAGTAATAATTTTTACAAAAACCGGGGCTTAGATAAATAGAGAAAAAGGACGATTTTGCCCCTGAGAGTAAAATTTACAAAAAGGGTAGTAAGGCAGGTAAATTGCATGATTTTATATATTTACTGCTTTATATGGACATATTGCTTTGATTTAAGCAAATATGCACATAGGTGGGCTGTTGATTTCGTGAATTTTACGAAAAGGTACCGGTTTGTACCGGTTACTATTTTAAAAGATGTTTCATTAAAAGTGAGCCACCTATCGTAATTACATGAATAAAAAAAAAGAGTGCTAGAGTCTTACTCGCACTCAAGTTTATTGATTTATTTATCATGAAAAGCCGTACTGGAGCATTGCTCGTACGAGAAATTTGTGTGTGCACAAAACCGTGCTGAAGCTTCGCTCGCACGAGATTTTAGATATCATGATATGCATAGCGTGGTGCTGGAGCTCCGTAAGCCTGTGACCTGGTGTGGGGTGGGCAGCAGGATGCTCACATAAATGCACTAGACGCGAGTTGACATGCATATAGTCGTGCGGAAGCCTCCTGTAGACTGTGTGTCACAGAGAGTTGAGATGCTCGCACATATACTTTGAGACATGGGTTGGTTATCGACATAGTATTGGGCTGGATAAGACCTACGATAGGCACCTCCAGACTATGATATGGGTCCATGGAGTACGATGTACCGTGTATGTCACACGGAGTACGCTGTACCGTGCAGTCATGATGACTCTACGATGTTACTCGATATTCTGGCGGGTAGGACTTGACCCCACCTCCCGTTGCAGTTGTGATACCCCGCACACCGGGATCCGTGTGCCTGGGATCACAGGGACATAGTATGGCCATCGTCCTCGATTTTTCATACAGTAACCTACATGCCTCACATGATATCATACGGTCTGGATAGACTAGGACAAACCCGATGGAGGGGTAGTCCCGATTTATGTTTTTCAAAAGAGATTTGATTTGATGAATCAAGGTATTCCCGAGAGATGGGTTTGACCTTGATGAAGTTGTTTTATAATGAAACAAATGAGTTTTAAAGTGAGAGTTTATAATGAAATAAATGAGTTTTAAATGAGATGAATTTATGATGAAACAAATAAGTTTCAAAGTGATGAGTTTGTGATTAAACAAATGAGTTTTAATGTGACGAGCATGAGATGTCATACATGATGATTTTCCATGTGTGCTTTATATGTCGATTTCATGATTTCTTGTATATGATATATACATTCATGTGGCATTGTTTTAATCTTACCTCATGATCCGAAAGTAAACGATTTTTACATCATGACATTATCAGCACGTAGATAGTATAGTTATCTACCTGCTTACATTATTGCCTTACTGAGCACGTTTCGCTCACCCTTTCATTTTTCACCCCACAGGGTATATTCAGTAGAAGAGAGCGACAATAGTCTCGCATCTCGGTTATCCGCTGCTTCTTAGCAAGACCAGGTATACACATTTGTATAATTTCGTATCTGAACATATAGATGCACAGTACTGTATATGGATTTAATATTGGGGATGTATTTTGTTTAAATAAATTGATATGTGAATGCGAATATGAAAATGGAATGGTAAATAGGTGAGAGGTTACTAACACCGAATCATAGCCCAACTGTTTAGTAATGTAACTATTCACGACGGGTGAGGAAATGAAAAAGCAAAAAAATTTGTAGGGATTTTTAGGTAATTTGGGTCGTGACAAAAGATGGTATCAGAGCAGAGTTGGCCTGATATGAGTCGGTGTTAGTGGTTAAGTAAATTTACATCCCCATGTACTGTGCATTGTTTAGATACAATTGTGTATATCAAGATGGAATTGCAGCTAAGAATTTTGTTTCGAATGCAAGAATATAGTTTTTATAACTGATAGTCGCTATGGTAGAGTGGCGAGTACACATGCTCGAGACCATAGAGATCGGTGTGAGAATCAAATGAGTCATGATATGAGACTCAAGATGAGATAGTGCACGAGGCAGAGGTCGTAGAGGTAGACATGAGTCTGCTAAGTCGTGCTGAGTTGACCCATGAGAATCGGGATGAGATTGAAATAGAGGCTAATGTTGAGCATACCTCTCAGAGTCCGACAGAGTGATCGGATAGTATTGAGACACGCTTCGTGAGGTTGGAGCGGAGTGTGGAGATTATTTTGAGGAGCAAATTGCTCAGAGTAGACATAAGATCAGAGGGCGCAGCGGAGCATTGATTGAAACCCATTCGACCCAACTTAAGAGTTAGACATCCGGAGTCGACATGAGAAATATTTCTGGATGTATTCTGGTGACTGAATATTTTGGGCACTACTTAAAGGAATTTATTGATAAAGTTTCTTACACTGCCCATAGTCATTGGTTGATTGATGAGTATGAATCTCAGATTTCATCCCTGGGCAAGTATGAACCCGATATTGTGGACAGTGAGAGTCGAAAAACCCAAAAGTTCATGGAAATGGCTCAAATTGTCGATTAGAGTCCGATTGGCTCACTACCTATGTCGAGGCAGTGCACAGAATACCGTTGCATGAATAACGTCATGTGTTGCACGCCTATGAGATTGGAAAAGGTAGTAAGGGTCGAAATAGAGACAGAAGAGAATAGAGAATGACAGAGATGTCAGAGCAGGAAAGAGACCAGTTAGTAAAAGATTTAATTTGACGAGTCATGGAGTAAGATAATTGGTAAGGCCCCAGTGCATCTAATTTTGGCACTCTTGTGGGCATTGTGATTGGAGAACCCCGACCTGCTACGAAGCAGTGTAGCAGTGTAAGCAGAGTAGCAGTGTGATCACTGTAGAATGTGTGGTAGATACCACGGAAGGAGGGTCTATACCTACACGGTATCGATGAAAATGGTCGTTAAGTACGGTAAGATGGACCATTGATTTTGGTTGCACAGAGTTGGGCGAGATCGCCCCACAGAAAGGTAAAGAGACAGAGAAAAATTTCGTTGGTATAGCTGCAACGAAAAGGGAGGCGATAGCCAAAAAAAAAAAGGGAAGTAGGTTGTTGGACGAAGGCGAGAGAATGTCTTGGACCAGGACACTATTGATGTTTCATGGATGTGGTGTAAGATACCACACTTGTTATGAATAATGAAGCACATATGATCGTTAATCCTGGTGCCACACATTTATTTATACCGCCTTCATTCGCATATAAGTGAGTAAAAGGCATGAATGCCTACATCATTGGGCACAATACTGATAAATGAGTACCCCAATAGAGGAGGATTAATTAACGGAATATGGATATAGAGATTTTAAGTTGAAAACAGGTGGTGAAAACATCACTGAGAAGTATACTGTAAGTGTTGACAAGTGATAAAAAGGGGTGCAACGGTTGAAATTACAGGAGTAAAGGATTGTACTCACGGAATGAATAATGGCAAGAGTTTTCTCATGATTGATACACTAAGGAGATAATCTTTGAGATATGTATACAAGATGTATTGGAGTAAGAGACGTATGCTAGGTAGGAACATCTTTATATATGGAGTCATTAGGATTAAAGCAATTAGTAGCGAATATAAATTGTGACCACAGAGACTGAGATATAACGTAGTTGTGGTTAAGTCTGAAGGTTAATAAAGGTATTTCAAAATACCTCCCCGCCTGAAGACTTGACAGCGTCTAAAAAAATATATATATATATATAACTTATAGCGTGAATCGATCGTCGTAATAACTACCTTTAGCTTTAGAATACCTGTACTAAGACGATAAGAATATTAAAAATTCGACACATCATGAAGGTTAACATAAAAAAATTAATTAAGACCCATTAAGATAAGAAAAGAAAATGGCGCAGGTTAGTACCTGAAAATGTAAGCGGTTGAGAAGGATCTTATACGCTTATACGTAAATAAGTCAAGGATTGGACCTATTTGTAATCATCATTATCGATGATATGTTGGGTGTAGTTAGAGTCTAGGGCGATTTATAAGCAACAATTGGAAGATGGCTTTTACAGATGGATTGTTGCGAGTTCTCAATATGGTCTATTTGGTTGACACGTTTAATTATGAAAACGTGGTCTTAGAATGAGATGATAAATGAGATGATAGATGTGACATAAATTTTGGTGTAATGAAGTATGAATTGACCACCGTGATTAATTTCACCATACCCAACAGCTCAAGAGGTTCTCAGTGAGTATGGATACCTCAAAATTATGAAGGAGCTGTGTATTGATGCATAATGGGAAGATAGTCAATTATGGAGTCAGACAACTCGTTGATCACGAAATAAACTATCTGACCCATGATTTTAAGTTGGCAACGGTAGTATTTGTACCGAGGATATGGTACTATCATGTATATGGTGAGAAATATTGGATATGCACTGATCATAAAGCCCGAGTATCTGTTTTTCACAGAAAGAGGCGAATATGAGAATACATAGTGGGTTAGAGCTTCTGAGAGATTTTGATTGTGAAAATTGTACCACCCAAGGAAGGCTGATGCCTCGAGTATAAAGAGCCTTGGGATGGTATTACATATGATGGTCAGGGAGCGTGAGCTGCTAGAGCAGTTGTGGACCTCAGTAGTGATGCGATCCCTTCTGATGATGACAGTGATTGTGTGATAGCTAGCCTGATGATTAGAACCGGATGAGAGTGCTCGGATTTGACAGGCTTAGCGTGATGATCGGCATGATGTCGATAGTGTGGGTGAGATTCAGAAGGGTACAGTGACAGAGTTCACGGAGTATGATAATGATTTATAGAGAGGTTCAGAGACAGTATGAGTGCTCCCCAGGACCACAGTTGATGAGATAGTAATTTTGTCAGAAGCTCACTCTTCAGGATATACAGTGCATACGGAAGGTAATAAGAATATATATAAAATCTCTGAAAAGGGTATTGGTGGTCAGATGTAAAAAGAGACATAGTAGAGATTGTGGAAAAGTGCCTAGTATGTCAGCAGAATAAAGTAGAGTAGTAAAAGTCTGCAGGGTTATTGCAGCCTCTACTTATATCGACACGGCACGAAAAATGTGAGCAAGTCTCCATGAATTTTATGATGGGTTACAGAGAACCCAGGTGAATTACGAGGCTATTTGGATGATAGTCGATAGAGTGACTAAGTCTACCCACCTTCTGGTTATGAAATCCCCAAATACTCAAGGTGTATATGAGGAATTATGTATAAGGAAGATTGTGGAACATTAAGTAGCGTTCCAGTGAGCATGGTATCATATAGGGATTCTCGCTTCACTTCACATTTTGGGGAATATTTTTCAGGAAGCTATGGGAACCCGACTGAGTATTAGCACAGCTTTTCATCCTCAGACAGATGGTCAGTCAGAGAGGACTGTACAGGTTCTGGAGGATCCGATGAAAGCATGTGCCCTTGATTTTTATGCTCATGGGATGATCAATTATTACAAATCGAATTCGTCAATTGTGATAGTTGCCACTTGAGTATCGGGATAACAAATATGAGACAGTGTATGGTCATAGAGGTTGTTTCCCCAAATTGGATAAAATAGGTGGGTGACAGATAGAATTATTTTGGACTTTGGATAATAAGTCTTTGAGAATGTTTAGTTGAGAGAGATTAAGAACACCTCAGAGCAGATAGACAAGTATTGGAATTCACCCTTGGTGAATTAGTATGGTTGAAAGTTAATTGTCCTAAGAGAATAAGGACATAGCGTGCTTTTGGAAGAAGGTAAATTGAGTTTCGCTGGATTGAATATTTTGAGAGATTGGACAAGTGGGAGATAAGACCTGTAGGTTGGCATTATCATTTGAATAAGCAGGCACCCACAATGTGTCCCATCTTTTGATACTTCGAAAATACTATCCAGATCCAGCATAGGTGATAGGATATGAGATCCAACAGTTCAGCTTAATGCAAATATAAGTATATTGAAGAAGTTGATTCGGGCATTAAACAGGAAAGAGAAAATGTTAAGGTTTAAGAAGATCTTTCTAATTAAAGCCCTTTGGTAGTAATACACTCCGGAGAAGTCACTTGAGGATGACAGTATATGATACGATCGATGTACCCGGAGTTGTATATGGACTCATATGACTTGGTTCTTGTGAGACCCCGTATATGTATAGCTATGTATGTAGGAACATGGGAATGTAAATAAAATCATAAGTAAAATGATGTATTGTAATGTGAAGTGTATGCAATGTAAGTTCATAAGATTATGTACGCACTTGTAGTAAGAATTGTGATTATACGTACAAGTTGCATTACGAATGAGTAGGAAGAAATGAATTTGAATACGAGAAGAATGTGATCGAAATGGAATATGAGTAGTATAGTAAAATGGAAGGAAAGATTTACATAAGTGTATATTTTCATTTGAGCAATATCGTATACATTTGGTCATACAAAGATTCTACACAAGTTTTAATGTGTAAGTAGTGAGGATGGATCCCATTTTGAAGTCTCATAGATGAATGAATGAGAAAATGATCATGGTAGTAAATTAAGGGTGTTTGGTAAGGGTTATTGTAGAAAAACTGCAGGAAATCTGGAATTTATGAAGGCCAGATCGATCTCATAGGATGAGAGATCGATCTGGGAGAGCCAGAATGCTCTTATGTGAGAAATGGAAGAGAACAGATCGATCTCCAAAGGAAGCAGATCGATCTCCTTAGCTCTCGGGTTGGGAGCAGATCGATCTTCCCTAAGACCAGATCGATCTCTTAGCTCTATGGTTGGAAGCAGATCGATCTCCCATAAGACCAGATCGATCTCCTTAAGCTTCTGTTTGACAGCAGATCGATCTCCAGCCTCGACAGATCGATCTCCTACCTTTAAACGTCTCAGAAAAGAGGGATTTTTGAGGAACAGATCGATCTTAACCCAAGGAAGATCGATCTCATCAAGTCAAACCTATAAATGGGAGCAGTTGGATCATCAGAATTTCGGGACAAACATTTCCATTTCACTTCAACTCAAAGAAATCTAGTTTCTCACTCCTAAATCCAGCCATTTTCAGTGGGATTTAAGGAGAGGCTATTAGAGACAAAGTTGTTCACATCAAAGAGAAGAACAACATAGTCTAGAGGCATTTTCCCATTTGAAGGATTGAAGAAATAGAGGGCAATCCTAATTGGAGCAAGAGGAAATCCAATGAGGTAAGTTCTAATGCACAAATCTAAGTACATTGGTTTAGTTAATGATTATAAAAATATTTGGGTGTGCATATTGTGGATAGAACTACCTAGGATGGTATGAAATGCATATAGCTTAGAAAAAGTCAAGTGTGAGAAAGTGGAATGTGGTAGTATTTTTGATGAATGGGATATCTTGAGTGGATGAGTATGTTGTGGAAATGGTTTGGAGATGTTGATATTAGGATAAATTGGGAGATTTACCACAAAGGGTAAAAATGGGTAATTAAGGCATTGGATAAAGGCTTAGTTGAATAAGAGTTAGAAACATTAACTCAAATGTTGATGGATGAATTTCAGTTTCGGATGATACGCCGGAGCAAGTCGAGATGAGAACGCAAGAAGCGTAAAGGCGGATAGTTGCACACAAGTAAAACGAGGTAAGGAACTGTGTGTTAGCTATAGAGATGTTCGTACGTAATTACAGCAATTTCGTAGATATATTGCTAGGACTAGTACGATATTATAAGTTTATGAAATGATGTGGAAATATGAAAAGTACTATGATGTATATATATGTATTGAGAAATGGGATAGGGTAAGGAAATAGCATGATATGCAAGTTGTCAATGAAATTCTTAACTTTACATGGTTATTGATGATTGAGAAATGTTGATGATAGTTTGGCTAATTTTACATGTTTTGGCATGAAAAGGCATGCTATGTGAATAAACGTGTTTTGAGTTTTTAAAAAGAGAAAATAGCCATCTATCAGTTTTGAGATGAGATTTGGTGTTGAAGCGTTAGCTCACACCCGGTTTAAAGCCTTGATGTACTGTGCGGGAGATTAACTCGCACGGAGGTTTTGAGAAAGTGCGAGAACTATGCTCGTACCTGTTTTGTTGAGTTAAGGTAAACCTGGGGGTCTGGGACCCAAGGGGATACCAGCCGACGGCCAATTGAACGGGGTGGGCCTTAACGATAGATCGTACCGCGCTGGAGCTTTGCGTTGACTGTGTGTCACGCTGCTTGCTCGCCTGGTATATGAGACATGGTTTAAGGATAAAAAGTCCATCGGAGTTGGAGTATGGACTTGGGTCCACGGTTGTACGTAGAATAGTGTAGTCACCCGTTGGTATACTATGTACCGTGCTGGGTGCACGTGAGTACGAGTATCGCGTAGATGACACACGACGTATCTTCACCGTGAGTATACGAGGAGATGAGGTGGATTGAGATGAGCCGGAGGTAGGACTGACCCATCCCCCTTCAGGCGAAGTGATACCCTGTGCACACCCGATCAGTGAGGCCTGGGATCACTGACTGTGGCCATAAGTCGTGGATATTTGATTGCCTAAAATTCCATGCCTGTCTCAGAGAATCGAGAAACAGAGACAATCTCAGAAAAAGAAAGAGATTTGTGAAAGAGAATGATTTGAGAAGTGAAAGAGATTTTGTGTTTTAATAAATCTCCGATTTCACATTCGTGCCATGGGGGCACTATTTATGAACATGTTTTAAATGGAAGTTTGACATTTGATTTACACGAAAATGCTCTTGAGAAATATGTATTTAAATGCATTGTTCGTATGATATTTCCATTTATAACGAAAACATGGTTTTGGTTTATGCATGCATGGGCTATGTAGGTAGTACGATATCTACCTGCTAGCATACATTTCCTTACTGAGCTGTGGTTTGCTCATCCCACTATTTTTCCCCCTCCAGGTACTGAGAAGTAAGAGAGCGGTGATCTCTAAGTCTTTTGTGTTGAACAGCTCCCACAATCCGCAAAGGTATAAGATTTGTATACACGAGTATTTTGTATCTAATATATTGTATCGCACAGTTATATCTTAGAATTGTAATCAGTATTAAGGGGATGATATGTAAGCACATGGTATTTATACAATTAATTTTGTGTATTTACACACACACCTGGGAGTGTGAATTAAAGATTTAAATATTCCGCTGTAAATAAATAAATTTTTAGTAATTGCATCTTCTCACAGCCCAACCGTAGTAGAGAATGTATGGATAGAAGGGTTCTCGAAAGCGGGGCATGACAGGCTTGGTATCAGAGCTTAGTTGGTCTGATGTGAGTTGATGCTTAGGACTAAGAAAACATACATCCCCAAGTTACTGTGCGATATTTAGATACAAATGTGTATACGGAGCTGGTAGTGAATTAAATGTTTGTTATAACGCAGGAAAGTTATCAGGCTAGTGAGTTATGCCTGAGAGACACCGCAAGAGGGGAGAGAGCACGAGGGCTCGAGGGCAAAATGACAGGACTGAGAGGCACAGTAGATCATCCTCTAGTCATGAGCCCCAGGAACAGATAGAGGCTTCTGATCCTCGAATCACTCGATTGGAGGAAGACATGCGCACGATGATGACCATGATGGGTCAGATCATGGCTAGGTTTGAGGGTACACCTGGTACAGCGAGACAGGCTGCACCGAATCCCCCAGCAGCTGCACCTGAACCTGAGAATGTTGCACCTGCGCAAGCTGAACCGGCTAGGCCACGGGAACCTCATATTCGACCGGTACCTCCTCCAGTAGCCCCACATCAGCATGATGATGAATTGGGGTATGGATATGATTGCGACATGGAAAGGTTGAGGCATTTTATGGACTTTAAGCCTCCTTCGTTTAGCGGGGTAAAGGATCCGATGGTGGCTGAGGACTGGATCAGTCAAATGGAGAAGTTATTCGACTTCTGTAGATGTTCAGCTACGGAGAGAGTAGCACTTGCGGCCTTTGTATTGAGAGGCGAAGCAGAGCACTGGTGGAAGTCCGTCAGGCTGATGTTAAGAGCTCAAGGAATGGTTATCACGTGGGATATGTTCTTGGACGTTTTCAGAGAGCAATACATCCCAGATACTGCTCGACGGAGACTACAGATGGAATTTCTGAATCTGACTCAAGGGAATCGAACAGTTGATGAGTACGAGTCACGATTCACTTCACTGGGTCGATATGATCCGGACTCGATCAGGAGTGAAGCTGTCAGAGTCCGTAGATTTGTAGATGGACTGAGGCCTTCGATCCGAGCGAAGTTGGCCCCATTTGATGTCGCTACATATAGAGAGGCTGTGCGACGGGCCCAGTTATGCGAGCAGGATCATGACTTGCAGATTTCTGAATTTAGTTGGGGTAAGGACAAGGGTCCGAGGAAGCTGGAAGATGGCAAGAGTGCCAAATTTGGTCGAAAATTCATGAGTAAACGTCGGAGAGAAGTAGATGAGTTCCAGAAGAAGGTTGTTAGACCTTTTATGCCTCCGACTCAGACACCAGCCAGGGGTATAGTGATTGGTGGACCCCGACCGACTACAGATCAGTGTAGGCTATGCGGTCGATACCATGGTGGTAGGCCATGTCATCTTCAGGGTACCCGATGTTTCAGATGTGGTAAATTTGGACATTATGCCAGAGAGTGCCCGGAGATAGTTGAGGCAGTTCCACAAAGGGGTAAAGAGCCAGAGGGTTCCTACAGTTGCACCTCCTGCAAGAAAGAAAGCCTCGGCTGAAGAGAAAGGAAAACAAGTTGTGGGTCAAGGCAGGGTGTATGCGATAGACCAGGCATCGGCTGATACCTCTTCTGAAGTGATAAAAGGTACAATCTTGATTTTCAATCTAGAGGTTATAGCCTTGTTTGATTCTGGTGCTACGCATTCCTTCATATCACCTGCATGTGCATCTAAGTTAAAAGGTTTTGTAGAACCCACATACTTGAGTAGGACCTTACTAATAAGTACTCCAATGAGAGTTAGCCAATTAGTTGAGCAAGTGTATAAAGATTGTAAAGTGAGGGTGGGAGATAAGCGCATGACAGCCAACTTGATTTTGTTGAATATGTATGACATTGATGTAATTTTGGGAATGGATTGGTTAGCCGCCAATCATGCTGTCATAGACTGTCGTTCTAAGTCTATTAAGTTTTCTCTACCTGAAGAATGTGTTGTAAGATTTTAAGAGAAGAAATGAAATCTTAAATTTTGTGTTAAGTAAAGTACTTTGGTATAAATGGCTTGAGTGTTGTTTTGAAGGTTTTGTTGCTTATGTGGTGGATTTGAACAAAGTACATCCGGATATGGAGGACATCTCAGTGGTCAGAGAATTCCCTGATGTCTTTCCAGATGATCTACCAGGATTGCCACCTGATAGAGAAACGGAATTCGGTATAGACTTGACGCCTGGAACTGAACCAATATCTAAGTCACCATATAGGATGGCCCCAGTTGAGTTAGAGGAATTAAGGAAACAGCTGCAAGAGTTGTTAGAGAAGGGGTTCATAAGACCGAGCGTCTCGCCATGGGGAGCTCCGGTATTATTTGTGAAGAAGAGAGATGGGAGCCTCAGATTGTGTATTGACTATCGGATGTTAAACAAGGCTACCATCAAGAATAAGTACCCCTTGCCACGCATTGACGATTTATTGGATCAGCTTCGGGGAGCACAGATCTTCTCCAAGATAGATCTGAGGTCTGGGTATCATCAATTGAAGATTCGGAAGGAGGATGTGCCCAAGACAGCATTTCGTACTCGTTATGGCCATTACGAATTTTTAGTGATGCCTTTTGGGTTGACTAATGCGCCGGCAGCTTTTATGGCTCTAATGAATGAAGTATTCAAGCCATACCTAGACCAATTCGTGATTATTTTCATTGATGACATATTGGTGTATTCAAGGTCCAGAGAAGAGCATGAGCAGCACTTAAGGATTATTTTGCAAACCCTTCGAGAGAAAAGGTTATATGCCAAGCTTAACAAATGTGACTTTTGGCTAGAACAGATTTCATTTCTAGGCCATGTTATATCGAAGGATGGGGTGTCAGTAGATCCATCCAAGATTGAGGCAGTCGTTCAATGGGAACAACCTAGGACAGTCACAGAGATCAGAAGTTTTCTAGGTTTGGCTGGTTACTACAGGAGATTTGTAGAAGGTTTCTCTAGATTAGCTGCTCCATTGACACGTCTTACGAGGAAGAGTGTGGAGTTTTCATGGGATGAAGCATGTGAGAGGAGTTTTCAGGAGCTTAAGCGCAGATTAACTACCTCGCCAGTTCTTGTCATCCCTAACAGTTCAGGGAATTACTCGGTGTATACTGATGCTTCGCATCAAGGACTAGGCTGTGTTTTGATGCAAGATGGAAGGGTAGTAGCTTATGGATCTAGACAGCTGAAGGATCATGAGAAGAACTACCCCACTCACGATTTGGAGTTAGCGGCCGTAGTGTTTACGTTGAAGATATGGCGCCACTACTTATATGGTGAGAGATTTCAGATCTTTACGGATCATAAGAGTCTGAAATATCTATTCTCGCAAAAGGACTTAAACATGAGACAGAGGAGGTGGTTGGAACTCCTCAAGGACTATGATTGTGAGATCTTGTACCACCCGGGGAAGGCAAATGTGGTTACCGATGCATTGAGTCGGAAGAGTCTCGGGTTGGTATCTCATATGATGGTTAGAGAGCACGAGTTGTTGGAACAATTCACGAACCTTAGTCTGGATATGACCCTACCTGAGATTGGCAGCTATGGGATCATTGCTAGCTTGAGATTAGAACCGGAGTTGATTGAGAGAATCCGACAAGCTCAGCAAATCGATCAATGGTGTATTGTCATGATTAGCCAAATCCGGAAAGGGAAGGGTGCTGATTTTATATTGAGTCCAGATGGAATACTAAGGTTTGGAGATAGAATATGTGTTCCTAAGGATTTAGAGCTGAGAAAGCTGATCTTATCAGAGGCACACTCGTCGAGATACACGATACACCCGGGGAGTGGTAAGATGTATCAAAACCTCCGAAAAGTATATTGGTGGTCTGGAATGAAGAGAGACATAGCGGAGTATGTCGCTAGATGTCTCATTTGTCAGCAAGTAAAAGTCGAACATCAGAAACCAGGAGGATTATTACAACCTCTATCGATACCAACATGGAAGTGGAAGCATGTCACCATGGATTTTGTGATGGGGTTACCGAGAACCCGTAAGAACCATGATGCGATATGGGTGATAGTAGATCGGTTAACGAAATCGGCACATTTCTTAGCCATGAGATCTACAGATACATTGAGTGCACTGGCGAATCTGTATGTGCGAGAAATAGTGAGATTGCTTGGAGTCCTAGTGAGTGTTGTTTCGGATAGGGATGCCCGCTTCACTTCCCACTTTTGGGGACATTTCCAGGAAGCGATGGGGACCCAGTTGAGTTTTAGCACCGCTTTTCATCCTCAGACAGATGGTCAGTCAGAGAGGACTATACAGACCCTGGAGGATATGTTGAGAGCGTGTGTGCTGGATTTTAGAGGCTCATGGGACGATCACTTGCCATTGATTGAGTTCGCCTACAATAACAGTCATCACTCAAGTATTGGTATGGCCCCTTATGAGGCACTATACGGTCGTAGATGCCGATCGCCCATTGGTTGGGAAGAAGTTGGTGACAGACAATTGCTCACCCCCGATTTGGTTAAGTAAGCCTCCGAGGATGTTCAGATAATATGCGAGAGGTTGCGAACAGCTCAAAGTCGACAAAAGAGCTATGCTGACAGGAGACGGAGACCACTTGAGTTTGATGTTGGCGAGTCCGTATTTTTGAAAGTATCTCCTTCTAAGGGAATAATGAGGTTTGGGAAGAAAGAAAAATTAAGTCCTCGTTACATTGGTCCCTTCGAGATTTTGGATAGAGTGGGAGAAGGAGCATATAGGCTAGCCTTACCACCTGAGCTGGCAGAAGTCCACAATGTCTTCCACGTTTCTATGCTTCGGAAGTACTACCCGGATCCGACACATGTAATTAGCTATGAGCCGTTGGAGCTCAAGAAAGATATGTCGTATGTCGAGAGACCGATCAGGGTGTTGGACAGGAAAGAGAAGGTGTTGCGGAACAAGACAATTTCATTGGTTAAGATTTTGTGGCAACATCACACTGTGGAAGAGGCCACATGGGAACTGGAAAGTTTGATGCGGGAAAAGTATCCCGAGTTATTCACAGATTGAATTGGTTCTAATTTGGAGGACCAAATTCTTTAAGTGGGGGAGAATGTGAGACCCCGTATATGTATAGCTATGTATGTAGGAACATGGGAATGTAAATAAAATCATAAGTAAAATGATGTATTGTAATGTGAAGTGTATGCAATGTAAGTTCATAAGATTATGTACGCACTTGTAGTAAGAATTGTGATTATACGTACAAGTTGCATTACGAATGAGTAGGAAGAAATGAATTTGAATACGAGAAGAATGTGATCGAAATGGAATATGAGTAGTATAGTAAAATGGAAGGAAAGATTTACATAAGTGTATATTTTCATTTGAGCAATATCGTATACATTTGGTCATACAAAGATTCTACACAAGTTTTAATGTGTAAGTAGTGAGGATGGATCCCATTTTGAAGTCTCATAGATGAATGAATGAGAAAATGATCATGGTAGTAAATTAAGGGTGTTTGGTAAGGGTTATTGTAGAAAAACTGCAGGAAATCTGGAATTTGTGAAGGCCAGATCGATCTCATAGGATGAGAGATCGATCTGGGAGAGCCAGAATGCTCTTATGTGAGAAATGGAAGAGAACAGATCGATCTCCAAAGGAAGCAGATCGATCTCCTTAGCTCTCGGGTTGGGAGCAGATCGATCTTCCCTAAGACCAGATCGATCTCTTAGCTCTATGGTTGGAAGCAGATCGATCTCCCATAAGACCAGATCGATCTCCTTAAGCTTCTGTTTGACAGCAGATCGATCTCCAGCCTCGACAGATCGATCTCCTACCTTTAAACGTCTCAGAAAAGAGGGATTTTTGAGGAACAGATCGATCTCCACCCAAGGAAGATCGATCTCATCAAGTCAAACCTATAAATGGGAGCAGTTGGATCATCAGAATTTCGGGACAAACATTTCCATTTCACTTCAACTCAAAGAAATCTAGTTTCTCACTCCTAAATCCAGCCATTTTCAGTGGGATTTAAGGAGAGGCTATTAGAGACAAAGTTGTTCACATCAAAGAGAAGAACAACATAGTCTAGAGGCATTTTCCCATTTGAAGGATTGAAGAAATAGAGGGCAATCCTAATTGGAGCAAGAGGAAATCCAATGAGGTAAGTTCTAATGCACAAATCCAAGTACATTGGTTTAGTTAATGATTATAAAAATATTTGGGTGTGCATATTGTGGATAGAACTACCTAGGATGGTATGAAATGCATATAGCTTAGAAAAAGTCAAGTGTGAGAAAGTGGAATGTGGGAGTATTTTTGATGAATGGGATATCTTGAGTGGATGAGTATGTTGTGGAAATGGTTTGGAAATGTTGATATTAGGATAAATTGGGAGATTTACCACAAAGGGTAAAAATGGGTAATTAAGGCATTGGATAAAGGCTTAGTTGAATAAGAGTTAGAAACATTAACTCAAATGTTGATGGATGAATTTCAGTTTCGGATGATACGCCGGAGCAAGTCGAGATGAGAACGCAAGAAGAGTAAAGGCGGATAGTTGCACACAAGTAAAACGAGGTAAGGGACTGTGTGTTAGCTATAGAGATGTTCGTACGTAATTACAGCAATTTCGTAGATATATTGCTAGGACTAGTACGATATTATAAGTTTATGAAATGATGTGGAAATATGAAAAGTACTATGATGTATATATATGTATTGAGAAATGGGATAGGGTAAGGAAATAGCATGATATGCAAGTTTTCAATGAAATTCTCAACTTTACATGGTTATTGATGATTGAGAAATGTTGATGATAGTTTGGCTAATTTTACATGTTTTGGCATGAAAAGGCATGCTATGTGAATAAACGTGTTTTGAGTTTTTAAAAAGAGAAAATAGCCATCTATCAGTTTTGAGATGAGATTTGGTGTTGAAGCGTTAGCTCACACCCGGTTTAAAGCCTTGATGTACCGTGCGGGAGATTAACTCGCACGGAGGTTTTGAGAAAGTGCGAGAACTATGCTCGTACCTGTTTTGTTGAGTTAAGGTAAACCTGGGGGTCTGGGACCCAAGGGATACCAGCCGACGGCCAATTGAACGGGCTGGGCCTTAACGATAGATCGTACCGCGCTGGAGCTTTGCGTTGACTGTGTGTCACGCTGCTTGCTCGCCTGGTATATGAGACATGGTTTAAGGATAAAAAGTCCATCGGAGTTGGAGTATGGACTTGGGTCCACGGTTGTACGTAGAATAGTGTAGTCACCCGTTGGTATACTATGTACCGTGCTGGGTGCACGTGAGTACGAGTATCGCGTAGATGACACACGACGTATCTTCACCGTGAGTATACGAGGAGATGAGGTGGATTGAGATGAGCCGGAGGTAGGACTGACCCATCCCCCTTCAGGCGAAGTGATACCCTGTGCACACCCGATCAGTGAGGCCTGGGATCACTGACTGTGGCCATAAGTCGTGGATATTTGATTGCCTAAAATTCCATGCCTGTCTCAGAGAATCGAGAAACAGAGACAATCTCAGAAAAAGAAAGAGATTTGTGAAAGAGAATGATTTGAGAAGTGAAAGAGATTTTGTGTTTTAATAAATCTCCGATTTCACATTCGTGCCATGGGGGCACTATTTATGAACATGTTTTAAATGGAAGTTTGACATTTGATTTACACGAAAATGCTCTTGAGAAATATGTATTTAAATGCATTGTTCGTATGATATTTCCATTTATAACGAAAACATGGTTTTGGTTTATGCATGCATGGGCTATGTAGGTAGTACGATATCTACCTGCTAGCATACATTTCCTTACTGAGCCGTGGTTTGCTCATCCCACTATTTTTCCCCCTCCAGGTACTGAGAAGTAAGAGAGCGGTGATCTCTAAGTCTTTTGTGTTGAACAGCTCCCACAATCCGCAAAGGTATAAGATTTGTATACACGAGTATTTTGTATCTAATATATTGTATCGCACAGTTATATCTTAGAATTGTAATCAGTATTAAGGGGATGATATGTAAGCACATGGTATTTATACAATTAATTTTGTGTATTTACACACACACCTGGGAGTGTGAATTAAAGATTTAAATATTCCGCTGTAAATAAATAAATTTTTAGTAATTGCATCTTCTCACAGCCCAACCGTAGTAGAGAATGTATGGATAGAAGGGTTCCCGAAAGCGGGGCATGACAGTTCTAATTTGGAGGACCAAATTCCTTAGGTGGGGGAGATTTGTAAGAACCGAAATTAAATCGTAAATTTTATGAGGGATAAAAATGCTCACCAATTTAAAGGAATGGGATTCGAACTGAAAATAAGGATTCAAATCATAAAATGAATGAGTATTCGTGAAGGAAAGTTTGACTGAATTAATCCCGAATACGTATAAGGGTAAAATGGTCAAAAGACTGAAGGCCGGTATAAATTTAATGAGAAAATTTAATTTAAAAATAATGGATTTGAGAATCTTGATCAATAATGAAGAAATAATTAAATTTCGGGTTAAATTGATCAAGATATGAATTACTGGAATTAATTGAAATTTTCGCTCGGGATAATATCCCGAAAATACGGAAAAATTATACCCGAAAAATGGTTAAAAATATAATAAATAAATTAAATTAAATTAAGTTAAAATTGGAATAAAATATTAATTTTGTAGATATTTTCAGATTTTTTAGACTATTTTAATGAATATTTTAATAATAAAATAAATAGTTAAAAAAAAAAGAGAAGAAATCTGTAAAAGTCGGGGAGAGAGAAAGAAAAGGGAAAACGGAGAGGGGGACTGCGCGTGGCCGACCGACGAGCCACCACCGGCGACCTTTGACCTCCGACGAAGGGCCGAGCAGCAAGAGGAGAGGCCGGCGAAGCTATTGGAGCCGGCGACGCGCGCTAAGGAGGTCGGAAATCGCCGAACGGAGGGAGAGAAGCCCGCGGGGAAAACGGAGTCGGTACCGACGATCCACGGCAGCTGGGGGCGAACGGCGGGTACCAGCGTGATCAGGAGGAGGAGCCGGTCCTTTTGAGACCAGTACCGGCCGGTGAAACTGTCGGAATCCACCGGATCGGGAGGAGACAGACGCGGGGGAGAAGGAGGAATTCGTTGACGATGGTCGCGTTTTGACCCCAACCGAGGCCCGATTCTGAATGCCCAGGTGTAGCCGAGCCGAACGGCACCGAAATCGCATCGGGAACCGGCCGGACGGCGTCGGAATGAGCAAATGGGGATTGAACCGGTCGAACCGGCCTGAACCGACCAAAATTGAACCAAACCGAATCGAGCTGAACCGACGGTCTGAACCGGTCTGAACCGGTGGTCTGAACCGGTCTGAACCGGACTGAACCGGTTCAGCCAAAAAGAGAGGAAAAAAGGAGAAAAAGAGGAAAAGGAAAAAGGGAAAGGATTTTCGGGGATACACCGGACTTCGGGTAAGTCAATATGAGGTCAAAAGTGACCGAATTGATTTCCGAGAAATTTATTTAAATTATATTTAATCGAAGAGTAACCCGGGATTAAATATAATAATTGTGCAGTTCGACGATAAAGCCCGAACGAGAGCCGATTGAGCTCCGATTTTCATATCCCGCATCGTATCGGGTAAGTACAGTTTAATTCCGACAATTAGAGTCCTTTAATACAGAGTTTCAATTATTTTACAGAATTTACGGATTAATTCTGTATAAAAGGAATATTAATCGGAATTACAACGTAATTACCGTAAATGGTATACGGGCTATCCAATGAGTTTGGAACGAAGCCCGATAATTATTGGTAAGCTGAATGAGCCCAGTAAACCCAAAGAAGGGATTTAAATAGTATAAACGGGCTGAAAATGGGTCGAGGCCTATTAAAGTGCAATCGGGCCCAATAGGGATAAATGGGCCCAATGATTTAAATTAAGCCCAGAAAGTATTAAATACAATTAAGTTGTATAATATCTGACCTGAGGAATATTATTACGCAGTTCCGGAGGTTTGATTGGGAGCAGATCGGACTGCGCGACGCGACAACAGTGGAAAAGGAAAGGTCAGACTCGACGAGAATCGAGGTAAGGGAATTTTGTAGGTGCATAAAGATAATTATGCGTATTTTGAGAGGGGATTTATAGGGCTTAGAAATTTCTTAAAGCATCTAGAAAAAAAGTAATAATTTTTACGAAAATCGGGGCTTAGATAAATAGAGAAAAAGGACGATTTTGCCCCTGAGAGTAAAATTTGCAAAAAGGGTAGTAAGGCAGGTAAATTGCATGATTTTATATATTTACTGCTTTATATGGACATATTGCTTTGATTTAAGCAAATATGCACATAGGTGGGCTATTGATTTCGTGAATTTTACGAAAAGGTACCGGTTTGTACCGGTTACTATTTTAAAAGATGTTTCATTAAAAGTGAGCCACCTATCGTAATTACATGAATAAAAAAAAAGAGTGCTAGAGTCTTACTTTCATTCAAGTTTACTGATTTATTTATCATGAAAAGCCGTACTGGAGCATTGCTCGTACGAGAAATTTGTGTGTGCACAAAACCGTGCTGAAGCTTCGCTCGCACGAGATTTTAGATATCAAGATATGCATAGCGTGGTGCTGGAGCTCCGTAAGCCTGTGACCTGGTGTGGGGCGGGCAGCACGATGCTCACATAAACGCACTAGACGCAAGTTGACATGCATATAGTCATGCGGAAGCCTCCTGTAGACTGTGTGTCACAGAGAGTTGAGATGCTCGCACATATACTTTGAGACATGGGTTGGTTATCGACATAGTATTGGGCTGGATAAGACCTACAGCAGGCACCCCCAGACTATGATATGGGTCCACGGAGTACGATGTACCGTGTATGTCACACGGAGTACGCTGTACCGTGCAGTCATGATGACTCTACGATGTTACTCGATATTCTGGCGGGTAGGACTTGACCCCACCTCCCGTTGCAGTTGTGATACCCTGCACACCGGGATCCGTGTGCCTGGGATCACAGGGACATAGTATGGCCATAGTCCTCGATTTTTCATACAGTAACCTACATGCCTCACATGATATCATACGGTCTGGATAGACCAGGACAAACCCGATGGAGGGGTAGTCCCGATTTATGTTTTTCAAAAGAGATTTGATTTGATGAATCAAGGTATTCCCGAGAGATGGGTTTGACCTTGATGAAGTTGTTTTATAATGAAACAAATGAGTTTTAAAGTGAGAGTTTATAATAAAATAAATGAGTTTTAAATGAGATGAATTTATGATGAAACAAATAAGTTTCAAAGTGATGAGTTTGTGATTAAACAAATGAGTTTTAATGTGACGAGCATGAGATGTCATACATGATGATTTTCCATGTGTGCTTTATATGTCGATTTCATGATTTCTTGTATATGATATATACATTCATGTGGCATTGTTTTAATCTTACCTCATGCTCCGAAAGTAAACGATTTTTACATCATGACATTATCAGCACGTAGATAGTATAGTTATCTACCTGCTTACATTATTGCCTTACTGAGCACGTTTCGCTCACCCTTTCATTTTTCACCCCACAGGGTATATTCAGTAGAAGAGAGCGACAATAGTCTCGCATCTCGGTTATCCGCTGCTTCTTAGCAAGACCAGGTATACACATTTGTATAATTTCGTATCTGAACATATAGATGCACAGTATTGTATATGGATTTAATATTGGGGATGTATTTTGTTTAAATAAATTGATATGTGAATGTGAATATGAAAATGGAATGGTGTCATAGCCCAACTGTTTAGTAGTGTAACTGTTCACGATGGGTGAGGAAATGAAAAAGCAAAAAAATTTGTAGGGATTTTTAGGTAATTTGGGTCGTGACAATATCCTTTTTACTCTTTTTCCTTTAAGATTCCTCATCTTTATATTGCAATAATGTGAATTATGTCCCTTTCTATTACAATATGAACAAGTAATTGCAGGTTTATTCATGCTCTTCCTAGCAATAAAACTCTTAAGATGGGTCTCCCTACTTTGTGTATTATATCCTAAGCCATTTTTGTCAAAAAATGCCCTTTGGGTTTCTAGCATGCTATCTAGCTTTTGTTGCCCCATGTGAAATCTATTAAAGGAGTTATGTAGATTGTTATTTTTCTCCTTAAGGTCACAAATTTCTAAATTTGAAATCTCCAGTTTCTTTTCACATTCTAATTTATCCAATTGCATTATTTCATTTTCTTTTCTCAATTTGGATATTATCTTTTTATACTTCATACTCATACATTCATACTCTAATGCTAGATCATCAAAGGCATCTTGCAATTCATCAAATGAGTATTCATTGAGATTAGAGGTTACCTTTTCATCATCATCAATAGCCATGAAGCATAAGTTGGCAATGTCCTCATTTGATTCATCATCGGAGCAGTCACTGTCGCTCCATGTTGCCACCATTGCCTTCTTTTTATGGAACCTATCATTGGATCTTTTAAGAAGAGGGCAGTTAAATTTTATGTGTCCAGGTTTTTTACATTCATAACACACAATAGAGTCTTTTTTACCTACTTCCTCTTGTTCTCTCCTATTGTTTCTCCTATTACTACTACTAGCTATCATCCTCATGAACTTATTAAATCTTTTGGCAAACATTACCATCTCAATATCCTCCTCACTGCCACTCTCATTTTTAATCTCCTCTTGAGCAGTGGATTTTAGAGCAACTCCCACTTTCTTGGGTGGCTCTTCATTTCTTTTAAGTTTCATCTCATAAGTGAGCAAAGATCCTATCAATTCATCTAGGCACAATGTGTGAGGATCCTTAGATTCCTCAATTGCCGTCACTTTAGCTTCCCATGATTTAGGTAAGCTATTTAAAATTTTCTTTACCATTTCAATATTAGAATATATTTTTCCTAAAGATTTTAATCCATTAATTACATCTGTGAATCTAGTGAACATATCACTAATTGATTCTCCTTCCTTCATCCTAAAAAGCTCATAGTCATGTGTGAGCATACCTACTTTTGTCTCCTTCACTTGGGTTGTACCCTCATGAGTTATTACCAATTTATCCCATATTTGCTTGGCATTATCACACCCGAAGACTCTATTGTATTCATTAGGACCTAAAGCATAAAATAATGTGTGCATAGCTTTAGCATTTAGCTGTGCACATTTAATGTCATTAGAATCCCATTCATCTTCTTCTTTGGGGATATCTCTTCCCTCTATTCTCTTTGTAGGGATTTGAGGTCCCTTAACTATAATTCTCCACACTTCATAATCATTTGCTTGAATGAATAACATCATCCTAGTCCTCCAATACGAATAATGTTCACCATTAAACATGGGAGGTCTAACCGTAGAGTGCCCCTCTCCTACCAAACTAGTTGCTACATTGTTAAGAGCCATTTGATCGTTTCTAACTCTTAGGAAGTTGTTCCTATGTGATTAAAGAGTCCTAGCTCTGATACCAATTGTTGGCTCTACCGAGAGGGGGGGTGAATCGGTTTTCTAACAATTATGACAAATTTTAATTTAATCCTACTTCAATCAGAAAATAGAATTGAGCAATAATGAAGTTAAACAATTTAATGCAAGATAGGGAAAGAGAAACAAACACAGTCACTTATAGAGGTTCGGCCAAACTCTTGCCTACGTCCTCTCTCCTTGACCTTCTTGTCAAGTGCTTTCTTTCTCTCTTTCAATAGAGCTTACAATGTTCCTTTTGCAGGTTAAGGAATAACCTCTCTACCCTTAGCAATACAGAAATGTATTCACCCTTTTACAATGTCTCTCACTGAGGAACAATCCTCTTTTCTTTTTGGGTATGGATGAATACAGAATAAGGCTTTACAATGGGTAGTGCTAACAAAGCTTGTTGCCCTTAAGCTTGTACAATGAATTTCAATTAATGAGCAATAAGGACACAAAGAATGAATGAAATAAAGCTTGAGAATGTTTGGAATATGCAGCAATAGTGTCTGTATTCTCTTTGTCTTCAATGCTTGGTTATATACTGAAGGATTGGTAGTTGGAGCATTAAATGCTATTTTTCCCGTTGTGATTTGCAGAAACTAGCCGTTGGGTACCTCCAGTAGAGTGCCAGATCGATCTGCCATCTTGGCCAGATTGATCTCTTCGTTATAAATCCTGCAAGATTGAAGCACAAATACACAAGGAGATCGATCTCATAGGTTAGCAGATCGATCTGTTAGTTTAAAAATAATGAGGCAGATCGATCTGTCGAATAGGCAGATCGATCTCCTAATCTCTCTGATTGAGGCAAGATCGATCTGCCATGCAATCTCGTAGAGAGAAGATCGATCTCTCAACAACACAGATCGATCGCTTTAGCTCTCTGACTTTGAGGAGATCGATCTCTTCCTTACCAGATCGATCTCATAAGTTCTCTGTTTGAGTGTAGATCGATCTCTCAGATCGATCTATAGTCTTAAGCTCTTAAGGGAGATCGATCTCTTCATAGACCAGATCGATCTCTTAACTCTAGCTTTAACCAGATCGATCTCTTAACCCTTGCAGATTGATCTCATTCTTCCTAAATACTTTTGTAAAGATTTAAGGCTTGCCAGATCGATCTCTTCCATCATGAGATCGATCTGTCATCAAGTAAAAACCTAGGAGATCGATCTCTCATCAGCCAGATCGATCTCTCATCAACAGAACTCTAAGTTCTGGTAATAATAACCTCTAAACATGTTTCTATATCAACTTAATGTTATAGAATTAACTTGTTTTGTCATTTCAAAATACATTAACTCAACAACTTGGTTGGCATGTCTTAATCCTTTCCTATAGTTCATGTTGGCAGTTTATCAAATACCTTATGTGCCATATCATACAACCATCCATATGAACAAATTGATTATAACTAACCATGTCATAATCATTTATACATGCATATCAACCTATACATACCTTAAAATCACATGGGTATTTATCAAAACTCATATACCAACTTTCGGCCATGTCTTAAAATCACAGGCAATAATATATTGGACTATGTCCATACCTTATAATGGTGATCCCAAGCTATACATGCCTCGGTGTGCGGGGAAATCACTACTGCAATGGGAGGGGGGTCAGTCCATCACAACTGCCAGCTATCAACTCCTCGACTCCTCATACACATCACAACAACACACAGTACAGCGTATTCCATGACATACACACAGTACAACGTACACCCGTGGACCCTATCTCAAGGGATAATCAATACCACGTCTCTAAATCTACATGCGAACATCTCAACAGTGTGACACTCGGTCAACACGAGGAAATCATCATGGTTTCCAACATGTCTTATATATCACATAAAACTATAGTGTGCGCCTTTGAGCGTGACTCTCAGTCGACACTTCGCTCAAACACTGTTTCACATATCACAAACTCAACTCTAGTGCGAGTAACACTCAAGTACTAGGTCATGCATAGTTCATGTTTTAAATCAAGTATGAGCAATCGCTCCAGTACCATGCTATGCACAAAACATATAAAACTGAGTACGAGCAATAGCTCCAACACTCTATCATGCATAAATCATATAAAACTGAGTATGAGCAATAGCTCCAGCACTCTATTATGCATGTCATGGAAATCTAGTGTGAATCATACTTTAGCTCTAATAAATGTGGAAAACATATGGAATCAAGTGTGAGCTGTGCTCTAGCATGATTTATTTTCACATATTTCGATAGATGGCTCTTTAAAAGGTTGATTTTCAAAACATCAAAATCAGTACTATAAATTATTTTATTTCTCATCAACCATGAAAGCATTAGTCCATGTACCTACTCTTCTGCTCAACAGCAGTAAAAACACTCATAATTATGGTTTCCATGCTTTTTACAACTTTTTCCAAAAGTTGACTTTTTCCTAACTAGGGGTAAAATCGTAATTTGCCACTATCGGGTCACTATAATCATTATTCACTTTCTCTGACCCTTGGAGTTTTTAAGTGAATGAAAAAGCAGATGAAATTACGTGCAGATATCTCTAACTACTCGCAAAAGTCCCTTACCTAAAATCACTAGAGAAATTTTATTTTCTTAACGCTGCTCGATCTAGCAGTCCCACTTGCTCCTCTAATGATCTTTAGAGCTGCATATAACCATTCATCAAGTTAATTATACTTTTTCTACTGTATTTCACATTTAATACAGTCTATTTCACTTAATGGGCTTTGATAAACCTTAATGGGCCAAACTCTGCCTTAAGCCTATTTTTTTTAACTATTCATTTTCGTTAGACCTATTAGGCTTGTGGGGCCCACCAACTCTCATTGGGCTTGTTCGAGACCCATTACATCACATTGGGTAGAAAGCAATTGGGCTTGGCCCATTGGACCTCTCAACCACATGTCATGGCTAAGAACCACGCATGCCTAGCCAGACCGAGCACCACGCCACCGTCGGCCATTTCACTAGCCATTCGCTTAGGCATTTTCACAAACACTTGGTTGGCAATGTTCTTAAGCTTAACTTAGTTCATTTAGGTATTTTATCAAACACCTTGATTACCAAATTAATTCATCCACCAATTAATCAAATTGATTAATTCTAACTATACCATAATCATAAACACATGTAAATCAACTCATTCATGCCTTAAAATCATTTGGGTATTCATCAATTTACCATTACCCACTCTCGGTCAATCCATGTTCATAGTGATTTCATTTATTTCAATACCTATCTTGCACTTTCACACATAGCCGAAACTTTGAAGCTTCAGTTTGCTCACTTTGGCTCCTTGATAGCCAATTCCAACATATGCCACTCCTCTCTCAATTTGGAACAACTTTCATGCAGATTGCAAGTTCCAAATATGCATTTTTCCTAGTGAGAGAGAGCTCGACTATGTGTGTTTTAATGGTTTCTTCTCTTTACCGAATTCTTAAGGAAGAAGATGAAGTTGTGTTGGCTGATTTTATAAGTCAATTACATAGTCATTAAGCCTAACTTTTCAACTAACAAATTTGAATTGAATTGGTTTAGGTAATAGTTACCAATTTGGCTATGGTTACCTTTTACTAATGGGCTTGAATTTTACCAATTTGGGCCGAGCATTTGGGACTCTCAGTTTGGGCCTTCCTAATGGGGTTTCTAGCTGAAATTTTTACTATACATCGAGCCTTCAATCTTTTAAATATTGGGCCCACAAATCGGTCCAAAAATTTGGTCTAATGGACCTAAGAAATTCGGTCTACACTTATTATACCTTAATGGGCTTTAACATTTCCACTTTGGCCCATTACGTTTTTTCCCATTAAATTTAATTCGAATTTAGATTAAATAAATTTTACTTACTTCCGGGAATGATTATCTTGTATTTTGACAAAAATTATTTTTCTCTAAATTTTTCTCCATACTAGGTTAATTTTTAACCATGGTTAGTCAACTATGGTCAAAGTCCACTTTTCTTAACTACAGTTGACTTTTCTTGACCATTGACCACATTTGACTTTTTCTCAAAAATTTGAAAGTGTCCTATGTTATGGTTTATACTCTTGTCTTTATGTTTTGGCCGTTTCCAGTAGGTGAATATACCCAAAATACCTCAAACGAACCATTTCGGACTCGTTTAGCCCTTTTCGGCTTTTACTCTTGTTCTATGTGTTCGAGACCAAATCAAATTGACTTTCCTTCATGAGCTCCCTATATTTTCTCATTTTAAGTTCTTCTCTTCAGTCAGAATGATTCAAATCCACTCGGTTTAGCCATGTGGCTCTTATAGCTCTTTTTTGACTTTTATGTAGCTTGTAAGTGTTAAAGCATTTCACTACAATGTTTTGTCGATCCCTTCAGTAAGAACGTAGCAAACATGACCATCTCAGACATCGTAACCTCAACGAACCCATATAGCTTCTCCATCTCTCCGATCCACTCCTTAGCAGTAATTGGGTCCTTAACCCCACTAAAAGATGGAGGTCTAAACCACTAGAACTGTCGCAATCAATCCAACTCACATCCGTACCCTAACCCACTACTACTATGTCGCAGAGCAACATAAGAAGGCGTATCCTGAACTGGTGGGGGTGTAGAAGTATCTGTGTAGGCTGTGGAATATGTGCAGGCTGTGTAGGTGTGTCAAGTGCAGCTGCTCGTCTAGTCGTAATCCCTGCGTCCTGTCCCTGTCTACCTGGCATAGTCTGTGCTAACATCTCCACTATCATCTCTAGGCTACGCTTTAACCTCGTAAAATGTGCCTCAGTACTCTCTGGTATCTCAGTAGGACCTAGAGTCTCATGGGTAGGTCAGGACTTAGAATCATCTCGGCTATCAAACCTACCACTATGACCTTGAGCCCTACCCCTAGTCCTTCTATGTAAGACCCACTTTTTATTTCTTGCTGATGCATTCCTTATGATTCATGTGATGTACACTTCCAAATATTGATTGAATCATAAGAAGAGGTTTGATTGAATTAAATTTGCAAATAGAATAAAATGAAATATCGGTGAATGTATGAAGTAGCCAAATAAGGGTCGAGATGGCCATAGGCCAAATGATAGGGATCGAAATTAAGTTGACAAAAAATCAAATTTAAAATAAGAAAAGATAGTGGGTGTATGAAGGAAAGTCGAGTTAAATTGGTTTCGAAATAAGTGTAGGGGTAAAACGATCAAAAGCTCAAAATACAGTATAAATTCGATAAGAAAATATTAATTAAAAATAAGGATTTAGGACATCTTGATCAATAATGAAGAAATTATCAAATTTCGAGTCCATTGATCAAGATTCGGAATTATTTAGAATTACCAAAAATTCACTCGGGATAATATCCCGAAAATACAGAGAAAATATACCAGAAAAAGGTTAAAATATAATAAATAAATTAGAATAAATTAAATAAATTAATTATTAATAAAATAAAGAAAATCGAGGAAGACTCAAGGAGAATCCACGACTACCGGTGATCGACGACCTCAGGCGAAGACCTAAGGAGAAAGAGGTGAGGCCGACGAACTCCACGGCACCGGAGACGCGTCGTATAGACGTCAAAAATCGACAAACGAAGGAAGAGAAAAATCAAGAAGAAAACAGCTCGATTTCAACGACCCACGATAGCTGGGCTTGAACAGAGGGCACCGGGGTGATCGGGAGGAGGAGGTGATCCTTTCGAGACTGGTAGCGGCCGACGAAACCACCGGAACCACCGGTAACGGCAAACACCCATAAACGGCACCGTTTGGCCGAAAGGAAAAGGAAGGAAAAGGGGAAAGAAAGGAAAAGAAAAGAAAAGAAAAGAAAGAAAAAGGGAAGAAGGAAAGAAAAATTATCGGCGATGACTCGAGATTCGAGTAAGTTGATCGAGAGTCGAGATTGACCTACGTGTAAATTTTAAAAATTTATTTAATATTATATTTAATGAAAAATAACCCGAATTTACCTAATTGTGCAGTTTTACAATAGCCCGAACGAGAGCCAATTGAACTCCAATTTTTGTACCCCGTAAAACATTGGGTAAGTACATTTTAATTACGACAATTAGAGTCCTTAATGCAGAGTTAAGATTATTTTACGGGTTAATTCTGTAAAAAATGAATATTATTTGAAATTTTAAAGTAATTACCGTAAACAATATACGAGCTATCCAATGAGTTTGGAACGAAGCCCGATGATTATTGGTAATCCAAATAAGCCCAGTAAACCTGAAGAAGGGATTTAATAAGTAGAAACGGCCTGAAAATGGGTCGAGGCCCATTAAGGTGCAATCGAGCCCAATAAAGTAAAACGGGCCCAGTACTTTAAATTCAATCAGTAAGTGTGACATACTGATAAATATAATTGAATTTACCCAAATATGTGGTTATATGCAATTTCGTAGACTTGGTTGGAGCGAATTTGTACTGAGAGATCTGGTATTATCGAGAAGGGATAAGTTTACGCGTAATCCCAGGTAAGGGAATTTTGCAGGCTGCTAGAGGTAACTTTACGCAATTTCGATGTCATTTACATTCCTTAAAATTGTCTGAAGGGTCTAGATTTAAGATAAAAATTTTAGTGCCCCGGATGAGCAAATTACCAAAATACCCTTGTTCAGGGTAAATTTTTTAAATTTAGGAAAATTTGGGAGGAGCAAGAACAAGAGGTTCCTGCTCATTCTTGAGGTGTTTTGACACGTGCATGAGTAGAGTGGCTAACTTTTAAATAAAAATTCACAGCATTGCATATTTTCAACAATGTGTTTTCTGTTGGAAATTGTTTTGAGATAACAGAGTTGCCTACGTGATTTTATAGACATGTGACATGCTAGAGCTACGCTCGCACAGGTTTTGATTTGTGTGATGCATGCATTAGTGCTGGAGCGAGATCTCGCACTAGAGTTTTACAAGCATTGGTGTTGGAGTCTAACTTGCACTAGATTTTTACCTGATTTTCGTGACACGGTGCTGGAGTCTAACTCGCACCAGATTTTCACATGATTTGTATACAAAGTGCTAGAGCTTAGCTCGCACTAGTTTTACTTGATTTTTTGAGAGTGCTGGAGCATCGCTCACACTACTTTTTTGAGAACATGCGATGAGCCGTGCTTGGAGCGTTGGGTAGACTGTGTGTCAAGCCGATTACATAGGCTCGCACGTGCGTTTTGAGATAGGGCATAAGTACGGATATGAGATATGGGTCCACGGAGTACGTTGTACCGTGCAAGTAGCATGGAGTACACTGTACCATGCTGGGATTGATTATGTGGCATCTTCGGATACGTGGCATCTTCGAATGCGAGTGATCGGACAATGTCGACGGGATGGACTAACCCACCTCCCAAGGCGATCCTCAATCGTGGTGAGACCTCGAACACTAGGATCCGTGTAGCAGTGGGATCACAAGGACATATGGTCATCGTCCTAGTTATGTGCATGAGATATACATATATTGCCTAGTCTCGCATGTTGATGATTTTGAGAAACACATTTTGTGGATTTTTATGTGAGTTTGGATCACCCGATGGAGGGGTTGGATCCTGACTGAGACATGATTTTGATGAGAATGAAACTGGGTTTTAAACGAAAACTTGCATGACGTTATTTTTCATGCTATTTAGACCCATGCGTGATATAAACTCTCGTACGTTACTATCTCTTTGAAAAGCATTTGATTTCATGTTTTTGTGTGAGTCAGGAACACTTGAGGGAGGGGTTGAGTCCTGGCTGTGTTGTGAAATTTTAATTAGAATGAAATTATTTAAATGGATTTGCATGATGAGTTTCCATGCTCTTTGAAATCCATATGTGCACTTATTTTACATGACATCATGAATCATATCATCTGTTTTGAAATGTGTAGAGAAGGGTTGGTTATGGTTGACACTACGTTCATGTAGGTTGTATGGTCATCCACTTGTTCGTAGGATTGCCTTACTGAGCTTGATGTGCTCACCCCTTTCATTTTCTCACACAGATTTCTTTCAGTAGACCTTGAAGAGACTGAGTACTGCATTCCAAACATCCGCTGCTACCCATCTTTTGAGGTATATCACGTTGTATAAATATTGTATCAAAAGAACATAAGCACAGTATTATATTTTGTATTAACATTGGGATATATAGATTGGGTACATATTGTAAAGAAATGCAAAGAAATTAGTGCACAATGTATGATTGTGCACAATTTAAATTGTGCACTATCTGTAAAATGCAAGGTGATGATATGGGCACTGACACACAGCCCAATTATTGGTTGTGGTTGGTCATGATGAGGTCAGGTAAGTATAAAAGAAAAACAAAAAATTTACTCTGATTTTTGGGTTGTTTTTGGGCTTGACAATTGGTGGTATCAGAGCGAAATTGGTATGATGTGTGTTAGTGTCAGTAATTAGGAAATTACATCCCCGTGTTGTTGTGCTTGGTTAGATACAATCGTGTATTTGAGATGGGTTTTAACTAAGAAATGGTTGTGAATGTAGGAATATAGGCATTATGCCCGTTACCTGTAGCGGTAAAGGAGGTCGGGCACGAGGAAGAGGCCGTAGAGGTAGGCCTGCGCCCGCTGGACATGCCGAGTTACCTCATGAGACTCAAAAGGAGGCTGAGGTAGACATCAGGGTTGAGCATGCCCCACAAGGTCCTGTAGAGAGACTTGCTAAGACGACCGAGGCGCCTTTCGCTAGGATAAATCCATGCTCGATATAAACTTTTGTATGTTACTATCGCTTTGAAAAGCATTTGATTTCGTGTTTTTGTGTGACTCAGGAACACCAGAGGGAGGCGTTGAGTCCTGGCTATGCTGTGAAATTTTAACGAGATTGAAATTATTTAAATGGATTTGCATGATGAGTTTCCATGCTCTTTGAAATCCATATGTGCACTTATTTTACATGACATCATGAATCATATCGTCTGTTTTGAAATGTGTAGAGAAGGGGTGGTTTATGCATGGCACTATGTTCATGTAGGTTGTATGGTTATCTACTTGTTCGTAGGATTGCCTTACTGAGCTTGATGTGCTCACCCCTTTCATTTTCTCACACAGATTTCTTTCAGTAAACCTTGAGGAGACTGAGTACTGCATTCCAGACATCCGCTGCTGCCCATCTTTTGAGGTATATACACGTTGTATAAATATTGTATCTAAATAACATAAGCATAATATTATATTTTGTATTGACACTGGGATGTATAGACTGGGTGCATATTATAAAGAAATGAAAAGAAATTAGTGCATAATTTATGAGTTAATATTTTAATTTAAATTGTGCCTATCTGTAAAATGTATGGTGATGATATGGGCACTGACACACAGCCCAATTATTGGTTGTGGTTGGTCATGATCAGAGGTCAGGTAAGTATAAAAGAAAAATGAAAAATTTACTCTGATTTTTAGGTAGTTTTGGGGAGTGACACTCTACGACTGTAAGACCCGATTTTTATCGTAAGAGCAAAAATGGAATGAATAGAAATTTTCGAGTGCATTTAAAAATGCAAAAGGATTTAAATGGTATTCTCGAACACGTGTAAGGGTAAAACGATCAAAAGATCGAAATCCGGTATAAAGTCGATAAGAACATTTAATTAAAAATATGGGATTGAGAAATCTTGATCAATAACAAAGAAATAATTGAATTTCGGATTAAATTGATCAAGATATGAATTTATTGGAATTAATCAAAATTTTCACTTTGAAAAAATAATCCCGAAAATAATCAAAAAATATACCAGAAAGTCATCGAAAACTATACCAGAAATCTTGAAAATAATCAAAAAATATATCAAAAAATAATCTCGAAAATAATATAAAAATTTTAAGATATTTTTGGATATTTAATAATATTTTATTGAATAAAATAATAACAAAATTTAATTATAAATAATAAAATAAAGTAAATGGAAAAAACAAACAAAAAAACGAAATCTGGAAAGGAATTATCGAGGAGAGAGAAAAAAATAGAAAAGCAAAAGAGGAAATGAGGAAGGAAACTGAGGGAACGGTTTCCCTCCGATCCGACACCACCGGTGGCTAGGAACCCCAAGCAAAAGCCGGCAAAGGAGGCCCGGCACCCGCGCAACCCACCTGCGGCCGTGACGTGCGGTGAGGTGGCCGGAAAGAGGAGATCAACAGAGGGGAGGCCGAAAAGGGAGAAAGGCCATCGGCGCCATTTCGAACAACCTTGAGGGCCGACGAAGACTCCCCAGGCGTAGCCGAGCCAACGGCACCAGAATCACTTCGGGAACCAGCCGGACGACGTCAGAACGAGGAAATTATGCCTGAATCTGTACGATCGATTCAGCGCAGTGACGTTATGCTGAACCGGACCGGACCGGTTCAGCCAAAAATAAAGAAAAAAAAAAAAGAAAGAAAAAGAGGAAAAATTGGAAAAAAATTTAATGATCCAATCGAGCTACGGGTAAGTCGGTAAGCGGTCGATTTGACCGATTTAAATTTTGAAATATTTAATTTGATTAATATTCGACTGAAAATTTACCCGAAAAAATATTTAATTGTGTAGCTCGACAATTGGCATCCACCGAGAGCTCGAGTCAGCTTCGATCTGTGTACTATCATGAAATCTCAGGTAAGTAACCCTTATTTACGACAATTTTGCATTGTTATGCGTGTTAGAAATTATCGCATAAATTACGGATTTAATTTTCGTATTAAATGAATTAAATTTTAGAAATTGAGATAAATTGTCGTAAATATTTAATTGAGCTATCCGAGAATTTAGAATGAGGCTCAATGAATACTGATGGGCCCAGTGAACCCAATAGGCCTCGATAATGTGAATAGTCAGTGGAAAATGGGCTTAAGGTCGATTAAGGCCCATTATGGTGCAATCAGGCCCAATATGGATAAACGGGCGCAATGATATAAATTAAGCCCAGAAAATAGTGAAATACAATTAATTGTATTGTATTTGACCTAATGAATATTTATTCGCACTTCTGGCGATTGGATTCGGAGCAAATCGGACTGCGTGATGAGTCATCTGTGGAAAGGTCAGACTGTACAGAAAATGAGGTAAGGGAATTGTGTGAGTAGCTAGAGGTAGCTACGCGTAGTTTAATAGTTTTGTATACATTGATTATGTATGTATACACTGTTATTGTATAATGATCCTAAAAGTGGTTTAAATGATTTTAAGGATCGAAATAGGTGAAAAGAGTATTTTACCCCTATTGAGGGAAGTTCACTTAAGGATGGTGAAAGCATGACATGCATGAAATGCATGATTTAAGGAATTTTCTGATTTAAGGGATTTTCGTGGTTTTAAGCAAAGCAAAATGATAGATTGGCAAGTAATTGCATAAATTTCGTAAGATAACACTACGTAGGTGTTATTTATATTTAAATTAAATTTCTTTGGAAAAAGGCCAATTATCAAGTTTATATGGAATCAGATAATGCTGGCACATAGTTCGCACTATATATGCGTTTGTGAATGTGCATAAATGTGGTTGAGCGGTTGCTCGCACTGACTTGTGTGACATCATATGCATAAAATGTACTAGAGCAGTTGTTCGCACTGATTTTTATTCTTGTGAAATGTATGAGAAGTGCTGGATCCTAGCTTGCACTCTGTTTTGACATGTTTTGACATATTTTGACTGTTTTGTCTTGTTTTGTCTGGATATGCATAAAAAGGTGCTAGAACGATTGCTCCCACTAGTTTTTATGATTTGACATGCATGAGAGATGCTAGAGCTTAGCTCGCATCCTGTTTTGATATGATATTGCATAAAAGCCGTGCTAGAGTGTAACTCGCACGAGATTTGATTTAATTATGCATAAAGCCATGCTGGAGTGTAACTCGCACGAGATTGGATTCACTTCAACATTCATTTGTGCGTGAGCGTTGCTCGCATAAGTTTTATATGGTTTTATAATTCATTTGAATGTCGTACTGAAGTTTTTCTCGTACGAGATTTTCATTGAGTTTTTATGCATATCCATACTAGAGCATTGCTCGTACGTGAATTTTACTTGAATTTATAATTATTTTAAGTCGTACTGGAGCATTGCAAGTACGCAGATTTCATTGATTTTTATGAAACCGTGCTAGAGCTTTGCTCGCATGAGGTTTTCTGATACCATGAATATGCATGGAGCCGTACTTGAGCTTTGCTCGGACATGGATTTATATTACATGCATATAGCCGTGTTGGAGCCTCCTGTAGACTGTGTCATAGTGAGATGATATGCTCACACGTGCATATTGAGACAAAGATGATATGGGTGGATAAGACCTATTACAGGCACCCCTGACTGAGCTTGGGTTCACGGAGTATGTTGTACCGTGTATGTCACGCGGAGTACGCTGTACCGTGGGGATTGTTGGAGTGGAGTGGCATTAGCCACGAGGCAGCAAGCATTGCCCTCGCAATCCTGGTGTATGCTATTCTGGCGGGTAGGATGACCCACCTCCCGTTTTAGGTGTGATACCCCGCATACTAGGTACCGTGTTGTCAGGGATCACTAGGATATGGCCATAGTCCTCGATGTTACTGATATAATCAGCTGCTTGTCTCACATGATATAACTATTGGTCGATAGACCAGGGTAGAGCCGACGGAGGGGTCAGGCCCTCGATTTTATGATTTTCTACTGTGATACTAGATTTTAGATGATTTTATAACATGTGACCCTAAAAGAATGGTGATTTTATGACATAGTTTTATAACGAATCATTTTAGGAGTTTTGAGATAATTGACCCAGAGGGGTTAGTTTATACTGTGTTTTAAATGAAATGATTTAAATGCAGTAGCATGATGTGTTTTTCCCTGCTTTAATGATAAATTCATGAAAGGATTATATCTCATGATTTGTTTTATATCGCATGAAATAATGCATGATTTTGATTTAATTCATGCTAAGTATGATTTACTGATGTCACATAAAATGTCATTGATGCATCAGGATTATGATTTATATATACACGAATAGTTTTATACATTAAGTCATGATGAAATACATGAATTTGTGCTTAAGATTTTAATGAAAAGAAATGGATTTTAAGGGCATGGCATTATGAGCATGTAGATAGTGGAGCTATCTACTTCTTACATAATTGCCTTACTGAGCGTGTGGTTTGCTCACCCCCTTATTATCCCATCTTTTCAAAGCACTCACAGTAATTAGTAAGTGACTGAGGACTTGCATGCTTGGTATCTGTTGCTTCCCATTGAGAGACAGGTATACACATTTGTATTGTTTTGTATCTAATTATGTAATGCACAGTACTGTAAACGGATGTGATGTCGGGGATGTAGAGTTATAAATATCATTGAGTATGTATTTATTTAAAGTCAAAAAATAGTAAACTCTGATATATGAATGTGAATATGGAAATGGAATGGTAAATAGTGTGAGGTGACTAACACCGAATCATAGCCCAACTGTTTATAGGATGGTCACGATGAGAGAAAGGTAAGAATTAAATAATAAATAAAAAAGTGAAAAATTTACTCTGATTTTTAGGTAATTTGGGTCGTGACAGTTTTGGTATCAGAGCTAAGTTGGCCTAATATGAGTCGATGTTAGTAGTTAAGGAAGTTTACATCCCTATGTACTATGCATTGTTTAGATACAATTGTGTATATCGAGATGAAAGTGCGGCTAAGAATTTGATTTTTAAATGCAAGAATAGACTCATTAACTGATAGCCGCTATGATAGAAAGGCGAGCACACGTGCTCGAGGCCATAGAGGTAGGCCTGAGAGTCGTACTGAGTCGCCACCTAAGACTCGAGATGAGATTGAAGTGGAGGCTATTGTTGAGCATACCCCACAGAGTCTGACAGAGAGATCGGACAATATTGAGACACGCTTTGCGAGGTTGGAACGGAGTGTGAAGAATATTTGAGAGCTAATTGCTCAGAGTATGCATCAGATTTGAGAGTGAGTAGGAGCATTGGTGGAAGTCCGCTCGACCCATCTTAAGAGTTAAACATCCATAATGGACATGAGGAAAATAATCCTAGATGTATTCCGGTGACAGAAAATCCCGGACACTGTTTAAAGGAAATTACTGATGAAATTCTTTACTCTGACCCAGAGGAACTGGTTGACTGACGAGTATGAAACTCAGTTTATATACCTGGGCAGATATGACTCCGGCAATATGAACAGTGAGAGTCGAGATGTCTGAAAGTTCATGGAAGGGCTCAGATTATCAATTAGAGTCTGATTAGCCCGTTAGATATCACTACCTATACCGAGGTAGTGCGCAGACTACAGTGGTGTGAATAAGATCATAAGTTGTACGCCTCTGAGATTGGGAAAGGTAGTAAGGGCCAAAATTGAGACACAAAGAGAATAGAGAATGATAAAGATGTCAGAACGGGAAAAGGTAATTGGTAAAAGAAATTAGAGCTGATGAGTTACGAGGTAAGATGATTGGTAAGGCCCTAGTATATCCAATTTTAGCACTTACGAGGGGTATTGTGATTTGAGGACCCCGACCTGCTATGAAGCAGTGTAGCAGTGTAAGCAGTGTAGAATGTGTGGTAGTTACCACAGAAATAAGATGTTAGATTAGGATGAGTGTAGGCCTTGGACTAGGACACTACTGATGTTTCATCGGATGTGGAGGAATATACCACACTGGTCATAAATAATGAAGTAATTATTTTAATTTATCATGGTGCCACGCATTTATTCATAACATCTTTATTTGCTTATAAGTGAGTGAAAGATGTGAAGCCTGTACCCTTAGGCAAGATGAGGATGATGGTTAGCTGATTTTCACTAACTGAATATGGGTATAGGGATTGTAAGTTGAAAATAAGGGTGAAAACATCACTGAAAAGTATATTGTAAGTTTGACAAGTAATGAAAGGAGATAAGCTTTGAGATGTGATAAATCTTGAATACAAGACATATTGGAATAAGAGGCGTATGCAAGGTAAGGATATCTTCGATATGTAGCGACTATGAATTGCACCAAGGATAAGGGTGGATATATCTACACCCAGTTCATGTGGTTAAGTCTGATGGATAATAAAGGTATTTCAAAATACTTCCCCGCCTGAAGACTTGACAACGTCTAGAAGCGCACACATAATCTATAAATTGAAATAGACAGTCGTAATATATATACTTAAAATTTGGGTACCTTTACTTCTACGATAAAGAGATATAGAATTCGATTAATCATGAAGGTTTGAAACATTAAAATTTTATAAAAGTAGTTAATATAAAAAAAAAGGAAATGATGTGGGCTAGTATCTTGAACGGAAGCGATTTTGAAATGACATTGTACGTTTATGCATACATAGGACAAGGATATTGATGATTTAAATATTTAGTGGAACTCAACTACGATGAAGTATTTAAAGCTTACCTGGACCGATTGGTTGTCATCTTTAGCGATGATATGTTGATGTATTAGAAGTCTGGGGAAAAGCATGAGTAGCAATTGGAAACTGTCTTACAGATCAAGTGTTGAGAGTTTCTTGAAATGGGCTGCTCAGTTGACACATCTTGTTCAGAAAAGATTGTATTCCAATAGGATGATAAGTATGATAATGGCTTCGGTGAGTTTTGGTATGTTGAAGTAATAAACTGACCACTGTAATTATTCTCACCATAACCAACAGCTCAAGAGGTTTCAGTGTGTATGGATACCTCAAAATAAGGATTGGGCTGTGTATTGATGTAAAATGGGAAGATAGTCGTTTATGGATTTAGTTAGTTCAAGGACCATGAGAAACTATCCGACCCATGATTTAAAGTTAGCAGTCGTAGCGTTTTCACTGAAAGTATGGCGCCGCCACTTAAATGGTAAGAAATGTCGGGTATGCACTGATCGTAAAAAGCCCCGAGTATCTGTGTTCACAGAAAGAGTCGGATAGGAGATAACCAAGAAGGTTAGAGCTTCTAAGGATTTTGATAGTGAACATTGTACCACCCAAGAAAGGCTAATGTAATGGTTGATGCCTTGAACAGAAAGAGCCTCGGGATGGTATCACATATGATGGTCAAGGAGCGTGAGCTGCTAGAGCAGTTGTGAACCTTAGTAGTGATGTGATCCCTTTTGATGATGACGATGATTTGTGACAACTAGCCTGAGGTTAGAACCGGATTTGAGTGATCAGATTTACCAGGCTTAGCGTGATGATTGGCATGGTGTCGATAGTGTGGGTCAAATTTAGAAAGGTATAGTGACAAAGTTTATAGTGAGTGATGATAACTTACAGAGGTTTAGAGAAAGTATAAGTGCTCCTAGGACCACAGTTGATGAGATAGTGCTATTGTCAGAAGCTCACTTTTCGGGATATACAGTGCATCCAAGAAGTAATAAATATATCAGAATCTCTGAAAAAAGGTATTGGTGGTCAGATATGAAAAGAGACATTGTAGAGATTGTGGAAAAGTGTCTCGTATGTCAACAGATTAAGGTAGAGTACGAGAAGTCTGCAGGGTTATTGCAGCCTCTACCTATATTGACACGGAAAAGAGAACAAGTTACCATGAATATCGTGATGGGTTACAGCGGACCTGAAGGAATCACGAGGCTATCTGGGTGATAGTCGATAGATTGATTTAGTCTACCCACCTTCTGTTTATGAAATCCCCAGATACTCTGAGTGCTAGGTGGATTTATGTGTATGAAAAATTATGAAACGTTATGTAGTGTTCCAGTGAGCATGGTATCAGATAGGGATTCCCGTTTCACTTCCCACTTCTGGGAATATTGTTTTTGAAAGCTATGGGAACCTGATTGAGCGTTAGCACAGCTTCCATCCTTAGACAGATGGTTAGTCAGAGAGAACTGTACAGGTTTTGGAGGATGTGATGAGAGCGTGTGGCATTGATTTGAGAAGCTCTTGGGATGATCAATTGTTACTAATCGAATTCGCCAATAATGACAGTTGCCATTTGAGTATCGGGATGATTTTATATGAGGCATTGTATAGCTGTAGGGAGTTGTTCCCTAACTTAAATAAGAAGAAGTGGGTGACAGATAGAGAATTGCTCCCGAATTGGTAAGACAAACCTCTGAGGATGTTCAGTTGAATTGTGAGAGATTAAGAACACTTCAGAGTAGACAGAAAAGCTATGCTGTCAAGAGACAGAAACCATTGGAAATTCACCGAGGGTGAATCATTATTATTGGCAGTTACTTGTCTTAAGGACGTAACGAGATTCGGATAGAGATATTGGACAAGTGGGAGATAAGGCCTGTAAGTTGACGTTACCACTTGAATAAACAGGCATCCACAATGTGTCCTATCTTTTGATGCTTAGGAAATAATATCCGGACTCAGCATATGTGATCGGATATGAGCTTCAATAGCTTAGCTTAATGAAAGTATAACATATGATTAGAAAATCGATTCGGGTACTAAACAGGAAGGAGAAAGTGTTGAGGTTTAAGATGATCTCCCGAGTTAAGTATGTTGGTAGTATTACACTTCGGGAAAAAGTCACATGTGAATTAAAGAGTATGATGCGATAGACGTACTCGGAGTTATGTATGGACCCATTTGACTTGGTTCTAATTTGAAGGACCAAATTTCTTAAGAGGGGGAGATTGTAAGACCCGATTTTTATCGTAAGAGCAAAAATGCAATGAATAGAAATTTTCGAGTGCATTTAAAAATGCAAAAGGATTTAAATGGTATTCCCGAATATGTGCAAGGGTAAAACGGTCAAAAGATCGAAATCCGGTATAAAGTCGATAAGAAAATTTAATTAAAAATATGGGATTGAGAAATCTTGATCAATAACAAAGAAATAATTAAATTTCGGATTAAATTGATTAAGATATGAATTTATTGAAATTAACCAAAATTTTCACTTTGAAAAATATAATCCCAAAAATAATGGAAAAATATGTCGAAAAGTCCAAATAAGACTGAGAAATTCATTTATTGAATAAATGAATAAAATATAATATTTTTTAAGATCTTTTTGGATATTTAATAATATTTTAATGAATAAAATAATAATAATAAAATTTAATTATAAATAATAAAATAAAGTAAATGAAAAAAACAAAAAAAACGAAATCTGGAAAGGAATTATCGGGGAGAGAGAAAAGAAACAGAAAAGCAAAAGAGGAAATGAGGAAGGAAACCGAGGGAACGATTTCCCTTCGATCCGACACCACCAGAGGCCAGGAACCCCAGGCAAGGGCCGACGAAGGAGGCCCGGCACCAGCGCAACCCACCGTCAGCCGCGACACGCGGTGAGGTGGCCAGAAAGAGGAGATCGACGGAGGGGAGGCCGAAAAGGGAGAAAGGCCATCGGTAGCCATCGGCGCCGTTTCGACCAACATTGAGGCCCGACGAAGACTCCCCAAGTGCAGCCGAGCTGAACGGCACCAAAATCACGTCGGGAACCGATCAGACGGCATCGAAATGAGGAAATTATGCTTGAATCGGTACGGTCGGTTCAGCGCAGTGATGTTATGCTGAACCGGACCGGACCGTTTCAGCCAAAAAAAAGAAGAAAAAAAGAAAGAAAGAAAAAGAGAAAAAATTGAAAAAAATTTCAGTGATCCAATCGAGCTACGGGTAAGTCGGTAAGCGGTCGATTTGACCAATTTAAATTTTGAAATATTTAATTTGATTAATATCCGACTGGAAATTTACCCAAAAAAATATTTAATCGTGTAGCTCGACAATTGACATCCACCGAGAGCTCAAGTCAGCTTCGATCTATGTACTATCATGAAATCTCGGGTAAGTAACTCTTATTTACGATAATTTTGCATCGTTATGCGTGTTAAAAATTATCGCATAAATTACGGATTTATTTTTCGCATTAAATGAATTAAATTTTGTAAATTGAGATAAATTGTCGTAAATATTTAATTGAGCTATCCGAGAATTTAGAATGAGGCTCAATGAATACTAATGGGCCCAGTGAGCCCAATAGGCCTCGATAATGTGAATAGCCAGTGGAAAACAGGCTTAAGATCGATTAAGGCCCATTATGGTGCAATCGGGCCCAATATGGATAAACGGGCCCAATGATTTAAATTAAGCCCAAAAATTTGTGAAATACAATTAATTGTATTGTATTTGACCTAATGAATATTTTTCCGCAGTTTTGGAGATTGGATTCAGAGCAAATCGGACTGCGTGACGAGTTATCAGTGGAAAGGTCAGATTGTACAGAAAATGAGGTAAGGGAATTGTGTGAGTAGCTAGAGGTAGTTACGCGTATTTTAATAGTTTTTGTATACATTGATTATGTATGTATACACTGTTATTGTATAATGATCCTAAAAGTGGTTTAAATGATTTTAAGGGTCGAAATAGGTGAAAAGACTATTTTACCCCTATTGAGGGAAGTTCACCTAAGGATGGTGAAAGCATAACATGTATGAAATGCATGATTTAAGGAATTTTCTTATTTAAGGGATTTTCGTGGTTTTAAGCAAAGCAAAACGATAGATTGGCCAGTAATTGCATAAATTTCATAAGATAACACTACGTAGGTGTTATTTATATTTAAATGAAATTTCTTTGGAAAAAAGCCAACTATCAAGTTTATATGGAAACAGATAGTGCTGGCACATAGTTCGCACTATATATGCATTTGTGAATGTGCATAAATGTGGTTGAGCGGTTGCTCGCACTGACTTGTGTGACATCATATGCATGAAATGTGCTAGAGCGGTTGCTCGCACTGATTTTTATTCTTGTGAAATGCATGAGAAGTGTTGGAACCTAGCTCGCACTCTGTTTTGACATGTTTTGACATATTTTAACTGTTTTGTCTTGTTTTGTCTGGATATGCATAAAAAGGTGCTGGAGCGATTGCTCACACTAGTTTTTATGATTTGACATGCATGAGAGATGCTGGAGCTTAGCTCGCATCTTGTTTTGATATGATATTTGCATAAAAGTCATGCTGGAGTGTAACTCGCACGAGATTTGATTTAATTATGCATAAAGCCGGGTTGGATTGTAATTCGCACGAGATTTGATTTACTTGAGCATTCATTTGTGCTGGAGCGTTGCTCGCACGAAGTTTTATATGGTTTTATAATTCATTTGAATGTCGTATGGAGTTTTTCTCGTACGAGGTTTTCATTGAGTTTTTACGCATATCCGTACTAGAGCATTACTCGTACTTGGATTTTACTTGAATTTATAATTATTTTAAGTCGTACTGGAGCACTGCTCATACGCAGATTTCATTGATTTTTATGAAACCGTGTTAGAGCTTTGCTCGCACGAGATTTTCTGATATCATGAATATGCATGGAGTCGTGCTTGAGCTTTGCTCGCACAGGGATTTATATTACATGCATATAGCCGTGTTGGAGCCTCTTGTAGACTACGTGTCACAGTGAGATGATATGCTCACGCGTGCATATTGAGATAGAGATGATATGGGTGGATAAGACCTATTATAGGCACCCCTGACTGAGCTTAGGTTCACGGAGTATGTTGTACCGTGTATCTCATGCGTAGTACGCTGTACCGTGGGGATTGTTGGAGTGGAGTGGCATTAGCCATGAGGCAGCACGCCTTTCCCTCGCAATCTTAGTGTTATGCTGTTCTGGCGGGTAGGACGACCCACCTCCCATTTCAGGTGTGATACCCCGCACACTAGGTACCGTGTTGCCAAGGAACACTAGGATATGGCCATAGTCCTCGATCTTACTGATATAATTAGCTACTTGTCTCACATGATATAACTATTGGTCGATAGACCAGGGTAGACCCGAGGGAGGGGTCAGGCCCCCGATTTTATGATTTTCTTCTGTGATACTAGATTTCATATGATTTTATGACATGTGACCCTAAAAGAAGGGTGATTTTATGATAGAATTTTATAACGAATTGTTTTATGAGTTTTGAGATGATTGACCCAGAGGCGTTAGTTTATACTACGTTTTAAATTAAATGATTTAAATGCAGTAGCATGATGTGTTTTTCCATGTTTTAATGATAAATTCATGAAAGGATTATATCTTATTATTTGTTTTATATCGCATGAAATAATGCATGATTTTGATTTCATTCATGCTAAGTATGATTTACTGATGTCACATAAAATGTCATTGATGCATAAGGAATATGATTTATATATGCACGAACAGTTTTATAAATTAAGTCATGATGAAATACATGAATTTGTGCTTGAGATTTTAATGAAAAGAAATGGATTTTAAGGGCATGGCATTATGAGCATGTAGATAGTGGAGCTATCTACTTACTTGCATAATTCTCTTACTCAGCATGTGGTTTGCTCACCCCCTTATTTTTTCATCTTTTTAGAGCACTCACAGTAATTAGTAAGTGGCTGAGGACTTGCATACTTGGTATCCGCTGCTTCCCATCGAGAGATAGGTATACACATTTGTATAGTTTTGTATCTAATTATGTAATGCACAGTACTGTAAACAGATGTGATGTCGGGGATGTAGAGTTATAAATACCATTGAGTATGTATTTATTTAAAGTTAAAAGATAGTAAACTCTAATATATGAATGTGAATATGAAAATGGAATGGTAAATATTGTGAGGTAACTAACATCGAATCATAGCCCAATTGTTTGTAGGATGGTCACGATGAGAGAAAGGTAAGAATTAAATAATAAATGAAAAAGCGAAAAGTGTACTCTGATTTTTAGGTAATTTGGGTCGCGACAACCACTATGAGTATTCTCCATATAGGCTCAATTCCTACATTCACAATCATTAATTAGTCTTTTCCCATCCGTATACACAATCGTATCTAAGCACAGCACAGTAATATGGGGATGTACACTTTCCTAGTTACTAACACTGACTCACATCGGATCAACTCTGCTCTGATACCATTCTGTCACGACCCTCAATGACTTAACCAAAACCACTACAAATTTCTCGTTTTTTACTTACCTTTCTCCTTATCAACAGTTGGGCTGTGATTTGATGTTAGTATCCTCGCTTACCATACAATTTATCCATTATCATACATAAATGTCAATATACTATCTACTGATTGTAATTTCTTCTATAATATAACTGAACTCATAAAATCTAATACAAATTCATCCCCCATAATTTACATCGTTTACATCATCACTATGCTGTTTATATGTTTAGATACAGAACCGTACATATACCTGTCGATCGATAGGAAATGGCAATAGACAACAGGAATACTATCCCACACTCGTACTCGCTCTACAGCGGATGCTCTGTAGAGAGGTGTAAAAAAAGGGGTGAGCTCACAACTCAGTAAGAAAATCAGGCAAATAAGTAGACATCTACACAATCTACTTAAAATAATGCTATGCCTCGAAAATATTATTTCCTTAACTTACTTTAAAAGCATGTAACTAAAATATATACATATATTTGTACAGATTAAATCCCATGTACAGAAATCATGCTTAGTTCTAGAATGTAGGCATTTCGTGCAAAACAATGCATTTGTATAATTTCAAAATGCCTTTAGATAAATCATGCCATTTATATTCAAATCACAATAAATCTGACATTTAAATCATTCACAACACAACAATTGAATTTTGACTCATCCCTCAAGTCTATCTGTATCATAAAATCAATCAAGTGATATATCATGTGAGACTCTGTGGTTAAATGCAATAATATCATGGACTATGGCCATATCTTATAATGGTGATGCCAAGCTACATAGACCTCGGTGTGCGGGGAAATCACTACTGCAACAGGAGAGGGGTCAGTCCATCACAACCGCCAACTATCAACTCCTCAACTCCTCATACACATCATAACAACACACGGTACAACATACTCTGTGACATACACACGGTACAACGTACACTCGTGGACCCTATCTCAGTGGATAATTAATACCACATCTCTAAATCCACATGCAAACATCTCAATAATGTGACACTCAGTCTACACGAGAAAATCAACATGGTTTTCAACATGTATTATATATCACATAAAACTACAGTGCGCACTTTTGAGCACGACTCTCAGTCAACATTCCGCTTAAACATTGTTTCACACATCACAAACTCAACTCTAGTGTGAGTAACACTCCAGCACTAGGTCATGCATAGTTCATGTTTCAAATTAAGTACGAGTAATCCCTCTAGTACCATGTTCTGCACAAGACATATAAAACTGAGTACGAACAATAACTCCAGCACTCTATCATGCATAAATCATATAAAACTGAGTACGAGCAATAACTCCAGCACTCTTTTATGAATGTCATGGAAATCTAGTGCATATCATACTTTAGCACTAATATAAGTGGAAAACATATGAAATCAAGTGCGAGCTGTGCTCTAGCACGATTTATTTTAATATAATTCGATAGATGGCTCTTTAAAAGGGATGATTTTCAAAACATCAAAATCAACACTATAAATTATGTTATTTCTCATCAACCATGAAAACATTAGCCCATCTTCCTACTCTTCTGCTAAACAGCAATAAAAACACTCATAATTATGGTTTCCATGCTTTTTACAACTTTTTCCCAAAAGTTGACTTTTTTCCTAACTAGGAATAAAATCGTAAATTACCACTATCGAGTCGCTATTATTATTATTATTCACTTTTCCTGACCCTCAGAGTTTTTAAGTGAATGCAAAAGCAGACGAAATTACGTGCAGGTATCTCTAACTACTCGAAAAAGTCCCTTACCTGAAATCACTCCAGAAATTTTACTTTCTCAACGTTGCTCGATCCAGCAATCCGACTTACTCATTCAATAATCTATGGAGCTGTATATGGTTCATCAGGTTAATTTTACTTTTCCTACAGTATTTCACATTTAATACAGTCTATTTCACTTAATGGGATTTGATAAACCTTAATGAGCCTAACTCTACCGTAAGCCCATTTCCATTTTACTACTCATTTTCGTTAGGCTTATTAGGCTTGTAGGACCCACCAACTCTTATTGGGCTTGTCTGAGACCCATTACATCACATTGGGTCGAAAACCAACTGGGTTTAGCCCATTGGACCTCTCAGCCACATACCGTGGCTGAGAACCACGCATGCCTAACCACGTCGAGCACCACGCCACCGTCGGCCATTTCACTAGCCATTCATTTAGGCATTTTCACAAACACTTCGTTGGAAATGTTCTTAAGCTTAACTTAGTTCATTTATACATTTTATCAAACACCTTGATTACCAACTTAATTCATCCACCAATTGATCAAATTGAGTACTTCTAACTATACCATAGTCATAAACACATGTATATCAGCTCATTCATGCCTTAAAATCATTTGGATATTCATCAATTTACCATTACCTACTCTCGTTCAATCCATGTTTATAGTGATTTCATGTGTTTCAATGCTTAAAACATATACCAATCTACTTAGAATAATTCATACATTAACATACATGAATTTGAAAGCTTGAAATTATACCTAGCTTGCACTTTCACACTTAGCCGAAACTTTGAAGCTTCTCGATTTGCTCACTGTGGTTCCTTGATAGCCAATTCCAACATATGTTAATCCTCTCTCAATTTGGAACAACTTTAATGAAGATTGCAAGTTCCAAATATGTTTTTTTCCTAGTGATTTTTAGTGAGAGAAAGCTTCACTATGTGTGTTTTAATGGTTTCTTCTCTTTGCCGAATTCTTAAAGAAGAAGATGAAGTTGTGTTGGTTGATTTTATAAGTCAGTTACTTAGTCATTAAGCCTAACTTTTCAGCTAACAAATTTGAATTGAATTGGTTTAGGTAATAGTTACCAAGTTGGCTATGGTTACCTTTTACTAATGGGCTTCAATTTTACCAATTTAGGCCTAGCATTTGGGCCTCTCGATTTGGGTCTTCCTAATGGGCTTTCAGGGTGAAATATTTCCTATACATCGGGCCTTCAATTGACTAAATATTGGGCCCACAAATCAGTCCAATAATTCGGTCTAATGGACCTAAGAAATTCGGTCCACACTTATTATACCTTAATGGGCTTTAAAATTTTCACTTTGGCCCATTACGTTTTTACCTATTAAATTTAATCCGGACTTCGATTAAATAAATTTTTCTTACTTTTGGAGATGATTATCTTGTATTTTGACTAAAAATAGTTTTTCCTAAATTTTTCTCCATAATTAGGTTAATTTTTAACCATGGTTAGTCAGCTATGGTCAAAGTCCAATTTTCTTAACTACAATTGACTTTTCTTGACCATTGACAACATTTGACATTTTTTCAAAAATTTGAAAGTATCCTATGTTATGGTTTACACTGTTTTCTTTATGTTTTGGCCGTTTCTGGTAGGTGAATATACCCAAAATATCTTAAACGGACCATTTGGGACTCGTTTAGCCCTTTTTGGCTTTTACTCTTGTTCTTTGTGTTCGGGACTAAATCAAACCGACTTTCCTTAATGAGCTCCCTATATTTTCTCATTTTAAGTTCTTCTCTTTAGTCAAAATGATTCAGATCCACTCGATTTAGCCATGTGGCTCTTATAACCCTTTTTCGACTTTTATGTAGCTTATAAGTATTAAAGCATTTCACTAACACTTAAATCAAGTAAATACTCTTATTATGATTCAAATAACTTAATACAATGTTTGTACATATATAATCATAAGGAACAAGCTACATAAAAATACAGGTCTTACACTCCAGCACATTTTATCTGGTACAGTTTGATAAGCAGCTCATTTTCATTAAAATAGTTTCGAACTCAGTTTTGTACATAAAACAATTTTAAAAAAGGAGCTAGCTCATCATTTTTTGACTAAAAACCTCGGTATGCAGTACTTGATAATTAAAAATAGAGATTTAAACTTAAAACAATACATTAGGTTGTAACAGTATCCATGTAAATAAATTAAATTCTATCAGGTAAGGTTAGTCCATTTAACTAAGGCTAAAATTCTATAATTTTCATAGTTATAAAATCGTCTTAGAATTTATATCTACAGTTTAGCAGTAACAAATACGTATAATTTATCTCTAGCAGCATATAAAAATTTCCTTACTTCCAGTGGTTGTTGGTAGTTTCCTTTATGCCGAAGTATGAGAGCCAGTTAGTCCGTTTCTATTAGTTCGCTTGCTCCGGAGTTGCAACGATTATTAATCACTTAAATTAGTCATGGCAAGCTTGAAATTCTTTTAGTAAACCACATTCAACATTTTGAACTTGATTTATCTAATTAAACCATTTTAATATAGAATAAGCTAGACATTATTCGAGTTTCATTATTTCTTACTTCGTAGAAATTTCTTTTATGGCAGATCGGTATTGGCAGTATTCCCTCAATGCAGTAAAGTCCTTCAAATCAGTAACTCAACAAATGGGGTGGCAATTGGAAACCAAGCCTGAAGGTGAAACTCATCAACCCGTTTCCCTGACTCATTCTCGGTTCATGGCTTATTCTCACATTCTCCTTTTCTGTTTAACCGAAGCAATCGACAATAAAATGGTACAAAATAGCAGCGACCCGTAGCTTCCCTTGACCTCACTGCATTCAGCTTGCTCTCTTTTCTCTAGTAGGACACGAACACCTTTCCACTATCCATCGGTTCTGCATTGTTGCCTCCTACACCCGTCCAGCCCCTTTCTTTCCTAATTAGTCCTCTATTATCTTTCTCAGTTCTCACCAGCCCCCTTGTTCTCGGTTGGATCTGTTTTTTCCAACCTTGATAGCACCAAACAGCAAGCTCTCCTCGTCTACTGCACTGTTTCGGGTTTCCTTTCTCCTCCTTCCAGCAAACCAAATTTCCTTTCTTCAAGCTCTCGGTCCCTAACACTCTTTCTTTTCTGTTTGTATTTCTTGCCTCACCAATCTTCTTTCTCTCGATCAGTCTCTCCCCTTTTTTCAGCAACGATGAAAATTTTTTTTCAGCCCTCGTTATATTCGATCTTTTAGATTCTCGGTTCAAGTCCTTCCCATTCCCAGCCGAACAGCACTGAAGGTTTCTTCTCCTACCTTCTTCGATCAATTTATTTGCTGTAGCTACAGTAATGTTTATTCATCAATCTTCTCAAAATATCAGGAGGCCATACACTCTACTCCTCTCCCTCAATCAGTCCGGCCTGTCATGCTCAGTTTCTAAGCCTTTAAATTGCTAAATTAAATTATTTCCTTAGCTATTTTATTCCTCTTTTCTGAATTCCTCCTTACAATTCAGGCTGTTAGCATTAATTCCACTTGAGTGAGCCTTACTCCGCTACTTAATGGCCTTTGTTTTTTGGCAGGATTTTGGTACGGTTTTTTGGGATTCAGACTCCATTATCTGTTTTTTTTTTTTTTTTTCCAACAGCAAGTTATGGTGAATTTTTGTGGACTTCTGTCCACCCATTGACCTGGTCATTTCCTTACACCGAATGCCAACTTTTCATTATTTTATTTCCATTTTCATTTCCTGCCATGAGGTACCCAATACGCTCATTTTTACTGCATTTCTTCCTTTCACTGCAGCAGAATTGCTTTCCTCAGTTTGTGCTCAAGGAAACTTAATTCTTGTGCCTTGTAGCATCCTTGGAGACCATCATCTCACATACCATCCAGCTGCTGCAACAGCTTCAGGCTATTCCAACTCCCTACAGCTGCTGTAAATGGCAACATTGCTGTTGCATTCTCAGGATTGGCTTCATTGGAAGCCAATCCATGTGCTGATGGCTCCCTTTCCCCTACGGTCCGTGAGTTTCCATCATCTTTTCTCTGTTTCATTTTCCTTTCATTCACCGAACACATTCTTTCATCATGTCATTCACGTTTCCCACGCTTCAATCCAAATCATCTCCATTCATTCCAATATATAAGTTTTTTTCCTTAAGCATATTGCAACCAACTGGCTACTCCCAAGATTGGCATCCTTTTTGGAAGCCAATCCTCGGTTTGTACACACACACACACACACACACACACACACATATATATATATATATATATATATATATATATATATATATACTTTTACATATATATGTATTTTATTTCCTAAATACTTTGACTAGAAGAATTAAATATAATATTACCTATATATATGTTTATGTTTCTATATTCTTAATAATTTTTCTCCATGTAGTATCAAAATAAATTTAGTCTAATATTTGAACTTACCCATCATAAAGAATATTTTGTATACATATTAATCTAGCTCATGAAAATTATTTTTACACCTCATAATTATTTATTCTTTAAGTTAAAATATTGTAGTTAATTAAACTAATCCACTTTGTTGTTCATAATTAAAACCGAGTATTAGAAAATTCGTTGAGTTTACATTACACTTTCTTTTACTTAGGATTAGGAGGGAACCTGTTTTACACATTTTACTGAGTGACTACCTAATCTCTTACAATGAATTCCTTAAAAGGGCAACACTCATTTGATCACAACAATGAAAATAAATATTTGAATAAAGTAATCAAAGAATCCTCACTAAGTAGATGATTACACAATTTTAGCACAAGTGTAAATGACCAAGAATGAGTATAAGAGCTCGAGAGTTGTGTGTTTAAGCTTTAAGAAAATATTTAGATTGTGTCTCTTAGCTCTAAACTCTTAAATCCTAGTACTTATATGGCCATTAGGTTGGTAAGGAATTAAATGCAAATAATCTCGTTGAAACCTTTAAAAACTAGCCGTTGGAGCCTTCCAACACACAGGGGGATTGATCATGTCCCTCAAGGGATTGATCCTCTCTTCTTTAAAACCTACAATTTTGTAGCCTAAACACTAGGGGATCGATCCACATAACTAGGGGATCGACCCTCAAAGCTAGGGGATCAATCCTTCTATAATGATTTGCATTCCACAGGTTTATTGCCAAAAGGGGATCGATCCTTACCCTTTAAGGGATCGATCATCTACTTTGAAAAGCATTTTTCTTGGCAGTTTAATGATTGAAAATGATTTTAAATTAAATCTCAATTTCATATAACATTTCTTTTGACTTTAAGTGCATGAAATTGAGTTAGAAAAAATACTAAGTAATTTTATAAAATGTTTTCAATAAAAACATATGAAAATTATTTAAGCTTTGTATTCAAAAATATATTAAGTGCAAATTAAAATTTTTCAATGAAATTATGATTTTATCAAAATATGAATCTTATAATATTGTTTGTGAAATGTGAAACAAATTTATAATATAAAATGTTCAAGTAATCATACTCAAGATTTTTTTCATTTCAGAATTAATTATCAATTTAAAACTAACAGTCTCCTCCTTTTTGACATGACAAAACTTATTTTAAATTTAGTTTGAAAATTACTCCCCCTAAATATGAGCATTAATTTCAAAATATTTACAAACAATATTCTTCCCTTTTTTCTCATTCAAAAAATAATTGGTTTAAACTCTCGCTTTAAATATGCATGATGTAAAAGGAAGATTAAACTAATCAAAATAAGTTGTTAGTAGCATAGGGAATATAGGACAATATGTAATCGATATATGAAAAATTAGACAAATTTGCATATAGTCCACATAAAGTATATTGGCTATCAATTTAAAGCACAATGGACAAATGATCATGAAATGATATTTAGATAAGTGAGAAGATTCAATAAATTAAGTCATACGATATCCAATACTAACGTAGATTATATAAGAAAAAGTCATACAAATTATCACCTAATCACGAAAATAAATTCATAAAGTTATAAACAAGTTCACAACAGCGAAGTAATATCTAAGATAATGGAGGCGGTGGAAAGTGATCAAAATAAGTTTGGCACCGAATACGCAAGCCATGAAGATCGTCATACATGTCATTTTGACGTTCGTCAAAGGCTGTCAAGCGAGAGGTGACTTACTTTTGAAAAGCCTGTCGATTTGACTATAAAGTTGTGAATTGAGTATCAAATTGAAGAAGCATATACATAATCGACTCAAGTGAGGTCGGTGGATGAGCAAAAGAAGATGAGGCAATGACATCGGTAGGAATGATTGCTTGCTTATTCTCCATTTGTTGTAGCTGCTCTTATGGTGGGGCCAGATCAGCTTGCTTGCGCCATCCACCATTATCATATTAATAGTAGTGCACATGGTGAAGGGTGTCGATGTTAATCTAGGAACTGGCTTAGGCAACTTACCAAACTCGCACGAGCAATCAATGCCTATTTTCATGAGATAATAGGCTAGATGATGAGGAAAAACTATCATACTAGTATTCATGTTGACTATCCTCAACCAATCCTCAAGCAGAAAATGCACCAGTTTTGGCATCATGCTCATGTATGTGGGGCAGCCAAAACCAATTGAGCTTGTGTAAGAGAGAGTATTGCATGTCGAGAGGGCGCAAGTTCTATGCAATGATGATATGTAAATACGTGCCATCATAGGAATATCCCTTCCATTATCATTTGCGATAGGAAAGACAAGTGGCACCTCTACTTCTTCGTGAATAAGCCCTTAGTCTTAAAGCTGAAATACTTATGCTAGCTTATCTATAAAGATCTTAATGTGCTACCTCATGGGTTAAGAAGAGATACCAACCACTTGACAACGGTCGTTGGGAGAGTTGATGGGTTTGGTATTGGCAAAGAATGCTCGAACAATGCTATATGGGACTAGCATGTTGATTTTCAAGAAGTGCATCTACCCGAATGATTTAAATTTGGCTAAGTAAGAAAAGTTAATAGACTCGAGGAATAGAAATCAATTTCTTGCTAATACCGAATTGGCATCATGACAAAGTCATCTTCGTAGTTTTTTCGATCAATCAGGGATTGAAAACACCGATTGATTGAGATTGAAAAATTGACATCGGAGGAGGATGAGGAGGAAGCTTTGCGTTTGGATGATTGGGAAATGGAAGTAAAAGCTTTAGCAATAATAGCTTTTGCTCAAAGGGGCATTATGAGGATATGAAGATGAAACGATGATAAAAAATTTGAAAAATGAGATGAAATGGTGGTTTGTGAATTTTGTTGAATAGTTGGTGGGCAAGAGTTTTTGGTGAAGAAGACAAAGGATTAGGAAAATTTGGACTACCAATCCCTACAAACCTAGGTAATCTAGCAACACAATACCACAAAACTTATAATCTACACAACCAAGATAAAGAACAAAATTTTATATTATACATTTGCTCAACATTTCACAAAACATATTATAAGAGTCATATTTTGATAAGATCATAATTTCATCGTAAAATTTTAATTTGGTTTTAATATATTTTTTGGATACAAAGTTTAAGTAATTCTCACATGTTTTTAATTAAAAATATTTTAGAAAACTGCATAGTATTTTTTCTAACTCAATTTCATGCACTTAAAGTCAAAAGCAATGTTATATGAAATTGAGATTTCATTTAAAATCACTTTTGATCATTAAACTGCCCAAAAAAATGCTTATCAAATGAGAGGATTGATCGCCTAAGAGATGAAGATTAATTTTTTTTTTTTTAGCAACAAGCCTTTAGAAAGCAAATCATTATAGAGGGATCAATCACCTAGCTATGTGTAAGACCCATATTTCATGTGTAACTTTATGGATTCATAAGTATGGTAATGTACTTGTAATGTGAAGTATAATTTATGTAAAGTCCTTAAACTCAATGTACACACTTGTAGTAAGAGTTTGTGATGTACATACAAGTTTCATTGTGTATGAATATGAGAAAATAAGCTTTTATAAGTGATGAATGTGATTGGAACTTAAAATGAGAAGTGTGGTAAAATGAAATGAAATTATACTTCCGTTTAGTTTGGAATGGGATACCTTTTGCTATACAATGAATGTACGCAAGTTTTAAAGTGTATAAGGTATAGATGGATGCCATTTTCAAGTTTTAAAGGTGGTTGGATGAGAAAATGATTATGGCAGCAAATTAAGGATTATTTGGTGTGAGTTACTGCAGAAAACTGCAGTAAAATCTGGGAAATATGAATGCCAGATCGATCTTATAGGATGAGAGATTGATTTGAAAGAGCCAAAATGCTCTTATTTAAGAAATGGAATAAGGTAGATCGATCTCCAATGGAGCCAGATCGATATGCTAAACATTCTGCAATTAGAAGATCGATTTTGATGCAAACATATCGATTTCCTTAACTCTCGGGTTGGAGCAGATCGATCCCTTACCTTAGCCAGATCGATCTCTTTAAGCTACTACTTGGGACAGATCGATCTCAAGCACTCGACAGATTAATCTAATGCATTCAAATTGGTGTGAAAATGAGGGATTTAAGATGACCAGATCGATCTCATGTTTCGACAGATCGATCTCATTGAGCAATTTCTATAAATAGGAGCACTGAAATATGCAAATCACGAAAACAAACCCCTATTTCTTCCATTTCAACCCAAAACCTAGATTTATCTCTCTAAAATCAGCCCATTTCCAGTAAGAATTGAAGGGAAGCTATTAGATATAAAGTTGTTCAAATCTAAGAGGAGATCAACATATTTTGAAATCAAAACCTCATTGGTTGGATTGAAAGAGCAATGGGCATTTTCATTGGAGCAAGAGGAGAAACTAGATTTGGTAAGTTTCTAACACATCTGCCCAAGTACAGTGTCTATTTGTTGATTTTGGAGTAGATTAGTGTGAATATTTAGGATAGAAACCACCTAGAAAACAATGGAACACTTATAACCTAGATTATGTCTAGTGTGAGAAAATGTGGTTCAGAGGAGTTGATGAATTATGAGTTATACTAAGTTGTTATTGAAGTAATGTGAATGATTTAAGATGATTAAATGAAGTCGCATTGTAAGTTTAGAGAAATTATGAAAAGTGGTATGAATCAATAGACTCGAGATACGAGTAGAACAATAAACCGAGGCCTTATGAATGTTAATGGAGACTATAGGTCGAATAAAGTATAGTAAACGCAAGAGTACTGTTATGTGAATTAAATTGATGTAATATACGACTTTATGCAGTTCCGAGAGTTCGCTGGAGCTAAAGCGGACTGTACGAGTAAGCATTTCTAAGGAAGTGGAATCATGCGACACGATTCCAGGTAAGGGAATTCTGTAAGTATATAGAGGTAGCTACTTATATTTTGTGGGTGGATATAAGGCATTTGTGAAATGCATGACTGTTGGAGAAAGTGAGTGAAGATGTATGAGAATAGCTACGAGTATGTATGAGATTTGGTTTTGAAATGATTATTAAAAAGGGATAGTAAGACTAATAAATGCATAAATCATGTATTTGAAATGTTTTCACCTAACACAGTGCTTGGTTTGAACCAATTAGTGGATAGGCTAGCTAGTGTTTGAATGATTTCGTGAAATAGCACTCGCGAGGTGCTAAACCCGATTTTGGGATTGTTTTGATTGTGTATGAGCTGCCTATCGTATTTGTGTGATATAAATCGCACTGGAGCCTCGGTCGCGCTAGATTTTAATGCCTTTATTTGTATGAAACATGATGGAGCTTAGCTCACACCTTGATTTGAATTGCGATGATGTTTTATAAATCGTACTTGAGCTTCTGCTCATACATGGATTTCAAGTGGTTTTCTTATGCATATAACCGTACTGGAGCTATGCTCGTACATGGTTTTTTCTCATGTTTTATGCATAAATGTCGTACTAGAGCGTTGCTCGTATGAGGTGGTTTAGTTATGATGCATAAACCGTGCTAGAGCTTATCTCGCACAATTTTTCACACTGTGGTACGTATGATGCCGTGGATGTTGGTAAGATCCTCAAGCCCTACAGCCTCAAGCCAGAGTGGGCGGGGAGGCTCTGTTTGGTGGGGAGGCTCTCTTATGATAAAATCCTCAAGCTCTACATCCTCAAGCCAGAGAGGGCGGGGAGGCTCTGTTTTGCAGGGAGGCTCTCTTACATTGATACGGAAAGCTCCACGTGCACTTGAGATAATGGATTTTGATATTACATAGTACCACATGATTTTGATACATAAGTGTAAATGTGGTTGTCCAAGGTAGACCCGAGAGAGGGGTCGAGCCTTATGGGATTTGTGATTTAAAGAAATGATAATTAATTTATAGTGAGATATGATGTGATTTGAAAAGGATGTTTCTTAAATGAATTTCCCTTTTGTGATGAGATTTAAATGAGTTGAGCATGAGATGATTTTACATGTTGATATTCTATGTTTTATGTGTATTTACATGATTTTCAATACATGATATATGTATATACATGTGGCATTGTCTTATTTCCTTATGCTCCGATTATAAACGATTTATGCATAACATTATCAGCATGTAGATAGAGTAGTTATCTACCATGCTTGCATTATTACCTTACTGAGCATGTGGTTGCTCATCCCTCTTTATTTCCCCCTCTACAGAGCATACATAACAGCCTAGTGAGGACTGAGGCGTCTTATTTTGGACATCCGCTGCTTCCATCGCCAAAAGGTATACATACAGGGATTCTTTTTGTATCTAAACTTGTAAAGGCATAGTAGTCATTGGTATTGTAATGTGGGGGATGTAAAAGTTAGAAAACGTGTCATGTATAACTCAACTTGAAATGAATGACACTTCTTTTGATTTATTTGAGAATGAATGTGGAGTGATATTTATTATTGACTCACAGCCTAACGGTATGGTGAGTTTGTTCACGACCGGGTAAGGAAAGAAATATACGAAAAATTTATAGTGATTTTTGGTTATAAAAAGATAAAATGGGTCGTGACACTATGTGTATCGATCCCTTAACATTTTGGCCATGAATTTTAAAGAAGAGAAGATCGATTCCCTAATGTGCTAGAAGGCTCAAACAACTAGTTTTTAAGGGTTTCAATAGAATTATTTCCATTTAATGCCTCACCAACGCAAGAACCATATAAATACTAGCATTTAAAAGTTTGAAGGCTAAAGATACAATCTAAATATTTTCTTAAAGCTAAAACTCACAACTTTCAAGCTCTTGTGCACATTCTTGCTCTTTTACACTTTTGTTAAAACTTTGTAATCGTCTATCTAGTGAGGAATCTTTGATTACTTTATTCACATGCTCATTCTTATTGTTGTGATCAGGGGAATGTTACCCTTGTGAGGAATTCATTGTAAGAGATTGGTAGCCACTTAGTTAAGTAGGTAAAAAAGGTTTCTTCTTAAGCCTATGTAAAAGGAAGTGTAAGAGGTTATTCTTAAACCTTGAAAAGGAAAGTGTAAGCGATTCAAGTGAAGTTGATCGACTTCTTGGCGAGAAGGTTAAGAGCAGAGGATGTAGGCAATGATTGGCCAAACCTCTATAGCTCTTATGTTTGCTTCTCTTATCTCTTCACTCTTTACATTATTACAATTTAATTTTATATTTGTTTGCTGCCATTTTTGTGAAATTAGTTTAAAAATACCATTAAGTTAGAGAATTGGATTAAAACTAATTCACCTCCCTCTCGATTGAGCCAATGATTTTTATCAGAGCTTGGGTCCTTTGATCAAAAAAGTGTAATTTCCTAAGAGTTTAACTATCGTCATGGCCCAAAATAGTGTAGCTACTAGTTTGGTAGGAGAGGGGCACTCTAAAGTAAGGCTTTCATTGTTTAATAAGAAAACTATGCCTATTGGAAGACTAGAAAGATGTTGTTCATCCAAGTAAATGATTATAAGGTGAAGAGGATCATGCTCGAGGGACCATTAGTCTCAACTAGGAAAGTAGATGAGAAGATGTCCCTAAAAAATAAGATGAATGGGAAAACAATGACTTTAGGATGGCATAATTGAGTGCTAAGGCCATGCATACCTTATTTTGTGCACTAAGGGCAAATGAATAAAATAAGGTCCCGCTATGAGAAAATGAAAAACAAGTAAGGGATAAATTAGCAATCACTCACAAAGGCACAACTCAAGTCAAAGAAACAAAAGTAGGAATGTATACACATGACTATAAGTTATTTAGGATGAAACCTGATGAATCCATTAGTGATGTGTTTAGTAGGTTCATTGACATTATAAATGGCCTTAAATCCATAGAAAAAACCTATTCATATATTTAAATGGTCAAAAAGATTTTAAATAGCTTGCCAAAGTCTTAGGAGGCCAAGCTAGCCATAATTAAAGACTCAAAAAACCCTCACACACTATTTTAGATAAGTTCATGGACTCTTTGCTTACTTATGAAATGAAAATTTAGAGAAATCAAGAGCCTTCTAAAAGGGTAGGTGTGGCTCTAAAATCCTCCATTCAAGATGATGTATAATAGGAAAAAGATGAGAGTGGTGAGGAAGAGGAATTAGATATGGTTGTGTTTGCCAAAAGGTTTAATAAGTTCATGGTAATGGAAGTTAGTAGAAATATTAAGAGGCTTTATAGAAGAGAACACAATGGTTAAGAATCTAGTGAAAAAAGCTAAGGACCCCATTGTGTGTTATGAATGTAAGAAACCAGTTCATATTAAAGTTGGTTGTCCTATGCTTAGGAAACAAGGTGATAGGAAGCCTAAAAAGAAGGCCACAGTGGTAACATGGAGTGACAGTGATAGCTCAGATGAAAAAACAAAATTGAAAATAAGGTTACTTGTAAGACCCGTAACTTTGTATTGCATTCCTTATGATTCACGTGTTGTAGACATTGAATTATGTTAATGGAATCTTAAGAAGAGTGTTTATTGAAGTATAAGTGAAAATGAAGTAAGAAATTGTCATGACCCTCTTCTCGTGACTTAACTTACTACTTACAGTTGAGCTGTGAGTCAACATCCATATCCACATCTCATCCATTCATAGTTAAAAATTGATTTAATGAAATAGAAACTGTTCTTTTATATATATGCAAAAACGTTTACATCAATTTCTATTATATTCATCCCTTTCGTACATAAGATAACTATATTGTGCATTAAATTTACAGGATACAAAATTTTTCTCATAAGTGTATACCTCTATACTACAGGAGAACTGGAGAACACCATAGCAGGGATGATTGCAGTAATTCACTACTGCGTAGAATCTGTGGAGGAGGAAATAAGAGGGTGAGCTAACACGCTTAGTAAGGAAAGTATGAAAGCAGGTAGATAACTACACTATCTACATGCTTAAAATATAAACATTTATTTTTCCTTATAAAACATATGTATTCTTTGAAAATAACTTCCATCAATTGCAAAATCATTAATTTGCTAGATGGGTATATGAACATTTCTTTCTCAAATCACACAGAATCACTTCTCATTTCACATAGTACACACTTATAAATCTCTTTACACTTAGCAAATTTCTTAGTAAAGCAATTTACCTGAGACATAGTATAGGATATCAATTCACCCTGTATCACACAGCTGGGGGACATATGTCACCTCACATAGTAGTGACAAAATGTCATACCACACAGATAAAAGAAGAATTATGGCCATAGTTTGGATTCCAGGTAACACCAATCAAGTGTGCGGGAATCCCTTGCTTAGGGATGCAGATTAACCATCCCTTCAGCTCACATGGAATCACTAAGATATCACGGCACATCGTACTCTATGGCTAACGCTCACGGTACATCGTGCTGTTGTGGATCCTCATCACCAATTTCCATTGTCTCAAAATCACGTGCGAGCAGGTTTGTGCAAGATCACTCAGTAATATAAGACGGCTCCAGTACGGTTTTACATCATCACATAGCAAACATCATAAAACCATGTGTGAGCAACTCAGCGTAAGATCACACAGTATTCCTAAGGCATCGAGCACGATTTTGTCTCATTGCACAGAAAGCTTATCGAACCATGTGTGAGCAACTCAGCATAAGATCACATAGCATACTTGAGGCATCGAGCACGATTTTATCGAAAATCACTTTAAATCGAGGGGATCACATGTGAGCATAGTCAGAGTAAGATCATTTAGCAGTACTCGATGGCTCTAGCATGATTCCCAAAAATCTAGTGCGAGCTCTTGAGTGGATCACATAGCTTCACTCAGCTCTAGCACCTTTTTCTTTTCTCAAAAATCATTTTTAAAAATGTAAGGCGAGAAAGGCTGGTAAATCTACCATTGCCACTTTGGCTCAAGCACAAGTTCACAAAAAAAAAAAAGGAATAGATGGCTCCATTCACTAAGTATGAGTGAGAGGGCAATCTCCCTTCAATCACTCGTTAAAGCTTTTCATGCAAAATACTAAATCGAAAGCCAATCTATTATTACTCTTTCTCAAAACACTTGTAAAACATCTTTTCACAACAAGACATTGAAGTCATACAATTCATGCATATAAGCTTCTTCTTATCATATAGCTTTCACGTAGATATATCAATATCTATATACTTTATAGCATTCATTTACACACAGCAGGTAAGAAACATACGTATAGCTACCTCTAATAGCTCACATAAATCTTTTACCTCGAATCACGCTCAAATCGCTTTCCTTGGTTTCCAATGCTCGTGATCTGGTCTTACCGACTTCAATATGTCTCCAGGAGCTACAATGATTTACAATTCACATAAGTATACTTAATATACTTAATTCTCACTTGCATGAAATTTAATTCAATGCATTGGCCCATTTACACCAATTTAGCCTCGTTACGTCTTATTGGACTTTACTCTCTCTTAAGTCCATTTCGATCATTCTCTCCATTTCTTGAGAATCCTTTAGACTCTTTAGGCCTATTGATTCACACTGTACCGATATTACTCTCATAATGCCTTGAGTTTGTCATTTTATTTCTCTATGGCATTTTATCAAACACTTCTTATGCCCATTTTCAATCATCATCCATCCAACATATGGATTTCACAAAGTTATCTTATAATCATCTATACATGCTTACTAACATCTCTACATGCTTAAATTATCATCAACTCCATGCCATTTCAACTTTCTCTCACAAGCCCATTCTAGGTCATGGTTATTTAAGCATGTAAATGAACATTTCAGCCAACATTATATACACCAAATCACTCATCAAAATGTCTAGATTAACATACTAGAAGATGGTGTATTGAAACCTTACCTAGCTTGACTTTTTCCTCATTTTGCCAAATTGGAGGAAAACTTCTTTTTTCCTTCAACCCAAGGTTTAAGCTTCCAATCTTTGACTATGTTGTTCTCTTCCTCACTAGGAACAACTTTACTCAAAGGAACTTCTCTTAAAACTGATTGGAAAGTGATGATTTTAGAGTGAGAAAGCTAGGTCACTTGTTAAAAATGGAGGAAGATGGGTTGTTCTCGTGAAATGTAGGTTCAGTTGTTAAGTTTTTATAGGGAAAGCATTACGAGATCGATCTCCAAGGGTAGGAGATCAATCTACCCTTGCTTGGACTGCTTCTAAATTCGACAATGCAGGCAAGAGATCGATCTACCTATTTTCATGAGATCGATTTGCCTATTTACTTGAGATCGATCTGCTCAAAGGGATAGGATTAATCTTTGTTCATGGGATGGGATCGATCTTGGCTAGGCAGAAGGCTTCAGAGATCGATTTGGCATAAAAAAGAGATCGATCTAGCCTATCCAGAGGCAACTAGAGATCAATCTGCCTTATTGGAGAAGATCGATTTGGTTTAAACAGAAGCAACTTGAGATAGATATGCTTGAGTGAGGGATCGATCTCCCTCTTGTAGAATGCCCAGGCATTACATTTCAAGGTAATGAGATCGATCTGCCCTGTGTCTACAGTATTCAGCTACAATTTTTTACCAGATTTTCAAAGTTAAACTATCATCCAATTGCTTCTATACTCATTTTGCATTTCATTCACACTTAGCACTTAAAAACATCATTTTCTGATGATTCATATATATTGTAACTTATCTGTACATTCCAGAATCATAAACATTACATAAAAATTTACGGGTCTTACAGAAATACTCATGAACACACATAAAGACTAAACATGAGCAGTAGTGACCGTAGACTAAACTGAAGGGATGCCAACCATTCTGACTAAAGATAAAAACTTAAAACATCAAAATAAGGATAGTTCAAGAAAGGAAGTTGGTTTGGTTTGGTCCAAATAATGTTGAAGCAGTGAAAATACCAAAAAGGGCCTAAACGAGCCCAAAATAGACCTACCAAGCATTGGAATGCCTAAACTTCGGATAGTTGACTTTAGTTAAATGTGGTCAATGGAAAAAAGTCAACAAAAGTTAGATTTGGAATATTGACTTTGGCTATTGAACTAACCATGGTTATAACTTAACCAAACCATGGTAAATGAAAAAGAAAAAATTATTTTGGGCTACCAATACTTAGAAATTTTGCCAAACATAAGGAAATGGACTTAAAATGCTATTGGGTTGAATAAAAGTGGGCTGAAATTGAAGAAAAGCAATTGGGCCAAGTGGTTAAATGGATAAAGCCCATTAAGCCAAAAACTAGTGGGCCAATTGTATATTCTTATTGGGTTGAATCTTTATGCCAATTAAATAGGTTGAAATCAAGACTAATTGAACCCTCAAATGACATTGAAAATCCAACCCAATAAGATGAATTGGAAAGCCCAAACTGAAAGCCTAATAGTTAAAAAGACTAAAGCATAATTCCATTAAATTAAGCCCAAAACTATGCCAGGCCAAAACCAATTGACAAGTCCAATCCATGGGCCGATTTTTAAGGATATAATGGCTGAAATTGAAGAGGATAAATTAGAATTTGCTAAGTGGAAATTATCTTCTTCACTAAGCAAAGTCTTAGCCACCATTAAAACATAAGTTTTCAAGCTTTCTTACTCTAGAAAATCACCTACCTAGAGACATATTTTGTAAGACCCATAAATTTAATATGCACTCTTTATGATTTTGTGATGTATGGACAAGTCAGAGTTGATATAAATCATAAAGAATGAATGTTTTTAATTTGCAACTGTGTATGAAATGCAAAACGGGTAGTTAAGCAAATCAGAAATCAATGAAAGAGTGGATTTTGTGAAAAATTTACAGCAGAACTACTTCAGAAGAGGAGTAGATCAATCTCTCATTCAATGCAGATCGATCTTAGATAGGTTCTGGGTAGAACAAATCAATCTCATTACAAGGCCAGATCGATCTCTGTAAGGTTCTATGTAAAGCAGATCAATCTCATTCTGAGAGAAGATCAATCCCTTAAGCTTTAAAAGTCGATTCTTGAAGAGAAAAAGGCAGGATAGATCGATCCCTCATCGTTAGGAGATCGATCCCCGAGAGAAATTCTATAAATACAGGGCTCTACAACCTCTGTTTTCCCGAGAACATTAAACCCCATTGAAACCAAAGTAAAAACCTAATCTTTCCACTCCAGAAATCTTCATCTTTCAAGTAGTTTTGAGTGGGGTTCAGTTCAGCAAAGTTGTTCTTAGTAAAAAGGATAACAACATACTCGGAAACAAGAAGTTGGAATCAAAGATTGAAAGAACAAGGTGGATCTTGCCAATTTTGGTGAAAAGGATAAAAAGTTTAAGCTAGGTAAGATTCAATAAACCAACTTCATATATGTTAATCTAAATGATTTGGTGAGTTGATTGGTGTATGTTTGAACTACTGAAAACAAATTGATCATGAAAAATATCCATGACCTAGATATTGGTATGAGAGTGAGAAAATGATGAGGAAGTTGAGTAAACATGGATTTAAGGATGAAATGAGCATGTATAAAAGATTATAAGGTATTTTTATGAAATACATAAATTAGAATATATGAGAAATGAAGATGGGTATATGAAATATATGGTATAATACTATAATGGGAGAAAGTGATGAGATTGAGGCATTGAGAGGAGTTAAATGCATTGATTTAGAGTCACGCAAGTGAAAACAAGTGTATTAAAGTATACTGATGTGCATAATTATTAACAGCTTCGAAGTTGATATTGAAAGCTGATCAGACTGTGAGAGTGAGCAGCACCGAGAAAGTGAGGTCACGCGACGTGATCCAAGGTAAGAGCATTTCGTGAGTAGCTAGAGGTAGCTACATGTATTTCAAATAGAATTTTGATTATTATACTATACATGAAACTCTGTGTATAGAGACGTTTAGTAGGATCTGATAAGTTAAAAAGCTTAGGAAGCATGTGGGTAATTAAATTTAACATGTTTTGAATGTGTATGGATAGAATGGCTAATGTTTTCATGTATAAGCGAAAACAACACATTTGAGTGCCTATTGAGTTTTGATTGAGTGAAATTCAATTTGAATAAGCTATCTATCAGGTTTGTGTGTAAACCATTAGTGCTAGAGAATACTCGCACTATATTTTATAAAATATGCATCACATAGTACTTGAATATATTCTTGTACTTAATTTTAAATGTGATATATGCATTATAGAGTATTGGGAGCATTGCTCACACTCAGTTTTACATGATAGAGTACTGTGAGCATTGCTCGTACTCAGTTTTCATTGATTGATGCATTATAGAGTATTGAGAGCATTTCTCATACTCGATTTTTATATGACATAGTGCTGGGAGCATTGCTCGCACTAGAGTTATATCATTGTGTTGTGGTCGTGTTGGAAGTTTACTCGCACGTATCGAATTTTGAAAGAAAGAGCATGAAACAACCATGTTGGAAGCCTGTGCTGACTGTGTATCGCACCGATTATATGCTCACACATGCATATTTTGAGATATGGCCGAGGGCTATCAAAAATATTATCCATAGTATAAGGGCTAAGACTTATGGCAAGCACCCGACTATGAGGTATATCTAAGGTATGAGGACTAAGACTTATGGCAAACATCTCGACCTTGAGATTGGGTCCATCGAGTACTTTATAACATGTATGTCACATAGAGTACGTTGTACCGTGAGTACATGATGTTGTTGTGTTGTGAGTTGACGGTTGAGGATTTGACCCACCTCCTATTACAACAAATGTGAGGCCCCGCACAGCGAGTACTGTATAGCCTGGGATCACGAAAAATGAGTTATGATCATAATCTTGGAACATGTAGTCGCCTATCTCGTTTCATCACTTGAAATTTCTTGAATAACTTATCACATGGTTTTATAATCTGAAAATGTGAATTTATGTGTGATAAAGGGTAATCCGAGGGATGGGTGAGGCCTAAATTTTAATGTTTTTAAACATGATGATATGCCATAGTATTTTAATTTAATTGAATGGAATGATAAATATGAAATTTATAAATTACATGAGAAATGCAATGTTTTGCATAAACTGCTGAGATTTATGAAACCAGAATGAATTCAGTTTTATAACTGAAGAATTATATCTATATATATTGCATAAAAGTTTCAAGCAAGATGCATGCTTTAGATATGAGTCGATAAGGAAATGATTTCAAGGCATAAGCATAGTACTTTGTAGATAGTGTGGTTATCTACTTGCTTGCCTGATTTCTTTACTGAGCTGTGAGCTCACCCTATTTTTATTTCCCCTTTCTACAGAGCGTTCAGGTATTCCTTGATCTGCTGCATATCCATCTTACGAGAGGTATACACATTTGAAACGTTTTGTACTGAACAATGTAAAAGCATAGTTATGTAAACTAATGTACGGTCGGGGATGTATATGTACAAGTATTTGTATTTAAAGTATATGAGTTTACGTTTAAGAAAAGAATACTTATAGTCAATAGAATATTTGTATTGACATGTACGTATGTTGTGGAATGAATATGATTAAGGTGACTAATATCGAATCACAGCCCAACCGTTTTGTGTTGAGTGATGATAGAAGGAGAGGTAAATAAAATGTGAAAAACTTATGGTGGTTTTGGTAGGTCACGGGAGGGGAGGTCGTGATAGAATGGTATCAGACCCAGGTTGGTCTGATGTGACTCGATATTAGTAATTAGGAAAGTGTACATCCCCATAGTACTGTGCTTTGTTCAGTTACAATTATACATACAATATGAAAATTAGACTAACTAATAGTTATAAATACACGAATTTAGCTATTATGGCTAATACCAGCCGTGGTAGAGGGGCTAGAGGTAAGGCTCGAGGCCGTAGAAGGTAGACCAAAGACCTGAGATGAGACTACAGGTCCCACTGAGATAACTGAGAGTACTGAGGCATGCTTCACGAGATTAAAACATTACTTTCAGACCATAGTGGAGTTATTGGTGCAGACTATGCCAGGTAGACAGAGACAGGTGCAGGGACTACGCCTGGAGAGGTAGCTGTACCCAGTAAGCCTGCACAGCCAGCTCATGTGCCACAGCCTACGAATACACCTACACCCCCCACTAGTTCAGGATACACCGTCTTATGTTACTCCACGACAAGGCGGTAATGTTTTGGGGTATGGTTGTGAGCTTGACAGATTGTGACAATTCCAGAAGCTTGGACCTCCATCTTTTCAAGGGGTCAAGGACCCAGTTTTGGCTGAGGAGTGAATAGGAGATGTAGAAAAGTTATACGAATTCTTTGTTTGTACGACTTCAGAGATGGTTGCATTTGCTGCGTTCCTATTGAAGGGGACGAGAGAGCATTGGTGGAAGTCCACTAGACCTATATTGAGAGCCCGACATACAGAGATCAGTTGAGAGATATTTTTTGATGCCTTTAGGAGGTAGTTTGTTCCAAATACGGCCCAACAAAGGCTACAGGCTGAATTTTTAGGGTTCAGCCAAGGGAGTCATTCAGTAGACTAGTATGAGACCAGATTTCTATCCCTGGGGAGGTATGACCCCGACACCATGAGTAGCAAGACCAGGAAGGTCTATAGATTTATAGATAGACTGGTTCCATTTTACATCCCTACTATGATGAGGCAGTACGTAGGGTGCAACTCTATGAGTAGGACTACAAGAGGAATGTCTCTAAGTTCAGGACAGTTAACAAGGGTAAAGACTAAGATAGGAAGAGGCTGGTGAGTGACAGTGCTTGATGTTTGGATATCGAGGAGGGAGAAAACTCTTTGGTAAGAGACAAAGGATGAAGGAAGTATAGGAGAAGACTGTTAGACCTCTTGCATACCTGGCTATAGCTCTAGCTAGAGGTGTAGTGATTGGAGGATTGAGGCATACCATTGAGTAGTGTAGTAGATGTGGTAGATTCCATGGAGGTAGACCTTGTCCGATTTCTAGCGGATTATGTTTTTTATGTGGGAAGCCAGGGTATATGGCTAGAGTTTGCCTAGAGATTATTGATATTACACCACAGAAGGGTAAGGAGCTGGAGAGAGCTCCAGCTGATATATCTACTTCAAGGAGGAGAGCAATAACAGAGGAGAAGGGAAAGCAGGTCATTGAACAAGGGCGAGTACATGTCTTAGACCAGGGTACAGTCGATGCTTCGTCGGATGTGATTAGAGGTAACATCCTGATGTATGATTTAGAAGCACATTTTTTAATTGATCCTAGTGCCACGCATTCATTTGTATCGCCTTCATTTGCATGTAAGTTAGCAAAACATGAAGAGCGTACACCTTTAAGTAGGATGATGTTGATTAGTACGCCTATGGATAATAGTCAGTTAGTGGAGTATGTATTAAATGATTTTAAGTTAAGAGTAGGGAAAAAGGACATGACAACCAATCTAATATTGTTAAGTATGAGTGATTTTGATGTAATATTAGGAATGGATTGGTTATAGTCAAACCATGTTGTTTTAGATTGTTATGCTAAGGCAGTTATGTTTCCTAACCGTGAAAAATATGTTGTAAATTTGATGAAAAGAAATGAAAGTAGTGGTTATGGTTACAATGAATAATGTACTATGTTGATTGAGAAATGAATATATTGAAGGTCTTATTACGTACGTGGTTGATACGGATAAGGTATATCGGGAGTTGGTAGATATTCCTGTGGTTAGTGAATTCCTAGATGTATTTCTGGATGACTTGCCAAGGTTACCACCAGACAGAGAGATGGAGTTCTGTATAGATTTGGTGCTTGGTATTGAACCTATATCGAAACCACCATACCGCATGACCTTAGTTGAACTGTAGGAGCTCAAGAGACAGTTACAAGAGTTGTTGGATAGAGGGTTCATCAGACCGAGTGTTTCGCCTTGGGGAGCACCAATTTTGTTTGTAAAGAAGAAGGATAGAAGCCTACGATTGTGTATAGATTACAAATTGTTGACTAAGGCTACCATTAAGAATATGTATCCCCTTCCATGTATTGATGATTTGTTGGATCAGCTCCAAGAAGCGCAAGTCTTTTCTAAGATTGATATGAGATCTGGGTATCATCAGTTAAAAGTTCAGAGTGGAGATGTACCCAAGACAGCATTTAAGACCCGATATGGCCATTATGAGTTTTTGGTTATGCCGTTTAGATTGACGAATGCTCCCGCAACTTTCATGGCCTTGATGAACAATGTGTTCAAGCCATATCTAGGTCAGTTTGTTATCGTATTCATCGATGACATATTAGTATACTCAAAATCAGAGGAAGAGCATGAGAAACACCTCAGTATTGTGTTATAGACTCTGCGAGAGCAGAAGATATATGCTAAGCTTTATATGTGTGACTTCTGGTTAGCACATATCTCATTTTTTGGACACGTTGTGTCAAGGGATGGTGTATCAGTAGATCCATCCAAGATTAAGGTTGTAGTTCATTGGGAACAGCCGAGGATAGTCACCGAGTTCAAGAGTTTCTTGGGTTTAGTAGAATATTATCGAAGATTCGTTGAAGGATTTTTGAAGTTCGCTTCTCCATTGACACGTCTCACTCGGAAGAGTGTAACTTTTGTATGGGATGAGGATTGTGAGAAGAGTTTTTAGGAGTTGAAGAGTCGATTGACCACTACTCCGATTCTCACTATACCTACCAGCTTAGGATGATTTTTAGTGTATACCGATGCTTCGCATCAGGGACTGTGCAAGACTCGATTTTCTCATATTTCCTTATGATTCACAGATTGTATGGATTTTGTTATACGTTAATGGAATCATAAAATGGATGATTTTGATCATATAAATATGAATGAAGTAGTTGAAGGTACGTAAAATTTGAAAACGGACATTTTAGGAATTTCAAATTAAATTTATGAGATTTTAACTGTCCAGACAGAGATAGAAATTTTAAATGAGAAATTATAGTAGGTGTAAGAAGGAAAGTTAGCCTAAATTGGTCTCGAACGTGTAGAAGGGTAAAACGGTCAAAAGACCAAAATTCGGTATAAATTCATCAGAAAATTTTAATTAAAAATAGGGATTTAGGACATCTTGATCAATAACGAGGAAATTATCAAATTTCGAGTCCAATTGATCAAGATCCGAAATTTTTAAGATTTACCGAAAATTCACTTGGGACAATATCCCGAAAATACAAAAAAATTATCGGAAAAAGGGTTGAAATAAAATAAATAAATTAATTAATTAATTTAAATAAAATATAATTTTTAGTAGATATTTTGGGATTTTTAAAAGTATTTTAATGATTATAATAATAATAAAATAAATTATAAATAATAATAATAATAATAATAATAATAATAAGAAAAGAAGAAGAGAAAATCAGAATCTGGATCGAAGAGAGAAAAACCAAAGAAACGAAAAACATAGACGCGCGTGGCCCAACCTTGACAACCCACCGGCTTTCGATGAGATAGGACGAGGGTCGAAGAAGAGAGAGGACGTTCAGGCGAACCTATTGGCACCGACGATGCGCCGTGACGACGTCAAAATCCGACGAACAGAGGAGGAAAAGCCGACGGGAGAAACAGACTCGGTTCCGACAATCCATGGCAGCTGGTTGTGATCGATGGGCACCGTTGTGATTTGGAGGAAGAGCCTGTCCTTTTGGTACCGATAGCGGCTAATGAAACCGCCCAGAACATCGGTGACGGTGAGGAACCAAAATGCCACCGTTTTGACCGAGAGGAGAGGGGAAGGAAAAGGAAGGAAAAGAGAAGGAAAAGGAAGGAAAGGAAAAGAAAAAGAAAAAGAAAGAAAAGGGGAAAATGAAAGAAATTTTACTGGAGACGTCTCGAGATTCGGGTAAGTCGACCGATGGTTGAGATTGACCTAAGGGTAAATTTCGAAAATAAATTTAATATTTTATTTCATGAAAATTAACCCGAATTAATCTAATGGTGCAATTCTGTGATAGAGCCCGAACGAGAGTCGATTGAGCTCCAATTTTCATACCCTGCATATTATTGGGTAAGTACAATTTAATTATGACAATTTGAGTTCTTAATGCAGAGTTCAGATTATTTTACGGATTAAATTATGCATAAAATAAATTATATTCGAATTTTTGAATTAACTGTCGTAAATGATATGCGAGCTATCTAAAGAGTTTGGAAAGAAGCCCAATGGGTATTGAGAGCCCAATAGACCCGAAGAAGAGATTTAATAAGTGGAAACAGGCTGAAAATGGGTAGAGGCCCATTAATGTGCAATCGGGCCTAATGAAGTAAAATGGGCCCAGAGTTTTTGATTCGATCAGTAAGAGTGAAATACTGATAAGTATATTAGAATTGATCCAAAGATGTGGTTATATGCAGCTCCATAGACTTGGTTTGGGGCGAATTGGACTGAGAAACCTAGTACGGTCGAGACAAGATAAACTCGCACATGATTCCAAGTAAGGGAATTTTACGGACTACTATAGGTAATTTTACACAATTTTGACATCATTTTCATTCCCTAAAATTGTCTGAAGGGTCTAGATTTAAAATAAGAATTTTGGACGCCCGAATGGGTAAATGACCAAAATACCCCTGTGAAGGGTAAAATTTCAAAAATTACGAAAGTTGGGAGGAGTAGGAACAAGAGGTTCCTACTAGTTTTTGAGGTGTTTCGACATGTGCATGAGTAGGCTGGCTAGCTTTTAAAATAAAAGGCACTGCATTGCATATTTTCAACAATGTGAATTCTTTTGGAAATTGTTTTGAGATAACAGAGCCGCCTACGTGATTTTATGAAAGTGTGACGTGCTAGAGCTCAGCTCGCCCGAGTTTTGATTTGTGTGATGCACGCATTAGTGCTGGAGCAAGGGCTCGCACTAGAGTTTTACATGCATAGGTGCTGGAGTCAATCTCACACTAGATTTTCATATGATTTTTGTGACAGGGTGCTGGAGTCTAACTCGCACCGGATTTTCACTTTTTTTTAAGACACGGTGCTGGAGCCTAGCTCGCACTAGTTTTACATGATTTTGACAGAGTGTTGGAGCTTAGCTCGCACTTGATCTTATGAGATTTTATAAAACGCGTGCTGGAGCTTTGCTCGCACGAGATTTTCCTTGATTTTATGAGAGTGTTAGAGCATCGCTCGCACTAGTTTTATGGGAACATGCTATGAGCCGTGCTTGGAGCATCTGGTAGACTATGTGTCACGCCAATTAAATATGCTCGCATGTACGTTTTGAGACAAGTACGATTATTGATATGAGATATGGGTCCACGGAGTACGTTGTACCGTGCAAGTAGCGTAGAGTATGCTATATCATGCTGGGATTGATTATGTTGCATATTCGGATGCGAGTTTTAGGATAAAATTGACGGGATGGACTGATCCACCTCCTGAGGCGGTTCCCAATAGTGGTGAGACCCCGCACACAATATCCGTGTAGTGGAGGGATCATGAGGATATGGCCATAGTCCTAGTTATTTGCCTGAGATATACATAAATTTCCTAGTTTCTCATGTTAATACTTGATGTTTTTGAGAATCATGTTTTGTGGATTTTTGTGTGATCCTGACTGAGATGTGATTTTGATGATAATGAAACTGGGATTTAAACTCTCGTATGTTATTATTGCTTTGAAAAGCATCCGATTTCATGATTTTGTGTGAGTCAGGAACACCCGAGGGAGGGGTTGAGTCCTGGCTGTGTTGTGAAATTTTAACGAGAATGAAATGATTTAAATGGATTTGCATGTTGAGTTTTCCATGCTCTTTGAAATCCATATGTGAACTTGTTTTACATGAGATCATGAATTATAGCATTTATTTTAAAAATGTGTGGAGAAAGGGTGGTTTATGCATGGCACAACGTTCATGTAGGTTGTATGGTTACCTACTTGTTCGTAGGATTGCCTTACTGAGCTTGATGTGCTCACCCCTTTCATTTTCTCGCACAGATAATTTTCAGTAGACTTTGAGGCGACTGAGTACTGCATTCCTAATATCCGCTGTTGTCCATCACTTGAGGTATATACACTTGTGCATATGTATCTAAAAAAGAATAGCACAGTAACATGTTTGTAACCTTCGGGGATGTATAGACATTGTAAACACTAGTAAATGAATGAGAAAGAATTAGTGAAAAACTCAGGTGTTTACCTTTCCTTTAATAAGGAATTAAGTTATATGGTGAATGAATGGTGGGACAGGTATTGACGCACAACCCAATTGTTAGTGGAGTGTGGTCACAATTAGAGAATAGGTAAGTATGAAAGAAAAGCGAAAAAATTTACTCTGATTTTTGGGTCGTGATAGACTGAGCTATATTTGACGTAGGATGGGAAGGTAGTTGCTTATAGATCCAGACAACTGAAGGACCATGAGAAGAACTATCTGAACCACGATTTGGAGTTAGTAACAGTAGTGTTTGCATTGAAGGTATGACGACACTACTTGTATGGTGAGAAGTTTCAGATATTTATCGACCACAAAAGGCTCAAGTACCTGTTCTCGTAGAAGAAGCTAAAAATGAGACATAGAAGATGGCTAGAGCTTCTGAAGGACTGTGATTGTGAGATACTTTATCATCCGGGTAAGGCTAATGTTGTAGCTAATGCATTGAGCAGAAAGAGCCTTAGGATGGTATCGTATATGATAATCAGGGAACATGAGTTACTAGAGCAGTTTGCTAGCCTCAGTTTGGAAGTCATGCCTTCTAACATGGATACGGACTGTATGATAGCTAGTCTACGCTTGGAGCTGGATCTATTGGATAGGATCAGATAGGCTCAGTAGACTGATCCATATTGCAGTGATGTCAGTAGTCAAATACAGAGGGGCACAGTGATTGATTTTGAGAAGAGTTCTGATGGACTTCTGAGGTTCAGAGACAGATTATGTGTTCCCGAGGATCCAAAGCTCAAGAGGTTGATATTGATGGAAGCTCATTCTTCAAGATACACATTACATTCGGGGAGTAATAATATGTATTCGAACCTCCAAAAGATGTATTGGTGGTCGGGTATGAAGAGAGATGTGGCCGAGTTTGTAGCGAGATGCCTCCTATGTCAGTAGGTGAAGATAGAGCATCAGAAGCCTGCAGGGTTATTGCAGCCTCTACCTATACGGACATGGAAATGAGAGCATATCACTATGGATTTCTTGATGGGTTTACCGAGGACTCGTAGGAATCATGATGCGATATGGGTGATCGTTGATAAACTGACGAAGTCAGCCCACTTTCTATCTATGGGAGCTACCGATACTCTGAGTTCATTTGCAAAGTTGTATGTACTCGAGGTAGTGAGGTTACATGGTGTTCTAGTGAGCATTGTCTCGGATAGGGATTCTCGCTTCACTTCCCACTTTTGGGAACATTTTCAGGAAGCCATAAGAACCTAGTTGAGTTTGAGCACCGCTTTTCATCCTCAGATAGATGGTTAGTCAGAAAGGACTATACAGACTCTGGAGGATATGTTGAGAGCGCGTGTGCTAGAATATAAAGGCTCCTAGGATGATCATTTACCACTAGCCGAATTCTCCTACAACAACAGTTATCAAGCAAGTACTGGGATGGCACCGTATGAGGCATTATATGGCCGTAGATGTCGTTCCCCTATTGGTTGGGAAGAAGTGGGTGATAGAATGATTTTTGCTCCTGATTTGGTTACAATCCTCTGAGGATGTCCGGTTTATTGTTGAGAGATTGAGGATAGCTCAAAGTAGACAAAAAAACTACGATGACAAGAGACGAAGACCACTTGAGATCGCAGTTGGTGATTCAATGTTTCTGAAGGTTTCTCCTTCCAAGGGTATAGTGAGGTTCAAGAAGAGAGGTAAGTTGAGTCCTTACTACATTGGACCCTTTGAGATACTTGATTGAGTGGGAGATAAGGCATACAGGTTGGCTTTGCCACTGGACTTATCAGGAGTGCATAATGTCTTCTACATTTCGATTCTTCGGAAGTACCATCCAGATCTAACCCATGTGATTCGGTATGAGCCATTGGAGCTTAAGAATGATTTGCCATATGTAGAGAAACTGATTTAGATATTAGATAGGAAGGAGAAAGTCTTGAGGAACAAAACCATTGAGTTAGTGAAGATTCTATGGTAGCATTACACGTCAGAAGAGGCTACTTGGGAGCTAGAGAGTCTGATGCGAGAGATATACCCCCAGTTGTTTAATCCTTGACTTGGTTCTAATTTGGAGGACCAAATTTCTTTAAGGTGGGGAGAATTGTAAGACCTATAAATTTAATATGTACTCTTTATAATTTTGTGATGTATGAACAAGTCACAGTTGATATAAATCATAAAGAATGAATGTTTTTAAGTTGCAACTGTGTATGAAATGCAAAACGGGTAGTTAAGCAAATCGAAAGTCAATGTAACAATGAATTTTGGGAAAACATTTACAGCAAAACTGCTTCAGAAGAGGAGTAGATCGATCTCTCATTCAATGCAGATCGATCTTGGATACGTTCTGGGTAGAACAAATCGATCTCATTATAAGGCCAGATTGATCTCCTTAAGGTTCTGTGTAAAGCAGATCGATCTCATGTTGAGAGGAGATCGATCCCTTAAGCTTTAAAAGCCAGTTCCTAAAGAGAAAAAGGAAGGACAGATCAATCCCTCACCATTAGCAAATCGATCCCCTAGAGTAATTCTATAAATACACGGCTCTGCAACCTCTGTTTTCCTGAGAACATCAAACCCCATTGAAACCAAAGTGAAAACCTAACCTTTCCACTCTAGAAATCTTCATCTTTCAAGTAGTTTTGAGTGGGATTCAGTTCAGCAAATTTATTCTTAGTAAAGAGGAGAACAATATACTTGGAAACAAGAAGTTGGAATCAAAGATTGAAGGAACAATGTGAATTTTACCAATTTTGGTGAAAAAAAGGAAAAGTTCAAGCTAGGTAAGATTCAATAAACCAACTTCATATATGTTAATCTAGATGATTTGGTGAGTTGATTGGTGTATGTTTGAACTGCTGAAAACAAATTGATGATGAAAAATATCTATGACCTAGATATTGGTATGAGAGTGAGAAAATGATGAGGAAGTTGAGTAAACATGGATTTAAGGATGAAATAAGCATGTATGAAAGATTGTAAGGTAGTTTTATGAAATACATAAATTGGAATAGAAGAGAAATGCAGATAGGTATATGAAATATATGGCCTAACACCATAATGGGAGAAAGTGATGAGATTGAGGCATTGAGAGGAGTTAAACGCATTGATTTAGAGTCACGCAAGTGAAAACAAGTATATTAAAGTATACTGATATGGATAATTATTAATAGCTTTGAAGTTGATATTGGAAGCCGATCGGACTGCGAGAGTGAGCAGCACCAAGGAAGTGAGGTCACGGGACGTAATCTGAGGTAAGAGAATTTTGTGACTAGCTAGAGGTAGCTACACGTACTTCGAATAGAATTTCGATTATTATACTATATATGAAACTCTGTGCATATATTGTTGGGGTTATTAAACCAGCATGTTTTCAGTTCATTCTGATGATTTGTATCTATATATTACATAAAAGTTTCAAGCAAGATGCATGCTTTAGATATGAGTCGATAATGAAATGATTTCAAGGCATGAGCATAGTATTTTGTAGATAATGTGGTTATCTACTTGCTTGCTTGATTTCCTTACTGAGCTATGAGCTCACCCCCTTTTTATTTCCCTTCTCTACAAAGCGTTCACAGTAGTTGAGCACGGCTGAGGATTGGTATTCCTTGATCCGCTGCATATCCATCTTACGAAAGGTATACACATTTGAAACGTTTTGTACTAAACAATGTAAAAGCACAGTTATGTAAACTAATATACGGTCGGGGATGTATATGTACAAGTATTTGTATTTAAAGTATATGAGTTTACTTTTAAGAAAAGAATGCTTATAGTCAATAGAATATCTGTATCGACATGTATGTATGTTGTGGAATGAATATGGTTGAGGTCACTAATATCGAATCACAGCCCAACAGTTTGGTGTTGAGTGATGACAGAATGAGAGGTAAGTAAAATGTGAAAAATTTGTGGTGGTTTTGGTAGGTCGCTGGAGGGGAGGTCATGACATATTTGGAACAAGTGATCTTCATGAAAGTTGTTCCATATTGAGAGAGGAATAACATACTTCAAAACAAGCAATAGTGAAGCCATATTGAAGGGGGTGAAAATCATGCAAAGTTTCAGCCTAAGTGAGAACTATAAGCTAGGTATGCTTTCAATCCACCAATCTCATATATGTTGATCTATGAATTATATGGAGTTGATTGGTGTATGAATTGTATAACAAAGAAACCTAAAACACCATGAACAAGGATTGGCCAAAATAGGTATGGTGGCTTTTGATGAATATCCATGTTGTTTAAATGCATGTATGGATTGGTTAGGATGCATGGATGATGATGGTATGATTAAGTGTGATCAATTCGTTGAATTGGATGGTTATATGTAGTTGGCATATAAGGTGTTTGTTGAAATGCCTTAATAAACCATGGAAATAGCTTAAGACATGCCAACCAAGTGTTTGATGAAATGCCTGGGTGAGCATTAGCCAAGGGTGGTGTGAATGGCATGGCCATTCGGCCAAGGATGGCTAGGTTATGTTCGGCCACCGTGCCATGGCCGAAATAGTTCATGGGCCTAGCTTGTTATACAATCAGCCCAAATAGGTTAATGGGCCTAGTGGATAGCCCAATAAGTTTTAATGTGCCTAGTGAGCCCAATGGGCTTTAATTGAATAAATAGTGAAGTGAAAATAGGCTTAAGATAGGGTTAGACCCATTAAGTTGTACTAAGGCCCAATAAGAGTAAACAGACCCAATAAGTTAAATCGACTATAGTGAACATAAGAATTATATTTATTGGGTTAAACTAATGCGATAAATAATTATCTGCAGCTCCAAGAGATATATTCGTAGCCAATCTGACTGATTTACAGAAAATGGAAAAAGAGAAAAGTGCAATCAACGGGAATTCAGGTAAAGGAATTCTGTGAGTAGCTAGAGGTAGCTATACGTATTTTTGAGTCAATTTATATGCACTTAAACATTGTAAAGATTCCAAAAATGGAAAAATTTCGATAGAAACCTGGTATGGGAATATTACCATTTTACCCCTACTAAGGGTAAATTTAGAAAAGTTATGGCAAAGTTGGAAAATGCATGAATTTCATGTTTTTGATGTTTTCACTATGAAAATATTACTTTTAGTGAGTATGTGGATAGGTTGGCTAGTGTTTATATAAATTGCATAAATAACACGTTTTTGTGCTGAGCTTTAATTATTGAAAGTGTTTTCAAAGAAAGGGAGCCACCTATCAGAATTTTGTGGAAACAAATCGTGCTAGAGCTATTGTGATATCTGTGAGTTACACAGGCATGCTCGCGTTGGATTTTATATTATTTCTACATGAATTAGTGCCTGAGCCTTGCTCGCACTAGATTTCACATGGTTTATGCATGGCATAGTGTTGGAGTTTTGCTCGCACTCAATTTTAATATGATTTATACATGACATAGTGCTGGAGTCTTGCTCGCACTAGATTTTATATGATTTATGCACTAAATCGTGCTGGAGCCTTACTTGCACAGTATTTTATAGCGTGATATGCTTAAAGCTGTGCTAGGAGCCTTGTGTAGACTGTGTGTCACACAAATATGATATGCTCACACGTGCATTCTAAGACATGGTATTGGTTATTGATATGAAATGAGGTCTATGGAGTACGTTGTGCCATGTACGTAACGCAAGGTACGCTGTACCGTGTAGTCTTTAGACTATATGAGTCTTCAGACTAGATGATATGATATGATAGGCTAACTGGGAGAATTCGACCCACCTCCTGCAGCAGTGTGATACCCCACACACAGGTACCATGTAGCCAGGGATCACAAGGTATGGCCCTAGTTGTAAGACCCGAATTTTGTTAAAAACATGAAATGAGTATGTTCGTGAAAGGAATAACTGAAATGGTCCCAAATTAAACGAACGGGATTCAGACTGGAGATAAAGATTTAAAATACGAAATGAGAGAGTATTCGTGAAGGGAAGTCGAGTTAAATTAATTTCGAACACCTTGAAGGGCAAAATGGTCAAAAGATCGAAAGTCGATATAAAAACGATAAGAAAATTTAATTAAAAATAATGGATTTGAGAATCTTGATCAATAACAAAGAAATAATTAAATTTCGGATTAAATTGATCAAGATATGAATTTACTAGAATTAATCAAAATTTTCGCTCGGGATAATATCCCGAAAATACAGAGAAAATATACCGGGAAAGTGGAAAAATAGATTAAATAAATTAAATAAATTAATTAGAATAAAATATAATTTTTTTAGATATTTTTTGGATTTTAGAATAAAATAATGAATATAATAATAATAAACTAATTTATAAATAATAATAAATAAAAATAAAATAATTAATTCAAAAAAAAGGAGAACTCGAAAATGTCGGGGAGAGAGAAAACCCATAGAAAACGGAAAACCACCAAGGAAAACCCATCACCGACGGCCACCGACGACTGCCCAGGCGAGCAACCGGCAAGGGGGAAGGCGCCGAGCCACCACCGACCTAACGGAGACGCGAACGGCGGCGAACGGTGGAGCAAAAATCGAGAAAAACGAAATCGAGGAAGGAAAGGAAGAAAACCGACGACCGGCACCGATTCGAGATCGATCGACCCTAGCTGAATGTTCCACAGGCGCAGGTGAGCTGATTGGTGGCGGCCACGACCGGCGAAACTGCCGGCAAATGTCGAAAATGGCGGAAAGAGGAAATGGGTACCGACGGTGGAGAGAACAGGCCGGATCGGCGACTTCCCGGCCACCTCGTGCGAAATCGAGACCAGATCTGAGTTGCGGACGACCTCGTGTAGCTGCTGGCAGCGAAAGCCGGCGGAGAACCGACCAGCGAGGCCCTAAACCGGTCGAACCGGAGCGAACTAGAGTGAACCGGACTGAATCGGATCGGTCTGAACCGGGTTGAGCCGGACCGAATTGGTTCAGCCAAGAAAGAAGGGACAAAGGGAGAAAAAGAGAAAAAGGAAAAAGGGAAAGAATTTTTGAGGATACACTGGACTTCGGGTAAGTCGATATAAGGTCAAAAGTGACCGATTTGAATTCCGAGAAATTTATTTAAATTATATTTAATCGAAAAGTAACCTAGAATTAATTATATAATTGTGCAGTTTTACGACAAAGCCCGAACGAGAGCCGATTGAGCTTCGATTTTTGTACCCCGCATCACATTGGGTAAATATATTTTAATTTCGACAGTTAGAGTCCTTTAATATAGAGTTTCGATTATTTTACGGAATTTACGGAATAATTCTGTATAAAAAGGAATATTATTCAGAATTTTACAGTAATTATCGTAAATAGTGTATGGGCTATCCAATGAGTTTGGAATGAAGCCCGATGATTATTGGTAAGCTAAATGAGCCTAGTAAACCCGAAGAAGGGATTTAATAAGTAAAAACGGGCTGAAAATGGGTCGAGGCCCATTAAGGTGCGATTGGGCCCAATAAGAGTAAATTGGCCCAATTAGTTAAATCGACTATAGTAAATAGGAGAATTATATTTATTGGGTTAAATTGACATGATAAATAATTATCTGTAGCCCCAGAGACTGGATTAGCAGCAAATCAGATCGGACGAGCCTCCGACAGTGAAATTTAGATATGCGCTCGACGAGAATCGAGGTAAAGGAATTTTGTAGGCGCATAGAGATTTCTATACGTATTTATTGAGGGGATTTACAAGGCTTAGAATTCCTTAAAGTATCTAGAAATGAAATAATAATTTTTGCGAAAATCAGGGCATAGGTGAATAAAGAAAAAGATGATTTTGCCCCTGAGAGTGAAATTTTACAAAAAGGGTAGTAAGGCAGATAAATTGCATGATTTCATGTTTTAATGTTTTATATGAATGTATTGCTTTGGTTTAAGCAAATTTACACATAGGTTGGCTATTGATTTCATGAATTATACGAAAGGGTATCGGTTTGTACCGGTTACGATTTTAAAAGATGTTTTATCAAGATTGAGCCACCTATCGTATTTACACGAGTAAAAAGAGTGCTAGAGTATTACTCGCACTATATTTTACTGATTTATTACTTATGAAAAGTCATACTGGAGCATTGTTCGTATGAGAAATTTGTATGTGCACAAAACCGTGCTGAAGCTTCGCTCGCACGAGATTTTAGATGTCATGATATGCATAGCGTGGTGCTGGAGCTTCGCTCGCACTAGATGTGAGTTGACATGCATATAACCATACGGAAGCCTCCTGTAGACAGTGTGTCACAGAGAGTTGAGGTGCTCGCCCGTATACTTTGAGACATGGGTTGGTTATCGACATAGTATTGGGGTGGATAAGACCTACAGCAAGCACCCCCAGACTATGATATGGGTCCACGGAGTACGATGTACCATATATGTCAGACGGAGTACGCTGTACCGTGCAGTCATGATGACTCGATGATGTTACTTGATATTCTAGCGGTTAGGAATTGACCTCACCTCCCGTTGCAGTTGTGATGCCCCGCACACCGGGATCCGTGTAGCCTGGGATCACAGGGACAAAGTATGGCCATAGTCCTTGATTTTCATACAGTAACCTACATGCCTCACATGAGATCATACGGTCTGAATAGAACAAGACAAACTCGAGGGAGGGGTAACGCCCCGATTTATGTTTTTAAACGAGATGCGATTTAATGAATCAAGGCATTCCCGAGAGATGGGTTTAGCCTTGATGTGATTGTTTTAAGATAAAACAAATAAGTTTTAACATGAAGAGTTTGTAATGAAACAGATAAGTTTTTGAGTGTTGAGTTTATGATAAAACAAATAAGTTTTAATGTGACGAGCATGAGACGTCATACATGATGATTTTTCCATGTTTGATTTATATGTTGATTTCATGACTTCTCTTATATGATATATACATACATGTGGCATCGTTTTAGTCATACCTTATGCTCTAAATATAAACGATTTTATATCACGACATTATCAGCATGTAGATAGTATAGTTATCAACCTGCTTACATTATTACCTTACTGAGTTGTTTATGCTCACCCTTTCATTTTCCACCCCACAAGGTATATTCAGTAGAAAAGAACGACAATAGTCATATCCACTGCTTCTTATCAAGATCAGGTATACACATTTGTATAATTTTTGTATCTGAACATATAGAGGCACTGTACTGTACATGGATGTAATATTGGGGATGTATTTATTTAAAATAAATTGATATGTAAATGAAATATGAAAGTGGAATGGTAAATAGGTGAAAGGTGACTAACACCGAATCATAGCCCAACTGTTTAGTAGTGTAACTGTTCACGACGGGTAAGGAAATTAAAAAGCGAAAAGTTTACTCTGATTTTTAGGTAATTTGGGTCGTGACAATAGTCCTAGAGGTTACCAAAATTTCTTGCCTAGTCTCACACGATTTGTATGGATAAAAGTATACTCGAGGGAGGGGTCGAGCCTTGATATATGTTTATATGGTTTTATGACGTCTATGATTCAGGGTGAACCTGAGAGATGCGTTAAACCTTGATCTATGTTATTCATGATGAAAACGAATTAACATGCATTATTTGATTGAAATGAAATAACATGATATGTTTTACATGAAAAGGACAAGAAAATGAAATTTAACAGATCTATATGAAATGTCAGTAGTGCTAAACAAAGTATGGTTTCTATATGCCTGTATATATATTTATATATATATATATATATATATATGCATTGCATAGGTTTTATGTATAAACTCGTGTTTTAAACTTGAAAAAATAACAAGTGTTTCAAGACATGACATTATGAACATGTAGATAGTGTAGTTATCTACTTGCTTACATAATTGCCTTATTGAGTTAGTTGAGCTCACCCTTTCATTTTTCCCCTCTACAGAGCGCTTATAGAGTTAGAGAGCGGCAATGATCTTACATTCCTGTTGTCCGCTGCTTCCCATCGTGAGTAAAGGTATACACACTTGTATAGTTTTGTTTCTGAACATGTAACAACACAGTGATATAAAGGGATGTAATAGTGGGAATGTAAACATATGAAAATACAGTTATGAGATGAAATTATTTACAGTCAATCGATAGTGAATACAAATATGTAAATGTGATATAAAAATAGATGGTAAGATAGGTAACATGACAAGACTAATATTGACTCATAGCCTAACTGTTTAAAAGAGGTATAAGGTCGTGAAAGGAAAAAGTGAAAATTTTGAAGTGGTTTTAGGGAAAAAATTGGATCACGACATTTCCAACCCATGATTCATGGCCATTGATGATGGAAAGGTAAATTCTAACTCTCATGATTCTAAATATTATACTTTTGATTAGTTACAAGATACCTTTGAAGAACTTGTTATGGAATTTGAATGCATGAATATGAAATATAGGAAAATGCTAGCAAGTTTGAAAAAGGAGATTGGAATGTTTATGAATGCAAAACATGATTGTGAAAAGAAATCAGAAAATGCAAATTTATAAATTAATGAGCTAAATGAAAAGAACAAGAATTTGCATAATTCATTCTAGGTTCTACATAGGTCAACAAAAACTAGATCATATGTTAGAGACCTAAAGAGCTTTCTTTGATAGAGATAGGCTAGGGTACAATGGAAAAATAAAGAAACTCATCTCAAGAATTTTTCTAGTGAGTAAACATAGTATGCATGCCTTATCCTTTACATGCTCACTATGTAATAGAGTAGGACACTCACTCAAGCATGCACCATTAAAAAAAACTACATTTAGATGAAGAGTAGTTAGGAAAGTTTGGGTGCCTAAGCATGTTTTTTCTTCAAATGATGATGATTTGAACAGTCAAAATGTATGCTTCATGGATACTAAAGAAAATGAACCTTAGTTCTGTCATAGAAGACTAGGCCATGCCAGCATGCATGTGTAATCTAAGTTTGCTAATAGAAATCTTGTGGTAGGATTACCTGGATTGCAATTTAAAAATGATCAAATTTGTTAAGCATGTGCAAGAGAAAGCCATTATAAAATATCTTTTAAATCTAAAAAGTGTTTGTCAACTTCTAGACCTCTACAATCACTTTATTTAGATCTCTTTGGTTTAACTAAAACCATGAGGCAAACACTATGGTTTTGTAATTGTAGATGACTTTACAATATTTACATCGGTTCAATTTATAAGTGCCAAAAATGAAGCTTTAGAAAAATTCATCACATTTTAAAAAATATCTCAAAATAAAAAAGTTATACTATCATTAGTATTAGAAGTGATCATGTCAAAGAACTTAAAAATTTTGGTTTTGATGAATAATGCAATGATGAAGGCATTAGAATAATTTCTCCACTCCTAGAACACCTCAATAAAATGGTATAGCTCAAAGGAGAAATAGAACTTTAGAGGAATTGGCTAGAATGATGCTTTGTGAGCTTTAAAGAAAACCTTATATGAGCTTTACAAAGAAAAGAAACAAAATATTAGTTATTTTCATATTTTGCAAATGTTTTGTCTTAAACAATGACAAAGATAATTTGGGGAAATTTGATGAAAAAATTAATGAAGGAATTTTCCTGGGTTACTTTTTGAACTTTAAAGCTTATACTCTTTAATAAAAGAACACTTATGGTTGAAGAGTCTATCCATGTTATTTTTTATGAGTCTAACTCTACAACCTAGGAAAAATAATGTTGATGATGATATAGAAATATTTTATGAGATTATAGAAGAACCATCTCATCTCAATAATGTTAATGAATAACTAGAGGATCTTAACATAAATAAGAAAGAGGAGTCGATTGATCAAGAACTTGTGGAGAGAGAACCTAAATATCCAAGAGAGCTTAAATATGTCAAAGATGGTGAAATAGTTGGTGATCCTCTTGGAGTTAGGACTAGGTCATCACTTAGGATATGTGTTGATATATAGCCTTTGTGCACAATTAAAACTAAAGAATATTAATGAAGCTCGAAACGATGATAATTGGATCTTAGCTATGCAAGAAGAACTAAATCAATTTGAAAAAAGAATTATCCTATCATTGGTACTAAATGGATATTTAAGAATAAAACGGATGAAAATAATGTCATTGTTAGAAACAAGACTATATTGGTTGCACAGGGATATAGGCAAGAAAAGAACATAGATTATGATGAAACATATACTCCGGAAGCTAGATTAGAAGCTATTAGGATGTTGCTTGCTTTTGCATGCTTTAAGAATTTCAAGCTTTACCAAATAGATGTAAAGAGTGCTTTTCAGAATGGTTTTATAAATGAGAAGGTATATGTTGAACAACCTCTCGGTTTTGAAGATCCTAAATTTCCAAATCATGTTTTCAAACTTTCAAAAGCTTTATATGGTTTGAAACAAGCTCCAAGAGCATGGTATGAAAGACTTTCCAAAATTGTTAACTAAAAAAGGATGATGAAGGAGTTCACTTATTTCTTGGGGCTCCATGTAAAGAAAACTAAGGATGACGTCTTTATCAATCAAGCAAAGTACAAGAAGGACTTGCTCAAGAGGTTTTCAATGGATCAGACTAAGCCTCACTCATCTCCAATGAGCACATCTTTAAAGCTTGACAAAGATAAAGGAGGTAAGTGTGTAGACACTAAACTATGTAGGTCTATGATTGGTTCATTACTTTATCATACCTCAAGTAGAGCCGATATTATGTTTAGGGTGTGCTTATGTGCTAGATTTCTATCTTCAACTAGAGAATCACACTTACTTGCCATTAAGAGATCTTTAGATACCTTAGAGACACTTCTTCCTTATTTTATGGTGTAATAGAGATAATACTTTCATATGCGGATTTCGATGGATGTAAGATAAATAGAAAAAGCATTTTCGATAGATGCTAATTTTTAAGGAATAAGTTAATATTTTGGTTCTCTAAGAAGCAAAATAGTGTAGCTCAATCTACAATTAAGGTCGAATACATAGTGTCTTGCAATCGTTGTGCCCAAGAGTTATGGATTAAAGAACAAGTGAGTGACTATGGAATAGATATGAACTGAATTCCCATAAAATGTGATAATATAAGTGTAATAAATCTCACTAAGAATTTGATTCAACATTCTAAAACTAAGCATATTGAAATTAGATATCTCTTTATCAGAGATCATGTGCAAAAAAGAGATATAGTTCTAGAATATGTTGACACAATGCATCAATTGGCTGATATATTCACCAAACCTTTGGATAAAGATAGATGTTATACCCTTGGAGGTGGACTAGGCTTTATGAATGCACCATGAACTTAAAAAGCAATTAAATCATAAATTAGTGTTCATTTGAAGTGTTCTCTTTTTAAGCAAGTTTGAAATTCTTTGAAAACATGCTACACTTTCTTACTTCATGCCTATCATGCCCAAACACGTTTGTTGCTCTTTGAGAGCTTTAATAAGTTGTTGTTGAGTATGAGATATAAATATTCACATGTGTGATTTAATGATATAATAGGTTGTGAACATGTGTATTTGACCTTATATGTGTTAGCAAACTTATTTGCAATGCCAAAATATGTAAAACACTCAATTTGACTACCTTTGGGACATAAAATGCATCTTTCATGAAAAAGCCCTACAAATTTTTATCAAAATTGCTTCCAAATGGATTTTTCTCATTTTTTATCTTCACTAAAGTTCATTACAAGTATTTAAAATACTTTCGTACTTTGAAAAACTCAAAATCAAATTTTTAAGGATTTTTTAAAGTCATATTTTTACCAATTTTCTAGTAAAATAAGATAAGGGATCGGTCCCTTATACCATATGATTGGTCCTTATCCTTCAATTAGCCCAAATTTTAGGTTTTTGTCATGAGGGATCGATCCCTATACCCAGGGTATTAGTCCTCTTAGCCTTTCCTCGAACAAAGAAGCATTCTGTGTCCAATGGATTGGTCCCTTCCTACAAGGGACATCCCTTATGCTTCACTAAATCACAAAGGACATTCTGTGATTTAGGGATCGATCCCCCTACATTAAGGAATCAATCCCCTCTAAGTAAATTGACTTAAAACACCTTCGCACCTGATGTAGGAATTGCATTTTCTAAAACCTTTATTTTTTCTTCTTCCTCGCTACTACCTTTCATCGTTCCCCAACATAGTTTTCTTGCAAAATCCTCAATTCTCTCACTATTTTACTTAATTTTTCTTTCAAATCTTTAACTTTTATCATTCATACATCTTTTCCTCTAACATTCAACAATCCATCCGCTATTTCTTCATTCTTATTTCTTTTCCGCCATTATCAAAAATTATTTTTCGTGCTCCTAAATCTCCATTTTCCACTAAATTTCTATCATTTTCCTTTCAAAATTTCCAATATTTCACTCACCCAAATCATTTCTCTCCTTCATTTTCATCTTTTTCACTTCAAAATCCACTATCTCTGCTTATTCTTAACCCAAGGCTTTTTTCTTTTCAGACCAACGATTGCCCAAATCTCTCTAGTTCTTGTGTTTACTTCTCCTATCTCTTGGCTCTTTACATAATTGCAATTGAATTTCATATTTGTTTACTGCCATTTTTGTGAAATTACTTTAGAAAGAAAATTAAGTTAGAGAATTTGATTAAAACCGATTCACCCTCCTCTTAGTTGAGCCAACAAGCTCATAACATTTCATCACTCCCCTTTCACTTGGTGAACACTCCATGACCATGTTCCACACATTGTCATTCCAAAATAACATCAGATATCATCATTATATCATTATATAATACACATATATCATCCTTGAAGCTTGCAGCAGAACAATAATTCTATGAAAATAGAATTATTTTTGCTTAATTTTTAAATTAATTATTTAAATCCCCAATTTATTTTATTAATTATCCCCTTTATTTAATTAAAATTCTTTAATGTGTAGGTAAATTAAATCCAGATGAAACTCAATCGTTTCAGTCAAAAATGGGCTAAAGGAGACTAGGCCATATCCAATTTGCAGACCGAGTCACCAATCATCTGGACACATGGGATGTCGGGTGTTAGTATTTTATTTGTTCCGAAATGATAAGATCGACGGACACCGTGCTAATCTTCTGGAAGACACACACCGGGCCACATCGCATAATCAAGTGTACTAGAATATGGATGACGTGGAAATATCTACTCTGTAGCAAATAAAATGAAGACAAGTGGCCAAACAATGCCAACTCATCTATGATGAAAAATTACCATTATACCCCTAAGTGTGTGTATAAATAGAACATGATAGCAATTGAAGAAAAACCAAGTAGTTTTAGGGCAGAAGTAAGTTAGGAGTAGTATTAGAATAGTTTCAGAATAGTTTTTCTTGTTTCTTTAAAAAGCTTTCTCGTTAGCATTTTTCATGGTTGTTTTAGTTACTGTTCATGTTAATTTCCATTTTCATGAAAAACTTAGATTTTTCTTTTGTTGCTCTCGGTTTGCCAAAGTTTCCATTTTACTAGCTTTTAATACATGCTATTTCTTTAATGCAAAGTTTTGTTTCTTTTTATTAGTTATTCCCGATTCCTATTCATTTTTATTTTCTTTCACTGCTCATTCATCGAGAGCTGGAAGGTTGCTATGCTTCGTCTATGACTGCCATTTGATTGTTCTGTGTTGTGGTGCCGGTTTGATGCTGTCCATTGTTCCTGCACAATTTGAAAAGTGGAACGATGATGGATGATCGACGGTTGAAGCAATATGTAGTCAGGGGATTGTTGTATTCCTTGTTTTGTTCATTTGCAGCTTAAGCTTTAATCAATTTTTTTTTTTTACTGTTTGTATTTCTATCGGGTGAGCTTGCTTTTCTGTGTTTACTCTTTGTTCTGCATTATTGTGTATTTCTATATAGTTGTCCATCGTTAATCGAGTACCGCTCATATGTATTGCTGGATTCTTGTAGAGTAGTTTTTATTTTTCTGTTTGCACCATGTTTTGCATATTCTTACAATCAGCTTGCTGCATCCAGTCTCTACAGACGTGTAGTACCGAGGAGCTTATGTTAGGTGGTGTTGTCTGTTGCACGAAGAATAGCTGAATCGTGAGGGGGCCATGACTTTTGAAGCTGATGGGAGTGTTATCGATCGGTGTAAATACAGCTAGGTGCAGTAGCTAGATAACCATCCTCTGTTCTGCTCTGTTTCCATACGTTGTTACTGTTCATTTGTTTTGTTTCATTTTCTTCTCTTCATATGTTGTTTTGGTATCTGCTATGATTTATTGCAATCAGTTTTGTTTATTATTACATTTTTCTATTAATGGCTGAAATGATTTTCTTTTCATCTTGTTAGGTTCTCTTTATGGAATCCATTCACAGCTGCTGCATTGCGACTGGAGGTGGAATGTGCTGTGACTTGAACTGCTACTTTATCTGTCTTAGCTGCGGACATAAGCGTCGCATTGCTGGAAAGCAGTAGGCAGTGCTGGATCCATCTCCATGACTTCTCTTGCTAGAAATAGCTGTTGTCCGAGACGTGCCTGTAGGATCAAGTTCATTACAGATAGACTTCAAGCAGGAGCCGGCATGAAAGCAGATTTGGTATCGGCTCTTGGATAGAATATTGTTGGCAGCACGACCGTAGCTGCAGAATTATGTTCTGCAAAATTATAGTTACTGTTGGCAGCATGGTAATAGGAGCTGAGCAGGACATTATGCTGAGCTTAATCGGAAGAAGACAGTGGATACAAACTGCTGAGCAGTAAGGTGAAGCAAGGGTGTTGGCGCAGGGATCGGGCAACTGAAGCAGGAGCTGATGCTGTATGCTTGCTGGATTCTTCTCTGCATTGAGAATAGCTGATGCGTGTGGGGCTGGAGTTGTGCAGGGAATGGAGCTTAGCAGGAACCGAGAGCAGAAGCTAAACATGCAGACCTATAAATGAAGGAAACGTGCACACTACCATCACACAGGAGGGACTAGTATCAGGGGCAGTTGGTAGATTGCACAATTCAATTAAGGCCATGTTTGGTCGTTAGGAGTTATCAATAATCCATTTTTCCTGCATTTCTCATATTTGATATTATTTATTTTCAATATTAATTGTTAGTTTAAGTAAAAGTTGATTCCTGAATTAATTTGTAAGTTAGTTTAAATTTCTTAGTTTATTAGTTTAAAGTTTAGTTTAATTTTATAAATAGCTAATTTGTGACTAGTTTAGGATTTAGGAATTAGATGTCGCACTTAGGATTAAATTAGAAGGCTATTATTTTATGCATTTTTAAGTTTTCATTTTAAATTGAAAAATCCAAAAATATTATTTCTCATGCATTAATTAGATTTTGTTTTAGTGTTTGTAATTAGTTAGAGTTAGATTTAATTTAAGATTATTTTATATAGGTAGTTAATTTCTTATTTAGATTTAAGAATTTTCTTAAGTTAATAGGATTTTATTTCATTAGACTTTAGGTTAGTTTAATTTGCATTTCTATTAATTAGTTTAATTACATGCATATTTTATTTTTAGGATTGTTGAATTTTAGTTTAATTAATTTTGTTTCTTATTTTCATATTTGCATTTTTAATTGCGTTAATTAATTGTTTTAATTATCTTTTGTAGGTTGTTACTTTTAATTACTCGAAACTCTGTTAGTAATTTTAGCTCGGTTTTATTTTCTTTAGTTTATAGTTTTTATTATTTACAGTATTTCTAGCCATGTAGATCACCCACAAAAAATTCATAATGTGCTAGGATATACTTAGGGTAAGATTAACCGGTAGTTAATTAGGCTATTTAACTTCTCTGTGGGACGATAATCTGGGACTCAAATCCCATTATTACTTATACGACCCGTGCACTTGCGGATACACGTCTAGGTCACTTAGAGTGGGCACTAGTCTTGTACCACAGAACCTACCTTGTATATCCACATCTTGGCTGAAATTACATCACCATGGGAGAGATATATTTACTACAAAGGCCATAATACACCTTAGAATCATTCCTTATACAACATATATCAACCCTGATTCATTAAACAAAGTCCACCTATTAGATCTCACCTTGGCCGAACACTTTCTGTCTCCCCTTAAACTTGTGTTTTCTTACAGCAACTAGCTAAAACTAGATAAAATTCAAGTCTATGAGCTTAAGAAAGGTAAAAAAACATGAAAGGATGATGAAAACTAACTTGAATATTCTTCATCTCTTCCTTGAACCTCATGGTTTCAAGCTTTCTTTCATTTCTCTTTAGTTTTTTTTTCTTTCTTTTCGCTTTCAATATGGTTTCATTTGTGTTTGCTAACTTCCCTCAGTAATTAGGCACATTTTAGTTGTCTTCTAATCCATTAGAAAGAAGAGCTATAAGGTGAAAGGTAGAAAGTGCCATATGTCATGCCATGTAAGACCCGAAAATCCCTATTGTATTTCTTATGATTCATCAATGTAAACAATGAATTATGTTATTGGAATCATAAGAGAAGTTATATTTCAATAACAACCCTAAATACTTTAAAACTGCAAAATAGAAGCTATGGTGAGCTGGGTGTGAACCGAAGGGAATTCGACCAATCCAACAGAGGATAATGACCAAGAACATTAAAATATGCATACTTCAAGAAGGAAAGTTGGTTTGGTTTTGTGAGACCCCATGTATGTATGACTCTATGATATGTTAATGGAATGATAAGACAGATGATTTTTGGATCATATAATTGTGAATGAATTGCAAATGGGATAAACGACTATCTTAATACAAGTAAAGGTTAAATAAGGGCTGAAGTGGCCCCAAGCTAAACAAATAGAACTTAAAGCATTCAGACTGAAGATAAGGATTTAAAACACAAAATGATAATGCATGGACTGTGAATTTTACGTACCCTCTTTGATTTCAAGCAGTACACAGAAGTTCCATAACATGAAACTAATAAGAAATGAACCTTTCCATGCTTAAAGTGTGAATAGATTGCAAAATGACTAGTGAAGCAATCGAAGGCAAATTCTCCCTTGGAAATTTTGGAAAAATTACAGCAAAAGGGTTGCAGATGAAGGCCCGATCAATCTCCTATTAAAAGCAAATCGATCCCTTGTTCAATCAGAATAATTCCAAGTGGTGCTACCAAGAGCAAATCGATCTCACCAAAGAGCAGACCGATCTGCATTTGCCTCTATCTAACAGAGATCGATCTCTTCCTAAGTGTAGATCAATCTCCATTTGCTTCTATTTAGGGTAGATTGATCTCTCCCCATGAGCAGATCGATCTCCTCATGCCTCTGCCAAGAAAGGACCGATCTCTTCCCCAAATAGTAGATTGATCCCACCTTTTATACCTAAACATCTCGGTAATTCAAAACCAAAGGCAGATCGATCTTCACTCTAGCATATCAATCTCCTCACTCTCATCCTATAAAAACCCAATGGCCAAACCTCATTCTTTAGCAAATCAACCATCTCCCTCTATTTTTACCCAAAACGCAAGTTCTCTCTCTAGAATACCTCCCTTTCCAAAAATATTTAAGGAAAAAACTATTAAAGCAAAGTTGTTTATTGTGAGGAGGAGAACAAGATACATTGGAATCAAAACTCAACTTGTTGTATTAAACGAGCTAAAAGATCTTCTAATTTTGGACAAGAGAAAAGTCAAGCTAGGTGAGTTTTTGATACACTAACTCTAAATATGTATATTAAGGTGTTGTTAGTAGTATATTGGTGTATGTATCATTGGTTGAAAATATCTAGAATGTGATGAATTAACAATGACCTAGAAATATGTTAGTGTGAGAAAATGGGATATGGTGGAATTCTATTACGAATAGGTTGTATTAAGGTTCGTCAGACTGAGTGTTTTGCCTTGAAGAGCACCGGTTCTATTTGTGAAAAGGAAAGATGGAAGCCTTTGACTATGTAGTGATTTTTGGTTGGTGAATAAGGCAACCATCAAGAATAAGTATTCCCTGTCACGACCCTTTTTAACCGAAAATCACTATAAATTTCTCACATTTTCCTTTCTTTACCCAGTCATGAACAAACTCACCTCTACACAGTTGGGCTGTGAGGCAGTAATAATCATTCTTTACCATTCATTTTCCAAATAAATCAAAAGTATTGTCATACATCCAAATGTTAAGTGATGTGTTCATACATACTATGTGTTATAACATTTACATCCCCCATATTACAAATTCAAATGATCACTGTGCTTTTACATTGTTTAGATACAAAAAGAATCTCTATGTATATACCTCTGGGTGATGGAGATGCAGCAGATGTCTCAACAAAATGCCTCAGTCCTCACTGGGCCACTATGTACGCTCTGTAGAGAGGGGAAAGTAAAGAGGGATGAGCAACCACAAGCTCAGTAAGGCATTAATGCAAGCATGGTAGATAACTACTCTATCTACATGATGATAATGTTATGCACAAACTGTTTATAATCAGAGCATGAGGAAATAAAACTATGCCACGTGTATATACACATATATGTATCAAAAATCATGTAGATAGGCATAAAACATGGAAATATCAACATGTAAAATCATCTCATGCCCATTCTCATTAAATACTCAGCAATGTCTCTTTTCATTTCAGACCACCAATAAACCTTTCTCAGGTTTTGATACATCTTGGTACTCCCCGGATGTATCATATACTTCGATGAGTGAGCCTCTGATAAAATCAACTTCCTGAGCTCAAGATCCTTGGGAACACATACTCTGTCCTTGAACCTCAATAACCTATCAGCACTCAACTCAAAATCCATACCCACACCTGTCTGTATTTGCCTCAGCCAATCGATGCACCTTCGATCGCTCTGCTGGGCCTATCGAATATGACTGGCTCTAATCTCATACTACCCATGATATCCAATTTCTCCGATCCAAATGGGGTTACATCCGAACTGAGGTTCGTAAAGTGTTCCAACAATTCATACTCCCGTACCATCATATAGGACACCAACCCAAGGTTTTTTCTACTCAAAGCGTCGGTAACTACGTTTGCCTTACCTGGGTGGTACATGATTTCGTAATTATAGTCCTTCAGGAGTTCGAGCCATCTCTTCTGTCTCATATTCAATTCTTTCTTTGAGAATAGGTACTTGAGGCTCTTATGATCTGTGAACACCTGAAATTTCTCACCATATACATAGTGGCGCCATATTTTCAAAGCAAACACCACGGCCACCTACTCCAAATCATGTGTTGGGTAGTTCCTCTTGTGATCTTTCAACTGTCTAGATCCATACGCAACAACCTTCCTATCCTGCATAAGCACACAGCCTAGTCCCAAGTGTGATGCATACGTGTACACTGAGAATCCTCCTAAGCTGGTAGGAATGGTGAGAACTGGAGCTATGGTCAATCGATGCTTAAGCTCCTCAAAACTCCTCTCACAGGTCTCATCCCATACAAACTTAACATCCTTCCATGTGAGGCGTGTCAACGGAGCAGCTAGTCTGGAGAAACTCTCTACAAATCTCTGATAATATCCTGCAAATCTAAGATAGAGGCAGTTGTACAGTAGGAATAGCCCAAGGTTCTTTCTACTTAAAGAGTCGGTAACTACGTTTGCCTTACCTGGGTGGTACATGATTTTGTAATCATAGTCCTTCAGGAGTTTGATCCATCTCCTCTATCTCTTATTCAATTCTTTCTTCGAGAATAGGTACTTGAGGCTCTTATGATCTGTAAACACCTGAAATTTCTCACCATAGAGATAGTGGCGCCATATTTTCAAAGCAAACACTACGGCCGCCAACTCCAAATCATGTGTCGGGTAGTTCCTCTTGTGATCTTTCAACTGTCTAGATCCATAGGTAACTACCTTCCTATCCTACATAAGCAGACAGCCTAGTCCCTAGTGCGACGCATACGTGTACACCGAGAATCCTCCTGAGCTGGTAGGAATGGTGACAACTGGAGCTATGGTCAATCGACGCTTAAGCTCCTCAAAACTCCTTTCACAGGTCTCATCCCATACAAACTTAACATCCTTCTGTGTGAGGCGTGTCAACGGAGCAGCTAGTCTGGAGAAACCCTCTACAAATCTTTGATAATATCCTGCCAATCTCAGAAAACTTATGATCTCAGTAACTGTCTTAGGCTATTCCCACTGTATAATTGCCTCTATCTTGGATGGATCCACCGATACCCCATCCTTCGACACAACATGGCCCAGAAACGAGATCTGCTCTAACCAAAAGTTACACTTGCTGAGTTTGGCATATAACTCTTTCTCTCAGAGGGTCTGCAGAACTATCCTCAAATGCTCCTCATGATCTTCCCTGGACTTGGGATAATCACAAACTTATCGAAGTATGGCATAAACACATCATTCATCAACACCATAAATGTTGCGGGAGCATTCGTCAATCCGAATGGCATCACCAAAAACACGTAGTGGCCATAACGGGTATGAAATGCTGTCTTGGGTACATCTCCACTCCAGATCCTCAATTTATGATACCCTGACCGTAGATCTATCTTTGAAAATACTTGGGCTCTCTAGAGCTGATCCAGTAAATCATCTATGCGTGGAAGGGGGTACTTGTTCTTAATGGTAGCCTTATTCAACAACTGGTAGTCTATACACAGTCGAAGGCTTCCATCCTTCTTCCTTACAAACAGTACCGGTGCTCCCCAAGGTGAGACACTCAGTCTTATAAACCCCTTCTCTAGCAACTCTTGCAGCTATTTCTTTAGCTCTTCTAACTCATTTGGTGCCATTCTATATGGTGGTTTCGATATTGGCTCTGTACCAGGCACTAACCCTATGCAAAATTTCATTTCTCTTTCGGGTGGTAGTCCTGGTAATTCGTCTAGAAAGACATCGGGGTAATCCACAATTATGGGTATGTCCCTCAATTTCGGGTGTGCCTAATCTATATCGATCACGTAGGTAATGAACCCTTCACATCATTCTTTCCACCGTTAGTATCACAAGTCATTACATCAACATTCAAAATAAATAATTAAATTCATCTCTCAAATATCATATATTAGGATTTTTCACTTTCATTTAAAACAAACATACTCTTTTCATATCATTTCTTTTCACCAAAGCTTACAATAAGATTATCTAATCCTGAAAACATCAATGTCTTAGCATGGCAATCCATAACAACATGATTGGTAGCCAACCAATCAATTCCCAATATTACATCAAAATCATTCATGTTCAATAAAATTAAATTAGCTATCATTTCCTTTCCCTCTATCTTTAACTTACAATCTATACATACATGCTTGGTCAATTGACTATTATTCATGGGTGTGGAAGTCATCAACATTTTATCCAACAATGTTGGTTTCACATTCTCCAATAATTTATGTGCAAAGGAAGGTGATATGAAGGAATGCATGGCACCGGGATCAACCAATACCAATGCTTCTAAATCAAAGTTTAGGATGGTACCTTTAATCACATCCATCGAAGCATCCGCGGTGTCCTGATCCAATGCATGTACTCTTCCTTTGCTCACACCCACTGTCTGCTTCCCTTTTCTCCTCAGCTATGGCCCTCCTCCTCTGGGCAACTGTCTCAACAAGAGCTCTCTCTGGCTCCCTGCCCTTCTGCGAGGCAGTCTCAATCATCTAGGTACAATATCTCGAAAATATGTCCGGGCTTCTCACACCTAAAACAAGAAACAAGGGGCACCTAACATGGTCTAGTCCCATGGTATATGCCATATCTCCTATACTGATCAGTGGTAGGTCGTGGTCCTCCAATAGTCATACCTCTTGGCGCAGTCAAAGCTGGGTACTCGGGAGGTCTAACAGCTCTCTCCTACACCTCCTCAGTCTTAGGTCTCTTCTTGAAAAACCTCTGGCCTCCACTCTTGGCCACTATATCCATCTCGGATCTCTTTCGATCTCTGTCTCTTCAGACACTAAACTTTCCCAGCTCGGAGGCATTCCTCTCAAAGTCTCGCTCACATAACTAAGCCTTGTGTACTGCCTCCTCATAGGTCTGAATGTCAAATGGGGCTAGCTTAGTCTGGATGGCTAGTTTTAATCCATCAACAAACTTCTGAATCTTCCAGGTCTCACTACCCATCGTGTCTGGGTCATATCTTCCCAAAGACATAAACTTGGACTCATACTCGTCCACTGTTCAGTTCCCCTGAACCAAGTTCATGAATTCCATCCACAATTTCCTCTGTGCGGTAGCTGGGATGTATTGCCTCCTGAAGGCGTCCAAAAATACCTCACAAGTAAACTCGGGGTGTCTGGTCCTCAAAATAGTCTCGTTGGATCTCCACCAGTGCTCTGCCTTGCCTTTCAACATAAACACGGCAAAGGTTACCTTCTCGGCTAATGTGCATCTAAGTAATCTGTACAGCTTTTCCATCTCATACGCCCTGTAAGACCCGATTTTATCGTAAATGTAAAAAGGATTTAAATGAACCTGTGCAAGGGTAAAACGATCAAAAGATCAAAAGTCGGTATAAATTCGATAAGAAAATTTAATTAAAAATATGGGAATGAGAAATCTTGATCAATAACGAAGAAATTATTAAATTTCGGGTTAAATTGATCAAGATATGAATTTATTGGGATGAATCAAAATTTTCACTTCGAAAAATAATCCCGAAAATAATCGAAAAATATATCGAAAAGTCGAAATAATACCGAGAAATTCATTTACGAATTAAATGAATAAAATAGTATTTTTTTAGATATTTTTGGATTTTAATAATATTTTAATTGATTAAAATATTATTAAAATAAATAATAATAAAAAATTAATAAAATTTAAAAAAAAACTGAACTGAAAAAAAATCGCAAAAGAAACGCGAACCGAAGAGAAAACGAAGCAGAACAAAACGAGGCCTCTGCCTATCGACAATCGGAGACTGGCGGCGAACCCAGAGGAAGCCATCGCCAGTCGAGCCATCGCCGGCGTTGTTGGTGGCTGAAGGAGGCAGCGATCGGCGGTGAAAGAGAGAGGAATGGTGAGAAAATGGGGAACCGAGAGAGGAAAAGAAATTGGTGATCACCGGCGTCGATCTAGGGCCGACCTCCACCACCCAAAGGTAGCCCACGCCAAGGCCGGCCGATCAACCGCTGAATCGGCCGATGAGGCGGTGGCTAGCACCAAAAAATGACAAGAAACAGAATCGGTACCAACGGCGAGGGGAGAAGAGCCGGACCAACCACTTTTCGACGGCTTTGAACGAAACCAACCCCAGATCCGAGATGCGGACGACCCAGCGGAGCCACTGGCGGCCGAAATCGATGGAGAACCGGCTGGCGAGCCACTGAACCGATCGAACCAGACTGAATCGACTATCTAAATCGGGTTGAACCGAACCGAACTGAATCGGTTCAGCCAAAAAGGAAAGGAAAAAAAGAGAAAAAGGGGAAAAAAGAGGAAAAATTGAGAAAAATTCCAGTGATGCAATCGAGCTTCGAGTAAGTCGGTAAGCGGTCGAATTGACCGATTTAAATTTTGAAATATTTAATTTTATTAATATTTGACTGAAAATTTACCCGAAAAAATATTTAATTGTGTAGCTCGATAATTGGCATCAACTGAGAGCTTGAGACAGCCTCGATTTGTGTACGATCATGGAATCTCGAGTAAGTAACCCTTATTTATGACAATTTCATCGTTATACGTGATTGATATTTATCGCATAAATTTCAGATTTAAATTCCGCATGAAATGAATTAAATTCTGAAAAATTGGATAAATTGTCATAAATAATAAATTGAGATATCCGAGAATTTAGAACGAGGCTAAATAAATACTGATGAGCCCAATGAGCCTAATAGACGTCGATAAAGTGTAGTAAACGGGTTTAGGGCAGATTAAGGCCCATTAAGGTGCAATCGGACCCAATATGGGTAAACGGGCCTAATGATTTAAAATTAAGCCCAGAAAATATAAAATACAATTAATTGTATTGTATTTGACCTCATGAATATGTATCCACAGTTTTGGAGATTGGATTGGGAGCAAATCGAACTGTACAGAAAAATGAGGTAAGGGAATTGTGTGAATAGCTACAGGTAGCTATGCATATTTTAATAGTTTTTGTATACATTGATTATGTATGTATACACTGTTATTGTATAATGATCCTAAAAGTGGTTTAAATGATTTTAAGAATCGAAATAGGTAAAGACTATTTTACCCATATTGAGGGAAGTTCACCTAAGGATGGTGAAAGCATGACATGCATGAAATGCATGATTTAAGGACTTTTATGATTAAGGATTTTATTGGTTTTAATCAAAGCAAATCGATAGATTGGCCAGTAATTGCATGAATTTCACATGGTAACGCTGCATAAGTGTTATTTGTATTTAAATGAAATTTCTTTGGAAAATAGGCCAACTATCAAGTTTATATGGAAACAGATAGTGTCGACACGTAGTTCGCACTATATCCGCGTTTGTGAATGTGCCTAAAGGTGCTTGAGCAGTTGCTCGCACCGATTTGTGTGATATCATATGCATGAAATGTGCTAGAGCGATTGCTTGCACTGATTTTTATTTTTGTGAAATGCATGAGAAGTGCTGGAGCCTAGCTCACACTCTGTTTTGACATGATTAGACATGTTTTGACTTGTTTTGATTGATATGCATAAAAAGGTGCTGGAGCGATTACTCGCGCTAGTTTTTATGGTTTGATATGCATGAGAGATGCTGGAGCTTAGCTCGCATCCTATTTTGATATAATATTGCATAAAGCTGTGTTGGAGTGTAACTCACACGAGATTTGATTTAATTATGCATAAAACCATGCTGGAGTGTAACTCGCATGAGATTTGATTTACTTGAGCATTCATTTGTGCTGGAGCATTGCTCGTACAAAGTTTTATATGGTTTTATAATTCATTTGAATGTTGTACTAGAATTTTTCTTGTACGAGGTTTTCATTGGGTTTTTATGCATATCCGTACTAGAGCATTGCTCGTACGTGGATTTTACTTGAATTTATAATCAGTTTAAGTCGTACTGGAGTGCTACTCGTACGTAAATTTTACTAATTTTTATGAAACCGTTCTAGAGCTTCGCTCGCATGAGGTTTTCTGATATCATGAATATGCATGGAGCCATGCTAGAGCTTCGCTCACACAGAGATTTAAATTACATGCATATAGCCGTGTTGGAGCCTCCTGTAGACTGTGTGTCACAGTGAGATGATATGTTCACACATGCATACTGAGACAGAGAAGATATGGGTGGATAAGACCTATTACAGGCACCCCTGATTGAGCTTGGGTTCACGGAGTACGTTGTACCGTGTATGTCACACGGAGTACGTTGTACCGTGGAGATTGTTGGAGTGGAGCGGTATTAGCCACGAGCCAGCAAGCGTTGCCCTCACAATCCTGATGTTATGCTGTTCTTGCGGGTAGGACGACCCACCTCCCATTTCAGGTGTGATACCCCGCACACCAGGTACCGTGTTGCCAGGGATCACTAGGATATGGCCATAGTCCTCGATGTTACTGATATAATCACCTGCTTGTCTCACATGATATAACTATTGGTCGATAGACCAGGGTAGACTCGAGGGAGGGGTCAGGCCCCCGATTTTATGATTTTATGATTTTATGACATATGACCCTGAAAGAAGGGTAGTTTTATAACCGAAGTTTTACAATGAATTGTTTTACGAGTTGAGATTTGAATTATGAGATGCTTAACCCCTTTGGGTTATTTTATACTGCGTTTTAAATGAAATGATTTAAATGCAGTAGCATGATGAGTTTTCCATGCTTTAATGATAAATTCATGAAATGATTATATCCCACGATTTGTTTTATATCGCATGAAGTATTGCATGATTTTGATTTAATTCATGCTGAATATTGATTTACTGATGTCACATAAAATGTTATTGATGCATGAATTACATGCTTTCTAGATGCACAAATAGATTTGATAAACTATGTCATGGATATATGCATGGTTTTGTGCTTGAGATTTTAATGAAAAGAAATGGATTTAAGGGCATGGCATTATGAGAATGTAGATAGTGGAGCTATATACTTACTTGCATAATTGCCTTACTGAGCGTGTGGTTTGCTCACCCCCTTATTTTCCTATCTTTTCAGAGCACTCACAGAAATTAGTAAGCGGCTGAGGACTTGCATGCTTGGTATCTGCTGCTTCCCATCGAGAGACAAGTATACACATTTGTAGAGTTTTGTATCTAAATATGTAATGCACAGTACTGTAAATGGATATGATGTCGGGGATGTAGAGTTATAAATACCATTGTGTATGTATTTAATTAAATTCAAAAGATAGTAAACTCTTATTGTGAATGTGAATAGGAAAATGGATTGGTAAATAGTGTGAAGTGACTAACACCAAATCATAACTCAACTATTTGTAGGATGGTCACGATGAGAGAAAGGTAAGAATTAAATAATAAATGAAAGAGCAAAAAAAAAAAATTACTCTGATTTTTAGGAAATTTAGGCCGTGACATGCCCAATCTTCCGTAACCACTGGGTCCTTCACCCCTCTAAACATTGGGGGTTTCAACCATTGGAACTCTCGCAATCTGCTCAACTCGCAGTCATAACCTAACTCACTACCGCTATACTATAGAGCGATAGGAGAAGCTGTATCCTGGACTGGAGGTGGTGTAATTGTAGCTGTCTCTGTAGTCGAGGTCTCTCCGCCTCTGCAGCTGCCTGTCTAGTCGTAGGCTGTGCTGCGGGACCTCGTCTATCACTGGCACCCAAGACCTGCGTGACTATCTCCACCAGGTTCCCAATACTCCGCTTTATCCTAGCAAAGCGTGCCTCTGTATCTCTTGCTCTATCAGCAGGGTCCTGTGGAGCCTGATCAGTCTGTAGCTCCGTACGGCTCTCAGGTTTACCTCTACAGCCTCTAGCACGTGCTCTCGCCCCTCTACCTTGGCGCGTAACAGGCATATCGCCTAACTTCCTGTATTAATAATCATTTATTAAGCTCAATCCATCACGGTATACATAGTTATATCTAAACAAAAGCACAATGATATGGGGATGTACTTTCCTATGTTTTATTACTGACTCACATCAGGCCAACTCAGCTCTGATACCAATCTCTGTTACGACCCTTTTTCATTCCCTTTAACCAAAAATATCAATAAATTTTTCTCGTTTTACTATTACCTTTCCCAGTCATGAACAAACTCACCGCACACAGTTGGGCTGTGAGTCAATAATAATAATCACTTACCATTCATTCACAATATAATAAAACGATGTCATATATTCGCAGTTAATCATGTACTTATCCAAAAACATGTTTTGTCGACATCTACATCCCCCATAATTACAACTCAAAAGACTATTGTTCTTTTACATTGTTTAGATATAAAAAGAATCCAGTGTATATACCTTTCTGCGATGGAAGCAGTGGATGTCCAAAACCTAATGCCTCAGTCCTCACTGGACTACTATGCACGCTCTATAGGAGGGGAAAAATAGAGGGGGATGAGCAACCACACGCTTAGTAAGGCAATAATGCAAACATGATAGATAACTATTCTATCTACATGCTGGTAATGTTATGCATAAATCTTTTATAACAGGAGTATGAGGAATTAAAACTATGCCATATGAGTATACATATATAACGTATTTAAAATCATGGAAATTGGCATATAAAACATGGTAAAATCATCATACACAAATCATCTCATGCTCATCAATCATCAAATCTCATAAAAAGGGCAATTCATTTAAGAAACATCCCTTTTTGATTATCTCATTTTCAATACAATAAAATCCCATCAAATCATTTCACAATCACAACATCATAACCATTTCCCAAATCAAATCCCATAAGGCTGGACCCCTCCCTCGGGTCTACCCTAGACAGTCAAAATCACACTCAAGTATTCAAAACCATGTGGTATTATATAAATCAAGCAAGAAGACAGGTCACTATATCTCAACCGACTATGTTGGCCAACTATGTCGTAAATCATCCCAGACCACACGGATCCTGGTGTGTGCGGTATCATGCTGGAACGAAGGTGGGTTAGTTCTCCGTCAGACTTTCTCAAATAAGTAACCGCCACGCGGTACATCGTACTCCATGTGATATACACGGTATATTGTACTCTACGGACCCATATTATGGTTGGGGGTGCCTGCAGTATGTCTTATCTACCCCATACCGAGTGCAACCTCTAGTCTCGAGTGCACATGAGAGTACTCTTAATACCAGGTCCTAGCCCTTCATGGCCTTGGTCGCCCCGCTGGGTTCCCTAATTCAGGTCCTAGCCCCTCACCCTCACCTTCACCCCACTCAAGAGGTCAGTTAGGCCTGTTGGGTTCCCTGAATGGATTAGTGCTAGGTCCTAGCCCCTCACCCTCATACCACTCAAGAGGTCTGTTAAGCCTGCTGTGTTCCCTGAATACCAATTCGTATTACCCTCACCATGGCATCATACATACCACAGTGTGAAAACCTGCGTGAGCTACGCTCTAGCGTGAATTCATGCATCATAAACAAATCACTTCGTACGAGCAACACTCTAGTACGACATTTATGCATTAAACATGAAGAAAACCACGTACGAGCATACCTCCAATGCAGTTATATGCATAAGAAATCCACTCGAAATCCACGTACGAGCAAAAGCTCAAGTACGGTTTATAACACATCACCACAATTCAAATTAAAGTGCGAGCTAAGCTCCAGCACGTTTCAAACACGTAAAAACATCAATATTCAGTGCGAGCTAGGCTCCAACACGATTTAATTCTCATAAACACGATAAGAGGCTCATAAACATTCAAAAACCAATCTCAAAACACATTTAGCACCTCACATGTGCTATTACACAACATCATTCAAACATTTGCCAGCCTATCGGTCAATCTGCTTAAAACAAGGCAAGGTGTTTTGTGAAAACATTAAAAACACGTGATTTATGCAACTATTAGCCTTACTATCCCATTTGTTTATAATACCATTTCAACAACCAAATCTCATACAAATACTCATAGTTTCTTCCATACATCGTCAAACATATTTTTATAAACTCATGCACATTTACAATGCCCTATACCCACAAAATACAAGCAGCTACCTCTATATACTTACAGAATTCCCTTACCTAGAATCACGATGCGTGATTCCACTTCCTTAGAGCTACTTACTCATGTGGCCCAATTCGTCTCCAACGAACTCTTCGGAGCTGTACACAAATGTATTTCGCATCATTATAGTCCATTACAATCCAGCTCTTGCGTTTATTATAGTCGATTCGACCAATAATCTCTATTAACGCTTATGAGGCCTCGTTCATTACTTTACCCATAACTCGAGTCTATAGATTCCTTTAGGCTTATTTATTCATCCTTAATCGATATTAAATCGATGTTAAGCTCATAATGTTCATTTTTCATAAATTTCCTTCACTATGACATATTATCAAACACTACATGTGCTCATTCTCTTCAATTCACAAAACCCATAATGTAGTTTAATTTACCCATTTTTAATCATCCACATTACACAAATAACAACTTATCATAACCTATAAATCACCAACTCCCCAAATCACACTTTCTCACACTAGAGGCATTCCATTTTCTAGGTTATATGTGTTCCATTGCTTTCTAGATGATTTCTATCATCCATATTCATGCCAATCAACTCCAAAATCAATTTAATAGACAATGTACTTAGGCTGGAGTTTTAGAAACTTACCAAATCAGGTTTCTCTTCTTGCTCCAAATGACAATGTCCTTAGCTCCTTCAATATCGACAATGGGATTTTGGGTTTCAACTATGTTATTCTCTTCCTCAAGATGAACACTTGGTACCTAATAGCCTCCCCTCAATTCTTACTGGAAATGGTTGATTTTAGAGAGATAAACTTAAGTTTTGGGTGAAAAATGGAAGGGTGATGTTGTTTTCCCAAAATTTTCATATTTTCAGCGCTCCTTTTATAGAAATAGCTTGAGGAGATCAATCTGCACTAGGAGGAGATCGATCTAGTCCCCTCAATTCTCCCTTTTTCATGACATTTTAAGCATGAGATCGATCTATCGAATCTTGAGATCGATCTGCTCCAAACAGAGAACTAAGGAGATCGATCTGTATGCTTGAGGATCGATCTTTTCATTACAGAATGGTTAGGAGATCGATCTGGCCCCATTGGAGATCGATCTGCTCTATTCCATTGCCCAAATAAGAGTATTCTGCTATTCCAAATCGATCTCTAATCCTATGAGATCGATCTGGCCTTCATATTTTCTAGATTTTCCTGCAGTTTTCTGCAATAACTTACACCAAAACATACTTAATTTGCTGCCATATCCATTTTATCATCCATCCACCTTTATGACTTGAAAATGGCATCTATTCATACCTTATTCACATTGAAACTTGTCTGCATTCCTTGTATATCCAAAGGTATACTATATAAAACCAAATTGAAGCATTTATATTCATGCAACTTCCTTCCATTTACCACACTACTCATTTCTCATTCCACTCACATTCATCACTTATAAAAGCTGGTTTCCTCATATTCATACACAATGAAACTTGTATGTACATTACAATCTCATATTACAATTATGTACATTGAAATCATGTACTTAGATTATTTACGCTTACATTGCAATTATACCTTATTCACATTGAAACTTGTCTGCATTCCTTGTATATCCAAAGGTATACTATATAAAACCAAATTGAAGCATTTATATTCATGCAACTTCCTTCCATTTACCACACTACTCATTTCTCATTCCACTCACATTCATCACTTATAAAAGCTGGTTTCCTCATATTCATACACAATGAAACTTGTATGTACATTACAATCTCATATTACAATTATGTACATTGAAATCATGTACTTAGATTATTTACGCTTACATTGCAATTACATCGCCATACTCATGATTTCATAAAGTTTACATCCAAAGTACGGGTCTTACTGGCCTCTTTCACCGTGTGATATGGCCAAAGATCTTTCACCAAGGGAATTGTCTTATTCCGTAACACTTTCTCTTTTCTATCCATTATCTGAACTGACTTCTCAACATACGTCATACTCTCATTGAGCTCCAATGGCTCGAATCGTATCACATGTGATGAGTCTGGGTGATACTTCCGAAGCATAGAGACGTGGAAGACATTATGAACATTTGCCAAGTCCGGTGGCAATGCCAACCTATGCGCCTTATCTCCCACTCTCTCCAAAATCTCAAAGGGTCCGATATATCTACGTCTCAGCTTGCCTTTCTTACCAAATCTCATAATGCCCTTCGAAGGTGAAACTTTCAGAAATGCTGACTCACCCACATCAAACTCTAGTGGTCTCCGTCTCTTGTCAACATAACTCTTTTGTCAGCTCTAAGCAGTCCGTAATCTCTCACATATCAATTGGACATTCTTAGATGTCTGCTGCACTAAGTCGGGAGTAAAAATATGTCTATCATAAACCGCTTCCCATCTAATGGGGGATCGACATCTGCTTCCATACAGTGCCTCATAGGGTGTCATCCCGATACTCGTATGATAACTGTTATTATAGGCGAACTCGGTTAACTATAGGTGATAATCCCAAGAGCCTCTAAAATCTAGTACACATGCTCTCAACATATCCTCCATAGTCTGTATAGTCCTCATTGACTTCCCATCTATCTGAGGATGAAAAGCGGTGCTAAAACTCAAGTGGGTCCCTATTACTGCCTGAAAATGTTCCCAAAAATGGAAAGTGAAGCAGGCATCCCTATCAAAAACAACGTTCACTGGTACACCGTGTACCCGTACTATCTCTCGAACATACAGGTTCGCTAACTGACTCAGAGTATCGGTAGCTCTCATAGCTATGAAATGGGCTGACTTAGTCAACCGTTCCACAATAACCCATATGGCATCATGACCTCTACGGGTCCTCGACAATCTCATCACAAAATCCATGGTGACATGCTCCCACTTCCAAGTCAGTATCGGTAGATACTGCAACAATCCTGCATGCTTCTGATGCTCTACCTTCACATGATGACAGAAAAGACACTTAGCAACATATTCAGTAATGTCTCTTTTTATTCCAAACCATCAATAAACCTTCAGAAGGTTTTGATACATCTTAGTACTCTCCGGATGTATCATGTACTTCGAGGAGTGAGCCTCTGATAGAATCAGTCTTGCGATCTCATGATCCTCGGGAACACATACTCTGCCTCTGAGCGTTAATAAACCATCCGTACTCAGCTTAAAATCAATACCCATACTGCCTGTATCTGATTCAACCAATCGATACACTGTCGATCGCTCTGCTGAGCCTGTTGAATACGGCAGATCAACTCTAGCTCAAATCTCATACTAGTGATAATCTCAAGTCTCTCCAAACCAGGTGGGGTTACATCCAGACTGGGGTTCACAAATTGTTCCAACAACTCATGTTCCCGTACCATCATATAAGACACTAACCTTAGGTTCATCATACTCAAAGCATCGACAACCATATTTGCCTTACCCGGGTGGTATATGATTTTTCAATCATAATCCTTAAGGAGTTCAAGTCATCTCCTCTGTCTCGTATTTAACTTTTTCTACGAGAACAGGTATTTAAGGCTCTTATGATCCGTGAAAACCTGAAATTCCTCACCATAGAGATAGTGGCACCATATTTTCAAAGCAAACACCACGGCCACCAACTCTAAATCATGTGTTGGGTAGTTCCTCTCATGATCTTTTAACTGTCCATAGGCAACGACCTTTCTATCCTGCATAAGCACACAGTCCAGTCTCTGGTGTGATGCATCCGTATACACCGAGAAACCTCCTAAGTAGGTAGGAATGGTGAGAACCGGAGCAGTGGTCAATCGACACTTAAGCTCCTCAAAACTCCTCTCACATGCCTTATCCCATACAAACTTAACATCCTTATATGTGATACGTGTCAACGGAGCAGCTAGTCTGGAGAAACCCTTTACAAATCTCCGATAATACCCTGCCAATCCCAAAAAACTTCTGATCTCAGTAACTGCCTTGGGCTATTCCCACTGTACAACTGCCTCTATCTTGGATGGATCCACTGATACCCCATCCTTCGACACAACATGACCCAGAAACGAGATATGCTCTAACCAAAAGTTACACTTGCTGACTTTAGCATATAATTCTTTCTATCGGAGGGTCTGCAAAACTATCCTTAAGTGCTCCTCATGATCTACCTTGGACTTGGAGTAAACCAATATGTCATCAATAAACACAATCACAAACTTGTCTAGGTATGGCTTGAACACATCATTCATCAATGCCATAAATGTTACGGGGGCATTCATCAATCTGAATGGCATAACCAAGAACTCGTAGTGGCTATAACGGGTACGAAATGCTGTCTTGGAACTTTTCCACTTCGTATCCTTAACTGATGATACCCTGACCGCAGATCTATCTTAGAAAAGACCCGTGCTCCCCGAAGTTGATCCAACAAATCATCTATGCGTGGAAGGGGGTACTTGTTCTTGATAGTGGCCTTATTCAACAACCCATAATCTATACACAGTCGGAGGCTTCCATCCTTCTTCCTTACAAACAAAATCGATGCTCCCTAAGGTGAGGTACTCGGTCTAATAAACCTCTTCTCTAGCAACTCTTGCAGCTATTTCTTTAGGTCTTCTAACTCAATCAGAGCCCTTCTATTTGGTGGTTTAGATATCGGCTCGGTACCAAGCACTAACTCTATGGAAAACTCCATTTCCCTTTTAGGTGGTAGCCTTGGTAAATCGTCCAGAAAGACATCAAGAAATTCTGCAATCATTGAAATATCTCTCAATTTCGGTTATGCCTTATCAGTGTCAACCACGTAGGTAATGAACCCTTCACATCATCCTTTCTACCATTAGTAACATAACCATCACATCAATATTCAACATAAACAAATAGATTCATTACTCATGTAGATTAAATAAAATCGTACCCTTTTCATTTATCATAGTTATGTTCTTTCATTTCTTTTCATCAAAGTTTACAATACGAATGTCTAATCCTGAAAACATCAATATCTTGGCATGAAAATCCATAGCAACATGATTGGCAGCCAACCAATCCATTCTCAAATCAAAATCACTCATATTCAGTAAAATTAAATCGGCTGTCATTTCCTTTCCCTTTATCTTCAATTTACAATCCCTACATACATGTTTAGTCAACTGACTATCATTCATGGGTATGGAAATCATCAACATTTTATCCAACAATGTAGGTTTCTCATGCTTCAACAATTTATGTGCAAAGGAAGGCGATATGAAGGAATGCGTGGCATCAGGATCAAATAATACCAATGCTTCTAAATCAAAGATTAGGATGGTACCTTTAATCACACCTGTCGAAGCATCTGCAGTGTCTTGATCCAGTGCATATACTCTTCCTCTGCTCACACCCGTTGTCTGCTTCCCCTTTTACTCAGCTGTAGCCCTCTTCCTTGGAGCAGCTGACTCAACTGGAGCTCTCTCTGACTCCATGCTCTTCTGTGGGGCAGTCTCAATCCTCTCAGTATAGTACCTCAAAATATGTTCGGGCTTCCCACACCTATACCATGAAACATGGGGCATTTGACAAGGTCTAATCCCATGGTATCTGCCACACCTCCTACACTGATCAGTAATAGGCCGTGGTCCTCTAATAACCATACCCTTCGGTGCAGCCAAAGTCTGGTACACAGGAGGTCTAACAGCTCTCTCTTGCACCTCCTCAATCTTAGGCCTCTTCTAGAAAAATCTCTAGCCTGCCCTCCTGATCACTCTATCCATCTCGGACCTCTTTCGGTCTCTGTCTCTTCTGACACTAACCTTTCCAAGCTCGGAGACATTTCGCTCAAAGTCCTACTTGCATAACTAAGCCCTATGTATAGCCTCCTCATAAGTATGAATGTCAAAAGGAGCTAGCCTAGTCCAGATGGCTAATCTCAATCCATCCACAAACTTCTAGACCTTTTGAGTCTCACTACCCATCGTGTCCGAGTCATATCTCCCAAAAGACATGAATCTCGACTCATATTCATCCACAGTACGGTTCCCTTGAGCCAAATTCATAAATTTCATTCGTAATTTCCTCTGTGCGATGGCTGGGATGTACTGCCTTCTAAAGGCCTCCAAAACTATCTCCCAGGTGATCTCGGAGTGTCGAGCCCTCAAAATAGACTTTGTGGATCTCTACCAGTGTTCTGCCTCACCTTCTAACATAAACACGATAAAGGCCATTTTCTCACCTGATGTACATCAAAAAAATCTATACAGCTTCTCCATCTGATATACCCAATCCTCACTAATCACCGGGTCCTTTACCCATCTAAACACTGAATGTTTGAACTCCTAAAACTGTCTCAATCTACTAAAGTTGCAATCATACCCCAAATCGCTATCGCTCAGCTATGGAGCGATAGTTGAAGTTGTATCCTGTACTGGGGGTGTCGCTGTCTCAGTAGCATCAGGTCTCTCGCCTCTGCAGTTGCCTATCCAGTAGTAGGCTGTGCCGCAAAACCTCGTCTATCACCGGCACCTAATGCCTCTGTGACTATCTCCACTAGGCCATCAATACTCTTGTCACGACCCAATTCCATTCTCTTTAACTGAAAATCACTGAAAATTTTTCGCGTTTTATTGTTACCTTACCCAGTCGTAAACTAACTCACCACACACTGTTGGGCTGTGAGTCAATAATAAACACCACATCTCATTCATTCTCAGTTAAATAAAACTATGTCATACATTTGCATTTAATCGTGTACTTATACAAAGACATGATTTACTGACATCTACATCACCCATAATTACAACTCAAAAGAATACTGTGCTTTTACATTGTTTAGATACAAAAAGAATCACTGTGTATATACCTCTAAGCGATGGAGATGCAGCGAAGTCCAAAATACCACGCCTCAGTCCTCACTGGGCTACTATGCACGCTTTGTAGGGGGAAAATAGAGAGGGATGAGCAACCACACGCTCAGTAAGGCAATAATGCAAGCATGGTAGATAACTACTCTATCTACATGCTGATAGTGTTATGCATAAATCATTTATGGTGGGAGCATGAGGAAGTAAAACTATGCCATATGAGTATACATATATATCATGTATCAAAATCATGTACATTGGCATATAAAACATGGTAAAAACATCATGTATAAATCATCTCATGCTCAATCTCATTTAAATTCATAAAAAGGGCAATTCATTAAGAAATCTCCTTGTTAAACCCACGTCATAAAACTCTTTCTCAAACACATACAATCACATCACATCAATTCACAATCACAACCTCATTTTTATTTCACAAATCAAATCCACGAGGCTCGACCCCTCCTTCGGGTCTACCTTAAACAATCACAAATCACACTTAGAGATTTAAAATCATGTGGTAGTAAGTAAATCAAGCAAAGAGACATGTTACTATATCTCAAGTGACTACGTTGGCCAATCGTCACATATCATCCCAGACCACACGGATCTCGGTGTGCGGTGTATCATGCTGGTACGAAGGTGGGTTAGTTCTCCGCCAGACTTTCTCAAATCAAGTAACCACCACGCGGTACATCGTACTCCATGTGATATACACGGTACATCGTACTCCGCGAACCCATAACATGGTTGGGGGTGCCTGCCATAGGTCTTATCTACCCCATGCCAAGTGTAACCTTTATAGTCTCAAGAGCGTGTGGGAGTAACCTCAATACCAGGTCCTAGCCCCTCATGGCCTTGCTCGCCCCTGTTGGGTTCCCTGATTCAGGTCCTAGCCCCTCACCCTCACCCCACTCAAGAGGTCTGTTAGGCCTGTTGGGTTCCCTGAATGGATTATGTCAGGTCCTAGCCCCTCACCCTCACCCCACTCAAGAGGTCTGTCAGGCCTGTTGGGTTCCCTGAGTTAATCCGTATCTCTCACCACGGCCTCATACATACCACAGTGTGAAAACCAGCGCGAGCTACGCTCTAGCGCAAATTCATGCATCAAAACCAATCACTTCGTACGAGCAACGCTCTAGTACGACATTTATGCATAAAAATATGAAGAAACCACGTACGAGCATAGCTCCAGTACGGTTATATGCATAAGAAAAACCACTCAAATCCAAGTACGAGCGTAAGCTCTAGTATGGTTTATCAAACATCATCACAATTCAAATCAAAGTGCGAGCTAAGCTCAAGCACGTATCACACAAGTGAAAACATAGAAATCCAGTGCGAGCGAGGCTCTAGCGCGATTTATGTCATGCAAATACGATAGGCGGCTCATACACAATCAAACAATCCCGACGATTGGGTTTAGTATTTCACAAATGCCTTTTTCCACATCATTAATAAACATTAGCCGACCCATCTACAAGCTTGCTTAAAACAAAGCAATTTCATTTTGACAGACATCAAGACATTAGATTTATGCAATTATTAGCCTTACTATCCCATTTCATAGAATCCACTTCCAAAACCAAAAATCACACATATACTCATTCTCATTCATGAATACCATCAATCATTTACTTTAGCAACCATGCACTTCGTAAAACACCCAATATTCACCCAGAAATTTAAAGTACGAGCAGCTACCTCTATATACTCACAAAATTCCCTTACCTGGAATCGCGATGCGTGATTCCACTTCCTTAAGCTGCTTACTCGTATGGTTCGATTCGTCTTCAACGAACTCTTCGGGACAAATATGATTTTTCTTCTTGCTCCAAATGTCAATGCCCTTATCTCCTTCAATACCCACAATGGGATTTTGGGTTCCAACTATGTTGTTCTCTTCCTCAAGATAAACAACTTAATGTCTAATGGTCTCCCCTCAATTCTTACTGGAAATGTCTGATTTTAGAGAGAGAAAGTTAGGTTTTTGGGTTAGAAATGGAAAATTGGTGTTTTTCCTGAAATTTTTAGATTTTCAGCCCTCCTTATATAGAAATATCTTGGGGAGATCAATCTGGTCCAAGAGGAGATCGATCTGGTCCCCTTAAATCTCTCATTTTCACGAAATTTTAAGCATGAGATCGATCTGTCGAAGCATGAGATCGATCTGCTCCCAAACAGAGAGCTAATGAGATCGATCTGGGTGCTTGAGGATCGATCTTTTCATCACAGAATGCTTAGGAGATCGATCTGGCCCCATTGGAGATTGATCTGCTATATTCCATTGCCCAAATAAGAGCATTCTGGCTCTTCCAGATCGATCTCTCATCTTATGAGATCGATCTGGCCTTCCAGATCGATCTGGCCTTCATGTTTTCCAGATTTCCTGCAGTTTCCATGCTACAACTCATACCAACACATCCTTAATCTGTTGCCATGGCCATTTTCTCATCCATCCACCTTTATAACTTGAAAATGGCATCTATTCATATCTTATGCACATTGAAACTTGTGTGCATTCATTGTATGTCCAAAGGTATGCTACATAAAACCAAATGGAAGCATTTATATTCATGCAACTCCCTTCCATTTACCACACCACCCATTTTGAGTATCAATCACATCCATCACTTATAAGGACTCATTTCTTCATATTCAAACTCAATGGAACTTGTATGTACGTTACAAATCATATTACACATACATACATTGAATCCATGGACTTACATCAATCATACTTTACATTACAAGTCCATTCACATTCATTACACATCACAACTTTACATATATGGGGTCTCACATTCTCCCTTCCTTCAAGGAATTTGGTCCTCCAAATTAGAACCAAGTCACTCTTCAAAATGTTGGGGGTACTTCTCCAGTATCAAGTTCTCCAATTCCCACGTGGCCTCTTCCGCCGTGTGATGTTGCCAAAGAACTTTCACTAAGGGAATTGTCTTATTCCGCAACACTTTCTCTTTTCTATCCAATATCCGAACTGACTTCTCAACATACGTCATACTCTCATGGAGCTCCAACGGCTCATATCTTATCACGTGTGCCGGGTCCGGGTGGTATTTTCGAAGCATCGAGATGTGGAAGACGTTGTGGACATTTGCCAAGTCTGATGGCAAGGCCAACCTATACGCCTTATCTCCCACTCTCTCCAAAATCTTTAAGGGTCCGATATATCTAGGGCTCAGCTTGCCCTTCTTACCAAATCTCATAATACCCTTCGATCGTGATACCCTCAGAAACACCAACTCACCCTCATCAAACTCCAGTGGTCTTCATCTCTTGTCAGCATAACTCTTTTGTCGGCTCTGAGCTGTCCGTAATCTCTCACATATTAACTGGACGTCCTCAGATGCCTGCTGCACTATGTCCGGAGAAAAAAATTGTCTGTCACCAACCTCTTCCCATCCAATAGGGGAACGGCATCTACGCCCGTACAATGCCTCATAGGGTGCCATCCCGATACTCACATGAGAGCTATTATTATAAGCGAACTCGGCTAACTACAGGTGGTCATCCCAGGAGCCTCTAAAATCTAGCACACACGCTCTCAACATATCCTCGAGGGTCTGTATAGTCCCTCTGACTGCCCATCTGTCTGAGGATGAAAAGCGATGCTAAAACTCAGTCGGGTCCCCAGCGCTTCCTGAAAATGTTCCCAAAAATGGGAAGTGAAGCGGGCATCCCTATCAAAAACAACGCTCACTGGTACACCATGTAGCCGTACTATCTCTCGAATATACAGGTTCGCCAACTGACTTAGTGTATCGGTAGCTCTCATAGCCAAGAAATGGGCAGACTTAGTCAACCGGTCCATAATAACCTATATGGCATCATGACCTCTACGGGTCCTCGGCAACCCCATCACAAAATCCATGGTGACATGCTCCCACTTCCATGTCGGTATCGGTAGAGGCTGCAATAATCCTGCAGGCTTCTGATGCTCTACCTTCACTTGCTGACAAACGAGACACTTAGCGACATATTCAGCAATGTCTCTTTTCATTCCAGACCACCAATAAACCTTCCGAAGGTTTTGATATATCTTGGTACTTCCCAGATGTATCGTATACTTCGATGAGTGAGCCTTTGATAAAATCGTTCTCCTGATCTCAGGATCCCAGGGAACGCATACTCTACCTCTGAACCTCAATAAGCCATCAGCACTCTGCTCAAAATCAATACCCACACCTATCTGTATCTGCCTCAACTAATCGATACATCGTCGATCGCTCTGCTGGGCTTGCCGAATACGGCCAATCAGCTCTAGCTCTAGTCTCAAACTAGCCATGATCTCAAGTCTCTCAGATCCAGGTGGGGTTACATCTAAACTGAGGTTCGTAAAATGTTCTAACAATTCATGTTCCTGTACCATCATATAAGACACCAACCCAAGGTTCTTTCTACTCAAAGCATCGGCGACTACATTTGCCTTACCCGGGTGGTACACGATTTCATAATCATAGTCTTTCAGGAGTTCGAGCCATCTCCTCTGTCTCATATTCAGCTCTTTCTGTGAGAACAGGTACTTCAGGCTCTTATGATCTGTGAACACCTGAAATTTCTCACCATAGAGATAGTGGCGCCATATTTTCAAAGCAAATACTACAGCCGCCAACTCCAAATCATGTGTCAGGTAGTTCCTCTCATGATCTTTCAACTGTCTCGATCCATAGGCAATTACCTTCCCATCCTGCATAATCACACAGCCCAGTCCCTGGTGTGATGCATCCGTATACACCGAGAATCCTCCGAGCTGGTAGGAATGGTGAGAACTAGAGCAGTCATCAATCGAAGCTTAAGCTCCTCAAAACTCCTCTCACATGCCTCATCCCATGTAAACTTAACATCCTTACGCGTGAGGCGTGTCAACAGAGCAGCTAGTCTGGAGAAACCCTCTACAAATCTCCGATAATATCCTGCCAATCCCAAAAAACTCCTGATCTCAGTTACTGTCTTGGGCTGTTCCCACTGTACAACTGCCTCTATCTTGGATGGATCCACCGATACCCCATCCTTTGACACAACATGCCCCAGAAATGAGATCTGTTCCAACCAAAAGTTACACTTGCTGAGTTTGGCATACAATTCTCTCTCTCGGAGGGTCTGCAGAACTATCCTCAAGTACTCCTCATGATCTTCCCTGGACTTGGAATACACCAAAATGTCATCAATGAACACTATTACAAACTTGTCCAGGTATGGCTTGAATATATCATTCATCAATGCCATAAATGCTGCGGGAGCATTCGTCAATCCGAATGGCATCACCAAAAACTCGCAGTGGCCATAACGGGTACGAAATGCTGTCTTGGGTACATCTCCACTCCTGATCCTCAACTGATGATACCCTGACCGCAGATCTATCTTAGAAAATACTTCGGCTCCCTGGAGCTGATCCAACAAATCATCGATTCTTGGAAGAGGATACTTGTTCTTAATGGTGGCCTTATTTAACAACCGGTAATCTATACACAGTCGGAGGCTTCCGTCCTTCTTCCTTACAAATAGTACCAGTACTCCCCAAGGTGAGACACTCGGTCTTATAAACCCCTTTTTCAGTAATTCTTGCAGCTGCTTCTTCAGCTCTTCTAATTCTATCGGAGCCATTCTATAGGGTGGTTTTGATATCGGCTCTGTACCAGGCACTAACTCTATGTAGAATTCCATGTCCCTTTCAGGTGGTAGTCCTGGTAATTCATCCGGAAAGACATCAGGGTAATCCGTAATTACGGGTATGTCCCTCAATTTCGGGTGTGCCTTATCTATATCGACCACATATGCAATGAACCCTTCACATTATCCTCTCCATCCTTTGTAATATAAAACATCACTCCACATTCAACATTTATCATAAACAATAATTTATCTCTCAAGCAATATGTATTTAAAAGCATACTCCTTTATTTACAACAACATACTATTGTCATATCATTTCTTTTCATCAAAATTTACAATAAGATTGTCTAATCCTGAAAACATCAATGTCTTGGCATGACAATCCATAACAACCCGATTGGTAGCCAACCAATCCATTCCCAAAATTACATCAAAATCATTCATATTCAATAAAATTAGATTGGCTATCATTTCCTTCCCCTCTATCTTTAACTTACAATCTCTACATACATGCTCAGTCAATTGACTATCATTCATGGGTGTGGAAATCATCAACATTTTATCCAACAATGTTGGTTTCACATATTTCAACAATTTATGTGCAAAGGAAGGTGATATGAAAGAATGCGTGGCACCAGGGTCAAATAATACCAATGCTTCTAAATCAAACATTCGGATGGTACCTTTAATCACCTCCGTCGAAGCATCCGCGGTGTCCTGATCCAGTGCATGTACTCTTTCTCTGCTCACACCCGTAGCCTGTTTCCCTTTCTCCTCAGCTGTAGCCCTCCTCCTCTGGGCTGTTGTCTCAACTGGAGCCCCCTCAGGCTCCTTGCCCTTCTGTGAGGTAGTCTCAATCATCTCATTGCAGAACCTCGATATGTGTCCTGGCCTCCCATACCTAAAACACGAAACAGGGGGCACCTGACATGGCCTAGTCCCATGGTATCTCCCACATCTCCTACACTGATCCGTGGTAGGTCGTGGTCCTCCAATAGTTATACCCCTCGGTGCAGTCAAGGCTGGGTATACGGGAGGTCTAGCAGCTCTCTCCTGCACCTCGTTGATCTTAGGTCTCTTCTCAAAATACCTTGGGCCTCCTTTCCTGGCCACTCTATCCCTCCCGGATCTCTTTCGATCTCTGTCCTTTCTAACACTGGTTCTCCCAAGCTCGGAGGCATTTCGCTCAAAGTCTTGCTCACACAACTGAGCCTTATGTACAGCCTCCTCATAAGTCAAAATGTCGAAGGGAGCTAGCTTAGTTCGGATGGCCAATCTCAATCCATCCATGAACTTTTGTATCTTTTGGGTCTCACTACCCATCGTGTCCGGGTCATATCTCCCCAAGGACATAAACTTGGACTCATACTCGTCCACAGTCCGGTTCCCTTGAACCAAATTCATAAATTCCATCTGCAGTTTCCTCTGTGCGGTAGCTGGAATATACTGTCTTCTGAAGGCCTCTAGAAATATCTCCCACGAGATCTCAGAGTGTCTGGCCCTCAAAATAACCTCGGTGGACCTCCACCAATGCTCGGCCTCGCCTTTCAACATAAACACGACAAAGGCTACCTTTTCAGCTGAAGTGCATCGAAAAAACCTATATAGTTTCTCCATCTCATACACCCAATCCTCCATAACCACTGGGTCCTTCACCCCTCTAAACACTAGGGGTTTCAGCGCTTGAAACTCTCGCAACCTGCTCAAGTCGCAGTCATAACCCACATCACTACCACTCTGCTGTGGAGCAATAGGAGAATCTATATTATGTACTGGAGGTGCTATAGCAGTAGCAGTCTCTACAGTCTGAGGTCTCTCCACCTCCGCAGCTGCCTGTTCAGTAGTAGGCTGTACCGAGGGACCTCGTCTATCACCGGCGCCTAAGGTCTGCGTGACTATCTCCACCAAATTCTCAATACTCCGCTCTAACCTAGCGAAGCGAGCCTCGGTATCCTCTGATCTCTCAGCAGGGTTTTGTGGAGCCTGTCCAGTCTGTGGCTCCGCACGGCTCTCAAGCCTACCTCTACGACCTCTAGCACGTGCTCTCGCCCCTCTACCTTTGCGTGTAACTGGCATAGTGCCTAACTTCCTGTATTATAACAATTTATTAAGCTCAATCCATCACAGTATACACAGTTATATCTAAACAAAAGCACAATACTATGGGGATGTACTTTCCTACATTTTATTAATGACTCACATCAGGCCAACACAGCTTTGATACCAATCTCTGTCACGACACAATTCCATTCTCTTTAACCGAAAATCACTGAAAATTTTTCACGTTTTATTGTTACCTTACCCGGTCATGAACTAACTCACCACACACTGTTGGGCTGTGAGTCAATAATAAACACCACATCTCATTCATTCTCAGTTAAATAAAACGATGTCATACATTTGCATTTAATCGTGTACTTATACAAAGACATGATTTACTGACATCTACATCCCCATAATTACAACTCAAAAGAATACTGTGCTTTTACATTGTTTAGATACAAAAAGAATCACTGTGTATATACCTCTAAGCGAGGGAGATGCAGCGAAGTCCAAAATACCACGCCTCAGTCCTCACTGAGCTACTATGCACGCTCTGTAGGGGAAAATAGATAGGGATGAGCAACCACACGCTCAGTAAGGTAATAATGCAAGCATGGTAGATAACTACTCTATCTACATGCTGATAGTGTTATGCATAAATCATTTATGGTGGGAGCATGAGGAAGTAAAACTATGCCATATGAGTATACATATATATCATGTATCAAAATCATGTACATTGGCATATAAAACATGGTAAAAACATCATGTATAAATCATCTCATGCTCAATCTCATTTAAATTCATAAAAAGGGCAATTCATTAAGAAACCTCCTTTTTAAACCCACGTCATAAAACTCTTTCTCAAACACATACAATCACATCACATCAATTCACAATCACAACCTCATTTTCATTTCACAAATCAAATCCACGAGGCTCGACCCCTCCTTCGGGTCTACCTTAAACAATCACAAATCACACTTAGAGATTTAAAATCATGTGGTAGTAAGTAAATCAAGCAAGGAGACAGGTTACTATATCTCAAGTGACTACGTTGGCCAATCATCACATATCATCCCAGACCACACGGATCCCGGTGTACGGGGTATCATGCTGGTACGAAGGTGGGTTAGTTCTCCGCCAGACTTTCTCAAATCAAGTAACCACCACGCGGTACATCGTACTCCATGTGATATACACGGTACATCGTACTCCGCAGACCCATAACATGGTTGGGGGTGCCTGCCATAGGTCTTATCTACCCTATGCCAAGTGTAACCTTTATAGTCTCAAGAGCGCGTGGGAGTAACCTCAATACCAGGTCCTAGCCCCTCATGGCCTTGCTCACCCCTGTTGGGTTCCCTGATTCAGGTCCTAGCCCCTCACCCTCACCCCACTCAAGAGGTCTGTTAGGCCTGTTGGGTTCCCTGAATGGATTATGTCAGGTCCTAGCCCCTCACCCTCACCCCGCTCAAGAGGTCTGTTAGGCCTGTTGGGTTCCCTGAGTTAATCCATACCTCTCACCACGGCCTCATACATACCACAGTGTGAAAACCAGCGCGAGCTACGCTCTAGCGCGAATTCATGCATCAAAACCAATCACTTCGCACGAGCAACGCTCTAGTACGGCATTTATGCATAAAAATATGAAGAAACCACGTACGAGCATAGCTCCAGTACGGTTATATGCATAAGAAAAACCACTCAAATCCAAGTACGAGCGTAAACTCTAGTATGGTTTATCAAACATCATCACAATTCAAATCAAAGTGCTAGCTAAGCTCAAGCACATATCACACAAGTGAAAACATAGAAATCCAGCGCAAGCGAGGCTCTAGCGCGATTTATGTCATGCAAATACGATAGGCGGCTCATACACAATCAAACAATCCCGACGATCGGGTTTAGCACTTCACAAATGCCTTTTTCCACATCATTAATAAACATTAGCCGACCCATCTACAAGCTTGCTTAAAACAAAGCAATTTCATTTTGAAAGACATCAAGACATCAGATTTATGCAATTATTAGCCTTACTATCCCATTTCATAGAATCCACTTCCCAAACCAAAAATCACACATATACTCATTCTCATTCATGAATACCATCAATCATTTACTTTAGCAACCATGCACTTCGTAAAACACCCAATATTCACCCACAAATTTAAAGTACGAGTAGCTACCTCTATATACTCATAAAATTCCCTTACCTGGAATCGCGATGCGTGATTCCACTTCCTTAAGCTGCTTACTCGTACGGTTCGATTCATCTTCAACGAACTCTTCGGGACAAATATGATTTTTCTTCTTGCTCTAAATGTCAATACCCTTATCTCCTTCAATACCCACAATGGGATTTTGGGTTCCAACTATATTGTTCTCTTCCTCAAGATGAACAACTTAATGTCTAATGGTCTCCCCTCAATTCTTGTTGGAAATGGCTGATTTTAGAGAGAGAAAGTTAGGTTTTTGGGTTAGGAATGGAAGATTGGCGTTTTTCCTGAAATTTTTAGATTTTCAGCCCTCCTTATATAGAAATAGCTTGGGGAGATCGATCTGGTCCAAGAGGAGATTCCAACGGTACCATTAACGCTCGTCGACGGCCACGATTTCCGGCGAATCGACGGACGGAAAGTCGAGGGGGAAATCGCGTCGGTTCCGGCGAACGGCGGCGCCATAGCTCGGATCACCGGACCGAGGTGGTTCTTTTGAGCCCATTGGCAGCCAACGAAACGACGGGAATCGTCGGCGACGGTGAAAAAGGAAATGGGTCCCGACGACAGGAAGAGAAGAGGCCGGACCGACCATTTTTTGGCGAGCTCGAGGCGAACCAAGCCCAGATTCGTGATGCAGACGACCCAGCGGAGCGAATGGTGGTGAGAACCGACAGAGAACCGACGGGCAAGGCGGTGAACCGGAGTGAACCAGGGTGAACCGACGGTCTGAACCGGTCTGAACCGGACTGAATCGATTCAGCCAAGAAAGAGAGGAAAACAAAAAGGAAGAAAAAGGGAAAAAGAAAAAGCGGAAAAAAATTAGGAAAAATTTCAGTGATGCAATCGAGATTCGGGTAAGTCGGTAAGCGGTCGAATTGACCGATTTAAATTTTAGAATATTATATTTAATTAATTTTCGACTGGAAATTTACCCGAAAAATTATGAAATTGTGTAGCTCAACAATTGGCATCCAACGAGAGCTCGAGATAGCCTTGATTTGCGGACTATCATGGAATCTCGGGTAAGTGACCCTTATTTATGACAATTTACATCGTTATGCGTGATATGAATTTAAATTCTGCATAAATTGAATTAAATTATGAAAATTTAGATAAATTGTCGTAAATAATAAATTTAACTATTCGAGAGTTAGAACGAGGCCCAATAAATGGTTGGTGGGCCCAATGAGCCCAATAGGCCTCGATAATGTAAAAATTTAAGTGAAAAACGGGCTTAAGGCCGATTAAGGCCCATTAAGGTGCAATCAGGCCTAATAGGGATAAATGGGCCCAATGATTTAAATTAAGCCCAGAAAGTATTAAATACAATTAAATTGTATAATATCTGACCTGAGGAATATTTATACGCATTGTAAATTGTAAATTGTAAATTGTACTAAACACGAATTTTGAAATGACCTTGAGCGTTGTTCGATTTCATATGAGTGCACAATTCTATACAACCTTATAATTCTAAATATTTGTAAACATGATTATATATATGTGATTTCTGAAACATGAATTTTTTAAAATTTGTACAAATTGACTAGAAAATATTCTTAGCATGATAACAATGTGTTTTGAGACTAAGGACACTAAAGCATACGAGTTAGGGTAAACTTGGGGCTGATTTAAGGGGACCCAATGGAATTCTAGCTAATGACCTATGAACGAGTTGAGCCTTGACTCTATCATGCATACTTTTATGTATCTATCATTTCACCTTCATGGCAGTATGTGTTTCTACCTGTGTGGCGTTCATGTGACGTTGTACGACCTGATTCAGTTTATAGCCCTACCATGGCCATAGGTATTTTGTTCCCTCTGCGGAGGATGCCCTCTTTAAGGATGAAGTATTGATTACCCTCATGACACTAATAGGGAATGTCTGGTCTCCATAATTCGATTTCATTATGATTTGTATTTTACCTATGTTTGGTTATGCAAACACTGATTTTCGAGACCCTGATTGAAGTAAGAAATGTGTGTATATATATATATATATTTATATATATATATATATGAGCTCTGGTTTAGTATTAAAAAGTATATAATTTTAATCATTCATTTTGAAGTGGCATTCAGTTATCTAGTAATGGCATTGTTTTCTAAATGTTTTGAATATTATTATTATTTTAATGCTTTCCTTACTGGGCTATTTAAAGCTCACTCCCCTTTTTCCTTCTTTCCTGGTTATTTACAGTAAGAACCTACGTGTCTGCTGCGTACTGATAATTCTATATTTTTAGAATTATTTGTGCTTAATTTCCTAAATAATTATTTAAATCCCCAATTTATTTTGTTAATTATCCCCTTTATTTAATTAAAATTCTCATTTTTGCAGATAAATCAAATCCGGATGAGTTTTGAATATTTCGGTAGAAAATGGACCGAAATTGGGCTAAAATCGAGATTGAGCCACGCGGACAACACGAGTCATGCCACCGAGCACATCCAATTGGACAAGAAGACCGATGACATGGACATATCTTTTCGAGGAGCCAATGGTGTGAAGACAAGTGCCCAAAAAAAATGCCAACTCATCAAGGATGTGAAAATTACCATTTTACCCCTAGTGTGCTTATAAATAGGAAGATGACAATTGAAAGAATGTAATTTTAGGAGTAGAGGTGAATGTAATTTTAGGAGTAGGAGTAGTGTAGAGTAAATTAGGAATAGTTGTAATTCTAAAATAGCTTTAGTTTTTAGGTTGTTTGGAGTTTAATTTTCCCAAGCCCTTTTTTCTTCGGTTAGCATTTTTCTAGTTACTGTTCATGCTATTTACAATTTCTTTATGAAAAGTACTTCTAGTTCTCGGTTTTGAATGCATCATTTTCATTTGTTCTTCTCGGTTTGGTTTTAGCGAGCTCTATTATTCTTCAAGCTTTATTTATTTATTTATTTTTTTCATAGCTTTATTTCTTAGTTAGTTTCGGGTTGGTATCTTTCTCCTTTCTCTTTTACTTGTTCATGCTACTGGGATGATCGGATGTGTGAGCTGGCTGCAAACTTGAACCAGCAGATGGGTGCAGGGAATGGAGCCGAGGATGTAAGATTGGATTGAGTGATCAAATTCGGCATGATGCAGCAGTGGATAGGGAGAAATGTTTGCCTCTGTTCTCCCCTGAATTTGAGGTGCTGAGCAGAACAAGCTGGTGGCGTGCGACGCTAACTGGGATTGTGAAGAAGACATGCAGCATAGTGCAGGACAGAGCACACCGAGACCACACCTGAACAGACCGAGAATGCAGGACCATCTTGTGAAGGATGGCACTTCCTTCTAGCTGAGCAGAGTTGCCGAGAAACTGGTGCAGCAGAGAGTCGGGCTGGAGTAGGAGCACTTTCCCTGGTTTTGTGCTGATGCTAGCAGCACAGGCACAACAGAACATAGCAGAACCGAGGGCACCCCGTGACCTGCATACCGAGAGCAGACCTGGACAGCAGGAAATGAAGAAAGGAGCAGCACCCCATGTAGCAGGAACTAGATCAGCAGCAGTAGCAGGTGGCAGAGGACACAACCCGAGGACACAGCAGCCTGGAGCAGAACGAGATCAGCTAGAAGATTAAATGACTAACCTCGAGCAGTCTGGAGTAGTTGGAGCCATGTCTGGTCAGAACCGACAGCAGCAGATCAAGCCTGGAGCAGTAAAGAACAGCTGGACACAGCTCATGCAGCGGACACCGAGCCGTGCGTGACCTGGAAACCAGAAATAAAGGAAATGAATGATGAACAGTAAAGGGAGGGAAATGTTTAAATTCTTAAGGCCTTGTTTGGCTCTTGCATCATGGCATTAACTCATTTTCATGCATTTTAGTTAGTTTATTTCCAATTTAATTAGTTAGCTTAGTTAGATTAATTTCAATGCATTAATTTAACTTAGATTTAATTTGGATACTAAGTAATTTTTATTCTAGTATTAGGGGTAGTGCTTAAAATTAATTTAGATAAACTCATGCATTTTAATTAAGTAGTTTAATTGTATTTTTAGGTTAGTTTAATTGTAGTTTAACTTTATTGTTTTATTTTCATGATTGCATTTTATTTTAATTGTGTTAGTTAATTTTAACGGTTTTAATTTTCTTTTGTATGTTTGTTGTTTTCAGTTGCTTGGAGTATTGTAAGTACTTTGAGCTCGGTTTTATTTTCTTTATTTTCTTTAGTTTTTATTATTTTATTGCGTTCGGTATTTTCAATTCTAGCCATGTAGACCACCCATCAGAAATTCATAATTTGCTAGGATATACTTAGGGTAAGATTAACCGGTACTTAATTAGGCTAGTCAACTTCTCTGTGGGACGATAACTCGGGACTCAAATCCCATTATTACTTGTACGACCCGTGCACTTGCGGATATATACCCTACGATCCGTGCACTTGCGGTATTACCCTTAGGGCCCATCACGTACCCAATATAGGCTGGTGGATGAGACTCTCCCCAGGCTATCTCTTGTAAACCTTTAAGGTATATTTTAGTTGTATCCAGACGTCTTGTATAGTACAGATACTTATATGTAAATGAGCATTTAGGATGTAATTACTTTATATATATATGGAAATGGATAAACAGATAATTTCTTGAGGTTACAGCGTATAATAGCTTAAGGAATGAATGATAGGTTAGGAACTGGCATTGAATAGGGAAACATCTCAAGTATAAGATTATGTAAAAAAAAAGAAGTTTTAATTCAGCCCTAATCTTCGCGTTTTTGAGGCGTTATAGTCTTTTGGTATCAGAGCTAAAGGTGTCTAGTATTGTCAGTGTCGGTCAGTTGGAGATAGATTACATCTCAGGTGTTTGTACTTGTCTGGTTATAAATTGAAAATATTTGCTAAAGTTATGACCAAGTTTATTATTATTAGCACTAAAATTTATATATGTTTAGAACCCTTTTTACTTCGTTATTTGATTTGTTCTTTACTATATTAGGTATGTTTTATGTGTTTTGTGCATTTGTGCAGGAAAAAAGAACAATATGGAGAAGTTAAAGCTTTTGGAGCTGGTTCTGATGATTCTGTGAAGAAGTGAAATTGCAGGATGCTGATTGTGATTTATGCTGCAATAATAGAAGAAACTGGACAGTGAAGAGCAGATATGAGGAATCAATACCATTGTCGCAGCATAGCAGTCTGATTAGGGCAACACTATTTTTTTCACATGGCATTCCGCGTTTTAGTGCCTGGGAACCTTATAAATAGTCTTTTTATCAGAATATCGAAGGAGGCTGCGGCAGAAGGCTTCAGGATTGATTTAGCTCCATAGAAACTCCATCTTTTACATCTTTTTCGATCAATGTTTATTCTAAGGATGATGATTTGGAATTATTGGATGTTTATCATGATTTCTAGGAACTAAACTCCTTTTTCCTAGAATCGTTGTAGCCAACTTTGGGCAGATTGCAATTATTTTGTGATATTGTTTGGATGATCTCAATTATGTTTATTTAATCTACTTGTTCTTAATGCTCTAGTTGATTGGCCACCAATTGGATGAATTAGTATAGGAATCCGACACTCGGGAGAGGGGATTATTTATATGCACAAGGGTAGATTAACATAAGACATTGTTGAATCGGGAGGTTAACAATTCCTATGAGCCATAGAGAAACAGATTACCATCGCTTAATGAACTCTATTATTTAATTTTGAATCGGGAGGTTAGGATTAGGTAATTTGGGTATGACTATTTAAAACTCGGGAGAGATAAACAGGAAATAGTTTCAGCTATAAACAATTTGAAATCAAAAGAACAATTGATCAAAGGAATTGTATGAACCCCAGTTAGGTGAAATCGAGTTCTAGGAATATTTTGCCATTGATATTTTCATTCGTAATAATTGTGATTATTTTAATTAATTTGTTCCGTAATTAATAGTTAGAATAGTAAATAGGATCTTAACCAATAGAAATTACTTTTTCTAAATAAAGTTCTAGGTTGTTGATTACAGTGATTTGCGGTAGGCACTATTCCCTGTGGGACGATACGTATATTTACTCTATACTCGAAAACTGACCTGTGCACTTGCAGTAGTGTTTCATTTGAGCACGACAAGTTTTCTGGCGCCATTACCGGGGAATTGTTGTTTCATTTTTCGTTAACACTGTTTCCCAATAGCCTTTACTTTAATTTAGATTTTTATTTTTATTTTAATTTACTATCTACAAATTTTTATTTTAGGTGAATGGTAAAAACCCGCAGAAGTGAAAATACAGACATAAAAGAAGAGTTAGATCCAGAGATTGAGAGAACCATCAGGCAATCTCAACAGAACAGATTTTAAGAGAAAGATAAAAATTTAATCATGGCAGATGAAAATCAGCAGCAGCGAGCTATACGCGATTACTTTACCCCAATTGTGAATCAGAATTTTACTGCTATAAGAGAGGTTCCTATAAACTGTAATAACTTTGAGTTGAAGCCAACATTGATCAACATGGTTATACAAAATCAATTTGGAGGTTCAGCCTTAGAGGATCCTAACACACATTTGACAAGTTTTCTGTAGATTTGCAGCACCATTAAGATTAATGGAGCCCCTGATGATGTTATTCGACTAAGATTGTTTCCATTTCCTCTTCGGGATAAAGCCTTAAGCTGGTATCAAAATCTACCAGCAGGAAGCATTCCAACATGGGCAATGATGGCACAAAAATTCTTAGCAAAGTACTTCCCACCAAGAAAGATAATGTAGATGAGATTAGAAATTGTCCAGTTCACACAGTTAGATCAAGAACCATTACATGAGGCATGGAAGCGATTTAAAGAGTTATTGCGTAGATGCCCTTAGCATGGATATGATGAAGGAAACAAGATACAAGTTTTCTATAGAGGCATGACTCCGCAGACACGAGCTACTGTGGATGCTTCAACAGGAGGTTCACTGTGGTCTAAGACACCTGATCAAGCTATGCAGTTAATTGAGGAGATGGCTATAAATAGCAACCAATGGCCAGTGAAAGAGCTAATGTCTGAAGAGTAGCAGGTATGCATGAGTTAGATATGTAGACAGCCATCCTAGCAAGACTTGAGTAGATTTCAACACAAATTTCTTCAATGGGTATACAAGGGCCGCAAGCTATGATTGATCATGACAGCACAAATCCTAACTTGATGGGGATAGATTTAGACCATGTGAATTATGTTAATAATCGTAACTTTAGTTTTCAAGGAAATCGAGTTCCTAACTACTACTAGCCAGGATTCAGAAACCATGAGAATCTATCTTATGGTAACTCTAAAAACTTTCTAAACCCACCAGCAGCAAGTAACTGCAATACAGGATTCAATAACCAAGGGAATCCCCAAGGTAATGGTGGAGTTAGAAGGAATGAATTTGAGGAGTTCATGGTTGAAACTAGAACAAGATTTAGCAAAACTGATGCGCGATTAGACAATGTGGAAGCTAAAATGTCAGAGATGAATACCAATCTTGGTGCACAGATGAAGTCTGTTGAGACCACTTTAGGACAGTTAGCTACAGCTGTCAGTTCTTTAAATGAAAGAGGTAAGTTTCTAAGTGACACAGTGCTCAATCCGAGAGAACACTGCAATGCCATATCTTTGAGAAGTGGGAACACATATGAGCCACCGAAGGTAGCAGAGAAAGAAGAAACTGCACCAATAACTGAAGTGCAGAAGAAGCAGACTGAACTTGTTATGACAAAGGATGTAGAATCAGAAACAGTAAAACAGGGAGTTAATTCTAAACCTTTTAGTAAACTTTTTCCTAATAATCTTCCTTTGTTAAAACCATATATTCCTTATCCTCAAGCTTTGTATAAAAGGAAGATTGAATCTGAATTTAAGAAATTTCTTGATATATTTAAGAAATTACATATTAACATTCCATTTGTTGATGCTCTGCAGCAGATGCCACATTATGCAAAGTTCATGAAAGAAGTACTGTCAAAGAAACGAAAACTTGAAGATTATGAAACTATCAAATTGACAGAAGAATGCAGTGCAATTTTATAGTAGAAGTTACCATAAAAATTGAAAGACCTCGGAAGCTTTACTATTCCATGCGAGATTGGAGGATCGAAAGTGGGTAAGGCATTGTGTGATTTAGGTGCTAGCATAAATTTAATGCCTTTATCTATTTTCAGGAGCCTAGGTCTTGGAGAGGTAAAGCCGACCACCATAACACTGCAATTAGCGGATAGATCGATTACTTATCCCAGAGGTATAATAGAAGATATACTTGTTAAAGTTGATAAGCTAATTTTTCCTATCGATTTTGTAGTTTTAGATTATGAAGAGGACATGGAAATTTCACTTATACTTGGGAGACCATTCCTTGCCACTGGGAGAGTACTAATCGATGTTCAGAGAGGGCAATTAACCCTGAGGATGAATGATGAATCAGTTATGTTCAACATCTATAAGGCGATGAAATTTGCTGATGAGCCAGAGACATGTAAGTTGATTGAAGTAGTGCAGAGTTGTGTAAGAGAAGTTGAAATAAAGGAAGCACCAATCGATCCTATGGCTCAATGTCTGGTAAATTCAGTTTCTAATTTAGATGATGAATTACTAACTGATGAAATTAAGAGCTGTGTTGTTACTTTGGAAGCCAATCCATTGAAAAGTACGACTACAACAACTAAGGAGAAGATTGACAAGTCACAAGTAAGTGAAAAAAGAAGGCAAAACTGAATTGAAAGAATTACCAAGCCATTTGAGGTATGCTTTCTTAGGTGATGATAGTACTTTTCCTGTAATTATTTCATCATTTTTATCAGTTGCAGAGGAAGACAAGTTGCTTAGAATTTTAAGAGAGCACAAACTAGCAATTGGATGGTCTACTACTGACATCAAAGGAATTAGTCCCTCTGTTGTGATGCACAAAATTCGACTAGAGGAAAATCATAAACCCTCTATTGAACCACAAAGAAGACTAAATCCAGCAATGAAAGAAGTCGTTAGAGCTGAGATTTTAAAATTATTAAATGCTGGTATTATTTATGCTATATCTGATAGTTCTTGGGTGAGTCCTGTGCAGGTTGTACCTAAGAAGGGTGGAATGACAGTAGTTCGTGACACAAATGATGAAATCATATCCACTAGAACTGTAACAGGATGGAGAGTTTGCATCGATTATAAGAAGCTGAATAAAGCTACTAGGAAAGACCACTTCCGGCTTCCGTTCATCGACCAAATGCTAGATAGACTAGCCGGACACAGTTATTATTGCTTTTTAGATGGCTACTCGGGCTATAACTAGATTGCAATAGTCCTAGAAGATCAAGAGAAAACAACATTTACTTACCTATATGGAACTTTCGCATATAGAAGAATGCCTTTCGGGTTGTGTAACGCCCCAGCAACCTTCCAGAGATACATGATGTCAATTTTCGCTGACATGGTTGAAGAGATAATGGAAGTCTTCATGGATGACTTCTTGATATTTGGTAGGACTTTTGACCAATGTTTATCTAATTTGGAACTTATTTTGCAGAGATGTGAAGAGACGAATCTGGTCTTAAATTGGGAGAAGTGTCATTTTATGGTGCAAGAAGGGATCGTCTTTGGACACAAAATTTCAGCTCACGGCATTGAGATGGATAGAGCTAAAGTCGCTGCTATTGAAAGGCTTCCTCCTCCAAAATCAGTTAAAGCTGTTAGGAGCTTTTTGGTACATGCAGGCTTCTATCGTAGATTTATCAGGGACTTTTCAAAAATCTCAAAACCTTTATGTCACTTATTGGAAAAAGATTTTGATTTTGTCTTTGATGATTTTTGCTTGCAGACATTTGAAAAGATCAAGAAGGAGCTTATTTCTGCACCTATTATGATCACACCAGATTAGACAGAACCATTTGAACTGATGTACGACGCGAGTGATTTTGCAATTGGAGCTATCTTGGGACAGAAGAGAGATAAAATTTTTCGGGCTATCTATTATTCAAGCAGAACCTTAGATGATGCTCAAAAAAATTACACCACAACAGAGAAGGAGATGCTTGCAGTTGTACATGCATTTGACAAGTTCAGACCATATTTAATTGGGAGCAAGGTCATTGTCTATACAGATCATGCAGCTATTCGTTATCTATTTGCAAAAAAGGACGCCAAACCCAGACTTATTAAATGGATCTTGCTTTTACAAGAATTTGATTTTGAGATCAGGGATAAAAAAGGATCTGATAATGTTATAGCTGATCATTTATCTAGGTTGGAGCAATTTGAAATTCAGCGAGAACAGCCTATTCAAGAGCAATTTCCAGATGAGACAATAGTGAAGATTGATGAAAATCTGCCTTGGTTCGCAGACATAGTGAATTACTTAGCAGGAGGATTAATGCCAAGTGGTTTAACTTACCAACAGAGGAAGAAATTCTTCCATGATGTCAACTCATATTTTAGGATGATCTTCTGCTGTTTAAGAAGTGTCCAGACCAGATTATAAGACGATGTGTACCGAAATATGAAGCTTAGGAAATCCCGCACCACTGCCATGCTGCGGCATATGGAGGACATTTTGGTGCAAAACGTACAGCAGCAAAGGTGCTGCAATCAGGTTTTTATTGGCCTAGTGTGTTTAAAGATAGTTACATGTTTATAAAAACATGTGACAGATGTCAAAGGGTTGGAAACATCTCAAGAAGGCATGAATTACCTTTGACAAATATTCTAGAAGTGGAAATTTTTTATGTGTGGGGTATAAATTTTATGGGACCGTTCCCTCCATCTTTTGGGAAGCTGTACATTCTCCTTGCTGTTGATTATGTCTCTAAGTGGGTTGAGGCAATAGCAACACTAGCAAATGATGCAAAAGTGGTAATTTGGTTTCTACACAAGAATATATTGACAAGATTCGGTACCCCAAGAGCCATTTTAAGTGATGAAGGCACTCATTTCTATAACAAAATCTTCAATGGTTTGATGTCAAAATATGGAATTTGACATAAAGTAGCTCTCGGTTATCATCCACAGACAAATAGCCAAGCTGAAATTTCAAACCGAGAAGTAAAGTTGATATTGGAGAAGACTGTCCACCTGAATAGAAAAGACTGGGCTAACAAGTTAGATGACGTACTTTGGGCATATAGGACAGCTTATAAGACTCCAATTGGAATGTCTCTCTATAGGTTGGTATTTGGTAAGCCATGTCATCTACCTGTAGAGCTTGAGCACCGAGCTTATTGGGCTATTAAGAAGCTAAATTTTGACTATAACAAGGCTGGAGAAAATCTGTCACTCCAATTGAATGAGCTTGATGAGATGAGAAATGAGTCCTATAACAATGCAAGAATTTACAAGGACAGGACCAAAAGATGGCATGACAAGATGATAATGAAAAGAGAATTCAATCCTGGACAGCAAGTTCTATTGTATAATTCATGGCTTAAATTGTTTCCTGGAAAATTGAAGTCAAGATGGTCAAGACCGTTTGAAATAAACCAAGTTTTCCCATATGGAGCAATTGAGTTGAAGAAATCAGATGGAGGCTTGTTCAAAGTCAATGGGCAGCGTATAAAGCATTATTATGGAGAGTGAGTGCATAAATTAGATAGCATTCCCCTTGGTGAACCGAATTAAGGAGACTGAAAGCAGTCTGGCTGAAGACTTGAAATTCAGCGCTTTTGGGAGGCAACCCAATTTATCTTTTTAGGATTCTTAGTTTTTCATCTCGTTTTATTTCCTTTGATTTGAGTAGTTTGTTTTTTTTTTTATTTAATTAGTTTGTGTTTTAATTTTTAGGCATATGCATAAGAAGAGCACGATTTAGAAGTTTTGTTGTCGTGGTCTATCAAGAAAAAAATGCATGGGTGCGTGACTAATGAAAGAATAAGAGAAATTTTACAAATGCTTAGTAGCTTTAGTGTAGACAAACAGAACAGAAAAGAAACAAAAATGATTCTTCAGGAACATAAGTGAAGAAGTATGTGAACAGTACCTAAGCTGGAAGACTAAATTCTTCAATTGAAGAAGAGAGGACCGAATAATGATTGCATAGATGAGAAAAAGAAAGTCAGCAAGAGGGTGAGGAGAAAAAGAAGGGAACAAATGTCTGAAAATCTCAAAGCAGGATGAATAGAATATACATGGCAATGTTTGATTGGAAGCCGAAATCCCTTATTTTTGTCAACCCCACTCACTATTCGGTTAAGTCAAATAACCCTACCAAAACTACTTTGAAAACAGCTGCTGAACTTTTTCCATCTTCCCGACTCTCTCTTTTTCTAGTAATACATCTTTCTTTGTTCTCTTGGAAGTACACCGATTACCCCACACCCATTATATTTCTTTCTTCTGATCCTGTTGTTTTCTACTGATTTGGTAGTTTCACCAACAAAATTTTTGTGGGTTCGAAATCTTGGTGGTCCCAAAACCCTTGGGGGAAGTAGAAAGCGTTTTCTTGTTTAATTGTGATAAAGACACAAGTGGTCCAACTTGAGCTTATGTGATTTCCATACTGGGTATTCTACTGCTTTCTTCAATCATTTTCAACTTCCCAGCAGATTTCCTTTTCATTTCTGCAACTTAGATTTTGAAGCTCTTCTTGGTTTGGTCGATTGTTGTTTGAGAAATTATGGTTGTGATGCAAATTTTTGGGTTTAGTTTGTGTGCTTGTCTGATTGGGGTCAGCTGAACACTATTCTTGTCAACATTGAGCTTCCATTGGTAATAGCGCCCAAAACTTGAGCAAAATGAAACCTGGAGAGTTCGAGTCAAGTGACTGATAGTACAGCCCCATCTCCCCAGAGGGAAGAGCCGGTCATCACTACTTATGATTCTTCTAGATTTGTCAATAGCCAAGCCGCAGAAAATTTCAAGAAAATTATGGGCAAAAATATGATTATCGAAAGGAGTTTTCGGCCTGATATTGGTGGTTGGGACATGTATTCTGAGTTTTTGAGAGATTTCAGGTTGCTGAAATTAGCAGGACAACCTGAAGATGCCATTCTTGATATAGTCCGAGAATTTTATGCTAATGCAATGGAGAGCACCCATTCGATATCTAAAGTCAGGGGTATTCTCGTTCCTTACAACGCCAACGCCATTAATCTGTACTTGGACCTTCCGCAAGGGGTGCAGGATGAATATCACAGTTATGTTGCAGCTCTCCACACTGATGCTGATGAGCTGTACCAGGTTATTAACGAACTTATAGTACCTTACACCCATTGGCAGAAGAGGTCAGAAACTGAATCTATGGCATTCCCTTCCAATCGACTTCAATATGGTCTACACGAATGGTATGATTTCATTTGTTCACGAATAATGCCTACAACTCATAAAAGCAGCATTGATGTTGATCGAGTTGCTCTCCTTTACTGTATTCTGACTGGCAAGATTGTTGATTTTGGAGCCATTATCTTTCGGTCCATGCAAGAATTTATACGCAGGGAAAATAGAAGAGGTTTACCTCACCCTTCATTGGTTTGTGGACTTTGCAAGAAATACGGCGTATATTAGACTGAGCTTGAACCACGACTGGCTAGGAAATCTGCAATCACTTTTAGGAATCCTCGGGTACCTCTGACTCAGAGAGAAGTTGCTCCTCCTACTGCCCCACCACCAACTTTTGCTGGTCCATCTGTTGCACCTTCCACCACTTTCGACTCCATTGCAGCTGTGCTAAACGAGATTAAGGAATTGTGGATGGAGATACACAACAATAATCGAGACTATCGGACTTTCTGCATATATGTTGCCTCCTACCATAAATCATTAGTCGACTACCTAAATATGAGGGGTCATGCGGGAGAGGTGATATTCCCTATGCCGCCACAATGGTGTACTTCTGCTGATGATGATATGGATGAAGATGCCCAGGAGGAAGCTAATGCTGAAGATGGCTCAGAGGAGGATTCGGATTGTTAAGACTACCCCAGGGAAGTCCTCTTTACTACTTTTTCCAATTCATTGAGGACAATGAAAATCTTAAGTTTAGAGGAGTTATTGGTTGTACTCTGTTGTGCTATGTGTCATGCTGCTTTGTTTTTCATGCTTGTTGTTATGTTTTTCATGCTTTGTTATGTTTTATGTACCTATTTTAATTTCTTTTTATATGTCTCTTTTTATTGTTTGTGTGCAATTATACTCAGTTTTACAGATTAGTTTTCTAGATTGTGGCCAAAGATGGATTTTGCAAGGAATTGATCAAATTTTGTTTTAATGGATGATTTTTATTGTTTGAGTATTGGAATATGGATAGAAAGCTTCGCTTGAATCTTTTCACTCAAACTATGCACCAATCATATTCAGTTTATGCACTTACTGTGTTGATATGTGAAACTAAAAAGACTCTAGAACTTGATTAGTTATTACATGAGGCGAAATTGATAGACCATGCATGATTAGGAAAATGATCGAGGCAATTTTTTTTTGTTTTGAGATTGAGCCTTTCAAGCCTACCTAATTATATTAATCCCTTGGAAAACCCCTTGAGCCAAATTCTTCCATTTTGTTGTTATATAACCATATTACAAGTCATGGCCTAATTGGTTGATTATCCTATTCTTTTGGTCCCTTACTTAAAGCACTATCAATCAAAATTTTAGGATTAAGGGAGGAGCTCAAAAGAAAACAGGGTGGTTTGTAAATTGTTGGGTTAAGAACTTGAATGCTGCAAACAAGGGTTTGTTCTCGGGTCTTGCTGAAAATCTAGTGTCATATGCAGTTTCAAGTAGTGGAAAATAAAATTCTGGAGTATGACACTGCAAATGATTTAAAAAAAAACTCGAGAATGAGTAAGGTTGGGTAGTGATTCATGAGCTCAAAACAAATTAAATCCAAAGGTGATTATAGTGCTTTAGGTGGATTAAACTTCATATTATATCCTTTATCCCACCTAAACCCCGAGCCTTATGTTACAACCTTTGAAAAGTCCTTTTGATTCTTGGTTATGCATGAGTCTTTATTAGTGGAAAGTAGTAGTTAAATCAACTATATGAAGTCTTGTGTTCAATTTTCATTCAGATTTCACTTTAATACTTGAGTGCATGAATTTGAATAAATGATTGTACACACACACACACAAGTGGAAAGTGAAGAGTGAAGAGGGATTGGTTTGCTTTGATCGACTTGAACAATATAAATCTGAAATTTATCTTAAGCTGAGAACATTATGAATTCTTGAGGAAAATCCCAATTTAGTATAACAAGTATGTGAGCTGAGTATGGTTGAGAGTATTTCATTGTTCTGTTTCCAGTATATGTTTGCTTGAGGACAAACAAATTTCTAAGTTTGGGGGTATTTGTTAGCACTGAAATTTATATATGTTTAGAACCCTTTTTACTTAGTTATTTGATTTGTTCTTTGCTATATTAGGTATGTTTTATGTGTTTTGTGCATTTGTGCAGGAAAAAAGAACAATATGGAGAAGTTAAAGCCTTTGGAGCTAGTTCTGATGATTCTGTGAAGAAGTGAAATTGCAGGATGTTGATCATGTCACGACCCAAATTACCTAAAATCAGAGTGAATTTTTCGCTTTTTAATTTCCTTAACCGTCGTGAACAGTTACACTACTAAACAGTTGGGCTATGATTCGGTGTTAGTCACCTCTCACCTATTTACCATTCCATTTTCATATTTCATTTACATATCAATTTATTTTAAATGAATACATCCCCAATATTACATCCATGTACAGTACTATGCATCTATATGTTCAAATACAAAAATTATACAAATGTGTATACCTGGTCTTGATAAGAAGCAGCGGATATGACTGCTGTCGTTCTCTTCTACTGAATATACCCTGTGGGGTGAAAAATGAAAGGGTGAGCATAAACAGCTCAGTAAGGCAATAATGTAAGTAGGTAGATAACTATACTATCTACGTGCTGATAATGTCATGATATAAAATCGTTTACATTTGGAGCATGAGGTATGACTAAAACGATGCCACATGTATGTATATATCATATAAGAGAAATCATGAAATCCATATATAAAACAAACATGGAAAAATCCTCATGTATGACATCTCATGCTCGTCACATTATAACTTATTTTGTTTTGTCATAAACTCATCACTTTAAAACTTATTTGTTTAATCATAAACTCATCACGTTAAAACTCATTTGTTTCATCATAAAATAGCTTCATCAAGGTCAAACCTGTAAGACCCCGTATATGTATAAGGGTAATGTGTGTACTTGGATCAAATAATATGAATGGACTTGTGATGTAAAATATGATTGATGTAAGTCCATGGATTCAATGTATGTATGTGTAATATAAGTTGTAAGTACATACAAGTTTCATTGAGTATGAATACGGAGAAATGTGTTCTAGCAAGTGATGGATGTGATTGAGACTCAAAATGAGTAGTGTGGTAAAATGGAATGGAGTTATACTTCCATTTGGTTTTATGTTGCATACCTTTGAATATACAATGAATGCACACAAGTTTCAATGTGCATAAGGTATGAATGGATGCCATTTTCAAGTTATAGAGGTGGATGGATGAGGAAATGGCCATGGCAATAGATTGAGGGTGTGTTGGTATGAGTTGCAGCAATGAAACTGCAGGAAATCTGGAAAACATGAGGTCCAGATCGATCTCCTAGGATGAGAGATCGATCTAGAAGAGCCAGAATGCTCTTATTTGGGTGAACGAATAGAGCAGATCGATCTCCAATGGAGCCAGATCGATCTGCCAAGCATTCTGTAAGTGAAAAGATCGATCCTCAAGCAGCCAGATCGATCTCCTTAGCTCTCTGTTTGGGACCAGATCGATCTCATGCTTCGACAGATCGATCTCATGCCTCAACAGATCGATCTCATTGCTTCGACAGATCGATCTCAGGCTTAAAAAATGCCGTGAAAAAGAGGGATTTTAAAGGACCAGATCGATCTCCTCTTGGACCAGATCGATCTCCTCAAGTCATTTCTATATAAGGAGAGCTGAAAAATCTGGAAATCTCGGAACCTCCCAATTTCAACCCTAAAAACCCAACTTTCCCTCTCTAAAATCAGCCATTTTCAGTGAGATTTGGAGAGAGATCATTAGAGGCAAAGTTGTTCCTATCAAAGAGGAGAACAACATAGTGAGAGGGCATTTTCCCATTTTTGGAATTGAAGGAGTTGAGGGCATTACCAATTGGAGCAAGAAGAGAAATCATATTGGTAAGATTCTAACACTTCAATCCAAATGCATTAGCTATTTAATTGATTTTGGAGTTGATTGATAGAAGTATTGATGGATAAACTACTTAGGAATGTTGTGAAATTGGTGTGACCTAGAAATCTAAAATGGGTATAATGTGAGGATATGTGGGATTGAATGAACTTATGGTTTATGGCATGCTAAAGTTGTCATTGGGATAATGTTATGATTTTTAATGGTTAGATGGAATTACATGGTGGGTTGGAAGAAATGTGAAAATGGATATGTATGTGATGAATAAATGCCATGGTGAGGGGATTCATGGAATATGAACGCTATGAGCTTTACATCGATTTGATATCGATTTTGAATAAGTTAATAGGCCTAAGAAAATCCATAGACTCAAGTTATGGATAAAGTAATGAAACGAGGCCAAATAAGCTTTAATAGAGGCTATAGACTAAATTGACTATAGCAAACACAAGGGTTGCAATATATAGGTCGAATATAATGCGGGATACAATTTTGTGCAGTCCGGAAGAGTTCGTTGAAGGCGAACCGAATCGTACGAGTAAGCAGCTTAAGGAAGTGGAATCACGCATCGCGATTCCAGGTAAGGGAATTTTGTGAGTATATAGAGATAGCTGCTTGTATTTTGAACTGGGTGAATATTGGGTGTTGTATGAAATGCATGAATTGCTCAAATAAATGATGGATGGTATTCGTGAATGATGACGAGTATATGCGTGGTTTTGGATTTGAAGTGGATTTTATGAAATGGGATAGTAAGGCTAATAATTGCATAAATCTAATGTTTTGATGTTTTTCCAAAACGAATTGCTTGGCTTTAAGCAAGCTCGTAGATAGGACGGCTAGTAATGTATGGTTGTTGTGGAAAAGCATTTGTGAGTGCTAAACCCGAATTGCCGGGATTGATGAATTGTATGAGCCGCCTATCACACTTGTATGACGTAAATCGCGCTAGAGCCTCGCTCGCGCTGGATTTCTATGTTTTCATTTGTATGAACGTGCTGGAGCCTAGCTCGCACCTTGATTTGGAAACTATAGCGATATTTATAAACCGTACTGGAGCTTCTGCTCGTACGTGGATTGTGAATGGTTGTCTTATGAGTATAACCGTACTAGAGCTATGCTCGTACGCGCCTCTTTATGAGAAGATGCATGATGCATGAGTCATGCTAGAGCTTTGCTCGCACAAGTTTGCAAGAGGGGATACGTATAAGGTTGTGAAAGTGGGTAAGATCCTTAAGCCTTACATCCTTAAGCTAACATCCTTAAGCCCGAAGAGGCAGAGAGGCTCTGTTTGGTGGGGAGGCTCTCTTACGGTGGGATCCTTAAGCCGACATCCTTAAGCCCAAAGAGGCGGGGAGGCTCTGTTAGGCAGGGAGGCTCTCCTACATGGGTATGGTAAAGGTAAGATCCTTAAGCCCTACATCCTTAAGCTGACATGCTTAAGCCCGAAGAGGCAGGGAGGCTCTGTTAGGCGGGGAGGCTCTGTTCGGTGGGGAGGCTCTCTTACCGAAAGGACCCTTAAGCCCTACATCCTTAAGCTAATATCCTTAAGCCCGAGGAGGCAGGGAGGCTCTGTTAGGCTGGGAGCCTCTGTTCGGTAGGGAGGCTATCCTTCACGGAATATGGAAAATTCTTGGTATGGGGTAGATAAGACCTAGGAATGGCACCCCCGATCACGATATGAGTTGTGGAGTACGCTGTACCGTGTATATCACATGGAGTACGCTGTACCGCATGATGGTTATGTGATGAGAAAGTCTGGCGAGGGATAATCCATCTTCGTGCCAGCATGATACCCCGCACACCGGGATGCGTGTGGTCTGGGATGAATTATGATGTAATAGTTCACATAGGCACTTTTGATATAGTGGCCTAGATTTATACACATTCATGAATTGTGAAATGGTTGTGGTTGTGAGTTGATTTGGTGGTGTTAAGTTGTTGGTTCAAAAAGGAGGTTTCTAAAGGAATTGCCCTTTTATGAATTTAAATGAGATTGAGCATGAGATGTTTTATGCATGATGTCTCTACCACGTTTTATATGCCAATGCACATGATTTGATGCATGATATATATGTATATCCACATGGCATAGTTTTATTCCTCATGTTCCTACTATAAATGATTTATGCATAACACTATCAGCATGTAGATAGAGTAGTTATCTACCATGCTTGCATTATTGCCTTACTGAGCGTGTGGTTGCTCATCCCACTCTATTTTCCCCCCCTACAGAGCGTGCATAGTAGCCTAGTGAGGACTGAGGCGTATTATTTTGGACTCCGCTGCATCTCCATCACTAAGAGGTATATACACAGTGATTCTTTTTGTATCTAAACAATGCAAAAGCACAGTATTCTTTTGAGTTGTACTTATGGGGGATGTAGATGTCAGTAAAATATGTATTCGTATAAGTACACGATTAAATGCACATGTATGACATCGTTTTAATTTATTGTGAATGAATGAGACGTGGTGTTTATTATTGGCTCACAGCCCAACAGTGTGTGTTGAGTTTAGTTCACGACAGGGTAAGGTAACAGTAAAACGCAAAAAATTTTCAGTGATTTTCGATTAAAGAGAATGGAATTGGGTCGTGACAAAACCCATCTCTCGGGAATACCTTGATTCATTAAATCACATCTCTTTTAAAAACATAACTCGGGACATTACCCCTCCCTCGGGTTCGTCCTGGTCTATTCAGACTGTATGATATCATGTGAAGCATGTAGGTTACTGTAAGAAAATCAAGGACTATGGCCATACTTTATCCCTGTGATCCCAGTCTACACGGATCTCGATGTGCGGGGTATCACAACTGCAACGGGAGGTGGGGTCAAGTCCTACCCGCCAGAATATCAAGTAACATCATCGAGTCATCATGACTGCACGATACAGCGTACTCCGTGTGACATACACGGTACATCGTACTCTGTGGACCCATATCATAGTCTGGGGGTGCCTGCCGTAGGTCTTATCCACCCCAATACTATGTCGATAACCAACCCATGTCTCAAAGTATACGTGCGAGCATCTCAACTCTCTGTGTCACACAGTCTACAGGAGGCTTCCGCACGACTATATGCATGTCAACTCACGTCTAGTGCGAGCGAAGCTCCAGCACCATGCTATGCATATCATGATATCTAAAATCTCGTGCAAGCGAAGCTCCAGCACGGTTTTATGCACACACAAATTTCTCGTACGAGCAATGCTCCAGTACGGCTTTTCATGAGAAATAAATCAGTAAACTTGAGTGAGAGAAAGACTCTAGCACTCTTTTTATTCATGTAAATACAATAGGTGGCTCAATCTTGATAAAACATCTTTTAAAATAGTAACCGGTACAAACCGGCACCCTTTCGTATAATTCATGAAATCAATAGCCAACCTATGTGTATATTTGCTTAAATCAAAGCAATACATTTATATAAAACATTAAAATAGGATAATCATGCAATTTATCTGCCTTGCTACCCTTTTTATAAATTTTACTCCCAAGGGCAAAATCATCTTTTTTCTTTATTTATCTAAGCCCTGATTTTCATAAAAATTATTATTTCATTTTCTAGATACTTAAAAGAAATTCTAGGCCCTTTAATTCCCCTCAATAAATGCATATAGGCATCTCTATGCACCTACAAAATTCTCTTACCTCGATTCACGCGTAAACTTATCTCGTCTCGATAATACCCGATCAATCAGTCCATCTGTGCGTCAACCAAGTCTACAGAACTGCATATAACCACATATTTTAGGTTAATTCACTTATTTTTATCGGTATATTACATTTACTGATCGAATCTAACGTACTGGGCCCGTTTTACTCTATGGGCCCAATTACACTTTAATGGGCCTCGAGCTCGTTTTCAGCCCGTTTATACTATTTAAATCCCTTCTTCAGGTTTACTGGGCTCATTCAGCTTACTAATAATCATCGGGCTTTGTTCCAAACTTATTGGATAGCCCGTATACTAGTTATGATAATTACGTTGCAATTCCGATAAATATTCGTTTTTATACAGAATTAATCCATAAATTCTGTAAAATAATCGAAACTCTGTATTAAAGGACTCATATTATCGAAATTAAAATATACTTACCCAATATGATGCGGGATACGAAAATCAGAGCTCAATCGGCTCTCGTTCGGGCTTTGTCGTACAACTACACAATTATATATTTAATCCCTGGTTACTTTTCGATTAAATATAATTTAAATAAATTTCCTAGAATTCAAATCGGTCGCTTTTGACCTCTTACCGACTTACCCAAAGTTCGGTGTACCCCCGAAAATCTTTCCCTTTTTCCTTTTTCTCTTTTTCTCCCTTTTTCCCTTCTTTCTTGGCTGAACCAGTTCAGTTCGGTTCAGACCGATTCAGACCGGTCCGGTTCACTCCGCTTCGGTCAGTTCAGGGCCTCACCAGCCGGCTCTCCGTCGCCTTCCATCGCCAGCAGCTCCGCGAGCTTGTTCGCAGTTTGGATCTGGTCTCGGTTTCGCACGAGGTGGCCGAGAAGTGGCCGGTCCAGCTGTTCTCCCTTGGCCGTCGGAACCCATTTCCATTTTTACCATTTTTGGCGTCGTTCGTTGGTTTCGACGACTGTCACCAACACCAATCTGCTCGTCTTGGCCTCGAGGGTGTTCGGCGGTGGTCGGGTGGGGCTAGATTGACGCCGGTTGCTGTCGATCACTTGTTTCCAATCGTCGATTTTGGGTTTTTTTCGGTGGCTTGGGGAGCGCCTCGCGACTGCCGGTGGTCACGCCGGTGACGGGCTTCCTTGGCCGACCTTCGCTGGCCGTTCAGTCCCGCAGGTGGCGCACCGGTGAGCTCCCTCGTTCGGCTTCATTTTCTTTACGTAGAATCGCGATTTTCGCGATTCTGTAATTTTCCTTATTTTTTACTTAATTATTTTATTTTTATTATTATTTATGAATTAGTTTATTATTATTATATTCATTATTATATTATTATTTTGCCAAGTGAAAATCTCGATTAATTTCGATTAATTCTCAAAAATTCATATCTTGGTCAATTTAACCCGAAATTTAATTATTTCTTCGTTATTGATCAAGATTCTCAAATCCATTATTTTTTTATTTAAATTTTCTTATCGAATTTATTTCGGCTTTCGATCTTTTGACCGTTTTGCCCTTGCACGTGTTCGAGATTAATTTAGACCGAGTTCCCTTCACGAACACTCACTCATTTTGCATTTTAAATCCTTATCTTCAGTCTGAATCCCGTTCGTTTAATTTATGACCATTTCAATCCTTCCTTTCACGAAAATACTCATTTCGTGTTTTAACTAAATTCGGGTCTTACAAAATCTCCCCCACTTAAGAAATTTGGTCCTCCAAATTGGAACCAAGTTAGTCTGTAAATCACTCCAGATATTTCACACTTATCATACTCTTTAACTCTTATATGACTTTTTTGGAGTGTACTACTACCAAAAGACTTTAATTAGGGAGATTGTCTTAAATCTCAACACTTTCTCCTTCCCGTTTTAATACCCGAATCAAGTTTTCAATCAGACATTACACTTCCATTGAGCTAAGCTGTTGGAGCTCATATCCGATCACATACGCTGGATCCGGATAGTATTTTCAAAGCATCATAAGATAGGACACATTGTGGATACCTGTTTATTTAGGTAGTAACGCCAACCTACAGGTCTTATCTCCCACTTTGTCCAATCTCTTTCCGAATCTCGTTATGTCCTTATGTTATGTCCTAAGGACATGTAACTTCCAACAATACTAATTCACCCTCGGTGAATTCCAATGGTTTCTGTCTCTTGTCAGCATAGCTTGTCTATCTGCTCTGAGGTGTTCTTAATCCTTCACAATTTACTGAACATGCTCAGAAGTTTGTCTTACCAATTCGGGAACAATTTTCTATCTATCACCCACTTCTTCATATCCAAATCAGGGAAACAATCCTTACGACCATACAATGCCTCATCTGAAGTCATCCCGATACTCAAGTGACAACTGTCATTATTGGTAAATTCGATTAGTAATAACTGATCATCCCAGGAGCTTATCATATCAAGCACACACTCTCATCATATCCTCCAAAACCTGTACAGTCCACTCTAACTGACCATCTGTCTGAGGATGGAAAGCTGTGCTAACACTCAATCGGGCTCTCGTAGCTTCCTGAAAAACGTTCCCAAGAGTGGGAAGTGAAGCGGGAATCCCTATATGATATCATGCTCACTGGAACACTATTTAATGTTCCACAATCTTATACATAAATCCGCCTACACACTCAAAGTATCTGGGAATTTCCTAACCAGAAAGTGGGTAGACTTAGTCAATCTATCGACTATCACCCAAATAGCTTTGTGATTCATTCGGGTCTTCTATAACCCATCACGATTCTCATGGTAACTCGTACCCATTTTTGTGTCAATATAGGTAGAGATTGCAATAACCTTGCAACTTCTTTTTCTCTACCTTACTCTGCTGACATATGAGATACTTTTCTACAATCTTTACCATGTCTCTTTTTATATTTGACTACCAATACCCTTTTCTAAGATTTTGATATATTTATACTTCTCGTATGCACTGTATATCCCAAAGAGTGAGCTTCTGATAATATCACTACCTCATCAACTATGGTCCTGGGGAGCACTTATACTGTTTATGAACCTCAGTAAGCCATCATCTCTCTCTGTGAACTTTATCACTGTACCCATCTGAATCTGACCCATACTATCGACACCATGCCGATCATCACGCTAAGCCTGTCAAATCCAGTAACCTAAATCCGGTTATAATCCCAGGCTAGCTGTCATACAATTACTGTCATCATCAGAGGGAATCACATCACTACTGAGGCTTACAACTGCTCTAGCAGCTCACACTCCTTGACCATCATATGTAATACCATCCCGAGGCTCTTTCTATTCAAGGCATTAGCCATTTCATTAGCCTTTCCTGGGTGGTATAATTTACACAATCATAATTCCTCAAAAGCTCTAACCCTCTTTGTTATCTCATATCTGACTCTTTCTGTAAAAGCTGATACTCGAGGCTTTTATGATCAGAGCATACCTGAAATTTCTCACTGTGTACATAGTAGTGTAATATACTCAATACAATCACTATCGCTGTTAACTTTAAATCATGGGTCGGATAGTCCTTTCATGATCCTTAAGTTGTTTGGATTCATAATTAACTATCTTCCTCTTTTTGCATTAATACACAGCCTATTTATTATTTTAAGGTATCCATAGACTCATGTGAAACCTCTTAATCAGTTGGGTATGGTGAGAATAAATGCGGTGGTCAATTTATTATTTCAGTACACCCAAAACCCCTATCACGTCTATCATTCCATTCAAATACAACCTTTTCTAAGTTAAATGTGTCAATAAAGTAGTTCATTCTGAGAACTCACAACAAACCATCAATAAAAGCAATTTCCAATTATTGCTTACAATTTTCCCTGGACTGTAAATACACCCAGAATATCATCAATATGGATGATAACAAATCGGTCCAGGTAAAGTTTAAATAACTTGTCGTAATTGAGTCCTATTGAATATTTCAATTACCCATTTCCTTGACCTATGTACGCATAAACATATAATGTTCCTTTCGAAATTGCTTTCGTTGAAGCTACTAACCTGCGTCATTTCCTTTTTAACTGCTTTTATAAAATTTTAAATTTTTAAACTTTCCTGATTAATCGAATTCTATATTTCTTATCGTACCCGTAAATGTACCCAAATTTTAAATGTATATTACGACTATCGCATTTCAATTTATAGGTTGTGTATACTTTTAGATGCTGTCAAGTCTTCAGGCGGGGAGGTATTTTGAAATACCTTTATTAACCCTCAGACTTGACCACAATTACTTTACTTATCAGTCTATGTGGTCACAATTCATACTTTCTACTAATGGCTTTAATCCAAATTACTTCACGTATCATAGATATTCATACCTTGCATACGCCTCTTATTCCAGTCTATCTCGTATTCAGGATCTATCGCATCTAAAAGCTTATCTCCTTTCGTATATTACTTATAACAACTATGTCATTACGCATTCTGTGAGTACAATCATTTGCTCCTTTAATTTCAATCGCTGCACCCCTTTTATTACTTGTCAAAGCTTACCGTATACTTTCCAGTGATGTTTTCACCCCTATTTTCAACTTACAATTTCTTCATAATTATTTCGTTAGTTATGTCAGACCCAGATTTTTGTAGCTTATTTCCTTATGATTTATATGTATATGAACACTCTGTAATTATAGTTGAATCATAAGAAGAGTATTTACTAGACTTAAAGTGTTAGTGAAATGATTTAACACGCAAAAGCTACATAAAATGCCTAATGTGAGCGATGGGTGTCACAGGCTAAACCGAGTTATTCTAAATCATTCTGACTGAAAATAAGAACTTAAAATAAGAGAGCGCAGAGAACTCATGAAGGAAAGTCAGCTTGATTTAGTCCCGAACATATAAAACGAGAGTAAAAGCTAAAAAAGGGTAAAATGGACCTTTTGGCGAGAAAAGGAGTTTCGGGTGAAATTATCCACCGGGAGCGGTTGAAATATAAAGACGAGAGTGTAAGACATAAGAAATGACACTTTTGAAATTTTAAGAAAAAGTCAACATGGTCAATGGTTAAGAAAAAAGTCAACTATAGTTAAGAAAGTGGACTTTTACCATAGTTGACTAATCATGGTTAAAAATTAACCTAAGTATGGAGAAAAATTTGGGGAAAAATATTCTTGGCCAGAATACAAGATAATCATCCCCAAAAGTAAGGAAAATTTATTCGGAAGGATTCCGGAATAAATTTAATGGTTAAAAACGTGATGGGCCTAAGGTAAAAATTTTAAAGCCCATTAAGGTATACTAAACGTATATCGAAATTCTTAGGTCCTGTAGACCAAATTGTTGGACCAATTGATTGGCCAAATTTGGAGACAATTAAAGGACCGAGACATAGTACAAATTTCAGCCCGAAAGCCCATTAGGAAAGCCCAAACCGAGAAGCCCAAATGGAAAAGCCCATGAGATAAATATCTAACCATAGTTAAAGTTAACTATGACTCATAAGGTGACTCATAAGGTGACTCATGGCTAAGGTTTGGAAAGTCAAGCATAATGGCTGAAAAGTAAAGCTAATGGCTAAGTACATGGCTTATAAATTCAGCCACACCATTGTCATCTTCATCACACCAAATCCGGCTAGAAGAAGAAACCATTGAAATATATTTTCCAAGCTTTCTCTCACTAGAAATCACTAGGAATTAGGCATATTTGGAACTTGCATTCTTCATGGAAGTTGTTCCAAATTGAAAGGAGATTGACATATGTTGGAATTGGCTATCAAGGAGACATAGAGTGCAAACCGAGAGCCTCCAAAGTTTCAACCAAAGGGTGAACACAACAATTGGTATATTTTCTAATTTCCAATTTCATATATGTTAATGTATGAATGATTTCAAGTATGTTGATATATGTTTTAAGCATTGAAACATATTAAATCACCATGAAGTGGGTTAGGCCGAGAGTGAGTAATGGGATGTTAAATTATGTCAATATGATTTTAAGACATTAATGGATTAGTGTACATGTATTAATGTTAATGGTGTAATTAGAATTAATCAATTTGATTAATTAATACATGTAATTTGTTGGCAATCAAGGTGTTTGATAAAATGCTTAAATGAACTATGTGATGATTGGTAATGTTGCCTACCAAGTGTTTGTGAAAATGCTTAAGTGAAAATGGCTAAATAATAGGCATGGATGGCATGCCATGGTGAAACCGAGGCATGGATAGCTCTCGGCCATGGCATGTGGTTGAGAGGCCCAATGGGCCAAGCCCAAATTTTTTAGGCCCAATAGGGTGTAATGGGCCTAGGACAAGCCCAATAAGAGTTGGTGGGCTCCATAAGCCCAATAGGCCCAACAAAAGTAAATAGTAAAATGAAAATGGGCTTAAGGTATAGTTAGGCCCATTAAGGATTATTAAGGCCCATTAAGGGAAAATAGACTGTATTAATGTGTAATACAGTAGGAAAATTATAATTAACCTGAGGAATGGTTATTTGCAGTCCGAAGTTTACATTGAGAGCTGATCGGACTGCGGGATTTAACAGCACCGAGGAAATGAGGTCACGTGACGTGATCTAAGGTAAGGGGCTTTTGCGAGTAGTTAGAGATACCTGCACGTATTTTCGTCTGCTTTTACATTCACTTAAAAACTCTGAGGGTCATAGAAAGTAAATAATAATTATTGCGACCTGATAGTGGCAAATTACGATTTTACCCCTAGTTAGTCAAAAAGTCAACTTTTGTGAAAAGTTGCAAAAAGCATGGAAACAATTATTGTGAGTGTTTAATTGTTGTTTAGCATGAAAATAAATAGATGGGCTAATGATTTTAAGGTTGATGTGACTTAAGCACATTTTATAGTGCTGATTTTGATGTTTTATAAACAATCCCTTTTAAAGAGCCATCTATCATATTATGTGAGAATGAATCGTGCTAGAGCATAGCTCGCACTGGATTTCATATGTTTTCCACATATAGTAGTGCTGGATTTTTATACGCACTAGATTTCCATGACATGCATGATAGAGTATTGGAGTTTTACTCGTACTCAGTTTTATATGATATATGCATGACAGAGTGCTTGAGCGATTAGCTCGTACTCGAGTTTTACATGAGATACATGACAGAGTACTGGAGCATTGCTCGTACTCGATTCTTCATGGTTTATACATGACATAGTACTGGAGCTATGGCTCGTACTTGATTTGATGATATTATGCATAGCATAGTACTGGAGCTATTGCTCGTACTTGATTTAATACATGAACTATGCATTGACCTAGTTGCTGGAGATTGCTCGCACTAGAGTTGAGTTTGTGATGTGAAACAGTGTTCGAGCGTAGTGTCAACTGTGTGTTGCACTCGAGGGCACACACTGTATGTGATATTATATACATGGTACCTATTCATGTCGCATTCTTGTGTGACTGAGTGTCACATTTTGACAGGATGGCCAACATGAGGCTATTTGAGATGTGGTATGATATTTCCACAGGCGCGAGGGCTAAGACCTATAGTAGGCACCCTGACTGTGATGTTGATATTCCACGGGTGTGAGAGCTAAGACCTATGGTAGGCACTCTGACCGTGAGGACGGGTCTACGGGTGTACTTTGTACCGTGCCTGAGTGGCGCGAGGTGTACGCTGTACCGTGTGTTGTTGTGGAGTTGAGGAGGATATAGCTGACGGTTGTGATGGACTGACCCCCCTCCCGTTGCAGCGGTGATGCCCCGCACACCGAGATCTGTGTTGCTTGGGATCACATGTCGGATATGATCATAGTCCAAGATACTATTTGCACTTAACCACAGAGTCTTACATGACATATCACATTGATTGAATGATTTAAACTGCGAACAGACATGAGGGATGGGTCGGACTCCGATTTTGTGTTGTGAATCATTTGATGCCATATTTATTGTGATTTAAATATACATGGCATGATTTACATAAAGGCATGATTTATATACGATGCATTGTTTTGCACTACATGCCTACATTTGAGAAAGAAAGCATGATTTTCTGTACATGGGATTTATTCTGTACAAGTATATATATTATATTTCAAGACATGCTTTTAAAGCGAGTAAAGGAAATAATGTTTTCAAGGCATAGCATTATTTTGAGTAGATAGTGTTGATATCTACTTGCTTGCCTGATTTCCTTACTAAGCGCATTGTATGCTCACCCCCTTTCTTTACATCTCTCTACAGAGCGTCAGCAGAGCGAGAGCTATCGAGGGATAGTGTCCCAGAGTCCACTACTACTTCCTATCGATCGCCAGGTATACCTTTATGTACAGTTGTGTATCTAAACATAGAAACAGCACAGTGATGTATACGATATATATTATGGGAAATGTATTTGTATTAGATTTTATATAATCTTACATGGATAATAAAAACGGTTACAGTTAGTAATAATATATTGACATGTATGTATGAAATGGATGATGTGGTAAGTGAGGACTCTGACATCGAATCACAGCCCAACCATTGAAGAGCGGAAAGGTAAATTAAGAATGCGAAAAATTTTTAGTAATTTTTGGATAAAGTCATGGATTGAGAACGGGTCCTGACAAGTTAACCCTCCTTCGTTGGGGTACTAACTATCAGTATTGTGCCCATGGGTGTAGGCATTCACATGTTTTACTAACTTATATACAAATAAAGGCAGTATGACTAACTACGTGGCATCAGGATTAATTAAAATAATTACTTCACTATTCATAACCAGTGTGGTATCTTTCACCACATCATATGAAACATCAATAATGTCTTGGTCCAAGGCATACACTCGCCCTCGTCCAACAGCCTACTTTCCCTTTTTCTTCAGTTGTGGCCTCCCTTTTCGGTGCAGAGATACCAATAGGGTTTTCTCTGTCTCGTTACACTTCTGTAGGGCAGTCTGACCCAACTCTGAGCAATCATTAAATAATTGGCTCATCTTACCACACTTAACGCCTATTTTAGTCAATAAAGTGTAGGTGTAGGCCTTACTTCCGTGGTATCTACCACACATCCTACACTGCTAACTCTGCTTACACTGTTACACTGCTTCGTAGCAGGTCAGGGTTCTCCAATCATAATACCCCTCAAAAGTGTTGAAATTGGATACACTGGGGCCTTACCAATCATCTTACCCCGTGACTCATCAGCTCTATTCTCTTACCAACTGGTCTCTTTCCCGCTCTGACATCTCTGTCATTTCCTATTCTCTTATGTCTCTATTTTGGCCCTTAATACCTTTCCCAATCTCAGAGGCGTGCAACAAATGATATTATTCATGCAACTGTATTTTGCACACTGCCTCGACATAAGTATGAGCCAATCAGACTCTAATCGATAATTTAAGCCATTTCATGAACTTTTGGGTTTTTCGACTCTCACTGCCCATAGTATCAGGTTCACACCTATCCAGAGATATAAATTGAGTTTCATACTCATCAATCAACTAGTGTCTCTGGGTTAATGTAAGAAATTTTATTTATAATTTCCTTTAAGAAGTGTCTGAAATATTCTGTCATCAGAATACATCCAGAAATATTTCTCATGTCGACTCTGGACGTCTAACTCTTCAGATGGGTTGAGCGGACTTCCACCAATGCTCCGCCTCGCCCTCCAACATAAGCGTATTTAAAAATCACATTCTTGGTCTACATACACCAAAAAATCCATACAACTTCGCTATACACCGGAGGGGTGTGAAAATCTCTATAGTCTGAGGCACCTGTTTAGGCTTTACTATGTCTATCCTCAACTACCAGCATAGATTGAATAAACAACTCCAAAATATTTTCTACACTCCACTCCATCCTATTGGAGCGTGTCTCAAAACTGTTTGGTCTCTTTATAAGACCTTGTGGAGTATGCTCAACATCAGCCTCCACCTCACTCTCATCTTGAGTCTCATGTGACGACTCATTCGACTCTCAGGCCGATCTCTATGGCCTCGAGCAGGTGTACTCGCCCCTCTACCATAGCAGCTATCATTTATAAAAACTAGATTCTTGAATTTGAAACTAAATTCTAAGCTGTTGTTCCACCTTGATATACACAATTGTATCTAAACAATGCACAGTACATGGGGATGTAAATTTACTTAACCACTAACACCGACTCATATCAGGCCAACTCTACTCTGATACCATCTTTTCTGTCACGACCCAAATTACCTAAAATCAGAATGAATTTTTTGCTTTTTAATTTCCTTACCCGTCGTGAACAGTTACACTACTAAACAGTTGGGCTATGATTCGGTGTTAGTCACCTCTCACATATTTACCATTCCATTTTCATATTTCATTTACATATCAATTTATTTTAAATGAATACATCCCCAATATTACATCCATGTACAGTACTGTGCATCTATATGTTCAGATACAAAAATTATACAAATGTGTATACCTGGTCTTGATAAGAAGCAGCGGATATGACTACTGTCGTTCTCTTCTACTGAATATACCCTGTGGGGTGAAAAATGAAATGGTGAGCATAAACAGCTCAGTAAGGCAATAATGTAAGCAGGTAGATAACTATACTATCTACGTGCTGATAATGTCATGATATAAAATCGTTTACATTTGGAGCATGAGGTATGACTAAAACGATGCCACATGTATGTATATATCTTATAAGAGAAATCATGAAATGCATATATAAAACAAACATGGAAAAATCCTCATGTATGACATCTCAGACTCGTCACATTAACAGTTATTTTGTTTTATCATAAACTCATCAATTTAAAACTTATTTGTTTAATCATAAACTCATCACGTTAAAACTCATTTGTTTCATCATAAAATAGCTTCATCAAGGTCAAACCCATCTCTCGAGAATACCTTGATTCATTAAATCACATCTCTTTAAAAAACATAACTCGGGACATTATTACCCCTCCCTCGGGTTCGTCCTGGTCTATTCAGACCGTATGATATCATGTGAGGCATGTAGGTTACTGTATGAAAATCGAGGACTATGGCCATACTTTGTCTCTGTGATCCCAGGCTACACAGATCCCGGTGTGCGGGGTATTACAACTGCAACGGGAGGTGGGGTCAAGTCCTACCCGCCAGAATATCAAGTAACATCATCGAGTCATCATGACTGCACAGTACAGCATACTCCGTGTGACATACACGGTACATCGTACTCCGTGAACCCATATCATAGTTTGAAGGTGCCTGCCGTAGGTCTTATCCACCCCAATACTATGTCGATAACCAACCCATGTCTCCAAGTATACGTGCGAGCATCTCAAATCTCTGTGACACACAGTCTACAGGAGGCTTCCGCATGACTATATGCATGTCAACTCACGTCTAGTGCGAGCGAAGCTCCAGCACCACGCTATGCATATCATGATATCTAAAATCTCGTGCAAGCGAAGCTCTAGCACGGTTTTATGCACACACAAATTTCTCGTACGAGCAATGCTCCAATACGGCCTTTCATGAGAAATAAATCAGTAAACTTGAGTGCGAGAAAGACTCTAGCACTCTTTTTATTCATGTAAATACAATAGGTGGCTCAATCTTGATAGAACATCTTTTAAAATAGTAACCGGTACAAACCGACACCCTTTCGTATAATTCATGAAATCAATAGCCAACCTATGTGTATATTTGCTTAAATCAAAGCAATACATTTATATAAAACATTAAAATAGGATAATCATGCAATTTATCTGCCTTACTACCCTTTTTATAAATTTTACTCCCAGGGGCAAAATCATCTTTTTCTTTATTCATCTAAGCCCCGGTTTTCATAAAAATTATTATTTCATTTTCTAGATACTTAAAGAAATTCTAGGCCATTTAATTCCCCTCAATAAATATGTATAGGTATCTCTATGCACCTACAAAATTCCCTTACCTTGATTCACGCGTAAACTTATCTCGTCTCGATAATACCCGATCTCTCAGTCCAACTACGCGTCAACCAAGTCTACAGAACTGCATATAACCACATATTTTGGGTTAATTCACTTATTTTTATCGGTATATTACATTTACTGATCGAATCTAACGTACTGGGCCTGTTTTACTCTATTGGGCCCAATTGCACTTTAATGGGCCTCGAGCCCGTTTTCAGCCCGTTTATACTATTTAAATCCCTTCTTTGAGTTTACTGGGCTCATTCAGCTTACCAATAATCATCGGGCTTTGTTCCAAACTTATTGGATAGCCCGTATACTATTTACGATAATTACGTTCCAATTTCGATAAATATTCCTTTTTATACAGAATTAATCCATAAATTTCGTAAAATAATCGAAGCTCTGTATTAAAGGACTCATATTATCGAAATTAAAATATACTTACCCAATATGATGCGGGATAAGAAAATCGGAGCTCAATCGGCTCTCGTTGGGGCTTTGTCGTACAACTGCATAATTATATATTTAATCCCGGGTTACTTTTTGATTAAATATAATTTAAAAAAATTTCCTAGAATTCAAATCAGTCACTTTTGACCTCTTACCGACTTACCCGAAGTTCGGTGTACCCCCAAAAATCTTTCCTTTTTTCCTTTTTCTCTTTTTCTCCCTTTTTCCCTTCTTTCTTTGCTGAACCGGTTCAGTCCGGTTCAAACCGGTTCAAACCAGTCTGGTTCACTTCGGTTCACTCCGGTTCGGTCAGTTCAGGGCGTCGTCGGCCGGTTCTCCATCGACTTCCACCGCCAATAGCTCTGCGAGGTTGTCCGCAGTTTGGATCTGGTCTTGGTTTCGCACGAGATGGCCGGGAAGTGGTCGGTCCGGCTGTTCTCCCTCCGCCGTCGGAACCCAATTCCATTTCTGCCGTTTTTGACGCCGTTCGTCGATTTTGGCGACTGCCACGACCACCAATCTGCTCATCTTGACCTCGGGGGTGGTCGGGTGGGGCTAGATCGACGCCGGTTGCAGCCGATCTCATTTTCTCCCTCGCGGTTTCCAATCGTCAATTTCAGGTTTTTTTCGATGGCTTGGGGAGCACATCGCGACTGTCGGTGGTCACACCGGTGACTGGCTTCCTTGGCCAACCTTCGCTTGCCGCTCAGTCCCGCCGGTGGCGCACTGGTGAGCTCCCTCGTTCGGCTTCATTTTCTTTACGCAGAATCGCGATTTTCGCGATTCTGTAATTTTCCTTTTTTTTTACTTAATTATTTTATTTTTATTATTATTTATAAATTAGTTTATTATTATTATATTCATTATTATATAGATATTTTGCTAAAATATCTATGATAAATTATTATTTAATTTATTTAATGAATAAATAATTTTCTCGATATTATTTTGACTTTTCGGTATATTTTTTGATTATTTTCGGGTTTATTTTCTGAAGTGAAAATCTCGATTAATTTCGATTAATTCTAAAAAATTCATATCTTAATCAATTTAACCCGAAATTTAGTTATTTCTTCGTTATTGATCAAGATTCTCAAATCCATTATTTTTTATTTAAATTTTCTTATCGAATTTATTTCGACTTTTGGTCTTTTGACCGTTTTGCCCTTGCACGTGTTCGGGATTAATTTAGATCGAGTTCCCTTCGTGAACACTCACTCATTTTGCATTTTAAATCCTTATCTTCAGTCTGAATCCCCTTCATTTAATTTATGACCATTTTAATCCTTCCTTTCATGAAAATACTCATTTCGTGTTTTAACTAAATTCGAGTCATACAGATCGTGACGCAACAACAGCAGAAACTGGATAGTGCAGAGCAGATCTAGGGAATCAATACCATTGTCACAGCATAGCAGTCTGATTAGGGCAACACTGTTTTCTCCACGTGGCATTCCACGTTTTAGTGCCTGGGAACCTTATAAATAGTCTTTTTATCAGAATATCGAAGGAGGCTGCGGTAAAAGGCTTCAGGATTGATTTAGCTCCATAGAAACTCCATATTTTACATCTTTTTCGATCAATGTTTATTCTAAAGATGATGATTTGGAATTATTGGATGTTTATCATGATTTCTAGGAACTAAACTCCTTTTTCCTAGAATCGATGTAGTCAACTTTAGGCAGATTGCAATTATTTTGTGATATTGTTTGGATGATCTCAATTATGTTTATTTAATCTACTTGTTCTTAATGCTCTAGTTGATTGGCCACCAATTGGATGAATTAGTATAGGAATTCGGCACTCGTGAGAGGGGATTATTTATATGCACAAGGGTAGATTAACATAGGACATTGTTGAATTGGGAGGTTGACAATTCTTATGAGCTATAGAGAAACGGATTACCATCGCTTAATGAACTCTATTATTTAATTTTGAATCGGGAGGTTAGGATTAGGTAATTTGGGTATGACTGTTTAAAACTCGAGAGAGATAAATAGGAAATAGTTTCAGCTATAAACAATTTGAAATCAAATGAACAATTGATCAAAGGAATTGTATGAACCCTAGTTAGGTGAAATCGAGTTCTAGGAATATTTTGCCATTGACATTTCCATTCGTAATAATTGTGATTGTTTTAATTAATTTGTTTCGTAATTAATAGTTAGAATAGTAAATAGGATCTTAACTAGTAGAAATTACTTTTTCTAAATAAAGTTCAAGGTTGTTGATTACAGTGATTTATGGTAGGCACAATTCCCTGTGGGACGATACTTATATTTACTCTATACTCGAAAACTGACATGTGCACTTGCAGTAGTGTTTCATTTGAGCACGACAATTATATACACGTAAGTACATTAAATATACGCTATAAGCGGGAGACGAGGTCGTCCCCAGAGGCAGGCACAGCCACCTCTACCACCTGCCCCATAGCTAGAGAGTCCTAACACTCGGATAAGTCAGTTGGAGCAAGATGTGAGGAAGGGATTTGACCAGATCGCAGTGTTGTTCACTCAACATTTCGGGGTTAAAGCCTCTGGTATAGCTCCCACTTCAGCGCCTACACCCACACCACCATAAGATCTAATCCCACCTCCTCCACAGACAATTCCAGTGCCTCTAGCCACTTAATCGTCGGTACAGACCAGGCCCAATGAAAGGGACGTGGGTTTGTTAAGAGATTTTCTTAAGTTGAATCACCGTCATTCAAGTGGGTTAAGGACCTCGTCGAGGTAGAGGAGTGGCTATCAAAAATGGAGATAGCTTTTTAATATTTAAGGTGCATTGATGTAGAAAATGTTAGCATGAGTACATATATGCTTAAGGGACAGGCTCGACACGGGTGGAGAGCCACCCAGAGACTACTGACTGTCAGCCACCCAGTAATCAGTTGGGATGCTTTCCAGTCAGCTTTCTGGACCCATTACGTCCCTCACACTGCCTAAAAGAAGATGCAAACAAATTTTCTAAATTTAGTCTAGGGCAGTATGATAGTCGATGAGTACAAGAACCAATTTACTACTTTAATGAGATACGAACCCGAGACTATCAAAGACGAGGAGCACCGTACAGAGCGATTTTTATACGAATTGATACCAACCATTAGGGATAGATTACTGGGGTCCATTTTATAGAATTTAAGGACGCTTCGGTCACGTGCACGAAATTGAGAGATGATTAGATTTGACGCAGTCCCAGTATGGGTCTCCAGTAAAGGCTAGAGATAAGGGTAAGAGGCCTGAAGCATTCCAAGCAGATTATAGGAGGGATCTGCCCAAGAGGTAGAGGATCGAAGAGTCTAGGGAGAGGGTTGATAGGCCTAAGTTTCCTTCCAGCACTCCGGAGACACTCGAGTCACTAGATCAAGTATTAAGATCTGTAAAGATTATGGTCAGCCGCATAAGGGTGTTTGCTACCAGGGGATAGAAGGATGTTTTAAGTGTGGGGACATGGGCCACAGGGTTAAGTATTATCTATAGCTTCAGACGCCACAGCCCCAGGAGCCTCAACGATAGCAACCTCCGAGACAGGCTCCTCATATATAGGCCACCGCCGCTGAAAAGGGTAAAAAGCCTGTCGCAAAGGGGCGTGTGTTCACTATTGTTCAGGAGAATGTAGACATTTCATCTGAGGTTATCCGAGATACACTTCTTGTTTGTAACTATAAAACATATGTATTATTTAACCCCGGATATGTACATTCTTTTATTTTACCACAATTTGCATATAAACTGCACTTAGAGCCTGAACCTTTAGATTATATACTGCATGTAAATACACCGATGCGTGAGTCTCAAAGGATTGATAAAGTATGTAGAAAGTGTGAAATTAATGTAGAAGACAGGGTAATGTTAGCAAATCTAGTTTTGTTAAATGTGTATGATTTTGTTCTGATTCTAAGTATGGATTGGTTAGCTACCAATCGGGTTAGTCTAGAATGTTATACTAAAATTGTAACTTTCTCTCTACCTAAAAAATTCAATGTACGTTTAGCTGATAAGAAGTAAACGGCTGAGGTTCAATGTTTGAAATTTTATGACATAATTATAATTTCCTGTAATTACTGATGAATTTGCTGATGTGAAGGTTATATCATAATCATCTCCGATATCAGTCGAGAGCATAAGAAGATAGAAGAAATACTAATTGTGTGTGAATTTCTGGATGCATTTCCAGATGAGTTGCTAGACTTACCACCAAATAGAGAGCTAGAGTTCACTATCGATTTAGTATCAGATACCCAACCAATCTCTAAACCTCGCTATAGGATGGCAGTGGTTGAATTAGAAGAACTGAAGAAGCAGCTACAAGAGTTGCTTGATAAGGGTTTTATTCTATCACGACCCTCTTCCCATGATTTAACTTACTATTAATAGTTGGGCTGTGAGTCAACATCCATATCCACATCTCATCCATTCATAAATTAAAAATCATTTAATGAAATAGAAACTGTTCTTTTATAAATATGCAAAAACGTTTAGATTAGTTTCTATCATATACATCCCTTTCATACAAAAGATAACTATACTGTGCATTAATTTACAGGATACAAAAATTTTTCTCATAACTGTATACCTCTATACTGCTGGAGAACTGGAGAGCATCATAGCAGGGACAACTGCAGCAACTCACTACTGCGTAGTATCTGTGGAGGAGGAAATAAGGGGGTGAGCTAATACGCTTAGTAAGGAAAGTATGAAAGCAGGTAGATAACTGCACTATCTACATGCTTAAAATATAAAAAATTATTTTCCTTATAAACATATGCATTTCTTTGAAAATAGCTTTCATCAATGTGAAACCATTAATTCGCTAGATGGGTATATGCATATACATCATCACTTCACATAGCTCAATCTTTCAAAACCACACAACTTTATTTTTCATTTCACACAGTACACACTTATAAATCTCTTTGCATATAGCAAATTTCTTAGTAAATCAATTTACATGAGACATAGTATGGGATATCAAATCACCCTGTATCACACAGCAGGAGGACATATGTCACCTCACACAGTAGTGACAAAATGTCATATCACACAGATAGAAGAACTTATGGCCAGTCCAGATTCCAGGCAACACTGATCTGGTGTGCGAGAATCCCATGCTTGGGGAGGCAGATCAACCATCCCTTCAGCCCACACAGAATCACAAAGATATCATGGCACATCATACTCCATGGCTAATGCTCATGGTACATCGTGCTCCCGTGGATCCTTATCACCCATTTCCATTGTTTCAAAATCACGTGCGAGCAGGTTTGTGCAAGATCACTCAAAATACACGACGGCTCCAGCACGATTTTACTCATCACACAGCAAGCTTATAAAACCACGTGTGAGCAACTTGGCATGAGATCACACAGCAATACCCGAGGTATCGAACACGATTTTATCTCGTCTCTTTAAATCGAGGGGGTCACATGCGAGCATAATCAGAGCAAGATCACTTAGCAGTACTCGATGGCTTTAGTATGGCTCCCAAAATCTAGTGTGAGCTCTCGAGTGGATCACACAGCTTCACTCAGCTCTAGCACTTTTTTTCTTTTCTTAAAAGCCTTTTTTAAATGTTGTGCGAACCAGGCTGGTAGATCTACCATTGCCACTTCAGCTCTGGCACAAGTTCACACAGAAAAGGAATAGATGGCTTCATTCACTAAGTATGAGTGAGTGGGCAATCTCCCTTCAATCACTCGTTAAAAGCTTTTCATGCAAATTACTAAAACAAGAGCCAATCTATGATTACTCTTTTTGAAAATACTTGCAAAAACATCTTTTCACAACAAGACATTGAAGTCATTCATATAAATTTCTTCTTATCACTTAGCTTTTGCATAGATATATCAATATCTATATACTTTATAGCTTTCATTTGCACACCACAGGTAAGAAACATACGTATAGCTATCTTTAATAGCTCGCATAAATCCCTTACCTCGAAGCACGCTCGAATCGCTTTCTTTGGCATCCAATGTTCGTGATCCGATATTATTAGCTTCGATTTTGTCTCCAGGAGCTACAATGATGTTCAATTCTCATCAGTATACGTCAATATGCTCCATTTTCAGTTACATGAAGTCCAATTCAATGCATTGGGCCATTTTACAGTAATTTGGCCTCGTTACGTCTTATTGGACTTTACTCACTCTTAAGTTCATTTTGATCATTCTATTCTTTTTCTCGAGAATCCATTAGACTCCTTGAGTCTACTAATTCATATTGAATCGACATTAGTCTCACAATGCCTTAAGTTCATCATATACCTTCTCTATAGCATTTTATCAAACACCTCTTAAGCCCATTTTCAATCATCATATATTTCAACATATGTATTTCACAAAACTATCTTAAAATCATCTATACATGCTTAATAACATCTCTACATGTTTAAATCATTATTAACTCCATGCTATTTCAACTGTCTCTCACTAAGCCCATTCTAGGTCATGGTTGTTTAAGCATGTAAATGAACATTTCAGCTAACATTATATACACCAATCAACTCATCAAAATTCTAGATTAACATACTAGAAAATGGTGTATTGAAATCTTATCTCACTAGGAACAACTTTGCTCAAAGGAACTTCTCTCAAAACTAATTGGAAAGTAGTGATTTTAGAGTGAGAATGCTAGGTCACTTGTTAAAAATGGAGGAAATAGATTGTTCTTGTGAAATGTAGGTTCAACCGTTGAGCTTTTATAGGAAAAGCATTATGAGAACAATCTTCATGGGTAAGAGATCAATCTGCCCTTGTCTGGATTCCTTCTGGATTCGACAATGCAGACAGGAGATCAATCTTGGTCAAGTAAAGGACTTTAGAGATCGATCAGGCCTATCCAGAAGCAACTAGAGATCGATCTGCCTTATAAGAGGAGATCGATCTGGTCCAAACAGAAGCAACTTGAGAACGATCTGCTTGAGTGAGGGATCGATCTCCCTCTCGCAGAATGCCCTGGCTTTACATTTCAAGGTAATGAGATCGATCTCCCCTTGCAATGGGATTGATCTACCCTCTATCTGCAGCATTCCAATTGTAATTTTTCCTAAATTTTCAAAGTTAAACTCCCATTCAATTGCTTCTATACTCATTTTGCATTTCATTCATACTTAGAACTTAAAAACATCCATATCTTATGATTCATATATATTGTAACTTGTCTATACATTCTGAAACCATAAACATTACATAGAAATTTATGGGTCTTACATATTTGACCCAATGTGTCACCATGGGGAGCTTCGATTCTATTTGTCAATAAGAAGGATGGTAGCCTAAGATTGTGTATAGATTACAGATTACTGAACAAGGCTATGGTAAAGAATATATATATCTCATGCCAAGAATATATGATTTATTTGACCAGCTGAGACTGGCGTTAGTGTTTTCCAAGATCGATCTAAGGTCGGGCTATCACCAGTTGAGAATTCAAAGGGAGGATGTGCCTAAGACAGACTTCAAGACTAGATATAGCCATTATGAGTTCTTAGTGATGCCATTTGGCTTGAGTAATGCCCTTGTTACTTTTATGAATCTGATTAACGAGGTGTTTTAGGAGTATTTAGATCAGTTTGTAATAGTTTTCATTGACTTCATTCTCATCTATTCTAAGTCTCGTGAATAACATGCACAACATTTACGGACTGTCCTTTAGAAGCTGCGATACAAGCAGCTGTATGGAAAGTTTAGTAAATGTGAGTTCTGGTTGGATCAGATAGCTTTCCTTGGTCATATTTTATCTAAAAATGGGGTGTCAATTGATCCGTCTAAGGCAGATGTTATACTCAAGTGGGAAAGATCGAGGACAGTTATAGAGATTCAGAGTTTTTTTAGGACTGGTGGGGTATTACAGGAGGTTTGTTAAGGGATTCTCTAGGGTTGCAACTCCTTTGAGTAAGCTTACATGTAAAGACATCCCGTTTGTATGGTCTGATAAGTGTGACCAGAGTTTCCAAGAGTTTAAGCAGAGATTGACTGCAGCACCCATTCTGACCATTTTTAGTGGATCTGAAGGCTTCACAGTTTACAATGATGCTTCCCATCAGGGTCTACGGTGCATACTCATGCAACACAGGAGACTAGTCGCTTATGGTTTACTCCAGCTTAAGGACCATGAATGAAATTACCCCATGCATAATTTGGAATTAACCGTTATGGTGTTTACTTTGAAGATATGGCGGCATTACTGATAAGGAGAAAGGTTTCAGATTTTCACTAACCACAGGATTTTGAAGTGCATTTTTGACTAGAAGGAGCTTAATATGAGGCTGAGATGATGAATGAAGCTCCTTAAGGATTATGACTGCGAGATTTTTTATCATCTGGGTAGGACGAACATAGTTGCTGATGCTCTGAGTAGGAAAAATATGGTTTCTACTATGATGGTCAGAGAATGGGATTTATTGAAACAGTTCATCGAACTCAGGATCAGTGTTGAAGAAGCAGAGGTTGGATTTATGGCTAGCCTAAGGATAGAGCCCAGTATCCTGAATCGAATCAGATCGGGGCAGAGGAATAACTAGAGGTTATTGGACATGGTTAGCCAAGCGAAACAGACCATGCAGTCAGATTTTTTTTATTAGTGATGATGGGTTATTAAGGTTTAAGGGCTACATCTGTGTTTCGAGTGATGATACCCTAAAGCGGCAGATTTTTAGAGAGTCTCATTATTCCCGTTACACCATGAATCCAAGTAGCACTAAGATGTATCATGATCTACGTAAGGTATATTAGTAGAATGACATGAAATAAGATATGACAGAATTTATGGCCAGATCTTTGGTGTGTTAGGAAGTAAAATTTGACCACCAGAAGCCCGCAGGACTACTCAAGTCTTTACCCATGCCCACGTGGAAATGAGAGCATATGAAAATGGATTTCATTATGGGTTTACCGAGGACCCCAAGAGGTCATGATGTCATTTGGATGATAGTTGACAGATTAACAAAGAGTGCCCATTTCATAGCCATTAAGAGTACGGATTCTTTGAGTGCCTTGGCCGAGTTATATGTCAGAGAAGTAGCTCATTTGCATAAGGCTCTCGTGAGTATTACATTGGATAGAGATTCTAGGTTCACCTCCAGATTTTAGGCTCATTTTCAGGAAGCCATGGGATCTCAGCTGAATTTCAGTACTGCCTATCATCCTTAGACTGTAGGTCAGTCCGAGCGAATCATTCAGACCTTGGAGGATAAGTTAAGGGCGTGTACATTGGACTTTAAGGGATCGTTGGATGATCATTTGCCCCTTATAGATTTTGCCTATAATAATAGCTATCATGCTAACATCGGCATGGCACCTTATGAACCTCTATATGGCAGAAGATGCAGATCCCTTGTAGCTTTAGAAGAAGTGGGCGACAGGAAAATATTTCCTCTCGATCTGTTTGAACAGGCAGCAAAAGGGTGTCCAGATTATTTATGACAGACTTCGGGCTGCTCAAAGTCGACAGAAGAGTTGCGTCGATGTGCGTAGATGACCACTTGAATTTTAGGTTGGGAATTTTTATATTTCTTAAGGTATCTTTGAGCAAATGTATCATACGTTTCAGGAAGAAAGGATAGTTGAGTCCTTTCATTGATCCATTCGAGATATTCGAGAGAGTGAGAGATGTTGCCTACCAATTAGCCTTAACCCCACAACTTTCTGGGATACATAATATCTTCCACGTCTCCATGTTAAGGAAATATAATTTAGATCCCTCCTATGTCATCGAGTATGGAGCCTTAGACATCTAGGGAGATATGAGTTACGTAGAAGAACCTGTCTGGATCCTTGACAAGAAAGAGAAGTTACTTTGTACAAAGAGAATTTCATTAGTAAAGGTTCTCTAGTAGCGCCATTTAGCAAAAGAATCAACTTGGGAGCTCGAGATCCTTATGAGAGAGAAGTACCCTCGTTTACTTGACGGACCTAGCTGAATTTGGAGGAGCGAATTCCTAAAAGGTGGGGGGAAATGTTAAATTCAAAAATTTTTATTTTATTATTTATTTAGAAGTTAGAAAGCGATTGAGATACGCAGAATAATGTTATGCTGGCCCGGAATAACCAAAGCGCTCAGAATAGTGGCATGGAACTCGGGACACAAAAATCAGTATAAGGTTTAAAATTTAGGAATTTCTCAAAGATTGCATGTAGAGGTATGTTTTTATAGTTATAAGGTGAAACTAAGGTATTAAAAGTGAAAACGTTGGTGAAAGCTCGGGTTAGCGCTAAACCGAGCAATTGGGCCCAATAAGAGAAATAAATTCTATAAATTCATAAAATTATTCTGAGGCCATAGGAAATTAGTATAAGGTATAATTGAGTTGGGGAATTAAAATTGAGTGGAAATCTTAAGGTTTTGGGGATCAAATTAATTTTTAAAGCAAACCGAAAACCTTAAGCAATTTTAATCGGTAATGACTAAAACGTGGAAAATTGGCTCAAACAGGAAACTTTTCTGAAACAATTGGGGCCTAAAGTTTTAGGAGAAATACTGGAGACATAATATAACACATGAATGGTGGAATTCAGAAGAAAATAGGCTGGGAATATTTTTTGGAATTTATGAAAACAGGGCCGCAAGTTGCCCTGGCCCAGAAATCTACTGTCCCAACAAGAATGCTAAATTTGAAAACTTTCCAGAAAGTTTTTTATCAAGATTTTTTCCAAAATAAAACATCATTTCATGCGCTTTCTAGAAAGGTAAAATAAGCCCCAAACTGACCTAAACTCAACAACTTATCCCTCACACAAGTTGTCATACACATCTTCACCAGGCCAAGCTTGTGTAATTTTTCCAGCCACCTTCTAGACATTTTTGGAGTTTGTTCAAGAAGGATAAAATCTTTCCTCTTAAGTTCTCTACAGTATATAATAAATTTACTGACAAATATGCTCGTTTTCTAGGTGAAACATTAGTGAGAAGAGCAAGATCAGAATATACCCTATTTCAGGTAAGAGAGAAAACTTAAATGTGAAAGTTTTTGGTTGGTTTTTTAGGTTGTTTTGATGATTCTAAGTTGTATAGATGTTAATCTACAATTGAGAATCATTGCTGGACTAAAAAAAAAAAAAATGAGTTCAAAGTTGGTCAACCAAGGTGAGAAGTTGATGGAAGATGGTGATGCTTATATATGTTGTTGGTTGTTTTTGGATGATTTTTGCTTAAGTAGAGTTTGAAGAAAAATTTTCTAGTGATGAGTGTAAGTTCAGCCAGCCTTTATATGTTGAAGAAAAGATGAAATTTGGTTAAGTTGGATGTTGTGGAATGTTAGATTTATACCGAAAAGTTTGGTTTATAGCTCAGTTTAGCTGAGAACTATGAATAGGTATTCCTTACCTGCAATCTATTTTAGTAATGATATTCCTTATCTACAAATAGATATTTATAGCATAGAAAACCTTTTATACGATAAACACAAATTTTGAAATGACCTTCAGCCCTGGTCGATATCATACGAGTGCACAATTCTGTACAACCTTATAATTCAGAATATTTGTGAACATGATTATATATATGTGATTTCTGAAGCATGAATTTTATAAATTTTGTAGAAATCGACTTGAAAATATTCTCAGCATGACAACAGTGTCCTTTGAAACTATGGGCACTAAAGCATGCGAGTCAAGGTAAACCTGGGAGTCAATTTAAAGGAACCCAAGGGAATTCTAGCCAACGGTGATAATTCTATATTTTTAGAATTATTTGTGCTTAACTTCCTAATTAATTATTTAAATCACCAATTTATTTTGTTAATTATCCCCTTTATTTAATTAAAATTCTCATTTTTGTAGATAAATTAAATCCAGATGAATTTTGAATATTTCGATAGAAAATGGACCGAAATTGGGCTAAAATTGAGATTGATCCATGCGAGCAACACGAGTCATGCCACCTAGCATATCCAATTGGATAAGAAGACCGATGACATGGAAATATCTTTTCAAGGAGCCAATGGTGTGAAGACAAGTGGCCAAAAAAATGCCAACTCATCAAGGATGTGGAAATTACAATTTTACCCCTAGTGTGTTTATAAATAGGAAAGGATGACAATTGAAAGAGGAGGTAATTTTAGGAGTAGGAGTAGCGTAGTGTAATGTAATGTAATGTAATGTAATGTAATTTAGAAGTAGTGTTAGAGTAGCTTAGTTAGATTAGTTTAGTTTTTATTATTGTTAGAAGCTTTTCTCGAAACTATGTTCTACGTTACTGTTCATCTTCACTTGTTTTCATTTATGAAAAACTTTTCATGTTGATTTGCAGCCTCATTTGCTTATTCATGCTTCTCGGTTTGGTTATATTCAACTCCTTTGTTTTCAAGTTTTAATATGCTTAGTTCTTCACTCTTAGTGGTAGCTCTCGGTTTTCCTTAATTGTCAAGTTTTATTTTTTGTTCAATGATTCTCGGTTTACTTCCCATGAATTTTAGTTTTTTTCTTTTCGTTAGCTGCCATCGTTACTCAAAGTTGTGGTGAGTTGTTTTGATCTCATGAGCCAAGAAAAGAAACGAATGGAGAGCAGCAGAAGTGGAACCCGAGAGCAGTAGAAGTAGTCATAACTGAGATCCACTAATCACTCTCTGCCCTCCCCTATTTCATTTGTCATTTACTGTTCATTGTCATTTTCCAAATTTTCATTCGGTTAGCAGGAAGTAGAGTAGCTGCTGTTGAAGACTCGGTTGTTGCAGTTGCTGGTCCATGCTCCTGCCTTATTGTTGCTCCATCATGCATTAATTGCCTTCCTTGCAACAGAACGTCTAGTCATTGAGCATAACCAGCAGCAGGACAGAGCTGTGCAGTGGAGCCGAATAATGGCAGCACTAGTAGGAACGTTGGGTGCAACTAAAACGGATGCTAGTTATGCAAAGACACGAGCTGTGTAGTAGGAAAAGAAGAGGGAGCAGGTGCCGAACATTACTGGAGCAAAGGGATGCTGGTCATTGCTGAAGCAGTGCATGCCGTGGACGCAATCTGCTGAGCAGTAAGATTTGTACACTACTAGCACAGCAACACAAGCAGGCCTGGAGTAGCAGCAGATTGCAGAACCGATAAGCAGAGTGCAGCATGCCGATTGGAGACAGCATGAACAGCAACCTAGAGCTGAAACCGATAGCACAGCTGGAACCTGGGGCAGTAGTGAGACAGTATCATTGGCAGCCAAGCAGACCTAGAGCAGCCTGGAGCAAGTTGCTGTGTCAGTATTGAGTGACAGACCGAGAATGGAGGCCAAACAGCAGGCAAAAGCTTGGACCAGAGAACAAACTGAGACCTCACCTGGAAATAAAAATGAAATGAAGAATGAACAGTGAATGGAGGGATTTGGATGATTTAAAATTGGTTAAGGCTTGTTTGGCTAGTGTATAATACTAATTAATTCATTTTCATGCATTGTTAATTTAGTTTAATTTCAATTTAATTTCTTAGCTTTGTTTAGAGTCTTTAATTAAATTACATGATTAATATTCTTACTTAATAGTGTAGAACTTAGTTTTAATTAGGTTGATAGTTAATTAAGTGTTCATTTAGAGTTAAATTAGGGGTAAATTTATTTCATTAAATCTTAACTTAGTTTAAATTGCATTTTGATTAAGTAGTTTAATTGCATTTTAGGTTAGTTTAATTTAATTAATCTTGCTTTGTTATTTTCATAATTGCATTTTATTTTAATTGCATTAATTAGTTTTAACTGTTTTAATTATTTTTGTAGGTTTTTTATTTTAATTGCATGGAGCACTGTAAGTAATTTTGCTCGATTTTATTCTTTTTATTTTATTGCTTTCCAGTATTTTTAATTCTAGCTATATAGATCACCCACCTTAATTTCATAATTTTCTAGAATATACTTAGGGTAAGATTAACCGGTAGTTAATTAGGCTAACCAACTTCTCTGAGGGACGATAACTCGGGACTCAAATCCCATTATTACTTGTACGACCTGTGCACTTACGGTAATACCCTTAGGGTGTGTCAAGTTTTTGGCGCCGTTGCCGGGGAAGTCTTAATTAGCCATTAGTTAATATCGGTGAAATTATACCTAGGTGTAATTCTAGCCTGTAAATATTTAGGTTGTAAATATTTATATCCTTAGTTTAGTTTAGTTAATTTTCTTATAAAAAAAAAATTCTAAGGACTTTCTAATGTTTGCATGCTTAGAGCCAGGAGTTTTGATTGCTTCCATCTACATCTTGAAACTGAACGAACACTTAGAAAAATTTGAAAGGATTCTAGGAAATTTATAGCTCCGCTGCAAAGCATCATGGCAAAAAATAGGGAAATTAAGACCGTTGGAGATTATACAATGCTGACTATTGGAGGTTATTATACCGACATTAGGCCACTAGCTATCCCTACTAACAGCTTCGAAATTAAACCCGTAATCCTCCAGATGATCCAGACTTCATTGCAGTTCAGTGGGCTCCCTCATGATGACCCACATGCTCACCTTAGGCAATTCTTGGACTTGTGTAACACGTTCAAACACAATGGATTATGTGATGATGCGCTTAGGCTTAGACTATTCCCCTTCTCGCTTAGGGATAGGGCACAACACTGGTTAACCTCCTTGCCTCCAGGATCCATTTTTACATGGGACGAGTTAGCCCATCAATTTCTAGTTAAGTTTTTCCCTCCCTCTAAAATGGCTAGACTCCGTAGCGACATATCTTCCTTTGTCCAGTTTGACACTGAATCTCTTTACGAAGCATGGTAACGATATAAGGAGCTTCTTAGGAAGTGCCCTCACTATGGCCTACCTTTGTGGTTGCAAGTCCAGACCTTCTACAACGGACTTACAATCCAAAATAGGACCATTGTTAATGCTACTGCAGGTGGAGCCCTGATGTGCAAGATAGAGGAGGAAGCTTACAAGCTTTTAGACAAGATGGCAACTAACAACTATTTATGGTCCTCGGAGAGGCAATTGCCAAAGAAGTTGACGGGTATTTATGAGCTCGACACGCTATCTACCTTGACCTCTCAAATCACTAATCTTACGAAGAAGGTAGAGTCGCTCAGTACCCAGCATAATCCTTCTACCAGTCCTAATCCGATTTATTCTATCCAAAGTCCTTTTCTTTCCTGTGAGCTATGTAATGGAACCCATTCTGTAGATAGGTGTCCGCTCAACTTAGAATCGGTTCAGTATGTTACCCCCCCTAAGCAACAGAACAACCATTTTTCAAACACCTATAATCTAGGGTGGAAGAACCATCCTTACTTCTCCTGGAGCCAAAACCAAGGGCAAACTTTTAGTTCTAGACCTGTAGAACCCCCTGTTTTTCAAGCTCCATCGGTTTATGTACAACCACAGTCGTAATTTCCATATCACCTGCCTCATCAACCATCCCCACCACAATTTTAGCATTATCCATCTCACTTCCATCAATCACCACCACCACTACCACTTATGCAGTCCCAACACTACCACGAACTAGCAGCTGAGAAGAAGCCCTCGCTTGAGGAAATGTTCTCAATGATCCTGTAAAATCAAGCTACTTCAATTAAGAACTTAGGGGTTCAGGTACGACAAATATCAAATGCTCTTAGCGAACGTCCTCAAGGGACCCTTCCTAGTAACACTGAAGCTAATCTTGTTAGGCAAAGGAAGGGTAAAGAACATGTAAAATCCATCACCCTTAGGAGTGGCAAAGAGCTAGAGGAGCCACAAGTTAAGTCCCAACCTAAACAGCAAATAGTTGAAGAATCCGTAAGTTCTAAACAAGCAGCTCAGAAAGAGCAGGAACATCAGGATCAAGCTGCAAAAGAATCCAAGCTAGGCATTTCTTTATCTATACCTTCTTCTTCTTCATTGCCTTCCTCGTCCTTTGATTCTACACAGGTTCCCACTACATTATCTCTAGTTAGACCACCAGTACTTTTTCCTCAGAGATTCCAAGATTAAAAACTGGAACAACAATTTGCTAAATTTCTTGAGGTTTTTAAGAAACTTCACATCAATATTCTTTTCACAGATGCTTTAGAGCAAATGCCAAGTTATGTGAAGTTTCTAAAAGATATCCTCTCGAGAAAGAGAAGACTGGAAGACTATGAAACGGTGGCCTTAACTAAGGAATGTAGTACCATTATCCAGAGAAGACTACCCCCCAAGCTCAAGGATCCCAGAGTTTTACCATACCCTGCACCATTGGAAATTTATTCTTTGGTAAAGCCCTGTGTGATTTAGGAGCTACTATAAATTTAATGCCATTATCTATCTATCAAAAGTTAGGAATAGGGGATGCCAAGCCCACCACAGTGACCCTCCAGTTGGCTCATCGATCAATTAAATATCCGAAGGGGATCATTGATGATGTGTTAGTAAAAGTCGACAAATTTGTTTTCCCTTTAGCTCAGAGGATTAGAGCATGTGGCTACGAACCACGGTGTCGAGGGTTCGAATCCCCCCTCGCCCACAACTGGCCCAAAAGGGAAGGACCTTTCCCTCTGGGGTAGGAAAATCATGATCGAGATAGTGGACCCAAAGCTATGGAACTTTGGCGTGGGTCTTTTGCCGAAATGGAGTGGCCTTTTATTTCTTATTTATATTTATAGCATATTTACTATTTATTGTACATTTACTTTTATATATAGTATTCCCCGCCAAAACAAAATCAAGATAAAATAAGCATATTTTTTTGTTTTATGCCCCGTAACTCTTCCTCAGCCAGGCTTGGGCAGAATAGCAGAGCAAGTACAAGTATTAGTAGCATAGAAAAAATGCGCTCATCGTCATTAAAATTAAATTAATGTGTTTGCTCGCGATAATTGTGGCCTCTCGGGAGAATCGATGGCTGCATCTTTGAGGCATTTGCTAGTACTAGTACATCTGAGAATTCTTAATTGGCTGGTTGTAAATAGCCACGGGACTATGGAACAAAGGATTATCCCGGACCTACACCGAGGTATCGACGGTGATTCTCAAATATCGTAGAACAGAATGTGATACGATGAGATAGAATGCAATAGAAACAAAGACACAGGGAACGGGTTACCTGCTCTTAACGGTCAAAGTGAACCCTTTTCATTCTGACATTCTGAATTCTTTAATTCAGAATGAATCAAATCTCCTCAAGTAGGATTCGAACCTATGACCAGTTAGTTAACAGCCGACCGCTCTACCGCTGAGCTACTGAGGAACAATGGGAGATTAGATCTCATAGAGTTCAATTCCTGTTCTCAACCCATGACCAATATGAACTCGAAGTTTCCTTCGTAACCCTCGGAACTTCTTCGTAGTGGCTCCGTTCCATGCCTCATTTCATAGGGAACCTCAAAGTGGCTCTATTTCATTATATTCCATCTAGATCCCAATTCCATTTTAATATCCCCGATGTGTCATTGACATGACATAAGAGATGTCGGTTCTAGTCTATCTTTTTCTATTTCTATATATGTATATGGAAAGTTCAAAAATCATCATATAATAATCCAAAAATAGAAAATAAAAGAAAAAAAGGGAGGTTAATGATGATTTTAAAATCTTTTATACCTAGTAATCTAATATCCTTATGCATGAAGATAATCAATTCGGTCCTTATGGTTAGACTCTATTATGGATTTCTGACCACATTATCCATAGGTCCCTCTTATCTGGTCCTTCTACGAGCTTGGGTTATGGAAAAAGGAGAAGAAGGAACCGAGAAGAAGGTATCAGCAACAACTGGGTTTATTGCGGGCCAGTTCATGATGTTTATATCGATCTACTATGCGCATCTGCATTTAGCATTGGGAAAACCTCATACAATAACTGTCCTAGCTCTACCATATCTTTTGTTTCATTTCTTCTGGAACAATCACAAAGACTTTTTTGATTATGGATAGACTACCAGAAATTCAATGCGTAATCTTAGCATTCAATGTGTATTCCTGAATAATCTCATTTTTCAATTATTCAACCATTTCATTTTACCAAGTTTAATGTTAGCCAGATTAGTCAACATTTATATGTTTCGATGCAACAATAATATGTTATTTGTAACTATTAGTTTTGTTGGGTGGTTAATTGGTCATATTTTATTCATGAAATGGGTTGGATTGGTATTAGTCTGTATACAAGAAAATTCTTTTATTAGCTCTAATTTACTTATTCGATCGAATAAGTATCTTGTGTTAGAATTTAGAAATTCTATGGCTCGAATCTTTAGTATTCTCTTATTTATTACCTATATTTACTATTTAGGCAGAATACCGTCACCCATTCTGACTACGAAACTGAAAGGAATTTCAGAAAAGGAAGAAGTGGGGTAATGTGAGGAAGAAAGAAACATAGAAATAGAAACTATTTATGAGGGGGGGATAAACAGGAACAAGAGGTATCCACCAAAGAAAAGCCTTCTTCTTCCCTTTTTTCGGGGGAAAGGGTGGATCCGAACAGAATCAATGAAACAGAAAAGCTACGAGTGAATGGTAAGAAAAAAAAAAACAAAGGGCGAACTCCACTTTCGCTTTAAAGAGACATACTATAAAACTATCCCAGTTTATGAAACTTCTTATCTGGATGGGAATCAAGAGAATTTGAAGTTAGAAATATTTAAAAAAAAAGAAGATAAATATTTATTATGGTTTGAAAAACCTCTTGTGACGCTTCTTTTTTATTATAAACGATGGAATCGACCTTTTCGATATATAAAAAATGACCGATTTGAAAATGCTATAAAAAGTGAAATGTCACAATATTTTTTTTATACATGTCCAAGCATTGGAAAAGAAAAAATAGCTTTTACGTATCCACCTAGTTTAGCAACTTTTGGAGAAATGATACAAAAAAAATATATTTTTTCACAGCAGAAAAATTGGTTTATGATGAATTGTATACTGATTGGAGTTTTATCAATGAACTTAAAAGAATAAATTTAAGTAAGGAGTTTATAAATAGAGTCGAATCTTTAGATAAGGAATCCTTTGATCTGGGCATACTTGAAAAAAGGACTCGATTCTCTAATAATGAAACTAAAAGAGAATACTTGCCTAAAATATATGATCCTTTCTTGCATGAACCCTACCGTGGAAGAATTAAAAAAGCTTCTCACCTTTAAGTTTAAGCTTAAATCAAACTTATAAAAAAGACTATAAAAAATACAATGAAAAAAAGAATTAAGTCAACTTTTTTTTTTATTAATTATTATTAATATTTTTTATTTTTATTTTTATTTTTATATGTTATTTTATTTGTTTTTTATATCTTATTTTATGTTATTTTTTAAAATGCAATTACTTCATTTATTCAATTGATCCTTTTTCTCTATATTTTATATCAATAAAATTAGCTCAATAAATTTTGGTTTTGTTGTTATGGTATTCTATAAAATAAATAAAAGTTGCTAACTCAAAACCAAATCCTGAAGGATTTCGTTGCAATCAATTACAATCAATATAGTAAATCAATATAGATTTATTTAAATTTTAGTAGTAAATAATAAGAATTAAGTAATATAATGATTTCTAACTCTATTTAGAATAAGGCTTAAGCATAGGAAATCTGAAAGAATGAGGGAAGTAGATAGGGCTCAGGAGGATTTAACTATTAACATTTTGTCACCATTTTGGCTAATCCTCCTACTCTTCGCCCTGCTGCTGAGTGTTATCTTCTTCAGCTGCATTTTAAGTGGCTGTGTTTTCCTTTTCACTTTGCATATAGTTCGTTTTTCTTTTTCTTTTCTATTGTTTCTTTCTTTGTTTATTTTGCAGGTTTATTTTCTAGTTTTACACTTTCAATCAAAGCTTCAATTGTTCATCATCATTAGAAAGGGGAGTACTTTGTTCCTGAACTTTAATTCTTATATTATCTGCACATTGAGGACACTGTGCACTTTAAGTTTAGGGGGGGATATCACTTGAGCAATTTTGTGAAAATTTGGAAAAAATTTCAAAATTTTTTCGAAAATTTGAGAAAGAATTTTTAAATTTTTTTCGATAATATGAGCTTAAATTGCTTGATTTTGGGATGATTCAGTGCTTAGCATGTAGTTTTTCCATATTCCGATGATATGACCCCATGATTAAGTCTGATTGTGATTGAATGAGAAGCATAATTATAGAAAATGCATGAAATTGAATTCTTGAATTTGTCTTGATTCTGATTGTGATTTCCTCATCTTACGCACACGTCATGTCATGAATCTATATATTTATTTAGAGAAAGCTTATGTGGACCTAGGATTGCATTTGTTCACTTGATTTGGTGCATCATTTCTAGAATTTGTTTGATCTGATCTTGAGGCGAAATATTAGATCACATTTAATTAGGGAGATGATTTAGGCCATCTTTAGATTGTTTGAGCCTTCCGAGCCATCCCTGTACATACTTTACCCCTAGTCACCCATCTGGGCCAAATAAGCTTTTCTCTGTAAATACACTTGCTTATAATTTTTCTTTACCTTAAATACTTTATTCCTATCCCTTACCCCAAAAGCATGAAAAGTCTTTGGGATATATTGTGAGCTATATGGGTATTAAGTGATAGTGAAGGAGTATGTAAAAAAAAAATTGAAAAAAAAAGAAGAAAAAAAAAGAAAGAAGAAAAATACAAAAATAGAATAAAATCAATAAGTTTGGGGGAAATGATTAGAGCTCTTACATTATAGATCCTAGAAGTAATGCATGTTAAGAGGTAATTAAACCTAAATCACCTTTATTATACTTTAGCCCCAGCCTTACATTACAAGCTTAATGAAGTCCTATTAATCTTTGGTTAAGTGTGACTACATTAGTAGAGAGAGAAGTGAAAAGCAAACTTATGAGAATGATCACATGTCATTGACTTTTCATTCACTGTGTTACATAATCTGATCAGGATAATGTATTGTGAAGTGACTTAGACATTTTTCACACACTCACGAGGAGTCCAATTTGGGTTAGGACTTATGATTGAATAATTCTAAGTGCTGGACTTGTAATTGTGAGTCTTTGATTTCATAGTCTGTACTTTTTCTTTGAGGATGATATTGGGGAAATTATTGTGTTTTGTACTTGTCATTCCTACAATCATTTTGTTTTGCTTGAGGACAAGCAAAAGCTCAAGTTTGGGGGTGTGATAATTCTATATTTTTAGAATTATTTGTACTTAATTTCCTATTTAATTATTTAAATCTCCAATTTATTTTGTTTATTATCCCCTTTATTTAAGTAAAATTCTCATGTTTGCAGATAAATTAAATTTGGATGAATTTTGAATATTTTGGTAGAAAATGGACCGGAATTAGGCTAAAAGCGAGATTGAGCCACGCGGACAACACGAGTCATGCCACCTAGCACATCCAATTGGACAAGCAGACCGATGACATGGAAATATCTTTTCAATAAGCCAATGGTGTGAACACAAGTGGCCAAAAAAATGCCAACTTATCAAGGATGTAAAAATTATAATTTTACCCTTAGTGTGTTTATAAATAGGAAAGGATGACAATTGAAAGAGAAGGTAATTTTAGGAGTAGGAGTAGTGTAATGTAATGTAATGTAATTTAGAAGTAGTGCTAGAGTAGCTTAGTTAGATTAGCTTAGTTTTTATTATTGTTAGAAGCTTTTCCCGAAACTATGTTTTATGTTACTGTTCATCTTCACTTGTTTTCATTTATGAAAAACTTTTCATGTTGATTTGCAGCCTCATTTGCTCATTCTTACTTCTCGGTTTGGTTATATTCAACTCCTTTGTTTTCAAGTTTTAATATGCATAGTTCTTAATTCTTAGTGGTAGCTCTCGGTTTTCCTTAATTGTCAAGTTTTGTTTTTGTTCAATGATTCTCAGTTTGCTTCCCATGAATTTTAGTTTTTTTCTTTTTGTTAGCTATCATTGTTACTCAAAGTTGTGGTGAGTTGTTTTGATCTCATGAGCCAAGAAAAGAAACGAATGGAAAGCAGCAGAAGTGGAACTCGAGAGCAGGAGAAGTAGTCATAACCGAGATCCACTAATCACTCTCTGCTCTCCCCTGTTTCATTTGTCATTTACTGTTCATTGTCATTTTCCAGATTTTCATTCAGTTAGTAGGAAGTGGAGTAGCTGCTGTTGAAAACTCAGTTGCTGCAGTTGCTGGTCCATGCTCCTGCCTTGCTGCTGCTCCATCATGCATCAACTGCCTTCCCTGCAACAGAACGTCTAGTCATTGAGCATAACCAGCAGCAGGACAGAGCTGTGCAGTGGAGCCGAATAATGGCAGCACTAGTAGGAACGTTGGGTGCAACTGAAACGGATGCTAGTTGTGCAGAGACACGAGTTGTGTAGCAAGAAAATAAGAGGGAGCAGGTGCCGAACATTGTTGGAGCAGAGGGATGCTGGTCAGGCCGAGGACATTGCTGAAGCAGTGCATGCCGTGGACGTAATCTGCTGAGCAGTAAGATTTGTACACTACCAGGACAACAACACAAGCAGGCCTGGAGCAGCAGCAGATTGCAGAACAGATAAGCAGAGTGCAGCATGCCGATTGGAGACAGCACAAACAGCAACATAGAGCTGAAACCGATAGCACAGCTGGAACCTGGGGCAGCAATGGGACAGTATCATTAGCAGCCAAGCAGACCTAGAGCAGCTTGGAGCAAGTTGCTGTGTCAGTATTGCTTGACAGACCGAGAATGGAGGCCGAACAGCAGGCAAAAGCCTGGACCAGAGGACAAATCGAGACCTCACCTGGAAATAAAATGAAATGAAGAATGAGCAGTGAATGAAGGGATTTGGATGATTTAAAATTGGTTAAGGCTTGTTTGGCTAGTGCATAATAGTAATTAATTCATTTTCATGCATTGTTAATTTAGTTTAATTTCAATTTAATTTGTTAGCCTAGTTTAGAGTCTTTAATTAAATTGCAAGATTAATATTCTTGCTTAATAGTGTAGAAGTTAGATTTAATTAGGTTGATAGTTAATTAAGTATTCATTTAAAAATTAAATTAGGGGTAAATTTATTTCATTAAATCTTAACTTAGTTTAAATTGCATTTTGATTAAGTAGTTTAATTACATTTTAGGTTAGTTTAATTTAATTAATCTTGCTTTGTTATTTTCATAATTGCATTTTATTTTAAATGCGTTAATTAGTTTTAACTTTATTAATTATTTTTGTAGGTTTTTTATATTAATTGCGTGGAGCACTGTAAGTAATTTTGCTCGATTTTATTCTTTTAATTTTATTGCTTTCCAGTATTTTTAATTCTAGCTATGTAGATCACCTAACTTAATTTCATAATTTGCTAGAATATACTTAGGGTAAGATTAACCGGTAGTTAATTAGGCTAACCAACTTCTCTGAGGGATGATAACTCGGGACTCAAATCCCATTATTACTTGTACGACTCGTGCACTTGCGGTAATACCTTTAGGGTGTGTCAAGCGGCTTATGAACGGGCTGAGCCTTGACTCTATCATGCATACTTCTATGTATCTGTCATGTCGCCTTTGAGGTAGTATGTGTTTTCACCTGTGTGGCATTTATGTGACCTTGTATGACCCTGATCCAGTCTACAGCCCTACCATGGCCATAGGTATTCTGTTCACTTTGCGAAAGATGCCCTGTTTCAGGATGAAGTAGTAATTACCCTCATGACAGTAATAGGGAAACCTGGTCTCCATAATTCGATTTCATTATGATTTGTTTATTACCTATGTTTGGTTATGTGAACACTGATTTTCGACACCCTAATTGAAGTAGGAAATGTATATATTTATATAAATATATATGAGTTATGTTTTAGTATGAAATAGTATATGATTTTGATCATTCGTTTTGAAGTGACATTCAATTATCTAGTAATGGTATTGTTTTCTAAATGTTTTGAATATTATTATTATTTTAATGCTCTCCTTACTGGGCTATTTTAAGCTCACTCCCTTTTTTCCTTCCTTCCAAATTATTTACAGTAAGTACCTCCGTGCCTACTGCGTACCCGATATAGGCTGGTGGACGAGACTCTCCCTAAACTATCTCTTATACACATGTAAGGTATATTTCAGTTGTATCCAGACGTCTTGTATAGTACAAATACTTATATGTAAATGAGCATTTGGGATGTAATTACTCTTATATATACATATATGGAACTGGATAAGCAAGTAATTTCATAAGGTTAGAGCATATAACAGCTTAAGAAATGAATGATAGGTCAAGAATTGGAACTGAACAGGAAAGCATCTCAAGTATAAGATTAAGTCAAAAAAAAAACTTTAAATTGGCCCTAATTTTCATGTTTTCGGGGCGTTACAAGACATCTCTAGTAGCTGCTTGTCTACTTATATTCTTATATTGAGGACTTACAACACTCATCGTGTATCTAAAACTAGTTCCTCAACTGTTCTAAAAGAAAGTTTACCACATATAAGGAAAGTAGATATAGCTATACGACATTATTCTTGTTCATACTTATAAGTTCTTATACCTGAACCACATTCTAAAGTTGGTTAAGTTGCAATGGTACATTGTTTAATATCATTATTGGTTTTCCTAAGGTAGCCATTTAGATAGTGTTCCCAGAGAGAATTTTCACTAGTAGATTTAGCTGATGAAATAGAATTGTAATGGTTACATTGGGCATTCACCAAATTTTTGTCCTTACAATCAAGTTTAGTAATTTCTTCCCACATTTTTGAAGACTGTTTTGAGCGTTTAGAAGCACTTTCGTACTGTAACGCCCCCTAAACGTGAAAATTAGGGTTAATTTAAAATTTTTCTAAAAATATAATTTTCTATGTAAGGTGTATTCCTGTTCAGTGTCAGTTCACATATTATCTTCCCAGTATTAAACTTCTCATATTCAATTATACTTATATCATTTTTAACAAAAATCTGGCAACATAAACTTTTATATATATCCCTATCCTTCTATAAGTTTCAAACAACATAATAATCCATAATCAATTGATTTTACTTATATTCATCCCCAATACATTCAAGGATTTTCTCAAATATCAACATTTAAATCCATTATACTTCATAGTATCAAAATGACCCACTTTTCCCAAATTTACATACATGTACAAACGTGATTACATCCTAAATGTTTACTTACATTTAAGTATTTGTACTACATAAGTTGTCTGGATACAAAATGAATTATACCTCAAGCATGTACAAGAAATAGCCTGGGGAGAGTCTCGTCTACCAGCCTATGTCGGGTACACTGCAAGTACTAAGCGCTTACTGTAAATAATCTAGGATGGAGAAGAAAAGGTGGGGTGAGCTTTAACTAACCCAATAAGGAGTGCATTTAAAATGAGAAACCATAATCAAATCATTTAGTAAAATAATTGTCACGACCCAAACTACCCAAAATCAGAGTTAATTTTTCACGTTTTGTTATTTTCTTAATTAAATTCTTACCTGTCTTCTGATCGTGACCACACTCCACTAACAAATTGGGCTGTGCGTCAATGCCAGTCCCACTATACATTTACCATATAACTTAATTCTTTCTCAGTCATTTATAAAATGTCTACAATATTTATACATCCCCTAAAGTTACTTACAAACTTGTTACTGTGCTATGCTTATGTAGATACAATATGTACAAGTGTATATACCATATGTTGATGGGCAGCAGCAGATATTCGGAATGCAGTACTGAGTCGTCTCAACTTCAACTGGAGATTATCTGTGGGAGAAAATGAAAGGGGTGAGCACATCAAGCTCAGTAAGGCAATCCTACGAACAAGTAGGTAACCATACTACCTACATGAACATGGTGCCATGTATAAACCACCCTTTCCCCACACATTTTAAAACAAATGATATGAGTTATGATGTTATGTAAATCAAGTTTGCACGGAAAATTCAACACACAAATATTACAAATCATTTATTTCTCAATTAAAATTTTCACAATAAAGTCAGGACTCGACCCCTCCTGCGGGTGATCCTGACTCACACAAAACCATAAAAATCGATTTATATTCACACATGGGTTTGAAAAGCATGGAAATACCATCATGTAAATTTAGTTTAAAACCCAATTTGATTTCATCAAAACCGACGACATGCGAGACTAGGCAACGTCTGTATATCGGCAAATAACCAGGACTATGGCCAATGTGTCCTCGTGAGCCCTTCTGCTACACGGATCCTAGTGTGCGGGGTCTCACCCTGATCGGGAACCGTCCGGGAGGTGGGTCACTCCATCTCGTCGGTCTTATCCGATCCCATGCATCCGAAGATGCCAACGTTCACAAAGATACTAACGTATCACCACGCGAAATCGTACTCCATGCTACTTGCACGGTACATCGTACTCCGTGGACCCCCAACCTTATCCCTCGTTCGGGCTCATCAGCTGGACCACCAACCCTTATCCCTCGTTCGGGCTCATCAGGTGGATCTCCAACCTTTATCCCTCGTTCAGGCTCATCAGGTTGTTTCTCTAACCCTTATCCCTCGTTCGGGCTCATCAGGTTGTTTCTCTAAGCCTTATCCCTCGTTCGGGCTCATCAGGTTGTTTTAACATGCCATGTCTCAAAACGCAATTGCAGGCCTATTTAATCGGTGACACACAGTCTACCTGATGCTCCAAGCACGGCTTATCGCATGTTCTCATAAAATCGGTGCGAGCAATGCTCAGCACTCTCATCAAATCAAGTAAAACTAGTGCGAGCTAGGCTCTAGCACTCTATATATGAATCACATGAAAATCTTATAAAATCTGGTGCGAGTTAAACTCCAGCACCCTGTCTCGAAAAAGCATGTGAAATCTGGTGCGAGTTATACTCTAGCACCTATGCATGTAAAACTCTAGTGCGAGCTCTCGCTCCAGCACTAACGCATACATCACACAAATCAAACATCGTGCGAGCTGAGCTCTAGCACGTCACATATAAATAAAAACACGTAGGCGGCTCTGTTTCCTCAAAACAGTTTTCAAAACAACTATATCGTTGAAAGTATGCAATGCTGTGCATTTTCTTTCAAGGTTAGCCAGCCTACTCATGCATGCGTCAAAACACCTCCAGAATGAGCAGGAACCTCTTGTTCTTGCTCCTCCCAATTTTTCCTAAATTTGTAAATTTTACCCTTAACAAGGGTATTTTGGTAATTTGTCCATTCGGGGCAGTAAAATTATTATTTGACCTCTAGACCCTTCAGATAATTTTTAAAGACTGTAATGAACTTAAAATTGCGTAAAGTTTACCTCTAGCAGTCCGTAGAATTCCCTTACCTTATTTTCCTGTCGACTCTGACCTTTTCTTTTCCACTGTTGTCTCGTCGCGCAGTCCGATATGCTCCTAATCAAAAGCCCGAAACTGCGTATTAATATTCCTCAGGTCAGATATTATACAATTTAATTGTATTTAATATTTTCTGGGCTTAATTTAAATCATTGGGCCCGTTTACCCCTATTGGGCCCGATTGCACCTTAATGGGCCTTATCGGCCTTAAGCCCGTTTTCAACTTAATTTTCACATTATCGAGGCCTATTGGGTTCATTGGGCCCACTAATAATTTATTGGGCCTCATTCTAACTCTCGGATAGCTAAATTTATTATTTACGACAATTTATCTAATTTTCCAAATTTTAATTCAATTTATGCGGAAATTAACTCAATATCACGCATAACGATGCAATTGTCGTAAATAAGGATTACTTACCCAAGATTCCATGCTAGTACGCAAATCGAGGCTATCTTGAGCTCTCGTTGGATGCCAATTGTCGAGCTACACAATTTCACAATTTTTTGGGTAAGTTTTCAGTCCAAAATTAATTAAATTAAATACTCCAAAATTTAAATCGGGTCAATTTCGACCACTACTAACTTACCCGTTGCTCGATTGCATCGTCGAGATTTTTCTCCAATTTTTTCTCTTTTTCTTTTTCCCTTTTTCTCCCTTTTTTCCTCTCTTTTTGGCTGAACCGGTTCAGTCCGGTTCAAACCAGTTCAGACCGCCGGTTCACCGCGGTTTGGTCCGTTCACCGTCGGTTCAAGGCCTTGCCGGTCGGTTCTCCGCCGTCTTCCACCGCCAGCAGCTTCGCAATGTTGTCCGCAGCTCGAATCTGCCCTCAGTTTCGGTCGAGGTCGTCGGAAAGTCACCGGTCCGGCCGTTCTCCTCTCGGTCGTCGGAACCCATTTTCGGTCTTGGCCGTCGCCGGTGATTCCGGCCGTCTCGTTGGCTGCTACCGGTCTCAAAAGGACCGCCTCCTCCTCACGGTCATGCCGGTGGCCTCCGTTCACGCCCAGTCGCCGTGGATCGTCGGGACCGAGCTCCTCTATCCCGTCGGCCTTTCTCTCCCCGATTCGTCGGATTTCAGCGTCGATGGGTCGTGCTGCCGGTACCAGGGAGATCGCCTGAAGCTCCTCTTCCTTTTCCGGCCCTGGGCCTGGCCGTTGGCCGCCGGACGGCTCGCTGGTCTCCCTCGGGTTTGTCGGGTTCCGTTTTCGTCTCTGCTTCTCATTCTCTCTCCCCGACCCGTTTCAGATTCCTCTTTTTTTTCATTTATTTTATTAATTATTTTTATTATTATTTTAATCATTAAAATACATTAAAAATACCCAAATATCCCTTAAAATTATTATTTCATTCTAAATTCATTTATTTAATTTTATTTAATTTATTTAATTTATTTGAACCATTTTTCGGGTATAATTTCTCCACATTTTCGAGATATTGTCCCGAATGACTTTTCGGTATATTTTTCGATTATTTTCGGGATTATTTTTTTCCGAACTAAAAATCCCGATTAATTCTGATTAATTCTCATAAATTAATATCTTGATCAATTTAACCCAAAATAAATTTATTTCATCCTTATTGACCAAAATTTCTCAAATCCATATTTTTAATTAAATTTCCTTATCGAAATTATACCGACTTTCGATCTTTTGACCATTTTACCCTTACACGTGTTCGGGATTAATTCAGTTCAGTCAAACTTTCCTTCACGAACACTAATCCATTTCGTATTTTAATTAAATTTGGGTCTTACAATAATGGTACCAACTCACATTTCAAACCACGTGATTAAAATCACACGAGTATACACACTCAAAACATCTACTCTTTATCACAACAAATCATAGCTCGTAATGATATAGAGACTAGGCATTACTATTACTTTCAAGAGAAAAAAATCATCACTCCATCCTCAAACGAGGGCATCCTTCAAAGATGGAATAAACTACCTATGGCCATGGTAGGTTGTAGGCTGGATCAAGGTCGTATAGCATCATCTCAACGCTACCCAAGCGGAGTCACAAATGTATGGGAAAGTATCATGACAGACATGTAGAATATGCATAATATGGTCAAGGTCTAGCTTGATCCCAAGCCGTTGGCTAGAATCCCCTTGGGTCTCACTCAATTGACCCCCAGATTTCCCTGACTCGCATGCTTTGAGCCTTCAGTCTATATAGAAAATAGTTTTGCATTCATCATAGAGCTCACAATAATTTTGCTTCATAAATCTCAGACATATATATATTGTTTGATCGCAAAACTTTAAAATCACGCAATTGAGCTCAATTTACTGCAAAACATGCACTCAGAGTAAGAAAACATGAGCTATAAGTCTTTCTCGGGATTTATGCTTATTTCACAAAAATTTTTCATGCCACCAAATGCTTATTTGTAGATAAGGAATTCAAGTATTGAAATCGGTTGCATCCCTTACCTAAATGAGGCTGAGCAGCCCTAAATAGTCAGGTGCTAGGTTCGCCTCGTTTTGTATGCCAACTTCTTAAGCTGTCCAACACAATTTAAAAACCATCAATCGATGCTCAATTTCATCTTTACTTTATATTTATATGCACTTGAAACTCGAACAGGTTAATCAGACCCTTTCTTAGTCATTTTCCCTGGTTTCTCGATTTTACCGATAAAGCCTCGGTTTAAGCTATTTCATTAGTTTCTTTCCATCAAATTTCTAACTTATCAAACTAATAACTTAAACATTTATTCTAAGCTCTACTTAACAATTCACAATACACCAATTGTCAAGTCTTCACTCTTTTATGGTTTTCCACTTAACCGAGCTATAAGCTGAGTTTTTCGGTATAAATTTAACTATATATAACATCCAACATAGTTAAAATTTCTCACTTCTTCAACCTACATATGCCGGCCAAAATTACTAGGGTTCCTAGAAATTATTTCAACAATTCTTGCTTAACTAAAAATTATCCTACAACATCAAACAATCACATATATGAACATCATCATCATCCTCAAACTTCTTGCCAACTTTGACTAACTTTGACTCAACATTTTGGGACCAAAAAAAACCCTAAGCTAGAACTCAACATGTCTATATCTTTAAATCATCAAAAACGACAAGAAAAACTAACCAAAAACTTCCAAAATCAAAGCTTTCTCTTACCTGGAAACAAGGCAGCTTCTGCCCATATTCTTTAACTAGATTTTCACCTAGGAAATGGCCTTCTTTAGGGCTGAATTTTTTTATATTGTTAGAGCGGTTAAGGAGGAAGATTTGATCCTTCTTGACCGATGCCTAAAAATGGTCGGAAGATGGCTGGAAAATTCACGCATTCTGAACTCCCCAAGGACACCTGTGACAACTTCTCCAGGTGAGTTCTCTTATTTGGTAAGTCGGTTCTAGGTGTTCTAATAGGCTATGGAAAGCTTATTAAGTCTAGTTTAATTTTAAAGAGGCTTAGATTTTTTTAATTTTCAGATGGGTTTCAAATTGGGCCAACTCTGATGGGTCCACAGATTCTTGAAGCAAGGCAGCCCACTGCCCTATTTTGAAACATCCATAAAAATTAGGTCCGGCCAATTTTCCTCTAATTTTCCATTTTCCAAGTGTTCTGTCCCTAATGTCTCCCATAAAAATTAAGGGCCCACTTGTTTAAGAGAAGTTTCTCGATTGAGCCCATTTTGCGCGATTTGGTCTTTACCGATTAGAATGGCTTAAAGTTTTCGATTGACTTTAAAAATTCATTTGATCTCCGAAATATCCATATTTCCACTCAATTTGCATTCCCCATAGAAATTATGCCTTATACTAATTTCCTATTGCCTCAAAATAATTTTTATGAATTGATAGTATTTATTTCAAATTTATTTCTCTTATTAGGCTCATTTGCTCGGTTTAGTGAAAACTGAGTTTCACTAACTTTCCCACTTTCAATGCCTTATTTTCACTTCTTAATCATCAAAACAAACTTAAAATCACATTTTTTGAAGAATACATAAACTTGCATTCTTACCTCGAAGTGCATGCCTCGGGTTTTGTGCCACTATCCCGACCATCTCGATCATTCTGGACGCTACATGAACATTTGCATCAGTCTTATACTTTTAAGCTTAACTTACAATAAACAATAGTATGGAAAAATTTGGGTTTCACATTCCTCCATACCTTTTGGGAATTTGGTCCTCCAAATTCAATTAGCTTCGTCCAATAAACGAGGGTTTTTCTCTTTCATCAGGCTTTCTAGTTCCCAAGTTGCTTCTTCAGTCAAGTGATGCTTCCAAAGAACCTTTACCAATGGAATTCTCTTCGTTCAAAGTACCTTTTCTTTCTTTTCGAGGATCTGGATCGGTTCTTCTACAGAACTCATGTCTCCCTAAATGTCTAAGGCTTTATACTCGATGACATGGGAGGGATCCGGATTATACTTTCTCAACATGGAGATGTGGAAGACATTATGGATCCCAGAAAGCTGTGGGGGCAAGGCTAACCGGTAGATAAAATCTTCCACTCTCTCTAATATCTCAAACGGATCGTTGAAACGAGGACTCAACTTCCCCTTTTTTTCCCAAAGCGTATGATACCCTTGCTCGGAGACACTTTAAGGAATACATAGCCCTAACCTGAAATTAAAATGGTCATCTATGCAGATCAGTATAGCTCTTCTTTCGACTCTGAGCAGTCCATAATTTGTCACAAATAACCTGTACGCCCTTAGCTGCCTGCTCAACAAGATCAAGAGCAAATATTTTCCTGTCAACCACTTCTTCCCAAGCTATCAGAGACCTACATCTTCTACCATATAGAGCCTCATAGGGTACCATACCAATACTGACATGATGACTATTATTGTAGGCAAACTCGACAAGGGGCAAATGATCATCCCATGAACCTTTAAAGTCCAATGTACAAGCCCTTAACATATCCTCCAAGGTTTTAATGGTCCGTTTGAGCTGACCCTTAGTATGAGGATGATAGGCAGTACTGAAATTTAGTTGAGACCCCATGGCTTCCTGAAAATGGGTCCAAAATCAGGAGGTGAATCTAGAATCTCTATCAGATGTAATAGTCATGAGGGCCCCATGTAATCGAGCTATCTCTCTGACATATAACTCTGCCAAGGCACTCAAGAAATCCATGCTCTTGATGGCAAGGAAGTGGGCACTCTTCGTCAATCTGTCCACTATCACCCAGATTGCATAATGACCTCTTTGGGTCATCCGTAATCCCATGATAAAGTCCATCGTCATATGCTGCCATTTCCACGTAGGCACAGCTAAAGACTTAGGTAATCCTCCAGGCTTCTACTGCTCAGCTTTCACCTACTAAAACATTAAGCATCTGGCCATAAATTTTGTCACATCCCATTTCATACCTCTCCATTAATACACTTTACGTAGATCATGGTACATCTTGGTACTACGTGGGTGCATGGTGTAATGGGAACAGTAGGACTCCCTAAAAATCTGTTCTTTTAGGGTATCATCACTCAGAATACAGATACAACCCTTGAATCTCAATAACCTATCATCACTGAACTCAAAATCTGATGGTAAGGTTTATTTAGTTTGGCTAACTATGTCTGATAACCTCTGATCATTTCTCTGCCCTGCTCTGATCTGATCCAAAATACAGGGCTCTATCCATAGGCTAGCCATATATCTGATCTTTGCTTCTTTAACGTTGATCTTGAGTCTGACAAGCTGTTCCAATAAATCTCATTCCTTGACCATCATAGCAGAAACCATGCTTTTCCTACTCAGGGCATCAGCAACTACATTTGCCTTCCCTTGATGATACAGAATCTCACAGTCGTAGTCCTTAAGAAGCTCCATCTAACGTTTTTGTCTCATATTAAGCTCCTTCTGATCAAAGATGTACTTTCGACTCTTATGGTTAGTGAAAATTTAAAACCTTTCCCCATATAGATAATGTCACCATATCTTCAAAGCAAATACCACAACGACTAATTCAAAATCATGCGTGGGGTAGTTCCGCTCATGGTCTTTACCCTGGCATGAACTATAAGCGACTACTCTCTTGTCCTGCATGAGTACGCACCTCATACCCTGATGGGAAGCATCGTTGTACACTGCGAAGCCTCAAGAGACACTTGGGATGGTCAAAACAGGTGTTGTAGTCAATCTTCATTTAAGCTCATGGAAACTCTAGTCACATTGTTCAGACCATACAAATGGGATGTCCTTACCTGTAAGCTTAGTCAAAGGAGCTGCAATCTTGGAGAACCTCTTAACAAATCTCTTGTAATACCCTGGAAGTCTCAAAAAACTTTGAATCTTAGTAACTGTCCTCAGTCTCTCCCATTGAAATACAGCTTCTACCTTAGATGGATCGACTGACACCCCATCCTTAGATATGATATGACTAAGGAAAGCTATCTGATCCAACCAGAATTCACATTTACTAAACTTCTCATACAACTGCATGTCTCAGAGTATCTAGAGCATCATTCTCAAATGCTGCGCGTGCTCCTCTCGGGACCTAGAATAGATGAGAATGTCATTGATGAAGATTATCACAAACTGATTTAGGTAATTACAAAATACCTCATTCATCAGATTCATGAATGCAGTAGGGGCTTTAGTCAAACCAAAGGGCATCACTCAAAATTCATAGTGGCCATATCGAGTTCTGAAGGTCATTTTCGAAACATTTTCCATCTTGATTCTCATCTGGTGATAGCCCGATCTCAAATCAATCTTAGAAAAGATAGAAACTCCTCTCAACTGATCAAACAAGTCATCTATTCATGGCAGGGGATATTTATTTTTCAAGGTAGTCTTATTCAACTGTCGGTAATCTATACACAATTTGAGACTACCATTCTTCTTCTTAACAAATAAAACTGGAGCTCCCCAAGGTCACACGCTAGGTCTAATAAAACATTTGTCGAGCAACTCTTGCGACTATTTCTTTAGCTCTTCTAATTCAACCAATACCATCTTGTAGGGAGGTTTAGAGATCGGCTGGGTATTTGGCACTAAATCGATAGTGAACTCCAGCTCTCTCTCCGATGGTAAACTTGGTAACTCATCTGGGAACACATCCGAAAACTCACATACCACTAGTATATCCTTTACCCTCGGCTATTCCCGACTGATATTAGAGATAAGTGCGATATAACCTTCACATCAATGCATTCATCAATAATTTCAGGAAATTATAATTATATCATCAGATTACTTACATAGAACTTCACACATTTTATTTCTTAATAGCCAAACATACACTGAACTTTTCAGGTAGGGAGAAAGTTATAGTCTAGACTCACGCGATTGGCAGCTAGCCAATCTATACCTAGAATCACGTCAAAACCATACATATTTAACAAAATTATACCTGCTAATATTACCATGTCTCCCACCTTAATTTCACAATTTCTACATATTTTATCAGTACTTTGAGGCTCACACATAGGTGTATTTACATGCAATATATGATCTAAATGTTCAAGCTCTAAGTGCAGTTTATATACAAATTTTGACGAAATAAAAGAATATGTAGATCCTAGGTCAAATAGCACATGAGCTTCATAATTACAGAAAAGAAGTGTACCTCGGACAAGGTGTCCATAGTCTTATTGTCAATAAGGAATACATACCCCTCTGTGATAGGCTTCTTACCTTTATCAACAGTAGTAGCCAGTCTCAGGGAATCACTCTCTGAGGCTGTTGTTAAGAAGGCTCTTGAGGATGTGGCATCTGAAGCTCTAGGCAATCCTTAACCTTGTGGCCCATGTCTCCACATCTATAACATCCACGTATCATCCGGTAACAAGCACCCTCATGTTGCTGACCAGAGTCTACATATTTTAAAATTTGGTCTGATGCCTCAAGGGGTCTCCAAAGTACCGAGAGGAATCCTAGGCCTATCAGTTCTCGCCCTAAACTCTTCGATCCTCAACCTCTTAGGCAGATCCCTTCTAAAATCTGATTGAGATACTTCATGCCTTTTTCCTTTGGCTCTGGTCTTTACTCAAGACCTATACTAGGACTGTGTCAAATCTAGCTCCCTCTCGATTTCATGTATACAACGCAGAGCATCCTTAAATTCGATGATATAGAGTCCCAACAATCGATCACGGATGGCTAGTCTCTATTCATGTATGAATCGATTTGTGCGGCACTCTTCCTCTTTGATAGTATCCGGATCGTATCTCAGTAAAGTGGTGAAAGGTTCTCATATTCCTCGACTGTCATACTGCCTCGCACTAAATTCAAAAAATCAGCTTGCATTTTTCTTAGGGCAGCACAAGAGACATATTGGATCCGAAAAGCAAACTGAAAACTTTTACAACTGATCACTGACTGCCTGGCAGTCAATAGGCTCTTAGTGGCACTCCACCAGTATTGGCCTTGCCCCTTAAGCATATAAGCACTCATGCTGACCCTCTCTATATCAGTACACCTCATAAAATCAAAAATTATCTCCATCTCTACTAACCACTCCTTTGCCTCTATGTGGTCCTTCACCCCCTTAAATGACAGTGGATTCATCTTAAGAAAATCTCGTAACTGGCCCATGTCCCTATCAGCGGGCTTGGTCTATGCCAGAGGCTAAGTGGCAGGTGGCACTTGGTCAATTTGTGGAGAAGGTGAGGGCGGATCCTATGGTGGTGTTGGTGTAGGGGCCGGGGTAGGTATTGTGCCTGTGGCATTAACCCCGAAGTGCTGAGCAAATAACGTTGCCATTTGCTCAAACCCCTATCTCACATCCTGCTCCAACCAATTTATCTGAGAGTTAAGACTCTCTGGCTATGGTGCAGGTGGTGGAGGAGGCTGTGCCCGCCTCTGGGGACGACCTCGTCTCCTCCTCATAACGCAAGTCTAATGTACCTGCGCGTGCACAATAAATTTGGTCATAATTTCAACAAATATTTTCAATTTATAACCAGACAAGTATATATACTTGGGATGTAATCTATTTTCAATTGACTGACACTGACAGTACCAGACACCTCTCACTTTAATACCACGTGAATTGTAATGCCCCGAAAACGTGAAAATTAGGGCTAATTTAAAATTTTTCTTATAATATAATTTTATATGCAAGGTGTATTCCTACTCAGTGTTAGTTCACATCTTATCTTTTCAATATTAAACTTCTCATATTCGATTATACTTATATCACTTTTAACGAAAATCCAATAGTATAACCTTTTTTCTATATCCCTATCCTCCTGCAAGTTTCAAACAACATAATAATCCACAACCAATTGATTTTACTTATTTTCATCCCTAATACGTTCAAGGATTTTCTCAAACATCAACATTTAAATCCATTATACTTCATAGTATCAAAATGACTCACTTTTCCCAAATTTATATACATGTACAAATGTGATTATATCCCAAACGTTTACTTACATACAAGTATATGTACTACATAAGTTGTCTCGATACAAAATGAATTATACCTCAAGTGTGTATAAGAAATAGCTTGGGGAGTGTCTTGTCCACCAGCCTATGTCGAGTACGCGATAAGTACTGAGCACTTACTATAAATAATTTAGCAATGAGAAGAAAAAAAGAGGTGAGCTTCAACTAGCCCAGTAAGGAGTGCATTTAAAATAAGAAAACCATAATCAAAGCATTTAGTAAAATAATGGTACCTACTCACATTTCAAATCTCGTGATTAAAATCACATGAGTATACACACTCAAAACATCTACTCTTTATCACAACAAATCATAGCTCATAATGATATGGAGACTAGGTATTACTATTACTGTCATGAGAAAAAAAATCATCACTCCATCCTCAAACGAGGGCATCCTCCGAAGAGGGAATAAACTCCCTATGGCCATGGTAGGCTGTAGACTGGATCAAGGTCGTACAGTATCATCTCAATGCTACCCAAGTAAAGTCACAAATGTATAGGAAAGTATTATGACAGACATGTAGAATGTGCATAATATGGTCAAGGTCTAGCCCAATCTCAAGCCGTCGGCTAGAATCCCTTTGGGTCTCACTCAATCGACCTCCAGGTTTCCCTGACTCGCATGTTTTGAGCCTTTAGTCTCAAAACGTACCATTATTATATAGAAAATAGTTTTGCGTTCATCACAGAGCTCACAATAATTTGGCTTCATAAATCTCATACACATATACTTAATTATAGTTTGTCCGCAAAACTTTAAAATCGCACAATCGAGCTCAATTTACAACAAAACATGCACTCAGATTAAGAAAACACGATCTATAAGTCTTTCTCGAGATTTATGCTTATTTCACAAAATATTTTCATGCCACCAAATGCTTATTTGGAGATAAGGAATTCAAGTATTGAAATTGGTTGCATCCCTTACCTAAATGAGGCCGAGGTAGCCCTGAATTGCCAGGTGTCGGGCTTATCTCGTTTTACGTGCCAACTTCTTAAGCTGTCCAACAGAATTTCAAAATCATCAATCGATGCTCAATTTCATCTTTACTTTATATTTATATGCATTTGAAACTCGAACGAGGTCAATACATTGAGCTCCATAAGAAAGACAAATTACAAAGAGCTAAATGACTTGTGGTTAAAAAAGGCTCAGCCAGTTGAGAAAGATGACGGAGATAAAGGTGGTGACAATCCTCCGACTCAAATTAAGGTGCCTCCTCCAAGTAATACTCTTGATCAACCATTAAGTGCGATACATCTTGACTACATGTCCCGATTGGATAGCAAGTTTGATTAGCTATCTATTTCTATTAAATCACGGTCTTCTGAGATACAATCACGATTCTCTAAATTTAGTAATAGGATAGGAGCTGTCGAGACAAATCTGACTGCATTTTAAACTTATTTTAGAGGGAAATTCGATCAATTAGATGATCTTGTACGTCGAAATACATTGCTAACTTTTTTACCTCATTCATCCTTGGGTCAACCAGCTTCACCACAACATCCAAGTGAAGGCAAAGATTCCGAGAGAAATGGTTGATTTCTTAATTTGTACACTTTTAGATTACATTTGAACAAGATATCAAAATGTTACTTTTCTATAATTTAAACTTGTGAATGTTGTTTTATTTTCATTTTGATGTTTTATGTGAATGGATCGATGTGTAATCCGAGGTGTTTTGCTAGTTGTTTAGAGATGGATTTTTTACTTAACTACTGCCATTATGAATTATCTAATAATAATAATAATAATAATAATAATGATAATCTTATAGATAGAAACTTTATGCTTTCAGGGCAGTCAACTTCTCTAGAAAAGCAATCGACTGCCTTAAACCCAGAAACTCACATAACCTTTTTGTGCTTAAGGCAGTCAACTGCCTTAAGAAAAGCAATCGACTTCAAAAACACAAAAAGGTTATGTGTTTTTCTAGGTTAAAGGAAGTCGACTTCCCTGAAAAAGCAGTTAGCTGCCTTAAACCCAAAAAAACACAAAACCTTTCTATGTTTGGACAATCAATTGTCCTGAAAAAAGCAGTTAACTGCCTTGGAACCTAACCCCAATGCCATATTTAAATGTTCTTTCGTGCGAATTTTTAAATTTATTCTACTTTCCTCCTAAATTCAAAGCTTTGTTAAAAGTTATGCAGCTGATTGCTCTTAAAAATAACTAACTACTCTTAAGCCAAAAATAATATATTAAGATTTAAGCTTAATTTAATTTCAATACATGTAAAACTAATTATCAAACTTTTCAAGGCACATCTTATATTAAAAAAGATGTTTAAATGAGAAGTAAATGAATCCTCAATAAAAAACCATAGGAAATTTAAAGCAAAAATAGTTTAAATGTTCAACTAAACATAAAATTAAGATAAATCCTAACATAACAAATAACACCAAGCCCTTGGAATCTTCATAATAAGCAATTCATAGCTCCTTGATGCCTTTATTACTTGTGATTGTTAATCAAATTGAGAAAATCATGAACAAATGTACAAAGAGAAAAAGAGTAATAGTATAAGAGGAAGGGCAAGCTTTAAATATAATTATATATATAAAAAAAGAAATGTTAGTAATAATACAAATGCTCACCTTCCATGAAAAGGTTTGGAATGCTTATTTTGAAGAATCAAGAGTAGTTAGATAATATTGTTGACTAGTGGATTTTGTAATTGTAGTCTTAAACCTTCGACTGCCATGTTGACTTGAAGATGTTTGATCCTAAGGTATCCATTCTTTATCCAAACCTAGTCTTCATTCCTTGAATCATCTGAACTATCATCTTGAGAGAAAGCTGAAAAGATACTGAAGAAGATGTTTCTTGCATTTCTGGAATGTTTGCTGCTTCAGATGACTTTCTAATCAAATGACCATTTTCCAATTTCCAATCCATTAGCCCTAATGATATACTTAATGGCTTTGATAGTAAGATCCTGAATATACCTTTCAGTCATAACATTTTTAATCTGAGCTGTGACGTAATTATATTTGAATAAGGTAAATTGCTGAAATGAGAAACAAGCACATTTTGCATCCTTTGTATCAAATAAAGTTCTAATTGATTCTTGTTCCAGTTACCACACACTCCATTAGCCATAATTCCTTAACTGTAACATATGATAAACTATTAGTTTTGCATTCTATTGAAGTGACAATGAAATGATGCAAAAATCTATAAGCAACACATGATTATCGACTGGCAGATATATCCTCAAGATGGCATTCATCTATACCACAATTTTGTCAAGTAGCATTTCCTTTAAAATCTTCTAGCATTATATATACACCTTCAACAAGAATTCCTAGCAATTCTCCTAATTCACCAACCGACAAAACAATTTCTTCACCATTCAAATAGGTATATAAACAACAATGTTCAAACCTATCACGACCCAAAACTACCCGAAAATCAAAGTAAATGTTTCATGTTTTATTATTTCATACTTACCTCTGATCGTGACCAACCATAACCAATAATTGGGCTGTATGTCAGTGCCCATATCCTCTCCATACATTTACAATTAGTGCACAATTTAATTTAAATAAAAGTTCACATATACTGCACTAAACTTCTTCGATTTCTTTACATATCTATACCCACTCTATACATCCCAGTGTCATATAAAATATAGTACTGTGTCATGTTATTTAGATACAAGAAACATATGAAATCGTGTATATATACCTCAAAAGATAGGCAGCAGCGGACAACTAGAATGCCGTACCCAGTCGCCTCCCAATCTACTGGAAGAAATATGTGTCATAAAATGAAAGGGGCGAGCACATCAAGCTCAGTAAGGTAATTCTACGAACAAATAGATAACAATACAACCTACATGAACGTAGTGCCATGCATAAACCACCCCTTCTCCACACATTTCCAAAACAGATGCTATGTTATGATGTCATGTAAAATAACACACATGTAATCCCAAAATTATGATCAGGACTCAACCCTTCCCTCGGGTAGCCCTGACTAACACAAAATCCACAAAATTGTGTTTCTCGAAAACATCAATATCAGAAAACGTAAATATACGGGATACGAGACTAGGTAATATCTGTATATCGGTAATAACTAGGACTATGGCCATATGTCCTCAGGAGTCCCTCTGCTACACGGATTCTAGTGTGTGGGATCTCACTATGATCGGGAACCGCCCGGGAGGTAGGTCACTCATCCCGTCGGTCTTATCCGACCCTCTGCATCCGTAGATGCCATACATATCCGAAGATACCACGCATCCGAAGATGCCACATGTATCCGAAGATACCACGCACCCAAAGATGCCACACGTATCCGAAGATACCACGCATCCGGAGATGCCACACGTATCCGAAGATACCACGTACCCAAAGATGCCACACGTATCCGAAGATACCACGCACCCAAAGATGCCACATGTATTCGAAGATACCACGCATCCGAAGATGCCACACGGTACAGCGTACTCCATGCTACTTGCACGGTACAACGTACTCCGTGGACCCATATCATATCTGCATACTCATGCCATGTCTCCAAATGCACGTGCGAGCCTATTTAATCGGTGTGACACACAGTCACCCGCTGCTCCAAACACGACTCATCGTATGATCTTAGAAAAATAGTGCGAGCGGTGCTTCAGTACTCTCATAAAATCAAGTAAAACTAGTGCGATCTAAGCTCTAGCACGTCACATTTCTGAAAAGTCACGTAGGCGGCTACATTTCTCAAATCAATTTCAACGAAAATCAACACTTGTTGAAGATATGAAATGTTGTGCAATTTCATTTAAAAGTTAGTCGACCTACTCATGCATGTACCAAAATACTTCAAAAACGAGCAGGAACCCTTTGTTCTTGCTCCTTACACTTTTTCCTAAAATTTGGAATTTTACCCTTAACGAGGGTATTTTGGTAATTTGCCCATCCGGGGCCCTAAAATTTTTATCTCAAATCTAGACCCTTCGTACAATTTAAAAGACTGTAAATGGCGTCGAAAATTCGTAAAGCTATCTCTAGCAGTTCGTAAAATTCCCTTACCTGGAATCGCGCGCAGACTTAACCTGTCTCGATGATGCCGAACCTCTCGGCCCAAATGCGCGCCAACCAAATGTACGTAAGCATATAACCACACAGTTGAGGTCAATTCAATTATCTTGATCAGTATATCGCATTTACTGACCAACTTTAAAAGTATTGGACCCTATCTACCTTATTGGGTCTCGGCCCATTTTATATTTATTAATTCCCTTCTTTGGGTATACAGGGCTTATGCATCTTACTAATAATTATCGGGCTTCGTTCCAAACTCATTGGATAGCCCGTATACCATTTATGGCAATTACATTACAACTCCGAAAAATATTCCTTTCTATGCGAAATTAATCCATAATTTCGTAAAATAATTAAAACTCTGTATTTAAAGAACTCATATTGCCGTAATTAAAATGTACTTACCCGATACGATGCGAGGTACAAAATCAGAGCTAAATCGGCTCTCGTTTGGTCTCTGTCGAAAAGCTGCACAATTAGGTAAATCCAGATTATTTTCCATTAAATAAAATATTAAATAAATTTCTGAAATTTACCCGTAGGTCAATTTCGACCCTCGGTCGACTTACCCGAATCTCGAGTCGTCCCCGATGAATTTCTTTCCTTTTTTCCTTTTTCCATTTTCCTTTTTCCTTTCCTTTCTTTCCTTTTCTTTTCTTTTCTTTTCCTCTTTCCTTCCTTTTCCCTCCTTTTCCTTCCCTTTCCTTTCGGCCAAACGGTGCCGTTTCTGCCACTTGCCGTCGCAGGCGTTTTCGACGGTCTTGTCGGCCAATACCGTTCTCAAAAGAACCGGCTCCTCCCCCTGAATGCGTCGGTGGCTTCCGTTCCAGCCCAGTCGCGGTGATTCGTTGAAAATCAGGCCGTTTCCTCTCGGATCTTCCTTCGCTTCGATCGGCGTCCTCCGGCCACTTCACGACGCATTTTCGGCGTCCTGAAGGTCACCAGTCTCTCCTCTTGCACCTCGGCTGCTCGTCGGCGGTCAAGGGTCACCGGTGCTCCTTCGGTGTTTTCGGGTTGCCTCTCGATTTCTTCGATTTTTCCATTTCGGGTTTATCCCGATGTTCTTCTCTTTTTTTTTTTTTTGTTTTCAGATTCCTTTATTATTATTATTATTATTATTATTATTATTATTATTATTATTATTATCATTTATAAACTATTTTATTATTATACAATTCATTAAAATACTCTACAATATTCCAAAATATCTACAACTTACATTATTTTATTCTAATTTAATTAATTTAATTTAATTTATTAAATTCATTTTTCTCCATTTTTGATATTATTCTTTCGTATTTTCGAGATAGTGTTCCGGGTAACTTTTCGATATTTTTAAAAATTCTGGATCTTGATCAATTGACTTAAAATTGTATAATTTCCTCATTATCGATCAAGATATCTTACATCCTTATTTTTTAATTAAAATTTTCTTATCACTTTAATACCGAATTTTGGTATTTTGACCATTTTACCCCTGCTCTTGTTTCGGAACCAATTTAACCTGACTTTCCTTCATACATCCACCATCTTTTCTTATTTTAATTTCATATTTTCGGCTAACTTCATTTTGATCATTTTCGTTTGTCCTGTAGCCAATTCGGCTTGTATTTAATTTCTTCCGACGTTCAACGATATTCCATTTTATTCTTCTTTACAAATTTAATTCAGTCGATGCTCTTTTTATGATTCAATGAATATATGGAAGTGTACATCACATGAATCATAAGGAATATAGCAACAAATACAAACAAAGTGGGTCTTACATAATCTCCCCTACTAAAAGAATTTGGTCCTCCAAATTGGAACCAAATCAGTCTCTGAATAACTTCGGGTAATTCTCTTTCATCTGAATCTCTAACTCCCAAGTCGCTTCCTCCGGAGTGTGATGCTGCCACAGTACTTTCACCAGAGGAATCATCTTCGATCTCAATACCTTCTCCTTCCTATCCACAATCTGAATCGGTCTCTCAACATAGGACATACTCTCACTGAGCTCCAGTGGCTCGTATCTGATCACATGCGACGGATCCGGTTGATACTTCCGAATCATGGAAACGTGGAAGACATTATGGACATTTGCTAGCTCTAGTGGCAACGCTAGCCTGTAAGCTCGATCTCCCACTCTCTTGAGTATCTCAAAAGGTCCTATGAAGCGAGGGCTCAGCTTCCCTCTCTTCCCGAATCTCGTAATACCATTGGAAGGAGAAACCTTCAAAAATACTGACTCCCCTGCTATAAACTCCAACGGTCTACGTCTCCTGTCAGCATAACTCTTCTGTTGACTCTGAGCTGTCCTCAACCTCTCACAAATCAACTGGACATCCTCAGAGGCTTGACGTATCAAATCGAGAGCGAATATCTGCCTGTCACTAACCTCCTCCCATCTTTCAGGAGATCGACATCTACGGCCATTCAAGGCCTCATATGGTGCCATCCCGATACTCGAATGATAACTATTATTGTAGGCGAACTTCGCGAGCGGTAGGTGATCATCCCAGGAGCCTCTAAAATCAAGTACACAAGCTCTCAACATATCCTTGAGGGTTTGTATAGTCCTCTCTGACTGCCCATCTATCTGAGGATGGAAAGCTGTACTGAATCTCAACTGGGTCCCTATAGCTTCTGAAAAGTGTTCCCAGAAACGGGAAGTGAAGCGGGAATCCCTATCTGATACAATACTCACTGGGACACCATGTAATCTCACAATCTCGTGCACATATAGCTCTGCCAATCTACTCAGAGTATCGGTGACTCTCATCGCTAGGAAATGTGCCGATTTCGTCAATCTGTCGACTATCACCCATGTGCCATCATTCCCTCTACGAGTCCTCGGTAAGCCCATCACAAAGTCCATGGTGACATGCTCCCATTTCCAAGTTGGTATAGGTAGAGGCTGCAACAACCCTGTAGGCGTCTGATGCTCTACCTTCACCTGCTGACAGACGAGACATCTCGCAACAAACTCTGCTATATCTCTCTTCATTCCCGACCACCAGTATACCTTTCGGAGATTCTGATACATCTTCGTACTACCCAGATGCAAGGTATACCTCGACGAATGAGCCTCTATCAAGATCAACCTCCTGATCTCAGGATCCTCGGGAACACATATCCTATCTCGGAACCTCAGTAATCCATCTGAACTTAACTCAAACTCAGTCTCAATACCCCTCTGCATCTGCCTGACTATCTCAATACACTGCTGATCATCACGCTGAACCTGTCAAATCCGATCCATCAAATCTGGCTCCAATCGCAGGCTAGCAATCATATAACTACCATCAGCATCAGGCGGGGTCACATCCAAACTAAGGCTTGTAAACTGCTTTAATAACTCGTGCTCCCGTACCATCATATAAGCAACCAACCCGAGATGCTTCCTACTCAACGCGTCAGCCACTACATTTGCCTTACCCGGGTGGTATAAGATCTCACAGTCATAATCCTTCAGAAGCTCAAGCCACCTTCCTTGTCTCATGTTCAATTCCTTTTACGAGAATAGATACTTCAGGCTTTTGTGATCGATAAATACCTGAAATTTCTCACCATACAGATAGTGGCGCCATATCTTCAATGCAAACACTACAGCCGCCAACTCTAAGTCATGGGTTGGGTAGTTCCTCTCATGATCCTTCAGCTGTCTAGATCCATAAGCGACTACCTTTTCATCCTGCATCAATACACAGCCCAGTCCTTGGTAAGAAGCATCTGTATAAACAGAAAAACCTCCTGAGTTGGTAGGAATGGTGAGAATCGGAGCAGAGGTCAATCGACTCTTCAGCTCCTAAAAACTTTCCTCGCACCTGTCGTCCCACTCAAATGCAACACTCTTCCGAGTGAGACGTGTCAACGAAGCAACCAATCTCGAAAACCCCTCCACAAACAGTCTATAATATCCAGCTAAACCCAGAAAACTCCTGATCTCCGTAACTGTCTGAGGCCTCTGCCACTGTACTACTGCCTCAACCTTGGATGGGTCTACTGACACACTATCCGTCGACACAATATGTCCCAAGAAGGAGATCTACTCAAGCCAAAAGTCACACTTACTGAGTTTAGCATATAATCGCTTCTCACGGAGGGTCTGCAATACAATCCTCAGGTGCTGCTCATGCTCCTCTCTGGACCTCGAATAAACCAGTATGTCATCGATGAAGATAATCACAAATTGATCCAAATAAGGCCAAAACACCTCATTCATCAATGTCATAAAAGCTACGGGAGCGTTCGTCAACCCGAATGGCATAACTATAAACTCAAAATGACCATAACGGGTGCGAAAAGTTGTCTTGGGTACGTCTCCATCCCGAACTCTCAACTGATGGTACCCAGATCTCAGATCAATCTTAGAAAAGACCTGTGCTCCCCATAGCTGATCCAGTAGATCATCAATCCTCGAAAGGGGGTACTTATTCTTGATGGTAGCCTTGTTCAATAATCGATAGTCGATACACAACCGAAGGCTCCCATCCTTCTTCCTAACAAACAGAATCGGTACTCCCCATGGTGACACACTCAGTCTGATGAACCCCTTCTCTAACAGTTCCTGTAACTGTTTTCTCAACTCCTTTAACTCAACTGGAGCCATCCTGTACGGCGGTCTAGATATCGGCTCTGTACCGAGTGTCATATCAATACTGAACTCTGTCTCCCTCACTGGCGGTAACCCTGGTAACTCATCCGAAAAGACATTTGGAAACTCTCTAACTACTGGAATGTCTGTCAATTTCGGACGTGCCACAGTCGTATCTACCACATACGCAATATAACCTTCACAACATTATCCACCAAATTAGTACGTCATTCATTCATACTCTTATAAAATTCTCATTCTCATTTACTTCAAGGAAATTGCATAATACATTTTTCTGGAGTATGAAACGTGACTGTTTTGGCAAAACAATCTAAAACAGCTCGATGAGTAGCCAACCAATCCATTCCTAGGATTACATCAAAATCTCTTATATGCATTAAGATTAGATTGGTTGTCATCACTCTACCACCTAATTTCAGCTCACAATCGCTCAATACATACTCCACTAATTGGCTAGTGTTCATGGGTGTCATTATAGATAGCTTTCTACTCAGAGGGGTAGGTTTCACATAATTACACAATTTAAATGCAAACAACGGTGATACAAATGAATGCGTAGAACCAGGATCTATTAACACATATGCTTCTAAATCATGGATCAGAATAGTACTTTTCACCACATCTGTTGATCGATCCGCTGTATCCTGGTCAAGAGCATGCACTCGCCCTGTGCCAACTGCTTGCTTCCCCTTCTCTGCCGCTGTCGCTTTCCTCCGCGGCGCAGATGTATCACCAGAAGCCCTCTTTGAACCCTTGCCCTTCTGAGGGGCACTCTCAACTATCTTGGAACAATCTCTGCTCACATGCCCGGGCTTCCCGCATCTATAGAATACCACTGTAGGACCAAAGCAGGGTCTATCACCGTGATATCTACCACACCTACCGTATTTCTCAATCGTAGGTCGTGGCCCACCTATCACAATACCTTTCTGCGGAGCAGAAGAAATGGCCGGATAAACTAGAGGTCTAGCTAGCTTCTCTCGAATCTCCTTTATCCTCGACCTCTTCCTAATCAACTGTCTGCCCCCTCTATAACCAGACCCTCTATCTCCCACTGGTCTCTTCCCCTCTCTATGTCTACTGCCAGTCTTCCCGAACTCTAAGGCAGTCCTCTCAAAATCCTGCTCAATCAACTGCGCCCTACTCACTGCCTCTTCATAAGTCGGAATAGCCAAAGGGACCAATCTAGATCTGATCGCTGGCCTCAATCCATCAATGAATCTCCGGACCTTCTTAGTCTCACTACTCATAGTGTTCGAATCGTATCTGCCCAGGGAGATGAACCTCGTCTCATGCTCATCTATCGATCGACTCCCCTAGGTCAGGTTCAAAAACTCAGACTGCAGCTTTCGCTGCGCTGTATCTGGGACGTACTGCCTCCGAAAGGCCTCCAAAAATATCTCCCAGCTAATCACGATATGTCTAGCTCTGAGAATCAGTCTGGTGGACTTCCACCAATGCTCCGCCGATCCCCTAAACATAAAAGCAGCGAATGCCACCATCTCCGTAGGGGTACACTCGAAGAACCCGTATAGCTTCTCCATTTGGCTCAACCAATCCTCAGCTACCACTGGGTCCTTTACCCCGGTAAATGCCAGCGGTCTGAACTTCTGGAACTGTCGCAGTCTGTCCATATCGTAACTGTAACCCTAATCTCTAATACTCTGGTGTGGGGCAACAAGAGAATCCATGTCCTGGACCGATGGGGGTGTAGGAGTTTCTGTATCCTGAACTGGCTGAACAGGCGCATCAGGATTAGCTGCCTGTCTAGCATCACCCTGTCCACCTCTAACTCCCTGTACTGACTGCGAAACCAACTCCATAAGCATCTCGAGGCTCCGCTCTATCCTAGCGAAACGTGCCTCAATCGCCTCAGCAGATCTCTCTGCAGTATCCCTCTCTGCAGTACCCTGCTCTGTAGTATCTCTCTCTGTACGACCCTGTGGGGCATGCTCCACCCCGATCTCTACCTCAGCCTCCTCCTGAGTCTCATGAGATAACTCGGCACGTCTATCAGTTGCAGGCCTACCTCTACGGCCTCTGCCTCGTGCCCGACCTCCTTTACCGCGACGAGTAACAGGCATCTTGCCTATAATCCTGCATTCACAACCATTTCTTAATTAAAACCCATCTCAATATACACGATGGTATCTAACCAAGCACAATAACACAGGGATGTAATTCCTAATTATTGACACTGACATACATCAGACCAATTCCACTCTGATACCACCTTTATTGTCACGACCCAAAACTACTCAAAAATCAGAGTAAATTTTTCGTGTTTTATTATTTCATACTTACCTCTGATCATGACCAACCATAACCAATAATTGGGATGTATGTCAGTGCCCATATCCTCTCCATACATTTACAATTAGTGCACAATTTAATTTAAATAAAAGTTCACATATACTGCACTAAACTTCTTTGATTTCTTTACATATCTATACCCACTCTATACATCCCAGTGTCATACAAAATATAGTGCTGTGCTCATGTTATTTAGATACAAGAAACATATGAAATCGTGTATATACCTCAAAAGATAGGCAGCAGCGGACAACTAGAATGCCGTACCCAGTCGCCTCCCAATCTACTGGAAGAAATATGTGTGATAAAATGAAAGGGGTGAGCACATCAAGCTCAGTAAGGCAATTCTACGAACAAGTAGATAACAATACAACCTACATGAACGTAGTGCCATGCATAAACCACCCCTTCTCCACACATTTCCAAAACAGATGCTATGTTATGATGTCATGTAAAATAACACACATGTAATCCCAAAAAACATGAAAACTTAACATGCATATCTTTCAAATCATTTATTTCTCGTTAAAATTTCATAATAAGATCAAGACTCAACCCTTCCCTCGGGTAGCCCTGACTCACACAAAATCCATAAAATTATGTTTCTCGAAAACATCAATATCAGAACACGTAAATATACAGGATACGAGACTAGGCAATATCTGTATATGGGTAATAACCAGGACTATGGTCATGTATCCTCAGGAGTCCCTCTGCTACACGAATTCTAGTGTGCGAGATCTCACTATGATCGGGAACCGCCCGGGAGGTAGGTCACTCATCCCGTCGGTCTTATTCGACCCTCCGCATCCGTAGATGCCACACGTATCCGAAGATACCACGCATCCGAAGATGCCACACGCATCCGAAGATACCATGCACCCGAAGATGCCACACGTATCTGAAGATACCATGCATCCGAAGATGCCACACGTATCCAAAGATACCACGCACCCGAAGATGCCACACGTATCCGAAGATACCACGCACCCGAAGATGCCACACGTATCCGAAGATACCACATATCCGAAGATGCCACACGGTACAGCGTACTCCATGCTACTTGCACGGTACAACGTACTCCGTGGACCCATATCATATCTGCATACTCATGCCATGTCTCCAAACGCACGTGCGAGCCTATTTAATCGGTGTGACACACAGTCACCCGCTGCTCCAAACACGGCTCATCGTATGATCTTAGAAAAATAGTGCGAGCGGTGCTTCAACACTCTCATAAAATCAAGTAAAACTAGTGCGAGCTAAGCTCTAGCACGTCACATTTCTGAAAAGTCACGTAGGCGGCTACATTCTCAAATCGATTTCAACGAAAATCAACACTTGTTGAAGATATGAAATGTTGTGCAATTTCATTTAAAAGTTAGCCGACCTACTCATGTATGTACCAAAATACTTCAAAAACGAGCAGGAACCCTTTGTTCCTGCTCCTTACACTTTTTCCTAAAATTTGAAATTTTACCCTTAACGAGGGTATTTTGGTAATTTGCCCATCCGGGGCCCTAAAATTTTTATCTCAAATCTAGACCCTTCGTACAATTTAAAAGATTGTAAATGGCGTCGAAAATTCGTAAAGCTATCTCTAGCAGTTCGTAAAATTTCCTTACCTGGAATCGCGCGCAGACTTAACCTATCTCGATGATGCCGAACCTCTCGGCCCAAATGCACGCCAACCAAATGTACGTAACTGCATATAACCACACAGTTGAGGTCAATTCAATTATCTTGATCAGTATATCGCATTTACTGACCAACTTTAAAGTATTGGGCCCTATCTACCTTATTGGGTCTTGGCCCATTTTATATTTATTAATTCCCTTCTTCGAGTATACCGGGCTTATGCAGCTTACTAATAATTATCGGGCTTCGTTCCAAACTCATTGGATAGCCCATATACCATTTATGGCAATTACATCACAACTCCGAAAAATATTCCTTTCTATGCGAAATTAATCCATAATTTCGTAAAATAATTAAAACACTGTATTTAAAGAACTCATATTGCCGCAATTAAAATGTACTTACCCGATACGATGCGGGGTACAAAATCAGAGCTAAATCGGCTCTCGTTCGGTCTCTGTCGAAAAGCTGCACAATTAGGTAAATTCGGATTATTTTCCATTAAATAAAATATTAAATAAATTTTTGAAATTTACCTGTAGGTCAATTTCGACCCTCGATCGACTTACCCGAATCTCGAGTCGTCCCCGATGAATTTCTTTCCTTTTTCATTTCCTTTCTTTCCTTTTCTTTTATTTTCTTTTCCTCTTTCCATCCTTTTCCCTCCTTTTGCTACCCTTTCCTTTCGGCCAAACGGTGCCGTTTCTGCCACTTGCCGTCGTCGGCGTTTTCGGCGGTCTTGCAGGCCAATACCGGTCTCAAAAGAATCGGCTCCTCCCCTTGAATGCGTCGGTGGCTTTCGTTCCAGCCCAGTCGCGGTGGTTCGTCGAAAATCAGCCCGTTTCCTCTCGGATCTTCCTTCGCTTCGATCGGCATCCTCCGGCCACTACACGGCGCGTTTTCGGCGTCCTGAAGGTCGTCGGTCTCTCCTCTTGCACCTCGGCTGCTCGTCGACGGTCAAGGGTCGCCGGTGCTCCTTCGGTGGTTTCGGGTTGCCTCTCGGTTTCTTCGATATTTTCGTTTCGGGTTTATCCCGATTTTCTTCTTTTTTGTTTTGTTTTCAGATTCCTTTATTATTATTATTATTATTATTATTATTATTATTATTATTATTATTATTATTGTTATTATCATTTATAAACTATTTTATTATTATACTATTTATTAAAATACTCTACAATATTCCAAAATATCTACAACTTACATTATTTTATTCTAATTTAATTAATTTAATTTAATTTAATTTATTAAATTTATTTTTCTCCATTTTTCGATATTATTCTTTCGTATTTTCGAGATAGTGTTCCGGGTAACTTTTCGATATTTTTAAAAATTCCGGATCTTGATCAATTGACTCAAAATTGTATAATTTCCTCATTATCGATCAAGATATCTTACATCCTTATTTCTTAATTAAAATTTTCTTATCGTCGTAATACCGGATTTCGATATTTTGACCATTTTACCCCTGCTCTTGTTTCGAAACCAATTTAACCTGACTTTCCTTCATACATTCACCATCTTTTCTTATTTTAATTTCGTATTTTCGATTAACTTCATTTTGATCATTTTCGTTTGTCCTGTGGCCAATTCGGCTCATATTTAATATCTTCCGACGTTCAACGATATTCCATTTTATTCTTCTTTACAAATTTAATTCAGTCAATACTCTTCTTATGATTCAATGAATATATGGAAGTGTACATCATATGAATCATAAGGAATATAGCAACAAATACAAACAAAGTGGGTCTTACAAAACCACTTCTTGACCATAATTCTTTCTATACCACTGTAAAATTCTCTAACTAACGATAGGCTATATCTATTTTTATTTTTATTTTTATTGTTATTTTCTATTCTAGTTCATTCAACCAATGTAAACCATTCTTTAACTTGCTTAAAGGGGTTGCTCCTAAATTAAGACACTTAATTGTCCTACCACAAATACAACTTCTATCCCCAAAATTTTCATACAATTTAGCATGAATAGAATTTCTAAAAATCTCACCTTTAGAATGCTGCCAAGCTTGATCTTTATTTATACTTCTTTCGGGATTCTCTTGCCTTTATTACCTCTTCTCATCTTCTTGGATTTGTCAATAATCTAAAATTTGATGTGTTTTGGATGATTTTGGATAAAGAAAATCTACTTACTCACTAGAAAAGAAGTTAGGTTTCAAGTTTTGAAAGTTAATTTTGTTAGAAATTCAATCTTGAAGGATTGGGAGGATTACAGATTTTTAAAGATAGGGGGTTAGAAATTGGCTAGAAAAAAAATGAAAAATGGGGAAGATGATGAATACGAGGCTTTTATACTATTAGGGTTACGGCTCAAGCAATCGATTGTTCGATTTGAGCGGTCGATTGCCCTTGTTTAAAATGCGCGCAGAACTTTTTTGCTTGAAGGCAGTCTACTGCTATTTAATTAGCAGTTAGCTACCTTTGTTCTAAAAAGCTTTTGTTCTAAATTTATATTGGAGAAGTCAACTTCTTTTTTAAAGAATTTTACTGCCCAATTAAAAATTTTAATGCCTTGATGTTTAAGTATGAAAATGATGAGAAACATTTCAAATTGATAAAATAAATATAAAAACATAAGAAAAATCATAAAAATATAATAATTAATAGTAAAAATGATTATAATCAGCACGGAAACATTAGAATAAACATAAAAATATAATAAATAATTGTAAAATTGATATGAATCATCATAAAATTTATGAGAATTAGTAACACTAGAATAAGCCTAAACAACAAAATTAGCCTAAACACAATAAACAAAACCTTATCTAGTAAAATTACTATGAAAAATGTTATTAGTTATATTAACACATCAAATTAGTATTATAATTATTATGTATCAAACTATGATAAGTACGTTAAATTAAGTATAAAAACATTACAGTAAACGTCAAAACTATGATAATCAAGCATTGAATTAAAACATGTAAAACTGATAAGAATAATTGTAAAATTATGATTATTAATCATAAAATTATTATAATTAGTGAGAACATATGAGAATAAGTATAAATATATTAGAATTAACTTACAACTATTAGAGTCATCATGAAATTAATAAGATTCCTTATAAATTTACTGAGATCCGTTATAAAATTTATGAGATTAATCGTAGAATTTATGACATTTATTTTAAATTTAATGAGATTCATCATAAAATTTGTGAGATTCATTGTAAAATTTATGTCATTTATCATAAAATTAATAAGATTCATCGTAAATTTTGTGAAATTCATCGTACAATTTGTGAGATTTGTCATAAAATTTATGAGATTCAACATGAAAACAATAGAAGCAAAAATGTATAATAATTAACCGTAAGGTTAATACGATTTATCATAAATTTGAAAAAAAAAATCATTGCAAAAACAAAGTATAAGTATAAATCTATAATAATTAATTGTAAAATTTATGATAATAAGGGTAAAACAATTTCAAAATTATTAGGGCAATCGAATTCCCACGTTTGGAATTCGACTACCCTAGTTAATGTTTAAGGCAAAACGATACTGGCATATGAGCGGTCGATTGTCCATCATATAGCAGTCGACTACCTTCAATCCAAAATAATTTTGGCTAAAAAGTTAACTAGGGTAGTCGAATTCCAAACACGGGAATTTCATTGCCCTAATAATTTTTTGCTCCTAACGCTATTTTTTGGAAAAAAAAAACCCTAAAACACAATCCCTTCTCAATTTTCGAGGCAATTCCTTGTATCAATGCAAATTAATGCAAATAATGCATTAAATAATTTTTAAATTTAATAAATTTTATAATTTAGTTTCATATTTTGAAGGGATAAAATTATTATTTTGGTTGTATTAAAATATAATTTAAATATCTTGTAAAAAGATAAAAATGTAATATATTTTATTTCATTAAAATTAAGTTTACTTGATTACCCGTTAAACAGTTATTTTCATATATTTTTTTTAAACTTTAATTATTGTGACCATACAATAAAGTCAATATTTTGCAACTTTACAGTATATAACGCCTTGTTTGAAGTGCACATATCATTAACAACACAAAGATTGAGATAATATTGGCATACAAATAGTAATAATAATAATAATAATAATAATAATAATAATAAATGCATTGGACACTGACGGAAACTCATTCAGCGTCCAGGCTTTTTTCCAAAGTTTAGTTTATTTTTTGGATATACGTACATACACGTGTATATCTATATAAAACTACATGATATTACGTATGCCGACTTTAAGAAAAATTTCAAATCCCGAACAAGTGATATATATGGAAGCCAATAGTTGTTTTCTGCCGTAAGTGGTGGACACTAGTGGATATGTCAACTTCAAACTAAAGGACTTACTTTAACAGTCGAAACAGTAGAAAAACTTGGCGTCTTTTGAATTGGATTTGATCTAAATCTGAATTTAGACGTAGCACCCGAAAGAATGATGAAAATTTAAAAAGAAAAGACAGCAAGTAGAAACTTGGCTTTGTTGTCTACGGTAGTCAAAACAATCTTTGAAATTAGGTCATAACCGATCATATAGGCATAGTAGAGAGGGTAGAGTTTTGCGCCTCTCTCCGCAAAGGGATATTCACAAACACAAACACAAACACGGTAAAGAGAAAGAAAAGAAAATCTTGCTTACAATATTTTGATAGAGACTGGTATTAGATAAAAACGTAGTGTTGTGTCTGTACAATGGTGGGTGGGAATGGGATAATATAAACGTGAGAGGAGATGCCTTTTGTAGGCTTTAGTGGATAGTTTTGGCATGGCTTCCTCCCCCCTCTCTCTCTCTCTCTATGCATAGTGAGTTGGTTGTGGGGTGATCATTCCAAAGTGAAAAGGGGGCCAACTTTCTATGAATCGTTTCCTTTTGGATCACCACTTTGCATTGCATGCCCCCTTCATATGCAAGAAAACCCCCTCTTACGTCTGAAAGAATATTCTCCCTATATTTACATCAACACTGCTTTGTTTTGCTCACTCCCTCCCCCCCTTTTCTCTAATCAATGGGACACCATTTCAAGTGGATATGCACGCTCTTGCCTATCCCAACACTAGCGGTTTCTTACAATGATAGGAAATTCTTTATAACTATTTTTTTTTTTTATGACTTCTTAATTACTTATGTCTTATACTATTAACTTTTTTATAATAGAATTGGGAGTACTTTCAATGTTTTCTTTTTGGGTTTAATTTATGGATAATTATCCTTATTTAATTTTTTTATATCATCTTAAAAGTATATTCTTTTGTATCCATTTAGTTAATTTAAATTTTTGAAATGCTTCTTTAAAAAAAAATTGAATCTGGAATTCATGAAATAAACTTATTTCTGTCTTATTATTTCGACTAATTAGTATGAGTATCTTGCTACTATGCATGAATGTAATGTAATACGTAAATCCATTTACCAAATGGGAATGAATTTAAATTTCCGAGGACATCTTGCGACGTCTTACCCTATGCAGTTAATATTTTTTCAAATCAAGAGAAAATTGATTTAGAATTAATTTGGATCAACGATATAATTAGTTATGATTATATTAAAAATAACGGTAACGATAAGATTGATGTAAAAGAGTGATGCATTTAAATTTAATCGCAGTAAAAATAATTAGATAAATAATAAAATTATCATTAAATATATTATATTAAAATTAAAAAAATAAACATAGACAAAATTATAAATGCGATACTGTAAAAAATCTCACAACACCACATTGGAGCTGCGTTCTTAGGCTTAGTTTGGCCTTCAATAGAGGTCCAATAGAGGCATGTGGAGTGGTCTTATGGGCAAGGGATAAAAAATTTTAAGGATGAAATTATAATTTTGTCTTTACTTTTTATTCTTTTGTTAAAAATATATATTTTAAATTGTCATTTTAATTTTTTTTTAATTTTATCTAAATTAATCTCATTTCACCAAAATTAATCTCATTTCATGAGAATCAATCTCAATCACCGTCAAAACTAACTCTTAATCAAGACTTTTAGCTGAAATTTGATACCACTAAGAAATAATAATTTTAATTTGCTGATCTCCTGCTTCAGATAAACTAAATAATGAAAGCATGGAAGGTGGGGCTGTCAGAACAGCAGCCAAATTGACAGTGTTTCCTTCTTGTTTCATCCATAATTAGGTCATATTCACATGTCATATTCACATACTCACATGTGGAGTGGTCTTACGGGAAAGGAATAAAAAATTTTAAGGATGAAATTATAATTTTGTCTTTATTTTTTATTCTTTTGTTAAAAATATATATTTTAAATTATTATTTTATTTTTTTTTAATTTTACCTAAACTAATCTCATTTCACCAAAATTAATCTCATTTTATGAGAATCAATCTCAATCACCGTCAAAACTAACTCTTAATCAAGACTTTTAGCTGAAATTTGATACCACTACGAAATAATAATTTTAATTTGCTGATCTCCTGCTTCAGATAAACTAAATAATGAAAGCATGGAAGGTGGGGTTGTCAGAACAGCAGCCAAATTGACAGTGTTTCCTTCTTGTTTCATCCATAATTAGGTCATGCTCACAAGTCAGAAGCACGCTTTGCTTGATTTGATCAAAAAGCACACATGCATAGGAAATTACGAATATTGCAGCAGCAGATCAGAGCTGCAGTCTGCAACTACTAATAATTTATAAAAATCTATAGAAATAGATACAAAGCTAGATAAACAACGCAGTGCCCGCTTTGCATGTCACCCAACCCAATATTCAAATTCTTTTCTGTTCGTATTTCCTTTTTCTCCTCCGATCCCTACACTACTTCCCAGTCGCCAACCCATGATCATGATAAGTTCATCATGATATCCGATCAAATTCTTTGAAGGGAAAATAAATGAATGGAATGAACTTTCTTGTTTATAAATTTCTCGGCCGGTTGGCTTCGGGTTTTCTGAGATTTCTTCCTTTCTTTAGAAACCTACTCTGCTTTCTTCCTTTTCATCATTATTCACATCCATTCGCTCTTATTGCGTTTACTATCCAAAGGTACTTGCAATTGCACTCGATTTGGAGATGACCATTTTGTTTTTTTGTTTTTTTTTTTTTTTGCTTTTGCTTTTCACTATTCTCTCCTTCAAGCCAGTGTCTGGTGTTTGTTGTCGTATGAATATTAAAATTTGTTTTTTAGTTGAAAGCCATGTTCAATTCATCAAAATAAATTTTGTGGGACTGCGAAATTGTTGCGAACACTTGATCATTTTTAAATCTTTTAATATAAAAATTTTATGCAAATTATATATTTAATTCGTAATATTTGAAGAAAACAAATAATTTAAAGTTATTTTCATAATCTCTTAAAATTTTATATTTTATTGTTATGTGATAATTTTTTAAGAATTAATTATTCATATCTATGAGTGATAATCAAATAGTAATAAAGTAACGTGTTGATAATTCTGTATTTTTAGAATTATTTGTGCTTAATTTTCTAATTAATTATTTAAATCTCCAATTTATTTTGTTAATCATCCCCTTTATTTAATTAAAATTCTTATATTTACAGATAAATTAAATCCGGGTGAATTTTGAATATTTCGGTAGAAAATGGACCAGAATTGAGCTAAAATCGAGATTGGACCACACGGACAACACGAGCCTAACACATCTAATTGGACAAAAAGACATATGAGATGAAAATATTATTTTTCAAGGAGCCAATGGTGTGAAGACAAGTGGCCAAATAATGCCAACTCATCTAGGATGAAAAAAATTACAACTGTACCCCTAATTGTGTATATAAATAGAAAAAGATGGCAATTGCAAAAGGGATAGCCTAGGTTAGGAGTAGTGTAGAGAAATTTAGGAGTAGTTTTAATTTAGGGTAGAATAGTTTTAGGCTAATTTTAAAGCTTTCCTTGTTTTAAATGTCCCAATGTTTTTCTTTTTCCAACAAATAATTTGTTTTTACTGTTCATGGCAATCAATATAATTTCTTGCTCTCGGTTTGTTCATTCGTTTTGTTCTTCAATGTTCATTCGAGCTAATCAATTTCATCCATCACTGCCTTTGATTCTGATGCTTGGATGTGGTCTTAATACCCAGTATTATTTCAACATCAATGGTGATGTGGGATCATAGCAGAAAGAGGAGGATTTGAAGCAAACCGAAGACGCTAGTTTTTCATGTTTATGTGCTTTACGGGTGTTGATTGTCTTGCTGTTAATTTCAGTTGCTAATTCCTTTCGGTTTTAAGTGTGATTACCTTGTTATTTTTTTTGTTATTTTATCTCCCTTTGTCTGCACTTCATGAATTAAACTCTTCACTGGATTTTAATATTATCTTTCATAGCTCTCTTATGCTTACGGCTTCTCGGTTTTGAGTGTTTAATGTGCCAAGAACTGCTGCTTTGGTTCCATGATCATGTTCAATTGCCATATTCTGCTTATATCTACTTATTAGTTTCTATTAAAGTCATATTGTCATTTTCTGTTTATAAATTTTATTCAATCCGTACGTTTCTTCAACTTCAGTTTTAATCCTCTGTTTATCTCTATTTTTTGTGTTCGGTTATTGTTCATCATAGTTTAGTTGGTTTCTTTTCTGCAACTTTCGTTAATTGATGATATGGTGTTGGTGTATTCCTGTGTTGTTCAATCATTGACACTAAAGCTGCTTCCAGGTTACTCTCGTTGGTGCAAGCAACACAAGGCAGAACATAGTGCAACAAAGAACAGCTTGTAGCTATGTGGTTGTTAGTGACGGAAGTAGAGCAGTACTGAACCGAGAACAACACTTGGAAATTGAGCTGCAGCTAGGCACTGCTGGGCGTTTCCTGGAGGACTCGGGATGCTGGCATAGTTGATGTAGATGCTAGGCAGTACTTGGGGCAGAGGACAACAGCACCTACAGCAATAGAAGAACAAAACCGAGAGAGCAAGATATACCTGGATAAACCGACAGCATTTGGAGTAAAAGACAGGACCGTGAGCACCTGAAGCAAGCAGTGGGGACGTGCATTGTATTGGGTAGAACTGGTAGTTGATGCATATTAGTTTAGAGCAACAAGACACATGCAAAACCGAGAGCAGAGTGCAGGACACCTGCAGCAGTGAGCAAGCCGAGAATGCCTGGAAATGAAATTTGTGAAATTGAAGACGTGAACAGTGTTTGGAGGGACATTTGGATGATTTAAATTTGATTAAGGCTTGTTTGGCCGATTATGCATTTTTCATTTGTTATTTATGGTTTTACTTTAATGAATTTAATTGTTGATTCTTGTTAGTTGTTAGTGAGGTACTTCAATCAATTAATGGTAGGTTAGTTTAATATCTTTGCATTTCAATTTAAATTTTAGTTTTAATTTTTTAGTTAGTAGTTAATTTTAGATTATATGTTTTAGGACTTGTTTAGTTTAGTATTTTATGAGTTGCATTTAGAGTTAATTTAGATTAAATGTGTTTCATGCATTTTTAATTTAGTCTTTATTTTCATTAAATTTTAGTTTAGTTTAATTTGCAATTTTATTAGTTTAATTACATGCATTTTTATTTTAAGTTTGTTTAAATTTTAGTTTAATTAATTTTATTGCTTTATTTTCATATTTGCATTTTATTTTAATTGCGTTAATTCATTTTAACGGCTTTAATTTTCTTTTGTAGGTATTTTCTTTAATTGCTTGGAGTTCGGTAAGTAAATCTTAGTTCAGTTTTATTTTCTTTATTTTTTAGTGTTATTATTTTCAGTACTTTTTAGCCTTAGTTGATCACCCACTTTTAATTTCATAATTTGCTAGAATATACTTAGGGTAAGATTAATCGGTACTTAATTAGGCTAGTCAACTTCTCTGTGGGACGATAACACGGGACTCAAATCTCATTATTACTTGTACGACCCGTGCACTTGCGGTAATACGTTTAGGGCGTGTCAAGTTTTTGGCGTCGTTGCCGGGGAAGTCTTAATTAGCTAGTAATTAATATCGGTAAAATTATGCTTAGGTGTAATTCTTGCTTGTAAATATTTAGGTTGTAAATATTTAGAACTTTACTTAGGTTAGTTAAATTTTCTCATAATTAATTAAAAAAATGAAAAATTAAAAAACTTAAAAAAAATTTTCTTAGGACTTTCTGATGTTTGCATGCGTAGTGCGAGGAGTTTTGATTGTTTTCTCTAGATCCTGAAATTGAACGCACTCTTAGGAAAATTCGAAAGGATTCTAGGAAATTAATAGCTCCGCTGCAAAACATCATGGCAGAAAATAGGGAAATTAGAACCGTTGGAGATTATGCAATGCCGACGATTGGAGGATATTATACCGGCATTAGGCCACCAGCTGTCCGTGCAAACAATTTTGAAATTAAGCCTGCAATCTGTCAGATGATCCAAACTTCTCTACAGTTCAGTGGGCTTCCGCACGATGACCCACATGCTCACCTTGGGCAATTCTTGAACCTGTGCAATACGTTCAAACACAATGGATTATCTGATAACACGCTTAGGCTTAGATTATTCCCTTTCTCGCGTAGGGATAGGGCGCGACACTGGTTAACCTCCTTGCCTTCAGGATCCATTTCTACATGGGATGAGTTTGCCCATCAATTTCTAGCTAAGTTTTTCCCTCCCTCTAAAATGGCCAGACTCCGTAGTGACATATCTTCCTTTCCTCAGTACGACTCTGAAACTCTTTACGAAGCATGGGAACGATATAAGGAGCTTCTTAGGAAGTGCCCTCACCATGACCTACCTCTGCGGTTGCAAGTCCAGACTTTCTACAACGGACTTACAAGCCCAAATAAGACCATTGTTGACGTTGCTGCGGGTGGAGCGCTAATGTGTAAAACAGAGGAGGAAGCTTACGAGTTGTTAGAAAAGATGGCGGCTAACAACTATCTATGGTCCTCGGATAGGCAATTGCCAAAGAAGTCGGTGAGTATTTATGAGCTCGAGACACTGTCTACCTTGACCTCTCAAATCGCTAACCTTACGAAGAATGTAGAGTCACTCAATACCCAACATAATCCTCCCACTAGTCCTAACCCTGTGTATTCTGTCTAAAGTCCTTTTCTTTCCTTCGAGCTGTGTAGTGGTACCCATTCTGTAGATAGGTGTCCGCTCAACTTAGAATCGGTTCAGTATGTTGTCCCTTCTCAAACGTAACAGAACAACCCTTTTTCAAACACCTATAATCCAGGGTGGAGGAACCATCCTAACTTCTCCTGGAGCCAAAACCAATGGCAAACTTCTAGCTCTAGACCTGTAGGATTCCCTGGTTTACAAGCTCCACCAATTCAGGTACCTCCACAACCGTAATTTCCATACCATCCACCACATCATCCATCCCCACCTCAATTTCAATATCATCCACCACCACCACCACAACCTATTCAGCCCTAACATTACCACAAACCAGTAGCTGAGAAGAAGCCTACATTAGAGGAGATGTTCTCAACAATCCTGCAAAATCTAGCTACTTCAATTAAAAACTTAGAGGTTCAGGTGAGACAAATAACAAATACTCTTAGCCAACGTCCTCAAGGGACCCTTCCTAGTAACATTGAAAGTAATCCTGTTAGGTAAAGGGAGGGTAAAGAACATGTCAAATCCATCACCCTTAGGAGTGATAGAGAGCTAGATGAGCCACAAGTTAAATCTGGACCTGAACAGCCCATAGTTGAAAAACCCGTAGGTTCTAACGAAGTAGCTTAGAAGGAACAAGAACATCAGGATTGGGCTGCAAAGGAAACAAAGCTAGGCGCTTTTTCATCTTTACCTTCTTCTTCTTCACCGCCTTCCTCATCCTCTGATTCTACACTAGTTCCCACTACATTACATCTAGTTAAACCACCAGTATCTTTTCCTCAAAGGTTCCAAAATCAAAAACTGGAATAACAATTTGCTAAATTTCTTGAGGTTTTTAAGAAGCTTCACATCAACATTCCTTTTGCAGATGCTTTAGAGCAAATGCCAAGTTATGTGAAGTTTTAAAGGATATCCTCTAGAGAAAAAGAAGATTGGAAGAATATAAGACAGTGGCCTTAACGGAGGAATGTAGTGCCATTATCCAGAGAAAATTACCGCCCAAGCTCAAGGATCCCGGGAGTTTTACCATACCCTGCACTATTGGAAATTTATTATTTGGTAGAGTCTTGTGTGATTTAGGAGCTAGTATAAATTTAATGACATTGTCTATCTATCAGAAGTTAGGAATAGGGGATGTCAAGCCCACTACAGTGACCCTTCAGCTAGCAGATCGATCCATTAAATATCCAAAGGGGGTCATTGAAGATGTCTTAGTAAAGGTGGGCAAGTTTATTTTCCCTGCAGATTTTATTATACTAGATATGGAGGAAGACAGGGAAGTCCCCATTATTTTAGGCAGACCTTTCCTAGCTACTGGTAGGACGATAATTGATGTGCAAAAGGGGGAGTTGACTATGAAAGTGCAAGATCAGGAAGTGAAGTTTAATGTTTTCAAACCTTTAAAGCTCTCTGATGACTCTTAAGAGTGTCTTAAGATGAAGATTAATGATGATATAAGGCTTAAGCACATGAAATCTGAAAGAAAGAGGGAAGTAGATAGAGCTCAGGAAGATTTAACTGTTAACATTTTGTCACCACTATGGCTAATTCTCCTACTCTTCGCCATGCTGCTGAGTGTTGTTTTCTTCAGCTACATTTGAAGTGGTTGTGTTTTTCTTTTCACCTTGTATATAGTTCTTTTTTTTCCTTTTCTGTTGTTTCTTTCTTTGTTTATTTTGCAGGTTTATTTTCTAGTTTTACGCTTTCAATCAAAGCTTCAGTTGTTCAATATCATCAGAAAGGAGAGTACTTTGTTCCTGAACTTCAATTCTTATATTATCTGCACACTGAGGACACTGTGCACTTTAAGTTTGGGGGAGGGGATATCACTTGAGCATTTTTCAAAATTTTGAGCAAAATTGAAAATTTTTCAAAATGTTTTTCAAAAATCTGAGCTTAAAATTGTTTGATTTTGGGATGATTTAGTGCTTAGGATGTAGTTTTCCCATATTCCGATGATATGACCCCATGAAGTAGTCTGATTTTGATTGACTGAGAAGCATGATTATAAGAAAAGCATGAAGTTGAATTCTTGAGTTTGTCTCGATTCTGATTGTGATTTCCTCATCTTATGCACATGTCATGTCATAAATCTGTATATTTATTTAGAGAAAGCTTATGTGGACTTAGGATTGCATTTATTTAGTTGATTTTGTGTATCATATTCTAAAATTTGTTTGATCTAATCTTGAAGCGAAATATTAGACCACACTTAATTAGGGAGATGATTTAGGTCATCTTTGGATCGTTTGAGCCTTTTGAGCCATCCCTATACATACTTTATCCTTGGTCATCCATCTGGGCCAAATAAGCCTTTCTCTGTAAATACACCTGCTTATAATTTTCCTTAGCTTAAATACTTTGTTCCTATCTCTTAGCCCGAAAGCATGAAAGTCATTGGGATATATTTTGAGCTTTGTACATATGGGTATCTGGTGATAGTGAATGTTCAAAAAAAAAAGAAAAAAAAGAAGAAGAAAAATACAAAAATAGAATAAAATGTCTAGTGAAAGAAATAAGTTTGGGGGAAATAAATTGAGCTCTTACATTAAGATCCTAGAAGCAATGCATGTTAAGGGGTAATTAAACCTAAATTGACTTTATCATACCTTAACCCCAGCCTTACATTACAAGCTTAATGAAGTCCTATTGATCTTTGATTAAGTGTGACTACATTAGTGGAGAGAGAAGTAAAAATGCAAACTTATGGGAATGATCACATGTCATTGACTTTGCATTCACTGTGTTTGCATAATCTAATCTGGATAATGTACTGTGAAGTGACTTTGACATTTTCACACACACACACGAGGGATCCAATTTGGGTTAAGACTTATGATTGAATGATTCTGAGTGTTTGACTTATATTTGTGATTCTTTGATTTCATAGTCTGTACTTTTTCTTTGAGGATAATATTGGAGAAATTATTGTGTTTTGTACGTGTCATTCCTACAATTATTTTGTTTTGCTTGAGGAAAAGCAAAAGGTCAAGTTTGGGGGAGTGATAATTCTATATTTTTAGAATTATTTGTGCTTAATTTCCTAATTAATTATTTAAATTCCTAATTTATTTTGTTAATAATCCCCTTTATTTAATTAAAATTCTCATGTTTGCAGATAAATTAAATCCGAATGAATTTTGAATATTTCGGTAGAAAATGGATCGAAATTGAGCTAAAATATAGATTGGACCACGCGGACAACACGAGCCTAGCACATCCAATTGGACAAAAAGACAGATGACATGGAAATATTATTTTTCAAGGAGCCAATGGTGTGAAGACAAGTGGCCAAACAATGCCAACTCATCTAGGATGAAAAAAATTACAACTGTACCCCTAAGTATGTATATAAATAGAAAAAGATTGCAATTGAAAAAGGAGTAGCCTAGGTTAGGAGTAGTGTAGAGAAATTTAAGAGTAGTTTTAATATAAGGTAGAATAGTTTTAGGTTAATTTTAAAGTTTACCTTGTTTTAAATTTTTGAATGTTTTTCTTTTCCAACAAATAATTTGTTTTTACTGTTCATGGTAATCAATTTAATTTCTTGCTCTCGGTTTGTTAATCCATTTTGTTCTTCAATGTTCATTCGAGCTAATCGATTTCATCCATCACTGCCTTTATTCTGATGCTTTGATGTGGTCTTAATACCCAATATTATTTCAACATCAATGGTGATGTGGGATCACAGTAGAATGAGGAGGATTTGAAGCAAACCGAGGATGCTAGTTTTTCATGTTTATGTGCTTACGGGTGTTGATTGTCTTGCTGTTAATTTCAGTTGCTAATGTTACTTAGTTCCTTTAGGTTTTAAGTGTGATTACCTTGTTATTTTTTTGTTAGTTTATCTCCCTTTGTCAGCACTTCATGAATTAAACTCTTCACTAGATTTTAATATTATCTTTCATCGCTCTCTTCTGCTTATGGCTTCTCGGTTTTGAATGTTTAATGTGCCAAGAACTGCTGCTTTGGTTCCATGATCATGTTCAATTGCCATATTCTACTTATATCTACTTATTAGTTTCTATTAAAGTCATATTGTCATTTTTTGTTTATAGATTTTATTCAATCCGTACGTTTCTTCAACTTCAGTTTTAATCCTCTGTTTATCTCTATTTTTTGTGTTCGGTTACTGTTCATCATAATTTAGTTGGTTTCTTTTCTGTAATTTTCGTTAGTTGATGTTGTGGTGTTGGTGTATTCCTGTGTTGTTCAATCATTGACACCGAAGCTGCTTCCAGGTTACTCTCGCTGGTGCAAGCAACACAAGGCAGAACATAGTGCAACAGAGAATAGCTTGCAACTATGTTGTTGTTGGTGACCGAAGTAGAGCAGTACTGAGCCGAGAACAACACTCAAAAATTGAGCTGCAGCTGGGCATTGCTGGGCGTTTCCTAGAGGACTCGGGATGCTGGCATTGTTGATGTAGATACTGGGCAGTACTTGGGGCAGAGGACAGCAGCACCTACAGCAGTAGAAGAACAAAACTGAGAGAGCAGGATATACATGGATAAACTGACAGCATTTGGAGTAGAAGACAGGACCGTGAGCACCTGAAGCAAACAGGGGGGACATGTATTGTATTAGGTAGAACTGGTAGTTGATGCACATCAGTCTAGAGCAGCAAGACACATACAAAATCGAGAGCAGAGTGCAGGACACCTGCAGCAGTGAACAAGCTGAGAATGCTTGGAAATGAAATTTGTGAAATTGAAGACGTGAACAGTGTTTGGAGGGACATTTGGATGATTTAAATTTGATTAAGGCTTGTTTTGTCGATTGTGCATTTTTCATTTGTTATTTTATGGTTTTACTTTAATGAATTTAATTGTTGATTCTTGTTAGTTGTTAGTGAGGTACTTCAATCAATTAATGGTAGGTTAGTTTAATATCTTTGCATGTCAATTTAAATTTTAGTTTTAATTTTTTAGTTAGTAGTTAATTTTAGATTATATGTTTTAGCACTTGTTTAGTTTAGTATTTTATGAGTTGCATTTAGAGTAATTTAGATTAAATGTGTTTCATGCATTTTTAATTTAGTCTTTATTTTCATTAAATTTTAGTTTAGTTTAGTTTGCAATTTTTATTAGTTTAATTACATGCATTTTTATTTTAAGTTTGTTTAAATGTTAGTTTAATTAATTTTATTGCTTTATTTTCATATTTGCAATTTATTTTAATTGCGTTAATTCATCTTAACTTCTTTAATTTTCTTTTGTAGGTATTTTCTTTAATTGCTCGGAGTTCGGTAAGCAAATCTTAGTTCAGTTTTATTTTCTTTATTTTTTAGTGTTATTATTTTCAGTACTTTTTAGCGTTAGTTGATCACCCATTTTTAATTTCATAATTTGCTAGAATATACTTAGGGTAAGATTAACCGGTACTTAATTAGGCTAGTCAACTTCTCTGTGGGAGGATAACTCGGGACTCAAATCTCATTATTACTTGTACGACCCGTGCACTTGCGGTAATACGTTTAGGGCGTGTCACATGTTTAATGAGAATACGTATATAAAGAAAATACAAAGTATTAGATCTCTAATTTGAGTATTCTGACAAACATACTATTAAAAAAATTGTTTAAGATTAGAAGATTAAATACAAAAATAATGTAATATTACCGTAGTTCAAAAATATCGATATCAATGATTGGAAGTTAGTGTTCTATTTCGTATATTTAAGTTTTTGATTTATAATGTTTTATTGATGATTAACTTATTAGATAGACCAATTAAGATTCTTATCCTTAAAATCCAAGCCTTTGAAACTTCTGCCATGATTTTGATTGAATAACTTTTCATTGTTTTACATAAAATAATCTTAAGTTTAACATCAATGTAATCAAACACTAGGCCCTATGGGTTACTCTTATTGCTGTAGGAGAAATTACACTTTAAAAAAGGTTATTGTTTCCATGTTTGTTCAATGGAAATTGTTGTTTCTTTCTATTTATTTCCCATAGTTTTAAATAGTGTTATTATAATTTTTTATGAGTTTCAAAGTATATTTCAATTCTTTTTCCTCAGCTGAATATGATGATTGATGGAAAATATGCTTGAATCAATTGTTTACTAATGGGTACGAGTAACGAGAAATAGGAAGCCTGTGATTTAGGTTGTGTATGGGATTTATTATTAAATTAATCATAAAAGAATTTTTATATTCTAATTTTAAGATATAATTTCTTTATATTTTATATGATTATTTGGTTCAAGATATATATTATATATATATGTATATATATTTTATATGTTTGAATTTTATGTATAATTAATGGATCTATGTCTGTAATATTATTTGTTTCTAATATGTTGATTGTTGATAGAGGTAATTTACATCAAGTCCACGTAAGCAACATTAGCTAACGAGTGACAGCCATGTGTCAAGTCACAATACCACATGGCATGTGCCACGTGTCAAGTCACTATGCCACGTGGCAATCACCGAAGAACCAAGATCAGACCTCTACACCCTACGGCAGACCTCTGCACCCTGCGGCAGATCTCTGCACCGCTGGTGCAGGCTCAGACCTCTGCACCCTGCGATAGACCTCTGCACCCTTGGTGCAGGCTCAGACCTCTACACCCTGCGACAGACCTTTGCACCCTTGGTGCAAAATAGACCTCTGCACCCTGCGACAAACCTCTGTATCCTGCGGCAAACCTCTGCACCCCTGGTACCAGAGCAGACCTCTACCGCAGGGTGGCAGACTTTTGAACCCTACGGCAGAGGTCCTCATAGCTCTGCACCCCTGGGATTGAAATCTCAGAACTCACTTCAGATAGCCTAGTTGTGCGCCCAGGCCTCAAAACACGAAGGGCCCAAAACGATAAAATTTTGGGCTCAAATATCTATAAGTCCTGAACTTATTGAAGCCATACAGTGGACATCTATAAATACCCTACAGGTATGATTAAAAAAGGGGTAAGCTCTATTTTGTTGATTAAGACTCTGCTTAAACACCTTTTTCTGACTTAAGTATCGGAGTGGGCACGCAAGACAAATCCCTGCGCCTCTTTGATCTTGACTGTTTTTGCAGAATCTTCAGTACACGTGGAAGAAACGATGTCTTGACCCAAAACTACCCAAAAATCAAAGTAAAGTTTTCACGTTTTGTTATTTTCTTTCATACTTACCTGTCCTCTGATCGTGACCACACTCCACTAACAATTAGGCTGTGCGTCAATGCCAGTCCCACCATTCATTTACCATATAACTTAATTATTTCTCAGTCATTTATAAGTGTTTACAATATTTATACATCCCCTAAAGTTACTTACAAACATGTTACTGTGCTATGCTTATTTAGATACAATATGTACAAGTGTATATACCTTAAATGATGGGCAGCAGCGGATATCCGGAATGCAGTACTCAGTCGCCTCAACATCTACTGGAGATTATCTGTGTGAGAAAATGAAAGGGGTGAGCACATCAAGCTCAGTAAGGCAATCCTACGAACAAGTAGGTAACCATACTACCTACATGAAGGCGGTGCCATATATAAACCACCCTTTCTCCACACATTTTAAAACTGATTCTATGATTCATGATGTTATGTAAAACCAGTTTACATGAAAAATTCAACATGCAACTATTTCAAATCATTTATTACTCATTTAAAATTTCACAACAAATCCAGGACTCAACCCATCCCTCGGGTGGTCCTGACTCACACAAAACCATGAAAATCAGTTTACATCACACATGGGTTTAAAAAACATGGAAATAATCATCATGCACATTTGATTTAAAACCCAGGTTTGATCTCAACAAAATCGTCAACATGCGAGACTAGGCAACATCTGTGTATCGGTAATAACCAGGACTATGGCCGTGTGTCCTCGTGAGCCCCTCTGCTACACGGATCCTAGTGTGCGGGGTCTCACCCTGATCGGGAACCGCCCGGGAGGTGGGTCAATCCAACCCGTCAGTCTTATCCGATCCCACACATCCGAAGATGCCGTATCCGAAGATACCCCGTATCCGAAGATACCACGCATCCGAAGATGCCACACGGTACATCGTACTACATGCTACTTGCAGGTACATCATACTCCGTGGATCCATATATCATACGTTGTCTTAGAACGCACGTGCGAGCCTATTTAATCGGTGACACACAGTCTACCCGATGCTCCAAGCACGGCTCATCGCATGTTCTCATAAAAATTAGTGGGGGGTGCGAGCGATGCTTCAGTACTCTTGTCAATTCAAGTAAAACCAGTGCGAGCTAAGCTCTAGCACTCTCATCAAATTATGTGGAAAATCTGGTGCGAGTTAGACTCTAGCACCCTATCACGAAAATCATATAAAACCTGGTGCGAGTTAGACTCTAGCACCGTATCATGAAAATCATGTAAAATCAGGTGCGAGTTAGAATCCAGCACCAATGCATGTAAAACTCTAGTGCGAGCTCTCGCTCCAGCACTAATGCATGCATCACACAAATCAAAACATCATGCGAGCTGAGCTCTAGCACGTCATATGTTAATAAAACACGTAGGCGGCTCTGTTTCCTTAAAACAGTTTTCAAAACAATTTCATCATTGAAAATATGCAATGCTGTGCATTTTTCTTTCAAGGTTAGCCAGCCTACTCATGCATGCGTCAAAACACCTCCAGAACGAGCAGGAACCTCTTGTTTTTACTCCTACCAATTTTTCCTAAAATTGTAAATCTTACCCTTAACAAGGGTATTTTGGTAATTTACCCATTCGGGGCACTAAAATTATTAACTTACTTCTAGACCCTTCAGATAATTTAAAAGACTGCATATGACTTTGAAATTTCGTAAAGTTTACCTCTAGCAGTCCGTAGAATTCCCTTACCTTATTTTTCTGTAGAGTCTGACCTTTCCTTTTCCACTGCTGTCTCGTCACGCAGTCCGATCTGCTTCCAATCCAATGTCCGAAACTGCGTATAATTATTCCTCAGGTCAGATATCATACAATTTAATTGTATTTCCTATTTTCTGGGCTTAATTTAAATCATTGGGCCCATTTGTACCTTAATGGGCCTTAATAAGCCTTAAGCCCGTTTTTCACTTAATTTTCACATTATCGAGCCCTATTGGGCTCATTGGGCCCACCAACAATTTATTGGGCCTCGTTCTAACTCTCGAATAGTTCAATTTATTATTTAAAATAATTTATCTAAATTTCCATAATTTAATTTATTTTATGCGATAATTAAATTTAAAGTACGCATAAGGATGCAAATTATCGTAAATAAGGGTTACTTACCCATGATTCCATGCTAGTACGTAAATCGAGGCTGTCTCGAGCTCTCATTGGATGCCAATTGTCGAGCTACATAATTTCATAAATTTTCGGGTAAATTTTCAGTCGAATAATCATTAAATAAAATATTCTAAAATTCAAATCGATCAATTTCGACCGCTACTGACTTACCCGTAGCTCGATTACATCGCCGGGAGTTTTCTCCAATTTTTTCTCTTTTTCTTTTTCCCTTTTTCTCCCTTTTTCCTTTCTTTCTTGGCTGAACCAGTTTGGTCCGGTTCAGACTTGGTTCGGACCGCCGGTTCACTCCGGTTCGGCCGGTTCACGGCCTTGCCGGCCGGTTCTCCGTCGGCTTCAGCCGCCAGTGGCTCCGCTGGGCCGTCCGCAGCACGAATCTGCCTTCGGTTTCGTCCAAGGTCACCGAAAAGTCACCGGTCCGGCCTATTCTCTCCACCGTCGGTACCCATTTCCTCTTTTCTGCCGTTTCTGACGCCGTTCGTCGGTTTCAGTGGCTGTTTTCGGTACCAATCGGCTCACCATCGCCTGGGCTTCCAAAATCGAGCCTTGGTGGGGCTCGAATCGACGCCGATGGCCGTCGATCAAAGCATTCCTTCCCGCGGCTTCTCTTTTCGTTTTCAGCCTCCTCCGACGTCGGTAGGGCACATCGCCGGTACCAGAGAGGTCGTCGGCCTCTCCTCTTCCTTTTCCGGCCCTATGCCTGGCCATTGGTCACTGGTGGTCGTCCGGTCTTCTTTCCCGATTTCGGTTTCATTTTTTCGTTTCTCTTCTTTCTCTCTCCCCGATTTTCAATTCTCTCTTTTTTTTATTAATTTATTTAATATTATTTTAATCAATAAAATACATTAAAAATACCTAAATATCTCTTAAAATATCTTAAAAATTATTATTTAATTCTTTTATTCAATAAATGAATTTATCAGTCTATTTTCGTCTTTTCGATATATTTTTTTTGATTATTTTTGGGATTATTTTTCGAAGTAAAAATCTCGATTAATTTCGATTAATTTCCATAAATTCATATCTTGATCAATTTAACCTGAAATTTAATTATTTCTTCGTTATTGATCAAGATTTCTCAATCCCTTATTTTTAATTAAATTTTCTTATCAAATTTATTCCGACTTTCGATCTTTTGACCGTTTTGCCCTTACACGTGTTCGAAAATTCTATTTCAATCCTTTTGCATTTTTAATTTCGTGTTTTAACTAAAATCAGGTCTTACAAACGACAAGGAAGATTACATCAGCATTAGTTCATTGTTGTGGAGAGCAACAATAATTGGCGCCGTCTGTGGAAAGTAAACATAAAAGTCAATTTTTTTAGAGAAATGGTGAGAACACGTTAGACAGCAGTAGCAAACTTAGGGGAGGAAAATTCTGTGAGTCCTCCCAACAGACCTGTGAGAACACAGGAGCAGAGTAGAGAAGGTGAAGGGGCTGCCACAGTTTCCCTAGAGGAGTTTGAGACTTTGAGATATCAGAATAAGGAGGTTACTCAGGCACTCCAAGGCCAAAATAAGCAGACGACTACAGCCTTAAGGGCCATGGTGGATTTTTTAAAAAATGCACTGCCACAGTTTAGTTTACCCCAAAAGTGTAGTGCCTAGTGAGAGATAATATCCCACGACAAACTTTGAGGGAGGTCAGCCCTCTGTAGTGGCAAATTTGAGACAGCTAGAATGGGGGCTGACGGGCAGCACGCTACGCATCACTCAACATCGACAGGGCCTAGCCGCAGGATTTCAGGAGCAGTACCTTACCACAGGGGTGAGAGAGTCAGACCCTGTCGTAGGGTTTCACGGATAGACTCATGCAGTAGGGTTTCAAGAGCAGTACCCTATCGCAGAGGTCAGGAGCCAAGACCCTGCCGCAGGTCTAAGGGAGTTCAACACTGCCGCAGGTTTAAGGGAGTTCAACCCTACCACTAGGGTTAGGAGTCAAGACCCTACTGCAGGTCTGAGGGAGTTAAGCCCTGCCGATGGGGTCGGGAGTCAAGACCCTGCCGCAGGTCTGAGGGAGTTAAACCCTGCTGCTGGGGTCAGCAGTTAAGACCCTACTGTAGATCTGAGGGAGTTCAACCCTATCGCAGGGGTCAGAAGTCAAAACCCTGCCGCAAGTCGGAGGGAGTTTAACCTTGTTGTGCGATTTCAGGAGCAATACCCTAGCGTAGGGTTTAGGAGGCAGACCTCTGCCGCAGAGTTCAGGAGGCAGACCTTCGCCGTAAAGTTTAGGTGGCATAATTTCGAAGTTCGTTGATTTGGGGAGCCTTGGAGACAGAACTCTCCCTCAACGGATAAGATACAGTAGGCTTACGGGCAGGATAGTCTTGAGTCCCTAGACTATATCGAAGGCTTAAGGTCGAATCATGGAATGAGAGGTGTTGAAAGGAAGCATCTGGTGCAAGGACCCGAGGAAAGGGAGATTAGAGACAATGTGGAGGCCCCTAGTAGGGAAATGAACCATATACGGGATCTTGAAAGGGAGAGTATAATGAACCCTCGAGACATGACGCAGAGGGTGCCATTTAACAAGCCACAAAATAGGGGAAGAAGGGGCTTTCACTCAAATTACTCAAACTCTTCTAGTACTGAGGAAAGGGGAGCACACTCGACTCGGGAATCGAAGAACATGGAAAAAGTCATAAAGAAGTTTCTAGAAAAGAAGAAATTAGTGTCTACTGAAGATAGCCAGAGAAGGAGAATCCCTTTCAGCTCCGAGATTATGGAGAAACCGCTACCGAAGAAATTTAAGATGCCTTCTATGCCCACTTATGCTGGTAAAATCCACCTATATGACCATATGTAAAATTATGAGTCTCTCATGTTACTCAATGGATAGGAAGATGAAATAATGTGCAGAGCCTTCTCGTTCACACTAACGGGACATGCTATGAAATGGTTTAATGGACTGAAGGAAGGTTTCATCTTATCTTTTGATTACTTACGAAGTGAGTGTTTGAAAGCCTTCATGATTAATAGCTAGCAAAAAAAGGCCGCCAGCTACCTGCTTGCACTCAAACAAGGGAACAAGGAGTCTTTGAAAGTTATGTGGATCGCTTCCGGGATGCGACTTTAGAGGTGAAGGATCTACAAGTAGGAGTAGCTATAGCAGCGATGCTGCAAGGAACAAAATCTAAGAAGTTATAAGAGTCTTTGTCCCTACATCAGCCTACAACTATCTCAGATTTATTTGCCCGAAAGAATAAGTATATTGCCTAAGAAGAAGTGATGAGAATGGTAAAGTCTCGAGAGGTGAACGAGGGAAGAAAAAAAGAAAGAGACATGACTGAAAGGAGTTCTTCTAGACCCGACAGATCAGATAAGACTCCTAGGCTTAGGTACAAAAACTATACCAAGCTAAATGAGTCTCGTGCTGCTATTCTTACTACTATTGAAGGGACTGGACTGTTGGAGTTCCCGAAGAAAAAAATAGGAAACTTAGGGCGAAATATAGATGCCTACTGTAGTTTTCACTCCGCTTATAGACATCTTACAAAAATGTGCAGAGAATTGATGGATCAATTTGAAACGTTTGCTCAGGAATGGAATATTAATAGTTTCCTTTGGAGAAGTGAAAGGGCTCGTTACCTCTCGCGAGATCAAAGGGATAATCGTCCGCAGAATAGATAGACTAATGATGGCAGAAATAGGGGAAGAAGGCCGAGAGATGAGGAAAAAACTAGACCAAATTCCAGGGGTAACCAACAAGATAATGAATCAACCGGTCCAGCTATAAATGTCATCGCAGGTGGAGATTCGATGGTAGGGAACTCCTCTGCCTCTCGCAAAGCTTACGCAAGGCAAGCATATCAAATTCGTACTATTATGAAGGAGGAGGTGGATGAAAAGCCTATTGTGTTTACTCCAGTAGATAGGGGAGATATTTTAATCCCCTATGATGATCCGATGGTAGTCTCAGCGATGGTGTCGAAACACCCAGTTGTCAGAATCCTAGTTGATAACAGAAGCTCGGTGAATCTAATCTATTGGAATTGTTTTGAGAAGATGAACATATAGGAGGATAGATTAAAACCAGTTGCGACACCACTGTATGGATTCGCAGGGGAGAAGGTGAAGGTAGCCGGATCCATTCTGTTACCTATAACTCTTGGGTAAAGTCCAAAGGATGTGACTCAACAGGTGTTATTCATGGTCGTGAAATCAACTTCGGTTGCTTATAACATGATTTTGGGAAGACCTCTATTGAATGACATGAGGGCTGTAATCTCTTCTTGCTACCTGTTAATGAAGTTTCCTACCCTCAATGGAGTTGAACAAGTGCGAGGAGATTAAAAGAAGTCTCGTACATGTTATATCGCCTCTACTACTTGCAAAGGAATACAGAGGAAGGAGATGCTAACCATAGTCGACCCCCCTAAGCCTCAACCTGTTGAAGAGATGAAAGCTATTGAGCTGAAAGAAGGAGATGGAGAAAAGAAAGCCTTCATGGAAACTCAACTTGATGAACAAACTAGGAGAGAAATAGTGGAATGCTTAATGAAAAACTCTGATGTTTTTGCTTGGATGCCAACCGATATGCTCGGGATTAATCCGGAAGTAATATGCCATAGACTTAATGTTCTACCTGGGAATAAGTCGTCAAACAAAATGAGAGAAATTTTACCTCGGAGAGACAAAAAGTGATCACTGAAAAGGTTAATAAGCTTTTAGAGGCTAGATTTACTAGAGAAGTTAACTATCCAGAGTGGCTGGCTAACGTTGTAATGGTAAAGAGGTCCAATGGGAAATGAAGGATGCGTGTGGACTTTACCGACTTGAATAAAGCTTGTCCCAAAGATTCCTATCCTTTTCCCCGAATTGATAAGCTTGTAGATGAATGTTGAGATATGAACTTCTCAGTTTTCTAGATATTTTTTTCTGGATACCACTAGATTATGCTTCATCCAGAAAATGAGGAGAAGACTTCCTTTATAATAGATGATGGAACATACTGTTATCGTGTGATGCCATTCGGTTTAAGGAATGCTAGGGCCACATATCAGCGGATGGTAAATAAAGTCTTCAAGGATCTCTTGGAAAACTCCATGGAAGCTTATGTGGATGACATGATCATTAAAAGCAAAGCAGGGGATTCTCATGTTCATCAGATGTCTAAGGTGTTCAAAGTGTTGAGGGAGTTTAATATGAAGCTAAACCCCAAGAAGTGTTCCTTCGGAGTCAGATATGAAAAGTTATTGGGATTCATGATCACTAATAGGGGCATTGAGGAAAACCTCGAGAAGGTACAAGCGATCATAGATATGAAGCCACCAACTACAGTGAGAGAAGTCCAAAGATTGACAGGTAGGATAGCAACTCTGAACTATTTTCTGTCAAAATCTGCGGAGAGGAGCTTGTCATTCTTCAAAACTCTAAGAGGTGAAAAAAATTTTAAATGGACAGATGAGTGCCAAGCAGCTTTTGAAGACTTGAAGGAGTATTTGAAGGAGCTACCTTTATTGACAAGGCCTCAAGTAAGGGAACATTTGTTTATTTACCTAGGAGTTGGTGAGTACGCCGTCAGTACAGTATTGTTGAGAAAAGATGAAACGGTGGATCGCCCTATTTTTTATGTGAGTAAGGTGTTGCTAGACCCTAAGACATGCTATTCGCTAGCTGAAAAGTTTACATTAACCCTCGTGATGGCCTCTCAAAAATTTTGTTCTTACTTTCAGGTACACCCTATCACAGTTTTGATGGATCAACCGTTACAACAAATTCTTCAAAAGCTTGAACACTTAGGGAGATTGGTGAAATGGGTAGTAGAACTCGAAGAGTATGATATCCCATTTCAGCCCCGACAAGCCATTAAAGGCCAAGCTCTAGCAGACTTCATAGTCGAATGCACTAGCCTAAGGGTTAACAATGAAGAAGAAACCCGGCCATGGCTACTGCACGTTGACGAAGCGTTAAGTGTAAATGGTAGTGGGGCTGGCATAGTCCTGTTATTACCTGAAGGGAAATCTTTGGAATATTTTTTGCGCTTCAAATTCCCCAGTTCAAATAACATAGCAGAATATGAGGCCTTGGTAACTGGAATGAAGTTAGCAGAGAGATTACAAGTTTGCAGCGTAATGGCACATAGTGACTCCCAATTAGTGGTGAACCAATTCAACAGACAGCACGAGATTTGAGAGCCGATGTTAATCCCATACCTAAAGAAAGTCCAATCACTGGCTCGAACTTTTGAGAACTTACAGTTTGTGTAAATCAACTGGTCCGAAAACACCTATGCAGACTCACTTTCTAAATTGGCCTCTTCTAGTGAGACCGAAGGAAGAGTGGTGAAGGTGGAAAGGCTAGAAAGGCCTAGTATTAAAGAAGCAGAAGTGTATGATATTGAGGTGGGAGACAATTAGAGGACACCATTTAAACAGTACCTAACTGATGGCACACTTCCACATGACAAGGAAGTAGCTCGACGCTTAAAGCTACAGAGGCAAACTTCACGTTAATAAATGGGGAGCCATACAAGAGGGGGTATACATCACCTCTGTTAAAGTGTTTAGGGCCAGAAAAGGCTAACTTGCCTAGCAGAAGTACACAAAGGAATTTGTGGTGAACATTTGGGAATTAGAGCCCTTGCCTCCAAAATATTACGGACGAGATTCTATTGGCCAACATTGAAGAAAGACGCGGTGGATAAAGTCTGTAAATGTGACAAGTACCAAAGGTTTACACCGATAACAACAGCTCCAATTACTCCATTTTAGGGCATTGTGCAATCGACGCCCTTTGCACAATAGGGGATAGACATTCTGGGACCCTTTCCATTAGCTATGGGTCAAAGAAAGTTTCTACTGGTAGCTACCGATTACTTTACAAAATGGATTGAGGTAGAACCATTAGCTACTATTACTGAGAACAAAGTCGAGGCAATGATATGGAAGGATATTATATGTCGATTTGGGATTCCACGCGTCTTAAACACTGACCATGGGAAGCAGTTTGATTGTGATGCCTTTCGTGAGTTCTGCAAACGCCTTAATATTCAGTTGAGGATTTCTTCTGTTTCATACCTTCAAGCTAATGGTCAAGTAGAAGTCAACAACCGAACCATCCTTCATAGTTTGATGACCAAATTGAGTAAGGCTAAAGGGGTGTGGGTGGATGAGTTACCTAGTGTCTTGTGGGTGTACCGCACAGAGTTACCTAGTGTCTTGTGGGTGTACCGCACCACCAGTCGAGTGTCAACCGAAGAAACGCTATTTAGTTTGGTATACGAAACTAAAGCATTGATCCCCGTGGAAATTGGAGCACTTTTGCTTAGATTGATACCCTTGGTAGAGGAAGAGAATTTGAAAGGGTTAAGGAAAAACCGCGATGAGATAGACGACTACATGTTCGAGAATTACGATCATATCTCATTTTTCTGTGATCTTAGGCTACACAGTACTCGGTATGCGGGGCCTCATATTTGTTGTAACGGGAGGTGGGTCAAATCCTTAACCATCAACCAACAACTCTATATCATCGCATACTTACGATACATCGTATTCCAAGTGACATACACGGTACAAAGTACTCCATGGACCTAATATTAAGGTTGGGGTGCCTACCATAGGTCTTGGCCCTCATACCATGTATAATAGTTTCGATAGCCCTTGGCCATATGTAAAAAATGCACGTGCGAGCATATAATCGGTGCAACACACAGTCTGCACAGGCTCCCAGCACGACTATTTCATGCTATCTCTTTCAAAATTGGTACGTGCGAGTAAACTCCAACATGACCTCATGCACAAGTCTTATAAATCTAGTCCGAGCAATGCTTCCAGCACTATGTCATGTAAAATCGAGTACGAGCAATGCTCCAATACTCTATCATGCATCAATCAATAAAACTGAGTAAGAAAAATGCTCCAATATTATGTGATACATATCATGTAAAATCTAGTGCGAGTATCCCTCTAGCACTAATGGTGTGGAAAAAAATACAAAATCCAGTACGAGCTGTGCTCTAGGATGATTGGTTTTCACACAAATCGATAGATGGTTTATTTCAATTGAATTCACTCAATTAAATAAAATCGACACTATCACACGTTGTTTTCGCATATAACATGAAAACATTAGCCAGTCTATCTATGCAATTGTCAAACTAGTCACAAACATGCTTCTTAAGCATTTTACACTTAACTAGGGTAAAATCGTAACTTTACCATGTCGGGTCCCTACCAAAATATTTCCATATTTGGAAATCGATGTACAATTTAAATACTAAAAAATCTATCCAAAATATGTATAATTACCTCTAGCTACTCACAAAATTCCCTTACCTCTGATCACGTCACGTGACCTCACTTCCTCGGTTCTGCTAAACCTCACAGTCTGATCAGCTCCCAATATAAACTCTGAAACTGTAAACAACCGTTCACATCAGTATACTTTAATATACTACCTTACTCTCTCTTAAGTCCATTTGATTTTAAAATTCATTTCTCGAGAACCTATAAGACTCATCAAGTCTACTGATTCAATTTGAATTGACATAAATCTCCCAATGCCTCAAGTTCACCATTTTCTTCCACTATGGCATTTCACCATACATCTCATTTGCCTATTTTCAATCATCATCTATTCCAACACATGTATTTCACAAAACTATCTTACAATCATGTTTACATGCTTAATAACATCACTACATGCTTAAATCATCCTTAAATCCATGCCATATCAACTTTCTCTTACTAAATCACATTAAGCTCATTTTAGGTCATGGAGGATTTAACATGTTCAAGGGTGTTTTCAGTCAACCAAACATACACCAATCAACTCACCTAAATGCCTATATTAACATACCTGAAGTTGGTGTATTGAAGTCTTACCTAGCCTGATTTTTCCTCTTTTTGCCAATTTGGGAAAAATCACTTTGCTCATTCAATCCTTGATTTCAGCTTCTAGTCTTCAACTATGTTATTCTCCTCGTCACAAGGGGCAATTTTGCTGAAATAAATCTCTCTCAAAATTGATTGTAAGGTGATGATTTTTAGAGTGAGAAAGTTAGGTTTCACATTTCTGTAAATGAGGGATTTGATTTTTTTGGGGAAAAAGATGCAACAGTTGGGTTTTTATAGAATTGCCTTATGAGATCGATCTCATAGTAATGAGAGATCGATCTGCCATGTGTTTTAACTCTTTAGAATTCGACATTTAGAAGGTAGGATCTATCTGACTCTTGGTATGGGATCGATCTTGTCCAAATAGAATCACTTAGAGATCGATATGGCCTTAAGAACAGATCGATTTGGGCAAACCAGAATCCATCCGAGATCGATTTGCTTTGAATAAGGGATTGATCTCCCCTTCGCAGAATGCTTTGTCATTGCATTTCAAGGCAATGAGATCGATCTCCCCTTCAACTAAGATCGATCTGCCCTTCATCTGCGGCATTCTAGCTATAATTTTTCCCAGATTTTCAAAGGTATATTCATATTTGTTTGCTTCACCACTCATTTTTCATTTCATTCACACTTAGAACTTAAAAAAATTCATTTCTTATGATTCATATATAATGTAACTTGTCTGTACATCATAGAATCATAAAGAATACATATGAATTTACGGGCCTTACATTCCTCCATACCTTCAACAAATTTGGTCATTCAAATTAGAACCAAGTTATTCTTTAAAAGGTCAGGGGTACTTTTCTCGCATCAAGCTCTCTAACTCCTAGGTAGCTTCTTCTTAGTTGTGGTACTGCCCGAAAACCTTAACAAGTGGAATCATCTTGTTCCATAACACTTTTTCCTTCCTATCTAGTATCCGTATCGGTTTCTCTTCATATGACAGATCATTCTTGAGCTCCAATGGCTCATACTGAATCACATGGGTCGGATCTGGATGATACTTCTGAAGGATCGAAATGTGGAAGACATTATGAGCTCCTGATAAGTCTGGTGGCAACGCCAACCTATTGGCCTTATCTCTCACTCGATCAAGTATCTCAAAGGGTCCAATGTAGGGAGGACTCGGCTTACCCCTCTTTTCGAATCTCACTATACCCTTGGAAGGAGAAACCTTTAGAAACACTGACTCACTAATTACGAATTCAAGTGGTCTCCGTCTCTTGTCAGCATAACTCTTCTGTCTACTCTGAGCTATCCTCAATCTCTCAACAATCAATCAGACATCCTCAGAGGCCTGTGTAACCAAATCAAGAGCAAAAATCTTTCGGTCACCCACTTCTTCCCAACTGATAGGGGAATGACATCTATGACCACACAAAGCCTCATACGGTGCCATCTCGATACTCGAATGATAACTATTGTTGTAGGCAAATTCGGCTAGTGGTAAATGATCTTCCCGGGAGCCTCTAAAGTCTAGAACACACGCTCTCAACATATCCTCTAGAGTCTGTATAGTCCTCTTTGACTGACCATCTATCTGAGGACGAAAAGTGGTGCTCAAACTAAACTGGGTTCCCATAGCTTCCTGAAAATGTTTCCAAAAATGGCAGGTGAAGAGGGAATCCCTATCTGAAACAATGCTCACTGGAACAGCATGTAACCTCACTACCTCACATACATACAATTCTTTTAATGAACTCAGAGTATCGGTAGCTCTCATAGCTAAAAGGTGGGCTAACTTAGTCAGTCTATCAACGATCACCCATATCGCATCGTGATTCCTGTGGGTCCTCGGTAAACCCATCCCAAAATCTATGGTGATGTGCTCCCATTTTCATGTTGGTATAAGTAGAGGCTGCAATAACCCTACAGGTCTCGGATGCTCTACCTTCACCTGCTGACATACGGGACATCTCGCTACAAAATATACCATGTCCTTCTTCATACCTGACGATCAGTACACCTTTCGAAGGTTCTGGTACGTCTTGTTACTCCCCGAATACAACGTATACCTCGAAGAATGAGCTTCTGACAAAATCAATTTCTTGAGGTCTGAGTCATCGGGAACACACAATCTTCCTCTAAACCTCAATAATCCATCAAAACTTAACTTAAAATCAGTCACTGTACCCTTCTACATCTAACTAGTCACATCAATACAATATGGATCAATCTGTTGAGCCTGTTTGATCATATACAATAGATCTGGCTCCAAGTGTAGATTAGCAATCATACAATCTGTATCCATGTCAGAAGGCATAACTCTCAAATTGAGGCTAGCAAAGTTCTCTAGCAACTCATGTTCCCTGACCATCATATATGATACCATCCTAAGGCTCTTCCTGCTCAAAGCATCAGCTACAACGTTAGCCTTACCCGGATGATAAAGTATCTTACAATCATAGTCCTTCAAAAGTTTTAGCCATCTTCTCTGTCTCATGTTCAGCTCCTTCTACGAGAACAAATACTTGAGGCTCTTGTGGTTGACAAAAATCTGAAACTTCTCACCATACAAGTAGTGGCGCCATACCTTCAACGTAAACACTACTGCTACTAACTCCAAATCATGGTTCGGATAGTTCTTCTCATGGTCATTCAGCTGTTTGGATCCATAAGCAACTACTCTCCCATCCTGCATCAATGCACAGCCCAGTCCCTAATGCGAAGCATTGGTATACACTGAAATCCTCTTGAGCTAGTAGGGATAGTGTGAATCGGAGCGGTGGTCAATTGACGTTTCAGCTCCTGAAAACTCTTCTCACATTTCTCATCCCATACAAATGCTACACTCTTCCAAGTTAGACATGTCAACGGAACAACTAACTTAAAAAATCCCTCAACGAATCTCCGATAATATCCTGCTAAACCCAAAAAACTCTTAATCTTGGTGACGTCCTCGGTTGTTCCCACTGAACTACAGCCTTAATCTTGGATGGATCTACTTATACTCTATCCCTCGACACAACGTGTCCCAAAAATGAGATCTGTGCCAACCAAAAGTCACACTTACTAAGTTTAGCATACAGCTTCTGCTCTCATAGGGTCTGTAATACAATCCTGAGTGCTGCTCATGCTCCTCCTTGGATCTCGAGTATACCAATTTGTCATCGATGAAGATGATAACAAATTGATCCAAATATGGCTAGAACACATCATTCATCAAAGCCATGAAAGTTGGGGGAGCATTCGTTAATCTAAATTGTATAACCAAAAACTCATAGTGGCCATATAGGGTCTTAAATGTTGTCCTGGGTACATCTCCACTCCGTACTCTCAACTGATGATACCCAGACCTCAGATCAATCTAAGAAAAGACATGCGCTCCCTGAAGCTAATTTAATAAGTCATCAACATGTGGAAGGGGATACATATTGTTGATGGTAGCCTTATTCAACAATCTGTAATCTATACACAATCAGAGGTTTTCATCCTTCTCCTTCACAAACAAAACCGATGATCTCTAAGGCCAAACACTCGGTCTGATGAACCCCTTATCCAACAATTCCTATAACTGTCTCTTGAGCTCCTCCAGCTCAACTAAGGCCATGTGATACGATGGTTTTGAAATAGGTTCAGTACCAGGCACCAAATCTATATAAAACTCCATCTCTTTGTCTAGTGGTAACCTTGGAAATTCATCCGAAAAGACATTTGGGAACTCACTAACCACAGGAATATCTGCTAACTCCGAATGTGCCTTACCCGTATTAACCATGTACACAATAAAACCTTCAATATTTTCATTTCTCAGTTAGCATATTACATTGTGTATTGTAACCATAACCTAAGATTACATCAAAATCACTCATATTTAACAATATTAGATTGACTATCATATTCTTTCTTTCTTACTCTTAGTTTGTAGTCACTTAACACATATTTAACTTGCTAATTGTTATCCATAGGCGTACTGATCAACATCATCCTACTAAAAGGTGTATGCTCTACATGTTTTGCTAACTTACATGCAAATGAAAGTGATACAAATGAATACGTGGCACCAGGATAAATTAAAACATACGTTTCTAAATCATACATCAGGATGTTACCTCTAATCACATCCGATGAAGCATCAGCTGTGACCTAGTCCAAGGTATGTACACGCCCTCGTCCAATAACCTGTTTCCCCTTCTCCTATGCCGTCGCTCTCCTCATTAGAGCAGACATGTCAGCTGGAGCTCTCTCCAGCTCTTTGCCTTTTTATTGGGTAATATCGATAATATCTGGGCAAGCTCTCGCCATATACCCTGGCTTTCCACTTCTGAAGCACAATCCACTAGAAATAGGACAAGGTCTACAGCCATGTAAGCTACCACATCTACTACACTACTCAGTGGTAGGCCTCGATCCTCCAATAACAACACCTCTAGCTGCAGCTATAGCCGAATATGCAGGAGATCTTATAGTCTTCTCTAGTACCTCTTCGATCTGTGGTCTCTTACTGAAGAGTCTCCTCCTTCCTCAATATCCAAACCTCTGGCACTATCACTTACCGACCTCTTCCTATCTCTGTCTCTACCCCTGCCAACTGCCTGAACTCAGAGACATTCCTCTTATAGTCCTATTCAAAGAGTTGCGCCCTGTGCACTACTTCATCATAGGTAGAGATATCTAGTGGAACCAATCGAGACAGTACTACTGGTCTTAGTCCATCAATAAATCTGCGGACCTTCCTGGTCTCACTACTCATAGTATCGGGGTCATTCCTACTCAGGGATATAAATCGTGTTTCGTACTCATCTACAAATTGAGTTCTTTGGCTCAACCCTAAAAATTCCATCTGTAGCTTCTGCTGCGCTATGTCTAGGACAATATGCCTCCTGAAGGCATCCAAAAAGATATCCCAAGTGATCTTTGAGTGTCGTGCTCTCAATATAACCTTGGTAGACTTCCACCAATGCTCTACCAATCCTTTTAGTAGGAACGCAACAAACATGACCATCTCGATCATAGTACACTCAAAGAATCCATATAGCTTCTCCATCTCTCCTAACCAATCCTCTGCAACAATGGGGCCCTTCACCACACTAAACGAAGGAAGTCCAAACTTTTGAAATTGTTGCAATCTATCAAGCTCACAACCATACCCCAAAGTACTATCGCCCTATCGTGGAACGACAAGAGAAAGCGTATCCTGAGCTGGTGGGGGTGTAGGAGTATCTGTAGGTTGTGGCGTCTGAACTAGCTGCGCAGGCGTACTAGGTACAGCTGCCTCTCCAAGTCTAGTCCTACATCCTATCACTATCCACATGGCAAAGTTTGTGCCAGTAACTCTACTATAGTTTTAAGGCGACGCTCTAATATGGTTAAACGTGCCTCGGTACTCTCTGGTACCTGAGTAGGACCTATTGTCTCATAGTCAGACGAAGACTTATCTCGGGTCTCAGACCTACCTCTACGGCTTCGAGCCTTACCTCTAGCCCCTCACCACAGCTGGTATTAGCCATAATGGCTCAATTCCTGCATTCATAACCATTAATTAGTCTGACTCCCATCTCGTATACACAATTATAACTGAACAAAGCACAATAATATGGGGATATACACTATCCTAAATACAAATACCAACTCACATCATATCAACTTCGCTCTGATACCATTTTGGCACGACCGCCTGTGACTTACCAAAACCCACTACAAATTTTTCACATTTTACTTACCTTTCCTTCTATCATAATTCAATCACCAAACAGTTGGGCTGTGATTCGATATTAATCACCTCAACCACTTTCATTTCATAACATGTATACATGTCAATACAATTATCTATTGACTGTAAGTACTATTTTCTTAAAAGTAAACTCATATACATTAATACCATTACATGTACATATACATCCCCAGCGGTACATTCGTTTACATAACTATGCTTTTACATTGTTCAGTACCAAACGTTTCAAATGTGTATACCTTTCATATGATAGGTATGCAGCGGATAAAGGAATACCAGTCCTCAACCGTACTCAACTATTGTGAACGCTCTGTAGAGAGGAGGAAATAAAAAGGGGGTGAGCTCACAGCTCAGTAAAAAAATAAGACAAGCAAGTAGATAATCACACTATCTATAAAATACAGTGCTCATGCCTTGAAATCATTTCCTTTTCGATTCACATCTAAAGTATGTATCTTTCTTGAAACATTTATACAAGTATATATATATATAGATACAAATCATCATAATGAACTCAAAACATGCTGGTTTAATAAGCCCAACAATATATGCAAAACATTGCATTGTTATGGAAATACTGTAAATCACATTTCATTATCCCATATAAATTAAATCAAAACAAAGATGGCATTTCATCATGTAAAAAAAAGGAAATTCGGGCTTCACCCATCCCCAGGGTTACCCTTTCAAAATTCACAAGTCATGTAACAATTCAAACAAGAAATATCAAGTGAGATGAGGTGAGATGAGATAGGCGACTATGTGTTCGAGGATTATGATCATATCCCATTTTTTCATGATCTCAGGCTACACAATACTCTATGTTTGGGGCCTCACATTTGTTGTAACAAGAGGTTGGTTAAATCCTTAACTGTCAGCCAACAACTCTATATCATCGTGTACTCACGGTACATCGTACTCCATGTGACATACACGGTACAAAGTACTCCATGGACCCAATATCAAGGTTGGGGTGCCTGCCATAGGTCTTAGCCCTCATACCATGTAAAATAGTTTCGATAGCCCTCAGCCATATCTAAAAAATGTACGTATGAGCATATAATCTGTGCGACACACAATCTGCATGGGCTACACGACCTCATGCACAAGTCTTATAAATCTAGTGCGAGCAATGCTCCAATACTCTATCGTGCATCAATCAATAAAACTGAGCTCCAGAAATGCTCAAGTACTATGTGATACATATCATTTAAAATCTAGTGTGAGTATCCCTCTAGCACTAATGGTGTGGAAAACATGCAAAATCTAGTGCAAGCTGTGCTCTAGCACGATTGGTTTTCACACAAATCGATAAATGGCTTATTTCAATTGAATTCACTCAATTAAATCAAATCGACACTATCATATGTTGTTTTCGCATATAACATGAAAACATTAGCCAAACTATCTATGCAACTGTCGAACTAGTTAGAAAAATGCTTTCTATGTTTTTTACCCTTAATTGGGGTAAAATTGTAACTTTACCATGTCAGTCCCAACCAAAATTTTTTCATATTCAAAAATCCATATATAATTTAAATACTTGGAAATGTATCTGAAATACATATAGCTACCTTAAGCTACTCATAAAATTCCCTTACCTCTGATCACATCATGTGACCTCACTTCCTCGATGTTGCTAAACCTCACAGTCTGATCAGCTCCCAATATAAACTTCAAAACTATAAATATCCATTCACATCAGTATACTTTAATATACTTAATTTTCACTCACATGAATCTCAAATCAATGCATTAGGCCCTTTTGCACCCATTTAGCCTTATTACATCTTATTGGACCTTACTCTCTCTTAATTCTAATTCGATTTTACAATTCATTTCTTGAGAACCTATTAGGCTCATCAAGTCTACTGATTTGAATTGAATTGGCATAAATCTCCCAATGCCTCATGTTCATCATTTTCTTCCTCTATGGCATTTCGCCATGCATCTCATATTCCTATTTTAAATCACCATCTATTCCAACACATGTATTTCACAAAACTATCTTACAATCATGTTTACATGCTTAATAACATCACTACATGCTTAAATTATCCTTAAATCCATACCAAATTAACTTTCTCTCACTAAATCACATTAAGCTCATTTTAGGTCATGGCAGATTTAGCATGTTCAGTGGCATTTTCAGCCAACAAAACATACACCAATCAACTCATCTAAATGCCTATATTAACATACTTGAAGTTAGTGTATTGAAATCTTACCTAGCTTGATTTTTCCTTTTTTTCCAATTTGGGGAAAAATTACTTTGCTCCTTCAATCCTTGATTTCAGCTTCTTGTTTTCAACTATGTTGTTCTCCTCCTTATAAGGGATAACTTTGCTTAAATAAATCTCTCTCAAAATTGATTCAAAGGTGATGATTTTTAGAGTGAGAAAGTTAGGTTTTACGTTTCTTTAAATGAGGAATTTGATGTTTTCGGGGAAGAAGATGCAACAGTCGGGTTTTTATATAATTACCTTATGAGATTAATCTCCTAGTAATGAGAGATCGATCTGCCCTATGTTTTAACTCTTCAGAATTTGACATTTAGAAGGTATGATCGATCTGCCCTGTGTTTTAACTCTTCAGAATTCGACATTTAGAAGGTATGATCGATCTGCCTCTTGGTATGGGCTCGATCTTATCTAAACAGAATCACTTAGAGATCGATGTGGCCTTGAGAAGAGATTGATCTGGGCTAACTAGAATCAATCCAAGATTGATCTTCTTTGAATGAGGGATCAATATCCCTTTTGTAGAATGCTTTGGCATTGCATTTCAAGGCAATGAGATCGATCTCCCCTTCAATTAAGATCGGGCTGCCCTTCATTTACGACATTCCAGCTGTAATTTTCTCAAATTTTCAAAGGTATATTCATATTCGTTTGCTTCACCACTCATTTTGCATTTCATTCACACTTAAAACATAAAAACATTCATTTTTTATGACTCATACGTAATGTAACTTGTCTGTATATCACGGAATCATAAAGAATACATATAAATTTACAGGCCGTACATCTTTTTCCCCTTCTTTTCATCTGTCATCCTCCCTCTTCCTTGCCAGTGACTGAACCTGCTCCAAAAGAACCGACGACCATCCCCTCTCTCTTGACCGTCAACGACATTCCCCTTCCCTTTCCCCAAAAATCGAGAAACTTGAAAACACTTTCCCTCTCTGTTTCACAAACCAGCCACCAGAGAAGATGTCGGTTCCTCTAAACCGTGAGCCCCGGTAACCTCTATCATCTCATCTTCCCCCTTCACACCTTTCCCTTCCCTCTTTAACGCTAGCAGTACTGAAACTAACAAAATACCCATTTTCCTGCTTCTCCATTGTTATACTAGTGGACTTTTAGGTAAAACAAAATTTTTATCTAGCTAAATTTCTATACAAATTATGTTATAGAAGTATGATTATTGTAGAAATCAATTCAAATTTTTGTTTTGAAGAAACTAGGCAAAATGTAGGCTTTATAAATTAGGGGATTTCTATTTGTCTAGAAAATGTAGGCATTCTTCCATTTTGGAATAAGTAGAAATCAATTGGTTATTTGGGAATTTAGAATTTAAAACTAGTTTAGCACAATGAGGACAAGGTAATGCTTTGATTTCATAAAATGTAACTAAGCTACCTAATTAAGAGTGATGATTGTAGGCTTCAGTCATAGAAGGAAATTAACGATAACTTGTTTCAATAGGGAGTCAATGACTAAATCAGTAGATTTTAATGTAATAATATGTTCATGGGATTTCAAGACTACAATATGAATTACGTAATTAGTTAGATGATGGTTGAAGGTTTCGACCATTTTGAATTAATTGAAGATAACATAATATATTGGGAGTCTATGGATTTGAATCAGAAAATCTTAATGTCAACAGTCTTGTTCAATAGCTACATAATTCAAGTTTAGCTATATTGGTAGGGAAAAATGAGTTTATGATTTCGGGTAAAACATGATATGAACGAATAATAAATGATGAAAACCTTGGTAGAGGATTTGCCTAAGTTGTTGGGGGTGTAAGGCAAAAGTCTAAATAGTCTAAGATGATAAAGAAATGCATGATTTAAGATCTGTTTGTGTAATTTTTTGGGCTGGCCGAATCTAAATGCATGTGTAGGATTGGTTTTAAATGTGAAACCTTAAGAAATAAGTATAGAGACTAATCATCAAATTATTTACTTGTGGAATTGTAGTTAGCGTACCACCAGTTACCGAGGAAGCTTAAGCATATATATGCGTGCCTAAAGCGATAAGGGTAATTGTTGCGCATCGTTTTATGGTAAGGGATTTATACAATTTGTAGCTAGTAGGATGCCTTAGGTTAGGATTGAAATTTACTAGAAACCATAGGTTGTGAGTTTAGCTAGCTAGTTAGGATTAATTTAAATTTGTTGCGTCCCCTACTTGATTTCATAGGTTTTATAAAACTAACGTGTTTTGATAAACTTGTGCAAGAAAGCGACTAAAGCATAAAGGTGAATAGTGACGTAACACTTGTGTTTTCTTTTCTTGCTTTTAAATACCCTCATTCTTTTTTTTGCATGGGTTATACCAATCGTTTTGAGAAAGTATTGACATTCTTGAGTATTTACCTCGTTGATGAATTTGAGAAGTAAGTTCTGATCGATCTATAGACTGTTTGATTTTGAGACGAATGATTTATCTTGACATGCAAATGTTTTCTCATAGAAATAAAGATATAATTGTTTTGAGACTGCTAATGATCCCTGAAAATGCCTTTGTGGCAGTCATGTCTTGTGAGAGCCATCTCTAGCACCAGTATGAGGTTCTATGTAATTACCTTACAGTGCCAAGTGCTTTACGGGGGTACCTTAGTAGCATCAAGTTTATGGTTCGTGAGAGCCATCTCTAGCACGGATAGGAGGTTCTCTGTGATTTCCCTATGATGCCAAGTGCTTCACGATTATGCCTTGGTGGCATATACGCATGCTTCTGAATGATGTGTTGGCGTACCATGGTTGTTTTGTTGTATTACTATAGACCTTGATCCCGTCTTCAGTACCCTAGTCCAGTAGCCTGGTCAGCTAGGATAGGGTGGTTAGATACTATGGCCATAGGGTTTCCTGATTGACTATAATTGGTTCATATGTATATTGAGGATTCCTGTCACGTCTTTGTTATTTGCATTGATTATTTCAACTAAGCCGATGCATGTTTTCGTGTTGAATATGCATAAATTTTTGAGTTGAACTTATATGATTTTCTTGCGTTAAACGAGTATGATTTCTTTGAGCTTCAATGAAGTGAACACATCATGTTTGAGTTGATTTACAGATTTAAAAGCATAATTGTTCTTACTTAGTAAAACCATGTGTTTGAAGCTCATTAACCAAATTGTTTTAGCTCAATCTGGTTTATGATGTATTAATAATCAATTAATATTTTGCTAAACATATAATGGGTGTTTGCTAGTTTAACTTTATATTAATTTCTTATTGAGCGTTGGTTGCTTACCCATTTCTTTAAGACATTTTAGATTAACTCCTGGGTGAACCATTCGGAGTTGTTGATTTCTCGTGCTAAAGGTATACGCAACAACAAGTGTAAAGTTTTTGTTTCAGACTTATATGTATGGACAGACATATGTAAATTGTTGTTTTGGATGTATTAGCTGTTTCTTTATAGAAAGTAGGAATTTTAAGGAAGTGAGTTAAGGTTTTCCTATATCTATTGATTGAAGATGACGAGGTAAAATCTCGATTTTAAAGTTGAAAGTCAATATTACATTTTCATGACAATACATCTTTCTATGTAGGTTATTATGAAGCTAGGTTGAATTTGAAATTTGATGAACGGTCATGTTGTTGAAATCTTTTGATTGTTACTTATGGATAGTTAAGGTTGCTGATGGGATTGCTTGGTTTGATTGGTAATTGTGGTTGTGTGATTGAGATTGAAGATATTAGTTGTATATTGATCTTATTTGCAAGATGGGTTAGGTCTAATTGCAACCATTATGCTGCCGAAATTTCTAGAAAATTTTAGGTCTTTAATAATTCCTTTACCTAATAGTTTAAAAGCTTTAACCTATATCAGACAACGAAACTACAAGTAAAAGATCCTAAAGGAATAAATGGTAAATATTAACCAATATTAGTTCATTTTAAAATGCCTCTGCTTAGTTACGCATTTCAGAGTAGAGGTAGAAATCACTGAGCCTGACATATTGTGACGACTGCCCTTCCCACACCAGGTCACAGTCTCACTCAACGGTACTGTCTGCTTTAGCAGCCCCACAGGCCCATCACGATTTTATCAGGGAATACTACCCCATTTTGCGTCCCACATAGCTCGAACCCAAGACCTTAAGTTTTTGTTCTTACACACATGGTATCATGTGTTTAAGGTCTTGGGTTCAAACCATGTGGACTCGAAATGAGGCAGTATTCCCCGATAAAATCATGAGGGGCTTGTGGGGCCACCAAAGTGATAATTTTATTTATAATAGAATTATTTATGCTTAATTTCTTAATTAATTAATTTAATCCCCATATTATTTTATTAATTATCCCCTTTATTTAATTAAAATTCTTTAAAGTGCAGGTAAATTAAATATGTATGAAACTTTATCGTTTCAGTCAAAAATGGGCTAAAAATGGGCTAAAGGAGACTGGACCACTTCCAATTTGCATACCGAGTCACCAGTCGTCTGGACACGTGGGATGCCGAGTGTTAGTATTTTATTTGCTCCAAAACGATAAGATCGACGGACACCGTGCCAACCTTTTGAAAGACACACGTCGGGCCACATCGTAAAGCCAATTGGACAAAAAGACAAGTGACTTGGAAATATCTACTCTGCAGCAATTCAAATGAAGAAAAGTGGCCAAACAATGCCAACTCATCTAGGATGAAAAATTATCATTGTACCTCTATGTTTGTGTATAAATAGAACATGATGAGCAATTGAAAATGGAGGGAGAATCTAGTGTAGTTTTTAGGGTAAAGTAATTTAGGAGTAGTTTTTAGAAGTAGGTAGGGTAGAATAGAAGTAATTTAGGGTAGGAGTAGTGTTAGAATAGTTTTAGAATAGTTTTTCTTGTTTTCTTTAGAAACTTTCCCGTTAGTTGTTTATTTTCCTAGCCACCATTGTTCTTATTCCCATTTTTTATTGTTCATGGCACCTTTAATTTTTGTGTTGATTAAAAAGTTCCATTTTCTCTAGTTGTTTTGTATTTCAAGATACATTGGTAGCCACCATTTTTATTTCCTTCTCGGTTTTATGAAAAATTTAAGTTTCTTTATTAGCTCTTAGTTACTATTCGATTTTCTTTCATTTTTGCTCTTTTTATGCACTGTTCATTAAGAACTGGTGCTTGGCCGACCTTTTAGAACATTACATTTCAACCTCTATCGTTCTGTTTTGGAGAGTTGGATTTATGGTGTAAGTTCATTGCCAAGCATTGTTCCTGCTTCTTGCACAATAGAGCACCGACGGCTAAGTAGAGGGAGAGACAAGCCGTGGCCACTGGAACCTTATGTTTTTATGTTTTACGACTTTCTTCATTTATGGTTTAGTTTTCAAGTGTTAGTTTTAAGTTTTCAGCATTTTTATTTTTCTTAGTTTCTACTTGCTTGAAGGTGTTTTCGTGTGGTGCCAAGAGACCGTTGTTCGGTGGGCAGCTAGACGACAACGAGGAACCAGATCAGGACCAGCTTTTCCTCTCTATTCTGCTCTACTATGTTGTTATTTTACTGTTCATCTTTGCTTTGGTTTTTATTTTCTATTAATCTTGTTGTCTGTTGTTGCAACTATGTGGCATAGGCTAGGGGTAAAGTTGATGCAGGGCGAAAATCAAAGCAGGAGCTAGCTACGCGATGCAGTCCCTTTGGCGGTATTGTTGGCAGAGAAGCAAAATGTAGAGGAACGCCGCTGTTCTCGGTGTAGTAGGCGACACTGCCTGGAACCTGGGCTGAACTGCTGCATGACATGGCATTCTCTTTTGTACGAGGGAGCTGAAGAAGATGTACGAGCAGGAATGGGTAGCACATGCAGGAAGACAATCACGAGGTTGGTAGTATGCGGTTGCTGTTAGTACTGAGGCAGCAGCTGGCTGCTGTTGAGGCGAGAACAACACTTGGAGCAGAGAAAGGACGCGTGCAGTGCAGAGTATTACACATTGCCGAGAGCAGTACAAGTCCAAGGCTAACCTTTGCATTTTATTTTTGCAATTAGATTTATGATGTTATATTTGTTAGATGTTAATTTTTATTTTATTACTATTGTTAGATTAAGTAATGCCAGATTAATTTTATGTGTTTTAGTTTAAACTTTAATTTTAATCATATTTCAATTTGGAAGGCAATAGAATTTAAGATTTAATTTTTCAGGGTAGAGTTTATGTATTGCATTGAGGATTAAAATTAGGGGTAGATTTATTTCATGCAATTTTAAGTTAGTTTTTATTTTAAATTTAAAAATCCAAAAATATTTATTTCTCATGCATTATTTAGATTTTATTTTTAAGTTAGTATTTGGCTATAGTTAGGATTAATTTAGAATCACTACTTTAGGCATTTAGATTTATAATTATATTTAGAAATTTTATTTTTAGAATTTCTTTTCACTAGAATTAACTTAGTTTAAATTGCATTTTCATAGTTAGATTAATTGCATGCACATTTTGTTTTTATTGTCTAATTTTATTCAAGTTAATTTTATTTCTTATTTGCAATTTTAGTTTATTAGCATTAATTAATTTTAACTGTTTTATTTATCTTTTGTAGGGAATTTGTTTTTAATTGCTTGGAGCTCTGTAAGTAAATTTTAGCTCGGTTTTATTTTCTTTAGTTTATAGTTTTTATTATTTTCAGTATTGTTAGCCTTGTAGATCACCCACTAAGCATTCATAATTTGCTAGGATATACATAGGGTAAGATTAACCGGTACTTAATTAGGCTATTCAACTTCTCTGTGTGACGATAATCTGGGTCTCACATCCCATTATTACTTGTACGACTCGTGCACTTGCGGATACACGTCTAGGTCACTTAAAGTGGCCGTTGTCAGGGAAGATAATTAGGCATTAATTAATATCGGTGAAATTATGCTTAGGTGTAATTCTAGCTTGTAAATATTTAGGTTGTAAATATTTAGAGCCTTAGTTAGGTTAGTTAAAGTTTCTCTATCTAATTAAAAAAAAATTGAAAAGTTAAAAAAAAAACAATTTCGGAGGTCTTTGTGATGTTTGCATGCGTAGAGCCAGGAGTTATCATTGCTTTCCTTTAGATCCTGAAATTGAATGAACTCTTAGAAAAATTCGAATGGATTCTAGGAAATTAATAGCTCCGCTGCAAAACACCATGGCAGAAAATAGAGAAATTAGGACCGTTGGAGATTATACGGTATCGACCATTGGAGGGTATTATACCGGCATTAGGCCACCGGTTGTCCATGCAAACAATTTCAAAATCTAGCCTTCAATCCTTCAGATGATCCAAAACTCTTTACAGTTTAGTGGGCTCCCTCATGACGACCCACATGCTTACCTAGGGCAATTCCTGGACTTGTGCAACACCTTCAAGCATAATGGATTATCGGACGACTCATTGAGGCTTAGATTATTCCCCTTTTCGCTTAGGGATAGGGCGTGACACTTGTTAACCTCCTTACCTCCAGGATCCATTTCTACATGGGACGAGTTAGCCCATCAATTTTTAGCTAAGTTTTTCCCTCCCTCTAAAATGGCAAACTCCGTAGTGACATATCTTCCTTTGCCCAATTCGATTCTAAATCTCTCTACGAAGCATGGGAACGATATAAGGAGCTTCTTAGGAAGTGCCCTCATCACGGCCTACCTTTGTGGCTGCAAGTCCAGATCTTCTACAACGGACTTACAAGCCAAAATAGGACCATCGTTGATGATGCTGCGGGTGGAGCCCTAATGTGCAAAACAGAGGAGGAAGCTTACAAGTTGTTAGACAAGATGCCAACTAACAATTATCTTTGGTCCTTGGAGAGGCAACTGCCTAAGAAGTCGGCGGGTATCTATGAGCTTGACACGCTGTCTACCTTGACCTCTCAAATAGTTAACCTTACGAAGAAGGTAAAGTCACTCAGTACCCAGCATAATCCTTCCACCAGTCCTAATCCTGTTTATTCTGTATAAAGTCCTTTTCTTTTCTGCAATCTGTGTGGTAGTACACACTCTGTAGATAGGTGTCCGCTTAATTTAGAATCAGTTCAGTACGTTGGCCCATCTTAGAAGCAATAGAACAACCCCTTTTCAAACACCTACAATCCAGAGTGGAGGAACCATCCTAACTTCTCCTGGAGCCAAAATCAAGGGCAATCTTCTAATTTTAGACCAGTAAGACCCCCTGGTTTTCAAGCTCCACCGGTTCATGTACCACTACATCAGCAAGTTCCATACCATCCACCACCTAAATTTCCACACCATCCACCTAACCATCCCCATCCACCTCAATTTTACTATCCACCACCACTACCACCACTTATGCAGCCACAACACCTACTTGCACTAGTAGCTGAGAAGAAGCCTACACAAGAGGAAATGTTCACGACTATCCTACAAAGCTAAGCTGCCTCAATTAAGAACTTAGAAGTTTAGGTTGGACAAATAACCAATGCCCTTAGCCAACGTCCAGAAGGGACCCTTCTAGTAACACTTAAGCTAATCCTGTTAGGCAAAGGGAGGGTAAGGAACATGTTAAATCCATCACCCTTAGGAGCGGCAGAGAGCTAGACAATCCACAAGTTAAGTACAGACTTGAGCAACCCATAGTTGAAGAATCCTTAGGTTCTAAAGATGCAGCTTAGAAGGAACAGGAACATCAGGATCAGGCTGCAAAAGAATCCAAGTTAGGTGCTTCTTCAACTATCCCTTCTTCTACTTCACAACCTTCCTCTTCATCCGATGCTATACATGTTACCACTACACCTTCCCTAGTTAGACCACCAGTACCTTTTCCTTAAAGGTTCAAAAATTAAAAACTCGATCAACAATTTACCAAATTTCTTGAGGTTTTTAAGAAACTTCACATCAACATTCCTTTCGCAGATGCTTTAGAGCAAATGCCGAGTTATGTGATGTTCCTGAAGGATATCCTCTCGAGGAAAAGAAGATTGGAAGATTATGAGATGGTGGCCTTAATTGAGAAATGTAGTGCAATTATTGAAAATCTGTTCTTTGGTACAACCTTGTGTGATTTAGGAGCCAGTATCAATATGATGCCTTTGTCTATCTACCAAAAATTAGGAATAGAGGATGTCAAGCCTACCATAGTGACCCTTTAGCTAGCTGATCGATGCATTAAATATCCGAAAGGGGTCATTGAGGATGTGTTAGTAAATGTGGATAAATTTATTTTTCCTACGAATTTTATTGTATTAGACATGGAGGAAGATAGGGAAGTCCCCATTATACTAGGTGGACCTTTCCTAGCAACTGGTAGAACAATAATTGATGTATAAAAGGGGAAATTGACGATGAGAGTCCTAAATCAGGAGGTGACATTTCATGTTTTCAAACCTTTGAAGCTCCCTGTTGAGTCTCAAGAATGTTTTAAGATGGATTTTGAGGAGGATATAAGGCTTGAGTGTAAGACCCGATATTTTTTACCTTAAGAGCAAAAAGGAATAAATAAAAATTTTTGAGTGCATTTAAAAATGCAAAAGGATTGAAATGGTATTCCCGAACACGTGCAAGGGCAAAATGGTTAAAAGATCGAAATTCGGTATTAATTGGGACAAGAAAATTTAATTAAAAATATGGGATTGAGAAATCTTTATCAATAACGAAGAAATAATTAAATTTCAGATTAAATTGATCAAGATATGAATTTATTGGAATAAATCAAAATTTTCGTATCGAAAAATAATTTTGAAAATAATCAAAAAAAATATACCGAAAAGGTAAAATCAGACTGATAAATTCATTTACGAAATAAATGAATAAAATAGTATTTTTAAGATATTTTGGCAATTTAATATATTTTAATTGATTAAAATATTATTAAAAATAAAATAATATTAAAAATAAATAAATAAAGTAAAAAACTGGAAAGGAATTTTGGGGAGAGAGAAAACAAAGAAATTGGAAAAGAGGAAATCAAGCCCGCGAAGACCGACGGGGAAGAAGTACCACCGGGCGGCCACCTCCAGCTGGCTAGGCACATGACCGAAAAAAGGAAGGCCGGCACCATGCGACCTCCCTGCCACCAGGACGTGTGCCACCGGCGCCAGAATCCGACGAATTGAAGGGAGAAAGTCGCGGAGGAAAAGAGGGCATTTGGCTGCCATCGGCGAGAGTTGGCTCCGATCGAGGCCAACCGAGAGGTCCCCTATCCAAGACGTGTCGAACAGCGACGGTGAGACACTGGGAACCGATCGGATGACGTCGGTACGACCAAAAAGGGACTGAACCGATCGACGGTTCAGTGAGAAAGTGACTGTGCTGAATCGGACCGAACTGGTTCAGCCAAAAAGAGAAGGAAAAAAAAAGAAGAAAAAGGGAAAAAGAAAAAGATGAAAAATTAGGGAAAATTTCAGTGATACAATCGAGCTTCGGGTAAGTCGGTAAGCAGTCGAATTGACCGATTTAAATTTTGAGAATATTTAATTTGATTAATATCTAACTGAAAATTTACCCGAAAAAAATTAAATTGTGTAGCTCGATGATTGACGTAGAATGAGAACTTGAGATAGCCTCGATTTACGTACTACCATGGAATCTTGAGTAAGTGACCCTTATTTACGACAATTTACATCGTTATACATGATTGATATTTATCGCATAAATTAAGGATTTAAATTTCGCATTTAATGAATTAAATTTTAAAAAATTGGATAAATTGTCGTAAATACTAAATTGAGATATCCGAGAATTTAGAACGAGGCTAAATAAATATTGATGGGCCGAATGAGCCAAATAGGCCTCGGTAATGTGAATAGTAAGTGAGAAAACGGGCTTAAGGCCAATTAAGGTCCATTATGGTATAATCGAGCCCAATATGGGTAAACGGGCCCAATGATTTAAATTAAGCCCAGAAAATATGAAATACAATTAAATTGTATTGTATTTGACTTGATGAATGTGTATCCGCAGTTTCGAATATTTGATTAGATTTGGAGCAAATCGGACTGCGTGACGAGTCATCAAAGGAAAGGTCAGACTGTACAGAAAAATGAGGTAAGGGAATTGTGTGAGTAGCTAGAGGTAGCTACGCGTATTTTAATAGTTTTTGTATGCACTGATTATGTATGTATACACGATTATTGTATAATGATCCTAAAAGTGGTTTAAATAATTTTAAATGATCGAAATAGGTGAAAAGACTATTTTACCCCTATTGAGGGAAGTTCACCTAAGGATGGTGAAAGCATGACATGCATAAAATGCATGATTTAAGAAATTTCTAGTTTAAGGATTTTATTGGTTTTAAGCAAAGTAAATCGGTAGATTGACCAATAATTGCATAAGTTTTCCAAAATAACACTACGTAAGTGTTATTAAGATTTAAATAGAAATTTCTTTGGAAAATAGGCCAACTATCAAGTTTATATGGAATCAAATAGTGTCGGCACGTAGCTCGCACTATATTTGCATTTGTGAGTGTGCATAAAATGTGCTTGAGCAGTTGCTCGCATCGATTTGTGTGACATCATATGCATAAAATGTGTTAGAGCGGTTGCTCGCACTGATTTTATGATTTGATATGCATGAGAGCTGTTGGAGCCTAGCTCGCACTCTGTTTTGACATGTTTTGACATGTTTTGATGTGGTATGCATAAAAAGGTGCTAGAGCGATTGCTCACACTAGTTTTAATGATTTGACATGCAGAGAGATGTTGGAGCTTAGCTCGCATCCTGTTTTGATATGGATTATGCATAAAAGCCGTGTTGGAGTGTAACTCGCACGAGATTTGATTTAATTATGCATAAAGCCATGCTGGAGTGTAACTCGTATGAGATTTGACTTATTTGAGCATTCATTTGTGCTGGAGCGTTGCTCGCACAAAGTTTTATATGGTTTTTATAATTCATTTTAAAATCGTACTGGAGTTTTTCTCGTACGAAGTTTTCACTGAGTTTTTATACATATCCGTACTAGAGCATTGCTCGTACGTGGATTCTAATTAAATTTATAATCAGTTTAAGTCATACTGGAGCGCTGCTCATACGCAGATTTTACTGATTTTTATGAAATCGTGCTAGAGCTTCGCTCGCACGAGATTTTCAGATATCATGAATATGTATGGAGCAGTGCTTGAGCTTTGCTCGCATAGGGATTTATATTACATGCATATAACCGTGTTGGAACCTCCTGTAGACTGTGTGTCACAGTGAGATGATATGCTCACACGTGCATTCTGAGACAGAGATGATTTGGGTGGATAAGACCTATTACAGGCACCCCTGACTGAGCTTAGGTTCACGGTGTACGTTGTACCGTGTATGTCATGCGGAGTACGCTGTACCGTGGGGATTGTTGGAGTGGAGTGGCATTAACCATGAGGCAGCAAGCCTTGCCCTCGCAATCCTGGTGTTATGCTGTTCTGGCGGGTAGGACGACCCACCTCTCATTTCAGGTGTGATACCTCGCACACTAGGTACCGTGTTGCCAGGGATCACGAGGTTATGGCCATAGTCCTCGATGTTACTAATATAATCACATACTTGTCTCACATGATATAACTTGTGGTCTGTTAGACCAGGGTAGACCCGAAAGAGGGGTCAAGCCCCCGATTTGACGATTTTATGATTTCATGATTTTATGATTTGTGATTCAGAAAGAAGGGTGGTTTTATAACCGAAGTTTTATAATGAATTTTAAATGAATTGTTGTATGAGATGATTGACCCGGAAGGGTTAGTTTTACTGCAGTTTTAATGAATTGATTTCAATGCAGTAGCGTGATGATGTTTTCCATGCTTTCATTTGAAATCCATGATTTGTCTTGTAAGACCCGAAATTAAATCGTAAATTTTTATGAGGGATGAAAATGGTCAAAAATTTAACTGAATGGGATTCGGATTGGAAATAAGGATTTAAAATGCGAAGTGAGTGAGTGTTCGTTAAAGGAAGTCGGGTTAAATTAATCCCGAACACGTGCAAGGGTAAAATGGTCAAAAGATCGAAAGTCGGTATAAATTCGATGAGAAATATTTATTAAAAGTAATGGATTGAGAAATCTTGGTCAATAAAGGAGAAATAAATTTATTTTTGGTTAAATTGATCAAGATATAAATTTATTGAAATAAATCGAGATTTTTACTTCGAAAAATAATCTCGAAAATAATCGAAAAATATACCGAAAAGTCGTTCGGGACAATATCCCAAAAATATGGAGAAATTATACCCGAAAAAGGGTTAAAATATAATAAATAATTAAATTAAATTAAATTAATTAATTTGAAATAAAATAATAATTTTTCGTAGATATTTTAGATTTTTAATGTATTTTAATGATTAAATAATAATAAAATAAAAATAAATAAAAATATAAAAATAAATTATAAATAAAAAAAGAATTGAAAAATAAAGAGATTCGAAAAATGCGAAAAGAAGAAAATGAAAAAACGAAGCCGAGCGTCTGCCCTCACCGACGGACAGCCACCGGCGGCTAGACGAGGTCTGCGAAGGAAGCCAGATGCAAGCCGAGCCTCGCCGGCGCTGGTAGGCCAAGAGAGAACCGACGAACGGCGAAGGATCAGCGAGAAACCGAGGAAAACGAAAACGGAAAAGAGAAAAGGTGATCGGCGACGGACGGCGCCGATCTGGCCAACCCCACCCCAGCAGAACATCCCCGAGGCCAAGATGAGTAGATTGGTGGTGGTGGCAGTTGTTGAAACCGGCGGACAGCGCCGAAAAACGGCGAAAAGAGAAATGGGTTTCGACGGCTGAGAGAGAACAGCCGGATCGACGACTTTTCGGCGACCTCGACCGAAACTGACCCCAGATCTGAGATGCGGACGACCCAGTAGAGCCACTGGCGGTGGAAGCCGGCGGAGAACCGACCGACAAGGCCATGAACCGGAGCGAACCGGATTGAACCGGAGTGAACCGACGGTCTGAACCGGGTTGAACTGGACCGAACTGGTACAGCCAAGAAAGAGAGGAAAAAAGGAGAAAAAGGGAAAAAGAAAAAGAGAAAAAATTGAGAAAAAATCCCGACGATGTAATCGAGCTACGGGTAAGTCAGTAGTGGTCGAAATTGACCCGATTTAAATTTTGGAGTATTCAATTTAATTAATTTTCGATCAAAAATTTACCCAAAAATTTATGAAATTGTGTAGCTCAACAATTGGCATCCAACGAGAGCTCGAGATAGCTTTGATTTGTGTGCTAGCACGGAATCTCGAGTAAGCAACCCTTATTTACGACAATTTGCATCGTTATGCGTGCTTCGAATTTAATTTCCCCATTAATTAGATTAAATTATGAAAAGTTGGATAAATTGTCGTAAATAATAAATTTAGCTATTCGAGAGTTAGAACGAGGCCCAATAAATTGTTGGTGGGCCCAATGAGCCCAATAGGCCTCGATAATGTTAAAATTAAGTGGAAAACGGGCTTAAGGCCGATTAAGGCCCATTAAGGCGTAATCGGGCCCAATAGGGGTAAATAGGCCCAATGATTTAAATTAAGCCCAGAAAATAGGAAATACAATTAAATTGTATGATATCTGACTGAGGAATAATTATACGCAGTTTCGGACATGGGATTGGGAGCAGATCGGACAACGCGACGTGACATCAGTGGAAAGGTCAGACTCGACAGGAAAATAATGTAAGGGAATTCTGCGGACTGCTAGAGGTAACTTTATGAAATTTTAAGTTCATTTGCAGTCCTTTAAAAATTATCTGGAGGGTCTAGAGGTCAAATAATAATTTTAGTGCCCCGAATGGGTAAATTACCAAAATACCCTTGTTAAGGGTAAAATTTACAAAATTAGGAAAAATTAGGAGAACAAGAACAAGAGGTTTCTGCTCGTTCTGGAGACATTTTAATGCATGCATGAGTAGGCTGGCTAACCTTGAAAGAAAATGCATAGCATTGCATACTTTCAACGATATAATTGTTTTGAAAACTGTTTTGAGGAAACAGAGCCACCTACATGTTTTTATTGACATGTGTCATGCTAGAGCTTAGCTCGCACGATGTTTTGATTTGTGTGATGCATGCATTAGTGCTGGAGCGAGAGCTCGCACTAGAGTTTTACATGCATTAGTGCTGGAGTCCAACTCGCACCAGATTCTTTTTATATGATTTTCGTGACACGGTGCTAGAGTCTAACTCGCACTGGATTTTCACATGGTTTGCATACAGAGTGCTAGAGCTTAGCTCGCACTAGTTTTACCTGATTTGATGAGAGTGCTGAGCATCACTCGCACTGATTTTATGAGAACATGCGATAAGCCATGCTTGGAGCAGCGGGTAGACTGTGTGTCACCGATTAAATAGGCTCGCACGTGCGTTTTGAGACATGGCTTGAGTATAGAGACATGATATGGGTCCACGGAGTACGATGTACCGTGCAAGTAGCATGGAGTACGATGTACCGTGTGGTATCTTCGAATACAACATCTTCGGATGCGGCAACTTCAGATGCATGGGATCGGATAAGACCGACGAGATGGATTGATCCACCTTCCGGGCGGTTCCCGATCATGGTGAGAACCCATACACTAGGATCCGTATAGCAGAGGAACTCCCGAGGACACATGGCCATAGTCCTGGTTATTACCGATATACAGATGTTGCCTGGTCTCGCATGTTGACGACTTTGATGAGATTAAAACTGGGTTTTTAAAATCAAACGTGCTTGATGATTATTTCCATGCTTTTCAAACCCATGTGTGAATGTAAATCGATTTTTTTATGGTTTTATGTGAGTTAGGACCACCCAAGGGATGGGTTGAGTCTTGACCTTATTGTGAAATTTTAAACGAGAAAGAAATGATTTGAAATAATTGCATGTTGAATTTTGCCATGCGAATGGATTTACATAACATCATAACTCATATCATCTGTTTTAAAATGTGTGGAGAAAGGGTGGTTTATGCATGGCACCATGTTCATGTAGGTAGTATGGTTACCTACTTGTTCGTAGGATTGCCTTACTGAGCTTGATGTGCTCACCCCTTTCATTTTCTCACACGGATAATTTTCAGTTGAAGTTGAGGCGACTCAGTACTGCATTCCGGATATCCGCTACTGCCCATCATTTAAGGTATACACACTTGTACATATTAGATCTAAATAAGCATAGCACAGTAACATGTTTGTAAGTAACTTTAGGGGATGTATAAATATTGTAAACACTTATAAATGACTGAGAAAGAATTAATTTGGTGGGACTGGCATTGACGCACAGCCCAATGGTTAGTGGAGTGTGGTCATGATCAGAGAACAGGTAAGCATGAAAGAAAATAACAAAACGCGAAAAATTTACTCTGATTTTTTGGGTAGTTTTGGGTCGTTACATGTCTTACATGACATGAAAGACTGCATGATCTTGATTAAATTCATGCTTATTATGATTTAATGATGTCACATAAAATGCTTTGATGCATAAGTAGTATGATTTATATATGCACGAACAGTTTTATAAACTAAGTCATTGATGTTTGCATGACTTTGTGCTTGATGATTTTAATGAAAAGAAATGGATTTAAGGGCATGGCATTATGAGCATGTAGATAGTAGAGCTATCTACTTACTTGCATAATTGCCTTACTGAGCGTGTGGTTTGCACACCCCCTTATTTTCCCATCTTTTCAGAGCACTTGCAATAGTTATTGAGCGGCTGAGGACTTGCATGCTTGGTATCCGCTGCTTCCCATCGAGAGTCAGGTATACACATTTGTATAGTTTTGTATCTAAATATGTAATGCACAGTACTATAAACGGACATTGATGTCGGGGATGTAGAGTTATAAACACCATTGTGTATGTTTTTATTTAAAGTCAAAGAATAGTAAACTCTGATATATGAATGTGAATATGGAAATGGAATGGTAAATAGGTGAGAGGTGACTAACACCGAATCATAACCTACTGTTTGTAGGATGGTCACGATGAGAGAAAGGTAAGAATTAAATAATAAATGAAAAAGCGGAAAATTTACTCTGATTTTTAGGTAATTTGGATCGTGACATTGAACACAAGAAATTGAGAGAAGGATGGAAATAGATAGAGCTAATGAGGATTTAAATATTAACATTATGTCACCACTTTGGCTGACCATCCTACTTTTCACCCTGCTACTGAGTGTTGCTTTCTTTATCTTCATTTGAAGTGGCTATGTTTTTCTTTTTACTTTTTGTACAGTTCTTTTCCGTTGTTTCTTTCTTTATTTATTTTTTAGATTTCTTTTCTAGTTTTACGTTTTCAATCAAGCTTCGATTATTCGTCATCATCATCAGAAAAGGGAGTACTCTGTTCTTGAACTTAAATGATTATATTATCTGCACACTGAGGATACTGTGCACTTTAAGTTTGGAGGAGGGGATATCACTTGAGCATTTTTGAAAATTTGGGCAAAATTGAAAAACCATTTCAGAAATTTGAGCTTACACTGTTTGATTGTGGTATGATTTAGTACTTAGCATGTAGTTTTCCCATATTCCGATGATAAGACCCCACGATTTAGTCTAACTTTGATTGACTAAGAAGCATGATTATAGGAAAAGCATGAAGTTGAATTCTTCAATTTGTCTTGATTCTAATTGTGATTTCCTCATCTTATGCACATGTCATGTCATGAATCTGTATAATTATTTAGAGAAAGCTTATGTGGACATAGGATTGCATATGTTTAGTTGATTTTATGCATCATAATCTAGAATTTGTTTGATTTGATCTCGAGGTGAAATATTAGATCACACTTAATTAGAAAAATGATTAGGATTGCATATGTTTAGTTGATTTTATGCATCATAATCTAGAATTTGTTTGATTTGATCTCGAGGTGAAATATTAGATCACACTTAATTAGAAAAATGATTTAGGCCATCTTTGGATCATTTGAGCCTTTCTAGCTATCCCTGTATATATTTTAGCCCTAGTCACCCATCTGGGCCAAATAAGCTTTTCTCTGTAAATACACTTGCAAAATTTTCCTTAGCTTAAATACTTTGTTCCTATCCCTTACCTCAAAAGCATGAAAAGTCATTGGGATATATTGTGAGCTATGTTCATTTGGGTATTAAGTGATAGAGAAGGAATATTTATTGAAGAAGAAGAAGAAGAAGAAGAAGAAGAAGAAGAAGAAGAAGAAGAAAAATAGAAAAAGAGAATAAAATGTTTAGTGAAAGAAATAAGTTTGGGGGAAATAATTTGAACTCTTAAATTAAAGATCCTAGAAGTAATGCATATTAAGGCGTAATTAAACCTAAATCGACTCTATCATACATTAGCCCCAGCCTTACATTACAAGCTTAATGAAGTCCTATTGATCTCTAGTTAAGTGTGACTACATTAGTGGAGAGAGAAGTGAAAAGCAAACTTATGGGAATGATCACATGTCATTGACTTTGCAGTCACTATGTTTGTATAATCTAATCCAGGTAATGTACTGTGAAGTGACTTTGACATTTTCACACACACACGAGGAGTCCAATTTGGCTTAGGACTTATGATTGGATGATTTTGAATGATGGACATGTAATTGTGAGTCTTTGAGATCATAGTTGGTACTTTATCTTTGAGGATGATATTTGGGAAATTATTGTGTTTAGTACTTGTCATTCCTACATTTGTTTTATTTTGCTTGAGGACAAGCAAAAACTCAAGTTTGGGGTGTGATAATTCTATTTTTAATAGAATTATTTACGCTTAATTTCATAATTAATTAATTTAATCCCCATATTATTTTATTAATTATCCATTTTATTTAATTAAAATTCTTTAATGTGCAGATAAATTAAATCCGGATGAAACTCTATCTTTTTAGTAAAAAATAGGCTGAAAATGGGCTAAAGGAGATCGGACCACTTTTAATTTGCATACTGAGTCACCAGTCGTCTGGACACGTGGGATGCAGAGTGTTAGTATTTATTCACTCCGAAACGGTAAGATCGACAGACACGGTGCCAACCTTCTGGAAGACACACGCCGGGCTACATCGTATAGCTAATTGGACAAATTGACGAGTGATGTGGAAATATCTACTCTGCAGCAATTCAAATGAAGACAAGTGGCCAAACAATGCCAACTCATCTGGGATGAAAAATTACCATTGTACCTCTATGTTTGTGTATAAATAGAACATGATGAGCAATTGAAAAAAAGTGGGAGAATCTAGTGTAGTTTTTTAGTGTAGTTTTTAGGGTAAAGTAATTTAGGAGTAGTTTTTAGAAGTAGGTAGGGTAGAATAGAAGTAATTTAGGGTAAGAGTAGTGTTGGAATAGTTTTAGAATAGTTTTTCTTGTTTTCTTTAGAAACTTTCCCGTTAGTTGTTTATTTTCTTAGCCACCATTGTTCTTATTCCATTTTTTTACTGCTTATGGCACCTTTAATTTTTGTGTTGATTAAAAAGTTCCATTTTCTCTAGTTGTTTTGTATTTCGAGATACATTAGTAGCCACCATTTTTATTTCCTTCTCAATTTTATGAAAAATTTGAGTTTCTTTATTAGCTCTTAGTTACTATTCAATTTTCTTTCATTTTTACTCTTTTTATGCACTGTTCATTAAGAACTGGTGCTTGGCCGACCTCTTAGAACATTACATTTCAACCTCTATCGTTCTGTTTTGGAGAGCTAGATTTATGGCACAAGTTCATTGCCAAGCATTGTTCCCGCTTCTTGCATAATAGAGCACCGATGGCTGAAAAGAGGGAGAGACAAGCCGTGGCCATTGGAACCTTATGTTTTTATATATTACGACTTTCTTCATTTATGGTTTAGTTTTCAAGCGTTAGTTTTCAGTTTTCAACATTTTTATTTTTCTTAGTTTCTACTTGCTTGAAGGTGTTTCTGTGTGGTGCCGAGAGACCCTTGTTCAGTGGGCAGCTGGACTGCAACGAGGAAGCAGATCAGGACCAGCTCTTCCTCTATGTTCTGCTCTGCTATGTTGTTATTTTACTATTCATCTTTGCTTTGGTTTTTATTTTCTATTAATCTTGTTGTCTGCTGTTGCAACTATGTGGCATAGGCTGGGGGTAAAGTTGATGTTGGGCGAAAATCAAAGTAGGAGCTAGCTACGCGATGCAATCCCTCTGGCGGTATTGTTGGCAGAGAAGCAGAATGTTGAGGAATGTCGCTGTTCTCGGTGTAGTAGGGAACATTGCCTGGAACCTAGGCTGAACTACTGCAGGACGTGGCATTCTCTTTTGCACCAAGGAGCTGAATTGCACACTGCCAAGAGCAGTACAAGTCCAATGTGAAACCCCGTATATGTATAGTTGTAATGTGTGTAATTGGATCAATGAATGCTAATGGACTTGAAATGTAAAGTATAATTGATGTAAGTCCATGGATTCAGTGTACATCTGTGTAATATGATTTGTAATGTACATACAAGTTTCATTGTGTATGAATGTGAATGAAACTCAAAATGAGTAGTGTGGTAAATGGAAGGAAGTTGCATGAATATAAATGGAAGCATTTGGTTTATATAGTATACCTTTGGATATACAAGGAATACACACAAGTTTCAATGTGTATAAGGTTTGAATGGATGCCATTTTCAAGTCATAAAGGTGGATGGATGAGAAAATGACTATGGCAGCAGATTAAGGATGTTTTGGTGTAAGTTGCATCAGGAAAACTCTAGAAAATTTAAAAAAATATGTAGGCCAGATAGATCTCATAGGATGAGAGATCGATTTGGAAGAGCCAAAATTCTCTTATTTGGGCAATGGAATAGATCAGATCGATCTCCAATGGGGCCAGATCGATCTCCTAACCATTCTATAATGAAAAGATCTATCCTCAAGCATACAGATCGATCTCCTTAGCTCTCAGTTTGGAGCAGATCGATCTCAAGTTTCGACAGATCAATCTTATGTTTAAAATGCCGTGAAAAAGAGGAATTTAAAGGGACCGGATCGATCTCCTCAAGCTATTTCTATAAAAAGAGCATTGAAATCTAAAAATTTCGGGAAAACAACGTCACCCTTCCATTTTTCACCCAAAACCTAAGTTTATCTCTCTAAAATCAGCCATTTCCAGTAAGAATTGAGGGGAGGCTATTAGGTACCAAGTTGTTCATCTTAAGGAAGAGAACAACATAGTTGAAACCCAAAATCCCATTGTTTGTATTGAAGGAGCTAAGGATATTGTCATTTGGAGCAAGAAGAGAAACTTGATTTGGTAAGTTTCTAAAACTCCAACCTAAGTACATTGTCTATTAAATTGATTTTGGAGTTGATTGGCATGAATATGGATGATAGAAATCATCTAGAAAGCAATGGAATGCATATAACCTAGAGAATGGAATGCCTCTAGTGTGAGAAAGTGTGATTTGGGGAGTTGGTGATTTATGGGTTATGATAAGTTGTTATTTGTGTAATGTGGATGATTAGAATTGGGTAAATAAAGCAACATTATGGGTTTTGTGAATTGATGAGAATGCGCACATGTAGTGTTTGATAATATGCCATAGTGAAGGAAATTTATGAAAAATGAACACTATGAGCTTAACATCGATTTAATATCGATTTGGAATGAATAAATAAGCCTAAAGGAATCCATAGACTCGAGTTATCGATAAAGTAATGAAACGAGGCCTCATAAGCATTAAAAGAGACTATAGGTTGAATCGACTATAGTAAATGCAAGAGTTGGATTATAATGGACTATAATGATGCGAAATACGTTTGTGTGCAGCTCCGAAGAGTTCGTTGGAGACGAATTGGGATGCATGAGTAAGCAACTCTAAGGAAGTGGAATCACGCATCGCGATTCCAAGTAAGGGAATTTTGTAAGTATATAGAGGTAGCTTCTCGTATTTTGTAGGTACGTAGGGCTTTGGAAGAGTGCATGATTTTATAGAAACTGTTTGACGATGTATGGAAATAACTACGAGTATTTGTATGAGATTTGGTTATTGAAATGGTATTGTAAAGAAATGGGATAGTAAGGCTAATAATTGCATAAATCAAGTGTTTTGAATGGTTTCACAAAACATGTGTTTTATTTCCAGTGAATTGATAGATAGGCTGGCTATTATTGTTTGATGTTGTGTGATAGCACATGTGAAGTGCTAAATGTGTTTTGAGATTGGTTTTGAATGTGAATGAGCCGCTTATCAAGTTTATGTGAATTAAACCGTGCTGGAGCCTAGCTCGCACTGGGTATTGATGTTTTCATATGTTTGAAATGTGCTGGAGCTTAGCTCGCACTTTAGTTTGAAACTATGATGATGCTTTATAAACCGTACTGGAGCTTTTGCTCGTACGTGGATTTTGAGTGGATTTCTTATGTATATAACCGTACTGGAGTGATGCTCATACGTGATTTCTTCATATTTTTATGCATAAATGTTGTACTAGAGCGTTGCTCGTACGAGGTGATTTATTATGATGCATGAATTCACGCTAGAGCGTAGTTCGCGCTGGTTTTCACACTGTAGTATATATGAGGCCGTGGTGAGGATAATATGGATTGGTGTTTAGGGAATCCAATAGGCCTAACAGACCTCTTGAGTGGGGTAAGGGGCTAGGACCTAACATAATCCATTCAGGGAACCCAACAGGCCTAATAGACCTCTTGAGTGGGGTGAAGGTGAAGGGCTAGGACCTGATTCAGGGAACCCAACAGGGGCGAGCAAGACAATGAGAGGCAAAGACCTGGTATTAAGAGTACTCCCACGTGCACCTGAGACTAGAGGTTTCACTCGGTATGTGGTAGATAAGACCTACTGCAGGCACCCCCAACCATGTTATGGGTCCGCAGAGTACGATGTATCGTGTATATCACATGGAGTATGATGTACCGTGTGGTTGAGATACTAATGAGAAAAGTCTGGCAGAGAACTAACCCACCTTCATTCCAGCATGATACCCCGCACACCGAGATCCGTGTTGTCTGGGATGATTTGAGACATAGTTAGCCAACATAGTCAATTGAGATATAGTGACCTGTCTCCTTGCTTATGACATAATACCACATGGTTTTAATATATAAGTGTGATTGTGACTGTCCAGGGTAGACCCAAGGGAGGGGTCGAGCCTTGTAGACTTGATTTGTGAAATGATAATGATGTTTGTGATTGAGATTTGATTTCGATTGGATGTTATGTATTGAGAAAGAGCTTTGTGATGTGATTTAAAAAGGAGGTTTCTTATATGAATTGCCCTTTTTATGAGATTTGATAATTGATGAGCATGAGAAGATTTTTACATGTTGACGTTACCATGTTTTATATGCCAATTTCCATGATTTTAAATACATGATATATGTATACTCATATAGCATAGTTTTAATTCCTCATGCTCCTGTTATAAAAGATTTACGCATAGCATTACTAGCATGTAGATAGAGTAGTTATCTACCATGCTTGCATTATTGCCTTACTGAGCATGTGGTTGCTCATCCCCCTCTATTTTCCCCCTCCTACACAGCGTGCATAGTAGCCCAATGAGGACTGAGGCATTGTGTTTTTGGACATCCGCTGCTTCCATAGCCGAAAGGTATATACACAGGATTTTTTTGTATCTAAACAATGTAATGGCACAGTAATGATTGAGTTGTAATTATGGGGGATGTAGATGTTAGTAAACATGTTCTGTATAAGTGAATGATTTAATTTCAAATATATGACATCATTTTTATTAATTGTGGATGAATGGTAAGTGGTGATTATTATTGACTCACAGCCCAATTGTATGTGGTGAGTTTGTTCATGACCGGGTAAGGTAATTGTAAAACGCAAAAAATTTATAGTGATTTTCGGTTAAAGAGAATGAAAAAGGGTCGTGACATCCAAGGCTAACCTTTGCATTTTGTTTTTGCAATTAGATTTATAATGTTATATTTGTTAGATGTTAATTTTTATTTTATTACTATTTTTAGATTAAGTAATGCTAGATTAATTTTATGTGCTTTTAGTTTAAACTTTAATTTTAATCATATTTCAATTTGGAAGGCAATAGAATTTAAGATTTAATTTTTTAGGGTAGAGTTTATGTATTGCATTTAGGATTAAAATTAGGGGCAATTTTAAGTTAGTTTTTATTTTAAATGTAAAAATAAAAAAATATTTATTTCTCATGCATTATTTAGATTTTATTGTTAAGTTAGTATTTAGCTATAGTTAGGATTAATTTAGAATCACTACTTTAGGCAGTCAGATTTATAATTATATTTAGAAATTTTATTTTTAGAATTTTATTTCATTAGAATTAAGTTAGTTTAAATTGCATTTTCATAGTTAGATTAATTGCATGCACATTTTATTTTTATTATCTAATTTTATTCAAGTTAATTTTATTTTTTATTTGCAATTTTAGTTTATTAGCATTAATTAATTTTAGCTGTTTTAATTATCTTTTGTAGGATATTTGTTTTTAATTGCTTAGAGCTCTGTAAGTAATTTTTAGCTCTGTTTTACTTTCTTTAGTTTATAGTTTTTATTATTTTCAGTATTGTTAGCATTGTAAATCACCCCTAAGCATTCATAATTTGCTAGGATATACTTAGGGTAAGATTAACCGGTACTTAATTAGGCTATTCAACTTCTCTGTGGGACGATAATTCGGGACTCATATCCCCCTTATTACTTGTATGACCCGTGCACTTGCGGATACACGTCTAGGTAACTTAGTGTGGGCGTAGTCTCGTATTACAAAGCGGACAGTACAGTTGAGTGAGACTGTGACCTGGTGCGGGAAGGGTAGTCATCACAATAAAACGTGACTGCCCTCCCCGCACTAGGTCACAGTCTCACTCAACAATACTGTCCGCTTTGGCAGCCCCAGAGGCTCTCATAATTTTATCGGGGAATATTGTCTCATTTCGCATCCCACGTGGTTCGAACCCAAGACCTTAAGCAATTGGTATCATGTGTGTAAGAACATTTAAAGTCTTGGGTTCGAACCATATGGGACGCGAAATGAGGCAGTATTCCCCGATAAAATTGTGAGGACCTATGGGGCTGCCAAAGTGGACAATATGGTTGAGTGAGACTATAACCTGGTGTGGGGAGGGTAGTGGCGTTTTATTGTGATGATTGCCTTCCTCTGATCGTGATCACACTCCACTAACAAATTGGGTTGTGCGTCAATGCCAGTCCCACCATACATTTACCATGTAACTTATTTCTTCTCCAGTCATTTATAAAATGTCTACAATATTTATACATCCCCTAGAGACACTTACAAACATGTTACTGTGCTATGCTTATGTAGATACAATATGTACAAGTGTATATACCTTATGTTGATGGGCAGTAGCGGATATCCAGAATGCAGTACTGAGTCGCCTTAACTTCAACTGGAGATTATCTGTGGGAGAAAATGAAAGGGGTGAGCACATCAAGCTCAGTAAGGCAATCCTACGAACAAGTAGGTAACCATACTACCTACATGAATGTGGTGCCATGCATAAACCACCCTTTCTCCACACATTTTAAAACAGATGATATGAGTTATGATGTTATGTAAATCAAGTTTGCACGGAAAATTCAACATGCAATTATTTCAAATCATTTCTTTCTCATTTAAAAATTTCACAATAAGGTCAGGACTCGACCCCTCTTTCGGGTGATCCTGACTCACACAAAACCATGAAAGTCGGTTTACATCACACATGGGTTTAAAAAGCATGGAAATAGCATCATGCACATTTAATTTAAAAACCCAGTTTAAATCATCGAAATCGTCGACATGCGAGACGTGGCAATATCTGTATAATGGCAATAACCAGGACTGGCCATATGTGTCCTCGTGAGTCCCTCTAGCTTCACGGATCCCAGTGTGCGAGGTCTCACCCTGATCGGGAACCGCCCGGGAGGTGGGTCAATCCAACCCGTCGATCTTATCCGATCCTACGCATCAAGAGATGCCATATCCGAAGATACCCTGTATCATAAAGATACCGTATCCGGAGATACCCCGTATCACAAAGATACCGTATCCGAAGATACCCCACGGTACATCGTACTCCATGCTACTTGCACGGTACATCGTACTCCATGGACCCATATCACTCTAGGTACTCCAGCCCAAATGGCCTGCTTCCCACAGAGAGGTTTTGTTTCTCAATACTCATGCCATGTCTCAAAATGCACGTGCGAGCCTATTAAATCGGTGACACACAGTCTACCCGATGCTCCAAGCACGGCTTATCGTATGATCTCTGAAAAGTAGTGCGAGCGGTGCTCTAACACTGTAAATATGAATCACATGAAAATCTTATAACATCTGGTGCGAGCTAAACTCCAGCACCCTGTCACGAAAATCATGTAAAATCTGGTGTGAGTTAGACTCTAGCACCGTGTCACGAAAAAGCATAAGAAATCTGGTGCGAGTTATACTCTAGCACCTATGCATGTAAAACTCTAGTGCGAGCTCTCGCTCCAGCACTAATGCATGCATCACACAAATCAAACATCGTGCGAGCTGAGCTCTAGCATGTCACATGTAAATCAAAAACACATAGGCGGCTCGGTTATCTCCCAATAGTTTTCACAGAAATTACATCGTTAAGGTATGCAATGCTATGCATTTTTCTTTAAAAGTGAGCCAGCCTACTCATGCATGTGTTAAAATACCTCCAGAACGAGCAGGAACCTCTTGTCCTTGCTCCTCCCGATTTTTCCTAAATTTGTAAGTTCTACCCTTAATAAGGGTATTTTAGTAATTTGCCCATTCGGGGCACTAAAATTATTAATTGACCTCTAGACCCTTCAGGTAATTTTTTTTAAAGACTGCAATGAACTTAAAATTGCGTAAAGTTTACCTCTAGCAGTCCGTAGAATTCCCTTACCTTATTTTCCTACCGAGTCTGACCTTTTCTTTTCCATTGTTCTCTCGTCGCGCAGTCCGTTATGCTCCCAATCAAATGCCCGAAACTGCGTATAATTATTCCTCAGGTCAGATATCATATAATTTAATTGTATTGAATATTTTCTGGGCTTAATTTAAATCATTGGGCCCATTTACCCCTATTGGGCCCGATTGCACCTTAATGGGCCTTAATCGGCCTTAACCCGTTTTCCACTTAATTTTCACTTTATTGAGGCCTATTGGGCTCACTGGGCCCACCAACAATTTGTTGGGCCTCGTTCTAACTCTCGAATAGCTAAATTTATTATTTACGACAATTTATCTAAATTTCCATAATTTAATTCAATTTATGCGGAATTTAAATTCATATCACGCATAACGATGTAAATTATCGTAAATAAGGATCACTTACCCGAGATTCCATGCTAGTACGCAAATCGAGGCTATCTCGAGCTCTCGTTGGATGCCAATTGTCGAGCTACACAATTCCACAATTTTTTGGGTAAGTTTTTGGCCCAAAATTAATTAAATTAAATACTCTGAAATTTAAATCGGGTCAATTTTGACCAATACTGACTTACCCGTAGCTCGATTGCATCACTGGAATTTTCCCCAATTTTTCCTCTTTTTCTTTTTCCCTTTTTCTTCCTTTTTTCCTCTCTTTTTGGCTGAACCGGTTCAGTCCGGTTCGGACCGGTTCAGACTGTCGGTTCACTCCGGTTCGGTCGGTTCACCGCCGGTTCACCGCCATGCCGACCGGTTCTCCGTCAGCTTCCACCGCCAGTGGCTCCGCAAGGTTGTCCGCAGCACGAATCTGGGCTTGGTTCGCCTCGAGCTCGCCGAAAAATGGCCGGTCCGGCCTGTTCTCCTCCGACCGTCGGGACCCATTTCTCCTCTTGGCCGTCGCCGGCGATTTTGACCGTTTCGTCGGCTGCTACCGGTCTCAAAATGACCGGCTCCTCCTCCTGAACTCATCGGTGGCCTCCGTTGATGCCCAGCCGCCATGGATCGCCGGAAATCGGGTCGTTTCTCCTCGGTGCTTTCCCTCCTCCGATCGGCTTCCTCCGGCCACTGCACAGCGCGTCTCCGGTACCATCTTGCTCCCCAGCCTCGCCTCTTCCTCGTCGGCTCCTCGTCGTAGGTCGTCGGTCGTTGGTGCGTCCTCGGCTTCCTTGGTTTTCTCGGCTTCCGTTTCTCTGCTTCTCTTTCTCTCTCCCCGACCCCCTTTTCTCTCTTTTTTTTTCAGATTAACTTCTTCTTCTTTCTTTTTTTTTAATTATTATTATTATTATTATTATTATTATTTATTTAATTATTTCCCTATTCATTAAAATACTCCATAAAATCCAAAATATCTACACTTATATTATTTTTATTTTAATTTAATTTATTTAATTTAAATTTAATTTATTAAATATATTTTTCTCCAAATTTTCGATATTATTCCTTCGCGCTTTTTGAGATATCGTTCCGATAATTTTTCGATATTTTTAACATTTTCGAATCTTGATCAATTGACCCAAATTGTATACTTTCCTCATTATCGATCAAGATATCTTACATCCTTATTTTAAATTAAAATTTTCTTATCGCCTTAATACCGGGTTTTGATATTTTTACCATTTTACCCCTGCTCTTGTTTCGGAAATCAATTTTACCTGACCTTCCTTCATACATCCCCCCATCTTTTCTTATTTAATTTTCGTATTTTAATTAAATTTGGGTCTTACAACTCTCCCCCACTTAAGGAATTTGGTCCTCCAAATTAGAACCAATTCATATGAGTCCATATACTACTCCGGGTACATTAATCGTATCATACTTCTTAAATTCTTATGTGACCTTCTCCGGAGTGTATTACTACCAAAGGACTTTAATTAGGGAGATCATCTTAAATCTCAATACTTTCTCTTTCCTGTTTAATGCCCGAATCAACTTCTTCAATATACTCATAATTGCATTAAGCTGAACTGTTAGATCTCATATCCTATCACCTATGCTGGATCCGGATAATATTTCCGAAGCATCAAAAGCTGAGACACATTGTGGGTGCCTGTTAATTCAGGTGTAACACCAACCTACAGGTCTTATCTCCCACTTGTCCAATCTCTTAAAATATTCCATCCAGCGCAACTCAATTTACCTTCTTCCTAAAGTTCGCTATGTCCTTATTCTCTTAGGACAAGAAACATTTCAACCAGAGAAATTCACCGTCGGTGAATTCCAATACTTGTCTATCTGCTCTGAGGTGTTCTTAATCTCTCATCCTTAACTAAACATCCTCAGAGACTTATTATCCAAAGTCGAAAATAATTCTATCTGTCACCCACTTTTTCTTATCCAATTTAGGGAACAACCCCTACAGCCATACACTGCCTCATATCTTGTTATCCCGATACTCAACTGCCAACTGTCGTTATTGACGACTTCAATTTGTGACAACTGATCATTCCAGGAGCTTATAAAATCAAGGGCACACGCTTTCATCGTATCCTCCAGAACCTGTACAGTCCTCTTTGACTGACCATCTGTCTGAGGATGGAAAGCTGTGCTAATACTCAGTCGGGTTCCCATAGCTTCCTAAAAATATCCTCAGAGGTGGGAAGTGAAACGGGAATCCCTATATGATACCATGCTCACTGGAACGCTACATAATGTTCCACAATCTTCCTTATACATAATTCCTCATATACACTTTGAGTATTTGGGGATTTCATAACCAGAAGGTGGGTAGACTTAGTCAATTTGGCGACTATCATCTAAATAGCCTCGTAATTCACCTGGGTCCTCTGTAATCCCATCACGACATTCATGGAGACTTGTTCTCATTTTTCGTGCCGTGTCGATATAGGTAGAGACTGCAATAACTCTGCAGACTTTTTAATACTCTACCTTATTCTGCTGACATACTAGGCACTTTTTCACAATCTCTACCATGTCTTCTTTCATATCTGACCACCAATACCCTTTTCGAGATTTCAATATATATATACGTCACTTTCTGTATGCACTGTATATCTCGAAGAGTGAGCTTCTGACAATATTATTATCTCATCAACTGTGGTCCTGGGGAGCACTCATACTGTCTCTGAACCTCTCTATAAATCATTATCATACTCTGTGAACTCTGTCACTGTACCCTTCTGAATCTGACCCCAAACTATCGACATCATGCCGATCATCACGCTAAGCCTGGCAAATCCGAGCACTCTCATTCGGTTCTAATCATCAGGCTAGCTGTCCCATAATCACTGTCATCATCAGAAAGGGTCACATCACTACTGAGGTCCACAACTGTTCAAGCAGCTCACGCTCCCTGACCATCATATGTGGTACCATCTCGAGGCTCTTTATACTCGAGGCATCAGCCATCACCTTAGCCTTCCCTGGGTGGTACAATTTTCATAATCTAAATCTCTCAGAAGCTCTAACCCACTATGTATTCTCATATTCGCCTCTTTCTGTGAAAACAGATACTTGGGGATTTATAATCAGTGCATACCCAAAATTTCTCACCGTGTACGTAATAGTACCATATCCTCGGTACAAATACTGTTTCCAACTTTAAATCATGGGTCAGATAGTTTATTTCATGATCAATGAGTTGTCTGACTCCATAATTGACTATCTTCCCATTATACATCAATACACAGCTCCTTCATTATTTTGAGGTATCCATACTCACTGAGAACCTCTTGAGCTGTTGGGTATGGTGAAAATAATCACGGTGGTCAGTTCATACTTCACTACACCAAAATTTATGTCACATCTATCATCTTATTTATTATCTCATTCCAAGACCACGTTTTCTTAGTTAAACGTGTCAACCAAGTAGACCATTTTTGAGAATTCACAACAACCCAATTGTAAAAGCAATTTCTCAATTGTTGCTTATAATTTGCCCTAGACTTTAAATACACCCAACATATCATCGATAATGATGATTACAACTCGGTCCAATTCTTGACTTATTTACGCATAAGCGTATAAGATCCTCCAAAATCGCTTACGTTTCCAGGTACTAACCTGCGTCATTTCCTTTTCTTATCTTAACGGCTCTTATTAAATTTTTACTATGTTAACTTTTATGATTTGTCGAATTTTAATATTCTTATCGTCTTAGTAAAGGTATCCTAATGCTAAAGGTATTTATTACGACGATCGATTTCACGTTATAGGTTATATATATACTTTTAGACGCTGTCAAGTCTTCAAGCGGGGAGGTATTTTGAAATACCATTATTAACCTTCAGACTTAACCACAATTACTTTATATACCAGTCCATGTGGTTACAATTTATATTCGCTACTAATTGCTTTAATCCTAATGACTTCATATCGTAAGGATGTTCTCACCTTGCATACGTTTCTTACTCCAATACATCTTGTATTCAGAATTAAGCATATCTCATCTTAAAGATTATCTCCTTAGTGTATCTATTATAACGAAACTCTTGTTCATTATTCATTCCGTGAGTACAATCCTTGACTCCTTTAATTTCAACTGTTGCACCCCTTTTTATCACTTGTCAACACTTACAGTATACCTTTCAGTGATATTTTCACCCCTGTTTTCAACTTAAAATCTCCATATCCATATTCCGTTAATTAATCCTCCTCTATTGGGGTACTCATTTATTAGTATTGTGCCCAATGATGTAGGCATTCATGCCTTTTTACTCACTTATATGCGAATGAAGGCGATATGAATAAATGTGTGGCACCAGGATCAATGAACATATGTACTTCATTATTCATAACAAGTGTGGTATCTTTCACCACATCCCTGAAACATCAATAGTGTCCTGGTCCAAGACATCCCCTCGCCTTCGTCCAACAGCCTACTTTCCCTTTTTCTTTTCTTTTCGGCTATTGCCTCCCTTCACGTTGCAGCTATACCAACGAAGTTTTTCTCTGTCTCTTTACTTTTCTGTGGGGCGATCTTGCCCAACTCTGTACAATCAAAATCAATGGTCCGTCTTACCACATTTAACGGCCATTTTCATCAATACAGTGTAGATATAGACCCTCCTTCCATGGTATCCACCACACATCCCACACTGCTTCCAGTGCTTACACTGCTACACTGCTTCGTAGCAGGTCGGGGTCCTCCAATTACAATACCCCTCAAGAGTGCCAAAATTGGACGCACTGGGGCCTTACCAATCATCTTACTCCATAACTCATTAAATTAAATCTTTTACCAATTACCATTTTTCCATTTTAACATCTCTGTCATTTTCTCGATTCTCTTTCTGTCTCTATTTTATCCCTCACTACCTTTCCCAATCTCAGGGGCGTACAATTCATGTTCTTATTTACCCAACTGTAAATCTGCGCACTGCCTCCATAGGTAATATCTCATGGGCCAATCGGACTCTAATTTACAATATGAGCCATTCCATAAACTTTTAGACATCTCGACTGTCACTTGTTCATAGTGTCGAGGTAATATCTGCTAAAGAATATAACTGAGTTTCATACTCATAATCAATTTTGTATTCCTGGGCAGTGTAAGAAATTTTTCCTTTAAATCATGTCCGAGATATCCTGTCACCGGAATACATCCAATAAGATTTCTCATCTTAGCTATGGATGTTTAACACTTAAGATGGGTCGAGCGGGTTTCCACCAATGTTCCGCTGCGCCCTCTGATCTTATGTATACTCTGAGCAATTTGCTCCTCAAAATAATCTCCACACTCCGCTCCAATCTCGCGAAGCGTGTCTCAATACTGTCCGATCTCTCTGTCGGACTCTGTGAGGCATTCTCAACATTAGCCTCTATTTCAATCCCATACTGATTCTCATAGTCAAACTCAGCACGACTTAGCAGACTCAGGTCTATCTCTACGACCTCTGCCTCATGCATTTTCTCATCTAACGTGACTCATATTAGGCATTCCTGCATTCTCAACCATTTCTTAGTCAAAACCCATCTCGATATACACTATTGTATCTAACTAAGCACAGTAACACGGGGATGTAATTTTTTAATTACTGACACTGACACACATCAGACCAATTGCTGCTCTGATACCACCTTTATATGTCACGACCCGAACTACCCAAAAATCAGAGTTAATTTTTCGCGTTTTGTTATTTCTATTTCATACTTACCTTTCCTCTGATCGTGATCACGCTCCACTAACAAATTGGGCTGTGCGTCAATGCCAGTCCCACCATACATTTACCATGTAACTTATTTCTTCTCCAGTCATTTATAAAATGTCTACAATATTTATACATCCCCTAGAGACACTTACAAACATGTTACAGTGCTATGCTTATGTAGATACAATATGTACAAGTGTATATACCTTATGTTGATGGGCAGCAGCGGATATCCAGAATGCAGTACTGAGTCGCCTCAACTTCAACTGGAGATTATCTGTGGGAGAAAATGAAAGGGGTGAGCACATCAAGCTCAGTAAGGCAATCCTACGAATAAGTAGGTAACCATACTACCTACATGAACGTGGTGCCATGCATAAACCACCCTTTCTCCACACATTTTAAAACAGATGATATGAGTTATGATGTTATGTAAATCAAGTTTGCACGGAAAATCATTTCTTTCTCATTTAAAAATTTCACAATAAGGTCAGGACTCGACCCCTCCTTCGGGTGATCCTGACTCACACAAAACCATGAAAGTCGGTTTACATCACACATGGGTTTAAAAAGCATGAAAATAGCATCATGCACATTTAATTTAAAAACCCAGTTTAAATCATCGAAATCGTCGACATGCGAGACGAGGCAATATCTGTATAACGGCACTAACCAGGACTGGTCATATGTGTCCTCGTGAGTCCCTCTAGCTTCACAGATCCCAGTGTGCGAGGTCTCACCCTGATCGAGAACCGCCCGGGAGGTTGGTCAATCCAACCCGTCGATCATATCCGATCCTACGCATCCGGAGATGTCGTATCCGAAGATACCCCGTATCACAAAGATACCGTATCCGAAGATACCCCACGGTACATCGTACTCCATGCTACTTGCACGGTACATCATACTCCATGGACCCATATCACTCTAGGTACTCCAGCCCAAATGGCCTGCTTCCCACAGAGAGGTTTTGTTTCTCAATACTCATGCCATGTCTCAAAACGCACGTGCGAGCCTATTAAATCGGTGACACACAGTCTACCCGATGCTCCAAGCACGGCTTATCGTATGATCTCTGAAAAGTAGTGCGAGCGGTGCTCTAACACTGTAAATATGAATCACATGAAAATCTTATAACATCTGGTGCGAGCTAAACTCCAGCACCCTATCATGAAAATCATGTAAAATCTGGTGCGAGTTAGACTCTAGCACCGTGTCACGAAAAAGCATATGAAATCTGGTGCGAGTTATACTCTAGCACCTATGCATGTAAAACTCTAGTGCGAGCTCTCACTCCAGCACTAATGCATGCATCACACAAATCAAACATCGTGCGAGCTGAGCTCTAGCACGTCACATGTAAATCAAAAACACGTAGGCGGCTCGGTTATCTCCAAATAGTTTTCACGGAAATTACATCGTTTAAGGTATGCAATGCTATGCATTTTTCTTTAAAAGTGAGCCAGCCTACTCATGCATGTGTTAAAATACCTCCAGAACGAGCAGGAATCTCTTGTCCTTGCTCCTCTCGATTTTTCCTAAATTTGTAAGTTCTACCCTTAACAAGGGTATTTTAGTAATTTACCCATTCGGGGCACTAAAATTATTAATTGACCTCTAGACCCTTCAGGTAATTTTTTTTAAAGACTGCAATAAACTTAAAATTGCGTAAAGTTTACCTCTAGCAGTCCGTAGAATTCCCTTACCTTATTTTCCTGTCGAGTCTGACCTTTTCTTTTCCATTGTTCTCTCGTTGCGTAGTCCGTTATGCTCCCAATCAAATGCCCGAAACTGCGTATAATTATTCCTCAGGTCAGATATCATACAATTCAATTGTATTTAATATTTTTTGGGCTTAATTTAAATCATTGGGCCCATTTACCCCTATTGGGCCCGATTGCACCTTAATGGGCCTTAATCGGCCTTAAGCCCGTTTTTCACTTAATTTTCACTTTATCGAGGCCTATTGGGCTCACTGGGCCCACCAATAATTTATTGGGCCTCGTTCTAACTCTCGAATAGCTAAATTTATTATTTACGACAATTTATCTAAATTTCCATAATTTAATTCAATTTATGCGAAATTTAAATTCATATCACGCATAACGATGTAAATTGTCGTAAATAAGGATCACTTACCCGAGATTCCATGCTAGTAAATCGAGGCTATCTCGAGCTCTCGTTGGATGCCAATTGTCGAGCTACATAATTCCACAATTTTTCGGGTAAGTTTTCGGTCCAAAATTAATTAAATTAAATACTCCAAAATTTAAATCGGGTCAATTTCGACCACTACTGACTTACCCGTAGCTCGATTGCATCACTGGAATTTTCTCCAATTTTTTCTCTTTTTTCTTTTTCCCTTTTTCTTCCTTTTTTCCTCTCTTTTTGGCTGAACCAGTTCAGTCCGATTCGGACCGGTTCAGACCGCCGATTCACTCCGATTCGGCCGGTTCACCGTCGGTTCACCACCTTGCCGGCCAGTTCTCCACCGGCTTCCACCGCCAGTGGCTCCGCAAGGTTGTCCACAGCACGAATCTGGGCTTGGTTCTCCTCGAGCTCGCCGAAAAATGGTCGGTCCGGCCTGTTCTCCTCCGACCGTCAGGACCCATTTCTCCTCTTGGCCGTCGCCGGCGATTCCGGCCGTTTCGTCGGCTGCTACCGGTCTCAAAATGATCGGCTCCTCCTCCTGAACTCATCGGTGGCCTCCGTTGATGCCCAGCCACCGTGGATCGTCGAAAATCGGGCCGTTTCTCCTCGGTGCTTTCCCTCCTCCGATCGGCTTCCTCCGGCCACTGCACGGCGCGTCTCCGGTACCATCTTGCTCGCCGGCCTCACCTCTTCCTCGTCGGCTCCTCGTCGGGGGTCGTCGATCGTCGGTGCGTCCTCGGCTTCCTCGGTTTTCTCGGCTTCTGTTTCTCTGCTTCTCTTTCTCTCTCCCCGACCCCCTTTTCTCTCTTTTTTTTTTCAGATTAACTTCTTCTTCTTTCTTTTTTTTTATTATTATTATTATTATTATTATTATTTAATTATTTCCCTATTCATTAAAATACTCCATAAAATCCAAAATATCTACACTTATATTATTTTTATTCTAATTTAATTTATTTAATTTAAATTTAATTTATTAAATATATTTTTCTCCAAATTTTCGATATTATTCCTTCGCGCTTTTCGAGATATCGTTCCGATAATTTTTCGGTATTTTTAAAATTTTTGAATCTTGATCAATTGACCCAAATTGTATACTTTCCTCATTATCGATCAAGATATCTTACATCCTTATTTTAAATTAAAATTTTCTTATTGCCTTAATACCGGGTTTTGATATTTTTACCATTTTACCCCTGCTCTTGTTTGGAAATCAATTTTACCTGACCTTCCTTCATACATCCCCCCATCTTTTCTTATTTAATTTTCGTATTTTAATTAAATTCAGGTCTTACATATTACCTTTCTTTTTCTCCTTTCAAATAAATTGAAATGATTGAAGTTTTTCTATTTGGAATCGTCTTAGGTCTAATTCCTATTACTTTCGCTGGATTATTCGTAACTGCATATTTATAATATAGACGTGGTGATCAGTTGGACCTTTGATTGATTAACATCTCTTTTTTTGACTGACCCCTTTAATTTAATCATTAAATCCAAGGAGGTCAAATTCGAATTGGTAATTCTTGAACCCCAAGAGTTAAGAATAACAAGTTCTTCATTCCCCAAAATAGAATAACCACTTAGAATAACGAAACATATTAGATTTGTCGAGAAGTGCAAAATCGTATGGATACGATCCTCATTATGCATCTTGATCAATTGGATCGTTTCTTTGTGGATTCCTATATGAAGTTTTGTTAGATGTGTTTCCGGGTATTCTTGTATCATTTTGTCCAACAGGAAGAGTTCCTCTACTTCTATGAATTGTTCTAGAATACTACCATTACCGACGCATTATCCTCATAATACTAGATGACTTGGGTCTATGTCAATTAAAAATGAAAACAATAAAACAAAAAAGTATTAAATTTAAAGTCTCGAATGGGAATTTCTTGGATCCTCAAAAGGAAGACTTTAAAAATTTCCATATGAGTAATCATATGCATTATGAATCATTCAAATAGGTATTCCATGCTCAAGAGTGTTGATTTGTTCTTATATCATATATATATCACAATATATCACAAGGCTTGTGATAAGAGAACAAAATTTTGCTAGGATACAGTTGTAAAATGGAAAAGAGTAGGATGAATGAGAAACATAAGGAACTTTGAACCACTAACAAAAAGGGTAGGATAAAATAAATAGATAGCAAACGGACTTTTTGGGGTTGGTTGGGGATAGAGGGACATGAACCCTAACGATTTTTAAAGTCGACGAATTTTCCTCTTACTATAAATTTCATTGTTGTCGGTATTGATATTGACATGTAGAATGGGACTCTATCTTTATTCTCGTCCGATTAATCAGTTTTTCAAAAGATTTATCAGACTATGGAGTGAATGATTTGATTAATGAATATTCTATTCGATTCTTTCTTCAACTTAGAACATGGGTGGTGCGAGATCTAGAAGAACAGCTTTCAAAGGCTCTTTAAGACTTGACACTCGCCAAAGGGGATCTTACTGTTGAGACTGCTAGGTCTAGCAAACTTAATGATGACCTTCAACAAACCCAGACTGAGCTAGACAACTTGTAGTCCAAATATGATTCTCTGTTCACCAGTTTTAACGGGTTAGCTGATCGTAATCAGGAGTTAGAACAACATATTACAGATTTGAAGATCGACCCTCTGCTTCTTTTGGCCAAACAGAGATTAACCATATCAGGGCAGAAGCCGTAAGGGAGTATCGACACTCTAAAGATTGCTTTTGGCAAAAAGAGGACTACTCTGTGGGGTTTGTGAAATAAGATTTCTATCTCACTCGATCTTGGCTGGAGAAGCACAGGGAGGGCGAAGAGTTCCCCGAGCTCCTATATATGCCAGAAGCTATGTTGTTCGAGGCTCCTGATTATACTAAATATGAGCTTGATACTAAACTAGTAGATGAGTTTTTGAAGAAAGCTGCTCAAGATGACTTGGCTAACCTGGTTGGACCTTGGCAGCCTCTAAGCCCAGATAATATTCCTAAGCCAATTGGTGCCCTTGATGAATTAGACGGTAAGGAACCACCGGTACTAGAAGTCTGATCATGGAGATTAATTTCTTTTTCTTTTTTAATTAGGTTTTATTGTAACGAATCATTCTATTGTTACGTATTTTTTAAATTTTAATAATAAAAATTCTTTATTCCATTTTTTTTCTTTTTATTAATGGATGTACTCATTTTACTTTTTCTATCATCATCTATCTGTATACTCCACATATATATGCTCCCAAAATTCTTAATAAAAGGTGTAAACTTTTAGAAAGATTTGTGCATTTAAGCATACCTTTTTATTTTTCTGGTGCAAGATCGTCACGACGCATTCGCGTCTCTGGTACTATGGCATGTCTTTTATCTAATGTTTGGCCATCGTGACGCATTCGTGCCTCTAGCTCTATGGCATATCTTGTTTCTAATGCCTAACCGCCATGACACATTCGCCCCTCTGGCATTGTGGCATGTCTTTTTTCTATTGCCAGGCCGCCGTGATGCTTTCACACCTCTAGCACTGTGGCATGTCTTTTTTCTAATGCCTGGCCGCCATGACGCTTTCGCACCTCTGGCACTGTGGCATGTATTTTTTCTAATGCCCGGCTGCCGTGACGCTTTCGCGCCTCTGGCACTGTGGCATGTCTTTTTTTCTAAAGCCTGAATGTTGTGACGCTTTCGTGCCTATGGCACTATGGCATGTCTTTTTTTCTAATGTCTAGCCGCCATGACGCTTTCACGTCTCTGGCACTATAGCATGTCTTTTTTTTCCAATGCATGGCCGCCTTGACGCTTTTGCACATTTGGCACTGTGGCATGTCTTCTCTTTAATGTTTGGCCATCGTGATTCATTCACGCCTCTGGACTGTGGCACAATCTCTTCTGTTACAAGATTCATATTTGTAAACGTTAGAAAGATAAATATGAATGAAGAGATCACTTGATTTATTCATCGCATGGAAATATAAAAATTCGAAAAAGAAGACATAATACAAATGATTAACTCCAATACAACTTTAAGGGGTTTGAGTTCCAAGTCTTCCCTATCTTCTTCCCTTGTAAAGTTTCTAAGATACAGGTGCTAGGCCTACTCATCCGTCTGATTCGATATGGACCTTCCCAATTGGTTTTGAATTTTCCATCCTCTTTCAGTGAATTAGTTATGTGTGACTTTCTCAACACCAAATCTCCCTTGAACATTGGTCTGCCTTTAACTCAGCTGTTATAGTAATTAGATACCCTTTGGTGGTAGGATGCAAGTCAGATAGCCGCAACCTCTCTATGTTCATCGAGAAGATCTAACATCATCTCACTTGATATTTCTTGTTTGAATTATCACAAGACTTGTGAATTGTGAAAGGGTAACCCGAGGGATGGGTGAAGCTCGGATTTCCATGTTTTTACATGATGAAATGTCATCTTTGTTTTGATTTAATTGATATGGCATAATGAAATGTGATTTACAGTATTTCCACAACAATGCAATATTTTGCACATATTGCTGAGGTTATTAAACCAGCATGTTTTCAGTTCATTCTGATGATTTGTATCTATATATATATATATATTTGCATAAATGTTTGAAGAAAGACACATGCTTTAGATGTGAGTTGATAATTCTATAAAAATAGAATTATTTATGCTTAATTTCTTAATTAATTATTTTAATCTCCAAATTATTTTGTTAATTATCCCCTCATTTTGACTAAAATTCTCATGTTTGCAGATAAATTAAATTTGGATGAATTTGGAAAATTTTGGTAGAAAATGGATTGGAATTGGGCTAAAATCGAGATTGGACCATGCGGACAACACGAGCCATGCCACCTAGCACATCTAATTGGACAAGAAGACAGATGACATGGAAATATCTTTCCAATGAGCCAATGGTGTGAAGACAAGTGGCCAAACAATGCCAACTCATCTAGGATGGAAAACTTACAATTGTACCCCTAAGTGTGTGTATTAATAAGACATGATAGCAATTGAAAAAAAAAAAAAACCAACCAAAAAGTCTAAGGTAGAGTAGAGTAGAGTAATTTTATGCTAGTTTTTAGAATAGTTTTATTTTAGTTTTCTTTGTTAAGTTTTATTTTTCTGAGATTTTCTTTCAAGCTTTCCCGTAATAAAGGCAGCCACCATTTATTTTAATCTTTGCAAGTTTCCATTCTTTGGAGATTGAGCATGATTTAATATTATGAAGGAAAAAGTATTTTGTTTTTTTACGTGCTCATTTTTACTTCTCGATTTCCTTTGCATCTCAACTTTTTTTTACTATCTTGAAGCATTACATTTCTGTATTTAGAAACAGTTGTGAGAAGTGTAGCAGAAGTGGAAATTACATCCTGCGTAGTTGTCTCGGTGAAGCAATGTGGCAGAATCGAGAAGGCTACATGACACGGGAAGCTGGATCACACTGCTACTGCATTCTTCTAGCTTATAAATTTGTTTATATTTAGTTATGTATTAATCTATAGTAATGATGATGTATTGTATCACTTGGTTAGCTGTCCAGTAGTTTCAGCATGTTGCTTTTAAGCTTAAGAGTGTCTTTGCTAGTTACGATTATGTCGAGCCAGTTATTAAAGCAAACGTGGTACTGAGAGGTGAGCTCCAGCTGGTGACTGCTGAAGTAAAGAAGGAGGAAGTGGCTGCTGAAGACACCGTGTGTCTTCCGTTCGGTTCCAAGCAGTAGCAGAAATGTACTGTAGCAATGTTATGGATCATTTACATTCTCTGCTTTCCCCTGTTTCATGTTTCATTTACTGTTCATCTTCATTTTTCTGGCTATGTGCATTTTCTTTCATGTTGTTGATACTTTAATTTCTGCTAGTGTGATGTAGTTTATTCACGTTATGTTTTCTTCCTTTCCTTGCATTACTGTTATCTCCTAGTTGCTTTAATTCTAATTTATTCATCTTATTTCCAGATTTACATTTGGTTAACAGGAAAGTAGAGTAGCTGCTACGTGTAGAGGACTCGGTTGCTGCAGTTGCAGGTTTCAGTTGATAGACGGTCACTAGTGCACCCCATTCTGTTGCAAGATTCAGCATGGTCATTTCTTACATAGCTGGAACAAGAGATGAGATAGCATTAGTGCATGATGTTGCTCGGGTCTACAGCTGATTGCAAGGTAGAAATGCAGAAAGGATATACTGCAGATGAGGAGCAAGATGAGTTGATCAGCTGCTGACCGAGAGTAGTACTGGAGCAGGAAGACAAATGTGAAGTAAGGCAGGAGTTGGCAATACAGAGCAGGAGCTAGACGTTCCCACGGACAACACCCAAACCTATAAATGGAGAAGAAGCAGGAGCAGGACGTGTCAAACCCAGATTTATGTAGCTTATTCCTTATTATTCCTATGTGTATGAACACTAAGTAATTATAGTTGAATCATAAGAAGAGTATTTACTAGACTTAAAGTGTTAGTGAAATGAATTAACACGCAAAAGCTACATAAAATGCATAATGTGAGCGATGAGTATCACAGGCTAAACCGAGTTATTCTAAATCGTTCTGACTGAAGATAAGAACTTAAAATAAGGGAGCGTAGAGAGCTCATGAAGGCAAGTCAGCTTGATTTAGTCCCAAACATAGAAAACGAGAGTAAAAGCTACAAAGGGTAAAATGGACCTTTTCAGCGAGAAAAGGTGTTTCGGGTATAATTATCCACCGGAAGCGGTTGGAATATAAAGACGAGAGTGTAAGACATAAGATATGACACTTTCAGAATTTTAAGAAAAAGTCAACTTAGTCAATGGTTAAGGAAAAAGTCAACTATAGTTAAGAAAGTGGACTTTTACCATGTTGACTAATCATGGTTAAAAATTAACCTAAGTGTGGAGGAAAATTTGGGGAAAAATATTCTTGGTCAGAATACAAGATAATCATCTCTGGAAGTAAGGAAAATTTATTTGGAAGGATTCCGGAATAAATTTAATGGTTAAAAACGTAATGGGCTTAAGGTGAAGATTTTAAAGCCCATTAAGGTATACTAAACGTATATCGAAATTTTTGGGTCCTTAAGACCGAATTGTTGGACCAATTGATTGGCTAAATTTTGAGAAAATTAAAGGCTCGAGGCATAGTAAAAATTTCAACCCGAAAGCCCATTAAGAAAGCCCAAACCGAGAAGCCCAAATGGAAAAGCCCATAAGATAAATATCTAACCATAGTTAAAGTTAACTATGACTCATAAGGTGACTCATAAGGTGACTCATGGCTAAGGCTTGGAAAGTCAAGTTAAATGGCTGAAAAGTAAAGCTTAATGGCTAAGTATATGGCTTATAAATTCAGCCACACCATTGTCATCTTCACCACACCAAATCCGGCTAGAAGAAGAAACCATTGAAACATATTTTCCAAGCTTTCTCTCACTAGAAATCACTAGGAATTAGGCATAATTGGAACTTGCATCCTTCATGGAAGTTGTTCCAACTTGAAAGGAGATTGACATATGTTGGAATTGGCTATTAAGGAGCCATGCCTCCAAAGTTTCGGCCAAAGGGTGAACACAACAATTGGTATATTTTCTAATTTCCAATTTCATATATGTTAATGTATGAATGGTTTTAAGTATTTTGATATATGTTTTAAGCATTGAAACATATTAAATCACCATGAAGTGGGTTAGGCCGAGAGTGAGTAATGGGATATTGATTTATGTCAATATGATTTTAAGACATAAATGGATTAGTGTACATGTATTAATGTTAATGGTGTAATTAGAATTAATCAAATTGATTAATTAATACATGTAAATTGTCGGCAATCAAGGTGTTTGATAAAATGCCTAAATGAACTATAAGATGATTGGTAATGTTGCCTACCAAGTGTTTGTGAAAATGCCTAAGTGAAATTGGCTAAATAATAGGCATGGATGGCATGCCATGGTAAAATCGAGGATGGGTAGCTCTCGGCCATGGCATGTGGCAGAGGCCCAATGGGCCAAGCCCAAATATTTTAGGCCCAATAAGGTGTAATGGGCCTAGAACAAGCCCAATAAGAGTTGGTGGACCCCACAAGCCCAATAGGCCCAACGAAAATGAATAGTAAAATGAAAATGGGCTTAAGGCCTAGTTAGGCCCATTAAAGATTATTAAGGCCCATTAAGGGAAAATGGACTGTATTAATGTGTAATACAGTAGAAAAATTATAATTAACCTGAGGAATGATTATTTACAGCTCCGGAGTTTACATTGAGAGCTGATCGGATTGCGAGATTGAGCAGCACCGAGAAAGTGAGGTCACTTGACGTGATCCGAGGTAAGGGACTTTTGTAAGTAGTTAGAAATACCTGCACGTATTTTCATCTGTTTTTACATTCACTTAAAAACTCTGAGGGTCAGAGAAAGTGAATAATAATTATTGAGACCCGATAGTAGCAAATTACTATTTTACCCCTAGTTAGTCAAAAAGTCAACTTTTGTGAAAAGTTGCAAAAAGCATGGAAACTATTATTTGGAGTGTTTAAACTGCTGTTTAGCATGAAAATAAATAGATGGGCTAATGATTTTAAGGTTGATGTGACTTAAGCACACTTTGTAGTGCTGATTTTAATATTTTGTAAACAATCCCTTTTAAAGAGCCATCTATCATATTATGTGAGAATGAATCGTGCTAGAGCACAGCTCGCACTGGATTTCATATGTTTTCCACATACATTAGTGCTGGATTTTGATACGCACTAGATTTCCATGACATGCATGATAGAGTACTGGAGTTTTACTCGTGCTCAGCTTTTAATGATATATGCATGACACAGAGTGCTGGAGCGATTAGCTCGTACTCGAGTTTTACATGAGATACATGACAGAGTGCTAGAGCGTTGCTCATACTCGATTCTTCATGGTTTATACATGACATAGTACTGGAGCTATTGCTCGTACTTGATTTAATACATGAACTATGCATTGACCTAGTTGCTGGAGGTTTACTCGCACTAGAGTTGAGTTTGTGATGTGAAAGAGTGTTCGAACGTAGTGTCGACTGTGTGTCGTACTCAAGGATGTGCACTGTATGTGATATTATTTACATGTTACCCACTCATGGTGCATTCTCGTGTGACTGAGTGTCACATTTTAAGAGGATGGCCAGCATGAGGGTATTAGAGATGTGGTATGATATTCCACAAGTGCGAGGGCTAAGACCTATGTTAGGCACCCTGACTGTGATGTTGATATTCCACGGGTGCGAGGGCTAAGACCTATGGTAGGCACCCTGACCGTGATGTAGGGTCCACGGGTGTACTTTGTACCATGCTTGGGTGGCACGAGGAGTACGCTGTATCGTGTGTTACGTATAGCTGGCGACTGTAGTGGACTGACCATCCTTCCATTGCAGCAGTGATGCCCTACACATCGAGATCTGTGTTGCTTGGGATCACATTTCGGATATGATCATAGTCTAGGATACTATTTGCATTTAACCACAGAGTCTCACATGATATATCACATTGATTGACTGATTTAAATTGTGGACAGACCTGAGGGATAGGTCAAACTCCGATTTTGTGTTGTGAATTATTTACTGCCATATTTATTGTGATTTAAATTTACATGGCATGATTTGTATAAAGGCATGATTTTATATAAAGATGCACTGTTTTGCACTACATGCCTACATTTGAGAAAGAAGGCATGATTTCTGTACATGGGATTTAATCTGTACAAGTATATATATATTATATTTCGAGACATGCTTTTGAAATGAGTTAAGGAAATAATGTTTTCAAGGCATAGCATTATTTTGAGTAGATAGTGTAGATATCTACTTGCTTGCCTGATTTCCTTACCGAGCGCGTTGTATGCTCACCCCCTTTCTTTACATCTCTCTATAGAGCGCCAGTAGAGCGAGAGCTATCGAGGAATAGTATTCCTGAGTGCACTGCTAGTTCCTATCGATCGCCAGGTATACCTATTATGTACAGTTATGTATCTAAACATAAAAACAGCAGAGTGATGTATACGTTCTATATTATGGGGAATGTATTTGTATTAGATTTTATATAATCTTACATGTATAATAAAAGCAGTTACAGTCAGTAATAATATATTGACATGTATGTATGAAATGGATGATGTGGTAAGCGAGGACTCTGACATCGAATCATAGCCCAACCGTTGAAGAGAGGAAAGGTAAGTCAAAATACAAAAAATTTGCAGTGGTTTTTGCTTAAAGTCATGGATTGAGAATGGGTCCTGACAGGACGTGTACAGGGAGCAGGTCTGGCCAGAAAATACAGCTTGAGGCATGTGGTAACGTGATGTGTTGAGTTGAAGCGGCCAAGGTACTGACCCACGTTATTTAAGGATGCCCACTACTTTATGCCGAAATGTGATAGATGTCAGAGGGTAGGTAATATTTCCAAAAGAAATGAGATGCCTTTGATTAATATTTTAGAAGTAGAACTCTTCGATGTTTGGGGTATTGATTTCATGGGACCATTTGTTCCTTCATATGGTAATCTCTATATTCTTATGGCTGTAGACTATGTGTCGAAATGGGTTGAAGTGATGGCTTTGCCGACTAATGATGCCAAGGTAGTGGTAAGGTTTTTAAAGAAGAATATTTTCACACGATTTGGCACACCTAGGGCTATCATTAGTGATGAAGGATCCCACTTTTGCAATCGGAGTTTTGATAGGCTTTTAAAGAAATATGGGGTCAAACATAAGGTAGTCACTACTTATCACCCAGAGACGAGTGGCCAAGTAGAGTTGTCCAATAGGAAAATTAAGGGGATATTGGAGAAAACAGTGAACCCAAGTAGGAAGTACTGGTCCATTAGGTTAGATGATGCACTTTGGGCCTATAGGACAGCCTTCAAATCACCTTTAGGAATGTCCCCTTATAAGCTCGTTTATGGTAAAACCTGTCATCTACCGGTAGAGCTTGAGCACAAGGCCTACTGAGCCCTTAAGAACCAGAATTTCAACTGAGAGGCAGCAGGGGAGAAGAGGCTGCTACAGCTCAATCAGTTAGATGAGTTCAAGTTGCAGGCTTATGAGAATGCCAAGCTCTACAAGGAAAAGACTAAGCAATGGCATGATAGGAAAATCAAGGAGAGACACTTAGAGCTAGGTCAACAAGTTCTGTTATTTAATTCACGCTTGAAGTTGTTTCTAGGAAAGCTTAAGTCTAGATGGTCAGGACCCTTTACCATTACACAAGTATTCCCGCATCGAGCCATTGAAATTATGGATGAGACTCTGAAGCAACCCTTTAAGGTTAATGGGGGCAGACTGAAACATTATTTCGGAGGAGGATTTGATCGTCAGCATTCTGTGACCACTTTAGCTGACCCTCATACTTCTAATCCTGCTACTTAGCTTCATTTTTCTTTGCACTTTTTATACAGTTCTTTTCTCTTTTCTGCTGTTTCTTCTTTATTTATTTTACAGGTTGCTTTTACAGCATTACGTTTTCAATCAAGCTTCAATTGTTCATCATCATCAGAAGGGGGAGTACTCTGTCCTTGAGCTTAAATTCTTATATTATCTGAACACTGAGGACACTGTGCACTTTAAGTTTGGGGGAGGGGATATCACTTGAGCAATTTTGGAAAAAATTGAAAAAAATTTCAAAATTTTTTCGAAAATCTGAGAAATAATTTTCAAATTTTTTTTCGAATTTATGAGTTTAAATTGTTTGATTTTGGGATGATTTAATGCTTAGCATATAGTTTTCTCATATTTCGATGATATGACCCCATGATTTAGTTTGACTTTTATTAACTGAGAAGCATGATTATAAGAAAAACATGAAGTTGAATTCTTGAATTTGTCTTAATGCTGATTGTGATTGCCTCATCTTATGTACATGTCATGTCATGAATCTGTATATTTATTTAGAGAAAGCTTATGTGGACATAGGATTGCATTTGTTTAGTTGATTTTGTGCATCATATTCTAGAATTTGTTTGATCTGATCTCGAGGTGAAATATTAGATCACACTTAATTAGGGAGATGATTTAGGTCATCTTTGGATCGTTTAAGCCTTTCTAGCCTTCCTTGTACATATTCTACCCCTAGTCACCCATCTGGGCCAAATAAGCTTTTCTCTGTAAATATTTCGGCAAAATTTTTTCGTAGCTTAAATACTCAGTTCCTATCCCTTACCCCAAAAGCATGAAAAGTCATTAGGATATATTGTGAGCTATATGGGTATTAAGTGATAGTGAAGGAGTATGTATTAAAAAAAATTAAAAGAAAAAGAAAAAGAAAAGAAGAAAAAAGAAAAATACAAAAATAGAATAAAAGTTTAGTGAAATAAAGAAGTTTGGGGGAAATAAATTTGAGCTCTTACATAAAGATCCTAGAAGCAATGCATGTTAAGGGTAATTAAACCTAAATCGACTTTATCAAACCTTAGCTCCAGCCTTACACTACAAGCTTAATGAAGTCCTATTGATCTTTGATTAAGTGTGACTACATTAGCGGAGAGAGAAGTGGAAAGCAAAGTTATGGGAATGATCACATGTCATTGACTTTGCATTCACTGATTTTGCATAATCTGATCCGGATAATTTACTATGAAGTGACTTTGACATTTTTCACACACTCACGAGGAGTCCAATTTGGGTTAGGACTTATGATTGAATGATTATGAATGTTGGACTTGTAATTGTGAGTTTTTGAGATCATAGTTTTTATTTTTTCTTTGAGGATGATATTGGGGAAATTATTTTGTTTAGTACTTGTCATTCCTACAATTATTTTGTTTTGCTTGAGGACAAGCAAAAGCTCAAGTTTGGGGTGTGATAATTCTATAAAAATAGAAATATTTATTATTAATTTCCTAATTAATTATTTTAATCCCCAAATTATTTTGTTAATTATCCCCTTATTTTGACTAAAATTTTCATGTTTGCAGATAATTAAATCCTGATGAATTTGGAAAATTTTGATAGAAATGGATTGGAATTGGGCTAAAATCGAGATTGGACCATGCGGACAACACGAGCCATGCCACCTAGCACATCCAATTGGACAAAAAGACAGATAACATGGAAATATCTTTTTAAGGAACCAATGGTGTGAAGACAAGTGGCCCAACAATGCCAACTCATCTAGGATGGAAAAATTACAATTGTACCACTAAGTGTGTGTATAAATAAGACATGATAGCAATTTAAAAAAAAAACGACCAAGTAGTCTAAGGTAGAGTAGAGTAGAGTAATTTTATGCTATTTTTTAGAATAGTTTTATTTTAGTTTTCTTTGTTAAGTTCTATTTTTATGAGATTTTCTTTCAAGCTTTCCCGTAACAAAGGCAGCCACCATTTATTTTAATCTTTGCAAGTTTCCATTCTTTGGACATTAAGCATGATTTAATATTATGAAGGAAAAAGTATTTTGATTTTTTTACTTGATCATTTTTACTTCTCGATTTCCTTTGCATCTTAACTTTTTTTTTTTTTTTACTATCTTAAAGCATTGCATTTCTGTATTTAGAATCAATTGTGAGAAGTGAAGCAGAAGTGAAAATTGCATCCTACGTAGTTGTCTCGGTGAAGCAATGTGGCCAAACCGAGAAGGCTACATGACACAGGAAGCTCGATCACACTGCTACTGCATTCTTTTAGCTTATAAATTTGTTTATATTTAGTTATGTATTAATCTATGGTATTAATGATGTATTGTATCACTTGGTTAGCTTTCCAGTAGTTTCAACATGTTGCTTTTAACATTAAACCATATTTAGTGTCTTTGCTAGTGTTGGCTCTACCGAGAGGGGGGTGAATCGATTTTCTAATGTTAATGGCAAATTTTAAATTAATCCTAATTTAATCAGCAAATGATAATGAGCAATGTAATGAAATTAAACAAATTAAAGCAAGATAGGGAAGAGAGTAACAAACATAATCATTCATAGAGGTTCGGCCAATCTCTTGCCTACGTCCTCTCTCCTTGACCTTCTTGTCAAGTGCTTTCTTTCTCACTTTCAACAGAAGTTACAATGTTCCTTTTCAGGTTAAGGAATAACCTCTCTACCCTTTGCAATACAAAGATGTATTCACCCTTTTACAATTTTTATCTCTCTGAGGAACAATCCTCTTCTCTCTTAAGGTAAGGATGAATACAAAATCAAGCTTTTAATGTGGGTAGGACAATTACAGCTTTTGCACTTAAGCTTATACACACACTCAATAAATGAGGAATGAAGACAAAAGGAATGAAAGAATTAAACTATTAAGAATGTAAGAAAATGTGCAGCAATGGTGTCTCACTCCTCATTGTCTTCAATGCTTGGTTAAATACTAAAGGATTGGTAGTTGGTGCAATAAATGTTGTTTTTCCCGTTGAGATTTTTGCAGAACTAGCCGTTGGGTACCTCCAGTAGGATGCCAGATCGATCTGCCATCTTGGCCAGATCGATCTCTTAGTTATAAATCCTGCAAGATCAAAGCAAAATAACACAAGGAGATCGATCTCATATATGAGCAGATCGATCTTACAATTTGAACATGTTAGGGGAGATCAATCTGTCGAATAGGCAGATCGATCTTCTAATCTCTCTGTTTGAGGTAAGATCGATCTAGAGATCGATCTGTCATGTATTCTCGTAGTGGGGAGATCAATCTGTCATTAACCCAGATCGATCTCCTTAGCTCTCTGACTTTGAGAAGATCGATCTCTTCCTATACCAGATCGATCTCATGAGATCTCTGTTTGAGTATAGATCGATCTCACAGATCGATCTACTGTCTTTACTTTAGGGGAGATCGATCTCTTCCTAGATCAGATCGATCTTCTTAACTCCAGTATTAGGCAGATCGATCTCATAACCCTTAGAGATCGATCTCAATCTGCCTCAATACCTTTGTATAGGTTCACAGCTTAGCAGATCGATCTCATGTCTTTATGAGATCGATCTCTCATCCAAGAAATCCCAGGAGATCGATCTCTCATAACCCAGATCGATCTCTCATCTACAGAAACTCAAGTTCTGGTACTAATAACCTCTAAACATGTTTTTATATCATCTTTATACTATTGAATTTACTTGTTTTGTCATTTCAAAATATATTATCACAACAATCTCCCCCTTTTTGATATGACAAAGCCTATTTAATCAACATGTTTAGTTAATTTACACAAGCTCCCCCTTTTTATAAGCTCCCCCTTTCTTTTAGCTTTTGACCTCATGACTTTCTTAACTCCCCCTCATTTTAATCATTCCTTTAAACCTTTAGACATGTTTCTTAAAGCCATTTTCACATCTTTTAATTAACCCACATGTTCTCTTTTCTTCTCCCCCTTTTTGTCATATCAATGACGCTACAGGTTAAGGAAACAGTCCAACTGTAAACACAGTGTGCATTTCAAAATAGTAAATCATTTGAGCAGATGGCAACAATAACTAATATTTCATTCAAGCAAATGCAGTTTCAAAAACAACAAGAAGTACACATGAAAACTAACTAACCTTATCCTAATATTCATATCCTACGGTGGAGGAACTCGATCCATAAGATCCTCAATGTGAGTGCGAGTGACCTGAAGCTCATCAAACATCGCCTCCTGAGTAGCATGAAGATTTGCAAAGCCTTAATCGACTTTGCGGTTCAGGTCCACGAACAACCGCTGCTGGGTTGCATGAAGGTTTGCAAAACCCTCATCGATCTTCCGGTTGAGCTCACTCATCATGGTCACTATGGACTCCATGCGAGCAGGTGAGGGAACCGGTGTAGTGGATGGAGGAGTCGAGGACGATGGACCCGCAGTCGGTGCAGCAGGTGGATCCATAGGCTCATCGGAGGGATCTTCCTCCATAGCTGCTGCAGATTGCTATTCCCGCTTCTTCTTCCAGTCATCCCGAAAGTCCTTGTACTAGCCCATGTGGTGGAGTGTCCCGATGTTGAGGACGCTCTTTGGAGAAGGTACTTCACACGTTTCGCAACTGCTGTCCACTCCAAGTCGTTGGAGAAAATACGCCAATGGTTGCGGAAACACTATCGTTGTGGCTTGGCCGCAGACAATCTTCAACCAGTCTTGATAGATAAAGTGGACAAGGTTGGGTTTTTGACTGGTGGAGTGTATGTGGTGGATCCAAAAGCGATCTAGCCTCCTAACGGTGGAATAACGGGTACCGAAAGGACAAAGGTTCCATGAGATGATGAGGTGGAGTAACCGTGGGTGCATTGGGAGGTCACTTGCCTTATCCCTGGGAAGGTCAAACACCAAGGGGACTTCCTCATCTTCATTTGTCAAGCCGTCATTGCTTATGTGGAAAGCTTTGGCTAAGACTTCAGGGTATATGGCAATTGACTTACCCATGACATAGGTTGTAAACCCTAGAATTTTGCAGGTATCAGCGGGGTCATAGGTGAGTTCAGCATTGGAAAAGAATGCCCTGATGATATTTGGGGGTACGTGAGTGTTTATTTTAAGAAACGGAATCCAACCAAATTCTTCAAATTTGGTTAGATAGGGAAAATCAAAGCGGTTTAAGAAAGAGAAATCGATTGTTCGCCAATGTTTAATTGGCATGGTGGAGAAATATTCTTCATATCGCTTCCTTTTTGCAGGTGTTTTAAAACACTTGTTAAAGGTAGTGACTGAAGGGGGTAGATTGGCTTGGGAAGAAGACCCTTGATCGACATTAGGTCGATGAGGTTTTTGGCCTACTCTCTTAAGTCTGGGCATGATTCTAGACACTTGAAGACCTCTAGATAATCTTAAGGCTAGTTCACTAACAACCTAACCAATGGAACAGTAGCTAGATTTGACCTAGTGAGAAATTGAGCACAAAACTTAAGAAATGTTTGAGAAAAAGTCAAGAATGTGGGTTATTATACCAGTAAACGAAGGAGAGATGTGATGATGACTGTACCGACATCGATCTGAGGAGGAATCGAGAGAGGAGGTGTGAGGGAAGTTAGGGATTTGAGATTTTGGGGATTTGAAATTTGGGAATTTTTCATTAGTTTTTATAGTCCAGGGCACAAGAGATCGATCTGTCGAGACGACAGATCGATCTGTCATTTCCAGAAGCTTGAGGAGATCGATCTGTGATACCACAAGATCGATCCCCACAATACAGAAGCTTAAGGAGATCGATCTGTCATATGCATAGATCGATCTGCTGTCTGACAGAGGCTTAGGGAGATCGATCTGCCAAATGTATAGATCGATTTTCAGAATACAGAGGCTTGAATAGATTGATCTGTCGGATGCACAGATCGATCTGCTGTTTAACAGAGGCTTAAGGAGATCGATCTTATGGATAGAAGATCGATCTGCTTAGCTTAACCTTAATGCTTTAGGCTTGTTGGAAGAATGGAGATCGATCTATATTGATAGGAGATCGATTTCTCATACTTGTTGCCCAGAAAAATCTTTGAAAAACTCTTTTAAAACCAACTTAAAACCTAGATTTTGAAGCATATACATCTTAAGGGATATTCATGAGTCCTAATTCACCTCTAAGGATACAAAACCTATCTCTATCAAGAGGTTCGGTGAATATATCAGCTATTTGATGCAGAGTGTCAATATACTCTAGAATTATATCCCCCTTTTGAACATGGTCTCTAAGAAAATGGTGCCTAATTTCAATGTGCTTAGTTCTAGAGTGTTGAATAGGATTTTTAGATAGGCTGATAGCACGGGTATTGTCACATTTAATAGAGACTTGTTTCATGTCAACACCATAGTCTTTCATTTGTTGTTTAATCCACAACACTTGAGCACTATAACTACCTGCTGCTATGTATTCAGCTTCAGTTGTGGACTGAGCCACACTGTTTTGTTTCTTAGAGAACTAGGAGATTAATCTATTCCCTAAGAATTGGCAATTACCTGAAGTACTTTTCCTATCTATTTTGCATCCCCAAAAATCTGCATCTGAAAATGCATGAAGTGTAAAGGTGGAGTCCTTGGGGTACCAAAGTCCTAAAGAGGGAGTGTCCTTAAGGTATCTAAAGATCCTTTTAGTTGCTAATAAGTGGTCTACTTACAGTTAAATAGAGCAATGAGCCAATCATAGACTTATAGAGTTTAGTGTCTACACACTTACCACTTTCATCTTTATCAAGCTTGATGTTGGTGCCCATTGGAGTTGCTTGAGGTTTACAATTGTCCATTCCAAATCGCTTGAGCAAGTCCTTAGTATATTTTGCTTGATTGATGAAGGTTTCATCCTTTGTTTGCATCACTTGAAGTCCCAAGAAGAAAGTGAGGTCTCCCATCATGCTCATTTCAAACTCACCTTGCATGATCTTAGCAAATTCTTAGCATAAAGATTCATTAGTTGATCCAAAAATAATATCATCTACATACACTTGTACAACTAGTAAATCCTTATTTTTATTTTTGATGAATAAAGTGGTATCCACTTTTCCTCTTGAAAATCCTTTTTTCTATTAAGAATTTTGACAATCTTTCATACCATGCTCTAGGAGCTTGTTTCAAACCATAGAGTGCCTTAGATAGTTTGAAAACATGTTCAGGAAATTCATGATTTTCAAAGCCGGGAGGTTGCTTAACATAGACTTCTTCATTAATGAAACCATTTAAGAATGCACTCTTTACATCCATTTGATATAGTTTGAAGTTTTTATAACATGCAAAGGTAAGTAGCATTCTTATTGCCTCTAGTCTAGCTACCGATGCATAGGTTTCATCATAATCTATACCTTCTTCTTGTCTATAGCCTTGTGCAACTAACCTAGCCTTGTTCCTTATGATCACACTATTTTCATCCATCTTGTTCTTGAATATCCATTTAGTTCCAATTATAGAGTGATCACTAGGCCTAGGAACTAGTTTCCATACTTTGCTTCTCTCAAATTGATTTAATTCTTCTTGCATTGCTAGGAACCAATTATTGTCATCTAAGGCTTTATTGACATTTTTAGGTTCTATTTGAGATACAAAGGCTATATATTGACACATATTCCTTAGAGATGATCTAGTTCTAACTCCAAGAGTTGGATCTCCTACTATTTCACAATCTTTTACATATCCTAACTCTCTTGGTGCTCTAGACTCTCTCTCTAATATCTCTATTTCTTCTTCATCTTCTTTATTTAAGTCAAGTTTTTCTAATAAATCATCTTCCAAATTTGGAGTTTCCTCAAATATTCCAACATTCTCATCATTGGTTGAATCTTTAACTACATCATTTGACTCATCAAATATAACATGAATAGATTCTTCAACCATCAATGTTCTTTTGTTATATATTCTATAAGCCTTTGAATTCAAGGAGTACCCTAGAAAGATTCCCTCACCACTCTTGGCATCAAATTTTCCTAGGTTATCTTTCCCATTATTTAAGACAAAACATTTGCAGCCAAAAGGATGGAAGTAACTAATGTTAGGCTTCTTACCTTTGTAAAGCTCATAAGGAGTTTTCTTTAGCATGGGTCTAATCATAGCTCTATTAATTATATAGCAAGATTTGTTTATAGCTTCAGCCCAAAAATACTTTGGTAAATTATTCTCACACAACATGGTTCTAGCCATTTCTTCCAATGTTCTATTTCTTCTCTCAACTACACCATTTTGTTGTGGTGCCCTAGGAGCTGAAAAATTATGGCTAATTCCTTGATCATTGCAATACTCATCAAATCCTATATTTTCAAATTCCTTGCCATGATCACTTCTAATACTAGTTATTGTGTATCCTTTTTCATTTTGAGTCACTTTTGTATAAGCTATGAATTTTTCTAAGGCTTCATTTTTTACTCTAAAAAAGAACACCCAAGTGAACCTAGTGTAATCATCAACTATTACAAATCCATAGTGTTTCCCACCAAGGCTTGTTGTTCTAGTTGGTCCAAATAAATCTAGGTGGAGTAATTGAAGAGGCCTAGAGGTGGATACACTATTCTTAGGCTTAAATGTTATCCTTTTATGTTTTCCTTTAACACATGCTTCACATATTTTTTCATAATCAAAGGACATCTTAGGCAATCCTATAACTAGATCCTTTCTAGCTAACTTAGAAAGTACATGCATGCTAGCTTGACCGAGTCTTCTATGCCATAACCAATATTCCTTTTCTTTGTCTACCATTAGGCATATGTTTTCATTCTTAAGTTCATTAAGATAGACAATGTATATATTACCTTGTCTATGCCCTAAGAAAAGAACTCTATTTGACTTAGGATCTATAACATGACATTTCATACAATCAAAAGTTACTTTGTAACCTTTGTCACAAAGTTGACTTATGCTTAGTAAGTTATGCTTTAGGCCCCTAACTAACAATACTTTTTCTAAAGAAAAGTAGTCATTACCTATTGAGCCACTCCCTTCAACTTGGCCTTTGGAGTTGTCCCCAAATGTGACTTCTCCACCAACCTTTGATTTAAATGAATTGAAGTGGCTTTTATCACCCGTCATGTGCCTTGAGCATCCACTATCTAAGTACCAAGCTTCCTTTATCTTAGCTTTGTGGCACTGCTCAATCACTTACAAAAAGATTCAAACTCAAGTCTTAGGTAGCCAAATTCTCTTGGGTCCTTTGAGGTTAGTGAATGCAATTCTTGATCCCTTTGGGAACCATTTTGCTAATGTATTAACATCATTTGAGTTAATTACTTCTTTTGGAACCCATATCCTTTTTACTATTTTTCCTTTAAGAGTGGTCATCTTCATATTGCAATTATGTGATGCATGTCCCTTTCTATCACAATATGAGCAAATAATTGAAGGTTTATGCAAACTCTTTCTAGCAATGAAGCTCTTGAGATGAGTCTCTCTACTTTCTCCATTATATCCTAACCCATTTTTATCAAAGAATGCCCTTTGGGTTTCTAGCATGTTATCTAGCTTTTGTTGCCCTATATAAAACCTATTAAAGGAATTATGTAAATTACTATTCTTCTCTTTTAGATCACAAATTTCAAGATTAGTAATTTCTAGTTTCTTTTCACATTCTAATTTCTCCTCTAGAATTAACTCATTTTCTTTCTTCAATTTAGATATTATTTTCTTATATTTCATACTCATGCATTCATATTCCAATGCAAGATCATCAAATGCATCTTGCAATTCATCAAAAGAATATTCATTGAGGTTTGAAGTTACCTTTTCATCCTCAATTGCCATGAAGCACAAGTTGGCAATGTCCTCATTTGATTCATCATCGGAGCAGTCACTATCGCTCCATGTTGCCACCATTGCCTTCTTTTTGTGGAACCTATCATTAGACCTTTTAAGAAGAGGGCAGTTAAATTTTATGTGTCTTAGTTTCTTACATTCATAGCACACAATTGTATCTTTTCTTCCTACCTCTTCTTGATCTCTCTTATTGTTTCTCCTATTACTACCACTAGCTCTCATTCTCATGAACTTGTTAAATCTTTTGGCAAACATTGCCATCTCAAGATCCTCTTCACTACCACTTTCATTCTTAATCTCCTCTTGAGCAGTAGATTTTAGAGCAACTCCCACTTTCTTGGGTGGCTCTTCATTTCTTCTCAACTTCATCTCATAAGTGAGTAGTGATCCTATTAATTCATCTAAAGACAATGTGTGAGGACCCTTAGATTCCTCAATTGCAGTCACTTTAGCTTCCCATGATTTAGGTAAGCTACTTAATATTTTCTTGACCACTTCAATATTAGAGTATATTTTTCCTAAGGACTTTAATCCATTAATTACATCCGTAAATCTGGTGAACATATCACTAATTGATTCTCCTTCCTTCATCCTAAAAAGCTCATAGTCATGTGTGAGCATTCCTACCTTAGTCTCCTTTACTTGGGTTGTACCCTCATGAGTTATTGCCAATTTGTCCCAAATTTGTTTGGCATTGTCACATCCGGAGACTCTATTGTATTCATTTAGCCCTAAAGCACAAAAGAGAGTGTGCATGGCCTTAGCATTTAGTTGGGCACGTTTAACATCATTTGAGTCCCATTCTTCTTCTTCCTTAGGGATATCTCCTCCCTCTATTCTTTTTGTGGGGATTTGAGGTCCTTTAGTTATAATCCTCCACACCTCATAATCATTTGCTTGAATGAATAACATCATCCTAGTCTTCCAATAGGCATAATGTTCCCCATTGAACATAGGAGGCCTAACCGTAGAATGCCCCTCTCCTACCAAACTAGTTGCTACATTGTTGTGAGCCATTTGATCGTTTCTAACTCTTAGGAAGTTTTTCCTATGTGATTAAAGAGTCCTAGCTCTGATACCAATTGTTGGCTCTATTGAGAGGGGGGGTCAATCGGTTTTCTAATGTTAATGGCAAATTTTAAATTAATCCTAATTTAATCAGCAAATGATAATGAGCAATATAATGAAATTAAACAAATTAAAGCAAGATAGGGAAGAGAGTAACAAACATAATCGTTTATAGAGGTTCCGCTAATCTCTTGCCTACGTCCTCTCTCCTTGACCTTCTTGTCAAGTGCTTTCTTTCTCACTTTCAACAGAAGTTACAATGTTCCTTTTTCAGGTTAAGGAATAACCTCTCTACCCTTTGCAATACAAAGATGTATTCGCCCTTTTACAATTTTTATCTCACTGAAGAACAATCCTATTCTCTCTTAAGGTAAGGATGAATACAAAATCAAGTTTTTAATGTGGGTAGGACAATTACAGCTTATACACACACTCAATAAATGAGGAATGAAGACAAAAGCAATGAAAGAATTAAACTATTAAGAATGTAAGAAAATGTGCAGCAATGGTGTCTCACTCCTCATTATCTTCAATGCTTGGTTAAATACTGAAGGATTGGTAGTTGGAGCAATAAATGCTGTTTTTTCCGTTGAGATTTTTGCAGAACTAGCCGTTGGGTACCTCCAGTAGGATGCCAGATCGATCTGCCATCTTGGCCAGATCGATCTCTTAGTTATAAATCCTGCAAGATCAAAGCAAAATAACACAAGGAGATCGATCTCATATATGAGTAGATCGATCTTACAATTTGAACATGTTAGGGGAGATCGATCTGTCGAATAGGCAGATCGATCTTCCAATCTCTCTGTTTGAGGCAAGATCGATCTAGAGATCGATCTGTCATGTATTCTCGTAGTGGGGAGATCGATCTGTCATTAACCCAGATCGATCTCCTTAGCTCTCTGACTTTGAGAAGATTGATCTCTTCCTATACCAGATCGATCTCATGAGCTCTCTGTTTGAGTATAGATCGATCTCACAGATCGATCTACTGTCTTTACTTTAAGGAGATCGATCTGATCTAGGAAGAGATCGATCTCCTTAACTCCAGTATTAGGCAGATCGATCTCATAACCCTTAGAGATCGATCTCAATCTGCCTCAATACCTTTGTATAGGTTCACAGCTTAGTAGATCGATCTCATGTCTTTATGAGATCGATCTCTCATCCAAGAAATCCCAGGAGATCGATCTCTCATAACCCAGATGGATCTCTCATCTACAGAAACTCAAGTTCTAGTACTGATAACCTCTAAACATGTTTTTATATCATCTTTATACTATTGAATTTACTTGTTTTGTCATTTCAAAATATATTATCATAACAGCTAGTTATGATTATACCAAGCCTGTTATTAAAGCAAACGTGGTACTAAGAGGTGAGCTCTTGCTGGTGACTACTGAAGTAGAGAAGAAGGCAGTGGCTGCTGAAGACACTGTGTGTCTTCCGTTCGGTTCCAAGCAGTAGCAGGATTGTACTGTTGCAACGTTATGGATCATTTACATTCTTTGCTTTCCCCTGTTTCATGTGTCATTTACTGTTCATATTCATTTTTCTAGTTATGTGAATTTTCTTTCATGTTGTTGATACTTTAATTTCTACTAGTGTGTTGTAGTTTATTCACGCTATGTTTTCTTCCTTTCCTTGCATTACTGTTATCTCCTAGCTGCTTTAATTCTAATTCATTCATCTTATTTCCAGATTTACATTCGGTTAACAGGAAAGTAGAGTAGCTGCTCCGTGTAGAGGACTCGGTTGTTGCAGTTGCTGGTTCTAGTTGATAGACGGTAACTGGTGCACCCAGTTCTGTTACAAGATTCAGCATGGTCATTTCTCACATGGCTGGAACAAGAGATGAGACAGCATTAGTACATGATGTTGCTCGGGTCCGCAGTTGATTGCAATGTAGAAATGAAGAAAGGATATACTGCAGATGAGGAGCAAGATGAGTTGATGAGCTGTTGACCGAGAGCAGTACTGGAGCAGGAAGTCAAACGTGAAGTAAGGTAGGAGTTGGCAGTACAGAGCAGGAGTTAGACATTGCCACGGACAGCACTCAAACCTGTAAATGGAGAAGAAGAAGGAACAGGACGTGTGCAGGGAGCAGGTATGGCCAGAAAATACAGCTTGAAGCATGTGGTAACGTGATGTGTTGAGTTGTGCAGGGAATGATGCTGTACACCAAACCGAGGCAGAGTCAGTGGAAGTTGCAGAGTAGGGCTGGATAATACCTACAGATATGGAAATTAAAATGGGGCATGTATAGTACCATTTCTACACGGGACCGAGGTAGCTGGCAAATTCAACCAAGGCCATGTTTGGCATTTAACTTTTGCAATAATCCATTTTTTAAGCATTTTAGAATAGCCTAATTTCAATTTAATTTATTAGCTTAAGGAGTAAAATTCTAAACTTAGTTGCATGATTAGTTGTAGTCAATAGCTTAATTAGTTCATGAATTAGATTTAATTATGTCCTTAGTTCATTTCTATTTTATCATGCATTAGTTAAGTTATCATGCATTAGGATTAATTTAGAATTTATCATGCAAAAAATATTTATCATGCATTAGTTAAATTTTATTGTTAAATTAGTAATTATATATAATTAGGAGTAATTTAGATTTAATATTTTAGACATTTAATCTTGTAGTTATTTTCTTAATTTTTCTAGGATTTTATTTCTTTAAATTTTAAGTTAGTTTAATTTGCATTTTGATTAAGTAGTTTAATTGCATTTTAGGTTTGTTCAATTTTAGCTTAATTAATTTTGCTTCTTTATTTTAACATTTTATTTTAATTGCGTTAATTAATTTTAACTGTTTTAATTATTTTTGTAGGTTTTTGCATTTAATTGCTCGGAGCACTGTAAGTAATATTAGCTCGATTTTATTTTATTTAGTTTATAATTATTATTGTTTTCAGTGGTTTTAATTTCAGCATTGTAGACCAACCCTTAACATTTCATCATTTGATAGAATATACTTAGTGTAAGATTAACCGGTACTTAATTAGGCAATTCAACTTCTCTGTGGGACGATAACTCGGGATTCGAATCCCATTATTACTTGTACCACCCATGCACTTGCAGAAATACGTTTAGCTCATATCATGAGTCGAAAAGGAAATGATTTCAAGGCATGAGCACTACATTTTGTAGATAATGTTGTTATCTACTTGCTTGCCTTATTTCCTTACTGAGCTGTGAGCTCACCCCCTTTTTATTTCCTCCACTCTACATAACGTTCACAGTAGTTGAGTACGGTTGAGGATTGGTATTCCTTTATCCGTTGTATACCCATCATATGAAAGGTATATACATTTGAAACGTTTTGTACTGAACAATGTAAAAGTACAGCTATGTAAATGAATGTACCGCCGGGGATTATATGTACATGTAATGGTATTAATGTATATGAGTTTACTTTTAAGAAAAGAGTACTTACAGTCAATAAATAATTGTATTGACATGTTGTAAGACCCACATTTTCAGATGTAAACCTTATGAATTCATAAGTATGGTGATGTGCTTGTAATATGATGCATAAGTGATGTAAAGTCCATAAATTCAATGTACACACTTGTAATAAGAGGTTGTGATGTACGTACAAGTTCCATTATGTATGAATATGAAGAAATGGACTTTTATAACTGATGAATGTGATTGGAACTCAAAATGAGTACTGAGGTAAAATGAATGAAGTTGTACTTCCATTTAGTTTGGTATGGTATACCTTTGGTTATGCAATGAATGCACGAAAGTTTTAATGTGTATGAAGTATGAATGGATGCCATTTTCAAGTCTTAAAGGTAGTTGGATGAGAAAATGACTATGGTAGCAAATTGAGGATGCTTTATGTGAAGTTACTGCAGAAAACTACAACAAAATTTGGAAAATATGAATGCCAGATCGATCTCATAGGATGAGAGATCGATCTAGAAGAGCCAAAAATGCTCTTCTTCGAGCAATGGAACAGGCATGATCGATCTCCAATTGGGGCAGATCGATTTGCGAAACATTTTGTAAAGAAGAGATCGATCCTTGGTGCAAGCAAATCGATTTTCTTAGCTCTCGGGTTGGAGAAGATCGATCTTATCCTTGGAGCAGATCAATCTCCTTAACTCTCTGCCTGAGACAGATAAATCTCAAGCTTTCAATAGATCGATCTCATGTATTCAAATTGGCGTGAAAATGAGGGATTTAAGAGGACCAGATCGATCTCAGACCCTCCACAGATCGATCTCATCAAGTAATTTCTATAAATAGGAGCAGTGAAATCTACAAATTTCGGGAAACAACCTCACTCTTCCATTTCAACCCAAAAACCTAACTTTCTCACTCCTAAATCCACCCATTTCCGGTAAGATTTGAGGAAAGACCATTAGATACAAAGTTGTTCATATCCAAGAGAAGTACAACATACTTTGGGATCAAAGCCTCATTCGTTGTATTGAAGGAGCAAGGGACATTTTCATTTGGAGTAAGAAGAGAAACTAGATTTGGTATGTTTTAAATACTTCATCCCAAATACATTGTCTATTTCTTGATTTTGGAGTTGAGTAGGATGTGTATTGATGGTTAAAACTACTTAAGATGTGGTGGAACTATTGTAACCTAGAAAATGGTATGAATCTAGTGTGAAAAAATATGATTTGAATGGATTAGTGGTTTGTGGGTATGCTAGAGGGTTTATGAGATAATGTGGATGATTTGAGATGGTTAAATGAAGTTACATTGTGGGTTTAGAGAATTTATGAAAATAAGTATACAAGATGTTTGATAAAATGTCATAGTGAAGAAATTGATGAAATAAGAACACTATAAGCTCAATATCGATTTAATATCGCTATGGTATGAATCAATAAGACTAAAAGAAATCAATAGACTCGAGATATGAGTAGAACGATAAAAACTTGGCCTTATAAGTGTTAATGAAGGCTATAGGTTAAATCTACTATAGCAAACACCAGAGTTGAGTATATGGACTAAATCGATGCGATATACGACTTGTGCAGTTCTTGAGAGTTTGTTGGAGACGAATCAAACCGCTCGAGTAAGCAGCTATAAGGAAATGGAATCACGCGACTCGATTCCAGGTTAGGGAATTCTATAAGTATATAGAGATAGCTGCTCCTACTTTGAACTTCTGGGTGAATATAGGGTGTTATAAAATGCACGATGATTTACGAAAATGATTATTGGTATGTGTGAATAGCATGATTTGGTTTCTGAAAATGATTCTTGAAAAGGGGGTAGTAAGGCTAATAAATGCATAAACCACATGTTTTGGCATTTTGAGAAACCCATTGCCTTGTTTTGAGCAAATTAATGAATAGGCTGGCAATTGTTTAAATGATTTTGTGAAATAACACATGTGAGTGCTAAACATGATTTGAGATTTTTTTTATTGTGTATGAGCCGCCTATCTTGTTTATGTGAATTGAATCATGCTGGAGCTTAGCTCGCACATTGATTTGATTGTAATGATGTTTTATAAATCGTACTGGAGCTTCTACTCGTACTTGGATTTCGATTGGTTCTCTTCTGCATATAATCGTACTGGAGCTATGCTCGTACGTGGTTATCTCATGTCTTCATAATAAATACCATACTAGAGCGTTGCTCGTATGAGGTGATTTATCTATGATGCTTATAACGTGCTAGAGCTTAGCTCACACAGGTTTTTAAACTATGGTATGTATGATACCGTGGTAAGGGTAATACGGATTAATTCAGGGAACCCAAAAGGGGCGAATAAGGCCATGAGGGGCTAGGGCCTGGTATTAATCCATTCAGGGAACCCAAAAGGGGCGAGCAAGGCCATGAGGGGCTAGAACTTGACATCAAAAGAAAATACTCCCACGTGCATTGGAGACTACATCGGTTACACATGGCATTGGGGTAGATAAGACCTACGGCTAGCACCCCCAACCATGATATGGGTCCGCGGAGTACGTTCTACCGTGTATATCACATGGAGTACACTATACCGTGTGGTTGAGTTATTGATGAGAAAGTTTGACGAAGAACTAACCCACCTTTGTTCCAACGTAATACCTCGCACACTGGGATCCGTGTGGTCTTGGATGATTTATGACATAGTTTGCCAACATAGTGTTTGAGATATAGTGACCATTCTCACTTAATATTACAAAATACCACATGGTTTTTGTACATGAGTGTGATTGTGATTTGACCAGGGTAGACCCGAGGGAGGGGTCGAGCCTTGTGGGGATTGTAATTTAAAAGAAATGATAATTGACATCTGATGAGATGTGATATGATTTGAAAAGGATGTTTCTTAAATGAATTTCCCTTTTTGTGATGAGATTTAATAAGATTGAGCATGAGATGATTTTACATGTTGATATTTCCATGTTTTATGCTTATTTACAAGATTTTCGATACATGATATATGTATATACATGTGGCATAGTGTCACGACCCTCCATGACATAACCAAAACCACTACAAATTTTTCGCATTTTTAACTTACCTTTCCTCTCTTCAATGGTTGGGCTATGATTCGATGTTAGCTTCCTCGCATACCATATCATCCATTATCATACATACATGTCAATATATTGTTACTAACTATAACTTCTTTTTATAATACATGTGAGATCATATAAAAGCTAATACAAATACATTCCCTATAATATATATCGTATACATCACTGTGTTGTTTCTATGTTTAGATACATAACCTTAAAAAATATGTCAACATGTCGATCGATAAGAAATAGCAGCGGACAACAGGAATACTATCTCTCAAATGCTCTCACTCTACTGCTAATGCTCTATTGAGAGATGTAAAAGAAAGGGGGTGAGCATACAATGCGCTCAGTAAGAAAATTAGGCAAGCAAGTAGACATCTATACTATCTACACAAAATAATGTTATACCTCGAAAATACCATTTCCTTAACTCACTTTAAAAGCATGTCTTTAAAATATATATAAATAAATATACTTGTACAGATTAAATCCCATGTACATAAATCATGCTTGCTTTCTCAAATGTAGGCATGTAATGCAAAATAATGCATCTTTATAATATCACAATGCCTTTAGATAAATCATGCCATGTATATTTAAATCACATTAAATATGGCATTTAAATTATTCACATCACAATAATCGGATTCCGACCCATCCCTCAAGTCTATCCGTAAATAAATCAGTCAATCAGGTGATATATCATGTGAGACTCTGTGGTGAAATGCAATAATATCCTGGACTATGGCCACATCCTATAATGGTGATCCCAGGATACACGGAATCCTAGTGTGCAGGGCATCACTGCTACAACGGGAGAGGGTCAGTCCATCACAACCGCCAGTTATATCCTGCTCAACTCCACAACACCACACGGTACAGTGTACTCCATGCCACTCGCATGGTATAACGTACTCCGTGGACCCTACATCACAATCGGGGTACCATCCATAGGTCTTAGCCCTCAAACCATGGAATATCATACCACGTCTCTAAATCCACATGCGAACTTCTCATAGTGTGACACTCAGTCTACACGATGAAATCAAGCATGGTTTTTAACATGTATTATATATCACATAAATTACAGTGCGCACCTTTGAGCGCGACTCACAGTCCACACTCTGCTCAAACACTGTTTCACATCACAAACTCAACTCTAGTACGAGTAAACCTCCAGCAACTAGGTCAATGTATAGTTCATGTTTCAAAACAAGTACGAGCAACAGCTCCAGTACCATGCTATGCACAAAACTCATCAAATCAAGTACGAGAAATAACTCAAGTACTATGTCATGTATCTCATGAAAAATTTGAGTACGAGCTAATCGCTCCAGCACTCTATCATGCATAAATCACATAAAACTGAGTACGAGTAATAACTCCAGCACTCTATCATGAATGTCATGGAAATCGAGTGCGAATCACAATGCAGCACTAATATATGTGGAAAATATATGAAATCAAGTGTGAGTTGTGCTCTCGCATGATTTATTCTCACATAATTCGATAGATGGCTCTTTAAAAAGGGATGATTTTCAAAACATCAAAATCAGCACTATAAAGTGTGCTTAATTCGTATCAACCTTAAAATCATTAGCCCATCTATTTATTCTTTTGCTAAACAGCAGTAAAACACTCAAAATGATGGTTTCCATGCTTTTTACAACTTTTCACAATAGTTAATTTTTTTCCTAACTAAGGGTAAGATCGTAATTTGCCACTATTGGGTCACAATAATTATTATTCACTTTCTCTGACGCTCAGAGTTTTTAAGTGAATGTAAAAGCAGACGAAAATACGTGCAGGTATCTCTAACCACTCACAAAAGTCCCTTACCTGCAATCACTCGAGAAATTTTACTTTCTCAACTCTGCTCGATCCAGCAATCCGATTTGCTCCTCCAATAATCTCTAAAGGTGCATATAACCATTTATCAGGTTAATTATACTTTTCCTACTGTATTTCAAATTAAATACAGTCTATTTCCCTTAATGGGCTTTAATAAACCTTAATGGGCCTAACTATGCCTTAAGTCCATTTCCATTTTACTATTCATTTTCGTTGGGCCTAATGGGCTTGTGCGGCCCACCAACTCTTATTGGGCTTGTCCTAGACCCATTACATCACATTGGACCTAAAATAATTGGGCTTGGCCCATTGGACCTCTCGGCCACATGCCATGGTTGAGAGCACTCCATTCTGTTGGTCACACCATGGCATGCCGTCTATGTCCATTTCCTTAGCCAATTCACTTAGGCATTTTCACAAACACTTGGTTGGCAATGTTCTTAAGCATCACATAGTTCATTTAGGCATTTTATCAAACAACTTAATTGCCAACTTAATACATGTATTAATTAATCAAATTGATTAATTCTAACTATACCATAATCATTAACACATGTACATTAACTCATTTATGCCTTAATATCATATGGGCATTCATCAATATTCCACTAGTCACTCTCGGCCTAACTATGATCATAGTGATTTCTTATGTTTCAATGCTTAAAACATATACCAATATACTTAAAATCATTCATACATTAACATATATGAATTTGAAAACTTGAAAATATACCTAGTATTTGTGTTCACACTTGGCCGAAACTTTGGAGCCTCACGGTTTGCACACTATGGCTTCTTTATAGCCAATTCTAACATATGTTACTCTCCTCTCAATTTGAAACAACTTTCATGAAGAATGCAAGTTCCAAATATGCCTAAATCCTAGTGATTTCTAGTGAGAGAAAACTTGGATTAATGTATTTCAACGGTTTCCTTGTGTAGCCGAGAATGGTATGGTGAAGATGACAATGGTGTGGCTGATTTTATAAGCCATTTACTTAGCCATTAAGTATTACTTTTCAACCATCAAAATTGACTTCCTAAGGTTTAGTTATGAGTCACCTAATGAGTCATCTAATGAGTCATAGTTAGCTTTAACTATGGTTAGATATTTACCTAATGGGCTTTACAATTGGGCCTCTCGGTTTCGCTTTCTTAATGGGCTTTCTGGCTGAAATTTTTACTATACCTCGGGCCTTTTATTGTCTCAATATTTAGCCTATCAATCAGTCTAACAATTCAGTCTAAGGGACCTAAGAATTTCGATCTACGTTTAGTGTACCTTAATGGGCTTTAAAATATTCACTTTAGGCCTATTATGTTTTTAACCATTAAATTAAATCTGGAATCCTTCCGAATAAATTTTCCTTACTTCTGGGGACGATTATCTTGTATTTTAACCAAGAATTTTTTTTTCAATTTTTTCTCCATACTTGGGTTAATTTTTAACCATGGTTAGTCAACTATGGTAAAAGTCTACTTTTCTTAACTATAGTTGACTTTTTCCTTAATCATGACCAAGTTGACTTTTTTCTCAAAATTTTGAAAGTGTCATATCTTATGTCTTACACTCTGGTCTTTACGTTTTAGCCATTTTTGGTAGATAAATACACCCGAAAAACCTTAAATACTTTAACTCGCTAAAAAGGTTCATTTTACCCTTTTTAGCTTTTACTCTCGTTCTTTGTGTTCGGAACTAAATCAAATCGACTTTCCTTCATAAGCTCTCTATATTTTCTCATTTTAAGTTCTTATTTTCAGTCAGAATGATTCAGATCCACTCGGTTTAGCCTGTGACTCTTATTGCTCACATTAGGCTTTTATGTAGCTTAAGCGTGTTAAATCATTTCACATAGTCTTTAAATCTAGTATATACTCTTCTTATGATTCAACTATAATAATAAAGTGTTCATATACATAGGAATCATAAGGAACAGACTACATAAAATATGGGTTTGACAGCTTCCAGAAAGGAAGCCAATCTCGGGAGCAGCCAGTTGGTTGCAATATGCCTAAGGATAAAACTTATATAATGGAATGAATGGAGATGATTTGGACTGAAGCATGGGAAACGTGAATGACATGATGAAAGAATGTGTTCGGTGAATGAAAGAAAAAAAAAAGATAAAAGCTGATGGAAACTCATGGACCGTAGGGTAAAGGGAGCCATCAGCATATGGATTGGCTTCCAATGAAGCGAATCCAGAGAATGCAACAGTAATGCTACTATTTACAGCAACTGCAGGTAGTTGTAACAGCCTGAAGTTGTTGCAGCAGCTGGATGGTACGTGAGAGGATGGTCTCCAATGATGTTACAAGGTATAAGAATTAAGTTTCCATGAGAACAAACTGAGGAAAGTAATTCTACAACAGTGAAAGGAAGAAATACAGCAAGGTATGGGGTACCTCATGGTAGGAAATGAAAATGGAAATAAAATAATGAGAAGTTGGCATTCGGGGTAAGGAAATGACCAGGTGAATGGGTGGAGAAAACTCTACAAAAAGTCACCATAACTTGCTATTAGAAACAAGTGTAGGTAATCCCGAACGAACACACCAAAATCCTTCTAAAAAATAGAGGCCAGCAAGTGGTGGAATAAGGCTTACTCAAGTGGAATTAATGCTAATAGCCTGAATTGTAAGGAGGAATTCAGAAAAGAGGAATAAAATAGCTAAGAAATTAATTTTATTTAACAATTTATAGGCTTAGAAACTAAACATGGCAGGCCAGACTGATTGAGAGAGAAGAGTAGAGTGTATGGCCTCCTGATATTTTGAGAAGATTGATGAATAAGGATTGTTGTAGCTACAGCAAATAAGCTGACCGAAGAAGGTAGGAGAAGAAACCTTTAGTGCTGTTCGACTGGGAATGGGAAGGACTTGAACCAAAAGTCTACAAAATAGAACATAACGAGGGTTGAAGCATTTTTTTCATAGTTGCTGAGAAAGGGAAGAGACTGATCGAGAGACAGAAGATTAGTGAGGTAGAAATACAAACAGAAAAAAAAGAGTGCTAGGGATTGAGAGCTTGAAGAAAGGAAATTTGGTTTACTGGAAGGAGGAGTAAGGAAACCTGTCAGACCCGGATTTTTGTAGCTTATTTCCTTATGATTCCTAAGTGTATGAACACTATGTAATTATAGTTGAATCATAAGAAGAGTATTTACTAACATGCAATCGACAATTTGATAAATTAAAAATGCATGTAAGCTACATAACAGCGAGAAAAGGGTTAAGTTAATTCCCGAACGAGTGCAGGGGTAAAACGGTCAAATGACTGACATTCGGTATAATTTCATTAAAAATATGAAATTAAGGAATCTTGATCAAAATCGAGGAAAATATTTAATTTCGAGCCCAATTGATCAAGATATAAATTTATTAGAATTTATCGAAATTTTTGCCTCGAAAAATGAGCCCAAAAATAGTGAAAAAATATACCGAAAAGGTAAAATCGGACTGATAAATTCATTTACGGATTAAATGAATTTAATATGATTTTTCTAGATATTTTTGGGATATTTATGGGATTTTTATTATTATTTTATAGTAAAATAATAATAAAAATATATTTAAAAAAAAAGAGAGAAACAGATTGAAAATCGGGGAGAGAGAACAGAGAAAACGCGTGGAAGCCGACCGAGGGAGAAGGCCACCGGACGGCGAGCACAGGCCACCCCACGGCCAGCCAAGCGGTCGGAAAGGAAGAGCAGGACCGTGCGCACCCATCGGCACCGGTCACGATCTCCACCGACGCCGGACGCCGGCGTATCGAAGAGGAGAAGCCGCGGCGGAAAAGAAGAGATTCGGCGGCCACCGGCGGTGCTTGGTCCCGATCAAGCCTAGCCGAGTGTTGCCCAGGCTTAGGCGCGCCGAACGGCGGTGGTTATGCGTCGGGAACCGACCGGAATACGCCGGCACGGCCAAATGATGCCTGAACCGGTCGGCGGTTCAGGGGAGAAGGTTCTGTGCTGAACCGGACCGGACCGGTTCAGCCAAGGAGAAAAGGGGAAAAAGAGGAAAAAGAAAGAAAAAGGAAAAGGAAAATTTTCGGGATTTCACCGGACTTCGGGTAAGTCGATACGAGGTCAAAAGTGACCGATTTGATTTCCGATGAATTTATTTAAATTATATTTAATCGAAAATTGACCCGGAGTTAAATATAATAAATTGTGCAGTTCGACGATAAATTCCGAACAGAAGCCCGATCGAACTTCGATTTGCGTACTATCGCATAATCTCGGGTAAGTAAAGCTCATTTACGACAATTTATGTGATTTATGCGTATTTAAGATTTAATTTACGCATTTCGGATTAAATTCCGTATTTAGTGAATTATATTCGGAATTTTGAATTAACTGTCGTAAATGATATACGGGCTATCCAAAGAGCTTGGAATAAAGCCCAATGGGTATTGATAGGCCCAATGAGTCGATAGACCCTGATGAAGGGAAATAATAAGTGAAAAATGGGCTTAATACGGATTAAGGCCCATTAAGGATTTTAAGGCCCATTAAGGGAAATTAAACTGTATTAATGTGTAATACAGTAGGAAAATGATAATTAACCTGAGGAATGGTTATTTACAGCTCCGGAGTTTACATCGAGAGCTTATCGGACTGCGGGATTTAGCAGCACCGAGGAAGTGAGGTCACGAGACGTGATCCGAGGTAAGGGACTTTTGCGAGTAGTTAGAGATACCTGCACGTATTTTCAACTGCTTCTGCATTCACTTAAAAACTCTGAGGGTCAGAGAAAGTGAATAATAATTATTGCGACCCGATAGTGGCAAATTACGATTTTGCCCCTAGTTAGTTAAAAAGTTAACTTTTGTGAGAAGTTGCAAAAAGCATGGAAAATACTATTGTGAGTGTTTAAATGCTATTAGCATGAAAATAAATAGATGGGCTAATGATTTTAAAGTTGATATGACTTAAGCACACTTTTAGTGCTGATTTTACTATTTTGTAAACAATCCCTTTTAAATAGCCATCTATCATATTATGTGAGAATGAATCGTGCTAGAGCATAGCTCGCACTGGGATTCATATGTTTTCCACATAATATTAGTGCTAGATTTTGATACGCACTAGATTTTCATGACATGCATGATAGAGTACTGGAGTTTTTCTCGTACTCAGCTTTGAATGATATATGCATGACAGAGTGCTAGAGCGTGGCTCGTACTCGATTCTTCATGGTTTATACATGACATAGTACTGGGAGCTATTGCTCGTACTTGATTTTGATATTGTGCATAGCATAGTACTGGGAGCTATTGCTCGTACTTGATTTGATACATAAACTATGCATTGACCTAGTTGCTGGAGGTTTACTCGCACTAGAGTTGAGTTTATGATGTGAAACAGTGTTGAGCGGAGTGACGACTGTGAGTCGCACTCAAGACGCACACTGTATGTGATATGTAATACATGTTGAAACCCATGCCTGATTCCTGGTGTGACTGTGTGTCATAGCTAGAGAGGATATCCGCATGAGGTTGATATAGACGTGGTATACTTATTTCCATGGTTTCGAGGGCTAAAGACCCTGGCTATGAGGATTTCCATGGTTTCGAGGGCTAAAGACCCTGGCTGTGAGGGTCCACGGGTGTACTTTGTACCGTGCTCGGGGCACGAGGTGTACGCTGTACCGTGTGTTACGTAGCTGGCGGTTGACATTGGACTGACCATCCTCCCGTTACAGCAGTGATGCCCCGCACACCAAGATCTGTGTTGCTTGGGATCACATTTTAGGATATGATCATAATCCAGGATACTATTTGTATTTACCACAGAGTCTCACATGATATATCACATTGATTGACTGATTTAAACTGCGGACAGACCTGAGGGATGGGTCGGACTCCGATTTGTGTTGTGAATCATTTGATGCCATATTTATTGTGATTTAAATATACATGGCATGATTTACATAAAGGCATGATTTATATACGATGCATTGTTTTGCACTACATGCCTACATTTGAGAAAGAAAGCATGATTTTCTGTACATGGGATTTATTCTGTACAAGTATATATATATTATATTTCAAGACATGCTTTTAAAGTGAGTTAAGGAAATAATGTTTCCAAGGCATAACACTATTTTGAGTAGATAGTGTGGTTATCTACTTGCTTGCCTGATTTCCTTACTGAGCACGTTATGCTCACCCCCTTTCTTTACATCTCTCTACAGAGCGTCAGTAGAGCGAGAATTATCGTGGGAGAGTGTCCCAGAGTCCACTGCTAGTTCCTATCGATTCATCAGGTATACTTATTATGTACAGTTGTATATCTAAACATAGAAACAGCACAGTGATGTATACGTTATATATTATGGGGAATGTAATCGTATAATAAAAGCAACTACAGTCAGAATTAATATATTGACATGTATGTATGAGAATGGATATTATGGTAAGTGAAGACTCTGACATCGAATCACAGCCCAACCAGTGAAGAGAGGAAAGGTAAGTTAAAATGCGAAAAATTTATTGTGGTTTTTGGTTAAAGTCAAGGATTGAAACTGGGGTCCTGACAAAACCCGAAGCAGTACAGTAGACGAGGAGAGCTTGTAGTTTGGTGCTATCAAGGCTGGAAAAAATTGATCCAACTGAGAGAAAGGGGGCCGATAAGAACTAAGAAGGATAATGGAGGACTAATGAGGAAAAAAAAAGGGCTGGACTAGTGTAGGAGGCAACAATGCAGAACCGATGGATAGTGGAAAGGTGTTCGTGTCCTTCTAGAGAAAAGAGAGCAAGCTTAATGCAGTGCGGTCGAGTGAAGCTACGACTTGCTACTATTTTACACCATTTTACTGTTGATTGCTTTGGCAAAACATAAAAAAAGAAGAAGAAAATAAACCATGAACCGAGAATGAATGAGGGAAACAGGTTGATGAGTTTCACCTTCAGAGTTGGTTTAAAATTGCCACTTTGAAACCCAATTTTTTATACTACTATGTATGTTAAGATAAAACGAGAAGTCTAAGAGTCATGTCAATTTCATGTAGGGCCTAGAATGCTCAAGAAGCCCGAGATAGTGACGTGAAGCTCGAGGCACACATTTCAATGTAGAACCTATGTTTGAGTATTTCTCAAAAAGTGTGATTTAAAGCATGTTTTTATGATTATAAAGTGAAACAAAGGTGTTAGTAATGAAAAAGCTGGTGAAACTCGGGTTTGCACTAAACGAGCAAATGGTCCTAGTAACAGGTATAAATTCGAAATAAATTCTAGAAATTCGTAAAAATTATTCTGAGACCATAGGAAATTCACATAAGGCATAATTGATAAGAGAAACGAAGATGGGATGGAAATAATGAGCTTTCGGTGTGAGAATTAATTTTTACATTAAACCGAAAACTTTAAGCGATTTTGATCGGTAATGACCTAATCGTGCAAAATGGGCTCAATCGGGGAAATTTTCTTCAACAACTGGGCCCAAAATTTATATGGGAGACACTAGAGCAATAGTATAACACCTAGAAATTGGAAAATTTGATGAAAATGGGCTGGACCTAATTTTTATAGATTTTTCAAAAATATGGTAGTGGGTAGCCCTTGCCTAATAACCTGTATACCCATTATAGTTTGCCTAATTTGAAGCCCATAAGAAGTACAAAAAATTTGAAAATATCCAAATTAAAACTGGACTCATTATGCTTTCTAAGGGCCTTGGAATTACCTGGAAACCACATCACACCCGAGAGAACCAAACCCATCTTTCTGCCACAAGTGTCCTTGATGAAGTAGGATTCCGTGAATTTTTTAGCCATCTTTCGACAATTTTCAGACAACAGTAAAGAAGGATCAAATCTTTCTTCTTAACCCCTCTATAACATATAATAAATTCAGCCACAAAGGAGGTCATTTTCTATGTGAAAACCTAGTGAGAAAAATAGGGGTAGAAACTGCCCTATTCTGAGGTGAGAGAAAGCTTTGATTTTGGATTTTTTTTGTTTGCTTTTCTTGTTGTTTTGGATGATTTTAAGATGTCTACATGTTGATTAATAGCTTAGTGTTATTTCTAGAGTAAAAATGTTGAGTCAAAGTTGGAGGAAGATGATGATGTTCATATATGTGATTGTTTGATGTTGTAGTATAATTTTTAGTTAAGCAAAAATTATTGAAATAATTTCTAGGGACACTTGTAGTTTTGGAAAGCCTAGGGTTGATGGAGAAATGGTGAATTTTAACTACGTTGGATGTTGTAGACTACAACAAATTTAGTAATTTGTGACGCATCAACTAATGTCACAAAATATTAATTTTTCGTCACCAATATATTTCTATGACGAAAATTATGTTGTCACGACGTTCGTCACCTTTGCCTCGTCGCTAAAGGTCAATTGTGACGATATTATTATTTTGTCACTTATTCACGAATCTAACGTGACGATAGTAAACAACGTCACATTATGATTACTTTTTTGTGACGTCCGAGTAAGTCATAAATTAATACAAATATTCGTCACTAAATACCGATAACGTCACAAAATATGTGATAAAATTATAAATATTAGTGACGTCACACTTTAGGTGACATATATTATAGTCACATATGATAGTAAGGTAACGTCAAAAAATCTCTCAAATGTCACTAAAGATAGTGATAATTTTAATTTTTCGTGACGAAATGTTAAATCGTCAAACTATAAGTGACATATTTTGGTCACATAACTAGTAAAAAACTTCTCCAATGTCACTAAAAAATCAAAATTTATTTTAAGGTGACGAAACATCAATTTGTTACAATATAACTAATGTTATAAAAATTTTAAATGTCACTAAAGATGGTTAAAAATTTAATTTTAGGTGACGAAATATAAATTGTCACACTATAGGTGACATAAGTTATTGTTACCTATGACAATAATAGGTCATAAAATATTTAATGTTGCAATAATATTAACAATTTCTTTAAATTTAAATAATGTTTATATTTTTATTAAATAATCAAATATAAATAATATTGCTCATGCAAAATCCAGTTTAACTAGTATTGTAAAGTAAATAATTGATCTAAGATTTGCAATGAATCTCAAAAGGTAATACCTTGAATAAAGTAAGTAATCATAATCCAATAATACTAATGTTCCAAATGTAATAAAACTAATATAATCCACGTTGTCTAAATCCAAAAGCTCAAATAAAGTACGATGGTCACATTTAAATTTTTGAAACAAAATATACGAAATATAAGAAATCACTGGTACAAGTTCATCTCATAGCTCTCAATCCAAATCTTGTGTAGAGGGTGTTTATGTTGATGGTGAGTTTGAGTCACTTGAAGCTGCAATAAACAATTATTAACAAATGATAAATACAATATATTAAATAATAAATAAAATTTAAAACTATTATTTATGAAAGACAATAAGAAATTAATAACAGAAACTATTATCCAATTCTCTCTTTAAGGAACAATAAGATTTATCAGAAAGATACCAGAAATGGCCATAAGCGGTGAATGGTTGTAAATCAACACAAAGATTCATTGCTTTCTTAGATAAAAAATGATAATTGTTTTCAACTTGCTGTGCAAGTAAATGAGCTTCCTCTTGTAAAAGCTGGGTTCTTTCAATATCAGAGTTAAGAACACACTGCAAGGCTCTTGTATCATCAGCAACTACTTCTTGCTCGACATGTAGAATTTGGCAATTTAGAGGAATTCCATCAATAGCATGCATCGCCATGTGCCTAAGGAATGTTGTCTTTCCTGTACCATTTCTTCCCACAAGACCTACATAGAGAATGACATGATATGTTAGAAACAAATCAACAAGACATACGTTAAAAGGAACACTATTCCATGTTTCATCTTCAAAAGTTTCTTAATTTTCTTCTTTTCTCTTTTCTTGGCATGAGAGCAAATACTATTTAAGTTAAACAAGGAACTTAACCATAATGCCTTCAAAAAGAAAATGTAACTGAACCATCAACAATGAGATCACGACCACCAACAGAAACACTGAAGTTCTCCATATGAATATCTCTAACAACCGGTCCACCACTATTGTCATGACTCACGCAGACAATAGGCATTCCTTCCCTAGCAGCTTCCATCTCTGCTAAATGCATTTGGTATTGCTCCTGCACAACACATGACAGAAAAAATACAATCATAAGAGGAACCCAAGTATAATAACTAAATAGTTTCTTAGTTGTTCTGCATTAATGCAACCCGAACATAATCATAGGCGTAGCCAACATCATCTAAAACCAAAAATACAAGTAGATTGATAATTTGAAAATTCTTACATAAGCTGCTGAGCCTCAGAAATAATGTTTATACAATAATATATTGTTAATTACAAGTAATCAAATAGAAAACAAATAATGGTTAATAAATTTTGGAATGTAAAAATTTACCATGGCATAACGGCTAGCTATAAAGGCCTTCGATCCTTGGTTATGAGTTAACTTGACATTTTTTCAAACTCTTGCATTTGTCTCACACCTCCAATTCATTTGAAAAGATAATGAAATATATATATATATATATATATATATATTCTCAGTAAGTGACCTATTTGATTAGAAAATTCTCAAATAAAAAACATAGTAACTCAAAATTATAGACCCAAATTAGAATTTTGAGAACGATACCATCACTCAAAATGAAAATAAAATGATATTAAAGTTGTAGAACTTATAACTAAAACATCCTACCTTAATGAAAACAAATTCAACAACCCTTTTTAACACATACTTAAAATTTTAAAATAGTATTAAGGAAAAATCCCTATTTATAAACACTAAAATAATATATAAATTCTATAATAATGAAAACCACAATATCTTGCCAAAGTAAGAGCAAAATTTGACAACACTCTAAGAAAAATTCAATTTTTTTGAAACTAAATACCGCCCTGCACGATGCAAAAAGAAAAAAAGAAATAAAGAAAACCCATTTTCCAAAGCACGAAAATAACGTAAATTCTACAACTAAAACAACAATATTCAACCAAAGTGAAGGCAAATTCAACAACCCATTTTCCTGCAAACTTCAATAACTATTTAATTCCCCATAAAATTCTCGTCAATTTTGTAGGAAACAAAATATAACGCAAAAAAAAAAAAACAAAGAAGAAAAAAATATTTAATTTTTTTCTTAAAAAAAGTACTTGAGATTCAATGATTTTGCCAAAGCGACTAAATGCATGTTCAAGCTGCCATTCTGTGACATTGTTCAGATATAAAAGAGTACGCATCTTGATACCTTTCGCTAGATAGGGAACGACAGCGGTCAAAAGGAATGCTATACCTCAGCCGACTCAATCTCCTGATGATGATCTATAGAGAGGGGGAAAATGAAAGGGGTGAGCTATCTAGCTCAGTAAGGAAATCAAGCAAGCAAGTAGACATCTATACTATCTATTGAAAATATTGCTTTGCCTTTCCTTCTCTCAATTCAAAAGCATGTTTCAAAATATATATAATAATAGTACAGATTTATAATCCCATGTACTAAACACATGCTGAGCTATAAATCATAGGCATTCATGCAAAACAGTGCATATTTATCATTTCGGAATGCCTTTATATAAAATATGCCATTTACATTTAAAACACAGTAAATATGGCATTTCACAACACAACACAACAACCGGGTTCCGACCCATCCCTCAGGTGTACCCGTATCATAAATATATATGATATATCATGCGAGACTCAGTGGCTAAATGCAATATCTCTTGGACTATGGCCATATCCTAACATGGTGAAATCCCAGGCAACAAGGTACTCGGTGTGCAGGTTATCACTGCTGTAACGAGAGGGGAGTCAGTTCATCATAACCGCCAGCTATCAACAACTCTCCTCCACAACTCCACAACAACACACGGTATAGTGTACTCCATGCCACACGCATGGTACAACGTACACTCGTGGACCCTGCCTCATGGTCGGGATGCCTGCCATAGGTCTTAGTCCTCGCACCATGGAAATACATCATAGTTCGGGTGCCTGCCCTAGGTCTTAGCCCTTATACTATATAATAAATGCCACGTCTCTAAATCCGCGTGCGAACATCTCCAATGTGACACTCAGTCTACACGAGGAAATCGTCACGATTTTTCTAACATGTCTATATATCACATAAAAACTATAGTGCGCGTCTTGAGTGTGACTTACAGTCAACACTCTACCTCTAAACACTGTATATGCACGTTAAAACATCAAACACTAGTGCGAGTAAACCTCCAGCACTAGGTCATGCATAGTTTTCATTTAAATCAAGTACGAGCAAATCACTTAAGTATTATGTCATGTATAAATCACTTAAGTACTATGTCAAGTACGCTCCAACACTTTGTCATGCATCTCATGTAAAACTCGAGTATAAGCTAATCGCTCCAACACTCTATCATGCACAAATCACATAAAACTGAGTATAAGCAATGCTCCAGTACTTTATCATGTATGTCAAATAAAATAGTACGAGTCTCACTCTAGCACTAATGTATGTGAAAAACATCTGAAATCAAGTGCGAGCTGTGCTCCAGCATGATTGTTTTCACAAAGTTCAGTAGATGGCTCTTTAAAAATAGGGATGTTTCAAAACATGAAAATCAGCACTATAAAGTATGCTTAGTCTACATCAACCTTAAAACATTAGCTCATCTATGTACTCTTCTGCTACACAGCAGAAAAAACATTTAAAAACATTGTTTCCATGCTTTTTACAACTTTTTTCAAAAGTTAACTTTTTGCCTAACTAGGGGCAAAATCATAATTTACCCATAACGAGTCCTTATAAATATTATTGATTCTCTTTTAGCCTCAAACAATTTCAGTGAATGTAAAAGTAGACAAAAATATGATCTCTAACTACTTGCAAAAGTCCCTTACCTCGAATCATGTTAAGTGACCTCACTTCCTTTGTGCTGCTCAAATCTCGCAATCCGGTCAACTCTCAATATGACTCTAGAGCTGCATTTAACCATTCGCTTTGTTAATTATACTTTTCCTACTGTATTATGCATTTAATACCGTTAATATCCCTTAATGGGCTCCTTTACAGTTATTGGGCCTTAAACACTTTAATTGGGTTTAACCCTGTCTTAAGCCCATTTTTCACTTGTTAATTCTCTTTATCAGGGTCTATTAGCTCATTAGGCCTATCAATATCCATTGGGCTTTGTTCCAAACTCTTTAGATAGCCCATATATCATTTACGATAGTTAATTTAAAAAATTCAGATATAATTTATTTTATGTAGAAATTAATCCGAAATCAGCAAACTAAATTCAAATTGCGCATAATCATACTATTATTGTAAATGAGCTTTACTTACCTGAGATTATGTGATGGTGCGTAAATCAAAGTTCAATCGGGCTCACGTTTCAAATTTATCGAACTGCATAATTTGTATATTAAATTTCAGGTCAAATTTCTGATCAAATACAATTTAAAATAATTTTTTAAAAATCAAATCGGTCACTTTTGACCTCTTACCGACTTACCCGAACTCTGGTGAATCCCCAAAAATCTTTTCCTTTTTCCTTTTTCTCCCTTTTCCCTCTCTTTCTTGGCTGCACCGGTCCAATTTGGTTTAGCACAGTAGCTTTCTTACTGAATCGCCGATCGGTTCAGTCCCTTTTTATTGTTTCGGTGTCGTCCGATCGGTTCTCGGTGCCCTAATGCCGTCGTTGGGCTCGTCTCGGGTAGGGGAACGTTCGAATGGCCTCGATCGGGGCCAACTCACGCCGGTGGCAGCCGGATTTGCTTCTCCTCTTCGCGGCTTCTCTCCCTCAATCTGCCAGATTTTGGTGTTGGTGGGGCGCGTCATCAGTACCAGTGGTTTGAGCGGACGTCCTCTTCCCTTTCTGACGCTTCACGTGGCCGTTGGGTCATCGGTGCTTGTCCGGTGATGAATTCTTCCTCAGTCGCCTAGCTTTGATTTCCTCTTTCAGTTTCTTTCTCTCTCTCTGTGATTTTTCCAGATTTGCGATTTCTCTTTTTTTTTCCCTTTTATTCTTTATAATTGATTTTTATTATTATTTTAATCATTAAAATATAATAAAATATCTCAAAAAATCTCAAAAAATCATATTTAATTCATTTAATCCATAAATGAATTTATCGATCTTATTTCATATTTTCGGTATATTTTTCTAATATTTTCAGGATAGTTTTTCAAGGTGAAAATTCTGATAATTCCAACAAATTCATATCCTAATTAATTGGACTCGAAATTCAATATTTTCCTCATTTTTGATCAAGATTTCTCAATTCCATATTTTTAATGAAATTTTCTTATTGAATTTATACCAGATTTTGGTCTTTTGATCGTTTTACCCCTGCACTTGTTCGAAACAAATTCAACCCTTATCTAGCTGTTATGTAGCTTACATGCATTTTTATTCTATAGTGGTCGATTGCATGATAGTAAATACTCTTCTTATGATTTAACTATGAAAATAAAGTGTTCGTACAAATAGGAATCATAAGGAATAAGCTACATACATTATCGAATTCACGGATTTGACACTTTTCAAATTATCGTCACAACCACGCGGTACAGCGTACTCCATGTGATATACACGGTACAACGTACTCCATGGACCCATATCATGGTTGGGGGTGCCAGCCATAGGTCTTATCTACCTTATGCCATGTGTAACTTGTATAGTCTCAAGTGCACATGGGAGCTTTTCATCTTCTAAGAGAGCCTCCCCACCCCAACGGGCTTAAGGATGTTGGCTTAAAAATCTTACCGTAAGAGAGCCTCCCCACCGAACAGAGCCGCCCTACCCCGTCAAGCTTAAGGATGTAGGGCTTGAGGATCTTACCATCTCCACGACATCATACATACCACAGTGTGAAAGCCTGTGCGAGCTAAGCTCCAGTACGATTCATGCATCATCAATAAAACTCTTCGTACGAGCAACGCTCTAGTATGGCTTTATGCATAAGATCATGAAGAAATCACATACGAGCATAGCTCTAGTACGGTTATATGCAGATGAAAGTCAATCAAAATCCACATACGAGCAGAAGCTCCAGTACAGTTTATAAAACATCATCACAGTTCAAATCAAGGTGCGAACGAAGCTCCAGCACATTTCGTACATATGAAAATACCAAACTCTAGTGCGAACGAAGCTCCAGCACGATTTTAACTTACATAAATATGATAGGCGGCTCTATTTCAACCAAACATTCTCAAAACGATGGTTAGCACCTCATTTGTGCCTTTCACAAAATTAGGAAATCACTATACAACCTATCTGTCATTTTACTTAAACCGAAGTGATGTGTTTTCATAAAAACATCATAACATGTGATTTATGCAATTATTAGCCTTACTATCCCTTTCATAAGAATCATTCAAAATCAAACCACACACATATACACTTGTAGTCGTTCACATACACCATTAATTGACTTTTCTAGATAATCATGCATTTTTCAAAGCCCTATATTTACCCACAAAATTTAAGCAGCTATCTCTGTATACTCAAAGAATTCCCTTCTTAGAATCGCGTCGCGTGATTGCACTTCCTTAAAGCTGCTTGATTGTGCAGTTCAATTTGCCTCCAATGAACTCTGCAGAACTGCACGAGATTACATATCATGTCAATTTAGTTCAATATAACACAACTCTTGTGTTTACTATAGTTGACTCAGCCTATAGTCTTTCTTAACTCTTATGAGGTCTCATTTCCTCTAAAGTTCATTTTTGATCGCTTAATAGTTTCTCGAGAGTTTGTTAAACTCTTTTTTGGTCAATTAATTCGTACTTAATCGATATTTAAGTCCATCAAGTCTCAAATCTATCATTTGCCTCACTATGGCATTTTGTCAAATGCCTCACATGCTTATTCACTTAACTAAGCCAATCTAACAATGTAGCTTCATTCAACCTTCTAAAATCATACATATTATCTCATAAACAATTTAGCATACTCCATTTATCATCAATCCATCCATATCACAATTTCTCACACTAGACTCATTTTATTTTCTAGGTCATACTAGTTCCATCACATCCTAGGCAGTTTCTATCATTAGTACATACACCAATCAACTCAAAATCAATAGCTAAATGAATGTACATTGAATTGGTATATTAGAAACTCACCTAGTTTGATTTTCTCCTTGCTCCAAATGGGAATGCACTTTTGCTCCTTCAATCCAACCAATGAGATATTGATTCCAACCTATGTTGTTCTTCTCTTTGAAATGAACAACTTTGCTCTAATGGTTTTTTCTTAAATGTTTACAGAAATAGGATGATTTTAGAGTGAGAAGGTTAGGTTTTGGATTGAAAATGGAAAGATAGAGTTGTTTCCCATGAATTGCAGATCCAACCGCTCCCTATATATAGAATTGGCTTGATGAGATCGATCTGCATAGGGTGGAGATCGATCTGGTCCTCTTAAATTCCTCAGTTTCACGACATTTTAAAGGCATTAGATCGATCTGTCGAATGCATGAGATCGATCTACTTCAATGAAATGAGATTGATCTGCTCAATGGAACAGATCGATTTATCTCAGGCAGAAAGCTAAGGAGATTGATTTGGCCTTAGGGCGAGATCGATCTGCTCCAACCCGAGAGTAATGGAGATCGATCTGCTTAAGTGAGAGATCGATCTCCTTCTTCCAACATGCTTGATTTTGCATTCTTCAGGCCATGAGATCGATCTGTCATTGCATAAGATCGATCTGGCCTTCATCCTACACCCTTTTTACTGTAAATTCTCCATTTAAACTCATACTAAATCAATTCAACGCTCATTTTTCGACCTATTCACACTTAAAACATCAAAAACATTTATTTCTTATGATTCATACATAATTCAACTTGTTTGTATATCATATAATTATATACATTACATCAAAAATTAAGGGTCTTACACTGTACTCAACCTTTATGGTGATAAGAGGAAGGTGTTGCCTGCAGTGCATGGGTGTTGTATTGCAGAGTTTAATAGCACACTAGCTTTCTCTGTTATGCTATGTTTTCGGTTTATATTATTGTTCATTGTAGATTTTCTCTTATGATTTATTCTATTTGTTGTTCATGTTTCGGGTGGATGCTGATGTTCTTCTTAGTTTGGTTATCATATACCGATTGATGTTAGGTAGCAGAGTTCAACGCGCTTCAATAATTCCTAGACTCTTGGTTTAAACAGCAACTTCAATCTTCTTTAAATTTTTGCACTGCTTATTTCTCAGTTATTTTGCCATGTTTGGTTCAATTTAAATTGTGGTTGTATCACGTCAATTCCAGGTTGTTGAGGAGGTGCCGATGTGTAGCTAAAGCAGATTGTGGCCAAGCAAAACCAATATTGGAGTTACGGCTCGGGAGGACGTGGGCTGCAGGAAATTAGAAGCAGGCATTGTTACGTGCTTGCTGCCACGGTACTGGATTTGCGACTCTGGATGATGTGTACAGGACTGGCTAGGGAATAACCCAGTACCAGAAGATGGCTAGAGCATAACAAGTGATAGTACAATAGATAATGCTAGTTGTAGTTTGTTGTTGGCTTTTTCTGGTGTAAGTATAGTTGGCATGAGCGGATAGAGGACAGGAGCTGCATGTTGGCGTGATTGAGCAAGGCAGTAGTACAGTGCAAATTATAGAATTTAAGTGCAAAAATTGTGTTACGACATTTGTGGCAGAACAGTACCTAGCCAAATTTAGATAATTAGTTTTATAGTTTTATTTACTAAAGTTTAAGAGATATTAGTAGTAGTTAGTGGCATTTTAAGTTTGTACACTTTTAATTAGTTTCAGTGACATTTTATTAGTTTAATTACATGGCAAAGGTTTAGGATTGTTTGATTTAATAATTTTTAGATTTTAGTTTAGGTTAAATTTTACTTTCTTTTTACGCAACTAAAATTTTAATTTATTTATTTTTCATGTATGTATTTAGGAGTTAAATATTTTTCATGCATCACTAGGATTAGACTTTATCTAGGTATTTTAGTTAGTTAGTAATTATTTATTGCTTTTTATATTTAAATTTTATTAGACCTTATGTTAGATTAATTTGCATTGTTATTTTTGTTGAATTAAATAGATTTAATACATGCAAATTTTATTTTTTATTAGGATTGTCTAGTTTTAATCTATTTATTTTCATTTTCTTATTTGGATAGTTAGACTAGTTGCACTAATTTATTCTATTTTCAATATTTTTTCTTTTGCATATTCTTGCTTTTATTTTGCTTGGAGCTCTGTAAGTAATTTTTGCTCTATTTTATTGTTTTTATTATTTTCCTTTTTTTCAGTATTTTCAATATAAACCTTATAGATCACCCTTTAAATATTCATAATTTGCTAAGATATACTTAGGTTAAAATTAATCGGTACTTAATTAGGCTAATTAGATTCTCTGTGGGATGATAATCTGTGACTCAAACTCCATTATTACTTGTACGACCCGTGCATTTGTGGTTAACAAGTCTGGGTAACTTAGGATGGGCGTGGCGATGTCAAGTTTTTGGTGTCGTTGCTGAGAAAGACAATTAGCCATTAATTAATATCGGTGAAATTATGTTTAGGTATGATTCTAGTTTTGTACATACTTAGGTTGTAAATATTTAGAGCCTTAATTTAGATTAGTTAATTTTCTCTCTCTGTAAAAAATTTAAAAATTAAAAAATTAAAAAATTTTGGAGGACTTTTTAATGTTTGTATGCATAGAGCCAACAGCTTTGACTGCCTTCCTTTAGATCTTGTGATAGAATGAACATTCAGAAAAATTAGAAAGGATTCTAGGAAAATAGTAGCTCCGTTGCAAAACACAATGGCTGAGAATAGAGAAATTAGGACCGTAGGAGATTATGCTGTTTTGACTATTGGAGGTTAATATACTGGCATTAGGCCACCAGCTGTCCCAGCAAACAATTTTGAAATTAAGCCTTCAATCCTCCAGATAATCCAAACTTCGCTACAGTTCAGTGGGCTTCCCCATGACGACTCACATGCTCATTTAGGGCAATTTTTAGATCTGTGCAACACTATTAAGCATAATGGATTATCAGATGATACACTGAGACTTAGGCTATTTCCTTTCTCTCTTAGAGATAGAGCGCGACACTGGTTGACCTCCTTACCTCCAGGATCCATTTCCAGTTAGGACGAGTTACCCCTTCAATTTTTAGCTAAGGTTTTTCCACCCTCCAAAATGGCTAAACTCCGTAGTGACATATCTTCCTTTGCTCAATTTAATTCTGAATCCCTTTATGAAGTATGGTAACGATATAAAGACCTTTTTAGGAAGTGTCCTCATCATGGCCTACCCTTATGGCTGCAAGTCCAAACCTTCTATAACGGACTCACTAGCTAAAATAGGACCATAGTTGATGCTGTTGCGGGAGGAGCTTTAATGTGTAAAACAGAGGAGGAAGCTTATGGTCTGTTAGATAAGATGGCAGCTAACAATTATCTATGGTCGTCAGTAAAGCAGATACCCAAGAAAGCTGCAAGTATTTATGAGTTAGACATACTATCTACCTTGACTTCTCAAATAGCTAATCTCACAAAGAAGCTAGAGTAACTCATTTCATTCCAATAGTCCCAGTCCTGTTTTAGCTGTCTAAAGTCCTTTCATTTCATGTAATCTATGTGGTGGTACACTCTCTGTAGATAGGTGCCTACTTAACTTAGAGTCTGTTCAGTACGTTGCTCTATCTCAAAAGCAACAAAACAACCCATTTTCGTGTACCTACAATCCAGGGTGGAGGAATCATCCTAATTTTTCTTAGAGCCAAAATCAAGGGCAATCTTTTAATTCCAAACCTATGGGACCCCCGGGTTTTCAAGCTCCACCTGTTCATGTACCACCACCTCAACAATTTCCACATCATCCACCTAATCATCCCCATCATCCACCTCAGTTTCAACATCATCCACCACCACCACCACCTATGCAGCCCTAACATTTACCTGTACCAGCAGCTGTAGCTGAGAAGAAGCCCTCGCTTAAGTAGATGTTCATGACTATCCTGCAAAATCAAGCAGCCTCTATTGAGAATTTAGAATATCAAGTTGGACAAATAACTAGTGCTCTTAGGTAGCATCCACAAGGGACCCTTCCTAGTAATACTGAAGCTAACCCTGTTTGGCAGAGGAAGGGTAAGGAGCATGTTAAGGTCATAACCCTTAGGAGTGGTAGAGAGCTAGATGAGCCACAAGTTAAGTCCAGTCCTATTAAGCCCATAGTTTCAGAGCCTTTAGGTTCTGAAGAGGTAGTTTAAAAAGAGCAGGAACATATTGATCAGGCTGTAAAAGAAACTAAATCAGGCGCTTCTTCATCTTTACCTTCTTCTTCATAGCCTTCCTGTTCATCTAATGCTACACCTGTTACCACTACACTTCCTCTAATTAGACCCCCATTACCTTTTCCTTAGAGGTTCAAAAGCCAAAAGCTTGATCAGCAATTTGCTAAATTTCTTGAGGTTTTTAAGAAGCTTTACATTAACATTCCTTTCGCGGATGCTTTAGAACAAATGCCTAGTTATGTGAAGTTTATGAAGGAAATCCTCTTAAGGAAGAGAAGATTAGAGGATTATGAGACAGTGGCATTGACTAAGGAGTGTAGTGCCATTAGTCATAGGAAATTACCCCCCAAGCTCAAAGATCTAAGTAGTTTTACCATACCTTGCACCATAGGAAATCAATTCTTTAGTAGAGCCCTATGTGATCTAGGAGCCAGTATTATTCTCATGGATTGGTCCATTTACCAGAAGTTAGGAGTAGGAGATGTAAAGCCTACCACAGTGACCCTTCAGTTAGCTGATAGATCCATTCATTATCCGTAGGGGATCATTGAGGATGTGCTAGTTAAGGTGGACAAGTTCATTTTCCCTGTAGACTTTATTATATTGGATATGGAAGAAGATAGGGAAGTCCTCATTATTCTAGGTAGACCCTTCTTAGCTACTAGTAGGATGTTAATTGATGTGCAAAAGGGGGAATTGACCATGAGAGTCCTAAATCAAGAGGTGACATTTAATGTTTTCAAATCTTTGAGGTCCCCTGATGACTCTCAAGATTGTTTTAGGTTGGAGGTTAAGGAAGATAGAATGCTTGAGCATAAGAAATCTACTAGAAGGATGGAAGTAGATAGACTGTCAGCATTCTGTCACCACTTTGGCTGACCCTCCTACTTCTTACCCTGCTGTTGAGTGTCATTTTCTTTAGCTACATTTGATGTGTTTTATCTCTCTGTTTACTTTTTGTACAGTTCTTTTTCTCTTTTTATGTTGTTTCTTTCTTTGTTTCTTTTACAGTTAGCCTTTGTCGCAGTATGTTCTCATCAAGCTTCAATGGCTCTTCATCATCAGATAGGGGAGTACTCTATTCTTGAGGTTCAATTCTTATATTATTTACACACTGAGGATACTATGCACTTTAAGTTTTGGGATGGGGATAATACTTGAGCATTTTTAAAAATTTTAGGCAAAATTGAAAAACGTTTTCAAAAATATGAGATTGTATTGTTAGATTTTGGATGATTTAGTGCTTAGCATGTAGTTTTCCCATATTTCGATGATAGAACCCATGATTTAGTCTGACTTTGATTGAATAAGAATCATTATTATAGGAAAGGCATGAAGTTGAATTCTTGAATTTGTCTTGATTCTCATTGTGATTTCCTCATTTTATGCACATGTCATGTCATAAATCTGTATATTTATTTAGAGAGAGCTTATGTGGACATAGGATTGCTTTTGTTAAGTTGATTTTGTGCATCATATTCTAGAATTTGTTTGATCTTATCTCAAGGAGAAATATTAGATCACACGTAATTAGGGAAATGATTTAAGCCATCTTTGGATCGTTTGAGCCTTTTCAGTCGTCCCTGTACATATTTTAGCCCTAGTTACCCATCTGGGCCAAATAAGCTTTTCTCTATAAATACACCTGCATATTTTTCCTTAGCTTAAACACTCTTTTCCTATCCTTTACCCCGAAAGCTGTAAATTCACTAGGATGTATCTTGAGCTATGTACATATGGGTTATAGGTGATAGTGAAAGTTCGAAAAAAAAATTAAAAAGAAAGGAGAAGAAAAAAGAGAAAAAGAAGAAAAATACAAAAAAAGAAAAAAATGTTTAGCAAAATAAATAAGTTTGGGGAATAAATATGAGCTCTTACGTCAAAGATCCTAGAAGTAATGCATGTTAATGGGTAATTAAACCTAAATCGACTTTATCATACCTTAGCTCTAGCCTTACATTACAAGCTTAATGAAGTCCTATTGATCTTTGGTTAAGTGTGACTACATTAGTGGAGAGAGAAGTGAAAAGCAAACTTATGGGAATGATCACTTATCATTGACTTTGCATTTACTGTGTTTGCATAATCTCATCCGGGTAATGTACAGTGAAGTGACTTTGATATTTTTACACACACACAAGGAGTCCAATTTGGGTTAAGATTTATGATTAAATGATTCTGAGTGTTAGACTTATAATTGTGAATCTTTGATATCAGAGTTTGTACTTTTTCTTTGAGGATAATACTGGGGAAATCAATATGTTTCGTACTTGTCAATTCCTACTTATGTTTTGTTTTGCTTGAGGACAAGCAAAAGCTCAAGTTTGGGGGTGTGATAATTCTAGTAAAATAGAATTATTTGTGCTTAATTTCTTAATTAATTATTTTAATTCCCATATTATTATTTTAATTATCCCCTCAATTTAATGAAAATTCTCTTGTGTGCAAGTAAATTAAATCCGGATGAATTTTAGTCGAAAATGGGCTGAAAATGGGTTAAAGGAGACTGGACCACTACCATTTCGCAGTCTAAGTCACCATTCATCTGGACACATGTGATGCCGAGTGCTCGTATTTTATTTACCTCGAAAAGATAAGATCGATGGATACCGTGCCCACCTTCTGGAAGACACACCCCGGGCCACATCGCACAACCAAGTGGATAAGAAGACGAATGACATGGAAATATCTTCTCGGCAGCGAATGGAATGAAGACAAGTTGTCAAGCAATGCCAATTCATCTAGGATTAAAAATTACAATTGTACCCCCAATTTTGTGTATAAATAGAATATGATGAGCAACTAAAATCCAAGGTGTTTTTAGGATAGCTTTAGTTTTTAGGTTAAAATTATTGCTAGGTTTATTTTTCCTTTGTTTTTTTTTAATTTTTTCTTTTACTCGATCATCGACAGCCATTTATTTTACTATTCATCGCAACTTAAAATTTTCTTCAATGAAAAGTTTCTTTTTCTCTAGTTCATTTTCACTGTTTTGCTTTTAGGAGCTCTGACAGTAGCCACTTTGCATAACCCTTTACTGCATTTTCCTTGTTTAGTGAAGCTTTAGTTTCCTTTCTTTTGACTCCTCTGTTCTGCTTATTTTTCAGTTACTTATTAAGCATCTACCTTTAAGCTTCCATTCACAGATTTTTCTAGTTTAAGAGTGCAAATCCTGTTGATTTTGGGAGGTCCGAGATAGAATTCATCTTGGGTGACTTTTCGATATATGGATAGCTAAGAATATGCTTAGGATATTATTCTATCTCTATTTGTTTAACCGAAGCTTCCCTTTTATTCTGCAAGTTTGTTACTGTCTTATTTTATTTTAGCCATTTTCTAATTTTAGTTTAGATTTCTTTATAGTATTCCAAGTTATCTCATAGCACTATTTTTTATTTTTTCGCATTAGCATCATCTAATTTCTGGATTCAAGGTCCTTGTTGTCCTGCACTCGTCGTGACCAATTTTTGCTAATAACTTGTTGTTTGTGGTTGTTTAGGTTGTTAAAGCTGGCTGGAAGTTGTTGCTTACAGAAGTGAGGACGCGTGAGGTGTACGGTACTCAGCCTTTGCTGCGATAAGAGGAAGGTATTGCCTACAGTGCATGGGTGTTGTATTGCAGAGGACAATGGCACACTAGCTTTCTCTGTTATGCTCTGTTTTCGATTTATATTACTGTTCATTGTAGATTTTCTCTTATGATTTATTCTATTTGTTGCTCATGTTTCGGGTGCATGTTGATGTTCTTTTTAGTTTGGTTATCATATGCCGATTGATGTTAGGCAGCAGAGTTCAACACGCTTCAATAATTCCTAGACTCTTGGTTTAAACAGCAACTTCAATCTTCTTTAAATTTTTGCACTGCTTATTTCTCAGTTATTCTGCCATGTTTGGTTCAATTTAAATCGTGGCTGTATCACATCAATTCTAGGTTATTGAGGAGGTGCCGATGTGTAGCTGAAGCAGATTTTGGCCAAGCAAAACCAACGTTGGAGTTACGGCTCAGAAGGACGTGTGCTACAGGAAATCAAAAGCAAGCATTTTTACTTGCTTGCTGCCATGGTACTGGATTTGCGGCTCGGGACGATGTGTGCAGGACTGGCTAGGGAATAACCTAGTAGCACAACAAGTGACAGTACAACAGATAATGTTAGCTGTAGTTTGTTGCTGGCTTTTTCTGGTGTAAGTATAGTCGGCATGAGCAGACAGAGGACAGGTGCTGCATGTTGGCCTGATTAAGCAAGGTAGTAGTACAGTGCAGATTATAGAATTTCAGTGCAAAATTGTGTTGCGGCATTTGTGGCAGAACAGTACCTAGCCGAATTTAGATAATTAGTTTTATAGTTTTATTTACAAAAGTTTAAGAGATAATAGTAGTAGTTATTGGCATTTTAAGTTAGTACACTTTTAATTAGTTTGGGTGACATTTTATTTGTTTAATTACATGGCAAAGGTTTAGGATTGTTTGATTTAATAATTTTTAGATTTTAGTTTAGGTTAAATTTTACTTTCTTTTTATGAAACTAAAATTTTAATTTAATTATTTTCATGTATATATTTAGGAGTTAAATATTTTTCATGCATCACTAGGAATAGACTTTATCTAGGTATTTTAGTTAGTTAGTAATTATTTATTACTTTTTATATTTGAATTTTATTGGACCTTATGTTAGATTAATTTGCATTTTTATTTTTCTTGAATTAATTAGATTAAATACTTGTAATTTTTTTTAATAGGATTGTCTAGTTTTAATCTATTTATTTTCATTTTCTTATTTGCATAGTTAGACTAGTTGCACTAATTAATTCTATTTTCAGTATTTTGCTTTTTCAGATTCTTGCTTTTTTTTTTTTTGCTTGGAGCTCTGTAAGTAATTTTTGCTCTATTTTATTTATTTTATTGTTTTTATTATTTTCCTTGTTTTTCAGTATTTTCAATTTAAACCTTATAGATCAACCTTTAAATATTCATAATTTGCTAGGATATACTTTCGGTAAAATCAACTGGTACTTAATTAGGTTAATTAGATTCTCTGTGAGACAATAATCCGGGACTCAAATCCCATTATTACTTGAACGACGCCTGCACTTGCGGTTAACACGTCTGGGTACTTAGGACGGGCGTGGCGATGTCGCCTACATCTCTAACTGCCACAAAAAGTCAAATTATATCCAATTATTATCCAATTTATTTTTATTTACATTCTCATGCATTTTACAACTTAAATGTTGCTAACGGATCCCTTTTCGCCAATTGTTCTTACATTTTCGATTTTACCAATAAACATGCTGATGTTAGCTATTTCGATAAATTATTTTCCTTTAACTTTGAACTTATCAACTTAATAGTTTGAACACTTATTCAAGTCTCTAGTCAACACTTTACAACTTATCAAATTGCCAAATTTCCACACTTTTACAGTATTCCATTAAACCAAACTATAAATCGAACTTTTCGGTATTAAATTAACATTCCACAATACTTAATTCAATCAAATTTAATCTTCTTTATATTATCCAAGGGCTGGCTGAAATTCAAGTTCACTCTAGGAAATATATCTTCAAATTCTACTTTAGTAAAAATCACCTAAACCTATTAAACATCAAAATATATCTCAATCATCATCTTTCATCAACTTCCTTACCTTGTTGACCACCTTTAACATCACTTTCTTCCCCATAAATGTTCCTCATCTATAAATATACAAGTATACCACTTAGAATCATCTTAAACAAGCTCAAAAAGTAGTTAAGAAATTAAAAATCTTAAGTTTCTCCTACCTCTGAAATAGGGCAGATTTTGCTCCTGTTCTTCTCTCTAATTTTTCACCAACCAAATCAACTGAGGTGAAGCTAAATTTTTTATATGTGTTAGAGGACTCAATAGAAAGATTTTGCTTTTCTTGACCAACTTCTAAAAATGGCTGGACGGTGGCTAAAAAAAATCCACAAGTAAAATCAGTCAAGGATGCCTATGATGGCTTTGAGAAGGGATATCTCTTTCATCTTATGTCAGTTTAGCTTGTTTCTTACCTTTATAGAAAGTATTTTTATGTATAATATAACCTAGAAAAAAAATCAGACTTCAACACTTTCTAGAACCCCTTCAATTTGGGCCTACAGTGTGCTAGGTTTGTGCTTCCAGCTACCTTGTTTTTAGAAAACTTCCAAAAATTATTTCTAGCCCATTTTCTTCTAAAATTCCACCTCTCATGTGTTATAATAAGTCCCCAGCATGTTCCATAAAACTTTTGGGGCCACTTGTTTAAGAAAATATTTTTGTTTATGTCATGACCCTTTTTATCCATTTCATCTAAAACTCACTATAAATTTTTTGCTTAATTCATTAACTTACCGTGTCGTGTACAACCCTCACAAATAACAGCTGGGCTATGAGTCGGTAATAATCCCCATTTTCATACATCTTTCAATTAATCAAAAGCATACATGTACATGACTTGTTTGATAACACTTACATCCACCATATTACATTTCCAAAATGATTACTGTGCAATTACATGTTTAGATACAAATATAATTCCTGTGTGTATACCTCTAGGCAATGAAGAGCAGCAGATATCCAAATATAATGCCTCGATCCTTCACTAGGCTACTGTGCGCTCTCTATAGAGGGGGAAATGAATGGGTGAGCAACCACACGCTCAGTAAGGTAATAATGCAAGCATGGTAGATAACTACACTATCTACATGCTGATAATGTCATGACATAAATCATTTATATTCAGAGCATGAGGAAATAATAAAATTATGCCTCATGCATATACATATATCATGTACTGAAAAACATGGAAATAAGTATGTAAACATGGAAAATCATCATGTGAAAACCTCTCTTATTCAATATAATAAACATTTATCGATTTCATTTCAAATCACAAGGTTCATCATAAATAATTCCTTTAAAACATACAACAAGGTACGACCCCTCTCTCGGGTCTACCCTAGACAACATAAATCATCATCGGTATCAAAAACAATGTGATATCATGTGAGATAGGTCGTCACGGGAAATGAAGGACTCTGTTGGCCAACTATGTCATAATTATCCTAGACCACACGGATCCCGATGTGCAGGGTATCAGGCTGGAACGAAGGTGGGTTAGTCTTACGCCAGAGTTTTAAATCATCATCACAACCATGTGGTACAGCGTACACTATGTGATCTACACGGTACTACATACTCCACGGACCCTTATCATAGTTGGGAGTGCCTGCCATAGGTCTTATCTACCCCATGCCATGCATAACCTACTCAGTCTCAAGGGCACATGCGAAAGTCTCATCCGTGTGATTAGCAGTCTACATGAGGCATCCAGTACAGCTTGTGCGAGCATCTCATCCGTGTGACACAAAGTGTACACGAGGCAGCCAGCACGACTCATTACATATCACAGTGTGAAAACTCAGTGCGAGCAAAGCTCTAGCACGATCTCATGCATCATCAGCAAATACCCTCGTACGAACAACGCTATAGTACGACTTTATGCATAACAAATAATGAAGAAATCACGTACGAGCATAGCTCCAGTATGGTTATATGCATATGTAAGTCAAGGAAAACACACGTACGAGCTCTCAGCTCCAGTACAGCTTATAAAACATCATTGACTCAAATATGGTGCGAGCTAGGCTCCAGCACGATTTAACTCATATAAGTACGATAGGTGGCTCTATTTCAACAAAACACTCTCAAAACCAAAGTTAGCACCTCACTTGTGCTATTTCACAAAATCATGAAATCACTAGCCAGCCTATCCGTAAATTTTACTTAAACCAAAGCAATGTATTTCGTAAAAATATCAAAACATGTGATTCATGCAATTATTAGCCCTACTATCCCCTTTTTGTAAGATCCGCTTCTAAGCGAAAATCACTTATATCCAAAGTTTGTCATGCAATCATCATTTCTTTTCTAGATAATCAAACATTCACAAAGCCCTATAAGCACCCTCAAAATATGTACTGCTATCTCTAAATACACACAAAACTCCTTTACTTGGAATCACGTCGAGTGATTCCACTTCCTTAGAGCTGCTCGTTTGTGCAATTTGATTCACCTCCAACAAAGTCTCCGAGACTACAGGAAATTATATATCACATCAATTCGGTCCAATATAACACAATTATTGTGTTTACTATAGTCGATTTGACCTATAGTTTTCATTAACACTTATAAGGCTTCACTCCCTCTTAAGTCTATTTTGATCACTTTATTAATTTCTCGAGAGTCTATTTAACTCTTTTACGCCTATTGATTCACACTAAATTGATATTAAGCTCATAGTGCCTTTAGTCCACCATTTACTTTGCTATGGAATTTTATCAAGCACCTCATATACTTATTTTCTTAACTTGACTAATCTCATAATGTAGCTTCATTCTATCATCTTAAACTCATACATATCACATCACTAACACTTTAGTTAAAGCCATTCATCATCAACTCAACCACATCACATTTTCTCACACTAGACTCTTTCTAGGTCATACTTGTTCCATTACATTCTAGGTAGTTTCAATAATCAATACACACACCAATCAACTTACAACATCAACTAGATAAACATACTTTTGGTTGGTGTATTAGAAACTCACCTAGCTTAACTTTCTTATTACTCCAAATAAGAACACTCCTTTACTCCTTCAATCTAACCAATGAACTGTTGATTCCAAGTTATGTTGTTCTTCTCTTTATAATAAAAAACTTTGCTCTAATAACTTTTTCTCAAATCTTTATGGAAATGTGATGGTTTTAGAGTGAGAAAGCTAGGTTAAGGTTAAAAATGGAGGAAATGTGTTTGCTCCCGTGAAATGCAGATCCAACTGCCTAGTTTTTATAGTAAATGCCTTAGGAGATCAATCTGCATAGAGTGGTGATTGATCTGGCCTTGCTTGAATTCTTCAGTTTCTCCACATTTTGCATGCAGGGGATCGATCTATTGAATGTATGAGATCGATCTGCCATGTTGCATGAGACCGATATGCTCAATGGGATAGCATCAATTTGTTTCAGGCAAAAAGCTTAGGAGATCGATCTGGCCTTTAGAGGAGATCGATCTGGTCCAGCCCGAGACCAATGAAGATCGATTTGTTTGAGTGAGGGATCAATCTCCCTTTTGTAGAATGCTTGGTATTGTACACTCAAAGACATGAGATCGATCCCTCCTTGCATGGGATCGATCTGGCCTTCATCCTGCATCATTTTAGCTGCAATTTTCTCAGTTAAACTTATACTCAATTACTTCATTACTCATTTATCAATCCATTCAGACTTAGAACTCAATAACATTTATGTATTGTAATTCATACGTAATGTAACTTGTATGTACATCCAATAATCATTTACATTACATAGAAATTTACGGGTCTTACAGTTTGGGTCCAGTTTACCCGATTTAGTCATTAATGATAAAATTTCCTTATAGTTTTTGGTTTACTTAAAAATTTTATTTAACCATCGAAAAATCAATATTTCCACTAAATTTTATTCTCCAAGTCAAAAATACCTAATGTTAAGTTCTATGGCCTCGAAATTATTTGAATTACTGGGCCCAATTTCTCAGTTTAGTTTTAGCCCTGGATTTACTAGCTTATTTAACTCTAATAACTTTAGTTTCACCTTCCATCCATAAAATCATGTTCATATGAATGTCAGTTCTTAATGATCTTTTAATTCGACACCTTACCTCTATTTTTGTGCCCCGAGCTCAACTCTCTATCATACGAGCTTTTAGGTTCCTTCGCGCCCTACATGAACAATTCGGTAAGTTTTGAATTTCTCTCTTAGCTTTTAAATAAACAATATTTTTATGAAAAAAATGGGTTTCACACAATGAAAGATAAACAAACAAGTACTGAAACCACAAAGCATTTTTAATATAAAATATTGAAATCAGCAATGGTATATTTTATCATACAATGGAGTTTAAAATTTTTACCTTGTCAAGATATCTTGTAACCATAAGATGTTGGCTCCCACTTACTTAACACACATTGAGGCTAGATTTTAGTAAACTAAGCCTTCCTATGGTGCAGCCTCTGTTGGTAATATACGCAAGTAGCTCTGATCTTTCGAAAAGTTTTATTGCACTATGATCATCTCTATGTCAGTAGGTTGAGTTTCGTAACATCACCACTAAAATTTTTTAAATTTCAAATTTCCTATACAATTTAATTCATTTTTAATTCATTGGGTATTTTCATGTCAATGACCCATTAGGTTTCGAACATGTTGGCAATGAATTGAATATTTATTCTATTCATAGATCAAGAGTTGCATCTAACAATCCATTATGACTAATTATTAAGGAAAAATATAAATATAAAGTGAAATAGACTACGATTGTGAGACCCCATATATGTATAACGTTGTAATATATGTTAATGGAATTATAAGAAAAATGATTTTGGATCATGTAAATGTGAATGAATTTGCAATGGGATGAATGAGTGTCAAGATACAAATAAAGGATAAATAAGGGCTGAAGTGGCATTAAACTAACCGAATAAAACTTTAAACACTTGCATTGAAGATAAGGAATGAAGACACGAAATGATAATGCATGGATGATGAATTTTGTATATCCATTCTAATTTCCAAGCTATACACACAAGTTCCATAACACGAGAATCATAGGAAATGAATCTTTCTATGCTCTAAGAGGGATTAAAATGTAAAATGAGTATTGGAGCAATGAAATAGGAAATTACCCTTGAAAAATCTAGAAAAATGCAGCAAAAGGGCTACAGATGATAGCCAAATCGATCTCCCATTCAAGGTAGATTGATCCCTTGTGCAAAATAGAGCCATTTCAAGTGAATCTACCAAGGCAGATCGATCTCACCACCAAGCAGATCGATCTCCCTAATGAGCAGATCGATCTACATTAGCCTCTACCAAGCCCAGATCGATCCACCCTAAAGTGCAGATCGATCTCCATTGTATTATGTAAAAAGTAAATCAATCTCATCAAGCTTCTGCTAAGCCAAGATCGATCTCTCCCCAATGAGAAGATCGATCTCTCCCATTCTAAACCTGAGAATTTGAGGGCTAAAACCAAAGGAAGATCAATCTCCTCACCCTAGCAGATCGATCTCATCACTCTCAATCTATAAATACCCCACGACAAGGCCCTTTTCTTCAACAAACTGACACATCTCTTCCATTTTCACCCAAAATACAAAGTTTTCTCTCTCTAGAATGCACCATCTTTTAAAAAGAATTGGGAAAAAGCTATTAGAGCCAAATTGTTCATTTTGAGGAGGAGAGCAACATAGCTTGGAGACAACATTCAACTCATTGGATTGAAGAAGCTAAGGAGTCTTCCAAACTTGGAAAAGAAGAAAAGTCAAGCTAGGTGAATTTTCAATAGACCAACTCTAAGTATATTTATCTAGTGGTTGTTGTGAGCAGATTGGTGTATATATTGATGAATGAAACTACCTAGAATATAATGAAATAAGCATAACCTAAAATGAGTTTAGTGTGAGAAAATGGAATGTGGTCGATTAGGTGATAAAAAGGATTATATCAAGTTGTTAGTGAGGTAATGTGCATGATTTTGAGATGAGTAAATGAAGCCACATTGTGAGATTAGTCAAGTGATAAAAATGTACATAAATGATGTTTTAGAGAATTCATAAATGATGGAAGGTTATGGATAAACACTCATGCCAATTATTTGATAAGTAACCAAGTATGTTACTAGATAAATTGACTATAAATGACATAATGATGGCCAAAGGTGAAAATGGGTTAAACTTAATGAAATAGACTCAATGGGATATATCAATTACTTGAAGTGAGAATATGAATTATTGGTATTGACTCATATGATTGATGCATATTTGTAGCTTCTGAGGATAAAATCAGAGCAAGTTGAGCCAAATCGTGAAAAGTGGGAAAGGAAGGAAGGAATTGCTTCTAAGAGAATCGAGGTAAGGGAATTGTGTTAGCCCTAGGGATATCTATACGCCTTTCAGGCGCATGGGCGATTTTTAACGTATCTAAGAATCATAGGCTGAAATGAATGTTTGAAGGGTAAAGAGTTGGGTTTTTTTAGAAATATGCATTAAAAGCAAGAGCATGATGCTGTGAAAATCTTTTCACTGCTTTTAGCATGTGATTGGTAGGTTGGCTAGCATTTGAAATGGTTTGCACAAAATAAAATTGTTTGATTTGGTTTTAAAACCATGCCTTGCAAAGAATGAGCCACCTACATGAATTTTGTGAAAATGAAACATGCTAGAGTGCTGCTCACACAAGAGTTGACGTGTTTTATGCATGCATTAGTGCTCGAGCGATGGTTGCACTGGAGTTTTACATTGCATGAGTGCTGGAGCTTAGCTCGCACTAGTTTTCGCATGGATTTTATGACATTGTGCTGGAGCCTAGCTTGCACTAGTTTTCATACGAGTTTTGACATGGTGCTGGAGTATAGCTCGCACTAGATGTCCACTATACTTATTATCGTGCTTGAGACTACTTGCACGTGGTTTTATGACATTTTGGGAGTCGTGTTGAGAGCTTTGGGTAGGCTTTGTGCCACGTCAATTAAATAGTCTCGCACGTGTGTATTAAGATGTGGCAGGATATATTGTGATGATATAGGCCCACGGAGTACATTGTGCCGTCCATGTAGCATGGAGTACGCTGTACCGTGTGTGATATTATATATATGCCATCTTCGGACGATGGATTCTGCTATGGACCGACGGGTTGGATGTGACCCACCTCCTGTGCGGAAGCAGATAGTGGTGATACCCCAGACACTAGGATCTGTGTAGCCTTGGATCACATAGGATATGGCCATAGTCCTAGTTATTACCCTTATTAATATTTTATGCCTATCTCACATGTCTATTGTTGAATGAGAAATCCATGTTTTGAAATGTGTTTGTGGGTCAGGATAGTCCATGGGAGGGGCTAAGTCCTGACAAGTGATGATTTTGTATTAGTTTGAGTTGAGATTTGAAATGCTTGACAATTGCACTTTGCATGATGATTTTTCATTCTTTGATTTTGATTACGCATGATGATTTTTCCATGCTATATTTTAAGAACTGTGCATTGATTTATATAGCATGATTGGCTTTACATGGCATAAGCACAAGCATGAGCATACGTTATGGAGTATGAAATATAAATGTGTGATTTAAGCATGGCATCACTACCACATAGATAGTACAGTTATCTACTGCTCGCATGATTGCCTAACTGAGCACGTGGTTTTCTCACCCTCTTATTTCCCCCTTTACATAGCACTTACAGTAGATAGCGGGCGACTAAGGATTGGATTTTTAGTGACCACTGCATCCCATCACATGAGGTATACACATTTGTAAAGTTTTGTATCTAGACATGTCAAAGAACAGTAATGTCCTTAAACGTAATTTTTTGGGATGTATAAGATTGTAAACATATGTAAACAGTAACTCTGATTTTTGAAATACAAATGTTTACGTTAAAACAAATTGTATATTGAAATGATATAATTGGATGAGATTGACACCGATACATAACCCAATTGTTGAAGGTGTAGTTATTCACGATCAGGCAAGGTAAAGGTAAAGGTAAAGAAAAAACAAATAAGAATTAAATTAAATAAAAAACAAAAAATGAAACATTTTTAGTAGATTTTCGATAGATGGAGGGTCGTGACAGAGGTGGTATGAGAGCTAAGTTGCTCTAATGTGTGTCGGTGTAAAAAATTTATGAAAATTACATCCCTATGTTATTATGCTTATCCAGATACAATTACGTATATCGAGATGGTTTTCACTAAGAAATGATTGTGAATGTAGGGATCTTGGCATAATCCCTAATGCCAGTCACGGTAGAGAGGCGAGAGCACGAACTAGAGGCTAGAGGGTAGGCCTGGGAGCCTTGCTGAGTCATTTCCATATGAGACTCACAAGGAGGTATAGGTAGAGGCTGATGTTCAGCATGCTCCACACGGTTTGTCAGAGAGACCGAAGAGTACTGAGGTACGCTTCGCGAGGATAGAGTAGATCTTAGAGGCAATTATAAAGTTGATTGCCCAATGTTGCCTAGAGACGGGGGCGGGCAAGAGCCGGCTGCATAGGGTGATAATGATTAACTGGCTGTTGCTCTAGAGATGCCCGCACAGTAACCTAAGAACCTCACACAATAGATACTCCCACACCCCCGCTAGTACATGAAACACCTTCTACTATTGCTCCGCCACAAAGTACAGATTTGGGTTATGGATGTGACTTGGATAGGTGGCGACAGTTTCATAAATTTAAGCTGCCATATTTCAGTGGAGTTAAGGACCAAGTAGCTGCAGAGGACTGGGTGAATGAGATCGAGAAACTATATGGGTTATTTGAGTGCACTACTATCGAGATGATAGCGTTTGTCGCATTCATGTTTAAGTGATAAACAGAGCACTGGTGGAAGTCCACCCGACCAATTTTGAGGGCTCGAGATACAGAGATTAGCTGGGATATATTTTTGGAGGCCTTTCGAAGGTAATATGTTTTGGATACTACGCAACCGAGACTGCTAATGGAATTTTTGTATTTGACCTAGGGAAACAGATCGGTGGATGAGTATGAGACTAAATTCATCTCCCTAGGCAAGAATGATCTTGACATGATAGACAGTGAGGTCAAAAAGGTCCAAAAATTTATGGACGGACTGAGACCATCCATCAGGTCCCGATTAGTCCCGTCTGACATACCGACCTACAATGAGGTAGTGCATAGGGCATAGTTGTGCGAACAAGATATTGAGCGGGTTGCCTCAGAGTTTGGAAAGGTTGGTAGAGTAAGGGCCAGAGAAAGAAAGAGATTGACAATGGATAGAGGCTTCATTTATAGAAGAAGCAAGAGATTTTTTAGGAAGAGGTCGAGGATTGAGGAGATCCGGGAGAGGATAGTTAAGCCTTCCGTGTATCCGACCATAGCTCCAGTAAAGGGAATAGTGATTGGAGGGCCACGGCCTACGACAGAATAGTGCACTAAGTGTGGTAGGTACCATGGTACTCGACCATGTTATGGATCTCCTACAGTATGTTTTCGACGTGGAAAACTAGGGCATGTGATCTAAAATTACCCAGAGATGACTGAGAGTGCCCCATAAAAGGGCAAAGAGCCAGAGAGAGCTCCTGTTGATACTCCTACTCTGAGACAGAGGGCAACAGCTGAAGAGAAAGGAAAGCAGGTAGTTGGCAGAGGGCGAGTACATGCCTTGGACCAGGATACTGTAGATCGGTCGTCAGATGTGGTGAAAGGTACCATCTTAATCTTTGATCTTGAAGTTTATGTTTTGATAGATCCTAGTGCCACACATTCATTTGTATCACCTGCATTTGCATGTAAATTGTTTAAGTATGTGAAGCTTACCCCGTTGAGTAGGAGGATGCTGATAAGCATTCCAATGAACAATAGTCACCTAGTGGAGTATGTATTTAGTGATTGTAAGTTGAAAGTAGGGGAGAAGGAAATAACAGCCGATCTCATTTCAATGTTTATAAGAGACTTTGATGTAATCCTAGGAATAGATTGGTTGGCTGCAAACCATGCTATAGTAGATTGTTTTTCTAAGACGGTAACATTTCCAAGGGTAGATAGCGTTACCGTAAGTTTCCTCGAGAACTATAATGTAAATCCCCTTGAAACGTAATGCAGGTAGTTGTGGTTGTGAGTGAAATATATGAATCTTTGTACTGATTTAATGATTGATATTTTAAAAGGTTATATTATGTACGTGGTTGAGGTGGATAAGGCATGCCCAAAATTGAGAGACATCCTAGTGCTCAAGGAATTTCCAGATGTCTTTTTGAATAATTTACTAGGGTTACCGCTAGTTAGAGAGATAAAATTTTGTATAGATTTAGCACCTGGTACAGAGCCGATATCCAAGCCACCATACAAAATGGCTCTGATTGAATTCGAGGAACTGAAGAAGTTGTTACAAGAGTTATTGGATAAGGGGTTTATCAGATCGAGTGTATCGCCTCAGGGAGCACCGATTCTATTTGAAAAGAAAAATGATGGAAACCGTCGACTGTGTATTGACTACAGGTTGTTGAATAAGGCGACCATAAAGAATAAGTACACCTTCCACACATCAATGATTTGTTAGATCAACTTCGAGGAACATAAGTCTTTTCTAAGATTTGAGATCTGGGTACCATCAATTGAGAATTCGGGATGGAGATATACCTAAGACAGCTTTTCGTACCCGGTATGGTTACTTGAGTTTATGGTTATGCCATTCGAGTTGACGAATGCTCCTACAGTTTTTATGTTGTTTATAAATGAAGTGTCTCACCAGTATTTGGATAGATTTGTTATTATGTCCATCGATGACATTCTAGTGTATTCGAGATCTAGAGAGGAGCATGAACAACACCTAAGGATAGTGCTACAAACCCTCCGAGAGAAGAAGTTATATGCTAAACTCTATAAGTGTGACTTTTGGCTAGAGCATGTCTCCTTTCTGGGTCATATAGTATCAAAGGATGGTGTGTCAGTAGACCCATCCAAGATTGAGGTAGTGGTTCAATGACAAAGACCTCAGATAATCACAGAGATCAGGAGTTTCTTAGGTTTAGCGGGATATGATTGACGTTTTGTGGAAATATTCTCGAGATTAGCTACTCCATTAACATGTCTCATGAGAAAGACTGTTGAATTTGTGTGGGATGATAGATGTGAGAAGAGTTTTTAGGAGTTGAAGAAGAGATTAACTGTAAGACCCTTAATTTTCGGTGTGATGTATATAGTTTTATGATGTACAAACAAGTTGAATTATGTATAAATTATAAGAGATGAATGTTTATGAGTTTTAAGAGTAGATGGATTGAATATTGGGTGCTAGAATGATTAAGTATGAGTTTAAATGGGGGAATTACAGCAAAAAGGGTGTAGGATGACAGCCAGATTGATCCCATGCAACGAGAGATCGATCTCATGGCCTAAAGAATGCAAAATCGGACTTGCTGGAAGAGAGAGATCGATCCCTCACTCAAGCAGATCGATCTCCTTAACTCTCAGGCTAGAGCAGATCGATCTCCCCTTAAGGCCAGATCGACCTCCTCAGCTCTCTGCTTGAGACAAATCGATCCTGTTCCATTGAATCAAATCGATCGCATTCTATGAAGCAGATCGATCTCATGCCTTCAAAATGTCATGAAAATAAGGGATTTAAGAGGACAAGATCGATCTCCAGCCTATGTAGATCGATCTCATCAAGCCAATTCTATAAATATGGAGCAGTTGGATCTGTATTTCACGGGACTAAACCATTTTCTTCCATTTCCAATCCAAAACCTAGCTTTCTCACTCCAAAATCATCCCATTTTTATAGAGATTTGCGAAAATATCATTAGTGCAAAGTTGTTCCTTATAAAAAGAAGAACAACATTGATGGAAATCAATACCCCATTGGTTGGATTGAAGGAGCAAAGGTGCATTCCCATTTGGAGCAAAGAGAAAATCAAGCTAGGTGAGTTTCTAACACTCCAATCCAAGTATATTTGTTTAGTTACTGATTTTGGAGTTGATTTGTATGTATATTAATGATAGAATCTACCTAGAAAACCATGGAACCATTATAACGTAGAATGAGTCTAGTGTGAGAAAATGTATTATGGATAAATTGATGATAGATGGAGTATGCTAAAGTATCTATGAGGTAATATGTATGATTTTAGAAGGTTGAATAAAGCCACATTGTTAGATTGGCTTAGTTAAGTGCATGAGTATATGAGGTGTTTGATAAAATGCCATAGTGAAGTAAATGATGAAATATAAACACTATAGGCTTATATATCAATTTAGTAAGATTCAAGGGACCTAAAAGAATCTGATAGACTCTCGAGATAAGAGTAGAATAATCGAGTGAGACCTTATAAGTGTTAATGGAGACTATAGGTTGGATTGACTATAGTAAACACAAGAGTTGTGTTATATGGGACTCAATTGACGTGAAACGTAATCTCGTGTAGTTTCGGAGAGTCCGTTGGAGATGAATCAAACTTCGAGATCATGCAGCTCTAATAAAATGGAATAACGCGACACAATTCCAGGTAAGGGAATTCTATGAGTATATAGAGATAGCTGCTTGTATTTTATGGGTATATAGGGTTTTTGAAAAATGCATGAGTATCTACAAGTGTATTTGATGGTGTATGGAAATAACTACAAATGTATGTGTATGTGGTTTGATTTTGAATGATTCTAATGAAAAAGGGATAGTAAGGCTAATAATTGCATAAATCACATGTTTTGATGCTTTTACGAAAATACCTTGCTTTGGTTTAAGTAAATGAGGGATAGGCTGGCTATTTGATTTCTGTGAATCCATGCAATAGCATGAGGCATATGCTAGCTTTGATTTGGTACATGTGTGTTGAAATGGAGTCGCCTATTGTGTTTACTTGAGTTAAAATCGTGCTGAAGATCCGCTCGCACTGGATTTTGGTATTTTCACATGTATGAAACGTACTGGAGCTTAGCTTGTACCTTGATTTGATTGTGATAATGTTTTATAAACCGTACTGGAGCTTCTGCTCGTACGTGGATTTTGATTGACTTTCTTAGGAATATAATCGTACTGGAGCTATGCTCGTACGTGATTTCTTCATGATTTTTATGCATAAAGTCATACTTGAGCGTTACTCGTATGAGGAGATTTATTAATGATCCATGAATCGTGCTTGAACTTAACTCATACAAGTTTTCACACTGTGGTATGTATGATGTCGCGGAGATGGTAAGATCCTCAAGCCCTACATCCTTAAGCCCGATGGGGTGGGGAGGCTCTCTTACGGTAGGATCCGTAAGCTAACATCCTTAAGCCTGATGGGGTGGGGAGGCTCTGTTGGTGTAGAGGCTCTCTTACATGGATACGAGAAGCTCCACGTGCACTTGAGACTATACAAGTTACACACGGTATGGGGTAGATAAGACCTACGACTAGCACCTCCAACCATGATATGGGTCCGTGGAGTATATTGTACCTTGTATAACACATGGAGTATGCTGTACCGCGTGGTTGTGATGATTATTTGAAAAGTCTGGAGAAGAACTAACCCACCTTCGTTCAAACATGATACCTCGTACACCAGGATCCATGTGGTCTAGGATGATTATGACATACTTGGCTAACATAGTCTTTGAGATATAGTGACCGCCTGTCTCACATAATATTCCATAGTACCACATGGTTTTTATACACTGAGTGTGATTGTGTTGTTCCAGGGTAGACCTGAGGGAGGGGTCGTGCCTTGTGGGATTTGGTTTTAAGAAAGATATGCTATTGTGATAAGATTTGATGTCTTTGAGAAAATAAGAAATCTTAAAGGATATTTTTAATGAATTTCCCTTTTCATGATGAGTTTGATAAAGATAAGCATGAGAGGTTTTACATGCATGTTTTCCATGTTTTTGATACATGATATATGTATATATACATGTGGCATAGTTTTATTTCCTCATGCTACGTTTATAAATAATTTATGCCATGACATTACCGGTATGTAGATAGAGTAGTTATCTACCATGCTTGCATTATTGCCTTACTGAGCGTGTGGTTGCTCATTCGTCTACTTTCCCCCTCTACAGAGCATACACAGTAGCCTTGTGAAGGACTGAGGCATTATATTTTGGACATCTGCTGCATTCCATCGCAAAGAGGTATACACACAAGATTCTTTTTGTATCTAAACAATGTAAAAGCAATGTAGGCATTTTGAATTGTGATATGGAGGATGTAAATGTCAGTAAACATGTCTTGTATAAGTGTATAACTTAACTTTAAATGTATGACACGACTTTTGTTTTATTGAGAATGGATGGTAAATGATGATTATTATTAACTCACAGCCAAACTTTTTAGTGGTAAGAAAGTTCGCGACCGGGTAAGGAAATGAAAAATACAAAACATTTATAATGATTTTCAGATATAAAGGATAAAAAGGGTCATGACAGATATTGGTATCAGAGCCAGGTTGGCCTGATGTGAGTCAGCAATAACATGTAGGAAAATTACATCCCTATATTACTGTGCTTTTGTTTAGATATAACTGTGTATGCTAAGATGGATTAAGACTAATAAATGATTGTGAATATAGGAAAGTAGGTAATTATGCTTGTTATGCGCTAAGGTAGAGGGGCAGGTACACGTGCTTGAGGCCGTAGAGGTAGGCTTAAGAGCTGTGTGGAGCCATAGACTGACCAGGCTCCACAAGACCTTGCTGAGAAATCAAGGGATACAGAGGCACACTTCTTGAGGATAGAGCAGAGTATTGACAGCCTCGTAGAGATAGTCACACAGGCATTGGTTGTCGGTAATAGATGAGGTCCCGTAGCGGAGCCTACTACTACTTGACAGGTAACTGCAGAGGCAGAGAGGCCTCAGACTACAGAGACTGTTGCACCCTCAGTTCAGGATATAGCTTCTCCTATTGCTCCACAGCCGAGCGACAGCGACTTGGGGTATGATTGTGAGTTGGGCAGATTAAGACAATATCAGGAGTTGAATCCTCCAGTATTTAGAGGGGTGAAGAACTTGGTGATTACTAAGGACTGGGTGTACGAGATGGAGAAATCATACAGATTCATTAGATGTACATCAGCTAAGAAAGTGGCCTTCGCAGTATTTATGTTGAAAGGTGAGGCAGAGCACTGGTGGAGATCAAGCGAAGCTATTTTGGGAGCCCGACACTCCGAGATCACATAGGAGATATTCTTGGAGGCCTTTAGGAGGCAATATATCCTAGCCACTGCTCAGAGGAAATTACGGATGGAGTTCATTAATCTGGTTCAAGGGAACCGCTATGTGGATGAGTATGAATCAAGATTCATGTCATTGGAGAGATATGACCCGGATACGATTAGTAGTGAGACCCGAAAGGTCCAGAAGTTCATGGATGGATTGAGATTGGCCATTCAGACCAAGCTAGCCCCATTTGACATTCATACTTATGAAGAGGCAGTACATATGGCTCAGTTATACGAGTAGGACTTTGAATGAAATGCCTTCGAGCTGGGAAAGATTATTATCATAAGAGACAGAGACCAAAAGAGATCCGGGATTGATAGAGTGGCCAAGAGAGGAGGCCAAATGTTTTTTGAGAAGAAACCTAAGATTAAGGAGGTACAGGAGAGAGCTGCTAGACCTCCCGTGTATCCAGCTTTGAATGCACCGAGGGTATGGTTATTAGAGGACCATGACCTACTACTGATCAGTGTAGGAGATGTGGTAGATATCATGGGACTAGACCTTGTCAGACGCCCCATGTTTCATGTTATAAGTGTAGGAAGCCTGGACATACGAGATATTGTACTGAGATGATTGAGACTGCCCCACAGAAAGGCAATGAGCCAGAGAGAGCTCCAGTTGAGACAGCTGCTCCGAGGAGGAGGGCTACAGTTGAGGAAAAGGGGAAAGAAGCAGTAGATATTAGCAGAGGACGAGTGCACGTATTGGACCAGGATATAGCAGAAGCATCGATGGTTGTGATTAAAGGTACTATCCAAATCTATAACTTAGAAGCAATTGTATTGTTTGATCTTGGTGCCACACATTCCTTCATATCGTCTTCCTTTGCACATAAAATGTTGAAGCATGTAAAACCCACACTGTTAGATAAGATGTTGATGATATCTACTCCTATGAATGATAGTCAATTGACTGAGCATGTATATAGAAATTGTAAGTTGAGGATAGGAGGAAAAGAGACGGCAACCTATTTGATTTTACTGAGCATGAGTGATTTTGATGTAATCCTAGGAATGAATTGGTTGGCTGCAAATCATGTTATTATGGATTGCCATGCTAGGACATTGATGTTTCTAGAAATAGATAATCTTATTGTAAGCTTTGTTGAAAAGAAATAAAGAACATGTTATTTGTAAATGGAAAGAGTGTGATTTTAATCATTATATTTGAGGAATGAACTAGTTTATCAATTATGTATGTTTATGTGACGATTTGTGTTGCTAACGGTGGAAAGGATAATGTGAAGGGTTCATTACATACGTGGTTGACATAGATAAGGCACACCCGGAATTGAAATACATTCCAGTAATTGTGGATTTTCCTGATGTCTTTCTAGATGAATTACCAAGGCTACCACCCGATAGAGAAATAGAATTTTGTATCGAGATAGTGCCCGGTACAGGGCCGATATCGAAACCACAATATAGAATGGCTCCGATAGAGTTGGAAGACCTAAGGAAGCAGTTGCAAGAGTTAGTGGAGAAGGGGTTTAGTAGACCAAGCGTCTCACTATGGGGAGCTCCGATCCTGTTTGTAAGGAAGAAGGATGGAAGCCTCCGACTCTGTATAGATTACCAGTTGTTGAATAAGGCCACCATTAAGAACAAGTATCCCCTTCCACACATAGATGATTTGTTGGATCAGCTCCAAGGAGCCCAAGTATTTGCAAAGGTAGATCTACGGTCAGGGGACCATCAGTTGAGGATATGGAGTGGAGATGTACCCAAGATAGCATTTCGTACCCGATATGGCCACTATGGTTTTTGGTTATGCCATTCGAATTGACGAATGCCCCCGCAGCATTTATTGCATTAATGAATGATGTATTTAAGCCATACCTGGACCAGTTTGTGATAGTGTTCATTGATGAGATTTTGGTTTATTCTAAGCCCACGGAAGATCATGAGCAGCACTTGCGGATTGTTTGTAGACCCTCAAAGAGAAGGAATTATATGCCAAACTCAGTAAGTGTAACTTTTAGTTGGAGCATATCTCATTTTCTTGGCCATGTTGTGTCAAAGGATGGGGTATCAATGGATCCATCAAAGATTGAGGCAGTTGTACAGTGGGAACAGCCCAAGACAGTTACTGAGATCAGAAGTTTTTTGGGATTGGTAAGATATTATCGGAGATTTGTTGAAGGTTTCACCAGACTAACTGCTTCGTTGACATGCCTCACGCGTAAAGATGTTAAGTTTGTGTGGGATGAGGCATGTGAGAAGAGTTTTTAGGAGCTTAAGCGACAGTTAACCACTGTTTTTATTCTCACCATTCCTACCAACTCAGGAGGTTTCTCTGTATATACAGATGCATCACACCAGGGACTAGTGTGTGTACTTATGCAGGATGGAAAGGTAGTTTCCTATGGATCCAGAAAGTTGAAAGACCACGAGAGGAACTACCCAACACTTGATCTAGAATTGGTGGTCGTAGTGTTTGCATTGAAGATATGGCGCCACTATCTCTATGGTAAGAAATTTCAAGTTTACACAGATCATAAGAGCCTTAAGTACCTGTTCTCGCAGAAAGAGTTGAACATGAGACAAAGGAGATGGTTCGAACTCTTAAAGGATTATGATTGTGAGATCATGTACCACCCGGGTAAGGCGAATGTAGTTACTGATACTTTGAGCAGGAAGAACCTCGGGTTGGTGTCTTACATGATGGTTCGAGAATAGAGTTGTTAGAGTAATTTGTGAACCTCAGCTTGGATGTGACCCCACCTGTGTCAGAGAGATTGAATATTATGGCTAGTTTGAGACTAGAGCCAAAGTTGATTGGTCGTATTCGATAGGCTCAGCAGAGTGATCGACAGTGCATCGATTGGCTGAGTTCGGCTCAGGCAAGTGTGGGTACAGATTTTGAGCTAAAGTACAGATGGATTATTGAGGTTCAGAGGCAGAGTATGTGTTTTCGATGATTCAGAGATCAGGAGATTGATTTTATCAAAGGCTCACTCATCGAAGTACACGATACATCCGAGGAGTACTAAGATGTATCAAAACCTTTGGAAGGTTTATTGGTGGTCTGGAATGAAAAGAGACATTTCTAAATATGTCACTAGGTGTCTCATCTATTAGCAGGTTAAGGTAGAGCATCAGAAGCTTGCAGGATTATTGCAGCCTTTACCAATACCGACATAGAAGTGGAAGCACGTCACCATGGATTTTATGATAGGATTACCGAATACCCGTAGAGGTCATGATGCCACTTGGGTTATTATGGATCAGTTAATGAAGTCAACCCATTTCTTGGCCATGAGGGCTATTGATACTCTAAGTTAGTTGGTGAACTTATATGTTCAAGAGATAGTTTAGTTACATAGTGTACAAGGTAGCGTTGTTTCTGATCAAGATGCCCGCTTCACTTCCCACTTCTGGGAACATTTTCAGGAAGCGATGGGGACCCACCTGAGCTTTAAGATCATTTTTTATCCTCAGACAGATGGTAGTCAGAGAGAACTATACAGACCCTCGAGGATATGTTGAGAGCATGTGTGCTGGATTTTGGAGGCTCCTAGGATGATCACCTACAATTAGTCGAGTTCGCTTATAATAATAACTATCATGCGAGTATCAGAATGGCACCATATAAGGCACTATATGGACATAGATGTTGATCCCCTATTGGATGGAAAGAGGTTGGTGACAGATAGATTTTTGCTCCTGATTTAGTGCAGTAGACCTCTGAGGAAGTCCAATTGATATATGAGAGATTATAGATAGCTTAGAGCCGGTAAAAGAGTTATGCTGACAAGAGACGGAGACCACTAGAGTTTAATGTGGGTGAGTCTGTGTTTTTGAGAGTTTTTCCCTCGAAAGGGATTATGAGGTTTGGTAAGAAAGAGAAGTTAAGCCCTTGATATATCGGACCCTTCGAGATTTTAGAGAGAGTGAGAGATAAGGCTTATAGGTCGGTGTTGCCACCAGACTTGGCAAATGTTCATAACGTCTTTCACGTCTCTATACTTCGAAAGTATCACCCGTACCCAGTACACGTGATAAGATGTAAGCCGTTAGAGCTCTATGAGAGTATGACGTATGTCGAGAAGCCAGTTCGAATATTGGATAGGAAAGAGAAGGAGTTAAGGACAAAGACAATTTCATTGGTAAAAGTCCTTTGGCAATATCACACTCCGAAGGAAGCTACATGGGAGTTAAAAAGTATAATGCAAGAGGAGTACCCGGAGTTATTTTGAGATTGACTTGGTTCTAATTTGGAGGATCAAATTCCTTGAAAGAGGGGAGGATTGTAAGACCCTTAATTTTCAGTGTGATGTATATAATTTTATGATGTACAAACAAGTTGAATTATGTATGAATTATAAGAGATGAATGTTTATGAGTTCTAAGAGTAGATGGATTGATAACTAGGTGTTGGAATGATTAAGTATGAGTTTGAATGAGGGAATTGCAGCAAAAAGGGTGTAGGATGAAGGCCAGATCGATCCCATGCAAGGAGAGATCGATCTTATGACCTGAAGAATGTAAAATTAGACATGCTGGAAGAGAGAGATTAATCCCTCACTTAAGCAGATCGATCTCCTTAACTCTCAGGCTGAAGCAGATTGGTCTCCCCTTAAGGCCATATCGATCTCCTTAGCTCTCTGCCTAAGCCAAATCGATCTTGTTCCATTGAAGCAAATCGATCTCATTCAGTAAAGCGTATCGATCTCAAGCCTTCAATAGATCGATCTCATGCCTTCAAAATGTCGTTGAAATGAGGGATTTAAGAGGACAAGATCGATCTCCACCCTATGCAGATCGATCTTATCAAGCCAATTCTATAAATATGGAGCAGTTAGATCTGTATTTCATGGGACTAAACCATTTTCTTCCATTTCCAATCTAAAACCTAGCTTTCTCACTCTAAAATATCCCATTTTCATAGAGATTTGGGAAAATATCATTAGAGCAAAGTTGTTCCCTATAAAGAGAAGAACAACATAGTTGGAAATCAATACCCCATTGGTTGGATTGAAGGAGAAAAGGTGGATTCCCATTTGGAGCAAGGAGAAAATCAAGCTAGGTGAGTTTCTAACACTCCAATCCAAGTATGTTTGTTTAGTTCTTGATTTTGGAGTTGATTTGTATGTATATTAATGATAGAAACTACCTAGAAAACCATGGAACCATTATAACCTAGAATGAGTCTAGTGTGAGAAAATGTATTATGGATAAATTGATGATAAATGGAGTATGCTAAAGTGTCTATGAGGTAACATGTATGATTTTAGAAGGTTGAATGAAGCCACATTGTTAGATTGGGTTAGTTAAGTGCATGAGTATATGAGGTGTTTGAGAAAATGCATAGTGAAGTAAATGACAAAATATAAACACTATAGGCTTATATATAGATTTAGTAAGATTCAAGGGACCTAAAAGAATACGATAGACTCTCGAGATAAGAGTAGAATAATCGAGTGAGACCTTATAAGTGTTAATGGAGACTATAGGTTAGATTGACTATAGTAAACACAAGAGTTGTGTTATATGGGACTCAATTGACATGAAACGTAATCTCGTGCAGTTTCGGTGAGTCCGTTAGAGATGAATCGAACCTCGAGATCAGGCAGCTAGCTCTAAGGAAGTGGAATCACACGACGCGATTCCAAGTAAAGGAATTCTGTGAGTATATAGAGATAGCTGCTTGTATTTTGTAAGTATATAGGGTTTTGGAAAAATGCATGAGTATCTACAAGAGTATTTGATGGCGTATGGAAATAACTACAAGTGTATGTGTATGTGGTTTGATTTTGAATGATTCCTATGAAAAAAGGGATAGTAAGGCTAATAATTGCATAAATCACATGTTTTGATGCTTTTATGAAAATACCTTGCTTTGGTTTAAGCAAATGAGGGATAGGCTGGCTATTTGATTTTTGTGAATTCATGAAATAGCATGAGGAATGTGGTGGCTTTGATTTGGAACATATGTGTTGAAATGGAGCCACCTATTGTGTTTATTTGAGTTAAAATCATGCTGGAGCCCCGCTCGCACTGGATTTTAGTATTTTCACATGTATGAAACATGCTGGAGCTTAGCTCGCACCTTGATTTAATTGTGATAATGTTTTATAAACTGTACTGGAGCTTCTGCTTGTATGTGGATTTTGATTGAGTTTCTTATGCATATAACCATATTGGAGCTATGCTCGTACATGATTTCTTCATGATTTTTAAGTATAAAGACGTACTTGAGCATTGCTCGTACGAGGAGATTTATTGATGATACATGAATCGTGTTTGAGCTTAGCTCACACAAGTTTTCACACTGTGGTATGTATGATGTCGTGGAGATGGTAAGATCGTTAAGCCCTACATCCTTATGCCCGACGGGGTGGGGAGGCTCTCTTACGGTAGGATCCTTAAGCTAACATCCTTAAGCTCGATGGGGTCGGGAGGCTCTGTTTGTGTGGAGGCTCTCTTACATGGTTACGAGAAGCTCCACGTGCACTTGAGACTATGCAGGTTACACATGGTATGGGGTAGATAAGACCTACGGCTGGCACCCCCAACCATGATATGGGTCCGCGGAGTACATTGTACCATATATATCACATTGAGTACGTTGTACTGCGTGGTTGTGATAATGATTTGAAAAGCCTGGCGAAGAACTAACCCACCTTTGTTCCAGCATGATGCCTCACACTCCGGGATCCGTGTGGTCTGGGATGATTATGACATAGTTGGCCAACATAGTCTTTGATATATAGTGACCGCCTATCTCATATAATATTACATAGTACCACATGGTTTTTATATGCTGAGTGTGATTGTATTGTTCTAGGGTAGACCTGAGAGAGGGGTCATGCCTTGGGGGATTTGGTTTTAAGAAATGATATGCTATTGTGATGAGATTTGATGTGGTTGAGAAAATGAGAAATCTTAAAGGATGTTTCCTAATGAATTTCCCTTTTCATGATGAGTTTGATAAAGATGAGCATGAGAGGTTTTACATGTTGATTATTTAATGTTTTACATGCCTTTTTTCCATGTTTTCAGTACATGATATATGTATATATATACATGCGGCATAGTTTTATTTCCTCATGCTCCGTCTATAAATGATTTATGCTGTGACATTACCAGCATATAGATAGAGTAGTTATCTACCATGCTTGCATTATTGCCTTACTGAGCGTGTGGTTGCTCATCCCTCTACTTTCCCCCTCTACAGAGTGTACACAGTAGCCTTGTGAAGGACTGAGGCATTATATTTTGGACATCCGCTGCATTCCATCACATAGAGGTATACACACAGCATTCTTTTTTGTATCTAAACAATGTGAAAACACAGTAGTCATTTTGAATTGTGATATGGGGGATGTAAATGTCAGTAAACATGTCTTGTATAAGTGTATAACTTAACTTTAAATGTATGACATGGCTTTTGTTTTATTTAGATTGGATTGTAAATGATGATTATTATTGACTCACAGCCCAACAGTGTAGTGGTAAGAAAGTTCACGACCGAGTAAGGAAATGAAAAATATGAAAAATTTATAGTGTTTTCCGGATATAAAGGATAAAAAGGGTCGTGACATTAACTACAGCTCCGATTCTCACCATTCTTACCAGCTCAAGAGATTTTTCTATATATACAGATGCTTCATGACAAGGACTGGGCTGCGTACTGATGCAAGATGGGAAGGTAGTGGCTTATGGATCGAGACAGCTGAAGGATCATGAGAGGAACTAACCTATGACGCCTCGGAAGCACGAAAAACAGGGCAAATTTAAACGTTTTCTAGCTCGATACACATATCTAGGTGCATTCCTATGCAGTGTCATGCATCATCATATATATATATATATATGTTATAAAACTTTAACCTCAGTATCTCATCATCCAATTTACATGTCACACCATATATATTCCTTAGTTCCGAATTAATAAATCCTATTACATCTTATACATCATTGTTCGTCAAGTGTCTGTAAATACAACTTTAGTCTGGGTACATGAAATATTAAAATATACCTCAAGCACAATATATGGCCTAGAGCTCAAGTCCTTCACTAGCCACTACTCCGTACGTCGCAGAAAAACTCTCTCACTTGAAGAAATCTGGGGGGAGATAAAACAGGGTGAGCTTATAAATCGCTCAGTAAGGGGGTAAGGGATTCATTAACAAAATAATGATTTGCACAACACAATCATTTTATCTCGTAGTTGAAACTCAATAAAAGTGTAGCATGAAAACAGTAAAACATTATTATCATCTCATTTCTCTAAAATCATGTAAAAACATGAGAGTACATGACTCATGTACAAATCACAGTCACAGTCATGTGAAATCAGGATGCGATAATGGCTTTTCTCGTAAAAAACATGATAAAAATCACCTTAATAGTAATGCACGTGGCGCAGCCACCAAACACAATCTCATGTGTAAAACGAGACTAGGGAAATAGAACTCAGAAAAAATATTCGTCATGGCACATCAATATAATTCTCCTCTGGGTGTGCATCCCAGGCATCCTCAAAAGAGGGAACGTCGACAATATAGTCGTATACATGCTACCAGAGCAAAGCCTCTTCTCATGTACACTATCGGTCTTACATGCTACCAAAGCAAGGCCCAGACTTACATGCTACTAAAGCAAGGCCTCCCAGCGCTACCAAAGAGGGGGAAAATATCATACTTACATACTACCAGAGCAATGCCCTGACTTACATGCTAGCAGAGCAAGGCCACCCAGCACTACCAGAGCGGGGGTCATCTCACGTTACCAGAATGGAGGCGTCTCTCGTTACCAAAACAGAGGAATATCAGACTTACGTCCTACCAAAGTAATGCCTGGACTTACATGCTACTAGAGCAAGGCCCGATGTGTATTCAACATGACACACCTAAGTCTCAGTAATAGTCATTATCATATAAAACCGTTTTGCCTTCACGTAGCGCTCGTAATGGTTTTTCTCATAAAACTCATCTCAAAACCGTTTTGTACTCAACACAAAACATGTCAAAATCGAGTTCAAACCGGCAAAACCACGCACACATTTCTCAAATTTCAGTACGCCTTAACGTAGAGCCCAAATCACTTTTCACATTTTAAACTCAAAACTATTGCAAAATAATTTCACATTTTGTTTACAACTCATGAAAATTGGGCCCCAACCGGCTATAAAACCGTGTATAATTACTCATTCACAACTCATAAAAACATGCTTATTTTCTTAAATCACATTTCATGCTATAATATCATCACAAAATCACATACACAAATGAGTGTAAGTTCCCTTATCTCGTTGCACCTCGTATAGTGCAATTATTCCTCTAAATGATGGACTATCCTCGCATTCCTCTTTGGAACTTCCAGGGCTATCCAAACGATGCTAAAACATCAATAATTCATCTCAATCACATCATCGAGTACATATTTGCTCATATTCTCGTTAAATACTACAAACCTCGTTTTTCTCATATTCCTATCATAATCCACATTCTCATCCACTACATTTCAAATCCAACATTTTTTATGCATGATATCCATGCTAAAATCACTTCATTGCCTCGATTCCAATTTATAGCCAAAATCCCAAAATTACTACAAATTGTATAATATCATCATCACTCGAACAAAATCACAATTTCATCAACTCTAATCATTTCCTAGCTATTTCATCACAACACCCATAGTCACAATCACCAAAATCACCTCAATATCAAAGATTAAAGCTTAAAAATTTACCTAAAACTCATAGACAGCTTTATTCACACCCCGATTCAATTCGTCCTCTGATTTCTAAGTATGTTGTTCTCCTTTGGATGAGGAACAAGTTTCCTTCTTGCCTCTACTTGGGATTTGGATGAAAATGGGGGTTTTGGAGGAAAGAGAAAGCTACGGTTATGAAAATGGTGATTTAAGGAGAGAGAGAGATCTATTTCCAGAAATACAAAGGGGTCTTTATATAGGCCGAAGGTACGAGATTGATCTAGTCTATGATGAGATCGATCTCTCTTTGAATTTTGGAACGTTTTGGGGTAATTTTATGCCTAGGAGATCGATCTATCGTGGGGTGAGATCGATCTCATAATTGCTTCATAAGATTGATCTCCTCCTTGAGGAGATCGATCTTGTCTTTACAGAAATATTTGGAGATCGATCTGCTTGCATATGAGATCGATCTACCTATCAGTTCTTGCACATTTTCTGCATTCTAGAGCCATGAGATCGATCTCTCATCCTTCGAGATCGATCTGGCCTTCACAGATTGTACTACTGCTGCTTCATTTTAAAGAAAACTCAATGTAAAACTTCCCACAATCTACCCCATATTCCATATTTCAATCCATTCACATTCAAGACTTAAAACCCTCATCTTCTTATACTTCATCATATTTAAAACTTGTATGTACATTAACATATCATAATTACATACATCAAATTATAATTATCATAACTGGGGTATATAGAATTCTCAGTTCTCACATAACCGACCCACGATCTAGAGTTCGAGGCCTTAGTATTTGCCCTGAATATATGGTGCCATTATCTTTACGGTGAGAAATTCTAGGTATGCACAAACCACAAGAGCCTTAAGTATTTGTTCTCACAAAAAGAGTTGAACATGAGATAGAGAAGATGGCTTGAGCTTCTAAAGGACTATGATTGTGAGATCTTGTACCACCCGAGTAAAGCAAATGTAGTAGCTGATACATTGAGTAGAAATCACCTTGGGTTAGTATCGTACATTATGATCAGCGAACATGAGCTATTGGAACAGTTCACGAGCCTCAGTTAAGATGTGACCCCACTTGATACTGATAGTGGTTGTATGATGTATAGCTTATGGTTGGAACCAAATCTGGTAGATCGTATTCAGCAAGCACAGTAGATTGATCATCAATATAGTGATATTATCGGGTAGATACATAGGGGTACAAAGATTGATTTTAAGTTGAGTTCAGATGGACTCCTAAGGTTTAAAGGTAGGATATGTGTTCCCGATAATCCAGAGATCAGCAAGTTGATCTTGACAGAAGCTCACTCGATGAAGTATACACTGCATCCGGGAAGTAACAAGATGTATAAGAATCTCCAGAGAGTGTATTGGTGGTCAAGGATGAAAATAGATGTAGCTGAATTTGTGGCAAAGTGTCTCATCTGTCAGCAGGCAAAGGTAGAGCACCAGAAGCCTGCAGGGCTATTATAATCTCTACCCATACTAACTTGGAAATGAGAGCATGTCACTATGGACTTCGTGACAAGTTTACATAGAACCCGCAGGAATCACAATGCGATTTGGGTGAGAGTAAATAAGTTGACGAAGTCGGCACACTTCCTAGCTATGATTGCCATCGATACTCTGAGTACACTGGTGAAACTATATGTACGCGAGATAATGAGGTTACATGGTGTTCCAATGAACGTTGTTTCTGATAAGGATGCCCGCCTCACTTCCCACTTTTGGGAACATTTTTAGGAAGCGATAGGGACCCAATAGATTTTTAGCACAGCGTTGATGGTCAGTCAGAGAAGACTATACAAACCCTAGAGGATATGTTGAGAGTGTGTATATTGGATTTTGGAGGCTCTTGGGATGACCATTTTCCACTCGTAGAGTTCGCCTATAATAACAGTTATCATTCGAGTATCGGGATGGCACCGTATGAAGGTTTGTATGGTCGGAGATAGCGTTCCCCTATTGGATGGGAAGAGGTGGACGACCGACTGATATTTGATGCTGACTTAGTGAGACAAGTCTCTGAGGATGTCTAATTGATTTATGAGAGGTTACGGACAGCTCAGAGTAGACAAAAGAGTTATGCTGACAAGAGATGAAGACCATTGGAGTTCACAGTGGGTGAATCAATATTTTTACGAGTCTCTCCTTTCAAGGGTATAACGAGGTTTGAAAAGAAAGGAAAGTTAAGTCCTTGTTACATCGGACCCTTTGAGATATTGGATAGAGTGGGAGATAAGGCCTACAGGCTTATATTGCCACCTGAGCTAGCAGGAGTTCATAACACCTTCCACATCTCTATGTTACAGATGTACCACTCAGATCCGACACATGTGATAAGATATTAGCCATTAGAGCTCCATGAGAACATGACATATGTTGACAAGCCGATTCGGATATTGGATAGGAAAGAGAAGGTGTTAAGATCGAAGATGATCCCCTTAGTGAAAGTCCTTTGGCAGCACCACACTATAGAAGAAGCTACACGGGAGTTGGAGAGTTTGATACGCAAGAAGTATCTTGAGTTGTTGACGGACAGAATTGGTTCCAATTTGGAGGACCAAATCACTTAAGTGGGGGATTGTGAGACCCCATATATGTATAACGTTGTAATATATGTTAATGGAATTATAAGACAAATGATTTTGGATCATGTAAATGTGAATGAATTTACAATGGAATGAATGAGTGTCAAGATACAAATAAAGGATAAATTAAGGCTAAAGTGGCCATAAGCTAAACGAATAAAACTTTAAACACTTGGTTTGAAGATAAGGAATGAAGACACGAAATGAGAATGCATGGACGGTGAATTTTGTGTATCCATTCTAATTTCCAAATAATACACACAAGTTCCATAACACGAGAATCATAAGAAATGAGTCTTTCCATGCTCTACGTGGGATTAAAATGCAAAATGAGTATTGGAGCAATGAAATAGGAAATTGCCTTTGAAAAATATGCAAAAATGCAGTAAAAATGCAGCAAAAATGTAGCGGATGAAGGCTAGATTGATCTCCCATTCAAGGCAGATCGATCCCTTGTGTAAAATAGAGTGATTTCAAATGAATCTGTCAAGGCAGATCGATCTCTCCAATGAGCAGATCGATCTATATTAGCCTCTGCCAAGCCCAGATCGATCCCTCCTTAAGTGTAGATCGATCTCCATTGTATTCTGTAAATAGTAGATCGATCTCCTCAAGCTTCTGCTAAGCTAAGATCGATCTCTCCCCAATGAGTAGATCAATCTCTCCCATTCTAAACCTGAGAAGGCAAGGGCTAAAACCAAAGGAAGACCGATCTCCTCACCCTACCAGATTGATCTCATCACTCTCAATTTATAAATACCCCACGGTAAAACCCTTTTCTTCAACAAAACAACACGCCTCTTCCAAATAGAATTAGGAAAAAGCTATTAGAGCCAACGTTGTTCATTTTGAGGAGGAGAGCAACATAGCTTGGAGCCAACATTCAACTCATTGGATTGAAGGAGCTAAGGAGTCTTCCAAACTTAGAAAAGAAGAAAGTCAAGCTAGGTGAGTTTTAAATACACCAACTCTAAGTATATTTATCTAGTGGTTGTTGTGAGTAGATTGGTGTATATATTGACGAATGAAACTACCTAGAATGTAATGAAATAAGCATAACCTAGAATGAGTTTAGTGTGAGAAAATGGAATGTTGTCGATTATGTGATAAAAAGGATTATATCAAGTTGTTAGTGAGGTAATGTGCATGATTTTGAGATGATTGGATGAAGCCACATTGTGAGATTAGTCAAGTGATAAAAATTGTGCATAAATGATGTTGTAGAGAATGCATAAATGATGAAAGGTTATGGATAAACACTCATGGCAAGTATTTGATAAGTAACCGAGTATGTTGCTAGATAAATTGACTAGAAATTGCATAATGATGGCCAAAGGTGAAAATGGGTTAAACTTAATGAAATAGGCTCGATGGGATATATCGATTAGTTGAAGTGAGAATATGAGTTATTGGTATTGACTCATATGATTGATGTATATTTGCAGCTCCCGAGGATAAAACCGAAGCAAGTTGAGCCAAATCGTGAAAAGCAGGAAAGGAAGGAAGGAATTGTTTCCAAGAGAATTGAGGTAAAGTAATTGTGTTAGCCCTAGGGATATCTGTATGCCTTTTGGGCACATGGATGATTTTTAATGTATCTAAGAGTTATAAGGTGAAATGAATGTTTGAAGGGTAAAGAGTTGGGTTTTTTGAGAAATATGCATTAAAAGCAAGAGCATGATGCTTTGAAAATCTTTACATTGCTTTTAGCATGTGATTGGTAGGTTGGCTAGCATTTAAAATGGTTTGCACAAAAAAATGGCTTGATTTGGTTTTATAACCATGCCTTGCAAAGAATGAGCTATCTGCATGAATTTTGTGAAAATGAAACGTGCTAGAGCACTGCTCGTACGAGATTTGACGTGTTTTATACGTGCATTGTTGCTGGAGCGATGCTCGCACTAGAGTTTTAAATTAAATGAGTGCTGGAGCTTAGCTCGCACTAATTTCCACATGGATTTTATGACATTGTGTTGGAGCCTAGCTCGCACTAGTTTTCATATGAGCTTTGACATGGTGTTGGAGCATAGCTTGCACTAGATGTCCATTATACTTGTTGTTGTGCTTGAGACTACTCGCACATGGTTTTATGACATGTTGGAAGCAGTACTGGGAACTTCGGGTAGGCTGTGTGCCACGTCGATTAAATAGGCTCACACATGCGTATTGAGATGTGACAGGATGCATTGTGATGATATGGGTCCATGGAGTACGTTGCACAGTGCAAGTAGCATGGAGTATGCTGTACTGTGTGTGATATTATATATATGTCATCTTCGAACTATGGATTCTGCTATGGATCGACGGGTGGGACGTGACCCACCTCCCGTATGGAAGCAGATAGTGGTGATACCCCTCACATTAGGATTCGTGTAGCCTGTGATCATAGAGGATATGGCTATAGTCCTAGTTATTACCCTTATTGATATTGTATGCCTATCTCACATGTCTATTGTTGAATGAGAAATCCATGTTTTGAAATGTGTTTGTGGGTCAAGATAGTCCATGGGAGGGGCTGACCCTGACAAGTGATGATTTTGTATTAGTTTGAGATGGGATTTGAAATGCTTAACAAGTGCACTTTGCATGATGATTTTCCATGCTTTGATTTTGATTACGCATGATGATTTTTGCATGCTATGTTTTAAGAAATGTGCACTGATTTATATAGCATGATTGGCTTTACATGGCTTGAACAAAAGCATGAGCATATGTTTTGGAGTATGAAATCTAAATGTGTGATTTCAGCATGGCATCACGATCATGTAGATAGTACTATTATCTACTGCTTGCGTGATTGCCTTACTGCACGTGTGGTTTGCTCACCCCTCTTATTTTCCCCCTCTACAGAGCACTTACAGTAGATAGTGGGCGACTGATGATTGGATTTTTGGTTACCACTGCATCCCATCACATAAGGTATACACATTTGTAAAGTTTTTGTATCTAGACATGTCAAAGCACAGTAATTTCTTTAGATGTAATTTTTGGGGATGTATAAGATTGTAAACACATGTAAACAGTAACTCTGATTTTTGAAATACAAGTGTTTACGTTAAAACGAATTATATATTGAAATGATATGATTGGATGAGATTGACACCGATACACAACCCAACTATTGGAGGTGTAGCTATTCACGATCAGGTAAGGTAAAGGTAAAGAACAAACAAATAAGAATTGAATTAAATAAGAAATGAAAAATGAATATTTTTTAGTGGATTTTTTATGGATGGAGGGCTGTGATAATGACTATGTAATAAATGAGAATTAAATTTTGGATATGACTACATTGGAGTTATAGGGGAAGTATGGGCAAAATTTTAATTTTAAAATTTTAGAGGTAACCAAGAATCGACTCTAACACACCCATAATAAGTATAGTGGCCTTATCCTTACTCAAATTGGTTAAATTACCCTCAAAATTAAATGAAAACTGTCAAAGAGCACTTAAATAGTGATTTGGGCTTTAATTAATAAACTTTTGTACTTACTCTATTTTTAAGCATGCAGATTGTGTTTTTGTCACAACTGAGTGGCTAATTACGTGTCTAATAGGTTATTTATGATTCCTAGTCATGCCGCACAAAAAATTATAAGATTAAATGAAGTTACAACGTGAATAGTAAATTTGATGTGAATAGTGCCATTTGACATGAATACTGACTTAAAGCACTGAGTTTGCACGAACCTTATAAGTGCCTCCCATACTCTTCCTAAACACACTCAAAACCCTCTTAAAAATATCTAAAAAGCTTGTATTGGAAGAGTTAATAATAAACACATAAATTAGTATTTAAACAATGCATAACTTGTCTTCCTTTTTTTTTTTTTAAGCTTTTAGAATACTAAAATAAAAACTCTCATAGACCCTTTTTAAAACCCCAAACCCGACACACCCAAAGAAAACTTCATTTTCTTGCAAAATCTCTTAATTTTCTTTAAAATTCTTGTAATCAAGTATAAAACCCACACTTCATTTACCTCATAAAGGCCATTGTATTGGGAAGAAAATGTGCCCCTAGTTTTGAAGAGAAAACGAGGTGTGACTTTGTTAAAATTCTTAAAGTTTTAAGTTTCCATTTGTTACAATTAGTATTGAAAAGGTTAAATTATTTTGTAGTGGAAAGATTTGAAAAGAATAGTACCCTAGGGTTTTTGGCCACTTTGTTATAAGTAAGGGATTTTTGTGATTTGATGAAATTGGTATGGTTTATTGATACGAGCTAAACGTATTGTCCGCAAGTGCACGAGTTGTACAAGTAATAATGTGATTTGAGTCCCGAATTATCGTCCCACAAAGAAGTTGATTAGCCTAATTAACTACCGGTTAATCTTACCTTAAGTATATCTTAGCAAATTATGAATTCTTAATGGGTGATCTACAAGGCCGAAATTAAAAGTACTGAAAACAATAAAAACTATAAAATAAAGAAAATAAAATCGAGCTAAAATTACTTACAGTGCTCCAAGCAATTAAAAGCAAATACCTACAAAAATAATTAAAACAATTAAACTTAATTAATGCAATTAAAACAAAATTTAAATATGAAAATAAAGAAATAAGATTAATTAAACTAAAATTAAACAAACCTAAAATAAAATATGCATGTAATTAAACTACTTAATAAAAATGCAAATTAAACTAACTTAAAAATAAATGAAATAAAATCCTAGAAAAATTAAGAAATTAACTACAAGTCTAAATGTCTAAAATATTAATTCTAAATTAGTCCTAATTATATCTAATTACTAACTTAACAATAAAATCTAACTAGTGCATTCTAAATGTAACTCATAAAGACTAAACTAAAATTAAATCCTATGTTATATAAAATTAACTAAAAAGTAAAACTAAACAAATTAACTTAACAAATTAAAGTACTAATTTTAACCTACAATTATCAATGAATAACTAACCTAAATTGTCAACTTCTTAAAGCAATAAAAATAATATAAATGTACTAAGTATTAAATTCTAAAAGAAAGGAATGTGGCCAAACATGACCTTAAGCTTAAATCCAACTGAGTGGTCCCGTGCATGTGTACTGTTCTGCTTCTTCTTCAGTTGCTCCAGGCGTGTCCTGCTCAGTGCTGTGCTGGTTATGCTCCCAGTCTGTCCGCACCTACTATCTGCTGCACGTCCTCAACCTGCCCAGATCAGGTGTTGTCCCGTGTCACTTGCATCAGCAGTGCATATCCTAGCTATCTGTTTCAAGTGCTGGTTTATAGCTTTGTCCAGGTATTGTCCTCGGCATGGCATATGTGCTGTAATGTCCTGCAATGTTACACCATCCTTGTGCCTATCCTCTACTCCATGGCTAATTATCTTCAAGCCGGTGGTGATTGCAGTAGAACAAGATGTACCAGAGAGCGTCTATAAGCTGGAAGCAACAATGTCCGGACCTCTTACCATGCATCTGGCTCCCACTCAAATCATGGAAGAATAGCTTGAGAAGAACAATAACACTGTTAGCAGAAAAACTTTAACAATGCAAACATGGAAATAAGTAAAACTTAAGGAGAGCTATTAACATATAAATGACCCAGCAATAAGGAGAACTAGATAATGTAAAATGTCTAAACCAAGAACTAAGGACAGAAATCATATGAACAGTGGAAGAGGTTGTAAAATAGAGGAGAGCAGAGCATGGTTGTGACAGTGTTACGCCTCCATTGTACAACAGACGGTTATGTGGAACTGTGCTTTGAGCTTGAACCACTATTAGTAACACTGTAGTGATCCACACCTTAATGCACCATCCCCTGCTGACTCTTCCCCTCGATAGCAAGTACAAACAAGAACTCCTTTGGACAGCAAATATAGTGGCTTTCCAAGAGCATGAGCACTCCTCGCTTCAGGTTCGTTACCGTGCTTCAGGGACTCTTCCAGCTAAAAGTACATATTAAAGAAGTACTTGGAAATAATAGCATAGTTATAAATCATTAGAGAAAAAACTAAAATGGAAGGATGAACCTATGGGAAACCAATTAGAACTTTAAATAACAGCAAAAATGATTCACCAACATACTGATGGATGCAACGGAGCAGTGAGAGGATGTTTAGCCACTGTCACCAGCTTACATAGCCTCTCACACTACTCGACTGCACCACAAAATCGAGAACCTGATTGAACAATAGCAAAACAAAAATAAACTACAAACAGGATGCAAACCGAGAGCTTAACAAGAGAAAACTATAAACTTTTCATTAAAACTAAATAAAATAAGAAACATAAAGGAATGAACTTTAACAAACCGAGAAGAAGGATGAACAATGGTAGCTGTAACGAACCTTAAAAGGCTTTTAATGAAAATTGAAATTGCTGAAACAGTAGCATAAAGAAATAGCGGCTAATGGAAAAAGAAGACTATTCTAAAAATTACTTTAACCCTAAATTAAAACTACTCCTAAATTACTCTACACTACTCCTACCCCAGGTTACTTACCCTATTTTTTTTTCAATTGCCATCATATTCTATTTATATACACACTTAGGGGTACAATGGTAATTTTTCACCCTAGATGAGTTGGCATTGTTTGGCCACTTGTTTTCATTTGATTTGCTGCAGAGGAGATATTTTCATGTCACTTGTCGATTTGTCCAGTTGGCTGTGCGATGTGGCCCGACGTATGTCTTCCAGAAGGTTGGCACGGTGTCCGTCGATCTTATCGTTTCAGAGCAAATAAAATACAGACACCTGGCATCACGCGTGTCCAGATGACTGGTGACTCGATCTACAAATTGAAAGTTGTCCAGTCTTCTTTAGTTCATTTTCAGCCCAATTTTGACTGAAACGACTGAGTTTCATCCGGATTTAATTTACCTGCACATTAGAAAATTTTAATTAAATAAAGGGGATAATTAATAAAATAATATGGGGATTTAAATAATTAATTAAGAAATTAAGCACAAATAATTCTATTAAAAATAGAATTATCATTTATGGTTGACTATGGTTTTTGAATGTGAATAGTGTTTTATAGTGTGAAGCAAATGGAAGAAACCTTATCTAGAGTGGCAGCAATGACTTTATTGGATAAAAAATTGTTGTTGTGTGTTGAATGTGATATATTTATTATGATAATTTGACTAAATTATTATTATTTTAATGTGTATAATCTTACTAAACTACATTAAACTAAGTAGGCAACCTATTCATAAGACTCGGCCATAGAGGAAATGTGACTTAAAGTGGTGTGGAAGATTGAGCTCTGATTTAGAGGCTTAGGGAAAATAATTGCTAAGCTTGAGCTAAGTGGTTTACGTAAAGAATGTTAGTATCATCTCGTAGGAGATGTTTAAGTTATCATTAATAGTGAAGTTGATTATCAGATTAAGCTATGCAAATGTTATGGGTTTGGCTATTGAGCTAAAAAAGGTAAATTATGAGATACAGTGAAATATAAACTCGATTAGTGCTTAGGCTGGGAGGAAAATCTTATTTATGCCCTGTGTGTTGTAATGTGAAGAAAGTGGAAGAAACATTATCTACGATGGTAGCAATGACTTTATTGGATAAGTGTGTTGAATGTGATATATTTATTAACATAATTTGACTAAATTGGTATTATTTTAATGTATATGATCTTACTAAACTGCATTGAACTAAATGGATAAGAGATTGATGAGATTCGACTATAGGGAAAATGTGACTTGAAGTGGTATGGAAGCTTGAGCTCTGATTAGGAGGCTTGAGGAAAATAATTGCGAAGCTTGAGGTAAGTGGTTTAAGTAAAGAATGTTAGTATAATCTCTTAGGAGATATTTAAGTTATTATTAGCGATTAAGTTAATTATTGGATTAAGCTAGAAAATGCTATGGGTTCAACTATTGAGGTAAGAAAAGGTAAGTTATGAGATATGATGTAAGACCCGAATTAAATTAAAATACAAAAAATTAAATAAGAAAATATGGGGGGTGTATAAAGGGAGGTTAAGTTAAATTGGATCCCGAAACAAGAGCAAGGGTAAAATGGTAAAAATACCAAAATCCGGTATTTCAGCGATAAGAAAATTTTAATTAAAAATAAGGAATTTGGATATCTTGATCAAAAATAAGGAAATTATAAATTTTGGGTCAATTGATCGAGATTCGAAAATTTTAAAAATATCGAAGAAATTATCGGGACTATATCTCGAAAAACGTGAAGAAATAATACCGAAATTTAGAGAAAAATAAAATTAATAAATTAAATTTTAATTGAATAAATAAAAGTAGAATAAAAAAATAAGGTAAGTGAAGATATTTTGGGTTTTTAAGAGTATTTTATGGAATAGTAAATCAATATAAATAAATCAAAATAAAAATAAAATAAATAAAATAAGATAAAAAAAAAAGGCAACTGAAGAAAAAAAAAAAGGGAGAAGACCCGAGAAAACCGAAAACCGTGAACAGTGACCCGAAAACCATCACCGTCGAATCTCACCACCGGCGACCGTTCGACATCCGACAAAGCTTCCAGGAGCAAGAGGAGAGTCCGGCGAACACGTGGGTACCGGTTTCACGCCGTCAGGTGGCCGGAGCAGCCCGATCGGAACCGAGGACGATCGCCGGAAAAACGGGTTGATTCCCGACGAACCGCTGCGTCTGGGCCGGAAAGGGAGCTACTGGCGTGTTCAGGGGAGGAAGCCGGTCCTTTTGGCACCGGTCTTGGCCGGTGAGACCGCCGGAATCGCCGGCGACGGCAAGAGGCAGTGAGGAGCTTCAAAACGGCACCGTTTGGCTGGCTGGAAGGAAAGGGAAGGAAAGGGAAGGAAAAGAGAAAGGAAAAGAGAAAGGAAAAGGAAGGAAAAGGAAGGAAAAAGGGAAAAATTACCGGGGGACGATTCGAGGACAGGCAAGAACTAAGTAAGAAAATAATAAAAACGCGAAAAAATTAACTCTGATTTTTGGGTAGTTTGGGTCGTGACATATGATGAAATATGAATTCAATTAGTGCTTACACTAGGAGGAAAATCTTGTTTATCCCCTGTGTGTTTTGGCTAGCCAAACTTGTATAATGAGTGAATTGAAATGTGTATGTGCCTAGTGAATGTGTGACTTTCTTTGCACATGTGTGTATAAGTTTATGTGTATGTGAGAATTGCCTGCATTAAACTATCCTAGGCAGCTATGCAAAGTGTTTTGTTGCAATCTATTGATGCATCTGTGATTACATGCATAGCATTTTCAATTCAAGCTATTTTTATGCATAAGCTTTATAATAACTTACATTATGTTTTAGCTTGAAAACCATAGTTTTAAGTTGACTTTTTGTAAACCCATTTGCATGTATACATATATATGAAAATCAAAACTGTTTTGATTTAAACTTTAAAAACCATGCGCCAACTAGGCAAAATAGACAACGTCGTCAGATTTCAAATCATGGAAGGCACATCTAGAATCTTAAAGGAACTAAGTGATACACAAGTACCTTTAAATCTTGATGACACATTTGTTTATCTAAGTTTAAGTTTTGATAAGTGATTAGATTTTGTGAACTCTAATGTTTTGATAATTACACTGTTTTCAGCTCCGTTTTTGAGTGCAGGCAAACTCATTGACCTTTGGGCCACCTTAAGCCTACATAGCTTGCTATAAATTTTATTGTATGTCTATCAAACTCTGTGCTCTAACTATTAGTATCAGTGAGTGTGCCCATCAAACCTCATGCTTCAGGCATATCATACTTGTCTTGACCACATGGCAGACAGGTTTTAACTCTCAATTGATTAGCGGGACTAGAGTAGTGATCTTTGGCCATAGATATTATGTTGCTTATGACACTTTTTCCCATTGCTAGCTAGGATAGATATTTCTATCAGTATCAATATTAGTGTTTGGGGATTCTTGCTTAAACTCTGATAAATGTCTAATTTGACATCAAAATCAATATCAGTGTTCAATGACTCCTACCTAGACGTTATCAGTTATCTATTTTGACATCAAAATCAGTATTAGTGATATGGGGCTCTTGCCTAAATGTTATCAGTTATCTATTTTGACATTAGTATCAGTATTAGTGATTTGAAGCTTTTTACTTTAAATTTGATTATCTGTTTCTGTACGATTGTTTGTTTTGAACTAGGTGCTTGAGAAATCAATTTTGAATAGGTACATTTGGCCATTGTGTTGCTATTTGATCAGTTGGCATTGTTTATATGTGATAAATGATTTCGACATTTAGTCACCATTTAAGCTCGAGGAAATATGGTGATACCCGGTACAGCCTTGACTTTGACGTGCGAGTCAGTATAGGCGTATTTGATATCAAGATATGATATCATGCATACATGTGACTTTAATTCTCCCCATACATGCACGTGCATGTAGGTCGATTTGAGCCTAGTATCCTTTTACTTAAGTTATTTACTGAGTTGTGGTTTTGCTCACTCCCTTTTTTCCACTCCTTACAAGTTACTTGACCTAGGCTCCAATAATTGAGATTTTGTTTGGGTTGTTGGGGACCATTCCTAACCTTGGTAGCAACTAATGTCCTATGAGCCCTACTTTGGTAATTTCTGAGATATACATAACTTTAAATCATTTTGTTTACATGTACAGTCATTTTGTGTTACACATTATAGTTTTTGTTGTGTCATAAGATGTAACTTAGAATCGTTTTAGATTATTGTATAAGTTAGTTTTGTTATCAAGTGCAATCCTAGATATGACTAACGATTTGATGAATATGTTGTGGATTAGAATTGTTTGATATGATATGTGACATGATGAAAACTTGTGTTATCAATATTTGGAAACAGGTTAAAAAAACTGATTGTGTATGATACGTGGTTAATCTGAGATAATCTCATGATATAGGGGTGATATTTTTAGGCGGGAATGTACTTTGGATTTGAAATGATTCATACCTATATTAGAGATTAATTCAACTCACATTTGATTAATGAATGAGCTAGATGATCTTGAGCTAAAATGAAAAGGATAAGTGAAAATCGTTTAGTGACTACACGGACACCGAGTACAAATTGTTAATTCAAAACAAAAAAAAAAAACAAATTTAGTTTGTAAAATTAGTAAGATATAATAAGTATAAGTTTGCAATCACCACCACAGCTTTCAAATCTTGACAACAAATATTCCTCAAATTTCAAACATCTCATGTTAATGCTGAATTTAAAAGTTCAGAATTCAAAGTCTCTTGATTGTCATACTTTAATGCAACAACTACTTCCTACTACAATCGTGGAGTTCTACTCAAGCATGTTAGATATGCTATCACAAAATTTTGTTTGTTCTTCAATGCCATATGTAACAAGGTAGTTGATGTCTCTAAGTTCATGAGATACAAAGAAATATTGTGACTCACTCATGCTTATAGGAAAAATACTTCCCCCTCTTCTTTCTTCGATATCATGATTCATCTAGCAGTCCACCTCATCGAGAGATCCAAATTTGTAAACTAGTTTTTTCCTTTGATGGATACACCTATTTAAAAGATAGATGAAGGTGTTAAAGGAGTATGTTCGCAATCATAATATGCCAAAATGATGCATTGAATAGTGATATATTGTAGAGGAAGCTATTGAATTTTATAGAAAGTATTTATCAGATGCTAAATCAGTAGGCATTAATCCTCTTAACTCGACTATTTCGGTTAATCTTGCATTACCAAGAAGTAAATTTGTGAATCTCAATCGTGATATGTTGCAACAAGCACGTCTTTATGTCTTGAAGAATAACGAAGAAGTACAGCCTTATAGAGAGTACTCTTTAAACTCCTTTAATTAATTTCATTTTTATAAATGTTGATATCTAGTGAACCATATTGATTTCACTTGTACTATATATATAGATTGCATTTAGAGATGTCAAAGGCCAACAATTCTAGAGAAGACAAAAGAAAAAAATGTCTACAAGATGAACATAAACACACCTTCATTACCTAGGTCTAGCAAAGTATACAAAAGACATAATTTATACTATACAATTGGGGAACGAAATGCATTTAGAATCGATTTGTTACTCACCATGTAAAGATTGCAAATAAGCTTATTACCAACAAAGATGGTGTAACAAAGTAGGTAAGATGGCTATCTCTTAGATCTCATTTAGAAGTTGTAAAGTATCATGGATATGTAATCAATAGGGTCAGCTTTTACACCAACTAGTTTGATAGTAATTGGTGTATGCTGAAGAGTGGAGTGAGTTTGGTTGCGAATAGAATACAAATTTAAACTACTAAGGACAAGAACTCTGTATTAATCTGTCATATTAAAGAGTCATTCAAGAGATCTAGGAACCAGATTATAATGTATTTAATGTTGTAGTCTTTACTTGCGATTGGTTGCATAGTAGTGGTATTGAACAAGATGAATTGGGTTTCACCCTAGTTGATCTCTCCAGAATTAGACTTAAGTTTGATCCCATTTTGGCTAATCACGCAAAACAAGTGTTTTACGTTAAAGATCTAAGTGATGCACAATGGTCTGTTGTCCTATTGTTTCATTGTCCCTATAAAAGGATAGGAGTTATTTGATTGATCAGGTGAAAAGCATTGTGATGGAATATCATTTTTTTTAAAAATCGTTACCAACACTCGATCTATTTGATTTCAATGATGAATCAGTCTTTAATTACCTAAGCGATGATTATGAAGAAACTTAGGTTTAGGTTTTCCATTTAAAACTTTTTATCAACTAATGCATTTGCATTTTAGAGTTTCTACTCAATATATACTATTGATTGTTTTATATGAAATTACAATATTAATTTTGTGTCAATTAATATTAATAATCTTGTTTAATGGAATATGATATTTATACATTTTAACAGCCAATATCTTTTATTTCCTAAATAGTAGACTAATACCATATTCTTGAACTTTTTTTTTTTAAATCAAAATCATATACAGTAAAGACTAAAGGCTACATTTTAAGAAACATCAAAATATTGTTTTGAGAAGCATTATAGTCTAATTTACAAATAAAGACTACCTTTTAGGAGTATAATATTGTCTAAAATCTGAATAAATATTTCTAAAAAACGAAAAACAAATACCATAAAATTAAAGATAGACTACAGTCTTTGCACAAAAACTATAATGTAATGTTAATTGTTTTGTATAAATTAACAATATTAATTTTGTGTAAGTTAATTAGAATAATTTATTCTTAATGGAATATGACATTGATATTTTTTCACAATGAAAATCTTTTAGTATTTTCCAAAACAGTAGATTAATACCATATTGTTTAACTTTGCAAAATAGTGTAGTCTAATTTACTAATAGAGACTACATTTTAAGAGTATAATGTTGTCTAAAATCAAAATAAATATTTCTAAAAGCAAGAATAGAGATATTATTAAGTTAAATATAGACTACGATTTTTGCACCCAAAAAAAAAATAGTAGTGTAATCCCCAAGATAAAACCGTAGTGTAATCTCCAAGAAAGAATATACATATAAGATTAAGTTTTGATATTATTTAAATTAAAGAGATATCTATAGCTTTAAATCAATATTTAAAAAATATTTAAAAATGGAACAGGTATCAATAAAGTTATATGAATATAAACCATAATTTTATATGGTAACTGTAGTCTTTTAATATTCTTTTTAAATATTATTTGGAACATATATCAAAGCTTAATGAAAAAATTGAAGTCTCAATCTTATTAAAACGTCTCCCTCATGTGTTTTTTCCTTTATAGTTTCAAAATTGAAGACCTTCAAAATTTAATCTAGTTTGAAAAACCTCAAAAATTCATTCAAACCTATCTCAATGTTGTGATAACCGTTTCAAATAGTTTTTACTCTTTGGGACTGTACGTATCGAAGCCCCTTCTTCTAATTTCTAAGTTTAATTTCTAATGTTTTAGCTTTAGAGTTTGATAAAAAGATTGTGAGGATCATAAATTATGTAACATTATGTAGTTTATTCATGTTTAAGTATAATCAATGGAATAACAAGGATGCAACTGTGTGAACGTATAAGTACGCAGGCCTCTTAGAAGGTCTAACTTATTTAGAAATCATGAAATTTCTTTTATATGAGCACAAATAACATGGTGTAAGACATTTTAGCTCAAGTAGCTAAAGTTTCGATGTACATGGGAATTAATGCCAACAAATGTAATAATGACGATTAAGTCCATAGGGTGATGGGTCAACATAGAGCAATTAGATTTGACTTTTAGATTCTATATAGGATTAGTCCAACCTTAAAAATGTGTAGTCAAACCCTAAATTCTAGTTAAAACCTAAAAGACTAAATGAAGGTAAAATAACCTTAAAATCACTCGTGCATGGTAGGCCACTTTAACGGCCACTATAATACAAATGTTATATCTCATACTTTATGGAAATTATGGAATTAGAAGAGTTAATTTGGACCAAGTACATTTGATTTAATACAAACCATGTAAATTAAGTAAATTTATGAGATAAATGAGAAATTAAGAGAAATATAGACCAAGTGTTGTTGCTAAATTTGATCATGTATAATTAAGATATTAAATAATTAATATAGATAATTAGGGATTAAATTCAACTGTATAAAAATTAGATTTCATAATAGACATGTAAATCGGAAAATAAAATGGATAATGTAACGTTCCGATTCAGCAGAAATTCCAACTAAATTTTTCTTTTTCTTACCTTGGTTTGTCAACGACTAGTGTAGGTTCTAATCAAAACTAATACCTAATTATTTGCCCGTACTACCATTCTTACTTAAGTGTGATGTGATTCAGAGTGATCTTTATCTAATAGTGCCATGTCACATCACAACTAATGAGACTATAATTGATATCCAATATGACCTAGGGGACCATATTTGATGCCCCCAGTAACTAGAATTACATTCTCAAAAGAATAAGTTTAACTTACATCTCCTATATACCAATACATAAACTTTGCATGACAAGTCTAGAAATACAAACTAAAAACATGAAAGTACCTTTACCTCCTCGAAACGTACTAGTAAAATAGTGAAAGATACACCCTTCGTTGCTCACACAAAAGAGTCGCTCTGGACTATTACAGATAATCTAAAAGGGGTGAGAAGGGGGTGAGCTTACGCCTTGTAAAGGTACATGTAAAAGGGAAGGAATTAAAAGATGTGTACTTACAATTCAAAATTAAAAAAAAAAAAAAAACATAGGTACTTACTATCACGACCCTTTTTATCCAATTCATCTAAAAATCACTACAAATGTTTTGCATTTTTCGTTTCCTTACCCTGTCGCGAGCATTCTTACCACTACCCAGTTGGGCTGTGAGTCAATTATAATCATCATTTACCATCCATTTCCAATAAATGAAAAGACATGTCATACATTTAAAGTTAAGTTATACACTTATACAAGACATGTTTACTGACATTTACATCCCCCATATCACAATTCAAAATGACTACTGTGCCTTTACATGTTTAGATACAAAAAGAATCCTGTGTGTATACCTCTCGGCGATGGAGTGCAGCGAATGTCCAAAATGTAATGCCTCAGTCCTTCACAAGGCTACTACGTACACTCTATAGAGGGGAAAGTAGAGGGATGAGCAACCACACACTCAGTAAGGCAATAATGCAAGCATGATCGATAACTACTCTATCTACATGCTGATAATGTCATGGCATAAATCATTTATAGTCGGAGCATGAGGAAATAAAACTATGCCACATGTATATATATATATATATCATGTACTGAAAACATGGAAAATATGCATGTAAAACATGGAATAATCATCATGTAAAATCTCTAATGCTCATCTTTAACAAAACTCATCATGAAAAGGGAAATTCATTAAGAAACATGCTTTAAGATTATTCCATCTTCTCAAACACATCAAATCTCATCACATCAGATATTATTTCTTTAAACAAAATCCCACAAGGTTTGACCCCTCCCTTGGGTCTACCCTTGACAATCACAAACACACTCAGTGTATAAAACCGTGTGGTACTATGTAATATTATGTGAGACAAGCGGTAACTATATCTCAAAGACTATGTTGGCAAACTATGACATAATTACCCCAGACCACATGGATCCTGGTGTATGAGGTATCATGTTGAAACGAAGGTGGGTTAGTTCTTCGCCATACTTTCCAAATCATCATCACAACCATGCGGTACAACATACTCCATGAGATATACATGGTACAACGTACTCCACAGACCCATATCATGGTTGGGGGTGTCAGTCGTATGTCTTATCTACCCCATACCATGTGTAACCTATATAGTCTCAAGTGCACATGGAGGTTCTCGTATCCATGTAAGAAAGCCTCCCCACCCCATCGAGCTTAAGGATGTTAGCTTATGGATCTTACCGTAAGAGAGCCTACCCACCGAACAGAGCCTCCCTACCCCGTCGGGCTTAAGGATGTGGGACTTGAGGATCTTACCATTTCCATGACATCATACATACCACAGTGTGAAAACCTGTGTGAGCTAAGCTCTAGCATGATTCATGCGTCATCAATAAATCTTCTCATATGAGCAACGCTCTAGTACGACTTTATGTATAAAATCATGAAGAATCACGTATGAGCATAGCTCCAGTACGGTTATATGCATAAGAAGGTTAATCAAATCTATGTACGAGCAGAAGCTCCAGTACAATTTATAAAAAACATCATCATAGTTCAAATCAAGGTGCGAGCTAAGCTCCAAGACGTTTCATACATGTGAAAACACCAAAATTCAGTGCGAGTGAAGCTCTAGCATGATTTTAACTCAGGTAAATAAGATAGGTGGCTCTATTTCAACACAAATTATTACAAAACAAAGTCAGCACATACCTCGTGCTATTTCATGAATTTACTGAAGTCAAATTGCCAGCCTATACATCGATTTGCTTAAACCAAAGCAATGTGTTCTCATAAAACGTCAAACATGTGATTTATGCAATTATTATCCTTACTATCCCTTTCATAAGAATCACTTCAAAATCAAACCACATACATATACACGTATAGTCATTCACATACATCATCAATTTACTTTTCTAAATAATCATGCATTTTCCAAAACCCTATATTTATCCACAAAATACGAGCAGCTATCTCTATACACTTACAGAATTCCCTTACCTGGAATCGCGTCGCGTGATTCCACTTCCTTAAAGTTGCTTGGTTGCGCGATATGATTCGTCTCCAACAAACTCTCTGGAACTGTACAAAATTGCATATCATATCAATTTGGTCCAATTAAACACAAGTCTTGTGTTTAATATATTTGATTTAACCCATAGTTTCCATTATTACTTGTAAAGCCTCATTTGATGGCTATGCTAATATCTCGAGAGTCTATTAGATTCTTTTAGATCCATTGATTCTTACTAAATCGATATTTAAGCCTATAGTGTTTATATTTCATCATTTACTTCACTATGTCATTTTGTCATAAACCTTATATACTTATTGTCTTAATTGACTATCCCCATAATGTAGCCTTATTTCATCATCTTAAAATCATGCATATTACTCCACCAACACCTTAACATGTTCCAATTATCATCAACTCACCCATATCACCATTTCTCACACTAGACTCATTCTATTTTCTAGGTCACACTTGTTCCATTACATCCTAAATAGTTTCTATCACTAGTATACCCACCAATAAACTCAAAATCAATAGCTAAATGAATATACATTGGATTGGTATATCAGAGACTCACGTAGTTTGATTTTATCCTTGCTCCAAATGAGAATGCACCTTTACTCCTTCAATCTAACTAATGTAGTATTGATTCCAAGCTATATTGTTCTTCCCTTTGTGATCAACAACTTTTCTCTAATGGTGTCAGACCCAAATTTTATGTAGCTTGTTCCTTATGATTCATATGTGTATGAACACTCTATTATTATAGTTGAATCATAAGAAGAATATTTACTAGATTTAAAGTGTTAGTAAAATGATTTAACACGCAAAAGCTACATAAAAAGCCTAATGTGAGCTATAATAGTTGCAGGCTAAACAGAGTGGATCTAAATCATTGTGACTGAAAATAAGAACTTAAAATGAGAAAGTATAGAGAGCTCATGAAGGAAAGTTAGCTTGATTTAGTCCCGAACACAGGAAACGAGAGTAAAAGCTAAAAAGGGTAAAATGGACCTTTTTGGTGAGTTAAGGTATTTAAGGTGTTTTGGGTGTAATTATCCACTGGGAACGGTTGAAACATAAAGATGAGAGTGTAAGATATAAGATATGACACTTTTAGAATTTTGAGAAAAAGTCAACTTGGTCAATGGTTAAGGAAAAAGTCAACTATAGTTAAGAAAGTGGACTTTTACCATAGTTGACTAATCATGGTTAAAAATTAACCTAAGTATGAAGAAAAAATTGGGAAAAAATATTCTTGGTCAGAATACAATATAATCATCCCCGGAAGTAAGGAAATTTATTCGGAAGGATTTCAGATTAAATTTAATGGCTAAATACGTAATGGGCCTAATGTGAAAATTTTAAAGCCCATTATGGTATACTAAACGTATATCGAAATTCTTAGGTCCCTTAGACTGAATTGTTGGACCAATTGATTGGCCAAATATTTAGAAAATTAAAGGCTCGAGGTATAGTAAAAATTTCAACCTGAAAGCCCATTAAGAAAGCCCAAAACGAGAAGCCCAAATGGAAAGCCCATGAGATAAATATCTAACCATAGTTAAAGCTAAACATGACTCATAAGGTGACTCATAAGGTGACTCATGACTAAGGCTTAGGAAGTCAAGTTTAATGGCTGGAAAGTAAGGCTTAATGGCTAAGTAAGTGGCTTATAAAATCAGCCACACCATTGTCATCTTCATCACACCATTCTCGGCTACACAAGGAAACCATTAAAATACAATTATCCAAGCTTTCTCTCACTAAAAATCACTAGGAATTAGGCATATTTGGAACTTACATTCTTCATGGAAGTTGTTCCAAATTGAAAGGAGAGTGACATAGGTCTGAATTGGCTATAAGGAGCCATAGAGTGCAAACCATGAGCCTCTAAAGTATTCGGCCAAGTGTGAACACAACAATTGGTATATTTTCAAGTTTTCAATTTCATATATGTTAATGTATAAATGATTTTAAGTATATTGGTATATGTTTTAAGCAGTGAAACATATGAAATCACTATGATATTGGTTAGGCTGAGAGTGAGTAGTGAAATATTTATTAATGTCCATATGATTTTAAGACATAAATGGATTAATGTACATGTGTTAATGATTATGGTGTAATTAGAATTAATCAATTTGATTAATTAATACATGTAATTAGTTGGCAACCAAGGTGTTTGATAAAATGCCTAAATGAACTATATGATGTTTAAGAATGTTGCTAACTAAGTGTTTGTGAAAATGCCTAAGTGAATTGGCTAAGGAAAGGGACATGGCCGGTATGCCATGGCATGACCGACGGCATGGATAGCTCTCGACCATGGCATGTGGCCAAGAGGTCCAATGGAAATGGGCTTAAGGCATAGTTAGGCCCATTAAGGATTATTAAAGCCCATTAAGGGAAATAGACTGTATTTAATGTGAAATACAGAAGGAAAAGTGTAATTAACCTGATAAATAGTTATATGCAGCTCTAGAGATTATTGGAGGAGCAAATCGAACTGCTGAAACGAGCAGCGCAGAGAAAGTGAGATTATTGGAGGAGCAAATCGGACTGCTGAAACGAGCAGCGCAGAGAAAGTGAAATTTCTCGAGTGATTGCAGGTAAGGGATTTTGTGAGTAGTTAGAGATACCTGCACGTATTTTCATCTGCTTTTACATTCACTTAAAAAATCTGAGGGTTAGAGAAAGTGAATAATAATTATTGTGACCCTATAGTGGTAAATTACGATTTTACCCCTAGTTAGTCAAAAAGTCAACTTTTATAAAAAGTTGTAAAAAGCATGGAAACTACTATTTTGAGTGTTTAACTGCTGTTTAGCAGGAGAATAAATAGATGGGCTAATAATTTCAAGGTTGATGTGAATTAAGCACACTTTACAGTGCTGATTTTGATATTTTGTAAATCATCCCCTTTTAAAGAGCCATCTATCATATTATGTGAGAATGAGTCATGTTGGAGCACAGCTAGTATTGGATTTCATATATTTTCCACATATATTAGTGCTGGATTTTGATTCGCACTAGATTTCCATGACATGCATGATAGAGTGCTGGAGTTATTACTCGTACTCAGTTTTATATGATATATGCATGAGAGAGTGCTGGAGCGATTAGCTCATACTCGAGTTTTTCACGAGATGCATGACAGAGTGCTGGAGCATTGCTCTTACTCGATTCTTCATGATGTATACATGACATAGTACTGGAGCTATTGCTCGTACTTGATTTGATGATATTATGCATAGCATGGTACTGAGCTATTGCTCGTACTTGATTTGATGATATTGTGCATAGCATGGTACTGGAGCTATTGCACGTACTTGATTTAATACATGAACTATGCATTGACCTAGTTGCTGGAGTTTTACTTGCACTAGAGTTGAGTTTGTGATGTGAAACAGTGTTTGAGCGGAGTGTCGACTATAAGTCGCGCTTAAAGGTGCCCACTGTATGTGATATAAAATACATGTTGAAAACCATGCTTGATTTCCTTGTGTAGACTGAGTGTCACATTGTGAGAGGATTCGCATGAGGATACTAGAGACGTGGTATGATATTCCATGGTTTTAAGGGCTAAGACCTATGACAGGCACCTTGACTGTGATGCAGGGTCCATGGAGTATGTTGTACCTTGCATATGGCATGGAGTACACTGTACCGTGTGGTGTTGTGGAGTTGAGGAGGATATAGCTGGCGGTTGTGATGGACTGACCCCCCTCCCGTTGCAGCAGTGATGCCCCGCACACCGAGATCTATGTTGCTTGGCATCACATGCAGACATGATCACAGTCTAGGATACTATTTACATTTTCACCACAGAGTCTCACATGATATATCACCTGATTGACTGATTTAATTGCAGACAGACCTGAGGGATAGGTCGGACTCTGATTTGTGTTGTGAATGATTTAAATGCCATATTTACTGTGATTTAAACATACATGGCATGATTTATCTAAAGGCATTGTGATATTATAAAGATGCATTGTTTTGTACTACATGCCTACATTTGAGAAAGAAAGCATGATTTCTATACATGGGATTTAATCTGAACAAGTATATATATATATATTTATTTAAATACATGCTTTTAAAGTGAGTAAAGGAAATAATGTTTTCAAGGCATAGCATTATTTTGAGTAGATAGTGTAGATATCTACTTACTTGCCTAATTTCCTTACTGAGCGCATTGTATGCTCATCCCCTTTCTTTACATCTCTCTATAGAGCATCAGCAGTAGAGTGAGAGCTATTGAGGGATAGTATTCCTGAGTCCCCTGCTATTTCCTATTGATCGACATGTATACATATTTTGTATGGTTATGTATCTAAACATAGAAACAGCATAGTGATGTATACTATATATATTATGGGGAATGTATTTGTATTTGCTTTTATATAATCTCACATGTATTATAAAAGCAGTTACAGTCAGTAACAGTATATTGACATGTATGTATGATAATGGATGATGTGGTAAGCGAGGATTCTGACATCAAATCACAGCTTAACCATTGAAGAGAAGAAAGGTAAGTTAAAAATACGAAAAATTTATAGTGGTTTTTGGTTAAGTTATGGATTGAGAACGGGTCCTGACAAATGACCTTTTCTTAATTCTTTACAGAAATGGGATGATTTTGGAGTGAGAAAGTTAGGTTTTGGATTGAAAAATGGAAAGATAGAGTTATTTCCCATGAAATGCAAATCCAACTACTACCTATTTATAGAATTAGCTTGATGAGATCGATCTGGATAGGGTGGAGATCGAGCTGGTCCTCTTGAGTTCCTCATTTTCACGATATTTTAAAGGCATGAGATCGATCTGCTTACTGCATAAGATCGATCTGTCATGTTGCATGGGATCGATCTACTCAATGAAACAGGATCGATTTATCTCAGGTAGAGAGCTAAAGAGATCGATCTGGCCTTAGGGGGAGACCGATCGGTTCCACCCCAAGAGTTAAGGATATCGATCTGCTTGAGTGAGGGATCGATTTGTCTCTTCCAACATGCTTGATTTTACATTCTTCAGGCAATGAGATCGATGTCTCCTTGCATAGGATCGTTCTGGCCTTCATCCTACACCTTTTTTACTGCAAATTCTCCATTTAAACTCATACTAAATCAATTTAACACTCATTCTTCAATCCATTCACACTTAGAACTTCAAAAACATTTATTTCTTATAATTCATATGAAATGTAACTTGTCTGTACATCAAATAATTATATTCATTACATCGAAATTTAAGGGTCTTACACTTATAGACCAAGTCTTTGCAAAACAAATGTTCGCTAAAGAATCTTGCAAAATAAATGTTTGCCAAAGAGTCGTACAAAACATTCTTGTAGGTAGTCTTCTAAAACGTACGATGCAAAGTTTCAAAGAAATCTTATGTAAGACCCATAATTTAATATGTACTCTTTATGATTTTATGATGTATGGATAAGTCACATTTGATATAAATCATAAGGAATGAATGTTTTTAAGTTCCAAATGTGTATGAAATGCAAAACTGGTAGTTAAGCGAATTGGATGGGAATGTAACAGTGAATTTTGGGAAAAAAATGCAACAAAACTACAACAGAAGAGGAGTTGATCGATCCCTCATTTAATATAGATCGATCTCGGATAGGTTCTGGGTAGAACAGATCGATCTCATACAAGGACCAGATCGATCTCCTTATGGTTATGTGTTAAGCAAATCGATCTCATGCTGAGAGCAGATCGATCTCCTAAGCTTGAAAAGTCAAATTCTGAAGAGATAAACACAGGGAAGATCGATCTCTCACCGTTAGGAGATCGATCTCCAAGAGCAATTCTATATATACACGACTCCTGCATTTCAGTTTTCCCGAGAGTACCACTATCCATTGAAAACCAAAGAGAACCCTAACCTTTCTACTCCAAAAATCTTCATCTTTCAAGCAGTTGTGAATGAGATTCATTTAAACAAAGTTATTCCTAATGAAGTATAAGAAGATAAAGTTTTTAAGTCTTCAATGTGTATATGGATTGAAATATGGTCTATGGAGTAGATTATGGTAAGTTTTGCCTTGAGCTTCCTGTAAATTTATGCAGTAGTAGTGAAATCTATGAAGGCCAGATCGATCTCCAAGGATGAGAGATCGATCTATTAAGCCCAGAAGTATAAGTAAAAGGGTTTTTGAGGAGCTGGATCGATATCAAGTGAAGAAAGATCGATCTCATAGGGATGGAAGATCGATCCTATGACTCCAGAATGCAATGAGTATACAATAGTAGACAGGCAGATTGATCTCATAAGGGAACAGATCGATCTCCTACTGCCTCTACCTAGCAAGAATCGATCCTGTCACAAGGACAGATCGATCTTCATTTATCTCGACCTGGAAGAGATTGATCCCCCCCTTAGAAAACAAATCGATCTCCATTTGGTTCTGTAAAAAATAGATCGATCCCTACCCTCTACCAGATCGATCTTGTAGTAGGTAATTGAGTTGTTGGAGTAGTTGGAACCAAGCAGAGATCATCTCCACTTAATGCCAGATTGATCTCACACACTCTGTCTATATAAGGATCACAAGATTTTTGCCTGAAGCCAAGTCTCTCTCACCTACAATCACCAACACTCACTGTTTTCACTCAAACTAAGCTTTCTCTCTCTGAGATTCACCATGTTCTGGACAGAGTTAGAAAAAGAGGTAAGAGACAAAGTTGTTCCTCTTGGTAAAGAGAACAACATACTAGAAAATCAAGGTTTGGTTAAAAAAAAAGGGAAGAGGCAAGCATCCTACAAGTTTGGTCAAGAGAGGATAAGCTAGGTGAGCTCACAAGTCCCTTGTTTTTAAGCATTATCATTATATATATATATATATTGATGAATAAATATATATATTTAGTTGGAAATATTTAAGTCTTGAGGGAACCAACAAATGGGTTTAGTTAGAAGATGGAATATGGATGTCTTGTGGTGGTCATGAGCTAGCTTGGATGTAGTTTATGGTGTATAGGTGTAAATAGGATAAAAAAAGAAATGTTGAGTTAGAGTGAATAAGAGAAAGAAATTGACAATGAGAGTGATGTATATTGACGATATGGTGATGTTCGGAAGTCCGAGACCCAAGGGACATTGCACCACTCAAGGTGCAAAAGGTAAGGGAAATGAAATATTTGTGCGTGTGAGTTTCTAAATGATGAAAATACCTTTATAGCATGAAAAAGGTTTGATGAAAAAGCATGTTTATGAGAAATGAGGTTATTTGTGTAATTGTGATGAAAAAGCATGAAAAAGCTCAATTTTGATGAATTTTGTGTAATTGTGAACACAATGTTTTATAACAAAAATGCATTTTTTGAGATAACCACTATGAGCTCTACGTGAAGGAAAACTGTTTTAGTACAATAATGGCATATTTTACCGAGACTAAGGCTTGTCATGAGATGCACATCGATACTCAGATTTGATAGCGTTGAGTGGCCTTGCTCTGGTAGCATGTAAGACAGATGCCTCTGTTCTGGTAACATGAGATGACCCCGCTCTGGTAGTGATGGGTGGCCTTGCTTTGGTAGCATGTATGACTGAGGCTGTACGACTCTGATCAACTCTACAATGATATCATGGCCATGGATAGATGTTGACGTTTTCCCTCTTTTGAGGATGTCCTCCTTGAGGATGATTTGATGTGACGTGATGTGCTTATGACGTTGTTTTTATCTGAGTTTCATTAAATGCCTAGTCTCGACTACTTTGATGAATGACGTGTTTTGATGACTATGATTTCTATCATGAATTGAGATTTGATGTTATGATGAAAATGAGAATTTTATCACCTAAATTATGATGATGCAAACTAATGCCATTATTATTATCATTATTACCATAACGTTTCACATGCTCGAATACTTCTATCATGTTTTTATATGCCCCAAATGAGGAGTTGGGATGTTATGATGATTTTATAAAATCTCCCTTATCCTCTTTCCTGAGCGATTTGAGAGCTCACCCTCCCCCCTTCAAATTAATTGTGGTGAGCGAGCTAGTGCCTGCTGCGTACGTGATATAGGTTGGTGGACAAGATATCCCCAAGCTATCGCTTGTACACGCACAAGGTATAAATTGAGTTTATTTTGTATCCAGACAATAATGTAATATAGACATTTGTGTTAAGTATTATTGGGCTGTAATTAGGATGATATGAGGAAAATGAATCGACATTTGTGGGTTAATCCTTTTTGGATATTATGCATTGATTTTATGAAGTAGAAAATTGTGTGATCTTAGGGATAATGATTTGTTACAAACATAAGTGACTAAATGACATTAGATAGGAATGCACCTTGAGTAAGAAGTTTAATGCAAGAAAAAATTTAAATTTGCCCTATTTTTTGCGCTTTCGGGCTACACAGATTTGTTTGGTATCAGAGCAAAGAGTGTCTAGTATTGTTAGTGTCGATCAGTTGGAAATAGATTAAATCTCAAGTGTCTGTATTGTCTGGTAATGAATTGTAATTAACGGGTAAAATTATGATCGATGATTAATGAATACGTGTAGGTACGTAGGAGATAAGATATGAAGGGGAGACGAGGTCGTTCCGGGAGGTAGGCGCAGCCACCTTCACCACCTGACCCATAGCTGGAGAGTCCTAACTCTCGAATTAATCGACTTGAGCAAGATGTGTGATAGGGGTTTGAGCAGATGGTGCCGCTATTTGTGCAGCACTTCAGGGCTAATGCCTCAGGTACCACACCTACCCCGGCTCCTACACCCCACAGGATCTGCCCCCTCCTCCTATACAGACTGACCTAGTACCACCCATAGCTCAACCTCCGGCACAAACCAAGCCCAATGATGGAGGTAAGGGCCGATTGTAGGACTTTCTTAAGATGAATCCACCGACATTTAAATGGGCGAAGGGTACAGTAGAGGCAGAGGAGTGGTTGACCGAGATGAGGATCATCTTTGATTTTCTAGGATGCACTGATGCAGAGATGGTTAGTATGGGTACCTACATTCTTAAAGAACAAGCCCGATGTTGGTGGAATACCACCTATAGTATATTGGCTGCCATTCATCTAGTGACCAACTGGAAGACTTTTCAGTCGGCCTTTAGGACTCAGTATATCCCTTGAGCTGCCTAAAGGAACTTACAAATAGATTTTTTGAATCTAGTACAGGGTAGTATGATAGTCGATGAATAAGAGAATCGGTTCACTACTTTATTAAGATATGATCCGGAGATTATCAAGGATGAGGAGCGCCGAACAGAACAGTTTATTTATGGGCACAGACCAACGATTGGAGATAGACTGATGGGGCTCTGCATTACTGAGTTTAATGATGCTCGGAGACATGCACAGGAGGTTGAGAGGGGACTAGAGTTAATACAGTCTCAGTCTGAGTCTCGAGTGATAAGTAATGACAAGGGTAAGAGACCTGTAGCTTCCCACACCGACTTCAGAAAGGGTTCTTTTAAGAGACATATGGATGAGGAACCTAAAGGGAGAGTTGATAGACCCAAGGTTCCTCTCAGTACTATGGAGACCCCTCGAGGTGTCAGGCCAGAGGTCAAAGTTTACAGAGATTATGGCCAACCACATGAGGGGTGTTGTTCCAGAACCATACAAGGATGTTTTAGATGCAGGGACGTGGGTCATAGAGTGAGAAATTGCCCGCAGCCACAAAACCACAATCTCAAGAGCCTCCTAGACAGCAGTCTCTGAGGATGGTTCCCAAGAGACGGGCTACGACTACTGATAAGGGTAAGAAGCCGGTCACAGAAGGACATGTGTTTGCTTTGGATAAGGAGACCGCAGACACTTCATCTAAGACCATACGAGGTATACTTCTTGTCTGTAATCATAAGGCTCATGTGTTGTTTGACTCAAGATCCATGCATTCTTTTATTGATGTACACTTTCCATGTAAACTGAGTTTAAAGCATGAATCCCTAGATTACATTTTACATGTAAATACCCCTATGCGTGAGTCCCAGAGGTCTAATATGGTATGTGGAAGGTGTGAGATCAAGGTGGGAGATAGGGTAATGTTAGTAGATGCAGTTTTGTGTGATTTTGATGTTACTCTAGAGAAGGATAGGTTAGCAGCTAATCGTGTGAGTCTAGATTACTATACTAAGACTGTAACTTTCTCCCTACCTAGAAAGTTTAGTGTACGTTTGAATGTTAAGGAATTAAAATGTGCGAAGTGTATTGTGAGAAATCTAAGGTATAATCATGATTTCCTAAAAAAACACTAAATAAATTATTGATGTGAAGGTTACTTGACACGCCCTGAAGGTATAGTCCGCAAGTGCACGGGTCGTACAAGTAATAATAGGATTTGAGTCCCAAGTTATCGTCCCACAGAGAAGTTGATCAGCCTAATTAACTACCGGTTAATCTTACCTGAAGTATATCCTAGCAAATTATGAAATTAAAGTGGGAGATCTAATAAGGCTAATTAAAAATATTGGAAAGCAATAAAATAATAAGAACTAAAGAAAATAAAACTGAGCAAAATTTACTTACAGTACTCCGAGCAATTAAAAGCAAATAACCTATAAAAGAAAATAAAAACAATTAAAATGAATTAACGCAAGTAAAATAAAATGCAAATATGAAAATAAAGCAATAAAATTTAATTAAACTAAAATTTAAACAAACTTAAAATAAAAATGCATGAATTTAAACTAATGAAAATTACAAATTAAACTAACCTAAAGTCTAATGAAAACTAAATTAAAAATTGCATGAAACACATTAAATCTAATTTAACTTTAAAATGCAATTCATAAAATACTAAACTAAAATAAAGTCCTAAAACATATAATATAAAATGAACTATTAACTAAGACTTAAAACTAGAGATTAAATTAACAACTTAAAACATTAAATTAACTATCAATTAACCACTATCCTAACTAACACAAATGAAAATAATCAAAATGCAATCAACATTAATTTAAACTAAGGAAAGGTAGCCAAACAAGGCCTTAACAAATTGCAACAATGTGGTCCCGACATGCAGTACTATTCATGCTTCATCTTCAGAAGATTTATTTCCAGGAGCTGCTCTCAGGTGCGTCCACCATTTTGCTCCTGTCGTGCTGCTGTACTGGCTCCCAGTTTTGTCCATTCCTGCCTTCAGCTAAGCATATCCCAGCTACTGTACTGCACTGCTCTTGCCTGGACTGTGTTCCGCAACCCAAGTCATCCTCCCCACAGCTGCTTCAAGATAGTCACTAGCTGTTGTCACACCACATTCTCTACACTAGCCATACCTACAATAGCCGCCCTGTCTTGACAACTGCAACAGGATATGCAAGCAGCAGCAACTCCTTCCCTATAGAGATCGTGTTATGCAATTCCCGAATGGAAACAAAGTGCAGTAGCCTCGTCAAACATCAGCTTCAGCCCCTGCCGAGTAGTATGTTTCCCATAAACTGAGTAGAACAGAGCAAAGATCGGTCTGCTAGGTTGCTCCCTTGTTACCTCCCAACTACTCGTCGAACACATTCTCTCATAGTACACAGAAGCATCTCCAAGCAAACAACAACTAAGAAAATGCATAAAACTAACAGTGAACACTAATTAAATAATGAAGAAACTTATAAAACATGAAAACAGGAAGGTCCTAGGCAACAGTTTCCTTCATTTTCTTCTGCTTTTATGTTCCACATTTGCCATTGATGTGAATAAATGCTAAGCATCAACCCACATCAAAGCATCAAAACCAAATGGCATTGTAAGACCCGAATTTAATTAAAATACGAAAATTAAATAAGAAAAGATGAAGGAGTATTTGTGAAGGGAAGTCGGGTTAAATTAATCCCAAACACGTGTAAGGGCAAAACGGTCAAAAGACCGAAAGCCGGAGTAAATTCGATAAGGAAATTTAATTAAAAATATGGATTTAAGAAATCTTGGTCAATAAAAGTGAAATAAATTTATTTCGGGTTAAATTGATCAAGATATTAATTTATTGAAATTAACCGGGATTAATTGGAATTTTTAGTTCGGAAAAATAATCCCGAAAATAATCGAAAAATATACCGAAAAGTCACCCGGGACAATATCCCAAAAATACGGGGAAATTATACCCGAAAAAGAGGTTAAAATATAATAAATAAATTAAATAAAATTAAATTAATTAATTTAGAATTAAATAATAATTTTAAGGATATTTTAAGGGATATTTTGGATTTTTATAGAGTATTTTAAGGAATAGTGTAATAATTAAAATAAATAATAATAATAATAAAATTAATAAAAAAAATGAATCTGAAACAAAAAAAAAAGGGAAGAGAGAGAGAGTGGTCGGGGAGAGAGAAAGAAAAACGGAGGCAATTGACCGAAAAGCCCGACGAGCTGTCCGGCGGCCGATGACCGGGCCAAGGGTCAAAAATGGAAGAGGGGACGCCGGTGAGCACGATGGTACCGACGGTGCAGCCAACCGACGCCGGAGGAGGCCGAAATCGGGAGGAGAAGCCGCGGGGAAAGAGAAGGCCACCGGCGGCGAACGGCACCGATTTAGGCCCGATCGACCACCACCGAAGCTTCCCCAGGTACCGGTGAGTTGATTGGTGGCAGCCCCGACCGATGAAACTGTCGGCAAACGCCGGAGACGACGAAGAGAAAGAAAATGGGTTCCGACGCCGAGGGAGAAGAGCCGGACCGGGGGCGTTCCGGCGAGCTTGACCCAAACCGAGGCCAGATTCGTGATGCGGACGACCCAGCGGAGCGATTGGCGGTGGAAACCGGTGGAGAACCGGCCGGAAAAGGGGTGAACCGGCGGTGAACTGGCCGAACCGGAGAAAATCGGCGGTCTGAACCGGTCCGAACCGGACTGAACCGGTTCAGCCAAAAAGAGGGGAAAAAAGGAGAAAAAGGGGAAAAAGAAAAAGAGGAAAAATTGGAGAAAATTCCTGTGATGCAATCGAGCTTCGGGTAAGTCGATAAGCGGTCAAATTGACCCGATTTAAATTTGGAATATTTTATTTAATTAATTATCGACTGAAAGTTTACCCAAAAAATATATTTAATTGTGTAGCTCGACGATTGGCATCCACCGAGGGCTCGAGACAGCCTCGTGTTACTGACTAGCATGGAATCTCGGGTAAGTAACCCCTATTTACGACAATTACCTCGTTATGCGTGATATTGATTTAATTTCCGCATAAATTGAATTGAATTATGGAAATTTAGATAAATTGTCGTAAATAATCGATTTAGCTATTCAAGAATTAGAACGAGGCCCGATAAATTATTGGTGGGCCCAATGAGCCCAATAGGCCTCGATAAAGTGAAAATTAAGTGGTAAACGGGCTTAAGGCCGATTAAGGCCCATTAAGGTACAATCGGGCCCAATAGGAGTAAATGGGCCCAACGATTTAAATTAAGCCTAGAAAAGATTAAATACGATTAAATTGCATAATATCTTACCTGAGGAATATTAATACGTAGTTCCGGGCATTTGATTGGGAGCATAACGGACTGCGCGACGAGACAACATTGGGAAAGAAAAGGTCAGACTCGACAGGAAAATAAGGTAAGGGAATTCTGCGGACTGCTAGAGGTAACTTTACGCAATTTTAAATTCATACGCAGTCCTTTAAAATTAACTGAAGGGTCTAGAGGTCGAAGAACAATTTTAGTGCCCCGAATGGGCAAAATTACTAAAATACCCTTGTTAAGGGTAGAATCTAAAAATTTAGGAAAAATTGGGAGGAGCAAGGACAAGAGGTTCCTGCTCGTTCTGGAGGTATCTCAACACATGCATGAGTAGGCTGGCTCACTTTTAAAGAAAAATGCATAGCATTGCATATCTTAAACGATGTGATTTCTGTGAAAACTATTTTGAGATAACTGAGCCGCCTACGTGTTTTATTTACATGTGACGTGCTAGAGCTCAGTTCGCACGATGTTTGATTTGTTTGATGCATGCATTAGTGCTGGAGCGAGAGCTCGCACTAGAGTTTTACATGCATAGGTGCTGGAGTCCAACTCGCACCAGATTTGTATACATATATATATATGATTTTCGTGACAGGGTGCTAGAGTCTAACTCGCACCATATTTTTATGTGATTTTTGAGACAGGGTGTTGGAGCTTCGCTCGCACCAGCTTCTCATATGGTTTGCATACAGAGTGCTAGAGCTTAGCTCGCACTAGTTTTATTTGATTTACTGACAGTGTTAGAGCACCGCTCGCACTACTTTTCAGAGATCATACGATAAGCCGTGCTTGGAGCATCGGGTAGACTGTGTGTCACCGATTAAATAGGCTCGAACGTGCGTTTTGAGACATGGCAATGAGTATTGAGAAACAAAACATCTCTGTGGGAAGCAGGCCATTGGGTTGGAGTACCTAGAGTGACATGGGTCCATGGAGTACGATGTACCGTGCAAGTAGCATGGAGTACGATGTACCGTGGGGTATCTTCGGATATGGTATCTTTGTGATACAGGGTATCTTCGAATACGGTATCTTTGTGATACGGGGTATCTTTGTGATACGGTATCTTTGTGATACGGGGTATCTTTGTGATACGGTATCTTTGTGATACGGGGTATCTTCGGATACGGCATCTTCGGATGCGTGAGATCGGATAAGACTGACGGGTTGGATTGACCCACCTCCCGGGCAGTTCCCGATCAGGGTGAGACCTCGCACACTGGGATCCGTGAAGCTAGAGGGACTCACGAGGACATATTGGCCAGTCCTGGTTATTACCGATATACAGTATTGCCTAGTCTCGTATCTTGTATATATATATACGTATGTTTTCGATATCGATGCTCTTGAGAGACTCAATTTCCATGGTTTTGTGTGAGTCAGGATCACCCGAAGGAGGGGTCGAGTCCTGACTTCATTGTGAAATTTTAAATGGGAAAGAAATGATTTAAAATGAATTGCATGTTGAATTTTCCGTGCAACTTGATTTACATAACATCATGACGCATATCATTTGTTTTAAAATGTGTGGAGAAAGGGTGGTTTATGCATGGCACCACGTTCATGTAGGTAGTATGGTTACCTACTTGTTCGTAGGATTGCCTTACTGAGCTTGATGTGCTCACCCCTTTCATTTTCTCCCACAGATAATCTCCAGTTGAAGTCGCGACGACTCAGTACTGCATTCTGGATATCCGCTGCTACCCATCAGCATAAGGTATATATACACTTGTACATATTGTATCTACATAAGCATAGCACAGTAACATGTTTGTAAGTAACTTTAGGGGATGTATAAATAATGTAAACAATTATAAATGACTGGAGAAGAAATAAGTTAGATGGTAATTGAATGGTGGGACTGGCATTGACGCACATCCCAATTATTAGTGGAGTGTTGGTCACGATTCGAGGACAGGTAAGAATTTAAGAAAATAATAAAATGAAAAAAATTAACTCTGATTTTTGGGTAGTTTGGGTCGTGACATATAAGGTGGTATCAGAGCAATAATTGGTCTGATGTGTGTCAGTATCAGTAATTAGAAAATTACATCCCCGTGTTACTGTGCTTGGTTAGTTACAATAGTGTATATTGAGATGGGCTTGACTAAGAAATGGTCGAGAATGCAGGAATGCTTAATATGAGTCGCGTTAGATGAGAAAGTGCACGAGGCAGAGGTCGTAGAGATAGACCTGAGTCTGCTAAGTCGTGCTGAGTTGACTTATGAGAATCAAGATGAGATTGAAATGGAGGCTAATGTTGAGCATGCCCCACTGAATCCGATAGAGAGATCGGATAGTGTTGAGACACGCTTCGCGAGATTGGAGCGGAGTGTGGAGATTATTTTGAGGAGCTAATTGCTCAGAGGCATACATAAGATCAGAGGGCGCAGCGGAGCATTGGTGGAATTTCGCTCGACCCATCTTAAGTGCTGATATGAGAAATATCTTGGGATATATTCCGGTGACAGGATATCCCGGACATGATTTAAAGGAAATTTTAAGGAAAAATTTCTTACACTGCCTAGGAATACTAAATTGATTATGAGTATGAGACTCAGTTATATTCTTTGGCAGATGTTACCTCGACGCTATGAACAAGTGACAGTCGAGATGTCTAAAGATCATGAAACGACTCAACTTTCCAATTAGAGTCTGATTGGCCCGTGAGATATTACCTATACCGAGGCAGTGCGCAGATTTGCAGTTGGGTAAATAAGAACATGAATTGCACGCCTCTGAGATTGGGAAAGGTAATGAGGGCTGAAATAGAGACAGAAAAGAGAATCGAGAAATGTCAAAGATGTTAAAATGGGAAAATGGAAATCGGTAAAAGATTAGATTTGATGAGTTATGGGCTGAGATAATTGGTAAGGCCCTAGTCCATCCAATTTTGGCACTGTTGAGGGGCATTGTGATTGGCGGACCCCGACCTGCTAGGAAGCGGTGTAGCAATGTAAGTACTGTAAGCAGTGTGAGATGTGTGGTGGATACCACGGAAGGAGGGTCTATACCTACACGGTATTGATGAAAATGGTCGTTAAGTGTGGTAAGACGGACCATTGATTTGATTGCACAAAATTGGGCGAGATCGTCCCACAGAAAAGGTAAAGAGACAGAGAAAAATTTCGTTGGTATAGTTGCAACGAAAAGGGAGGAAATAGCCGAAAAGAAAAAAGGAAAGTAGGCTGTTGGACGAAGGCGAGAGGATGTTTTGGACCAGGACACTATTGATGTTTCATGGATGTGGTGTAAGATACCACACTTATTATGAATAATAAAGTACATATGTTTATTGATCCTGGTGCCACATATTTATTCATACTGCCTTCATTCGCATATAAGTGAGTAAAAAGGCATGAATGCCTACATCATTGGGGATAATTCTGATAAATGAGTACCCCAATAGAGGAGGATTAATTAACGGAATATGGTTATAGAGATTTTAAGTTGAAAACAGGGGTGCAACAGTTGAAAATTACAGGAGTAAAGGATTGTACTCACGGAATCAATAATGAAAGAGTTTTGTCGTGATTGATACACCAAGGAGATAATCTTAGAGATAAGATAGATCCTAAATATAAGATGTATTGGAGTAAGAGATATATGCTTGGTAAGGAATACCCTTATTATGCGAAGTAATTGAGGTTAAGCGATTAGTAACGAATATAAATTGTGACCGCATAGACTGAGATATTACGTAGTTGTGGTTAAGTCTGAAGGTCAATAAAGGTATTTCAAAATACCTCCCCGCCTGAAGACTTGACAGCGTCTAAAAGTATGTATATATAACCTATAATGTGAAATCGATCGATGTAATAAATACCTTTAGCATTAGGATACCTCTACTAAGACGAAAACAATATTAAAATTCGACAAAATCATAAAGGTTAACATAGTAAAATTTAATAAGAGCCGTTAAGATAAGAAAAGGAAATGGCGCAGGTTAGTACCTGAAAACGTAAGCGGTTGAGAAGGATCTTATACGCTTATGCGTAAATAAGTCAAGGTTTAGATCGAGTTGTAATCATCATTATCGATGATATATTGGGTGTAGTTAAAGTCTAGGGCGATTTATAAGTAACAATTGGAAGATGGCTTTTACAGATGGATTATTGCGAGATTTAAAATGGTATACCTTGTTGACACGTTTAACTAAGAAAACGTGGTCTTGGAATGAGATGAAAAATAAGATGATAGATGTGACATAAACTTCGGTGTAGTAAAGTATGAACTGACCACCGTGAATAATTTCACCATACCCAACAGCTCAAGAGGTTCTCAGTGAGCATGGATACCTCAAAGTTATGAAAGGGCTGTGTATTGATGTATAATGGGAAGATAGTCAATTTTGGAGTCAGACAACTCCTTGATCATGAAATAAACTATCTGACCCATGATTTAAAGTTGGTAACAGTAGTTGTACCGAGGATATGGTACTATTATGTACATGGTGAGAAATTGTGGATATGCACTAATCATAAAGCCCGAGTATCTGTTTTTACAGAAAGAGGCGAACATGAGAATACATAGTGGGTTAGAGCTTCTGAGAGGTTTTGATTTGTGAAAATTGTACCACCCAGGAAAGGCTAATGTGATGGCTGATGCCTTGAGTATAAAGAGCCTCGGGATGGTATTACATATGATGGTCAGGGAGTGTGAGCTGCTAGAGCAGTTATGAGCCTCAGTATTGATGTGATCCCTTCTGATGATGACAGTGATTGTGTGACAGCTAGCCTGATGACTAGAACCGGATGAGAGTGCCCGGGATTTGACAGGCTTAGCGTGATGATCGGCAGGATGTCGATAGTTTGGGTCAGATTCAGAAGGGTACAGTGATAGAGTTCACAGTGGGTGATAATGATTTACAGAGAGGTTCAGAGACAGTATGGGTGCTCCCCAGGACCACAGTGGATGAGATAGTAATATTGTCAGAAGCTCACTCTTCGGGATATACAGTGCATATAGAAAGTGACGAATATATATATCGAAATCTCGAAAAGGGTATGGGTGGTCAGATGTGAAAAGAGATATTGTAGAGGTTGTGAAAAAGTGCCTAGTATGTCAGCAGAATAAGGTAGAGTATTAAAAGTCTGCAGAGTTATTGCAGCACCTACCTATATTGACACAGCACGAAAATGAGAGCAAGTCTCCATGAATGTCATGATGGGTTACAGAGAACCCAGGTGAATTACGAGGCTATTTGGATGTTAGTCGCCAAATTGACTAAGTCTACCTACCTTCTGGTTATGAAATCCCCAGATACTCGGAGTGTGTATCAGGATTTATGTGTAAGGAAGATTGTGGAACATTAAGTAACGTTCCAGTGAGCATGGTATCATATAGGGATTCCCGCTTCACTTCCCACCTCTGAGGATATTTTGAGGAAGCTATGGGAACCCGACTGAGTATTAGCACAGCTTTCCATCCTCAGACAGATGGTCAGTCAGAGAGGACTGTACAGGTTCTGGAGGATCCGATGAAAGCGTGTGCCATTAATTTTATAAGCTCCTGGAATGATCAGTTGATTTCTAATTGAAGTTGCCAATAACGACAGTTGGCAGTTGAGTATCGGGATAACAAGATATGAGACAGTGTATGGCTGTAGGGGTTGTTCCCCAAATTTGATAAGAAAAAGTGGGTGACAGATATGATCATTTTCGACTTTGGATAATAAGTCTCTGAGATTGGTTAGTTAAGGATGAGAGATTAAGAACACCTCAGAGCAGATAGGCAAGTATTGGAATTCACCCTTGGTGAATTAATATGATTAAAATGTTTATTGTCCTAAGAGAATAAGGACATAGCGAGCTTTTGGAAGAAGGTAAATTGAGATACGCTGGATTGAATATTTTAAGAGATTGGACAAGTGGGAGATAAGACCTGTAGGTGACATTTCCACTTGAATAAGCAGGCACCCACAATGTGTCCCACTTTTGATGCTTCGGCAATACTATCCAGATCCAGCAGAGATGACAGGATATGAACTCCAAAAGTTCAGTTTAATGAATATATAAATATAAGTGTATTGATAAGTCGATTCGGGCATTAAACAGGAAAGAGACAGTATTGAGGTTGAAGATCTCCTTAATTAAAGTCCTTTGATAGTAATACACTCCGGAGAAGGTCACATAAGAATTTAAGAGTATGATACGATCGATGTACCCGGAGTTGTATATGGACTCATATGAATTGGTTCTAATTTGGAGGACCAAATTCCTTAAGTGGGGGAGAGTTGTAAGACCCGAATTTAATTAAAATACGAAAATTAAATAAGAAAAGATGAAGGAGTATTTGTGAAGGGAAGTCGGGTTAAATTAATCCCGAACACGTGTAAGGGCAAAACGGTCAAAAGATCGAAAGCCGGAGTAAATTCGATAAGAAAATTTAATTAAAAATATGGATTTAAGAAATCTTGGTCAATAAAAGTGAAATAAATTTATTTCGGGTTAAATTGATCAAGATATTAATTTATTGAAATTAACCGGGATTAATTGAAATTTTTAGTTCGGAAAAATAATCTCGAAAATAATCGAAAAATATACCGAAAAGTCACCCGGGACAATATCCCAAAAATACGGGGAAATTATACCCGAAAAAGAGGTTAAAATATAATAAATAAATTAAATAAAATTAAATTAATTAATTTAGAATTAAATAATAATTTTAAGGATATTTTAAGGGATATTTTGGATTTTTATAGAGTATTTTAAGGAATAGTGTAATAATTAAAATAAATAATAATAATAATAAAATTAATAAAAAAAATGAATCTGAAACAAAAAAAAAGGGAAGAGAGAGAGAGTGGTCGGGGAGAGAGAGAAAAACGGAGGCAATTGACCGAAAAGCCCGACGAGCTGTCCGGAGGCCGATGACCGGGCCAAGGGTCGGAAATGGAAGAGGGGACGCCGGTGAGCACGATGGTACCGGCGGTGCAGCCAACCGACGCCGGAGGAGGCCAAAATCGGGAGGAGAAGCCGCGGGGAAAGAGAAGGCCACCGGCGGCGAACGGCGCCGATTCAGGCCCGATCGACCACCACCGAAGCTTCCCCAGGTACCGGTGAGTTGATTGGTGGCAGCCCCGACCGGCGAAACTGCCGACAAACGCCGGAGACGACGAAGAGAAAGAAAATGGGTTCCGACGCCGAGGGAGAAGAGCCGAACCGGCGGCGTTCCGGCGAGCTTGACCCAAACCGAGGCCAGATTCGTGATGCGGATGACCCAGCGGAGCGATTGGCGGTGGAAGCTGGTGGAGAACCGGCCGAAAAAGGGGTGAACCAGGGGTGAAACGACCGAACCGGAGAAAATCGACGGTCTGAACCGGACTGAACCGGTTCAGCCAAAAAGAGGGGAAAAAAGGAGAAAAAGGGGAAAAAGAAAAAGAGGAAAAATTGGAGAAAATTCCTGTGATGCAATCGAGCTTCGGGTAAGTCGATAAGCGGTCAAATTGACCCGATTTAAATTTGGAATATTTTATTTAATTAATTATCGACTGAAAGTTTACCCGAAAAATATATTTAATTGTGTAGCTCGACGATTGGCATCCACCGAGGGCTCGAGACAGCCTCGAGTTACGGACTAGCATGGAATCTCGGGTAAGTGACCCCTATTTACGACAATTACCTCGTTATGCGTGATATTGATTTAATTTCCGCATAAATTGAATTGAATTATGGAAATTTAGATAAATTGTCGTAAATAATCGATTTAGCTATTCAAGAATTAGAACGAGGCCCGATAAATTATTGGTGGGCCCAATGAGCCCAATAGGCCTCGATAAAGTGAAAATTAAGTGGTAAACGGGCTTAAGGCCGATTAAGGCCCATTAAGGTACAATCGGGCCCAATAGGAGTAAATGGGCCCAACGATTTAAATTAAGCCCAGAAAAGATTAAATACGATTAAATTGCATAATATCTGACCTGAGGAATATTAATACGCAGTTCCGGGCATTTGATTGGGAGCATAACGGACTGCGCGACGAGACAACATTGGGAAAGAAAAGGTCAGACTCGACAGGAAAATAAGGTAAGGGGACTGCTAGAGGTAACTTTACGCAATTTTAAATTCATACGCAGTCCTTTAAAATTAACTGAAGGGTCTAGAGGTCGAAGAACAATTTTAGTGCCCCGAATGGGCAAAATTACTAAAATAACCTTGTTAAGGGTAGAATCTAAAAATTTAAGAAAAATTGGGAGGAGCAAGGACAAGAGGTTCCTGCTCGTTCTGGAGGTATCTCAACACATGCATGAGTAGGCTGGCTCACTTTTAAAGAAAAATGCATAGCATTGCATATCTTAAACGATGTGATTTCTGTGAAAACTATTTTGAGATAACTGAGCCGCCTACGTGTTTTATTTACATGTGACGTGCTAGAGCTCAGCTCGCACGATGTTTGATTTGTTTGATGCATGCATTAGTGCTGGAGCGAGAGCTCGCACTAGAGTTTTACATGCATAGGTGCTGGAGTCCAACTCGCACCAGATTTGTATACATATATATATGATTTTCGTGACAGGGTGCTAGAGTCTAACTCGCACCATATTTTTATGTGATTTTTGAGACAGGGTGTTGGAGCTTCGCTCGCACCAGCTTCTCATATGGTTTGCATACAGAGTGCTAGAGCTTAGCTCGTACTAGTTTTATTTGATTTACTGACAGTGTTAGAGCACCGCTTGCACTACTTTTCAGAGATCATACGATAAGCCGTGCTTGGAGCATCGGGTAGACTGTGTGTCACCGATTAAATAGGCTCGCACGTGCATTTTGAGACATGGCAATGAGTATTGAGAAACAAAACCTCTCTGTGGGAAGCAGGCCATTGGGCTGGAGTACCTAGAGTGACATGGGTCCATGGAGTACGATGTACCGTGCAAGTAGCATGGAGTACGATGTACCGTGGGGTATCTTCGGATACGATATCTTTGTGATACGGTATCTTTGTGATACGGGGTATCTTTGTGATACGGTATCTTTGTGATACGGGGTATCTTCGGATACGGCATCTTCGGATGCGTGAGATCGGATAAGACTGACGGGTTAGATTGACCCACCTCCCGGGCAGTTCCCGATCAGGGTGAGACCTCGCACACTGGGATCCGTGAAGCTAGAGGGACTCGCGAGGACATATTGGCCAGTCCTGGTTATTACCGATATACAGTATTGCCTAGTCTCGTATCTTGTATATATATATACGTATGTTTTCAATATCGATGCTCTTGAGAGACTCAATTTCCATGGTTTTGTGTGAGTCAGGATCACCCGAAGGAGGGGTCGAGTCCTGACTTCATTGTGAAATTTTAAATGGGAAAGAAATGATTTAAAATGAATTGCATGTTGAATTTTCCGTGCAACTTGATTTACATAACATCATGACGCATATCATTTGTTTTAAAATGTGTGGAGAAAGGGTGGTTTATGCATGGCACCACGTTCATGTAGGTAGTATGGTTACCTACTTGTTCGTAGGATTGCCTTACTGAGCTTGATGTGCTCACCCCTTTCATTTTCTCCCACAGATAATCTCCAGTTGAAGTCGGGACGACTCAGTACTGTATTCCGGATATCCGCTGCTACCCATCAGCATAAGGTATATATACACTTGTACATATTGTATCTACATAAGCATAGCACAGTAACATGTTTGTAAGTAACTTTAGGGGATGTATAAATAATGTAAACAATTATAAATGACTGGAGAAGAAATAAGTTAGATGGTAATTGAATGGTGGGACTGGCATTGACGCACAGCCCAATTATTAGTGGAGTGTTGGTCACGATTCGAGGACAGGTAAGAATTTAAGAAAATAATAAAATGAGAAAAATTAACTCTGATTTTTGGGTAGTTTGGGTCGTGACAGGCATAAACAGAGGAAGAACCGAGACTATAAAAATGGGATTTGGTGGCTAACCGAATGCAAAGAAAACAAACCAAAAACAAGAATAAAAAAAATAAAGATTGATCAAAACAAAAACATAGATATTTAAGGGAAACCGAGAGCAAATCAACTAGGAAATCAACTATACAAATAGAACTCAATAAAAGAACTAGTTTTTATCAAACCGAGAACATGAAATGAAATTGATTTTCATTGAAAAATAAATCCAAGACTAATGAAGAACATAAAGAAAATGGAATGAACAGTAAAACAACTTGTAAAAAACTATTCGAAAATATTAAAGAAAGCTTTTAAAATTAACCTAAAAACTATTCTACCCTAATTTACATCTACTCCTACTCCTAAATTACTTCTATTCTAACCTAGGCTACGTCTCTTTTCAATTGCCATTTTTTTCTATTTATACACACTTAGGGGTACAATGGTAACTTATCCATCCTTGATGAGTTGGCATTGTTTGGCTACTTGTCTTCACACCATTGGCTCCTTGAAAAATAATATTTCCATGTCATTTGTCTTTTTTTCCAATTGGATGTGCTAGGCTCGTGTTGTCCGCGCGGTCCAATCTCGATTTTAGCTCAATTTCGGTCTATTTTCTATAGAAATATTCAAAATTCATCCGGATTTAATTTATTGGCAAACATGAGAATTTTAGTTAAATAAAGGGGATAATTAACAAAATAAATTGGAGATTTAAATAATTAATTAGGAAATTAAGCATAAATAATTCTAAAAATATAGAATTATCACACCCCCAAACTTGAGTTTTTGTTTGTCCTCAACCAAAACAAAATAATTGTAGGAATGGCAAGTACTAAACACAATAATTTCTCCAATAGTATCTTCAAAGAAAAAGTACAGACTATGATCTTAAAGATTCACAATTACAAGTCCAACATTCAAAATTATTCAATCATAAGTCCTAACCCAAATTGGACTCCTCGTGAGTGTGTGAAAAATGTCAAAGTCACTTCACAGTACATTATCCGGATTAGATTATGCAAACACAGTGAATGCAAAGTCAATGACATGTGATCATTCCCATAAGTTTGCTTTTCACTTCTCTCTCCACTAATGTAGTCACACTTAACTAAAGATCAATAGGACTTCTTTAAGCTTGTAAAGTAAGGCTAGGGCAAAGGTATGATAAAGTCGATTTAAGTTTAATTACCCCTTAACATGCATTACTTTCAGGATCTTTATTGTAAGAGCTTATTTCTTTTGCTAAACATTTTATACTATTTTTGTATTTTTCTTCTTTCTTCTTTTCTTTCTTTTTTTTCCTTTTTCTTTTTCATTTATTTTTTTGAATTTTCACTATCACCAGATACCCATATGTACAAAGCTCACAATATATCCCAATGATTTTTCGTGCTTTCGAGGTAAGGGATAGGAACAGATTACTTAAGCTAAGGAAAATAACGCAGGTGTATTTACAGATAAAAGCTTATTTGGCCCAGATGGGTGACTAGGGGTAAAGTATGTACAGGGATGGCTCGAAAGGCTCAAACGATCCAAAGATGGCCTAAATCATCTCCCTAATTAAGTGTGATCTAATATTTCACCTCGAGATTAGATCAAACAATCAGAATCAAGATAAATTCAAGAATTCAACTTCATGCTTTTCCTATAATCATGCTTCTCAGTCAATCAAAATCAGACTTAATCATGGGGTCATATCATCGAAATATGGGAAAACTACATGCTAAGCACTAAATCATCCCACAATCAAATAATTTAAGCTCAGATTTTTTAAAAAATTTTGAAAAATTTTCAATTTTGCCCAAACTTTTGAAAAATGCTCAAGTGATATCCCCTCCCCCAAACTTGAAGTGCACAATGTCCTCAGTGTGCAGATAATATAAGAATTGAAGTTCAGGAACAGAGTACTCCCATTCTGATGATGATGAACAATCGAAGCTTGATTGAAAACATAAAACTAGTAAAGAAGCCTGCAAAATAAACAAAGAAAGAAACAACTGAAAAGAAAAAAGAAAAAGAACTATATACAAAGTGAAAAGAAGAATACAACCACTTCAAATGCAGCTAAAGAACACACCACTCAACAGCAGGGCGAAGAGTAGGAGGATCAGCCAAAGTGGTGACAAAATGATAACAGTTAAATCCTCCTGAGCCCTATCTACTTCCTTCTTTCTCTTAGATATTATATGGTCAAGCCTTATGTCCTCCATCCTAAAATAGTTTTAAAATCATCAGGGAACTTTAAAGGTTTGAAAACATTAAATTTCACTTCCTGATCTAGGACTCTTATAGTCAACTCCCCTTTCTGTACATCAATTAAGGTTCTACCAGTCGCTAGGAAAGGTCTGCCTAGTATAATGGGGACTTCCATGTCTTCCTCCATGTCCAAAACAATAAAATCCATAGGGAAAACAAATTTATCCACCTTTACTAACACATCCTGAATGACCCATTTCGGATATTTAATGGAACAATCTGCTAACTGAAGGGTCACTGTAGTGGGCTTGACATCCCTTATTCCTAACTTCTGATAGATAGGCAATGGCATTAAATTTATACTAGCTCCTAAATCACATAGGGCTCTACCAAAGAATAAATTTCCAATAGTGCAGGGTATGGTAAAACTCTCGGGATCCTTGAGCTTGGGGGGTAATTTTCTCTGGATAATGGCACTACATTCCTCAGTTAACGCCATAGTCTCATAGTCTACCAATCTCCTTTTCCTAGAGAGGATATCCTTTAGAAACTTCACATAACTTGGCATTTGCTCTAAAGCATTTGCGAAAGGAATGTTGATGTGAAGTTTCTTAAAAACCTCAAGAAATTTAGCAAATTGTTGTTCAAGCTTTTGGTTTTGAAACCTCTGAGGAAAAGGTACTAGTGGTCTAACTGGAAGGGATGTAGTGGTAACATGTATAGCATCAGTGGATGATGAAGGCTATGAAGTAGAAGAAGGTATAGATGAAGAAGTGCCTATCTTGAATTCCTTTGTAGCCTGATCTTAATGTTCTTGCTCTTTTTGAGCTGCTTCGTTAGAACCTATGGGTTTCTCAACTATAGGTTATTCAGGTCCAGACTTAACTTGTGGTTCATCTAGCTCTCTACCACTCCTAAGGGTGATGGATTTGACATGTTCCTTACCCTCCTTTTGCTTAACAGGATTAGCTTCAGTCTTACTAGGAAGAGTCCCTTAAGGACGTTGGCTAAGAGCATTTGCTATTTATCCCACCTAAACTTCTAAGTTCTTAATTGAAGCAGCTTGATTTTGTAAGATCGTTGAGAACATCTCCTCTAATGTAGGCTTCTTCTCAACTGCTGGTATGTGGTAATGTTGGGCTGCATAGGTTGTGGTGGTGGTGGTTGTAGTGGTGGTGGAAGATATTGAAATTGAGGTAGGGATGGATGATGTGGTGGATGGTATGGAAATTGCGACTATGGTGGTGCCTAAACCGGTGGAGCTTGAAAACCAGGGAGTCCTACAGGTCTATAGTTAGAAGTTTGCCCTTAGTTTTGGCTCCATGAGAAGTTAGGATGGTTCCTCCACCCTGGATTATAGGTGTTTGAAAAAAGGTTGTTCTGTTGCTTGAGGGCAACGTACTGAGCCGATTCTAAGTTAAGTGGACACCTACCAATAGCGTGGGTACCACTACACAGATCACAAGAGAGAAATGGACTTTGGACAGAAAACATAGAGTTAGGGTTAGTGGAAGGATTATGTTGGGTACGGAGCGACTCTACCTTCTTTGTAAGATTTACGATTTAAGAGGTCAAGGTAGATAAGGTGTCCAGTTCATAAATACCCATCGACTTCTTTGGCAATTTCCTTTTCGAGGACCATTGATAGTTGTTAGCAGCCATCTTATCTAATAACTCATAAGCTTCCTCCTCTGTTTTGCACATCAAGGCTCCACCCGCAGCAGCGTCCACGATGGTCCTATTTTGGCTTGTAAGTCCGTTGTAGAAGGTCTGGACTTACAACCACAAAGTTAGGCCATGGTGAGGGCACTTCCTAAGAAGCTCCTTTTATCATTCCAATGCTTTGTAAAGAGATTCAGAGTCATATTGGGCAAAGAAAGATATATCGCTACAGAGTCTGGCCATTTTAGAGGGAGGAAAAAATTTAGCTAGAAATTGATGGGCTAACTCGTCCCATGTAGAAATGGATCCTGGAGGCAAGGAGGTCAACCAGTGTCTCGCCCTATCCCTAAGTGAGAAGGGGAATAATCTAAGCCTAAGCGCATCATCAGACAGTCCTTTGTACTTGAATGTATTGCATAAGTCCAAGAATTACCCAAGGTGAGCATATGGGTCGTTGTGTGGAAGCCCACTGAACAGTAAAGAGGTCTGGATCATCTGGAGGATGGAAGTCTTAATTTTGAACTTATTAGTAGGGACAGCTGGTGGCCTAATGCCAGTATAATATCCTCCAATCATCGGTACTACATAATCTCCAACGGTCCTGATTTCCCTATATTTCTGCCATCGTGTTTTGTAGCGAAGCTATAAATTTCCTAGAGTCCTTTAGACTTTTTCTAAGAGTGTGTTCAATTTCAAGATCTAGAGGAAAACAATCAAAACTCCTGGCTCTACGCATGCAAACATCAGAAAGTCCTTAGAAAAAAATTTTAATGTTTTTTTCAATTTTTTAAAAACTTTTTCAATTAACTAATCTAGATTAAGCTTCTAAATATTAACAACCTCAATATTTACAAGCTAGAATTACACCTAAGCATAATTTCATCGATATTAATTAACGACTAATTAAAACTTCCCCGACAACGGCGCCAAAAACTTGACACGCCCCGAAGGTATATAGTTCGTAAGTGCACGGGTCGTACAAGTAATAATAGGATTTGAGTCCTAAGTTATCGTCCCACAGAGAAGTTGATCAGCCAAATTAACTATCGATTAATCTTACCCTAAGTATATCCTAGCAAATTATGAAATTAAAGTGGGTGATCTAATAAGGCTAATTAAAAATACTGGAAAGCAATAAAATAATAAGAACTAAAGAAAATAAAACTGAGCAAAATTTACTTATAGTACTCCGAGCAATTAAAAACAAATAACCTATAAAAGAAAATTAAAACAGTTAAAATGAATTAACGCAAGTAAAATAAAATGCAAATATGAAAATAAAGCAATAAAATTTAATTAGACTAAAATTTAAACAAATTTAAAATAAAAATGCATAAATTTAAACTAATGAAAATTACAAATTAAACTAACCTAAAGTCTAATGAAAACTAAATTAAAAATTGCATGAAACACATTAAATCTAATTTAACATTAAATCTAATTTAACTTTAAAATGCAATTCATAAAATACTAAACTAAAATAAAGTCCTAAAACATATAATATAAAATGAACTATTAACTAAGACTTAAAACTAAAGATTAAATTAACAACTTAAAACAATAAATTTACTATCAATTAACCACTATCCTAACTAACACTAATGAAAATAATCAAAATGCAATCAACATTAATTTAAACCAAGGAAAGGTGGCCTAACAAGGCCTTAACAAATTGCAACAATGTGGTCCCGACATGCAATACTATTCATGCTTCATCTTCAGAAGATTCATTTCCAGGAGCTGCTCTTAGGTGCGTCCTCCATTCTGCTCCTATCGTGCTGCTGCAGGTGCTGCTGTACTGGCTCCCAGTTTTGTCCATTCTTGCCTTCAGCTAAGCATATCCCGGCTGCTGTCCTGCACTGCTCTTGCCTGTACTGTGTTTAGCAACCCAAGTCATCCTCCCCGCAGCTGCTTCAAGACAGTCACTAGCTATTGCTGCACCATATTCTCTGCACTAGCCATACCTTGTAAGACCCGAATTTAATTAAAATCCAAAAATTAAATAAGAAAAGATGGGGGATGTATGAAGGAAGGTCAGGTAAAAATTGATTTTCGAAACAAGAGCAGGGGTAAAATGGTAAAAATATCAAAACCCGGTATTAAGGTGATAAGAAAATTTTAATTTAAAATAAGGATGTAAGATATCTTGATCGATAATGAGGAAATTATACAATTTGGGTCAATTGATCAAGATTCAGAAATTTTAAAAATATCAAAAAATTACCGGAATGATATCTCGAAAAGCGCGAAGAAATAATATCGAAAATTTGAAGAAAAATATATTTAATAAATTAAATTTAAATTAAATAAATTAAATTAGAATAAAAATAATATAAGTGTAGATATTTTGGATTTTATGGAGTATTTTAATTAATAGTGTAAATAAATTGTAATAATAATAATAAATAATAAATAAAATAAATTAAAGAATCTGAAAAAAAAAAAGAAAAAAGAAAAAAGTCAGAAATGAAAAAAACGCGAAAGGAGACGAAGAAAACGGAAGCAGCTGACCGAGGAAGCCCGAGGACGCACCGGCGACCGACGACCCCCGACGAGGAGCCGACGAGAAAGAGGGGAGGCCGGTGAGCAAGATGGTACCGGAGACGCGCCGTGCAGTGGTCGGAGGAAGCCGATCGGAGGAGGGAAAGAACCGAGGAGAAACGGCCTGATTTTCGGCGATCCACGGTGGCTGGGCATCAACGGAGGCCACCGATGAGTTCAGGAGGACGAGCCGATCATTTTGAGACCGGTAGCAGCCGACAAAACGGCCGAAATTGCCGGCGATGGCCAAGAGGAGGAAAATGGGTCCGACGGCCGAGGGGGAAGAGCCGAACCGGCTGCGTTTTGGCGAGCTTGACCCAAACCGAGGGCAGATCTGAGATGCGGACGACCCAGCGGAGCGATTGGTGGCGAGAACCAATGGAGAACCGGCCGGCAAGGCGGTGAACCGATGGTGAACCGGCCGAACCGGAGTGAACCGACGGTCTGAACCGGTTCGAACCGGACTGAACCGGTTCAGCCAAAAAGAGAGGAAAAAAGGGAGAAAAAGGGAAAAAGAAAAAGAGAAAAAATTGGGGAAAATTCCAGCAATGCAATCGAGCTTCGGGTAAGTCGATAAGCGGTCAAATTGACCGATTTAAATTTTGAAATATTTTATTTAATTAATTTTCAACTGGAAGTTTACCCGAAAAATTATGAAATTGTGTAGCTCGACGATTGGCATCCAAAGAGAGCTCGAGACAGTCTCAAAATTCGTACTAGCATGGAATCTCGGGTAAGTGACCCTTATTTACGATAATTTACATCGTTATGCGTGTTTCGAATTTAAATTCCGCATAAATTGAATTAAATTATGGAAATTTAGATAAATTGTCGTAAATAATAAATTTAGCTATTCGAGAGTTAGAACGAGGCCCAATAAATTGATGGTGGGCCCAGTGAGCCCAATATGCCTCGATAAAGCGAAAATTAAGTCAAAAATGGGCTTAAGGCCGATTAAGGCCCATTAAGGTGCAAACGGGCCCAATAGGGGTAAATGGGCCCAATGATTTAAATTAAGCCCAAAAAATAGAAAATACAATTAAATTGTATAATATCTGACCTGAGGAATAATTATACGCAGTTTCGGACATTTGATTGGGACCATATCTGACTGCGCGACGAGACAACATTGGAAAAGAAAAGGTCAGACTCGACAGGAAAATAAGGTAAGGGAATTCTACAGACTGCTAGAGGTAAACTTTACGAAATTTCAAGTTCATATGCAGTCTTTAAAATTTACCTGAAGGGTCTAGAGGTCAATTAATAATTTTAGTGCCCCGAATGGGCAAATTACTAAAATACCCTTGTTAAGGGTAGAACTTACAAATTTAGGAAAAATTGGGAGGAGCAAGGACAAGAGGTTCCTGCTCGTTCTGGAGGTATTTTAACACATGCATGAGTAGGCTGGCTCACTTTTAAAGAAAAATGCATAGCATTGCATACCTTAAACGATGTAATTTCTGTGAAAACTATTTGGAGATAACCGAGCCGCCTACGTGTTTTTATTTACTTGTGACGTGCTAGAGCTCAGCTCGCACGATGTTTGATTTGTGTGATGCATGCATTAGTGCTGGAGCGAGAGCTCGCACTAGAGTTTTACATGCATAGGTGCTAGAGTATAACTCGCACCAGATTTCATATGCTTTTTTCGTGACACGGTGCTAGAGTCTAACTCGCACCAGATTTTACATGATTTTCATGACAGGGTGCTGGAGTTTAGCTCACACCAGATGTTATAAGATTTTCATGTGATTCATATTTACAGTGTTAGAGCACCGCTCGCACTACTTTTCAGAGATCATACGATAAGCCGTGCTTGGAGCATCGGGTAGACTGTGTGTCACCGATTTAATAGGATCGCACGTGCATTTTGAGACATGGCATGAGTATTGAGAAACAAAACCTCTCTGTGGGAAGCAGGCCATTTGGGCTGAAGTACCTAGAGTGGTATGGGTCCATGGAGTACGATGTACCGTGCAAGTAGCATGGAGTACGATGTACCGTGAGGTGTCTTCGGATACGGTATCTTTGTGATACGGGGTATCTTCGGATACGGTATCTTTGTGATACGGGGTATCTTCGGATGCGTGAGATCGGATAAGACTGACGGGTTGGATTGACCCACCTCCCGGGCGGTTCTCGATCAGGGTGAGAGCTCGCACACTGGGATCCGTGAAGCTAGAGGGACTCACGAGGACACATATGGCTAGTCCTGGTTATTGCCGTTATACAGATATTACCTCGTCTCGCATGTCGACGATTTCGATGATTTAAATTGGGTTTTTAAATTAAATGTGCATGATGCTATTTCCATGCTTTTTAAACCCATGTGTGATGTAAACCGACTTTCATGGTTTTGTGTGAGTCAAGATCACCCGAAGGAGGGGTCTAGTCCTGACCTTGTTGTGAAATTTTTAAATGAGAAAGAAATGATTTGAAATAATTGCATGTTGATTTTTTCGTGCAAACTTGATTTACATAACATCATAACTCATATCATCTGTTTTAAAATGTGTGGAGAAAGGGTGGTTTATGCATGGCACCACGTTCATGTAGGTAGTATGGTTACCTATTGTTCGTAGGATTGCCTTACTGAGCTTGATGTGCTCACCCCTTTCATTTTCTCCCACAGATAATCTCCAGTTGAAGTTGAGGCGACTCAGTACTGCATTCTGGATATCCGCTGCTGCCCATCAACATAAGGTATATACACTTGTACATATTGTATCTACATAAGCATAGCACAGTAACATGTTTGTAAGTGTCTCTAGGGGATGTATAAATATTGTAGACATTTTATAAATGACTGGAGAAGAAATAAGTTACATGGTAAATGTATGGTGGGACTGGCATTGAAGCACAGCCCAATTTGTTAGTGGAGTGTGATCACGATCAGAGGAAAGGTAAGTATGAAATAGAAATAACAAAACGCTAAAAATTAACTCTGATTTTTGGGTAGTTCGGGTCGTGACATATAAAGGTGGTATCAGAGCAGCAATTGGTCTGATGTGTGTCAGTTTCAGTAATTAGAAAATTACATCCCCGTGTTACTGTGCTTGGTTAGATACAATAGTGTATATCAAGATGGGTTTTGACTAAGAAATGGTCGAGAATGCAGGAATGCTTAATATGAGTCGTGTTAGATGAGATAGTGCATGAGGCAGAGGTCGTAGAGGTAGACCTGAGCCTGCTAGTCGTGCTGAGTTGACCTGTGAGAACCAGGATGAAATTGAAATGGAGGCTAATGTTGAGCATGCCCCACTGAATCTGATAGAGAGATTGGACAATATTGAGACACGCTTCGCGAGATTGAAGCGGAGCATGGGAATTATTTTGAGGAGCTAATTGCTCAGATTATGAATGAGATCAGAGGGCGCAGCGAAACATTGGTGCGAAACATTAGTGGAAACCCGCTCGACCCATCTTTAGTGTTAAACATCCATAGCTAAGATGAGAAATCTTATTGGATGTATTCCGGTGACAGGATATCTCGGACATGATTTAAAGGAAAAATTTCTTACACTGCCTAGGAATACTAAATTGATTATGAGTATGAAACTCAGTTATATTCTTTGGTAGATATTACCTCGACACTATGAACAAGTGACAGTCGAGATGTCTAAAAGTTTATGGAAGGGCTCAGATTGTCAATTAGAGTCCAATTGGCCCCGTGAGATATTACTTATACCGAGGCAGTGCGCAGATTTACAGTTGGGTAAATAAGAACATGAGAAGCATGCCTCTAAAATTTGGAAAGGTAGTGAGGGCTGAAATAGAGACAGAAAGAGAATTGAGAAATGACAAAGATGTTAAAATGGGAAAATGGCAATTGGTAAAAGATTTAATTTGACGAGTCATGGAGTAAGATAATTGGTAAGGCCCCAGTGCATCCAATTTTGACACTCTTGGGGGGCATTGTGATTGGAGGACCCCGACCTACTACGAAGCAGTGTAGCAGTGTAAGCAGTGTGAGATGTGTGGTGGATACCATGGAAGGAGGGTCTATACCTATACTTTATTGATGAAAATGGCCATTAAGTGTGATAAGACGGACCATTGATTTTGATTACACAGAGTTGGGCGAGATCGCCCCACAGAAAAGTAAAGAGACAGAGAAAAAAAAAACTTCGTTGGTATAGCTGCAACGAAAAGGGTGGCCATAGCCGAAAAGAAAATGGAAAGTAGGCTGTTGGACGAAGGCGAGAGGATGTCTTGGACCAGGACACTATTGATGTTTCATGGATGTGGTGTAAGATACCACACTTGTTATGAATAATGAAGTACATATGTTCATTGATCCTGGTGCCACACATTTATTCATACTGCCTTCATTCGTACATAAGTGGGTAAAAGGCATGAATGCCTACACCATTGGGCACAATACTGATAAATGAGTACCCCAATAGAGGAGGATTAATTAACGGAATATGGATATAGTGATTTAAAGTTGAAAACAGGAGTGAAAACATCACTGAAAAGTATACTGTAAGTGTTGACAAGTGATAAAAAGGGGTGCAACAGTTGAAATTAAAGGAGTAAAATATTGTACTCACGGAATGAATAATGAAAGAGTTTTGTCATGATTGATATACGAAAGGAGATAATCTTTAAGGTGAGATATGCTTAATTCTGAATACAAGATGTATTGGAGTAAGAGGCGTATGCAAGGTGAGAACATCCTTACGATATGAAGTCATTATGATTAAAGCAATTAGTAGCGAATACAAATTGTAACCACATGGACTGGTATATAAAATATATGTGGTTAAGTCTGAAGGTTAATAAAGGTATTTCAAAATACCTCCCCGCCTGAAGACTTGACAGCGTCTAAAAGTATGTATATATGACCTATAACGTGAAATCGATCGTCGTAATAAATACCTTTAGCATTAGGATACCTTTACTAAGATGATAAGAATATTAAAATTTGACAAATCATAAAGGTTATCATAGTAAAAATTTAATAAGAGCCGTTAAGATAAGAAAAGGAAATGACGCAGGTTAGTACCTGAAAACATAAGCAATTTTGAAGGATCTTATACGCTTATGCGTGGATAAGTAAGGATTGGACCGATTTGTAATCATCATTATCGATGATATGTTGGGTGTAGTTAAAGACTAGGGCAAATTATAAGCAACAATTAGAAAATGGCTTTTACAAATGGGTTGTTGTGAATTCTCAAAAAGGGTATACCTTGTTGGCACGTTTAACTAAGAAAATGTGATCTTTGGATAAGATGATAAATAAGATGATAGATGTGACATGAATTTCGGTGTAATGAAGTATGAACTGACCACCGTGATTAAGTTCACCATACCCAACAGCTCAAGAGGTTCTCAGTGAGTATGGATACCTCAAAATTATGAAGAGCTGTGTATTGATGTATAATGGGAAGATAGTCAATTTTTGGAGTTAGACAACTCAAGGATCATGAAATAAACTATCTGACCCATGATTTAAAGTTGGCAACAGTATTTGTACCGAGGATATGGTACTATTATGTACATGATGAGGAATTATGGATATGCACTGATCATAAAGCCCAAGTATCTGTTTTCACAGAAAGAGGCGAATATGAGAATACATAGTGGGTTAGAGCTTCTGAGAGATTTTGATTGTGAAAATTATGCCACCTAGGAAAGGCTAATGTGATGGCTGATGCCTCGAGTAGAAAGAGCCTTGGGATGGTATTCCATATGATGGTCAGGGAGCGTGGGCTGCTTGAGCAGTTGTGGACCTCAGTAGTGATGTGATCCCTTCTGATGATGACAGTGATTGTGTGACAGCTAGCCTGAGACTAGAACCGGATGAGAGTGCCTAGATTTGACAGGCTTAGCATAATGATCGGTAGGGTGTCGATAGTGTGGGTCAGAGTCAGAAGGGTACAGTGATAGAGTTCATAGAGCGTGATGATGAGTCACAGAGGTTTCGAGACAGTATGAGTGCTCCCTATGACCACAGTTGATGAGATAGTAATATTGTCAGAAGCTCACTCTTTGGGATATACAGTGCATACGAAAGTAACGATTATATATATGAAATCTCTGAAAAGGGTATTGGTGGTCAGATGTGAAAAGAGATATGGTAGAGATTGTGGAAAAGTGCCTAGTATGTTAGCAGAATAAGGTAGAGTATTAAAAGTCTGCAGAGTTATTGTAGCACCTACCTATATCGACATGGCACAAAAAATGAGAGCAAGTCTCCATGAATTTCGTGATGGGTTACAGAGAACCCAGGTGAATTACGAGGCTATTTGAATGATAGTCGATAGAGTGACAAAGTCTACCCACATTCTGGTTATGAAATCTCCAGATACTCAGAGTGTGTATGAGGATTTATGTATAAGGAAGATTGTGGAGCATGATGTAGCGTTCCAGTGAGCATGGTATCATATAGGGATTCCCGCTTCACTTCTTACTTCAGGGAATATTTTTCAGGAAGCTATGGGAACCCGACTGAGTATTAGCACAGCTTTTCGTCCTCAGACAGATGGTCAGTCAGAGGGGACTGTACAAGTTCTGGAGGATCTGATGAGAGTGTGTGCATTGATTTTATAAGCTCCTGGAATGATCAGTTGTTACAAATTGAAGTTGCCAATAACAACAGTTGGCACTTGAGTATTGGGATAACAAGATATGAGGCAGTGTATGGCTGTAGGGGTTGTTCCCCAAATTGGATAAGAAAAAGTGGGTGACAGATAGAATTATTTTCGACTTTGGATAATAAGTCTTTGAGGATGTTTAGTTAAGGATGAGAGATTAAGAACACCTCAGAGCAGATAGACAAGTATTGGAATTCACCCTTGGTGAATCAGTATGGTTGGAATGTTTCTTGTCCTAAGAGAATAAGGACATAGCGAACTTTTGGAAGAAGGTAAATTGACTTGCGCTGGATGGAATATTTTGAGAGATTGGACAAGTGGGAGATAAGACCTGTAAGTTGGTGTTATCACATGAATTAACAGGCACCCACAATGTGTTTCAGTTTTTGATGCTTCGGCAATACTATCCAGATCCAGCATAGGTAATCGAATATGAACTCCAAAAGTTCAGCTTAATGCAATTATAAGTATATTGATAAGTTGATTCGGGCATTAAACAGGAAAGAGACAGTATTGAGGTTTAAGACGATCTCCCTAATTAAAGTCCTTTGGTAGTGTTACGCTCCGGAGGAAGTCACATAAGAATTTAAGAGTATGATACGATTGATGTACCCGGAGTAGTCTATGGACTCATATGACTTGGTTCTAATTTGGAGGACCAAATTCCTTAAGTGGGGGAGAGTTGTAAGACCCGAATTTAATTAAATAAGAAAAGATGGGGGATGTATGAAGGAAGGTCAGGTAAAAATTGATTTTCGAAACAAGAGCAGGGGTAAAATGGTAAAAATACCAAAACCCGGTATTAAGGTGATAAGAAAATTTTAATTTAAAATAAGGATGTAAGATATCTTGATCGATAATGAGGAAATTATACAATTTGGGTCAATTGATCAAGATTCAGAAATTTTAAAAATATCAAAAAATTACCGGAATGATATCTCGAAAAGCGCGAAGAAATAATATCGAAAATTTGGAGAAAAATATATTTAATAAATTAAATTTAAATTAAATAAATTAAATTAGAATAAAAATAATATAAGTGTAGATATTTTGGATTTTATGGAGTATTTTAATGAATAGTGTAAATAAATTGTAATAATAATAATAATAATAATAAAACAAAAAAAAAGAATCTGTAAAAAAAAAAAAAAGAAAAAAGAAAAAAGTCAGAAACGAAAAAAAAAACGCAAAAGGAGACGAAGAAAATGGAAGCAGCTGACTGAGGAAGCCCGAGGACGCACCGACGACCGACGACCCCCGACGAGGAGCCGACGAGAAAGAGGGGAGGCCGGTGAGCAAGATGGTACCGGAGACGCGCCGTGCAGTGGCCGAAGGAAGCCGATCGGAGGAGGGAAAGAACCGAGGAGAAACGGCCTGATTTCCGGCGATCCACGGTGGCTGGGCATCAACGGAGGCCACTGATGAGTTCAGGAGGACGAGCCGGCCATTTTGAGACCGGTAGCAGCCGGCGAAACGGCCGAAATTGCCGGTGACGGCCAAGAGGAGGAAAATGGGTCCGACGGCCGAGGGAGAAGAGCCGAACCGGCTGCGTTCCGGCGAGCTTAACCCAAACCGAGGGCAGATTTAAGATGCGGACGACCCAGCGGAGCGATTGGTGGCGAGAATCGACCGGCAAGGCGGTGAACCGACGGTGAACCGGCCGAACCAGAGTGAACCGACGATCTGAACCGATCCGAACCGGACTGAACCGGTTCAGCCAAAAAGAGAGGAAAAAAGGGAGAAAAAGGGAAAAAGAAAAATATAAAAAATTGAGAAAAATTCCAGCGATGCAATCGAGCTTCGGGTAAGTCGATAAGCGGTCAAATTGACCGATTTAAATTTTGAAATATTTTATTTAATTAATTTTCGACTGGAAGTTTACCCAAAAAATTATGAAATTGTGTAGCTCGACGATTGGCATCCAAAGAGAGCTCGAGACAGTCTCAAAATTCGTACTAGCATGGAATCTCGGGTAAGTGACCCTTATTTACGATAATTTACATCGTTATGCGTGTTTCAAATTTAAATTCCGCATAAATTGAATTAAATTATGGAAATTTAGATAAATTGTCGTAAATAATAAATTTAGCTATTCGAGAGTTAGAACGAGGCCCAATAAATTGATGGTGGGCCCAGTGAGCCCAATAGGCCTCGATAAAGCGAAAATTAAGTGGAAAATGGGCTTAAGGCCGATTAAGGCCCATTAAGGTGCAAACGGGCCCAATAGGGGTAAATGGGCCCAATGATTTAAATTAAGCCCAAAAAATAGAAAATACAATTAAATTGTATAATATCTGACCTGAGGAATAATTATACGCAGTTCCAGACATTTGATTGGGAGCATATCGGACTGCGCGACGAGACAACAGTGGAAAAGAAAAGGTCAGACTCGACAGGAAAATAAGGTAAGGGAATTCTACGGACTGCTAGAGGTAAACTTTACGAAATTTCAAGTTCATATGCAGTCTTTAAAATTTACCTGAAGGGTCTGAGGTCAATTAATAATTTTAGTGCCCCGAATGGGTAAATTACTAAAATACCCTTGTTAAGGGTAGAACTTACAAATTTAGGAAAAATTGGGAGGAGCAAGGACAAGATGTTCCTGCTCGTTATGGAGGTATTTTAACACATGCATAAGTAGGCTGGCTCACTTTTAAAGAAAAATGCATAGCATTGCATACCTTAAACGATGTAATTTCTGTGAAATCTATTTGGAGATAACCGAGCCGCCTACGTGTTTTTATTTACATGTGACGTGCTAGAGCTCAGCTCGCACGATGTTTGATCTGTGTGATGCATGCATTAGTGCTGGAGCGAGAGCTCGCACTAGAGTTTTACATGCATAGGTGCTAGAGTATAACTCGCACTAGATTTCATATGCTTTTTCGTGACACGGTGCTAGAGTCTAACTCGCACCAGATTTTACATGATTTTCATGACAGGGTGCTGGAGTTTAGCTCGCACCAGATGTTATAAGATTTTCATGGGATTCATATTTACAATGTTAGAGCACCGCTCGCACTACTTTCAGAGATCATACGATAAGCCGTGCTTGGAGCATCGTGTAGACTGTGTGTCACCGATTTAATAGGCTCGCACGTGCGTTTTGAGACATGGCATGAGTATTGAGAAACAAAACCTCTCTGTGGGAAGCAGGCCATTTGGGCTGGAGTACCTAGAGTGATATGGGTCCATGGAGTATGATGTACCGTGCAAGTAGCATGGAGTACGATGTACCGTGGGTATCTTCGAATACGGTATATTTGTGATACGGGGTATCTTCAGATACGGTATCTTTGTGATACGGGGTATCTTCGGATACGGCATCTTCGGATGCGTGAGATCGGATAAGACTGACGGGTTGGATTGACCCACCTCCCGAGCGGTTCCCGATCAGGGTGAGACCTCGCACACTGGGATCCGTGAAGCTAGAGGGACTCACGAGGACACATATGGCAAGTCCTGGTTATTACCGTTATACAGATATTGCCTCGTCTCGCATGTCGACGATTTCGATGATTTAAACTGGGTTTTTAAATTAAATGTGCATGATGCTATTTCCATGCTTTTTAAACCCATATATGATGTAAACCGACTTTCATGGTTTTGTGTGAGTCAGGATCACCCGAAGGAGGGGTCGAGTCCTGACCTTATTGTGAAATTTTTAAATGAGAAAGAAATGATTTGAAATAATTGCATGTTGAATTTTTCGTGCAAACTTGATTTACATAACATCATAACTCATATCATCTGTTTTAAAATGTGTGGAGAAAGGGTGGTTTATGCATGGCACCACGTTCATGTAGGTAGTATGGTTACCTACTTGTTCGTAGGATTGCCTTACTGAGCTTGATGTGCTCACCCCTTTCATTTTCTCCCACAGATAATCTCCAGTTGAAGTTGAGGTGACTCAGTACTGCATTCTGGATATCCGCTGCTGCCCATCAACATAAGGTATATACACTTGTACATATTGTATCTACATAAGCATAGCACAGTAACATGTTTGTAAGTGTCTCTAGGGATGTATAAATATTGTAGACATTTTATAAATGACTGGAGAAGAAATAAGTTACATGGTAAATGTATGGTGGGACTGGCATTGACGCACAGCCCAATTTGTTAGTGGAGTGTGATCACGATCAGAGGAAAGGTAAGTATGAAATAGAAATAACAAAACACGAAAAATTAACTCTGATTTTTGGGTAGTTCGGGTCGTGACATACCTACAACAGCTGCCCTGTCTTGACAACTGCAACAGGATATGCAAGCAGCAGTAACTCCTTCCCTACAAAGATCGTGTTATGCAATTCTCGAATGGAAACAAAGTGCAGCAGCCTCGTCAAACATCAGCTTCAGCCCCTGCCGAGCAGTACGTTTCCCATAAACTGAATAGAACAGAGCAAAGATCGGTCTGCTAGGTTGCTCCCTTGTTACCGCCCAGCTACTCGTCGAACACATTCTCTCATAGTACACAGACGCATCTCCAAGCAAACAGCAACTAAGAAAATGTAGAAAACTAACACTGAACACTAATTAAATAATGAAGAAACTTATAAAACATGAAAACAGGAGGGTCCTAGGCCACGATTTCCTTCATTTTCTTCTCCTTCTGTGTTCCACATTTGCCATTGATGTGAATAAATGCTAAGCATCAACCCACATCAAAGGCATCAAAACCAAATGGCATAAACAGAGGAAGAACCGAGACTATAAAAATGGGATTTGGTAGCTAACCGAATGCAAAGAAAATAAACCAAAAACAAGAACAAAAAAAAAAAGATTGATCAAACCAAAAACATAGATATTTAAGGGAAACCGAGAGCAAATCAACTAGGAAATCAACTATGCAAATAGAACTCAATAAAAGAACTAGTTTTTATCAAACCGAGAACATGAAATGAAATTGATTTTCATTGAAAAATAAATCCAAGACTAATGAAGAACATAAAGAAAATTTAATGAACAGTAAAACAACTTGTAAAAAACTATTCGAAAATTTTAAAGAAAGCTTTTAAAATTAACCTAAAAACTATTCTACCCTAAGTTACATCTACTCCTACTCCTAAATTACTTATATTCTAACCTAGGCTACGTCTCTTTTCAATTGCCATCTTTTTCTATTTATACACACTTAGGGGTACAATGGTAATTTACCCATCTTAGATGAGTTGGCATTGTTTGGCCACTTGTCTTCACACCATTGGCTCCTTGAAAAATAATATTTCCATGTCATCTGTCTTTTTGTCCAATTGGATGTGCTAGGCTCGTGTTGTCCGCGTGGTCCAATCTCGATTTTAGCTCAATTTCGATCCATTTTCTACCGAAATATTCAAAATTCATCCGAATTTAATTTATCTGCAAACATGAGAATTTTAATTAAATAAAGGGGATAATTAACAAAATAAATTGGGGATTTAAATAATTAATTAGGAAATTAAGCACAAATAATTCTAAAAATATAGAATTATCATTAAATCACCCTCATCTCTGACATTAGTCGGGAACATCTAAGGATAGAGGACATACCAGTAGTATGTGAGTTTTCGGATGTATTTCCAGATGAATTGCCTAGCTTATCATCGAAAAGAGAACTGGAGTTCTGTAAGACCCGATTTTTATTGTAATTTCTTATGCTTCAAATTATGTAAACATGGTTATATGTAAATTAAATCATAAGAAGAGTTGTACATGAATGAAAAAATGCAAATGGAATTAATAAAAATTCCCGAATGCATTTAAAGGTCAAATGAAGGATTGAAATGGTCACAAATTAAACGAATGGGATTCGGACTGGAGATAAGGATTTAAAACACGAAATGAGTGAGTGTTCGTGAAGGAAAGTTGGACTGGTTTGATCCCGAACACGTTTGAGGGTAAAACATTCAAAGGACTAAAATTTGATATTAATTTGATAAGAAAATTTCATTAAAAATATGGAATTGAGAAATCTTGATCAATAACGAAGAAATAATTAAATTTTGAGTCCAACTGATTAAGATATGAAATTATTAGAATTAATCAGAATTTTCACATCGAAAAATTATCCCAAAAATATTTGAAAAATATACCGAAAACACAAAGTAAGACAGATAAATTCATTTAATTGGTTAAATGAATAAAATATGCTTTTTTGAGATATTTTGGGATTTTTTAGATTATTTTAATGAATAAAAAATAATAAAATAAATTATAAATAAAAAAAGAAAAGAAACGAATTTGAAAACAGAAAAAGGAAAGGAACCCGTGTGAAACGAAACCTAAGACTCGACCAGAGGAAGATGAGATCACCGGACGAGCACCGGCAACCTAACGGCTAGGCGAAGGGCCGGAGAAGGAAGAGGGACACCGTGCGATCATCTAGCCACCGGGATGTGCTCCACCGGCGTCGAAATGCGACGGATCGAGGGAGAGAAGCTACAGAGAGGAGAAGCAAATTCGATGGCCACCGGCGTGAGTTGGCCCTGATCGAGGCTAGCCGAGCGTTTCCCTGCCCAAAATTTAATAGCTTTTGTATGCACTGAAAATGTATAAAGGTCTTTGAAATAAATTAAAGATTTTAAGGACTCGAAATAAGTAAAGGCTATTTTACCCTATTAAGGGAAATTCACTTAAGGATGGTGAAAGCATGACATGCATGATTTGAAGAATTTACGTGGTTTTTAATCAAAGTAAATCTCTAGATTGGCCAGTAATTGTATAAATTTCACAAAATAACACTACATAAGTGTTATTTATATTTAAGTGAAATTCTTTGGAAAATGGGCCAACTATCAAGTTTATATGGAAACAGATAGTGCTGGTCCATTGCTCGCACTATATCTGCGTTTGTGAGTCTGCATAAACGGTGCTGGAGCTGTTACTCGCACCGATTTGTGTGATATCATGTGCATAAAACATGCTAGAGCGGTTGCTCGCACTGATTTTTACTATTGTGAAATGCATGAGTGTTTGAGCCTAGCTCGCACCCTGTTTTGACTGTTTTGACTTGATATGCATAAAAAGCTGCTAGAGTGATTGCTCACACTAGTTTTCATGATTTGACATGCATGAGAGGTGCTGAGCTTAGCTCGCATCCTATTTTGATATGATAATTGCATAAAAGCTGTGCTGGAGTGTAACTCGCATGAGATTTGATTTATTTATGCATAAAATTGTGTTAGAGCTTGCTCGCACGTGATTTTATATGGATTTATAACTCTTTTAAAGTCGTACTGGGTGCTACTCATACACAGATGTTATTAATTTTTATGAAACCGTGCTAGAGCTTTGCTCGCACGAGAGTTTTAGATATCATGAATATGCATGGAGCCGTGCTAGAGCTTCGCTCGCACAGAAATTTATATGACATGCATATAGTCGTGTAAGAGCCTCCTGTAGACTGTGTCACAGTGAGATGATATGTCCACACGTGCATACTGAGACATATTTGGCATGGGTGGATAAGGCCTATTGTAGGCACCCCTAATTGAGATTGGGTTCACGGAGTACGATATACCGTGTATATCACATGGAGTACGTTGTACCGTAGGAATTGTTGGAGTGGAGTGGCATTAGCCACGAGGCAGTAAGCCTTACCCTTGCAATCCTGATGTTATGTTGTTCTGGCAGTAGGATTAACCCATCTACAGTTCAGGTGTGATACCCCGCACACTAGGTACTGTGTAGCCAGGGATCAGTAGGTTATGGCTATAGTCCTCGATGTTACTGATATAGTCACTTACATGTCTCAAATGATATAACTTGTGGTCTCGATAGACCAGGGTAGACCCGAGGGAGGGGTCAGGCTCCCAATTTTATGATTTTCACTGAGATATGATTTTCTACTATAATGATAGATTTTCAAAGGATTTTATGATATGTGACCCTAAAAGAAGGGTGATTTTATAACAGAATTTTATAACGAATTGTTTTATGAGTTTGAGATTTATTTATGAGATGCTTAACCCCTTCGTGTTATTTTATACTGTGTTTTAATGAAGTGATTTAAATGCAGTAGCATGAGGAGTTTTTCATGCTTTAATTACAAATTCATGAAAAGAATTGTCTTTCATGATTGGTGTCACATGGCATGAATTAATGCATGATCTTGATTTATTTCAAGCTAATTATGATTTTATGATTTTTCATAAAATGTCATTGATGCATAAGTTGCATGATTTCTATATGCACGAATAGTTTTTATAAACTATAGCAATGATGTATGCATGATTTTGTGCATGAGATTTAAACGAAAAGAAATGGATTTTAAGGGCATGGCATTATGAGCATGTAGATGGCAGAGCTATCTACTTACTTGCATAATTGCCATACTAAGCGTGTGGTTTGCTCACCCCCTTATTATCCCCTTTTTTCAGTGCACTCGCAGTAGTTAGTGAGCGACTGAGGACTTGCATCTTTGGTATTCGCTGCATTCCATCGAAAGACAGGTATACACATTTGTATAGTTTTGTATCTAAATATGTAAATGTACAATACTGTAAACGGATATGATGTCGAGGATGTAAGGTTATGTAAATACCATTGTAAATGTATTTAGTTAAAGTCAAAGGATAGAAAAATCCTAATGTGTGAATGTAACATGGAAATGGAATGGTAAGTAGTATGAGGGGACTAACACTAAATCATAGCCCAATTGTTGGTAGGATGGTCACGATCAGAGGAAGGTAAGAATTAAATATGAATGAAAAATGAAAAAATTTATAGTGATTTTTAGGAAATCTAGGTCGCGACAAGTTCAGTATCGATCTGGTGCCAGATACCCAACCAATCTCTAAACCTCCCTATAGGATGGCATCGATTGAATTGGAAGAGTTAAAGAAACAGTTTTAAGAACTGCTTGATCAGGGTTTTATTAGAACTAGTGTGTCACCATGGGGAGCTCCGATTTTGTTTGTGGGGAAAAAGGATTGTAGCCTCAGATTGTGCATAGATTACAGATTACTGAACAAGGCTACAGTGAATAACAAATACCCCCTACCAAGAATAGATGATTTATTTCATCAGCTGAGAGGGGCTTCTGTCTTTTCAAAGATTGACTTAAGATCGGGCTATCACCAGTTAAGAATCAAGAAAGAGGATATTTCAAAGACGGCCTTCAGAAATAGATATGGCCACTACGAGTTTTTAGTGATGCCATTTGGTTTGACGAATGCCCTTGCTGCATTCATGACTCTAATGAATGAGGTATTTTGAGACCATCTAGATCATTTTGTGATAGTCTTCATTGATGATATCCTTGTGTATTCTTGATCTCATGACGAGCATGCATAGCATTTGAGGATTGTGCTGTGGATACTCAGAGATAGGCAGCTTTATCGAAAGATCAGTAAGAGTGAGTTTTGGCTGGATCAAATAGCTTTCCTTGGTCATATTGTATCTAAGGATGGGGTGTCAATTGATCAGTTTAAGATAGAGGCTGTACTTAATTGCAGGGTATTATAGAAGATTTGTTGAAGGATTTTCTAGGATTGTCGCTCCTTTGACCAAGCTCACACGTAAGGAGACTACTTTTTTATAGTCTGAGCAGTGTGAGCAAAGTTTCTAAGAATTAAAAAGGAGATTAACGATGACACCTGTGTTTACTATTCCAAATGGACTCGGAGGCTTCGCAGTGTATAGTGATGCCTCTCAACAAGGATTAGGGTACGTGCTCATGCAGCACATGAGAGTAGTCGCTTATAGTTCACGACAGTTGAAGGATCATGAGCAGAACTACCCCACACATGATTTGGAGTTGGCCAGAGTGGTGTTTGTATTAAAGATCTGGCGATATTATTTATATGGGGAAAGGTTCCAAATATTTACTGACCTCAAGGGCCTGAGGTATATATTCGACCAAAAGGAGTTAAACAGACAAAGGAGATGGATAGAACTCCTTGAAGACTATGATTGTGAGATACTCTATCATTCGGGGAAGGTGAACATAGTTGTTGATGCCTTAAGCCGAAAGAGTATGGTATCTGCTATGATGATCAGGGGATGGGAGTTGTTAGGACTGTTCATCGGACTCAGGATTAGAGTTGAGGAAGCAGAGGTAGGGTTTATGGCTAACCTACGAATAGAGCCCAGTATTATGGACCAGATTAGAATCGAGCCGCAAAATGATCAGAGGCTAATGGATATGGTTAGCCAAGTTAAACAAACCTCGCAATTAGATTTCATGGTCAATGACGATGGGTTATTAAGGTTTAAGGGTCGAACTTGTGTTCCAAATGATGATACCCTGAAGCAACAAATACTGAAAGAGTCTCACTGCTCGTGATACACCATGCACTCGAGAAGTACCAAGATGTACCAGGATTTGAGAAGGGTATATTGATGGAGTGGTATGAAATGGGATGTGGCAGAATATGTGCCCAAATGTTTGGTATGCCAACAAGTGAAAGCTAAGCACCAAAGCTCAGAGGATTACTTAAGCCTCTGCCTGTACCTACATGGAAATGAGAGCATATCACCATGGACTTTATCATAGGATTACTGAGGACCTGAAGAGGTCATGATGTAATATGGGTGATAGTAGATAGATTAACAAAGAGTGCCCACTTCCATGCCATTAAGACCATAGATACATTGATTACCTTAGCCGAGTTATATGTTAAAGAGATAGCTAGACTGCATGGGGCTCCAGTGAGTGTTATATATGATAGAGATTCTTAATTTACCTTCAGGTTTTGGACTCATTTTCAGGAGGCCATAGGATCTCGGTTGAGTTTTAGTACCGCCTACCATCCTCGAACTATTCAGTTTATAGTCAGTCCGAGCAGACTATACAGACCTTGGAAGACATGTTGAGGGCGTGTATGATGGACTTAAAGGGATCATGGGATGATCACCTGCCCCATGCTGAGTTTGCATACAACAATAGCTATCATGCGAGTATTGGTATGACACCTTATGAGGCTCTGCATGGTATGAGGTGTAGATACCCTATAGCTAGGGAAGAAGTGGGCGATAGGAAAGTAATGGCTCTCGAACTCATTGAACAGGCAATGCAGAATGTGGAGATTATTTGTGAAAAGATTACGGGCTACTCAGAGTCGACAGAAAAGTTATGCAGATGTGCGTAAACAGCCACTCGAGCTTCGAGTTAGAGATTTTGTATTCCTTATGATATCTCCAAGTAAGGGTATCATGCGTTTCGAGAAAAAAGGGAAATTGAGTCCTCGATATATATGACCGTTTGAGATTTCAGAGATAGTGGGAGATGTTACCTATCGGTTGGCTTAACCTCCACAGTTTTTTGGGATACACAATGTCTTTCACGTCTCTATGTTGAGGAAATATAATGCGGATCCCTCCCATGTCATCGAGTATGAGGCATTGGATATTCAGGGAGATATGAATTATGTGGAAGAACCCATCTAGATAAGGAAAAGGTACTTCAGATGAAAAGGATTCCATTGGTTAAAGTTCTCTAGAAGCACCACTCAATAGAGGAAGCAACTTGGGAACTAGAGAGTCTTATGAAGGAGAAGTACCCTAAACTATTTAATAGATCGAATTAAATTTGGAGGACCAAATTTTCCAAGGGTAGGGAGGATGTGAAACCTGTGAATTCTATGTACTTTAGCTATGAGGTTACAATGTGATATTTATAATTTGGTGAATGTGGTAATGATATTTCGATGTACACACAAGTTCTAAATCTAATGAAGTATAAGAAGATAAAGTTTTTAAGTCTTAAATGTGAATGAATTGAAACATGGTCTATGGAGTAGATTATGGTAAGTTTTGCCTTGAGTTTCTTACAAATTTATGCAGTAGTAGTGAAATCTATGAAGGCTAGGTCGGTCTCAAAGAATGAGAGATCGATCTAGTAAGCCCAAAATTATAAGTAAAGGGTTTTTTATGAGCTGTATTGTCAGACCTGTATTTTATGTAGCTTGTTCCTTATGATTCCTAGGTGTATGAACACTCTATTATTATAGTTGAATCATAAGAAGAGTATTTACTAGTTTTAAAATGTTAGTAAAATGATTTAACACGCAAAAGCTACATAAAAAGCCTAATGTCAGCTATAAGAGCCACAGGCTAAACCAAGTAGATCTGAAGCATTCTGACTGAAAATAAGAACTTAAAATGAGAAAGTATAGAGAGCTCATGAAGGAAAGTCAGCTTGATTTAGTTCCGAATACAGAAAACGAGCTTAAAAGCTAAAAAGGGTAAATTGGACCTTTTTAGCGAGTTAAGGTGTTTCGGGCGAAATTATCCACCGAGAACGGTTGAAACATAAAGACGAGAGTGTAAGACATAAGATATGACACTTTCAAAATTTTGAGAAAAAGTCAACTTGGTCAATGGTGAAGAAAAAGTCAACTATAGTTAAGAAAGTGGACTTTTACCATGGTTGACTAACCATGGTTAGAAATTAACCTAAGTATGGAGAAAAAAATCGAGGAAAAATATTGTTAGTCAGAATACAAGATAATCATCCCCGAAAGTGTGGAAAATTTATTCAGAAGGATTCCAGATTTAATTTAATGGTTAAAAACGCAATGGGCCAAAGTTTGAAATTTTAAAGCCCATTAAGGTATCATAAGTGTGGGCCGAATTTGGAAGGCCCAATGGGCCAAATTGTTTGGCCAAGTTGTGGGCCAAATTGTTAGGCCAAGTTATGGGCCCAATAGGTAGAAAACATTTCAGCCCAAGAGCCCAAAGGAAAAGCCCAAACCGAGAAGCCCAATGGAAAGCCCATGTGAATAAGTTAAAAGCCATTAATGAAAGGTAACAAAGTTTAAAATGATAACCATTACCTAAACTTTTTGGAAGTCAATTAAGGTGGCTGGATTTTTAGCTTAATGACTAAGTAATGGACTTATAAATACCAGCCAACACATAATCATCTTCATCCTTTCATTTTCGGCAAAGTGAAGAAACCATAACCGAAAAGTTTTCTAAGCTTTCTCTCACTATAAATCACTAGGAAAAAGGCATATTTGGAACTTGCAATCTTCATGAAAGTTGTTCCAAATTGAGAGGAGAGTGACATATGTTGGGATTGGCTATCAAGGAGACATAGTGTGCAAACCGTGAGGCTTCAAAGTTTTGCCCAAGTGTGAACACAAATACTAGGTATAATTTCAAGCTTCCTACTTCATATATGTTAATCTATGAGTTATATGGAGTTGATTGGTATATGTTTTATGGATTGAAACACATGAAAACACTATGAACATGTGATGACCGAAAGTTGGTATATGAGTTTTGATAAATACCCATGTGATTTTAAGACATGTATAGGTTGATATGTATGTAGACATGATTATGGCATGGTTAGTTATAATCAATTTGTTCATATGGATGGTTGTATGATATGACACATAAGGTATTTGATAAAATGCCTAAATGAACTATGTGATGTTTAAGAATGTTGCCAACCAAGTGTTTGTGAAAATGCCTAAGTGAATTTGGCTAAACAAATGGACATGGACGGCATGCCATGGTGTGACCGACGGCATGGGATGCTCTCGGCCATGGCATGTAGCCAAGAGGTCCAATGGGCCAAGCCCAATTATTTTAGGCCCAATGTGATGTAATGGGTCTAGGACAAGCCTAATAAGAGTTGGTGGACCCCACAAGCCCAATAGGCCCAACGAAAATGAATAGTAAAATGGAAATGGGCTTAAGGCATAGTTAGGCCCATTAAGGAGTATTAAAGCCCATTAAGTGAAATAAACTGTATTAAATGTGTAATACAGTAGGAAAAGTATAATTAACCTGAGGAATGGTTATTTACAGCTCTAGAGTTTACATTGAGAGCTGATCGGACTGCGAGATTGAGCAACACCAAGGAAGTGAGGTCACTCGATGTAATCCGAGGTAAGGGACTTTTGTGAGTAGTTAGAGATACCTGCACGTATTTTCGTCTGCTTTTACATTCAGTTAAAAACTCTGAGGGTCAAAGAGAGTGAATAATAATTATTGTGACCCGATAGTGATAAATTACGATTTTACCCCTAGTTAGTCAAAAAGTTAACTTTTGTGCAAATTTTTAAAAAGCATGGAAATCATCATTTTGAGTGTTTTACTGCTGTTTAGTAGAAGAATAAATAGATGGGCTAATGATTTTGAGGTTGATGTGAATTAAGCACACTTTATAGTGCTGATTTTGATATTTTATAAATCATCCCTTTTTAAAAGAGCCATCTATCATATTATGTGATAATGAATCGTGCTGGAGCACAGCTCGCACTAGATTTCATATATTTTCCACATACATTAGTGCTGGATTATGATTCGTACTAGATTTCCATGACATGCATAATAGAGTACAAGAGTTCTTACTCGTACTCAGTTTTATATAATATATGCACGAGAGAGTACTGGAGCGATTAGCTCGTACTCGAGTTTTTCATGAGATGCATGATAGAGTGCTGGAGCGTTGCTCATACTCGATTCTTCATGATTTATACATGACATAGTACTGGAGCTATTGCTCGTACTTGATTTGATGATATTGTGTATAGCATGGTACTGGAGCTATTGCTCACACTTGATTTAAAACATGAATTATGCATTGACCTAGTTACTGGAGGTTTACTCACACTAGAGTCTGATTTTGTGATGTGAAAGAGTGTTTGGGTGGAGTGTCGACTGTGAGTCGCGCTCAAAGGCGCGCACTGTATGTGATATATAATACATGTTAAAACCCATGCTTGATTCCTTGTGTGGACTGAGTGGCACATTATGTGAGAGGATATCCGCAAGAGGGTACTAGAGACGTGGTATGATATTCCATGGTTTGAGGGCTAAGACCTATAGTAGGCACCCCGACTGTGATGTAGGGTCCACGAAGTACGTTGTACCGTGCATGTGGCATGCGAGTACACTGTACCGTGTGGTGTTGTGGAGTTAAGGAGGATATAGCTGGCGGTTGTGATGGACTGACCCCCCTCCTGTTGCAGCAGTGATACCCCACACACCGAGTACTGTGTTGCTTGAGATCACATGTCGAATATGATCATAGTTTAGGATACTATTTACATTTCACCACAGAGTCTCCATGATATATCATTTGATTGACTGATTTAAATTGCGGACAAACCTGAGGGATAGGTCAGACTCCGATTTTGTGTTGTGAATGATTTAAATGCCATATTTACTGTGATTTAAATATACATGGCATGATTTATCTAAAGGCATGATTTATATAAAGATGCATTGTTTTGCACTACATGCCTACATTTGAAAACAAAAGCATGATTTCTGTACATGGGATTTAATTTGTACAAGTATATATATATTTAAAGACATGTTTTTAAAGTGAGTTAAAGAAATAATGTTTTCAAGGCATAGCATTATTTTGAGTAGATAGTGTAGATATCTACTTGCTTGCCTGATTTCCTTACTGAGCGCATTGTATGGTCACCCCCCTTCTTTACATCTCTCTACAGAGCATCAGCAGTAGAGGGAGAGCTATTGAGGGATAGTATTCCTGAGTCCACTGCTATTTCCTATCGATCGACAAGTATACATGTTTTGTACAGTTATGTATCTAAACATAGAAACAACACAGTGATGTATACGATATATATTATGGGGAATGTATTTGTGTTAGCTTTTATATGAGCTCACATATATTATAAAAGAAATTATAGTCAGTAGATAATGTATTGACTTGTATGTATCGAAATGGAAGAATGATATGGTAAGCGAGGATTCTGACATCGAATCACAGCCCAACCATTGATGAGATGAAAGGTAAGTTAAAAAAATGCAAAAAATTTGTAGTAGTTTTGGTTAAAGTCATGGATTGAGAACGGGTGATGACAGAATGGTATCAGAGCAGAAGTTGGTCTGATGTGAGTCGGTGTTAGAAAATAGGAAAGTGTACATCCACATAGTACTGTGCTGTGTTTAGATATAACTGTGTATACCAGAAAGGAGACGGACTAATTCATTATTATGAATACAGGGACTTTGCCTATATGGCAAATATGCGTAGTGGTAGAGTTATGAGAGGTAGGGCTCGAGGCCGAGGAGATAGACCCGAAGGACGAGCTATTGTCGAACCATTACCTACGCCTGAGACTCCAGGTGCTACTGAGGCACCTGAGTGTTCTGAGATACACTTTACGAGATTAGAGCATACTCTTGAGACGATTGTCAAGATATTGGCACAGACGATGCCAGGTAGGCAAGGACAGGAGGCAGGAGCTGTGACAGGAGAGGCAGTTGCCCCTGATACACCTACACAGACGACTCATGCACCGAGGACTGTAGTTACTCCTACACCCCCACCAGTTTCGAGTGGTAGTGGATTAGGGTATGGATGTGATCTGCATCGGTTGCATGAATTCCAGAAGTTTCGACCTCCATCTTTTAGTAGGGTCAAGGACCCTGAAGCTGCTGAGGAGTGGGTGGCGGAGATGGAAAAACTTTATGGATTCTTCGAGTGTACGACCTCGGAGATGGTCGTATTTGCTGCGTTCCTACTGAAGGTAGCTGCAGAGCATTGGTGGAAGTCCACCCGACCTATATTGAGATCTCGACACACAGATATCAGTTGGGAGATATTTCAAGAGGCCTTTAGGAGGCAGTTTGTACTCGATACCACACATCGAAAACTACAGGCAGTGTTTTTGGGACTGAACCAAGGGAGTTTATCAGTGGACAAGTATGAGACTCGATTCCTATCCTTAGGGAGATATGACCCAGATACCATGTATAGTGAGGCTAGGAAGGTCCACAGGTTTATCGATGGGTTGAGACCAGTTCTGCGGTCCAGGTTGGTTCCATTAGACATAGTAACCTATGAGGAAGCAGTGTGCCTGGCGCAACTGTGTGAGTAGGATTACGAGAGAAATGTTTTCGAGTTCAGGAAGGCCGAGATATACAGAAGAAGATGCCGACTAGAGATTTCAGTTATTGAGGAGGGAAGAAACTCTTCGGTAAGAGATCACAGGTGGAGGAGGCACGAGAGAGATATGCTAGACCTTCTGCTTATCCGACTGTAGCCCCAGTAAAGGGCATTGTCATAGGAGGACAGAGACCTGCTGTTGATCAGTGCAGAAGATGCGGTAAACAACATGGAGGTAGACCGTGTCCGTTGACTCCTATAGTGTGTTTTCGATGTGGGAAACAGGGGTATATTGCTAGAGCTTGCCTAGAAATGGTTGATACTGCCCCACTGAAGGGCGGGGAGCTTGATAGAGCTCCAGCTGGTACGTCTGCTCAGAGAGGTAGAGCGATGACAGAAGAAAAGGGGAAGCAAGTTGAGAGTAGGGAATAAAGATATGAAGCCAATCTAATATTGCTAAGTATGAGCGACTTTGATATAATCTTAGGAATAGATTAGTTATCTACAACCATGTTGTTTTAGATTGTTATGCTAAAACAGTTATGTTTCCTAACCCTACTAGATATGTTGTAAAGTTTAATGAGAATAAATGAAAGGAGAAGTTATGATTATGATATAATTTACTGACTTAGAAAACCTTCAACATATCAAGGTTTTATTGCGTACGTGGTAGATATGGATAAGGTACATCCGGAGTTGTTAGATATTCCTGTGGTCAATGAGTACCCAAATATTTTTCGGGTGAGTTGCCAGGATTACCACTAGACAGAGAAGATGGCTAGAGCTTATGAAGGACTAAGATTTGTGAGATACTTTATCATCTGAGTAAGGCTAACGTTGTAGCTGATGCCTTGAGCAGGAAGAGCCTAAGGATGGTATCGTATATGATGGTTAGGGAACATGATTTGCTAGAGCAGTTTGCTAGCCTCAGTTTGGGAGTCGTGCCTTCTGACATGGATACAGGCTATGTGATAGCTAGTTTATGCTGAGAGCCGGATCTGTTGGACATGATCAAAGTGGCTCAGCAAACTGATCCATTTTGTATGGATATGAGTAGTTAGATACATAAGGGTACAGTGACTGACTTTAAGTTGTGTTCTGATGGACTACTAAGGTTCAGAGGAAGATTATCTATTCTCGAGGATCAGAGACTCAAGAGATTAAGGGTACAGTGACTGACTTTGAGTTGTGTTCTGATGGACTACTAAGGTTCAGAGGCAGATTATCTATTCTCGAGGATCAGAGACTCAGGAGATTGGTATTAGTAGAAGCTCATTTATCGAGGTATACGTTACATCCGGGGAGTAATAAAATGTATCAAAACCTCCGGAAGGTATACTAGTGGTTGGGTATGAAGAGAGATGTAGCAGACTTTGTGGTAAAGTGTCTTGTATGTCAGCAAGTGAAGGTGGAGCATAAAAAACTTGTAGGGTTATTGTAGCCTTTACCTATACCGACATGGAAATGAGAGCATATCACTATGGATTTCGTGATGGGTTTACCGAGAACCCGTAGGAATCACGATGCTATATGGGTGATCGTCGACAGATTGATGAAGTCAGCCCACTTCCTAGCTATGAGAGCGACCGATACTCTGAGTTCATTAGCAGAACTGTATGTATGCGAGGTAGTGAGGTTACACGATGTACCAGTGAGCATAGTCTCTAATAGGGATTCCCGCTTCACTTTCCACTTTTCGGGACATTTTCAAGAAGCCATGGAAACCCAGTTGAGTTAAGCACCGCTTCCCATTCTCAGACAAATGGTCAGTCAAAGAGGACTGTACAGACTCTGGGGGATGTGTTGAGAGCATGTGTGCTAGATTTTAGAGGCTCCTAGGATGACCACCTACCACTTGCCGAGTTCGCCTACAACAACAGTTATCATTCGAGTATCGGGATGGCACCGTATGAGGCTTTATATGGCCGTAGATGTCGTTCCCCTATTGGATTGGAAGAAGTGGGTGACCGTAAGATTTTTTCTCCTGACATGGTTACGCAAGCATTTGAGGACGTCCACTTGATAGTAGAGAGACTGAGGACAGCTCAGAGCAGACAAAAGAGTTACGCTGACAGGAGACGTATGCTACTAGAGTTTGCAGTTGGTGAATCTGTGTTTTTGAAAGTTTCTCCTTCCAAGGGCATAGCGAGATTTGGGAAGAGAGGGAAACTAAATCCTCACTATATTTGACCCTTTGGGATACTTGATCGAGTGGAAGATAAGGCTTATAGGTTGGCACTGCCACCGGACTTATCAGGTGTCCATAACGTCTTCCACATAGATGCTTCGGAAGTATCATCTGGATCCAGCACATATGATTAGTTATGAGCCTTTGGAGCTCCGAGAGGACATGTCATATGTCGAGAGACCAATTCAGATATTTGGTAGGAAGGAGAAAGTATTGAGATCAAAGACCATCGGGTTAGTGAAGATTCTCTGGCAGCATCATACTTCAGAGGAGGCTACTTGGGAGCTAGAGAGTCTGATGCGAGAGAAATACCCTCACCTATTTAATGACTGACTTGGTTCTAATTTGGAGGACCAAATTTTCTGAGTAGGGGAGGATTGTCAGACCCATATTTTATGTAGCTTATTCCTTATGATTCCTAGGTGTATGAACACTCTATTATTATAGTTGAATCATAAGAAGAGTATTTACTAGTTTTAAAGTGTTAGTAAAATGATTTAACACGTAAAAGCTACATAAAAAGCCTAATGTCAGCTATAAGAGCCACAGGCTAAACCAAGTAGATCTGAATCATTCTGACTGAAAATAAGAACTTAAATTGAGAAATATAGAGAGCTCATGAAGGAAAGTTAGCTTGATTTAGTTCCAAATACAGAAAACGAGAGTAAAAGCTAAAAAGGGTAAATTGGACCTTTTTAGCGAGTTAAGGTGTTTCGGGCGAAATTATCCATCGGGAACGGTTGAAACATGAAGACGAGAGTGTAAGACATAAGATATGACACTTTCAAAATTTTGAGAAAAAGTCAACTTGGTCAATGGTTAAGGATTATCATTGTATATATATATATTTGTGAATATATATATACAAATTTAGTTGGAAATATTTAAGTCATGAGGGAACCAACAAATGGGTTTAGTCAGAAGAGGGAATGTGGATGTCTTGTGGTGGTCATGAGCTAGCTTGGGTGTAGTTTAGGGTGTATAGGTGTAAATAGGATAAAAAGAGAAATGTTGAGTTAAAGTGAATAAGAGAAAGAAATCGAAAATGAGAATGATGTATATTGACGATTTGGTGGTGTTTTGACAGCTCGAGAATCCGACATGGGAAACTAGGCTAGTCCAAGACCCGAGGGACATTGCACTACTCAGGGTACAAGAGGTAAGGGAAATGAAATGTTTGTGCGTGTGAGTTTCTAAATGATGAAAATACCTTGCTAGCATGAAAAACGTTTGATAAAAGAGTATGTTTATGAGAAATGAGTTGATCGATGCTTTGATGAATGTGTGATTATTTTTGCAGGTTTGAGCTCGATTTTGATGAATTTTGTGTAATTGTGAACACAATGTTTTATAACAGAAATGAATTTTTTGAGATAACTACTATGAGCTCTACGTGAAGGAAAAATGATTTTAATACAATAATGGCATATTTTACCAAGACTAAGGCTTGTCACGAGTTGCACATCGATACTCTACTTTGATAGCGTTGAGTGGCCTTGCTTTGGTAGCATGAAAGACTGAGGTTGTGCGACTCTGATCAAATCTACAGTGATATCATGGCCATGGATAGGTGTCGATGTTTTCCCTCTTTTGAGGATGTCCTCCTTGAGGATGATTTGATGTGACTGATATGCTTATAACATTGTTTTTATCAAAGTTTTATTAAATGCCTAGTCTCGACTACTGTTATGAATGACGTGTTTTGATGACTGTGATTTCTATCACGAATTGAGATTTGATGTGATGACGAAAATGTGAAATTTATCACGTAAATTATGTTGATGCAAATTGATGCCATTATTATTATCTTTATTACCATAACGTTTTACATGCTTAAATACTTCTATCATGTTTGTACATGCCCCAAATGATGAGTTGTGATGTTATGATGATTTTATAAAATCTCCCTTATCGTCCTTACTGAGCGATTTGAGAGCTCACCCTTTTTCCTCCCCCCTCCAGATTACTTGCAGTGAGCGAGCTAGTGCCTATCGCCTACGCGATATAGGCTGGTGGATAAGATCTCCCCATGCTATCGCTTGTACATGTATAAGGTATAAATTTAGTTCATTTTGTATCCAGATAATGATGTAATACAGACATTTATGTTAAGTATTATTGGGATGTAATTAGGATGATATGATAAAAATGAATCGAGATTTGTGGGTTGATCATTTTTTTATATTATGCATTGAGTTTATGAAGTAGAAAATTGTGTGATCTTGGGATAATGATTTGTTACAAACATAAGTGATTAAATGACACTATACAGGAATGCTCCTTGAGTAAGAAGTTTAATGCAAGAAAAAGTTTAAATTTGCCTTATTTTTCGTGTTTTTGAGTTGTCACAGATTCAATACACCAACTTCATATACGTTAATATAGGTGTCTTGGTGAGTTGGTTGGTGTATTTATGATCGGTTGAAAACAAGTTGATCATGTAAAATATCAATGACCTAGATATTGGTATGAAATTGAGACAATGATGAGGAAGTTGAATAAACATTGAATTAAGGATGAAATAAGTATGTATGGAAGATTGTAAAATGGTTTTATGAAATACATAAATTGGAATAGATGAGAAATGAAAATAAGTATATGAGAATTATGGTGAAATACCATAATGGGAGAAAGTGATGAGATTGAGACATTAAGAGGAGTTAAATGCATTGATTTAGAGTCATGCAAGTGAAAACAAGTATATTAAGATATAATTATTAACAACTTGGAAAGTTGATATTCGAAGCTGATGGACTGCGAGGTTTAGCAGCACCGAGGAAGTGAGATCACGCGACGTGATCCGAGATAAGGGAATTTCGTGAGTAGCTAGAGGTAGCTACACGTATTTCGAATAGAATTTTGATTATTATACTATATATGGAATCCCGTGTGTAGAAAAGTTGTGATATGAAGCATGTTTGTGACTAAATTTTATAGTTGCATGATAGAATGACTAATGTTTTCATGTATATGCGAAAACAACACATTTGAGTGCCTATTTGATTTAATTGAGTGAAATTCAATTTGAATAAGCCATCTATCAGTTTGTGTGAAAACCATGAGTGCTAGAGAATACTCGTACCATATTTTATGAGATATGCATCACATAGTACTTGAGTATATTCTCGTACTTGATTTTAATGCGATTTATGCATGATAGAGTATTGGATCATTGCTCGCACTCAGTTTTATTGATTAATGCATGATAAAGTATTGGAGCATCGCTCATACTCAGTTTCACATGACATAGTGCTGGGAGCAGTGCTCGCACTAGATTCATATGACTTGTGCATGTGGTCGTGTTGGGAGTTTACTTGCACATATCAGATTTTGAAAGAGAGAGCATGAAACAACCATGTTGGGAGCCAGCGCTGACTGTGTGTCGCACAAATATATGGTCACACGTGCAATATTTCGAGATATGGCCGAGGGCTATCAAAAATATTATCCATAGTATAAGGGCTAAGACTTATGGCAAGCATCCTGACTATGAGGTATATCAAAGGTACGAGGTATAAAACTTATGGCAAGCACCCCAACCTTGAGGTTGGGTCCATAGAGTACTTTGTACCGTGTATGTCACATGGACTACGATGCACCATGAGTACACGATGTTATTGAGTTGTGAGCTGATAGTAGAGGATTTGACCCACCTCCCATTACAACAAATGTGAGACCCCACACACCGAGTACTGTGTAGCCTGGGATCATGAAAAATGAGTTATAATCATAATCTCGGAACATGTATTTGCCTATCTCTTTTCATTCAATTGAGTTTTCTTGAATGAACTATCACATGGTTTTATAATATGAACATGTAACTTTGTGTGTGATAAGGGTAAGCCTAGGGATGGGTGAGGCCCAGATTTCCATGTTTTAACTTGATGAAATGACATATTGTTTTGATTTAATTGAAATGGCATGATAGATGTGATTTATAATAATTACATGAGAAATGCAATATTTTGCATAATTTGCTGAGGTGATTTTAAACAGCATGATTTCAGTTTCATAAATGATGATTTATATCTATATGTATATGTTGCATAAATATTTCAAGAAAGACACATGTTGTAGACATGAGTCGAAAAGGAAATGATTCAGTGGCATGAGCATTGTATTTTTTAGATAGTGTAGTTATTTACTTACTTGCCTTATTTCCTTACTGAGCTGTAAGCTCACCCCCTTTTTATTTTCTCCTCTCTACAGAGCGTTCACAGTAGTTGGACACGGCTAAGCATTGGTATCTCTTGATCCGCTGCATAACCATCTTAGGAAAGGTATACACATTCGAATGTTTTGTACTAAACAATGTAAAATTACAGTTGTATAAACGAATGTACGGTTGGGGATGTATATGTACAAGTATTTGTATTAATGTATATGAGTTTACTTTTAAGAAAAGAGTACTTACAGTCAATAGATAATTGTATTGACATGTATACATGTTGTGGAATGAATGTGGTTGAGGTGACTAATATCGAATCACAACCCAACGGTTTGGTGTTGAGTTATGACAGAAGAAAAGGTAAGTAAAATGAGAAAAATTTGTGGTAGGTTTTGGTAAGTCACGGGAGGTCGTGACATCTTATAAACTTACAAAGATGTCTTAAAATCATATGCTTACAATGAAATCATGCCAAAACATGCTTACAATTTATAGCTTACAATCATATGTCATGTACTTCGAAGTATAACTTTAGAAACTAGGCAATTAATTCCCAAAGTAAATAGGTAATCCAACTTACAATAGTCCTAAGAAGGGTTAACCTATAACCATGATTAGATGGTCCTCAATCCCATTGGATCGGTAAGTATTGGGAAGCTATAGACGTGTCCAAGTCTATCAGCCAACTTACAGTAAGATGAAAAATGCATGCTTAAAATAGGTAGGCTATAAAGTCTAAGGAAGCATTCACGAAAAGGAGCTTATAATCTTGTAAAACAATGTCAAAACTCTTTTAGAATGACTCCAATAGATATATACAAATTAACATATTTTTCTTCCAATATAATATGTACTAATTGGGATAAGATCCTTTGGAATCATACTTATCAGAACTAATACAATTGATCCCACACTAAAACAATGTAACTATATTTAGAGGAAATCCACTTAATTCGACTCTTTATTTTAAAGTAGCTATCAAGTTTGATTATGCCATTTCATAAAATAAGGCTCTTTAATGCAATTGGTGGGATCTTCATACTTATTCCGTAAATCCACAAACTTGGTAAAACATGCATACATTGACTTTAAAACAAAATATGCCAATATGCATGGATATCTAATTTTCATAACAAAATTTAAGAAGGTATCGATCTTGGGAAGCAAGGGGATCTATCCTAAAGTAGCAGAATGCTTATGCATTTCAAAAACTAGGCATGAGTTGATCCTATCAAGCATTTGATCGATCCCTCATAACCAAAATGCACTTTTCTAGAAAATCTCGGATGTAGGATTAGTCCCCTACCTCGACGGATTGATCCCTTAGTGCCAAACATGCACTTTTCACATAGTTTTCATACTTCATACTTTTCAAGAACTCATAAAACATTTAAAGCATGTTTTAAAAAAATGTACCCATGTCTCTAAATGTGATCCCTTTCCTCTTACAATGTTATGGCTCTAAATACTTATCCCCAAGCTTGGATAGGCAATGCACCTATATTGTCTATGCCATTCGCTATTCAAAGTTCCTTTTTGCTTAAAAAAAAAAGTCATGCAAACTTATCTCAATACCATTAAACATGCTTAAGCCAAACTTTAAGGCACATCAAAATAGAAATGTAGCTTAACTTCAAGTACTCCATAAACTTCCTAAGTGGTCAATGAGCATCATCTTGCTCAAATTACTTTCTTTAAATTTTAACATTACCAACATACTTCGCAAATGTTTATAATCGATCTCATACTTAGGTTGTGCCAGTTTCAAGCACCATAGACCCTAACAAGCCTATAGTGGTCAAACTACATTATGATTATTCTTATGTTTCCTTTAACTTTAACATTACCAATTTAATCATTAATCATCATGAACTAACATAAATTTAATCGATGCCAATCATAAGCTCTCCAACCCTAAAACCCTTAGGGCTAAAACTTAGTTTATGAATTGACATGACCCCTTTAAGACCCATTTCAATATAGTCATAGATTTAAGACCCTTTAACATCAACATACATTAGTTTAAGATATATCCAAGCATCCTTACCCTTTATTCCCTCCTTGTCCAAACCCTAATTTATCCTCTAAAGGTTTTGGCAATAATATAACACTATAAAACACCTTAAAAACCATAGAAATACCATATAAATCATTTCTAACAAAATCAAAAGTTTCTCTCTAACTTACCCTTAAATGTTGAAACTTCTATCTAGCTTTTCACCTCCAAAACCTTAGCTTCAAGGCTTCAAACTGGAGTATATTGAGAAGAGGTGGAGTGGTAAGCATAGTTTAAAACTTGGGAACTAAATCCTTTTCTTCCTCTCTTCCTTTCTTTCTTTGTTTTTTTTTTCTTTCTATTTTATTTCCTTTAAGGCTAGAAATGCAAAGTGATGAGAGAAAGAATGGGGGACATGGTGGAATGGGGTATTTCAGCCTAAGTGGGAGCAGATGAGACATCGATCCCTTGCTTAGAGGGGATTGATCCCTATATGCTTATTTCGACTCTTGAAGTATTCTGTCAAATGAGAATCAATCCTAAATTTTAGTGTCACAACCCATTTTATCCTTTTTAATAGAAAATTGCTACAAATTTTTTGCATTTTTCCTTTCCTTATCCGGTCGTGAACAAACTCACCATTACACAGTTGGGCTGTGAGTCAATAATAATCATTACTCATCATTCATTTTCGAATCAATCAAAAGAAGTGTCATTCATTTGGAAGTTAAGTTATACATGACACGTTTCTAACTTTTACATCCCCCATATTACAATACAAAATAGCTACTGTGCCTTTACATGTTTAGATACAAAAAAAATCCCTATGTGTATACCTTTTAGCGATGAAAGCAGCGAAATGTCCAAAATAAAATGCCTCAGTCCTCACTAGGCTGCTATGTACGCTCTGTAAAGGGGCACGTAGAGAGGGATGAGCAACCATAGGCTCAGTAAGGCAATAATGCAAGCATGATAGATAACTACTCTATCTACATACTGATAGTGTTATGCATAAATCTTTTAGAATAGGAGCATGAGGAAATAAAATTATGGCACATGTATATACATATATCATGTATCGAAAATCATATAAATAGGCATAAAACATGGAAATGTCAACATGTAAAACCATCTCATGCTTAATCTCATTAAAATTTACCAAAAAAGGGAAATTCATTTAAGAAACATCCTTTCAAATCACATCACAAATTTCTTTAAGTCACATATCTCACCAGGCTCGACCCCTCCCTCGAGTCTACCCTGAACAATCACAATCACACTCATGCATAGAAATCATGTGGTACTATGTAATAACCAGGTGAGACAGGTCACTATATCTCAAGGACTATGTTGGCCAACTATATCATAAATCATCCTAGACCACGCGTATCTCGGTGTATGGGGTATCATGCTGGAACGAAGGTGGGTTAGTTCTTCCCCGGACATTCTCACCTAGTAACCACCTCGCGGTACATCGTACTCCATGTGATATAGATGGTACAGTGTACTTCGCAGACCCATATCATGGTTGGGGGTGCCAACTGTAGGTCTTATCTACCCCATACCAAATGTAGCCTCCATTGTCCTGATACGCCCTAAGGGTATTATCCGCAAGTGCACGGGTTATACAAGTAATAATGGGATTTGAGTCCCGAGTTATCGTCCCTCAGAGAAGTTGGTTAGCCTAATTAACTACCGGTTAATCTTACCCTAAGTATATTCTAGCAAATTATGAAATTAAGGTGGGTGATCTACATAGCTAGAATTAAAAATACTGGAAGCAATAAAATAATACCGAGCAAAATTACTTACAGTGCTCCACGCAATTAAAATAAAAAACCTACAAATGAAATTAAAATAGTTAAAACTAATTAACGCAATAAAATGTAAATATGACAATAACCAACCTAAAATGTAATTTAAACTACTCAATCAAAATGCAATTTAAACTAAACTAAAACTTAATGAAAATAAAGACTAAATTAAAAATGCATGAAAAACCTTTAATTTAAATTAATTCTAAAGGCATCTAAACTAAAATAATATCCTAAAACATTTAATCTAAAATTAACTACTAACTAAAAATTAACACTACAAATTAAATCAACATGCAAAGCAATAAAGCTAACCTACCATTATAATTAACTAAACTGTCACGACCCGTTCTAACAAAATCACTACAAATTTTTCGCTTTTTCTATACTTCTCATCTCCTCGTGACAATTCCATCTTTAACGAGTTGGGCTATGAGTCAGTAATAATCCCAACTCTTATCCCAATTGATCATATCTTTCTTACCATGGTAATAAGGTTAAAATTTCAGATAGTGTAATAATAAGTACATATATTACACAACTGTATGTACATAAGTTTCCATATATTTACATCCCCCATAATTATATTCATTACAATACTGTGCTATTAATTGTTTAGACACAAAACTGTACGATGTGTATACCTGATTCGCGATGGGAGTAGCGGAAAACCTGGGATGCAGTCTCTACCCGCTCTCGACTACTGTAGATGCTCCGTGGAGGGTGAAAAATGAAAGGGTGAGCATAAACAGCTCAGTAAGGCAATAATGTAAGTAGGTAGATAGCTACACTATCTACATGCTGATAATATCATGATATAAAATTGTTTATATTTGGAGCATGAGATATGACTAAAACGATGCCATATGTATGTATATCATATAAGAGAAATCATGAAATTGACATATAAAATCAACATGGAAGAATCATCATGTATGACATCTCATGCTCGTCACATTAAAACTTATTAATTTCATTATAAACTCTTCACTTTAAAACTTATTTGTTTAATCATAAACTCATCACATCAAGGCTAAACCCATCACTCAGGAATACCTTGATTCATTAAATCACATCTCTTTTAAAAAACATAAATCGGGACATTACCCCTCCTTCGGGTTTGTCCTGGTCTATCCAGACCGTATGATATAATGTGAGGCATGTAGGTTACTGTATGAAAATCGAGTACTATGGCCATACTTTGTCCCTATGATCCCAGGCTACACGGATCCTGGTGTGTGGGGTATCACAACTGCAACGGGAGGTGGGGTCAATTCCTACCCGCCAGAGTAGCAAGTAACATCATAGAGTCATCATGACTGCATGGTACAGTGTACTCCGTGTGACAGACACGGTACATCGTACTCCGTGGACCCATATCATAGTCTGGGGGTGCCTGCCGTAGGTCTTATCCACCCCAATACTATGTCGATAACCAACCCATGTCTCAAAGTATACGTGCGAGCATCTCAACTCTCTGTGACACACAGTCTACAGGAGGCTTCCGCACGACTATATGCATATCAACTCACGTCTAGTGCGAGCGAAGCTCTAGCACCACGCTATGCATATCATGATATCTAAAATCTTGTGCAAGCGAAGCTCCAGCACGGTTTTGTGCACACACAAATTTCTCGTACGAGCAATGCTCCAGTACGACTTTTTATGAGAAATAAATCAGTAAACTTGAGTGCGAGTAAGACTCTAGCACTCTTTTTACTTGTATAAATACGATAGGTGGCTAAATTTTGATAAAACATCTTTTTAAAATAGTAACCGGTACAAACTGTACACTTTCGTATATTTCATGAAATCAAAAGCCAACCTATGTGCATATTTGCTTAAATCAAAGCAATATAATCATATAAAACATTAAAACATGATAATCATGCAATTTATCTGCCTTACTACCTTTTTGTAAGTTTTACTCCCAGGGGCAAAATCGTCTTTTTCTTTATTCACCTATGCCCCGATTTTCACAAAATTATTATTTCGTTTCTAGATAGTTTAGGAAATTCTAGACCCTGTAAATCCCCTAAAAATTACGTATAGGTATCTCTATGCACCTACAAAATTCTCTTACTTGGAATCGCGCGCAGACTTAACCTGTCTCGATGATACCGAATCTCTCAGTCCAAATGCGCGCCAACCAAAGGTACGTAACTGCATATAACCACACAATTGAGGTCAATTCAATTATCTTGATCAGTATATCGCATTTACTGACCACCTTTAAGGTATTGAGCCCTATCTACCTTATTGGGTCTCGACCCATTTTCAGCCCTTTTATTTTTATTAATTCCCTTTTTTGCGTATACCGAGCTCATGCAGCTTACTGATAATTATTGGGCTTCGTTTCAAATTCATTGGATAGCATGTATACCATTTATGGCAATTACATTACAATTCCGAAAAATATTCCTTTCTATATGAAATTAATCCATAATTCCGTAAAAAAATCAAAGCTCTATATTAAAGAACTCATATTCCCGAAATTAAAATGTACTTACCCGGTACGATGTGGGGTACGAAAGTTAGAGCTCAATCGGCTCTCGTTCGGGCTTTGTCGTAAAACTGCACAATTATATATTTAATCCTAGGCTACTTTTCGATTAAATATAATTTAAATAAATTTTTCAAAAGTCAAATCAGTCACTTTTGACCTCTTACCGACTTACCCGAAGTCCGGTGTATCCTCAAAAATTCTTCCCCTTTTTTCTTTTTCTCTTATTCTCCCTTTTTCCCTTCTTTCTTGGTTGAACCGGTTCAGTCCAGTTCAACCCAATTCAGACCGGTCCGGTTCAGCCGGTTCAGTTCGGTTCGCCTCTTTGCTAAACCGGTCCGTATCGGTTCAGACGTTCCCGCGACTGTTCATGGCGTTTTCGATCGGTTCTCAGCTCGTTTCTGGCGCCAAACGGTGCGTCTGCACTGGGGGAGTGTTCGGCTGGGGTCGGGGTTGGCCGAATCACGCCGGTGGCCGTCGGATTCGTCTTCTCCCTTTGCGGCACTCTCCTTCTAGATCCGCTGGATTTTGGTGGTTTCACCGGTCGATACCGGTCTCAAAAGAATCGGCTCATCCCCCTGAACTCATCGGTAGCCTCCGTTCAAGCCTAGCAGCCGTGGTTCTTCGGGAATCGTCCCATTTCTCCCGTCGGTTTCTCCTCCTCCATTCGACAGATTCGACGGTCCTTGGCATGCGTCACCGGTGTCCACAAGATCGTCGGCCTCTCCTCTTTATCCTTGGCTGTTCGTCAGCATTGTCGGTCGCCAGTGGCCGTGGATCGGACGGGCCACGCGCGGGTCATCTTCCTCGGTTTCCTTTCTTCTTCTCTATCCCCGATAACATTTTTCTTATTCTTTCTTTTTTTCAGTTCTCTTCTTTTTTTTTTAATTGTTATTATTATTATTATTTAATAATTTGTTTTATTATTAAAATATTCAATAAAATAGTCTAAAATAATCTGAAAATATCTACAATTCTATTATTTTATTCCAAATAAATAAATTTAATTTAATTTAATTTGTTTATTATATTTTTAATCATTTTTTCGGTATAATTTCTTCGTATTTTCGAGATATTGTCCCGGGTGACTTTTCGGTATTTTTAAAAATTTTGGATCTTGATCAGTTGGAATCAAAATTATATAATTTCCTCATTATTGATCAAGAAATTCTAAATCCTTATTTTTAATTAAATTTTTCTTATCGAATTTATCCCGAATTTCGATCTTTTGACCGTTTTACCCCTGCACTTGTTTCGGAACCAAATTAACATAACTTTCCTTCATACATCCACCATCTTTTCTTATTTAATTTCGTATTTTCAGTAAACTTCATTTTCGATCCTTTTTATTTGGCCTATGACCATTTCGATCTGTATTTGGCTACTTCCGATGTTCACCGAGATTTCATTTTTATTCTACTTGCAAATTGTATTTCAGTCAAAGCTCTTCTTATGATTCATTGAATATATGAAAATGTACATCACATGAATCATAAGGAAATACATCAACAGATAATAAAAGTGGGTCTTACATAATCTCCCCCACTAAAAGAATTTGGTCCTCCAAATTGGAACCAAATCAGTCTCTGAACAACTCCGGATACTTCTCTTTCATCAAACTCTCTAACTCCCAAATCGCTTCTTTCGGAGTGTGATGCTGCCACAGTACTTTCACCAAAGGAATCGTCTTCGATCTCAATATACCTTCTCCTTCCTATCCACAATCTGGATCGGTCTCTCGACATAGGACATACTCTCACTGAGCTTCAGTGGCTCGTATCTGATCACATGCGACGGATTCGGCTGATACTTCCGAAGCATGGAGATGTGGAAGACATTTTGGACATTTGCTAGCTCTGGTGGCAACGCTAGCCTATAAGCTCGATCTCCCACTCTCTCGAGTATCTCAAAAGGTCCTATGAAGCGATGGCTCAACTTTCCTTTCTTTCCAAATCTAGTAATACCCTTGGAAGGAGAAACTTTCAAAAATACTGACTCCCCTGCTGTAAACTCCGACGGTTTACGTCTCCTGTCAGCATAACTTTTCTGTCGACTCTGAGCTGTCCTCAACCTCTCACAAATCAATTGGACATCCTCAGAGGCCTGACGTATCAAATCGGGAGCGAATATCTGCCTGTCACCAACCTCCTCCCATCCTACAGGAGAACGACATCTACGACCATACAAGGCCTCATATGGTGCCATCCCGATACTCGAATGATAACTGTTATTGTAGGCGAACTCTGCGAGTGGTAGGTGATCATCCCAGGAGCCTCTAAAATCAAGTACACAAGCTCTCAACAAATCCTCGAGGGTTTGCATAGTCCTCTCTGACTGCCCATCTGTCTGAGGATGGAAAGCTGTACTGAATCTCAACTGGGTTCCCATAGCTTCCTGAAAGTGTTCCCAGAAATGAGAAGTGAAGCGGGAATCCCTATCCGATACAATACTCACTGGGACACCATGCAGTCTCACAATCTCGCGCACATATAGCTCTGCCAATCTACTCAGAGTATCGGTGACTCTCATAGCTAGGAAATGTGTCGACTTTGTCAATCTGTCAACTATCACCCATATGGCATCATTTCCCCTGCAAGTCCTTGGTAAACCCATCACAAAGTCCATGGTGACATGCTCCCATTTCCAAGTCGGTATAGGTAGAGGCTGCAATAACCCTGCAGGCTTCTGATGCTCTACCTTCACCTGCTGACAGATGAGACATCTCGCAACAAACTCTGCTATATCTCTCTTCATCCCCGACCACCAGTATACCTTTCGGAGATTCTGATACATCTTTGTACTACCCGGATGCAAGGTATACCTCGATGAATGAGCCTCTGTCAAGATCAACCTCCTGATCTCAGGATCCTCGGGAACACATATCCTGTCTCAGAATCTTAGTAATTTATCCGAACTCAACTCAAACTCAGTCTCAATACCTCTCTGTATCTGCCTGACTATTTCAATACACTGCTAATCCTCACGCTGAGCCTGTCGGATCCGATCCATCAAATTCGGCTCTAACCACAGGCGAGCAATCATATAACCACTCTCAATATCAGGCGGAGTCACATCCAAACTGAGGCTCGCAAACTGCTCTAACAACTCGTGTTCCCGTACCATCATATAAGAAACCAACCCGAGGTGCTTCCTGCTCAACGCATCAGCCACTACATTCGCCTTACCCGGGTGGTATAAGATCTTACAATCGTAATCTTTCAGAAGCTCAAGCCACCTTCTCTGTCTCATGTTTAATTCCTTCTGCGAGAACAGATACTTGAGGCTTTTGTGATCAGTAAATACCTAAAATTTCTCACCATACATATAGTGGCGCCATATCTTCAATGCAAACACTACGACCGCCAACTCTAAGTCGTGGGTCGGGTAGTTCCTCTCATGATCCTTTAGCTGCACTTCTATCTTGATATACACAATTGTATCTAAATAATGCACAGTACATGGGGATGTAAATTTACTTAACTACTAACACCGACTCATATCAGGCCAACTCTGCTCTGATACCACCTTTTGTCACGACCCGTTTTAACAAAATCACTATAAATTTTTCACTTTTTCTATACTTCTCACCTCCTCATGACAATTCCATTTTTAACGAGTTGGGCTATGAGTCAGTAATAATCCTAACTCTTATCCCAATTGATCATATCTTTCTTACCATGGTAATAAGGTTGAAATTTCAGATAGTGTAATAATAAGTACATATATTATACAACTGTATGTAAAATGTTTCCATATATTTACATCCCCCATAATTATATTCGTTACAATACTGTGCTATTAATTGTTTAGACACAAAACTATACGATGTGTATACCTGATTCGCGATGGGAGCAGCAGAAAACCTGGGATGCAGTCTCTACCCGCTCTCGACTACTATAGATGCTCTGTGGAGGGTGGAAAATGAAAGGGTGAGCATAAACAGCTCAGTAAGGCAATAATGTAAGCAGGTAGATAACTACACTATCTACGTGCTGATAATATCATGATATAAAATTGTTTATATTTGGAGCATGAGATATGACTAAAACGATGCCATATGTATGTATATCATATAAGAGAAATCATGAAATTGACATATAAAATCAACATGAAAAAATCATCATGTATGACATCTCATGCTCGTCACATTAAAACTTATTCATTTCATCATAAACTCTTCACTTTAAAACTTATTTGTTTAATCATAAACTCATCACATCAAGGCTAAACCCATCACTCGGGAATACCTTGATTCATTAAATCACATCTCTTTTAAAAAACATAAATCGGGACATTACCCCTCTTTCAAGTTTGTCCTGGTCTATCCAAACCGTATGATATCATGTGAGGCATATAGGTTACTGTATAAAAATCGAGGACTATGGCCATACTTTGTCCCTGTGATCCTAGGCTACACGGATCCCGGTGTGCGGGGTATCACAACTGCAACGGGAGGTGGGGTCAATTCCTACCCGCCAGAATAGCAAGTAACATCATAGAGTCATCATGATAGCACGGTATAGCTTACTCCGTGTGACATACATGATACTTCATACTCCGTGGACCCATATCATAGTCTGGGGGTGCCTGCCGTAGGTCTTATCCACCCCAATACTATGTCGATAACCAACCCATGTCTCAAAGTATACGTGCGAGCATCTCAACTCTCTGTGACACACAGTCTACAAGAGGCTTCCGCACGACTATATGCATGTCAACTCACGTCTAGTGCGAGCGAAGCTCCGCACCACGCTATGGATATCATGATATCTAAAATCTTGTGCGAGCGAAGCTCCAGCACGGTTTTGTGCACACACAAATTTCTCATACTAGCAGTGCTCCAGTATGACTTTTTATGAGAAATAAATCAGTAAACTTGAGTGCGAGTAACACTCTAGCACTCTTTTTACTTGTATAAATACGATAGGTGGCTAAATTTTGATAAAACATCTTTTTAAAATAGTAACCGGTACAAACTGGTACCCTTTCGTATATTTCATGAAATTAGTAGCCAACCTATGTGCATATTTGCTTAAATCAAAACAGTATAATCATATAAAACATTAAAACATGATAATCATGCAATTTATCTACCTTACTATCCTTTTTGTAAATTTTACACCCAGGGGTAAAATCATCTTTTTCTTTATTCACCTATGCCTCGATTTTTACAAAATTATTATTTCGTTTCTAGATAGTTTAAGAAATTCTAGACCCTGTAAATCCCCTCAAAATTACGTATAGGTATCTCTATGCACCTACAAAATTCCCTTACCTGGAATCGCATGCAGACTTAACTTGTCTCGATGATACCGAATCTCTCAGTCCAAATACGCGCCAACCAAAGGTACGTAACTGCATATAGCCACACAATTGAGGTCAATTCAATTATCTTGATTAGTATATTGCATTTACTGACCAACTTTAAGGTATTGGGCCCTATCTACCTTATTGGGTCTCGACCCATTTTCAGCCCTTTTATTTTTATTAATTCCCTTTTTCGGGTATACCGGGCTCATGCAGCTTACCGATAATTATCGGGCTTCGTTCCAAACTCATTGGATAGCCCGTATACCATTTATGGCAATTACATTACAATTCTGAAAAATATTCCTTTCTATATGAAATTAATCCATAATTCCGTAAAAAAATCAAAGCTCTATATTAAAGAACTCATATTGCCGAAATTAAAATGTACTTACCCGGTACGATGCGGGGTACAAAAGTCAGAGCTCAATCGGCTCTTGCTCGGGCTTTGTCGTAAAACTGCATAATTATATATTTAATCTCGGGTTACTTTTCGATTAAATATAATTTAAATAAATTTTTTGAAAGTCAAATCGGTCACTTTTGACCTCTTACCGACTTACCCGAAGTCTGGTGTATCCCCAAAAATTCTTCCCCTTTTTTCTTTTTCTCTTTTTCTCCCTTTTTCCCTTCTTTCTTGGTTGAACCGGTTCAGTCTGATTCAACCCGGTTCAGACCTGTCCGGTTCAGCCAGTTCAGTCCGGTTCGCCTCTTTGCTGAACCGGTTCGTACCAGTTCAGACGTTCCCGCCGCCGTTCATGGCGTTTTCGATCGATTCTCGGCTCGTTTTTGGCGCCAAACGGTGCGCCTGCACTGGGGGAGTGTTCGGCTGGGGTTGGGGTTGACCGAATCACGTCGGTGGCCGTCGGATTTGTCTTCTCCCTTCGCGGCACTCTCCCTCTCGATCCACCAGATTTCGGTGGTTTCGTCGGTCGATACCGGTCTCAAAAGAACCGGCTCATCCCCCTGAACTCGTCGGTAGCTTTCGTTCAAGCCTAGCCGTCGTGGTTCAATGGGAATCGTCCCATTTCTCTCGTCGATTTCTCCTCCTCCGTTCGTCGGATTTGGCGGTCCTTGGCGCGCGTCACCGGTGCCAACAAGATTGCCGGCCTCTCCTCTTTCTCCTTAGCTGTTCGTCGGTGTCGTCGGTCGCCGGTGGCCGTGGATCGGACGGGCCACGCGCGGGTCGTCTTCCTCGATTTCCTTTCTTCTTCTCTCTCCCCGATAACATTTTTCTTATTCTTTCTTTTTTTTTCAGTTCTTTTCTTTTTTTAATTGTTATTATTATTATTATTTAACAATTTGTTTTATTATTAAAATATTCATTAAAATAGTCTAAAATAATCTGAAAATATCTACAATTCTATTATTTTATTCCAAATAAATAAATTTAATTTAATTTAATTTGTTTATTATATTTTTAATCATTTTTTCAGTATAATTTCTCCGTATTTTTGAGATATTATCCCGGGTGACTTTTCGGTATTTCTAAAAATTCCGGATCTTGATCAATTGGACTCAAAATTATATAATTTCCTCATTATTGATCAAGATATTCTAAATCCTTATTTTTAATTAAATTTTTCTTATCAAATTTATCCTGAATTTTGATCTTTTGACCGTTTTACCCCTGCACTTGTTTCGGAACCAAATTAACCTAACTTTCCTTCATACATCCACCATCTTTTCTTATTTAATTTCGTATTTTCAGTAAACTTCATTTTCGATCCTTTTTGTTTGGCCTGTGACCATTTCAATCCGTATTTGGCTACTTTCGATGTTCACCGAGATTTCATTTTTATTCTACTTGCAAATTGTATTTTAGTCAAAGCTCTTCTTATGATTCATTGAAAATATGAAAATGTACATCACATGAATCATAAGGAAATACATCAACAGATAATAGAAGTGGGTCTTACATAAACTAACTAACTAACAACTAACAAATGCATGAAAATGGATTAATTGCTACAATGCACTAGCCAAACAAGCCTTAACCAATTTAAATCAACCAAATCCCTCCATTCACTGTTCACATGTCTTTCTTTGTTTATATACCTCTGGTCCAGGCTTTTGCCAGCTGTTCTCTGCTGCTCATGGGTTGCTTGATTCTGCCATCTGCTGCTGGTGATGTCCTCCACTCCCTGTTACTCCAGTCCTGCAATCGACTGCTCTACACATCCTCGACTTCTGCTCCTGCATTGCTCATTTCTGCTTTTATCATGCTGCTACAGGCCACTATCCTCCTTTCAGCTCTATTTTGCTGCACTAGCTCCTACTTCTTTCTTACCAATCACGTACAACAGTTGTTGTCAAGCCTTCATGCACTGTACCGACCTTGCTTCAGCACAAAACATCTCCCTACAACAGACACCAAGGAATGCCCAGTAGCTGGATCAGCAGCAGTCGAGCCTCCTGCAGTAGCACCAACCTTGTACTGGTTCTGCTCCTGGCTGCTCTCGGCTGTGTCCTCTGCTCCAGGTTACTCTTGGTCTTCTGCTTTACTCTAGGACAATGAACAGCTTCACTTCAAGCTTAAGAGAAAATAAAAGCCAAAAATGAAGATGAACAGTAGTTAATTCAAATAACAGAGGAGAACAGAGGAAAGCTCTCGGTCTGTCCTGCTTTGCTCTCGGTTCATGGTCTGCTGCCAGGATCTCGGGTTTCTTTCATGGTTCATTAGATCAAACCAGCTCCCCACATTCTCGAGTAACAATGACAGCTAACGAAAAGGAAAGAAAAATAAAACTAACAATGGAAGCAACCGAGAATCATTGAACGAAAACAAAACAAAAATAAAACTACAAATGGGAAGCAAAAATCGAGACATACCACTAGGAAAAATATGCTATGAAAATGAAACTTGAAAAATAAAAGAGCTAATTTTTAATAGAACCGAGAAGCTTGGAATGATGAATTGATTGCCATGAATTAGAAAATATCCAAGAGAAGAACATCAAAATGAAATGAACAGTGAAAAATAAGGAAAATGCTAACATTCGGGAAAGTTTAAAACAATCAAAATAAAACTAGAAAACTATTCTACCTATACTAATCTAACACTACTTCTACACTAACACTACTCCTAACTTACATTACATTCCCTACTCCTACTCCTAAAAATTAAATACTCTTTCAATTGTCATTCTTTCCTATTTAAAAACACACTATGGGTAAAATTGTAATTTCTACATCCTTGATGAGTGGGCATTTTTTTGGCCACTTGTCTTCACACCATTGGCTCTTTCCAAAGATATTTCCATGTCATCGGTCTTCTTGTCCAATTGGATGTGCTAGGTGGCATGACTCGTGTTGTCTGCGTGGCTCAATCTTGATTTTAGCCCAATTCAGATCCATTTTCTATCGAAATATTCAAAATTCATCCGGATTTAATTTATCTACAAACATGAGAATTTTAATTAAATAAAGGGGATAATTAGCAAAATAAATTGGGGATTTAAATAATTAATTAAGAAATTAAGCATAAATAATTCTAAAAATATAGAATTATCACACCCTCAAACTTGAGCTTTTGCTTGTCCTTAAGCAAAACAAAATGATTGTAGGAATGACAAGTACAAAACACAATAATTTCTCCAATATCATTCTCAAAGAAAAAGTAAAGACTATGAAATCAAAGACTCACAATTATAAGTCCAGCACTTAGAATTATTCAATCATAAGTCCTAACCCAAATTGGACTCCTCATGAATGTGTGAAAAATGTCAAAGTCACTTCTCAGTACATTATCTGGATCAGATTATGCAAACATAATGAATGCAAAGTCAATGACATATGATCATTCCCATAAGTTTGCTTTTCACTTCTCTCTCCACTAATGTAATCACACTTAACCAAAGATCAATAGGACTTCTTTAAGCTTGTAATTTAAGGCTGGGGCTAAGGTATGATAAAGTCGATTTAGGTTTAATTACCCCTTAACATGCATTACTTATAGGATCTTAATGTAAGAGCTCAAATCATTTCCCCCCAACTTATTTATTTCGCTAAACATTTTTTTTTTAATTTTTCTTCTTTCTTCTTTTCTTTTTCTTTTTCTTTCTTTTTCATCATTTTTTTTATACATACTCTTTCACTATCACTTAATACCCATATAGCTCACAATATATCCCAATGACTTTTCATGCTTTTGGGGTAAGGGATAGGAACAAAGTATTTAAGCTAAGAAAAATAACGCAGGTATATTTACAGAGAAAACCTTATTTGGCCCAGATGGGTGACTAGGGGTAGAATTTGTACAAGGAAGGCTAGAAAGGCTCAAACGATCCAAAGATGGCCTACATAATCTCCCTAATCACGTGTAATCTAATATTTCACCTCAAGATTAGATCAAACAAATTCTAAAATGTGATGCACAAATCAACTGAACAAATGCAATCCTATGTACACATAAGCTTTCTCTAAATAAATATACCGATTCATGACATGACATGTGCATAAGATGAGGTAATCGCAATCAGAATCAAGATAAATTCAAGAATTCAACTTCATGCTTTTCCTATAATCATGCTTCTCATTCAATCAAAGTTAGACTAAATCATGGGGTCATATCATCGGAATATGGGAAAACTACATGCTAAGCACTAAATCATCCTAAAATCAAGCAATTTAAGCTCATATTATCGAAAAAATTTTGAAAATGCTTTCTCAGATTTTCGAAAAAATTTTAAAAATTTAACCAATTTTTCCCAAAATAGCTCAAGTGATATCTCCTCCCCCAAACTTAAAGTGCACAGTGTCCTCAGTGTGCAGATAATATAAGAATTTAAGCTTGAGAAGAGAGTACTCCCCTTTCTGATGATGATGAACAACTGAAGCTTGATTGAAAGCATTATACTAGAAAATAAACCTGCAAAATAAATAAGGAAAGAAACAACAGAAAAGAAAAAGAAAAACGAACTATATACAAAGTGAAAAGAAAAACACAGCCACTTCAAATGCAGCTGAAGAAAACAACATTCAGCAGTAGGGTGAAGAGTAGGAGGGTTATCCAAGGTGGTGACATGGTGCTGACAGTTAACTCCTCCTAAGCCCTATCTACTTCCTTCTTTCTCTCAGATATTATATGCTTAAGCCTTATATTCTCCTCAATCTCCATCTTAAAACATTCTTGAGAATCATCAAGGAGTTTCAAAGGTTTGAAAACATTAAACTTTACTTCCTGATCTTGGACTCTCATCGTTAACTCCCCCTTTTGTACATCAATTACTGTTCTACCAGTAGCTAGGAAAGGTCTACCTAGTATAATAGGGACTTCCCTGTCTTCATCCATGTCCAAAAAAAAATCTGCAGGGAAAATAAACTTGTCAACCTTTACTAAGACATCCTTAATGACCCCCTTCAGATATTTAATTAATCGATCGGCCAACTGAAGGGTCATTATGGTAGGCTTGACATCCCCTATTTCTAACTTATGATAGAAAGACAATGGAATTAAATTTATACTAGCACCTAAATCACATAGGGCTCTACCAAAGAATAAATTTTTAATATTGCAGGGTATGGTAAAACTCCTGGGATCCTTGAGCTTGGGGGTAATCTCCTCTGGATAATGGCACTACATTCCTCAGTTAAGGCCATTGTCTCATAATCTTCCAGTCTTCTCTTCCTTGAGAGGATACCCTTTAAAAACTTCATATAGCTTGGCGTTTGCTCTAAGGCATCTGCAAAAGGAATGTTGATGTGAAGTTTCTTAAAAACCTCAAGGAATTTGGCGAATTGTTGATCGAGTTTTTGATTCTGAAATCTCTGAGGAAAAGGAACTGGTGGTCTAACTAGAAGAGATGTAGTGGTAACATGTATACCGTCAGAGGACTTTGAAGGCTGCGAAGTAGAAGAAGGTATAGATGAAGAAGCATCTAACTCGGATTCCTCTGCAGCTTGATCCTTAGGTTCCTGCCTTTCTGAGCTGCTTCGTTAGAACTTAAGGATTCTTCAACTATGTGCTGTTCATGGCTTGACTTAACTGGTGGCTCATCTAGCTCTTTGTCGCTCCTAAGGATGATGGATTTGACATATTCTTTACCTTCCCTTTGCTTAACAGGATTAGCTTCAGTGTTGTTGGGAAGGGTCCCTTGTCGACATTGGCTAAGAGCAATTGCTATTTATCCTACCTTAACCTCCAAGTTCTTAATTGAAGCAGCTTGATTTTGCAGGATAGTCATGAACATTTCCTCAAGTGAGGGCTTTTTCTCAGCTGCTGGTGCATGGTAGGGTTGTGGTGGTGGTTGGTGGAAGTAAGGTGGATGATGCTGAAATTGAGGTGGGGATGGATGATATGGTGGATGGTGCGAAAATTATGACTGTGGTGGTACATAAACCGGTGGAGCTTGAAAACTAGGGGGTTCTACAGGTCTAAAGCTAGAAGTTTGCCCTTGGTTTTGGCTTCAGGAAAAGTTAGGATGGTTCATCCACCCTGGATTATAGGTGTTTGAAAAAGGGTTGTTCTGTTGCTTCTAAAGTGGAACAACATACTAAACCGATTTTAGGTTGAGCGGACACCTATCTACAGAATGGGTACCACTGCACAGCTCGCAGGAAAGAAAAGGACTTTGGACAGAATAACTTGGATTAGGATTGGTGGGAGGATTATGTTGGGTACTGAGTGACTTTGCCTTCTTCGTAAGATTAGTGATTTGAGAGGTCAAGGTAGACAGTGTGTCGAGCTCATAAATACCTGCTGGCTTCTTTGGCTTTTACCTCTCCGAGGACCATAGATAGTTGTTAGTCGCAATCTTTTCTAACAACTCGTAAGCTTCCTCCTCTGTTTTACACATTAGCACTCCACCCCAGCAGCATCAATAATGATCCTATTTGGGCTTATAAGTCCATTATAGAAGGTCTAGACTTGCAACCACAGTGGTAGGCCATGGTGAGGGCACTTCCTAAGAACCTCCTTATATCGTTCCCATACTTCGTAAAGAGATTCAAAGTCGTACTGAGCAAAGGAAGATATATTACTACGGAGTTGGGCTATTTTGGAGGGAGGGAAAAACTTAGCTAGAAATTGATGGGCTAACTCATCCCATGTAGAAATGGATCCTGGAGGCAGGGAGGTTAACCAATGTCGCGCCCTATCCCTGAGTGAGAAGGGGAATAATCTAAGCCTAAGCCCATCATCAGATAATCCATTGTATTTGAATGTGTTGTACAAGTCCAAGAATTGCCCAAGGTGAGCATGTGGGTCATCGTGTGGAAGCCCACTGAACTGTAAAGAAGTCTGGATCATCTGAAGGATTGCAGGCTTAATTTTGAAATTGTTCGCAGGGACAGCTGGTGGCCTAATGTCGGTATAATATCCTCCAATAGCCAGCATTGCATAATCTCCAACGGTCCTGATTTCCCTATTTTCTGTCATGGTGAATTGCAGTGGAGCAAACAATTTTCCTATAATCCTTTCGAATTTTTCTAAGAGTGCGTTCGATTTTAGGATCTAGAGGAAAGCAATCAAAACTTCTGGCTCTACGCATGCAATCATCGAAAAGTCCTTAGAATTTTTTTTTAAGTTTTTCAATTTTTCATTTTTTTATTTTAATTTTTCAATTAACTAATCTAGATTAAATATGTACAACCTAAATATTTACAAGCTAGTATTACACCTAAGCAAAACTTCACTGATATTAATTAACGACTAATTAAGACTTCCCCGGCAATGGCGCCAAAAACTTGATACGCCCTGAGGGTATTGCCCGCAAATTCACGGGTTGTACAAGTAATAATGGGATTTGAGTCCCGAGTTATCGTCCCTCAGAGAAGTTGGTTAGCCTAATTATCTACTGGTTAATCTTACCCTAAGTATATTCTAGAAAATTATGAAATTAAGGTGGGTGATCTACATAGCTAGAATTAAAAATACCAAAAGCAATAAAATAATAAAAACTAAATAAAACTGAGCAAAATTACTTACAGTGCTCCACGCAATTAAAATAAAAAACCAACAAAAGAAATTAAAACAGTTAAAGCTAATTAACGCAATAAAATGCAAATATGACAATAACAAAGCAAGATTAATTAAACTACAATTAAACTAACCTAAAATGTAATTTAAACTACTCAATCAAAATGCAATTTAAACTAAACTAAAACTTAATGAAAATAAAGACTAAATTAAAAATGCATGAAAAACCTTTAATCTAAATTAATTCTAAATGCATCTAAACTAAAATAAAATCCTAAAACATTTAATCTAAAATTAACTACTAACTACAAATTAACACTACAAATTAAATTAACATGTAAAGCAATAAAGCTAACCTACCATTATAATTAACTAAACTAACTAACTAACAACTAACAAATGCATGAAAATGGATTAATTGCTACAATGCACTAGCCAAACAAGCCTTAACCAATTTAAATCAACCAAATCCCTCCATTCACTGTTCACGTGTCTTTCTTTGTTTATTTTCCATTTCCAGGCTGTGCTCGGTTTGTCCTCTGGTCTAGGCTTTTGCCTGCTGTTTGGCCAACTGTTCTCTGCTGCTCACGGGTTGCTCGATTCTTCCATCTGCTACTAGTGATGTCCTCCACTCCCTACTACTGCAGTTCTGCAATTGACTGCTCTACACATCCCCGGCTTCTGCTCCTGCATTGCTCGTTTCTACTTTTGTCATGCTGCTACAGGCCACTATCCTCCTTTCAGCACTATTCTGCTGCACTTGATCCTGCTTCTTTCTTACCAATCACGTACAACAGTTGCTGTCAAGCCTTCATGCACTGTACCGGCCTTGCTTCAGCACAAAACATCTCATTGTAATAGACAACAAGGAATGCCCAGTAGTTGGATCAGCAGTAGTCCAGCCTCCTGTACTAGCACCGACCTTGTACTGGTTCTGCTCCTGTCTGCTCTCGGCTATGTCCTCTGCTCCAGGTTACTCTCGGTCTTCTGCTTTACTCCAGGACAATGAACAGCTTCACTTCAAGCTTAAGAGAAAATAAAAGCCAAAAATGAAGATGAATAGTAGTTAATTCAAATAACTGAGGAGAACAGAGGAAAGCTCTCGGTCTGTCCAGCTTTGCTCTCGGTTCATGGTCTACTGCCAGGATCTCGAGTTTCTTTCATGGTTCATTAGATCAAACCAGCTCCCCACATTCTCGAGTAACAATGACAGCTAACGAAAAGGAAAGAAAAATAAAACTAACAATGGAAGTAACCGAGAATCATTGAACAAAAACAAAACAAAAATAAAACTACAAATGGGAAGCAAAAACTGAGAGATACCACTAAGAAAAATATGCTATGAAAATGAAACTTGAAAAATAAAAGAGCTAATTTTTAACAAAACCGAGAAGCTTGGAATGATGAATTGCTTGCCATGAATTAGAAAATATCCAAGAGAAGAACATCAAAATGAAATGAACAGTGAAAAATAAGGAAAATGCTAACATTCGGGAAAGTTTAAAACAATCAAATTAAAACTAGAAAACTATTCTACCTACACTAATCTAACACTACTTCTACATTAACACTACTCCTAACTTACATTACATTCCCTACTCCTACTCCTAAAAATTACATCTACTCCTACTCCAAAAAATTACATACTCTTTCAATTGTCATCCTTTCCTATTTATAAACACACTAGTGGTAAAATTGTAATTCTACATCCTTGATGAGTTGCCATTTTTTTGACCACTTGTCTTCACACCATTCGCTCCTTGCAAAGATATTTCCATGTCATCAATCTTCTTGTCCAATTGGATGTGCTAGGTGGCATGACTCGTATTGTCCGCGTGGCTCAATCTCGATTTTAGCCTAATTTCGGTCCATTTTCTACCGAAATATTCAAAATTCATCTGGATTTAATTTATCTACAAACATGAGAATTTTAATTAAATAAAGGGGATAATTAACAAAATAAATTAGGGATTTAAATAATTAATTAGGAAATTAAGCATAAATAATTCTAAAAATATAGAATTCTCATGTCCCAAGTGCACGTGGAGCTTTCCGTATCCATGTAAGAGAGCCTCCCTGTCGAACAGAGCCTCCCCGCCTCCTCTAGCTTGAAGATGCTGTGCTTGAAGGTCTTACCATAAGAGAGCCTCCCCACCCAACAAAGCCTCTCCGCCCTCTCTGGCTTGAGGATGTAGTGCTTGAGGATCTTACCAACTTCCACAGTGTCATACGTACCACAAAGTGAAAACTTGTGCGAGCTAAGCTCTAGCATAGTTCATGCATCATAATTAAACCACCTCGTACGAGCAACGCTCTAGTACGACATTTATGCATAAAATATGAGAAAAACCACGTACGAGCATAGCTCCAGTATGGTTATATGCATAATAAAACCACTCAAAATCCACGTACCAGCAGAAGCTCCAGTACGATTTATAAAACATCATCACAAATCAAATCAAGGTGCGAGCTAAGCTCCAATACTATTCATACAAAAGGAAGCATAAAAATCTAGCGCGAGCGAGGCTCCAGCGCGATTCAATTCACATAATACGATAGGGGGCTTAATAAACAACCAAATCATTCTCAAACCACGCTTAGCACCTCACATGTGCTATTTCGTAGAATCATTCAAACATTATTCAGCCTATCTGTTGATTTGCTTGAAACAAAGCCATGTGTTTCTTAAAACATCAAAACATGTGATTTATGCATTTATTAGCCTTACTATCCCCTTTTCAAGAATCGTTTAATAAACCAAATCGTATACGTACTCGTAGCTATTTGCATACATCATTAATCATTTTCTCAAACAGTCATATATTTCACAAACACTGTATATTCACCCACAAGTTTAAAATATGAGCAGCTATCTCTATATACTTACAAAATTTTCTTACCTAGAATCATGTCGCGTGATTCCACTTTCTTAGAGCTACTTACTTGTGAGGTTCGATTCATCTCCAATTAATTCTCCGGAACTGCTCAAAGTCGTTTACCTCATTGATTTAGTCTATTCAACACAATTCCTATGTTTGCTATAGTCAATTCAACCTATAGCTTATATTAATCCTTATAAGGCCTAGCTTTATCGTTTTACACATACCTCAAGTCTATTGATTTCTTTTAGGCCTATTGATTCATACCAAATCGATATTAATCAATATTAAGCTCATAGTGTTCATATCTCATTAATTTCTTCACTATGGCATTTTATCAAACATCTTACATACTCATTCCCATAAATCCTCTAAACTCACAATGTGGCTTCATTTATCCACTACAAATCATTCATATTACTTCAATAACAACTTATCATAATCCATAAACCACCAACTAATCAAAATCATACTTTCTCACACTAGATTCATTCCATTGTCGAGGTTACACTCGTTCCACCACATCCTAAGTAGTTTTATAAATCAATACGCATGCAAATCGACTCCAAAACCATTAAATAGACAATGTACTTGGGCTGAAGTATTAGAAACTTACTAAATCTAGCTTCTCTTCTTGCTCCAAAGAAAAATACACGTTGCTCCTCAATCCAACAAATGGGGTTTTGAAGGTTGTTCTTCTCTTTGATAGGAACAACTTCGTATCTAATAGGCTTCCCTCAAATCTTACTCGAAATGGGTGGCTTTTTAGAGAGAGAAAGTTAGGTTTTTGATTGAAATGGAAAGGTAGGGTTGTTTCCCAAAATCTGCAGATTTCACTGCTCCTATTTATAGAAATTACTTGATTAGATTGATCTATTAAAGTAGGAGATCGATCTGGTCCTCTTAAACCCCTCAATTTCTCAACAGTTTTCAAGCATGAGATCGATCTGTCGAGGGCTTGAGATTGATCTGTCCCAGGTAGTACCTTAAAGAGATCGATCTGCTCCAATGATGAGATCGATCTTCTCCAACTCGAGAGTTAAGGAAATCGATCTGTTTGCATCAGGATCGATCTTCTCATTAAAGAATGTTTAGCAGATCGATCTAGCTCCATTGGAGATCGATCTGGCTTGTTCCATTTCTCGGATAAGAGCAGTTTTGGCTCTTCCATATCGATCACTCATCCTATGAGATCGATCTGGCCTTCATATTTTCCAAATTTTGCTGTAATTTTCTACAGTAACTTCACACAAAACATCTTCAATATGCTACCATAGTCATTTTCTCTTCCAGCCACCTTTAAGGTTTTAAAATGACATCCATTCATACTTTATACCCATTAAAACTTGTGTGCATTCATTGTATAACCAAAGGTATACCATCCAAATTAAATGGAAGTACAAGATTTATGCAACTCATGCAACTTCATTTCATTTGCTACACTACTCATTTTGAGTTTTCAATCACATTCATTAAATACAAAAGTCCATTTCTCCATATTCATACATAATGAAACTTGTACGTACATCACAACTCTTATTACAAGTGTGTACATTGAATCTATGGACTCTCAATCACTTATGCTTCACATTACAAGTACATCACCATACTTATAAACTCATAAGGTTTAAATTTCAAAATACGGTTCTTACAATCCTCCCCTCCTTAATGGAATTTAGTCCTCCAAATTAGAACCAAGTTACTCCTTAAAAAGTTAGGGGTACTTCTCCTGTATCAAGTTGTCACGCCTCGAAAACGCGAAAAATAGGGCAATTTTAAAACTTTTTACTCATTAATTCACAATTAAGGGTGCATTCATGTGCAGTGTCATACATCATCATAATTATCATGCCTCAGGATCTCATCATAATATAATATATATTGTATTATATACATTACTCAATTCCAGGTTAATTAATCCTAATACATCCCATACAAAGTTATACATCAAGTGTCTGCAATTATGATAATTGCCTGGGTACATGAAAAGATAAAAGATACCTCAAAATACAATATATATGGCCTGGAGGTCAAGTCCTCTACTAGCCACTACTCCGTACGTCGCGGGAGAACCCTTTTCACTTGAAGAGATCTGGGGGGCAAAGAAAATAGGGTGAGCTTCTAAATCGCTCAGTAAAGGGGGTAAGGGACTCATTTCATAAACCAAAATGCACATCACAAAATATTTATTTGTATGTGAAACTCATTAATCTCATTTGAAAACCATAGCATGAAAGTACTCAAAACGACATTCTCATGTCTCAAATCACGTGAAAACATGAAGTAAAAAGGCTCAGTCTAGAGCAATAACAAAGCATGTGAAAATAATGCGATAAACGCTTTCTCAATTAACGTGATAAAATCACTGTAATAATAATGCACGTGGCACATCCACTAAACACACGTGGCATAGCCACTGATTTAAATTCACACGTGGCACAGCCACTAAGCACACGTGGCATAGCCACTGAGTTAAATTTGCACATGGCACAGCCACAGGATGGGGTTTCACGTGGCAACGGCCACCAAATAGGGTTTATCACGTGGCAACGGCCACCAAATGGGGTTTCTCACGTGGCAATGGCCACCAAATGGGGTTCTCACGTGGCAACGGCCACCAAATGGGGTTCTCACGTGGCAACGGCCACCAAATAGAGTTTCTCATGTGGCAACGGCCACCAAGTATACGTGGCATAGCCACAGAATGAGTTATTCTCACGTTACCAGAACGGAGAAGAATCGGGCTTACATCCTACTAGAGTAATGCCCGGTGTGTACTTAAAATTACACACCTAAGTCTTATCACATAAGACTAGTTTGCCTTCACGTAGAACTCATAGTGGTTTTTCTCTCATAAAACTCATTTGAAAACCATTTTGTACTCAACACAAAACATAATAAAACCGAGTTCCAACCGGCAAAGTACGCACACATTTCTCAAATCTCGATACTGCCTTAACGTAGAGCCCAATTCATTACTCACACAAAAATTCAACGGTTTATAAAGCAATTTCACACTCAGCTTATAAACTCATAAAATAATGGGCTCCAACCGGCTATAAAAATCGTGTGCAATTGTTTCACAACACAACACTCAACATGCTTTTTTTATAAATCACAAATCATGCTATAATAGTTCGCAAATCACATACACAAATGGTTTAGTTTCCCTTACCTCTTTGCACCTCGTATAGTGCAATCGTTTCCCCCGTATCACGGACTAGCCTCGCATTCCACTCTGGAACTCCGAGCTGTCCAAACGATGTTAAAACATCAATACTCAATTATCTCATCAACCTCAATTCTTAAAATCGAGCATAATTGCTCATAACACCTCAAATCTCTTGATTCTCGTAACTCTACCCCAAACTACACTTTCATTCACAACATCTCAACGTTCTACATTTCTCATGCCAATTATCTATGCTAATTCACCACATTGTCTAAATTTCTATTTATAGCTCAAATTCCCAAAATTGCTAAATATCATTATCACTCCAACCACATTGCAATTTCATCAATCCCTAATCATTTTTCAGCTATTTCAACACAATGCCAACAACCATTATCATCAAAATCATCTCAGATATCAGGATCAAAGTTTAGAAATTACCCAAAACTTGTGGAGAGCTTATCTCTTGCCTCGATTCGATCCGTCTTACGATTTCCAAGTATGTTGTTCTCCCTTTGATGAGGAACAACTTTCCTTCTTGCCCCAACTTCTGATTTGGCCAAAAATGGGTGCTTTGGATGAGTGAGAAAGCTAGGTTTCGGTGAAAATGGGGGTTGGAAGAGAGAGAAAGTGAGATTGCAGGAGAAAAACATGAGTTCCTTATATAGGCTGAGGGTAGGAGATCGATCTGGCTCTTGATGAGATCGATCTGCATTTGAATTTTGGGGACGATTTGGGTAATTTTATGCCTAGGAGATCGATCTGTCGAGGGGTGAGATCGATCTCTTTATGACTTTATGAGATCAATCTGCTCCTTAAGGAGATCGATCTTCTCCCAAACATAATCATTTGGAGATCGATCTCTTCCTCATGAGATCGATCTTCTCTCAAACAGAATCATAAGGAGATCGATCCTCTTCCATTGGAGATCGATCTGCTCCTCAAATTCCTCCTTCCTTGTCATCTTTAACTCACCAGATCGATCTCTTCTTCTCCCAGATCGATCTGTCCTCATACTTCATACTTATTTTAAACACTTAACATATAAATCTCCAATTATTATTCCCCAATTCACTTAGCTCAATAAATTACACTTCAAATTCTTATTACATATTTAAAGTATGTCCGAAATTCTTAGATCTCACATAAGTTCTCCAATTCCCATGTGGCCTCTTCCACCGTGTGATGTTGCCAAAGAACTTTTACCAAGGGAATAGTCTTTGTCCTCAACACTTTTTCCTTTCTGTCCAATATCCGAACCGACTTCTCAACATATGTCATACTCTTATTGAGCTCCAACAGCTCATATCTTATCACATGTGCCGGGTCCGGGTGATACTTTCAAAGCCTAGGAACGTGGAAGACGTTGTAAACATTTGCCAAGTCCGGTGGTAATGCTAACCTATACGCCTTATCTCCCACTCTCTCCAAAATCTCGAAGGGTCCGATATATCTAGGGCTCAGCTTGTCCTTCTTACCAAATCTCATAATACCCTTCGAAGGTGAAACTCTCAAAAATACCGACTCACCTACATTAAACTCTAGTGGTCTCCGTCTCTTGTCAGTATAACTCTTTTGTAGGCTCTGAGCTGTCCGTAATCTCTCACATATCAATTGGACGTCCTGAGATGCCTGTTGCACTAAGTCAGGAGCAAAAATCTATCTGTCACCAACCTCTTCCCATCCAATGGGGGATCTACATCTTCGTCCATATAGAGCCTCATAAGGTGCCATCCCGATACTCGTATGATAACTATTATTATAGGCGAACTCGGCTAACTGCAAGTGATCATCCCAGGAGCCTCCAAAATCTAGCACACATGCTCTCAACATATCCTCCAAGGTCTGTATAGTTCTCTCTGACTGCCCATCTGTCTGAGTATGAAAAGCGGTGCTAAAACTCGAGTGGGTACCCATCGCTTCCTAAAAATGTTCCCAAAAATAGAAAGTTAAATGGGCATCCCTATCAAAAATAATGCTCACTGGTACAACATGTAGCCATACAATCTCTCGAACATACAGGTTCACCAACTCACTAAGAGTATCGATGGCTCTCATAGCTAAGAAATGGGCTAACTTGGTCAACCAATCCATAATAACCCATATGGCATCATAACCTCTACGGGTCCTCGGTAATCCCATCACAAAATCCATGGTGACGTGCTCCCACTTCCATGCCGGTATCGGTAAAGGCTGTAATAACCCTGCAGGCTTCTGATACTCCACCTTCACCTGCTGACAAACGAGACACTTAGCGACATATTCTGTAATGTCTCTTTTCATTCCAGACCGCCAATAAACCTTTTGAAGGTTTTGATACATCTTGATACTCCCCGGATGTATCGTGTACTTTGATGAGTGAGCCTTTAATAGAATCGGTCTCTCAATTTCATGATCCTTGAGAACACATACTCTGCCTCTGAACCTCAATAAGCTATCTGCAATCAGCTCAAAATTGATACCCACACATGCTTGTATCTGACTCAACCAATCGATACATTATCGATCACTTTGTTGAGCCTGCCAAATACGACCAATCAACTCTGGCTCTAATCTCATACAAGCCATAATCTCAATTCTCTCTGATCCAGTTGGGGTCACATCCAAATTGAGGTTTACAAATTATTCCAACAACTCATGCTCACGAACCATCATATAAAACACCAACCCTAGGTTCTTCATGCTTAAAGCATCAACAACTACATTTGCTTTACCCGGGTGGTATATGATCTCATAACTTTTAAAAGTTTAAGCTGTCTCCTCTATCTCATATTCAACTCTTTCTGTGAGAACAGGTGCTTAAGGCTCTTATGATCTATGAAAACCTAAAATTTCTCACCATAGAGGTAGTGGCGCCATATTTTTAAAGTAAACATTACGGTCACCAACTCCAAATCATGTGTGGGGTAGTTCCTCTCATGATCTTTCAACTGTCTAGATCCATTGGCAACTACCTTCCCATCCTGCATAAGCACACAGCCCAGTCCCGGGTGTGATACATCCTTATACACTTAGAAACCTCATGAGCTAGTAGGAATGGTGATAATTGGAGCAGTGGTCAATCGACGCTTAAGCTCCATAAAACTCCACTCGCATGCCTCATCCCACAGAAACTTAACATCTTTACACGTGAGGCTTGTCAACGAAGTAGCTAATCTGGAGAAACCCTCTACAAATCTCTGATAGTAACCTACCAATCCTAAAAAACTTCTGATCTCAGTAACTGTCTTGGGCTATTCCCACTGTACAACTGCATCTATTTTGGATGGATCCACTAATACCCCATCCTTTAATACCACATGGCCCAAAAATGAGATATGCTCTAACCAAAAGTTACATTTGCTGAGTTTGGCATATAATTCTTTCTCTCGAAGGGTCTGCAAAACTAACCTCAAGTGTTGTTCATGCTATTCCCTGAACTTAGAATATACCAAAATGTCATCAATAAACATAATTACAAACTTCTCCAGGTATGTCTTAAACATATCATTCATCAATGCCATAAATGTTGTAGGGACATTGGTCAATCCGAATGGCATTACCAAAAACTCGTAGTGGCCATATCGGGTACAAAATGCTGTCTTCGGTATATCTCTACTCCTGATCCTCAACTGTTGGTACCCTGACCGCATATCTATCTTTGAAAATACTTAGGCTCCTCGGAGCTAATCCAACAAGTCATCTATGCATGGAAGGGGGTACTTGTTCTTAATGGTGGCCTTATTCAATAACCGGTAATCTATACACAGTCGAAAGCTTCCATCCTTCTTCCTTACAAATAGAATCGAAGCTCCCCAAGGTGAGACACTCGGTCTAATAAAACCCTTCTCTAGTAACTCTTGCAGTTGTTTCTTTAGCTCTTCCAACTCAATCGGTGTTATTCTATATGGTGGTTTCGATATCGACTCTCTACGAGGCACTAACTCTATGCAAAATTCCATTTCCCTTTCAAGTGGCAGTCTTGGTAATTCGTCTGGAAAGACTTCAGGGTAATCCATAATTACGGGTATATCCCTCAATTCTGGGTGTGCCTTATCTATATTGACCACGTAGGCAATGAACCCTTCACATTATTCTCTACATCGTTAGTGTTACAAGTCATCACATTAATATTCAACATAAACAAATAAATTTATCTCTCAAGTAGATTAAATAAAATCATACTTTTTTCATTTATCATAATTATTTTCTTTTAATTCATTTAACAAATCTTACAAGATGATTTTCTATCTCTGGAAACATCAAAGTCTTAGCATGATAGTACATAACAACATGATTGGTAGCCAACTAATCCATTCCTAATATTACATCAAAATCATTCATTTTTAATAAAATTAAATCGGCTGTCAGTTCCTCTCCCTCTATCTTTACCTTACAATCTATATATACATGCTTAGTCAGTTGACTATCATTCATGGGTGTGGAAATCATCAACATTTTATCCAATAATGTAGGTTTCACATGCTTCAACAATTTATGTGTAAAGGAAAGTGATATGAAGGAATGCGTCGCACCAGGGTAAAATAATACCAATGCTTCTAAATCAAAGATTCGGATGGTACCTTTAATCACATCTGTCGATGCATCTCTGCAGTGTCCTGGTCCAGTGCGTGCACTCTTCCTCTGCTCACACCCACTACTTGTTTTCCTTTTTCTTCAGGTGTGGCCCTCCTCCTCGGGGCAGTTGTCTCAACTGGAGCTCTCTCTGGCTCCTTGCCCTTCTGTGGGGCAGTCTCCATCCGTTCAGGATAATACTTTGCTATATGTCATGGTTTCTCACATCTGTAATACACCACAGGGGTCATCGAACAAGGCCTAGTCCCATGAAATCTATCACATCTCCAGCACCTCTCAGTAGTAGGCCGTGGTCCTCTAAATACCATACCCCTCGGTGCAGTCAAAAGCGGGTATACGGGAGGTCTAGCAGCCCTCTCCTACACCTCCTCTATCTCAGGTCTCTTCCCAAAAGGTCTTTGGCCTCCTCTCTTGGCCACTCTATCCATCCCGGATCTCTTTCAATCTCTGTCTCTTTTAACACTAATCTTCCCCAACTCGGAGGCATTCCGCTCAAAATCCTGCTCGCATAACTAAGCCTTGTGTACCACTTCCTCATAAGTTTGAATGTCAAATGGGGCTAGCTTAGTCTAGATTGCCAATCTCAATCCATCAATGAACTTATGAATCTTTAGAGTCTCACTACCCACGTATCTGGGTCGTATGTCCCCAAAGACATAAATCTCGACTCATATTCATCCATGGTACAGTTTCCCTGATCTAAATTCATGAATTCCATCTGCAATTTCCTTTGTACCATGGCTGGGATGATTGCCTCTTAAAGGCCTCCAAAAATATCTCCCTTGTGATCTTGGAGTGTCGGGCCCTCAAAATAGACTCGATGGATATCCACTAGTGGTTCGCCTTACCTTTCAACATAAACACGGCAAAGGCTACCTTCTCAGTCGATGTACACCCAATCCTTTGTAATAATCGCGTCTTTCAGCCCTCAGAACACTGGAGGTTTCAACCCTTGGAACTCTCGCAATCTGCTCAACTCGCAGTCATAACCCACATCACTACCGCTCTGCTGTGGCGCAATAAGAGAAGTTGTATCTTGTACTGGAGGTGGTGTAACAGTAGTAGTCTCTGTAGTCTAAGGTCTCTCCGCCTTTGCAGCTGTCTGTCTAATAGTAGTAGGCTGTGCTGCGGGACCTCTTCTATCACTGGCACCCAATGCCTACGTGACTATCTCCACTAGGCTATCAATACTCCGCTCTATCATAGCGAAGCCTACCTCTGTATCCACTGATCTCTCAGCAGGGTCCTGTGGAGCCTATTCAGTCTGTGGCTCTGTAGGGCTTTCAGGCCTACCTCTATGGCCTCTAGTAAGTGCTCTCGCCCCTCTACCTTGGCGTGTAACAGGCATAATGCCAACTCCCTATATTTACAATCCATTTATGAGACTCAATCCATCTCTGTATACACGTTATATCTAAACATAAACACAGTAATATGGGGATGTAACTTTCCTACGTTTTATTACTGACTCACATCAGGCTAACTCAGCTCTGATACAAATCTCTGTCATAACCCATTTTATCCTTTTTAACTGAAAATTGCTACAATTTTTTTACATTTTTCCTCTCCTTACTCAGTCGTCAACAAACTCACCACTACACAATTGGGCTGTGAGTCAATAATAATCATTACTCATCATTCATTTTCAAATCAATCAAAAGAAGTTTCATTCATTTCGAAGTTAAGTTATACATGATACGTTTCTAACTTTTACATCCCCATATTACAATACAAAATAACTACTGTGCCATTACATGTTTAGATACAAAAAAAATCCTTGTGTGTATACCTTTTGGCGATGGAAGTAGCGTAATGTCCAAAATAAAATGCCTCAGTCCTCACTGGGCTACTATGTACGTTCTGTAGAGAGGAAAGTAGAGAGGGATGAGCAACACCACGCTTAGTAAGGCAATAATGCACTCATGGTAGATAACTACTCTATCTACATGCTGATAGTGTTGCGCATAAATCTTTTAGAATAGGAGTATAAGGAATAAAATTATGCCACATGTATATACATATATCATGTATCGAAAATCATATAAATAGGCATAAAACATGGAAATGTAAACATGTAAAACCATTTCACGCTCAATCTCATTAAAATTTACCACAAATGGGAAATTCATTTAAGAAACATCCTTTTAAATCACATCACAACTTTCTTTAAGTCACATATCTCACCAGGCTCGACCCGTCCCTCAAGTGTACCCTAAACAATCACAATCACACTCATGCATAGAAATCATATGGTACTATGTAATAACCATGTGAGACAGGTCACCATATCTCAAGGACTATGTTAGCCAACTATATCATAAATCATCCCAGACCACAAGCATCCCGGTGTGCAGGGTATCATGCTGAAACGAAGGTGGGTTAGTTCTTCGCCAAACTTTCTCACCACATAACCACCCCGCAGTACATTTGTACTCCACGTGATATACACGGTACAGCGTACGCTGCGAACCCATATCATGGTTAGGGGTACCAGCTGTAGGTCTTATCTACCTTATACCAAATGTAGCCTCTATTATCTCAAGTGCACGTGGAGCTTTTTGTATCCATGTAAGAGAGCCTCCTTACCTCCTCTGCCTTGAGGATGTTGTGCTTGAGGGTCTTACCGTAAAAGAGCCTCCCCACCGAACAGAGCCTCCCTACCCTCTCTGGCTTGAGGATGTAGTGCTTAAGGATCTTACCAACTTCCACGGTGTCATACGTAGCACCATATGAAAACTTGTGCGAGCTAAGCTCTAGCACAGTTCATGCATCATAATTAAACCACCTCATACAAGAAACGCTCTAGTACGACATTTATGCATAAAACATGAGAAAAACCACGTACGAGCATAGCTCCAGTACGGTTATATGTATAAGAAAACCACTTGAAATCCACGTACGAGCAGAAGCTCCAGTACGATTTATTAAACATCAGCACAAATCAAATCAAGGTGCGAGCTAAGCTCCAGAACTATTCATATCAGAGGAAGCATAAAAATCTAGCGCGAGCAAGGCTCCAACGTGATTCAATTCACATAATACGATAGGTGGCTCAATAAACAACCAAAATGTTCTCAAACCATGCTTAGCACCTTGCATGTACTATTTCACAAAATCATTAAAAGACTATCCAGCCTATCCATTGATTTTCTTAAAACAAAGCCATGTGTTTCTCAAAACATCAAAATATGTGATTTATGCATTTATTAGCCTTACTATCCCCTTTTTAAGAATCGTTTAATAAACTAAATCGTATACGTACTCGTAGCTATTCGTATACATCATCAATCATTTTCTCAAGTAACCATATATTTCACAAACACCCTATATTCACCCACGAGTTCAAAGTATGAGTAGCTATCTTTATATACTTATAAAATTCCCTAACCTGGAATCGTGTCGCGTGATATCACTTCCTTAGAGCTACTTACTTGTATGATTCGATTCATCTCCAATAAACTCTCTGGAACTGTACAAAGTTGTTTATCTCATCAATTTAGTCTATACAACACAACTCATGTGTTTGCTATAGTCAATTCAACCTATAGCCTCTAATAATCCTTATAATGCCTAGTTTTATTGTTCTACTCATACCTCGAGTCTATTGATTTCTTTTAGGCCTATTGATTCATACCAAATTGATATTAAGCTCATAGTGTTCATATCTCATCAATTTCTTCACTATGGCATTTTATCAAACATCTTACATACGCATTCCCATAAATCCTCTAAACTCACAATGTGGCTTCATTTAACCACTACAAATCATTCATATTACTTTTATAACAACTTATCATAATCCATAAACCACCAACTCATCAAAATCACACTTTCTCACACTAGATTCATTCCATTTTCTAGGTTACACTAGTTCCACCATATCCTAAGTAGTTTTATCCATCAATACACATGCAAATCGACTCTAAAACCATTAAATAGACAATGTACTTGGGCTGAAGTATTAGAAACTTACTAAATCTAGCTTCACTTCTTGCTCCAAAGAAAAATACACTTTGCTCCTTCAATCCAATAAATGGGGTTTTGAATCCAAAATAGGTTCTTCTTCTCTTTGATAGGAATAACTTTGTATCTAATAGGCTTTCCTCAAATCTTACTGGAATTGGGTGGCTTTTTAAAGAAAGAAAGTTAGGTTTTTGATTGAAATGGAAATGTGAGGTTGTTTCTCGAAATCTACAGATTTCACTGCTTCTATTTATAGAAATTACTTGATGAGATCGATTTATCGAAGCGTGAGATCGATTTGATCCTCTTAAATCCCTCAATTTCTTGACATTTTTCAAGCATTAGATCGGTATATTTGAGGCTTGAGATCGATCTATCCCAGGCAGTAGCTTAAGGAAAAATGATGAGATCGATCTTCTCCAACCCGAGAGTTAAGGAAATCGATCTTCTCATTACAGAATGTCCAACAGATCGATCTGGCCTATTCCATTTCTCGGATAAGAGCATTTTTAGCTCTTCCATATCGATCTCTCATCCTACAAAATTGATCTGGCCTTCATAGTTTCCAGATTTTGCTGTAATTTTTTACAGTAACTTCACACAAAACATCTTTAATTTACTGCCATAGTCATTTTCTCATCCAACCACCTTTAAGGTTTGAAAATGACATCCATTCATACTTTATACCCATTAAAACTTCTGTGCATTCATTGTATAACAAAAGGTATACCATCCAAATTAAATGGAAGTACAAGATTTATGCAACTCATGTAACTTCATTTCATTTACTACACTACTCATTTTGAGTTTCCAATCACATTTATCACATACAAAAGTCCATTTCTTCATATTCATACATAAAGAAACTTGTACGTACATCACAACTCTTATTACAAGTGTGTACATTGAATCTATGGACTCTCAATCACTTACGCTTCACATTACAAGTACATCACCATACTTATGAACTCATAAGGTTTAAATTTCAAAATACGGTTCTTACATCTATAATGCATAATTTTATTTCTTTTAACCGAAAATCACCTATGAAAATTGGTCTTTTACTTGCTTACTTATTCCAACTCAATATATACACATTTTTTCCTTTTATTAAATAAATCATGCTAATATGTATATCTAAACTTTAAACAAATATTTAATCTTATAAAATCATTCATTTCCATTCATTATATGTAAAATGGATTTATTACACTTAGGGTTTTCATAACAAATTCAAGTGGTAGCTTTTATAGAGAATTATAAATGTATAAACTTCATGAAGAAGCTTTGATCAAGTCTTAAACATCTAAAATTTTGGCCAAATTAGAACCCAATAGAGTGGTGTGAAGGAGAAAAAAGAAAGAAAGAAAGAAAAAGGAAAAAATAAAAAAAAAGAGAAAGAAAGAGAGAAACCATAACAAGCTTTTCTGATTTTCTACCTTTCTAATAGTTGAGAAGTAGATTTTGAGTGTTGTTTTATGTGTTTTGGCAAGAACCAAGATTTGAAGGGAAAGTGATAAAGTTTTAGCCATAAGACAAGCAAAAGGGTAATAGTGTTTGTTTTTGCTAAAATTGATATATGTGATATATTTGAGATTACTAAGCATAATTTTGATGTTACTTTGTAGAATTTCTCTAAGGAACAGGAAGGTTAAGTTTCTACCCTAAGTGAGTAATATAAAGGTAAGTAAGTAGTGATTATGTGTACTGATTATTTATGTATCCATGAGTTATTGTTACTCAATAGTTAGTATGATATATAGGTAGAAAAAGGTATCAGGAACCTAGAAAGGGCTCATGGCCATAAAGGGTGGTTAGGGTAAACTTATGCAATTTAGTTTAATTCTAATGATGTTATTTGATTTAAGATGATCTGAGCTAATTCTAAGTGTTGGAATTGCATAAAGGTGAAAGGTGCTAAGTGGTGCATTAACCCAAGGCTTGGTGTGAATAAGCATTAAGCTTGTGTGCTTTTGGTAAGTGGCCTACATAAATATTGTTAGTGTCGTATTGATAAGTAGAAGTGACTTATATAATGAATTTTTGTGTCATATTGTTTAGGATAATAAATTATGAGTTGATTTTGACGATACAAGTTAAGTTGATGTTGATAGAGTAAGTAATGTCTCTATAGAATAATATTGTCATGTTGTTGAATTGTCATGGAAATATTATGTTTTGAGAATCATTTAAGCGATTATTAATGTGTGTTGTGAATATGTATAAGCAAGATGGAGTTAAGATATAATGTGTCTATATGTTTACCTACTGCCTAATGAGGCCATAGTAACTAATGTGGTGCATGCAGTATAATACTATAGTATTAATGTTATAAGAGTATGATGATAATGTGCAAGATGACTTGTGATTATATCCATGTTAGATGATAGATGATTAGGAGAATAAGATCATGGTAGGCATACTTTAGTGTGTTAACCTAAGTATGTATAATATGAGACTCGGTATAGGTTGACTGATGTCTAGGTACTTGTTAGTCTATTCATGGATGTCATATGTTTTATGACATCTGAGATCTATGTACTGTTTTGTAGGTCATAGCATTGTTTTATAAATAGTGCATCGAAATCTTTTAGGCATATGGTTTACTTAAGTGCTTTTGACAGTTCTGCATAAGCATGTTTTGTCACGACCCATTTTTATACCTAAAATTGCTACAAATTTTTCGCTTTTTCATTTCTTTTCCCGGTCGTGAACATTCTCACCATCAAACATTTGGGCTATGAGCCAGTATGTCACTCTTTACCATATACTATGTCATCTATCTTTTAATTTATTCAAAAGCAAACATGTATACTTTATAATTGAGATTCAATACTTGTTCGTGTTTACTAATATTTACATCCCCCATATTACATTCCAAAATGATTATTATTCTATTACATGTTTAGATACAAAAAGATATCAATGTGTATACCTCTTGGTGATGGGAAGTAGTGGATATCAAGATGCAACTCCTCGGCCACTCACTAACTACTGTATGCGCTCTATAGAGGGGGAAATGAAAGGGATGAGCTCACTAGCTCAGTAAGGCAATAATGCAAGCAGGTAGATAACTACACTATCTACATGCTTATAATGTTATGATATAAAATCGCTTACATTTAGAACATGAGGTAAGACTAAAAACGATGCCACATGTATATATCTACCATATACAATAAATTATGAAATCAGGCATATAAAACAAGTAAGGAAAAATCATCATGTATGACATCTTATGCTCATCACATTAAAACTTATTAGTTTCATCATAAAACAATACATCATCCTTTAAAAACATCCCACAAGGTTTGACCCCTCTATTGGGTCTACCCTAGATAGCACAAATCATTTTTGGTGCATATAAAATCATGTGATATCATGTGAGATAGGTGGTCACTGTATACAATCAAAGACTCTACTGGCCAAGTATGTCCCTATCATCCCAGACCACACAGACCCCGGTGTGCGAGGCATCACACTGTAACGGGAGGTGGGTCAAATCCTACCTGCCAAAATATAAATTAATATCATCACCACACTATACAGGGTACTCCATGAGATATACACGATACAACGTACTCTATGGACCCATATCATGGTCAGGGGTGCCTGCCGTAGGTCATATCTACCCCATACCATGTATAACTGACTTAGTCTCAAATGCATGTGCGAGCATCTCATCCGTGTGACTAATAGTCTACACAAGGCATCCAACACGGGTCGTGCGAGCATCTCATCCGTGTGACACACAGTCTACACGAGGCATCTAGCACAATGTGAAAAGTTAAGCGCGAGCAAGGCTCTAGCACGATTTCATGCATAATCAGTAAAAATCCTTATACGAGCAATACTCCAATACGGCTTTATGCAAAGTAAATAATAGTAAAATCATGTACCGGCAAAGCTCCAGTATGGTTATATGCATAATAAATAAATGAAACCCACGTACAAGCAAAAGCTTCGGTACGGCTTGTATGCATCTCAACTTAAAATATGGTGCGAGCTAGGCTCCAACACATTTCATGCATGTTAAAATATCAAAATCTAGTGCGAGCAAAGCTCCAGCACAATTAAACTCAAATAAATTTGATAGGTAGCTCTTGTGAGACCTTATGTATGTATGACTTTATTATATGTTATTGGAATCAGAAGACGGATGATTTTTGATCATATAAATGTGAATGAAATTGCAAAGGGAATGAATGAATATTAATGAATACACGTAATGGCTAAATAAGGGATGAAGTGGCCACTAACTAAACAAATGGAACTCAAAACATTCAGTCTTAATATAAGGACTTAAAACACAAAATTATAATGCAAGGAATGTGAATTTTAGGTACCCTTTATGATTCCATGCGATACATACAAGTCACATAGTATGTGAATCATAAAAAATGAACCTTTTTGGGCTCTAAGAGTGAATAGAATGTAAAATGACTAGTGAAGCAATTGAATGCAAGTCGTTCTTTGAAATTTTAGGAAAAACTGCAGTTGGCAACCTGCAGATGAAGGCCAGATCGATCCCTTATTCATGCAAATCAATCCTATATTCAAGCAGATCGATCTCAATGCAATTCTGCCAAGAACAGATCGATCACTTCCCTAGTGCAAATTGATCCCCATTTGATTCTGTCGAGAACAGATTGATCCCTTCCCTAGTTCAAATCGATCTCAATTTGCTTCTTCTTAGAAAGGATCGATCCCTTCCTAAAGAGCAGATCTATCCTTTCCCATGAGTAGATCGATCTCCACTTGACTCTACCAAGAAAGGATCGAACTCTTCCCAATGAGCAGATCGATCCCACACTTACATACCTAAATGTTTTGATAGTTCAAACCAAGGGAAGATCGATCTCTTACCCTAGGAGATCGATCTCACCACCCCTATTCTATAAAAACCTAACAAAAAAGTCTTCTTCGTTAGAAAAAACCCAAAAACCTCTCCATTTTTACCTAGAAAGAACAAGCTTTCTCACTCTAGAATACCATCCCCTTCCAAAAAGACTTGAGAAAAGTTACTTTGAGCAAAGTTGTTTATTGTGAAGAGCAAAACAACATTGTTTAGAATCAACATTCAAATCCTCGGATAGAAGGAGCAAAAGGGTATTCTAATTTTAGACAAGAGAAAAGACAAGCTAGGTGAGTTTTCAATACACCAACTTCATGTATGTTTATCTAGACATTGTTAAGAGTTGATTGGTGTATGTGTTGTTTGAAACTACCTAGAACATGATGAATCAAACATAACCTAAAAATGGGTTTAGTGTGAGAAAATGAGCTAGGGTGGATTTAATGATGAATTCGTACACTATGGTGTTGGTGATGTTATATACATAATTTTGAGATGGTTTTGGGAAATTAGTAAATGAAATTGGAGGATGTGATGAAATGTGCATATAAGGTGTTTGTAAAATGCATGAATGAATAGAAAACTAAGGTTTAAGCATGCATGACAAGTGCTTAATAGTATAACTAAGTTAATTGCTAGCCAAATTGGCTAGAAGTTGCATGATGGGTGTTTGGCCACCATGCCATGGCCGAATGCAATCATGGGCCAAGCTTCAAGTAATAAGGTCCAATAAGACAAATCGATTTTGATAAAGTCGTGAAACGAGTTATCAGTGTTGACTGAAGTGATTGATGAATGTTTACAACTCCAGAGACTGGATTGAGGACAAATTGGACTAAACAAGCTTCTAGAGGTGGAACTTGTACTACGCTCGACGTGATTCGAGGTAAGGGGATTTTGTAAGTGCCTAGAGATGGCTATACGTATTTTAAGGGGATTTATAAGGTGTGAATTTCTCTAAGCTGTCTAATAATAGAATAAGAATTTTTTAGAAAGGTTCCAAAAATAAGGAAAGAAAAGATGATTTTACCATGGTAGAGAATTTTATGAAATGGGGTAGTAAGGATCCTAAAATGCATGGATTTTCATGATTTTAATGCTTTGTCATGCTAAAATGCATTGATATGAATGAAATGTGGATAGGTTGCCTATTACTTTCTGTGGTTACGTGAAATAGCACGGTTTATGTGCTAAGTTGTATTTTTGAAAATACTTTATTTAAATTGGAGCCACCTATCATATTTGTGTAAGTACAAATAGTGCTGAAACCTAGCTCGCACTAGATTTCAATGTTTTGACTCATGCTAATAGTGTTAGAGCCTTGTTCACACTAGTTTTTACTGATAACATGCATGAAAGCCGTACTAGAGCATTGCTCGTACATGATTTTATATTGATTTACTATGCATGAAAGTCATACTGGAGTGGTCCTCGTACGAGGATTTTATATGCTTTATAGAAAATCGTGTTGATGCTTTACTCGCATGAGATGTTGGATGTCATGACATGCATAAGCCGTGCAGAAGCCTCCTGTAGATTATGTGGCATAGTGAGATGATATATCGCATGCGTATTTTAAGACATAAGATGGTTACCAGCATGGTATAGGGGGGCTAAGACCTATGGCAAGCACTCCCGAAGCATGATGTGGGCTAAGTCCTATGGCAGGCACCCCAGATAGTTATGTGAGCTAAGTCCTATGGCAGGCACCCTAGACAATGATGTGGCCTAAGACCTATGGCAGGCACCCCAAACCATGTGGGTCCACGAAGTACATTTTACCGGGTATGTCACACGAAGTATATTGTATCGTGTAGTCTTAAGACTAGTTGGTTGAGTTATTGCACGAGTAGGGTTGACCTCATGTCTCATTGCAGTTATGATGCCCGACTCGTTGGGATCCGCTTAGCCTGGGATGACATGGATTTATATATGGCCATTGTTCTCAATTTCTCTCCATAATGTAACCTACATGCCTCACGTGATATCATGTTATGTTGATAGACCCCGGGTAGACCTGAAGGAGGGGTGACACCCGTGATTATGTTTTCAAAGAAATGTGGTTTTTGCTCAAGATATTCCCGAAGGGAGGGATTAGTTTTAATTTAAATGATTTATGATGAAATCTATGATTCGTGATGAAACTGATGAGTTTTATTATGATGAGCATGGGATGTTTTACATGATGATTTTCCATGTGTTATCATGCTTGATTTTATGAGTTTTTATAAATTCTATACATATTCATGTGGCATGGTTTTATTCTACCTCATGCTCCGGATGTAAATGATTTTATATCATGTCATTATCAGCATATAGAAAGTATAGCTGTCTACCTGCTTGTATTATTTCCTTACTGTGCGAGTTGTGCTCACCCTTTCACTTTCTATCACCATAGAGCATCCATAGTGGTTGAGAGCGAGCAGAGACTTGCACTCCCAGTGTCTGTTGTTGTCCATCGCTGAGAGGTGTACACATTAATATTATTTTGTATCTAACACAACCACAACACAGTAATACTTTTGGAAATGTAAATCTGGGGGGTATTAATATTTATAGACACGTACGAAATAATAAAGTTACAGTGTAAATAGTTTAAGAGTTTACAATTACTTTATATAAGTGATAAATGATATGGTCTATGGTAAGAGGTAACTAACTCTGGGTCATAGCTTAACTAGTTGGTGTTAAAATTGTCACGACAGGGAAAGATAATGTATAAAGAGAAAAAATGTGTAGTGATATTGTTTGGATGAAAGGGGGTCATGATAGAGGTGGTATTAGAGCTGAGTTGACCTGATATGAGTCAGAGTTGGTAATAAAAGAACTTACATCCCCATATTGTTTTACTTTGTATAGATATAAATATGCATTTCGGATGGGTTAGACTAATGAATAATTATGGATGTAGGAATTTAGGCATTATGCCATCACACGTAGTGGTAGAGGGCCGAGTGCATGTGCTAGGGGCCGTAGAGGGAGGCCTAAGAGCCGTGCAGAGCCACAGACTGGTTAGATTCCACAGGTGCCTACTGAGAGGCTAGAGGATATTGAGGCACACTTCGCTAGGTTGGAGCAGAATATGGAGACTATTATGGAACTAGTTGCTCAATCTATGCAGGGAGTTGGGGAGAGATAGGGCCCAGCTACCCAAGCTGCTGATGTTAGATAGGCAGTTGCTTCTGATACGCCTACACAGCCAACACAGAAGCCTCAAGTGGCAGATACACCTACACCCCCACTAGTTCAGGATACAGCATCACTTGATGCTCCATAACAGGGTAGCAGAGTTTGGGGTTATGGTTGTCATTTTGACAGATTATGGCAGTTTCAGAAGTTTACATCACCGTCATTCAGTGGGGCAAAGGACCCAGTAGTTGTTGAGGACTAGGTGAGTGAGATCGATAAGTTGTACGGGTTTTTGAGTGTACGACTACAGAGATCATCGCTTTTGTCGCGTTCATGCTGAAGGGAGTGTCAGAGCATTGGTGGAAATCCACCAGATCGATTTTGAGAACCCAACACATTGAGATCAGTTGAGAGGTATTTTTGGAGGCCTTTCGGAGGCAGTACGTTTCAGACCCTGCTCAGAGGAAGTTACAGATGGAGTTTATAGGTCTGGCTTAAGGGAACCAATCTATAGACGAGTATGAGACAAGGTTTATATCCTTGGAGAGGTATAACCTGGATACGATGAGCAGTGAGACAAGGAAGGTTAGGAAGCTTATTGATGGATTGAGACCAATCATCAGATCCAGATTTGTTCAATTTGATATCCAAACAAATGAAAAGGTTATGCACAGGGAATAGTTGTATGAGCAGGACATTGAGTGGAAGGCCTTTGAGTTTAGGAAGATCAGTGGAGGTAGATATAGAGACCGAAAGAGATCTGAGGTTGATAGAGTGGTCAGGAGAGGAGGTTAAAGATTGATTGATAACAGACCTCAGATTGAAGAGGTACATGATAGGACGGTTAAGCCTCCGGTGTATTCGAATTTAGCACCGTCGAAGGGTATAGTTATTGGAGGGACACGATAGTCTACCGAGTAGTGTAGAAGAAGTGGTAGATACCATGGTAATAGGCCTTGTCTGATGTCTACGATAGTGTCTTATTATTATGGGAAGCCAAGGTATATCGTACGGGATTGCCCTGAGATGATTGAGACTGCCCGAAAGAAGGGTAAAGAGTCACAGAGAACTCCTGTTGAGACTTCTGCTCTGAAAAGGAGAGCTACAGCCGTGGAGAAAGGGAAGCAGGTCATTGGCAGAGGACATACATGCATTGGACCAGAACACCGCAGACGTATCAGTGGATGTGATTAAAGGGACCATCCTAATTTTTTATTTAGAAACATTTGTACTATTTGATCCTGGTGCCACGTATTCCTTCATATCGCCTTCATTTGCATGTAAGTTGTCGAAATATGTTGAGCCTACATCATTAGATAGAATGTTATTGATTTCTATGCCCATGAACGACACTCAGTTGACTGAATATGTGTATAGGGATTGTAGGCTGAAGATAGGGGGAAAAGATATGGCAGCCGATCTTATTCTATTGAATATGAGTGATTTTGATCTAATTTTAGGAATGGATTGGTTAGCTACAAATCATGCTATTTTAGATTGTTTTTCTAAGACGATAATGTTTTCAAGGGTAGATAGTGTTACCGTAAGTTTCCCCGAAAAATGTATTGTAAAATTTCCTTGAAAAGTAATGAAAGTAGCAGTTGTTGTAAACAAAGTGGATAAATTTCTATGTTGGAATTTATGAGTCTTATTATAATGATGAATTATCTTACTAACGGTGGTAACAATAATGTGAAGGGTTCATTACATACGTGGTTCACACATATAAGGACTGTTTGGAATTGAGAGACATTCCAATGGTTGCAGAATTTCCTGATATCTTCCTAAATGATCTACCAAGATTACCACTGGACCGAGAGATGGAGTTTTATATAGAGTTTATACCTGGTACTGAACCAATATCTCGACCACCATATGGGATGGCTTCGATTGAGTTGGAGGAGCTAAGAATCAGTTGTAGGAGTTACTAGAGAATATGTTTATTAGATCGAGCGTCTCACCTTGGAGAGCTTCGATTTTGTTTGTGAGGAAGAAGGATGGAAGCCTCTGACTGTGCATAGATTATCGATTGTTGAATAAGGCTACCATTAAGAATAAGTATCCTTCTACGCATCGGTGATCTATTGGATCAGCTCCAGGGAGCACTGGTCTTTTCTAAAATAGATCTGTAATCTGGGTACCATCAGTTGAGGATACCAAGTGGAGATGTACATAAGACAGCATTTCGTACTTGTTATGGCCACTATGAGTCCTTGGTTATGCCATTCGAATTGGCGAATGCCCCCGTAACATTTATGGCATTGGTGAATAATGTGTTTAAGCCATACTTGGACCAGTTTGTGATTATGTTTACCGATGATATATTGGTTTATTCTAAGTCCAGGGAAGATCATGAGCAAGACTTGAGGATAGTTTTGCAAACCCTCCGAGAGAAAGAGTTATATGCCAAACTCAGTAAGTGTAACTTTTGGTTGGATCGGATCTCATTTCTTAGCCATGTTGTATCGAGGGATGGGGTATCAATAAATCCATCCATGATTGATGTAGTTATTCAGTGGGAATAGCCCAGGATAGTCACTAAAATCAGAAGTTTTCTAGGGTTGACAGGTTATTATTAGAGATTTGTAAAGGGTTTCTCCAGACTAGCTGCTCTGTTGACACATCTTACGTGAAAGGATGTTGAGATTGTGTGGGATGAGACGTGTGAGAGGAGTTTTAAGGAGCTTAAGCATCGGTTGACCACTGCTTCGATTCTCACCATTCGTACAAGCTCAGGAGGTTTCTCGGTGTATACGGATGCTTCAAACCAGGGACTAGGCTGTGTACTTATGCAGGATGGGAAGGTAGTTGCCTATGGATCCAGACAATTGAAGGATCACAAAAGGAACAACCTGACTCATAATTTAGAATTGGCAGTCGTAGTGTTTGCGTTGAAGATATGCCGCCATTATCTCTATGGTAAGAAGTTTTAGGTATTTACGGACCATAAGAGCCTTAAGTATTTGTTCTCACAGAAGGAGCTGAACATGAGAGAGAGAAGATGGCTCGAGCTCTTGAAGGATTACGATTGTGAAATCCTGTACCACCCGGGTAAGGCGAATGTAGTAGCTGATGTTGTCACGACCTAAATTACCTAAAAATCAGAGTAAATTTTTCACTTTTTTATTTCTTTACCCGTCGTGAACAGTTACACTACTAAACAGTTGGGCTATGATTCGGTGTTAATCACCTCTCACCTATTTACCATTCCATTTTCATATTTCATTTACATATCAATTTATTTTAAATAAATACATCCCTAATATTACATCCATGTACAGTCGTGTGCCTCTATATGTTCAGATACAAAAATTTTACAAATGTGTATACCTGGTCTTGATAAAAAGCAGCGGATATAACTACTGTCGTTCTCTTCTACTGAATAGACCCTTTGGGGTGGAAAATGAAAGGGTGAGCATAAACAGCTCAGTAAGGCAATAATGTAAGCAGGTAGATAACTATACTATCTACATACTGATAATGTCATGATATAAAATCGTTTATATTTAGAGCATGAGGTATCACTAAAACGATGCCACATGTATGTATATATCATATAAGAGAAGTCATGAAATCAACATATAAATCAAACATGGAAAAATCATCATGTATGACATCTCATGCTCGTCACATTAAAACTTATTTGTTTCATCATAAACTCAACACTCAAAAACTTATCTGTTTCATTACAAACTCTTCACGTTAAAACTTATTTGTTTTATCATAAGACAATCACATCAAGGCTAAACCCATCTGTCGGGAATACCTTGATTCATTAAATCGCATCTCGTTTAAAAACATAAATCGGGACGTTACCCATCCTTCGGGTTTGTCCTGGTCTATCCAGACCATATGATATCATGTGAGGCATGTAGGTTACTGTATGAAATCGAGGACTATAGCCATACTTTGTCCCTGTGATCCCAGGCTACACGGATCCCGGTGTGCGAGGTATCACAACTGCAACAGGAAGTGGGGTCAATTCCTACCCACAGAATATCTAGTAACATCATCGAGTCATCATCACTGCACGGTACAGCGTACTCCGTGTGACATACACAGTACATCGTACTCCGTGGACCCATATCATAGTTTGGGGGTGCCTGCCGTAGGTCTTATCCACTCCAATACTATGTCAATAACCAACCCATGTCTCAAAGTATACGTGCGAGCATCTCAACTCTCTGTGACACACAGTCTACAGGAGGCTTCCGCACGACTATATGCATGTCAACTCACGTCTAGTGCGAGCGAAGCTCCAGCACCACGCTATGCATATCATGATATCTAAAATCTCGTGCGAGCAAAGCTCCAGCACGATTTTGTGCACACACAAATTTCTCGTACGAGCAATGCTCCAGCATAGCTTTTCATGAGAAATAAACCAGTAAAATTTAGTGCGAGTAAGACTCTAGTACTCTTTTTATTCAGGTAAATACGATAGGTGGCTCAATCTTGATAAAACATCTTTTAAAATCGTAACCGGTACAAACCGGTACCCTTTCATATAATTCACGAAATCAACAGCCAACCTATGTGCATATTTACTTAAATCAAAGCAATACATTCATATAAAACATTAAAAACATGAAATCATGCAATTTATCTGCCTTACTACCCTTTTTGTAAATTTTACTCTCAAGGGTAAAATCATCTTTTTCTTTATTCACCTAAGCCCCGATTTTTGTAAAAATTATTATTTCTTTTCTAGATACTTTAAGGAATTCTAAACCCTGTAAATCCCCTCAATAAATACGTATAGAAATCTCTATACACCTACAAAATTCCCTTACCTCGATTCTCGTCGAGTGCGTATCTAATTTCCACTGTTAGAGGCTCGTCTAATCCGATTTACTGCAAATCCAGTCTCTGGGGCTACAGATAATTATTTATCATGTCAATTTAACCCAATAAATATAATTCTCCTGTTTACTATAGTCGATTTAACTAATTGGGCCAATTTACTCTTATTGGGCCCAATCGCACCTTAATGGGCCTCGACCCATTTTCAGCCCGTTTGTACTTATTAAATCCCTTCCTCAGGTTTACTGGGCTCATTCAGCTTACCAATAATCATCGGGCTTCGTTCCAAACTCATTGGATAGCCCGTATACTATTTACGGTAATTACTTTGCAATTTCGATAAATATTCCTTTTTATACAGAATTAATCCATAAATTCCATAAAATAATCGAAACTCTATATTAAAGGACACATATTATCGTATTAAAATATACTTACCCAATATGATGCGGGGTACGAAAATCGGAGCTCAATCGGCTCTCATTCGGGCTTTGTCATAAAACTGCACAATTAATATTTAATTCTGGGTTACTTTTCGATTAAATATAATTTAAATAAATTTTTTGAAAATCAAATCGGTCACTTTTGACCTTGTATCAACTTACCCGAAGTCCGATGTATCCCCGAAATTTCTTCTTTTTTTACTTTTTTTTCTTTTTCTCCTTTTTTTCCTTCTTTCTTGGTTGAATCGATTCAGTCTGGTTTAACCCGATTCAGACCGGTCCGGTTCAGTCAATTCAATCAGGTTCACCTCTTTACTGAACCGATCTGTACCAGTTCAGACCTTCCCGTCGCCATTCATTACGTTTCTGGTCGGTTCGCGGCTCGTTTCTGGCGCCATTCGACTCATTTTTAGCCGGGCAACCTTCGACTGGCCTCGATCGGGATCGAATCACTGCCGGTGGCCGTCGTTCCTCTCTCCTCCCTCTCGGCCTTGTCTCCCTCGATCTGCCAGATTCTGATGGTTTCGTCGGCCAATACCGATCTCAAAAGAACCAGCTCATCCTCCCGATCACAACGGTGGCCTCCGTTCACGCCCAGCAGCAGTGGATCGCCGGTATCAACCATGTTTTCCCCGCGGGCTTCTCTTCCTTCGTTTGGCCATTTTCGGCCTCCTTGGCGCGCGTCGTCGGTGCCAATAGCTTCGCCGGCCTATCCTCTTCCTCCTCGATCCTTCGTCGGGGCCGTCAGTCGTCGGTGGCAGTCGGTCGGTCGGGCCACGCGCGATCTCCTTCCTCGGTTTCATTTGTTTTCTCTCTCCCCGACAATCATTTCTGATTTCTTTTTGTTTATTTATTTTATTTTTATTTATTATTATTTATAAATTAGTTTATTATTATTATATTCATTATTTTAGTCAAAAATATTCTAAAATATCTACAAAATTAATTTTTTTATTCCAAATAGATTTATTTAATTTAATTTAATTTATTTATTATATTTTTAACCCTTTTTCGGGTATAATTTCTCCATATTTTCGGGACATTGTCCTGAGTGACTTTTCGGTATTTCTAAAAATTCTGGATCTTGATCAATTGGACTTGAAATTTAATTATTTCTTCGTTATTGATCAAGTTTCTCAAATCCGTTATTTTTAATTAAATTTTCTTATCGAATTTATTTCGGCTTTCGATCTTTTGACCGTTTTGCCCTTGCACGTGTTCGGGATTAATTTAACCCAACTTTCCTTCGCGAATACTCATTTCGTGTTTTTAACTAAAATCGGGTCTTACATAATCTCCCCCACTTAAGAAATTTGGTCCTCCAAATTAGAACCAAGTTAATTGGATCCATAAACAACTCCGGGTATGCCTATCGTATCATAATTTTTAATTCCCTTGTGACTTTTCCGGAGTGTAATACTACCAACATACTTTAATTTGAGAGATTATCTTAAAGCTCAATACTTTCTCCTTCCATCTAATACCCAAATCGATTTTGCCAATCATACGTTATACTTTCATTGAGCTAAACTGTTGAAGCTCATATCTGATCACATACACGGAGTCTGGATAATATTTTCAAAACATCATAAGATGGGACATATCGTGGATGCCTGTTTATTTAGGTAGTAACGCCAACCTATAGGTCTTATCTCTCACTTTGTCCAATCTCTTTCCGAATCTCGTTATGTCCTTATGCTATGTCCTAAGGGCATGTAACTTCCAACAATATAAATTCAACCTCGGTGAATTCCAATGGTTCATGTCTCTTGTCAGCGTAGCTTTTCTATATGCTCTAAGGTGTTCTTAATCCTTCACAATTAACTGAACATCCTCAGAGGTTTGTCTTACCAATTCGGGAACAATTCTCTATCTGTCACCCACTTCTTCTTATCCAAATCGGGGAAACAACCCTTACGGCCATACAATACCTCATATGAAGTCATCCTGATACTCAAGTGACAACTGATATTATTAGCAAATTTGATTGATAACAACTGATCATCCCAGGAGCTTATCAAATCAATGGCACACGCTCTCATCATATCCTCCAGAACCTGTACAGTCCTCTCTGACTGACCATCTATCTAAGGACGGAAAGCTGTGCTAACACTCAGTCGGGTTCCCATAGCTTCCTGAAAAATATTCTCAGAAGTGAGAAGTGAAGCGAGAATCCCTATATGATACAATGCTCACTGGAAAGATACTTGATGTTTCACACTTCCTTACACATAAATCCGCCTACGTACTTAGAGTATCTGGGGATTTCATAACCAGAAGGTAGGTAAACTTAGTCAATTTATTGGCTATCACCCAGATAGCCTCATGATTCATCCAGGTCCTCTGTAACCCCTCATAATATCCATGGAGACTTGCTCCCATTTTTCATGTCGTGTCGCTATATAGGTAGAGGCTGCACTAACCCTGCAGACTTCTAATACTCTACCTTATTCTGCTGACATACGAGGCACTTTTCCACAATCTCCATACTATCTCTTTTCATATCTTACCACCAATTCCCTTTTCAAAGATTTCGATATATATATATATGTTTATTACTTATTGGATGCACTGTATCTCCCGAAGAGTGAGCTTCTGACAATATCATTATCTCATTATTATGGTTATAGGGAGCACTTATACTATCCCTGAACCTCAGTAAGCCACTATCTCTCTCTGTGAACTCTGTCACTGTACCCATCTGAATCTGACCCACACTATCGACACCCTGCCGATAATCACGCTAAGCCTGGCAAATTCGGTCACTCAAATCTGGTTCTAATCTCAGGCTAGCTGTCACACAATCACTATCCTCATAAGAGGGAATCACATCACTACTGAGGCTTACAACTGCTCTAACAGCTCACGCTCCCTGGCCATCATATGTAATACCATCCTGAGGCTCTTTCTGTTCAAGGCATTAGCCATTACATTAGTCTTTCCTAAGTGGTACAATTTCCACAATTATAATCCCTCAGAAGCTCTAATCCACTTTATTCTCATATCCGACTCTTTTTGTGAAAACAGATACTCGGGGCTTTTATGGTCAGTGCATACCTGAACTTTCTCACTGTGTACATAGTAGTGTCATATACTCAATACAACTACTATCGCTGTTAACTCTAAATCATGGGCCGGATAGTCCTTTCATGATCTTTGAGTTGTCTGGATTCATAATCGACTATCGTCCCCTTTTTACATCAATACACAGCTCATTCATTATTTTGAGGTATCCATAGATTCATGAGAAACCTCTTAATCTGTTGGGTATGGTGAGAATAAATGCGGTGGTCAGTTCATTACTTCAATACACCAAAACTCCTGTTACGTCTAGCATTCCATTCAAATACAACTTTTTCTAAGTTAAACGTGTCAACAAAGTAGTCCATTTCGAGAATTCTTAACAAATCATTTGTAAAAACAATTTCCAATTGTTACTTATAAACAATTTCCAGGTATAGTTTAAATATCTCATCGTAGTTGAATTCCATTGAATATTTCAATTACCCATTTCCTTGACCTATATACGTATAAATGTAAAATGTCCCTCAAAATCGCTTCCGTTGAAGCTAATAACTTATGTTATTTCCTATTTAATGGCTTTTATAAAATTTTAAAATTTTAAACTTTCTTGATTAATGGAATTCTATATTTCTTATTGTACCAATAAAGGTACCCTAATTTTTTATGTATATATTACGACTATCGATTTTAATTTACAAGTTACTTGTATACTTTTAGACGCTATCAAGTCTTCAGGCGAGGAGGTATTTTGAAATACCTTTATTAACCCTCAGAATTGACCACAATTACTTTACATATCAGTCCATGTGGTCACAATTCATAGTCATTACTAATTGCTTTAATCCAATTTATTTCACATATCATAGATATTCTTACCTTGCATACGTCTCTTATTCCAGTTTATCTCTTTTCGTATATCACTTATAACAAACTCTGTCATTACTCATTCCATGAGTACAATCATTTGCTCCTTTAATTTCAATCACTACTCCCCTTTTATTAGTTGTTAAAACTTACAGTATACTTTCCAGGGGTAAAACAATACTGTCTTAGAATAGAACTCTGAACATCATAATTTGCAGCCAACTAATTTATTCTCAAATATTACTTCTAATTATTCATAGTCTATTGAATAACATCGGCTGACTTATACTTCTTCCCCCGTTTTCAACTTATAATTTCTTAATAATTATTCCGTTAGTTAACCCTCCTTCATTGGTGTACTAATTATCGGCATTGTGCCCAAAGGTGTAGGCATTCACGTCTTTTACTAACTTATATACAAATGAATGCGGTATGACTAAATATGTGGCACCAGGATTAATTAAAATAATTACTTCACTATTCATAACCAGTGTGGTATCTTTCACCACATTATATGAAACATCAATAGTATCCTGGTCCAAGGCATACACTCGCCCTCATCCAATAGCCTATTTTCCCTTTTTCTTCAGCTATGGCCTCCCTTTTCGGTGCAGAGATACCAACAAGGTTTTCTCTATCTCTTTGCTCTTCTGTGGGGCAGTCTTACCCAACTTTGAGCAATCATTAATTAAGTGGTCCGTCTTACCACACTTAACTCCTATTTTAGTCAATAAAGTGTAGGTGTAGACCCTACTTCTGTGGTATCTACCACACATCCTACACTTCTAACTTTGCTTACACTGCTACACTGCTTCGTAGCAGGCCAGGGTTCTCCAATCATAATACCCCTCATAAGTGTTGAATTGGATATACTAGGGCCTTACTAATCATCTTACCCCGTGACTCATGAACTCTAATCCCTTATCAATTGGTCTCTTTCCCGCTCTGACATCTCTGTTATTCTCTATTCTCTATTCTCTTTTATCTCTATTTCGGCCATTACTACCTTTCTCAATCTCAAAGGCGTGCAACACATGATATTATTCACGCAACTGTATTCTACGCACTGCCTCGACACAGGTAGTGAGCCAATCGGACTCTAATCGAAAATTTGAGACCTTCCATGAACTTTTGGGCTTTTCGACTCTCAATGCCCATAGTGTCAGGTTCACACCTACCCAGAGACATAAATTGAGTTTCATACTCATCAATCAACTAGTGTCTTTAGGTCAGTGTAAGAAATTTTACTTATAATTTCCTTTAAGCAATGTCCGGGATATTCTGTCACCGGAATACATCCAGAAATATTTCTCATGTCGACTTTGGACGTCTAACTCTTTAAATTAGTCGAGCGGACTTCCACCAATGCTCCGCCTCAACTCCAACATAAACGTATTTAAAAGTCACTTTCTCGGTCGACATACATCGAAAGAATCCATACAACTTCGCTATCTCATTCACCTAGTCCTTAGCAACTATTGGTTTCTTTACTTCACAAAATACCGGAGGGGTGTGAGAATCTCTATAGTCTAAGGCATCTTTTTACGCTTTACCCTGTCTATCCTCAGCTACCTGCATAGACTGAGTAAACAACTTCGAAATATTTTCTACACTCCACTCCATCCTCTTGGAGCATGTCTCAATACTGTTTGGTCTTTTTATAGGACTCTGTGGAGTATGCTCATCATCAGCCTCCACTTCACTCTCATCTTGAGTCTCATGTGACAACTCATTCGACTCTCAGGCCGATCTCTATGGTCTCGAGCATATGTACTCGTCTCTCTACCATAGCGGTTATCAGTTATAAAAACTATATTCTTGGATTCGAAACTAAATTCTTAGCTGCAGTTCCATCTTGATATACACAATTGTATCCAAACAATGCACAATACATGGGGATGTAAATTTACTTAACCACTAAGACCGACTCATATCAGGCCAACTCTGCTCTGATACCATCTTTTCTGTCACAACCCAAATTACCTAAAAATCAGAGTAAATTTTTCACTTTTTTATTTCTTTACTCGTCGTGAACAGTTACACTACTAAACAGTTGGGCTATGATTCGGTGTTAGTCACATCTCACCTATTTACCATTCTATTATCATATTTCAGTTACATATCAATTTATTCTAAATAAATACATCCCCAATATTACATCCATGTACAGTACTGTGCCTCTATATGTTCAGATATAAAAATTTTACAAATGTGTATACTTGGTCTTGATAAAAAGCAGTGGATATGACTATTGCTCAGTAAGGCAATAATGTAAGCAGGTAAATAACTATACTATCTACATATTGATAATGTAGTGATATAAAATTGTTTATATTTAGAGCATGAGGTATGACTAAAACGATGCCACATGTATGTATATATCATATAAGAGAAGTCATGAAATCAACATATAAATAAAACATGGAAAAATCATCATGTATGACATCTCATGCTCGTCACATTAAAACTTATTTGTTTCATCATAAACTCAACACTCAAAAACTTATCTGTTTCATTACAAACTCTTCACGTTAAGACTTATTTGTTTTATCATAAAACATCACATCAAGGCTAAACCCATCTCTCGGGAATACCTTGATTCATTAAATCGCATCTCGTTTAAAAACATAAATCGGGATGTTACCCATCCTTCGGGTTTGTCCTAGTCTATCCAGACCGTATGATATCATGTGAGGCATGTAGGTTACTGTATGAAATGAGGACTATGGCCATACTTTGTCCCTGTGATCCCAGGTTACACAGATCCCGGTGTGTGGGGTATCACAACTGCAACGGGAGGTGGGATCAATTCCTACTCATCAGAATATCAAGAAACATCATAGAGTCATCATGACTGCATGGTACAGCGTACTCTGTGTGACATACACGGTACATCGTACTCCATGGACCCATATCATAGTCTGGGGGTGCCTGCCGTAGATCTTATCCACCCCAATACTATGTCGATAACCAACTCATGTCTCAAACTATACATGTGAGCATCTCAACTCTCTGTGACACACAGTCTACGGGAAGCTTTCGCACGACTATATGCATGTCAACTAACGTCTAGTGCGAGCGAAGCTCCAGCACCACGCTATGCATATCATGATATCTAAAATCTCGTGCGAGCGAAGCTCCAGCACGATTTTGTGCACACACAAATTTCTCATACGAGCAATGCCCCAGTACGGCTTTTCATGAGAAATAAATCAGTAAAATTTAGTGCGAGTAAGACTCTAGCACTCTTTTTATTCATGTAAATAAGATAGGTGGCTCAATCTTAATAAAACATCTTTTAAAATCGTAACCGGTACAAACCGGTACCCTTTCGTATAATTCACGAAATCAACAGCCAACCTATGTGCATATTTGCTTAAATCAAAGCAATACATTCATATAAAACATTAAAAACATGAAATCATGCAATTTATCTGCCTTACTACCCTTTTTGTAAATTTTACTCTAAGGGGAAAAATCATCTTTTTTCTTTATTCACCTAAGCCCCGATTTTTGTAAAAATTATTATTTCTTTTCTAGATACTTTAAGGAATTCTAAACCCTGTAAATCCCCTCAATAAATATGTATAGAAATCTCTCTACACCTACAAAATTCCCTTACCTCGATTCTCGTCGAGCGCGTATCTAATTTCCACTGTCGGAGGCTCGTCCGATCCAATTTGCTGCTAATCCAGTCTCTAGGGCTGCAGATAATTATTTATCATGTCAATTTAACCCAATAAATATAATTCTCCTGTCTACTATAGTCAATTTAACTAATTAGGCCAATTTACTCTTATTGGGCCCAATCGCATCTTAATGGGTCTCGACCCATTTTCAGCCCGTTTGTACTTATTAAATCCCTTCCTCGGGTTTACTAGGCTCAGCTTACCAATAATCATCGGGCTTCGTTCCAAACTCATTGGATAGCCCTATACTATTTACGGTAATTACTTTGTAATTTCGATAAATATTCCTTTTTATACAGAATTAATCCATAAATTTCGTAAAATAATCAAAACTCTGTATTAAAGAACACATACTATCGTATTAAAATATACTTACCCAATATGATGCGGGGTACAAAAATCGGAGCTCAATCGGCTCTCTTCGGGCTTTGTCATAAAACTGCACAATTAATATTTAATTTCGGGTTACTTTTCAATTAAATATAATTTAAATAAATTTCTTGAAAATCAAATCGGTCACTTTTGACCTCGTATCGACTTACCCGAAGTCCGATGTATCCCTGAAACTTCTTCCTTTTTTTCCTTTTTTTCTTTTTCTCATTTTTTCCCTTCTTTCTTAGCTGAACCGATTCAGTCCGGTTCAACTCGGTTCAGATCGGTCCGGTTCAATCGGTTCAATCCAGTTCACCTTTTTACTGAATCGGTCTGTACCGGTTCAGACCTTCCTGTCGCCGTTCATGACGTTTTCGAATGGTTCTCGGCTCTTTTCTGGCGCCATTCGACTCGTTTTTGGTCGGGCAACCTTCGACTGGCCTCGATCGGGATCGAATCACCGTCGGTGGCCGTCGTTCCTCTCTCCTCCCTCTTGGCCTTCTCTCCCTCGATCCGTCAAATTTTGGCGGTTTCGGACAATACCGGTCTCAAAAGAACCGGCTCATCCTCCCGATCACACCAGTGGCCTCCGTTCACGCCCAGCAGCCGTGGGTCGCCGGTATTAACCATGTGTTCCCCGCGGGCTTCTCTTCCTTCGTTCGGTGATTTTCGGCCTCCTTAGTGCACGTCGCCGGTGACAACAGCTTCGCCGGCCTATCCTCTTCCTCCTCGATCCTTTGTCAGGGCCGTTAGTCAACGGTGGCCGTCGGTCGGTCGGGCCACGCGCGATCTCCTTCCTCGGTTTCATTTGTTTTCTCTCTCCCCGACAATCATTTTCGATTTCTTCTTTTTTTTGATTTATTTTATTTTTATTTATTATTATTTATAAATTAGTTTATTGTTATTATATTCATTATTTTAGTCAAAAATATTCTAAAATATCTACAAAATTAATTTTTTTATTCCAAATAGATTTATTTAATTTTATTTAATTTATTTATTATATTTTTAACCCTTTTTCGGGTATAATTTCTCCGTATTTTCGAGATATTGTCTCGAGTGACTTTTCGGTATTTCTAAAAATTTTAGATCTTGATTAATTGGACTCAAAATTTAATTATTTTTTCGTTATTGATCAAGTTTCTCAAATCCGTTATTTTTAATTAAATTTTCTTATCGAATTTATTTCGGCTTTCGATCTTTTGACCGTTTTGCCCTTGCATGTGTTCGGGATTAATTTAACCCAACTTTCCTTCGCGAATACTCATTTGATGTTTTTAACTAAAATCAGGTCTTACAGATGCATTGAGTACGAAGTATCTCGAGTTGGCATCGTACATGATGAATAGGGAACACGAGCTGCTGGAATAGCTCACACACCTCAGTTTTGATGTGACCCTGCCTGATACTGATAGTGGTTGTATAGTAGCTACCCTACGGTTGGAACTGGATGTGGTAGATCATATACGGCAGGCTCAATGGATTAATCAACAATGCAGTGAGGTTATCGGGCTGATACAAAGGGGTACAAAGACTGATTTTAATTTGAGTTTAGATGGATTACTAAGGTTTAGGGGTAGGATATGTGTTCCCAATGATCCAGAGATTAGGAGATCTATTTTATTAGAGGCTCACTCATTGAGGTATACGATACATTCGGGGAGTACCAAGATGTATCAGAACCTTCGAAAGGTTTACTGTTGGTTTGGGATGAAGAGAGACATTGCTGAGTTTATCGCTAGATGTCTCATCTGTCAGTAGGTGAAGGTAAAGCATCAGAAGCCTGTGGGTTATTACAGCCTCTACCGATATTGACATGGAAGTGGGAGCACATCACCATGGATTTTATGATTGGTTTACTGAAAACCTGCAAAGGTCATGATGTCATCTAGGTAATTGTGGATCGGATGACAAAGTCAGCCCATTTCTTAGCTATGAGAGCTACCGATACTCTGAGTCAGTTGGCAAACTTGTATGTTGGAGAGATAGTTTAGTTACATGGTGTTCCAGTGAGCACTGTTTCTGATCGGGATGCTCGCTTCACTTCCCATTTATGGGAACACTTTCAGGAAGAGAAAGGGACCCAATAGAGTTTTAGCACCACTTTCCATCCTCAGACAAATGCTCAATCAGATAGGACTATACGACCCTAGAGGATATGTGGAGAGCGTGTGTGCTGGATTTTAAAGGCTCTTGGGATGACCACTTGCCACTAGTCGAGTTCGCCTATAATAATAGTTATCATGCGAGTATCGGGATGGCACCATGTGAGGCACTGTATGGATACAGATACCGATCCCCTATTAGATGGGAAGAAGTTAGTGACAGACAGATTTTTGTTCTTGACTTAATAAGATAGGCCTCTGAGTACGTCGAATTGATTTGTGAAAGGTTACAAATAGCTCAAAGCAGACAAAAGAGTTATGCTAATAGGAGATGGAGACTACAAAAGTTTATTGTGGGTGAGTCAGTATTCTTGAGAGTTTCTCCCTCGGAAGGGATTCTGAGTTTTGGTAGGAAGGGTAAGTTAAGCTCTCGGTATATCGGGCCATTTGAGATACTTGATAGAGTGGGAGATAAGGCTTATATGTTGGCATTAGTGCTAGAGTTAGCTAGTGTTCATAACGTCTTCCACGTCTCTATGCTTCAGAAGTACCACCTGGATTTAGCACATGTGATTAGATATTAGCCATTGGAGCTCAATGAGAGCATGTCGTATGTTGAGAAGCTGGTTCGAATATTGGATAGGAAAGAGAAGGTGTTGAGGTTAAATATGATCCCCTTAATGAAAGTTCTTTGGCAATATCACACTCTGGAGGAAGCTACATGGGAATTAGAGAGTATGATGCAAGAAAAGTACCCGAAGTTGTTCTCAGACTAATTTGGAGGACCAAATTTCTTTAGAGAGGGAGATTTGTGAAACCTCATGTATGTATGACTTTATTATATGTTAATAGAATCATAAGACGGATGATTGTTTATCATATAAATGTGAATGAAATTGCAAAGGGAATGAATGAATATTCAAGAATACACGTAATGGCTAAATAAGGGCTGAAGTGGCCACAAACTAAATAAATGGAACTCAAAACATTCAGATTGAATATAAGAACTTAAAACACAAAATTATAATGCAAGGAACGTGAATTCTAGGTACCTTTTATGATTCCATGCGGTACACACAAGTCACATATTATGTGAATCATAAGAAATGAACCTTTTTGGGCTCTAAGAGTGAATAGAATGCAAAATTACTACTAAAGCAATTGAATACAAGTTGTTCTGTGAAATTTTATGAAAAATTACAATTGGGAACCTGGAGATGAAGGCAAGATTAATCCCTTATTCAAGCAGATCGATCATATATTCAAGCAGATCGATCTCAATGCAATTCTTCCAAGAACGATCCCCACCCTAGTACAGATCGATCCCCATTTGATTCTGCCAAGAACAACTCAATCCCTTCCTTAGTGCAGATAGATCTTAATTTGCTTCTACTATGAAAGGATCGATCTCTTCCTAATGAGCAGATCAATCTTTCCCCATGAGCAGATCGATCTCAACTTGACTCTGCTAAGAAAGGATCGATATCTTCCTAATAAGCAGATCGATCCCACACTTACATACCTAAATATTTCGATAGTTCAAACCAAAGGAAGATCGATCTCTTACCCTAAGAGATTGATCTCACCACCCCTATTCTATAAAAACCCGACAGTAAAGTCTTCTCCCTCAGAAAAAAACAAAACACCTATCCATTTTTACCCAAAAAGAACAAGCTTTCTCACTCTAGAATACCATCCCTTTCCAAATAGATTTAAGAAACGTTGCTTTGAGTAAATTTGTTCATTTTGAAAAGGAGAACAACATAGTTTAGAATCAACGTTCAAATCCTTGGATAGAAGGAGCAAAAGGGTCTTCCAATTTTGGACAAGAGAAAAGACAAGCTAGGTGAGTTTTCAATACACTAACTCCAAGTATGTTTATCTAGACATTGATAAGAGTTAATTGGTTTATGTATTGTTGGTTGAAACTACCTAGAACATGATAAATCAAACATGAGCTAAAAATGGGTTTAGTGTGAGTTTGTTATACTATGGTGTTGGTGATGTTATATGCATAATTTTGAGATGGTTTTAGAAAATTAGTAAATGGAATTTAAGGAAGTTATGAAATGTTCTTATAAGGTGTTTGTAAAATGCATGAATGAATAGAAAAGTAAGATTTAAGCATGCATGCCAAGTGCTTAATAGTATAACTAAGTTAATTGCTAGCCAAATTGGCTATGAGTGGCATAATGGGTGTTCGGCCACCATGCCATGGCTGAATGTAATCATGGGCCAAGCTTGAAGCAATAAGGTCCAATAAGACATCGATTTTAATAAAGTCGTAAAATGAGTTATCAATGTTGACTGAAGTGATTGATGAATGTTTTCAGCTCCAGAGACTGGATTGAGGATAAATTGGACTGGACGAGCTTCTAAAGGTGGAACTTATACTACGCTTAAGTGATTCAAGGTAAAGGGATTTTGTAACTGCCTAGAGATAGCTATAAGTATTTTGAGGGGATTTATAAGGTGTGAATTTCTTTAAGCTATCTAATAATAGAATAAGAATTTTTTAGAAAGGTTTTGAAATAAGGAAAGAAAAGATGATTTTACCTTGGTAGAGAATTTTATGAAAAGAGGTAGTAAGGATCCTAAAATGCATGGATTTTCATGATTTTGATGCTTTATCATGAGAAAATGCTTTGATATGAACGAAATGAGGATAGGTTGGCTATTACTTTTGGTGGTTGCGTGAAATAGCACGGATTATGTGATAAGTTGTATTTTTTAAAATACTTTATTTAAACTGGAGCCGCCTATCATATTTGTGTGAGTACAAATAGTGCTGGAGTCTAGCTCGCACTAGATTTCGATGTTTTGACTCATGCTGATAGTGCTGGAGCCCTGCTCGCATTAGTTTTTACTGATAACATGGATAAAAGTCGTACTGGAACCTTGCTCGTACGTTATTTTATATTGATTTACTTTGCATGAAAGTCGTATTGGAGCATTGCTCGTACGAGGATTTTATATGCTTTACAGAAAATCATACTGATGCTTTGCTTGCACTAGATGTTGGATATCATGACATACATAAGTCATGTTGAAGCCTCCTGTAGACTGTGTGTCACAGTGAGATGATATATCGCACGCATATTTTGAGACATGTGATGGTTACCAGCATGGTATAGGGCAGCTAAGACCTATGGCAGACACCCTCGAACCATGATGTGGGCTAAGTGCTATGGCAGGCACCCCAGATAATGATGTAGACTAAGACCTATGGCAGGCACCCAGACCATGTGGGTCCACGTAGTATGTTGTACCGTGTATATCACACAGAGTACACTGGATCGTGTAGTCTTGATGACTAGTTGGTTTAGTTATTGCACGAGTAGGGTTGACCTCATCTCTCGTTGCAGTTGTAATGCCCCGCATGTCGGGATCCGCATTGCTTGGGATCACAAGGATTTATATATGGCCATTGTTCCCAATTTGTCTCTATGGTGTAACCTACAGGCCCCACGTGATATCATGTTATGTTGATAGACCTCGGGTAGACCCGAAGAAGGGGTAACACTTGTGATTATGTTTTAAAAGAATTGTGGTATTTGCTTAAGATATTCCCGAAGAGAGGGATTAGCTTTAATTTAAATGATTTATGATGAAATCTATGATTTGTGATGAAAATGATGAGTTTTGTTATGATGAGTATGAGATGTTTTACATGATATTTTCCATGTCCTATCATGCTGATTTTATGAGTTTTTATATATTTTATACATATTCATGTGGCATGGTTTTATTCTACCTCATGCTTTAGATGTAAATGATTTTATATCATGTCATTATCAGCATATAGATAGTGTAGCTGTCAGCCTGCTTGCATTATTTCCTTACTGAGCGAGTTGTGCTCACCCTTTCACTTTTTATCTCCATAGAGCATCCATAATGGTTGAGAGCAAGCGGAGACTTGCACTCCCCGTGTCCGCTGCTGTCGATCGCTGAGAGGTATACACATTAACATCGTTTTGTATCTAAATAAGTACATCACAGTAATACTTTTGGAAATGTAAATCTTGGGGATGTTAATATTTGTAGACACATACAAAATAATAAAGTTACAGTGTAAATAGTATAAGCGTTTACAAAAACTTTACACAAATGATAAATGTTATGGTATATGGTAAGAGGTAACTACGGGTCATAACTCAACTAGTTGGTGATAAAATTGTCACCACAGGGAAAGATAATGTCTAAACTGAAAAGTTTGTAGTGATTTGTTTTTGGATGAAAGGGGGTCGTGACAGCTCTATTTCAACAAAACACACTCAAACTCAAAGTTAGCACCTGACTCGTGCTATTTCATGAAATTATTAACTTAATAGCCAGCATATCCGTAAATTTACTTAAATCGAAGCAATATATTTCATAAAAATATCAAAAACATGATATTCATGCAATTTATTAGCCTTACTACCCTTTTTTGTAAAATTTGCTCCTAAGGACAAAATTATCTTTTTCACCTATATCCGAATTTTTTCGTAAAAATTATTATTTCTTTTCTCGATAACTAAGCAAATTTAATGCCCTGTAAATAGCCTCAAAATACGTGCAGCTACCTCTAAATACTTACAAAATTCCCTTACCTGGAATCGCATCGAATAATTTCACTTCCTCAGAGCTGCTCAATCACGTAGTCCGATTCGCTCCCAATATAATCTTCAGAGCTGCACAAAATTATTTAACATATTAAATACAGTTTATTTATCTGTATTTCACTTTCACTACAATCGATTTAAATTATTGAGCCCATTTACTCTCATTGGGCCTTACTTTCTCTTAAGTCCATTTCAATTATACTATTCATTTCTCGAGAATCTATAAGGCCCATCAAGTCTACTGATTCATATTGGGTCAGTCTTGGGCCCACAATACCTTATTGAGCCGAATACTCAAAGCTTTGCCCACTTTACCATTTGGTCACGCATGATGCACCACGCCTAGCCATGGCCGGCACCATGGTTGCCTAGTTCTCATGGGCATTTCGGTAAATAATAATTCTATAAAAATAGAATTATTTGTGCTTAATTTCTTAACTAATTATTTTAATCCCCATATTATTTTATTAATTATCCCCTCAATTTAATTAAAATTCACTTATATGCAGGTAAATTAAATCCATATGAAACTCAGTCATTTCAGTCAAAAATGGGCTAAAAACAAGCTAAAAGGAGACTGACCACTACCATTTCGCAGTCTGAGTCACCATTCATATGGACACGTGTGCCGAGTGTTCATATTTTATTCACCTTGAAAAGATAATATCGACGGATACCGTGCCCACATTCTAGAAGACACACGCCGAGCCACATCGCACCTCCAAGTGAATAAGAAGACGAATGACATGGAAATATCTTCTCTACAGCGAATGGAATGAAGACAAGTGGCCAAGCAATGCCAACTCATCTAGGATTGAAAATTACCATTGTACCCCTAATTTTGTGTATAAATAGAATATGATGAGCAATTGAAAAATCAAGTAGTGTAGGTCAGGTAAAGTAGTTTAAAAGTAGAATTTTAGGGTAGGTAGAAGTAGTTTAGGGTAGAAAGTAGTCTATTTTATTTAGGTTAAAGTTTTTACTTCCTTAGTTTTTTCCAAGCCTTTCTCGTTAGTCTTTGTCATGCCACTATTTATTTTATTCTACCTAGCTACTGTTCATGGCAACTTTTAATTTTTTTTATGAAAAGCTTCATTGTTTCAAGTTATTTAGTATTTCACGTTAACTTTCATCCACTATGTTTGTATTCTTGGTTTTACAAGTTCTTTCTTGTCTATGTTTAAGTTTTTATTAATTTATTTTTATGCAAAGTTCCCTCTCATTGATGAGTTTTATTTCCTTTGTTTCTTTTCAAGCTCTCAGTTTGCTTACTATTTTTTTTCTTTATTTTTTCCACTGCTCATTCAGGTGATTAAGCTTCCTTCATTACTGCCATACTCTATTCTGGTTCTTTGATGCGGACTTGATGTTGAGCATTGTTTCTGCATTAATGGCAAGGTGGAATCACGGTGGTAGGAGCAGAAGCTGAAGCAACCCGAGGCCGTTGGGATTTTACCTATTCATGTTAAAGCTTTCTCTAGTTATTGTGTAGATTTTAGTTACTATTTTCCACTAGTGTTAGCTTTCAGCAATTTCTATACCTCTCGGTTTAGACTTCATTTGCTTGTATTTTATGTGTTGGCATTATTGGACATGGAGTTGCTAGGATCGTGTGAAGCATTCCAGTGAACAGAGATGAAGCAGAAGAGCAAAGCGGCAGAATCTGAAGCTACCGTCGTGACTAACCAAACCAAGAAGAACATAACTGGCTGGGCTGTGAGCTTGGTCGAGGCAATGGCAGACCACACCATACTCTATTCTCCCCTGTTCCATGCTTTCATTTACTGTTTATTTTCTTTTTATAGTTTTAACTGCTGGTTTCAATCATTTCATGTTTTCTGTTTTTGTATTTGTTTTTGTTCATTGTCTTAAACTCACAATTTAACAACTTCTGCATGTACGTTATCTGATTTCCTTCTGTATTGCTGCAAGGTGCAATGGGGAAGACTTGATACGCTACTTGGCAATGTGATGGCTTGCTGTTGCGCGACTACTCTCTTTGGACATGGTTGCCATCAAGGCTTACGGTGTGTGTAGAGGAGCTCGGCTTAACTGACGTAGGTAGGAGGTCGTAAGGACGTGTGCTACATGAAATCAAAAGCAGACATTTTTACGTGCTGACTGCCACAGTACTGGATTTGCAGTTCGGGCTGAAGCTGTGCAGGACGTGGTGGCTGATTCTGCTCAGGCGTATATTGCTGGTACATGTGACGCAAGGCAGAACTTGATGCAAGGAATGGACAGCTGAAGCAAGAGGAGGCATAATTGGTCCTTGAAGCAGCATTGCGGACAGCACTTGGAAATGGAGCACGTACAGTACCAGTACACAGGACCAGTTGGCTAGGAATTTGGCTAAGGCCACGTTTGGCAGCCCTTAAATCCCACATTCTATTCATCTTGTCTTATATTAATTGCTAAATATTTTTATGCATCAATTGTTAACTTAGGTAAAAGTAGGAATTTTGAAATTAAATTTGCATGTTAGTTATATTGTCTTTGTTTGTTAGTTTAAGCTTAGTCTTAATTATGTTAATAGTTGATTTTATATAATAGGATTTAAGACTTAATGTTAGTGTAGAATTTATGAGTTGCATTTAGAATTAAATTAGAGTAAAATTGTTTCATGCATTTTTAATTTAGTCTTCATTTTAAATTTAAAAGTCCAAAAATATTCATTTCTCATGCATTATTTAAATTAGTAATTAGCTATATTAAGATTAATTTAGAATCAATATTTTAGACATTTAGACTGATAATTATTTTCTTAACTTTTTAGGATTTTATTTCATTAGATTTTAAGTTAGTTTAATTTGCATTTTTATTAATTAGATTAATTACTTGCATATGTTATTTTAGGATTGTTTAATCTTAGTTTAATTAACTTTGTTTCTTTATTTTCATATTTGCATTCTAGTTTATTGGTATTAATTAATTTTAACTGTATTAATAATCTTTTGTAGGTTATTGCTTTTAATTGTTTAGAGCTCTATAAATAATTTTAGCTCTGTTTTATTTTCTTTATTTTATAATTTTTATTGTTTTTAGTACTTTTTAATTCTAGCCTTGTAGATCACCCACTAAAAATTCATAATTTTCTAGGATATATTTCGAGTAAGATTAACCGGTACTTAATTAGGCCAATTAGATTCTCTGTGGGATGATAATCTGGGACTCAAATCCCATTATTACTTGTACGACCCGTGCACTTACGGATAACATGTCTAGGTGACTTAGAGTGGGCGTAGTCTGTACCAAGTTTTTGGCGTCGTTGCTGGGGAATCGCAATTAGCCATTAATTAATATCGGTGACATTATGCTTAGGTATAATTCTAGTTTGTACATACTTAGGTTGTAAATATTTAGAGTCTTAATTTAGGTTAGTTAAATTTCTCTCTAAAAAAAATAAAAATAAAAATTTTCTAAGGACTTTTTTAATGTTTACATGCGTAGACCCAAGAGCTATGATTGTTTTCCTTTAGATCCTGAGATAGAACGAACACTTAGAAAATTTAGAAAGGATTCTAGGAAATTAGTAGCTCTGCTGTAAAATACGATGGCTGAGAATAGAGAAATTAGGACCGTAGGAGATTATGTTGTTCCGACTATTAGAGATTATTATACTTGAATTAGGCCACCAGCTATCCCAGCAAACAATTTTGAAATTAAGCCTTCAATCCTCTAGATGATCCAAACTTCACTACAGTTCAGTGGGCTTCCTCATGACGACCCACATGCTCACTTAGGGCAATTTTTAGATCTGTGCAACACCTTCAAGCATAATTAATTATTGGACGATGCGCTTAGGCTTAGACTATTCCCCTTCTCACTTAGGGATAGAGTGCAACACTGGTTAACTTCTTTACCTCCAGGATCCATTTCCACTTAGGACGAGTTAGCCCATAAATTTTTAGCTAAGTTCTTTCCTCCTTCCAAAATGGCTAAACTTTGTAGTGACATATCTTCCTTTGCCCAATTCGATTCTGAATCTCTTTATGAAGATTGGGAACGATATAAAAACCTTCTTAGGAAGTCTCCTCATCATGGCCCACCCTTATGGCTGCAAGTCCAAACTTCTATAACGGACTCACTAGCCAAAATAGGACCATCGTTGATGCTGCTGCGGGAGGAGCTTTAATGTGCAAGATGGAGGAGGAAGCTTATGGTCTCTTAGATAAGATGGCAGCTAACATTTACCAATGGTCATCGGAGAGGCAATTACCTAAGAATTCGATGGGTATCTATGAGTTAGACACACTGTCTACCTTGATTTCTTAAATAGCCAACCTTACGAAAAAGGTAGAGTCACTCAGTACGCAGCATAACCCTGCAAATAGTCCTAATCCTGTTCTTGCTATCCAAAGTCCTTTTAATTCTTACAATCTATGTGGTAGTACACACTCTGTAAATAGGTGTCTGCTTAATTTAGAATCTGTTCAATACATTGCCCTATCTTAGAAGCAACAAAATAACCCCTTTTCAAACACCTACAATCCATGGTGGAGGAACCATCCTAATTTTTCCTGCAGCCAAAATCAAGGGCAATCTTTAAAGTCCAAACCTGTAGGACCCCTTGGTTTTCAAGCGCCACCAGTTCATGTATCACCACATCAGCAATTTCCTCATTACCTGCCTTCTCATCACCCATACCCACCTCATAAATTTTAACATCATCAACCACCACCACCTATGCAGCCGCAGTACTCACCTGCACCAGCAGCTGCAGTTGAGAAGAAGCCTACACTAGAGGAGATGTTCACAACTATCCTACAAAATCAAGTTACTTTAATTAAGAATTTAGACGTTCAGGTTGGACAAATAGCTAGTGCTTTTAGCCAGCGTCCTCAAGGGACCCTTCCTAATAACACGGAACCTAATCCTATTAGGCAGAAGGAGGGTAAGGAACATGTCAAAGCCAACACCCTTAGGAGCGGCAGAGAGCTAGATGATCCAAAAATTAAGTCCAATCCTGTTAATCTCACTGTGGTAAAGCCCATAAGTTCTAAAGAAGCAGCTTAGAAAAAGCAGGAACATCAGGATCAAGCTATAATGGAATCTAAGTTAGGCACTTCTTCATCATTACCTTCTTCCTCACAGCCTTCCTCTTCATCTAATGCTACACATGCTACCACTACACCCCCTCTAGTTAGACCACCACTAGCTTTTCCTCAGAGGTTCCAAAACCAAAAGCTAGATCAACAATTCGCTAAATTTCTTGAGGTTTTTAAGAAGCTTCACATCAACATTCCTTTTGCAGATGCTTTAGAGTAAATGCCGAGTTATATGAAGTTTATAAAGGATATCCTCTCGAGGAAGAGAAGATTTGAAGATTATAAGATAATGGCCTTGACTGAGGAGTGTAGTGTAATTACTCAGAGGAAATTACCCCCCTAAGCTCAAAGATCAAAGGAGTTTTACCATGCCATGCACCATAGGAGATCAATTTTTTGGTAGAGCACTGTGTGATCTAGGAGCTAGTATCAATCCGATGCCTTAGTCTATTTACCAGAAGTTAGGAATAAGGGATGCCAAGCCTACCAAAGTGACCCTTCAGCTAGCTGATAGAGCCATTAAGTATCTGAATGGGATCATTGAGGATGTCTTAGTAAAGGTGGACAAGTTTATTTTCCTTGTAGATTTTATTGTATTAGATATGGAGAAAGACAAGGAAGTCCCCATTATTTTAAGCAGACCTTTCCTAGCTACTGGTAGAACATTAATTTATGTAGAAAAGGGGGAATTGACCATAAGAGTCCTCAATTAGGAGGTAATTTTTAATGTTTTCAAACCTTTGAAGTTCCCTGATGACTCTCAAGACTGTTTTAGGATGATGGATATAAGGCTTGAGCATAAGAAATCTGAAAGAATGATAGAAGTAGATAGAGCTAAAGAGGATTTAACTGTCAGCATTCTGTCACCACTTTGGCTAACCCTCCTACTTCTAGCCCTGCTGCTGATTGTCATTTTCTTCAACTGCATTTGAAGTGGCTTAATTTTTCTTTTCACTTTTTGTATAGTTCTTTTTCTTTTTCGTTGTTTCTTTTACAGATTGATTTTCTAATATGTTCCAATAAAGCTTCAATTATTCATCATCGTCATCAAAAAGGGGAGTATTTTGTTCTTGAGCTTCAATTCTGATATTATGTACACACTGATGACACCGTGCACTTTAAGTTTAGGGGAGGGGATATCACTTGAGCATTTTTGAAACTTTTTGGGCAAAATTGAATTTTTTTTAAAAAAAAATATGAGCTTATATTGTTTGATTTTGGGATGATTTAGTACTTAGCATGTAGTTTTCCCATATTTCGATGATATAACCCCACGATCTAGTTTGACTTTGATTGAATGAGAAACATGATTATAGGAAAAGCATGAAGTTAAATTCTTGAATTTGTCTTGATTCTGATTGTGATTTCCTCATCTTATGCACATTTCATGTCATGAATCTGTATATTTATTTAGAGAAAGCTTATGTGGACATAGGATTGCATTTGTTCAGTTGATTTTGTGCATCATATTTTATAATTTGTTTGATCTGATCTCGAGGTGAAATATTAGATCACACTTAATTAGGGAACTGATTTAGGCCATCTTTGGATCGTTTGAGCCTTTCTAGCCATCCTTGTACATATTTTACCCCTAGTCACCCATCTGGGCCAAATAAGCTTTTCTCTGTAAATACACATGCTTATTTTTTCTTAAGTTAAACACTCTTTTCCTATCCCTTACCCCGAAAGCTGTAAATTCACTAGGATGTATATTGAGCTATGTATATATGGGTATAGATGATAGTGAAAAAAATAAAATAAAAAAACAAAAAAAAGAAAAAATACAAAAATAGAATAAATGTTTATCAAAATAAATAAGTTTGGAGGAATAAATACGAAGCTCTTACATTAAAGATCCTAGAAGTAATGCATGTTAAGGGGTAATTAAACCTAAATCGACTTTATCATACCTTAGCCCCAGCCTCACATTAAAATCTTAATGAAATCCTATTAATCTTTGGTTAAGTGTGACTACATTAGTGGAGAGAGAAGTGAAACGAAAACTTATGGGAATGATCACTTGTCATTAACTTTGCATTCACTGTGTTTGCATAATCTGATCCGGGTAATGTACTGTGAAGTGACTTTGACATTTTCATACACACTCGAGGAGTCTACTTTGGGTTAAGACTTATGATTGAATGATTCTGAGTGTTGGACTTATAATTGTGAATCTTTGATATCAGAGTTTGTACTTTTTCTTTGAGGATAATATTGGGGAAATTATTAAGTTCGGTACTTTGTCATTCCTACATTTGTTTTGTTTTGCTTGAGGACAAGTAAAAGCTCAAGTTTGGGGGTGTAATAATTCTATTAAAATAGAATTATTTGTGCTTAATTTCTTAATTAATTATTTTAATCCCCATATTATCTTATTAATTATCCCCTCAATTTAATTAAAATTATTTTGTGTTTAGGTAAATTAAATCTAGATGAAACTTAGTTGTTTCAGTCGAAAATGGGTTCAAAACGAGCTAAAAAGAGACTGACCACTACCATTGCGTAGTTTGAGTCACCATTCGTCTGGACACGTGTGCTGTCGGGTGTTCGTATTTTCTTCGCCTCGAAACAATAAGATCGACGGATACTGTGCCCACCTTTTGGAAGACACACGTCGGTCCACATCGCACCTCCAAGTGAATAAGAAGACGAATGACATGGAAATATCTTCTCTACAGCGAATGGAATGAAGACAAGTGGGCAAGCAATACCAACTCATCTAGGATTGAAAATTACCATTGTACCCCTAATATTGTGTATAAATAGAATATGATGAGCAATTGAAAAATCAAGTAATGTAGGTAGGCTAAAGTAGTTTAGGAGTAGAATTTTAGGATAGGTAGAAGTAGTTTAGGGTAGAAAGTAGTCTATTTTATTTAGGTTAAAGTTTTTACTTCCTTAGTTTTTTCTAAGCATTTCTCGTTAGTCTTTGTCAAGCCATCATTTATTTTATTCTACCTAGCTACTATTCATGGCAACTTTTATTTTATTTTTTAATGAAAAACTTCATTGTTTCTAGTTATTTAGTATTTCACGTTAACTTTCATCCACTATGTTTGTATTCTCGATTTTACAAGTTCTTTCTTATCTATGTTTAAGTTTTTATTAATTTATTTTTATGCAAAGTTCCCTCTCATTGATGAGTTTTATTTCCCTTGTTTCTTTTCAAGCTCTCGGTTTGCTTGCTATATATTTTTTTCTTTTTTTTTTCCACTGCTCATTCAGGTGATTAAGCTTCCTTCATTATTACCATACTCTATTCTGGTGCTTTGATGCGGACTTGATGCTGAGCATTGTTTTCGTATTAATGGTAAGGTGGAATCACGGTGGTAGGAGCAGAAGCTGAAGCAACCCGAGGCCACTGGGATTTTGCCTATTCGTGTTACAGCATTCTCTAGTTGTTGTTTAGATTTTAGTTACTGTTTTCTAATAGTGTTAGCTTTCAGCAATTTCTATACCTCTTCTTTTTAGACTTCATTTGCTGGTATTTTTTATGTTGCCATTGCTGGACATGGAGTTGCTGGGATCATGTGAAGCATTCCAGTGAACAGAAATGAAGTAGAAAAGCAAAGAGGCAAAATCTGAAGCTGCTGTCGTTACTAACCGAACCAGGTAGAACATAACTGACTGGGTTATGAGCTCGTCTTAACTGACACAGGTAGGAGGTCGGGAGGACGTATGCTACAAGAAATCAAAAGCAAGCATTTGTAAGTGCTGACTTCCACGATACTGGATTTGCGGCTCCGTCTAAATCTGTGTTACTGGTACATGCAATGCAAGGCAGAACTTGATGCAGGGAATGGACAGCTGAAGCAGAAGGAGGCATAACTGGTCCTTGAAGCAGCTGCTAGTGCAGCCAGTAGCAGTTGCAGACAGCACTTGGAAATGGAGCACGTACAGTACCAGTACACGGGATGTGAGATCTGAGGACTTCAGACATATGTTAATTATGTAATATGAACTTGAAGTATAATTTATTGAGATAAGTGAATTGGGGAATGATAATTGGAGATTTATATGTTATGTGTTTAAAATAAGTATGAAGTTATGAGGATAGATAGATCTGGGAGAAGGAGAGATCGATCTGGTGAGTTAAAAATGACAAGGAAGGAGGAATTTAAGGAGCAGATCGATCTCCAATGGAAGAGGATCGATCTCCTTATGATTCTGTTTGAGAGAAGATCGATCTCATGAGGAAGAGATCGATCTCCAAATGTTTTTGTTTGGGAGAAGATCGATCTCCACAAGGAGTAGATCGATCTCATAAAGCCATAAAGAGATCGATCTCACCCCTCGACAGATCGATCTCCTAGGCATAAATTGCCCCAAATCGTTCTCAAATTCAAATGCAGGTCGATCTCATCAAGAGCCAGATCGATCTCCTACCCTCAGTCTATATAAAGAATCCCTACTTTCTCCTGTAATTTCACTTTCTCTCTCTTCCAACCCCCATTTTCACCGAGCCCTAGCTTTCTCACTCATCCAAAGCACCCATTTTCGTCCAAATCAAAAGTTGTGGCAAGAAGGAAAGTTGTTCCTCACCCAAGGGAGAACAACATACTTGGAAATCGAAAGACGGATCAAATCGAGGCAAGAGATAAGCTCTCCACAAGTTTTGGGTAATTTCTAAACTTCGATCCTTATATTTGAGATGATTTTGGTGATAATAGTTGTTGGCATTGTGTTGAAATAGCTGAAAAATGATTAGGGATTGATGAAATTACAATGTAGTTGGAGTGATGATGATATTTAGGAACTTTGGTAAATTTAGGAATTTTGAGCTATAAATGGAGATTTAGACAATGTGGTGTATTAGCATAGATATTGTGCCATATGAAATATAGAATGTTGAGGTGTTGGGAGTGAGATTGTGGTTTGTGATGGAGTTATGAGAATTGAGAAATTTGAGGAGTTATGAGCAATTATGCTCGATTTTGAGAATTGAGGCTGATGTGATAATGAGTATTGATGTTTTAACATCGTTTGGACAGCTAGAGAGTTCCAGAGTGGAATGCGAGGCTAGTCCGTGATACGGGGGAAACGATTGCACTATACGAGGTGCAAAGAGGTAAGGAAAAACTAAAACATTTGTGTATGTGTTTTGATGAATTGTTATAGCATGAACCATGATTTGAGAATACAAGCATGTTTGGTGTTGTGTTGTGATATAATTACACACAGTTTTTATAGCCGATTGGAGCCCATTAATTTATGAGTTTATAAGCTGAGTGTGAAATTGCTTTATAAACCTTTGGGTTTGCGTGAAAAGTAAATTGGGCTCTACGTTAAGGCGATATTGAGATTTGAGAAAATGTGTGCTTGTTTTGCCAGTTGGAACTCAGTTTTAATATGTTTTGTGTTGAATACACAAATGTTTTAAATGAGTTTTACGAGAGAAAACCATTATGAGTTCTACGTGAAGGCATAACGTTTTATAAGATAATGGCTAATGATTGAGACTTACTGGTAACACGTAAGACCGATATAGTGGGACGCCTGGGAACCAACCCAGGGACCACAGGCCTTGTTCTGGTAACATGTAAGTCCGATTATTCCTCGACTTTGGTAGCGTTGGGAAGCCTTGCTGTGGTAGCATGTAAGTCCGATATTCCTCCGTTTTGGTAACAAGAGATGCCTCCATTTTGGTAACGAGAGATGCCTCCATTTTGGTAACGTGAGATGACCCCCGTTCTGGTAACGCTGGGTGGCCTTGCTTTGGTAGCATGTAAGACCGAGAGAGTGGGCCGCCTGGGAACCGACCTAGGGACCACGTGATAGTGTGCATGAGGCGAGGCATTGCTCTGGTAGCATGTAAGGTCGAGCCTTGTTCTGGTAACATATAAGTCCAATATACCATGCATACGACCATATTGTCGATGTTCCCTCTATACGAGGATGCCTGGGATGCACACCCAAAGGAGATTACATATTTGATGTGCCATGACGAGTTTTAATTGAGTTTTATTGCCTAGTCTCATTTTACACATGAGTTGTGTTTTATGACCTTGTCACTTGCTATTTATTGAGGTAATTTTTATCACGTATTTTGAGAATAGCCATTATTGCATATATTTACACATGCTTGTGAGTGCTCGATATTGAGCCTTTTTACCTTCATGTTTTCACATGATTTATGAGTTATGAGATGATGATGTTTTGAGAACTTTCATGCTACGATTTCAAATGAGCTTCATAAACAAATACATATTTGTGATGTGTGATATGGTTTATATAACTGAGTTCCCTTACCCCCTTACTGAGCGATTTGGAAGCTCAACCTGTTTTCTCTCCCCCCCAGATCGCTTCAAGTGAAGTGAGTTCCCTGCGACGTACGGGTTGGAGGCTAGTGGAGGACTTGAGCTCCAGGCCGTATTTTACGTATTGAGGTAGATATTTAATATTCATGTACCCAGACTAGAGTTATATTTCAGACATTCATTGTATAATGATGTACGGGATGTATTAGGATTAATTAACTTGGAATTGAGTAATGTATATGATACAACATATACTATATTATGATGAGATCCTGAGGCATGATAATTATGATGTTGTATGACACTGCACAGGAATGCACCCTTAATTGTGAATTAATGAGTAAAAAGTTTTAAATTAGCCCTATTTTCCGCGCTTCCGGGGCATCACAGAGTTTTCTTAGTATCAGAGCTTAGGGTGTTTAGTACTGTCATTGTCGGTTAAGTGAAATAGAATACATCCCAAGTGTCTGTAATAGTCTGGTCATGAACTGAATTTGAGGATTGAGATTTCAATCAATTTTGATATGTACGCGCAGGAGACGAGTTGAGATAGAGAATGAGTAAACGACGAGGTCGTTCGAGAAGGCAGGCAGAGTCCCCTCCGCCACCTGTCCCACAACCAGAGAGTCCTAACTCTGGATTTAATCGGATTGAGACCGATGTGAGGCAATGTTTGAGCAGGTGGCAGCGTTATTCGCGCAACACTTTGGAGTTAATGCCTCAGGTACTACTCCTACACCACCACAAGGACCTCTCATACCCCCAATGCCTCCCGTCACTCAGCCTGATGACAGAAGTATGGTCTGACTGAAGGATTTTTTGAAAATGAATCCACCTACCTTTAGGGGAAAGAAGGATCCTACAGAGGCTGAGGAGTGGTTGACGGAGTTGAGAGTTATATTCGACTATCTGGGGTGCACCGATGCTGAGAGGGTCAGTATGAGTGCCTATATGTTGAAAGGGAGAGCTCGAGATTGGTGGGGTACTACCCAGGGTATTTTGATGTCCCACCAGGATGTGATTAGTTGGGAAGAGTTCTAGACACCCTTTAGAGCCCAATATGTATCACGAGCTGCCCAGAGAAGGAGGCAAGCTATTACACCCCACTTCTGGGAACCCTTCTATCCATACATTCTCTACTACGGTTGGGCTGTGAGAAGATGCAATTACTAAAATTCATTCATTTACAGCGGAAGATTTAAATCTTAATTCACACTCCCAAGTGTGTGTAGATATACAAAATCAATTGTATAAATACCATGTGCTTACATATCATCCCCATAATACTGTTTACAATTCCAAGATATAACTGTGCGATACGATAAATTAGATACAAAATACTCGTGTATATAAATCTTATACCTTTACGGAATTGTGGGAGCTGTTCAACACAAAAGACCTAGAGACCACCGCTCTCTTACTTCTCAGTACCTGGAGGGGGAAAATAGTGGGATGAGCAAACCATAGCTCAGTAAGGAAATGTATGCTAGCAGGTAGATATCGTACTACCTACATAGCCCATGCAGGCATAAACCAAAACCATGTTTTCATTATAAATGGAAATATCATACGAAATATGCATTTAAATATATATTTCTCAATAGCATTTTTGTGTAAATCAAACATCAAGCTTCCATTTAAAACATGCTCATAAATAGTGCCCTCACGGCACAATTGTGAAATCGGAGGTTTATCAAAAACACAAAATCTCTTTCTTCCCTTAATTCACTTTTTCTGCAAATCTCTTTCTTTTCTGAGATTATCTCTGTTTTCTCGAATCTCTGAGACAGGCATGGAATTTTCGACAATCAAATATCCACGACATATGGCCATAGTCAGTGATCCCAAGCCTCACTGATCAGGTGTGCACAGGGCATCACTTCGCCTGAAGGGGAATGGGTCAGTCCTGCCCTCCGGGTCATCTCGATCAACCACATCTCCTCATATACTCATGGTAAGAATACACCGTGTGTCATCTACGCGACACTTGTACTCACGTGCACCCAGCACGGTACATAGTATACCAACGGATAACTACACTGTTCAACGTACGACCGTCGACCCAAGTCCATGCTCCAACTCCAATGGACTTTTCATCCTAAACCATGTCTCATATACCAGGCGAGCAAGCAGCGTGACACACAGTCAACGCAAAGCTCCAGCGTGGTACGATCTATCGTTAAGGCCCAGCCCATTCAAATGGCCGTCGGCTGGTATCCCCTTGGGTCTCAGACCCCCAAGTTTACCTCAACTCAACAAAACAAGTGCGAGCAAAGTTCCCGCACTTTCTCAAAACCCTCGCGCGAGTTAAAACTCTAGCACGGTACATCAAAGGCATTAAAACGGGTGTGAGCTAACGCTTCAACACCAAATCTCATCTCAAAACTGATAGATGGCTATTTTCTCTTTTTAAAACTCAAAACATGTTTATTCATACAGCATGTCTCTTCATGCTAAAACATGAAAATTAGCCAATCTATCATTAACATTTCTCAATCATCAATAACAATATAGAATTGAGAATATCATTGAAAACATGCATATCATGCTATTTCCTTACCCTATCCCATTTCTCAATACATATTTACATCATAGTACTTTTCATGCTCCCATATCATTTCATAGAATTATAATATCGTACTAGTTCTAGCAATATATCTATGAAATTGCTGTAAATACGCACGAACATCTCTATAGCTAACACACAGTCCCTTACCTCACTTTACTTGTGTGTAACTGTCCACCTTTATGCTTCTCGCATTCTCCTCTCGATTTGCTCTGACGTATCATCCGAAACTGAAATTCATCCATCAAACACTCGAGTTAACGTTTCTAACCTTGTCCAACTAAGCATTTATCCAATGCCTTAAATATACATTTTACCCCTTGTGGTAAATCTCACAATTTTATCCCAATATCTACATGCCCAAACCATGCCCACAACATAATCATCCTCTCAAGATATCTCATTCATCATTAACACTTCTACATTCCACTTTCTCACACTAGACCATTTTTAAGTTATATTCATTTCATGCCATCCTAGGTGGTTCTACCCACAAGGTGCACACCCAATTAACTTCACAATCATTAACTAAACCAATGTACTTAGATTTGTGCACTAGAACTTACCTCATTGGATTTCCTCTTTGCTCCAATTAGAAATGCCCTTGTTGCTTAAATCCAACAAATGGAGAAAATGCCTCCCAACTATGTTGTTCTTCTCTTTGATGTGAATAACTTTGTCTCTAATAGCTTTTCTTCAAATCTTACTAAAAATGGCTGGATTTAGGAGTGAGAAAGCTAGGTTTTTGAGTTGAAGTGGAAAGAAATGGTTTATCCCAAAAATCTGCAAATCCAACTGCTCCTATTTATAGTTTTGACTTGATGAGATCGATCTTCCTTGGGTGGAGATCAATCTGGTCCTCTAAAAATCCCTCTTTTCTAAGACGTTTTAAAGGCAGGAGATCGATCTGTCGAGGCTTGAGATCGATCTGCCGTCAAACAGAAGCTTAAGGAGATCGATCTGGTCTTAGGGGAGATCGATCTGCTGTCGAACAGAAGCTTAAGGAGATCGATCTGGTCTTAGGGGAGATCGATCTGCTTCCAACCCGAGAGCTAAGGAGATCGATCTGATCCCTTTGGAGATCAATCTGTTCCCTTCCATTACTCACATAAGAGCATTTTGGCTCTCCTAGATCGATCTCTCATCCTATGAGATCGATCTGGCCTCCATATTTCCAGATTTTTTGCAGTTTTTCTGCAACAACTCCCTTCAAAACTTCCTCAATTTACCTCCATAGTCCTTTCCTCATTCATCGCTCCTTGAGACTTAAAAATGTCATCCAATCACACTTAGTATATATTAAAACTTGTGGAAAATCTTTGTACAACTAAATTTTCACGATATTTCCCGAATGGAAGTATACAACTTATAAAAATCTTTCTTTCCATTTTACTACACTACTCATATACCATTTCAATCACATTCTTCTTGTGTTTAAGTTCATTTCTTCCTACTCATTCATAATGCAACTTGTACGTATAATCACGATTCTTATTACAAGTGCGTACATAATCTTATGAACTTACACTGCATATACTTCACATTACAAATGTATCATTATAGTTATGATTTTATTTACATTCCCGTGTTCCTATATACAGCTATACATATACGGGGTCTCACACAAGCAGAGTTTTTAAGTTTGGTACAGGGTGACATGTCTGTAGATGATTACGAGAGTCGATTTACCGCTCTGCTGAGATATGATCCAGAGACTTTTAAGAATGAAGAGCTCCGCATAAAGAGATTTGTGTATGGATTGAAGCCTATCTTCAGAGATCGATTGATTGGGTTGTGTATTACTGAGTTTGGAGATGCTCTGAGAGGAGCACAAGAGATTGAGAGGGGAATTGAAATTGTACAGTCCCAGAATGAGTTTGGAGCAGTGATTAGGGACAAAGGCAAGAGGCCAGCGATATCTCAAGCAGATGTTCAGAGAGGTTCCTTCAGGAGAGGAAGGATTGAGGTACAGAAGGGCAGATTGGAGAGACCCAGAGCTTATCCTATTATCAAGGAGACCCCTCGATATGGCAGGTCGGAGATAAGGGTTTGTAGAGACTGTGGTCGATTGGATGAGGGAAGTTATACTGGGTCGATCCATGGATGTTTTAGATGTGGTGACATGGGTCACAGAGTGAAGGACTGTCCTCAACCTCAGATACCACATGCTCCGGAGCTTACTAGACAGCAGCCTCAGAGAGTGAATCCCCAGAGACGGGCCACTGCTGCAGAGAAAGGGAAGAAACCTGTGGCACAGGGACGTGTGTTTGCCCTGGATAAGGAAACTGCGGACACTTCAGCAGAAACTGTAAGAGGTACACTTTCTGTCTGTAATCATAAGGCTCATGTATTGGTAGATCCAGGATCCACGCATTCGTTTATTTCAGAGCATTTTGCATGTAGTTTAAATTTGAAGTTTGAACCTCTAGAGTATGTACTACATGTAAATACCCCTATGCGTGAATCCCAGAGAACTGAGTTAATCTGTAAAAGATGTGAAATAAAGGTGGGAGATAGAGTGATGTTAGCAGATCTAATCATGTTGAATATACATGGGTTTGATGTAATTCTGGGGATGGATTGGTTGGCAACCAATCGAGTGAGTTTAGACTGCTACACTAAGATTGTAACTTTCTCCCTACCTGAACCTTACAGTGTACGGCTGAGATATTGAGGAAATGAATATGTGAAATTCTAGTAAGTAATTTGAGAATTTTAATATTATTTTGGAGAATATTAAATATGATTGTTCATGTGAAGGTTACAAAACACTCATCTCAGACGATGAGCGGGAACATCCGAGGATTGAGGATATACCTGTGGTGTGTGAATTCCTGGATGTTTTCCCAGATGAGCTGCCAGGTTTACCACTAGAGAGAGAGTTGGAGTTTACCATTGATTTAGTACCAGATACTCAGCCGATCTCTAAACCTCCCTACAGGATGGCATTAGTGGAACTTGAGGAATTGAAGAAACAACTACAAGAGTTATTGGATCAAGGGTTCATTAGACCTAGTGTTTCACCGTGGGGAGCACCGATTTTATTTGTCAAGAAGAAGGATGGTAGTCTCAGATTATGCGTAGACTACCAGCTGTTGAATAAAGCCACGGTGAAGAATAAATACCCACTGCCTAGGATTGATGATCTACTTGATCAACTAAGAGGGGCCTCAGTCTTTTCTAAGATTGATTTGAGATCGGGCTGTCACCAATTGAGGATCAAGGAAGAAGATATTCCCAAGACGACCGTCAAGACAAGGTATGGCCATTATGAATTTCTGGTGATGTCCTTTGGATTGACGAACGCCCCTGCTGCATTTATGAGGTTGATGAATGAAGTGTTCAGAGACTATCTGGATAAATTTGTGATAGTCTTTATTGATGATATCCTGGTATACTCGCGGTCGTATGAGGAGCATGCACAGCATTTGTGGTTAGTACTTCAAATACTCCGAGATAAGCAATTATATGGAAAGCTTAGTAAGTGTGAGTTTTGGCTAAACTGGATAGCTTTCCTTGGTCATATAGTCTCAAAGGAAGGAGTATTAGTGGATCCAAGTAAAGTAGCAGCTGTGCTTAGTTGGGAGAGACCGAGGACAGTTACTGAGGTGCAAAGCTTCCTTGGTTTGACAGGGTATTACAGAAGATTTATGGAAGGATTTTCAAGGATTGCCGCTCCTTTGACTAAACTCACGCGTAAGGAGACTCCGTTCATATGGACTGATCAATGTGAGCTCAGTTTTCAGGAGTTAAAAAGGAGATTGACAGTGGCACCTGTGTTAACTATTCCTAAGGGATCAGTAGGATTTTTGGTGTATAGTGATGCATCTCATCAAGGATTGGGGTGTGTGCTTATGTAGCATGGAAGAGTGGTCGCATATGGATTGCGACAGTTGAAAGACCATGAGCGAAATTACCCCACGCATGATTTGGAGTTAGCATCTGTGGTATTTGCTTTGAAGTTCTGGCGACACTACTTATATGGGGAAAGATTCCAGATCTTCACTGATCACAAGAGTTTAAGATATCTCTTTGATCAGAAAGAGTTAAACATGAGACAAAGGAGATGGATGGAACTCCTTAAGGATTATGACTACGAGATTCTATATCATCCGGGTAAGGCGAATGTAGTTACTGATGCCCTGAGCAGGAAGAGTATGATATCTGCTATGATGATCAGGGAATGGGATTTACTGGAGTAGTTCACCGAACTTCGGATCAGAGTTAAAGAGATAGAGGCTGGATTTTTGGCTAGCTTGTGAATAGAGCCCAGGATCATGGATCAGATGAGAAATGGGCAGCGCAGTGATCAAAGATTGATAGATATGGTTAGCCAAACTGAGTAGAGTTCGCAGTCGAATCTCACCATCAGTGAGGATGGATTATTGAGGTTCAGAGGACGGATTTGTGTACCGAACGATGATACCCTGAAGAGACAGATACTGAGAGAATCCCATTGCTCGCGATACACCATGCACCCAGGGAGTACTAAGATGTATCGAGACTTGAGAAAGGTGTATTGGTGGAGTGGTATGAAGCGAGACGTGGCAGAGTATGTGGCCAGGTGTTTAGTATGCCAGTAAGTGAAAGCTGAGCATCGAAAGCCCAGAGGTCTACTACAGCCCTTACCTGTACCTACATGGAAATGGGAGCATGTCATTATGGACTTTATTATGGGTTTACCGAGGACCCGAAGAGGTCATGAGGCTATATGGGTTATAGTGGATAGACTGACCAAGAGTGCCCACTTCCTTGCCATCAAGAGCACAGATACTGTGGATGCCTTAACTGAGCTGTATGTCAGCGAGATAGCTAGATTACATGGGGCTCCAGTGAGTATTACTTCTGATAGAGATTCCCGGTTTACTTCCAGATTTTGGACCCAGTTTTAGGAGTCCATGGGATCTCGATTGAGTTTTAGTACTGCCTATCATCCTCAGACAGATGGTCAGTCAGAGAGGACTATTCAGACCCTGGAGGATATGTTGAGGGCGTGTACGATGGATGTTAAGGGATCATGGGATGATCACCTGCCCCTAGCAGAGTTTGCATACAATAATAGCTATCATGCAAGTATTGGAATGGCACCCTTTGAGGCTCTATATGGTAGGAGGTGTAGATCCCCTGTAGCTTGGGAAGAAGTCGGTGACAGAAAGATAAATGCTCCCGAGCTTGTTGAGCAAGCTATACAGAGTGTGAAACTTATATGTGAGAGGCTACGAGCTGCACAGAGTAGACAGAAAAGCTACGTGAATGTGCGTAGACGGCCACTTGAGTTTGATGTTGGTGATGCAGTATTTCTGAAAGAATCACCGAGTAAGGGTATCGTGTGATTTGGGAAGAAAGGAAAATTAAGTCCTCGATACATAGGACCATTCGAGATTCTTGAGAGAGTGGGAGAGGTAGCCTACAGATTGGCATTACCTCCACAGATGTTCGAAATACACAACGTCTTTCATGTGTCTATGTTGAGGAAGTACCACCCGGACCCTTCTCATGTTATAGAGTATGATGAGATGGACATACAGGAGGACATGAGCTACACTGAGGAACCCGTCCGGATTCTTGACAGGAAGGAGAAGGTACTTAGAACCAAGAGCATCCCATTAGTGAAAGTTCTGTGGAAACATCACTCAAGTGAAGAGGCAACGTGGGAACTAGAGAACCTCATGAAGGAGAAATACCCCCATCTCTTTAAATAGTTTAGTTGAATTTGGAGGACCAAATTCTTTTAAGATGGGGAGGATGTGAGATCTGAGGATTTCAGACATATTTTAATTATGTAATATGAACTTGAAGTATAATTTATTGAGCTAAGTGAATTGGGGAATGATAATTGGAGATTTATATGTTAAGTGTTTAAAATAAGTATAAAGTTATGAGGACAGATCGATCTGGGAGAAGGAGAGATCGATCTGGTGAGTTAAAAAAGACAAGGAATGAGGAATTTAAGGAGCAGATTGATCTCCAATGGAAGAGGATCGATCTCCTTATGATTCTGTTTGAGAGAAGATCGATCTCATGAGGAAGAGATCGATCTCCAAATGTTTCTGTTTGGGAGAAGATCGATCTCCTCAAGGAGTAGATCGATCTCATAAAGCCATAAAGAGATCGATCTCACCCCTCGACAGATCGATCTCCTAGGCATAAATTGCCCCAAATCGTCCTCAAATTCAAATGCAAATCGATCTCATCAAGAGCCAGATCGATCTCCTACCCTCAGTCTATATAAGGAATCCCTGCTTTCTCCTGTAATTTCACTTTCTCTCTCTTCCAACCCCCATTTTCACCGAGCCCTAGCTTTCTCACTCATCCAAAGCACCCATTTCCATCCAAATCAGAAGTTGTGGCAAGAAGGAAAGTTGTTCCTCACCCAAGGAAGAACAACATACTTGGAAATTGAAAGACGGATCGAATCGAGGCAAGAGATAAGCTCTCCACAAGTTTTGGGTAATTTTTAAACTTCGATCCTTATATTTGAGATGATTTTGGTGATAATAGTTGTTGGCATTGTGTTGAAATAGCTGAAAAATGATTATGGATTGATGAAATTACAATGTAGTTGGAGTGATGATGATATTTAGCAACTTTGGTAAATTTAGGAATTTTGAGCTATAAATGGAGATTTAGACAATGTGGTGTATTAGCATAGATATTGTGGCATAGGAAATATAGAATGTTGAGGTGTTGGGAGCGAGATTGTGGTTTGTAATGGAGTTATGAGAATTAGGAAATTTGAGGAGTTATGAGCAATTATGCTCGATTTTGAGAATTGAGGTTGATGTGATAATGAGTATTGATGTTTTAACATCGTTTGGATAGCTTGAGAGTTCCAGAGTGGAATGCGAGGCTAGTCTGTGATACGGGAGAAACGATTGCACTATACGAGGTGCAAAGAGGTAAGGGAAAACTAAACCATTTGTGTATGTGTTTTGATGAATTGTTGTAGCATGAACCATGATTTGAGAATACAAGCATGTTTGGTGTTGTGTTGTGATATAATTGCACACGATTTTTATAGCCGGTTGGAGCCCATTAATTTATGAGTTTATAAGCTGAGTGTGAAATTGCTTTATAAACCTTTGGGTTTGCGTGAAAAGTAAATTGGGCTCTACGTTAAGGCGATATTAAGATTTGAGAAAATGTGTGCGTGTTTTACCGGTTGGAACTCGATTTTAATATGTTTTGTGTTAAGTACACAAATGTTTTAAATGAGTTTTACGAGAGAAAACCATTATGAGTTCTACGTGAAGGTATAATGTTTTATAAGATAATGGCTAATGATTGAGACTTAGGCGTGTCATGTTGAATACACATCGGGCCTTGCTCTGGTAGCACGTAAGACCGATATAGTGGGACGCCTGGGAACCGACCCAGGGACCACAGGCCTTGTTCTGGTAACATGTAAGTCTGATTATTGCTCCGCTTTGGTAGCGTTGGGAGGCCTTGCTCTGGTAGCATGTAAGTCCGATATTCCTTCGTTTTGGTAACGAGAGATGCCTCCATTTTGGTAACGAGAGATGCCTCCGTTTTGGTAACTTGAGATGACCCCCATTCTGGTAACGCTGGGTGGCCTTGCTTTGGTAGCATGTAAGACCGAGAGAGTGGGCCGCCTGGGAACCGACCTAGGGACCACGCGATAGTGTGCACGAGGCGAGGCATTGCTCTGGTAGCATGTAAGGCCGGGCCTTATTCTGGTAACATATAAGTCCAATATGCCATGCATACGACCATATTGTCGACGTTCCCTATATACGAGGATGCCTGGGATGCGCACCCAGAGGAGATTACATATTTGATGTGCCATGATGAGTTTTAATTGAGTTTTATTGCCTAGTCTCGTTTTACACATGAGTTGTGTTTTGTGACCTTGTCACGTGCTATTTACTAAGGTGATTTTTATCACGTATTTTGAGAATAGCCATTATCGCATATATTTACACATGCTTGTGAGTGCTCGATATTGAGCCTTTTTACCTTCACGTTTTCACATGATTTATGAGTTATGAGATGATGATGTTTTGAGAACTTTCATGCTACGATTTCAAATGAGCTTCATAAACAAATACATATTTGTGATGTGTGATATGGTTTATATAACTGAGTTCCCTTACCCCCCCCTTACTGAGCGATTTGGAAGCTCACCCTGTTTTCTCTCCCCCCCCCCCCCCCAGATCGCTTCAAGTGAAGTGAGTTCCCTGTGACGTACGGGTTAGAGGCTAGTGGAGGACTTGAGCTCCTGGCCGTATTTTGCGTATTGAGGTAGATATTTAATATTCATGTACCCAGACTAGAGTTATATTTACAGACATTCATTGTATAATGATGTACGGGATGTATTAGGATTAATTAACTTGGAATTGAGTAATGTATATGATACAACATATACTATATTATGATGAGATCCTGAGGCATGATAATTATGATGATGTATGACACTGCACAGGAATGCACCCTTAATTGTGAATTAATGAGTAAAAAGTTTTAAATTAGCCCTATTTTCCGCGCTTCCGGGGCGTCACACAGGACCAGCTTGCTAGGAATTTGGCTAAGGCCACGTTTGGGAGCCCTTAAATCCCACATTCTATTCATCATGTCTTATATTAATTGCTAAATATTTTTATGCATCAATTGTTAACTTAGGTAAAAGTAGGAATTTTGAAATTAAATTTGCATGTTAGTTATATTGTCTTTGTTAGTTAGTTTAAGCTTAGTCTTAATTATGTTAATAGTTGATGTTATATAATAGGATTTAAGACTTAATGTTAGTGTAGAATTTATGAGTTGCATTTAGAATTAAATTAGAGTAAGATTGTTCCATGCATTTTTAATTTAGTCTTCATTTTAAATTTAAAAATCCAAAAATATTCATTTCTCATGCATTATTTGAATTAGTAATTAGCTATAGTTAAGATTAATTTAGAATCAATATTTTAGACATTTAGACTGATAGTTATTTTCTTAGCTTTTTAAGATTTTATTTCATTAGATTTTAAGGTAGTTTAATTTGCATTTTTATTAATTAGATTAATTACTTGCATATGTTATTTTAGGATTGTTTAATTTTAGTCTAATTAATTTCGTTTCTTTATTTTCATATTTGCATTCTAGTTTATATGTATTAATTAATTTTAACTGTGTTAATTATCTTTTGTAGGTTATTGCTTTTAATTGCTTGGAGCTCTGTAAGTAATTTTAGCTCTGTTTTATTTTCTTTATTTTATAATTTTTATTGTTTTTAGTACTTTTTAATTCTAGCCTTGTAGATCACCCACTAAAAATTAATAATTTGCTAGGATATACTTAAGGTAAGATTAACCGGTACTTAATTAGGCTAATTAGATTCTCTGTGGGACGATAATGCAGGACTCAAATCCCATTATTACTTGTACGACCTCTGCACTTGCGGATAACACGTCTAAGTCACTTAGAGTGGGCGTTGTCTATACCAGCAAACAGTTGGTGTGCTTGCCTTAAATTCATCAGTTTGCTTCACTAAGGCATTTCATCATACACTTCTTATGCCTATTTTAAATCATCATCCATTCCAACATATTGGTTTCACAAAACCATCTTAAAATCATGTATACATGCTTAATAACATCAATACATGCTTAAATCATCATTAAATCCATGTAAATCAACTTTCTCTCACTTTCTTACACTAAACCCATATTCAGTCATGGATGACTAAGCATCCTCAAGGATGTTTCAGCCAACAATACATACACCAATCAACTCATAAAAATGTCTAGATTAACATAATTGAAGTTGGTGTATCGAAAACTCACCTACCTTAACCTTTCTCTTTTGTCCAAAATTGGGGAAACACCTTGCTCCTTCAGTCCAAAAATTTAACTACTAGTTTTTTACTATGTTGTTCTCCTCACCACTAGGAATAACTTTTCTAAAAGCAACCTTTCTCAAATCTATTTGGAGGGTGATGATATTCTAGAGTGAGAAAACTTGTTCACTTTGCTAAAATTGAGAGATATTTTTTAATTTGTGGAAGAAGACTCGTCTATCGGGCTTTTAAATGGAAATAGGTATTGTGAGATCGATCTCCAATGGTGAGAGATTGATTTTCGTTTGGTTGAACTATACAAATATTCAGTAACTAAGTTTTGGGATCGATTTGCTATTGGGAAGGGATCGATCCTTTCTAGCCAGTAACCATTCTAGATCGATCTGTTTTTGGGTAGGGATCGATCCTTTCTATGCAGAATCACATCAAGATCAATTTGCTTTTGGGTAGGCATCCATCCTTTCTATACAGAATCACCTTGAGATTGATCTGCTTGCCTATAGAACCTTTGTGATTTCATTCTAGAATTACAAGATTGATCTTGTCGTGAAAGAGATCGATCTGGCATTCATCTATAGGATTCCAGCTGCTAATTTTTCCAGAATTTCAAAGGAAAGATTGCATTTAAATGCTTCACTAATCATTTTGCATTCTATTCACAGTTAGAGCATAAAAAGGTCTATTTCTTATGACTCACATATTATGTAACTTGTGTATACAACATGGAATCATAAAGGGTATATAGAATTCACGGCCTTTACATCTCTTATGATTCATATAGCATCTAAGAAGTGTGCACATCATGGAATCATAAGGAATACATATAAAAGAAAGGGCCTTACATGTTTAATTCATGTTTTGATATAACTTATAAACATGTTTTATATTAAGCATGATTTTAAGCACAACCTTGCACTTACTTATAAGACCCACATTTCTATGTTATATTCCTTATAATTACCATGTGTAAACATTTGATTCTGTTAGTTGAATCATAAAAAGAGTGTTTACTGAAATGAAAGTGCAAACGAAGTGAACAAATGCACATAAGTGACGAAAAGACCAAATGAGGGCTATAATGGTCACAACCTAAATTGAAGGGATACCAGCCATTCTCACTGAAGATAAGAACTTAAAACATCAAAATAAGGGTAGTCTAAGAAGGGAAGTTGGTTTGATTTGTTCCTGAATACGTTGAAGTAGAAGAAATGTCAAAAATGGACTAAACGAGCTCAAAATGGATCGTTCAAGCTGTTTTTAGCTATTTCACTTCCCGAAAATGACCAAAACGCAAAGATGAGAGTGTTAGCCACGAGAAACTACACTTTTGGATTTTTGAACAAAAGTCAAACATGGTTAATGGTCAAGGAAAGTTAAAGTAAGCTTAGAAATGTTGACTTTAACCATAAGAACTAACCATAGTTAAAATTTAACCCAAACAAGGTTAAAAAGTAGGGAAGAATTATTTTTAGCTAAAACATCTTCAACTTAAGCATGGAAAATTAATTTAATCTAATTTGGATTAAATTAAATGGGCAGAAATTGATGGGCCAACTAAAAGAATTTTCGAAGCCCATTAAGCTTAATCGAGCATATGCCGAAATTGTACAAGCTATTAGGCCAAATTGTTGGGCCATTTAATGGGCCTAAAACGAAGAAAATTGTAGGCCCAGTTACCTAAGAAAATCTAGACCAATAACAAAGCAGAAAAGCCTAAAACCGAAAGCCTAAATTGGAAGCCCAAAATCAAGCCCATTAGGAAATGTTTATGCCCAAAACTAATGGTTCAAGCCCAAAACCATTAAGCCCACTTCAAGGGCTGAAATTTTAAGACAAACTAAACATATTTCATGTCTTAAAACCTAAGGAAAATCAGCAAATATCATCTTCTTTACCAAATTGAGACTAAGCGATAATTTTTGCTTAAGTTTACAAGCTTTCTCACACTAGAAATCACTAACCTAATGGCATATTTGGAGCAAGTGATCTGTAAGACCCCGTATATGTATAAGGATAATATGTGTAATTGGATCAAATAATATGAATGGACTTGTAATGTAAAGTATGATTGATGTAAGTCCATGGATTCAATGTATGTATGTGTAATATAAATTGTAACGTACATACAAGTTTCATTGAGTATGAATACGAAGAAATGAGTTCTAGCAAGTGATGGATGTGATTGAGACTCAAGATGAGTAGTGTGGTAAAATGGAATGGAGTTATGCTCCCATTTGGTTTTATGTAGCATACCTTTGAACATACAATGAATGCACACAAGTTTCAATGTGCATAAGGTATGAATGGATGCCATTTTCAAGTTATAAAGGTGGATGGATGAGAAAATGGCCATGGCAATAGATTAAGGATGTGTTGGTATGAGTTGCAGCAATGAAACTGCAGGAAATTTGGAAAACATGAGGTCCAGATCGATCTCATAGGATGAGAGATCGATCTGGAAGAGCCAGAATGCTCTTATTTGGGCGAAAGAATAGAGCAGATCGATCTCCAATGGAGCCAGATCGATCTGCCAAGCATTCTGTAGTGAAAAGATCGATCCTCAAGCACCCAGATTGATCTCCTTAGCTCTCTGTTTGGGACCAGATCGATCTCATGCTTCGACAGATCGATCTCATGCTTCAACAGATCGATCTCATTGCTTCGACAGATCGATCTCTGGCTTAAAAATACCGTGAAAAAGAGGGATTTTAAGGGACCAGATCGATCTCCTCTTGGACCAGATCGATCTCCTCAAGTCATTTCTATATAAAGAGAGCTGAAAATCTGGAAATCTTAGAAAAACACTGAACCTTACAATCTCAACCCCAAAAACCTAACTTTCCCTCTCTAAAATCAACCATTTTCAGTGAGATTTGGAGAGAGATCATTAGAGGCAAAGTTGTTCCTATCAAAGAGAAGAATAACATAGTGAAAGGGCATTTTTCCATTTTTGGAATTGAAGGAGTTAAGGGCATTACCATTTGGAGCAAGAATAACTCAAATCCAAAGGCATTAGCTATTTAATTGATTTTGGAGTTGATTTATATGAGTATTGATGGATAAACTACCTAGGAATGTAGTGGAATTGGTGTAACCTAGAAATCTAAAATGGGTATAATGTGAGGATATGTGGGATTGAATGAGCCTATGATTTATGGCATGCTAAAGTTGTTATTGGGGTAATATTTATGATTTAAAATGGTTAAATGAAATTACATTATGAGTTTGGAGGAATTGTGGAAATGAGTATGAATATGCTTGATAAAATGTCATAGTGAGAGAATTCATGAAATATGAACGCTATGAGCTTTATGTCGATTTGATATCGACTTTGAATAAGTTAATAGGCCTAAGAAGGTCCATAGACTCGAGCTATGGGTAAAGTAATGAAACGAGGCCAAATAAGCTTTAATAGAGGCTATAGATTAAATTGACTATAGCAAGCACAAAGGTTGCAATATATTGTGCAGTCCCGAAGAGTTCGTTGAAGGTGAACCGAACCGTACGAGTAAGCAGCTTAAGGAAGTGGAATCACGCATCGCGATTCCAGGTAAGGGAATTTTGTAAGTATATAGAGGTAGCTGCTCGTATTTTGAACTCGTGGGTATATATAGGGCTTTGGAAATGTGTATGGACTTATCGAAATGTGTTTTGATGATGTATAAGTGTTTGTATGAGATTTGGTTGCTTTGAAATGGTTATCGAAAAAGGGATAGTAAGGCTAATAATTGCATAAATCATGTGTTTTGAATGCTTTTACAAAACACAATACTTTGATTTGAGCAAATAAAAGGATAGGCTGGCTAGTACTTGAATGATGTTGTGAAATAGCCCATATGAGGCACTAAGCTTATTATGAGATGTTTTGAATGCATGTAAGCCGCCTTTCGAATGTATGTGATTTAATTCACGTTAGAGACTCGCTCGCGCTGGATTCCTATGTTTTCACTTGTGTGAAACGTGCTCGAGCTTAGCTCGCACTTTGAATTTGAATTGTGATAATGTTTATAAACCGTACTGGAGCTTACGCTCGTACGTGGATTTGAGTGATTTTTCTTATGCATACAACTGTACTGGAGCTATGCTCGTACATGGTTTCTTCATATTTTATGCATAAATGCCGTACCAGAGCGTTGCTCGTACGAAGTGATTGGTTTTGATGCATGAATTCGCGCTAGAGCGTAGCTCGCGCTGGTTTTCACACTGTGGTATGTATGAGGCCGTGGCGAGAGATACAGATTAACTCAGGGAACCCAACAGGCCTGACAGACCTCTTAGGTGGGGTGAGGGTGAGGGGCTAGGACCTGACATAATCCATCCAGGGAACCCAACAGGCCTGACAGACCTCTTAGGGGGGTGAGGGTGAGGGGCTAGGACCTGGATCAGGGAACCCAACAGGGGCGAGCTAGGCCATGAGGGGCTAGGACCTGGTATTGAGGTTACTCCCACGCGCTCTTGAGACTATAAAGGTTACACTTGGTATGGGGTAGATAAGACCTATGGCAGGCACCCCCAACCATGTTATGGGTCCGCGGAGTACGATGTACCATGTATATCACATGGAGTACGATGTACCGCGTGGTGGTTACTTGATTTGAGAAAGTCTGGCGGAGAACTAACCCACCTTCGTGCCAGCATGATACCCCGCACACCGGAATCCGTGTGGTCTGGGATGATATGTGACGATTGGCCAACGTAGTCACTTGAGATATAGTAACCTGTCTCCTTGCTTGATCTACTTACTACCACATGATTTTAAATCTCTAAGTGTGATTGTGATTGATTAAGGTCGACCCGAAGGAGGGGTCGAGCCTCGTGGATTTGATTTGTGAAATGAAAAATGAGGTTGTGATTGTGAGTTGATGTGATGTGATTGTATGTGATGAAAAAGAGTTTTATGACGTGGGTTTAAAAAGGAGGTTTCTTAATGAATTGCCCTTTTTATGAATTTAAATGAGATCGAGCATGAGATGATTTATACATGATGTTTTACCATGTTTTATATGCCAATTTTACATGACTTTGATACATGATATATATGTATACTCATATGGCATAGTTTTATTCCTCATGCTCCTAACATAAAGGATTTATGCATAACACTATCAGCATGTAGATAGAGTAGTTATCTACCATGCTTGCATTATTGCCTTACTGAGCGTGTGGTTGCTCATCCCTCTCTATTTTCCCCCCTACAGAGCGTGCATAGTAGCCCAGTGAGGACTGAGGCGTGGTATTTTGGACTCCGCTGCATCTCCATCGCTTAAAGGTATATACACAGTGATTCTTTTTGTATCTAAACAATGTAAAAGCACAGTATTCTTTTGAGTTGTACTTATGGGGGATGTAGATGTCAGTAAAACATGTATTCGTATAAGTACACGATTAAATGCACATGTATGACATCGTTTTAATTAATTGAGAATGAATGAGATGTGGTGTTTATTATTGACTCACAGCCCAACAGTGTGTGGTGAGTTAGTTCACGACCGGGCAAGGTAACAGTAAAACGCGAAAAAAAATTTCAGTGATTTTCGGTTAAAGAGAATCAAATTGGGTCGTGACATGATCTGCATTGAAGTTATTCTAAATTGAGAGAGGATTAACATATCTTGGAATCAGTACTTAAAGAGCCAAATTGAGCAACCCGAAATACCTTGAAGTTTCGGCCAAGTAGGGAACACTAAGCTAGGTAAGTTTTCAAGCTTCTAACTTCAAGTATGTTTACCTATGGATTATTCTAAGTTGATTGGTGTTTCAATTGTTTTCGAAAACAACTAAAAATACCATGAACACAAGTTGGCTAAAAATGGGTATTTGGATTTTGATGAATACCCATGTGGTTTAAATGCATATATAGACTAGTTAAGACGCATGGATGATGTTGGTATGATTAATTTTGATCAATTTGTTTAATTGGATGGTTGTATGATGTTGGCATGTAATGTAAGACCCATATTTTGGATGTAAACCTTATGGATTCATAAGTGTGATAATGTACTTGTAATGTGAAGTACAATTGATGTAAAGTCTATAAATGTAATGTACATACGTGTAATATGAGTTTGTAATGTAGATACAAGTTTCATTGTGTATGAATATGAACAAATGAGATTTTATAAGTGATGAATGTGATTGGAACTCAAAATGAGTAGTGTGGTGAAATGGAATGAAGTTGTACTTCCATTTAACTTGGTATGGTATACTTTTGGCTATACAAAGAATACACACAAGTTTTAATGTTTAAAAGGTATGAATGGATGCCATTTTCAAGTCTTAAAGGTGGTTGGATGAGAAAATGACTATGGCAGCAAATTTAGGATGTTTTGTGTGAAGCTACTGCAGAAAACTGCAGCAAAATTTAGAAATTACGAATGTCAGATCGATCTCATAGGATGAGAGATCGATCTGGAAGAGGCAGAATGCTCTTATTTGAGCAATGGAATAGAGCAGATCGATCTCCCATGGGGCCAGGTCGATCTCCTAAACATTCTGTAATGAAAAGATCGATCCTTAAGCATACAGATCGATATCCTCAGCTCTCTGTTTGGAGCATATCGATCTCAAGCTTCGATAGATCGATCTCATGCTTAAAAATGCCGTGAAAAAAAAAAGAATTTAAGGGGACCAGATCAATCTCCTCCTAGTGCAGATCGATCTCATCAAGTGATTTCTATAAAAAAAAAAGGGCGTTGAAATCCGTAATTTTCGGGAAACAACACCTTTCCATTTCCAACTCAAAACCTAGATTTTTCTCTCTAAAATCCACTCATTCTAGTAAGATTTGAAAGGAGGCCATTAGACACAAAGTTGTTCATCTTGAGAAAGAGAACAACAAAGTTGAAACCCAAAACCTCATTGTTGGCATTGAAGGAGCAATGAGCATTTCCCCTTTGAAGCAAGAAGAGAAACTATATTGGTAAGTTTCTAATGCTCCAACTCAAGCACATTGGTTTGTTTATTGATCTTAGAATTGATTTGCATTAGTATTGTTAGTTGAAACCATTTAGCTAGTATTAAAACTAATGTGACCTAGAAAATGGAATAAGTCTAGTATGAGAAAGTATAAATTGGATGAGTTGGTGATTTATTGGATTTGTTAAGTTGTTATTTGAGTAATGTGGGTGATTTAAATTGGTCATGAGTTATATTGTGAGTTTAGAGAGTTTATGAAAATGGGTATATGAAATGCTTGATAAAATGCCATAGTGAGAAAATTGATGAAATATGAACACTATGAGCCTAATATTGATTCATTATGAATAAATAGGTCTAAAGGAATCCTTAGACTCAAGATTTGAATAGAGAAATGAAACGGGGCCTTATAAGAGATGATAGAGGCTATAGAGTGAATTGATTATAGCAAACCTAAAGGTTGCATTATAATAGACTACAATAATGTGAAATGCGATTATGTGCAGTTTCGGAGAGTTCGTTGGAGACAAATCGAACCACACATGTAAGCAGCTTTAAAGAAGTTGAATCAAGTGACACAATTCTAGGTAAGGGAATTTTGTAAGTATATAGAGGTAGCTGCTCATATTTTGTGGGTGTATAGGGCTTTTGAAATGTGCATGAGTTTAAAGAAATATGTTTGACGATGTATGGAAGTAACTATGAGCATTTGTATGAGATTTTATTGTTGAAATGGTATTAGAAAAATGCAATAGTAAGGCTAATAATTGCATAAATCAAATGTTTTGAACGTGTTCATAAACATATTGCTTTGTTTTAAGCAAATTGATGGATAAGCTGCCTAGTGTTGAATGATGTTGTGTTATAGCACATGTGAGGTGCTAAATGTGTTTTGAGATTCGTTTTTGAATGTTTATGAGTCGCCTATTATGTTTATGTGAATTAAACCGTGCTGGAGCCTAGCTCGCACTAGAAATTGATGTTTACTCATGTTTGAAATGTGTATGAACTTAGCTCGCACTTTAATTTGAATTGTGGTAATGTTTTATAAACCGTAATGGAGCTTTTGCTCATAGGTGGATTTTGAGTGGATTCTTATGCATATAATCGTACTGGAGCTATACTCGTACGTGGTTTTCTTCATATTTTATGCATAAATGCGGTACTAGAGCGTTGCTCGTACGAGGTAATTTGTTTATGATGCATGAATTCGTGCTAGAGCGTAGTTCGCGCAGGTTTTCACACTGTGGTATGTATGATGCCGTGGTGAGGGTAATACGGATTGGTGTTCAAGGAACCAAACAGGCCTAACAGACCTCTTGAGTGGGGTAAGGGTGAGGGTAAAGGGCTAGGACCTGGCACTAATCCATTCAGGGAACCCAATAGGCCCAACAGACATCTTGAGTGGGGTGAGGGTGAGGGCCTAGGACCTGAATCAGGGAACCCAATAGGGGCGAGCAAGGTCATGAGGGGCTAGGACCTGGTATTAAGAGTACTCCCACGTGCACTTGAGACTAGAGGTTTTGCTCAGTATGGGGTAGATAAGACCTACCGCAGACACCCCCAACCATATTATGGGTCCGCGGAGTACGATGTACCGTGTATATCACGTGGAATACGATGTACCGTGTGGTTGAGATACTGATAAGAAAGTCTGGCAGAGAACTAACCCAGCTTCGTTCCAGCATGATACCTCGCATACCAGGATCCTTGTGGTCTAGGATGATTTATGACATAGTTTGCCAACATAGGCAATTGAGATATAGTGACCTATCTCCTTGTTATTACATAATACCACATGGTCTTAATACTTGAGTGTAATTTTGACTGTCCAGGGTAAACCCGAGAGAAGGGTTGAACCTTGTGGGATTTGATTTGTGAAATGGTAATGATGTTGTGAATGAGAAAATGATTTGTGATGGGATTGTATGTATTTGAGAAAGAGATGTGATTTCAAAAGGATGTTTCTTATATGAATTACACTTTTTATGAGATTTGACGATTGATGAGCATCAGATGATTTGTACATGATGATTTTACCATGTTTTATATACCAATTTCCATGATTTAAATACATGATATATGTATCCTCATATGGCATAGTTTTAATTCCTCATGCTCATATTATAAATGATTTATGCATAACACTATTAGCATGTAGATAGAGTAGTTATCTACCATACTTTCATTATTGCCTTACTGAGCGTGTGGTTGCTCATCCCTCTCTATTTTCCCCCTCCTACAGAGCATGCATAGTAGCCCAGTGAGGACTGAGGCGTGTATTTTAGATATCCGCTACCATCCATCGCTAAGAGGTATACACATGAAGATTTTTTTTTGTATCTAAACAATTGTAAAAGCACAGTATTCTTTTGAGTTATAATTATGAGGGATGTAGATGTCAAATGTATGACATCACTTTTATTAACTGAGAATGGATATTGCGAGTGGATTATTATTGACTCACAGCCCAACAGTGTAGTGGTAAGTTTGTTCACGACCGAGTGGGGAAAGGAATAAACGCAAAAAATTTATAGTGATTTTCGATTAAAAGAATGAAATGGGTTATGACAACATTGGTATCAGAGTAGTGTTGGCCTGATGTGAGTCAGTAATAAAACGTAGGAAAATACATCCCCATATTATTGTGCTTTTGTTTAGATATAACTGTGTATACCGTGATGGATTGAGTTTGATAAATAATTTTAATATAGCGCATCGTGCTACTCAGTTGCTTCCAGGTTGCCGGTTGTCCCTCGCTGACCTCGTCTCGCACGCTCTCGTCGGCCGATGCTCATCGGAGGAAGGAAAATGGTGGCTATTGATTTTCTCTGGTTCCTGTTTCGCGTTTTCGGCTTTCTTTCTTTTTTTCAATTCTTTTATTATATATATTATATATTTTTTAATATAATATAATATATTATATTATACGTAACTAAATATCTTAATTTATATATTATTTAATTTATTTATATATATATATATATTTAGACATTCTTTTTTTTCTTAGAAATATTTTTATTTATTATTATTATTATTTTTTTGAATATTTTTTCATATTTTCGAGATAAATTCTCGAGGTGAAAATATTTTGATTTATTACTATAAATTCGTATCTTGATTAATTGGACTTGAAATTCAATTATTTCTTCTTTATTGATCAAGATTGCAAGAATCCATATTTATAATGACGACGTCTTAAGAAATGACACCAAATTTCGGGTCTTACAATCCTTCCCACCTTAAGAAATTTGGTCCTCCAAATTGAACTAGATCAGTCCGTGAACAACTTCGAGTACTTCTCACGTATCATGCTCTCCAATTTCCATATGGCTTTTTCTGGAGTGCGGTACTGCCGAAGTATTTTAACTAAAGGGATCGTCTTAAAATGTAGTGTTTTATCCTTCCTATCCACTATCCGAACTAATTTCTTTACATACTACAGGTTCTCATTGAGCTCCGATGGCTCATAACTAATCCCATGTGTCGAGTCCGGATGATATCTCTAAAGCATCAAAATGTGGAAGACATTTTGGACGCTTGCTAATTTAGGTGGTAACGCCAACCTACATGCCTTATCTCCCACTCTGTCTAATATTTAAAAAGGGTCTAATATAATGAGGATTTTGTTTATCTCTCTTCTCGTATCTTGTTATACCTTTGGAGAGAAAAACTTTCAGAAATACTGATTCACCCACGGTGAATTTCAATAGCCTACGTCTCGTGTCAGCATAGCTTTTCTGTCTGCTCTAAGCTGTTCTTAATCTCTCACCTATAGATTGAACATCCTCAGAGGCTTGTCTTACCAAATCGAGAGCATATATTGTCTGTCACCCACTTCTCACTATCCAATCGGGGAACAACAACTACGGCCATACAATGCCTTTTCGATACTCGAGTAATAACTATTGTTATATCAAATTTGACTAATAAGAAATGATCATCCCAAGAGCCTTTCAAATTCATTTCCCATGCTCTTAACATATCCTTCAATGTCTGGATGGTTCTCTCTGATTGACCATCGGTTTGAGGATGGAAGGTTGGGCTAAAACTCAACTGGGTTCCCTTGGTTTCCTGAGAATGTTCCCAATAGTGGGAAGTGAAGTGGGAATCCATATTTGATACAATGCCAACTGGAACATTACATGGTATTCCCCAATCTCCCTTACATATCAATCCGTCTACGCACTCAGAGTATCTGTGGATTTCATAGCCCGAAAGTAGGCTGACTTAGTCAATTTGTCCACAATCACCCAAATAGCATTATGGTTTCGTCGGGTCCCTGGGTAAACCCATAATGAAATCTATGGTAACGTGCTCCAATTTCCATGTCGATTAGGTAAAGGCTACAATAACCCTGTAGGCTTCTGATACTCTACCTTAATCTGCTAACATACGAGACACTTCGCTATAACTCTACGATGTCTCTTTTCATGCCTGACCACCAATACCCTTTTAGAGATTCTGATACATTTTATTGATGCCCGGATGTAATATATATCTTGAAAAGTGAGTTTCTAACAATAACAATATCATCAACTTTGGGTCCTTAGGAACACTTATTCTGTGTCTGAACCTCAGCAATCATCACTCACTATGAACTCTGTCACTATACCCTTCTGAATCTGACTCAGACTATCAATACCATGCCGATCATCACGTTAGACCTGTCGAATCTAGTAAATCAAATTTGATTCTAATCTCAGGCTAGCTGTCACATAATCACTATCAGCATCAAAAGGGATCACATTTCTTAAGAGGCACACAAACAGCTCTAATAGCTCACGCTTCCTGACTATCATATGTGATACCATCCTGAGGCTCTTCCTGCTCAAGGCATCAAACACTACATTAGCCTTACTCAGACGGTACAATACCTTACAATCATAGTCTTTCAGAAGCTCTAACCCTCTTTTTTCTCTCATATTCAACTCTTTCTATGAAAACAGATACCGGGGCTTTAATGATCAGTGCATACCTGGAATTTCTCACCGTATAAGTAGTGGTGCCATACCTTCAGTCCAAACACTATGGCTACCAATTCTAAATCATGGGTTGGATAGTTTCTCTCATGGTCCTTAAACTGTTAGGATCTATACGCGACTATCTTCCCATTTTACATTAGTATACAGCCTAATCCTTGTTTTGAGGCATTCATATATACTGAGAAACCTCTTGAGCTATTGGGTATGGTGAGAATAGGTTCAGTGGTCAGTTTATGCTTCAATTCACCAAAACTCACAGAAGCTACTTTCACACCTATCATCTCATTAAAATACAACCTTCTTCTGAGTGAGACGTGTCAACAGAGCAGCCCATTTCGAGAAATTCTCAACAAATCATCTGTAAAACAATTTTCAATTCCTGCTCATGATCTTCCTTGGACTTCAAATGTACCAAAATATTATCGATAAAGATGATAACAAATTAGTCCAGGTAAAGTTTAAATACCTCGTTCATTAATGTCTTAACGGGTACAAAAAGTTATCTTGAGCATATCCACATTTCGAATCCTTAACGGATGATACTCATACGTCAAATCGATCTCGAAAAAGATCTTTGCTCTTCAACACAAATCCAATAGATTATCAATAATGGAAGGAAACACTTACTCTTGATGGTAGCCTTATTCGACAACCAATAATTAATATATAGTCGGATGCTTTCATCTTTGTTATTCACAAATAGGATTGGTGCTCCTCACGATGAGATTCTCAGTCCGATGAACCTCTTGTCTAAAAACTCTTATAATTGCTTCTTTAGTCCTTCCAGTTCCACTAGTTCCATTTTATATAGTGGTTTGGATATCAGCTCAGTACCAGGTACCAAATCAACACAAAATTCTATCTTTTATCTGGTGGTAACCCTAGTAAGTCATTAGGGAAGATATCAGGAAACTTCCTGACTACTGGGATATCTGTCGAATCCGGATGTGCCTTATCCATAACAACCACATAAGAAATGAAACCTTCACATTATTACTCATTTTATTACTACAATAATTCACTCCTTTAGTTACAACCATTACATTCTTTCATCACTTGTCAAAACATACAATACACTTTTCAGGGTGGAAACATCACTATCTTAGAATAGCAATCTAAACAGTATAGTCTGTAATCGACCAATCTATTCCCTATATTACATCAAAGTTAGTCATATTCAATTGAATAAGATCGACTGACGTATCCTTTTCCCTCACTTTCAACTTCAATCTTTACATATATATTCAGTTAGCTTACTATCCTTCATTAGGGTGCTAACTATCAGTATTTTGCCTAAGGATATATGTAAGACTTGTATTTTCATCTCTAACCCTTATGATTCCCTTAGTATATATTCCTTTATGTAAATTGAATCATAAGTGATGTAAGGTCCATAAATCCGATGTACACACTTGTTATTTGAATTCGTGATGTACACGCAAGTTTCATTGAGAATGAATTATAAGAAATGGACCTTATTAAGTGATGAATGTGTATTGAATTTAAAATGAGTAGTGAGGTAAATTGATATGAAGTTAGCTTTGAGAATTCATGATGAAATTCGGCTAAGTAGGTTGCAGAGCAAGGGGAGATCGATCTCTCCTTCAAGCCACATCAATCTCAATAAGCCTCTGCCAAGCCAAGATTGATCTCATCCTCAAGCAAACCGATCTCCTTATGCCTTGGCCATAAGCAAATCGATCTCATTTCCCTGCCAGATCGATCTGTGAAGCTTTATGCCTAGCTAAGATCGATCTCATGCTCTTCAGCAAATTGATCTCTCATGCCTGAAAATTGAATGCAGAAAGGCTAAAAGCAGTAGTAGATCGATCCCTCACTTATAGAGATCGATCTCATCAAGCAATTTTTATAAAAATAGGGCTACTGAACTGCATTTCAATGGAGAAACATTAAACATTTCCATTTTTGAAGTAAAGTGACCTAACCTTCCTCTCTAGACTATCAACACTTTCCATTGAGATTAGAGAAAAGTTTATTACATCAAAGTTGTTCATAGAGTGGAGAAGAACAACATAGTTGGGAATGAGAAGTAGAATCGTTAAATCGAAGGATAAAATGAGTTTTTCCTCAAAGTTGTGAAAGAAGAGAAAAGCTGAGATTGGTAAGATTTCAATGCATCAATCTCATATATGTTGATCTATACACTTGAATGAGTTTATTGGCATATAGATTTATGGTTGAAACATCCTAGTTCATCCCTAATTTTCCAAAACCTATAAATGGTTTAATGTGTCAAAATGAGAGAAGGATAAGTAGGCAAGGATTAAATGATGAACTAAGTATGTATTGATGTTATTGAGCAAGTATATATGCTTGTATAATAATTTGGTGAAATCCATGTGCCAGAAACAATAATGGCAGAAAGTGAGTATATGAGGTATTCGATAAAATGCCAAAATGAAATGAAATAATGAACTTGAGGTATTGTAAGCTTGATATCGATTTAATACAAATCAATATACTCGAGGAGTCTGAGGGATTCTAAAAAATGAGTTATATAATCGAAATGGACTTATGAAAGAGTAAGGTCCGATAATGGTATAATGAGGCCAAATGAGATATAAATGGCCCAGTGTATTGATTTGAATATCATGCAAGTGAAATGAAGTATATGATAATATACTGATATGTGTAATAAACAATTTCAGCTCCAGAGGCTATAATTGGCGTCGATAGGACGAATCACGAGAAGTGGAAATCAGAGGAAAATGATTCGAGCGTGATTCGAGGTAAGGGACTTATACGAGCTATAGCTATACATATGTTTTCATACCTGCTGTGTGCGAATGTATGCGATAAGTACATAGATATCGATATATCTAGGTGAAAACTACGTATGAGAATAAGTTTATGAGTATGAGTTGCATGACTTCTATATTATTGTTGTGAAAAACATTTTGCAAACGTTTTGAGAAAGAATGATAATAGATGGGCTTTCGGTTTAACTATTGCATGAAATGCTTCTATGAGTGATTGGAGGGAGATTTTCCCTCTCACTCATGATAGTACATGGAGCACCTTCTATTTCTTTTCTGTGTGAAATCGCGTTAGAGCCTGAGTGGCAACGGTAGATTGACCAGCCCTGCTCACACATTATTTTCAATGGGATTTTTTAGAATAGCAAAAGAGTGCTCAATGCCTCAAGTGATGCTGTGTGTTCCATTCGAGAGGCTCGCACTAGATTTTTGGGAATCATGCTAAAGCCTTCGAGTATTGTTGTGTGTCTTGCTCTTACTATGCTCACATGTAATTTCCTAGCAATATCGTGCTCAATGCCTCAGGCATGCTGTGTGTCTTACGCTGAGTTACTCACACGAGCTTTTTATGATTGTGCTGTGTGTTGAGTAAAATCGTGTTAGAGCCTTCGTGTATTGCTGTGTGTCTTGCATCGACCTGCTCACACGTGGTTTATGAATGTGACGTAATGAGTACAAAACCATGCTAGAGTCGTCATGTACTGCTATGTGTCTTGCATTGGCCTACTTGCACTAGATTTTGAGACAACAAAAATTGGTGATAAGGATCCATGGGAGCATGATTGATGCGACCAAAGGGTATATATCCGCAAGTGCACGGGTCGTACAAGTAATAATGGGATTTGAGTCCCGAATTATCGTCCCACAGAGAAGTTGATTAGCCTAATTAAGTACCGGTTAATCTTACCCTAAGTATATTCTAGCAAATTATGGAATTAAGGTGAGTGATCTACATAGCTATAATTGAAAATACTGAAAGCAATAAAATAATAAAACTATAAAATAAAGAAAATAAAACTGAGCTCAAAGTACTTACAATACTCCAAGCAATTAAAAACAACAACCTACAAAAGAAAATTAAAACTGTTAAAATTAACTAACGCAATTAAAATAAAATGCAATTATGAAAATAAAGCAATAAAATTAAACTACAATTAAACTAACCTAAGACTTAATGAAATGAATTTACCCCTAATCTAATTCTAAATTAACATTTAATTAACTATCAACCTAAATAAAACTAAGTTCTACACTATTAAACTAGAATACTAATCATGCAATTTAATTAACAAATCTAAACTAAGCTAACTAATTTAATTGGAAATAAACTAAACTAAAAAGCATGAAAATGAGTTAATGCCCAAAATGCAAAAGCCAAACAAGGCCTTAAGCATTTTTAAACCTTCCCTCCATATACTGTTCATCATTCATTTTGTTTTTTCCATTTCCAGTAAGGCCTCGGGTTGCTCGGTTTCCAGGTGCAGTCTCGGGTTGCTCGGCTTTGCCCGCTGGTCCGCTGCTATTTTGTCCATGGGTTGGTGCTTGCTGTTTGGTCTGCTGGTCTGCTGCACTCTGTTGTTTCTGGTGTTCCAGGTCACGGGTTGGTAAGGTGCTGCCCATGCCTCGACTGTGCACTGCACTCGGCAGTTGGTGCCTGTCCATTCCTACTCTGCTCCATTCCCTGCCTGTACCACTGCACGTCACTTCCTGCCTTGCTTCTATCATCAGCAAGCCATGCTCCAACACCCAGCGCAGCCTACTCATCCAGCAAACAGCCACGCGCATCAAGCAGATCGACACGCCAGCCCAGCACTGATTCATCACGTCCTGCTCCTGCATCTGTTCCATGCAATCGGTGTACACAGCAGCAGCTCCTGCCTTCAGTTGTCCGATCCCTGCACCAACGCCCTTGCTTCACCTGCCACGCAGCTCAGCACACTCCCGTAACAATGGCTTCCTGCTCCATTCTTGCAAAATAGAAGATGATGAACAGTACAATAACAACATAACAGGGCAGAACAGAGGAGGGCTCTCGGTCTGTCCAACTTCACTCTCGGTTCATGGCCTGCTGCTAGGATCTCGGGTGGTTTATGAAATCAGCCTAGCTCCCCACATTCTCGAGTAGCAAGGACAGCAAACGAAAAGGAAAAACAAAATTACCAATGGAAGCAACCGAGAATTATAAACATAACAAAAACAAACTTGAAAAATGAAGGAGAAACCGAGAAGAGCAAAGACAAGGAAATGAGATCAAATGCTGTAAAAGAAGATTAGCAACTAGGATTAAACTTTTTCATTTTAAAGAAAATAAAAAAAAAAGCTTGTAAATTGCAACAATGGTGGCTAACTAAGAACTAACCGGAAATCCTTGCAAATGAAAAACAAAATAAATCTAACAACAAAGCTTTTGAAATAAAACTTTAAACTATATTAAAAATACCTCTAAGTTACATTACACTACTCCTAACTACATTACACTACTCCTACTCCTAAAAATTACATCCTTTTCAATTGTCATCTTTTCCTATTTATAAACACACTAGGGGTAAAATGGTAATTTTCACATCCTTGATGAGTTGGCATTTTTTTTTGGCCACTTGTCTTCACACCATTGGCTCCTTGAAAAGATATGTCCATGTCATCGGTCTTCTTGTCCAATTGGATGTGCTTGGTGGTATGACTCGTGTTGTCCACATGGCTCAATCTCGATTTTAGCCCAATTCCGATCCATTTTCTACCGAAATATTCAAAATTCATCCGGATTTGATTTATCTGCAAACATGAGAATTTTTATTAAATAAAGGGGATAATTAACAAAATAAATTGGGGATTTAAATAAATAATTAGGAAATTAAGCACAAATAATTCTAAAAATATAGAATTATCAATGATGTACCATGAGCGTTAGCCATGGGGTACAATGTGCTGTGAATTAAGTATGAGCTGAAGGGATGGTTAATCCGCCTCCCCAAGCGTAGGGTTCTCGTATACTTTATTAGTGTTGCCTGGAATTCGACTATGGCCGTAAGTCTTCTTATATCTGTGTGATAGGACATTGTCACTACTGTGTGAGGTGAGATATATCTCCCATGCTGTGTGTCTGGGGATACGATAACCAATGATTTACGTCTCAATATATATTGATTTGCTAAATGTAAAACATTTTCTAATTATGAACTGTGTGAATAGATTATGTTGTGTGAAGCTGTGTGATACTGTGTGAATATGCATATGCCCATTTAAAGTATTAATGGTTTCGCATCGATGGAAGTTGTTTTAAAAATAATGCATATGTTTATAAGGAAAATGAAAATATATATTAGCATGTAGATAGTGTAGTTATCTACCTGCTTTCATTTTTTTCTGACTGAGCGTGTTAGCTCACCTCCTTATTTCCTCCTCTATAGATACTACGCTGCAGTCATCCCTGCTATATTGTTGCTCTAGTCATCCAGCAGTATAGAGAGGTATACACTTGAGATGAAAAATTTTGTATCTTGTAAATTAATGTATAGTAAAGTTTATATTTTATATTTTGGGGAATGTATATAATAGAAACTGATGTAAATGCTTCTGTACTTATATATAAAGGTCCAGTTTCTATTTTACTTCAATTATATGAAATTATTAAACTAAAATGGATGTGATATGGATTGGATGTTGACTCACAGCCCAACTGTAAGTGGTAAGGTAAAGGTCACAGACAGAGAGTGAGGGTCGTGACAAGATTTAATGCTATTAGAACAGAGTTGGTATGATGTGAGTCAGTATCCATAGTTAGGAAATTATACATTCCCAAAGTACTATGCATTATTATGATATAATTATGTATACCAAGTTAGAAAATGTGACTGAGACATTTATTTTGAGTATGCAGAATGTCTGATTGACGAAGTACTCGTAGAGGAGAGAGTTCGTTCTCTCAAGGGCGTAGAGATGAGCCCGAGAGATGCAGTGGGTCTAGTTCTAGTAGAGATCCACTTGGTCTTAGTGAAGACACTAAAGAACATATAGCGCAGTTAAAGTGCAGTGTAGACACGATTATGGAGATGTTTACATAGGCGATGACCAGATTTGAGGGTAGACAAGAGTACCTTGCTAGTCAGACTGCTACACTTGAGAGGCAATAGCCAGCACAGCTTGCACCAAGACCTCGAGATGTAGAGGCAGAGATACCTGTACCCCCTCTAGTTCTGGACATTCCTCCACCAGTTCAGGATCCTGTAGCTCCACAACAAGTTAGTGGTGAAGGAGTGTATGATTGTGATCTGTGTATATTGAGAGAGTTTCAAAAGTTCAGACCACCTTCATTTAATGGGGTGAAGAACCCAGTGTTAGCTGAGCAATGGATACGTAGTATGGAGAAGCTCTACTGATTCTTTCATTGCTTTGATACAGAGAAGGTCACCTTTGTGGCTTTTGTATTAGAGGATGAGGTCGAGCATTGGTGGATGGCCACACAACTGATGTTGAGTGCACGGTACCCTGTTCTAACATGGGATATATTCTTGGATGCCTTTAGAAGGCAATACATTCCAGCTACTGCTCAGAGAAAGCTGCATATGGAATTTATGACATTGACTCAAGGGAACCGGATAGTGGATGAGTATGAGTCTGGATTCACATCCCTGGGCAGATATGATATAGTCACGATGAGCCTTGAGGACAGAAAGATTCAAAAATTTCTTGAGGGACTGAGACCTTCCATCAAAGCTCGATTAGCTTTATTAGACATTACCACTTATGGTGAGGCAGTACGCAGAGCTTAGCTATGTGAGCAAGATTATAAATTGCATGCCTCGAAATTGAGTAGGAGTGGTAAAGTTAGAGATAGAGACCGAAAGAGATTAGTTGATGATAGATGGTTCAGAAAGGGTCGAAGATTATTTGGTAAGGGGCCTAAGATAGAGGAGGTACGAGAGAGGCCTGTGAAGCCTCCATTTCATCCAGCCTTAGCTCCAGCTTCGAAGGGCATAGTTATTGGCAGACCTCGACCTACCACAATAGAGCAATGCAAGTTATGTGCTGGATATCATGGGGGTAGACCATGCCCTTTATCGGTAAGATCATGTTATAGGTGAGGTAAAATAGGGTACATAGCTCGTGAATGCCCAAAATTGATTGATACAGCCCAACAGAAGGGAAAAAAGCCAGAGAAGGCTACGATTAAGACACCTACACCTAAGAGAAAAGCCACATCTAAAGAAAGGGAAGCAAGCTGTTGGTTGAAGGCGAGTGTTTGCATTGGACCAAGCATCTGCAGAAGCTTCCTCGGATGTGATTAAAGGTACCATCCTGGTCTTTGATTTGGAAGCATTAGCATTGATTGATCCTGGTGCCACACATTCATTCATATCACCTTCATTTGCATGTAAACTATGTGAAACTTGTAACCTTAGGTAGAATCTTACTTATAAGAACTCCAGTGAGAGATAATGTAATGTCGGAGTATGTATGTAAGAATTGTAAGTTAAAAGTAGGGGAAAATGACATGTCGGTCGATCTCATCCTATTAGTTATGAAGGATTACGATGTACTACTAGGAATGGATTGGTTAGCTACAAAACGTGCTGTTTTAGACTATTATGCTAAGACAGTAATGTTTTTCATCCTTGAAAATGTACATTGTAAGCTTTGAAAAGTAATGCAGAAGTAGTAAGTTATTTTTAAAGATGGATGATGTTACTAGTGAATGTAATAATAATATGTTCAAGGTTTTATCAGCTATGTGGTTGACTTGGATAAGGTGTACCCGGATATGGTTGACATCCCAGTGGTTAGAGAATTTTTCGATGTCTTTCTGAAAGAATTACCAGGGTTGCCACCAGATAGAGAAATGGAATTTTGTATTGATTTGGTGCTTGGAACTGAATCGATATCCAATCCACCATATAGAATGGCTCCAATTGAATTAGAGCTAAAGAAGCAATTGCAAGAGATGCTGGACAAGGGGTTCATTAGATCGAGTGTATTACATTGGGGAGCACCGATTTTATTTGTAAAGAAGAAGGATGGGAGTCTCTGTCTATGTATAGACTATCGGTTGTTGAACAAGGCTACCATCAACAATAAATATCCCCTTCCACGGATAGATGACCTACTAGATCAATTGCAAGGAGCACAGGTCTTTTCAAAGATTGATCTGAGGTCTGGGTATCATCATTTAAGGATTAGTAGTAGAGATGTAACCAAGACAGCGTTTCGGACCCATTATGGCCATTATGAGTTTTTGGTTATGCCATTGGGGTTAACGAATGCTCCTACAGCGTTTATGGCTTTGATGAATGAGGTATTCAAGCCATACCTGGATAAATTCGTGATTGTCTTTATAGATTCGTGATTATCTTTATAGATGGTTTAGACCATCTTTGGATCGTTTGAGCCATTCTAACCATCCTTGTACACATTTTACCCCTAGTCACCCATTTAGGGCAAATAAGCTTTTCTCTGTAAATACACCTGCAAAATGTTTTTTGTAGCTTAAATACTCTATTCCTATCCCTTACCCCAAAAGCATGAAAAGTCATTGGGATATATTGTGAGCTATGTACATATGGGTATTAAGTGATAGTGAAGGAGTATATATATACATAAAAAAATAAAGAAAAAGAAGAAGAAAAGAAGAAAGAAGAAAAATACAAAAATAGAATAAGAGGTTTAATGAAATAAATAAGTTTGGGGGAAATAAATTTGAGCTCTTACATTCTAGAAGTAATGCATGTTAAGGGGTAATTAAACTTAAATCGACTTTATGCATGTTAAGGACTTATGATTGAATGATTCTGAATGTTAGACTTGTAATTGTGAATCTTTGAGATCATAGTCCGTATTTTTTCTTTGAGGATAATATTGGGAAATTATTATGTTGGTACTTGTCACTCCTACATGAATTTTGCTTTACTTGAGGACAAGCAAAATCTCAAGTTTAGGGGTGTGATAATTCTATGAAAATAAAATTATTTGTGCTTAATTTCTTAATTAATTATTTAAATCCCCAGTTTATTTTGTTAATTATCCCTTTTATTTAATTAAAATTTTGTAATCTGCAGGTAAATTAAATCCATATGAAACTCAGTCGTTTCAGTCAAAAATGGGCTGAAAACGGGCTAAAGGAAACTGAAGCACTTTCAATTTGCAGACCGAGTCACCAATCGTCTGGACACGTGGGATGTCGGGTGTTAGTATTTTATTCGCTCTGAAACGATGAGATCGATGGACACCGTGCTAACCTTCTGGAAGACAAACGTCGGACCACATCGCACAGCCAAGTGTACTAGAAGACGGGTGACGTGAAAATATCTACTCTGCAGCAAATAAAATGAAGACAAATGGCCAAACAAAGCGAGCTCATCTAGGATGGAAAACTACCATTGTACCCCTAAGTGTGTGTATAAATAGGACATGATAGCAATTGAAAACAAGTAACTAGTTAGAGTAGCATAGGTAGTATAGTTTAGTTTATTTTTTTTTCTTGTTTTTAGAAGCTTTTGCCGAATAGTTGTGGTAGCCTTCATTTTTTTTTTCCATAGCTACTTTCATTACAACTTTTTTTATGAAAAGTTTTTGTTTCCAGTTTATCATTAGTGTTGCTTCTTAATTTTTCTTGAGTATGTTCATTTTTACTTCACCCGTTACTATCTTGCTTTTGTTATCAGTTTTCTTTATTCCACTCTCATTTGTAGTCTAAAGCATTTTAGGATGCTTTGATCATCAATGCCAATACCATGTTCTGGTGCAGTATTGCCGGTCTAATAGTAGGTATTGTTCCTGCAATACTGATACGGTGGAACCATGTTGGTATAAGCAGATAATGAAGCAAGGCAAGGTGGCTGTATTAGTTGTTTTTACTTCTCTGTTTCACGATGGTGGCTGTTTGGTTTTAGCTTTAGATTTTAATCATGTTTTATGTTGCTGTAAGTATTCATATAGTAGTGCTTTGATGTTTCTATTGCATTGCACCCAGTGACCAGTTCATTTCTTATCTAAACTATAGCTTGTAGCATTAACATTTCAATAGTTAGATTGCATTGCATTATTTATTTTTATCATGGCATTTTCTTGCTATTACCATTACGTTTGCTGAATTAAGAATTAGTGATTATGAAAGGGCAGAGCAGCAACTAGGCAGGCAAGGTCGGTTGAATCATCATTGGGTTGTGCTGTGTAGAAAATGCAGCCAATCTCTCTCCCGCTGTTGTTAATAACGTGCAGGGAGAAGTTCGCGTAAGCTGGAGAGGTGGCTCTTGTGCCTTGTTTCTGTTATAACATTGCGTGGCATGGGAAGCAAGGCAATGGTGAGAGGTGCAGAATTGGAAGCTAGCAGAGTGTGGTATTATGCACAGGCTGGTCGCATGGAATCGAGACCAAATTTCCCCTCTGTTCTGCTCTGTTTCCATTTAAGTGTACTATTCATTTAGCTGCTTTAGTTTATGTACTAATCTAATTGGTATTTGATGGATAGGTTGTTGTTGGTTATCATCTATATTAATTATGATGTTGCCTTTAAAACGACAACGAGGTGATGTTTTCTACCTATTCAAGTTGCGCTAAGGATAAAAAGATGTTGTTGATGCAATTTCTTCCACGTGCGTTGAATCTTCTGCAAGAACAACAAAGATCAGAGGTACAGGGATTTGTCCCTGCACGCGCACTCCGATGATTAAGTTAGAAAGCTGTGTTTCTGTATATCGGAGAAAGGGAATGGGTTTAAGCAGAATCCAGGGGATTCAAGTTTTTCAGCCCCCTTTCTGAGTGCTCACCTGGTGTATTTATAGGTTTCTCCCGGGTCGAATCGGGCTTCACACTCTATCCGGGTTCGAGGGTGTTTTGGGTCTGAGGCCCAGGCGCGTGTCTGGGCTGCGACAGAGTCATTTGGTACTCTGTCGCGGTTTGGAACTGGATGACTTGCGGGTGAGTTCGACATGCGGCAGAGTATCCGTGAACCTCTGCTGCGGCATATGCGACAGAGCTTTGTCGCAGTACATGCGGTAGAGCTCTGTCGCAATCTGTGCGGTAGAGGTCTATCACGACATACAGTGTCGCACAGAGACTTTACGCAGAGTCTCTATCTCCTAGAGACTCTGTCGCTATAACAGCCATGTGGCTTATATTGTGCTTGACACATGGCGATCTCTAGTTGGTCGATCCTTGTACACGTGGACTTTGCTGATAGGACCACTATCAATTGTTCCCCACTCTTTGGTAGGAATATTTCCTGCGAAAGAGGATTCTTAATAGAAAGATATATTTTCGGAAAGAATTTTACATACCTTTCTGAGGCCTGACTATCACGACGCGAGCGCGTCTCCAGTTCTTATGGCTTTTATGTTTCCATTACCTGGCTATAGTAACGCAATTACTCCTCAGGGTCTCACGGCTCGTCTGAGTATACGCCTGGCCACAGTGACGTATAGCGCCTCAGGCTCTTATGACTCGTCTGAGTATACGCCTTGCCACAGTGACGCATAGCGCCTCCGGCTCTTACGGCTCGTCTGAGTATACGCCTGGCCACAGTGACGCATAGCGTCTCAGGCTCTTACGGCTCGTCTGAGTATACGCCTGGCCACAGTGACGCATAGCGCCTCAGGCTCTTACGGCTCGTCTGAGTATACGCCTGGCCACAGTGACGCATAGCGCCTCAGGCTCTTACGGCTCATCTGAGTATACGCCTGGCCACAGTGACGCATAGCGTCTCAGGCTCTTACGGCTCGTATGAGTATACGCCTGGCCATATTAACGCATAGCGTCTCAGGCTCTTACAGCTCGTCTGAGTATACGCCTGGCCACAGTGACGCATAGTGCCTCAGGCTCTTACGGCTCGTCTGATTTTCACACCTGGCCACAGTGACGCTATTGCGCCTTAGGCTCTTACAGATCGTCTGATTTTCACGGCTGGCCACAGTGACGCTATTACGCCTCATGCTCTTACGGCTCGTCTGATTTTCACGCCTGGCCACAGTGACGCTATTGCGCCTTAGGCTCTTACGGCTCGTCTGATCTTTCACGCCTGGCCACAGTGACGCATAGCACCTCAGGCTCTTACGACTCGTCTGATTTTCACGCCTGGCCACAATGACGCATAGCGCCTCAGGCTCTTACGGCTCGTCTGAGTATACGCCTGGCCACAGTGACGCATAGCGCCTCAGGCTCTTACGGCTCGTCTGATTTTCACGCCTGGTCACAGTGACGCTATTGCGCCTCAGGCTCTTACGGCTCGTCTGATCTTTCACGCCTGGCCACAGTGACGCATAGCTCCTCAGGCTCTTACGGCTCGTCTGGCAGATCTAGGCTTTTCCTTAGTGCTTGTGAATTCTTTTCTTCTACTAAGGGCACCATCTTGGGTGACAGTGCTCCATTTTCCATGGGGATCAATGCTTCAGCGCCGTATACGGGGCTGAACGGTGTTTCTCCGGTCCACACCCGACTAGTGGTACGATATGCCTATAAAACACTAGACAATTCATCCACCCATGCCCCCTTAGCTTGGTCTAACCTGGTCTTCAACCTAAGAAGAATAGTCCTATTATTGACTTCTGCCTGTGGCTAATGGGAAAGGCCCCAGAATGTCCAAGCCCCATTGTGCGAATGGAATTGGCTGTATCGTACCCTGGGAGGGAGTTACTGGGGCTGTACCATCTTCATTACTTCTTCTTGAGCCACATATTTATTGGCTCTAGCAAACAGGTCGAAAAGTATCGCCGGTTGGTCGAGGGAGAGGGATTCTTGCAACTTTTTAGACCTCGTCCCTTGCAACATTACAGCCATGGCTACTCCTATCGGTAGATCGTCAACCTCCAAGGTTGCATCTCGAAAACGATCTACGTAGCTCTTCAAGGATTCTTTATTCCCTTGTTTCAGAGTGAGTAGGTAAGTAGCGTCCTTCTTTCTCTGGTTGTTAATCATGAAGACTTGTAAAAATTCATTTCGCAATTGGTCGAAGGATGAGATGGAACCTTCGCTCAACCCATTGAACCACTTCAGAGCATGCCCAGACAATGTGAGGGAGAAAGCCCTGCAAATAATTTCGTCTTGCCATCTATGCAGCAACATGAGGGACTCATAACTCTGTATGTGGTCATAGGGGTCTGCTTTGCCTGTGTAAGTGGCCATAGAAGGCATCTTGAACTTCTTCGGCAAAGGTTTGTTCATGATCTCCGGACTGAACGGAATCTTCCTTTTTTGACTATCATTCGGAGATACTAGTTTTCTCTTTTCCAAAATCCTTTGGATAACTTTCTTCATGTTTTTCGACCCTTGAACTGAGTATGCTCCCCTCCCTTCGGGTCTAGAAGAGTTTGACTGGTAAGCACCCCTTCCAGCGCCTCCCATTCCGGGATTTGACCTTGTGCCTTCCACGCACTCTCGGGGGTTGGGACCCTTCTGTCTTCATCGCTCCCCGGACGTGTGGCCTTCTAGCTGATACTCCCACTCGACTGGAGAGGTACTACGCCACGCGGGAGAACTATACCGCCTACGATCCGCGGGTGAGCTCTGCCGCATAACTGCTGGGGAAGAACTCTGACGCCTACGTAATGCGAGAAAACTCTGCCGCATATCTGCTGCGGGAGAGCTCTGACATCTGCGATTTGCGGGTTGGCTCAGCCGCATAACTGCTGCGGGAGAACTCTGTCGCCTACGATCTGCGGGTGAGCTCTGCCGCATAACTGCTATGGGAGAACTCTGGCGTCTGCGATCTGTGGATTGGCTCAGCCGCATAACTGCTGCGAGAGAACTCTGCCGCCTACGATCTGCGGGTGAGCTCTACCGCATAACTGCTGCGGGAGAACTCTGTCGCTTCGGGTCTGCGGTAGTTTTTACTTCCCGTAACCCTGCCACAGGGTGATTCCTTTGATATGCTGTAGAGTTGGAAATCAGTCCAGTGGCAGTGTTTTGCGCTCCTTCCCCTTGCCCAGCATTCACCATAGTGGAGGGTTCACCTCTCTCGTAGGTCTGCCTTGGAATGTTTTCCCCCACCATCTACTGCACTTTAGGGGGTAAACTAAACTGGGGGAGAACCTCTCTGAAAAAGTTCACCATAGCCTTTAATGCTGTCGTCGTCTCCTCATTCTGACGTTTCAGAGTCTCGAATTCCTCTAGAGAAACCGAGGCCACTCTGCCACCCTTTTCATTCTGTCTTTGTCTTTGCTCTGATCTGACAGGGGGACTTACAGAATTCTACTCCCCTGTCTCCTCCACTGCTGTAGAACGTGTCCTCCCCATTTTAATAGGGAATCTAACTTTTTGTTTCGATTCCCACAGACGGCGCCAATTGATGTTGCCCTTAAAACGACAACGGGGTGATGTTTTCTACCTATTCAAGTTGCGCTAACGACAAAAAGATGTAGTTGATGCAATTTCTTCCGCGTGCGTCAAATCTTCTGTAAGAACAACAAAGATCAGAGAGGTGCAGGGATTTGTCCCTGTACGCGTACTCCGATGATTAAGTTAGAAAGCTGTGTTTTTGTATATCGGAGAAAGGGAATGGGTTTAAGTAGAATCCAGAAGATTCAAGTTTTTCAGCCCCCCTTTCTGAGTGCTCACCTGGTGTATTTATAGGTTTCTCCCGGGTCGGATCGGGCTTCACACTCTATCCGGGTTCGAGGGTGTTTTGGGTCTGAGGCCCAGGCGCGTGTCTGGGCTGCGACAGAGTCATTTGGTACTTTGTCGCAGTTTGGAACTGGACGACTTGCGGGTGAGTTCAACATGCGGCAGAGTATCCGTGAACCTCTGCTGTGGCATATGCGACAGAGCTTTGTCGCAGTACATGCGGTAGAGCTCTATCGCGATCTGTGCGGTAGAGGTCTATCACGACATACAGTGTCGCACAGAGACTCTACGCAAAGTCTCTATCCCCTAGAGACTCTGTCGCCTACCAAAGCAACTGTGTCGCGTGGAGACTCTATCGCCTAGAGACTCTGTCGCTATAATAGCCATGTGGCTTATATTGTGCTTGACACGTGACGGTCTCTAGTTGGTCGATCCTTGTACACGTGGACTTTGGTGATAAGACCACTATCAGATTAAAAGTTTAACAGTAAGATTGGCTGCTGTGGTATTGTTGTTTAGCCCTGAATCAGAACCAAAGTGCCGAGCTGAGGCAAAGTTGTTGGAATGTTTACTGCTTCCATGCGGGCTGCTGTTGAACTGGAGAAGAACAAGCTGTTGACAGAGCTGGACAGAGCTGGCAATGTGTACGAGGAGCAGGTCTGGATAGGAAGCAGCTGGGTAAGGACGTGCTTAGTTACAGTGAGCTGTGCAGAACAACCTGGTGGTAGTATGGGTAGCTGTTATTGCAGGGAATGGAGCATGACAGGAGCAAGTAGTGTATGATGATGGTATTGTGCAGTTGGTACAAATCAGAGAGCAGCGAGCAACTAACATTGCCTGGAGCAGAGCAGGATGAGGAATTAGCGGTATGCACAAGACAGTGCATGGAGCAGAGGGTTGGTGCCGAGAGTGGAGCATAATCTGGAGAAGAACCACGAACAGTGCCAATTTACGGGACCATATGGCTCCCAAATTTGCTAAGGCCATGTTTGGCTGCACTTATCTTCACATATTAATATTTCAAGCAATTATTTTGCTTTGTCTAATTTTTGTTATGCCTTTTTATTACTTTTTAGCTTAGTTATGCATTAATAGTTTAATTTTCTTAGTTTATTAGTTTAAAGTTTAGTTTAATTTTATCAGTAGCTAATTTGTGACTAAATTAGAATTTAGGAATAGATGTTGCACTTAGGAATAAATTAGTGGACTATTATTTTATGCATTTTTAAGTTTTCATTTTAAATTGAAAAATCCAAAAATATTATTTCTCATGCATTATTTAGATTTTGTTTTAGTGTTAGTAATTAGTTAGAGTTAGATTTAATTTAGGATTATTTTATAGATAGTAAATTTCTTAGTTAGATTTAAGAATTTCCTCAAGTTAATAGGATTTTATTTTATTAGACTTTAGGTTAGTTTAGTTTGCATTTCTTGTAATTAGTTTAATTACATGCATATTTTATTTTTAGGATTGTTGAATTTTAGTTTAATTAATTTTGTATCTTATTTTCATATGTGCATTTTTAATTGCGTTAATGAATTCTTTTAGTTATCTTTTGTAGGTTGTTGCTTTTAATTACTCGGAGCTCTGTAAGTAATTTTTTACCTCAGTTTTATTTTCTTTATTGTATAGTTTTTATTATTTTCAATATTGTTAGCCATGCAGATCACACATCAGCAATTCATAATTTGCAAGGTTATACTTAGGGTAAGATTAACCGGTAGTTAATTAGGCTAATCACTTCTCTGTGGGACGATAATCCGAGACTCAAATCCCATTATTACTTGTACAACCCGTGCACTTGCGGATAGAATTTCTAGGTCACTTATAGTGGGCTTAGTCAGCGTATCAAGTTTTTGGCGCCGTTGCCGAGAAGCACAATTAGCCAGTAATTAATATCGATGAAATTATGCTTAGGTGTAATTCTAGCTTGTAAATATTTAGGTTGTAAATATTTAGAAGTTGAATCTAAATAAATTAATTTTCACTCTCATGAAAAAAAAAATTTCTTGAGGACTTGTTAATGTTTGCATGTGTAAAGCCAAGAGTTATGATTGCTTTCCTTTTGATCCTAAAATTGAACGAACTCTTAGAAAAATTCGAAAGGATTCTAAGAAATTATTAGCTCCGTTGCAAAACACCATGGGAGAAAATAGAGAAATTAGGACTGTTGGAGATTATGCGGTGCCGACCATTGGATGGTATTATACCCGCATTAGGCCACCAACTGTCCCTGTAAACAATTTTGAAATTAAGCCTTTAATCTTTCAGATGATCCAGACTTCTTTACAGTTCAGTGGGCTTCCTCATGACGACCCACATGGTCACCTCGGGCAATTTTTGGACCTGTACAACACATTCAAGCACAATGGATTATCTGATTATGTGCTTAGGATTACATTATTCCTCTTCTCACTAAGGGATAGGGCACGACACTGGTTAACCTCCTTGCCTCCAGGATCCATTTCTACTTTGGACGAGTTAGCCCATCAATTTCTAGCTACATTTTTCCCTCCTCTAAAATGGTGAAACTCCGTAGCGACATATCTTCCTTTACCCAGTTCGATTCTAAATCTCTTTATGAAGCATGGGAATGATATAAGGAGCTTCTTAGGAAGTGCCCTCATCATGGCCTACCTTTATGGCTGCAAGTCCAGACCTTCTACAATGGACTTTCAAGCTAAAATAGGACCATCGTTAACGTTGCTGTGGGTGGAGCTTTAATGTGCAAAATAGAGGAGGAAGCTTACGAGTTGTTAGACAAGATGGCTGTTAACAATTATCTATAGTCCTCGGAGAGGCAATTGCCTAAGAAGTCGGTGGGTATCTGTGAGCTCAACACGCTGTCTACATTAACCTCTCAAATAGCTAACTTTAGGAAAAAAGTAGAGTCGCTCAGTACCCAGCATAATCCTTCCACTAGTCCTAACCCTGTTTATTCTGTATAAAGTCCTTTTCTTTCCTGCGACCTATGTAGTCGTATACACTCTGTAGATAGGTGTCTGCTTAACTTAGAATCGGTTCAGTATGTTGCTCCACTTCAGAAGCAACAGAACAACCCCTTGTCAAACACTTACAATCCAGGGTGGAGGAACCATCCTAACTTTACTTAGAGCCAAAACCAAGGGCAATCTTCTAATTCTAGACCTATAAAACCCCCTGGTTTTCAAGTTCTATTGGTTCATGTACCACCACAGCCATAATTTCCATATCATCCGCCTCATTAACCATCCCCACCTCAATTTCAGCATCATCCACCTCATTTCCATCAACCATCACCACCACCACCACAACCTATGCAGCCACAACATTTACATGCACTAGAAGCTGAGAAGAAGCCCTCGTTTAAGGAAATGTTTACAACAATCCTACAAAATCAAGCAGCTTCAATTAAGAACTTAGAGATTTAGGCAGGACAAATAGTGAATGCTCGTAGTCAACATCCTCAAGGGACCCTTCCAAGTAACACTGAAGCCAATCCTGTTAGGACAAGGGAGGGTAAGGAACGTGTGAAAGCTATCACCCTTATGAGTGGTAGAGAGCTAGTCGATCGACCAGTTAAGTGGAGACCTAACAAGCCCATAGTTGAAAAACCCATAGGTTCTATCGAAGCAGCTCAGAAAGAGCAAGAACATTAGGATCAAGCTGCAAAGGAATCCAAGATAGGTGCTTCTTCATCTATACCTTCTTCTACTTCACAGCCTTCCTCGTCCTCTGATGCTATACATGTTTCCACTATATCCTCTCCAGTTAGACCACCAGTACCTTTTTCTCAGAGGTTCCAAAATCAAAAACTGGATCAAAATTCACCAAATTTCTTGAGGTTTTTAAGAAACTTCACATCAACATTCATTTCGCAGATATCTTAGAAGCAAATGCCAAGTTATGTGAAGTTTTTGAAGGATATCCTCTCTAGAAAAAAAAGATTAGAAAATTATGAGACGGTGGCCTTAACTGAGAAATGTAGTGCAATTATCCAGAGGAAATTACCCCCAAGCTTAAGGATCCCAAGAGTTTTACCATAACCTGCACTATTGAAAATCTATTCTTTGGTAGAGCACTGTGTGATTTAGGAGCCAGTTTCAATCTGATGCCTTTATCTATCTACCAAAAGTTAGGAATAAAGGATGTCAAGCCACCACAGTGACTCTTCAGCTAGCTGATCAATCTATTAAATATCCGAAAGGGGGTTATTGAGGATGTATTAGTAAAGGTGGACAAATTTATTTTCCCTACGGATTTTATTGTGTTGGACATGGAAGAAGACAGGGAAGTCCCCATTATACTAGGCAAACCTTTCCTAGCAACTGATAGAACTTTAATTGATGTACAAAAGGGGGAGTTAACAATGAAAGTTCAGGATTTGGAATTGAAGTTTAATGTTTTCAAACCTTTGAAGCTCCCTGATGACTCTCAAGAGTGTTTTAAGATGGAGGTTAAGGAAGATAAAATGTTTAAACATAAGAAATCTAAGAGAAAGAAGGAAGTAGATAGAGCTCAGGAGGATTTAGTTGTCAACACTCTATCACCACTTTGGCTGACCCTCCTACTCTTCACCCTGCTGCTGAGTGTTGTTTTCTTCAACTGCATTTGAAGTGGCTTAATTTTTCTTTTCACTTTGTATATAGTTCTTTTTCTTTTTCTTTTTCTTTTTCGTTATTTCTTTCTTTGCTTATTTTACAGATTTCTTTTCTAGTATTACGTTTTCAATCAAACTTCAATTGTTCATCATCATCAGAAAAGGGAGTATTTTGTTCTTGAGCTTAAATTCTTATATTATCTGCACATTGATGACACTATGCACTTTAAGTTTGGGGAAGGGGATATCACTTGAGCAATTTTTGGAAAAATTGGAAAAAAATTTCAAAATTTTTTCGAAAATTTGAGAAAGAATTTTCAAATTTTTTTTTGAAAATATGAGCTTATGTTGTTTGATTTTAGGATGATTTAGTGCTTAGCATATAGTTTTCCAATATTCCGATGATATGACCCTATCATTTAGTCTGACTTTAATTGACTAAGAAGCATGATTATAGGAAAAGCATGAAGTTGAATTCTTGAATTTGTCTTAATTTTGATTGTGATTGCCTCATCTTATGCACATGTCATGTCATGAATCTGTATATTTATTTAGAGAAAGCTTATGTGGACATAGGATTGCATTTGTTCAGTTGATTTTATGCATCATAATCTAGAATTTGTTTGATCTTAGCTCGAGGTAAAATATTAGATCACACCTAATTAGGAAGATGATTTAGGCCATCTTTGGATCGTTTGAGCCTTTCTAGCCATCCTTGTACATATTTTACGCCTACTCACCCATCTGGGCCAAATAAGCTTTTCTCTGTAAATACATCTGCAAAATTTTTCTGTAGCTTAAATACTCTGTTCCTATCCCTTACCCCGAAAGCATGAAAAGTCATTGGGATATATTGTGAGCTATGTACATATGGGTATTAAGTGATAGTTAAGGAGTATATATATGCACATAAAAAAATGAAAAAGAAAGAAAAAGTAGAAGAAAAATACAAAAATAGAATAAGATGTTTAATGAAAAAAATAAGTTTAGGGGAAATAAATTTGAGCTCTTACATTGGAGATCCTAGAAGTAATGCATGTTAAGGGGTAATTAAACTTAAATTGACTTTATCATACCATAGCCCCAGCCTTACATTACAAGCTTAATGAAGTCCATTGACCTTTGGTTAAGTGTGAATACATTAGTGGAGAGATAAGTGATAAACAAACTTATGGGAATGATCACTCGTCACTGACTTTGCATTCACTAGGTTTGCATAATCTGATATGGGTAATGTACTGAGTAGTGGCTTTGACATTTTCACACACACACAAGGAGTCCAATTTGGGCTAGGACTTATGATTGAATGATTCTAAATGTTACACTTGTAATTGTGAATCTTTGAGATCATAGTCTATATTTTTTTCTTTAAGGATAATATTAGGGAAATTATTTTGTTGGTACTTGTCATTCGTGCATGAATTTTGTTTTGCTTGAGGATAAGCAAAAACTCAAGTTTTAGGGTGTGATAATTCTATGAAAATAGAATTATTTGTGCTTAATTTCCTAATTAATTATTTAAATCCCCAATTTATTTTGTTAATTATCCCTTTTATTTTATTAAAATTTGTAATGTGCAGGCAAATTAAATCCAGATGAAACTCAGTCGTTTTAGTCAAAAATGGGCTGAAAACGGGCTAAAGGAAACTGGACCACTTTCGATTTCCAGACCGAGTCACCAATTGTTTGGACAGGTGGGATGTCAAGTGTTAGTATTTTATTCGCTCCAAAATGATGAGATAGACGGACATTGTGCTAACCTTCTGGAAGACAAACGCCAGACCACATCGCACAACCAAGTGTAGTAGAAGACAGGTGACGTAAAAATATCTACTCTGCAGCAAATAAAATGAAGACAAGTGGCCAAACAATGCCAACTCATCTAGGATGAAAAATTACCATTGTACCCCTAAGTGTGTGTATAAATAGGACATGATAGCAATTGAAAAAAGTAACTAGCTAGAGTAGCATATGTAGAATAGTTTAGTTTATTTTTTTCTTGTTTTTAGAAGCTTTTGCCGAATAGTTGTGGTGGCCTTCATATTTTTCCATAGCTACTATCATTGCAACTTAAGTTTTTTTTATGAAAAGTTTTTGTTTCCAGTTCATCATTAGTGTTGCTTCTTAATTTTTCTTGAGTATGTTCATTTTTACTTCACCCGTTACTATCTTGCTTTTGTTATCAGTTTTCTTTATTCCATTCTTGTTTGTAGTCTAAAACATTTTGGGATGCTTTAATCATCCATTCCAATAGCATGTTCTGGTGCAGTATTGCCGATCTAATACTGGGTATTGTTCCTGCAATACTAATACGGTGGAACCATGTCAAGACCCTTCCTGACTTAACCAAAACCACTACTATTTTTTTTTTTTTTTTGCATTTTAACTTACCTTTCCTTTCATCAATGGTTGGGCTGTGATTCGATGTTAGCTTTCTTGCATACCATATCATTCATTACCATACATACATGTTAATATATTATTTCTGATTGTAAACTTCTTTTATAATACATGTAAGATAATATAAAATCTGATACAAATACATTCCCTATAATATATATCATATACATCACTGTGTTGTTTTTATGTTTACATACATAACCATACAAAAAATGTATACATGTCGATCGATAGGAAATAGCAGCGGATAACAGGAACACTGATAATTCTATATTTTTAGAATTATTTGTGCTTAATTTTCTAATTAATTATTTAAATTCCCAATTTATTTTGTTAATTATCCCCTTTGTTTAATTAAAATTCTCATGTTTGCAGATAAATTAAATCCAGATGAATTTTGAATATTTCGGTAGAAAATGGACCGAAATTGAGCTAAAATCGAGATTACGCCATGCGGACAACACGAGTCATGCCACCTAGCACATCCAATTGGACAAGAAGATCGATGACATGGAAATATCTTTTCAAGGAGCAAATGGTGTGAAGACAAGTGGCCTAAAAAAATGCCAACTCATCAAGGATGTGGAAATTAACATTTTACCCCTAGTGTGTTTATAAATAGGAAAGGATGGCAATCGAAAGAAAATGTAATTTTAGAAGTAGGAGTAGTGTAGGTAGAGTAGTTTTTGAGTTATTTTCCTTTCTAGTATTTTTTTTCTTTCCCATTTGTTTTACTTTGCAATTTTCGTTAGCTACAATTTACTTTTAATGTTCATTTCATTTTTATGTTCTTGATTTTTCTAGTCTTGGATAGTTCATTTTCATGTCAATCAACTTATCATTCTATGCTTCTCGGTTTGGTTATATTCAACTCTTTTGTTTTCAAGTTTTAATATTTCATAGTTGTAGCTCTCGATTTTTCCATCATTTCCAAGTTTTGTTTTTGTTTTCTTTTTGATTCTCGGTTTGCTTCCCATGCAGTTTTACTTTTTTCTTTCTTTTCGTTAGTTGTAATCGTTACTCAAAGTTATGGTGAGTCTAGTGTCTTTACTGTCACACCTTGTTCATCCTACCCGAGAGAGAAGCAGACAGTGGCACAAGTTGGTTTGAGAATTGGAGCCGGAGCTGCTTATTATTGGTGTTGCTCACGGTAGCATCCTGTCTTGAAGAAAGCTGGTGGGCTGCTTCCCTTCGGTGTGGTGTAGGATTTCCTCACTATGTAATGTAGTAGTAGCACCAAAAGAGGAGGCAGACTTGTTAGACTCGACAGCAATAGTAGCTAAATATCATACTCTGCTTTGCTCTTTTTCTTAGTCATTTTACTATGCTAGTTTTGTTTACTTATTTTTGCAGTTCTGTTTCTATTGCTTTGTTGTTTCCTGGTAGTGTATGTTGCAAGGAGAGTAAGTGTCAATACTGTTCGGTCTTCAAGCTTTTAACACTTTTTTTACAGCTATCAACTCTCGTTCACTCTGTTTCTTATCTCTGTTCATTTATTTCTGGGCAAGCAATGAGGATGATGGCATTACAGGACTGTGTCATCGCTGTTGTATAGCATTGCTGGAATTGAGTTAGGTAGGGAATCAGGAGCATGGTGTAGAAGACTGGTGATTAAAGCATGGGCAGAGAAGAAATACATGAAACCAAGAGCCATAGACAAACTGGATACAGCAGAGTTGGTGAGAGTTGTTGAAGCAAGCTAGAACAGAGCCTGAAGTAGCAGATCGAGAGTAGCCCTGACTTGAGAACAGACTAGGCAACAGAAACCGAGAGCTAGTAGGGTGCAATCTATACCAAATGAACATGTAGGATGCAGCAAAGAATAGCTGGTCAAACCGCAGGCAAAAGCCTGGACCAGAGGGCAAAACCGAGACCACCTGGAAACCAAAAAATGAAGAAATGAAGGATGAATAGTATTTAGAGGGATAATTTGATGGTTTAAAATGGTTAAGGCTTGTTTGGCTAGTGCATTGTAGCAGTTAATCCATTTCATGCATTTGTTAGTTGTTAGTTATTTAGTTTAGTCAATTATAATGCTAGGTTAGTTTAAATATTTTTGTTTGTTAATTTAATTTTTAGTCTTAATTTTTAGTTAGTAGTTAATTTTATATTAAATATTTTAGGATTTTATTTTACTTTAGATGCATTTAGAGTTAATTTAGATTAAATGTATTTCATGCATTTTTAATTTAGTCTTTATTTTCATTAAGTTTTAGTTTAGTTTAAATTGCATTTTGATTAAGTAGTTTAAAATTGCATTTTAGGTTAGTTTAATTGTAGTGTAATTTTATTGTTTTATTCTCATAATTGCATTTTATTTCAATTGCGTTAATTAGTTTTAACTGTTTTAATTTCTTTTGTAGGTTTTTTATTTTAATTGCATGGAGCGCCGTAAGTAATTTTGCTCGGTTTTAATTTTCTTTAGTTTATAGCTTTTATTATTTTATTGCTTTCAGTATTTTTGATTCGAGCTATGTAGATCACCCACCTTAATTTTATAATTTGCTAGAATATACTTAGGGTAAGATTAACTGGTAATTAGGCTAGTCAACTTCTCTGTGGGACGATAAGTCGGGATTCAAATTCTATTATTACTTGTACGACCCATGCACTTGCGGACAATACCTTTTGGGTGTGTCAAACACTATTGATGAGAGGAAAGGTAAGTTAAAATACAAAAAAAAAAAAAATAGCAGTGGCTTTGGTTAAGTCAGGAAGGGTCTTGACAGAATGGTATCAGAGCAGAGGTTGGTCTGATGTGAGTCAGTGTTAGAAAATATGAAAGTGTACATCCCTATAGTATTGTGTTTTGTTTAGATACAACTATGTATACCAGATGGGAGACGGACTAATTCATGATTATGAATGCAGGAACTTTAGCTATATGACAATTACTCATAGTGGTAGAGGGACGAGAGGTAGGGCTCGAGGCAGTAGAGATAGGCCTGAGAGACGAGCTGCTATCGATCCATTACCTACCCATGAGACTCCAAGTGCTACTGAGGCACCAGAGTGTGCTGAGATGCGTTTTACGAGATTAGAGCTTAGTCTAGAGATGATAGTAGAGAAATTGGCACAGACAATGCCATGTAGGTAGGGATAGGAGGCAGAAGCTGTGACAGGAGAGGCAGTTGCCCCTGATACACCTACATATCCAGCTTATGCACCGAGGACTACAGATACTCCTACACCCCCACCAATTTTGGGTAGTAGTAGATTAGGATACGAGTGTGATCTGGATCGATTGCGACAGTTCCAGAAGTTTAGACCTCCATCTTTTAGTGGGGTCAAGGACCCTGTTGCTGCTGAGGAGTGGGTTGGAGAGATGGAGAAACTCTATGGATTCTTCGAGTGTACGACATCAGAGATGGTCGCATTTTCTGCATTCCTACTGAAGGTATCTGCAGAGCATTGGTGGAAGTCCACCAGACCATATTGAGAACTCGACATACGGATATTAGTTGGGAGATATTTCAGGATGCTTTTAGGAGGCAGATTGTTCCCGATACTGTACAACAAAAACTACAGGCTGAGTTTTTGGCGATTGAACCAGGGGAGTTTGTCTATGGACGAGTATGAGAGTAGATTCTTATCCCTAGGGAGATATGACCCAGACACCATGTATAGTTAGACCAGGAAGGTCCACAGGTTCATTGATGGATTGAGATCGATTCTACGGTCCAGATTGGTCCCATTTGATATAGCAACGAATTAGGAAGCAGTGCACAGGGTGCAATTATGCTAGCAGGATTATGAGAGGAATGCTTTCGAGTTCGAGAAGTTTAGTCGGAGCTGTGATAGAGAGAGGAAGAGACCGACTAGAGATAGAGGTTTTAGTTATCGAGGAGGGAGGAGACTCTTCAGTAAGAGACCACGGATTGAGGAGGCATGAGAGAAACATGCTAGACCTCCCACTTATCCCACCGTAGCTCTAGCAAAGGGTATTGTTATTTGTAGGATAGAGACCCACTACCAATTAGTGCATTAGATGCGGTAGACAGCATGGGGGTAGACCTTGTCCTCTGATTCCTATAGTGTGTTTTCGATGCGGGAAACTAGGGCATATTGCTAGAGCTTGCCCGAAGATGGTTGAGACTATTCCACTGAAGGGCAGGGAGCCAGAAAGAGCTCCAGTTGATCCTTTCACTTTGAGGAGGAGAGCGACAGCAAAAGAGAAGGGGAGATCGATCGAGGGCACGTACATGCTTTGGACCGGGCACAACTGATGCTCCATCGGATGTGATATGAGGTAACATCCTGATTTATGATATTGAAGCATATCTTTTAATTGATCCTGGTGCCACACATTCATTTGTATCGCCTTCATTTGCATGTAAATTAGCAAGACATGTAGAGCGTGCACCGTTACATATGATGATGTTGATTAGTACGCCTATGAATAGTAGTCAGCCTGTAGAGTATGTATTTAGTGATTGCAAGTTAAGAGTAGGAAACAAGGATATGACAGCCAATCTAATATTGCTAAGTATGAGCGACTTTGATGTAATCTTAGGAATGGATTGGTTATCTGCAAACTATGTTGTTTTAGACTGTTATGATAAGACAGTTATATTTCCTAACCCTACTAGATATGTTGTAAAGTTTAATGAAAAGAAATGAAAGTAGTAGTTACGATTACAATAATCATATACTCTGCTGATTGAGAAACAAATATGTTAAAGGATTCATTGCGTACGTGGTAGATACGGATAAGGCGCATCCGAAGTTGTTAGATATTTCTGTTGTCAGTAAGTACCCAGATGTTTTTTCGGATGAGTTACCAGGGTTACCACCAGACAGAGAGATGGAGTTCTGTATAGACTTGGTGCCTGGTATGGAGCCTACTTCAAGACCACCTTATCGCATGGCCTTAGTTGAGCTGGAAGAGCTCAAGAAATAGTTACAGGAGCTATTGGATAGGGGTTTCATTAGACCAAGTGTTTCACGTTGGAGAACACTGGTTTTATTTGTAAGGAATAAGGATGGGATCCTCTGATTGTGTATAGATTACCGATTGTTGAATAAGGCCACCATCAGAATAGGTATCCTCTTCCATGCGTTGATGACTTGTTGGATCAACTTCAAGGAGCACAGGTCTTTTCTAAGAATGATCAGAGGTCTGGGTATCATCAGCTGAGAGCTAGGAGTGGAGATGTACCTAAGACAGCGTTTCGTACCCGATATGGCCATTATGAGTTCTTGGTCATGCCATTCAGACTGACGAATGCTCCAGTGACTTTCATGGCTTTGATGAACGATGTGTTCAAGCCATATTTGGATTAGTTTGTTATCGTCTTCATCGATGACATATTAGTGTATTATAGATCCAAGGAGGAGTATGAGCTGCACCTCAGGATTGTATTGCAGACTCTACGAGAGCAGAAGTTATATACTAAGCTCAGTAAGTGTGACTTTTGGTTATCACAGATCTCATTTTTGGGACATGTTGTATCGAGGGATGGTGTATCAGTTGATCCACCCAAGATAGAGGCTGTAGTTCAGTGGGAACAGCCAAGGACAGTCACTGAGATTAGGAGTTTTTTGGGTTTAGCTAGATATTATCGGAGATTCATTGAGGAATTTTTGAAGTTGACTGCTCCCTTGACACGTCTCACTTAGAAGATTGTACCGTTCATATGGAATGAGGATTGTAAGAAGAGTTTTTAGGAGCTGAAGTGTCGATTAACCACCGCTCCGATTCTCATTATCCCTACCAGCTCAAGAGGATTTGCAGTGTATACCGATGCTTCGTATCAGGGATTGGGTTGTGTATTGATGCAGGATGGAAGGGTAGTTGCTTATGGATCCAGGCAGTTGAAGGATCATGAGAAAAACTATTCGACCCATGATTTGGAGTTAGCAACAGTAGTGTTTGAGTTGAAGGTATGGCGCCACTACTTGTATGGTGAGAAGTTCCAGATATTTACAGACCACAAGAGCCTCAAGTATATGTTCTCACAGAAAGAATTGAACATGAGACAGAGAAGATGGCTAGAGCTTCTGAAGGACTACGATTGCAAGATACTTTATCATCCGGGTAAGGCTAACGTTGTAGCAGATGCTTTGAGTAGAAAGAGCCTATGGATGGTATCGTATATGATGGTTAGGGAACATGAGTTGCTAGAGTAGTTTGCTAGCCTCAGTCTTAGAGTTGTGCCTTCTGACATGGATACAGGCTATGTGATAGCTAGTCTACGCTTGGAGCCGAAACTGTTGAACAGGACTAAAGTGGCTCAGCAGACTGATCCATTTTGCATTGATGTGAGTGATCAGATGCAGAAGAGCACAGTGACTGACTTTAATTTGAGTTTCGATGGACTGCTGAGGTTCAGAGGCAGATTGTGTGTTCTTGAGGATCCAGGACTCAGGAGATTGATATTGGTGGAAGCTTATTCGTCGAGGTACACGTTACATTCGGGGAGTAACAAGATGTATCAGAACCTTCGAAAGGTGTACTAGTGGTCGGGTATGAAGAGAGATGTAGAAGATTTTGTGGCAAAAAGTCTCGTATGTTAGCAAGTGAAGGTAGAGTATCAGAAACCTGCAGGGTTATTGCAACCTCTACCCATACCGACATGGAAATGGGAGCATATCACCATGGATTTAGTGATGGGAACCCGTAGGAATCACGATGTAATATGGGTGATCATCGACAGACTGACGAAGTCAGCCCACTTTCTAGCTATGAGAGCTACCGATACTCTAAGCACATTGGCAGAGCTGTATGTAGTGAAGTAGTGAGGTTACATAGTGTACCAGTGAGCATAGTCTCTGATAGGGATTCCCGCTTCACTTCCCACTTTTGGGAACATTTTCAGGAAGCCATGGGAACCCAGTTGAGTTTGAGCACCGCTTTCCATCCTCAGACAGATGGTCAGTCAAAGAGGACTATACAGACTTTGAAGGATATGTTGAGAGCATGTGTGCTAGATTTTAGAGGCTCCTGGGATGACCACTTACCACTAGCCGAGTTCGCCTACAACAACAGTTATCATTCGAGTATTGGGATGGCACCGTATGAGGCTTGATATGGCCATAGATGTCGTTCCCCTATTGGATAGGAAGAAGTAGGTGACTGTAAGATCTTCGCTCATGACTTGGTTACACAAGCATCTAAGGATGTCTGTTTGATTGTAGAGAGATTGAGGACAACTCAGAGTAGACAGAAGAGTTATGCTGACAAGAGACGAATGCCACTAGAGTTTGCAGTTGGTGAATCAGTGTTTTTGAAAGTTTCTCCTTCTAAGGGCATAGCGAGATTTGGAAAGAGAGGGAAGTTGAATCCTCGCTACATTGGACCCTTTGAGATACTTGATCGAGTGGGAGATAAGGCCTATAGGTCACTGGACTTATCAGGTGTCCATAACGTCTTCCACATATCGATGCTTCGAAAGTATCACCCAGATCTGGCACATGTGATTAATTATGAGCCGTTAGAGCTCAGAGAGGACATGCCATATGTTGAGAGACCGATTCAGATATTAGATAGGAAGGAGAAGGTCTTAAGATCAAAGACTATCGGATTAGTGAAAGTTCTCTGGCAGCATCATACTTCAGAGGAGGCTACTTGGGAGCTGGAGAGTCTGATGTGAGAGAAGCACCCCCATCTATTTGATGACTGACTTGGTTCTAATTTGGAGGACCAAATTTTCTTAGTTGAGGAGGATTGTCAGACCCGTATTTTTATGTAGCTTTTTCCTTATGATTTACATATGTACAGACATGTATTAAGTTATTTGAATGATAAGAAGAGTATTTACTAGATTTAAGTGTTAGTGAAATGCTTTAACACTTAAAAGCTACACAAAAGCCTAATATGAGCTATAAGAGCCACAGGTTAAACCGAGTGGATCTGAATCATTCTGATTGAAGAGAAGAACTTAAAATGAGAAAATATAGAGAACTCATGAAGGAAAGTCAGTTTGATTTAGTCTCAAACACAGAAAATAAAAGTAAACGCTAAAAAGGGTAAAACAGACATTTTTTAACGGTTTAAGGTATTTAAGTTATTTGAGGCATATTTACCTACCGAAAATGGTTAAAACGTAAATACGAGAGTGTAAAACATAAGATATGAAACTTTTTAAATTTTGAGAAAAACTCAACTTGGTCAATGATTAAGGAAAAAGTCAACTATAGTTAAGAAAAGTGAACTTTTACCATAGTTGACTAACCATGGTTAAAAATTAACCTAAGTATGGAGAAAATTTTGGGAAAAATATTTTTAGTCAGAATACAAGATAATCATCCCCGAAAATAAGTAAAATTTATTCGGAAGGGTTCTGGATTAAATTTAATGGATAAAAACGTAATGGGCCGAAATGAAGATTTTAAGTCCCATTAAGGTACACTAAACGTAGATCAAATTTTTAGGTCCCTTAGACCGAATTGTTGGACCAATTGATAGGCTAAATATTTAGACAATTAAAGGCCCAAGGTATAGTATAAATATCAGCCCGAAAGCCCATTAGGAAGGCCTAAATTGAGAGTCCCAATTGTAAGGCCCAAATGAGTAAATATCTAACCTTTAGTTAAAGTTAACTATGACTCATTAGGTGACTCATAATTAAACCTTAGGAAGTCAATTATAATTGCTGGCAAGTAAGGCTTAATGGCTAAGTAAATGGCTTATAAAATCAGCCACACCATTGTCATCTTCACCATACCATTCTCGCCTAGAAGAGGAAACCATTGAACTACATTTATCTAAGCTTTCTCTCACTAGAAATCACTAGAATTTAGGCATATTTAGAACTTGCATTCTTCATGAAAGTTGTTCCAAATTGAGAGGAGAGTGACATATGTTGGAATTGGCTATCAAGAAGCCATAGTGTGCAAACCGTGAGGCTCCAAAGTTTCGGCCAAGTGTGAACACGAATTCTAGGTATAAATTCAAGCTTTCAAATTTATATATGTTAATGTATGAATGATTTTAAGTATATTGGTATATGTTTTAAGCATTGAAATATATGAAATCACTATGATCATGGTTAGGCCAAGAGTGAGTAGTGAAATATTGATGAATGCACATATGATTTTAAGGCACAAATGAGATGATATACATGTGTTAATGATTATGGTATTGTTAGAATTAATCAATGTGATTAATTGATACATGTATTTAGTTGGCAATCAAGGTGTTTGATAAAATGCCTAAATGAACTATGTGAAGCTTAAGAACATTGCTAACCAAGTGTTTGTGAAAATGCCTAAGTGAAATTGGCTAAACAAATGGACATGGACGGCTTGCCATGGTGTGACCGACGACATGGGATGCTCTCGGCCATAGCATGTGGTCGAGAGGTCCAATAGGCCAAGCCCAATTTGGTTTGGACACAATATGATGTAATGGATCTCAAATAAGCCTAATAAGAGTTGATGGGCCCCACAAACCCAATAGGCCCAACGAAAATGAATAGTAAAATGGAAATGGGCTTAAGGCATAGTTAGGCCCATTAAGGTTTATTAAAGCCCATTAAGTGAAATAGACTGTATTTAATGTGAAATACAGTAAGAAAAATATAATTAACCTGATAAATGGTTATATGCAGCTTGAGAGATTATTAGAGGAACGAATTGGACTGCTGGATCGAGCAGCGTTTAGAAAGTAAAATTTCTCGAGTGATTACAGGTAAAGGACTTTTGTCAGTAGTTAGAGATACCTGCACGTATTTTCATATGATTTTACATTCACTTAAAAACTCTGAGGATCAGAGGAAGTGAATAATCATTATTGTGACTCGATAGTGGCAAATTATGATTTTACCCTTAGTTAGGAAAAAAGTCAACTTTTGAGAAAAGTTGTAAAAAGCATGGAAACAACCATTTTGAGTGTTTTACTACTGTTTAGCAGAGGAATAAATAGATGGGCTAATGTTTTAAGCTTGATGTGAATTAAGCACACTCTATAGTGCTGATTTTGATATTTTAAAAATCATCGCTCTTTAAAGAGTCATCTATCATATTATGTGAGAATAAATTGTGCTAGAGCACAGCTTGCACTTGATTTCATATATTTTCCACATGTATTAGTGTTGATGTATGGTTCGCACTGGATTCCCATCATAGTGTTGGAGTTATTACTCGTACTTAGTTTTATATATTATATGGATGAGAGAGTGCTGGAGCGATTAGCTCGTATTTGAATTTTACATGAGATGCATGACAGAGTGCTAGAGCGTTGCTCATACTCGATTCTTCATGATTTATACATGACTAGTACTTGAGCGATTGCTCATACTTGATTTGATGAGTTTTATGCATAGCATGGTATTGGAGCTATTGCTCGTACTTGATTTGAAACATGAACTATGCATGACCTAGTTGGTGGAGGTTTACTCGCACTAGAGTTTGAGTTTGTGATGTGAAATAGTTTTTGAGCGGAGTGTCGGCTGTGAGTCATGCTCAAAGGCGCGCACTGTGTTTTATGTGATATATAAGACATGTTAAAAAACCATGCTTGATTTCCTCGTGTAGACTGAGTGTCACACAGTGAGATGTTCGCATGTGGATTTAGAGACCTAGTATTTATATTCCATGTTTGAGGGCTAAGACCTAAGGCAGGCACCCCGACTATGATATAGGGTCCACGGAGTACGTTGTACCGTGCGAGTGCCATGGAGTACACTGTACCGTGTGGTGTTGTGGAGTTAAAGAGTTGATAACTGGCGATTGTGATGGACTGACCCCCTCCTGTTGTAGCAGTGATACCCCGTACACTAAGATTTGTGTTGCCTGGGATCACCATTATAGGATGTGGCCATAGTCCAGGATATTATTACATTTCACCACATAGTCTCACATGATATATCACCTGACTGAGTTATTTATGATACGGATAAACCTGAGGGATGGGTCGAAATCTGATTATTGTGTTATTAATGATTTAAGTGCCATATTTATTGTGATTTAAACATAAATGGCATGATTTATCTAAAGGCATTGTGATATTATAAAGATGCATTATTTTGCACTACATGCCTACATTTGAGAACGAAAGCATGATTTCTGTACATGAGATTTAATCTGTACAAGTATATATATATATATATATTTTAAAGACATGCTTTGAAAATGAGTTAAGGAAATGATATTTTGAGGCATAGCATTATTTTGAGTAGATAGTGTAAATGTCTACTTGCTTACCTGATTTCCTTACTGAGCGCGTTGTTTGCTCACCCCCTTTCTTTTACATCTCTCTACAGAGCATCAATAGTAGAGTGAGAGCATTTGAAGGATAGTATTCCTGTGGTCCGCTGCCATTTCCTATCGATCGACAGGTATACATATTTTGTATGATTCTGTATCTAAATATATAAACAGCACAGTGATGTATACGATATATATTAGGGGGAATGTATTTGTATCAGATTTTATATGAGCTCACATGTATTATAAAAGAAATTACAGTCAGTAGATAGTGTATTGACTTGTATGTATGAAAATGGATGAATGATACGGTAAGCGTGGATGCTGATATCGAATCACATCCCAACCATTAATAAGGAGAAAGGTTAGTCAAAATGTGAAAAATTTATAGTGGTTTTGGTTAAATCATGGAGGGTCATGACAAACCATGTTGCTATGAGCAAATAATGAAGCAAGGTGAGGTGGCTATATTAGTTGTTTTTACTTCTCTGTTTCACAATGGTGGCTGTTTGGTTTTAGCTTTAGATTTTAATCATGTTTTATGTTGCTGTAAGTAATCATATAGTAGTGCTTTGATGTTTCTATTGCACTGCACCGAATGACCATTTCATTTCTGGTCTAAAGTATAGCTTGCGACATTAACATTTCAATAGTTAGATTGCATTGCATTATTTATTTTTATCATGGTATTTTCATGCTATTACTGATACGTTTGCTGAATTAAGAATTAATGACCGTGAAGGGGCAGAGCAGTAACTAGGCAGGCAAGGTCAGTTGAATCATCGCTGGGTTGTGTTGTGTAGAAAATGCAGCCAAGCTCTCTCCCGTTGTTGTTAATGACGTGCAAGGAGAAGTTTGCATAAGCTAGAGAGGCGGCTTCTGTGCCTCATTTTTGTTATAACATTGCACGATATGGGAAGGAAGGCAATGGCGAGAGGTGCAGAACTGGAAGCTAGTAGAGTGTGGTATTACGCACGGGCTGGTAGCATGGAACTGGGACCAAATTTCCCCTCTATTCTGCTTTGTTTCCATTTAAGTGTATTGTTCATTTAGCTGATTTAGTTTATGTACTAATCTAACTAGTATTTGATGGATAGGTTGTTGTTGGTTATCATCTATATTGATTAAAAGTTTAACGGTAAGATTGGCTGTCGTGGTATCGCTGTTCAGCACTGAATCAGAACCAAAGTGCCGAGCAGAAGCAAAGTTGTTAGAACGTTTGATGCTTCCTTACGGGCTGCTATTGAACTGGAGAAGAACAAGTTGTTGACAGAGCTGGAAACGTGTGCGAGGAGCAGGTCTAGATAGGAAGCAGTTGGGCAAGGACGTGCTTAGTTGCAGTAAGCTGTGCAGAACAAGTTGGTGGCAGTATGGGGAGCTGTTATTGCAGGGAATGGAGCATGGCTGGAGCAGGTAGTACATGATGATGGTATTGCGCAGTTGGTACAAATAAGAGAGCAGCGAGCAGCGGACATTTCCTTGAGCAGCGCAGGATGAGGAATTAGCGGTATGTACAGGACAGTGCATGGAGCAAAGGGCTGGTGCTGAGAGTGGAGCATAATCTGGAGAGGAACCATGAACAGTGCCAGTTTACGGGACCACATGGCTGCCAAATTTTCTAAGGCCATGTTTGGCTGCACTTATCTTCACATATTAATATTTCATGCAATTATTTTGCTTTGTCTAATTTTTGTTATGTCTTTTATTACTTTTTAGCTTAGTTATACATTAATAGTTTAATTTTCTTAGTTTATTAGTTTAAAGTTTAGTTTAATTTTATTAGTAGCTAATTTGTGACTATATTAGAATTTAGGAATTAGATGTTGTACTTAGGAATAAATTAGAGGACTATTATTTTATGCATTTTTAAGTTTTCATTTTAAATTGAAAAATCCAAAAATATTATTTCTCATGCATTATTTAGATTTTGTTTGTGTTAGTAATTAGTTAGAGTTAGATTTAATTTAGGAATACTTTATAGGTAGTTAATTTCTTAGTTAGATTTAAGAATTTCCTTAAGTTAATAGGATTTTATTTTATTAGACTTTAGGTTAGTTTTGTTTGCATTTCTATTAATTAGTTTAATTACATGCATATTTTATTTTTAGGATTGTTGAATTTTAGTTTAATTAATTTTGTATTCTATTTTCATATGTACATTTTTAATTGCGTTAATGAATTGTTTTAATTATCTTTTGTAGGTTGTTGCTTTTAATTACTCGAGTTCTGTAAGTAATTTTAGCTCGATTTTATTTTCTTTATTTTATAGTTTTTATTATTTTCAGTATTGTTAGCCATGCAGATCACCCATCAGCAATTCATAATTTGCTAGGATATACTTAGGGTAAGATTAACCGGTAGTTAATTAGGCTAATCACTTCTTTGTGGGATGATAATCCGGGACTCAAATCCCATTATTACTTGTACGACCCGTGCACTTGCAGATAGAACGTCTAGGTCACTTATAGTGGGTACTACTTTCGTACCAAGTTTTTTTAAAATGGACTTATGAAAGAGTATGGTCCTATAATGGTGTAACGAGGCCAAATGAGATATAAATGGCCCAATGCATTGATTTGAATGTCATGCAAGTGAACTGAAGTATATAACAATATAATGATGTGTGTAATACACAATTTCAGCTCCAAAGTCTATCATTGGAGTGGATAGGATAAATCACGAGAAATGGAAATCGAAGGAAAATGATTCGAGCGTGATTCAAGGTAAGAGACTTATGCGAGAAATTAGAGATAGCTATACGTATGTTTTCTTACCTACTGTGTGCGAATGTATGCGATAAGTACATAGACATCGATATATCTAGGTGAAAACTACGTATGAGAATAAGTCTATGAGTATGAGTTGCATGACTTCTATGTTATTGTTGTGAAAAGAGGTTTTGCAACCATTTTAAGAAAGAATGATAATAGACGGGCTCCCGATTTAACTATTGCATGAAATGTTTCTATGAGTGATTAGAGGGAGATTTGCCATCACACTCATGACATTACATGGAGCACCTTCGATTTCTTTTCTGTGTGAAATCGTGTTAGAGTCTGAGTGGCAACGATAGATCGACCAGCCCCTCTCGCACGTTATTTTCAAAGGGAGTTTTCAAAAAAGCAAAAGAGTGCTTGATGCCTCGGGTGATGCTGTGTGTTCCACTCAAGATGCTGGCACTATATTTTTTGGAATCATGCTGAAGCCATCGAGTATTGTTGTGTGTCTTGCTTTGACTATGCTCGCATGTAATTTCCTAGTAATACCGTGCTCGATGCCTCAGATATGTTGTGTGTCTTACATTGAGTTGCTCGCACGAGGTTTTTATGATTTTGTTGTGTGTTGAGTAAAATCGTGTTAGAGTCATCATGTATTGTTGTGTGTCTTGCATCGACCTGCTCACACGTGGTTTATAAATGTGATGTAATGAGTACAAAATCGTGCTAGAGCCGTAGTGTACTGCTGTGTGGCACGAGATTTTGAGACAACGAAAATGGGTGATAAGGATCCACAGGAGCACGATGTACCGTGCACGTTAGCTATAAGGTACGATGTGCTGTGAATTAAGTATGAGCTGAAGGGATGGTTGATCCACCTCCTCAAGCATAGGGTTCCCGCACACCTGATTAGTATTGCCTAGAATCTGACTATGGCCATAAGTCTTCTTATATTTGTGTGATATGACATTGTCACTACTGTGTGAGGTGACACATGTCTCCCATGCTGTGTGTCTGGGGATATGATAACCCATGATTTACGTCTCAAGATATATTGATTTGCTAAATGTAAAGCATTTTCTAAGTATGAACTGTATGAATAGATTATGTTGTGTGAAGCTGTGTGATACTGTGTGAATATGCATATACCCATCTAGCGAATTAATGGTTCGCATCGATGGAAGTTGTTTTAAAAAAATGCATATGTTTATAAGGAAAATGAATATATATATATATATATATATATATATAATAGCATGTAGATAGTGTAGTTATCTATCTGCTTTCATATTTTCCTTACTGAGCGTGTCAGCTCACCCCTTTATTTCCTCCTCCACAGATACTACGCAGTAATGAGTAGACTGTAGTTGTCCCTGCTATATTGTTGCTCCAGTCATCTAGTAGTATAGAGAGGTGTACACTTGAGATGAAAAATTTTGTATCCTGTAAATTAATGCATAGTAAAGTTTGTATTTTGTATTTTGGGGAATGTATATAATAGAAACTGATGTAAGCGCTTCCGCACTTATATATAAAGGTCTAGTTTCTATTTTACTTCAATTGTATGAAATTATTAAACTAAAATGGATGAGATATGGACTGGATGTTGACTAACAGCCCAACTGTAAGTGATAAGGTAAAGGTCACAGACAGAGAGTGAAGGTCATGATAGTATAGGCTTCACATATTTTACTAACTTATCTGCAAAATGAAGGCAATATGAATAAATACGTGGCACCAGGATCAATTAAAACAATTCATTCAATATTAACAATTAAGATGGTACCTTCCACCACATCAAATGAAGCATCAATAGTATCCTGTTCCAAGGCATACACTCGCCCTCAACCAACAACCTATTTTCCCCTTCTCTTCAGCTGTGGTCTTCTTTTTCGGTGCAGAGCTATCAACAGGGGTTTTCTCACGCTTTTTGCCTTTCTGTGGGGCGATCTCACCCAGCTCTGGTGTAAGATCTGAGAATTTTACACATATCCAATTATGTAATGTGAACTTGAAGTGTAATTTATTAAGCTGAATGTAATGTACTCATACATTGAGGTGGTATGGAATGAGTTTCTAAGTGATGAATGAGTCATGAATGAGATTTTATGTTAATTGTTTAACAAAGGTGTGAAACTATGAGGCCAGATCGATCTTGAAAAAGAGAGGATCGATCTGGTAGGCCAAAATGACAAGGAAGTAGGAAAGTGAGTGAGCACATCGATCTCTAATGGAAGAGGATCGATCTCCTTATGATTCTGTAATGAAGAGATCGATCTCATAAGGAAGAAATCGATCTCATGAAGCATTCTGTAAGGAGAAGATCGATCTCCTCAGGGAGTAAATCGATCTTATGAAGTGTTTTGTAAACAGAAGATCGATCTCATAAGCAGAACAAATCGATCTCATGAAGCTATTAAGAGATCGATCTCACTACATGACAGATCGATCTCCTAGGTATAAAATTACCCCAAAATGTTCCCAAATTCAAATGCAGATCGATCTCATTAAGGACCAAATCGATCTCCTAGCCTCCGTCTATAAAAGGATCCTTGTGTTTTCTTGCATTTCATCTTTTCTCTCTCTTCCAAACCTCCATTTTAGCCGAACCCTAGCTTTCTCTCTCTTCCAAAACACCCATTTTCGTCCAAATCAAAGGTTGTGGCAAGAAGGAAAGTTGTTCCTCATCCAAAGGAAACAACATACTTGGAAATCAAAAGACGGATTGAATCGAGGCAAGAGTTGAGCACTCTACAAGTTTGGGTAAATTCTAAACTTTGATCTTGGATTTTAAAGTGATTTTTGGTGATTATGGTTGTTGGCATTATGATGAAATAGCTAGGAAACGATTAGAGATTGATGAAATTATGATTTTGTTAGAGTAAAGATAACATTATGCAATTTGTGGTGATTTGGGATTTTTGACGATAAATTTGGAATTAAGACAATGAAGTGAATTTAGCATGAAATATGGTATGAGAAATGTAGAATTTTGAGATGCAGTGGATGAGAATGTGAAATGTGATTGAATTATGAGAATTGGGCTATGGGAGAGGTTAATAAGAAATATGAGCAAATATGTGCTCAATGAGGTGATTGAGATAATTTACTAATGTTTTGACATCGTTTGGATAGCTCAGGAGTTCCAGAGAGGAATACGAGGCTAGTCCGTGATATGGGGGAAATAATTGCACTATACGAGGTGCAATGAGGTAAGGGAAAACTTAAACTCGTTTGTATGTGTGTGTTTTGTGACAATACTATAGCATGAATTGTGATTTGAGAAAACAAGCATGTTTTATGAGTTGTGAATGGGTATTGCACACGATTTTATAGCCGGTTGGGGCTGAATTTTTATGAGTTGTAAACTAAGCGTGAAAATGCTTTACAACCGTTTTGGGTTTAAAACATGAAAAGAGATTTGGGCTCTACGTTAAGGTGTACTGAGATTGAGAAATGTATGCGTGGTTTTGCCAGTTGGAACTCGGTTTTAACATGTTTTGTGTTGTGTACACAATTGTTTTAAATAAGATTTATGAGAGAAACCATCATGAGTTCTACGTGAAGGCAAAACGTTTTATATGATAATTGCTAATGATTGAACTTAGGCGTGTCATTTTGAATACACATCGGGCCTTGCTTTGGTAGCATGTAAGTCCGGGCCTTGCTTTGGTAGCATATAAGTCTGATATTCCTCTGTTTTGGTAACGAGAGATGCCTCCGTTTTGGTAACGCAAGATGACTCCCGTTTTGGTAACGCTGGGTGGCCTTGCTTTGGTAGCATGTAAGACCGATAGTGTGCATGGGGAGAGGCATTGCTCTAGTAACATGTAAGGCCGAGCCTTATTTTGGTAACGCATAAGTCTAATATACCATGTACACGACCATATTGTCGACATTCCCTCTTTTGAGGATGCCTGGGATGCGCACCCATAGGAGAATTATTTTTGATGTGCCATGACGAGTTTTATATGAGTTTTCTTGCCTAGTCTCCTTTTTATACACACGAGTTTGTGTATTGTGGTTGTGGCACGTGTATTCTTCTGAGGTGATTTCTATCACGTTTTGATGAGAAAAGCCATTATCACATTTTGATTTCCACATGCTTGTGCCTGTGATTTATGCTGAGTTATGTACTCTCATGTTTTTACATGATTTTAGATAAATGATATGAGAATGATATTTTAATGAGTTCATGCTATGTTTTAATTGAGTTTCAACTACGAGATAAAATGATGTGCTATGCAAATCATTATTTCATTAATGAGTCCCTTACCCCCTTACTGAGCGATTTAGAAGCTCACCCCATTTTATTCCACACCCCCTCCCCCCAATTTCTTCAAGTGAAGAGAGTTTCCTTGCGACGTACGGAGTAGTGGCTAGTGGAGGACTTGAGCTCCAAGCCTTCTATTATACTTTGAGGTATAATTTATCATTTCATGTACCCAGACTAATATTGTATTTACAGACACTTGATGTACAATGATGTATGGGATGTATTAGGATTAATTAACCTTATATTGAGTCAGCTATATTGTATGATATATAATTATGAGATGAGAACATCCTGAGTTATGATATGTATGATGATGTATGACATTGCACAGGAATGCACTCTTAACTCTGAATGGATGTGAAAAAGTTTTAAATTGGCCCTATTTTCCACTCTTCCAGGGCGTCACAAAGTTTTCTTAGTATCAGAGCTTAAGGTGTTTAATACTGTCAATGTCGATTAAGTGAAATAGAATACATCCCAAGTGTCTGTATAAGTCTGGTCATGAACTGAAATTGAGGATTGAGATTTCAATCAAGTTGAATGTGTACGCATAGGAAACGTATTGAGATTAAGAATGAGTGGACGATGAGGTCGTTCGAGGAGGCAGGCAGAGCCATCTCCACCACCTGCCCCACAACCAGAGAATCCTAACTCTCGATTTAACCGGATTTAGCATGATGTGGGGCAAGGCTTTGAACAAATGATAGCTTTATTCGCGCAACATTTTGGAGTTAATGCTTTGGGTACTACTCCTATACCACCACAAGGACCTCTCGTACCCCTAATACAGATGGACCCGGTGCCTCCCGTTATTGGTACACCCTGAAGGTATTGTCCGCAAGTGCACGGGTCGTACAAGTAATAATGAGATTTGAATCTCGAGATTATCATCCCACAGAGAAGTTAATTAGCCTAATTAACTACCAGTTAATCTTATCCGAAGTATATTCTAGCAAATTATGAATTTAAGGTGGGTGATCTACTAAGTCTAAAATTAAAATTACTGAAAAGCAATAAAATAATAAGAACTAAATAAAATCGAGCAAAATTTACTTACAGTGCTCCAAGCAATAAAAAAAAGTACCTGCAAAAGATAACGCATTAAAATAAAATGCAAAAATGAAAATAAAGTAATAAAATTAATTAAACTAAAATTTAAACAAACTTAAAATAAAAATGCATGTAATTAAACTAATTAATAAAATTACAAATTAAACTAAACTAAAATTTAATGAAAATAAAGACTAAATTAAAAATTCATAAAACACATTTAATCTAAATTAATCCTAAATGCAACATATAAATTCTGCATTATAAAAAAAAAATCAACTATTATCAAAATTAAAACTAACAATTAAAGTACCAAACAAAGAAACTAGCCTACAATTTGATTTAAAACTATACCTAAACTAACAATTAAAACATTAAACCATTAACATAAAAACATGAAGTTTAAATGAGATAAAATGATTTTGCCAAACGCAGCCTTGTTCAAAATACACAAAGTGGTCCCAAGCATGTGGTATTGTGCACGTCATCTTTGTTTGTCTAACATTTCCAAGGGCTGCTGCTCCTAGCTGCTGTCCGCTTACTACTGTAATTCATCCTTTGCTTCAGGTATTCCCGTCAATCCTTGCATCAGTGCATGTGCAGGCCTGCTGTCTGCCACATCTGGTCTGTCCACTGGTGCTCGGTTCTGTCCTGCTCCCTCAATTCTTGCTGCTACTCTCGGCTACTGTCCGTTATAGGTACTGCCATTTGCTGCAAGTACTGTTCTAGGATTGATCCAGGTAAGGTTCTCGATTTTGCCCAGCTCGCTGCTGTCTTGCTGCTGCTCCGGACGACAACCAGCTCCCATCCAATTCCTCACAATCGAACTCCAGCTTGCTTATCAACTTAATGCTCTACAAAATCATGCCCGATAACAGCATACTACCAAGAGCAACAAGATGCTCACTTCACCTTGCAACATCTTGTAACCGAGAGTAACCGGGAAGCAGCTTTGGTGTTAATGATCAACACAGGAACAACCTAACACCACATCATCAACTAACGAAAATTGCAGAAAAGAAAACAGCTAAACTATGATGAACAGTACAGAACATAAAAACAAAGATAAATAGAGGATTAAAACTGAAGTTGAAGAAACGTACGGGTTGAATATAAACTATAAACAAAACAATGACAATATGAACTTAATAGAAACTAATAAGTAAATATAAGCAGAATATGGCAATTAAACATGATCATAGAACCAAAGCTGCAGTTCTTGGCACATTAATCCTTAAAACCGAGAAGCCATAAGCAGAAGAGATATATGAAAGATAATATTAAAATCCAGTAAAGAGTTTAATTCATGAAGTGCAGACAAAGGGAGATAAAATAAACAAAAAAAAAATAACAAGGTCATCACACTTAAAACCGAAAGGAACTAAGGAACATTAGCAACTGAAATTAACAGCAAGACCATCAACACTCGTGAAGCACGTAAACATGAAAAACTAGCATCCTCGATTTGCTTCAAATCCTCCTCCTTCTGCTATGATCCCACATTACCATTGATGTGGAAATAATACTGGGTATTAAGACCACATCAAGGCATCAGAATAAAAGACAATGATGGATGAAATCGGTTCACTTGGTTGAACATTGAAGAATAAAAGATGACTCTAAAAAATGACCAAACCGAGAGCTTGACATTGAAAACTATAAACTTTCATTTAAAACTCACAAAATAAGAAACATCAAGGAATGAATTTTTACAAACTGAGAAGAAGAAGAAGATGAAACGTGATTGCTAATGAAATACCAAGAAACTAGAAAATGAAACAAACTTTTTCATAAAATGAAGATTGAATGAACAGTAAAATTTGGCTAAACAAACTAACGGGAAATGCTTGAAAATAAAAAAAAAAATTAAAATCTAACAATAAAACTTTAAACTATTTTAAAAACTAAAACTACTCCTAAATTACTTTACACTACTCCTAAATTACTCTACACTACTCCTAACCTAGCTACATCCTACTCTACTTAATTTTTCAATTGCCATCATGTTCTATTTATACACAAACATAGGGGTACAATTGTAATTTTTCCATCCTAGATGAGTTGGCATTGTTTGGCCACTTGTCTTCATTTAATTTGCTGCAGAGTAGATATTTCTACGTCATCAGTCTTTCTGTCCAATTGGTTATGCGATGTGGCACGACGTGTGTCTTCTAGAGGGTTGGCATGGTGTCCTTCGATCTTATCGTTTCGAAGCAAATAAAAATCAGACACCTGGCATCACGCGTGTCCAGATAACTGGTGACTCGGTCTGCAAATTTGAAGTGGTCTAGTCTCCTTTAGCTCATTTTCAGCCCAATTTTCGATTGAAACGATTGAGTTTCATTCGGATTTAATTTATCTGCACATTAAAGAATTTTAATTAAATAAAGGGGATGATTAAAAAAATAATATGGGGATTAAATAAATAATTAGGAAATTAAGCAAAAATAATTCTATTAAAAATTAAATTATCACACCCCCAAACTTGAGCTTTTGCTTGTCCTCAAACAAAACAAAATAGATGTAGGAATGACAAGTTGTGAGACCCCATATATGTATAAGCACGACTTTGTATATATGTAAATAGTGATATGTTTGTAATGTGAAATATAAATGATGCAAGTCCATAAGTTAATGTACACCCTTGCAGTAAGAGTTGTGATTGTACATACAAGTTACATTATGTATAAATGTGAAGAAATGGACTTAAACATGTGGAGAATGTGAGTAGAATGGATTATGAGTAGTGTGGTAAAATGGAAGTAGAATTGCATAAGTTGTACAATTCCATTTGGGTTATATCGTATACCTTTGGTTATACAAGGATTCCACATAAGTTTCAATAGGTATAAGGTATGTATGGATGTCATTGTCAAGCCTCAAAGATGAATGGATGAGAAAATGACTATGGCAGCAAATTAAGGATGTTTTGGTATAAGTTGCTGCAGAAGAACTGTAGAAAATCTGGAAACTATGAAGGGAAAATCGATCTCATAGGATGAGACTTCGATCTGGATAAGCCAAAATGCTTGTATTTGAGCAAAGGAATAGGGCAGATCGATCTCTAATGGGGTAAGATCGATCTCCTAAACATTCTGTAATGAAAAGATTAATCCTCAAGCATACAGATCGATCTCCTTAGCTCTCTGTTTGGAGCAGATCGATCTCTAACATTGACAGATCAATCTCATGCTTAAAATGTCGTGAAAAGAGGGATTTAAGGGGACCAGATCAATCTCCTCCTAGTGCAGATCGATCTCCTCAAGCTATTTCTATAAAATGAGTGTTGAAAATCTAAAAATTTCAGGAAAACACTATCCTTCCATTTCAACCCAAAAAACCTAACTTTCTCTCTCTAAAATCAACCATTTTTAGTCAGATTTGAGGGGAGGCCATTAGACACTAAGTTGTTCATCTTGAGGAAGAGAACAACATAGTTGGAACCCAAAATTCCATTGTTGGTATTGAAGGAGCTAAGGGCATTGTCATTTGAGCAAGAAGAGAAATCAGATTTGGTAAGATTCTAACACACCAACTATGGTACATTGTCTATTTAATTGATTTTGAAGTTGTTTGGGATGAGTATGGATGGTTGGAAGCACCTAGGTTGTGTTAGAAAATAATGTAGACTAGAAAATAGATTGAACCTAGTGTGAGAAAGTGGAATGTTTGGAGGTTAATGAGAAATAGGATATGTAGAAGTTAATAATAGTGTTGTGGTATGATTTTAAGATGTTGTTAGTGGATAAATTGTGAGATTTAACTAAAAGGGGTAAAATGTGGATTAAGGCATTGGTAAATGCAAAGATGAGTTATATTGACTAATGAGGTCAAATGTGAGTTAACAACTTTAACTCAAGTGGTTTGGATGATTGAATTGCAGCTTTCGAGGATACACTGGAGCGAGTTCAGCCAAGAGCCTGAGAAGCTAAGAGGAAAAGAGTCACACCAAGTAAATCAAGGTAAGGGAATCGTGTGGACTCTTAGAGATATCTGTGCGCAATTTGGGCGTTTAAATGCTTTGATAGAATGCATGAGATGTTAGGAAATGAAATTGGGTGATTGAAGGGCAAAAGTTGGGAGTTTGAGAAATGTGCATGAAAACAAAAGCATATTGCTTTGAAAATCATGTTTTATTACTTTTTAGCAAGTGATTGGTAGGTTGGCTTGCATTTGAAATGATATGCAAAAGAAATGAGTTGTTTTAGTTTGTTAACCACACTTTACAAAGAAATGCGCCACCTACAATATTTTCGTGAGAATGAAAGCGTACTAGAGTACGGATCGCATGAGATTTGACATGTTTTATACACATGAGTGCTAGAGGCACTAGTTTTCACATGGATTTCATATTAGTTTTAGCATTGTGCTTAGAGCTTAGCTCGCACTAGATGCCCACCTTGCTTGTTGCCATGCTTGGAGCTCGAGTAGACTGGGTGTCACATCGATTAAATAGGTTCGCACGTGCATTATTTTGACATGATTTATTAGTCGTGTTAGGAGCTTCAGGTAGACAAGAGGTCGTACCGATTAAATAGGTTCACATGTGTTTTGAGATGTGACATGATATGATGTGTTTATTGGATCCACAGAGTACGTTGTACCGTGCATGTAGCATGGAGTACGTTGTACCGTGTTGAGATTGTGAGGTGTCGTCTTCAAACGAGATCTGCTACGGACCGACGGGTAGGACTTGACCCACCTCCCTTGTGGAAGCAAATAGTGGTGATATCCCGCACACCTGATCCGTGTAGCCGGTATCACAGGTTATGGCCATAGACCTTGAGGTTATTACCTATTATTGAATTGCCTATACCACATGTCTATTGTTTTGAGAATAAATCCATGTTTGAAATGATTTGTGGGTCAGGACAGTCCAAGGGATGGGCTGATACCTGACAAGTGTTGAATTGTTTTGAGATATTGATTGTTAATGGTTTTTAAAGTGCACGGATGCATGATGTTTAATGCCATGCTTATTTGAGAAAATGCATGATGGTTAATGCAATGCTTATTTGAGAAAACGCAAGATGGTTAATGCCATGCTTTATTATGAATTATGCATAATGATTTATACCATGCTTTGAGTTGAAATGTGCACTGAATTTTAATAGCATGAATGCTTTACATACCATTAACAGAATCATACACTCATGTTTTGAGATAAATGATGAACTAAATGCTTTTGAGCATGGCATCACGATCACGTAGATAGTGCAGTATGTACCTGTTCACATGATTACGTTACTGAGCGTGTGGTTTGCTCACCCCCTTATTTTCCCCCTCTCTACAGAGTGTTAAGTATAGATTGAGCGTGACTGGAGGCGTTCCCTTTTAGTAATCTACTGCATCCCATCGCTAAAGGTATACACACTCGGATTATTTTGTATCTAAACTAGACATAGCACAGTAACATTTTGTATGTAACTATTGGGGATGTAAAATAATGTAAACACATGTAACAAGTCTGATATATACATTTATACAAGTGTTTACTCATAAATAATATACGAATTAAATTGGTATGGTGGAGTGAGTTAGATGTCGACACACAGCCCAACTATTGAGGAGAGTTGTTGTTCACGATTGAGGTAAGGATGAATGATAAATGATGCATGAAAATGCAAAAAATTTGTATGTATTTTGATAAGTTGAGGGTCGTGATAGAAGTTGGTATCAGAGCTCGAGTTGGTTTAACATGTGTCGTGTCTAAAATACTTAATAAATTGGAAAATTACATCCCCGTTGTGCTTGTTTAGATACAATTGTGTGTGTGTCGATGGGTTGACTAAGTAATTGGTTGTGAATGTAGGGAATTGAGTAAATATGCCTAATACCAGTCACGGTAGAGGGATGAGAGCACAAGCTCGAGGTCATAGAGGTAGGCCTGGGGGTAATGTTGAGCCAGAAACACACGAGGTTCAAGATGATATTGAAGTGGAGGCTGAGGTTTAGCACGTTCAATAGGGTCCAGATGAGAGACCCGATAGTACTGAGGCTCGCTTCGCGAGGATTGAGCAGAATATTGAGATGATATTGGAGTTGGTCACCTAATCTTTACCTGGAGTTAGTGGTAGACAAAGTCTCGCTACACAGGGTGATGCCGAGCAGGCGACAGCTCCTGAGGCATAGGCAAGGGAAGCCCAGAGGCCACAGACTATAGATACCCCACCCACATAGGATGTGCCTACGTTGGTTGCTACACCAAGCAGTAGAGGTTGGGTGTATGGATGTGATTTTGATAGACTGCGACAATTCCAAAAGTTTGGACCGCCGTCTTTCAGTGGAGTTAAGAACCCACTGGCAGCTAAGGATTGGATTAGTGAAATCGAGAAGTTGTATGGGTTCTTTAAGTGCACTACCACCGAGATGGTAGCATTTGTCGCTTTTATGCTGAAAGGATCAACAGAACATTGGTGGAAGTCCACCAAGCCTATTTTGAGAGCCCGACATACTGAGATCAGCTGGGATATATTTTTAGAGGCCTTCCGAAGACAGTACGTTCTGGATGCCGCACAGTGGAAGATGAAAGTGGCATTTTTGGGACTGACCTAAGGGAGCAGGACTGTGGATGAGTATGAGACTGCTTTTATCTCCTTGGGCAAATATGATCCCAACAAGATGAGTAATGAGGTCGAGAAGATCTAGAAATTTATGGATGGATTGAGATCGACCATCAAGTCCAGATTGGTTCCTCTGGATATACCGACCTATGAGGAGGCAGTGAGCAGGGCATAATTATGTGAACAAGATGTTGATAGAATCGCATCAGAGTTTGGAAAGGTTGGTAAGATGAGGGACAGAGAGAAAAAATGACCAATGATGGATAGAAGCTTCAGTCATAAGGGAAGCAAAAGATTCTCTGGAAAGAGGCCGAGGATTGATGAGGTTAGGGAGAGGACAGTTAATACTCCTATGTATCCGGCCATTGCTCCAGCTAAGGGAATTGTGATTGGAGGACCACGGCCTACTACGAAACAGTATGGTAATTATGGTAGGTACCATGGAACTCGACCATGCTATGGACCTCAGGTAGTATGCTTTCGATGTGGGAAGTCAGGGCACATAATCAGAGATTGCCCAGAGCTGACAGAGAGAGCCCCATAGAAGGGCAAGGAGCCAGAGAGAGCTCCATTTGGTACAGCTACTCCGAGAATGAGGGCTACAGCTAAGGAAAAGGGGAAGCAAGCAGTGGGTGTAAGCAGAGAGTGAGTGCACGCGCTAGACCAGGACACTGCGGATCAGTCTTCAGATGTGGTAAAAGGTGCCATCCAAATCTTTGATTTAGAAGCTTATGTACTGTTTGATCCTAGTACCATGCATTCTTTTGTATCACCATCCTTTGCATGTAAATTGTTGAAGCATGTAAAACCCACACTGCTTGATAAGATATTGTTGATATCTACCCCTATGAATGATAGTCAGTTGACTAAGCATGTATATAGGGACTGTAAGATGAAGATAGGAGGTAAAGAGATGGCAACCGATTTAATTTTATTAAATATGAGTGAGTTTGATGTGATCCTAGGGATGGATTAGTTGGCTGCCAATCATGTTGTTATGGATTGTCATGCAAAAACTTTGATGTTTCCAAAGATAGACAACCTTGTTGTAAATTTGGTGAAATGAAAAGAAATGATATGTTATTGCAATTGAAAAGAGTATAATCTAGTTACATGATCTTATAGAGATGAATTCAATTTACAATTTATATATCTTGTTGATGTGATGAATTATGATTTCTAATGGTGGAAAGAATAATGTGAAGGGTTTATCGCTTATGTGATTAAGACAGATAAGGCACGTCCGAAATTGGGAGACATACCAGAGGTTAAAGAATTTCCAGATATCTTTTCGGATGAGTTACCAGGGTTACCTCTAGATAGGGAGATGGAATTCGGTATAGACTTGGCACCTAGTACAGAGCCGATATTCAAGCCACCGTACAGAATGGCTCAAGTTAAGTTGGAAGAACTAAGGAAACAGCTACAAGAGTTGCTAGAGAAGGGGTTCATCAGACCAAGCGTCTCACCTTAGGGAGCACCGGTTCTGTTTGTAAAGAAGAATGATGGAAGCGTCCGACTGTGTATAGATTACCGGTTGTTGAATAAGGCCACCATCAAGAATAAGTATCCCCTTCCACACATCGATGACTTATTGGATCAGCTTAAAGGAGCGCAGGTCTTTTCCAAGATAGATCTAAGATGAAGGTACTATCAGTTGAAGATACGAGGTGGAGATGTACCCAAGACAGCTTTTCGTACTTGGTATGGACATTATGAGTTTATGGTTATGCCATTCGGGTTGACGAATGCTCCCGTAGCTTTTATGTCGTTGATGAATGAGGTATTCCACCAATATTTGGATCGATTTGTGATCGTGTTCATTGATGATATATTGGTATACTCAAGGTCTAGAGAGGAGCATGAAAGGCATCTAAGGATACTGCTACAGACCCTTCGAGAGAAGAAGTTGTACGCTAAACTCAGTAAGTGCGACTTTTGGTTGGAACAGATCTCTTTCCTGGGTCATATAGTATTAAAAGATGGAGTGTTAGTGGATCCATCTAAGATTGAGGTTGTAGTTCAGTGGGAGAGTGTCACGACCCAAACTACCCAAAAATCAGAGTTAATTTTTCACGTTTTGTTTATTTACTTAAATTCTTACCTGTCCTCGAATCGTGACCACACTCCACTAATAATTGGGCTGTGCGTCAATGCCAGTCCCACCATTCAATTACCATCTAACTTATTTCTTTGTCAGTCATTTATAAGTGTTTACAATATTTATACATCCCCTAAAGTTACTTACAAACATGTTACTATGCTATGCTTATGTAGATACAATATGTACAAGTGTATATACCTTATGTTGATGGGTAGCAGCGGATATTCGGAATGCAGTACTGAGTCATCTCAACGTCTACTGGATATTATCTGTGGGAGAAAATGAAAGGGGTGAGCACATCAAGCTCAGTAAGGCAATCCTACGAACAAGTAGGTAACCATACTACCTACATGAACGTGGTGCCATGTATAAACCACCCTTTCTCCACACATTTTAAAACAGATGATATGAGTTATGATGTTATGTAAATCAAGTTTGCACGGAAAATTCAACATGCAATTATTTCAAATCATTTCTTTCTCATTTAAAAATTTCACAATAAAGTCAGGACTCGACCCCTCCTTCGGGTGATCTTGACTCACACAAAACCATGAAAATCGGTTTACATCACACATGGGTTTAAAAAGCATGGAAATAGCATCATGCACATTTAATTTAAAACCCAGCTTGATCTCATCAAAATTGTCGACATGAGAGACTAGGCAACATCTGTATATCGACAATAACCAGGACTATGGCCATGTGTGTCCTCGGGAGTTCCTCTGCTACACGGATCCTAGTGTGTGGGTTCTCACCATGATCGGGAATCGCCCGGGAGGTGGGTCACTCCGTCTCATCGGTCTTATCCGATCCCATGCATCCGAAGATGCCAACGTATCACAAAGATACAACGTATCACAAAGATACCACACGGTACATCGTACTCCATGCTACTTGCACGGTACATCGTACTCCGTGGACCCCCAGCCTTATCCCTCTTTCGGGCTCATCAGCTGGACCTCCAACCCTTATCCCTCTTTCGGGCTCATCAGCTTGTTTTAACATTAAACCGTATTGCCATGTCTCAAAACGCATGTGCGAGCCTATTTAATCGGTGACACACAGTCTACCCAATGCTCCAAGCACGGCTCATCGCATGTTCTCATAAAATCAGTGCGAGCAATGCTCAGCACTCTCATCTCCAGGGTCTGAATAGTCCTCTCTGACTGACCATCCGTCTGAGGATGATAGGCGGTACTGAAACTCAATCGAGATCCCATGGACTCCTGAAACTGGGTCCAAAATCTGGAAGTGAATCGGGAATCTCTATCAGAAGTAATACTCACTGGAGCCCTATGTAATCTAGCTATCTCGCTGACATACAGTTCAGCTAAGGCATCCACAGTATATGTGCTCTTGATGGCAAGGAAGTGGGCACTCTTGGTCAATCTATCCACAATGACCCATATCGCGTCATGACCTCTTCGGGTCCTCGGTAAACCCATAATAAAGTCCATAGTGACATGCTCCCATTTCCATGTAGGTACAGGTAAGGGCTGTAGTAGTCCTCCGGGCTTCCGATGCTCAGCTTTAACTTACTGGCATACTAAACACCTGGCCACATACTCTGCCACATCTTGCTTCATACCACTCCAGCAATATACCTTTCTCAAGTCTCGGTACATCTTAGTACTCCCCGGGTGCATGGTGTATCGCGAGCAGTGGGATTCTCTCAGTATCTGTCTCTTTAGGGTATCATCGCCTGGTACACAAATCCGTCCTCTGAACCTCAATAATCCATCCTCACTGATGGTGAGATCCGACTGCGAACTCTGCTCAGCTTGGCTAACCATGTCTATCAATCTCTGATCACTGCGCTGCCCAGTTCTAATCTGATCCATGATCCTGAGCTCTATCCGCAGGCTAGCCAAAAATCCAGTCTCTACCTCTTTAACTCTGATCCAAAGTTCGACGAACTGCTCTAACAAATCCCATTCCCTGATCATCATAGCAGATATCATACTCTTCCTGCTCAGGGCATCAGCAACCACATTCGCCTTACCCGGATGATATAGAATCTCGCAGTCATAATCCTTAAGGAGTTCCATCCATCTCCTTTGTCTCATGTTTAACTCTTTCTGATCAAAGAGATATCTCAAACTCTTGTGATCAGTGAAGATCTGGAATCTTTCCCCATATAAGTAGTGTCGCCAGATCTTCAAAGCAAATACCACAGCGGCTAACTCCAAATCATGCGTGGGGTAATTTCGCTCATGGTCTTTCAGCTGTCGCGATCCATATGCGACCACTCTTCCGTGCTGCATAAGCACACACCCCAATCCTTGGTGAGATGCATCACTATACACCGAGAATCCTCCTGATCCCTCAGGAATAGTTAACACAGGTGCCGCTGTCAACCTCCTCTTTAATTCCTGAAAACTGAGCTCACATTGATCAGTCCATATAAATGGAGTCTCTTTGCGCGTGAGCTTAGTCAAAGGGGCGACAATCCTTGAAAATCCTTCCATAAATCTTTTGTAATACCCTGCCAAACCAAGGAAGCTTCGTACCTTAGTAACTGTCCTCGGTCTCTCCCAATTAAGCACAGCCTCCACCTTGCTTGGGTCCACTGATACTCCTTCCTCTGAGACTATATGACCAAGTAAAGCTATTCGGTTCAGCCAAAACTCAAACTTACTAAGCTTTCCGTATAATTGCTTATCTCGGAGTATCTGAAGTACTAACCACAAATGCTGTGCATGCTCCTCATACGACCGAGAGTACACCAGGATATCATCAATAAAGACTATCACAAATTTATCTAGATAGTCTCTAAACACTTCATTCATCAACCTCATAAATGCTGCAGGGGCATTCGTCAATCCAAAGGACATCACCAGAAATTCGTAATGGCCATACCTCGTCCTGAAGGCCGTATTTGGAATATCTTCTTCCTTGATCCTCAATTGGTGATAGCCCGATCTCAAATCAACCTTAGAAAAGACTGATGCCCCTCTTAGCTGATCGAGTAGATCATCAATCCTGAGCAGTGGGTATTTATTCTTCACCGTGGCTTTATTCAACAATCGGTAGTCTACACATAATCTGAGACTACCATCCTTCTTCTTAACAAATAGTACTGGCGCTCCCCACGGAGAAACACTGGGTCTAATAAACCCTTGATCCAATAACTCCTGTAGTTGTCTCTTCAATTCCTCAAGTTCCACTAATGCCATCCTGTAAGGAGGTTTAGAGATCGGCTGAGTATCTGGTACCAAATCAATGGTAAACTCCAGCTCTCTCTCTGGTGGTAAACCTGACAATTCATCTGGGAAAACATCCAGAAATTCACACACCACAGGTATATCCTCAATCCTCGGATGTTTCCGCTCATCGTCTGAGATGAGTGTCTCATAACCTTCACATGAACAATCATATTTAATATTCTCCAAAATAATATCAAAATTCTCAAATTACTTACTAGAAATCCCCATATTCATTCCTCAATATCTCAATTGTACACTGTAAGGTTCAGGTAGGGAGAAAGTTACAATCTTAGTGTAGCAGTCTAAACTCACTCGATTGGTTGCCAACCAATCCATCCCCAAAATTACATCAAACCCATCTATATTCAACATGATTAGATCTGCTAACATCACCCTATCTCCCACCTTTATTTCACATCCTCTACAGATTAACTCAGTTCTCTGGGATTCACGCATAGGGGTATTTACATGTAGTATGTATTCTAGAGGTTCAAACTTCAAGTTTAATCTACATGTAAAATGCTCAGAAATAAAGGAATGCATGGATCCTGAATCAATCAACACATGAGCCTTATGATTACAGACAGAGAGTGTACCTCTTATAGTTTCTGCCGAAGTGTCTGCGGTCTCCTTATCCAGGGTAAACACACGTCCCTGTGCCACAGGTTTCTTCCCTTTCTCTGCCGCAGTGGCCCGTCTCCGGGGATCCACTCTTTGAGGCTGTTGTCTAGTGGGCTTCGGAGCATGTGGTATCTGAGGTTGGGGACAATCCTTCACTCTGTGACCCATGTCACCACATCTAAAACATCCACGGATCGACCCAGTACAACTTCCCTCATGCGATCGGCCACAGTCTCCACAAACCCTTATCTCCGGCCTGACATATCGAGGGGTCTCCTTGATAATAGGATAGGCTCTGGGTCTCTCCAATCTGTCCTTCTGTACCTCAATCCTTCCTCTTCTGAAGGAACCTCTCCGAGCCTCTGTTTGGAAAAGTGCTGGCCTCTTGCCCTTATCTCTATTCACCGTTCTGAGCTTATTCTGGGATTGTACCATCTCAATCCCTCTTTCAATCTCTTGTGCTCGTCTCAGAGCATCTCCAAACTCAGTAATACATAGCCCTATCAATCTATCTCTGATGACGGGCTTCAACCCATACACAAACTTCTCTGTGCGGAGCTCTTCACTCTTGAAGGTCTCTGGGTCATACCTCAATAGCGCTGTGAATTGGCTCTCATAGTTATCCACAGACATGTCACCCTGTACTAAACTCAAAAACTCAGCTTGTTTCTTTCTCTGGGCGGCTCGTGGTACATATTGAGTCCTAAAGGCTGTCTGAAACTCTTCCCAACCAATCACATCATGGTGGGACATCAAAATACCCTAGGTAGTACCCCACCAATCTCGAGCTCTCCCCTTCAGCATATAGGCACTCATACTGACCCTCTCAGCATCAGTGCACCCCAAGAAATCAAATATAATTCTCAATTCCGTCAACCACTCCTCAGCCTCTGTAGGATCCTTCTTTCCCCTAAATGCGGGTGGATTCATCTTCAAAAAATCCCTTAGTCGGACCATACTTCTATCCTCAGGCTGAGTGACGGGAGGCACTGGGGGTATGGGAGGTCCTTGTGGTGGTGTAGGGGTAGTATTCGAGGCATTAACTCCAAAGTGTTGCGCGAATAACGCTGCCATCTGCCCAAAACCTTGCCTCACATCGGTCTCAATCCGATTAAATCGAGAGTTAGGACTCTCTGGTTGTGGGACAGGTGGCGGAGGGGACTCTGCCTGCCTCCTCGAACGACCTCGTCGTTTACTCATTCTCTATCTCAACTCGTCTCCTGCGCGTACATATCAAAATTGATTGAAATCTCAATCCTCAATTTCAGTTCATGACCAGACTATTACAGACACTTGGGATGTATTCTATTTCACTTAACCGACACTGACAGTACTAGACACCCTAAGCTCTGATACCAAGAAAACTCTGTCACGCCCCGAATATGCAAAAATTAGGGCAAATTTAAAACTTTTTACTCGTTAATCCACAATTAAAGGTGCATTCCTGTGCAGTGTCATACATCATCATAAGTGTCATTCCTCAGGATCTCATCATGATATAATAAATATTGTATTATACCCATTACTCGATTACAAGTTAATTAATCCTAATACATCCCATACAATGATATACATCAAGTGTCTGAAATTACAATAATAGTCTGGGTACATGAAAAGATAAAATATACCTCAAGGTACAAAATATATGGCCTGGGGCTCGAATCCTCCACTAGCCACTACTCCGTACATCGCAGGGAGATCCTTTTTCACTTGAAGAACTCTGGGGGGAAAAGAAAAACAGGGTGAGCTTCTAAATCGCTCAGTAAAGGGGGTAAGGAACTCATTTCATAAACCAAAATGCACATCACAAAAGGTTTATTTGTATGTGAAACTCATTTGAAAACCATAGCATGAAAGTACTCAACACGATATTCTCATATCTCAAATCATGTGAAAACATGAAGTAAAAAGGCTCACTCTAGAGCAATAACAAAGCATGTGAAAACAATGCGATAAACGCTTTCTCAATTACGTGATAAAATCACTGAAATAGTAATGCACGTGGCACAGCCACTAAACACACGTGGCATAGCCACTGTTTTAAATTCACACGTGGCATAGCCACAAAACACACGTGGCCAAGCCACTGATTTAAATTCTCACGTGGCATAGCCACAAAACACACATGGCACAGCCACTGATTTGATTTCACACGTGGCACAGCCATTGATTTAATTTCTCGCGTGGCATAGCCACAGATTTAATTTCTCGCGTGGCATAGCCACAGATTTAGGGTTTCTCAACGTGGCGCAGCCACCAATGGGGTATAACGTGGCACAGCCACCAATGGGGTATAACGTGGCACAGCCACCAATGGGGTTTCTCAACGTGGCACAGCCACCAATGGGGTATAACGTGGCACAGCCACCAATGGGGTTTAACGTGGCACAGCCACCAATGGGGTTTAACGTGGCACAACCACCAATGGGGTTTCTCAACGTGGCACAGCCACCAATGGGGTATAACGTGGCACAGCCACCAATGGGGTTTAACGTGGCACAGCCACCAATGGGGTTTAACGTGGCACAGCCACTAATGGGGTATAACGTGGCACAGCCACCAATGGGGTTTAACGTGGCACAGCCACTAATGGGTTATTCTCACGTTACCAGAACGGAGAAGAAATCGGGCTTACATGCTACCAGAGTAATGCCCGGTGTGTACTCACAATTACACACCTAAGTCTTATCACATAAGACTGGTTTGCCTTCACGTAGAACTCATAATGGTTTTTCTCTCATAAAACTCATTTGAAAATCGTTTTGTACTCAACACAAAACATAATAAAACCGAGTTCCAACCGGCACAGCACACGCACACATTTCTCAAATCTCAATATTGCCTTAACGTAGAGCCCAGTTATAAACTCATAAAAACATTGGGCTCCAACCGGCTATAAAATCGTGTGCAATTAAATCTCAACACCAAACTCAACATGCTTGTTTTATAAACCACAATTCATGCTAAAATAGTTTACAATTCACATACACAAATGGTTTAGATTTCCCTGCTTATTCAAGTGGCAATACCACCTACATGTCTTATCTTCCACTTGTCCAATCTCTCAAAAAATTTAATCCAGCGAAACTCAATTTACCTTCTTCCAAAAGTTCGATATGTCCTTATTCTCTTAGGACAAGAAACATTTCAACCATACTAATTCACCCTCGGTGAATTCCAATACTTTTCTATCTGCTCTGAGGTGTTCTTAATCTCTCACTTAACTGAACATCCTTAGAGACTTATTATACTAATTCAGAAAAAATTACTATCTGTCACCCACTTTTTCTTATCCAATTTGGGGAACAACCCCTATAGCCATACACTGCCTCATATCTTGTTATCTCGATACTCAAGTGACAACTATCACTATTGGCAAATTCGATTTGTAATAACTGATCATCTCAGGAGCATAAAAATCAAGGGCACACGCTTTCATCGGATCCTCCAGAACCTGTACAGTCCTCTCTGACTGACCATCTGTCTGAGGACAGAAAGCTGTGCTAACACTCAGTCGGGTTCCCAAAGCTTCCTAAAAATATCCTCAGAGGTGGGAAGTGAAGCGGGAATCCCTATATGATACCATGCTCACTGGAACGCTACTTAATGTTCGACAATCTTCCTTACACATAAATCCTCATATACACTCTAAGTATTTGGGGATTTCATAACCAGAAGGTGGGTAGACTTAATCACTCTATCGACTATCATCTAAATAGCCTCGTAATTCACCTGGGTTCTCTGTAACCCATCACGACATTCATGGAGACTTGCTCCCATTTTCGTGCCGTGTCGACATAGGTAGGTACTGCAATAACTCTGCAGACTTTTAATACTCTACCTTACTCTGCTGACATACTAGGTACTTTTTCACAACCTCTACAATATCTCTTTTCACATCTGACCACCCATACCCTTTTTGAGATTTCGATATATTCTTTACTTCCGTATGCACTGTATATCCCGAAGAGTGAGCTTCTGACAATATTACTATCTCATCAACTGTGGTCCTGGGGAGCACTCATACTGTCTCGGAATCCTCCGTAACTCATCATCACTCACTGTGAACTCTATCATTGTACCCTTCTGAATCTGACCCACACTATCGACACCCTGCCGATCATCACGCTAAGCCTGTCAAATTCGGGCACTCTCATCCGGTTCTAATCATCAGGCTAGCTGTCACATAATCACTGTCATCATCAGAAAGGGTCACATCACTACTGAGGTCCACAACTGTTCAAGCAGCTCACGCTCCCTGACTATCATATGTGGTACCATCCCGAGGCTCTTTCTGCTCGAGGCATCAACCATTACATTAGCCTTTCCTGGGTGGTACAATTTTTCCACGATCAAAATCTCTCAGAAGCTCTAACCCACTATGTATTCTCATATTCGCCTCTTTCTATGAAAATAGATACTCGGGGCTTTATGATCAGTGCATATCCAAAATTTCTCAGTACAAGTACTACCGTTGCCAACTTAAAATCATTAGTCAGATAGTTTCTTTCATGATCAAGGAGTTGTCTGACTCCATAATTGACTATCTTCCCATTATACATCAACACACAGCTCCTTCATTATATTGAGGTATCATACTCACTGAGAACCTCTTAAGCTGTTGGGTATGGTGAAATTAATCACGATGGTCAGTTCATACTTCACTACACCGAATTTACGTCACATCTATCATCTCACTTATCATCTCATTCAAATACCACGTTTTCTTAGTTAAACGTGTCAACCAAGTAGACCATTTCAGAACTCGCAGCAACCATCTGTAAAAGTAAATTTTCCAATTGTTGCTTATAATTTTCCCTGGACTTTAACTACACCCAACATATCATCAATACGGATGATAACAATTCGGTCCAGGTAAAGTTTAAATACTTCATCGTAGTCGAGCTCCACTACTTATTTCAATCGTCCATATCCTTGACTTATTTACGCATAAGCGTATAAGATCCTTCAAAATCGCTTACGTTTTCAGGTACTAACTTGCGTCATTTCCTTTTCTTATCTTAACGGCTCTTATTAAATTTTACTATGTTAATCTTTATGATTTGTCGAATTTTAATATTCTTATCGTCTTAGTAAAGGTATCCTAATGCTAAAGGTATTTATTACGACGATCATATATATATATATATATCTAGGCGCTGTCAAGTCTTCAGGCGGGGAGGTATTTTGAAATACCTTTATTAACCTTCAGACTTAACCACAATTACTTTACAAATCAGTTCATGTGGTCACAATTTATATTCGCTACTAATTGCTTTAATGCTAATGACTTCATATACCCACTCTTACTCCAATACATCTTGTATTTAGGACCAACTTATCTCAAAGATTATCTCCTTCGTATATCAATCATGACAAAACTCTTCCACTATTCATTCCGTGAGTACAATCCTTTACTCATTTAATTTCAACTATTGCACCCCTTTTTATCACTTGTCAACACTTACAGTATACTTTTTAGTGATGTTTTCACCCCTGTTTTCAACTTAAAATCTCTATATCCATATTCCGTTGATTAATCCTCCTCTATTGGGGTACTCATTTATCAGTATGTGCCCAATGATGTAGGCATTCATGCCTTTTACTCAATTATATGCGAATGAAGGCGGTATGAATAAATGTGTGGCACCAGGATCAATGAACATATGTACTTCATTATTCATAACAGGTGTGGTATCTTACACCACATCCATAAAACATCAATAGTGTCCTGGTCCAAGACATCCTCTCGCCTTCGTCCAACAGCCTACTTTCCATTTTCTTTTCGGCTATGGCCTCCCTTTTCGTTGCAGCCATACCAACGAAGTTTTTTCTCTGTCTCATTACTTTTCTGTGGGGCGATCTCGCCCAACTCTGTGCAATCAAAATTAATGGTCCGTCTTACCACACTTAACGGCCATTTTCATCAATACAGTGTAGGTATAGACCCTCCTTCCGTGGTATCCACCACACATCCCACACCACTTACAGTGCTTACACTGCTACACTGCTTCGTAGCAGGTCAGGGTCCACCAATCACAATGCCCTCCAAGAGTGCCAAAATTGGATGCACTGGGGCCTTACCAATTATCTTACTCCATGACTCGTCAAATTAAATCTTTTACCAATTACCATTTTTCCATTTTAACATCTTTGTCATTTCTCGATTCTCTTTTCTGTCTCTATTTCAGCCCTCACTACCTTTCCCAATCTCATAGGCGTGCAATTCATGTTCTTATTTACCCAACTGTAAATCTGCGCACTGCCTCAGTATAGGTAATATCTCACGGGGCCAATTGGACTCTAATTGACAATCTGAGCCCTTCCATAAACTTTTAGACATCTTGACTATCACTTGTTCATAGTGTCGAGGTAATATCTACCCAAGAATATAACCGAGTTTCATACTCATAAATCATACTCATCAATAAATCAAATCCTCTGGGTCAGAGTAAGGATTTTATCTATCCTTCCCTTTAAATAGTGTCCGGGATATTCTATCACCGGAATACATCCATAAACATTTCTCATCTTAGCTCTGGATGTTTAACACTTAAGATGGGTCGAGCGGGTTTCCACCAATGCTCCGTCTCGCCCTCAAATCCCTTGCATACTCTCAGCAATTAGCTCCTCAAAATAATCTCCACACTCCACTCCAACCTCGCGAAGTGTGTCTCAATACTGTCCGATCTCTTTGTCAGACTCAGTGGGGCATGCTCAAATTTAGCCTTCATTTCAATTTCATCCTGATTCTCACAGGTCAACTCAGAACGACTAGCAAACTCAGGTCTACCTCTACGACCTCTGCGTCGTGCACTATCTCATCTAACGCGACTCATATTAGGCATTCCTGCATTCTCAACCATTTCTTAGTCAAAACCCATCTCGATATACACTATTGTATCTAACCAAGCACAGTAACACGGGGATGTAATTTCCGAATTACTAACACTGACACACATTAGACCAATTGGGCTCTGATACCACATTTATATGTCATGACCTAAACTACCCAAAAATTAGAGTTAATTTTTCGCGTTTTGTTTATTTACTTAAATTCTTACCTGTCCTCGAATCGTGACCACACTCCACTAGTAATTGGGCTGTGCGTCAATGCCAATCCCACCATTCAATTACCATCTAACTTATTTCTTTCACAGTCATTTATAAGTGTTTACAATATTTATACATCCCCTAAAGTTACTTACAAACATGTTACTGTGCTATGCTTATGTAGATACAATATGTACAAGTGTATATACCTTATGTTGATGGGTAGCAGCGGATATCCGGAATGCAGTACTGAGTCGTCTCAACGTCTACTGGAGATTATCTGCAGGAGAAAATGAAAGGGGTGAGCACATCAAGCTCAGTAAGGTAATCCTACGAACAAGTAGGTAACCATACTACCTACATGAACGTGGTGCCATGCATAAACCACCCTTTCTCCACACATTTTAAAACAGATGATATGAGTTATGATGTTATGTAAATCAAGTTTGCACGAAAAATTCAACATGCAATTATTTCAAATCATTTCTTTCTCATTTAAAAATTTCATAATAAAGTCAGGACTCGACCCCTCCTTCGGGTGATCCTGACTCACACAAAACCATGAAAATCGATTTACATCACACATGGGTTTAAAAAGCATGGAAATAGCATCATGCACATTGAATTTAAAACCCAGCTTGATCTCATCAAAATCGTCGACATGTGAGACTAGGCAACATCTGTATATCGGCAATAACTAGGACTATGGCCATGTGTGTCCTCGGGAGTTCCTCTGCTACACGGATCCTAGTGTGCGGGTTTTACCATGATCGAGAACCGCCCGGGAGGTGGGTCACTCCGTCTCGTCGGTCTTATTCGATCCCATGTATCCGAAGATGCCAACGTATCACAAAGATACAACGTATCACAAAGATACCACACGGTACATCGTACTCCATGCTACTTGCACGGTACATCGTACTCCGTGGACCCCCAGCCTTATCCCTCTCTCGGGCTTATCAGCTGGACCTCCAACCCTTATCCCTCTTTCGGGCTCATCAGGTTGTTTTAACATTAAACCGTATTGCCATGTCTCAAAACGCACGTGCGAGCCTATTTAATCGGTGACACACAGTCTACCCGATGCTCCAAGCACGGCTCATCGCATGTTCTCATAAAATCAGTGCGAGCAATGCTCAGCACTCTCATCAAATCAAGTAAAACTAGTGCGAGCTAGGCTCTAGCACTCTGTCTCAAAAATCATATAAAAATATGGTGCGAGTTAGACTCTAGCACCCTGTCACGAAAATCATATATATATATATATAAAATCTGGTGCGAGTTGGACTCCAGCACCTATGCATGTAAAACTCTAGTGCGAGCTCTCGCTCCAGCAATATGCATGCATCACACAAATCAAAATATCGTGCGAGGTGAGCTCTAGTACGTCACATGTCAATAAAAACACGTAGACGGCTCTATTTCCTCAAAACAGTTTTTCAAAACAATTATATCGTTGAAAGTATGCAATGCCGTGCATTTTCTTTCAAGGTTAGCCAGCCTACTCATGCATGCATTAAAATGTCTCCAGAACGAGCAGAAACCTCTTGTTCTTACTCCTCCCAAATTTTTTCTAAATTTGTAAATTTTTCCCTTAACAAGGGTATTTTGGTAATTTGCCCATTCGGGCACTAAAAGTATTATTTGACCTCTAGACCCTTCAGATAATTTTTAAAGACTGCATATGAACTTGAAATTTTGTAAAGTTTACCTCAGCAGTCCGTAGAATTCCCTTACCTTATATTTCTATCGAGTCTGACCTTTCCTTTTCCACTGTTGTCTCGTCGCGCAGTCCGATATGCTCCCAATCAAACCTCCGAAACTGCGTATAAATATTCCTCATGTCAGATATTATACAACTTAATTGTATTTCCTATTTTCTGTGCTTAATTTAAATCATTGGGCCCATTTACCCCTATTGGGCCCGATTGCACCTTAATGGGCCTTAATCGGCCTAAAGCCCGTTTTCCACTTAATTTTCACATTATCGAGGCCTATTGGGCTCATTGGGCCCACTAATAATTTATTGAGCCTCGTTCTAACCCTCGAATATCTCAATTTAGTATTTACGACAATTTATCTAAATTTCCAGAATTTAATTCAATTTATGCAGAAATTAAATTCATATCACGCATAACGATGTAAATTGTCATAAATAAGGGTTACTTACCCGAGATTACATGCTAGTACACAAATTGAGGCTGTCTCGAGTTCTCGTGGGATGCCAATTGTCGAGCTACATAATTTCATAATTTTTTTGGGTAAATTTTCAGTCGAAAATTAATTAAATAAAATATTCCAAAAATTAAATCGGTCAATTTCGACCGCTTACCGACTTACCCGAAGCTCGATTGCATCACTGGAATTTTTTCCCGATTTTTCCTCTTTTTCTTTTTCCCTTTTTCTTTCTTTTTTCCTTCTCTTTTGGCTGAACTAGTTCAGTCCGGTTTAGACCGGTTCGGACCTCCGGTTCACCCCGGTTCACTCCGGTTCACCACCTTGTTGGCCGATTCTTCGTCGGCTTCCACCGCCAATGGCTCCGCATGGTTATCCGCAGCACGAATCTACCCTTGGTTTGGGTCTAGGTCACCGGAAGGTCGACGGTCCGGCTCTTCTCCCTGGGCCGTCGGAACCCATTTCTTTCTCTTCGTCGTCGCTGACAATTCCCGTCGTTTCATCGGCTGCTACTGGTGTAGAAAGAACTGCTGTCGACTGGGCTTTCAGAATCGGGCCTTAGTTCCGCCTGAATCGCCGACGCACCGCCGGTGACCATTTCTTTCCCGCGGCCTTCTCCTCCGTTTTTCGGCGTCCTCCGACCTCCTTACGGCGAGTCTCCGGTGTCTTGAAGTTCGTCGACCTCTCCTCTTCCTTCTCGGCACTTCGTCGGGGGTCGTCGATCACCGGTGGCACGTCGGCCTTCCTCGATTGCTCGGCTTCGTTTTCGTTTCTGCTTCTCTTTCTCTCTCCCCGACATTTTCAGATTTCCTTCCTTTTTTTTTCTTTCTTTTTTTTCAGATTATTATTATTATTATTATTATTATTATTATTATTATTATTATTATTACACTATTTATTAAAATACTCTATAAAAATCTAAAATATCTACAACTCATATCATTTTATTCCTAATCTAATTTATTTAATTTAATTTAATTTAATTTATTTATTATATTTTAACCCTTTTTCAGGTATAATTTCTTCATATTTTCGGGATATTGTCCCGAATGACTTTTTGGATATATTTTTTGATTATTTTCGGGATTATTTTTCCAAACTAAAAATTCTGATTAATCCCGATTAATTTCCATAAATTGATATCTTGATCAATTTAATCCCAAATAAATTTATTTCGCCTTTATTGACTAAGATTCCTCAATCCATTATTTTAAATTAAATTTTTCTTCTCGAATTTATACCGACTTTCGGTCTTTTGACCATTTTGCCCTTGCACGTGTTCGAGATTAATTTAACCCGACTTTCCTTCACGAATACTCATTCATTTCGTATTTTAATTAAATTCGGGTCTTATAGAGAGACCCCAGACAGTGATAGAGATCAGAAGTTTCCTAGGTTTAGTTGGGTATTATCGAAGGTTTGTAGAGGGATTTTCAAGGTTAACTGCTCCTTTGACACGTTTCACGAGGAAGAATATGGAGTGTATGTGGGATGATAAGTGTAAGGAAAGCTTTGAGGAGTTGAAAAGAAGATTAACCACAGCTCCGATACTCACCATTCCTACCAGCTCAAGAGGTTTCTCGGTGTATACAGATGCTTTACACCTAGGACTGGGTTGTGTATTGATGCAAGATGGGAAGGTAGTTGCATATGGATCAAGACAGTTAAAGGATCATGAGAGGAACTACCTAACTCATAACTTGGAGTTGGCAATGGTGGTGTTTGCGCTGAAGATATGGCACCACTACCTCTATGTTGAGAGATTTCAGGTTTACACAGATCACAAGAGCCTTAAGTACCTGTTCTCACAGAAAGAGTTAAACATGAGACAGAGGAGATGGCTCAAGTTGTTAAAGGATTATGATTGTGAGATCCTGTACCACCCGAGTAAAGTAAATGTGGTTGCTGATGCATTGAGTAGGAAGCATCTCGGGATAGTGTCATTCATGATGGTCAGGGAACACGAGCTGTTGGAACAGTTCACGAACCTCAGTTTGGATATGACCCCGCCTGACGCTGATAGTGGATTTATGATAGCTAGCCTCAAGTTGGAATCGGATCTAATAGATCAAATCGGACAGGCTCAGCAAGTTGATCAACAGTGCAGTGATATTGTCGGGCAGATACAGAGGGGTACAGAGATAGACTTTAAGTTGAGTTCAGATGGATTATTAAGGTTCAGAGGTAGGATATGTGTTCCTGATGATGCAGAGATCAGAAGGCTGATCTTAACAGAGGCTCACTCATCGAAGTATACAATACATTCAGGGGGTACCAAGATGTATCAAAACCTTCGAAAGTTTTATTGGTGGTCTAGAATGAAAAAGCACATTGCTGAATATGTTGTTAAGTATCTCATTTGTCAGCAGGTGAAAGTAGAGCATCAGAAGCCTACAGGGTTATTGCAGCCTCTACCGATACCGACATGGAAGTGGGAGCACGTCACCATGGATTTTGTGATGGGATTGCCAAGGACCTGAAGAGGTCATGATGCCATATGGGTGATTGTGGATCGGTTGACGAAATCAGCCCATTTTCTAGCTGTGAGAGCTACCAATAATCTGAGCCAGTTAGCGAACCTATATGTGTGCGAGATAGTGAGGCTACATGGAATTCCAGTGAACGTTGTTTTTGATAGGGATGCCTGCTTCACTTTCGACTTCTGGGAACATTTTCAAAAAGCGATGGGGACCCAGTTGAGTTTTAGCACCACATTTCATCCTCAGACAGATAGTCAGTCAGAGAGGACTATACAGACCCTAAAGGATATGTTGAGAGCGTGTACGTTGGATTTTGGAGGCTCCTGGGATGACCATTTACCACTCGCAGAGTTCACCTATAATACAGTTTTCATACGAGTATTGGGATGGCACCATATGAGGTATTATATGGGTGTAGATGCTGTTCCCCTATTGGATGGGAAGAGGTTGGTGACAGACAAATCTTTGCTCCTGACTTGGTTAGACAAGCCTCTGAGGACGTCCAATTGATATGTGAGAGGTTACGGACAGCTCAGAGCAGGCAAAAGAGTTACTCTAACAAGAGACGGAGACCACTGGAGTTTGATGTGGGTCAGTCGGTGTTCTTGAAAGTTTCTCCTTCGAAGGGAATTATGAGATTTGGTAAGAAGGGCAAGTTGAGCCCTAGATACATCAGACCCTTCAAGATTTTAAAGAGAGTGGGAGACACGGCTTATAGGTTGGCATTACCACCGGAGTTGGCAAGTGTTCATAACGTCTTCCACGTATCCATGTTAAGGAAGTATCACCTGGATCCGGCACATGTGATAAGATATGAGCCATTGGAGCTCAATGAGGGTATGACATACATTGAGAAGCCAGTTCAAATATTGGACAGGAAAGAAAAAGTGTTGAGGACAAACACAATTCCCTTGGTGAAGGTTCTTTGGCAACATCACATGGTGGAAGAAGCCACATGTGTCAGACCCAGATTTTTTTGTAGCATGTTCCTTATGATTCCTATGTGTATGAACACTTTATTACATAGTTGAATCATAAGAAGAGTATTTACTAACATGCAATCAACAATTTGAGAAATTTAAAAATGCATGTAAGCTACATAACATCGAGATAAGGGTTAAGTTGATTCCCGAACGAGTGCAGGGGTAAAACGGTCAAATGACTAAAATTCGGTATAATTTCGATAAGATAATTTCATTAAAAATATGAAATTGAGGAATCTTGATCAAAATCAAGGAAAATATTTAATTTTGAGCCCAATTGATCAAGATATAAATTTATTTGAATTTATCTAAATTTTTGCCTCGAAAAATAAGCCCAAAAATAGTGGAAAAATATACCGAAAAGGTAAAATCGGACTGATAAATTCATTTGCGGATTAAATGAATTTAATATGATTTTTTGAGATATTTTTAGATATTTTTGGGATATTTATGGGATTTTTATGGGATTTTTATTATTATTTTATAATAAAATAATAATAAAAATATATTATAAAAAAAGGAAATCTGAAAGTTAGTAATCGGGGAGAGAGAATAGAGGAAAACGGAAGCAAAATCGACGGAAGAAGAAGACCACCGGACGGCGAGCATCGGCCACCCCACGGGTAGGCAAGCGACCGAAAAAGAAAGAAGAGGCCCGTGCGCACCCATCGGCACCGGTCATGACCTCCACCGACGTCGGACGTCGGGGAATTGAAGAGGAGAAGGACGCGGAGGAAAAGAGAAATCCAGCGGCCATCGGCGGTGCTTGGTCCCGATCGAGCCCAACCGAGTGTTGCCCAGGCTGAGATGCGCCGAACGGCGGTGGTTATGCGTCAGGAACCAGCCGAAATACGTCGGCACGACCAAAGGATGCCTGAACCGATCGACGGTTCAGGGGAGAAGGTTCTGGGCTGAACCGGACCGGATCGGTTCAGCCAAGGAGAAAAGGGGAAAAAGAGGAAAAAGAAAGAAAAAGGAAAAGGAAAATTTTCAGGATTTCACCGGACTTCGGGTAAGTCGATACTAGGTCAAAAGTGACCGATTTGATTTTCGATGAATTTATTTAAATTATATTTAATCGAAAATTGACCCGAAGTTAAATATAATAAATTGTGCAGTTCGACGATAAATTTCTGAACGGAAGCCCGATCGAACTTCGATTTGCGTACCATCACATATTCTCGGGTAAGTAAAGTTCATTTACGACAATTTATGTCATTATCGTGTATTTAAGATTTATTTTACGCATTTTGGATTAAATTCCGTATTTAGTGAATTATATTCGAAATTTTGAATTAAATGTCGTAAATGATATACGGGCTATCCAAAGAGCTTGGAATAAAGCCCAATGGGCATTGATAGGCCCAATGAGTCGATAGACCCTGATGAAGGGAAATAATAAGTGGAAAACAGGCTTAATACAGATTAAGGCCCATTAAAGATTATTAAGGCCCATTAAGGGAAAATGGACTGTATTAATGTGTAATACAGTAGGAAAATTATAATTAAACTGAGGAATGGTTATTTACAGCTCCGGAGTTTACATTGAGAGCTGATTGGACTGCGGGATTTAGCAGCACCGAGGAAGTGAGGTCACGTGACGTGATCCGAGGTAAGGGACTTTTGCGAGTAGTTAGAGATATCTGCACGTATTTTCGTCTGCTTTTACATTCACTTAAAAACTCTGAGGGTCAGAGAAAGTGAATAATAATTATTGCGACCCGATAGTGGCAAATTATGATTTTGCCCCTAGTTAGTCAAAAAGTCAACTTTTGTGAAAAGTTGCAAAAAACATGGAAACAATTATTGTGAGTGTTTAATTGCTGTTTAGCATGAAAACAAATAGATGGGCTAATGATTTTAAGGTTGATGTGACTTAAGCACACTTTATATTGCTGAATTTGATGTTTTATAAACAATCTGTTTTAAGAGCCATCTATCATATTATGTGAGAATGAATCGTGCTAGAGCATAGCTCGCACTGGATTTCATATGTTTTCCACATACATTAGTGCTGGATTTTTATACGCATTAGATTTCCATGACATGCATGATAGAGTACTGGAGTTTTACTTGTACTCAGTTTTATATGATATATGCATGACAGAGTGCTAGAGCGATTAGCTCGTACTCGAGTTTTACATGAGATACATGACAGAGTACTGGAGCGTTGCTCGTACGCGATTCTTCATGGTTTATACATGACATAGTACTGGAGCTATTACTCGTACTTGATTTGATATTGTGCATAGCATAGTACTGGAGCTATTGCTCATACTTGATATAATACATGAACTATGCATTGACCTAGTTGCTGGAGGTTACTCGCACTAGAATTGAGTTTGTGATGTGAAACAGTGTTCGAGCGCAGTGTCGACTGTGTGTCGCACTCGAGGGCGCACACTGTATGTGATATTATATACATGGTACCTATTCATGCCGCATTCTTGTGTGACTGAGTGTCACATTTTGAGAGGATGGCCAGCATAAGGGTATTTGTGAATGTGGTATGATATTTCCACAGGCGCGAGGGCTAAGACCTATAGTAGGCACCCTGACTGTGATGTTGATATTCCACGGGTGCAAGAGCTAAGACCTATGGTAGGCACTCTGGCCGTGAGGACGGGTCCACGGGTGTACTTTGTACCGTGCCTGAGTGGCGCGAGGTGTACGCTGTACCGTGTGTTGTTGTGGAGTTGAGGAGGATATAGCTGACGATTGTGATGGACTGACCCCCCTCCCGTTGCAGCAGTGATGCCCCGCACACCGAGATCTGTGTTGCTTGGGATCACATGTCGGATATGATCATAGTTCAGGATACTATTTGCACTTAACCACAGAGTCTTACATGATATATCACATTGATTGAATGATTTAAACTGCGGACAGATCCGAGGGATGGGTCGGACTCCGACTTGGTGTTGTGAATCATTTGATGCCATATTTATTGTGATTTAAATATACATGGCATGATTTACATAAAGGCATGATTTATATACGATGCATTGTTTTGCACTACATGCCTACATTTGAGAAAGAAAACATGATTTTCTGTACATGGGATTTATTCTGTACAAGTATATATATTATATTTCAAGACATGCTTTTAAAGCGAGTAAAGGAAATAATGTTTTCAAGGCATAGCATTATTTTGAGTAGATAGTGTTGATATCTACTTGCTTGCCTGATTTCCTGACTGAGCGCGTTGTATGCTCACCCCCTTTCTTTTCATCTCTCTACAGAGCGTCAGTAGAGCGAGAGCTATCGAGGGATAGTGTCCCAGAGTCCACTGCTAGTTCCTATCGATCTCCAGGTATATCTTTATGTACAGTTGTGTATCTAAACATAGAAACAGCACAGTGATGGATACGATATATATTATGGGGAATGTATTTGTATTAGATTTTATATAATCTTACATGTATAATAAAAGCAGTTACAGTCAGTAATAATATATTGACATGTATGTATAAAATGGATAATGTGGTAAGTGAGGACTCCGACATCAAATCACAGCCCAACCATTGAAGAGCGGAAAGGTAAGTTAAAAAATGCGAAAATTTTATAGTGATTTTTGGATAAAGTCATGGATTGAGAACGGGTCCTGACAGAATGGTATCAGAACAGAGGTTGGTCTGATGTCAGTCGGTGTTGGAAAATAGGAAAGTGTACATCCCCATAGTGCTGTGCTGTGTTTAGATATAACTATGTATACCAGATAGTAAATGGACTAATTTATTATTATGAATGCAGGAACTTTGCCTATATGGCAAATACGCGTAGTGGCAGAGTTACGTGAGGTAAGGCTTGAGGCCGGGGAGATAGACCCGAGGGACGAGCTGCTGCCGGACCATTACCTACGCATGAGACTCCAGGTGCTACTGAGGCACTCGATTGTGCTGAGATGTGCTTTACGAGATTAGAGCATGGTCTCGAGACTATTATCGAGATACTGGCACAGACGATGCCAGGTAGGCAGGGACAGGAGGCAGGAGCTGCTACAGGAGAGGTAGTTGTCCCTGATACACCTACGCAGACAGCTGATGCACAGAGGACTGTAGATACTCCTACACTGCCATCGATTTCGGGTGGTAGTGGATTAGGTATGGATGTGATCTGCATCGGTTGCGAGAATTCCAGAAGTTTAGACCTCCATCCTTTAGTGGGGCCAAAGACCCAGTGGCTGCTGAGGAGTGGTTAGCAGAGCTGAAGAAGCTTTATGGATTCTTCGAGTGTACGACCTCGGAGATGGTCGCGTTTGCTGCGTTCCTACTGAAGGGAGCTGCAGAGCATTGGTGGAAGTCCACCCGACCTATATTGAGATCCCGACACACAGATGTCAGTTGGGATATATTTCGGAAGGCCTTCAGGAGGCAGTTTGTTCCCGACACCGCACAGCGGACACTACAGGTAGAGTTTTTGGGAATACACCAGGGGATTATATCTGTGGACGAGTATGAGACTCGATTCCTATCCCTAGGAAGATATGACCCGGATACCATGTATAGTGAGACCAAGAAGGTCCACAGGTTTATCGACGGGTTGAGACCGGTTTTACGGTCCAAGTTGGTCCCATTAGACATAGTGACCTATGAGGAAGCAATGCGCAGGGACAAATATGTGAGCAGGATTACGAGAGAAATGCTTCCGAGTTTGGGAAGTTTAGCCGTAGCCGAGATATACAGACGAAGAGGCCGGCTAGAGATTTCAGTTATCGAGGAGGGAGGAGACTCTTCGGTAAGAAATCACGAGTAGAGGAGGCACGAGAGAGATATGCTAGACCTCCTGCTTATCCGACTGTAGCCCCAGCAAAGGGCATTGTCATATGAGGACAGAGACTTGCTGTTGATCAGTGTAGAAGATGCGGTAGATCACATGGAGATAGACCATGTTCACAGGGTACTATGGTATGTTTCCGATGTGGGAAATAGGGGCACATGGCTAGAGAGTGCCCAGCGACATTTGTGACTACACCACAGAGGGGCAGGGAGTTTGATAGAACCCCAGCTGGTACGTCTGCTCAGAGAGGTAGAGCAATGGTAGCGGAGAAGGGGAAACAAGTGATGGGTCAAGGGCGAGTACATGCTTCGGACCAGGGAATAGCTGATGCTTCATCGGATGTGATTCGAGGTAACATCCTGATTTAGATATTAAAGCATATGTTTTAATTGATCCTGGTGCCACGCATTCTCTTGTATCGCCTTTATTTGCATGTAAATTAGCAAAACATGTAGAGCGTACACATTTATGTATGATGATGTTGATTAGTACGCCTATGAATAGTAGTCAAGTGGTAGAATATGTATTTAATGACTGCAAGTTGAGAGTAGGGGATAAGGAGATGACAGCCAATCTAATATTACTAAGTATGAGTGACTTTGATATAATATTAGGAATGGATTGGCTATCTGCAAACCATGCTGTTTTAGATTGTTATGATAAGACAGTTATGTTTTCTAACCCTACTAGATATGTTGTAAAGTTTAATAAGAATAAATGAACGGAGTAGTTATGATTATTACATGATTACTGATTTAGAAAACCTTCAACATATCAAGGTTTCATTGCGTACGTGGTAGATATGGATAAGGCACATCCGGAGTTCTCAGATATTACTGTGGTCAGTGAGTACCCAGATGTTTTCCCGGATGAATTGCCAGGGTTACCACCAGACAGAGAGATGGAGTTCTGCATAGATCTGGTACCTGGTACGGAGCCTATTTCGAGACCATCATATCGCATGGCCTTAGTTGAGCTGGAGGAGCTCAAGAGACAGTTATAGGAGCTGTTGGATAGGGGTTTTGTTCGACCGAGTGTTTCACCTTGGGGAGCATCGATTCTGTTTGTGAGGAAGAAGGATGGGAGCCTCCGATTGTGTATAGACTACCGATTGTTGAATAAGGCCACCATCAAGAATAGATACCCCCTTCCACGCATTGACGACTTGTTAGATCAGCTACAGGGAGCACAGGTCTTTTCCAAGATTGACCTGAGGTCTGGGTACCATCAGCTGAAGGTTCGGGGTGGAGATGTACCCAAGATAGCATTTCGTACCCGATATGGCCATTATGAGTTCTTGGTCATGCCATTGGGATTGACGAATGCTCCAGCTGCTTTCATGGCTTTGATAAACGATGTGTTCAAGCCATATTTGGACCAGTTTGTTATCGTCTTCATCGATGACATATTGGTGTATTTGAGATCCAAGGAGGAACATGAGGAGCACCTCAGGATCGTGTTGCAGATGCTACGGGAGCATGAGTTATATGCTAAGCTCAGTAAGTGTGACTTTTGGTTGTCACAGATCTTGTTTTTGGGACATGTTGTATCGAGAGATGGTGTATCAGTTGATCCATCTAAGATAGAGGCTGTAGTTCAGTGGGAATAGCCAAGGACAGTCACTGAGATCAGGAGTTTTCTGGGTTTAGCTGGATACTATCGGAGATTCGTTGAGGGATTTTTGAAGTTGGCTGCTCCATTGACACGTCTTACTCGAAAGAGTGCACCGTTCATATGGAATGAGGATTGTGAGAAGAGTTTTGAGGAGTTGAAGCGTCGATTGACCACCGCTCTGATTCTCACTATCCCTACCAGCTCAGGAGGATTTGCAGTGTATACCGATGCTTCGCATCAGGGACTGGACTGCGTATTGATGCAGGATGGGAAGGTAGTTACTTATGGATCCAGACAGCTGAAGGATCATGAGAAGAACTATCCGACCCATGATTTGGAGCTAGCTGCGGTAGTGTTTACGTTGAAGGTATGGCGCCACTACTTATATGGTGAGAAGTTCCAGATATTTACCGACCACAAGAGCCTCAAGTATCTATTCTCATAGAAAAAGCTAAACATGAGACAGAGAAGATGGCTAGAGCTTCTGAAGGACTACGATTGCTAGATACTTTATCATCTGGGTAAGGCTAATGTTGTAGCCGATGCCTTGAGCAGGAAGAGCCTGGGGATGGTATCGTACATGATGGTTAGGGAACATGATTTGCTAGAGCAGTTTGCTAGCCTCAGTTTGGGAGTCGTGCCTTCTGACATGGATACAGGCTGTGTGATAGCTAGTCTACGCTTGGAGCTGGATCTGTTGGACAGGATCAGAGTAGCTCAGCAGACTGATCCATTTTGTATGGATATGAGTAGTCAAATGCAGAAGGGCACCGTGACTGACTTGGAGTTGAGTTCTGATGGACTACTGAGGTTCAGAGGCAGATTGTGTGTTCCCGAGGATCCAGGACTCAGGAGATTGATATTGGCGGAAGCTCATTCTTCGAACTATACATTACATCCGGGGAGTAACAAGATGTATCAGAACCTCCGGAAGGTATACTGGTGGTCGGGTATGAAGAGAGATGTAGCAGACTTCGTGGCAAAGTGTCTCATATGTCAGCAGGTAAAGGTAGAGCATCAGAAACCTGCAGGATTGTTACAGCCTCTTCCTATACCGACATGGAAATGGGAGCATATCACCATGGATTTCGTGATGGGTTTACCGAGAACCTGTAGGAATCACGATGCTATATGCGTGATCGTTGATAGACTGACGAAGTCAGCCCACTTCCTAGCTATGAGAGCGATCGATACTCTGAGTTCGTTAGCAGAACTGTATGTACGCGAGGTAGTGAGATTACACGGTGTACCAGTGAGCATAGTCTCTGATAGGGATTCCCGCTTCACATCCCACTTTTGGGGACATTTTCAGGAAGCCATGGGAACCCAGTTGAGTTTGAGCACCGCTTTCCATCCTCAGACAGATGGTCAGTCAGAAAGGACCATATAGACTCTGGAGGACATGTTGAGATCATGTGTGCTAGATTATCGAGGCTCCTGGGATGACCACGTGCCACTAGCCGAGTTCGCCTATAACAACAGTTATCATTCGAGTATCGGGATGGCACTGTATGAGGCTTTGTATGGCCGTAGATGTCGTTCCCCTATTGGATGGGAAGAAGTGGGTGACCGTAAGAGTTTTGCTCCTGACATGGTTACACAAGCATCTGAGGACGTCCGCTTAATTGTAGAGAGACTGAGGACAGCTCAGAGCAGACAGAAGAGTTACGCTGACAGGAGACGTAGGCCACTAGAGTTTGCAGTTGGTGAATCCGTGTTTTTGAGAGTTTCTCCTTCCAAGGGCATAGCGAGATTCGGGAAGAGAGGGAAACTAAATCCTTGCTACATTGGACCCTTTGAGATACTTGATCGAGTGGGAGATAAGGCGTATAAGTTGGCATTGCCACCGGACTTATCAGGTGTCCATAACGTCTTCCACATATCGATGCCTCGGAAGTATCACCCGGATCCGGCACATGTGATTAGTTACGAGCCTTTGGAGCTCCGAGAAGACATGTCATATGTTAAGAGACCGATTCGGATATTGGATAGGAAGGAGAAGGTATTGAGATCGAAGACCATCGGGTTAGTGAAGATTCTCTGGCAGCATCATACTTCAGAGGAAGCTACTTGGGAGCTAGAGAGTCTGATGCGAGAGAAGTACCCTCACCTATTTGATGAGTGACTTGGTTCTAATTTGGAGGACCAAATTTTCTGGGTGGGGGAGGATTGTCAGACCCAGATTTTTTGTAGCATGTTCCTTATGATTCCTATGTGTATGAACACTTTATTACATAGTTGAATCATAAGAAGAGTATTTACTAACATGCAATCAACAATTTGAGAAATTTAAAAATGCATGTAAGCTACATAACAGCGAGATAAGTGTTAAGTTGATTCCCGAACGAGTGTAGGGGTAAAACGGTCAAATCACTGAAATTCGAAATAATTTCGATAAGACAATTTCATTAAAAATATGAAATTGAGGAATCTTGATCAAAATCAAGGAAAATATTTAATTTTGAGCCTAATTGATCAAGATATAAATTTATTTGAATTTATCAAAATTTTTGCCTCGAAAAATGAGCCCAAAAATAGTGGAAAAATATACCGAAAAGGTAAAATCGGACTGATAAATTCATTTACGGATTAAATGAATTTAATATGATTTTTTGAGATATTTTTAGATATTTTTGGGATATTTATGGGATATTTATGGGATTTTTATTATTATTTTATAATAAAATAATAATAAAAATATATTATAAAAAAAAAGGAAATCTGAAAGTTAGTAATCGGGGAGAGAGAATAGAGGAAAACGGAAGCAAAATCGACGAAAGAAGAAGACCACCGGACGACGAGCACCGGCCACCCCACAGGCAGGCAAGCGGCCGGAAAAGAAAGAGGAGGCCCGTGCGCACCCATCGGCACCGGTCATGACCTCCACCAACGCCGGATGTCGACGAATCGAAGAGGAGAAGGCCGCAGAGGAATCTGGCTGCCATCGACGGTGCTTGGTCCCGATCGAGCCCAACCGAGTGTTGCCCAGGCTGAGACGCGTCAAACGGCGGTGGTTATGCGTCGGGAATCGGCCGGAATACGCCGGCACGACCAAAGGATTCTTGAACCAGTCGGCGGTTCAGGGGAGAAGGTTCTGCACTGAACCGGACTGGACCGGTTCAACCAAGGAGAAAAGGGGAAAAAGAGGAAAAAGAAAGAAAAAGGAAAAGAAAAATTTTCAAGATTTCACCGGACTTCGGGTAAGTCGATACGAGGTCAAAAGTGATCGATTTGATTTTCGATGAATTTATTTAAATTATATTTAATCGAAAATTGACCCGGAGTTAAATATAATAAATTGTGCAGTTCGACAATAAATTTCTGAACGAAAGCCCGATCGAACTTCGATTTACGTACCATCGCATATTCTCGGGTAAGTAAAGTTCATTTACGACAATTTATGTCATTATCGCGTATTTAAGATTTATTTTACGCATTTCGGATTAAATTTCGTATTTAGTGAATTATATTCAGAATTTTGAATTAAATGTCGTAAATGATATACGGGCTATCCAAAGAGCTTGGAATAAAGCCCAATGGGTATTGATAGGCCCAATGAGTCGATAGACCCTGATGAAGGGAAATAATAAGTGAAAAACGGGCTTAATACGGATTAAGGCCCATTAAAGATTATTAAGGCCCATTAAGGGAAAATGGACTGTATTAATGTGTAATACAGTAGGAAAATTATAATTAAACTGAGGAATGGTTATTTACAGCTCCGGAGTTTACATTGAGAGCTGATCGGACTGCGGGATTTAGCAGCACCGAGGAAGTGAGGCCACGTGACGTGATCCGAGGTAAGGGACTTTTGCGAGTAGTTAAAGATATCTGCACGTATTTTCGTCTGCTTTTACATTCACTTAAAAACTCTGAGGGTCAGAGAAAGTGAATAATAATTATTGCGACCCGATAGTGGTAAATTACGATTTTACCCCTAGTTAGTCAAAAAGTCAACTTTTGTGAAAAGTTGCAAAAAGCATGGAAACAATTATTGTGAGTGTTTAATTGCTGTTTAGCATGAAAATAAATAGATGGGCTAATGATTTTAAGGTTGATGTGACTTAAGCACACTTTATATTGCTGATTTTGATGTTTTATAAACAATCCGTTTTAAAGAGCCATCTATCATATTATGTGAGAATGAATCGTGCTAGAGCATAGCTCGCACTGGATTTCATATGTTTTCCACATACATTAGTGCTGGATTTTTATACGCTCTAGATTTCCATGACATGCATGATAGAGTACTGGAGTTTTACTTGTACTCAGTTTTATATGATATATGCATGACAGAGTGCTGGAGCGATTAGCTCGTACTAGAGTTTTACATGAGATACATGACAGAGTACTGGAGCGTTGCTCGTACTCGATTCTTCATGGTTTATACATGACATAGTACTGGAGTTATTGCTCATACTTGATTTGATATTGTGCATAGCATAGTACTGGAGCTATTGCTCGCACTTGATTTAATACATGAACTATGCATTGACCTAGTTGCTGGAGGTTGCTCGCACTAGAATTGAGTTTGTGATGTGAAACAGTGTTCGAGCGCAGTGTCGACTGTGTGTCGCATTCGAGGGCACACACTTTATGTGATATTATATACATGGTACCTATTCATGCCGCATTCTTGTGTGACTGAGTGTCACATTTTGAGAGGATGGCCAGCATTAGGGTATTTGTGAATGTGGTATGATATTTCCACAGGCGCAAGGGCTAAGACCTATAGTAGGCACCCTGACTGTGATGTTGATATTCCACGGGTGCAAGAGCTAAGACCTATGGTAGGCACTCTGGCCGTGAGGACGGGTCCACGGGTGTACTTTGTACCGTGCCTGAGTGGCGCGAGGTGTACGCTGTACCGTGTGTTGTTGTGGAGTTGAGGAGGATATAGCTGACGATTGTGATGGACTGACCCCCCTCCCTTGCAGCAGTGATGCCCCGCACACCGAGATCTGTGTTGGTTGGGATCACATGTCGGATATGATCATAGTTCAGGATACTATTTGCACTTAACCACAGAGTCTTACATGATATATCACATTGATTGAATGATTTAAACTGCAGACAGACCTGAGGGATGGGTCGGACTCCGATTTGTTGTTGTGAATCATTTGATGCCATATTTATTGTGATTTAAATATACATGGCATGATTTACATAAAGGTATGATTTATATACGATGCATTGTTTTGCACTACATGCCTACATTTGAGAAAGAAAGCATGATTTTCTGTACATGGGATTTATTCTGTACAAGTATATATATTATATTTCAAGACATGCTTTTAAAGCGAGTAAATGAAATAATGTTTTCAAGGCATAGCATTATTTTGAGTAGATAGTGTTGATATCTACTTGCTTGCCTGATTTCCTTACTGAGCGCGTTGTATGCTCACCCCCCTTTCTTTACATCTCTCTACAGAGCGTCAGTAGAGCGAGAGCTATCGAGGGATAGTGTTCCAGAGTCCACTGTTACTTCCTATCGATCGCCATGTATACCTTTATGTACAGTTGTGTATCTAAACATAGAAACAGTACAGTGATGTATACGATATATATTATGGGGAATGTATTTGTATTAGATTTTATATAATCTTACATGTATAATAAAAGCAGTTACAGTCGGTAATAATATATTGACATGTATGTATAAAATGGATAATGTGGTAAGTGAGGACTCTGACATCGAATCACAGGCCAACCATTGAAGAGCGGAAAGGTAAGTTAAAAAAATGCAAAAAATTTATAGTGATTTTTGGATAAAGTCATGGATTGAGAACGGGTCTTGACTACATGGGAATTGCAGAGTTTGATACGGGATAAGTATCCCGAGTTATTCATAGATTGAATTGGTTCTAATTTGGAGGACCAAATTTTCTAAGTGGGGGAGAATGTGAGACCCCATATATGTATAAGCACGACTTTGTATATATGTAAATAGTGATATGTTTGTAATGTGAAGTATAAATGATGTAAGTCCATAAGTTAATGTACACACTTGCAATAAGAGTTGTGATTGTACATACAAGTTACATTATGTATGAATATGAAGAAATGGACTTAAACATGTGGAGAATGTGAGTAGAATGGATTATGAGTAGTGTGGTAAAATGGAAGTAGAATTGCATAAGTTGTGCAATTCCATTTGGGTTATATCGTATACCTTTGGTTATATAAGTATTCCACACAAGTTTCAATAGGTATAAGGTATGTATGGATGTCATTGTCAAGCCTCAAATATGAATGGATGAGAAAATGACTATGGCAGCAAATTAAGGATGTTTTGGTATAAGTTGCTGCAGAAGAACTGTAAAAAATCTGGAAACTAGGAAGGGCAGATCGATCTGGATGAGCCAAAATGATTGTATTTGAGCAAAGGAATAGGGCAGATCGATCTCCAATGGGGCAAGATAGATCTCCTAAACATTCTGTAATGAAAAGATCGATCCTCAAGCATACAGATCGATCTCCTTAGCTCTCTGTTTGGAGCATATCGATCTCTAGCTTCGACAGATCGATCTCATGCTTAAAATGTCATGAAAAAAAGGGATTTAAGGGGACCAGATCGAACTCCTCCTAGTGCAGATCGATCTCCTCAAGCTATTTCTATAAAAGGAGTGTTGAAAATTTGAAAATTTTTCGAAAACACTATCCTTCCATTTCAACCCAAAAAACCTAACTTTCTCTCTCTAAAATCAGCCATTTTTAGTTAGATTTGAGGGGAGGCCATTAGACACTAAGTTGTTCATCTTGAGGAAGAGAACAACATAGTTGGAACCCAAAATCCCTTTGTTGGTATTGAAGGAGCTAAGGGCATTGTCATTTGGAGCAAGAAGAGAAATTAGATTTGGTAAGATTCTAAGATGCCAACTATGGTACATTGTCTATTTAATTGATTTTGGAGTTGTTTGGCATGAGTATGGATGGTTGGAAGCACCTGGGTTATGTTAGAAAATAATGTAACCTAGAAAATGGATTGAACCAAGTGTAAGAAAGTGGAATATTTAGAGGTTAATGAGAAATGGGATATGTAGAATTAAATAATAGTGTTGTGGTATGATTTTAAGATGTTGTTAGTGGATAAATTGTGAGATTTACCTAAAAGGGGTAAAATATGGATTAAGGCATTGGTAAATGCAAAGATGAGTTATATTGACTAATGAGGTCAAATGTGAGTTAGCAACTTTAACTCAAGTGGTTTGGATGATTGAATTGCAGCTTCTGAGGATACACCGGAGCGACTTCAGCCAAGAGCGTGAGAAGCTAAGAGGAAAAGAGTCGCACCAAGTAAATCGAGGTAAGGGAATTGTGTGGACTCTTAGAGATATCTGTGCACAATTTGGGCATTTAAATGCTTTGATAGAATGCATGAGATGTTAGGAAATGAAATTGGGTGATTGAAGGGCAAAAGTTGGGAGTTTGAAAAATGTGCATGAAAACAAAAGCATATTGCTTTGAAAATCATGTTTTATTGCTTTTTAGCAAGTGATTGGTAGGTTGGCTTGCATTTGAAATGATTTGTAAAAGAAATGAGTTGTTTTGGTTTGTTAACTACACTTTGCAAAGAAATGAGCTACCTATATTATTTTTGTGAGAATGAAAGCATACTAGAGTACGAATCGCATGAGATTTGACGTGTTTTATACACATGAGTGCTAGAGGCACTAGTTTTCACATGGATTTCATATTAATTTTGGCATTGTGCTTGGAGCTTAGCTCGCACTAGATGCCCACCTTGCTTGTTGCCATGCTTAGAGCTTCGAGTAGACTGGGTGTCACATCGATTAAATAAGTTCGCACGTGCATTGTTTTGACATGATTTATTAGCCGTGTTAGGAGCTTCGGGTAGACAAGAGGTCATACCGATTAAATAGCCTCACACGTACGTTTTGGGATGTGGCGTGATATGATGTGTTGATTGGGTCCACGGAGTACGTTGTACCTTGTTGAGATTGTGATGTGCCGTCTTCGGACGAGATCTGCTATGGACCGACGGGTAGCATTTGACCCACCTCCAGTGTAGAATGAGATAGTGGTGATATCCCGTACACTTGATCCATGTAGCCGGTATCACAGGTTATGGCCATAGACCTTGAGGTTATCACCTATTATTGAATTGCCTATCTCACATGTCTATTGTTTTGAGAATAAATCCATGTTTGAAATGATTTGTGGGTTAGGACAGTCTGAGGGATGGGCTGAGACCTGACAAGTGTTGAATTGTTTTGAGATATTGATTGTTAATGGTTTTTAAAGTGCACGAATGCATGATGTTTAATGCCATGCTTATTTGAGAAAATGCATGGTGGTTAATGCCATGCTTATTTAAGAAAACACATGATGGTTAATGCCATGCTTTATTATGAATTATGCATGATGATTTATACCATGCTTTGAGTTGAAATGTGCACTGGATTTTAATAGCATGAATGCTTTACATACCATTAACACAATCATAGACTCATGTTTTGAGATAAATGATGAACTAAATGCTTTTGAGCATGGCATCACGATCACGTAGATAGTGCAATATCTACCTGTTCGCATGATTGCCTTACTGAGCGTGTGGTTTGCTCACCCCCTTATTTTCCCTCTCTTTACAGAGTGTTCAGTATAGATTAAGCGTGACTGGAGGCATTCCCTTTTGGTAATCTACTGCATCCCATCGCTAAAGGTATACACACTCGGATTATTTTGTATCTAAACTAGACATAGCACAGTAGCATTTTGTATGTAACTATTGGGGATGTAAAATAATGTAAACACATGTAACAACTCTGGTATATACATTTATACAAGTGTTTACTCATAAATAATATACGAATTGAATTGGTATGGTGGAGTGAGTTAGATGTCGACACACAGCCCAACTATTGAGGAGAGTTGCTGTTCACGATTGAGGTAAGGACGAATGATAAATGATGCATGAAAATACGAAAAATTTGTACATATTTTGGTAAGTTGAGGGTCGTGACACAAGTACAAAACATAATAATTTCTCCAAAATTATCCTCAAAGATAAAGTACAAACTATGATCTCAAAGACTCATAATTACAAGTCCAACACTTAGAATCATTCAATCATAAGTCCTAACCCAAATTGGACCCCTCGTGAGTGTGTGAAAAATGTCAAAGCCACTTCACAATACATTATCCTGATCAGATTATGCAAACATAGTGAATGCAAAGTCAATGACATGTGATCATTCCCATAAGTTTGCGTTTCACTTTGCTCTCCACTAATGTAGTCACACTTAATCAAATATCAATAGGACTTCATTAAGCTTGTAATGTAAGGCTGGAGTTAAGGTATGATAAAGTCGATTTAGGTTTAATTACCCCTTAACGTGCATTACTTTCTAGGATCTTTACTGTAAGAGCTCAAATTATTTCCCCCAAACTTATTTATTTTGTTAAACATTTTATTCTATTTTTGTATTTTTGTATTTTTCTTTTTTCTTCTTTTCTTTTTGTTTTTCTTTTTATTCATTTTTTTCATTTTTCATTTCTTTCAATTTTGTTTTTTGAATAAATACTCCTTCACTATCACTTAATACCTATATGTACAAAGCTCACAATATATCCCAATGACTTTCATGCTTTTGGGGTAAGGGATAGGAACAAAGTATTTAAGTTAAGGAAAATTTGCAGGTGTATTTACAGAGAAAAGCTTATTTGGCCCAGATGGGTGACTAGGGGTAAAATATGTACAGGGTTGGCTAGAAAGGCTCAAACAATCCAAAGATGGCCTAAATCATCTCCCTAATTAAGTGTGATCTAATATTTCGCCTCGAGATCAGATCAAGCAAATTCTAGAATATGATGTACAAAATCAATTGTACAAATGCAATCCTATGTCCACATAAGCTTTCTCTAAATAAATATACAGATTCATAACATGACATGAGCGTAAGATGAGGAAATCACAATCAGAATCAAGATAAATTCAAGAATTCAACTTTATGCTTTTCCTATAACCATGCTTCTCAGTCAATCAAAATCAGACTTAATCATGGGGTCATATCATTGGAATATGGGAAAACGACATGCTAAGCACTAACTCATCCCAAAATCAAAAAATTTAAGCTCAGATTTTCGAAAAATTTTGAAAAAAAATTCACTTTTGCTCAAATTTTTGAAAAATGCTCAAGTGTTATCCCCTCCCCCAAACTTAAAGTGCACAGTGTCCTCAGTGTACAGATAATATAAGAATTGAAGTTCAGGAACAGAGTACTCCCCTTTCCGATGATGATGATGAACAACCGAAGCTTGATTGAAAGCATAAAACTAGAAAAGAAATCTGCAAGATAAACAAAGAAAGAAACAGCAGAAAAGAAAAAGAACTATATACAAAGTGAAAAGAAAAATTAAGCCACATCAAATGCAGCTAAAGAACACGACACTCAGCAGCAGGGCGAAGAGTAGGAGGATCAGCCAAAGTGGTGACAAAATATTGACAGTTAAATCCTCATAAGCTCTATCTACTTCCTTCTTTCTCTCAGATTTCTTATGCTCAAGCCTTATATCCTCCTCAATATCCATCTTAAAACACTTTTGAGAGTTATCAGGGAGCTTCAAAGGTTTGAAAACATTAAACTTCACTTTCTGATCTTGCACTCTCATAGTTAACTCCCCCTTTTGTACATTAATTAATGTTCTACCAGTAGCTAGGAAAGGTCTGCCTAAAATAATGGGGATTTCCCTGTCTTCCTCCATGTCTAATACAATAAAATCTGCAAGGAAAATAAACTTGTCCACCTTTACTAACACATCCTCAATGACCACATTTAGATATTTAATGGATCGATCAGCTAGCTAAAGGATCACTGTGGTAGGCTTAACATCCCCTATTCCTAACTTCTGACAGATAGACAAAGGCATTAGATTGATACTAGCTCCTAAATCACACAGAGCTCTACCAAAGAATAGATTTCCAATAGTGCTGGGTATGGTAAAACTCCCAGGATCCTTGAGCTTGGGGGGGTAATTTTCTCTGGATAATTGCACTACATTCCCCAGTTAAGGCCACTGTCTCATAATCTTCCAATCTTCTCTTCCTCGAGAGGATATCCTTTAGAAACTTCACATAACTTGGCATTTGCTCTAAGGCATCTGTGAAAGGAATGTTGATGTGAAGTTTCTTAAAAACCTCAAGAAATTTAGTGAATTGTTGATCGAGTTTTTGATTCTAGAACCTCTGAGGAAAAGGTACTAGTGGTCTAACCAAAGGAGATGCAATGGAAGCATGTATAGTATCAGAGGATGAGGAAGGCATTGAAGTAGAAGAAGGTAAAGATGAAGAAGTGCCTAGCTTAGATTCTTTTGTAGTTTGATCCTGATGTTCTTGTTCTTTCTGAGCTGCCTCTTTAGACCCTAAGGGCTCTACCACTGTGGGCTTAATAGGATTAGACTTAACTTGTGGATCATCTAGCTCTCTGCCACTCTTAAGGGTGATAAATCTAACATGTTCCTTATCCTCCCTTTGCTTAACAGGATTAACTTCAATGTTACTAGGAAGGGTCCCTTGTGGACGTTGGATAAGAGCATTGGCTATTTGTCCAACCTAAACTTCTAAATTCTTGATTGAGGAAGCTTGATTTTGTAGGATCGTTGTGAACATCTCCTCAAGCGAGGGCTTCTTCTCGGCTGCTAGTGCGTGGTAATGTTGGGGCTGCATATGTTGTGGTGGTGGTGGTTGATGGAAGTGAGGTGGATGCTGTTGAAATTGAGGTGGGGATGGATGATGAGGTGGATGATATGGAATTTGTGGCTGTGGTGGTACCTAAACCGGTAGAGCTTGAAAACTAGGGGGTCCTACAGATATAGAGTTAGAAGTTTTCCCTTGGTTTTGGCTCCAGGAGAAGTTAGGATGGTTCCTCCACCCTGGATTATAGGTGTTTGAAAAAGGGTTATTCTGTTGCTTAGGGGGGCAACATACTGAACCGATTCTAAGTTGAGAGGACACCTATCTACAGAGTGGGTACCACTACACAACTCGTAGGAAAGAAAAGGACTTTAGACAGCATAAATCGGATTAGGACTGGTAGAAGGATTATGCTGGGTACTGAGTGACTCTACCTTCTTCGTAAGATTAGCGATTTGAGAGGTCAAGGTAGACAGCATGTCAAGCTCATAAATACCAGCCAACTTCTTTGGTAATTGCCTCTCCGAGGACCATAAATAGTTGTTAGCAGCCATCTTGTCGAAGAGCTCGTAAGCTTCCTCCTCTGTTTTGCACATTAGCGCTCCATTCGCAGCAACGTCCATGATGGTCCTATTTTGGCTTGTAGGTCCGTTGTAGAAGGTCTGGACTTGCAACCACAAAGGTAGGCCATGGTGAGGGCACTTCCTAAGAAGCTCCTTATATTGTTCCCATGCTTCGTAAAGAGATTCAAAGTCATACTGAGCAAAGGAAGATATGTCACTACGGAGTCTGGCCATTTTAGAGAGAGGGAAAAACTTGGCTAGAAATTGATGGGCTAACTCGTCCCATGTAGAAATGGATCTGAAGACAAGGAGGTTAACCAGTGTCGCGCCCTATCCCTAGGCGAGAAGGGGAATAATCTAAGTCTAAGCGCATCATCAGATAATCCATTGTGCTTGAATGTGTTGCACAGGTCCAGAAATTGTCCAAGGTGAGCATGTGGGTCGTCGTGTGGAAGCCCACTGAACTGCAATGAAGTCTGGTTCATCTGGAGGATGGAAGGCTTAATTTTAAAATTGCTTGCAGGGACAACTGGTGGCCTAATATCGGTATAATACTCTCTAATAGTCGGTGTTGCATTATCTCCAACAGTATTAATTTCTCTATTTTCTGTCATAGTGTGTTGCAGCGGAGCTAATAATTTCCTAGAATCCTCTCGAATTTTTCTAAGAGTTTGTTCAATTTCAGGATCTAAAGGAAAGCAGTTGTAACTCTTGGCTCTACGCATGCAAACATCACAAAGTTCTCAGAAATTTTTTTAAGTTTTTAAATTTTTAAATTTGTTTTTTTAATTAATTATGAGAAAATTTAACTAACCTAGACTAAGGCTCTAAATATTTACAACCTAAATATTTACAAGCTAGAATTACACCTAAGCATAATTTTACCGATATTAATTAACGACTAATTAAAACTTCCCTGGCAACGGCGCCAAAACTTGGTACGCCCTGAAGGTATTGTTCGCAAGTGCACGGGTCGTACAAGTAATAATGAGATTTGAGTCCCGAGATTATTGTCCCACAGAGAAGTTGATTAGCCTCATTTAACTACCGGTTAATCTTACCCTAAGTATATTCTAGCAAATTATGAATTTAAGGTGGGTGATCTACAAAGTCTAAAATTAAAATTACTGCAAAGTAATTAAATAATAAGAACTAAATAAAACCGAGTAAAATTTACTTACAGTGCTCCAAGCAATAAAAGAAAGTACTTGTAAAAGATAACGCAATTAAAATAAAATGCAAAAATGAAAATAAAGCAATAAATTTAATTAAACTAAAATTTAAACAAACATAAAATAAAAATGCATGTAATTAAACTAATTAATAAAAATGCAAATTAAAGTAAACTAAAATTTAATGAAAATAAAGACTAAATTAAAAATGCATGAAACACATTTAATCTAAATTAATCCTAAATGCAACATATAAATTCTACATTAACACGAAGTCCTAAATCATATTATCATAAAAATCAACTATTATCAAAATTAAAACTAACAATTAAAGTACCAAACAAAGAAACTAGCCTACAATTTGATTTAAAACTATACCTAAACTAACAATTAAAACATTAAACCATTAACATAAAAACATGAAGTTTAAACGAGATAAAACGATACTGCCAAACGCAACCTTGTTCAGAATGCACAAAGTGGTCCCGAGCATGTGGTACTATGCATGTCATCTTTGTTTGTCCAACATTTCCAGGTGCTGCTGCTCCCAGCTGCTGTCCACTTACTGCTGCAGTTCGTCCTTTGCTCCAGGTGTTGCTGTCGATCCTTTCACCAATGCATGTCCAGACGTGCTGTTTGCCGCATCCGGTCTATCCACTGGTGCTCGGTTCTGTCCTGCTCCCTCAATTCTCGTTGCTGCTCTCAGCTATTGTCCGTTCTAGTACTGCCATTTGTTGCAAGTGCTGTTCCAGGATTGATCCAAGTAAGGTTCTCGGTTTTGCCTAGCTCGCTGCTGTCTTGCTACTACTCTGGACGACAACCAACTCCTATCCAATTCCTCACAACCGGACTCTAGCTTGCTTATCAACTTAATGCTCTACAAAATCATGGCCGATAACAGTATACTACCAAGAGCAATAGGATGCTCACTTCACCTTGCAATGTCTTGTAACCGAGAGTAACCTGGAAGCAGCTTTGGTGTTAATGATCAACACAGGAAAAACCCAACACCACAGCATCAACTAAAAAAAATTGCAGAAAAGAAAATAGCTAAACTATGATGAATAGTACAGAACATAAAAACAGAGATAAACAGAGGATTAAAACTGCAGTTAAAGAAACATACGGGTTGAATATAAACTATAAACAAAACAATGACAATATGAACTTAATGGAAACTAATAAGTAAATATAAGCAGAATATGGCAATTAAACATGATCATGGAACCAAAGCCGCAGTTCTTGGCACATTAATCCTCAAAACCGAGAAGCCATAAGCAGAAGAAAGCTATGAAAGATAATATTAAAATCCAGTAAAGAGTTTAATTCATGAAGTGTAGACAAAGGGAGATAAAAAAAACAAAAAAAAAAACAAGGTCATCACACTTAAAACCGAAAGGAACAAAAGAACATTAGCAACTGAAATTAACAGCAAGACCATCAACACCCGTGAAGCACATAAACATGAAAAACTAGCATCCTCGGTTTGCTTCAAATCCTCCTCCTTCTGCGGTGATCCCACATTACCATTGATGTGGAAATAATACTGGGTATTAAGACCACATCAAGGCATCAGAATCAAAGATAGTGATGGATGAAACCGATTCACTTGGTTAAACATTGAAGAATAAAAGATGACTCTAAAAAATGCCAAACCGAGAGCTTGACATTGAAAACTATAAACCTTCATTTAAAACTCACAAAATAAGAAACATCAAGGAATGAATTTTTACAAACCGAGAAGAAGAAGAAGAAGAAGAAGAAGAAGAAGAAGAAGAAGAAGAAGAAGAAGAAGATGATGATGATGAAATGTGATTGCTAATGAAATACCAAGAAACTAGAAAATGAAACAAACTTTTTCATAAAATGAAGATTGAATGAACAATAAAATTTGGCTAAACAAACTAACGGGAAATGCTTGAAAATAAAAAATTAAAATCTAACAATAAAACTTTAAACTATTCTAAAAACTAAAACTACTCCTAAATTACTTTACACTACTCCTAAATTACTCTACACTACTCCTAACATACCTAAGTCCTACTCTACTTAATTTTTCAATTGCCATCATGTTCTATTTATACACAAACATACGGGTACAATGGTAATTTTTCCATCCTAGATGAGTTGGCATTGTTTGGCCCCTTGTCTTCATTTAATTTGCTGCAGAGTAAATATTTCCACGTCATGAGTCTTTCTATCCAATTGGTTGTGCGATGTGGTTCAGCGTGTGTCTTCTAGAGGGTTGGCATGGTGTCCTTCGATCTTATCGTTTCGAAGCAAATAAAAATCAGACACCTGGCATCATGTGTGTCCAGACGACTGGTTACTCGGTCTGTAAATTTGAAGTGGTCCAGTCTCCTTTAGCTCGTTTTTAACTCAATTTCGATTGAAACGACTGAGTTTCATCCGAATTTAATTTATCTGCACATTAAAGAATTTTAATTAAATAAAGGAGATTATTAATAAAATAATATGGGGATTCTTTTAATAATTAGGAAATTAATCACAAATAATTCTATTAAAAATAGAATTATTGGTTACTCAGCCCGACGATAGGAGTATGGTCCGATTGAAGGACTTTTTGAAAATGAACCCGCCCGCATTCAGAGGGAAAAAGGATCCTACAGAGGCTGAGGAGTGGCTGACTGAGTTGAGAGTCATATTTGACTATTTGCGATGCACTGACGCTGAAAGGGTCAGTATGGGTACCTATATGTTGAAAGGGGGAGCACGAGATTGGTGGGGTGCTACCTGATACGATCTGAAGGTATTATCCACAAGTGCACAGGTCGTACAAGTAATAATGGGATTTGAGTCCCGAGTTATCGTCCCTCAGAGAAGTTGGTTAGCCTAATTAACTACAGGTTAATCTTACTCTAAGTATATCCTAGCAAATTATAAAGTTTTAGTGGGTGATCTACAAAGCTAGAATTAAAAATACTGAAAATAATAAAAATTATAAACTGATGAAAATGAAACAGAGCAAAATTTACTTACAGTGCTCCGAGCAATTAAAAGCAAAAACCTACAAAAATAATTAAAACAGTTAAAATTAATTAACGCAATTAAAATAAAATGCTAGAATAAAGAAGCAAAATTAATTAAGCTAAAATTGAACAATCCTAAAATGCAATTAAACTACTTAATCAAAATGCAAACTAAACTAACTTAAAAATTAAAGAAATAAAATCCTAGGAAAATTAAGAAAATAACTACAAGCCTAAATGTCTAAAATATTAATTCTAAATTACTCCTAATTATATCTAATTACTAATTTAAAAATAAAATTTAACTAATGCATGATAAATATCTTTTGCATGATAACTTCTAAATTAATCCTAATGCATGATAACTTAACTAATGCATGATAAAATAGAAATGAACTAAGGACATAGTTAAATCTAATTCATGAACTAATCAAGCTATTGACTATAACTAATCATGCAACTAAGTTTAGAATTTTACTCCTTAAGCTAACGCATTAAATTGAAATTAGGCTATGCAAGAAAACTGGATTATTGTGCAAAGGTTAAATCCCAAACAAAGCCTTGATCGGTTTGCAAGATGGCCAACGGTCCCGTGTAGAAATGGTACTGTACACATCTTATTTGTTTCATTTTCATTTTGCTGCCAGGCGTATCCAGCTGCTACTCTGTTGCTTCCACCAACTCTGCCTCGGTTTCGTGCACTTCTTCCTTCTCTGCACAACCTAACACAGCACGCCACCTGCTGCTTCAAGCTTCAACCGAACACTGCCCAGCTAGCGTCTTCTGCTCCTGCTCCCTGTATTGTCCATCATCACATCCAACTCCTGCAATTGCTTCCAACTCCAGCAATAATAGCCCCCCATACTACATCTTCTCCATTTTCATATTTGCTCGGTGCTTGCCTGGTGTTCTCGGTTCTGTGCCAGCTGCTGTCCGTATATGCTCCTTGGTACCGTCGGTATAGTTCTCTTGTCCAGCTTTGATCAGCTTCTCTTGTTCCTCTTCTACATAGCTCGTATTGACGCCTGTAAACTCAACTAGTATAACAAGATTGTCGTTCTAGCTAAAACAGTACAGAGCAGTAGACAGGTGCGCTAAAGTTGCTGCTGTAAGTGCCATGTAATGCACTGCATTTTACTCCTGCATTCTGTATTTTGGAATTCTAGTATGAAGGTCTGCTGTATGAATGGTGGTGCACATAAAAACAAAGATAAGCAGAAGAATAAAGCTGGATTTTAAACGCTCAACAATGGCACACCACCAAAAATTGAAACCTTGCAAGCTTAAAGTATAAAAATGTAAACCGAGAATGTACTACAACGAAAGTAGAAGTTAACATAAAATGAAGAAACTGAACAGTAAATTATTCTTAAAACAGGGGCAAACAGAGGAGAAATGACGAATTGAAGAAATACTAGATCAAAAGAATAAATGTAAAATGCAAAAGGAAGCAAAAACGCATGAAGCAGAAAATGAAGTTTGGAAGAAAATCAAACAGGTTCCGTCTCCTTGCTACCCGCGTCGTTCCTGGCACTGGAATCATTGGCCATTCTACCCCGTTCAGCTTTGCTAACTGATCGCATGAAGTAGGGATACAAGATTAGCCATGATATTGTAATGGAAGAAATACAGCCACGGTTTGAGAAAGATTGTTGTGGATCACCAGCTCCTCACAACCACATCCAGATGCCTAATCAACTCATAGGCCATACAGACCGAGGCATAACTGAATATTCAATCCGAATGTGCATGGACAGTAGAAAAACATACTAAAACCAGAATAAAAAAGTAACCCGAAAGAACAACTAAAAAAAAGGAAAATGAGAGCAACTGCAATATATAAAAATAACAATATTACCAGCAACTAGAATGGAACTTTTTTCATCTAAAAAAAAATTAAAATGCAAGTTTGTAGAATTTCTATATCAAATGTGGCAGTAAATAAAACCAACGGGAAATGCTTCTAAAAACAAGGGAAAAATAAAACTAACTAAAGCTATCCTAAATTCTACCCTAGACTACTTAACATTTTCAATTGCCATCATTATCTATTTATATACACACTTAGGGGTATAATTGTAATTTTTTATCCTAGATGAGTTGGAATTGTTTGGCCACTTGTCTTCACACCATTGGCTCCTTGAAAATATATTTCCATGTCATCTGTCTTCTTGTCCAATTGGATGTGCTAGGTAGCATGACTCGTGTTGTCCGCGTGTCCAATCTCGATTTTAGCCCAATTCCAGTCCATTTTCTATTGAAATTTTCCAAATTCATTCGGATTTAATTTATCTGCAAACATGAGAATTTTAGTCAAAATGAGGGGATAATTAACAAAATAATTTGGGGATTAAAATAATTAATTAAGAAATTAAGCATAAATAATTATATTTTTATAGAATTATCACTACCCAGGGCATTCTGATGTCCAGCCAGAACGTGATTAGCTGGGAAGAGTTTCAAGCAGCTTTTAGAGCCCAATATGTACCACGAACTGCTTAGAGAAGGAAGCAGGCGGAGTTTTTAAATCTGGTACAGGGCGATATGACTGTAGACGATTATGAGAGTCGATTTACCGCTCTATTGAGATATGATCCAGAGACCTTAAAAAAATGAACAACTCTGCATTGAGAGATTTGTATATAGATTAAAGCCCATCATTAGGGATTGATTGATAGGGTTATGTATTGCTGAGTTTGGAGATGCTATGAGACTAGCACAAGAGATTGAGAGGGGAAGGATTGAGGTACAAAAGGGCAGGATGGAGAGACTAGCACAACAGATATTCAGAGAGGTTCCTTCAGGAGAGGAAGGATTGAGGTACAGAAGGGCAGGATGGAGAGACCCAGAGCTTATCCTATCATCAGGGAGACCCCTAGATATGTTAAGCCTTAGATGAGGGTTTGCAGAGACTGTGACCGACCGCATGAAGGAAGTTGTATTGGGTCGATCTGTGGATGTTTTAGATGTGGAGACATGGGTCATAGAGCAAAAGACTGACCTCAACCTCAGATTGATGATGCTCCGGAACCTACTGGAAAGTAACCTCAGAGAGCAAATCACCCGAGACGGGTCACTGCTGTAGAAAAAGGAAATAAGCCTGTTACGATGGGATGTGTGTTTGCTTTGGACAAAGAGATAGCAGACACTTCTGTAAAAACTATAAGATGTACACTCTCTGTCTGTAATCATAAGGCTCATGTGTTGATTGATTTAGGGTCTACACATTTATTTATTTCTGAGTATTTTGCATATAGATTAAATTTGAAATTTGAAGTTTAAACCTCTAGAGTATATACTACATGTAAATACCCCTATGCATGAGTCCTAGAGAACTGATTTAATTTGTAGAGGATGTGAAATAAAGGTGAGAGATAGAGTAATGTTAGCAGATCTAATAATGTTAAATATAAATGGGTTTGATGTAATATTGGGAATGGATTGGCTAGCAACCAATTGAGTAAGTTTAGACTGCTATACTAAGATTGTAACTTCTCCCTACTTGAACCCTACAGTGTACATTTGAAATATTGAGGAAATAAACGTATGGAATTTTGTAAGCAAATTGAAATTTTGATGTTGCTTTTGAGAATACTAAATTTGAGTATTAAATATGATTGTTTATGTGAAGGTTATGAAATACACATCTCAGATGATAAACGGGAACATCCGAGGATTGAGGATATACCTGTGGTGTGTGAATTTCTGGATGTGTTCCTAGACAAGTTGTCAGGTTTACCACCAGAGAGAGAGAGCTGCAGTTTACCATTGATTTGGTACCAAACACTCAGCCTATCTTTAGGCCTCCGTATAGGACAACATTAGTGGAACTTGAGGAATTGAGGAAACAACTACAGGAGTTATTGGATCAAGGGTTTATTAGAGCCAGTGTCTCACCGTGGAGAGTACCAGTTTTATTCGTGAGGAAGAAGGATGGTAGTCTCAGATTATGTATAGACTACCGAGTGTCGAATAAAGCCACGGTGAAGAATAAATACGTATTGCCCAGGATTGATGATCTACTTAATCAGCTGAGAGGGGCTACAGTCTTCTCTAAGATTGATTTGAGATCGGGCTATCACCAATTAAGGATTAAGGAAGAATATATTCCAAAGATGGCCTTCGGGATAAGATATGGCCATTATGAATTTCTAGTGATGCCCTTCGGATTGACGAATACCCCTACAGCCTTTATGAGATTAATGAACGAGGTGTTTAGAGACTATCTAGATCAATTTGTGATAGTCTTTATTGATGATATCTTGGTGTACTCTCACTCTTATGAGAAGCACGCATAGATCTTGTGGCCAGTACTTCAGATACTCCGAGATAAGCAATTATATGGAAAGCTTAGTGAGTGCGAGTTTTGGCTGGATCGGATAGCTTTCCTTGGTCATATATTTTCAGAGGAAGGAGTATCAATAGATTCAAGTAAGGTAGAAGCTGTACTTAATTGGGAAAGACCGAGGACAGTCACTGAGGTACGAATCTTCCTTGGTTTGGTAGGGTATTATAGAAAATTTGTGGAAGGATTTTCCAGGATTACCTCACCTTTGACTAAGCTTACACGCAAGGAGACTCTGTTCATATGGACTGATCAATGTGAGCTTAATTTTCAGGAATTACAGAGGAAATTGACAACAGCACCTGTGTTGACTATACCAAAGGGTTCAAGAGGATTTTCAGTATATAGTGATGCTTCTCATCAAGGATTGGGGTGTGTGCTCATGCAGCATGGAAGAGTGGCTGCTTATGGATCACAACAGTTGAAGGATCATGAACGAAATTACCCCTTGCATACAAGAGAACATGAGCTACACCGAAGAACCCATCCGAATTCTCGATAGCAAATAGAAGGTACTTCGGACTAAGAGCATCCTATTAGTGAAAGTTTTGTGGAAAAATCACTCGTTGGAGAAGGGGACTCGAGAATTTAAGAGTCTCATGAAGGAGAAGTACGCCCATCTGTTTGACGAGTTGAGTTGAATTTGGAGGACCAAATTCTTTTTAAGGTGGGGAGGATGTGAGATAAGAGAATTTTACACATATCCAATTATGTAATGTGAACTTGAAGTGTAATTTATTGAGTTGAATGTAATGTACTCATACATTGAGCTGGTATGGAATGAGTTTCTAATTGATGAACGAGTCATGAATGAAATTTTATGTTAATTGTTTATCCAAGGTGTGAAACTATGAGGCCAGTCGATCTTGGAAAAGAAAAGATCGATCTGGTAGGCCAAAATGACGAGGAAGGAGGAAAGTAAGTGAGCAAATCAATCTCCAATAGAAGAGGATCAATCTCCTTATGATTCTATAATGAAGAGATCGATCTCATGAGGAAGAAATTGATCTCATGAAGCATTCTGTAAGGAGAAGATCGATCTCCTCAGGGAGCAGATCGATCTCATGAAGTGTTCTGTAAACAGAAGATCGATCTCATAATTGGAACAGATCGATCTCATGAAGCCATTAAGAGATCGATCTCACCCCACTACAGATCGATCTCATTAAGGACCAGATCGATCTCCTATCCTCCGTCTATAAAAAGACCCCTGTGTTTTCCTGCATTTCATCTTTTCTCTCTCTTCTAAACCTCCATTTCAACTGAACCCTAGCTTTCTCTCTCTTCCAAAACACCCATTTTTGTCCAAATCAAAGGTTGTGGCAAGAAGGAAAGTTGTTCCTCATCCAAAGGAGAACAACATACTTGGAAATCGAAAGACGAATTGAATCGAGGCAAGAGTTGAGCACTCCACAAGTTTGGGTAAATTTTGAACTTTGATCTTGGATTTTAAAGTGATTTTTGGTGATTATAGTTGCTGGCATTGTGATGAAATAGCTAGGAAATGATTAGAGTTTGATGAAATTATGATTTTATTGGAGTAAAGATAACATTATGCAATTTGTGGTGATTTGGGATTTTTGACGATAAATTTGGGATAAGACAATGAAGTGAATTTAGCATGGAATATGGTATGAGAAATGTAGAATTTTGAGATGTAGTGGATGAGAATGTGAATTGTGATAGAATTATGAGAATTGGGCTATTGGAGAGGTTAATGAGAAATATGAGCAAATATGTGCTCGATGAGGTGATTGAGATAAATTACTAATGTTTTAACATCGTTTGGACAACTCGAGAGTTTCAGAGAGGAATGCGAGGCTAGTCCGTGATACGGGGGAAACAATTGCACTCTACCAGGTGCAACGAGGTAAGGGAAAACTTAAACTCGTTTGTGAGTGTGTTTTGTGACAATACTGTAGCATGAATTGTGATTTGAGAAAACAATTATGTTTTATGAGTTGTGAATGAGTATTGTACATGATTTTTTAGTCGGTTGGGGACCAACTTTTATGAGTTGTAAACTAAGCGTGAAAATGTTTTACAACCGTTTTGTGTTTAAAACATGAAAAGAGATTTGGGCTCTGCGCTAAGGAGTACTGAGATTGAGAAATGTGTACGTGGTTTTTTCGGTTGGAACTCGGTTTTAACATGTTTTGTGTTGTGTGCACAATTGTTTTAAACGAGATTTATGCGAGAAACCATCATGAGTTCTACGTGAAGGCAAAACATTTTATATGATAATGGCTAATGATTGAGACTTAGGCATGTCATGTTGAATAAACATCGGGCCTTGCTTTGGTAGCATGAAATTTCAGGCCTTGCTTTAGTAGCATATAAGTCTGATATTCCTCCGTTTTGGTAACGAGAGATGCCTCCATTTTGGTAATGCAAGATGACCCCCGTTTTGGTAACGCTGGGTAGCCTTGCTTTGGTAGCATGTAAGACCAATAGTGTGCATGAGAAGAGGCATTGCTCTGGTAGCATGTAAGGCTGGGCCCTATTTTGGTAATGCATAAGTCCAATATACCATGTACACGACCATATTGTCCACATTCCCTCTTTTGAGGACGGCTGGGATGCTCACCCAGAGGAGAATTATTTTTTATGTGTCATGACGAGTTTTATATGAGTTTTCTTGCCTAGTCTCCTTTTTATACACACGAGTTTGTGTTTTGTGGTTGTGCCACGTACATTCTATTGAGGTGATTTCTATCACGTTTTAAAGAGAAAAGCCATTATCACATTTTGATTTCCACATGCTTGTGCCTATGATTTTGTACTGAGTTATGTACTCTCATGTTTTTACATGATTTTAGATAAACAAGATGAGAATGATATTTTAATGAGTTCATGCTACGTTTTAATTGAGTTTCAACTACGAGATAAAATGATTATGCTGTGTAAATCATTATTTCATTAATGAGTCCCTTACCCCCTTACTGAGCGATTTAGAAGCTCACCTCGTTTTATTCCCCCCCCCCCCAAGATTTCTTCAAGTGAAGAGAGTTTCCCTGCGACGTACGGAGTACTGGCTAGTGGAGGACTTGAGATCCAGGCCTTCTATTATACTTTGAAGTATAATTTATCATTTCATGTACCCAGACTAATACTGTATTTACAGACACTTGATGTACAATGATGTATGGGATGTATTAGGATTAATTAACCTTATATTGAGTTAGTTATATTGTATGATATATAATTATATGATGAGAAGATCCTGAGTGATGATATGTATGATGATGTATGACATTGCACAAGAATGCACTCTTAATTGTGAATGGATGTGAAAAAATTTTAAATTGGCCCTATTTTCCGCACTTTCGGGGCATCACATCAGGGCAATCCTTAAATAGATGGCTCGTCTTACCACTCTTAACGCATGTTTTAGTCAATAAGATGCGGGCCCTATTTTCATGGTATCTACCACACATCCTACACTGCTCAGTAGTAGGTCGGGGTACTCCAATCAAATACCCCTCATAGGCGCTGAAACTGGATACACTGGGAGCTTACTAATCATCTTACCCCATGACTTATCAGCTTTAAATCTCTTACCAAATGGCCTCCTTCTCGCTTTGACACCTTTGTCATCCACTATTCTCTTTCTGTCTCTATTTCGGCCATCATTACCTTTCCTAAACTCAGAAGCGTGCAACTTATAATCTTATTCGCACCACTGTGGGCTGCGCACTACCTCGTTGTATGTAGCGATATCTAACGAGGCCAATCGAACTCTGATAGACAGTCTGAACCCTTCCATGACTTTCAAACCTTTTGATTCTCACTATTCATAGTGTCGGGTCATACCTGCCCAAGGAAGTAAACTAAGATTCATACTCGTCAATTGACTTGTTCCTCTGGGTCAGAGTAAAGAACTTTATCTGTAACTTCCTTTGAACGGTGGTTGAAATATACTTTCTCTGGAATGCATCCAGAATTATCTCTCATGTTAGCTCTGGATATCTAACTCTTAAGATAGGTCGAGAGGACTTCCATCCATGCTTTACCTTGCCCTTCTACAGAAACACATCAAAAGTCACTTTCTCAGTCGACTTACACCAAAAGAACTAGAACAACTTTGATATTTCATTCGCCCAGTCCTCAACAGCTATTGAGTTCTTTACCTCGCTAAATACTAGTTGTCTAAACTTCTGAAATTATGTAATCTATCCAAATCACAACCATATCCTCATCCTCTGCTACCCTGCTCTAGAGGAATGGGAGATGATGTATTCTGAACTGATGGGGGTGTAGGCGTATCTGTAACAACTGCCTGTCCAACATCAGTTAGCTATACGGCTGGACCTCGTCCATCACTAACCCCTAATGTTGCTTGTGTAACTATCTCAACAAGGCTCTCTATGCTCCACTCAATCCTAGTGAATCGTGTTTTAGTATCCCCTGGCCTCTCAATAGGCTCCTGCGGGATTTGACCAGTCTGTGGCTCTGTATGGCTCCCAAGCCTACCCCTATGGCCTCTAGTACGTGAACTCGCCCCTTTACCGTGGCGACTAATAGGCATAATGCCTAAATTATTTCATCTATAACCATTCATTAGTCTAATCCCATATCAGTATACACAATTATATCTAAACAAAGAAAAAAATATGGGGATGTAACTTTTCTACTTACTAATACCGACTCATACCAGACCAACTTAGCTCTGATACCACTTCTGTCACGACACTTTTTTACTAAAAATTGCTACAAATTTTTTCAATTTTTCCTTTCCTTTCCCGGTCGTGAATATTCTCATCACCAAATAGTTGGGTTATGAGTCTGTATTAGTCACCCTTTACCATCTACCATGCCATTTATCTTTTAATTTAATCAAAAGCAAACACGTATACTTTATAATTAAGACTCTATACTTGTATGTGTTTACTAATATTTACATCCCCCATATTACATTCCAAATTGATTACTATGCTATTACATGTTTAGATACAAAATGATACCAGTGTATATACCTCTCGGTGCAGGGAAGTAGTGGATATCAGGATGCAAGTCCTCAACCACTCACTAACTATTATGTGCTCTCTATAGAGGGGGAAAATGAAGGGGGATGAGCTCACTAGCTCAGTAAGGCCATAATGCAAACAAGTAGATAACTATACTTTCTACGTGCTTATAATGTCATGATATAAAATCGCTTACATTTAGAGTATGTGGAAATAGATAAAACTATGCCACATATTGTCACGACCCAAATTACCTAAAAATCCCTACAAATTTTTCGCTTTTCATTTCCTTACCCGTCGTGAACAGTTACACTACTCAACAGTTGGGCTATGATTCGGTGTTAGTAACCTCTCACCTATTTACCATTCCATTTTCATATTCACATTCACATATCAATTTATTTAAACAAAATACATCCCCAATATTAAATCCATGTACAGTACTGTGCCTCTATATGTTCAGATACAAAAATTATATAAATGTGTATACCTGATCTTGATAAGAAGCAGCGGATAACCGAAGTGCGAAACTATTGTCGCTCTCTTCTACTGAGTGTACCCTGTGGGGTGGAAAATGAAAGGGTGAGCGAAACGTGCTCAGTAAGGCAATAATGTAAGCAGGTAGATAACTATACTACCTACGTGCTGATAATGTCATGATGTAAAAATCGTTTACTTTCGGAGCATGAGGTACGATTAAAACAATGCCACATGTATGTATATATCATATACAAGGAATCATGAAATCGACATATAAAGCACACATGAAAAATCATCATGTATGACATCTCATGCTCGTCACATTAAAACTCATTTGTTTAATCACAAACTCATCACTTTGAAACTTATTTGTTTCATCATAAATTCATCTCATTTAAAACTCATTTATTTCATCATAAACTCTCACTTTAAAACTCATTTGTTTCTTTATAAAACAACTTCATCAAGGTCCAACCCATCTCTCGGGAATACCTTGATTCATCAAATCAAATCTCTTTTAAAAACATAAATCGGGACTACCCCTCCATCGGGTTTGTCCTGGTCTATCCAGACCGTATGATATCATGTGAGGCATGTAGGTTACTGTATGAAAAATCGAGGACTATGGCCATACTATGTCCCTGTGATCCCAGGCACACAGATCCCGGTGTGCGGGGTATCACAACTGCAACGGGAGGTGGGGTCAAGTCCTACCCGCCAGAATATCGAGTAACATCGTAGAGTCATCATGACTGCACGGTACAGCGTACTCCATGTGACATACACGGTACATCGTACTCCGTGGACCCATATCATAGTCTGGGGGTGCCTGCCGTTGGTCTTATCCAGCCCAATACTATGTCAATAACCAACCCATGTCTCAAAGTATATGTGCGAGCATCTCAACTCTCTGTGACACACAGTCTACAGGAGGCTTCCGCACGACTATATGCATGTCAACTCTCGTCTAGTGCATTTATGTGAGCATCCTGCTGCCCGCCCCACACCAGGTCACAGGCTTACGGAGCTCCAGCACCACGCTATGCATATCATGATATCTAAAATCTCGTGCGAGCGAAGCTTCAACACGGTTTTGTGCACACACAAATTTCTCGTACGAGCAATGCTCCAGTACGGCTTTTCATGAGAAATAATTCAGTAAACTTGAGTGCGAGAAAGACTCTAGCACTCTTTTAGTCACGTAAATACGATAGGTGGCTCACTTTTAATAAAACATCTTTTAAAATAGTAACCGGTACAAACCGGTACCCTTTCGTAAAATTCACAAAATCAATAGCCCACCTATGTGTATATTTGCTTAAATCAAAGCAATATAATCATTTAAAGCATTAAAATCATGAAATTCATGCAATTTCATAGCCTTACTACCCTTTTTGAAATTTTCCTAACTGGGGGTAAAATAGTCATTTTCCTTTATTTATTTAAGCCCCGATTTTCGTAAAAATTATTACTTCATTTCTAGATGCTTTAAGAAATTTCTAAACCCTGTAAATCCCCTCTCAAAATACGCATAATTATCTCTATGCCCCTACAAAATTCCCTTACCTTGATTCTCGTCGAGTCTGACCTTTCCTTTTCCACTGTTGTCACGTCGCGCAGTCCGATCTGCTCCCAATCAAACCTCCGGAACTGCGTAATAATATTCCTCAGGTCAGATATTATACAACTTAATTGTATTTAATACTTTCTGGGCTTAATTTAAATCATTGGGCCCATTTATCCCTATTGGGCCCGATTGCACTTTAATGGGCCTCGACCCATTTTTAGCCCGTTTATACTGTTTAAATCCCTTCTTCGGGTTTACTGGGCTCATTCAGCTTACCAATAATTATCGGGCTTCGTTCCAAACTCATTGGATAGCCCGTATACCATTTACGGTAATTACGTTGTAATTCCGATTAATATTTCTTTTATACAGAATTAATCCGTAAATTCTGTAAAATAATTGAAACTCTGTATTAAAGGACTCTAATTGCCGAAATTAAACTATACTTACCCGATACGATGCGGAATACGAAAATTGGAGCTCAATCGGCTCTCGTTCGGGCTTTATCGTCGAACTGCACAATTATTATATTTAATCCCGGGTTACTCTTCGATTAAATATAATTTAAATAAATTTCTCGAAAATCAATTCGGTCACTTTTGACCTCATATTGACTTACCCGAAGTCCGGTGTATCCCCAAAAATCTTTTCCCTTTTTCCTTTTCCTCTTTTTCTCCTTTTTTCCTCTCTTTTTGGCTGAACCGGTTCAGTCCGGTTCAGACCGGTTCAGACCGCCGGTTCAGCTCGGTCCGATTCGGTTCAGTTTTGGTCGGTTCAGGCGGGTTCGACCGGTTCAATCCCCATTTGCTCATTCCGGTGCCGTCCGACCGGTTCCCGGTGCGATTTCGGTGCCGTTCGGCTCGGCTACACCTGGGCATTCAGAATCGGGCCTCGGCTGGGGTCGAAACGCAGCCATCGTCGGCGAATCACCTCTTCTCCCTCACGGCTGCCACCTCTCGATCCGACGGATTTCGACGGTTTCACCGGCCGATACTGGTCTCAAAAGGACCGGCTCCTCCTCCCGATCACGCCGGTACCCGCCGTTCGCCCCCAGCTGCCGTGGATCGCCGGTACCGACTCCGTTTTTCCCGCGGTCTTCTCCTCCTCCGTTCGGCGATCTTCGGCCTCCTGACGGCGCGTCACCGGTGCCAATGGCTTCGCCGGCCTCTCCTCTTGCTGCTCGGACCTTCGTCGGAGGCCGTCGGTGCCCGGTGGTGGGTCATCGGTCGGCCACGCGCAGTCCCCCTCTCCGTTTTCCCTTTTCTTTCTCTCTCCCCGACTTTTACAGATTTCTTCTCTTTTTTTTTTTTTACAATTATTATTTTATTTAACAATTTGTTTTATTATTATCTTAATCAATAAATTATATTAAAGAATCAAAATATCTACCAAAATTAATATTTTATTCAAAATAGATTTATTTAATTTAATTTAATTTCTTTATTATATTTTTTTAATCCTTTTTCGGGTATAATTTCTCTGTATTTTCAGGATATTGTCCTGGGTGACTTTTCGGTATTTCTAAAAGTTCCAGATCTTGATCAATTTGACTCAAAATTATATAATTTCCTCATTATTGATCAAGATATTCTAAATCCTTATTTTAAATTAAATTTTCTTATCGAATTTATCCCGACTTTCGATCTTTTGACCGTTTTGCCCTTACACGTGTTCGGGATTTATTTAGCCCGACTTCCCTTCACGAATACTCACTCATTTCGCATTTTAAATTCTTACCTCCTATCCGAATCCCGTTCCTTTAAATTTGTGAACATTTTTCTACCTCATAAAATTTACGATTTAATTTCGGGTCTTACAAATCTCCCCCACTTAAGGAATTTGGTCCTCCAAATTAGAACCAAGTCATATGAGTCCAGATACAACTCTGGGTACATCGATCGTATCATACTCTTAAATTCTTATGTGACCTTCTCCGGAGTGTATTACTACCAAAGGACTTTAATTAGGGAGATCATCTTAAACCTCAATACTTTCTCTTTCCTGTTTAATGCCCGAATCAACTTCTTCAATATACTTATACTTGCATTAAGCTGAACTGTTGGATCTCATATCCCATCATCTATGCTGGATCTGGATAGTATTTTTGAAGCATCAAAAGCTGGGACATATTGTGGGTGCCTGTTAATTCAGGTGATAACACCAACCTACAGGTCTTATCTCCCACTTGTCCAATCTCTCAAAATATTCTATCCAGCACAACTCAATTTACCTTCTTCCAAAAGTTCGCTATGTCCTTATTCTCTTAGGACAAGAATGTTTCAACCATACTAATTCACCCCCTGTGAATTCCAATACTTGTCTATCTGCTCTGAGGTGTTCTTAATCTCTCATCCTTAACTAAAACCTCCTCAGAGACTTATTATTCACGGTCGAAAATAATTCTATCTGTCACCCACTTTTTCTTATCCAATTTGGGGAACAACCCCTACAGCCATACACTGCCTCATTTCTTGTTATCCCGATACTCAAGTGGCAATTGTCACTATTGACGAATTCGATTTGTAATAACTGATCATCCCAGGAGCATAAAAAATCAAAGGCACACGCTTTCATCGGATCCTCCGGAACTTGTACAGTCCATCTCTGACTGACCATCTGTTTAAGGACGGAAAGCTGTGCTAATACTCAGTCGGGTTCCCATAGCTTCCTGAAAAATATTCCCTGAAGTAAGAAGTGAAGCGGGAATCCCTATATAATACCATGCTCACTGGAACGCTACTTAATGTTCCACAATCTTTCTTACACATGAATCCTCATATACACTCTGAGTATTTGAGAATTTCATAACCAAAAGGTGGGTAGACTTAGTCAACTTAGCGACTATCATCCAAATAGCCTCGTAATTCACTTGGGTTCTCTGTAACCCATCATAAAATTCATGGAGACTTGCTCTCATTTTTCGTGCCGTGTCGATATAGGTAGGTGCTGCAATAACTCTGCAGACTTTTAATACTCTACCTTACTCTGCTGACACACTAGGCACTTTTCCATAATCTCCACAATATCTCTTTTCACATCTGACCACCCATACCCTTTTCAAGATTTTCATATATATAATCGTTACTTTTCGTATGCACTGTATATCCCGAAGAGTGAGCTTCTGACAATATTACTATCCCATCAACTGTGGTCCTGGGGAGCACTTATACTGTCTCTGAACCTCTGTAAATCATTATCATACTCTGTGAACTCTATCACTGTACCCTTCTGAATCTGACCCACACTATCGACATCATGCCGATCATCTCGCTAAGCATGTCAAATCCGGGCACTCTCATCCGGTTCTAGTCTCAGGCTAGCTGTCACACAATCATCGTCATTATCAGAAGGGGCCACATCAATACTGAGGCTCACAGCTGCTCTAGCAGCTCACGCTCCCTGACCATCATATGCAATACCATCCCAAGGCTCTTTCTACTCAAAGCATCAGCCTTTCCTGGGTGGTACAATTTTCACAATCAAAATTTCTCAGAAGCTTTAGCCCATTATGTAATCTCATATTTGCCTCTTTCTGTGAAAACAGATACTCGGGCTTTATGATCAGTACATATCCACAATTTCTCACCCTGTACATAATAGTACCATATCCTCGGTACAAATACTGTTGCCAACTTTAAATCATGGGTCAGATAGTTTATTTCGCGATCAAGGAGTTGTCTTACTCCATACTTGACTATCTTCCCATTATACATCAATGCACAGCTCCCTCATAATTTCGAGGTATCTATACTCACTGGGAACCTCTTGAGCTGTTGGGTATGGTGAAATTAATCACGGTGGTCAGTTCATACTTCATTATACCAAAATTTATGTCACATCTATCATCTCATTTATCATCTCATTCTAAGACCACGTTTTCATAATTAAACGTGTCAACAAGGTATATCCTTTTAGAACTCGCAGCAACCATCTGTAAAAGCAATTTCTCATTATTGCTTATAAATCGCCCTTAGACTTTAACTACACCCAACCTATCATCGAAAATGATGATTACAACTCGATCCAATCCTTGACTTATTTAAGCATAAGCGTATAAGATCCTTCAAAATCGCTTACGTTTTCAGGTACTAACCTGCGCCATTTCTTTTTTTCTTATCTTAACGGCTCTTATTAAATTTTACTATGTTAACCTTATGATTTGTCGAATTTTAATATTCTTATCGTCTTAGTAAAGGTATCCTAATGCTAAAGGTAGTTATTACAACGATCGATTTCACGTTATAGATTATATATATACTTTTAGACGCTGTCAAGTCTTCAGGCGGGGAGGTATTTTGAAATACCTTTATTAACCTTCAGACTTAACCACAACTACGTTATATCTCAGTCTCTGTGGTCACAATTTATATTCGCTACTAATTGCTTTAATCCTAATGACTCCATATATAAAGATGTTCCTACCTAGCATACGTCTCTTACTACAATACATCTTGTATACATATCTCAAAGATTATCTCCTTAGTATATCAATCATGAGAAAACTCTTGCCATTATTCATTCCGTGAGTACAATCCTTTACTCCTGTAATTTCAACCGTTGCACCCCTTTTTATCACTTGTCAACACTTACAGTATACTTCTCAGTGATGTTTTCACCACCTGTTTTCAACTTAAAATCTCTATATCCATATTCCGTTAATTAATCCTCCTCTATTGGGGTACTCATTTATCAGTATTGTGCCCAATAATGTAGGCATTCATGCCTTTTACTCACTTATATGCGAATGAAGGCGGTATAAATAAATATGTGGCACCAAGATCAATAAACATATGTACTTCATTATTCATAACAAGTGTGGTATCTTACACTACATCCATGAAACATCAATAGTGTCCTGGTCCAAGACATCCTCTCGCCTTCGTCCAACAACCTACTTTCCTTTTTCTTTTCGGCTATGGCCTCCCTTTTTACGTTGCAGCTATTCCAACAAAGTTTTTCTCTGTCTCTTTACTTTTCTGGGGGGCAATCTCACCCAAATATGTGCAATCAACATCAATGGTCCGTCTTACCACACTTAACGGCCATTTTCATCAATACAGTGTAGGTATAGACCTTACTTCCGTGGTATCTACCACACATCCTACACTGCTTACACTGCTCACTCTGCTTACACTGCTACACTACTTCGTATCAGGTCGGGTTTTTCCAATCACAATGCCCCTCAAGAGTGCCAAAATTGGATGCACTGGGGCTTTACCAATTATCTTACTCCATAACTCGTCAACTCTAATCTCTTACCAACTGGTCTCTTTCCTGCTTGACATCTCTGTCATTCTCTAATTTCTTCTATCTCTATTTTGGCCCTCGCTACCTTTTCCAATCTCAGAGGCGTGCAATTCATGTTCTTATCTACCCAACTGTAAATCTGCGCACTACCTCGATATAGGTAATATCTCACGGGCCAATCGGACTCAAATTGAAAAGTTGAGCCATTTCATGAACTTTTAGACATCTCGACTGTCACCTGTTCATAGTGTCGAGGTAATATCTGCCCAGGAATATAACCAAGTTTCATACTCATAAATCATACTCATCAATAAATCAAATCCTCTGGGTCAGAGTACGGACTTTTATCCATAATTTCCTTTAAATCATGTCCAGGATATCCTATCACCGGAATACATCGAAAATATTTCTCATCTTAGCTCTGGATGTTTAACACTTAAGATGGGTCGAGCGGGTTTCAATCAATGCTCCGCTGTGCCCTCTGATCTTATGTCTACTCTGAGCAATTTGCTCCTCAAAATAATCTCCACACTCCGCTCCAACCTCACGAAGCGTGTCTCAATACTATCCGATCACTTTGTCGGAATCTGAGAGGTATGCTCAACATTAGCCTCTATTTCAATCTCATCTCGATTCTCATGGGTCAACTCAGCACGACTTAGCAGACTCAGGTCTACCTCTACGACTTCTGCCTCGTGCACTATCTCATCTTGAGTCTCATATCATGACTCATTTGATTCTCAGACAGATCTCTACGGTCTCGAGCATGTGTACTCGCCACTCTACCATAGCGACTATCAGTTATAAAAACTATATTCTTGCATTCGAAACAAAATTCTTAGCTGCAATTCCATCTTGATATACACAATTGTATCTAAACAATGCACAGTACATGGGGATGTAAATTTACTTAACCACTAACACCGACTCATATCAGGCCAACTCTGCTCTGATACCATTAAATTTGTGACGACCCAAATTACCTAAAAATCCCTACAAATTTTTCGCTTTTCATTTCCTTACCCGCCGTGAACAGTTACACTACTCAACAGTTGGGCTATGATTCGGTGTTAGTAAGCTCTCACCTATTTACCATTCCATTTTCATATTCACATTCACATATCAATTTATTTAAACAAAATACATCCCCAATATTAAATCCATGTACAGTACTGTGCCTCTATATGTTCAGATACAAAAATTATATAAATGTGTATACCTGATCTTGATAAGAAGCAACGGATAACCGAAGTGCGAAACTATTGTCGCTCTCTTCTACTGAGTGTACCCTGTGGGGTGGAAAATGAAAGGGTGAGCGAAACGTGCTCAGTAAGGCAATAATGTAAGCAGGTAGATAACTATACTATCTACGTGCTGATAATGTCATGATGTAAAAATCGTTTACTTTTGGAGCATGAGGTATGATTAAAACAATGCCACATGTATGTATTTATCATATACAAGGAATCATGAAATCGACATATAAAGCACACATGGAAAATCATCATGTATGACATCTCATGCTCGTCACATTAAAACTCATTTGTTTAATCACAAACTCATCACTTTGAAACTTATTTGTTTCATCATAAATTCATCTCATTTAAAACTCATTTATTTCATCATAAACTCTCACTTTAAAACTCATTTGTTTCTTTATAAAACAACTTCATCAAGGTCCAATCCATCTCTCGGGAATACCTTGATTCATCAAATCAAATCTCTTTTAAAAACATAAATCGGGACTACCCCTCCATCGGGTTTGTCCTGGTCTATCCAGACCGTATGATATCATGTGAGGCATGTAGGTTACTGTATGAAAAATCGAGGACTATGGCCATACTATGTCCCTGTGATCCCAGGCACACGGATCCCGGTGTGTGGGGTATCACAACTGCAACGGGAGGTGGGGTCAAGTTCTACTCGCCAGAATATCGAGTAACATCGTAGAGTCATCATGACTGCACGGTACAGCGTACTCCGTGTGACATACACGGTACATCGTACTCCGTGGACCCATATCATAGTCTGGGGGTGCCTGCCGTAGGTCTTATCCAGCCCAATACTATGTCGATAACCAACCCATGTCTCAAAGTATATGTGCTAGCATCTCAACTCTCTGTGACACACAGTCTACAGGAGGCTTCCGCACGACTATATGCATGTCAACTCGCGTCTAGTGCGTTTATGTGAGCATCCTGCTACCCGCCCCACACCAGGTCACAGGCTTACGGAGCTCCAGCACCACGCTATGCATATCATGATATCTAAAATCTCGTGCGAGCGAAGCTTCAACACGGTTTTGTGCACACACAAATTTCTCGTACGAGCAATGCTCCAGTACGGCTTTTCATGAGAAATAATTCAGTAAACTTGAGTGCGAGAAAGACTCTAGCACTCTTTTAGTCATGTAAATACGATAGGTGGCTCACTTTTAATAAAACATCTTTTAAAATAGTAACCGGTACAAACCGGTACCCTTTCGTAAAATTCACGAAATCAACAGCCCACCTATGTGTATATTTGCTTAAATCAAAGCAATATTATCATATAAAACATTAAAATCATGAAATTCATGCAATTTCATAGCCTTACTACCCTTTTTGAAATTTTCCTAACTGGGGGCAAAATAGTCATTTTTCTTTATTTATTTAAGCCCCGGTTTTCGTAAAAATTATTACTTCATTTCTAGATGCTTTAAGAAATTTCTAAACCCTGTAAATCCCCTCTCAAAATACGCATAATTATCTCTATCCACCTACAAAATTCCCTTACCTCGATTCTCGTCGAGTCTGACCTTTCCTTTTCCACTGTTGTCACGTCGCGCAGTCCGATCTGCTCCCAATCAAACCTCCGAAACTGCGTAATAATATTCTTCAAGTCAGATATTATACAACTTAATTGTATTTAATACTTTCTGGGCTTAATTTAAATCATTGGGCCCATTTATCCCTATTGGGCCCGATTGCACTTTAATGGGCCTCGACCCATTTTCAGCCCGTTTATACTGTTTAAATCCCTTCTTCGGGTTTACTGGGCTCATTCAGCTTACCAATAATTATCGAGCTTCGTTCCAAACTCATTGGATAGCCCGTATACCATTTACGGTAATTACGTTGTAATTCCGATTAATATTTCTTTTATACAGAATTAATCCGTAAATTCTGTAAAATAATTGAAACTCTGTATTAAAGGACTCTCATTGTCGAAATTAAACTATACTTACCCGATACGATGCGGAATACGAAAATTGGAGCTCAATCGGCTCTCGTTCGGGCTTTATCGTCGAACTGCACAATTATTATATTTAATCCCGGGTTACTCTTCGATTAAATATAATTTAAATAAATTTCTCAAAAATCAATTCGGTCACTTTTGACCTCATATTGACTTACCCGAAGTCTGGTGTATCCCCGAAAATCCTTTCCCTTTTTCCTTTTCCTCTTTTTCTCCTTTTTTCCTCTCTTTTTGGCTGAACCGGTTCAGTCCGGTTCAGACCGGTTCAGACCGTCGGTTCAGCTCGGTCCGGTTCTGTTCAGTTTTGGCCAGTTCTGGTCGGTTCGACCGGTTCAATCCCCATTTGCTCATTCCGACGCCGTCCAACCGGTTCTCGGTGCGATTTCGGTGCCGTTCAGCTCGGCTACACCTGGGCATTCAGAATCGGGCCTCGGCTGGGGTCGAAACGCAGCCATCGCCGGTGAATCACCTCTTCTCCCTCGCGGCTGCCACCTCTCGATCCGACGGATTTCGACGGTTTCGCCGGCCGATACTGGTCTCAAAAAGGACCGGCTCCTCCTCCCGATTACGCCGGTACCCGCCGTTCGCCCCCAGCTGCCGTGGATCGCCGGTACCGACTCCGTTTTTCTTGCGATCTTCTCCTCCTCCGTTCGGCGATCTTCGGCCTCCTGACGGCGCGTCACCGGTGCCAATGGCTTCGCCGGCCTCTCCTCTTGCTGCTCGGCCCTTCGTCGGAGGCCGTCGGTGCCCGGTGGTGGGTCGTCGGTCGGCCACGCGCAGTCCCCCTCTCCGTTTTCCCTTTTCTTTCTCTCTCCCCGACTTTTACAGATTTCTTCTCTTTTTTTTTTTACAATTATTATTTTATTTAACAATTTATTTTATTATTATTTTAATCAATAAATTATATTAAAGAATCAAAATATCTACCAAAATTAATATTTTATTCAAAATAGATTTATTTAATTTAATTTAATTTCTTTATTATATTTTTTTTAATCCTTTTTCGGGTATAATTTCTCTGTATTTTCGGGATATTGTCCTGGGTGACTTTTCGGTATTTCTAAAAATTCCAGATCTTGATCAATTTGACTCAAAATTATATAATTTCCTCATTATTGATCAAGATATTCTAAATCCTTATTTTAAATTAAATTTTCTTATCGAATTTATCCCGGCTTTCGATCTTTTGACCGTTTTGCCCTTACACGTGTTCGGGATTTATTTAGCCCGACTTCCCTTCACGAATACTCACTCATTTCGCATTTTAAATTCTTACCTCCTATCCGAATCCCGTTCCTTTAAATTTGTGAACATTTTTCTACCTCATAAAATTTACGATTTAATTTCGGGTCTTACACATATGTATAAATATATCGTGTACTGTAAAATATGAAAGCAAGCATAAAACCATGGAAAGTCATCATGTAAAATGTCTCATGCTCAGCAATTAACTTATCATAAAACAATACATCATCCTTTAAAACATCCCAGAAGGTTCAACCCCTCGCTCGGGTGTACCATGGATAACACAAATCATATTTAGTGCATATAAAATCATGTGACTTCATGTGAGATAGGTGGTCATAGTATAAAATCGAGGACTCAGCTGGTATCATCCCAGACCACACGGATCACGGTGTGTGGGGCATCACGTTGTAACAAGAGGTGGGTCAAATCCTACCCACCAGAATATAAATCAACATCATCACCACACGATACAACGTACTTCAGGTGATATACATGGTACAACATACTCAAATGGACCCATATCATGGTCCGGGGTGCCTGCCGTAAGTCTTATCTACCCTATACCATGTATAACAAACTCAGTTTCAACTGCACGTTCAAGCATCTCATACGTGTGACTAATAGTCTACACGAGGCATCCTGCATGGCTTGTGCAAACATTTCATCTGTGTGACACACAGTCTACACGAGGCATCCAGCACGACTCATTACATATCACAGTGGAAAAAATCCAGTGCGAGCAAGGCTCTAGCACGATTTCATGCATAATCAGTAAAAATCCTCGTACAAGAGATGCTCCATTACGACTTTATGCTAAATAAATAATGGTGAAATTATGTACGAGCAATGCTCCGGTACAGTTATATGCAAAAGAAATAATGAAACCCACGTATGAGCAAAAGCTCAAGTATGGCCTGTATGCATCTTAACTCGAAATATGGTGCGAGCTAGGCTCCAACACATTTCATGCATGTTAAAATATCAAAACCCAGTGCGAGCAAGGTTCTAGCACGATTTATACTCATATAAATCTGATAGGTGGCTCTATTTAGGTAAAACCCCTTTCAATACTCAAAATCAGCACGAACACATGCTATGTCATGCAAATCATGAAATAATTAACCGACCTATCCTTGTTTTGCCTAAATCAAGGCATCACATCACATTAAAACATCAAAATCATGATATTCATGCAGTTTACTAGCCTTACTACCCTTTTTATAAAATTTACTCCCAAAGGCAAAATCATCTTTTTACACTGATAGCCCGTTTTTCACAAAAATTATTGTTTTATTTCTAGATAACTTAGAGAATTTCATGCCCTGTAAATACCGTCAAAAATATGTGTAGATACCTCTATGTACTCACAAAATCCCCTTACCTCGAATCACTTTGATCACTCTGCCTTTTCCAACGCTGAGATTCCACACGATCTATTTTGCTCCCAATTAAATCTCTGAAGTTGCATATAATCATTTATCCGATTAAACACAATACTTCCATCTATATTTCACTTTCATTGAGCTTAATTTAAACTATTGGGCCCATTTACTCTTATTAGGCCCAGTTAGCCCTTAATAGGCTTTACTCAGTCTTAAGCTCATTTTCACTTACTAATCACTTTATCTGGGCCTATTGGGCTCATCAAGCCCATTAACACTTATTAGGCATTTTCCTAGGCTCTTTGGATAGCTCATTTAGTCATTTACGACAATTTATTGTCAATTCTAATAATGAGGCATTTTATACGAAAATTAATCCGTAACTTATGCGATGAATTTCTAACTCTTATAATTATACAAGTTGTCATAAATGAGATTTACTTAACCAAGATTCCATGATGACATGTAAATCGAGACTGACTCGAACTCTCGTTTGTCGCCAATTGCCGCGCTATACATTAGTATAATTAAATCAAGTCAATTTCAGTTAGATATATTGTCACGACCCTCTCCCTCACTCTCTGTCTGTAACTTTTACCTTACTAATTATAGTTGAGCTGTAAGTCAACATTCAATCCATATCTCATCCATTTATAACTAAATAAATTCATTTAAAGGAAATAGAATAGAAATTGGACTTTTATATATATGTACGGAAGCGTTTACATCAGTTTCTATTATGTACATCCCCCAAAATACAAAAGACAAACTTTACTGTGCATTAATTTACAGGATACAAAATTTTTCATCTCAAGTGTATACCTCTATACTGCTGGATGTCTGAAGCAACACGATAGCAGGAATGACTGTAGTATACTCACTACTGCGTAGATTCTGTGGAGGAGAAACAAGGGGGTGAGTTAATATGCTCAGTAAGGAAAATACGAAAGCAGGTAATTAACTACACTATCTACATGGTAAAAATATATATTCATTTCCTAATAAAACGTATGCATTCTCTAAAATAACTTCCATCGATGCGAAATCATTAATTCGCGGGATGAGTATATGCATATTCACACAACACACTCTTTTCACACAACTCATCTTTAAAATCACACAGTAAACATTTAGAAATCACTTTGCACTCAGCAAATCAATAGACATGAGACGTAATTATGGGTTATCATATCCCTAGACACACAGCAAGGGAAACATATGACACCACACACAGCAGGGACAATGTCATATCACTCATATAAATATAAGACTTATAGCCATAGTCAGATTCTAAGCAACACAGATCAGGTGTGCGGGAACCCTATGCTTGAGGAGGCGAATCAACCATCCTTTCAGCTCATATAGAAATCATGGCACATCGTACTCCATGGCTTACACTCACGGTACATCGTGCTCCCATGGATCCTTATCACCCATTTCCATTGTCTCAAACTCTCGTGCGAGCAGGTTTATGCAAGATACACAACAGTACACGAGGGCTCCAGCACGATTTTGTACTCATTATATCACATCTGTAAACCACGTGCGAGCTGTGAGACCCCGTATATGTATAGCTGTATATATGAACATAGAAATGTAAATGAAATCATAAGTATGATGATACATTTGTAATGTGATGTATATGCAATGTAAATCCATAAGATAATGTACGTACTTGTAATAAGAATCGTGATTATACGTACAAGTTGCATTATGAATGAGTATGAAGAAATGAACTTAAACACAAGAAGAATGTGAATAAAATGGAATATGAGTAGTGTGGTAAAATGGAAGGAAAGATTTACATAAGTTGTATACTTCCATTCGGGCAATATCGTGTATATTTAGTTATACAATGAGTGCCAACAAGTTTTAATACATGTTAAGTGTGATTGGATGGCATTTTTAAGTCTCAAGGAGGGATGAATGAGGAAAGGACTATAGAGGTAAATTGAGGAAGTTTTGAATGAAGTTGCTGCAGAAAAACTACAGGAAATCTAGAAATGTGAAGGCCAGATCGATCTCATAGGATGAGAGATCGATCTGGAAAAACCCGAATGCTCTTATGTGAGTAATGGAATAGAGCAGATGGATCTCCAAGGAAATCAGATCGATCTCCTTAAGCTTCTGTTCAACAGCAGATCGATCTCAAGCCTCGACAGATCGATCTCCTACCTTTAAAATGTCTTAGAAAAGAGGGATTTTTAGAGGACCAGATCAATCTCCACCCAAGGAAGATCGATCTCATCAAGTTAAATCTATAAATAGGAGCAGTTGGATCTGCAGATTTCGGGATAAACCATTTCTTTTCACTTCAACTCAAAAACCTAGCTTTCTCACTCCTAAATCCAGCCATTTTCAATAAGATTTGAGGAAACGCTATTAGAGACAAAGTCGTTCACGTCTAAGAGAAGAACAATATAGTCTAGAGGCATTTCCCCATTTGTCGGATTGAAAGAATAAAGGGCATTTCTAATTGAAGCAAAGAGGAAATCCAAAGAGGTAAGTTCTAGTGCACAAATCCAAGTACATTGGTCTAGTTAATGATTATGAAGTTAATTGGGTGTTCACATTGTGGGTAGAACTACCTAGAATGACATGAAATGAATATAACTTAGAAATGGTCTAGTGTGAGAAAGTGGAATGTAGAAGTGTTAATGATGAATGAGATATCTTGAAAGAATGATTATGTTGTGGACATGGTTTGGGTATGTTGATATTGGGATAAAATTATGAGATTTACCACAAGGGGTAAAATATGTATTTAAGGCATTGGATAAATGCTTAGTTGAATAAGAGTTAGAAACATTAACTCAAGTGTTTGATGGATGAATTTCAGTTTCGAATGATACGCCGGAGCAAGTTGAGATGAGAACTCGAGGAGCATAGAGGAGGATAGTTGCACACAAGTAAAGCGAGGTAAGGGACTGTGTGTTAGCTATAGAGATGTTCGTGCGTATTTTACAGCAATTTCGTAGATATATTGCTAGAACTAGTACGATATTGTAATTCTATTAAATGATATGGAAGCATGAAAAGTACTATGATGTATATATGTATTGAGAAATGGGATAGGGTAAGGAAATAGCATGATATGCATGTTTTCAATGTTTTTCTCAATTTTATATTGATATTGAGGATTGAGAAATGTGATGATAGGTTGGCTAATTTTACATGTTTTAGCATGAAGAGGCATGCTGTATGAATAAACATGTTTTGAGTTTTAAAAAGAGAAAATAGCCATCTATCAGTTTCGAGATGAGATTTGGTGTTGAAGTGCTAGCTCACACCCGTTTTAATGCCTTTGATGTACCGTGCTGGAGTTTTAACTCTCACGATGGTTTTGAGAAAGTGCGGGAACTTTGCTCACAACTGTTTTATTGAGTTGAGGTAAACCTAGGGGTCTGTGACCCAAGGGGATACTAGCCGACGACCATTTGAACGGGCTGGGCCTTAACGATAGATCGTACCGTGCTAGAGCCTTGCGATGACTGTGTGTCACGCTACTTGCTCGCCTGGTATATGAGACATGGTTTAGGATGAAAAGTCCATCAGAGTTGGAGTATGGACTTGGGTCCACGGTCGTACGTAGTACAGTGTAGTTGTCCGTTGGTATACTATGTACCGTTCTGGGTGCACGTGAGTACAAGTACCGCGTAGATGACACACGGCGTATCTTTACCATGAGTATACGAGGAGATGAGGTTGATTGAGATGAGCCGAAGGGCAGGACTGACCCATCCCCCTTTAGGCGAAGTGATGCCCTGTGCACACCTGATCAGTGAGGCCTGGGATCACTGACGATGGCCATATGTCGTGGATATTTGATTGCCAAAAATTCCATGCCTGTCTCAGAGATTCGAGAAACAGAGATAATCTCATAAAAGAAAGAGGTTTGCAGAAAAAAGTGAACTAAGAGAAGAAAGAGATTTTTGTGTTTTTGATAAATCTCTGATTTCACATTTGTGTCGTGAGGGCACCATTTATGAGCATGTTTTAAATGGAAGCTCGACATATTTGATTGACACAAAAATGCTATTGAGAAATATATGTTTAAATGCATTTTTCGTATAATATTTCCATTTATACTGAAAACATGGTTTTGGTTTATACATGCATGGGCTATGTAGGTAGTACGATATCTACCTGCTAGCATACATTTTCTTACTGAGCTGTGGTTTGCTCATCCCACTATTTTCCCCCTCCAGGTACTGAGAAGTAAGAGAACGGTGGTCTTTAGGTCTTTTGTGTCAAACAGTTCCCACAATCCACAAAGGTATAAGATTTGTATACACGAGTATTTTGTATCTAATATATTGTATCACACAGCTATATCTTGGAATTGTAAACAGTATTATGGGGATGATATGTAAGCACATGGTATTTATACAATTGATTTTGTATATCTACACACACACCTAGGAGTGTGAATTAAAGTTTTAAATCTTCCGCTGTAAATGAATGAATTTTAGTAATTGCATCTTCTCACAGCCCAACCGTAGTAGAGAATGTATGGATAGAAGGGTTCCCAGAAGTGGGGTGTGACACGAGCAGGTCAATACAAGACACACAGCAATGCACGACGGTTTAAGCACAATTTTACTCAACACACAGCATAATCATAAAAACCTCGTGTGAGCAACTCAGCGTAAGAGCACACAGCATACCTGAGGCATCGAGCACGATTTTATTAGGAAAATATATACGAGCATAGTCAGAGTAAGACACACAGCAATACTCGAAGGCTCCAGCATCGTTCCTAAAAATCTAATGCGAGCTCTCGAGTGCATCACCCGAGGAATCAAGTACCATTTTGCTTTTTCTTAAAATCCTCTTTTTAAATAATGTCCGAGCAAGGCTAGTCAATCTACCGTTGCCACTTAGGCTCTAGCATAATTTCACACAAAAGAGAAATAGAAGGCTCCATTCACTGAGTATGAGTAAGAGGGAAATCCCCCTTCAATCACTCATTAAAAGCTTTTCATGCAAACTACTAAATCGGGAGTCCGTCTATTATTTCTCTTTCTCAAAACACTTGTAAAAACCTCTTTTCACAACAAGGCATAGAAGTCATGCATATAATCTTCTTCTCATACGTAGTTTTCACCTATATATATCAATATCTATATTACTTATCGCATATAATCGCACACAACAGGTAAAAAACATACGTATAGCTATCTCTAATAGTTTGCATAAGTCCCTTACCTCGAATCACGCTCAAATCACTTTCCTTCGATTTTTGTTTCTCGTGATCCATCTAATCGGCTTCGATTATAACTTCAAGAGCTGCGATTATTTACAATTTACGTCAGTATACTCTTCTATACTTCATTTTCCACTTGCATGATATTCAAATCAATGCATTGGGCCATTTATATCTTATTTAGCCTCGTTACATTTTTATCGGACCTTACTCTTTCTTAAGTCCATTACGAGTATATAACTCATTTGTCGAGAATCTCTTAGACTCCTCGAGTTTATTGATTCGTATGAACCAACATTAATCTAGCAATGCCTCTAGTTTCCTCATTTCATTCACCAAGACAATCATCATATGCCTCATATGCTTATTTTCAACTATTATTATTTCTAGCATATGGATTTCACCTACTATCTTACAATCATATAAACATGCTCACTAACATCAATTCATGCCTAATTCATCACCATTTTCGTGCCTAAGCTACTTTCTTACACTAAGCCATTTATAGGTCATGGAAGATTAAGCATGTTCATGAATGTTTCAACCATCAATACATACACCAATCAACTCATCAAAACATCTAGATTAATATACTAGAAGTTGGTGTATTGAAATCTTACCTATCTCAACTTTTCTCCTCTTTGGAAATTTTGGGGGAAAACTCCTTTTTCTCCATAAATTGATCAACTCAACCTCTAGATTTCAACTATGTTGTTCTCTTCCTCTCTAGGAACAACTTTGCTGAAATAAACTTCTCTCCAGTCTCTATGGAAGGTGTTGAGAATTTAGAGAGGGAAACTAGGTTACTTTGATTCAAAGATGGGAGGTTTTCACGTTTCAAGGGATGAAAGCTCGAAATGTCAGGCTATATATAGAATTTGCCTTGATGAGATCGATCTCCTCTTGCTCCAATTACACGTTTTATAGCCTTAGAGATCGATCTGCTCTAAGGGATAGGATCAATCTTGGCCAGGCAAAGAGTTTCAGAGATCTATCTTGCAGAGGGATGAGATCAATCTGTTTGAGGATGAAATCGATCCTTGCTTGGTAGAAGTATACTGAGATCGATCTAGCTTTAAGGAAGGATTGATCTCCCCTTGCTCTGCTGCATACTTACGTGAAATATTTCCTACATTCCTAAGGCTAACTTCATATCAATTTACTTCACTACTTATTTTGCATTCATTCCATATTTATCACTTAAAAAGGTCCATTTCTTATAATTCATACATAATGAAACTTGTGTGTACACTATGAACTTATATAACAAGTGTGTACATCAAGTTTACGGACCTTACATCTCTTATGATTAATATTACATGAACAAGTGTATACTTAGAGAATCCTAAGTATTACATATGAAAATATGGGCCTTACATTCCTTCCCTCCTTCAAGAATTTGTTCATCCAAATTAAAACCAAGTTACTCCTCAAAACGTCAGGGGTACTTCTCCTGTATAGAGTTCTCCAACTCCCAAGTAGCTTCCTCTGAAGTATGGTGCTAGTAGAGAACCTTAATAAGCGGAATCGTCTTGTTCCGTCGCACCTTTTCCTTCCTATCCAATATCTGGATCAGTTTCTCTACATATGACAAATCATTCTTGAGCTCCAATGGCTCATTCCGAATCACATGAGTTAGATCTAGACGGTAATTTTGAAGCATAGACACATGGAAGAAATTATGCATGCCTGCTAGCTCCGGTAGCAATCCTAGCCTATAGGCCTTATCTCCCACACGCTCTAATATCTCAAATGACCCGATATACCGAGGGCTCAACTTACCCTTCTTATCGAACCTCATAATCCCTTTCGAAGGAGAAACTTTCAAAAATATAGAGTCACCAATAGTGAACTCTAGTGGCCTCCGTCTCATGTCAGCATAACTTTTCTGCCTGCTCTGAGCTGTTCTCAATCTTTCACACATCAGCTGAATAACCTCAGAGGCTTGTAGTACCAAATCAAGAGAAAAAATTATTCTTTCACCCACTTCTTCGCAACCAATAGGGGAACGACACCTTCTACCATACAAGGCCTCATACGGTGCCATCCCAAAACTCGAGTGATAACTATTATTGTATCCAAATTCGGCTAACGGTAGGTGATCATCCCAGGAGCCTTTAAAATCCATAACACTTGCTCTCAGCATATCCTCTAACGTTTGGATGGTTCTCTTTGACTGACCATCGATCTGAGGATGGAAAGTAGTATTGAAACTCAATCGAGTTCCCATTGCTTCCTGAAATTGTTCCCAAAAGTGAGAAGTGCAGCGGGAATCCCTATCTGATACGATACTCACTGGTACACCATGTAGCCTTACTATCTCTCGTACGTACAACTCTGCTAGACTACTCAAGGTATCTGTAGATTTCATAGCTAGAAAGTGGGCAAATTTCATCAATCTGTCAACCACTACCTGATAGCATCATCGTTCCTCTTAGTCCTCGACAATCCCATGATGAAATCCATGGTGACATGCTCCCATTTCTAAGTTTGTATAGGTAGAGGCTGCAATAGTCCAGCAGGATTTTAATGTTCTACCTTCACTTGCTGACATACAAGATCTCTTCCCATAAACTCTACGATATCCTTTTTAATCCTTGATCACCAATACACTTTTTGGAGATTTTGATAATCTTGTTACTCCCCGGATACAATTTATATCTCGATGAATGAGCTTCGTTCAAAATCAATCTCTTTAACTCTGGGTCATTGGGAACACAAATTCTACCTCTAAACCTCAGTAGGTCATCATCACTCACTAAGAAATCGGCCACATAACCCCTTTAAATTTGACTTGCACAATCCTTACACAGTAGATCAACAAGTTGAGCCTGTCATATTTGATCAATCAAATCTTGTTCCACTCACAGGCTAGCTATCACACAGTCTCTTTCAATATCAAAAGGGTCTATATCCAATCTGAGGTGAGCAAACTGCTTGAGAAGTTCATATTCCCTGACCATCATATGCGATACCATTCAGATTCTCTTTCTACTCAGGGCATCTGCCACAACATTAGCCTTCCATGGATGGTATAATATCTCGTAATCATAATCCATTAGAAGCTCTATCCATTGTCTCTGCCTCATATTCAACTCTTTCTATGAAAACAGATATCTAAGACTCTTATGATTTGTATACACCTGAAATTTCTCACTGTACAAGTAGTGGCCCCATATTTTCAATGCAAATACCACGGTTACCAACTCTAAATCATGGGTCGGGTAGTTCCTCTTGTGATCCTTAAGCTGTCTAAAACCATAGGCTACTACCTTCATGTCCTGCATCAACATACAGTCCAGTCCCTGTCCCGAGGCATCTGTATACACTGAGTAACCTCCTAAGCTGATGGGCATGTTGAGAATAGGTGTGGTGGTCAGTCTGTGCTTTAGCTCACAGAAATTACTTTCATATTTATAATCCTACTCGACTGCCACATTCTTTCGAATGAGACGAGTCAACGGAGTAACTAGCTTAGAGAATTCCTCAACAAACAGTCAGTAATAACTTGCTAAACCCAGGAAACTGTGAATTTCTATAACTGTCTTTAGTCTTTCCCACTGTATCACCACCTCTATCTTGGACGGATCCACTGATACCTTGTCCCTCGAGACTACATGACCCAAAAATGATATCTAACTCAACCAAAAATCACACTTGTTGAGTTTAGCATACAGTTCCTGATCTCGGAGGGTCTGTAACATTGTTCTCAAATGCTGCCCTTGCACTTCCTTGGACTTCGAGTACACTAATATGTCAGCTATAAAGACAATCATGAAGCTATCCATGTATGGCTTAAATACATCATTCATTAAAGCTATAAATGTTGCAGGAGCATTCATCAGCCCGAATGGCATAACCAAAAACTCATAATGGCCATAACGGGTTTGAAATGCTATCTTGGGTACATCTCCACTCCAAATCCTCAATTGATGATACATAGACCTTAAATCAATCTTTGAAAAGATCTATGCTCCCTATAACTGATCAAGTAGATTATCAATCTGTGGAAGGGGGTATTTATTCTTAATGGTAGCCTTGTTCAATAACCGATAATCTATACACAGTCAGAGACTCCCATCTTTCTTTTTTACAGACGAAACTAGTGCTCCCTAAGGTGATACACTCGATCTAATGAACCCCTTGTCCAACAACTCTTACAATTGTTTCTTTAGCTCCTCCAATTTAATCGGAGCCATTCTATACGGTGGCTTGGATATCGGTTCAGTTCCAAGTACCAAAGCAATATATAATTCTATCTTTCTGTCTGGTGGCAACCCTGGTAATTCTTTCAAAAAGACATCAAGGAATTCTCTAACCACTGGGATGTCAGCTATATCTGAGTACACCTTATCCATGTCAACCACATAGGCGATAAAACCTTCAACACATTATTATTACATTCGTTAGCAAAAATCATCCATCCTTAGAAATAATTTACTACATCTTTCATTATTTTTCAAATCTAACAACATACTTTTTAGGGATAGAAAACATTACTGTCTTAGCATAACAGTCTAAAATAGCATTGTTTGCAGCCAACCAATCCATTCCTAGTATTACCTCGGCGTCCTTCATATTCAATAAGATGAGATCGACTGACATGTCTTTTTTCCTTACTTTTAACTTATAACTCTTACATACATACTCTGTCATTACATTGTCTCTCATTGGAGTGCTTATAAGTAAAACTCTACTTAAGGGTACAGGTTTCACATGTTCACACAGTTTACATGCAAATGAAACTGTGGGTAGCAAATGCTTGCAGCTCCTAGAGATAAAATTGGAGCCTATAAGGCCAGATCACGAGCATTGAAAATCAAGGAAAGTGATTCAAGTGTGATTCGAGGTAAGGGATTTATGCGAGCTATTAGAGATAGCTAGATGTATGTTTATTACCTGATGTGTGCAAATGAATGCTATGAAGTATATAGATATTGATATATCTACATGAAAGCGAAGTGATAAGAAGAAGTTTATTTACATGAATGGCATGACTTCAATGTCTTGTTGTGAAAAGATGTTTTGCAAATGTTTTGAGAAAGAGTAATAATATATTAGCTTCCATTTTTAGTAAATTGCATGAAAAGCTTTTAACAAGTGATTGAAGGGATATTGCCTCTCACTCATACTTGGTGAATGGAGCCATCTATATCTTTTTTTTGTGAACTTCGGCTAGAGCAGAAGTGGCAATGGTAGATTTACCAGCCTTGCTCGCACAACATTTTAAAAAGACTTTTGAGAAAAGGAATAAGGTGCTAGAGCTGAGTGAAGCTGTGTGATCCACTCGAGAGCTCGCACTAGATTTTGGGAACTATGCCAAAGCCATAGAGTACTGCTATGTGATCTTGCTCTGACTATGCTCGCATGCGACCCCCTCGATTTAAAGTGATGATTTTCAGTAAAACTATTCTCGATGCCTCAGGTATGTTATGTGATCTTACGCTAAGTTGCTCGCATGTGGCACGATAAGCTTTCTGTGTGATAAACAAAACCATGCTTGATGCCTCGGTATTACTGTGTGATCTTACACCGAGTTGCTCACACAAGAGTTTATGAGTTTACTGTGTGATGAGTAAAATTGTGCTGGAGCCATCATGTATTGCTTAGTGATCTTACATAGGCCTGCTCGCACATGATTTTGAGACAATGGAAATGGGTGATAAGGATCTACAGGAGCACAATGTATCGTGAGCGTTAGCCAGAGAGTACGATGTGCTGTAACATCTTAGTGATTCTGTGTGGGCTAAATAGATGGTTGATCCACCTCCCTAAGCATGGGATTCCAACACACCTGATCAGTGTTGCTTGGAATCTCGACTATGGCCATAAGTCTTATATCTGTGATATGACATTTTGTCACTATCATTGCCACTTTGGCTCTAGCACAAGTTCACACAGAAAAGAAATAAATGGCTCCATTCACCAAGTATGAGCGAGAGGACAATCTCCTTTCAATCACTCGTTAAAAGCTTTTCATGCAATTTATTAAAAAGGGAGCTAATCTATTGTTACTCTTTCTCAAAACACTTACAAAACGTCTTTTCACAACAAGGCATTGAAGTCATAAAATTCATGCAAATAAACTTCTTCTTATCACTTAGATTTCATGCAGATATATCAATATCTATATATTTCATAGCATTCATTTGCACACATCAAATAAAAAAAAATATGTATAGCTATCTCTAATAGCTCGTATAAATTCCTTACCTCGAATCATGCTCGAATCACTTTTCTTGGCTTCCAAAGCTCGTGATCTGGTCTTATCAGCTCCAATTTATCTCTAAGAGCAACAATGATTTACAATTCTCATTAGAATACTTCAATATGCTTCATTTCCACTTACATGAAGTTCAATTCAATGAATTGGGCCATTTTACATTAATTTAGTCCCGTTATGACTTATTGGACTTTACTTCTCTTAAGTCCATTTCAATCGTTCTATTCGTTTCTCTAGAATCCATTAAACTCCTCGAGTCTATTTATTCATATTGAACTAACATTAATCTCACAATGCCTTAAGTTCATCATATACCTTCTCTATGGAATTTTATCAAACACCTCTTAGGCCCATTTTCAATCATAATCTTTTCCAACATATGTATTTCACAAAACTATCTTAAAATCATCTATACATGCTCACTAACATCTCTACATGCTTAAATCATCATCAACTCCATGCCATTTCAACTTTCTCTCATTAAACCCATTCTAGGTCATGGTTTTTTAAGCATGTACATGAATATTTCAGCCAACATTATATACACTAATCGACTTATCAAAATGTCTAGATTAACATACAAGAAAATGGTGTATTGAAATCTTACCTAGCTTAACATTTTTCCTCATTTTGCTAACTTGGGGGAAAACCTATTTTCTTTTTCAATCTAAGGTTTGAGCTTCCAATCTTTGACTATGTTGTTCTCTTCCTCACTAGGAACAACTTTGCTCAAAGGAACTTCTCTCAAAACTGATTGGAAAGTGGTGATTTTAAGAGTGAGAAAGCTAGGTTATGGTTAAAAATGGAAGAAGATGGTTTGTTCTTCATGAAATGTAGATTCAACTGTCCAGTTTTTATAGGAAACGCCTTATGTGATCGATCGCCAAGGGTGGGAGATCAATATCGATCTGGCCTTGCTTAAACTCCTTCAGAATTTTGACAATGCAGGTAAGAGATCGATCTGTCTATTTGCATGAGATCGATATGCTCAAAGGGAATAAGATCGATCTATTGTAGGCAGAAGGCTTTAGAGGTCGATCTGGCCTTAAGAGGAGATCGATCTAGCCTATCTAGAGGCAACTAGAGATTGATCTGCCTTATGGGAGGAGATTGATCTGGTCCAAGCCGAGGCAACTTGAGATCGATCTGTTGGAGTGAGGGATCGATCTCCCTCTTGTAGAATGCCCTGGCACTGCATTTCAAGGCAATGTGATCGATCTCTCCTTGCAATAAGATTTATATGCTCTGCATTCTGCAGCATTCCAACTGCGATTTTCTAGATTTTCAAAGTTAAACTTATACTAAATTACTTCAACACTCGTTTTGCAATTCATTCACACTTAGAACTTAAAAACATCCATTTCTTATGATTCATATATATTGTAAATTGTTTGTACATTCCAAAATCTTAAACATTACATAAAAATTTACGAGTCTTACATTCCTCCCCTCCTTCAAGAAATTTGGTCCTCTAAATTCGAACCAAGTCATTCATCAAAAAGTCGGGGTACTTTTCCTATATTAGGCTCTCTAACTCCTATATAGCTTCCTTTGAACTATGGTGCTGCCAAAGAACCTTAATAAGCAGAATGGTCTTATTCCTTAACACCTTTTCTTTCCTATCCAGTATCTGGATCAGTCTCTCTATATATGACAGATCTCCCTTGAGCTCCAATGGCTCATACCAAATCACATGAGTTGGATCTGGATGGTACTTCTGTAGCTTCGATACGTGGAAGACGTTATGAATGCCTACTAGCTCTGGTGGCAACATAAGCATGTACACCTTATCTCCCACTTGCTCCAATATCTCAAATGGTCTGATATATCGAGGGCTTAACTTACCCTTCTTACTGAACCTCATAATCCCTTTCAAGGGAGAAACTTTCAAAAATATTGAGTCACCCATAGTGAACTCTATGGCTTTCGTCTTATGTCAACGTAACTTTTTCGTCTACTCTTAATTGTTCTCAATCTCTCACATATTAGTTGAACAACCTCAGAGGCTTATTGTACTAAATCGGGAGCAAAAGTCTTTCTATCACCCACTTCTTCCCAACCAATAGGGGAACGACACTTTCTACCATACAATGCTTCATATGGTGCCATCCCAATACTCGAGTGATAATTGTTGTTGTATGCAAATTTGGTTAATGGTAGGTGATCATCCCAGGAGCCTTTAAAGCCCATAACACTTGCTCTCACCATATCCTCTAACGTTTGGATGGTTCACTCTGACTGACCATCGATTTGAGGGTGAAAAGCGGTACTAAAGCCTAACTGGGTTCCCATAGCTTCTTGAAAATGTTTCCAAAAGTGAGAAATGAAGTGAGAATCCCTATCTAATACGATGCTCACTGGAACACCATAAAGCCTCACTATCTCCCGTACATACAACTCTACCAAAGTACTCAAAGTATCTGTAGATTTCATAGCTAGAAAGTGGGCAGATTTTGTCAATCTGTCTACCACTACCCAGATAGCATCATGGTTCCTCTTAATCCTCAGCAATCCCATGATGAAATCCATGGTAACATGCTCCCATTTTCAAGTCGATATAGGTAGAGGCTGCAGCAATCCTACAGGCTTTTGATGCTCTACCTTCACTTGCTGACATATAAGACATCTTGCCACAAACTCTGCGATATCCTTTTTCATCCTTGACCACCAATATTGTTTTCAGAGGTTCTGGTACATCTTGTTACTCCTTGGAGGTAATGTATATCTCAATGAATGAGCTTCTATCAAAATCAATCTCTTTAGCTCTGGGTCGTCGAGAACGTAAATCCTGTCTCTAAACCTCAGTAGGACATCATCACTCACTAAGAAATCGGCCACATCACCCATCTGAGTCAAAATCACACGATCCTCACATAGTAGATCGGCATGCTGAGCCTATCGTATCCAGTCAATCAAATTTGATTCCACTCGGAGGCTAGCTATCACACAGTTAACGTCAACGTCAAGAGGGTTAATATACAACCTAAGGTGAGCTGCTCGAGCAACTCATGTTCCCTGACCATCATATACGATACCATTCCGAGGCTCTTTCTACTCAGGGCATCAGCTACAACATTGGCATATCCTGAATGGTACAATATCTCACAATCATAATCCTTTCAAAAGCTCTATCCACCGTCTCTGCCTCATATTTAACTCTTTCTGCAAAAACAGATATCTGAGGCTCTTACGATCTGTGATACCTGAAATTGCTCACCGTACAAGTAGTGGCGCCAAATCTTTAATTCAAATACCACGGCTGCCAACTCAAATCATGGGTCGAGTAGTTCCTCTCATGGTCCTTAAGTTGTCTGGATCCATAGGTCACTACCTTTCTGTCCTACATCAACACACAGCCCAGTCCCTGTTCAGAGGCATCTATATACACTGAGTAACCTCCTGAGCTGGTGGGTACGGTGAGAATAGGTTCGGTGGTCAGTCAGTGCTTTAGCTCGTAAAAACTACTTTCATATGTATCATCCCACTCAAATATCGCATTCTTTCAAGTGAGACGTGTCAACGGAGCAGCCAGTTTAGATAATCTCTCGACAAACCGTCGGTAATAACCTGCTAAACCCAAGAAACTATGGATCTCTATAACCGTCTTGGGTCTTTCCCACTGTATCACAGCCTCTATCTTGGACGAGTCCACTGATACCCCTTCTCTCGAGACTACATGACCTAGAAACGATATCTCACTCAGCCAGAAATCACATTTGTTAAGCTTAGCATACAACTCCTGATCTCAGAGGGTCTGTAACACTATTCTTAAGTGCTGCTCATGCTCTTCCCTGGACTTCGAGTATACCAAAATGTCGTCTATAAAGACAATCACGAAGCTGTCCAGATATGGCTTAAACACATTATTCATAAATGCCATAAATGCTGTAGGAGTATTCGTTAACCCAAATGGCATAACCAAAAACTCATAATGGCCACAACATGTCCGAAATGTTATCTTGGGTACATCTCCACTCCGAATCCTCAACTGATTATACTCAGACCTCATATCAATCTTCGAAAAGATCTGTGCTCCCTACAACTAATCCAATAGATCATCTATCCTGTAAGGGGATACTTATTCTTGATCGTAGCCTTGTTCAATAACCGATAATCTATATACAGTCGGAGACTCCCTCTTTCTTCTTCACAAACAAAATCGGTGCTCCCCAAGGTGATACACTGGTCTGATAAACCCCTTGTCCAACAACTCTTGCAACTGTTTCTTTAGCTCCTCCAATTCCACTAGAGTTATTCTATATGGTGGTTTGGATATTGGTTCAGTTCTAGGCACCAAATCAATACAGAATTCCATCTCTCTGTCTGGTGGTAACCCTAGTAATTCTTCCGAAAAGACATCGGGGAACTCTCTAACCATTAGGATGTCAGCTAATTTCGGGTTTGCCTTATCCAAATCAACCACATATGCTATAAAACCTTTAACATATTATGATCACATTCGTTAGTAAAATCATTCATCTTTGGAATTCATTTACTACTTCTTTCATTACTTTACAAATCTTACAACACGCTTTTCAAGGGTGAAAAGCATTACTATCTTAGCATAACAGTCTAAAACAGTATGGTTTGCTGCCAACCAATCCATTCTTATTATTACATCAAAGTCCTTCATGTTTAAAAGAATAAGATTGGCCAACATATCATTTTCCCCTACTTTTAACTTATAACCATTACATACATACCTAGTTACTACATTACCTCTCACTGCAGTACTTATAAGCAATTTTCTACTTAGAGGAATAGGTTTTACATGTTCAAATAATTTACATGCAAATGGAAGCGATATAAATGAATGTGTGGCACCAGGATCAATTAATGCTAATGCTTCAAAATCAAAAACAAGGATGATACCTTTAATCACATACGTAGAAGTTTCTGCAGATGCCTGGTCTAATACAAACACTCGCCCTCGACCAATAGCTTGTTTCCCTTTCTCTTCAGCTGTGGCCTTCCTCTTCGATATAGGTGTCTCATCTGTAGCCTTCTCTGGCTCTTTGCCCTTCTGTGGGGCTGTATCAATCAACTCTGGGCATTCACAAGCTATGTGCCCTGGTTTGCCACATCTATAACAGGATCTCATAAAAAGGCATGGTCTACTCCCATGATATCTACCACACATCCTGCACTGTTCGGTGGTAGGTCGGGGTCCACCTATAACAATGTCCCTCGAAGCTGGAGGTAAAGCTTGGTAAACTGAAAAAGGTGGAGGCCTCGCAGACCTCTCTTGTACCTCCTCAATCTTTAGCCCTTTACCAAATAACCTTCGGCCCTTTCTAAACCCTCTATCATCTACTGACCTCTCCCGGTCCCTATCTCTGCCCTTACCACTCTTGCTCAACTCTGAGGCATGCAACTCATAGTCCTGCTCACATAGCTGAGCTCTGTGTACTACCTCGTCATAGGTGGTAATGTCAAATAGGGCCAACCGAGCTCTGATCAAAGGTCTCAACCCCTCAAGAAATTTGTAGACCTTCCTGTCCTAACAGCTCATGGTCACTATGTTATATCTGCCCAGGGATGTGAATCCAAACTCATACTTATCAACTATATGGTTCCCCTGAGTCAACATCAGAAATTCTATCTGCATCTTCCTCTGAGTAGTGGCTGGAATGTACAACCTCCTAAAGGCATCCAGAAATATATCCCAAGTCACAACCGAGTGTCGTGCACTCAGAATCAGTCGTGTGGCCATCCACCAATGCTCAGCCTCACCCTCTAATACAAACGTTGCAAAGGTGACCTTCTCTGTGGCAGAGCAAAGGAAAAATCTATAGAGTTTCTTCATACTACGAATCCAATGCTCTGCTAACACTGGGTCCTTCACCCCACTAAACAAAGGTGGTCTAAACTTCCAGAACTGCCTCAATCTACCTAGGTCACAATCATAAACTCCTTCACCACCAACCTGTTGTGGAGCTATAGGATCCTGAACTGGTGGGGGAATATCTTGAACTGGAGGAGGTGCAGGAATCTCTACCTCTGAAACCCGAGGTCTCGATGCAAGCTGTGCAGGCTCATGTCTCTTAGGTGCAGCAGCCTGACCAAGAGGGTTCTCCTGTATACCCTCAAATCTGGCCATCACCTGTGTAAATATCTCCATAATTTTGTCTACACTGCATTGTAACTACGCTATACATGCCTCAGCGGCCTCACTAAGACCAGGTGGATCTGTACTAGAACTGGACCCACTGCGCCTTTGGGGCCCATCTCTATGCCCCTGAGAGTGTGAACTCTCTCCTCTACGAGTACGTCATCTATCTGACATCCTGTATACTCAATAACAAGTGTCTCAGTTACATTTTTAGCTTGGTATACACAATTGTATCCAAATATTGCACAGTACTTTAAGGGTGTATAATTTCCTAACTATGGATATTGACTCACATCGAACCAACTCAACTTTGATGCCAATCTTTATCACGACCCTCTTCTCGTGACTTAACTTACTATTAACGGTTGGGCTATGAGTCAACATCCATATCCACATATCATCCATTCATAATTTATAATTCATTTAATGAAATTGAAACTATTCTCTTATAAATATGCGGAAACATTTACATCAGTTTCTATTATATACATCCCTTTCGTACAAAAGATAACTATACTGTGCATTAATTTACATGATTCAAAATTTTTTTCTCATAAGTGTAAACCTCTATACTGTTGGAGAACTAGAGAACACCTTAACAGGGACGACTGCAGTAACTCACTGCTGCATAGAATCTGTGGAGGAGGAAATAAAGGGGTGAGCTAACACGCTCAGTAAGGAAAATATAAAAGCAGGTAGATAACTACACTATCTACATGCTTAAAAAATAAACATTTATTTTCCTTATAAAACATATGCATTCTTTGAAAATAGCTTCCATCAATTGCAAAATCATTAATTCTCTAGATGGGTACATGCAAATTTCATTCTCAAATCACACTGTATACTCTTTAAAAATCACACAACTTACTCATCATTCCACACAGCACACACTGAGAAATTGCTTTATATTTAGCAAATCACTTAGAAATCAATTTACATGAGACATATAAAGGGATATCATATCACCTTGTATCACACAGTAGGGGGGACACATGTCACCTCACACAATAGTGATAAAATGTCATATCACACAGATATAAGACCAATGGTCATAGTCCAGATTCCAGGCAACACTGATCAGGTGTACTAAAATCCCATGCTTGGGGAGGCGGATCAACCATCCCTTCAGCTCACACAGAATCACTAAGATATCACAGTACATCGTACTCTATGGCTAACGCTCAGGATACATCGTGCTCCCGTGGATCCTTATCACCCATTTCCATTGTCTCAAAATCACGTGAGAGTAGGTCTATGCAAGATCACTAAGCAATACACGACGGCTCCACCATTGTTTTACTCATCATCCAGCAAACTCATAAACTCTCGTGCGAGCAACGCGACGTAAGATCACACAGCAATACTCGAGGCAACGAGCACGATTTTGTTGTATCACTTTAAATCGAGGGGGTCACATGCGAGCATAGTCAGAGTAAGATCACTTAACAGTACTCGATGGCTCTAGCTTGGTTCCCAAAATCTAGTGCAAGCTTTCGAGTTGATCACACAATTTCACTCAGCTCTAGCACCTTTTTCCTTTTCTCAAAAGTCCTTTTTAAAAGGTTGTGCAAGCAAGGCAGGTAAATCTACCATTGCCACTTCGACTCTATCACCAATTCACACAGAAAAGAAATAGATGGCTCCAACCACTAAGTATGAGTGAGAGGGCAATCTCCCTTCAATCACTCGTTAAGAGCTTTTCATGCAATTTACAAAACTGAGAGTCAATCTATTGTTACTCTTTCTTAAAACACTTTCAAAATGTCTTTTCACAAAAAGACATTGAAGTCATACAATTCATGCAACTAAACTTCTTCTTATCACTTAGCTTTCACGTAGATATATCAATATCTATATAGTTCATAGCATTCATTTGCACACATCATGTAAGAAACATACGTATAGCTATCTCTAATAGCTCGCATAAATCTCTTACCTCGAATCACGCTCAAATCGCTTTCCTTGGCTTCCAAAGCTTGTGATCCGGTCTTATCAGCTCCAATTTATCTCCAGGAGCTATAATGATTTACAATTCTCTTTAGAATACTTCAATATGCTTCATTTCCTCTTGCATGAAGTTCAATTCAATGCATTGGGCCATTTTACACTAATTTGGCGTCGTTATGTCTTATTGGACTTTAATCTCTCTTAAGTCCATTTCGATCGTCCTATTCATTTCTCGAGAATCCATTAGACTCCTTAAGTCTATTGATTCATATTGAACTGACATTAAACTCACAATGCCTTAAGTTCATCATATACCTTCTCTATGGCATTTTATCAAACACCTTTTTAGCCCATTTTCAATCATCATCTTTTCCAAAATATGTATTTTACAAAACTAACTTAAAATCATCTATACATGCTCACTAACATCTCTACATGCTTAAATCATCATCAACTCTATGCCATTTCAACTTTCTCTCACTAAACCCATTCTAGGTCATGGTTGTTTAAGCATGTACATGAATATTTCAGCCAACATTATATACACCAATCAACTCATCAAAATGTCTAGATTAACATACAAGAAAATGGTGTATTGAAATCTTACCTAGCTTGACTTTTTCCCTCCTTTAGCCAAATTGAGGGAAAACCTCTTTTCTCCTTCAATCCAAGTTTTGAGCTTTCAATCTTTGACTATGTTGTTCTCTTCCTCACTAGGAACAACTTTACTCAAAGGAACTTCTCTCAAAACTGATTCGAAAGTGGTGATTTTTAGAGTGAGAAAGCTAAGTTATGGTTCAAAATGGAAGAAGATGGTTTGTTCTTTGTGAAATGTAGATTTAGCTGCCCAATTTTTATAGGAAATACCTTATGAGATCGATCTCCAAGGGTGGGAGATCGATCTGGCCTTGCTTAAACTCCTTCAAAATTTTGATAATGCAAGCAGGAGATCGATCTATCCATTTACATGAGATCGATCTGCTCAAAGGGAATGAGATCGATCTGTTTCAGGCAGAAGGCTTTAGAGGTCGATTTGGCCTTAAGAGGAGATCGATCTAGCCTATCCAGAGATAACTAGAGATCGATCTGCCTTATAGGAGGAGATCAATCTGGTCCAAGCCGAGGCAACTTGAGATCGATCTGTTGGAGTGAGGGATCGATCTCCCTCTTAGAGAATGCCCTAACACTGCATTTCAAGGCAATGAGATCGATCTCTCCTTGCAATGAAATCGATCTCTCATTGCAATGAGATTGATTTGCCCTTCATTCTGCAACATTTCAACTGCAATTTTCCAAATTTTCAAAGTTAAACTTATACTCAATTACTTCAACACTCGTTTTGTAATCCATTCACACTTAGAACTTAAAAACATCCATTTCTTATGATTCATATATATTGTAACTTGTTTGTACGTTCCAGAATCATAATCATTACATATATATTTACGGGTCTTACAATAAGTTTGTCTATGACCCAATGATTGACTCTAAGTTTAGGTTCACTGAGTCTCTAAACTCAGCCTTTGTGTTTATTACCTCTGAGCAAACTGAGTCGACTAAGTCAGCTAAGCCGATTGAGTCTCTTGACTCTACATCTAGGTTTCCTGCCTTTCAGTCCTTTTGGTTGACTGAGTCTCTTAACTCTCTTATTTTTTTCTATCACGACGTAGAGGGTTGGCCATTATTGAGTCTTATCCTCCATGGCTTATTCTTTCCCCTAGATTTTGGACTTCTCGAGGTAGACTCAACTGCGAGAGGGCTCCTTAGAAGAGGTCCACCATTGCTCTCAAGGCCTCATTGGTTTCGTCCCTCTGTTTCTTAAAGCACGATGGCTACAGGTTCTCCCTCTTCTGTTTGACCTCCTCCGCGATGCTGGTAGTTTAGAGAGCTTGTAAAGCCTTTTACTCCATTGTTGCTAACCGCTGTTGATCGTGTCGTCACTATACCTTTAAAAAAATTGGCTTTTATGTTAATTTCCCAAAAACTATGCATACTGTTATTGCTCTAAATCTTCATCCCTTTAAATTACCAAAAGCTCTGTAAGAAAAGAGAAGTCAACAAGATGCAGGGGTTTTACCCTGCGTATGCACTTCTATGCTTAAGTCAGTAGAGAATTTTGTAGAGTTTCAATAAGCAAAAGAGATATTAATTGAGTTTGAACATACCTGTTAGGCATTTATAAAGACTGATAAATCATCTAGTTAATTAGGGATTAATTGGGCTGGATCCACAAGGTTACACATAGGTGTGTTTGCTCTGTAAGTATCCTTTGAATCAAATAAGCATGGGCTAGGGCTCAAAGTTTCGAGTATGCAAGACTTCTAAATCAAAGCCAAGTCGTGTAAGGTAAAATGATTGTACTAGCTGTCAAGTCGACTAGCCATCTGTTGGGGTGGCTGGCCACTAATGGCTGGGTAAGTCACTCAGTCGGTTAACCAGCTGACACCTAGAGGCTAGGTCAACTATTAAGTTGGCTGCCATGTGGCACCTAAGGATGCCACGTGTCATGCCACACGAAGCCTACACCTGAAACTCGTGGCATCTTGCGCTTGACATGTTTATCACTTGTTAGCTCTTTTTTCAAGTCGAGTCTAAGTTATACGTTGGATCGATAGATTCGGGCATGACACATATCAAACCTCAACAAGAAAAGCAAATTCGTCTCACTTGAATCTAAACCTAACTCGATTTGATTCGAAGAAATCAATGACCCAAATTTGGAACAAACTCAAACCCAAAATAATTTGAACTCAAATAGCTTAAAAAATTAACTCAAAATGACTAAACTTAAATTTATTTGATTTTAAACGTTGACAAAATAGATTAGAAATGATTTGAACCTAAATAACATAGTATCAAACTTGAATAATCCGAGTCTAAAATGATCCAAATACTAACCCGATTACTATCTCTTTATATGAATATATGTATATCACATATCATCATTATCAAAGCCTATATCCTAATACTAAGGTAGGCTATAAGAACCAATATATGACCTCACACTAAGTCGTTAGTATGAATTCTTCTCATCTACTCATTCCTATCTAAAGCAATGTGTTCATTCAACTCTCGTACCGCCATATTTTTCTAGATTACTAGCTTCCCAATCTTTTTCGATCTTTCCCTAGCCTTTACCCATTTTACATCATTCATAGCATTCACTCATCTAATTGGAGTGTCCACAAGTTTACGTTGTATGTGTTCAAACCAACATAAACAGCTTTCTCTCATCTTGTCTTCGATAGGTGTCACTCAAACCTTTTTTGTAAATATGTTCATTTCTCATTCTATCTTTTCTTTTATATCTACACATCGCGACATTCAAATTTCTACTACAGTCATCTTCTACATATGCAATGTATGTACAATTATTTGAATCCAAAATGATACAATTTTATCCAAACTTGATATGATACAAATTTAAAACTATTTAAATTTAAAAGCAGTTTGAACACAAAATTAATTGAATCCAAAAGTAATGGGTTTAATCGAGCCTTTTTTTATTCATATGAGGTACAAGGAGAAGGGGGATTTGAACCTTGGACTTAATCCCTCCGAATGAGGGGTAATAACCATTAGGTTAAGCCTTGGTTACTTAGTCGAGCCTCTTTAATGGTGGATGAAGATGAACTTGTTCTTTCCTGAGTGTTCCAACATTTTGATCCTTTGACTTATTGTTGAACTTCAATGAAGAACGACCAAATGCTTATATAACTTCAAGGCCTGCTGCAATAAGGATTTCTCAAATAGTCTAAGATACAATAAAGCCACTTTTTGAAATTACATTGTACTTGTGAAATCAAACTACTTAAAACCTTTGACAAGTACAAAAATATCTTATCTTAGTCATTACTTTTTGCAGTAAACAATATTTGAGAGACTTGTTTCTACTTTTAAAATAGGAAGGAAGAGAAATTATAACTGTTGTGCAAGAATAAATATATATAAATAAATAAATAAGCAAAAAAGAGAATTGAAATTGGATTCAAACTCAACCTCATCTACATGGTTGTAACATTATCAAGGTAAAAATCAAAATATATATAGATAAAGAAAGAGAGTTTGAATCAGGTACAAACTCATGTCTTTAAAAGCACAATCACCATCAACAAGTAGGTATGATTCAGGAAACTAAGACTCTAGTTTGTTTATAGAAACTCTGTCAAATTCTTTGGCTGACTTAAGCATCGGAGTACTTACGCAGGGAACAACCCCTGCGTCCCTCTGATCATTCTTTTTCTTGTATAGCTTTCGGTAGCACGTGACACAAAAATCAAGGTGATGACGTAAGCAATCCATAACTGTTGTAATCGAGCAACAACAATTGACGCCGTCTGTGGAAAACGAAAGAAAAGTTTTCTGCTCTACAACTAATCTTGCAATCTGGGATGAAGATTACACTGGCAGTGCGTAACTGTTGTAACTGAGCAACAACAATTGACGCCGTCTGTGGAAAACGAAAGAAAAGTTTTCTGCTCTACAACTAATCTTGCAATCTGGGATGAAGATTACACTGGCAGTGCACATAGAAGAAATTCTAAGTGTAATCTCTGCAGCAATATCCCGCAAAAGGGGCATAGTGGTTTGGAGATTTCTTTTACAAAAGAAGACTCGGGTGATAAATTAAAATCAACGGGCATTTTAAAAAGAGTTTCCAGTGCAATATTGGCAGTCCATCTTTCACAACACTTGTAAAGCCATAGAGAAGTAGTAGGGTAAACTTGCATGGAAACAACACACCTTTCTAACTTATGTTTCTACCTTAATCCACAGTTGGGTTTGCATTGTGATTGCCTTCACTTAGTGAAGTTCCTTGATGTTGCTATTGTTCAATCTCCTCTGCATCTACAACTACTTGTTGACCACCCCTATTCTGATTGTACTCTACTACCTCAATAGTAGATGTTGTTACCTGATCATCATCTCTTCCATTTGAAGACAATGACTTCTTCTTGTTGGACCCTTTAGACTTGAACACCTGCTCATTTGCATTAGAAGCCCTCGTGAGGCTTTCCAAAGCCTTGAGTATCAGATTTACGGTTTTGGGCACATCAGGATGATCCAAATTAATCACTTTAAGAATTTTGGTTATATACACTGAACCACACCTCCTTCAACCATGCTTTTTACGATATCGGGTGAGTAGCCTATACCAGGTTCATCGATCTTCATTGAAGTTAAGTTACTTGCACTATCATCCTGGCCTTTGGCAGAAGGATATTTCAAAACAATTTCAAGAAGCTGATCAATCACTTGAATTCATTTAAAGATAATCCAAGTTCAGCACCAGAAGCTTTCAATTTCTCCTTATCTCTCTCCTTTTTCCTTCAATAGAACTAAAAAGGGCTTTCCACCTGATGACTCCAATTGACAAACTGCAGCTGCACCTTTCATGAAAACTATAGGATCTCTACAGATAACAGGTGCCATTGATGTTAAAAATGTTTGATGTGAAACACGGCCAGCATGCCTGCTTCCACTCAAAGTCTGTCTAATCTCTAATTCCATCGCAGTCTGAAAAGTTTGAGGATCTTCAAGGAGATGTCTGATAATGAAAGATGCAACATTATCATAACCAGGGAAACACACACTCTTGGAAGACTAACAAGAGCAGCCAAGCCACCATTCTCAAGAAATTGCAAAGCTAGTGCATGTGTTTTTGTTAAGCAAGCACATTTTGGTTCTCTGTGTCGCATTATACTACCTCTAAAGTAGCTGACCTATTTTCAAAAATGAGCTTTTCGCCTTGAGTGGGATAACTCTAAAGCGAAGCTCAGCTTACATCCCCAAACGAATGGCCATTGGAGCAACATTTGAGAGCTTTTGTTAGTGAGTACCCCAAATACTAGAGTACGATCTTACATTGGGCAGAGTTATGGTATAATACTGCTTTCATACCTCTATTCTTTTGACACCATTTAGAGCAGTGTTTGGAGGAGATCCACCTTCATTATTGGATTATGTTCCCATGACTGTAAGGACTGAGGTAGTAGACAAAGAGTTGTTTGATAGAAAGGTCATTTTAGACCATCTAAGGTAAAACCTGGAGAAAGCTCAACTATGTATGAAAACAGCTGCAAACACTAATCGTAGACGATGAGGATTTTAGCATCCACAACATCGATCAAGCTAAAGATGCTCTTTGTGCTTTGAGAGAGCTTAAGTTCAATAAAAGATCCACGACAACTACTACGACGTCGTCCTTGAAGTTACATGAAGCTGTGTCGTGTCCAGAAGAGTTTAGATGTCCTCTTTCTAAAAAGTTTATGAGAGATCCTGTTATTTTAGGTTCTGGCAAGGTAAACAACTCTGTTTCTTTAGATGCTTTGATTATGAAAATTTTCGATTGGTTTTTGAAGGTGATATGAATACCGAAAAGGAGCAAAGTGGAATCATGAATCATCAAGACATTACACTGTCACAAATAAATTTATATATATATGAGAAATAATGAGTGAAAATGTCAATGGGAATATGTACTCCTACAGTTGTCATTACTGTTCAAAGAGAATAACATAACAAATGAATCAGTTGGTAGCAGAGCTGCAAAATGTTGTTGGAAGTTTGAACCTCCACTTTATTGCACAGAATTTGTAAATCAAGTTATTTCTTGTCTTATCTTCTTCGTAGTATTTTTAAACCAGTCTGATATAACGAGTGTCGCAGTTCTGAAAGTGACTAGGGCTTGTGAAGTTTTAGAATATTGGTAGTAGCTTTTGGAAGTAAAGACCGAAGACCATGGGTGGGGCCATGCTTGCCACTTCATCTTATGACGGTGTAATTAAATGCTGCCAGTAGTTCTTGTGGTCTGTGATTTATGGCTGTTGTCGGTGATCTAGGCTGAGATTCTTCAATCATAGGCATAGAGTCAACTTTGAATCAGCCTAAGAGGGGTTCAAAAGATAGAAGATAGATCTCTGAATGTCATTGCATGCCTTGTTTCCTGTGCTTGGCCCACAATCTAGTGCTCTGATCTTAAAACGTCCCGGTAATATTGTGAGCCTGTAAAGCAATCAGCCGGTAATTGCACAAAGATTCTTGCTGCATGTAACGGGCCCTATCCCATAAGAAGCAAGCAACACGAGTTCTTAAAGGAATTAAGAGATGGAGACCTTCTTATTCGCCTCGGAGTCAGTGAACTAGGGTTATCCTGACAAGCTCTGTGATCAGTTCTCTGACGCAGTCCTCGATGCTAGCTTGGCTCGGGATCCTGAAAGTAATGTCGCCTGTGAAACCTGCAGCAAGACCAACATGGTCATGGTCTTCGACGAGATCACTACCAAATCCATTGTTGATTATGAGAAGATTGTGTCGTGGCATCGGTTTCACATCTGATGACATGGGTCTCGATGCTAACAACTGCAAAGTGCTAGTTAACATTAAGCAACAGAGCCCTGATATTGCCTAGGGTGTTCACGACCATCTCACTAAGCGCCTTGAAAAAATTGGTGCCGGTGATCAAGGCCATATGTTTGGCTATGCCACTGACGAGACTCTTGAATTGATGCCTCTGAGCCATGTTATGGAAACCAAGCTTGGTGCTCGCCTCACTGAAGTGCGCAAAAATGGAACTTGCCCTTGGTTCAGGCCTGACGGTAAGACTCAAGTCATCGTTGAGTATTACAACGATAAGGGTGCCATGGTGCCTATCCTCGTGCACATTGTGCTTATCTCCACTCAGCATGATGAGACTGTGACTAATGATGAGATTGTCGCTGATTTGAAGGAGCATGTCATCAAGCCCGTGATTCCTGAGAAGTATCTTAATGAGAAGACCATTTTCCACCTTAACCATTCTGGCTGTTTTGTCATTGGAGGTCCTCATGGCGAGGCTGGTCTCATTGGTCGCAAGATCATTATTGATACATACGGAGGATGGGGTGCCCATGGTGGTGGTGTTTTCTCTGGGAAGGACCCTGCCAAGGTGGACAGAATATGAAGATGTCACGTTGCTTTCCACTTAAGCTTCAAAATTTTGTGGGAGGAGTTCAAATTTTTTTTGTCGTCACACCAATTCAAAAATAATGATAGTGTGCATGGCGTCCTTTTACATCACATGATTGCAGATGGACAACCTCTTTTGACTTTTGCAATCGTTACACAAGAGACTGATATTGTTTGTATTTCGGAATGCCTTTGCTTTTTGATATCTGGGAACTCAGAAGGCATAACAGCAAAGGAAATGTGGCAAGAAATAAAAGAGGCTGTTTTGCATTGTAGCAGTTAAATACTAGCCAAAATAGTCTATAGAAGCCATGATGCTTACAGTCACACAAGTAATGGTAGCTTTTCTCGACATGGCTACTACTGCTGCTGCTGTTCTTATAAGAACTCAATGACTAAAATATTTTCTAACACAAGGCTTGCCACTAAGAAAGACTTAAGCATGTTTCCAGAATGACTAAGCTAGCAAAATGTTTTGGTTACATTTTTGCTGCTTTCTTTTTCCCCAAAGTAAAAAGGCAAAGAGCAGAAAGTGATATCTGTTTCACTGTGTCTATTATCCTTTCACTAAACTCAAGAATTCTCAAACTTTTTTTTATATAGCATAAGTCATTTGAGTATTTAAAGTCCACTGAAACATTTGTGCCTTCAGAGCCAGGGTCCTCTATTGGAGCAGCTATTGCAACTTCTCTGACAATTCCATCTGATACTGTACGTATTGCTACTTTTACTTGGCATGGGACTGTCCTGAAGGAAACTTTCATGGTGGAAAGACATATCACAAGCGTTATACAAAATTCTATGTAACTGTTAAGGATGCTGCAACAAATATTGCTCATGATGTTATTCTTGAGCACAGTTATGGGGAATCACTGATTGAAGCATGGCAGAGGCCTATACTCAAAGATAAGAGGCTTCCTGAATGGTACCCTGTCACTTTATTCAATAAGCTCTATTATTCTGGGGGGACAATTTGGACAGATGAGTTACTCTGGTCCATAGTTTAGTAAGCATTGGAGGAAGGAAATTTTCCCTTAACAGATCACAGTTAGGTTTGAAAAGCATTATTATTGTTCCCCATTAAAATAATACCACCATTAACATTCTGGGAAGAATGACTTCTATACTTGAATAAAGGCACACTCCAAATATGTCAAATTCTGCTTTTGGAACAAATTTGCTGCGAGAAGAAGAAAGACGCCAGTATGGAGTATTGAATCCCAGTTCTTTGACCTCATAAACCTTTATCGTGACCTTGGTCGTGCTACTGGATTTCAATAGAGATTGGGTATTGATGGTTTGAACATGCGGTTTGAAACCAATCATTCTACTTCATCAGATGCTTCTGGATCTGCTAACAAAAAAGAATATGACAAGTAGAGATCATATCACACCTCTTGCAGTGACATAGTCCGATTCCTGTAATGCTATTATGCAAAATGCTTTTATGGCTGTGAAGTTGTTCAATAAGTTTTGCAACTTTTGAAGCTACCAGTCAATTGCTATTTGCGGTTAATAGGGTTCCCGCATCTCCAATGGATACAGATGATGGTAATTTAAAGCGGGGTGAAAAGGAAGATCACAATCATGCATGGATTTATGGCGTATTAGCTAGCTATGGTAAACTTATGGATCACTTGGTAACATCCTCTTTTATTTTGTCTCCATTCACCAAACACCTACTTGCGCAACCACTTGTGAGTGGACATGGTCGTTTCCCACAGGATGCTAAATCTTTTATGAAAGTGCTTCAATCCATGGTGCTTAAGGCAGTGCTTCCAGTTTGGACTCACCCACAGTTTACTGATTGCAATTATGATTTCATCAAATTATATCTATCATTCGACACATTTACTACGGGCTTGAAGCAAAAAATGCGCAAGGTAAGTTACGAAGAAAAAAAGTGCAAGAGCTTGAAACGAAAAGTGCACAAGGTAAGCTAAGCACTCAAATAAGGGCTTGAAGCGAAAAATGTGCGAGGTAGGCCACGCACCCAAATAAGGGCTTGAAGCGAAAAATGCGTGAGGTAAGTCACGAAGAATAAGTGCAAGAGCATGAAGCGAAAAGTGCGCGAGGTAAGCTAAACACTCAAATAAAGGGCTTGAAGTGAAAAATGCGCGAGGTAAGCCACGAGGAAAATGTGCAAGGGCTTGAAGTGAAAAGTGCGTAAGGTAAGCCACTAAGAAAATGTGCAAGGGCTTAAAGCGAAAAATGCGCGAAATAAGTCACGCACCCAAATAAGGGCTTGAAGCGAAAAGTGTGCGAGGTAAGCCACATAAAAATTGTTCAATGGCTTGAAGCGAAAAATGCGCGAGGTAAGCCATAAAGAAAATGTTCAAGGGCTTGAAGCGAAAAGTGTACGAGGTAAGCCACAAAAAATTGTTCAAGGGCTTGAAGCAAAAATTGCGCGAGGTAAGCCACACACTCAAACAAGGGCTTGAGAATTTGACTTGAGAATTTGGCATCAGAGAAATTAACTTCATAATTTAACTTGAGGATTTGACGAAAGACTATGAGGAGAATATATGTACTCTTCCGCAAGGTTATACCTAGTGAAAGAGTGGGGAGCAATTGTTGTGCAAAGATAAATAAATAAATATAAATAAATAAATAAGCAAAAAACAGTAATTGGCGTTGGATTCAAACTCAACCTCATCTACTTTGTTGTAACATTATCAAGGTAAAAATCAAAATATATATAGATAAAGAAAGAGAGTTTGAATCAGGTACAAACTCATGTCTTTAAAAGCACAATCACTATCAACAAGTAAGTGGAGAGGTATGATTCAGGAAACTAAGACTCTATTTTGTTTATAGAAACTTTGTCAAATTCTCTGGCTGACTTAAGTATCGGAATGCTTACGCAGGAAACAACCCTTGCATCCCTCTGATTATTATTTTTCTTGCAGAACTTTCGGTAACACGTAACACAAAAATCAAGGCGATGATGTAAGCAATCTGTAACTATTGTAACCGAGCAACAACAATAACATATTTAGATATTAATTTTTTTATTTAAAGTGAAGCTTGACATCTTTATTTATTTATAAAGATCGAATTTAAGAATTATGTCTTCACAATAAAATATTGTGATCTTTCAATCATATTATTTGATCCAACAAACTTATTTTTTTAATAAAATCACAATTTTTAAAAATCAATGATTATGTTTTTCAACCATTTACGAAGTAAAATAATATCACTTCAAAGAATATGTAACTCTTAAAAAAATTATTTATTGAATAAATAAATCTGTATTATGTACTAATTTTTTATTCTATTAATTAAAAATATCAATGTTTACCGATCATTCTTTCACTGTTTATAAACTTTTAACTACTGGATCCATTGCAAAAAGATTTGGAGTCAAAATAACTCAATCCCCATTATAAATTTTAATTTCAAGGACAGGTTCTGCGTCTTTTTGACATGGAATGTCATATCCGCAAGTGATGAAACATGACAGATGGAGCAGTGTGGTCCAATAATATCGTATTTGGTTGCGAGTTCGGCAAGGAAGTCGCCATATATATATATATATATATATATATATATATATATATATATATAGATGTGGGCGGTCATCACTTCCTTTTTAAATGGAAGGAAAAGGTTTCAGCATACAGACGGCGACCATTTTCTAGTGAATATATTATCTTTGCCTTATATTTTCTTTGCTAATTTTAGAAGCTAAGTTCCCAGTTTGAATAACACATTTGCCTCAAGGAGAATGTGATTTCATGAGCTAGTCATTGCTGATGAAACGTGACAAAAGCCCTATGATTTACCCAGATTACATACGAGTTAGAATTAAGCGATCGGTGTATGTGTAACGGGATGATCAATTAAGTCTACTTGTTTGGATAAATCTTAAATTCTTTTTCTTTTTCTTTTTCTCAGCAAATATTAATTTAATTTGATTTAAAGACCTAATGGCTTCAATTGTTTGGTTACAAGCCTTCAAGTCTAAATAAACAAAACATTCGTTGAAGGAATATATATAAGTATAATTAATATATTATTAGTGAATTTTTAAATTTTATAACAAAGTTTAAGATGATAAAATATACAATATTTTATTAATTTTTTATATTCTTTTAAAGGTATGTATCACTTGTTAAATCTGTTTGTAAAGTGTAAAAATTTTATTTACAGTGTATTAAATGATAATCTTATATACGTGCGTGTTTGTGTATAATACAAGTAAAAAGATGTGAAAATGTAATGGACTTGTTGCTCTTGTATATAGATATTGTAATTTCATCTAAGTTAGGCCAATGTCAACATGAAGTTTTCCCAAATTGAGTATATCTTATGTGACAAAAGCATTCAAGTTCCACTTGACTGATAAATGTGACGAGAAATTGATACGTACACAAAGTTTTTTGTGTCTTAAAAAATAAGATAAGAAAATTTTGGAGACAAATAATAATTCAATTTATAAAAAAGTGTCAAGTACAATATCTAAAAAAATCTTTAAAAAAATAAAAAATAATCATCTGATTTTTTTCAAAACAAATTTGTTTCAAGGGTATCTTTTTTTAATAATTCATTTACATTTGTTGTGCATGATAAAAAAATAATAAAAATAAAAAAAATGCGCCACGTGGCGCACGAAGAAAATAGGTGGGAGATCGATCTACCGCCCTAGAAACAATATTGCAGGAGATATAAATTATGCAGTTTAGACAGTTTTGTACTTAAATATTTTTTATTCTGCAGAACTGTAAAACAGTAAAAAATACTTAATGAGTGGATAACTACGTAATTAAAGGTAAAATTAATCCTTAAAAATAAGGGTTAGGTATGATTTATGAAACTAAATCTTTATTCGCTTTACAGAAACTCTGCTAAATTCTCTTCTGACTTAAGCATCGGAGTGCTTACACAGGAAACAACCCTTGTGTCCCTCTGATCATTATTTTTCTTGCAGACCTTTCAGTAGCACGTGATAAGAAGATAAAAGAGAGGACATCAGCAAGACATTATCATTGTATTTGGCAACAACAACATTGAAAGTTACAATTCGATAAGATTTGAATCTGAAACTTAAAAATCTCAAAACTTTCTTCTTGCCAATAAGTCAAGGTCTCATTAGCAATTCTTTCAAGAGTTTTGTTTTTTTACCAATATTTTATTTTGAGGAGAGATCCACTTACACATGTTATTTATATTTTTTTAATTCAATTGTTGAATTTTATGTTCTATTTACATAAATCATGTACGTCAAATTTCAAGTTAATTAAAAATTTCTTACTATTTGTTTTATAATAATAAAATTTTAACTGTTAATGTATATTGAAAAAATATATATTATTTTCAATTGAAAAGATAGGAATATCCAATTTACTCAAAAGTTTACGTGAATGATAAATACGAGCAGGCTGTTAAATCTAACTGTTGGTTTGTAAAAATATTAATCATGTACAAAGTTATGAAAAAAAGTTTATAAATTAATTTGTTTTATTTAAGTGTAAATTGATCAATCCTCTTTTATTTTTATTTTTATTTTTATTTTTATTTTTATTAAGCAATTGAGAATGAGATGTTACAAAATTAGGAGATCTCTAGTAAAATAATAAAAGCAATACAGTTCCACAACAATGTCAGAATACAGCTGTTGTGCATGATAAAAGAAAAAATAAAAATAATAAAGTGCATCACGTGGCGCACGAAGAAAACATATAGGAGACAGGGTCTACCGCCTTGAAAATAATGTAACAGGAGACATAAATAAGGCAAAAAATGACATTTAGTCCAAGGATACATACATAATTACTGGCAGAATAAATCCCTATAAATAGGGGTCATGTATGACTCAAAAACCTAAGTCTCTATTTCCTCTACAGAAACTTTGCCAAAATTTCCTTCTGACTTAAGCATCAGAGTGCTTACGCAGGGAGAACCCCTGCATCCCTCTGATCATTCTTTTTCTTGCAGAATCTTTAGTAGTACGTGGCACAAAGATCAAAGCGAATACCTCAGTAATACGTCATCATTCTGTTGGGCAACAACAATTAGCGTCGTCTGTGGGAAATGGAAGAAAAGCTTTCGACAACGATAATACGGACACGTTCAGCAGCAATCAGAAGTGAAGAAAGTGATGATATGGCAAGCTCTCCAATGGTTGACTTGGTGATGGCGTTTTGAGGGAGAGATGGTCAAATATGATGACGATTCCCCAAGCTAAATTCGAAGCCATGCGGAAGCAGGGGGAAGAGACCGTCGAAGCCCTGCGGTCTATGGTTGATCTGTTCAATAGAGCTTTTTCGCAAGTGAACCTGTCGCTAACCGTCTAGAACTTGGTAGGAGAAGGGCGAACTGCGCGAAGCACTGGCGCTCGAGACACTCAAGGCATGCCCGCGCGAACCCTTGGCTTGCGAGACATTCATGGCATGCAAGACCCTCACGGCAGCACAGGCCTTCATGGCAAGACCCTCACGGTAGCGCAGGCCTTCGCCCACAAGACCCTTAAGGCAGCGCAAGCCTTGGCGAGCAAGACCCTTACGGTAGCGCAAGCCTTCGCGCGCAAGACCCTCATAGCATGGGTGCGCGAGACCCTTGCGGCATGGCTACACGAGAGCCTCACGGTAAGGGAGTGCGAGACCCTCACAGCATGGTTACTCGAGACCCTCACAGCAGGGGAGCGCGAGACCCTCACGGCATGGGTACACAAGACCCTCACGGCATGAGTGCGCGAGACCCTCGTGGCATGGCTGCACGAGACTCTCAAGGTAGGGGAGCGCGAGACCATCACGGCAAGGGAGCGCGAGACCCTCACGGCAAGGGTGCGCGAAACCCTCGTGGCATGGCTACGCGAGACCCCCTATTTTCTTCGTGCGTCACGTGGCGCATTTTTGGTGTGGAGATGCCAGCTCACGCGAGACCCTGTTGGAATGACGACGCGAGCCTCTCACGGCCCTCCGGCGCCAGGCCCTCACGGCGCTCCCGCGCAAAGCCCTCACAGCATGTCTACGTAAGACTCCATGAAACTAAGGAAGACATGGGGCATCATGGTCACTCAACACGAGAGATTGTTGGTGGTCTGAGACGCCAAAATATTGAAAGCTTTGAGAGTCCGGCTACGATAGATTCTGGGTATTTGAATACAAAAGGTCCCTGATCCCAGAACACAAATGGTCCACCAAATAATGGGGGTCTGAGGTGTCGGAATGACAGGCACACATGTTGGGAGAAACTCGAAAGTAGATCTAAAATGGAACCTTGAAACTGAAGTGGCCAACTTTCAACCCCGGGCTCATCAAAACCAAATGCAAAACAATGGGAGAGAGGTTGTTGATTACGATCAAGCTAACTAATGTAAGGTGCAAAATAGGCCTGCGTCTATGGCACAAGATGTCACAAACATGAAGAAAATGGTGCAACGCATCTTAGAGGATAAAAGGTTGGTTCCAAAGGAAGAGAACCGGAGAAGAAGAATATCATTCAGTTTAGCGATCATGGAAAAACCATTACCCCCAAAGTTCAAGATGCCATAAATAACGGCATATGTTGGGAAGACTAACCCTTATGACCATGTTCAGAACTATGAGTCGTTAATGCTATTACATGGATGAGAAGATGAGATTATGTATAGAGCATTCTCCTTAACTTTAACTGGTCACGCATTAAAATGGTTCAACAGTTTGCCAGAAGGGTTTATTTCATCTTTCAATCAATTGAGAAATGAATTTTTGAAAGTTTTTATGATAAATAGCCAGAAGAGAAAGGAGGCCACCTATCTGCTTACTTTGAGGCAAGGGAATAATGAATCACTGAAAAGCTATGTAAATCGGTTTCGTAATGCTACGCTTGAAGTGCGTGATTTACAAGCTGGAGTAGCTGTGACAGCTATGTTACAAGGGACAAGATCAAAAAAATTACAAGAATTATTGTCTTTGGATCAGCCGACGACCATTACGGACTTGTTCTCGAGAGCCAATAAGTATGTCGATGGAGAAGAGGTGATGAAAATGATGCCAACACTCGACTTTAAGGAAGGAAGGAAGCGAGAAAGAGAGTATAATTATAAAAACACAGAAAAATCAGATAAAGCCCCAAATTTGAAATATGTTAATTACACGTAGTTCGTCAAACCACGTGCTTCAATCTTAGCAACAATAGAAAGAACTAGGATGCTTCAATTCCCCAAAAGAGCTGAAGGGAATTTTGGACGAGATCTTGGGTCCTACTGTAGTTTCTATTCTGCCTTTGGCCATATAACTAAGAAATGCCAGGAACTAATGAACCAGCTTGAGAAATTGGCTAGAGAAGGGAAGTTAGACCATTATGTGTGGAGGAATGAAAAGATTCGATACCCCACACGTGGTCGAGGAGACAATAGACCATGTGATAGACGCGATGAAGAAAGAAGAAATGAGGCTAGAAGGGAAGAACATATGAACTAACAGATAAATAATGAACCTACAGGAGCTGCTATTAATGTCATTTCTGGTAGAGAGTACATAGCTGGTAGCTCATCAATACCTTGAAGGAAGATGAAAAGTTCATAAGGCAAGAAGATAGCTAAAACGTGGAATACCAACTACTTGAAACTACACTGACAATGAGACTTTAATTCATTTAATGTTATTTCTTGTTATTAAACTATGAGTTGAAATTTCATTCGTTGAATTGTGATTTATGCCATAATGACATTTTATTGCCTGTTGAGGTTTTCAAATAATTGATAGATGACTGATCAAACAAGGGCTCGAAGCGAAAAATGCACAAGGTAAGCCACGAAGAAATGTGTAAGGGCTTGAAGCGAAAAATACGCGAGGTAAGCCACGCAACTAAGAAAATGGCTTGAAACAAAAAGTGCGCGATGTAAGCCATGAAGAAAAAAGTGCAAGAGCTTGAAGCGAAAAGTGCGCAAGGTAAGCTAAGTACTCAAATAAGGGCTTGAAGCGAAAAATGCGCAAAGTAAGCCACGCACCCAAGAAAAGGGTTTGAAGCGAAAAGTGTGCGATGTAATCCATGAGGAAAAAATTACAAGAGCTTGAAGCGAAAAGTGCGCGAGGTAAGCTAAGCACTCAGACATGGACTTGAAGCGAAAGATGTGCGAGGTAAGCCACGCACTCAAGAAAAGGGCTTGAAGCGAAAAGTGTGCGATATAAGCCATGAAGAAAAAAGTGCAAGAGCTTGAAGCGAAAAGTGCTCGAGGTAAGCTAAGCACTCAAACAAAGGCTTGAAGTAAAAAATGTGCGAGATAAGCCACGAAAAAATGTGTAAGGGCTTGAAGCGAAAAATGCGCGAGGTAAGTCACGCACCCAAAACAAAAGGCTTGAAGTGAAAAGTACGCGATGTAAGTCATAGAGAAAAAGTGCAAGAGCATGAAGCGAAAAGTGCGCAAGGTAAGCTAAGCACTCAAACAAGGGCTTGAAGCAAAAAATGCACGAGATAAGCCACGAAGAAAAGTGCAAGAGCTTGAAGCGAAAAGTGCATGAGGTAAGCTAAGCACTCAAATAAGGGCTTGAAGCGAAAAGTGCATGATGTAAGCCATGAAGAAAAAAGTGCAAGGGTTTGAAGCAAAAAGTGCGCGAGGTAAGCTAAGCACTCAAACAAGGGCTTGAAGCGAAAAATGCGCGAGGTAAGCCATGCACCCAACAAAAGGGCTTGAAGCGAAAAGTACGCGATGTAAGCCATGAAGAAAAAGTGCAAAAGCTTGAAGCAAAAAGTGTGCGAAGTAAGCTAAGCACCCAAATATGGATGTGAAACAAAAAATGTTCGAGGTAAGCTACGAACTCAAATTAACAAAGGCTTAAAGTAAAAAGTGTGCAAGAAAAAACATTCTCTCGAAATAAGCTACACTCATGAGAGAAAGTGAAATCTATATGAGGCCTAATGTACAAAGACGCCCCTACTAAAGCGTGTTCTAAACTTAGTTGGGAGCCTAAAAGAGGAAAAATGCTACGAATCGACCCAATGTCAGACTCCCTAGGCTTAGAAGAGGAACCTAAAATTAATTTTTTGCTACCTTGTCAGACCATTGGGGAGCAAGTAATAAAATCGACGATTTGAAAAAATGAAAAACCGAGCAGATATCCTCAGCCGAAAAGTTTGAGAATTTTTCGGTTTGAGAATTTAACCTCAGGATTTAGCCTAAGAGAGAATCTGATGCCAGAGTTTGGCTTGAAAATTTGACACTAGAATATTGAATTCAGAGTTTAACGTGAGACAACGTCAAGAATAGATGTACTGTTCTGCAATGTTATACCTAGCGAAAGAGTGGAGAGCAATTGTTGTGCATGATAAAAGGAAAAATAAAAATAATAAATAATAAAGTGCGTCACGTGGCGCACGAAGAAAACAAGTAGGGGACCGGGTCTACCGCATTGGAAATAGTGTAACAGGAGACATAAATAAGACAAAAAAGGATATTAAGTCTAAGGATACATACGTAATTACTAACAAAATAAATCCCTATAAATAGGGGTCAAACATGACTCAAAACTCTAAATCTCTATTTCCTCTACAGAAACTCTGCCAAAATTCTCTTCTGACTTAAGCATCGGAGTGCTTACGTAGGGAGAACCCCTGCATCCCTCTGATCATTTTTTTCTTGCAGAATTTTTAGTAGCACGTGGCACAAAAATTAAAACGAAGATGTCAGCAATTCATCAACATTGTAATCGAGCAACAACAACAGCAAAGAAATAACATAAAATCAATATCCAATAATAATTTTACCGTCCCGAGCAAGAAATCTCAATCACATCTCTTTGTTCATAGAATAAGTAGAATGTTTTCCCAAAAGCACAAATAGTTCAACAAACGATTCCCTACATCAAAAGCCTCTAAAGAGAAATTATCATCATAACTCAAATTTTATGATCCAACCAATAAAATAATCAGTTCCAACTATCTTCATAATCTCCAGACCAACAACTATGTGAGATATCTTGAAACTTCAACAAGAAAACAAAAAAGCATGTGATGTTGCACTAAACGACAACGAGGCGATGCTGATACGATTCCTTCCACGTATTGATGTTGCGCTAAACGAAAACCAGGTGATGCTGATGCGATTCCTCCCACATGTATCAAATCCTTTGCAAAAAATAACAAAATCAGAGAGGCGCAGGGATCTATCCCTGCACGCTCGCTCCGATGCTTAAGTCAGAAAGTTTTTCTAGCAGAGATTTTGTATCTAAGAAAAAGAGATTCTGTCCCCTACCTTTTTTCATACCTGGTCTATTTATAGATTTCTTTTTTTGTTTAGAGTCATGTCGGGCATCATGTTTTTTTAAGGGCTTGAGGATATCTTAGGCCCGTAACTATAGGGTTCGGGTCTGAGGCCCAGGCGCGTGTTTGGGCTGCGACAGAGTCATTAGATACTCTCTCGCGACTTGGAATTGGATGGCTTGCGGATGAGTTCAACATGCGGCAGAGTTTAAGTGAACCTCTGCCGCGGTCTCTGCGGTAGAGTTCTATCGCAGTCTATGCGGTAGAGCTCTGTCGCGGTTCGTGCAGTAGAGGTCTATCGCAGCTTACTGTGTTGCCTAGAGACTCTACGACAGAGTCTCTATCGCCTAGAGACTCTGTCGCCCACTCAGCAACCGTGTCGCGTGGAGACTCTATCGTCGTGGATTCTTTCGCTAGACTCTATCGCCTAGAGGCTCTATCGCACATTCCGGTGATTGTGTCGCCACCCCTCTCTACCTGCCACGTGGTTTATGTCTCTTCTGTTTGTGTTTTGACACGTGGCTGTCTCTTATTGATCGATGTTTGTACACGTGGACTTTGATGATACAACCATCATCAATTGCTCCCCACTCTTTGGTAGAAATATTTCCTGCAAAAGAGTATTCTTGATTCACTGTTTCAGGGCACGTGCGGATCCCCGTGCACGTGTAGATGCAGCCACGCCTATATATATATAAGCTCCCAGTCAACGTGGTAGCTACTGAGTTCTCTCGCTTAACATCACTCTGCCGCACATTCCCCCAGTACTCTGTCGCCACTGTACCACTACTCTATCGCGGGTTGTTGATACTCTTTCGCACCTCTATCGCATAAGCCATCACTGTGTCGCGAGTCTGTCGCGTGGACAACAACTCTGTCGCCCAGTGTTGTTTGCTGTACTTCTGTTGCAAACGCTCTTTATCACTATAGTTTACTGTCTTCCTGCTTTTTTGTTAGGTAAGCTCTGTCGCCAGTAGTTTTTTCTTCGTGATTTTCCTTGAGCTTTTAAGAATGGCTGGTCATGGTGTAGGGAAGCATATAGAGCTAGGAGTCAAATCGACTTTGAAGGCAGTTGACATCCAAGACCTTATGTCTAGGTTCCCTTTGCCTGATGGATACTCCTATAGGCTTCCAAACCCTCAAGAAAACGACATACGTCGTGTGTCTGACGGGATAGTTATTTTCAGGGCATCCTTAGAGTTAGGACTCCGTTTTCCAATATCCGACTTTGGGGCTTCTTTCCTTAGGACGCACAAGATAGCTCCTGGACAACTGCATCCTCACGCATGGATGCAATTAATAGGATTTACCGTGCATTGCCGACTAAGGGGTGTTTCTCCGTCTCTTCCCCTTCTTGACGCCTTTTTTAGGTTTCGAGGCAGCCCTGGTTTAGTTCCTTATTCACTTCAGCGGGTGTATAAGCCTGGATTCAAAAACAGGTTATTCAAAAAACCCGTAAATAAGCTTCACAGTTTTGAATCGGAGTGGTTTATTGTGGAGACGCCTGGGGGTCTGGATTTCTCCACTCGTTGGGAGACTAGGCGTGAAATCCCCAAGGGCCCTCGGATTTCTACACTTAGAGAACAGTTGTCCTTAGATGTCAATAGATTATTGGTTGATAGTCCCATTAGTCTTGACGGTCTTTTATCAAATGAAAATTTGATATCTGCTGGCTAGGGTGTGGGTCCCGTCCCTATTGTCGGCCCTTCTGTTCCTTCCTCGAATCCTTCATCCTCGATTCCCCCTAAGTTGAACCCTGAACTTTCAAGGCTGCAAGAAGACATAGGGAGTACAAATATAGAATCTAGTCCTGACAGTGAGCCTTTGGCTGATCTGAATGACTGGGAAGGATTTGGTTCAACTTTCATGGTTCTACCTGACGATGATATGATAAACATAAAGTCCCTTCAGGAGCATTTTGATTCTCCTGATGGTAACTTTTTCATGCTTTTTTATTGTTTGCTGGTTCTGACCACGTTTTTGACCACTTACTTGTTCTTTTTCTTTTTTGTAGAAATGAGCCATTTTCGACGATCTTTGGCACATCAAGGTTCGGAGGGCGGTCCATCTAGTGACCCCACTAGAAAGAGGCATCGCTTAGCTGATGATGTTCCCAGTGAGGCACCAGTTTCGCCTCAATTGCCTCGGGCTCGAACCCCACCTGTTCCTAGACAAATGATGCCTCCTCCTCCGGAACAAAGGGATCCCTCTCGGGATAGAGGGAGAGCTCCTTCCTCTTCGCGGAGGGCTTCTGGTTCGTCTGGACGGTCTCGATCCAAAGAGCGTGCCGAATGCAATATAATTTCATCCCAACGAAAGAACCGGAGGCATTTGTACATCGATCCGTCAATGGGGACTAGGCCAATTCTCCCGAGGATAGGTCCTGTTGATGAGAGGTCCTACCCCGTAGACGGTGGTTACATCATGAGGGGGTCTGAGTTTTGGGTTTACCCAGGAGTTCACGACAACGATACCTTGGACTCTCCCGGGGTGGCGTCTCGATTGAGTTGGGTCACTATTCTCCCGAGGGACGAAGCTAGAATATTTAGAAATTATCCAGAAGGAGAAGACTTGGCCGATATGGAAGCGCTGAGGGTAATTTTCATTTTCTTTTTTCGTTTAATTTCTTTTTACTATACTTTGAGTTTGACTTTTTGCGTTGCTTTTCAGCTTGCTCAGAGGACTGTGGCCAACAACGCTCAACACCGAGCCTATCAGGAGCGAGCTGACAAGGAAATCCGAGATTTGAAGGACAAAGTCATGGAGTTGTCAAATACTGTTAACAACTTATCCGGGCTTCCAGACGTGGTACGAAACTTAGAAGATCAACTCTCGAAGGCGCGTCAAGATTTGAATCAGGCCAAGAGGGATCTTACTGTTGAGGCGGCTAGGTCTAACAAATTTCATGAAGATCTTCAACAGGCCCAAGCCGAACTGGACCGCATGCAGTTCAAGTATGGATCCTTAATTGATCGTAATCAGGAGCTCGAGCAACATGTCGCCGAGCTAGAAAGTCGGGCTACTCCTTCTCTAACTCAAGTGGAGATTGACAGCATCAGGACGGAAGCCGTGAAGGAGTACCACCTTTCTAGGGATTGCTTGAGGTGAAAGGAGGATTTTTCGAATCCATATGTAAAATATGGATTTTACCTTGCTAGATCCTAGCTGGAGAAGCATAGGGAAGGTGAAGAATTCCCTGAGCTTCAATATACACGCGAGGCGATGTTGTTTGAGGCTCCTGACTGGACTAAGTATGAACCAGGGGCTGAACCTCCTGATGAGCTTTTTAAGAGGACTGCGCAAGATGATCTTGCAAACCTTACTGGTCCTTGGGAGCTTGTGAGCTTGGACGATGCTCCCGAAGCTATTGGTGCCCTCAACGACTTGGATGGGGAAGATAGTCAGCAGTCTTTAGGGTGCGAGGGTCCGTCAGCAGTTGATCCCCAACCTCCTCATGTAAATTGAATTGTTTTTCATTTTTCTTTTCGAACATTCTGTTGTTTTTGTTTTTTTTTTTGGATGTACTTGTAAAGATTTTCTAAAATGAATGAAATCAAAGTTCTGTTCATGCTTCGTATCGCATCGCTCTACTATTTATCATTTATCGTCATTTGTCTGTTTATTTGTTTTACTCGTACATTTGTTTTGTTTATTCGTGTATGCTCCCCAATTCTTGATAGAAAGATATATTTTCAGAAAGAATTTTACGTATAAACATACCTTTTTCTAAGGCCTGACCACCACGACGCGAGTGCGTCTTCAGTTCTTACGTCCTTTATGTTTCCATTGCATGGCTATAGTAACGCAATTACTCTTCAGGCTCTTACAGTTCCTCTGATCTTTCACGCCTGGCCACATTGACACATTGCGCCTCAGGCTCTTACGGCTCGTCTGATTTTTACGCCTGGCCACAGTGACGTATTGCGCCTCAGGCTCTTACGGCTCGTCTGATTTTTACGCTTGGCCACAGTGACGCATTGCGCCTCTCGTCTGATTTTTACGCTTGGCCACAGTGACGCATTGCGCCTCAGGCTCTTACGGCTCGTCTAATTTTTACGCCTGGCCACAGTGACGCATTGCGCCTCAGGCTCTTACGGCTCGTCTGATTTTTCACGCCTGGCCACAATGACGCATTGCGCCTCAGGCTCTTACGGCTCGTCTGATTTTTCATGCCTGGCCACAGTGACGCATTGCGCCTCAGGCTCTTACGGCTCGTCTGATTTTTCACGCCTGGCCACAGTGACGCATTGCGCCTCAGGCTCTTACGGCTCGTCTGATTTTTCACGTCTGGCCACAGTGACGTATTGTGCCTCAGGCTCTTACGGCTCGTCTATATCCTGTCACAAGATTTAGATATATAAAAGCTGGAGATATATAATAAAAGAACAATCTGCATAATGATTGGATATTAGTATCTTGTGACAGTGTAACAAATAACAATAATGTGAGAACATAAGATTCAAGAGAGAAAACATAATGATTAGTTCAAATACAATTTTAAGTGATTTGAGTTCCATGTTTTCCCTATTTTCTTCCCTTGCAGAGTTTCCAGGATGCAGTGTTGGGCCCAATCTTTTGTTTGATTCTGAATGGACCTTCCCAATTGGCTCTGAATTTTTCGTCTTCCTTTAAGGGATTCATGATATGTGACTTTCTGAGCACCAAATCCCCCTCGGATATCGGTCTATCTCTCACTCGGCTGTTATAGTAGTTGACTACCCTCGATGGTAGGATGCCAACCGAATAGCCGCGGCCTCTCTATGCTCATCAAGCATATCTAGGCTTTCCCTTAGTCCCTGTGAATTCTTTTCTTCCACTAAAGGCACCATCCTGGGTGACAGTGCTCCAATTTCCACGGGAATCAACGCTTCAGTGTCGTATACGAGGCTAAATGGCGTTTCTTCAATCGATACCCGACTAGTGGTACGATATGCCCATAAGACACTAGGCAAGCTTTGTCTAATCTGGTCTTCAACCCATGAAGGATAGTCCGATTACTGACTTCGGCCTGTCCATTAGTTTGGGGATACGATACAGAAGAAATCCTTAGCTGAATGTCAAGGCGCTTACAGAATTCACGAAAGGCGTCACAATCAAATTGCTTTTCGTGATCAGCATTTAAGATGCGTGGGATTTCGAACCGACAGATAATATCTTTCTAGACCATTACTTCCACTTTCTTCTCCGTGATTGTAGCCAAAGGCTCTGCTTCAATCCACTTTGTAAAGTAATCGGTGGCCACCAACAGGAACTTTCTTTAACCCGTAGCTAACGGGAAAGGCCCCAAAATGTCCAATCCCCATTGTGCAAAAGGAATTGGTTGTACCGTACTCTGGGAGGGAGTCACTGGGGCCGTTGTTATTGGTGCAAACCTTTGGCATTTGTCACACCTACGGGCTTTGTCCACCGCATCTTTTTTCAATGTCGGCCAATAGAATCCCGATCATAGTATCTTAGCAGCAAAGGCTCTAGCTCCCAAGTGCTCAACGCAAATTCCTTCGTGCACCTCAGCTAGGACATAATTTGCTTGCTCTGGCCCTAGGCACTTTAACAAAGGTGATGAATACCCCCTTTTGTATAGTTTCCCGTTGATTATCGTGAACTTCACCCCTTGTGTCCTTAAGCGACGAGCCTCGTTCTTATCTTGGGGAGTGTACCTTCAATGAGATATTGTTTGAATGGGATCTCCAGTCATCCCCCATTTCAATGTCACACACTTCGACCTCTTCGACACTAGGCCGCTCGAGCTTCTCCACCATCACTATCCTTCCTCCTGTCTCATTGGAAGAGGCTAACTTGGACAATGAATCTGCGTGTGTGTTTTCAGACAGATTAATTTCTATTAGCTGGAAGTTCTTGAAAGTCTGAGCCAGAGATTGGACTTTCTTTAGGTAAGGGGCCAGCATTGGCTCTCGAACCTCATATTGCCCATTAAACTGGTTTACCACCAATTGCGAGTCACTATGTGCCACCAAGTGGTGAACTTGCAGCTTCTCCGCCAGCCTCATTCCGGCTACCAAAGCCTCATACTCTGCTATATTGTTCGAACTAGGGAACCCAAACCGTAAAGAGTATTCTAGGGATTTCCCTTCCGATGATACCAAGACTACACCTGCCCCACTTCCATTTGCACTTGATGCCCCGTCGACATACAGTAACCACGGTTGAGTTTCCTTTCCATCGCTGTCGCTCGGGCTAGTGCATTCTACTATAAAGTCTGCCAGAGCTTGACCTTTGATAGCCTGCCTGGGTTGGAACATGATATCATATTCTCCAAGTTCCACTGCCCATTTCACTAGTCTCCCTGAGTGTTCGGGCTTCTGAAGGATTTGTCTTAACGGTTGATCTGTCAAGACAGTGATGGAGTGTGCTTGAAAATAAGGGCGCAACTTACGCGAGGCCATCACAAGGGCTAATGCTAGCTTTTCGACCAGCGGATAACGGGTCTCCGAGTCCAACAGTACCTTGCTCACATAGTAGATTGGGCGGTACACTATTTTATCTTTCTTTAGTAGTACCGCACTGACGGCGAAATCACCGACTCCCAAGTACATATATAATTGTTCCCCTTCCAAAGGTCTTGTCAATAAAGGTAAATGCTTCAAATATTCTTTGAGGTCTCCAAAAGCTTTTTGACAATCACTTGTCCATTCAAAATTCTTTCCTCCCCGCAGAGTTTTGAAGAATGGCAAGCTCTTTTCTACGGACTTTGACAAAAAACGATTCAGAGCTGCTATTCTGCCCGTCAACCTTTGGACATCTCTCACGGTGGTTGGGGGTTTCATGTCGATAATTGCCTGTACCTTTTCAAGATTTACCTCGATACCCCTGTCAGTGATCATGAAGCCTAAGAACTTCCCTGATCTCACCCCGAATGAGTACTTGCCAGGATTTAGCTTTATATTGAATCTTCTTAGTACCTCGAATACTCTGGACATCTGATGAGCGTGAGACTCTCTTGCTCGGCTCTTGATAATCATATCGTCCACATAGGCTTTCATGGTATTTTCCAAAAGATCTTTGAACACTCTGTTCACCATTCGCTGATATGTGGCTCCAGCATTCTTTAAACCGAACGACATTACCCGATAGCAGTATGTTCCATCGTCGGTTATAAAGGAAGTCTTCTCTTCGTCTTCTGGGTGGAGCATAATTTGATGATATCTGGAGAAAGCGTCTAAAAAATTGAGGAGTTCATATCTGGACATTTCATCCACAAGCCTATCTATCCGGGGCAAAACTCCTCTTCTTCTGCTTGACAGGTTTTTGTCCGGGTGAGACATTAAGCTGATGACAAATCACTTCAGGATTAATCTGGGGCATGCCAGCCGGGGTCCAAGCGAAAACATCCGAGTTCCTCCTCAGGCATTCAACTATCTCCCTCCTTACTTGTTCATTCAGCTGAGTCCTGATGAATGCCTTCTTCTCTTCATCCCCTCCGATTAGCTCAATGGCTTCCATTTTCTCTACAGGCTGAGGCTTGGGCGGGTCATCTATGCACAAAGTCTCTTTCCTCTGCACTCTTTTGCTAGCGGTAGAAGCAATATAACAAGTACGAGCCCTTCTTTGATCTCCTCGTACTTGCCCAACTCCGTTGGGAGTAGGGAACTTCATTAACAGATAACAAGAGGATATCACTGCCCTCATATCATTCAGTACAGGCCTTCCTAGGATCATGTTGTAAGCAGCTGAGGTTGACCTCACCACCATGAACAATACCTGTCGGGTCACATCTTTCGGGTTTTCTCCTAGAGTCACAGGCAACTTTATGGACCCGGCCACCTTCACCTTTTCACCCGTAAATCCATACAGTGGCATCATAACAGGTCTTAACCTATCTTCGGATATGTTCATTTTCTCGAAACAATTTCAATAGATTAGGTTCACCGAACTTTCGTTATCGACTAGGATCCTGCTCACCGGATGTTTCACCACCACTGTGGATATTACCATGGGATCATCATGGGGCACGACAATGTCACCCTTGTCTACCGGAGTGAACACAATAGGTTCTTCATCTGCTTTCTCTTCCATCACAACATGAACCTGATACGCTTGCCTCGCGTAACTCTTACGGGAAGCAGAGGAGTTTCCTGCCATTGATTCTCCTCCTACGATAACATTTATTGTCGGGGTGGTAGGTTCGTTATCTGGCTGATTACCCCGGGGGGTAGGTTTAAATACTTCATTCCTTGGCCTATTTCTTCCGTTATTATTATTTTGCACATTCCGCAGACGGTCATTCCTTCGATCTCGCGGAGGATAACGGGGCCTTTCAATTCTCCACAGGAAGTGGTTAATTTTCCCCTCTCTAGCTAGTCTCTCTAACTGATCCATCAGGTCTCTGCATCTTTCCGTGGGGTGACCGTGAGCAGCATGGAATTCGCAGTAGGCGTCAGAGTTTCGCCCTACATCTCCAATCTTCTTTTTGGAGAATTCCAATAGTCCCGTCCCCTCAATAGCTGCTAGTATCGCGGTGCGAGGCTCATTCAATCTAGTATAACCTTCATACCTGAGTTTAGGGGCCTTGTCTAATCTGACGGGTCTTGAAGAGCTTCTCTCAGGTACATCTCTCTCTCTCTTTCTTCCTTCCCTTATCTCCCGGGGCTGTACCATCTTCATTACTTCTTCTTGAGCCACATATTTATTGGCTCTAGCAAACAGATCGAAAAGTGTCACCGGTTGATCGAGGGAGAGGGATTCTTGTAACTTCTCGGACTTCGTCCCTTGCAGCATTGCAGCCATGGCTACTCCTACTGGTAGATCTTCCACCTCCAAGGTTGCATCTCGAAAACGATCTATGTAGCTCTTCAAGAACTCTTTATTCCCTTGCTTAAGAGTGAGCAGATAAGTAGCATCCTTCTTCCTCTAGCTATTGATCATGAAGACTCTCAAAAATTCATTTTGCAATTGGTCAAACGATGAGATGGAACCTTTGTTCAACCCATTAAACCACTTCAGCGCATGCCCGGACAGTGTAAGCGAAAAGGCTCTGCACATGATCTCATCTTCCCATCCATGCAGCAACATGAGGGACTCATAACTTTGTATGTGGTCGTATGGGTCTGCTTTGCCTGTGTAAGTGGCCATAGAAGGCATCTTGAACTTCTTCGGCAAGGGTTTGTTCATAATCTCCGGACAGAACGGAATTCTCCTTCTTTGACTATCATCAAGAGACACCAGTTTCCTCTTTTCCAAAATCCTTTCGACAACTTTCTCCATATTTTTTGACCCTCGAGGTGAGTACGCTCCCCTTCCTTCGGGACTAGAAGAGTCCAAGTGGTAAGCACTCATTCCTCCTCTGTTCCGGAGACTTTGCACATGTTCCGCTCCCCGGCTAAGTATCTCTTCCTCGTTTAAGGTTTCTCGGCCTCTAGGGGCCTGCCCCGTATCCTTCCTTCCAGCACCTCCCATTTTGAGATTTGACCTTGTACCCTCGAAACAGTCTCTGGGGTCAGGACTCTTCTATCTCCGTCACTCCCCAGACCTGTGATCTTCGAATTCATGCCCTAACTCCTCTGGAGAAATGCTGCGCCATGTGGGGGAACTCTGCCGCCTAAATGCCACGGGAGAACTCTGCCGTCTAAATGTCGCGGGTGAGCTCTGCCGCCTACGATCCGCGGGTGAGCTCTGCCACATGCACTCTGCGGGAGAACTTTGCCACCTGTGCTCCGCGGGAGAGCTCTGTTCAGTCGAGTCTGCGGCAGTATTCACTTCCCGTAACCCTGTCACGAGGTGCTTCCTCTGAATGGTGGTAGAGTTTACCCTCAAAGTCGTTGCAGGGTTATCCTCCAAACTCGCGGCACAGTTCGAAATCAGTCCAGTGGCAGTATTCTGCGCTACTTCTCCTTGTCCAGTATTCGCCATGGTGGAGGGTTGACCTCTCTCGTAAGTCTACCTCGGGATGTTTTCCCCTACCATTAGCTGCACTTCTGGGGGTAAGCTAAACTGGGGGAGAGCGTTTTTGAAGAAGTTCACCATAGCCCTCAATGCTGTCGTCGTCTCCTCATTCTGACGTTTCAGAGCCTCAAATTCCTCCAGAGAAATCGAGGCCACTCTGCCACCCTTTTCATTCTGCCTTTGTCCTAGCTCTAATCTGACAGGGGAACTCAGAGAATTCTCTCCCCCGAGATTTTCTGCTGTAGAACGTGTCCTCACCATTTTAATAGGGAATCTGACTTTTTATTCTGATTCCCACAGACAGCGCCAGTTGATGTTGCACTAAACGATAACGAGGCGATGCTGATACGATTCCTTCCACGTATTGATGTTGCGCTAAACGATAACCAGGTGATGCTGATGCGATTCCTTCCACGTGTATCGAATCCTCTGCAAAAATAACAAAATCAGAGAGGCGCAGGGATCTGTCCCTGCACGCGCGCTCCGATGCTTAAGTCAAAAAGTTTTTCTAGCAGAGATTCTGTATCCAAGAAAAAGAGATTCTGTTCCCTACCTTTTTTCATACCTGGTCTATTTATAGATTTCTTTTTTTGTTTAGAGTCAAGTCGGGCTTCATGTTTTTTTAAGGGCTTGAGGATATCTTAGGCCCGTAACTATAGGGTTCGGGTCTGAGGCCCAGGCGCGTGTCTGGGCTGCGACAGAGTCATTAGATACTCTGTCACGACTTGGAATTCGACGGCTTGCGGATGAGTTCAACATGCGGCAGAGTTTACGTGAACCTTTGCCGCGGTCTATGCGGTAGAGTTCTATCGCAGTCCATGCGGTAGAGCTCTATCGCGGTTCGTGCGGTAGAGGTCTATCGCAGCTTACTGTGTCGCCTAGAGACTCTACGACAGAGTCTCTATTGCCTAGAGACTCTGTCGCCCACTCAGCAACCGTGTCGCGTGGAGACTCTATCGCCGTGGATTCTTTCGCTAGACTCTATCGCCTAGAAGCTCTATCGCTCATTCCGGTGACTGTGTCGCCACCCCTCTCTACCTGTCAAGTGGTTTATGTCTCTTCTGTTTGTGTTTTGACATGTGGCTGTCTCTTATTGATCGATGTTTGTACACGTGAACTTTGATGATACGACCATCATCACCATGGGATTCCTCTCAAGATCACCAAAAAAAAAAAATCAAGATCACCATTTCGAGATATAAAAAACCACCAAGTGAAGGGACTATCAACTGCTACTATGTTATCTTCTTTGATTTTCTTGTTCCATTTTCATTAATTTTGTATCATTTTTCTTCTTCAAGACTCTTCATGACTTATTTTTTAATTAAATAAAATTTGAAAAAAAAAACAGAGTTCTTTTCAGATTTTTGAAATTTGCTCCCAATATTTATGAAGGTTTAAAAATCTTAGAATTTGATCCAAAATCTAAAGATTCTTGAAATTTGGTCTGAATTTTTATATCTTTAGAATTTTGTCGTCATATGCTATGGGATGAGAATTTGGTTCTTCAAAAGTTTTTATTGCCAATTGTCTTCTTAGTTTTTCTTTTTTCTCCAAATTGTACGTCAAAAGCCTAGAGGAGCAGTTTATTTGTAAGGATAGGTGATGCAAGGTAATAAAGTTCTTGGAAAGTTTGATCTTTTTAATTTTATTTCTAAATTAATTTAATTTAATTAATGGTAAAGAATACGATAACTTTAATCTTTAAGATTTGATTGACAAACTTTTATTTTATTTTTAAATTATTTAATCTATTTGAGATAAATATGATGACTCACATGTAAATTTTGATTGATTGAAGTACGAGCCTTTCAAGTTTGATTGGACAACCATATATTTCATTTAGGTTTAACAATTTTTTCTAATAAAATTTCAATTAATTTATTTAACAACACCTAAAAATTTAATTGATTTCTAAATAGAATTAAAAGAACATTTTCTAGGATTATGTGGTCAAAAATTTTCTTCTACCTGGTGATTAAGCATTATTGGGCCTTTTACCAAATTAATTGTTTCAAATCTCCACATAATTTGACCCCTTAATTTGTGAAAAAAATGCTAAAGAAGTTCTAAATATGTTTGTTGTCGGATATCTTATCAAGAAAAACAAGGAAAATTCAGAACTGGCTGCACGCTTTTGTACCATTTGGGGACTGGGGTCAGTTACAAGAGACTAGAGCAGAAGAAACCCTGGATTAATATATATATATATATATATATATATATATATATATATATATATATATATATATATATATATATATGTAACTGTATATTTGAACAGAATCCATTTCCTTTACTTTTTTCTTTAAAATGAAAAAGAAACAAATATTCCTGAATCAATCTTTTAGCGATTTCATCCGCGGCAACGTGGCTGGGTTCTAACTTCCAAGTTTGTTGTTGACTGTAATTGACTGAGACTGAGGAGACTGAAGAGGAGTCAGTATATATAAGGAGGAGGAAGGGAGAAGGCAAAGGGATTCACATGCAATCGATGCCCAAGGTAAGTCGTGCTTGAAAAATAAAAATAAAAATTGATAAAGCCTCCCCGCCACAAGCCATGCTCTATCTCTCTTTCTCATCTGTTTGTCTCGGTTTCAACAAATCGAACCTCCACTAGTTTTTCACATGCATGGACTGACATCGCCACTCATTATCCCACATGCACATGCAAACACACACAACTCTCTCTCTCTCTCTCTCTCTCATCTTTGGACTGTTGATAAATGGTAATTCGCTTTGCTTGGAGTCGCACTTCGATTTAAACCATATTGGACGGGTGATGATGATGATGGCATGATGACGAGTTTAATTCCTCTTTTATCTCAACATCAACAGCGCTCCACGACTATTTAGTGGGCGTGAGAAATATATTAGGGGGAACCACTCCACGCACTTCTGCTAATAGGAACACAATGCGCATTGGAAAAGCTATAATAAGTCGGTCCCCCCAAAAAGTACTACAGATTAATTCTATGGACTCTGCTTCTTGAAATTATCTCTCATTCTCTTTTCTCCGCCTCTTTTCAAAGTCTTAATTTGAGAAAGAGAGAGAGGATCCCGTGCATGATTGTTACGTATACAACACTACTTTGCTTCTCTCTAATGTATATCCTTTTTCCCCTTCTGAAAGGGAAACCAAAAAAAAAAAAAAGCTAAGATGTCCAGTCGTTTCACGTTTGGCTCCTTATTGTTGGGTTTTTCATCATACTCAGAGGACTCGGTATATCCTTTGGGGTCTCAATTCATAATCATAAAATTTCAGCTCCTTCTTTCTGTTTGTGCATCCCATGGTCTTTTTTCTGTTTGTACCATCGTGCTTCTCAGTCCCTCCCCATCAGAACTTCCGTACACGTAGCGTAGTCGCATAGATGGTTAGTCAGTCTGCTGCGCTTGCATAATTTCTTGCTAATGGATGTACTCGCAATTGACAACCTAAAGAGTTTACACACATGACACATTCTTTCAAACGTAATTGTTGTGATATGTAGCATATTGATACCAAAAAAAAAAGAAAAAAGCACGTACGTATCACGTTATTTAATTAAAAGAAATAAATCTAAGTGTCAAGTTAGCCACTTAAAAATGATGAATCTATTAAATAATTACATGGGGTCAAATAACTTTGAATAATAATAATAATAATAATAATAATAATAATAATAATAATTGTGACTTTTTCTTCTTTTACCAGTAACATGGAATTTGGCGCATATGTAGTCACACCATTTTATCATAAATTAGAATTGTTGTGCATGATAATAAAAGTGCGCCACGTAAAGTACGAAGAATGCACCATGTGACACATGAAAAATATATCACGTGACGCATAAAGAAAATATATGAGAAATGATACAAGTTCTGAGTAAGATAAAAAAGGATAAAAATGTAATTAATGACATGGTAAATCGCTATAAATAGGAGTCATGTACGATTTGTTAACCTAATTTCTCAATTTCCCTACTGAAACTCTGTTCAATTCTCTGGCTGACTTAAGCATCGGAGTGCTAATGCAAAGAACAACCTTTGCGTCTCTTTGATCATTCTTTTTCTTGCAGAGTTTTCGGTAACACGTGTCAAAAAGATCAAGGCGAAGACGTCAGCAATTCGTCACCGTTGGAATCGAGCAACAACAATTGGCACCGTCTGTGAGAAACAGAAGAAAAGTTTTCGGCAACGATGGTACGGACACGCTCAACAACAATCAGAAGTGAAGAAAGTGAGGATATGGCGAGCTCTCTAATAGCTGACTTGGGTGATGACTTTGAGAGAGAGAGGGTCGGATATGATGACAATTTTCGTAGCCAAATTTGAAGCCATGCAGAAGCAGGGGGAAGAGACCTCGAAGCCTTGCGGACTATGGTTGATTTGTTCAAGGGAGCTTTTTCGCAAGTGAACTTGCCGCTGACCGTCCAAAATTTGGTAGGAGAAGGGCGAACTGCGTGAAGCCTTGACGGGTAAGACCCTCACGGCATGGTAGCGCGAGACCCTCATGGCAGGGGAGCGTGAGACCCTCACGGCAACATAGGCGCCTTTGAGCGCAAGACCCTCACGGTAGCACAGGTCTTCGCGCGCAAGACCCTCACGGTATGGTTTCGCGAGACCCTTCCGGCAGGGGTGCGCGAGACCCTCAGGAAGGGGTGCGCAAGACCCTCACGGCATGGGAGCGTAAGACCCTCACGGCAGGGGAGCGCGAGACCCTGCGTAAGACCTCTCACGGCATGGGTACGTGAGACCCTCAAGAAAGGGGTGCGCGAGACCTTCGCAGCACTCTGGCGGTAGACCCTCGCGGCACACCCACGGCAGACCCTCGTGGCACTCCCGCTGTAAACCTTCACGGCACTCTGGCGGCAAACCCTCGCGGCATTCCCACGGCAACCTCTCACGGCGCTCCCGCTCCAGACCTTCGCGGCAGAGGTGCACAAAACCCTTACGGCATGGCTGCGCATGACCCCCCGTTTTCTTTGTTCGCCACATGACGCATTCTTCGTACGCCACGTGGTGCACTCATAACGTGAGGATGCCATGTCACGACCCAAATTACCTAAAATCATTATAAATTTTTCGCTTTTCGATTATTATTTAATTCTTACCTTTCTCTTATCGTGACCATCTTATTAAACAGTTGGGCTATGATTCGGTGTTAGTCACCTCTCACCTATTTACCATTCCATTTCCATAATCACATTCACATATCAGAGTTTACTATCTTTTGACTTTATCTAAATACATACACAATGGTATTTACATAATCTTACATCCCCGACATCATATACATTTACAGTACTGTGCATTACATGTTCAGATACAAAACTATACAAATGTGTATACTTGACTCTCGATGGGAAGCAGCGGATACCAAGATTGCAAGTCCTTAGCCGCTCAATAACTACTGTGAGTGCTCTGAAAAGATGAAATAATAAGGGGGTGAGCAAACCACACGCTCAATAAGGCAATTATGCAAGTAAGTAGATAGCTCCACTATCTACATGCTCATAATGCCTTGCCTTTAAAATCCATTTCTTTTCATTAAAATCTCAAGCACAAAACCATGCATACATCAATGACATAGTTTATCAAAACTATTTGTGCATATAGAAATCATGTAATTCATGCATCAAAGGCATTTTATGTGACATCATTAAATCATACTTAGCATGAGGTAAATCAAGATCATACATCATTTCATGCCATGTAAAACAAATCATGAGAAACAATTCTTTTCATGAATCATATCATTAACGCATGGAAAACTCATCATGCTACTGCATTTAAATCACATCATTAAAACTCAGTATAAAATAACTCCTCTAGGTCAATCATCTCATAAATAAAGCTCAAATTCATAAAATAATTCGTTATAAAATTCTGTTATAAAATCACCATTCTTTTAGGGTCACAAGTCATAAAATCCTCAAAAAGATCTAGCATAGTGAAAATCCCAAAATCGGGGGCCTGACTCATCCCTTGGGTCTACCCTAGTCTATCGAAACCACAAGTTATATCATGTGAGAAAAGTAGGTGACCATGTAAGTAACATCGAGGACTATGGCCATAACTTAGTGATCCCTGGCTACACGGTACCTAGTATGCGAGGTATCACACCTGAAATGGGAGGTGGGTCGATCCTACCCGCCATAACAGCATAACATCAGGATTGCGATGGTAAGGCTTACTGCCTCCTGGCTAATGCCACTCCACTCCAACAATCCCCACGGTACAGCGTACCCCATGTGATATTCACAGTACAATGTACTCTGTGAACCCAATCTCAGTCAGGGGTGCCTGCAATAGGTCTTATCCACCCATACCATCTTTGTCTCAGTATGCATGTGTGGACATATCATCTCACTGTGACACAGTCTACAAGAGGTTCCAACACGGCTATATGCATGTCATATAAATCCCTGTGCGAGCGAAGCTCTAGCACGGCTCCATGCATATTCATGATATCTAAAAATCTCATGCGAGCGAAGCTCTAGCACGGTTTCATAAAATCAAAAAAATCTGCATACGAGTAGCACTCCAGTACGACTTTAAAATGAGTTATAAATCCATATATAACATAAATCATTCAAAACTTCGTGCGAGCAATGCTCCAGCACGGTTTCATACACAAATAAATCAAATCTTGTGCGAGTTACACTCCAGCATGAATGAATGCTTAAGTGATTCAAAACTTCATATGAGCAACGCTCTAGTACGACTTTATGCATAATACATCAAATCTCGTGTGAGTTACACTCCAACACGGCTTTTATGCAATTATCATATCAAAATAGGATACGAGCTAAGCTCTAGCACCTTTTTATGCATATCAAATCATTAAAACTAGTGCGAGCAATCGCTCCAACACCTTTTTATGCATATCAAATCAAAACAAGTCAAAACAGTCAAAATAGAGTGCGAGCTAGGCTCCAACACAAGTCAGTGTGAGCAACCACTCAAGCACGTTTTATGCACACTCACAAACTCAGATATAGTGCGAGCTATGCGCCAGCACTATCTGTTTCCATATAAACTTGATAGTTGGTCCATTTTCTAAATAATTTTCATTTAAATCTTAATAACACTTACGTAGTGTTATATTGTGAAATTTATGCAATTACTGGCCAATCTATCGATTTACTTTGCTTAAAAATCAAGAAAATTCCTTAAATCTGAAAATTCCTTAAATCATGCATTTCATGTATTTCATGCTTTCACCATCCTTAGGTGAATTCCCTCAATAGGGGTAGAATATCATTTTTACCTATTTCGGGTCCTTAAAATCTTTAATTTATTTCTAGGACCTTTATACATATTCTATGTATATATACATATTCAGTGTATACAAAAGCTATTAAAATACGCATAGCTACCTCTAGCTACTCACACAATTCCGTACATCATTTTTTCTGTACAGTCCGACCTTTCCACTGATGACTCGTCACGCAATCCGATTTGGTCTCAATCAAATCTCTGGAATTGCGTATAAATATACATAAGGTCAAATACAATACAATTTATTGTATTTCATATTTTCTGGGCTTAATTTAAATCATTAGGCCCGTTTACCCATATTGGGCCCGATTGTACCATAATGGGTCTTAATCGGCCTTAAGCCCGTTTTTCACTTACTATTCATATTATCGAGCTTATTGGGCTTATTAGGCCCATCAGTATTTATTGAGTCTCATTCTAAATTCTCGGATAGCTTAATGAACTATTTACGATAATATATCTCTAATTTCAAAATTTAATTCATTTCATGCGAAATTTAAATTCGTAATTTATGTGAAAATTTTTTAACATGTATAACGATACAAATTGTAGTAAATAAGGGTTACTTACCCGAGATTCCATGATAGTACGCAAATTGAGGCTGACTCGAGCTCTCGTTTGACGTCAATTGTTGAGCTATACAATTATATATTTTTTCGGATCAATTTTCAGTCGGATATTAATCAAATTAAATATTTTAAAATTTAAATCGATCAATTTTGACCGCTTACCGACTTACCCGTAGCTCGATGGCATCACTGAGATTTTTTTCAATTTTTTCTCTTTTTCTCTTTTTCCTTTTCCCATTTTTCTCTTTCTTTTCCTTCTTTTCTGGCTAAACCGATTCGGTCCGGTTCAGCCCAGTTTAGACCTGTTCAGTCTAGCCGGTTCAGTCCGGTTCAATCGGTTCGAGGCTTCGTCGACCTGTTCTCCGTCGGCTTTCGTCGCCAGCAGCTCCGCGGGATCGTTCGAAGCTCGGATTTAGGGTCAGTGTGGTTCGAGGTGGCTGGAAAGTGGTCGGTCCAGCTCTTCTCCCTTCCAGCGTCGGTGCCTTTTCTTTCCTCCGCCGTTTTGCAGGTTTTTCAATGGCTGGGGGCGTGTGTTCCGGTGGTTGAGGGTTCTCACGGGGTCGGGCTTCCCTCGGCTGTCGATGGTCGGGCCTGAATCAGCGCTAGTCACCGGATTCCTCATTTTTTTCCTCTCGGTCCTCTCTCTTTCCCTTTCGCCGGTGTGCCTCCTCGACGTTCGTCGGTTTCCTTCGGGTCGCTGGTGCCGGTGGTGGCCGCCTCTTGCCTGGCTTGCCGCCGGTCACTCCTCTGGGCTCGACGATAGCCACTTCGGTTTCCTTTGGCAGAATCGCAATCGCGATTCTGCGTTTTTCATTTTTTATGTTATTTTATTTATAATTTATTTTTATTATTATTTTATTCATTAAAATATATTAAAAATCCACAAATATCTAAAAAAATTATATTTTATTCATTTAATCTATAAATGAATTTATCGATCTTATTTCATATTTTCGATATATTTTTTGATTATTTTCAGGATAATTTTCCGAGGTGAAAATTTCAGTTTATTCCAATAAATTCATATCTTGATCAATTTAATCCGAAATTTAATCATTTCTTCGTTATTGATCAAGATTCTCAAATCCATTATTTTTATTTAAATTTTCTTGTCATGATAAATGCCGAATTTCGATCTTTTGATCGTTTTACCCTTGCACGTGTTCGGGACTACCATTTCAGTCCTTCATTTGATCTTTTCTCATTTCGTGTTTTAAATAAAATCGGGTCTTACATGTCAGCTCGCGCGAGACCCTTCTGCGCGAGACCTTCACGACATGGCCGCACGAGACCCTATGTGTGAGACCGAGGAAGACATGAGGCGTCAGGGTATGGGAGACCCTGTGTGTGAGGCCTCGGAAGGCCTGCAGCACCAAGCTACGAAAGATCCCATGCGCGAAACTCTAATGAACTGGAGATATCGGGGTGTTGGAAAACTGTGGCGTATGGTACAAGGAATTCAACACGGGAGATCGTTGGTGGCCGGAGATGCCAAAGTACTAGAAACCTTAAAGGTCCAGCTATGAAAGATCCTTGGCCCCAAAACACAAATGGCCCACCAAATAATGGAATCAAAGGTGTGAGAATGACAGGGTCTCATGTTTAGAGAGACTCAAAAATAGATCCAACACGAAACCTTGAAACTGGAAGATAAACTTTCAACCTCAGACTCATCAAAACTGAACTCACGGTAACAGGAGAGAAGTTATGGACTGCGACCAAACTGATTCATATGATGCTAAGAAAGTGCAAAACAGACCTGCGTCCAAGGCACAAGTTACCACAGATATGAAAAGAATGGTGGAACGAATCTTAGAAGAGAAAATGTTGGTTCCAGCTGAAGAAAACTAGAGGAGGACAATCTCATTTAGTACAACGATCATGGGAAAACCACTGTCCCCAAAATTCAAGACACCGCAGATGACGGCGTATACGGGAAAGACTGACCCTTATGACCACATTCAGAACTATGAGTCATTGATGCTATTACATGGATAGGAGGATGAGATTATGTGTAGAGCATTCCCCTTAACTTTAACTGATCACGCACTAAAATGGTTTAACAGTTTGTCGGAGGGGTCTATTTCGTCTTTCAATCAATTAAGAAGCGAATTCATGAAAGCCTTTGTGATAAAAAGCTAGAAAAAGAATGAGGCCGCCTATCTGCTTACCGTAAGGCAGGGGAGCAACGAATCACTTAAGAGCTATGTGGATAGGTTCCGTAATGCTACTTTTTGTCACGACCCAAACTACCCAAAAATCAGAGTGAATTTTTCGCGTTTTATTTATTTCCTTACTTGAATTCTTACCTGTTCTCGAATCGTGACCAACACTCCACTAAAAATTGGGCTGTGCGTCAATGCCAGTCCCACCATTCAATTACCATCTAACTTATTTATTCTCCAGTCATTTATAATTGTTTATATTATTTATACATCCCCTAAAGTTACTTACAAATATGTTACTGTGCTATGCTTATGTAGATACAATATGTTCAAGTGTATATATACCTTATGTCGATGGGTAGCAGCGGATATCCGGAATGCAGTACTGAGTCGTCGCGACTTCAACTGGAGATTATCTGTGGGAGAAAATGAAAGGGGTGAGCACATCAAGCTCAGTAAGGCAATCCTACGAACAAGTAGGTAACCATACTACCTACATGAACGTGGTGCCATGCATAAACCACCCTTTCTCCACACATTTTAAAACAAATGATATGCGTCATGATGTTATGTAAATCAAGTTGCACGGAAAATTCAACATGCAATTCATTTTAAATCATTTCTTTCCCATTTAAAATTTCACAACGAAGTCAGGACTCGACCCCTCCTTCGGGTGATCCTGACTCACACAAAACCATGGAAATTGAGTCTCTCAAAAGCATCGATATCGAAAACATACGTATATATATATACAAGATACGAGACTAGGTAATACTGTATATCGGTAATAACCAGGACTGGCCAATATGTCCTCGTGAGTCCCTCTAGCTTCACGGATCCCAGTGTGCGAGGTCTCACCCTGATCGGGAACTGCCCGGGAGGTGGGTCAATCCAACCCGTCAGTCTTATCCGATCTCACGCATCCGAAGATGCTGTATCCGAAGATACCCCGTATCACAAAGATACCGTATCACAAAGATACCCCGTATCTCAAAGATACCGTATCACAAAGATACCCCGTATCACAAAGATACCGTATCCGAAGATACCCTGTATCACAAAGATACCGTATCCGAAGATACCCTACGGTACATCGTACTCCATGCTACTTGCACGGTACATCATACTCCATGGACCCATATCACTCTAGGTACTCCAGCCCAAATGGCCTGCTTCCCACAGAGGTTTTCATAACTCAATACTCGTTGCCATGTCTCAAAACGCACGTGCGAGCCTATTAAATCGTGACACACAGTCTACCCGATACTCCAAGCACGGCTCATCGTATGTTCTCATAAAAATCAGTGCGAGCGATGCTCAGCACTCTCATCAAATCAAGTAAACTTGGCAGAGCCCGCTTTACATCTCCACAAGGCCGCCAACCTCATCCCTCACTCTCACCCTACTTAAGAGGTCTTTTGAGCCTGTTGGGCCTTTTGGCTGACTCCAAGGGCAGACAGCGCTACTCCACAAATCCAGTAAAACTAGTGCGAGCTATGCTCAGCACTCTGTATATAAATTGTATGAAAAATCTTATAAAATTTGGTGCGAGTTAGACTCTAGCACCGTGTCACGCAAAAGCATGTGAAATCTGGTGCGAGTTATACTCTAGCACCTATGCATGTAAAACTCTAGTGCGAGTCTCGCTCCAGCACTAATGCATGCATCACACAAATGAAACATCGTGCGAGCTGAGCTCTAGCACGTCACATGTAAATAAAAACATGTAGGCGGCTTGGTTATTTCCAAATAGTTTTCACAGAAATCACAAGAATTAAGATATGCAATGCTATGCATTTTTCTTTAAAGGTGAGCCAGCCTACTCATGCATGCGTTGAAATACCTCCAGAACGAGCAGGAACCTCTTGTCCTTGCTCCTCCCAATTTTTTCCTAAATTTTTAGATTCTACCCTTAACAAGGGTATTTTAGTAATTTTGCCCATTCGGGGCACTAAAATTGTTCTTCGACCTCTAGACCCTTTAGTTAATTTTAAAGGACTGCGTATGAATTTAAAATTGGGTAAAGTTACCTCTAGCAGTCCGCAGAATTCCCTTACCTTATTTTCCCGTCGAGTCTGACCTTTTCTTTTCCAATGTAGTCCCATCGCGCAGTCCGATATGCTTCCAATCAAATGCCCGAAATTGCGTATTAACATTCCTCAGGTCAGATAACATATAATTTAATTGTATTTTATCTTTCTGGGGCTTAATTTAAATCGTTGGGCCCATTTACCCCTATTGGGCCCGATTGCACCTTAATGGGCCTTAATCGGCCTTAAGCCCGTTTTTCACTTAATTTTCACTTTATCGAGTCCTATTGGGCTCATTGGGCCCACCAATAATTTATTGGGCCTCGTTCTAATTCTCGAATAGCTAAATTGATTATTTACGATAATTTATCTAAATTTTCATAATTCAATTCAATTTATGCGGAAATTAAATCAATATCACGCATAACGAGGTAATTGTCGTAAATAGGGGTCACTTACCCGAGATTCCATGCTAGTTCGCAAATCGAGGCTGTCTCGATCCTCGGTGGATGCCAATCGTCGAGCTACACAATTAATTACATTTTCGGGTAAACTTTTCGGTCAAAATTTAATTAAATAAAATATTCCAAATTTAAATCGGGTCAATTTGACCGCTTATCGACTTACTCGAAGCTCGATTGCATCACCGAAATTTTTCCCAATTTTTTTCTCTTTCTTTTTCCCTTTTTTCTTCCTTTTTTCCTCCTCTTTTTGGCAGAACCGGTTCAGTCCGGTTCAGACCGCCGGTTCACCTCGGTTTGGCCGGTTCATTGCCGGTTCACTGCCTTGCCGGCCGGTTCTCCGCCGGCTTCCACCGCCAATCGCTCCGCTGGGTCGTCCGCAGCCCGAATCTGCCCTCGGTTCGCCTCGAGCTCGCCGAAAAATGGCCGGTCCGGCTGTTCTCCTCTTCGCCGTCGGACCCATTTTCTTCCCTTGGCCGTCGTCGGCGTTTCTTGCCGTTTCGTCGGTTGCTACCGGTGCAGAAAGGACCGCCGTCGCCTGGGCTGTCGGAATCTGGCCTCGGTTTCGCCTGGATCGTCGCCGTTCGCCGCCGGTGGCCATCTCTTTTCCCGCGGCTGCCACCTCTCGATCCGGCGGATTCCGGCGGTTTCGCCGGTCAACACCTGTCTCAAAAGAACCGGCTCCTCCTCCTGATCATGCTGGTACCCGCCGTTCGCCCCCAGCTGCCGTGGATCGCCGGCACCGACTCCATTTTCCCCGCGGTCTTCTCCTCCTCCGTTCGGCGATCTCCGGCCTCCTGACGGCGCGTCACCGGTGCCATTGGCTTCGCCAGCCTCTCCTCTTGCTGGTCGGCCCTTCGTCGGAGGCCGTCGGTGCCCGGTGGCCGTCGGTCGGACGAGCCACGCGCGGTCTCCCCTCTCCGTTTCCCTTTTCTTTCTCTCTCCCCGACGTTTTACAGATTTCTGATTTTTTTTTTATCATTATTATTTAACAATTTATTTTATTCATTAAAATACACTAAAAATACCCAAATATCCCTTAAAATTATTATTTTATTCTAAATTAATTAATTTAATTTAATTTAATTTATTTATTATATTTTAACCTCTTTTTCGGGTATAATTTCCCCGTATTTTCGGGATATTGTCCCGGGTGACCTTTCGGTATATTTTTTGATTATTTTCGGGATTATTTTTCCGAACTAAAAATTTTGATTAATCCCGATTAATTCCAATAAATTAATATCTTGATCAATTTAACCCAAAATAAATTTATTTCACTTTATTGACCAAGATTTCTTAAATCCATATTTTTAATTAAATTTTCTTATTGAAATTATACCGGCCTTTAGTCTTTTGACCGTTTTGCCCTTACACGTGTTCGGGATTAATTTAACCCGACTTCCTTCATACTTCCCCCATCTTTTCTTATTTAATTTCCGTGTTTTAATTAAATTCGGGTCTTACAACTCTCCCCCACTTAAAGAATTTGGCCCTCCAAATTAGAACCAATTCATATGAGTCCATATACAACTCCGGGTATATCGATCATATCTTACTCTTAAATTCTTATGTGACCTTCTCCGGAGTGTATTACTATCAGAGGACTTTAATTAGGGAGATCTTCAACCTCAATATTTTCTCTTTCCTATTTAATGCCCGAATCAACTTCTTCAATATACTCATATTTTCATTAAACTGAACTTTTGAATCTCATATCCTATCACCTACGCTGGATCTGGATAGTATTTTCGAAACATCAAAAGTGGGACACATTGTGGGTGCCTGCTTATTCAAGTGGAAATGTCACCTACAGGTCTTATCTCCCACTTGTCCAATCTCTCAAAATATTCCATCCAGCGTAACTTAATTTACTTTCTTCCAAAAGTTCGCTATGTCCTTATTCTCTTAGGACAAGAAATATTTCAATCATACTAATTCACCAAGGGTGAATTCCAATACTTGTTTATCTGCTCTGAGGTGTTCTTAATCTCTCATCCTTAACTAAACATCCTCAGAGACTTATTATCCAACGTCGAAAATGATTCTACCTGTCACCCACTTTTTCTTATCCAATTTGGGGAACAACCCCTACAGCCATACATTGTCTCATATCTTGTCATCCCGATACTCAAGTGACAACTGTCACTATTGGCTAATTTGATTGAAAATCAACTGATCATTCCAGGAGCTTATAAAAATCAAGGGCACACGCTTTCATCGGATCCTCCAGAACTTGTACAGTCCTCTCTGACTGACCATCTGTCTGAGGATGGAAAGCTGTGCAAATATTCAGTCGGGTTCCCATAGCTTCCTAAAAATATTCCCTGAAGTAAGAAGTGAAGCGGGAATCCCTATATGATACCATGCTCACTGGAACGCTACTAAATGCTCCACAATCTTCCTTACACATAAATCCTCATATACACTCTGAGTATTTAGGGATTTCATATCCAAAAGGTGGGTAGACTTAGTCAACTTAGCGACTATCATCTAAATAGTCTCGTGATTCACCTGGGTTCTCTGTAACCCTTCATAAAATTCATGGAGACTTGTTCTCATTTTTCGTGCCGTGTCGATATAGGTAGGTGCTGCAATAACTCTGCAGCCTTTTAATACTCTACCTTACTCTGCTGACACACTAGGCACTTTTTCACAATCTCCACAAATATCTCTTTCCACATCTGACCACCAATACCCTTTTCAAGATTTCAATATATAATCATTACTTTCCGTATGCACTGTATATCCCGAAGAGTGAGCTTCTGACAACATTACTATCTCATCAACTATGGTCCTGGGGAGCACTCATACTGTCTCGGAATCCTCAGTAACTCATTACCATACTCTGTGAACTCTGTCACTGTACCCTTCTGAATCAGACCCAAACTATCGACATCCGGTCGATCATCACGCTAAGCCTGGCAAATCCGGGCACTCTCATCCGGTTCTAATCATCAGGCTAGCTGTCACACAATCACTGTCATCATCAGAAGGGATCACATCTATACTGAGGCTCACAACTGCATCTAGCAGCTCACGCTCCCTGACCATCATATGTGGTACCATCCCGAGGCTCTTTCTGCTCAAGGCATCAGTCATCACATTAGCCTTTCCTGGGTGGTACAATTCTCCCAATCAAAATCTCTCAGAAGCTCTAACCCACTACGCATTCTCATGTACACCTCTTTCTGTGAAAACAGATACTCGGGCTTTATGATCAGTGCATATCCACAATTTCTCACCATGTACTTAATAGTACTATATTATCGGTACAACTACTGTTGCCAACTTTGAATCATGGGTCAGATAGTTTATTTCATGATCAAGGAGTTGTCTGACTCCATACTTGACTATCTTCCCATTATACATCAATACACAGCTCCATCATAATTTTGAGGTATCCATACTCACTGAGATCCTCTTGAGCTGTTGGGTATGGTGAAATTATTCACGGGGGTCAGTTCATGCTTCATTACACCGAAGTCTATGTCACATCTCTCATCTTATTCCGAGACCACGTTTTCATAATTAAACGTGTCAACAAGGTATACCATTTTAAACTCGCAGCAGCCCATTTGTAAAAGCCATTTCCCAATTGTTTCTTATAAATCGCCCTAGACTTTAACTACATCCAACATATCATTGATACTGATGCTACGAATCGGTCCAATCCTTGACTTATTTACGCATAAGCGTATAAGATCCTTCGAAATCGCTTACGTTTTCAGGTACTAACCTGCGTCATTTCCTTTTCTTATCTTAACCGCTCTTATTAAATTTTTTTACTATGTTAACCTTTATGATTGTCGAATTTTTATATTCTTATCATCTTAGTAAATGTATCCTAATGCTAAAGACATTTATTATGACGATCGACTTCTCGTTATAGGTTATATATATATATATATCTAGACGCTGTCAAGTCTTCAGGCGGGGAGGTATTTTGAAATACCTTTATTAACCTTCAGACTTAACCACAACTACGTTATATCTCAGTTTATGTGGTCACAATTTATATTCGCTACTCATTGCTCTAATCCTAATGACTTCATATCGTAAGGATGTTCTTTACCTAGCATATATCTCTTACTCCAATACATCTTGTATTTAAAATCTATCTTATCTCAAAGATTATCTCCTTAGTGTATCAATTATAATGAAACTCTTGTCATTATTCATTTCGTGAGTACCATTATTTGCTCCTTTAACTTCACTGTCGCACCCCTTTTTATTACTTAAAATCTCTATATCCATATTCCGTTTATTAATCCTCCTCTATTGGGGTACTCATTTATCAGTATCGTGCCCAATGATGTAGGCATTCATACCTTTTACTTACTTATATGTGAATGAAGGCGGTATGAATAAATATGTGGCACCAGGATCAATAAACATATGTACTTTATTATTCATAACAAGTGTGGTATCTCACACCACATCCATGAAACATCAATAGTGTCCTGGTCCAAGACATCCTCTCGCCTTCGTCCAACAACCTACTTTCCTTTTTCTTTTCGGCTAGGGCCTCTATTTTCGTTGCGGCTATACCAACGAAGTTGTTCTGTCTCTTTACTTTTCTGTGGGACGATCTCGCCCAATTCTGTGCAATCAAATCAATGGTCCGTCTTATCACACTTAACGGCCATTTTCATCTATACCGTGTAGGTATAAACCTTCCTTCCGTGGTATCCACCACACATCTCACACTGCTTACAGTGCTCACACTGCTACACTGCTTCGTAGCAGGTCGGGGTCCTCCAATCACAATGCCCACAAGAGTGCCCAAAATTAGATGCACTGGGGCCTTACCAATTATCTTATTCCATAACTCATCAAATCAGATCTTTTTACCAATTACCATTTTTCCCATTTTAACATCTTTGTCATTTCTCGATTCTCTTTCTGTCTCTATTTCAGCCCTCATTACCTTTCCCAATCTCAGAGGCGTGCAATTCATGTTCTTATTTACCCAACTGTAAATCTGTGCACTACCTCGGTATAAGTAATATCTCACGGGCCAATCGAACTCTAACTGAAAATCTGAGCCCTTCCATAAACTTTTAGACATCTCGACTGTCACTTGTTCATAGTGTCGAGGTAATATCTGCCCAGAATATAACCGAGTCTCCATACTTGTCAATAAATTAAATCCTCTGGGTCAGAGTAAGGACTTTAATTCGAAATTTCCTTTAAATAATGTCCGGGATGTTCTGTCACCGGAATACATCCATAAACAATTCTCATCTTAGCTCTGAATGTTTAACACTTAAGACGGGTCGAGCGGGTTTCCACCAATGCTCCGCTGCGCCCTCTGATCTCATACATAATCTGAGCAATTAGCTCCTCAAAATGATACCCATGCTCCGCTTCAATCTCGCGAAGCGTCTCTCAATACTGTCCGATCACTCTGTCGGACTCTGTGGGGCATACTCAACATTAGGCTCCATTTCAATTTCATCATGATTCTCATAGTCAAACTCAGCACGACTTAGCAGATTCAGGTCTACCTCTACGACCTCTGCCTCGTGCACTATCTCATCTAACGCGACTCATATTAAGCATTCCTGCATTCTCAACCATTTCTTAGTCAAGCCCATCTCGATATACACTATTGTATCTAACTAAGCACAGTAACACGGGGATGTAATTTCCTAATTACTGACACTGACACACATCAGACCAATTGTGCTCTAATACCACCTTTATATGTCACGACCCAAACTACCCAAAAATCAGAGTGAATTTTTCGCGTTTTATTTATTTCCTTACTTAAATTCTTACCTGTTCTCGAATCGTGACCAACACTCCACTAAAAATTGGGCTGTGCGTCAATGCCAGTCCCACCATTCAATTACCATCTAACTTATTTATTCTCCAGTCATTTATAATTGTTTATATTATTTATACATCCCCTAAAGTTACTTACAAACATGTTACTGTGCTATGCTTATGTAGAAACAATATGTTCAAGTGTATATATACCTTATGTCGATGGGTAGCAGCGGATATCCGGAATGCAGTACTGAGTCGTCGTGACTTCAACTGGAGATTATCTGTGGGAGAAAATGAAAGGGGTGAGCACATCAAGCTCAGTAAGGCAATCCTACGAACAAGTAGGTAACCATACTACCTACATGAACGTGGTGCCAAGCATAAACCACCCTTTCTCCACACATTTTAAAACAAATGATATGCGTCATGATGTTATGTAAATCAAGTTGCACGAAAAATTCAACATGCAATTCATTTTAAATCATTTCTTTCCCATTTAAAATTTCACAATGAAGTCAGGACTCGACCCCTCCTTTGGGTGATCCTGACTCACACAAAACCATGGAAATTGAGTCTCTCAAAAGCATCGATATCGAAAACATACGTATATATATATACAAGATACGAGACTAGGCAATACTGTATATCGGTAATAACCAGGACTGGCCAATATGTCCTCGTGAGTCCCTCTAGCTTCACGGATCCCAGTGTGCGAGGTCTCACCCTGATCGGGAACTGCCCGGGAGGTGGGTCAATCCAACCCGTCAGTCTTATCCGATCTCACGCATCCGAAGATGCCGTATCCGAAGATACCCTGTATCACAAAGATACCGTATCACAAAGATACCCCGTATCAGAAAGATACCGTATCACAAAGATACCCCGTATCACAAAGATACCGTATCCGAAGATACCCTGTATCACAAAGATACCGTATCCGAAGATACCCCACGGTACATCGTACTCCATGCTACTTGCACGGTACATCGTACTCCATGGACCCATATCACTCTAGGTACTCCAGCCCAAATGGCCTGCTTCCCACAGAGGTTTTCATAACTCAATACTCGTTGCCATGTCTCAAAACGCACGTGCGAGCCTATTAAATCGGTGACACACAGTCTACCCGATGCTCCAAGCACGGCTCATCGTATGTTCTCATAAAAATCAGTGCGAGCGATGCTCAGCACTCTCATCAAATCAAGTAAACTTGGCAGAGCCCGCTTTACATCTCCACAAGGCCGCCAACCTCATCCCTCACTCTCACCCTACTTAAGAGGTCTTTTGAGCCTGTTGGGCCTTTTGGCTGACTCCAAGGGCAGACAGCGCTACTCCACAAATCCAGTAAAACTAGTGCGAGCTATGCTCAGCACTCTGTATATAAATTGTATGAAAATCTTATAAAATCTGGTGCGAGTTAGACTCTAGCACCGTGTCACGCAAAAGCATGTGAAATCTGGTGCGAGTTATACTCTAGCACCTATGCATGTAAAACTCTAGTGCGAGCTCTCGCTCCAGCACTAATGCATGCATCACACAAATGAAACATCGTGCGAGCTGAGCTCTAGCACGTCACATGTAAATAAAAACATGTAGGCGGCTCGGTTATTTCCAAATAGTTTTCACAGAAATCACAACAATTAAGATATGCAATGCTATGCATTTTTCTTTAAAGGTGAGCCAGCCTACTCATGCATGCGTTGAAATACCTCCAGAACGAGCAGGAACCTCTTGTCCTTGCTCCTCCCAATTTTTTCCTAAATTTTTAGATTCTACCCTTAACAAGGGTATTTTAGTAATTTTGCCCATTCGGGGCACTAAAATTGTTCTTCGACCTCTAGACCCTTCAGTTAATTTTAAAGGACTATGTATGAATTTAAAATTGTGTAAAGTTACCTCTAGCAGTCCGCAGAATTCCCTTACCTTAATTTCCCGTCGAGTCTGACCTTTTCTTTTCCAATGTAGTCCCGTCGCGTAGTCCGATATGCTTCCAATCAAATGCCCGGAACTGCGTATTAACATTCCTCAGGTCAGATAACATATAATTTAATTGTATTTTATCTTTCTGGGGCTTAATTTAAATCGTTGGGCCCATTTACCCCTATTGGGCCCGATTGCACCTTAATGGGCCTTAATCGGCCTTAAGCCCGTTTTTCACTTAATTTTCACTTTATCGAGGCCTATTGGGCTCATTGGGCCCACCAATAATTTATTGGGCCTCGTTCTAATTCTCGAATAGCTAAATTGATTATTTACGACAATTTATCTAAATTTTCATAATTCAATTCAATTTATGCGGAAATTAAATCAATATCACGTATAACGAGGTAATTATCGTAAATAGGGGTCACTTACCCGAGATTCCATGCTAGTTCGTAAATCGAGGTTGTCTCAGCCCTCGGTGGATGCCAATCGTCGAGCTACACAATTAATTACATTTTCGGGTAAACTTTTCGGTCGAAATTTAATTAAATAAAATATTCCAAATTTAAATCGGGTCAATTTGACCGCTTATCGACTTACCCGAAGCTCGATTGCATCACCGAAATTTTCTCCAATTTTTTTCTCTTTCTTTTTCCCTTTTTTCTTCCTTTTTTCCTCCTCTTTTTGGCTGAACCGGTTCAGTCCGGTTCAGACCGTCGGTTCACCCCGATTTGGCCGGTTCATCATCGGTTCACTGCCTTGCCGACCGGTTCTCCGTCGGCTTCCACCGCCAATCGCTCCGCTGGGTCGTCCGCAGCCCGAATCTGCCCTCGGTTCGCCTCGAGCTCGCCGGAAAATGGTCGGTCCGGCTGTTCTCCTCTTCGCCGTCGGACCCATTTTCTTCCCTTGGCCGTCGCCGGCGTTTCCCGCCGTTTCGTAGGCTGCTACCGGTGCAGAAAGGACCGCCGTCTCCTGGGCTGTCGGAATCTGGCCTCGGTTTCGCCTGGATCGCCGCCGTTCGCTGCCGGTGGCCATCTCTTTTCCCGCGGCTGCCACCTCTCGATCCGGCGGATTCCGACGGTTTCGCCGGTCAACACCTGTCTCAAAAGAACCGGCTCCTCCTCCTGATCACGCTGGTACCTGCCGTTCGCCCCCAGCTGCCGTGGATCGCCGGCACCGACTCCATTTTCCCCGCGGTCTTCTCTTCCTCCGTTCGGCGATCTCCGGCCTCCTGACGGCGCGTCACCGGTGCCATTGGCTTCGCCAGCCTCTCCTCTTGCTGCTCGGCCCTTCGTCGGAGGCCGTCGGTGCCCGGTGGCCGTCGGTCGGATGAGCCACGCGCGGTCTCCCCTCTCCGTTTCCCTTTTCTTTCTCTCTCCCCGACGTTTTACAGATTTCAGATTTTTTTTTTTTATCATTATTATTTAACAATTTATTTTATTCATTAAAATACACTAAAAATACCCAAATATCCCTTAAAATTATTATTTTATTCTAAATTAATTAATTTAATTTTATTTAATTTATTTATTATATTTTAACCTCTTTTTCGGGTATAATTTCCCCGTATTTTCGGGATATTGTCCCGGGTGACCTTTCGGTATATTTTTCGATTATTTTCGGGATTATTTTTCCGAACTAAAAATTCTGATTAATCCCGATTAATTCCAATAAATTAATATCTTGATCAATTTAACCCAAAATAAATTTATTTCACTTTATTGACCAAGATTTCTTAAATCCATATTTTTAATTAAATTTCCTTATTGAAATTATACCGGCCTTTAGTCTTTTGACCGTTTTGCCCTTACACGTGTTCGGGATTAATTTAACCCGACTTCCTTCATACTTCCCCCATCTTTTCTTATTTAATTTTCGTGTTTTAATTAAATTCGGGTCTTACACTTTTGAAGTACATGATCTACAAGCTGAAGTAGGTGTGACAGCTATGCTACAAGGGATAAGGTCTGAAAAGTTGTAAGAATCGCTATCTTTAGATCAATCGACGACAATCTCAGACTTGTTCTCTAAAGAAGATAAGTATATCACTCAAGAAGAAGTGATGAAAAGGATACCGACGCTGAACTATATATAAGGAAGTTCAAAGAAAAGAAACTCTTACCATCGTCGGGCTACCTAAGCTATCACCAATGCCTTGAAAGAAGATGAAAAGTTCACAAGGCAAGAGGATAGCAAAAACGCGAAATATCAACCACTTGCAACTACATTAGCAGTGAGACTTTATGTCATTTAATGTTATTTTTTGTCATTCAACTATAGGTTGAAATTTAATTTGTTGAACTATGATTTATGCCATATTGATATTTTATTAGCTATTGAGGTTCGCACATTATTGATAGATGACTGATTGCACCAGCTACACAAGTGCAAGGGCTTGAAGCGAAAAATGCGCGAGGTAAGCCACGCACTCAAACAAACAAGGGCTTAAAGTGAAAAGTACGCGATGTAAGCCACGAAGAAAAAGTGCAAGAGCTTGAAGCGAAAGTGCGCGAGATAAGCTAAGCACCCAAAACAAAAGGCTTGAAGCGAAAAGTGTGCGATGTAAACCATGAAGAAAAAGTGCAAGAGCTTGAAGCGAAAAGTACGTGATGTAAGCCATGAAGAAAAAGTGCAAGAACTTGAAGCGAAAAGTGCGCAAGGTAAGCTAAGTACTCAAACAAGGGCTTGAAGCGAAAAGTGCACGATGTAAGCCATGAAAAAATGTGCAAGAGCTTAAAGCAAAAAGTGCGCGAGGTAAGCTAAGCTATCATGACCCAAATTACCTAAAAATCAAAGTAAATTTTTCGCTTTTTCATTTATTATTTAATTCTTACCTTTCTCTAATCGTGACCATCCTACAAACACAGTTGGGCTATGATTCGGTGTTAGTCACCTCTCACTATTTACCAACCATTTCCATATTCACATTCATATATCAGTGTTTACTATCTTTTGATTTTAAATAAATACATACCCAATGGTATTTATAACTCTACATCCCCGACATCATATCCGTTTACAGTACTGTACATTACATATTTAGATACAAAACTATACAAATGTGTATACCTATCTCTCGATGGGAAGCAGCGGATACCAAGCATGCAAGTCCTCAGCCGCTCAATAACTATTACGAGTGCTCTGAAAGGATGGGAAAATAAAGGGGTGAGCAAACCACACGCTCAGTAAGGCAATTATACAAGTAAGTAGATAGCTCCACTATCTACATGCTCATATTGCCATGCCCTTAAATCCATTACTTTTCATTTAAAATTTCACGCACAAAGTCATGCAAACATCAATGACTTAGTTTATAAAACTGTTCGTGCATATATAAATCATACTACTTATGCATCAAAGCATTTTATGTGACATCATTAAATCATAATAAGCATGAATTGAATTAAGATCATGCAGTCTTTCATGTCATGTAAGACAAATCATGGATTTCAAATGAAAGCCTGGAAAACTTCACATGCTACTGCATTTAAATCAATTCATTAAAACTGCAGTAAAAACTAACCCTTCCGGGTCAATCAACTCATAAAACAATCTCATAATTCCATTTCAAACTCATAAAACAATTCGTTAAAATTCATTATAAAACTTCGGTTATAAAACCACCATTCTTTCAGGGTCACATATCATAAAATCATCTGAAATCTAGCAATCACAGTATAAAATCATAAAATCGGGGGCCTGACCCCTCCTTCGGGTCTACCCTGGTCTATCGACCAATAATTATATCATGTGAGACAATCAGCTGATTTTATCAGTAACATCAAGGACTATGGCCATATCCTAGTGATCCCTGGCAACACGGTACCTAGTGTGCGGGGTATCACACCTGAAACGGGAGGTGGGACGTCCTACCTGCCAGAACAGCATAACACCAGGATTGCGAGGGAAAGGCTTGCTGCCTCGTGGCTAATGCCACTCCACTCCAACAATCCCCACGGTACAGCGTACTCCGCGTGACATACACGATACAACGTACTCCGTGAACCCAAACTCAATCAGGGGTGCCTGCAATAGGTCTTATCCACCCATATCATCTCTGTCTCAGTATGCACGTGTGAGCATATCATCTCACTGTGACACACAGTCTACAAGAGGCTCCAACACGGCTATATGCATGTAATATAAATCCCTGTGCAAGCGAAGCTCTAGCACGGCTCCATGCATATTCATGATATCAAAAAACCTCGTGCGAGCGAAGCTTTAGCACGGTTTCATAAAAATCAGTAAAATCTGCATACGAGTAGCGCTCCAGTACGACTTAAAATAATTATGAATTCAAGTGAAATCCACGTACAAGAAATGCTCTAGTACGGATATGTATAAAAACTCAATGAAAACTTCGTACGAGAAAAACTCCAGTACGACATTCAAATGAATTATAAAAACCATATAAAACTTTGTGCGAGCAACGCTCTAGCACAAATGAATGCTCAAGTAAATCAAATCTCGTGCGAGTTACACTCCAGCACGGCTTTATGCATAATTAAATCAAATCTCGTGCGAGTTACACTCCAACACGACTTTATGCAATATCATATCAAAACAGGATGCGAGCTAAGCTCCAGCATCTCTTATGCATGTTAAATCATAAAAACTAGTGCGAGCAATCACTCCAGCACTATTTTATGCATACCACGTCAAAACAAGTCAAAACATGTCAAAACATGTCAAAGCAGAGTGCGAGCTAGGTTCCAGCACCTCTCATGCATTTCACAATAATAAAAATCTGTGCGAGCAACCGCTCTAGCACATTTCATGCATATGATGTCACACAAGTCAGTGCGAGCAACCGCTCCAGCACATTTATGCATATTCACAAACGCAGATATAGTGCGAACTATGTGTCGGCACTATCTGTTTCCATATAAACTTGATAGTTGGCCTATTTTCCAAAGAAATTTCCATTTAAATATAAATAACACTTACGTAGTGTTATCTTGTGAAATTTATACAATTTTTGGCCAATCTACCGATTTGCTTTGATTAAAACCGATCAAATCTTTAATTCAAAAAATTCCTAAAATCATGCATTTCATGCATGTCATGCCTTCACCATCCTTAGGTGAACTTCCCTTAATAGGGGTAAAATAGTCTTTTCACCTATTTCGATCCTCAAAATTACTTAAACCATTTTTAGAACCTCTGTACAATATCAATGTATACATACATATTCAGTGTATATAAAAACTATTAAAATACGCGTAGCTACCTCTAGCTACTCACACAATTCCCTTAACTCATTTTTCTGTACAGTCTGACCTTTCCACTGATGACTCGTCACGCAGTCCGATTTGCTCCAAATCCAATCTCTGAAACTGCGGATAAATATTGATCAGGTCAAATACAATTCAATTAATTGTATTTCATATTTTTCTGGGCTTAATTTAAATCATTAGGTCCGTTTACCCATATTGGGCCCGATTGCACCATAATAGGCCTTAATCGGCCTTAAGCCCATTTTTCACTTACTATTCACATTACTGAGGCCTATTGGGCTCGTTGGGCCCATCAGTAATTATTTAGCCCCGTTCTAAATTCTGGGATATCTCAATTTAGTATTTACGACAATTTATTCAATTTTTCAGAATTTAATTCATTTATGCGAAAATTAAATTCAAAATTCATTAACACGCATAACGATATAAAATATCGTAAATAAGGGTTACTTACCCATGATTCTATGATCGTACACAAATCGAGGTTGTCTTAAGCTCTCGGTTGATGCCAATCGTCGAGCTACACAATTAAATATATTTTCGGGTAAACTTTCAGTCGATTATTTAACAAATTAAATATTTCAAAAATTAAATCGGCCAATTCGACCGCTTACCGACTTACCCGAAACTCGATTGCATCACTGGAATTTTTCTTAATTTTTTCTCTTTTTTTTTCCCTCTTTTCTCTTTTTTCCTTTCCTTTTTGGCTGAACCGGTCCAGTCTGGTTCAACCCGGTTCAGACCGTTGGTTCAGTCCGATTCGATTCAGCGGTTCGGTCCGGTTCGGCCGGTTCAGGTAACATTTGGTCCTGCCGACGTCGTCCGACCGATTCTTGGTGTGATTCCACCGCCATTCGGTGCGCCATCGTCTGGGCTTCCAAAATCGGGCCTCGACTTAGACCAAATCGGCGTCGATGGCTGCCGATCGAAGATTTTCTCCCGCGGCATCTCCCTCCATTTTCGATGTTTTCCGACGACTTCGGTGCGCGTCACGACCGATGGTGGCTCGCCCGAGGTCGAGCTACCTTCGTCGACCCTGGCCGGCCCCTCGGTCCCGCAGGTGGTGGCTCGTCCGACGATTCTCCTCAGTTCGGCTTGTTTTCGCTTCTCTCCGTTTCGTTTCTGTTTCTTTTCTCTCTTCAGTTTTCAATCCAGATTCCAAATTTCATTTTTTTTAACTTTATTTATTTATTTATAATTAAATTTTATTATTATTTTATTCAATAAAATAATAATAAAATTCCCAAAAATATCTAAAACAATTCTATTTTATCCATTTAATCCGTAATTAAATTTCTCAGTCTGATTTTACATTTTCAGTATATTTTTTGATTATTTTCGAGATTATTTTTTGAGGCGAAAATTTCGGTTTATACCAATAAATTCATATCTTGATCAATTTAATTCGAAATTTAATTATTTCTTTGTTATTGATCAAGATTTCTCAATCTCATATTTTTAATTAAATTTTCTTGTCCCGATTAATACCGAATTTCAGTCTTTTGACCATTTTACCCTTGCACATTTTTGGGAATACCATTTCAATCCTTTTGCATTTTTTAAATGCACTCGAAAATTTCTATTCATTCCATTTGCTCTTACGAAAAAAATCGGGTCTTACATAAGCACCAAAAACAAAAGGCTTGAAGCGAAAAGTGCGCGAGGTAAGCTAAGCACTCAAACAATGGCTTGAAGCGAAAAGTGCGCGATGTAAGCAACGAAGAAAAAGTGTAAGAGCTTGAAGCGAAAAGTGCGCGAGGTAAGCTAAGCACTCAAACAAAAGGCTTGAAGCAAAAAGTGCGCGATGTAAGCCATGAAGAAAAAAGTGCAAGAGCTTGAAGTGAAAAGTGCGCGAGGTAAACTAAGCACTCAAACAAGGGATTGAAGCAAAAAGTGCGCGATGTAAGCCACGAAGAAAAAGAGCAAGAGCTTGAAGCGAACAGTGCTAAGCACTCAACCAAGGGCAAGCGAAAAATGCGCGAGGTAAGCCACGAACCCAAGAAAAAGGCTTGAAGAGAAAAATGCGCGAGCTAAGCCACGAAGAAAATGAGCAAGAGTTTGAAGCGAAAAATGCGCGAGATAAGCTAAGCACTCAAATAAAAGGCTTTAAGCGAAAAATGCGCGAGGTAAGCCACACACTCAAATAAGAGCTTGAGAATTAGGCGGCCAGAGAATTTGACTTCAGAATCTAATGTAAGGACTTGACTTGAGGCTACAATGAGAACATATGTACTCTTCCGCAAGGTTATATTTAACGAAAGAGTGGTGAGCAATTGTTGTGCATGATAAAAGAATAATAAAAGTGCGCCACATGGTGCACGAAGAATGCACCACGTGACACACGAAGAAAACATATAATTAATGACAGAATAAATCCCTATAAATAGGAGTTAGGTACAATTCGTTAACCTAATTTCTCAATTTTTCTACTGAAATTCTGCTCAATTTTTTAGCTGACTTAAGCATCGGAGTCCTAATGTAGGGAATAACCCCTGCGTCTTTCTGATCATTCTTTTTCTTGCAGAGTTTTCGATAATTCGTGACAGAAAGATCGAGACGAAGACGTCAACAATTCGTCACCGCTGTAATCGAGTTACAACAACCATGATTTTAAACTTAATATTATAGCAACATGATTTCCGTCAGTAAAAAAATGGTCGTGTGAGGTGCTCCTCAAGGTAGTTGGCTAAAAGAACATGCTTAAAAGAAGATCACAAGGTTTGGGGTGTTGGAATTGATGTACCAAGATGCGTTCAAACGCTCCCGTTAATATTTGATTGATGTAAGGAGGAACAAAGAGGAGAATAAATTAAAGAGTATAAGAGTTGAGTTCTCTCAATCCTCCTCTTTGACTTCCATTTGCTAATTTGGAATGCCGTACCTTTGCTGAGGGATAAAATCAAAATTCTAGTTTTGCGAGTTCAATTCTTTAATAACAGATGTTGGATGTCATTGCTCCTTAATTTTTTGTTTCTGACGAGTCAAGTGTTCCGGTTGGATACTTTGGATTTTTAATAGTGAGTTTGAGCTGATAGCTATGTAGTTGAGTTAAGCATTGCATATTACAGTAGAAATCAAAATCAAAATCGGACTCGAAAATTGCTAATCCTTCACGTCCTATTCCGAATAGTCCAATTAAAGGCTTCTCAGGAATGGGACTGTTCTCAATTTGACAAGTGCCTTTTTTTCTTGTTACATGAGAGAGAGAGAGAGAGAGAGAGAGAGAGAGAGAGAGAGCATGTTTGATGGGCTGGAAAGAAAGTATAGCAGCTTTTCAGGAAAGATCAGGCAGCTAACAGCAGCCATCGTTGCACTCAAATATTAAATCACTTGTTAGAAATTTTAGCGCAAAGAACATGATATAAGGCATAAATGGAGTGAGAAAAAACATCTGAACAAATGAGAGGCCTCTCTCTTCCCGTACAGTTGATGCAGGGAGGGTGGGAGGCACATGCTTCAGCAACGATGTCCTACCAAGCCCACGTCGCTGTGTTTCGATTCTCGGGTTATGGGGAAACACCATCATGCATGCCAAAGTCACCATTTAATATTTTTTTTGTTTATAATTATTACTTAATAACATACTCTCGTCTAATGTTCTAAATTAATTTCTTATTTATTTGACAGGTAATCTCATTATGCTTTGCCACTCCTCTACCCTCTCCACTTGTCTCATTTCCAGGACATTAGCATTAGCATGCAAATTTTTAAACTTGTTCTTTTCATGTTAAGAATATACTATAGTCAGATTACTCCCGACACATAACTGACATCTAGTTTTTCAAAAGAAAAAGAATATTTGTGCACTGCAGGCTTTGCAGAGAAAATATGTTTTTGATAACCTAGATAGGCAGCTGCGAATTACTAATTTGTTTGCGAAAAATAATTAAAATATGTAGCTTAGAGAGATTAATTAGCCAGTTTATATGATTAAGAAGTAATATGAATCAGACCATTAGTATTAGTGATTGATAATAAATTATAATGACATTATGACCGCACCACAGCATCCCAAAGCATGAGAGGCATAGGATCTTGGAAGCAAATGTGAAACAGATGGGGCCAAAGGGGCGACTTGGTGGGGGTTTTTCTGTTGTCTGATTTTAAACATTCCAATTGTAGTTTAATTTTTGTAGAGATGGGTAGACATTCCCTAAAACCTCGCTCATTTGTGCTAAAAAGGACCTTTTTGTGATATTTTAAAAAGAAAGAGCCTTTACAGTCATTTTCTCCTTGGAACATGCCCTAAAGTTGTTTGTTGGGGACCCTTTGATATTTTCCCATTACAAAACAGGTGGAACATATATTTCGTCTTAATAAAGTCAAAAAACTATTACGGTTCGACCTCTCTGACAATGTATACATTATTATCATTATTTAATCTAACTGACTGACCACCATCTCTCTCTTTCTCCCTCCGCTCCTGCAACTATTTCATCTCCACAAGCTTCCAAAAGAAGAGAATTAATGGAAAGTAAGATTTACAACGCTTATTCTCCTTATTGTCCTTTGTTATGTTTACAATGAAACAGAAGATAAGAGTAATTCGTCTCTGGTAATTAATGGGTGTCTCTCGCTTTCTAGGTTCCTCAACTCCAAAATAAGCTTATGGCAATAACCATAGATTCTTCTGTCCAACTGAAACAACAGATTGAAAAACTTTTTTTCATCCATGGCTTATGTTGAGATCAAGACTAAGCTGGGGAATTGTTATCATCATCTTTCTTCTTCTTGTTATTGTCGAAACTGGCTGTTCGAGTTTCCGGGCTATTGGGTATGACCATGGTTCCTGCTGAAAACCTTTCTAAACAACATCATCTTCCTCACAGTAGTGGCGGCGGTTTTTATTGTTGTTGCGGTAGCAGTTACACAGAGAATTTTTGTCTTATGAGCCGTGTTCACGGGTATGACTATCACAGTGAAGCTTGCTTAGGATCTGATCTAGGTGCTAATCCCATGGCTGAAGATGAATCAAGAACTAATAGTGTTAATGAGGCGGGATCCAGCTCCAAGTATAATAATCAAGAAGAGAGAGATGAAGGCTGGCTCCAACTCAGTATAGGGGGTCAGGCAACAAGGTATGATGATCACAACAAGCATGACCAAGGCGATCCAGTGGCGAGAAGAGGAGGGCTAATCGAGCTTGATCTACTACCTGGTGGTAGCTCGCAACAAGCGAGGCCGTTAGCCCCTATTTTTCATATACCTGACTTTCGAGCGCCACCACGTCCACCGGTTATGCATAGTTTTAGTACATCTTTATTCTTTCAACACCAACAAGGAAGCAGCTCCACCTTCCCTCATGGAGAGATTAGCTGGCCATTTAGGCCGATAGCACAAAATATAACAGCAACTCCTTCCTCTTCATCATCTTCTTCTTCTTTAGTGCCATTGGGCTCCTATTTTTCCAGACCATTTCCGGTGCAATCTGGAATGGATGTTGCGGGGCCGAGCTCGGATGTAAGAGTCATTGATCCTCCCAGAAGACCCCATTCTGGCATTTGGTTTATGCTACAAGCATCACAAGATCAGTAAGTACAAAACAAGGAAAAAAAGGGAACTTGGAAAATATTAGCCTTACTTTTTGTTTTTGTTTGAGAACTCTCTTTCTCTTTTTTAATCTTTCCACTTTGTGGTATATAAAAATATATATTAGAGTTCACTTTCTGATGATTTTCAATTGGTTTTTTCGTTTCAGAGCAAAAGAACCGTTCTTGCCTCAAATACCAAAGAGCTACCTAAGAATCAAGTAATTATATTCTATCCCTTTGTTTTAGTCCAATTTATCAGCTTCTACTTTCTTTTGGTTCTTCCAGGCTTTCACAGAAACTCCTAAAATATAAGAAGTCTAGTCTTCTCCTGCTTAACAAACTTATTTCGTGTTTTCGGCTTCATTTTTATATCCTCAGGGACGGGAGGATGACAGTGGGGTTATTAATGAAGTATCTGGTTAACAAGCTGAGACTGGATAGCGAATCAGAGGTATTTAAATAAAAACCATAAATGCAACTCCTTTTCCATTAAAATGCTTCTATCGAGAATGAGCAGCCCATGCTTGTTTTTGATATCTTACTTGCTTTAGATTAGTAAAACTTGACGGCATAGAAGAGCCAAAAAGAGAAAATTAAGTCATCTTTTTTATGCAGTAAATTACATGATTATAGGACATGGTTGGTGTTAGAGACATGACAGAAACAGCAGAACTAAATGCATCTCTCTTACTGCGGTAGTTTTTGTTTTCATTCTTGTCTGATAACATCGCATTATTTAGGTAGGAAGTATATTTCTTTCGTAGCTATTTTCTTATGCAATATTCATTAGCCTTTCAACCCATAATCTATGGTTCTTAAGATTGCCTGAATGTTTTCCTACTCAAGGTAATGAGTCGTTCAAAATGGTTATAAGCTTCTTGTTTTAGTTAGTTATTGATCTCCTTAGTGACAGGATTAAAAGTGTAGGCTTCAATTTTAGACTTTTAGAGATAATAGAGAAAACTACCTACCACCTTCTTTTCTCAACCCAAAAATAAGTTGAAGAGAAATTGCCTTTCCTGCTTCTATAGATGGGGTTTACTATTTCACACCATAAATTTATATGAAAGTAACCTATCTATGATCTGGCATACTTGCATAGGAAACAGGAGAAAACACAAGCAAAGTATTGTATAAATTAAAGCAAATTATATCAAATATATATAAATCTTATATGATTAAATATTTAAGGAAAAAAAGTATATAAAGAAAATAACTGTAAGTAAATAATTAGGGGTGCCTTCAAATCCACAATCCATTATTACATACTACATAAAATCTGAATGATATGAATTTTGCACTTTACAGCGATTAATCAATTTAAAAACTGTGGAAACTTAGAGAAATATAACCTTTTTTTGTACAAAAGTTAAAGACCATTCTTAAATTTAAGACTGTTATCAAATCCCCAGACCACATCAATCAACGGATTTAGGCTATAATATTGCCAGAATATACTAAGGAAAAAAATAAATAAAAAAAGATCTTAATGCAAATATGCTTGCCTCAAAATTCAAGAAGTAAAGCAAAGCAAAGAAGAAAAAAAGGGAAGAGCAAATATAACATTCTAGCTGATGGCATGCGTCGTCTTAAGCAGCATTAATGGTATATATTCCAGTCACTTTTTTCTAGGCTAATTGTATTGCGGCTAGTTTACCTTAATATGGGGTTTCTGTTTCTTTTGATTTGGTAGCTTGATTCTAATTGGTAGCTCTTGGGGTTGTTTACTTTTTTTTTTTTTTTTGTAATACTTCTCTCTTATTTTCTCCTTATTTCCCTTGTAGTTCAATAAAATTTTCTGCCTTTCTAAAGAGGCAAAAAAAAAAAAAAGTTTAAGTGTGAGTCTGTTGGAAAAATCAGCGCATCATAACAGTGAGAGCTAGGGTTGGGGGTTGGATCATAGCGAAGAAGATAGAAAATATTGAAAATGGGAAAATAGACATAGAAAATTGATTACAACTTTGATTAACTAGGGTTACAATCCATTAAACTATATAGTTAGGCACCAAAAAAGTGTCCGAACTTTAATAATCTGAACATAATTGTTTACAATTTTACGATTGCACAAAGGACAGCATGTTATTAAGTGAAAGGTTACTCCTTCACCAGCATTTGACAGAAAAAAAAAAAAAAGCTCCGTCATCTTATATTGAGGAAATTTGCAAAAGCATCATGTTTGAATAAAAATTAGTTAATACTTTTTTTAAAATTTTCCTTAATTATTTTTAGGGTGTGGGCATGTACTTAATGCTGAAAGTAGCCATATAATAATAAAATTCGAGTTGGTTTTTAGGTAGTCATTACAACGAAAAAACGAGGGCTATACCTCGATAATTTGTGCACGATGTGCACTCTTTAAGTGAATAATATGTTTATCTCAATTTGTTAGCTAGATTCCCTTTATTTTTCTCCCCATCCCTTTTAAAAGAAATGCTTCTCATGCACACTTCATAATCCAATACAATTATTTCTTTCCAATAATGACATTAAAGTAAACTTTCTTTCCTTATTTTTTTTTTTTTGGGTGAGCAAAATTTCTTTCCTTTGTACTTTAGCATTTGTAATAATAAACCAAGATATACAGTACATGTGTAACCTTTAAATCAACAAATATATAGCTCCTAACAAGGAATTCTAATTTTTTGATAATGAAAAGGGGCCCTAATAAGGGGTAATAGACAAAACCAACTGTAAACGATATAATAATCTTACTAATTAATTAATTCCCAAGAACAAATTGCACATTGACATTTGAACTAGAAGTCGAGGCAACTTCATCACGTTCATGTGTATGTCATGCAAGGATGAACATATCAGGTTTTTATGAGACATTAGTAAAATAAGTCCTTCATGTTGGCTAGTTCATTTCCCATTTCATGTACTCACTTTCATGCATGCCGTGCATATAAATATTAAATATATAGCTAATTTCTAAAACTATAAATGCATAAATTAAGAAGGCGGTTTTGCCCAAGAAAATTTATAAGAAATGCTTCCCATGCACACTTATAAGATGCTAGGTTTAACTACGGTCCAATTTGAAAATTATTGGGAAATTCGATACATACATTTGTATAATTTTTTGATATGTTTTTCCTAAGAAAATTCCTAAACGCGTTTCATTGCTGGACAGAAACGTACGTGCAGTAACCTTAGCTGTTAGCTGTTGACAAAATTTGGCATCCTTTCACTCTGAAAATTGTTGTCTTAGCCCTATGTCCTATCAGATCAACCAAGTCATACCCTTAAGAAGATAAGTTACTCTACTTTTATGTGGAACGAGAACCAGATAATTATTTGAGAACAGGTTAACCGTATATATAAAAGCAACAATGAAGCTTTTTTGTTTGCCTAGCTTGAGAACCATTTTTCTTCTTTTTGTGTTCTCTTTTGGGTATGCCTGGACAAGTAGAATATACGCCTAGGTTGATAAATGCTAACCAATTCTTCTCATCTTTTCATCCAAAATTGAATGGAGAACAAGATCTTGATACGTCATTCTATATATCAATTATTAGATTGAAAACGCTGTAGTTACATTTGGCCTTCATTCTTTGTCCTTTGTGGCACTCCAAAAATCATTTGTATGTCTTGATTCTCTGCCTGTGACGCAAAACATCTAAACTATGTTAGCTTGCTAGAATATACGATATTTATGACATCCTCGACATTCTGTTTTGTATACTAGTGTCAATTATATAATGTTGTTTATCACGTAAATAAATAAATTAAACTATGTTGGATGCATATATACTAATTTTGTTTCTTTCCTTGCACTTCATGCCATGATGTAATCCAGTTGAGATTATGATAGTATCTTTATATGTGTGTGTGTATATATATATATATATATATATATATATATATATATATATATATATATATATATATATATATATATATATATATATCAATCAAAGCCCCAGTGTTACAGCTATTGCTTGTTTGTATTCTTCAGTCTTCACCTAAAAAAATACACCTAATCTCTAAAGATCATAAAATATGTTTAGATAACATAGGATGTGAATCATGCTGAAACATCCTCTTGCTTTTATATACTTAAAGAAACAAAATCCCCATGTAGTTATTTAGGTGGTCAACTCCGCTGCCATTGATTTCGCCAAAGTCTTCGCAGCGGCCAGGTAATAATCATCATCATCTTAATTTGCCACGTATAAAATTTTAATCTTAGCTAGGGTTTTTTAGTCTATGCCTCCCTGGTATAAGAAATTGTTCTTTCTCACATGGCATGCAACAAAAGAACCAATGATTAGCGTTTCAAGTTATTTTAGCATAGATGCAGGATTCTTCTCTCACTCTTTCCTCTCTCTCTCTCTCTCTCTCTCTCTCTCTCTCTCTCTCTCTCATTAGCATAGATGTAGGATTCTTCTCTCACTCTTTCCTCTCTCTCTCTCTCTCTCTTTCTCTTTGATGTCTCCTTAAATAAATTATCCCTGCTCTTCCCATCAATGATATTAGGTATCTAGGCACAGATTTTTTGCTCTTTTAAAACCATTTAGGTCTCATGATAATTACCCATAATATAGAGACAGAAGCATAGCCAATTTCTTAATTTCTTTTTGCGTACTCAGGGCAATAATAATCAATGCAAGGAAAAGCCAAAAGGATAACCTCATGGCCATGGTGGGAAAAGGAATTTTTTTTTTTTTTTGCTTTTTTTTAAGAGCAATGCATTGACTTTAGGATATTTTAATATAAAAACATCTTCATCTTTGGATTATTATTAGTTGACACTCATTAACATATATAGCCTCAAAAACAAAAAAAAAAAAGATAGGGCTCGATATTATGTAATAAAATCATATCATAGGGCCTTGAAAATCACACGTGGACCCTGTCATTCTCAAACCCCCTCTCTTTCCCATCTGCATGCGTTATCGCTTCCTTTCGTCACGCTTTCGCTTCTTTGATCTCAGCTTTCACATAGTCTGTAGGCCCTCCTTTTTCAAGTTCTTTTACTCATGGATTGTGCTTAAAAGGGGCCATCAAAATACCTTAAGTGCACCACTTTGATGGAATTTAGAACACCCCATCATCACTCCCACAACCAACCACAAAATACTTATATTCAATTATTAAAAAAAAAAACTGCACATATTTTACGTCGGGGGAAAGCAATGCATGAGGGATAATTCCACAACAGAATCATTCCTAGTTGTTGAAAAAGAACAAAAATAAAAGCATAAAAAAACAGATAAGAGCCCAACATGAAAATGACTTCTTTATTGTTGGTGAACAGAATGCATGCAGAATTAAAAATTAGGGAATAAATCCTTATCTGTCATCAACATCCACCCATTAAACAACTACTTACTAATCCCTTAACTACTTTCACCTAATGTATTTTAACAGTTAAATATTATGAATTAAAGAAAACCAAAAAAATCAACTCATAATTTGACGGAATATCTTTTTATATATAATATTTTTTTCTTAAAAAAAAGCAACGTGCAGAAGACGTGCATGACCTGTGTTGAGTTAGGTTTTGTAGGAATACAAATAAAAACCCATATAAAAAAAAATTAAAAAAATGTAAAGAAAAATCGGTGACTATTCATCGCCATGCTTTTTGGATCCATTACAAATCTTGTATTTAATTTATCGTTAATTTTTGAATTTGTACTAGTAAATTATTGTTTTAATTTTATTACCAGTATTAAAATAAAAGTCTACGGAATTATGATTTTGGCTTAGGAGTAAAGTCTTGTGGGTCCCGTAATGATTATTTCGGGCAGTTTAACTTCGTGGACTTACCGGGCAGGCTTAGATGGTCGATTTTCCTCCTTGACTGCTGACCAAGTTTGTAGTACTGGTACTAATTTTCAATTTTTCGTCTTAGCTTGGCTCTTAGGGGAATGAAAGAGAAAAGTTAGAGAGAGACATGTAGAGAGAGGGAGAGAGAGATTGGAGGAATTTTATGGGTAAAGAAGAAGTTTCAGAGAGATGGGGCATAGAATGGGTAAGATGTAAGCCAGTGACTGAGCATGACTTCAGTACTACGTAAGGAAAAAAAGAATTAGCTTTAAAATTTAGCATTGATTGAAAGAATTTTTGTTTTTTTCTTGGGCTTTCTTGAAAACTTTTAACGAATTAATTAATTAATTGTTTCCCACACGCGTTCACGTTCAAATTGTTTCGTTACTTTTAAGTGAAATTTGAAGAAACTTTGAAAACAAAAAAAGAACAGATAACGAAGAAGATTAATTTACTTGGAAGTATAGTTTTCCTAAGGGTTGAAAACAGTTAAAAAAAAGAGTATCAAATTGAAAATTTTTCTCTGTTTATTTTTCATCCCTTTTATTTGTTTTGTGATATGAATAAAATGTGGAATGGCTGACAAGAACATATTGTACGATTGGTATTGATGAAAAATAGCAGATAGAGATAACATGTAGAGGGCAACAGCTTCTACCGTTGATGACGTTGCAGCATGTAAGAGATCAAATATGGAGTTCAAGAGACGCTGTGACTTTGCTTCCGGAAACCTCAACAGCTGATCATGTCATGCTTCTGCACTATGGTAGGAGCGCTTGAAAACAACAATTCTTTTTTTTTTTTCTCATAATTTAATCCCTTCTATCATTTTATGTGATGGATGTATCATTTTTAAGTTATGGAAACCCGTCCCTTAATTTCTTAATTTCTTTTCCTAAATCTTCCATCTCTATATTGTTGGAGAAACTAGTTTTGGGGTATGCCCTGAAATGGCATGGTGTTTTGATTTTGGGGGCCAATAATTGATATCTATGCTAGTTTCATGCTTATATATGTTATCGTTTATTCCAAACTAGTACAAATTTCGTTATTTAATTGACTAATTATTTCATTTTTCACGACGCTTGCATTAATATTTATATCTACAATCAAGAAGAGTACAGCACACCTACTGCAACTAACAGGTACCTTTGTTATCTTGATTACGTAATCACTAAAATAAATAATTAATTAATCATTAGATTAACAATTTTTTTTTTTATTTTTTTATGGAGCAAATTTTTAATTGCTCATGTTAATTACTACTATATAATAATAAACAAAATTCCTATTATATATTAATTATCAAAAATAGCAGAACTCCTTTAAGACGTTAATAAAAGCAATCAAATATATAAAGTTATGCGAAAGGAGAAGTTTGCATTTCCCTTAGTTTCATTTTTCACCTCATGATAAGTGTGATAATAATATGGAGATAACAAGAAAAGTTTCAAGAATGTCAAATGAGTGCTTTGGATAAAATAATCACGTACAGTTTGTAAGTATAAATTCATACAGTACCAATTCAATTTACAGATTATATTATTATACTATTGTTTTTAATTTTTTTAATACACCACAAGAAAAGTCATGAACGACAACATAACTTGATAATATAAGTTATCATGATTTTGTATATTAATAAACGTCCTCATGGTACATCTATTCAGTAAAGAAATCAGCGTCGAATGAAGAACCAACCCGATGACATCACCTTTCGTCATGTTCTAGTCGGTAGAATTAGCGTTCAGGTTTCAACTAAAAGCTCCTAGTTTTTTTTTTTTTTTATATATTTTTTCAGCTAAATGAGAAAGGAAAACACTTGTACTAAAGGCAAACACTGCAACTAAATTGATCTAATGTCTATTTCCGCTTTGAAGGCGGGAGAGTCTCCCGCCTCATTTTCAAGCGCGCCACGTGGTGCTTGGAGGACGCGCCTCGTGGCACGCAGAGGCAGCATGTGGGAGGTTACCCTCCCGCACACTGACGGAAGGCTACCCTCCCGCAAAAGAGGTTTAATGCCTTATGAAGCTGTTGCCACATGGTGAAAGGAGAGTGCACCACGTGGTGCAAAGAAAATGTCAATTTTATTTTATATTGGAGTATTAGGACAATTTTACCTTTAAATATTTTTGATTCTGCAGATTCGTAAAAAATATATTTAATGAATAAATACATAATTATAACTAAAATTAACCTCTATAAAAAGTGATCAGGTATAATTCATGAAACTAAGTCTCATTTGCTTTACAGAAATTCTGTCAAATTCTCGATCTGACTTAAGTATCGGAGTGCTTACGCGGGAAAAAATTCCTGCGTCCTTCTGATTATTATTTTTCTTGTAGAATTTTTAGTAGCACGTGGCACAAAAATTAAGGGGAAGACGTCAATAATTCGTCACTGTTGTAACTGAGTAACAACAATTGGCGTCGTCTGTGGGAATTGAAAGAAAATTTTTTTACTCTACAACAATGGTACGGACGCGTTCAACAGCAAGGATGAATGATGAGAGTGAGGATATGGAAAGTTCTCCATTGAATGACCTGGGAGAAGAGGCTAGAGGGGAGAGAGAGTCCAATATGATGATAATCCCTGTATCAGAATTTGAAGCTATGAAGAAGTAAGGAGAAGAGACTTCCCAAGCTTTACGTGCAATGACTGACTTGTTCAAGAGTGCCTTCCCGGACTTGAATCTGCCCTAGTCGTTCAGAACTTAGTGGAGGAAAGAACACAGAGAAGGAATCCTTCGAAGGTTGGGGAGCTCGGGCGTGAGACTAAGGAGAACTTTAGGCGTGAGGGTGCGCGAGACTTGTGGCATGAGAGTGCGCCAAACACTTACCGCCATGGTGCGCCAGACTTGTTGCGTGAAGCTGCAGAAGACCCTTGCCGCCAGGGTGCGCTGATAATTCTATATTTTTCAAATTATTTGTGCTTAATTTTCTAATTAATTATTTAAATCCCCAATTTATTTTGTTAATTATCCCATTTATTTAATTAAAATTCTCATGTTTGCAGATAAATTAAATCTGGATGAATTTTGAATATTTCGATAGAAAATGGATCGGAATTGGGCTAAAATCGAGATTGAGCCACGCAGACAACACGAGTCATGCCACCTGGCACATCCAATTGGACAAGAAGACCGATGACATGAAAATATCTTTTCAAGGAGCCAATGGTGTGAAGACAAGTGTCCAAAAAAAGGTCAACTCATCAAGGATGTGGAAATTACCATTTTACCCCTAGTGTGTTTATAAATAGGAAAGGATGGCAATTGAAAGTGGATGTAAGGGTAGCTTAGAGTAGTTTAGTTTTAGAAATTACATTTTCAAGATTTACCTTCTTATTTTTCTTTAGGCTTCCGTTAGCTTCCCACTTCACTAAAAAAAAAAATTTGCATTCCATTTTTTATGTTATCAATTTTCTAGTCTTGGATAATTTTTCTCTTAAATGGAAATCAGTATCATTTGTTCTTCTCGGTTTTGTTTAAGTGATTACTCCTGTTTTTCTTTTCAGTCCACAACATAGTTTACATAGCTTTCACTTCCCAAAGGAGCTCTCGGTTTTTCCTAAAAGCATTGCCTATGTTTCCTTTTTCTATTTGAAAAACTAGTTTATTTTAGTTAGCTCTCGGGTTGCTTTTGTTGTCTATTCGGTTCCTTACCTCTTCCTTCATCTATGCCATTTGGATTGGGTGCTTTGATGTGGGCAAATGTTAGGCATTGTTCCACATCAAATGCAATGTGGAACCATGGCATTAAGGGCTGGAATTAAGAGCAAGCCGATGATAATAGTTTTTTTGCGTTGATGAAGCTACGGTTGGAGAGTGTAACTTCAAGTGTTGTTTTGCTGGTTTTATTTATTTCCTCTCGGTTTCAATCTTACAATTCATATTTTTGCATTATGTTTCTTTGTCTCGTTGCCATTTTTCTGCATTGCATGGATTCATTTTCTAAATTATGCATTTAGAGTAAGTTCCCGCCACTTTCATGTCTTGATTCATTTTGTGTTTTCTCTTGCATTTGTCTTCTTGGTTGGCTTAATTATTGTTGGATGGTATGTTAAATATGTATTTAGGCAGCAGCTGGATTGCTCTCATCAGTCGACAAAGAACAGTAAAGAAGAAACTCTTTCCTCTATTCTCCTCTGCTTTATGATTTAATTACTGTTTATCTTCTTCATTCGGTTTAGTTCATAGTTTCATTATTTTAAGCTTTCTTTTATTCTTCATTTACTGCTGTAACCTGTATTCCAACAATGTTTGCTGATCTACTTAGTTGAGCATAGCAGGAAATGGATTGATGTGCTGTTCAGTAGTTGATGCATCATGGTGCAGAAGCAACCCGTTAACGCCAGCTGAACCCGAGGTTACCAACTTGCTGCCAGCATGAGTGAAAGTTGCAGAAGCATGAACGTGAAGCAGGTGATGAACCGGTGCTGCAGCAAGGATAGTACTAGGAGCAGCAGGACACATGCAAGAACCGAGAGCAAACCTGGCAAGCAGTAGATTTCACCTGGAACCAGCAGGACACATGCAAGAATCGAGAGCAATTGCTTACCTGTTGATGAATGAAAACGTGTAGATCATGTCTGACAGCCAGAAGCATGGGCAGAGAAGAAGGAAGTGCATGAAACCGAGGCAGAGTTGGTAAGAGTGCAGAGCAGACAGCAGCTGGACACGCCAAGCAGCCTATTAACGCTTGGACATACCATACCTGGAAATGAAAAAGAAAAAAAATGAAGCATGAATAGTGAATGGAGGGATTTGGATGATTTAAATTTACTTAAGGCCATGTTTGGCACATTTGCATTATAGCTTTAATCCATTTTCATGCATTGTTAGTTTAGATTAATTCCAATTTAATTTGTTAGCTTAGTTAAGAGTTGTTAATTAAATTGCATGTTAGTATTCTTGCATTGTAGTATAAAACTTAGTTTTAATTAGGATGATAGTTAATTAAGTGTTCATTTAGAATTAGATTAAGGGTAAATTTATTTCATTAAATCTTAAGTTAGTTTAAATTGCATTTTGATTAAGTAGTCTTATTGCATTTTAGGTTTGTTAATTTTAGTTTAATTAATCTTGCTTTGTTATTTTCATATTTACACTTTATTTGCGTTAATTAGTATTAACTGTTTTAATTTCTTTTGTAGGTTTTTTATTTTAATTGCGTAGAGTACTGTAAGTAATTTTTCTCGGTTTTATTTTCTTTATAGTTTTTATTATTATTATTTTCTTACTTTCAGTATTTTTAATTCTAGCTATGTAGATCGCCAACTTTAATTTCATAATTTGCTAGGATATACATAGGGTAAGATTAACCGGTAGTTAATTAGGCAAGTCAACTTCTCTATGGGATGATAATTCCGGGACTCAAATCTCATTATTACTTGTACGACCCGTGCACTTGCGGACAATACCCTTTGGGCGTGTCAAGTTTTTGGCGCCGTTGCCAGGGAAGTTTTAATTAGTCATTAATTAATATCGATGAAATTTTACTTAGGTGTAATTCTAGCCTGTAAATATTTAGGTTGTAAATATTTAGATCCTTAGTTTAGTTTAGTTAATTTTCTCATAATTAATTAAAATAAAACAATTGAAAAATTAAAAACTTAAAAATTTTTCTAAAGACTGTCTGATGTTTGCATGCGTAGAGCAAGGAGTTTTGATTGCTTTCCTCTAGATCTTGAAATCGAACGAACTCTTAGGAAAATTCGAAAGGATTCTTGGAAATTTACAGCTCCGCAGTAAAACACGATGGCAGAGAATAGGGAAAGTAGGACCGTTGGAGATTATGCGGTGCCGACCGTCGAAGGATATTATACCGGCATTAGGCCACCAGCTGCTCCTGCTAATAATTTCAAAATTAAGCCTTCCATCCTCCAGATGATCCAGACCTCTGTATAGTTTAGTGGGCTTCCGCACGATGACCCACATGCTCACCTCGGGCAATTTCTGGACTTGTGCAACACGTTCAAACACAATGGATTATCGGATGATGCGCTTAGACTTAGACTATTTCCCTTCTCACTTAGGGGACACTGGTTGACCTCCCTGCCTCCAGGATCCATTTCTACATGGGATGAGTTACCCCACCAATTTCTAGCCATGTTTTTCTCTCCCTCTAAAATGGCCAGACTCCGTAGCGATATATCCTCTTTTGCCCAATACAACTTTGAATCTCTTTATGAGGCATGAGAACGATATAAGGAGCTTCTAAGGAAGTACCCTCACCATGGCCTACCTCTATGGCTGCAAGTCTAGACCTTCTACAATGGACTTACAAGCCAAAATAGGATCATATTGGACGCTGCTTCGAGTGGAGCCTTGATGTGCAAAACATGATTGCTTTAGGATGGATTTAGTGGATAAGGACATTACTGAAGAGTTTTCCAAGACACATCCTTTAAACCCTTTAGCAGCCTCCTTAGTAAAATCTGTTGACCTTAGAGATTATAGTGGAGATGATGATGAGGTCTACGAGACTTTACAATTATTAGAGGTCACTCCTTTTGAGGAAATTGCCCAGTTTGAGACATTAGACCCTTCATCTATTCCAACTTTAAATATATTTCCATCCACTAGTGATCCTCCAGCATTAGAGCTAAAACCTTTACCCTCACACCTTAGGTATGCTTACTTAGGTGAGTCCTCCACACGACCAGGAATAGTATCTGCTGCTCTCTCCAATGATCAGGAAGCAAAATTACTACAAGTTTTGAGAGAGCATCAGAAGGCTATAGGCTGGTCTATCTTTGACCTTAAGGGTATTAGTCCCTCTATTTGTATGCATAAGATACTATTGGAGGAGGGGTATAGGTCATCCATAGAGCACCAGCGTCGATTGAACCCTGTAATGAAAGAAGTTGTCAAGAAGGAGATCATTAAGTGGTTAGATGCAGGGATCATCTATCCCATTTCTGACAGTACCTGGGTGAGCCCAGTACAATGTGTCCCTAAGAAGGGAGGGATGACAGTAATCGAGAATGAAAATAATGAGCTCATCCCCACTAGGACTGTCACTGGTTGGCGAGTATGTATGGACTATAGGAAACTCAACAAGGCCACCAGGAAAGACCACTTTCCCTTGCCCTTCATTGACCAAATGTTAGATCGATTAGCTGGTCACGAATTTTATTGTCTGTTGGACGGATATTTTGGGTACAATCAGATAGCTATAGCCCCATAAGACCAAGAAAAGACTACCTTCACCTGTCCCTATGGGACTTTTACTTTTAGAAGAATGCCTTTTGGCCTATGCAATGCCCCTGCTACATTCCAGCGTTGCATGATGGCCATATTTCATGATATGGTGGAGGATTTTCTTGAGGTCTTCATGGATGATTTCTCAGTATTTGGGGATAGCTTTGATTTATGTCTGCATAATTTGGCATTAGTGTTGAGAAGGTGTGAAGAAACGAATTTAGTGCTTAATTGGGAGAAATGCCACTTTATGGTGAAAGAAGGTATAGTGCTTAGGCACAAAATTTCTATTGGGGGGGATAGAAATGGATAAAGCTAAGGTAGAAATCATTAAGAAGATACCTCCCCCTACATCTGTTAAAGGAATCAAAATTTTCCTGGGCCATGCAAGATTTTACAGAAGGTTCATTAAGGATTTTTCTCAGATATCTAAGCCTTTATGTAGTCTCCTGGAAAAAGATACTACATTTTGCTTTGATGAACAATGCTTAGGAGAATTTAAGACTTTGAAGGAGAAATTAGTTACAGCCCCTGTAATCATAGCTCCAGATTGGAGTTTACCCTTTGAGCTTATTTGTGATGCAAGTGATTATGTTGTTGGGGTTGTACTAGGACAAAAAAAAGGAAGAGTCTTTTATGCTATCTACTATGCAAGCAAAACTCTGAATGAGGCCCAGTTAAACTATGTTACTACCGAGAAGGAGTTGTTAGCTGTAGTATTTGCTTTTGATAAGTTTTGCTCCTATCTCATTGGTACTAAGGTAATAGTTTTTACTGATCATGCTACCATTAAGTACTTTGTCTCCAAGAAGGATGCAAAGCCGAGGCTGATTAGATGGATTCTCCTACTACAAGAGTTTGACTTGGAGATTAGGGACAGGAAAGGTACGGAGAATCAGGTTACTGACCATTTATCTAGATTAGAGAGTGGACTTAAAGAAGATGGTACAACTATTAATGAGTCCTTTCCTAATGAGCAGCTATTTACTTTCGAGCACTCCAGATTGCCCTGGTACACTGACTTTGTGAAATATCTGGTGAGCAATGTGATGCCACCTGATTTGACTGCCCAGCAAAAGAAAAAGTTTTTGAGTGATGTCAAGTATTATGTTTGGGATGAACCCTTCTTATACAAGCAATGTAAAGATCAGATTTTGAGAAGGTGTGTTCCCATGGAAGAAGTAGAGGATATACTTAGACATTGTCACTCTTCTGATTATGGAGGGCATTTTGGAGGAGAGAGGACAACGGCCAAGGTTTTGCAATCTGGATATTATTGGCCCACGTTATTTAAGGATGCCCACTACTTTGTGCTGAAATGTGATAGATGTCAGAGGGTAGGTAATATTTCTAAAAGAAATGAGATGCCTCTGACTAATATTTTAGAAGTAGAACTCTTTGATGTCTGGGGTATTGATTTCATGTGACCATTTGTTCCTTCATATGGCAATCTCTATATTTTAGTGGTTGTGGCTATGTGTCGAAATGGGTTGAACCAATGGCTTTACCAACTAATGATGCCAAGGTAGTAGTAAGGTTTTTAAAGAAGAATATTTTCACACGATTTGGCACACCTAGGGCTATCATTAGTGATGGAGGATCCCACTTTTGCAATCGAAGTTTTGATGGGCTGTTAAAGAAATATAGGGTCAAACATAAGGTAGCCACTGCTTATCACCGGCAGACGAGTGGCCAAGTAGAGTTGTCCAATAGGGAAATTAAGGGGATATTGGAGAAAACAGTGAACCCAAGTAGGAAGGATTGGTCAATTAGGTTAGATGATGCACTTTGGGCCTATAGGACAGCCTTCAAAACACCTTTAGGAATGTCCCCTTATCAACTTGTTTATGGTAAAGCCTGTTATCTACCAGTAGAGCCAGAGCATAAGGCCTATTGGGCCCTTAAGAACCTGAATTTCAACTTAGAGGCAGCAGGGGAGAAGAGGCTGCTACAGCTCAATCAGTTAGACGAATTCAGGTTACAGGCATAAGAGAATGCCAAGCTCTACAAGTAAAAGACTAAGCGATGGCATGATAAGAAAATTAAGGAGAGACACTTCGAGCCAGGCCAGCAAGTTCTGTTGTTTAATTCACGCTTGAAGTTGTTTCCAGGAAAGCTTAAGTCTAGGTGGTCGGGTCCCTTCACCATTACACAAGTATTCCCTCATGGAGCCATTGAAATTATGGATGAGACCTTGAATCAACCCTTTAAGGTTAATGGAGGTAGACTGAAACACTATTTTGAGGGAGGGTTTGATCTTCAGCATTCTGTGACCACTTTAGCTGACCCTCCTACTTCTGATCCTGCTACTTAGCTTCATTTTTCTTTTTATACTGTTCTTTTCTTTTTTGTTGTTTCTTTCTTTATTTTGTAGATTGCTTTTGTAGACTTACCTTTTCAATCAAGCTTCAGTTGTTCATCATCATCAGAAAGGGGAGTACTCTGTTCTCGAGCTTAAATTCTTATATTATCTGCACACTGAGGAAACTGTGCACTTGAAGTTTAGGGGAGGGGATATCACTTGAGTTATTTTGTGAAAAATTGAAAAAATTTTTAAAATTTTTTCGAAAATCTGAGAAAGAATTTTCAAAATTTTTTCGATAGTATAAGCGTAAATTGTTTGATTTTGGGATGATTTAATGCTTAGCATATAGTTTTCCCATATTCCGATGATATGACCCCATGATTTAGTCTGACTTTGATTGAATTAGACGCATGATTATAGGAAAAGCATGAAGTTGAATTCTTGAATTTGTCTTGATTCTGATTGTGATTTCCTCATCTTACGCACATGTCATGTCATGAATCTGTATATTTATTTAGAGAAAGCTTATGTGTACATAGGATTGCATTTGTTCAGTTGATTTTGTGTATCATATTCTAGAATTTGTTTGATCTGATCTCGAGGTGAAATATTAGATCACACTTGATTAGGGAGATGATTTAGGCCATTTTTGGATCGTTTGAGCCTTTCTAGCTTTCCTTATACATATTCTACCCCAAGTCACCCATCTTGGCCAAATAAGCTTTTCTCTGTAAATATACCTGCGTTATTTTCCTTAACTTAAATACTTTGTTCCTATCCCTTACCCCATAAGGATGAAAAGTCATTGGGATATATTGTGAGCTATATGGGTATTAAGTGATAGTGAAAGAGTATGTAAAAAAAAAAAAAGAAGAAAGAAGAAAAATACAAAAATAGAATAAAAGAAATAAGTTTAGGGGAAATAAATTTGAGCTCTTACATTAAGATCCTAGGAGTGATGCATGTTAAGGGGTAATTAAACCTAAATCCTAAGTTTTAGTTTTAGATCAAGATAGAACGAATTCTAAGAAAGAGGCTCGTATCCTTCTCTTTCTATTAGCTCCTATAGCTATGGGCATGTAGGATAATCTATGTATCTTAAAAGGATCGTTACAAGTCTTATCCTCTATCTTTTATCCCCCAACATCGAGTAAGTTTGAAGGCCTACACTTCCTCATCTGAAAGAGGTGCCTATGAGACTTCGGGCTTTGTTTATGTAGTACAAAAGAAAAGGTTTTTTTCGGATTACCTTTAGAGACGGTTCTGAGAATCAGAGTCTAGCTGGTTACGAGCCGGTTTCAAGCCGATGTAGAGACGGTCGAACATACTTTCTATTCAGAGAGAGTCATACCTTAGCCCTAGCCTTACATTACAAGCCTAATGAAGTCCTAATGATCTTTAGTTAAGTGTGACTACATTAGTGGAGAGAAAAGTGAAATGCAAACTTATGAGAATGATCACATGTCATTGACTTTGCATTCACTGTGTTGCATAATCTGATCTGGATAATGTACTGTGAAGTGACTTAGATATTTTTCACACACTCACGAGGAGTCCAATTTGGGTTAGGACTTATGATTGAATAATTCTAAGTGCTGGACTTGTAATTGTGAGTCTTTGATTTCATAGTCTGTACTTTTTCTTTGAGGATGATATTGGGGAAATTATTGTGTTTTGTACTTATCATTCCTATAATCATTTTGTTTTGCTTGAGGACAAGCAAAAGCTCAAGTTTGGAGGTGTGATAATTCTATATTTTTAGAATTATTTGTGCTTAATTTCCTAATTAATTATTTAAATCCCCAATTTATTTTGTTAATTATCCCCCTTATTTAATTAAAATTCTCATGTTTGCAGATAAATTAAATCCGGATGAATTTTGAATATTTCGGTAGAAAATGGATTGGAATTGGGTTAAAATCGAGATTGAGCCACACAGACAACACGAGTCATGCCACCTAGCACATCCAATTGGACAAGAAGACCGATGACATGGAAATATCCTTTCAAGGAGCCAATGGTGTGAAGACAAGTGGCCAAAAAAGCCAACTCATCAAGGATGTAAAAATTACCATTTTACCCCTAGTGTGTTTATAAATAGGAAAGGATGGCAATTGAAAGTGGATGTAAGGGTAGCTTAGAGTAGTCCAGAACAATCGAAGTACCCCGGTTAATGGCGCAAAACTCAGGGCATGAAGCCCGAGTTGAGATTTTAAATTAAAGTATTTCTTGAGAGGTTGCATTTATAAGTATGATTTGGTGATTAGAAAGTAAAACTAAAGCATCAAAAAGTGAAAAAGCTAGTAAAAACTAGAGTTAGCGCTAAACTGAGAAATTTTCCAAGAACGCGAAATAAATTCAAAATAAATTTTGTAAATTTGAGAAAATTATTCAGAGCCTATAGGAAATTAGTATGGGGTATATTTAAGTTGGAGAATTAAATTGGAGTGGAAAAAGTGAGGTTAAAACCCTTAAATAAAGTTTTAAAGAAAATCGAAAATTTTAACGGATTAGTGTTGAAAAAGGTTAAATCGCGTAAGATAAAAGTTTTTCCGAAAAAGGTGGACCCTAAACTTGTTTCAACAACTAGAGACATAGTAGAATATTAGAGAAGTGAAAAATTTAACAAATAAGCTAAAAAATAATTTTTAGAAATTTTTTGAATGTAGGGAAGCTTGCACAGCTTTTGCTAGGCTAAAGGAATGGCTTAATTTGGATGGGTTATAGATAAGATTTCGACCTAGCCATTTAACCCAAGAAAGTATACCCATTACCCTTTCCAAAAAAGTATTATATGCCCTGAAACTCAAAAAAATCAAAGAGATCTCCCTCAGGAAAGTTGTCATATGCAACCTTCCTTGCTTCCTCCTTATGATATTTTTTTCGGACACCTTCCAAGTAGAATTATAGTTTAGCAAAGATTAATTTTAGCTCTAAAATTCCCCTACAATATATTAAAATTTTAGACAAATCCAAGGTCAATTGCCTAGTGAAAAGTTAATGAGAAGATTTCTAGATAGAACCACCCAGTTTTACAAGGTGAGAGAAAGTTTTGTTTTTGATTCTTTGGTTCAATTATAAGGTTTTTTAAGGTGTCTTAAAGCTATATACATGTTTTCTTGCAGCCAAGAAGGATTGGTGGTGGACAAAAGTTAAGTCAAAGTTTGGTCAAAGTAGGTAGAAAGTGTTAGAAGTTTATGAATTTCATATGGGTTGATGTTTGATGTGTTTGAATGATTGTAGCTAAAGTAGAATTTTGAGTTAGATTTTGTATGGGATAGCTTAAGGTTCAGCCAACCTAGGGTTTGTAGAGAAATGCTGAAGTTTGATGGAATTTGATAATTGTGTGGTATTGGGTAAAAATAAAAAGTTTAGTTTAAGCTTTGGTTTAACCGAAAACTGTAAAAATGATGAATATGGTATTTTGTCATGTTATGGATTGTTATAGAAAGGCTTAAAATGAGGAAATGAATGTTGTTTAACATGTATAAGAATTGAGTAAGTTTAGATTGAAGTGATTGAGCTAAACTGAAAAGGCCCGATTGCATCGGTTTAACTAAACAATATAAATTGATGAAAAATGGCATATAAGTAAGTTATAAAACATAAGTTATTGGCTAAAATGAATGAATGAAGTGCTATTTTGATAAGTTTAAGTTTAAAAAATGAAAAGTTATCGAAATATCTAAATGGCACATTTATCGATAAAATTGAGTAAATAACAAAGCTGACAAAAATGGCCAAGTTTAATGAAGTTTATGTAAGTTGGTGTATGTTTAAATATATTAAGATGAATTGGAGTATTATTTGATGGTTTTGGAATTATCTTAGGCAGCGCGAGGTGCTGGATAAAGATAAGGGCACAATATGGGTCTAGAGATCGAGAGGGGTCAGCCTAAGAGAAAGCAGATAGATGAGTCTCGGGTGAGGGCTGGTAAGCCTAAGACCCCCTACTGGCATTACAAATACCACCAGAGGCTCTGTGCTTGGGTTACGATGGTGTAGGGATTGTGGCTGGCCGTATGGTGGGTCGTACCGTCGAGTTACGGGTGGCTGTTTCAAGTGCAAAAGATAACGACCACAAGATTAAGGATTGCCCTCAAATGAGACCTTTTGAGCCTCAAGAGTAGCCGGGACGGCCCGAGAGATAGGCTTCTCAAAGATAGGCTTCCTAGAAACAAGCCCCAAAGAGACGAGCCACAGCCGTAGAGAATGGCAAGAAGCTTGTTACTCATAGACACGTGTTTGCTTTAGACAGGGAGACCATCGACACCTAATCCAAGACCATTAGAGGTACGCTTCTTATCTGTAATCATGAGGCACATGTTTTGTTTGACTTAGGTTCCACACACTCCTTCATTCCCCCACAGTTTGCACATAATCTGTATCGAAAACTTGAGCTTCTAAGCCATAAGCTACACAAAAGCACACCTATGCATGAATCACAGATGACTAATATGGTGTGTAAGAATTGTGAAATCAAGGTAAGAGATAGGATAATGTTAGCAGATCTAGTTTTGTTAAATATGTATGGTTTCGATGTAATCTTAAGCATGGATTGACTACTACCAATCGTGTAAGGTTAGACTGGTACCCTAAAACTGTGACCTCTCCTTACCTGAAAAATTTGATATAAGCTTTATTAATAAGAAATGAAATTTATGATATTATGTTCTGTGAAGCTATATGGTGTTTATATGTTTGAAATTTTTGATGATTTTGATTTTTGTGACGGTTATAATGCTTTCATCTCTCATAGTAGTAAAAAACCATCAAGTATACAAGATGTTCCAGTAGTTTGTGAGTTTCTCGACGTTGTTTTGGATGAATTATCGAGGTTACTACATGAGAGAGAATTTGAGTTTACTATTAATTTGCTGCCCGACACTCAACCCATCTCTAAACCACCTTTTCGAATGGCATTGGTTGAATTGGAAGAACTAAAGAAACAGTTGCAAGAGTTACTTGATAAGGGGTTTATTTGACCAAGTGTATCTCCATGAGGTGCTCCGGTATTATTTGTCAAAAAGAAAGATGAGAGTCTCCGTTTATATATCGATTATCGGCTTTTGAATAAGGCTATAATAAATAATAAGTATCCCCTACCAAGGATAGATGCTTTCTTTGATCAGTTGAGAGAGGCTTTAATGTTTTCTAAGATAGATTTGAGATAGGGTTATAACCAATTAAGGGTCAGAGAGGTGGATGTACCACAGACAACCTACAGAACTAGATACGATCATTTCGAGTTTTTCGTGATGCCTTTTAATCTAACTAATGCCCATGCTGCTTTAATGAGTTTAAAGAATGATGTCTTTTGAGAATATTTGGACAGATTCGTTATACTATTTATTGATGATATTTTAATCTATTCTAAGTCCCGAGAGGAGCACGAGAAACATTTGAGGATTGTGCTATAGATTCTTCACGAGAAAAAATTATATGTGAATGTTAGTAAGTGTGAATTCTAGTTGGATCAGATTGCTTTTCTCGGGCATATTATATCAAAGGATGGGGTGTCTGTTGATTTGTCCAAGATTGATGTAGTTCTAAAATAGGAGAGACCGAGGATAGTAATAGAGGTTCGGAGTTTCTTAGGATTGGCAGGGTATTATTGAAGATTTACTAAGGGGTTTTCTTAGATTGCATCTCCATTGACTAGATTGACACGTAAGGATGTTCCATTTGAGTGGTCTGATCAGTGTGAACTGAGCTTTGAAGAGCTCAAGCATCGGTTGACTATAACATTAGTCTTAACCATTTAGAATGGATCAAAAGGGTTTTCTATGTATAATGATACCTCTCACCAAGGCTTGGGCTGTGTGCTTATGCAAAATGATAGAGTGGTCGCTTATGGTTCCTGTCAATTTTAGGACCATGAGTGAAACTACCCCACTCACAACTTGGATTTAGTCGTAGTGGTTTTTGCTATGAAGATATGGATGCATTATTTATATGGCGATAAGTTCCAAATCTTCATTGATCACAAGAGCCTTAAGTATATTTTTTTATTAGAGGGAGCTTAATATGAGATAGAAGAGATGGATAAAACTCTTGAAGGATTATGACTGCGAAATCTTGTACCATCCGAGCAAGGTGAATGTGATTACAGATGCCTTCAGTAGAAAAGGTATGGTGTCGATATGATGATCAGAGAGTGGGATTTATTGGGACAGTTCGTCAAGTTCAGTATCAATGTTGATAGAGTTGACATTGGGTTTATGGTTAGCCTACAGATTAAACCCAATTTTTTAGATCAGATTAGGTCAGGGTAGAGAAATGATCATGAGTTATTAGATATGGTTAATCAGGCTAAACAGAGATTGCAGTCAGACTACTCGGTCAATGATAATGGATTGCTAAGGTTTCAAGGCCATATTTACATGTCGAACGATGACACCCTGAGATAAAGGATTTTGAGAGAACCCTACTGTTCTTGATTCACCATGTATATAGGAAGTACTAAGATGTACCATGATCTGCATTTGATGTACTAGTGGATTGGAATGAAGAGAGATGCGGCATACTTTGTGGCCAGATGTTTAGTATGCCAGTAGATTATGGTTGAGCACCAGAAACCAGCAGGGCTGCTTAAGTCATTACCAGTGCCTACTTGGAAATGGGAGCACATTACTATGAATTTTATTATGGAATTACCAAAGACCTAGAAGGGTCATGATGTAGTCTAGGTGATTGGGGACAAACTAACTAAGAGTGCCTATCAAGAGTATAGATTCACTCAATACTTTGGCAAACTTGTATGTTAAAGAGATTGCACAATTGCATGGGGCTCTTGTATGTATTACTTCTGATAGAGACCCTCGATTTACTTCTAAATTTTGGGCTCATTTTCAAGAAGTTATGGGGTCTTAGTTACATTTGAGCACTGCTTACCATCCTCAAACAAACGGTTAGTCCAAGTAGACTATTCAGACCATAGAGGACATGTTAAGGGCATGTGTATTATATTTTAAAGGCTCATAGGATGATCATCTACCCCTCACAAAGTTTACCTACAGTAATAGCTATTAGGTCAGTATTGGAATGGCACCATACGAGGCTTTGTATGGCGGAAGATGTAGGTCCCCTGCAACATGGGAAGAAGTGGGTGACAGGCAAATATTAGCTATAAATCTTGTTGAGCAAGTAGCTAAAGGTGTTCAACTTATTTGTGATAGATTGAGGATGACTTATAGCAGACAAAAAAGTTACATCGATGTGTGTAGACGACCACTAGAATTTCAAGTTTGGAATTCTGTATTTATAAAAGTATCTTCGATGAAAGGTGTCATGCGCTTTGGAAAGAAAGGAAAGCTGAGTCCTCGTTTCATTGGCTCATTTGAGATATTAGAGAGAGTGGGGGATGTCGCCTACTGATTTGCCTTACCTCTACAATTGTCCAGGATACACGACTTCTTCCACGTCTCCATGTTGAGGAAGTATCATCTGGACCCCTCTCATATCATTGATTATGGTTCGTTGGACATTCAAGGAGAGACGGGTTATGTTGAACAACCGGTCCAGATTCTTGACAAAAGAGAGAAAGTACTTCGATCCAAGACAAATCCCATTAGTAAAGGTTATCTGGCAGTACCACTCGACAGAGGAAGCTACGTGGGAGCTAGAGAGTCACATGAGAGAAAAGTACTTCGTTTGTTTGATGGACCAGCCAAAATTTGGAGGCCTAAATTCCTAAAATGTGGGCAAAATGTGAAACCCTAAATTTTTGTATTATTGTTTATTTGAAAACTAGAAAGATATTAAGAGACTCGAAATAATATTTTGCAGGGCCCGGAACAATTGAAGCACCCAAATTAGTTGCACGAAAGGTAGGGCAAAAACCCGAGGTAAGATTTTAAATTAAAGTATTTCTTGAGAGGTTGCATTTATAAGTATGATTTGGTGGTTAGAAAGTAAAACTAAAGCATCAAAAGTGAAAAAGCTAGTAAAAACTCGAGTTAGCGCTAAACCAAGAAATTTCCCAAGAACCTAAAATAAATGGAAAATAAATTTTGTAAATTTGAGAAAATTATTTTGTACCCATAGGAAATTATTATGGGGTACATTTAAGTTGGAGAACTAAATTGGAGTGGAAAAAGTGAGGTTAAAACCCTTAAACAAAGTTTTAAGGCAAACCAAAATTTTTATCGGTTTTACATCGAAAAAGGTTAAATCAGGTAAAACAAATTTTTTTTTCCAAAACAAGTGGACCCCAAGCTTTTTGGACAACAGGTAGAGACATACTATTTGTCACGACCCAAACTACCCAAAAATCAGAGTTAATTTTTCGCGTTTTGTTTATTTACTTAAATTCTTACATGTCCTCGAATCGTGACCACACTCCACTAATAATTGGGCTGTGCGTCAATGCCAGTCCCACCATTCAATTACCATCTAACTTATTTCTTCTCCAGTCATTTATAATTGTTTACATTATTTATACATCCCCTAAAGTTACTTACAAACATGTTACTGTGCTATGCTTATGTAGATACAATATGTACAAGTGTATATACCTTATGTTGATGGGTAGCAGCGGATATCCAGAACGCAGTACTGAGTCGTCTCAACGTCTACTGGAGATTATCTATGGGAGAAAATGAAAGGGGTGAGCACATCAAGCTCAGTAAGGCAATCCTACGAACAAGTAGGTAACCATACTACCTACATGAACGTGGTGCCATGCATAAACCACCCCTTCTCCACACATTTTAAAACAGATGATATGAGTTATGATGTTATGTAAATCAAGTTTGCACGAAAAATTCAACATGAAATTATTTCAAATCATTTCTTTCTCATTTAAAAATTTCACAATAAAGTCAGGACTCGACCCCTCCTTCGGGTGCTCCTGACTCACATAAAACCATGAAAATCAGTTTACATCACACATGGGTTTAAAAAGCATGGAAATAGCATCATGCAAATTTAGTTTAAAACCCAGTTTCAAACATCGTCAAGATCATCAACATGCGAGACTAGGCAATGTCTGTATATCAGCAATAACCAGGACTATGGCCATGTGTGTCCTCGGGAGTTCCTCTGCTACACGGATCCTAGTGTGCGGGTTCTCACCATGATCGGGAATCGTCCGGGAGGTGGGTCACTCCATCTCGTCGGTCTTATCCGATCCCATGCATCCGAAGATGCTGCATCCGAAGATGCCGTATCCGAAGATACCACACGGTACATCGTACTCCATGCTACTTGCACGGTACATCGTACTCCGTGGACCCATATCGCTCTAGGTACTCCAGCCCAAATGGCCTGCTTCCCACAGAGAGATCATATCTCAATACTCATGCCATGTCTCAAAACGCAAGTGCGAGCCTATTTAATCGGTGACACACAGTCTACCTGATGCTCCAAGCACGGCTCATCGCATGTTTACATAAAATCAGTGCGAGCGATGCTCAGCACTCTCATCAAACAAGTAAAACTAGTGCGAGCTAAGCTCAGCACTCTGTATGCAAACCATGTAAAAGTCTAGTGCGAGCGAAGCTCCAACACCCTGTCTCAAAATCACATAAAAATATGGTGCGAGTTAGACTCTAGCACCGTGTCACGAAAAATCATGTAAAACCTGGTGCGAGTTAGACTCTAGCACCGTATCACAAAGATCATGCAAATCATATATATATAAAATCTGGTGCGAGTTAGACTCCAGCACCAATGCATGTAAAACTCTAGTGCGAGCTCTCGCTCTAGCACTAATGCATGCGTCACCCAAATCAAAACATCGTACGAGCTGAGTTCTAGCACGTCACATGTCAATAAAAACACGTAGGCGGCTCTGTTTCCTCAAAACAATTTTCAAAACAATTATATCGTTGAAAGTATGCAATGCTGTGCATTTTCTTTCAAGGTTAGCCAGCCTACTCATGCATGCATTAAAATGTCCCCAGAACGAGCAGAAACCTCTTGTTCTTGCTCCTCCCAATTTTTTCTAAATTTGTAAATTTTACCCTTAACAAGGATATTTTGGTAATTTGCCCATTCGGGGCACTAAAATTATTATTTGACCTCTAGACCCTTCAGATAATTTTTAAAGGACTGTAAATGAACTTAAAATTTCGTAAAGTTACCTCTAGCAGTCCGCAGAATTCCCTTACCTTATTTTCTTGTCGAGTCTGACCTTTCCTTTTCCATTGATGTCACGTCGCGCAGTCCGATCTGCTCTCAATCCAATGCCCAGAACTGCGTATCAATATTCCTCAGGTCAGATAACATACAATTTAATTGTATTTCCTATTTTCTGGGCTTAATTTAAATTATTGGGCCCATTTACCCATATTGGGCCCGATTGCACCTTAATAGGCCTTAATCGACCTTAAGCCCGTTTTCCACTTAACTTTCATATTATCGAGGCCTATTGGGCTCATTGGGCCCACCAACAATTTTTTGGGTCTCGTTCTAACCCTCGAATAGCTAAATTTATTATTTACGACAATTTATCTAAATTTCCAAAATTTAATTCAATTTATGCGGAATTTAAATTCATATCATTCATAACGATGTAAATTGTTGTAAATAAGGGTTACTTACCCAAGATTCTAAGCTAGTACGTAAATCGAGGCTATCTCGAGCTCTCGTTGGATGCCAATTGTCGAGCTACACAATTTTATAAATTTTTGGGTAAATTTTTGGTCAAAAATTAATTAAATATAATATTCCAAAATTTAAATCGGTCAATTTCGACTGCTTATCGACTTACCCGAAGCTCGATTGCATCACTGGAATTTTCCCCAATTTTTTCCTCTTTTTCTTTTTCCCTTTTTCTCCTTTTTCCCTTCTTTCTTGGCTGAACCGGTTCGGTCCGGTTCAACTCGGTTCGGACCGTCGGTTCACCCCGGTTCACTCCTGTTCACCGCCTTGCCGACCGATTCTCCATCGGCTTCCGTCGCCAGTGGCTCCGCAAGGTCGTCCGCATCTCGAATCTGGCCTCGGCTTCATCCAAGGCCGTCGAAAAGTTGCCGGTCCGGCTGTTCTCCTTTTCGCCGTCGAAACCCATTTCTTCCTCCGCTGTTTTCGACGTTTTTCGGCTGCTTCGCAGGTCGTGGCCGCCACCAATAAGCTCGCCGGTGCTTGGGGAACGTTCGGTGGTGGTCGATCGGGCTTGAATCGACGCCGATCGCCGGCGATTCTTCTTTTTCCTCTCGGTTTCTGCGTTTCGCCGTTCCTCGCCGTTTCGCAGCCGTTCGTGCCTCCACTATTCATTAAAATACTCTATAAAAATCCAAAATATCTACAACTCATACTATTTTATTCCAAATTTAATTTATTTAATTTAATTTAATTTATTTATTATATTTTAACCCTTTTTCGGGTATAATTTCTCCGTATTTTCGGGATATTGTCCCGAATGACTTTTCGGTATATTTTTCGATTATTTTCGAGATTATTTTTTGATTTAAAAATTCCAATTAATCCCGATTAATTTCGATAACTTCATATCTTGATCAATTTAACCCAAAATAAATTTATTTCACCTTTATTGACCAAGATTTCTCAAATCCATATTTTTAATAAATTTTTCTTATCAAATTTATACCGACTTTCGATCTTTTGACCGTTTTACCCTTGCACGTGTTCGAGATTAATTTACCCCAACTTCCTTTCACGAACACTCATTCATTTCGTATTTTAATTAAATTCGGGTCTTACAACTCTCCCCCACTTAAGAAATTTGGTCCTCCAAATTAGAACCAATTCATATGAGTCTATAGACTACTCCGGGTACATTAATCGTATCATACTTCTTTAATTCTCATGTGACCTTTTTCTGGAGTGTAACACTATCAAATGACTTTAATTAGGGAGATCGTCTTAAACCTCAACACTTTCTCTTTCCTGTTTAATGCCTTAATCAACTTCTTCAATATACTTGTATTTGCACTAAGCTGAACTGTTGGATCTAATATCCTATCACCTATGCAGGATCTGAATAGTATTTTCGAAGCATCAAAAGATGGGACACATTGTGGGTGTCTGCTTATTCAAGTGGAAATGCCACCTACAGGTCTTATCTTCCACTTGTCCAATCTCTCAAAAGATTCAATCCAGCGAAACTCAATTTACCTTCTTCCAAAAGTTCGCTATGTCCTTATTCTCTTAGGACAAGAAACATTTCAACCATACTAATTCACCCTCGGTGAATTTCAATACTTTTCTATCTGCTCCGAGGTGTTCTTAATCTCTCATCTTTAACTAAACATCCTCAAAGACTTATTATCTAAAGTCAAAAATAATTCTATCTGTCACCCACTTTTCTTATCCAATTTGGGGAACAATCCCTACAGCCATACACTGCCTCATATCTTGTTATCCCGATACTCAAGTGCCAACTGTTGTTATTGGTGACTTCAATTTGTAACAACTGATCATTCCAGGAGCTTATAAAATCAATGCACAAACTCTCATCATATCCTCCAGAACTTGTACAGTCCTCTCTGACTGACCATCTGTCTGAGGACGGAAAGCTGTGCTAATACTCAGTCGGGTTCCCATAGCTTCCTGAAAAATATTCCCCGAAATGTGAAGTGAAACGGGAATCCCTATATGATACCATGCTCACTGGAACGCTACTTAATTTTCCACAATCTTCCTTATACATAAATCCTCATATACACCCTGAGTATTTGGGGATTTCATAACCAGAAGGTGGGTAGACTTAGTTACTCTATCGACTATCATCCAAATAGCCTCGTAATTCACCTGGGTCCTCTGTAACCCATCGCGAAATTTATGGAGACTTGCTCTCATTTTCTGTGCCAAGTTGATATAGGTAGAGGCTGCAATAACTCTGCAGACTTTTAATACTCTACCTTATTCTACTGACATACTAGGCACTTTTTCACAATCTCTACCATTTCTCTTTTCACATCTGACCACCAATACCCTTTTCAGAGATTTCATATATATATTCGTTACTTTTCGTATGCACTGTATATCCCGAAGAGTAAGCTTCTGACAATATTATTATCTCATCAACTGTGGTCCTGGGGAGCACTTATACTGTCTCTGAACCTCTCTGTAAACCATCAACACACTTCGTGAACTCTGTCACTGTACCCTTCTGAATCTGACCCAAACTATCGACATCGTGCCGATCATCACGCTAAGCCTATCAAATCCGGGCACTCTCATCCGGTTCTAGTCTCAGGCTAGCTGTCATACAATCACTGTCATCATCAGAAGGGATCACATCACTACTGAGGTCCACAACTGCTCTAGCAGCTCACGCTCCCTGACCATCATATGTGGTACCATCCCGAGGCTCTTTTTACTCGAGGCATCAGCCATTACATTAGCTTTTCCTGGGTGGTACAATTTTCACAATCAAAATCTCTCAGAAGCTCTCACCCACTATGTATTCTCATATTCACCTCTTTCTATGAAAACAGATACTCGGGGTTTTATGATCAGTGGATATCCAAAATTTCTCACCCTGTACATAAAGTACCATATCCTCAGTACAAATACTACCGTTGCCAACTTAAAATCATGAGTCAGATAGTTTATTTCATGATTAAGGAGTTGTCTGACTCCATAATTGACTATCTTCCCATTATACATCAATACACAGCTCCTTCATTATTTTGAGGTATCCATACTCACTGAGAACCTCTTGAGCTGTTGAGTATGGTGAAATTAATCACGGTGGTCAGTTCATACTTCACTACACCGAAATTCATGTCACATCTATCATTTTATTTATCATCTCATTCAAAGATCACGTTTTTCTTAGTTAAACGTGTCAACCAAGTAGACCATATTGAGAACTCGCAATAACCCATTTGTAAAAGCCACTGTCAATTATTGCTTACAATTTGCCCTGAACTTTAACTATACCCAACATATCATCAATAAGGATGATGACAAATCGGTCCAGGTAAAGTTTAAATACTTTATTATAGTCGAGCTCCACTACTTATTTCAATCGTCCATATCCTTGACTTATTTACGCATAAGCGTATAAGATCCTTCAAAATCGCTTACGTTTTCAGGTACTAACCTGCGTCATTTTCTTTTCTTATATTAACGGCTCTTATTAAATTTTACTATGTTAACCTTTATGATTTGTCGAATTTTAATATTCTTATCATCTTAGTAAAGGTATCCTAATGCTAAAGGTATTTATTACGACGATCGATTTCACGTTATAGGTCATATATATACTTTTAGACGCTGTCAAGTCTTCAGGCGAGGAGGTATTTTGAAATACCTTTATTAACCTTCAGACTTAATCACATAGACTGGTTATGGTTATATCCATCTTTATCCTTGGTTATAATTTATATTCCCTACTCATCACTTAATCCCAATTACTTCGCATATTAAGGGTATTCCCTACCAAGAATGTGTCTCTTACTCCAATACATCTTGTATTTAGGATCTATCTTATCTTAAAGATTATCTCCTTTCGTATATCCCTCATGACAAAACTCTTTCATTATTCACTCCGTGAGTACAATCCTTTACTCCTTTAATTTCAACTGTTGCACCCCTTTTTATCACTTGTCAACACTTACAGTATACTTTTCAGTGATGTTTTCACTCCTGTTTTCAACTTAAAATCTCTATATCCATATTCCGTTAATTAATCCTCCTCTATTGGGGTACTCATTTATCATTATTGTGCCCAATGATGTAGGCATTCATACCTTTTACTCACTCATATGCGAATGAAGGTGGTATGAATAAAGGTGTGGCACCAGGATCAATGAACATATGTACTTCATTATTCATAACAAGTGTGGTATCTTACACCACATACATGAAACATCAATAGTGTCCTGCTCCAAGACATCCTCTCGCCTTCGTCCAACAGCCTACTTTCCTTTTTCTTTTCGGCTATGGCCTCCCTTTTCGTTGCAGCTATACTAACGAAGTTTTTCTCTGTCTCTTTACTTTTCTGTGGGGCGATCTCGCCCAACTCTGTGCAATCAAAATCAATGGTCTGTCTTACCACACTTAACGAACATTTTCATCAATACAGTGTAGGTATAGACCCTTCTTCCGTGGTATCCACCACACATTCCACACTGCTTACAGTGCTTACACTGCTACACTGCTTCGTAGCAGGTCGGGGTCCTCTAATCACAATGCCCCTCAAGAGTGCCAAAATTGGATGCACTGGGGTCTTACCAATTATCTTACTCCATGACTCGTCAAATTAAATCTTTTACCAATTACCATTTTTTTCCATTTTAACATCTCTGTCATTTCTCGATTCTCTTTTCTGTCTCTATTTCAGCCCTCACTACCTTTCCCAATCTCAGAGGCGTGCAATTCATGTTCTTATTTACCCAACTGTAAATCTGCGCACTGCCTCGGTACAAGTAATAATCTCACGGGCCAATCGGACTCTAATTGAAAAGTTGAGCCATTTCATGAACTTTTAGACATCTCGACTGTCACTTGTTTCATAGTGTCGAGGTAATATCTGCCCAGGAATATAATTGAGTTTCATACTCATAAGCATACTCATCAATAAATCAATTCCTCTGGGTCAAAGTAAGGATTTTATCTATCATTTGTTTTAAACAATGTGCAGGATATCCTGTCACTGGAATACATCCATAAACATTTCTCATCTTAGCTCTGGATGTTTAACACTTAAGATGGGTCGAGCGGGTTTCCACCAATGCTCCGTCTCGCCCTCAAATCTCATTCATAATCTGAGCAATTAGCTTCTCAAAATAATCTCCACACTCCGCTTCAATCTCGCGAAGCGTGTCTTAATACTATTCGATCTCTCTATCGGACTCAGTGGGGCATGCTTAACATTAGCCTCCATTTCAATTACATCCTGGTTCTCATAGGTCAACTCAGCACGACTTAGCAGACTCAGGTCTACCTCTATGACCTCTGCCTCGTGCACTATCTCATCTAACGCGACTCATATTAGGCATTCCTGCATTCTCAACCATTTCTTAGTCAAAACCCATCTCGATATACACTATTGTATCAACCAAGCACAGTAACACGGGGATGTAATTTCTTAATTACTGACACTGACACACATCAGACCAATTACGCTCTGATACCACCTTTATATGTCACGACCCAAACTACCCAAAAATCAGAGTTAATTTTTCGCGTTTTGTTTATTTACTTAAATTCTTACCTGTCCTCGAATCGTGACCACACTCTACTAATAATTGGGCTGTACGTCAATGCCAGTCCCACCATTCAATTACCATCTAACTTATTTCTTCTCCAGTCATTTATAATTGTTTACATTATTTATACATCCCCTAAAGTTACTTACAAACATGTTACTGTGCTATGCTTATGTAGATACAATATGTACAAGTGTATATACCTTATGTTGATGGGTAGCAGCGGATATCCGGAATGCAGTACTGAGTCGTCTCAACGTCTACTGGAGATTATCTGTGGGAGAAAATGAAAGGGGTGAGCACATCAAGCTCAGTAAGGCAATCCTACGAACAAGTAGGTAACCATACTACCTACATGAACGTGGTGCCATGCATAAACCACCCTTTCTCCACACATTTTAAAACAGATGATATGAGTTATGATGTTATGTAAATCAAGTTTGCATGAAAAATTCAACATGAAATTATTTCAAATCATTTCTTTCTCATTTAAAAATTTCACAATAAAGTCAGGACTCGACCCCTCCTTCGGTGCTCCTGACTCACATAAAACCATGAAAATCAGTTTACATCACACATGGGTTTAAAAAGCATGGAAATAGCATCATGCAAATTTAGTTTAAAACCCAGTTTCAAACATCGTCAAGATCATCAACATGCGAGACTAGGCAACGTCTGTATATCGGTAATAACCAGGACTATGGCCATATGTGTCCTCGGGAGTTCCTCTGCTACACGGATCCTAGTGTGCAGGTTCTCACCATGATCGAGAACCGTCCGGGAGGTGGGTCACTCCATCTCGTCGATCTTATCCGATCCCATGCATCCGAAGATACTGCATCCGAAGATGTGGTATCCGAAGATACCACACGGTACATCGTACTCCATGCTACTTGCACGATACATCGTACTCCGTGGACCCATATCGCTCTAGGTACTCCAGCCCAAATGGCCTGCTTCCCACAGAGAGATCATATCTCAATACTCATGCCATGTCTCAAAACGCACGTGCGAGCCTATTTAATCGGTGACACACAGTCTACCTGATGCTCCAAACACGGCTCATCGCATGTTTACATAAAATCAGTGCGAGCGATGCTCAGCACTCTCATCAAATCAAGTAAAACTAGTGCGAGCTAAGCTCAGCACTCTGTATGCAAACCATGTAAAAGTCTGGTGGAGCGAAGCTCCAACACCCTGTCTCAAAATCATATAAAAATATGGTGCGAGTTAGACTCTAGCACCGTGTCATGAAAAATCATGTAAAACCTGGTGCGAGTTAGACTCTAGCACCGTATCACAAAGATCATGCAAATCATATTTATATAAAATCTGGTGCGAGTTAGACTCCAGCACCAATGCATGTAAAACTCTAGTGCGAGCTCTTGCTCTAGCAGTAATGCATGCGTCACCCAAATCAAAACATCATGCGAGCTGAGCTCTAGCACGTCACATGTCAATAAAAACACGTAGGCGGCTCTGTTTCCTCAAAACAGTTTTCAAAACAATTATATCGTTGAAAGTATGCAATGCTGTGCATTTTCTTTCAAGGTTAGCCAGCCTACTCATGCATGCATTAAAATGTCTCCAGAACGAGCAGAAACCTCTTGTTCTTGCTCCTCCCAATTTTTCCTAAATTTGTAAATTTTACACTTAAGAAGGATATTTTGGTAATTTTCCCATTCGGGGAACTAAAATTATTATTTGACCTCTAGACCCTTCAGATAATTTTTAAAGGACTGCAAATGAACTTAAAATTTCGTAAAGTTACCTCTAGCAGTCCGCAGAATTCCCTTACCTTATTTTCCTGTCGAGTCTGACCTTTCCTTTTCCATTGATGTCACATCGCGCAGTCCGATCTGCTCTCAATCCAATGCCCGGAACTGCGTATCAATATTCCTCAGGTCAGATAACATACAATTTAATTGTATTTCCTATTTTCTGGGCTTAATTTAAATCATTGGGCCCATTTACCCCTATTGGGCCCGATTGCACCTTAATAGGCCTTAATCGACCTTAAGCCTGTTTTTCACTTAACTTTCATATTATCGAGGCCTATTGGGCTCATTGGGCCCACCAACAATTTATTGGGCCTCGTTCTAACTCTCGAATAGCTAAATTTATTATTTACGACAATTTATCTAAATTTCCAAAATTTAATTCAATTTATGCGGAATTTAAATTCATATCACGTATAACGACGTAAATTGTCGTAAATAAGGGTTACTTACTCGAGATTCCATGCTAGTACGCAAATCGAGGCTATCTCGAGCTCTCGTTGGATGCCAATTGTCGAGCTACACAATTTCATAAATTTTCAGGTAAATTTTTGGTCGAAAATTAATTAAATATAATATTTTAAAATTTAAATCGATCAATTTCGATCACTTATCGACTTACCCGAAACTTGATTGCATCACTGGAATTTTTTCCAATTTTTTTCTCTTTTTCTTTTTCCATTTTTCTCCTTTTTCCCTTCTTTCTTACCTGAACCGGTTCGGACCGTCGGTTCACCCCGGTTCACCCCAGTTCAACGCCTTGCTGATCGGTTCTCCGTCGACTTCCATTGCCAGTGGCTCCGTAAGGTCGTCCGCATCTCGAATCTGGCCTCGGCTTCGTCCAAGGCAGCTGGAAAGTTGCCGGTCCGGCTGTTCTCCTTTCCGCCGTCGAAACCCATTTCTTCCTCCGCTGTTTTCGACATTTTTCGGTAGCTTCGCCGGTCGTGGCCGCCACCAATAAGCTCCCCGGTGCCTGGGGAACGTTCGGTGGTGGTCGATCGGGCTTGAATCGGAGCCGATCGCCGGCGATTCTTCTTTTTCCTCTCGATTTTTGCATTTCACTGTTCCTCGCCGTTTCGCCACCGTTCGTGCCTCCACTAGGCCGGTGGTGGTCCGAGCCTTATCGGGTTTCCTTCGCCTGGGTCGCCGGTGCCGTCCATCGGGTCACCGGTGCCGTCCATCGGGTCGTCGGCTTCCGTTTTGGCAGAATCGCGATTTTCGCGATTCTGCGTTTCCAGTTTTCGATCTTTTCTTTTTTTTTTCAGATTATTATTATTATTATTATTATTTATTTTAATTATTACACTATTCATTAAAATACTCTATAAAAATCCAAAATATCTACAACTCATATTATTTTATTCCTAATTTAATTTATTTAATTTAGTTTAATTTATTTATTATATTTTAACCCTTTTTTGGGTATAATTTCTCTGTATTTTTGGGATATTGTCCCGAATGACTTTTTGGTATATTTTTCGATTATTTTTGAGATTATTTTTCGATTTAAAAATTCTAATTAATCCTGATTAATTCCCATAACTTCATATCTTGATCAATTTAACCCAAAATAAATTTATTTCACCTTTATTGACCAAGATTTCTCAAATCCATATTTTTAATAAATTTTTCTTATCGAATTTATACCGGCTTTCGATCTTTTGACCGTTTTACCCTTGCACGTGTTCGAGATTAATTTACCCCAACTTCCTTTCACGAACACTCATTCATTTCGTATTTTAATTAAATTCGGGTCTTACACTATTATATTAAAGAAGTGGAGAAATTTAACAAAAAAGCTGAAAAATAATTTTTAACAATTTTTTTAATGCAGGTTAACCTGTACTGATTCTATTGGGATGAAGCAATGGCCCAATTTGGATGGGTTATACATAAGCTTTAGACCTGAACCTTTAATCTAAGAAAGTAGACCCAATACCCTTTCTAAAATGGTATTATATGCCCTGAAACTCGAAGCAACCAAAGAGATCTCCCTCTGGAAATTTGCCATACACATCTTCCCTTGCTTAGTCCTTGCGAGATTTTTTCAGCCGCCTTCCAAGCAGAATTAGAGTTTGGCTAAGAAGGATTGATTTTATCTTTGAAAATCCCCTACAACGTTTTAAAATTTTAGCCAAATCCAAGGTCAATTTCCTAGTGAAAAGTTAGTGAGAAGATTTCTATGCAGAACTGCCCTATTTTGTTGGGTGACAGAAAACTTTATATTTGATTCTTTGGTTTAATTCTAAGGTTGTTCAAGGTGTCCTAAAGGTATATACATGTTACCTTCCAGCCAAGAAGGATGGGTGGTGGATAAAAGTCAAGTCAAAGTTTGGTCAAAGGAGGTAGAAAGTGTTAGAAGTTTATGAATTTCATATATGTTGATGTTTGATGTGTTTGAATAATTTTGGCTAAAGTAGAATTTTGAGTTGGATTTTGTATGGGATAGCTTAAAGTTAGGCTAGCCTAAGGTTTTTAGAGAAATGTTGAAGTTTGATGGAATTTGATGATTGTGTGGTACTGGGTAAAACTTAAAAGTTCAATTTAAGCTTTGGTTGAACTAAAAACTGTAAAATGATGAAATTAGTACTTTGGCATTTGATGGATTGTTATAGAAAAGCTTAAAATGAGTAAATGAATGTTGTTTGACTTGTATAAGAATTGAGTATGACACGACCGACTTTTACCAAAAACCACTACAAGTTTTTTACTTTTTACTTACCTTTCTCTTTACCAACAGTTGGGTTGTGATTCAGTATTAATATCACATTTCTTACTTACCGTGTCATCCATTATATACATCATACATACACATCAATATAAACTATCTATTGACTGTAATGTCTTTTACATAAGAAGTGAGCTCACTATATTAATCTACAAACACAAATACATCCCTTATTATTACATTGTTTACATCACTGTGCTGTTATATGTTCAAATACAAAATCGTACGTAATGTGTATACCTTTCGCTTGATGGGAATGTAGCGGATACAAGGAATACAAGTCCTCAGCCGTATACTATCTATTGCGGATGCTTTGTAGAGAGGTGAAAAATGAAAGGGGTGAGCTCACTAACTCAATTGTGAGAATTGTGAATTTTTTATACCCCATTTATGAGAATTATAATTTGGTGTATGTAATTATGATATGTTCATGTACACACAGGTTTTAAATATAATGAAGTATAAGAAGATGAGGTTTTTAAGTCTTGAATGTGTATGGATTGCAACATGGACTATGGGGTAGATTATAGGAAGTTATACTTTGAGTTTTCTACAAATTGATGTAGCAGCAGTACAATCTGTGAAGACAAGATCGATCTCCAAGGATGAGAGATCGATCTCATGGCTCCAAAATATAGGAACAGTGTAAGAAGTGATAGGCAGATCGATCCCATATGCAAGAAGATCGATCTTATGAAGCATTCTGTAAACAACAGATCGATCTCAAGAAGCGTTCTGTAAACAGAAGATCGATCTCATAGTTGGAGCAGATCGATCTCATAATCGATCTCCTGAAGCTATTATGAGATCGATCTCACCCCACGACATATCGATCTCCTAGACATAAAATTTCCCCAAAATGCTCCCAAATTCAAATGCAGATCGATCTCATTAAGGACCAGATCGATCTCCTATCCTCTGTCTATAAAATGACCCTTGTGTTTTCCTGCATTTCATCTTTTCTCTCTCTCTCCCAAAACTCCATTTTAGCTGAGCCCTAGCTTTCTCACTCCTCCAAATCAACCATTTCTGTTCGAATCAGAGATTGTAGCAAGAAAGAAAGTTATTCCTCATTCAAAGGAGAACAACATAGTTGGAAATCAAAGGACACATTGAATCGAGGTGTGAATAGAGCACTCCATAAGTTTTGTGTAAATTTCTAAACCTCGATCTTGGATTTTTAAGTGATTTTGGTGAGTATGGCTGTAAGCATTGTGATAAAATAGCTAGGAAATGGTTAGGGATTGATGAAACTATGATTTTGTTTGAGTAAAGATAACATTATGCAATTGTGGTAATTTTGGGATTTATGACTATAAGTTTGGAATTGGGGTAATGAGGTGAATTGGGCATGGAGATTGTACATGAAAAATGTAGGATTTGAAATAATGTGGATGAGAATGTGAATTGTGATGGAATTGTGAGAATTGAGTTGTTTGAGTATGTAACGTGAATATGAGCAACTATGTGCTCGATGATGCGATTGGGATAGCATATTGATGTTTTTACATCGTTTGGACAGCTCGGGAGTTCCAGAGAGGAATGCGAGGCTAATCCATGATACGGGGGAACGATTGCACTATACGAGGTGCAACGAGGTAAGGGAAAACTTAAACTCATTTGTGCTTGTGATTTATGACAATATTGTAGCATGAAATTGTGATTTGAGAAAACAAGCATGTTTTATGAGTTGTGAATGAGTATTACACACGAATTTATAGCCGGTTGGGGCCTAACTTTTATGAGTTGTAAACTAAGCGTGAAAGTGTTTTACAACCATTTTGTGTTTAAAACGTGAAAAGAGATTTGGGCTTTACGTTAAGGCATACTGATATTGAGAAATGTGTGCATGGTTTTGTCGGTTGGAACTCGGTTTTAACATGTTTTGTGTTAAGTACATAAATGTTTTAAATGAGATTTATGAGAGAAATCCATTATGAGTTCTACGTGAAGGCAAAACATTTTATATGATAATGGCTATAATTGAGACTTAGGCGTGTCATGTTAAATACACATCAGACATTGCTTTGGTAGCATGTAAGATCGATATTTTCTCTACTTTGGTAGCGCTGGGAGGCATTACTTTGGTAGCATGTAAGGCCGATATTTTTCCTTGCTTTGGTAGTGCTGGGAGGCATTGCTTTGGTAACATGTAAGTTCGGACCTTGCTTTGGTAGCATGTAAGACCGATAGTGTACATGAGGAGAGGCATTGCTTTGGTAGCATGTAAGGCTGGGCCTTGTTTTGGTAACGCGTAAGTCCAATATACCATGTACACGACCATATTGTCGACGTTCCCTCTTTTGAGGATGCTTGGGATGCGCACCCAGAAGAGATTATTTTGATGTGTCATGATAAGTTTTATATGAGTTTTCTTGCCTAGTCTCCTTTTTATACACATGAGATTGTGTTTAGTGGCTGCGCCACGTGCATTATTAATGTAGTGATTTTCATCACGTTTTATGAGAAAAGCCATTATCACATCCTATTTTATACATGCTTGTTGTAATTACTTGTAACTATGGTTTAAGCCATTTATCAACATGCTTCTCCCTGAGTATTGAGAAATGAATTGAGTTGATGTTTTGATTATTCATGCTACATTTTTCACTGAGTTTATTGAGTTTAACATGTAAAACAAAATGATTGTGCTGTATAAATCATTTTCTTATTAATGAATTCCCTTACCCCTTTACTGAGCGATTTATAAGCTCACTTTGTTTTATCTCCCCCAGATTTCTTCAAGTGAAGTGAGTTTCCCTGCGACGTATGGAGTAGTGGCTAGTGGAGGACTTGAGCTCCAGGCCATATATTGTATTGAGGTAAATTTACATTTCACGTACCCAGACTTATGTTGTATTTATAGACACTCGATATACAATGATGTATGAGATGTATTGGGATTAATTAACCTTGAATGGAGTAATGTATATTGTATGAAATATAATTAGGAGATGATAAGATCCTGAGGTATGATGTGTATGATGATGTATGACACTGCAGAGGAATGCACCCTTAATTGTGAATAGATGTGAAAAAGTTTTAAATTTTTCCTGTTTTTCGCGTTTTCGGGGTGTCACATCAATGAGGAAATCATGCAAGTAAGTAGATAACCACACTATCTACTAAAAATAATGTCATGCCTTGAAACACTATTTCCTTAATTTCACATTAAAAACATGAATTGGAAAACTGATATAATACACACATATTTAATCACGTGTATTGAAAACATGTTGAGTTCATAAATACAATAATTTCATGCAAAATAATGCATCTTTGTAAACTCATAACGCCTTTAAGCTAAATCATGTCATTTAAGTTCAAACATGTAAAATATAGCATTCAACAATTAAAACATGTCAATCAGGTTCCGACCCATCCCTCAGGTCTACCCGAAATCATAAAAGCATGTGATATAATCATGTGAGACTAGGTGGCTAAATGCAATAATAACCTGGACTATGACCATATCTTATGCTATGATCTCAAGCCGCACAGGCCTCGGTGTGCGGGGTATCACAACTCCGTGGACCCACATGGTCTAGGGTGCCTACCATAGGTCTTATCCCACATCATGGTCTGAGGGTGCTTGGCATAGGTCTTATCCACCCTATGTCTAGGGTGTTTGCCATAGGTTTTATCCCACATCATGGTTCAAGGGTGCCTACCATAGGTCTTATCCACCCTATACCACATCGGTAACCAACCTATGTCTCAATATCCACATGCGAGCATCTCATCCGTGTGACACTCAGTCTACACGACGCAATCAGCACGGTTTTAAATCATTTCATGTATATCACATTAAAACTACAATGCGCGTCTTGAGTGCAATACATAGTCAGGACCTCGCTCAAACATTGTCTTATGCATATTACTGTAAGACCCGATATTTTTTATCAAAATTCCTTATGATTCATATGATGTAAACATGGTTGGATGTAAATTGAATCATAAGAAGAGTTGTACGTGAATGAAAAATGCAAATGGAATGAATAAAAAATTCTCGAATGCATTTAAAGATCAAATGAAGGATTGAAATGACCATAGATTAAATGAATCTGATTCAGACCATTCAGATTGGAGATAAGGATTTAAAACATAAAATGAGAAAGTGTTCGTGAAGGGAAGTTGGATTGGTTTGGTCCTGAACACGTTGAAGGGTAAAATGGTCAAAAGACCCAAAATTCAGTGTCAATTCGGTAAGAAATTGACACTGTAAACATGGATTCAGGAAATCTTGATCAATAAAGGAGAAATAATTAAATTTCAAGTTAAATTGATCAAGATATGAATTTATTAGAATAAACCGAAATTTTCACCTAGAAAAATTATCCCGAAAATATTGAAAAAATACACCGAAAAGATAAAATCAAACAAATAAATATTTTAATTGATTAAATGAATAAAATATAATATTTTTGGGATATTTTGGCAAAAATATTATATTTTATTCAGTTAAAATAAAAATAAAAATAAAAATATATATAAAAAAGAAATAAAAAAAGAAAAAGGGATAAGAAATCGCGAATATCACGAGAAAGAAACGAAAGCCTGAAGACGAACAAGTGGAGGAGATGATCCCCACTCCGATGAGCCACCGGTGAGAGAAATAAACCAGCGACGATCGGTGAAAGTAGCCTAACACCGTTAGAGCCACCAGCCACCAACACGCGCTCCGACGACGTTGGAATCGACAGATCAGAGAGGGAGGTTACCGAGGAGAGAAGGGAGAAATCTGACAGCTTGAGCGACGTTCGGTCTGATCCAAGGCTAGCCGAAGGTTCCCCAGCCAAAGACAAGCCACGCAGTGGCAAGTGAGAGCCGAGAACCGATCGAAAACGCCGCGAACGACGAAGGAAACGATTGAACCGGCGCAGACCGGTTCAGTGAAGTGAAACTGTGCTGAACCAGACCGGACCGGTTCAGCCAAGGAAGAAAGGGAAAAAGAGAATAGAAAAGAAGAAAGAAAGAGAACAGAGGAAAAAAATTGGGGAAAAGTTTTGGTGATGCAATCGAGTAAGCCGGTAAGCGGTCGAAATTGACCGATTTAAATTTCAGAATATTTAATTTGATTAATATTCGACTGAAAATTTACCCAAAAAAATATGTAATTGTGTAGCTCGACAATTGGCGTCAAACGAGAGCTCGAGTCAGCCTCGATTTGTGTATTGTCATGGAATCTCGGGTAAGTAAGCCTTATTTACGACAATTTGCATCATTATGCGTGTTAAAAATTACCGCATAAATGACAGATTTAATTCCGCATAAAATGAATTATATTCTGGAATTGGAGATAAATTGTCGTAAATAATTATTTGAGCTATCCAAGAGTTTAGAACGAGGCCCAATAAATTGTTGGTTAGCCCAATGAGCCCAATAGGCCTCGATGATGTGAATAGTAAGTGAAAAATGGGCTTAAGGCCGATTAAGACCCATTAAGATACAATCGGGCCCAAAATTGTAAACAGGCCCAATACTTTGAATTAAGCTCAGAAATTATGAAATACAGTTAATTGTATGATTTCTGACCTGACAAATAATTATACGTAGCTCCGAAGATTTGATTGGGCGTAGATTGGACTACGTGACGTGACATTGTTGAAAAAAGTCAGACTGTACATAGAAAAATGAGGTAAGGGAATTTTGCGAGAGATAGAGGTAGCTACTCGTATTTTTAACAACTTTTATATACACTGAAAATGTATAAAGGTCCTAAAAATGGATTAAAAATTTTAAGGACCCGGGATGGGTAAAAGACTATTTTACCCCTACTGAGGGAAAATTCACCTAAGGATGGTGAAAGCATGACATGCATGAAATGCATGATTTGGAAAATTTTCATGGTTTTTAAGCAAAGCAAATTGGTAGATTGGCCAGTGTTTGTAGAAATTTCATAAGATAACACTACGTAAGTGTTATTTAGATTTAAATAAAATTCTTTGGAAAATGGGCCAACAATTAAGTTTATATGGAAACAGATGGTGTTGGAGCCTTGCTCGCACTATATCTGAGTTTATGAGTGTGTATAATGGTGCTGGAGCAGTTGCTCGCACCGATTTTTGTGACATGATATGCATAAAAAGGTGTTAGAGCGATTGCTCGCATTAGTTTTAATGATTTGACATGCATGAGAGGTTCTGGAGCTTAGCTCGCACCTTGTTTTGACTTGATACCTTTAAAAGGGTGCTGGAGCGATTGCTCGTACTAGTTTTAATTATTTGACATTCATGAGAGGTGCTAGAGCTTAGCTCACACGAGTTTTGAACTGTGTGACGCATGCATTAGTGCTGGAGTAGGGGCTCGCACTAGAGTTTTATATGCATGGGTACAGGAGCCTAGCTCACACCAGATTTTCACATGATTTTCGTGACAAGGTGCTGGAGCCTAGCTCGCACCAGATTTTCACATGATTTTTGTGACAGAGTGCTGGAGCTGAGCTCGCACTAGTTTTACTTGATTTTATGATAGAGTGCTGGAGCATAGCTCGCACTGTTTTTATGAGGAAATTACAGTCGTGCTTGGAGCTTCTAGTATATTGTGTGTTACACCGATTAAATAGGCTCGCACGTGCATTTTGATTTGAGACATGCTATGAGCCGTGCTTGGAGCATCGAGTAGACTGTGTGTCACGCCGATTAAACATGCTCTCATGTGCGTTTTGAGACATGGCATGAGTATTGATATGAGATATGGGTCTATGGAGTATGTTGTACCATGCAAATCACATGGAGTACGCTGTACCGTGTTATGACAAATTATATTTATGTGGAGTCTTCGGATGCGAGTGATCGGGTAAGACCGACGAGTTGGATTTGACCCACCTCTCATGGCAGTTCCCGATAGTGGTGATACCCCATACACTTGATCTGTGTAGCCTAGGATCATGAGGATATGACCATAGTCCTAGTTATTTCCATGATACATTACCTAGTCTCGCTTGTTACTATCTGATGTTTTGAAAGCTTGAGAATATGTGGATTTGGTGTGAGTCTGGACCACCTGAGGGAGGGGTTAGATCTTGACTGATGATATTGGTTTTGTTGTGAATAAATGAAATTTTTCAAAGTTTTCAGAAATGCTGGAAATAAATGATTTTAAGTGGATCAGGATCACCCGAGGGAGGGGTTGAGTCCTGATAAGTGTGATGGATGTGGAATTTTGAAATGAATTAAGTGTTTTCTAAGGTTTTGTGGAAACTCAGCATGATGTATTTTTCATACTTGTTTATAATTCAAGCAATGAAATGTTTTAGCATGAGAAGGTTATCCATGCTTTAATTGCAAATGCATGATTTTGATTTAATTCATGCTTGTTAAGATTTTACATGAGATGTCATTGAGGCATGAGTTGCATGATTTTCGTAAGCATGAACAACTTTTATAAACTATGGCATTGATGTGTGGATGATTTCGTGCATGAGCTTTAAACGAAAAGAAATGGATTTAAACGAAAAGAAAAGAAATGCATGAGCATGTAGATAGTGGAGCTATCTACTTACTTGCATAACTGCCTTACTGAGCGTGTGGTTGCTCACCCCCTTATTTTTCCCTCTACAAAGTACTTTCAATGGATAGAAAGCGACAGTGATCGTGCATTCCTGTTATCCGTTGTTTCCTATCGAGAAAAGGTATACACACTTGTATGGTTTTGTATCTAAATATGTAAATGTACAGTATTGTAAACGTATATGACGTCAGAGATGTAAGGTTATGTAAATGCAATTGTGAACGTATTAGTTAAAGTCAAAGGATAGAAAAATCCTAATGTGTAAATGTAACATGGAAATGGAATGTTAAGTAGTGTGAGGGGACTAACACCGAATCATAGCCCAACTGTTAGTAGGATGGTCATGATGAGAGGAAGGTAAGAACTAAATAACAAACAAAAAATGAAAAAAAATTGTAGTGATTTATTTTTTTTAGGTAATTTGAGTCGTGACAATTACAAAATCAACTCCTAGTGCGAGTACCACTCAAGCACCAAGTCATGCATAATTCACATCTCAAAACAAGTACGAGCAATCACTCCAGTACCATGTTATGCACAAAAATCAAGTATGAGCAACATTCTAGTACTATGCCATGTACGAAATTCATTAAAATCAAGTACGAGTAACGCTCCAGTACTATGTCATGTACAAACCATGTAAAATTGAGTACGAGCAATAGCTCTAGCACTCTATCATGCATAAATCACATAAAAGTGAGTACGAGCAACGCTCTAGTACTCTGTCATGCATGTCATGGAAATCTAGTACGAGTCATACTCCAACACTAATTTACGTAGAAAACATATGAAATCAAGTGCGAGTAGTGCTCCGGCAAAATTTATTTTCGCATAACTCGATAGATGGCTCTTTTAAAAGGGATGATTTCTAATTAGTAAAATCAGCACCATAACTGTCATGACCCAAATTACCTAAAAGTCAGAGTAAATTTTTCACTTTTTCATTTCCTTACCCGTCGTGAACAGTTACACTACTAAACAGTTGGGCTATGATTCGGTGTTAGTGTAAGACCCGAAATTAAATCGTAAATTTTATGAGGTAGAAAAAGGTTCACAAATTTAAAGGAACGGGATTCGGATAGGAGGTAAGAATTTAAAATGCGAAATGAATGAATATTCGTGAAGGGAAGTCGGGTTAAATTAATCCCGAACACGCGCAAGGGCAAAACGGTCAAAAGACCGAAAGTCGGGATAAATTTGATAAGAAATTTAATTAAAAATAAGGATTTAGAATATCTTGATCTATAATGAGGAATTATACAATTTCGAGTCCAATTGATCAAGATCCGAAATTTTTAGAAATACCGAAAAGTCACCCGGGACAATGTCCCGAAAATACGGAGAAATTATACTGGAAAAATGATTAAAAATATAATAAATAAATTAAATTAAATTAAATTAATTTATTTGGAATAAATTAATAGATTTTTGTAGATATTTTACAATATATTTGAATATTTTAATGAATATTTTAATAATAAAACAAATTGTTAAAAAAAAAAAGAATCAGAATCAGAAAATGAAAACTATCGGGGAGAGAGAAGAACCAAGGAAAACGGAGAGGGGGACTGCGCGTGGCCGACCGACGAGCCACCACCGGGCACCGACGGCCTCCGACGAAGGGCCGAGCAGCAAGAGGAGAGGCCGACGAAGCTATTGGCGCCGGCGACGCGCGCTAAGGAGGCCGAAAATCGTCGAACGGAGGGAGAGAAGCCCGCAGGGAAAACGGAGTCGGTACCGGCGATCCACGGCAGCTGGGGGCGAACGGCGGGTACCAGCGTGATCAGGAGGAGGAGCCGGTCCTTTGAGACCAGTACCGGCTGGCGAAACCGCCGGAATCCGTCGGATCGGGAGGAGACAGTCGAGGGGGAGAAGGAGGAATTCGCCGACGATGGTCGCGTTTCGACCCCAACCTAGGCCCGATTCTGAATGCCCAGGTGTAGCCGAGCCGAAGGGCACCGAAATCGCACCGAGAACCGGCCGAACGGCGTCGAAATGAGCAAATGGGGATTGAACCGGTCGAACCGGCCTGAACCGGCCAAAACTGAACCGAATCGGACCGAGCTGAACCGGCGGTCTGAACCGGTCTGAACCGGACTGAAACGGTTCAGCCAAAAAGAGAGGAAAAAAGGAGAAAAAGAGGAAAAGGAAAAAGGGAAAGGATTTTCGGGGATACACCGGACTTCGAGTAAGTCAATATGAGGTCAAAAGTGATCGAATTGATTTCCGAGAAATTTATTTAAATTATATTTAATCAAAGAGTAACCCGGGATTAAATATAATAATTGTGCAGTTCAACGATAAAGCCCGAACGAGAGCCGATTGAGCTCCGATTTTTGTATCCCGCATCGTATCGGGTAAGTACAGTTTAATTCTGGCAATTAGAGTCCTTTAATACAGAGTTTCAATTATTTTACAGAATTTACGGATTAATTCTGTATAAAAGGAATATTAATCGGAATTACAACGTAATTACCGTAAATGGTATACGGGCTATCCAATGAGTTTGGAACGAAGCCCGATAATTATTGGTAAGCTGAATGAGCCCAGTAAACCCGAAGAAGGGATTTAAACAGTATAAACGGGCTGAAAATGGGTCGAGGCCCATTAAAGTGCAATCGGGCCCAATAGGGATAAATGGGCCCAATGATTTAAATTAAGCCCAGAAAGTATTAAATACAATTAAGTTGTATAATATCTGACCTGAGGAATATTATTACGCAGTTCCGGAGGTTTGATTGGGAGCAGATCGGACTGCGCGACGTGACAACAGTGGAAAAGGAAAGGTCAGACTCGACGAGAATCGAGGTAAGGGAATTTTATAGGTGCATAGAGATAATTATGCATATTTTGAGAGGGGATTTACAGGGTTTAGAAATTTCTTAAAGCATCTAGAAATGAAGTAATAATTTTTACAAAAACCGGGGCTTAAATAAATAAAGGAAAATGACTATTTTGCCCCCAATTAGGAAAATTTCAAAAAGGGTAGTAAGGCTATGAAATTGCATGAATTTCATGATTTTAATGTTTTATATGATTATATTGCTTTGAATTAAGCAAATATACACATAGGTGGGCTGTTGATTTCGTGAATTTTATGAAAGGGTACCGGTTTGTACCGGTTACTATTTTAAAAGATGTTTTATTAAAAGTGAGCCACCTATCGTATTTACGTGACTAAATGAGTGCTAGAGTCTTTCTCGCACTCAAGTTTACTGAATTATTTCTCATGAAAAGCCGTACTGGAGCATTGCTCGTACGAGAAATTTGTGTGTGCACAAAAACCGTGCTGAAGCTTCGCTCGCACGAGATTTTAGATATCATGATATGTATAGCGTGGTGCTGGAGCTCCGTAAGCCTGTGACCTGGTGTGGGGCGGGCAACAGGATGCTCACATAAACGCACTAGACGCGAGTTGACATGCATATAGTCGTGCGGAAGCCTCCTGTAGACTGTGTGTCACAGAGAGTTGAGATGCTCGCACATATACTTTGAGACATGGGTTGGTTATCGACATAGTATTAGGCTTGATAAGACCTACGGCAGGCACCCCCAGACTATGATATGGATCCACGGAGTACGATGTACCGTGTATGTCACACGGAGTACGCTGTACCGTGCAGTCATGATGACTCTACGATGTTGCTCGATATTCTGGCGGGTAGGACTTGACCCCACCTCCCGTTGCAGTTGTGATACCTCGCACACCGGGATCCGTGTGCCTGGGATCACAGGGACAAAGTATGGCCATAGTCCTCGATTTTTCATACAGTAACCTACATGCCTCACATGATATCATACGATCTGGATAGACCAGGACAAACTCGATGGAGGGGTAGTCCCGATTTATGTTTTTAAAAGAGATGTGATTTGATGAATCAAGGTATTCCCGAGAGATGGGTTTGACCTTGATGAAGTTGTTTTATAATGAAACAAATGAGTTTTAAATGTGATGCATTTATGATGAAACAAATAAGTTTCAAAGTGATGAGTTTTGTGATTAAACAAATGAGTTTTAAAGTGAAGAGTTTACGATGAAATAAATGAGTTTTAATGTGACGAGCATGAGATGTCATACATGATGATTTTCCATGTGTGCTTGATATGTCGATTTCATGATTTCTTGTATATGATATATACATACATGTGGCATTGTTTTAATCTTACCTCATGCTCTGAAAGTAAACGATTTTTACATCATGACATTATCAGCACGTAGATAGTATAGTTATCTACCTGCTTACATTATTGCCTTACTGAGCACGTTTCGCTCACCCTTTCATTTTCCACCCCACAGGGTATATTCAGTAGAAGAGAACGACAGTAGTCATTTCCGCTGCTTCTTAGCAAGACCAGGTATACACTTTTATATAATTTTGTATCTGAACATATAGATGCACAGTACTGTATATGGATGTAATATTGGGGATGTATTTAGTTTAAATAAATTGATATGTAAATGAAATATGAAAATGGAATGGTAAATAGGTGAGAGGTACTAACACCGAATCATAGCCCAACTATTTAGTAGTGTAACTGTTCACGATGGATAAGGAAATGAAAAAGCGAAAAATTTGTAGGGATTTTTAGGTAATTTGGGTCGTGAAAATTTAATAGTATCAGAGCTGAGTTGGCCTGATATGATTCGGTGTTAGTAGTTAAGTAAAATTACATCCCCATGTACTGTGCATTGTTTAGATACAATTGTGTATATCACGATGGAATAGCAGCTAAGATTTTAGTTTCGAATACAAGAATATAGTTTTTATAACTGATAGCCGCTATGGTAGAGTGGCGAATGCACATGCTCGAGACCGTAGAGATCGGTCTGAGAATCAAATGAGTCATGATATGAGACTCAAGATGAGATAGTGCACGAGGCAGAGGTCGTAGAGGTAGACCTGAGTCTGCTAAGTCGTGCTGAGTTGACCCATGAGAATCGGGATGAGATTGAAATGATGGCTAATGTTGAGCATGCCTCTCAGAGTCCGACAGAGTGATCGGATAGTATTGAGACACGCTTCGCGAGATTGGAGCGGAGTGTGAAGATTATTGTGAGGAGCTAATTGCTCAGATTATGAATGAGATATGAGGGCGCAACAGAACATTGGTGGAAACCCGCTCGACCCATCTTAAGTGTTAAACATCCATAGCTAAGATGAGAAATCTTATTGGATGTATTTCGGTGACAGGATATCCCAGACATGATTTAAAGGAAAAAATTTCTTACACTGCCCAGGAATACTAAATTGATTATGAGTATGAAACTCAGTTATATTCTTTAGCAGATATTACCTCAACACTATGAACAGGTGACAGTCGAGATGTCTAAAAGTTCATGAAATGGCTCAACTTTTCAATTTGAGTCCGATTGGCCCGTGAGATACTACCTATGTCGAGGCAGTACGCAGAATACAGTTGCATGAATAATATCATGTGTTGCACGCCTCTGAGATTGGGAAAGATAGTAAGGGCCGAAATAGAGACAGAAAAGAAAATCGAGAAATGACAGAGATGTCAAAATGGAAAAATGGTAATTGGTAAAAGATTTGATTTGACGAGTCATGGAGTAAGATAATTGGTAAGGCCCAGTGCATCCAATTTTGGCACTCTTGAGGGCATTGTGATTGGAAAACCCCGACCTGCTACGAAGCAGTGTAGCAGTGTAAGCAGAGTGAGCAGTGTAAGCAGTGTAGGATGTGTGGTAGATACCACGAAAGTAAGGTCTATACCTACACTGTATTGATGAAAATGGCCGTTAAGTGTGGTAAGACGGACCATTGATGTTGATTGCACATATTTGGGCGAGATTGCCCCCCAGAAAAGTAAAGAGACTGAGAAAAACTTCGTTGGAATAGCTGCAACGTAAAAAGGGAGGCCATAGCCGAAAAGAAAAAGGAAAGTAGGTTGTTGGAAGAAGGCGAGAGGATGTCTTGGACCAGGACACTATTGATGTTTCATGGATGTGGTGTAAGATACCACACTTGTTATGAATAATGAAGTACATATGTTTATTGATCCTGGTGCCACATATTTATTTATACCGCCTTCATTCGCATATAAGTGAGTAGAAGGCATGAATGCCTACATCATTGGGCACAATACTGATAAATGAGTACCCCAATAGAGGAGGATTAATTAACGAAATATGGATATAGAGATTTTAAGTTGAAAACAGGTGGTGAAAACATCACTGAGAAGTATACTGTAAGTGTTGACAAGTGATAAAAAGGGGTGCAACGGTTGAAATTACAGGAGTAAAGGATTGTACTCACGGAATGAATAATGGCAAGAGTTTTCTCATGATTGATACACTAAGGAGATAATCTTTGAGATATGTATACAAGATGTATTGGAGTAAGAGACGTATGCTAGGTAGGAACATCTTTATATATGGAGTCATTAGGATTAAAGCAATTAGTAGCGAATATAAATTGTGACCACAGAGACTGAGATATAACGTAGTTGTGGTTAAGTCTGAAGGTTAATAAAGGTATTTCAAAATACCTCCCCGCCTGAAGACTTGACAGCGTCTAAAAATATATATATAACCTATAAAGTGAAATCGATCGTCGTAATAAATATCTTTAGCATTAGGATACCTTCACGAAGACGATAAGAATATTAAAATTCAACGAATCATAAAGGTTAACATAGTAAAATTTAATAAGAGTCGTTAAGATAAGGAAAGGAAGTGACGCAGGTTAGTACCTGAAAACGTAAGCAGTTGAGAAGGATCTTATACGCTTATGCGTAAATAAGTCAAGGATTAGATCGAATTGTAATCATCATTATCGATGATGTGTTGGGTGTAGTTAAAGTCTAGGGCAAATTATAAGCAACAATTGGGAAAGTGCTTTTACAATTGGGTTGCTGCGAATTCTAAAAGGATATACCTTGATGGCACGTTTAATTTTGAAAACGTAGTCTTTGGATGAGATGATAAATAAGATGATAGATGTGACATGAATTTAGGTGCAGTGAAGTATGAACTGACCACCGTGATTAATTTCAACATACCCAACAGCTCAAGAGGTTCTCAGTGAGTATGGATACCTCGAAATAATGAGGGAGCTGTATATTGATGTATAATGGGAAGATAGTTAATTTTGGAGTCAGACAACTCCTTGATCACGAAATAAACTATCTGACCCATGATTTTAAAGTTGACAACAGTATTTGTACCGAGGATATGGTACTATTATGTACAGGGTGAGAAATTGTGGATATGCACTAATCATAAAGCCTCGAGTATCTGTTTTTTTTACAAAAAGAGGCGAATATGAGAATACATAGTGGGTTAGAGCTTCTGAGAGGTTTTGATTGTGAAAATTGTACCACCCAAGGAAGGGCTAATGTGATGGCTGATGCTTTGAGTAGAAAGAGCCTAGGGATGGCACCGCATATGATGGTCAGGGAGCGTGAGCTGCTAGAGCAGCTGTGAGCCTCAGTATTGATGTGGCCCCTTCTGATGATGACGGTGATTGTGTGACAGCTAGCCTGAGACTAGAACCGGATGAGAGTGCCCGGATTTGACAGGCTTAGCGAGATGATCGGCATGATGTCGATAGTGTGGGTCAGATTCAGAAGGGTACAGTGACAGAGTTCACAGAGTATGATAATGATTTACAGAGGTTCAGAGACAGTATAAGTGCTCCCCAGGACCACAGTTGATGGGATAGTAATATTGTCAGAAGCTCACTCTTCGGGATATACAGTGCATACGAAAAGTAACGATTATATATATGAAAATCTCGAAAAGGGTATGGGTGGTCTGATGTGAAAAGAGATATTGTGGAGATTATGGAGAAGTGCCTAGTATGTCAACAGAATAAAGTAGAGTATTAAAAGTCTGCAGAGTTATTGCAGCACCTACCTATATTGACACGGCACGAAAACGAGAGCAAGTCTCCATGAATGTCGTGATGGGTTATAGAGGACCCGGATAAATCAGGAGACTATTTGGATGATAATCGGTGGAGTAACTAAGTCTACCCACCTTCTGGGTTATGAAATCCCAAAATACTCAGAGTGTATATGAGGATTTATGTGTAAGAAAGATTGTGGAACATTAAGTAGCGTTCCAGTGAGCATGGTATTATATAGGGATTCCCGCTTCACTTCTTACTTCAGGAAATATTTTTCAGGAAGCTATGGGAACCCGACTGAGTATTAGCACAGCTTTCCGTCCTCAAACAGATGGTCAGTCAGAGATGGACTGTACAAGTTCTGGAGGATCCGATGAAAGCGTGTGCCTTTGATTTTTTATGCTCCTGGGATGATCAGTTATTACAAATCGAATCCGTCCATAACGACAGTTGTCACTTGAGTATCGGGATAACAAGATAAGAGGCAGTGTATGGCTGTAGGGGTTGTTCCCCAAATTGGATAAGAAAAAGTGGGTGACAGATAGAATTACTTTTGACCTTGGATAATAAGTCTCTGAGGGTGTTTTAATTAAAAGTGAGAGATTAAGAATACCTCAGAGCAGATAGACAAGTATTGGAATTCACCCTTGGTGAATTAGTATGGTTGAAACATTCTTGTCCTAAGAGAATAAGGACATAGCGAACTTTTGGAAGAAGGTAAATTGAGTTGTGCTGGATAGAATATTTTGAGAGATTGGACAAGTGGGAGATAAGACCTGTAGGTTGGTGTTATCACCTGAATTAACAGGCACCCACAATATGTCCCAGCTTTTGATGCTTCAAAAATACTATCCAGATCCAGCATAGATGATGGGATATGAGATCCAACAGTTCAGCTTAATGCAAGTATAAGTATATTGAAGAAGTTGATTTGGGCATTAAACAGGAAAGAGAAAGTATTGAGGTTTAAGACGATCTCCCTAATTAAAGTCCTTTGGTAGTAATACACTCCGGAGAAGGTCACATAAGAATTTAAGAGTATGATACGATCGATGTACCCAGAGTTGTATCTAGACTCATATGACTTGGTTCTAATTTGGAGGACCAAATTCCTTAAGTGGGGGAGAATTGTAAGACCCGAAATTAAATCGTAAATTTTATGAGGTAGAAAAAGGTTCACAAATTTAAAGGAACGGGATTCGGATAGGAGGTAAGAATTTAAAATGCGAAATGAATGAATATTCGTGAAGGGAAGTCGGGTTAAATTAATCCCGAACACGCGCAAGGGTAAAACGGTCAAAAGATCAAAAGTCGGGATAAATTCGATAAGAAATTTAATTAAAAATAAGGATTTAGAATATCTTGATCTATAATAGGAATTATACAATTTCGAGTCCAATTGATCAAGATCCAAAATTTTTAAAAATACCGAAAAGTCACCCGGGACAATGTCCCGAAAATACGGAGAAATTATACTGGAAAAATGATTAAAAATATAATAAATAAATTAAATTAAATTAAATTTATTTATTTGGAATAAATTAATAGATTTTTGTAGATATTTTACAATATATTTGAATATTTTAATGAATATTTTAATAATAAAACAAATTGTTAAAAAAAAAAAAGAATCAGAATCAGAAAATGAAAACTATCGGGGAGAGAGAAGAACCAAGGAAAACGGAGAGGGGGACTGCGCGTGGCTGACCGACGAGCCACCACCGGGCACCGACGGCCTCCGACGAAGGGCCGAGCAGCAAGAGGAGAGGCCGGCGAAGCTATTGGCGCCGGCGACGCGCGCTAAGGAGGCCGAAAATCGCCGAACGGAGGGAGAGAAGCCCGCGGGGAAAACGGAGTCGGTACCGGCGATCCACGGCAGCTGGGGGCGAACGGCGGGTACCAGCGTGATCAGGAGGAGGAGCCGGTCCTTTTGAGACCAGTACCGGCCGGCGAAACCGCCGGAATCCACCGGATCGGGAGGAGACAGCCATGGGGGAGAAGGAGGAATTCACCGACGATGGTCGCGTTTTGACCCCAACCAAGGCCCGATTCTGAATGCCCAGGTGTAGCCGAGCCGAACGGCATCGAAATCGCACCTGGAACCGATCGGACGGCGCCGGAATGAGCAAATGGGGATTGAACCGATCGAATCGGCCTGAACCGGCCAAAACTGAACCGAACCGGACTGAGCTGAACCGACGGTCTGAATCGGTCTGAACCGGACTGAACCGGTTCAGCCAAAAAGAGAGGAAAAAAGGAGAAAAAGAGGAAAAGGAAAAAGGGAAAGGATTTTCGGGGATACACCGGACTTCGGGTAAGTCAATATGAGGTCAAAAGTGACCGAATTGATTTCCGAGAAATTTATTTAAATTATATTTAATCGAAGAGTAACCCGGGATTAAATATAATAATTGTGCAGTTCGACGATAAAGCCCGAACGAGAGCCGATTGAGCTCCGATTTTCGTATCCCGCATCGTATCGGGTAAGTACAATTTAATTCCGGCAATTAGAGTCCTTTAATACAGAGTTTCAATTATTTTACAGAATTTACGGATTAATTCTGTATAAAAGGAATATTAATCGGAATTACAACGTAATTACCGTAAATGGTATACGGGCTATCCAATGAGTTTGGAACGAAGCCCGATAATTATTGGTAAGCTGAATGAGCCCAGTAAACCCAAAGAAGGGATTTAAACAGTATAAACGGGCTGAAAATGGGTCGAGGCCCATTAAAGTGCAATCGGGCCCAATAGGGATAAATGGGCCCAATGATTTAAATTAAGCCCAGAAAGTATTAAATACAATTAAGTTGTATAATATCTGACCTGAGGAATATTATTACGCAGTTCCAGAGGTTTGATTGGGAGCAGATCGGACTGCGTGACGTGACAACAGTGGAAAAGGAAAGGTCAGACTCGACGAGAATCGAGGTAAGGGAATTTTGTAGGTGCATAGAGATAATTATGCGTGTTTTGAGAGGGGATTTACAGGGTTTAGAAATTTATTAAAGCATCTAGAAATGAAGTAATAATTTTTACGAAAATCGGGGCTTAAATAAATAAAGGAAAATGACTATTTTGCCCCCAGTTAGGAAAATTTCAAAAAGGGTAGTAAGGCTATGAAATTGCATGAATTTCATGATTTTAATGTTTTATATGATTATATTGCTTTGATTTAAGCAAATATACACATAGGTGGGCTGTTGATTTCGTGAATTTTATGAAAGGGTACCGGTTTGTACCGGTTACTATTTTAAAAGATGTTTTATTAAAAGTGAGCCACCTATCGTATTTACGTGACTAAATGAGTGCTAGAGTCTTTCTCGCACTCAAGTTTACTGAATTATTTCTCATGAAAAGCCGTACTGGAGCATTGCTCGTACGAGAAATTTGTGTGTGCACAAAAACCGTGCTGAAGCTTCGCTCGCACGAGATTTTAGATATCATGATATGTATAGCGTGGTGCTGGAGCTCCGTAAGCCTGTGACCTGGTGTGGGGCGGGCAGCAGGATGCTCACATAAACGCACTAGACGCGAGTTGACATGCATATAGTCGTGCGGAAGCCTCCTGTAGACTTTGTGTCACAGAGAGTTGAGATGCTCGCACATATACTTTGAGACATGGGTTGGTTATCGACATAGTATTGGGCTGGATAAGACCTACGGCAGGCACCCCCAGACTATGATATGGGTCTATGGAGTACGATGTACCGTGTATGTCACACGGAGTACGCTGTACCATGCAGTCATGATGACTCTACGATGTTGCTCGATATTCTGGCGGGTAGGACTTGACCCCACCTCCCGTTGCAGTTGTGATACCCCGCACACCGGGATCCGTGTGCCTGGGATCACAGGGACAAAGTATGGCCATAGTCCTCAATTTTTCATACAGTAACCTATATGCCTCACATGATATCATACGGTCTGGATAGACCAGGACAAACCCGATGGAGGGGTAGTCCCAATTTATGTTTTTAAAAGAGATGTGATTTGATGAATCAAGGTATTCCCGAGAGATGGGTTTGACCTTGATAAAGTTGTTTTATAATGAAACAAATGAGTTTTAAATGTGATGCATTTATGATGAAACAAATAAGTTTCAAAGTGATGAGTTTTGTGATTAAACAAATGAGTTTTAAAGTGAAGAGTTTACGATGAAATAAATGAGTTTTAATGTGACGAGCATGAGATGTCATACATGATGATTTTCCATGTGTGCTTGATATGTCGATTTCATGATTTCTTGTATATGATATATACATACATGTGGCATTGTTTTAATCTTACCTCATGCTCCGAAAGTAAACGATTTTTACATCATGACATTATCAGCACGTAGATAGTATAGTTATCTACCTGCTTACATTATTGCCTTACTGAGCACGTTTCGCTCACCCTTTCATTTTCCACCCCACAGGGTATATTCAGTAGAAGAGAACGACAGTAGTCATTTCCGCTGCTTCTTAGCAAGACCAGGTATACACTTTTATATAATTTTGTATCTGAACATATAAATGCACAGTACTGTATATGGATGTAATATTGGGGATATATTTAGTTTAAATAAATTGATATGTAAATGAAATATGAAAATGGAATGGTAAATAGGTGAGAGGTACTAACACCGAATCATAGCCCAACTGTTTAGCAGTGTAACTGTTCACGATGGATAAGGAAATGAAAAAGCGAAAAATTTGTAGGGATTTTTAGGTAATTTGGGTCGTGATGGTTAGTCACCTCTCACCTATTTACCTTTTCATTTCATATTTCATTTACATATCAATTTATTTGAACTAAATACATCCCCAACATTACATCCATATACAGTACTGTGCCTCTATATGTTCAGATACAAAAATTATACAAATGTGTATACCTGGTTTTGATCAGAAGCAGCGGATATGACTACTGTCATTCTCTTCTACTGAATGTACCCTGTGGGGTGGAAAATGAAAGGGTGAGCGAAACGTGCTCAGTAAGGCAATAATGTAAGCAGGTAGATAACTATACTATCTACGTGCTGATAATGGCATGATATAAAATCATTTACATTTGGAGCATGAGGTATGACTAAAACGATGCCACATGTATGTATATATCATATAAGAGAAATCATGAAATCGACATGTGAAATAGACATGGAAAAATCATCATGTATGTCATCTCATGCTCGTCACATTTAAAACTTATTTGTTTCATCATATACTCAACACTCAAAAACTTATCTGTTTCATCATAAACTCATCACTTTAAAACTCATTTGTTTAATCACAAAACTTATCACTTTGAAACTTATTTGTTTTATCATAAAACCACTGTATCAAGGCTAAACCCATCACTCGAGAATACCTTGATTTATTAAATCACATCTCTTTTAAAAACATAAATCGGGACTTACCCCTCCATCGGGTTTGTCATAGTCTATCTAGACCGTATGATATCATGTGAGGCATGTAGGTTACTGTATGAAAATCGAGGACTATGGCCATACTTTGTCCCTGTGATCTTAGGCTATACGGATCCCGGTGTGCGAGGTATCACAACTGCAACGGGAGGTGGGGTCAATTCCTACTCGCCAGAATAGCAAGTAACATCATAGAGTCATCATGACTGCACGGTACAGCGTACTCCATGTGACATACACGGTACATCGTACTCCGTGGACCTATATCATAGTCTGGGGGTACCTGCCGTAGGTCTTACCCACCCCAATACTATGTCGATAACCAACCCATGTCTCAAAGTATACGTGCGAGCATCTTAACTCTCTGTGACACACAGTCTACAGGAGGCTTCCGCAGGACTATATGCATGTCAACTCACGTCTAGTGCGAGTGAAGCTCCAGCACCACGCTATGCATATCATGATATCTAAAATCTCGTGCGAGCAAAGCTCCAGCACAGTTTTGTGTACACACAAATTTCTCGTACGAGCAATGCTCCAGTACGACTTTTCATGAGAAATAAATCAGTAAACTTGAGTGCGATAAAGACTCTAGCACTCTTTTTATTCATGTAAATACGATAGGTGGCTCAATCTTGATAAAATATCTTTTAAAATAGTAACCGGTACAAACCGGTATCCTTTCGTATAATTCAAGAAATCAACAGCCAACCTATGTGTAAATTTGCTTAAACCAAAGCAATACATTCATATAAAGCATCAAAACATGAGACTCATGCAATTTATCTGCCTTACTACCCTTTTTGTAAATTTTACTATCAGGGGCAAAATCATCTTTTTCTTTATCCACCTAAGCCCCGATTTTCATAAAATTATCATTTCGTTTTCTAAATACTTTAAGTAATTCTAGACCCTGTAATTCCCCTCAAAATTACGTATAGGTATCTCTATGCACCTACAAAATTCCCTTACCTCGATTCTCGTCGAGCGCGTATCTAAATTCCACTGTCGGAGGCTCGTCTGATCCGATTTGCTGCTAATCCAGTCTCTGGGGCTGCAAATAATTATTTATCACGTCAATTTAACCCAATAAATATAATTCTCCTGTTTACTATAGTCGATTTAACTAATTGGGCCAATTTACTCTTATTGGGCCCAATCGCACGTTAATGGGCCTCGACCCATTTTCAGCCCGTTTCTACTAATTAAATTCCTTCTTCGGGTTTACTGGGCTCATTCAGGTTACCAATAATCATCGGGCTTCGTTCCAAACTCATTGGATAGCCCATACACTATTTACAGTAATTACGTTGTAATTCCGATTAATATCCCTTTTTATACAGAATTATTCCATAAATTCCGTAAAATAATCGAAACTCTGTATTAAATGACTTTAATTGTCGGGATTAAAATATACTTACCCAATATGATGCGGGATACGAAAATCTTAGCTCAATCGGCTCTCGTTCGGGCTTTATCGTACAACTGCATAATTATATATTTAATCCCGGGTTACTTTTCAATTAAATATAATTTAAATAAATTTCTCGAAAGTCAAATTGGTCACTTTTGACCTCTTACCGACTTACCCGAAGTCCGGTGTATCCCCGAAAATTCTTTCCCTTTTTCCTTTTTCTCTTTTTCTCCTTTTTCCCTTCTTTCTTGGCTGAACCGGTTCAGTCCGGCTCAAACCAGGTTCAGATCGGTCCGGTTCAGCCGGTTCAGTCCGATTCATCTCTTTGCTAAATCGGTCCGTACCAGTTCAGACCTTCCTGTCGCCGTTCACAGCGTTTTCGGTCGGTTCTCGAGCCGTTTCTGGCTTCATTAGATGCGCCATCACTTGGGAGTTCAAAATCGGGCCTCGGTGTGGGTTGAAACGGCACCATCGCCGACGAATCTTTCCTTCTCCCCCGCGGCTGTCACCTCTCGATTCGGTGAATTTTGACGGTTTCGTCGGCCGGTACCGGTCTCAAAAGAATCGGCTTCTCTTCCCGATCACATCGGTACCCGCCGTTCGAGCCCAGTTGCCGTGGATCGCCAGGATCGAGCTCCTTTCTCTCGCGGTTTCTCCTCCTCTGTTCATCGGATTCTGCTATCCTTGGTGCGCGTCGTCGGTGCCCAAAGCTTCACCGGCCTCTCCTCTTCCTCCTCGGCCCTTTGTCGGAGCCGTCGGTGCCCGGTGGCCGTAGGTCGGTCGGCCACGCGCGGGTCGTCTCCCTCAGTTTTCCATTTACTTCTCTCTCCCCGACAGTTTTCTGATTCTCTTTTTTTTTATTTATTTTATTTTTGATTTATTATTATTTATAAATTAATTTATTATTATTATTATATTCATTATTTTAGTCAAAATATTCAAAATATCTACAAAAATTAATTTCTTTATTCCAAATAGATTTATTTAATTTTATTTAATTTATTTATTATATTTTTTAACCCTTTTTTGGGTATAATTTCTTCGTATTTTCAGGATATTGTCCCGGGTGACTTTTCGGTATTTTTAAAAATTTCGGATCTTGATCAATTGGACTCGAAATTTAATTATTTCTTCGTTATTGATCAAGATTCTCAAATCCATTTTTTAATTAAATTTTCTTATCGGGTTTATACCGAATTTTGATCTTTTGACCGTTTTGCCCTTGCACGTGTTCGGGATTAATTTAGACCGAGTTCCCTTCACGAATACTCATTCATTTCGTATTTTAAATCCTTATTTCCAGTCGGAATCCCGTTCGTTTAATTTTGTGACCATTTTCATCCCTCATAAAAATTTACGATTAATTTTCGGGTCTTACATAATCTCTCCCACTTAAGAAATTTGATCCTCCAAATTAGAACCAAGTTAGTCTGTAAATCACTCCAGATATTTCACACATATTATACTCTTTAACTCTTATGTGACTTTTTCGGAGTATACTACTACCAAAGGACTTTAATTAGGGAGATCATCTTAAACCTTAAAACTTTCTCCTTATAACTAATACCCGAATTGATTTTCCAATCATACGTTAAACTTTCATTGAGCTGAGCTGTTGAAGCTCATATCTGATTACATACGTTGGGTCCGGACAGTAATTCCGAAGCATCATAAGATAGGACACATTGTGGATGCCTGCTAATTCAGGTAGTAATGCCAACCTACAGGTCTTATCTTCCACTTTGTCCAATCTCTTTCTGAATCTCGTTATGTCCTTATGCTATGTCCTAAGGGCATGTAACTTCCAACAATACTAATTCACCCTCGGTGAATTTCAGTGGTTTCTGTCTCTTGTCAGCATAGCTTTTCTATCTGCTCTGAGGTGTTCTTAATCCTTCACAATTAACTGAACATCCTCAGAGGTTTGTCTTACCAATTCGGGAACAATTCTCTATCTGTCACCCACTTCTTCTTATCCATATCGGGGAAACAATCCCTACGGCCACACTATACCTCATCTAAAGTTATCCCGATACTCAAGTGACAACTGTCATTATTGACGAATTCAATTAGTAACAACTGATCATCCCAAGAGCTTATCATATCAAGCACACACTGTCATCATATCCTCCAGAACCTGTGCAGTCCTCTCTGACTGATCATCTGTCTGAGGATGGAAAGCTATGCTAACACTCAGTTGGGTTCCCATAGCTTCTTGAAAATCGTTCCCAGAAGTGGGGAGTGAAGCGGGAATCCCTATATGATACAATGCTCATTAGAAAAGTACTTGGTGTTCCACACTTTTTCCATACACATAAATCCGCCTACACACTCAGAGTATCTAGGGATTTCCATAGCCAGAAGGTGGGTAGACTTAGTCAATCTATCGACTATCACCCAGATAGCCTTATGATTCATCGGGGTCCTCTGTAACCCATCACAAAATTCATGATAACTTGTTCCCATTTTCGTGTCAATATAGGTAGAGACTGCAATACCCTTGCAAACTTCTTTTACTCTACCTTACTCTACTGACATACAAGATGCCTTTTCCACAATCTCTACCATGTCTCTTTTCATATTTGACCACCAATACCCTTTTTAAAGAATTCGATATATTTGTTACTTCTCGGATGCACTGTATATTCTGAACAGTGAGCTTCTGACAATAACTATCTCATCACTGTGGTCTTGGGGAGTACTTATACTGTCTCTGAACCTCAGTAAGTCATCATCACTCCCTGTGAACTCTATCACTATACCCTTCTAAATCTGACCCAAATTATCGACACCATGCCGATCATCACGCTAAGCCTGTTAAATTTGGGCACTCTCATCCGGTTCTAGTCTCAGGCTAGCTGTCACACAATCACTATCATCATCAGAAGGGATCACATCACTACTGAGGCTAACAACTGATCTAGCAGCTCATGCTCCCTGACCATCATATGTAATACCATCCTGAGGCTCTTTCTGCTCAAGGCATCAGCCATCACATTAGCTTTTCTTGGGTGGTACAATTTTCACAATCATAATCATTCAGAAGCTTTAACCCACTATGTATTCTCATATCCGACTCTTTCTGTAAAAACAGATACTCGGACTTTTATGATCAGTGCATACTTGAAATTTCTCACTGTATATATAGTATTGTCATATACTCAATACCACTATCGCTGTCAACTTTAAATCATGGGTCGGATAGTCCTTTCATGATCCTTGAGTTGTCTGGATTCATAATCGATTATCTTCCCCTTTTACATCAATACACAGCTCATTCATTATTTTGAGGTATCCATAGACTCATGAGAAACCTCTTAATCTGTTGGGTATGGTGAGAATAAATGTGGTGGTCAGTTTATTACTTCAGTACACCAAAACACCTATTACATCTATCATCCCATTCAAATACAACTTTTTCTAAGTTAAACGTGTCAATAAAATAGTCCATTTCGAAAACTCTCAACAAATCATTTGTAAAAACAATCTCCAATTGTAGCTTATAATTTCCCTGGACTTTAAATACACCAAAAATATCATCAATAAGGATGATAACAAATCAGTCCAGGTAAAGTTTAAATAACTTGTCGTAATTGAGTCCTATTGAATAATACAATTACCCATTTCCTTGACCTATGTACGCATAAACGTAAAATGTCTTCCAAAATCGCTTTCATTCAAGCTACTAACCTGCGTCATTTCCTTTTTAACGGCTTTTATAAAATTTTAATTAATTTTTAAACCTTCTTGATTAATCGAATTCTATATTTCTTATCGTACCAGTAAAAGTACCATAATTTTAAATTTATATATTACGACTGTCGATTTTAATTTATAGATTACGTATACTTTTAGACGCTGTCAAGTCTTCAGGCGGGGAGGTATTTTGAAATACCTTTATTAACCCTCAGACTTGACCACAATTACTTTACGTATCGGTCCATGTGGTCACAATTCATATTCGCTACTAATTGCTTTAATCCCAATTTACTTCACGTATCATAGATATTCTTACCTTACATACGTCTCTTATTCCAGTCTATCTCGTAGTTAGGATTTATCACAAAACTTATCTCTTTTTGTATATCACTTATAACAAACTCTGTTATTACTCATTTTGTGAGTACCATCATTTACTCCTTTAATTTCAATCGTTACACCCCTTTTATTACTTGTCAAAACTTACCGTATACTTTCCAGTGATGTTTTCACCCCTTTTTCAACTTACAATTTCTTCATAATTATTTCATTAGTTAACCCTCCTTCGTTGGGGTACTAACTATCAGCATTGTGCTCATAGGTGTAGGCATTCGTGTCTTTTACTAACTTATATATAAATGAAGGCGGTATGACTAAATACGTGACACCAGGATTAATTAAAATAATTACTTCTTTATTCATAACTAGTGTGGTATGTTTCACCACATCATAAGAAACATCAATAGTGTCCTGGTCCAAGGCATACACTCGCCCTCATCCAACATCCTACTTTCCCTTTCTCTTTGGCTGTGGCCTACCTTTTTGGTGCAAAGATATCAACAGGGTTTTCTCTGTCTCTTTGCTCTTTTGTAGGGTAGTCTTACCCAACTCTGAGCAATCATTAATTAAGTGGTCCGTCTTACCACACTTAACGCCTATTTTAGTTAATAAGGTGTAGGTGTAGGCCGTTACTTCCGTGGTATCTACCACACATCCTACACTGCTTACACTGCTACTCTGCTTACACTGCTACGCTGCTTCGTAACAGGTCGGGGTTCTCCAATCACAATACCACTCATAAGTGTTAAATTAGATGCACTGGGGCCTTACCAATAATCTTACCCCGTGACTCATCAGCTCTAATGTCTTACCAACTGATCTCTTTCTCGCTCTGACATCTCTGTCATTTTCTATTTTCTTTTGTCTCTATTTCGACCCTTACAACCTTTCCCAATCTCATAGGCGTGCAACACATGATCTTCTTCATGCAACTGTAATCTACGCACTGCCTCGACATAGGTAATGAGCTAATCAGACTCTAATCGATAATTTGAGTCCTTCCATGAACTTTTAGGCTTTTCGACTCTCACTACCCATGGTATCAGGTTCACACCTGTCCAGAGATATAAATTGAGTTTCATACTCATCAATCAACTAGTGTCTCTGGGTCAGTGTAAGAAATTTACCTGTAATTTCCCTTAAGTAGTGTCCGAAATATTCTGTCACCGAAATACATCCAGAAATATTTCTTATGTCGACTTTGGATGTCTAACTCTTCAGATTAGTCGAGCGGACTTCCACCAATGCTTCGCCTCGACTTCAACATAAACGCAGTTAAAAATAACTTTCTCGGTCGACATACACCGAAAGAATCCATACAACTTCGCTATCTCATACACCCAGTCCTCAGTAACTATTGGTTTCTTTACTTCGCTATCTACCAGATGAGTATAAAAGTCTCTATAGTCTGAGGCATCTATTTAGGCTTTACCTTGCCTATCCTCAACTACATGCATAGACTGAGTAAACAAATCTAAAATATTTTCTACACTTCACTCCATCCTCTCGGAGCGTGTCTCAATACTGTTTGGTCTCTTTATAGGACCCTGTGGAGTATGCTCAACATCAGCCTCCACCTCACTCTAATCTTGAGTCTCATGTTACGACTCATTCGATTCTCAGGCCAATCTCTATGGCCTCGAGCATGTGTACTCGCCCCTCTACCATAGCGGCTATCATTTATAAAAATTATATTCTTGCATTCGAAACTAAATTCTTAGCTGCACTTCTACCTTGATATACACAATTGTATCTAAACAATGCACAGTACATGGGGATGTAAATTTACTTAACCACTAACGCCGACTCATATCAGGCCAACTCAGCTCTGATACCATTTTTCCTATCACGACCCAAATTACCTAAAAATCAGAGTAAATTTTTCACTTTTTCATTTCCTTACCTGTCATGAACAGTTACACTACTAAACAGTTGGGCTATGATTCGGTGTTAGTCACCTCTCACCTATTTACCTTTTCATTTCATATTTCATTTACATATCAATTTATTTAACCTAAATACATCCCCAACATTACATCCATATACAGTACTGTGCCTCTATATGTTCAGATACAAAAATTATACAAATGTGTATACCTGGTTTTGATAAGAAGTAGCGGATATGACTACTGTCGTTCTCTTCTACAGAATATACCCTGTGGGGTGGAAAATGAAAGGGTGAGCAAAACGTGCTCAGTAAGGCAATAATGTAAGCAGGTAGATAACTATACTATCTACGTGCTGATAATGGCATGATATAAAATCATTTACATTTGGAGCATGAGGTATGACTAAAACGATGCCACATGTATGTATATATCATATAAGAGAAATCATGAAATCGACATGTGAAATAGACATGAAAAAATCATCATGTATGTCATCTCATGCTCGTCACATTCAAAACTTATTTGTTTCATCATATACTCAACACTCAAAAACTTATCTGTTTCATCATAAACTCATCACTTTAAAACTCATTTGTTTAATCACAAAACTCATCACTTTGAAACTTATTTGCTTTATCATAAAACCACTGTATCAAGGCTAAACCCATCACTCGGGAATACCTTGATTTATTAAATCACATCTCTTTTAAAACCATAAATCGGAACTTACCCCTCCATCGGGTTTGTCCTGGTCTATCCAGACCGTATGATATCATGTAAGGCATGTAGGTTACTGTATGAAAATCGAGGACTATGGCCATACTTTGTCCTTGTGATCCCAGGCTACACGGATCCCGGTGTGCGAGGTATCACAACTGTAACGGGAGGTGGGGTCAATTCCTACCCGCCAGAATAGCAAGTAACATCATAGAGTCATCATGACTGCACGGTAAAGCGTACTCCGTGTGACATACACGGTATATCGTACTCCGTGGACCCATATCATAGTCTGGGGGTGCCGGCCGTAGGTCTTACCCACCCCAATATTATGCCGATAACTAACCCATGTCTCAAAGTATACGTGCAAGTATCTCAACTCTCTGTGACACACAGTCTACAGGAGGCTTTCGAACGACTATATGCATGTCAATTCACGTCTAGTGCGAGCGAAGCTCCAGCACCACGCTATGCATATCATGATATCTAAAATCTCGTGCGAGCGAAGCTCCAGCACGATTTTGTGCACACACAAATTTCTCGTACAAGCAATGCTCCAGTACGACTTTTCATGAGAAATAAATCATTAAACTTGAGTGCGATAAAGACTCTAGCACTCTTTTTATTCATGTAAATACGATAGGTGGCTCAATCTTGATAAAATATCTTTTAAAATAGTAACTGGTACAAACCGATATCCTTTCGTATAATTCAAGAAATCAACAGCAATACATTCATATACAGCATCAAAACATGAAAATCATGTAATTTATCTGCCTTACTACCCTTTTTGTAAATTTTACTATCAGGGGCAAAATCGTCTTTTTCTTTATTCACCTAAGCCCCGATTTTCGTAAAATTATCATTTCATTTTCTAAATACTTTAAGTAATTCTAGACCCTGTAATTCCCCTCAAAATTACGTATAGGTATCTCTATGCACCTACAAAATTCCTTTACCTCGATTCTCATCGAGCGCGTATCTAAATTCCACTGTCGGAGGCTCGTCTGATCCGATTTGCTGGTAATCCAGTCTCTGGGACTGCAGATAATTATTTATCACGTCAATTTAACCCAATAAATATAATTCTCCTGTTTACTATAGTCAATTGAACTAATTGGGCTAATTTACTCTTATTGGGCCCAATCGCACGTTAATGGGCCTCGACCCATTTTCAGCCCGTTTCTACTAATTATATTCCTTCTTCAGGTTTACTGGGCTCATTTAGGTTACCAATAATCATCGGGCTTTGTTCCAAACTCATTGGATAGCCCATACACTATTTACAGTAATTACGTTGTAATTTCGATTAATAACCCTTTTTATACAGAATTATTCCGTAAATTCCGTAAAATAATCAAAACTCTGTATTAAATGACTTTAATTGTCGGGATTAAAATATACTTACCCAATATGATGCGGGATATGAAAATCGAAGCTCAATCGACTCTCATTCGGGCTTTGTCGTACAACTGCACAATTATATATTTAATTTCGGGTTACTTTTCGAAAAAATATAATTTAAATAAATTTCTCAAAAGTCAAATTGGTCACTTTTGACCTCTTACCAATTTACCCGAAGTCCGGTGTATCCCCAAAAATTCTTTCTGTTTTTCCTTTTTCTCTTTTTCTCCTTTTTTCCCTTCTTTCTTGGCTGAACCGGTTCAGTCCGGTTCAAACCCGATTCAGATCGGTCCGGTTCAGCCGGTTCAGTCCGGTTCATCTCTTTGCTGAATCGATCCATACCGGTTTAGACCTTCCTGCTACCGTTCACGGCGTTTTCGGCCGGTTCTCGGGTTGATACTGGCTCCATTCGACGAGCCATCACTTGGGAGTTCAAAATCGGGCCTCGGTGTGGGTTGAAACGGCACCATCATCGACGAACTTTCCTTCTCCCCGCGGCTGTCACCTCTCGATCCGGCGGATTTCGACGGTTTCGTCGGCCAGTACCGGTTGCAAAAGAACCGACTTCTCTTCCCGATCACATCGGTACCCGTCGTTCGAGCCCAGCTGCCGTGGATCATCGAGATTGAGCTCCTTTCTCCCGTCGATTTCTCCTCCTCCGTTCGCCGGATTCGGCTATCCTTGGTGTGCGTTGCCGGTGCCCAAAGCTTCGCCGGCCTCTCCTCTTCCTCCTCAGCCCTTCGTCGGAGCCGTCGGTGCTCGGTGGCTGTGGGTCGGTCGGCCACGCGCGGGTCGTCTCCCTCAGTTTTCCATTTCCTTCTCTCTCCCCGACAGTTTTCTGATTCTCTTTTTTTGATTTATTTTATTTTTGATTTATTATTATTTATAAATTAATTTATTATTATTATATTCATTATTTTAGTCTAAATATTCAAAATATCTACAAAAATTAATTTCTTTATTCCAAATAGATTTATTTAATTTTATTTAATTTATTTATTATATTTTTAACCCTTTTTCGGGTATAATTTCTTCGTATTTTCGGGATATTGTCCCGGGTGACTTTTTGGTATTTCTAAAAATTTCGGATCTTGATCAATTGGACGCGAAATTTAATTATTTATTCGTTATTGATCAAGATTCTCAAATCCATTATTTTTAAATAAATTTTCTTATCGGGTTTATACCGAATTTTGATCTTTTGACCGTTTTGCCCTTGCACGTGTTCGAGATTAATTTAGACCGAGTGTCCTTCACGAATACTCATTCATTTTGCATTTTCAATCCTTATTTCCAGTCGGAATCCCGTTCGTTTAATTTTGTGACCATTTTCATCCCTCATAAAAATTTACGATTAATTTTTGGGTCTTACAATAACTATGCTATTTCTCATCAATTATGAAAACATTGGCCAATCTATCTGTTCTTCTGCTAAACAATAGTAAAAACACTCAAAAACTGATTTTCTATTCTTTATTTACCTTTTTCTAAATTTTCAAATTTTATCCTTAATAGAGGTAAAATGGTAATTTTCTCATATCGGGTCTCTATAAATTTTATTGCTTTTGATGGTGGTTGTGTCACCAGAATCCACGTGTACAATCATCCGCCAACCATTGACTGCCACGTGTCAAAACAAGAATAAGCCACGTGGCTGATGTTGCGACAGAGTTGCCACGCGACACAGTTGCCTGTTAAACGACAGAGTGCTCGGGGCGATAGGCACTCTGTCGCCCGGTATGTGTGCCTCATAGTAGGCGCGACAAACCTCCATCGCCTCTATTGCGACATAGGTCTCCCGCATTGCCCCCGTGGCAGAGGTCTCTAGCACAGCCTGCGGCAGAGGTCTTCCGCATAGTCTACGGAAGAGGTCCATGGGTACTCTGCCGCCTACCGACTCCCCCGCAAGCTGCTTGACCCGAAGTGCGACAGAGTGCTCTATGACTCTGTCGCGGCCCAGACACGCTCCTGGGCCTCAGCTCGAACCGACTTAGAGAAACCTATAAATATCCAGGTGAGCTCTCAGAAAAAAGGGAGGACCAAGAACAAAAAGGAAGGGAAAAAACTTAAACTCTCTGAATTAAGTAATACATTCTCTTCTTCATTCCTTCATACACAACTCCCGATTTCTGACTTAATCATCGGAGTGCGCGTGCAGGGACAAATCCCTGCCCCCTCTGACTCCTGTTGTTTTTGCAGACTATACGAGGAACAAGTTGCATCGTCGTCATCTCCTCGTCGTCAGTGCAATCCGAATACGTGGAAGGTATATTCTTGTTGCTGCTTAGCCAGGTTAACATCAGCTTTTCTAGAACCCTCGAACTTTTTATGTCCCTGTAAATACCGTACAAAATACATGCAAGTATCTCTAGCTACTCACAAAATTTCCTTACCTCGAATCACATCGAGCAAAATCGTTTTCCCAACGCTGCTCGATCCCGCAGTCCGGTTCTTTCTCAATAAAATCTTCAGAGTTGCATATAACCATTTATGAGGTTAATTACACTTATTCATCTGTATTTCACCTTTAATACAATTTATTTCACTTAATGGGCCCGTTTACTCTTATTGAGCCTCATTCACTCTAATTGGGTCGAACCTTGTTGTAAGCCCATTTTCACTTTACTATTAATTTCATCTGGCCCTATTGGGTTTGTTGGGCCCATTAACATTTATTAGGCTTGGTCTGAAGCCCAAGATTGCTTATTTATGACAGTCGCTTTTCAATTCCAACATAAAGCAATTTATACGGAATTAATCCGTAACTTATTCGATGAATTTCTAACGCGTATAACTATACAAGTTATAGCAAGTGAGATTCACTAACCCAAGTTTCCATGATGGCACGTAAATCGATGCTTGATCAAACTCACGTTCGTCGTCGATTATCGCGCTACATACTTATATATTTAAATCGGTCAATTTTGACCTCTTGCCGACTTATCCTTAATCTCGGGGCATCACCAAATTTTTCTCCCTTTTTTCCTTTTTTTCTTTTTTTTCTCTCTCTTGGCTGAACTGGTTCGGATCGGTTCAATCCCCCTTTTCACTGAACCGGTTCGACCCAATTTAGTGCCATTTTCGCCGTTCCCAGCGCTATCGGTCGGTTCTCCGACGGATTCCACCACCAAGTGGCTCAGCTTCGTCTATAGAGTTTTCTTTTGGCATGGGCTGGGGTAGATGATGCCGGATTCTGCCGATTCTCCCCTTCTCTCCCGCTGCTTCTCCTTCTCCGATCTCCTGCTTCCCAATGACCCACGACACGTGACGGCGATCATGCACTGCCATCGTGCAGGTCTTCCTTCGCTGGTGTCCTTTCACCGTCCTTGTCGCCGCCAGTGAAGAAACCAAAGGAGGTTCGGTTTCCTTCTGGTTCGCACAGTTTTGCGTTTTCAGTTCCTTTTTTTCGATTTCCTGTCTTTTTTTTCTATTTTATTTTATTATTATATATATTATATTCTAATATAATAAAATATATATTTAGAAATATCTTATAATAAAATACACATATATATAAGAAAATATCTTATATTTTATAATATTATTATAATAATATTAACACTAAAACAAAGTATTTTATACCTTAATATCCATTCATATGTAAATATAAAATTATTTAATTTATTTCGACAAATATATATATGTACATTATATTTTATTTTTATTTCTCCGAAAGTATTTTTATGTATTATTAGTATTTTTTGAAAATATTTTTTTCATATTTTCGAGATAAATTATCGATGTGGGAAAATTCTAGGTCTTCACAATAAATTCGTATCTTGATAAATTGGACTTGGAATTCAATTATTTCTTATTTATTGATCAAGTTTATATGAATCCATATTTATAATGACAACTTCTTAAGAAAATGAAATTGAATTTTCGGGTCTTACAATCCTCCTCAACTTAAGAAATTTGGTCCTCCAAATTAGAACAAAGTCAAACCTCAAATAACTGGGGATGTTTCTCTTGCATCAGGCTCTCTAATTCCTATGTAGCTTCCTCCAAAGTGTGGTGCTGTCAAAGAACCTTCACTAACCCGATAGTCTTCTACCTTAATACCTTCTCCTTCCTATCCAGTATCTGAATCGGCTTCTCTACATATGACATGTCCTCTTTGAGCTCCAACGACTCATACTGAATCATATGTGCCGGATCCAGATGATACTTCCAAAGCATCAAAATGTGAAAGACGTTATGTACACTTGATAAGTCCGGTGGTAACACCAACCTATAGGCCTTATCTGCCACTCGATCTAGTATCTTAAAGGGTCCAATGTAGCAAGGACTCAGCTTACCTCTCTTACCGAATCTCGCTATACTCTTGGAAGGAGAAATTTTCAAGGACATTGACTCACCAATAGTAAACTCTAGTGGCTTCTATCTCCTGTCAGCATAACTCTTATGTTTGCTTTGAGCTGTCCTCAATCTTTTGACAATGAATTGAACATCCTCAGAAGTTTTTGTGACTAAATCAGGAGCAAATATCTTTCAGTCACCCATTTCTTCCCATCCAATAGGGGAACAACATCTACGACCACACAAAGCCTCATACAGTGCCATCCCGATACTCGAATGATAACTGTTGTTGTAGGCGATTTCGGCTAGTGGCAAATGATCATCCCAGAAGCCTCTAAAATCCATCACACATGCTCTCAACATGTCCTCCAGAATTTGTATAGTCCTCTTAAACTGACCATTTGTCCAAGAATGGAAAGCTGTGCTCAAACTCAACTGGGTTCCCATGGCTTCCTGAAAATGTTCCCAAAAGTGGGAAGTGAAGTGGGAATCCCTATCAGAGACAATGCTCACTGGAAAACCATGTAACACCACTACCTCACATATGTAGTTATTATTACGCTGCATGAGGCTCTGGTATCATTACCATAATAATAATAATAATATGATTAAACAGAATAGACATTGAGATTATTACTGGCTCATAGCCCAACTCGTCTAAAATGGAATTGTCACGAGGAGCTGAGATGTATAGAAAAAATGAAAAATTGGTAGTAATTTTTGGTAGAATGGGCCGTGACAGAGTAAGTTTAGATTGAAGTGAATGAGATAAACTGAAAAGGCCCGATTTATATCTTGGTTAACTGAATAATATGAAATGATGAAAAGTAGCATATAAGTTGTTAAACATAAATTATAGGCTGAAATGAATGAATGGACTATTATTTTGATAAGTCTAAGTTTAAGAAGTGAAAAGTTATAGAAATAGCTAAATGACACGTTTATCGATAAAATCGAGTAAATAACAAAGTTAGTAAAAATGTCCAAGTTTAATAAAGTTTATGTAAGTTGGTGTATGTTTAAATATATTAAAATGAATTTGAGCATTATTTGATGGTTTTGAAATTATCTTAGGCAACACGAGGTGTTGGCATGCAAATCAAGGCAAACCCGATATCCGACAATTTTGTGCTGCTCCGAGATTCGATAAGTAAGGGATGTAATTTAAAGTGGTAATAGTATCCTTTAATTCTATTGCCAACATGATTTGAAGTATGACCAAGTTATGAAATGTGTCCAATTTTTGAAAAGTATTATTTATGCATAAACTAAAACTAAGAGAAAAACTAATGTTTCCGAAACCTCCGAGTGTACGTTCTTTGCATCTGTAAAATGTTTTGTAAAAGCAAGCTTTGATGTGAAATGTGTTTTATGAATATGCTTCAAAAATATGAAAATTGGATATAAGCTTGATTTTGTCAGTAAGTGGTTAAATAAGCCCAAAAGGGGATTTGTATGCTTCAATTTGAGTCAAAAGGCATCCTGTAGTTTATGACACTTGTCATGCATGGCCTGTGTGGAGCTTGGTCCTTTGTGGTGTATGCCTTACGCCATTGTGCATGTTTGTTTTCATTCTTTATGGTGCATGTTTAACCATGTCGTGCATGTTATGCCCACTCGATGCTTGATTTTCCTCATGCCATGCATGTTTGTTTTGGTCCTTTGTGGTGCTTGGTCCTTTGTGGGATGATTTTTGCCACTTTGTGCAAGTTTATTTTGGTCCTTAGCGGTACAGGGCGCTGTACGACCCTGATCCAGTCTACGGTCTCCTTACCATGGCCATCGGTACTTTGTTTATTCGTTTGATTCCCTCTTCGGAGGTTGAGTAATTCTGATATATGTTAGCTATATGGATCTGCCCAGTCTCCATGATATTTTGTGTGATTTTGAAAGTAATATGATAAGTTTTGTGATATATGATATATGTTATTCGAATGTGTTTGATTTTCTTTCTGAAGCTAAGCATGTTTCGATATATGTTTGTTTTCTGAAGCTTTATACGAAAGTATCTGAAAGTGATTTAAAATATGAAATGCATTTTAAAAGTATCTCGTTTTCCATATGTTTTGATATTAGGATTGTTTTAAATGCATTTTTTACTAGATTTTTTAGAAGCTCACCCACTTTCTCTACTTTTACAAATTATTTATAGTGATCTTTTTATACCTGCCGTGTATTCGACGTATGCTGGTGGATTCGACTCTCTGACCAAGATACCTTTGGTACACGTTAAAGTATACTCCTATTTTTATTATCAAACATCCTGTACAGCATAGACACTTATGTGTATAAGATATTTTGGAATGTAATCTATATCAGTGTGTATGTAAAGTTTGTTAACTAACAGCTTTATACAATAAAATGTCATTCCGAGATTTTAAAGAAATGGAATGGAATGTATGTTACAGAAATCACTATTGACTATGAAAGGTGATTAAAAACAACTGCCTTAGGATTATAAATTGTATTTTTAAATATTGTAGAGAGGTAAGTTTATGAATAAGTTGTTATGTTGGCAAATTTTTGTTAAAATGGAAAAGGATTATGAAATGAAAGGTTAAGTAATCGGCACTGAACGAGAATGCAACTTAAATAAGAAATTAAGTTAAAAAAAGTTAGCCTTAATTTTCACGTTTCCGGGACGTTACTACAAGAACCATATTTTTGGATATAAACTTTATGAAATCATGAGTATGGTGATGTATTTACAATGTAAAGCATAAAAGATGTAAGTCCATAGATTCAATGTACATACTTGCAACATGAAATTGTAATGTACACACAAGTTTCACTTTATATGAATATGGAGAAATAGACTTTTATAAGTGATGAATATGATTGGAACTCAAAATGAGTAGTGTGGTAAAATGGAATGAAGTTGTACTTCCATTTAGCTTGGTATGGTATACCTTTGGATATACCATGAATACACACAAGTTCTAATGTGTATAAAGTATGAATGGATGCCATATTCAAATCTTAAAGGTGGTTGGATGAGAAAATAACCATGGCAGTAAATTAAAGATGTTTGGGTGTGTGTTGCTGTAGAGAAACTATAGAAAATCTGGAAAATATGAAGGCCAGATCGATCTCATAGGATGAGAGATCGATCTAGAAGAGCCAAAATGCTCTTATTCGAGCAATAAGAACAGTGCAGATCCATCTCTAATGGAGACAGATTGGTCTTCTAAACATTCTGTAAAATGAGGATCGATTCTGAAGGCAAATAGATCGATTTCCTTAGCTCTCGGGTTGGAGCAAATCGATCTCCCCTAGATGCAGATCGATCTCCTTAAGCTGCTGCCTGAGACAGATCATCTCAAGCTTTTGACAAATCGATCTCATGCATTCAAATTGGCGTGAAAATAAGGGATTTAAGGGGACCGGATCGATCTCATGCCTTGACAGATCGATCTCATCAAGCAATTTCTATAAATAGGAGTAGTGAAATCTGCAAATCACGGGAACAAACCATTCTTTCCATTTTAACCTTCAAACCTATATTTTATCTCTCTAAAATCAGCCATTTCCAATAAGAATTGAAGGGAGGCTATTAGATACAAAGTTGTTCATCTTAGAGAAGAGAACAACATAGTTTGGAATCGAAATCTCATTGTTGCTATTGAAGGAGCATGGAACATTTCCCTTTAGAGGAAAAAGAGAAGCTAGATTTGGTAAGTTTCTAATACTCCAGCCCAAGTACATTGGTCTATTTATTGATTTTGGAGTTAATTGGTATGTATATTAATGGTTGAAACTACCTAGGATGAAATGGAACTAATGTGACCTAGAAAATAGAATGAGTCTAGTGTGAGAAAGTGTGATTTGGGTGTGTTGATAATTTAAGGATTATGTTAAGTTGTTATTCGAGTAATGTGGATGGTTTGAGATAGTTAAATGGAGTTGCATCGTGAGTTTGGGAAAAATTATGGAAAACGAGTATGTAAATGCTTGATAAATGCCATAGTGAGAAAATCAATGAAATATGAACACTACGAACTTAATATCGATCTAATATCGATTTGGAATGAGTTAATAGGCCTAAAAGGATCCATAGACTCGAGTCATGGGTAGAGTAATGAAACGAGGCCTCATAAGCATTAATAGAGACTATAGGTCGAATCGACTGTAGTAAATGCAGGTGTTGGATTATAATTAGCTAAAATGTTGTGAAATACATTTATGTGCAGTTTCGGAGAGATATAGATACACTTCGTACTGGCTCGAGAGAAAGAGCAAGAAAAGAAATCAGTAGTCCTACCATGTATAGAACCCTTCTAGGGAGCTCTCATTAACTCCTTGTTATACTCGTTCTCGGCCCTCAGCCTAGAGGAATGAATTTTGTCTTAAATCCATCTGATCTAGGGCTCGGCTCCTTTCCTGGCTTTGCTACCGGACTTCTAGTTACCCCGCCTAGAGCTTATTTGAAAAGAAGCTGAATTTTTTTAATTAATCGAGCGGGACTTCTCTCCCTTTAGACTAGGCTTGGGCCTTTTCTTCTGTTGTGTCTGGCTCTTCTTTAAATAAAGTGAAAGACATGCTTTCCTCCCCACCGACCCGACTATGCTATACCTTCTATCTTTCCCTTGACCTTCCTTATTGAAGCGAATAAAGCTCAATGAAGATTCGAAACTCATGGTAGAAAAGGAGAAATGGTATTTCAGAAGCGTGCTTTAGGAAAGTGTTCAAAAGACGACCTCAATAGATGGAGAATCTCGTTATCCAGTCAAATAATGCAAAATATTCATTCTTACGATCGTAGGTTGGGTAGCCTACTGAGATAAGGAAATGTGTTCTCCAGTCTGTTGTAGTACTGGAGTGGAATAGTCGGCTTGGTTGGGGATATGCGCCATCTGATGTTTGAAAAAATGACAACCAAAGTGAGTCGAGCGAACCATTAGATGTTTACTCTAAATAGATATATGTTATATGCTTCTCGCTCCCGAAGACGACTCTTCAATACTTAATAAGGTCTCTACACCCCCTTCTCTGGAGCTCCCACTAAGATAAGACCATCACTTCTCGTATCGCTATATGTCCCCCCCGAGCTATACATTTCAGCATACCGTCCTGGACATTCTTTCAATCGACATAATGACCAATCAGCCAACACATCAGCCTCCCCCCACATGGAAATGAAAGAAGGATCTCTGGATGAGAATACCTTTTTTATTTAATAAGATGATCGGCTATCTCATGAGAGAGGGGCAACACCAGTAAAATAGGAATTTCAAGAAATGCATCCTGCCATATCACTGTAGGGACAGGTTATGAAATAGCTGGACCCTTAGAGGCATTCAATACTCTGAGAGATGGGAAAGGAAAGGAGTTATCCATCAGAGGAAGGCTGTGGAAGATCGTGATTCAAGGAAGGAATTCAAAAGTCTTTTTTTATTTTTTTAATCTTTTTGTCCAACAACGGAATATATGGCTAGATTTCCAGCTGGAATGTCCCTTCCAAAATCTCTTAATTCGAGGTAGCGGAGTTGGGCTTATTGAAATCAGAATCATAATCTGCATCAGCAGGTGAGGTAGTGTAACTATTAACTACTTTCGTCTTATAGGGTTGATCGACCGAAGGGGATGAAGGTGCTGTAAACGGTTTAACTCGACTATCTGGTGACGCGCTCACATCAATAAAAGGGCTGAATGCAGGTGCGTATCCCAGATGAAGGTGTACTTTAGGAAGGTGCTTTGGTGGTTGCCCTCTAGGCAGAGTGTTGGATCTGACTGCCCGTGTCTTGAGATCCTCTTTATCTGTTGAAGCCATTGCCTACGCTCCCGATGAATGAGTCACTACAGACTAAAGATGTAGCTAACAGTTCCTTGCTTATCTACTGTTCTGGCTAATCCATGAGATCAGGGCTGCCAGTCGATTAATCATGACCATTTGGAAAGGACGGTGGAACTCGTTGCCTATGGTGATGTGTAGAATCAAGCGTCGTAATTCTAGGTAAGGGAATTTTATAAGTATATAGAGGTAGCTGTCGTATTTTGTGGGTATATAGGGCTTTGGAAATGAGCATGGGTTATGAATGTTTTAGTTGTTTATGAGTGGCCAAGCGGGGAGGCCAGAGATTTTTCAACAAGAGACCTAAGATCGAGGAGGTGTAGGATAAAGCTGCTAGACCTCCCGTGTATCTAACTTTGACTGCATCGAGGGGTATGGTTATTGGAGGACCACGACCTACTATTGATCAGTGTCGGAGATGTGGCAGATACCATGAGACAGACCATGTCAGATGCCCCCTGTTTTGTGTTTTAGGTGTGGAAAGCTCGGATATATTTAGAGATACTATATAGAGATGGTTGAGACTGCCCAATAGAAGGGCTAGGAGCCAGAGAGAGCTCCAGTTGAGACAGCTGCCCCGAGGAGGAGGGCCATAATTGAGAAAAAGGGGAAACAGGCAATGGGTGTGAGCAGAGGAAGAGTGCACGCACTGGACCAAGACACTGCAAACGCATCGACGGATGTGATTAAAGGTACCATCCTAGTCTTTGATTTAGAAGCATTGGTATTATTTGATCCTGGTGCCACGCATTCTTTCATATCGTCTTCCTTTGCACATAAATTGTTGAAGAATGTGAAACCTACATTATTGGACTAAATGTGGATGATTTCCACACCCATGAATGATAGTCAATTGACTGAGCATGTATGTAGAGATTGTAAGCTAAATATAGAGGGAAAAGAAATGATAGCCAATTTAATTTTATTGAATATGAGTGATTTTGATGTAATATTGGGAATGGATTAGTTGGCTACTAATCAAGGAGCCAGAGAGAGCTCCAGTTGAGACAATCGCCCCAAGGAGGAGGGCCACAACTGAGGAAAAGGGGAAAAAGGCAGTAGGTGTGAGCAGAGGAAGAGTGCACGTACTGGACCAGGACACTGAGGACGCATCAACGGATGTGATTAAAGGTACCATCCTAGTCTTTGATTTAAAAGCATTGGTATTATTTGATCCTGGTACCACGCATTCTTTCATATCGCCTTCCTTTGCACATAAATTGTTGAAGCATGTGAAACGTACATTATTGGACTAAATGTTGATGATTTCCACAACCATGAATGATAGTCAATTGACTGAGCATGTATGTAGAGATTGTAAGCTAAATATATAGGGAAAGGAAATGATAGCCAATTTAATTTTATTGAATATGAGTGATTTTGATGTAATATTGGGAATGGATTGGTTGGCTACCAATCGTGTTGTTATGGATTGTCATGCCAAGTCATTGATGTTTTCAGGATTAGACAATCTTATTGTAAACTTTGATGAAAGGAAATGAATATAACCATGATAAATGAAAAGAGTATGATCTTGTTTAATCTGTTTGTGAGATGAATTTATTTATTTATGATGAATATTGATGTGATGGTTTATGTTACTAATGGTAGAAAGAATAATATGAAGGGTTTATTGCCTACGTGGTCGATATAGATTAGGCACACCCAGAATTGAGAGATATACCCGTAATTACGGATTACCTTGATGTCTTTTCGGAGGATTTACCAGGGCTACCACCTAAAAGGGAAGCAGAATTTTGTATAGAGTTAGTGCCTGGTACAGAGCCAATATCGAAATCACCATATAGAATGGCATCGATTGAGTTGGAAGAGCTAAAGAAACAACTATAAGAGTTGCTAGAGAAGGGGTTTATAAGACCGAGTGTCTCACATTGGGGAGCACTGGCACTGTTTCGAAAGAAGAAGGATGGGAGCCTCCGACTGTGTATAGATTATCGGTTGTTGAATAAGGCTACCATTAAGAACAAGTACCCCCTTCCACTTATAGATGACCTACTGGATCAGCTTCGAGGAGCTGAAGTATTTTCTAAGATAGATCTGCGGTCAGGGTACCATCAATTAAGGATTAGGAGTGGAGATGTACCCAAGACAGCATTTCGTACCCGTTATGGCCACTACGAGTTCTTGGTGATGCCATTTGGATTGACGAATGCTCCTGCAACATTTATGGCGCTGATGAATGATATATTTCAGTCATACCTGGACAAGTTTGTGATTATGTCTATCGATGACATTTTGGTATGTTCCAAGTCCAGGGAAGATCATGAGGAGCACTTAAGGTTAGTTCTGCAGACCCTCCGAGAGAAAGAGTTATATGCCAAACTCAACAATTGTAATTTTTGGCTAGAGCAGATCTCATTTTTGGGTCATGTCATGTCGAAAGATGGGGTGTCAGTGGATCCATCCAAGATAGAGGCGGTTGTACAGTGGGAATAGCCTAAGACAGTTACTGAGATTAGATGCTTTCTAGGATTGGTAGGGTATAATCGAAGATTTGTAGAGGGTTTTTCCAGACTAGCTGCTCCGTTGACATGCCTCACACGAAAGGATGTTAAGTTATATGGGACGACTGTCAGGACCCGTTCTCATTCCATGACTTTATAAAAAATCACTACAAATTTTTCGCATTTTTAACTTACCTTTCCTCTCATCAATGGTTGGGCTGTGATTCGATGAAATATCATACCACATCTCTAATACCCTCATGCGACTACCCTCTCACATAATGTGACACTCAGTCACATAAAGATGCGGGTATGGGTTTGTAACATGTATTATATATCACATCCAGTGCACGCCTTTGAGCGCGACTCACAGTTGACACTCCGCTCAAACACTGTTTCACATCACAGACTCAACTCTAGTGCGAGTAAACCTCTAGCAACTAGGTTAATGCATAGTTCATGTAATAAATCAAGTACAAGCAATAGCTCCAGTACCATGCTATGCACAATATCATCAAATCAAGTACGAGCAATAGCTTTAGTACTATGTCATGTATAACTCATGAAGAATCGAGTACGAGTAACGCTCTAGCACTCTGTCATGTATCTCATGTAAAACTCGAGTACGAGCTAATTGCTCCAGCACTCTCTCATGCATATATCATATAAAACTGAGTACAAGTAATAACTCCAGTACTCTATCATGCATGTCATGGAAATCTAGTGCGAATCAAAATCCAACATTAATGTATGTGGAAAATATATGAAATCCAGTGCGAGCTGTGCTCCAGCACGATTCATTCTCACAAAATATGATAGATGGCTCTTTAAAAAGGGATGACTTACAAAACATCAAAATCAGCACTATAAAGTGTGCTTAATTCACATCAACCTTAAAATCATTAGCCCATCTATTTATTCTCCTGCTAAACAGTAGTTAAACACTCAAAATAGTGGTTTCCATGCTTTTTACAACTTTTCATAAAAGTTGACCTTTTAACTAACTAGGGGTAAAATTGTAATTTGCCACTATCGGGTCGCAATAATTATTATTCACTTTCACTGACCCTCAGAGTTTTTAAGTGAATGTAAAAGCAGACGAAATTACGTGCAGGTGTCTCTAACTACTCACAAAAGTCCCTTACTTGCAATCACTCGAGAAATTTCACTTTCTCTGCGCTGCTCATTTCAGTAGTCCGATTTGCTCCTCCAATACTCTCTTGAGCTGCATATAACCATTTATTAGGTTAATTACACTTTTCCTACTGTATTTCACGTTAAATACAGCCTATTTCCCTTAATGGGCTTTAAAAATCCTTAATGGGCCTAACTATGCCTTAAGCCCATTTTCATTTTACTATTCATTTTCGTTAGGCCTATTGGGCTTGTGGGGCCCACCAACTCTTATTGGGTTTGTCCTAGACCCTTTACATCATATCGGGCCTAAACTATTTGGGCTTGGCCCATTAGGCCTCTCGGCCACATGCCATGGTCGAAAGCTATCCATGCCATCGGTTACACCATGGCATGTCATCCATGCTTATTTGTCTAGCCAATTCATTTAGGCATTTTCACAAACACTTGGTTGGCAACATTTCTAAACATAATATAGTTCATTTAAGCATTTTATCAAACACCTTGATTGCCAACTAATTACATGTATTAATTAATCCAATTGATTAGTTCTAATTACACCATAATTATTAACACATGTACATTAATCCATTTATGCCTTAAAATCATATGGACATAAATCAATGTCTCACCACTCACTCTCGGCCTAACCAACATCATAGTGATTTAATATGTTTCAATGCTTAAAACATATATCGATATACTTAAAATCATTCATACATTAACATATATGAAATTGAAAACTAGAAAATATACCAATTGTTGTGTTCACCCTTTGGCCGAATCTTTGAAGGTTCTCAGTTTGCACTCTATGGCTCCTTGATAGCCAATTCCAACATAGGTTACTCTCCTTTCAATTTGGAACAACTTCCATGAAGGATGCAAGTTCCAATTATGCCTAATTCCTAGTGATTTCTAGTGAGAGAACGCTTGGATAATATGTTTCAATGGTTTCTTCTTCTAGCCGAATTTGGTGTGATGAAGATGACAATGGTGTGGCTGAATTTATAAGCCACTTACTTAGCCATTAAGCTTTACTTTCCACCCATTAAGCTTGACTTTCCAAGCCTTAGCCATGAGTCACCTAATGAGTCATGGTTAGCTTTAACTATGGTTAGATATTTATCTCATGGGCTTTCCATTTGGGCTTCTCGGTTTGGGCTTTCTTAATGGGCTTTTGGGTTGAAATTTTTACTATGTCTCGGGCCTTTAATTGTCTAAATATTTGGCCAATTAATTGGTCCAACAATTCGGTCTAAAGGACCCAAGAATTTTGATATACGTTTAGTATACCTTAATGGGCTTTAAAATTTTCACCTTAGGCCCATTGCGTTTTTAACCATTAAATTTAATCCGAAATCCTTCCGAATAAATTTTTCTTACTTTCGGGGATGATTATCTTGTATTCTGGCAAAGAATATTTTTTTCCAACCATGATTAGTCAACTATGGTAAAAGTCCACTTTCTTAACTATAGTTGACTTTTTCCTTAACCATTGACCAAGTTGACTTTTTCTCAAAATTTCGAAAGTGTCATATCTTATGTATTACACTCTTGTCTTTATGTTTCAACCATTCCCGATGGATAATTTCACCCGAAACACCTTATCTCACTAAAAAGGTCATTTTTACCCTTTTTAACTTTTACTCTCGTTTTCTATGTTCGGGACTAAATCAAGCTGACTTTCCTTCATGAGCTCTCTATGCTCTCTCATTTTAAGTTCTTATTTTCAGTCAGAATGATTTAGATTTACTCGATTTAGCCTGTGACACTTATAGTTCACATTAGGCTCTTTATTTAGCTTTTGCATGTTAAATCATTTCACTAACACTTTATGTCTAGTAAATACTCTTCTTATGATTCAATTATAATAACAGAGTGTTCATACACATAGGAATCATATGGAATAAGTTACATAAAATCTGGGTCTGACAATCCTCCCCCACTTAGAAAATTTGGTCCTCCAAATTAGAACTAAGTTAGTCATCAAATAGGTGAGGGTACTTCTCTCGCATCAGACTCTCTAGCTCCCTAGTAGCTTCCTCTAAGGTATGATGCTGCCAGAGAATCTTCACTAACCCGATGGTCTTCGATCTCAATACCTGCTCCTTCCTATCCAATATTCAAATCGGTCTCTCAACATATGACATGTCCTCTTGGAGCTCCAAAGGCTCGTAACTAATCACATGTGCCGGATCCGGATGATACTTCCGAAGCATCGATATGTGAAAGACGTTATGGACACCTGATAAGTCCGGTGGCAATGCCAACTTATAAGCCTTATCTCCCACTCGATCAAGTATCTCAAAGTGTCCAATATAGCGAGGATTTAGTTTCCCTCACTTCCTAAATCTCGCTATGCCATTGGAAGGAGAAACTCTCAAAAACACGGATTCACCAACTACAAACTCTAGTGGCCTATGTCTCCGGTCAGTGTAATTCTTCTGTCTGCTCTGAGCTGTCCTCAGTCTCTCTACTATCCTCAGATGCTTGCGTAACCATGTCAGGAGCGAAAATATTTTGGTCACCCACTTCTTCCCATCCAATAGGGGAACGACATCTACGGCTATATAAAGCCTCATACGGTGCCATCCCGATACTTGAATGATAACTATTGTTGTAGGTGAACTCGGCTAGTGGCAAGCGGTCATCCCAGGATCCTCTAAAATCTAGCACACATGCTCTCAGCATATCCTCCAGAGTCTGTATAGTCCTCTCTGACTGACCATCTGTCTGAGGATGGAAAGCGGTGCTCAAACTCAGCTGGGTTCCCATGGCTTCCTGAAAATGTCCCCAAAAGTGGGAAGTTAAGCGAGAATCCCTATCAGAGACTATGCTCACTGGTACACTGTGTAACCTCACTACCTTTAGTACATACAGTTCTGCTAATGAACTCAGAGTATCGATCGCTCTCATAGCTAGGAAGTGGGCTGACTTTGTCAGTCTGTCGACGATCACCCATATAACATCATGATTCCTGCGGGTTCTCAGTAAACCCATCACGAAATCCATGGTAATATGCTCCCATTTCCATGTTGGTATAGGTAAAGGCTGCAACAACCTTGCAAGTTTTTGATGCTCTACTTTCACCTGCTGACATATGAGACACTTTACCACAAAGTCTGCTATATCTCTCTTCATACCCGACCACCAGTATACCTTCCGGAGGTTCTGATACATCTTGTTACTCCCTGGATGCAACGTATACCTCGACGAATGAGCTTCCGCCAATATCAATCTCATGAGTCCTGGATCCTCGGGAACACACAATCTACCTCTAAACCTTAGTAGTCCATCAGAACTCATCTCAAAGTCAGTCATGGTGCCCTTCTGCATCTGACTACTCACATCTATACAAAATAGATCAGTCTGCTGAGCCACTCTGATCCTGTCCAACTGGTCCGGCTCCAAGTGTAGACTAGCTATCATATAGCCTGAATCCATGTCAGAAGGCACGACTCCTAAACTGAGGCTAGTAAACTGCTTTAGCAAATCATGTTCCCTAACCATCATGTACGATACCATCCCTAGGCTCTTCCTACTTAAGGCATCGGCTACAACTTTAGCCTTACCTGGATGATAAAGTATCTCACAATCGTAGTCCTTCAGAAGCTCTAGCCATCTTCTCTGTCTCATGTTCAGCTCTTTCTGTGAGAACAGATACTTGAGGCTCTTATGGTCGGTGAATATCTGGAACTTCTCTCCATACAAGTAGTGGTGCCATACCTTCAACGCAAACACTACTACTGCTAGCTCCAAATCGTGGGTCAGATATTTCTTCTCATGATCCTTCAGCTGTCTAGATCAATAAGCAACTACCTTCCCATCCTGCATCAATACACAGCCTAGTCCCTGATGCGAAGCATCGGTATACACTGCAAATCCTCCTAAGCTGGTAGGGATAGTGAGAATTGGAGCGGTGGTCAATCGACGCATCAACTCCTTAAAACTCTTCTCACAATCCTTGTTCCATACGAACGGTACCCTCTTTCGAGTAAGACGTGTCAACGGAGCAGCTAACTTCGAAAATCCCTCAACGAATCTTCGATAGTATCCAGCTAAACCCAGAAAACTCTTGATCTCGGTGACTATCCTCAACTGTTCCCACTGAACTACGGCCTCTATCTTAGATGGATCAACTAATACACCATCTCTCGATACAACATGTCCCAAAAATGAGATCTGTGACAACCAAAAGTCACACTTACTGAGCTTAGCATATAACTCATGCTCTCGTAGAGTCTGCAACATGATCCTGAGGTGCTCATAATGCTCCTCCTTGGATCTTGAATATATCAATATGTCATCGATAAAGACGATAACAAACTGGTCCAAATATGGCTTGAACACATCGTTCATCGAAGCCATAAAAGCAGCTGGAGCATTCGTCAATCCGAACGGCATGACCAAGAACTCATAATGGCCATATCGGGTAGAAATGCTGTCTTGGGTACATCTCCACTTCGAACTTTCAGCTGATGATACCCAGACCTCAGGTCAATCTTAAAAAAGACTTGTGCTCCCTGAAGCTGATCAAACAAGTCGTCAATGCGTGGACGGGGGTATCTATTCTTGATGGTGGCCTTATTCAACAATCGGTAATCTATACACAATTGGAGGCTCCCATCCTTCTTCCTCACAAATAGAACCGGTGCTCCCCAAGGTGAAACACTCGATCGAACAAAACCCCTATCCAACAGCTCCTGTAACTGTCTCTTGAGCTCCTCCAGCTCAACTAAGGCCATGCGATATGGTGGTCTCGAAATAGGCTCCGTACTAGGCACCGAATCTATATAAAACTCCATCTCTCTGTCTGGTGGTAACCCTGGAAATTCATCTGAAAAAACATCTGGGTACTCACTGACCACAGTAATATCTGACAACTTCGGATGTGCCTTATCCATATCTACCACGTACGCAATGAAACCTCGAATCACATTCGATGAAGCATCAGCTGTCCCCTGGTCCAAAGCATGTACTCGCCCTCGACCCATCACCTGTTTCCCCTTCTCCTCTGCCGTCGCTCTACCTCTCTGAGCAGACGTACCAGCTGGAGTTCTATCATGCTCCCTGTCCCTCAGTGGTGCAGTCACAAATGTCTTTGGGCAATCTCTAGCCATATGCCCTTGTTTCCCACATCGAAAACATACAATAGGAGTCAACGGACACGGTCTACTACCATGTTGTTTACCGCATCTTCTGCACTGATCAACAGCAGGTCTCTGTCTTCCTATGACAATGCCCTTTACTGGGGCTACAGTCGAATAAGTAAGAGGTCTAGCATATCTCTCTCGTGCCACCTCCACCCATGATCTCTTACCTAATAATTTCTTCCCTCATCGGTAACCAAAATCTCTAGTTAGTCACTTCTTCTATATATCTCGACTACTGCTAAACTTCCTGAACTCGAAATCATTCCTCTCGTAATCTTGCTCACACAGTTGCGCACTGCTTCCTCATATGTTGCTATGTCTAAGGGAACCAACCTGGACCGCAGAACCAGTCTCAACCCGTCGATAAACCTGTGGACCTTTCTGGCCTTACTATACATGGTATCGGGGTCATATCTCCCTAGGGATAGGAATCAAGTCTCATACTCATCCACAGATAAACTCCCCTGGTTCAGTCCTAAAAACTCTGCCTGTAGTTTCCACTATGCGGTATCGGGAACAAACTGTCTCCTAAAGGGCTCTCGAAATATCTCCCAACTAATGTTTATATGTCGAGCTCTCAATATAGGTCGGGTAGACTTCCACCAATGCTCTGCAGCTCCCTTCAGTAGGAACGCAGCAAATGCGACCATCTCTGAGGTCGTACACTTGAAGAATCCATAAAGCTTCTCCATCTCCGCTAACCACTCCTCAGCAGCTACAGGGTCTTTGACCCTACTAAAAGATGGAGGTCTAAACTTTTGGAATTCTCGCAATTGATGCAGATCACATCTATATCCTAATCCACTACAACCCGAAACCGATGGGGATGTTGGAGTATCTACTGTCCTCGGTGCATGAGTCATCTGTGTAGGACTGTTAGGGGCAACTGTGTCTCCTGTCGCAGCTCCTGCCTCCTATCCTTGCCTACCTGGCATCGTCTGTGCCAACATCTCGACAATCGTCTCAAGATTACGCTCTAATCTCGTAAAGCGTATCTCAACACACTCGGGTGCCTCAGTAGCACCTGGAGTCTCAGGCGTAGGTAATGGTTCAGCAGCAGCTCGTCCCTAGGGTCTATCTCCCCGACCTCGAGCCCTACCTCTCATACTCCTACCACTACGCGTATTTGCCATATAGGCAAAGTTCCTACATTCATAGTCATAAATTAGTCCGTCTCCTATCTGGTATACACAGTTATATCTAAACACAACACAGTACTATGGGGATGTACAATTTCCTATTCTCTAACACCGACTCACATCAGACCAACCTCTGCTCTGATACCATTCTGTCAGGACCCGTTCTCAATCCATGACTTTATCCAAAATCACTACAAATTTTTCGCATTTTTAACTTACCTTTCCTCTCATCAATGGTTGGGCTGAGATTCGATGTCAGAGTCCTCGCTTACCACATTTTCCATTATCATACATACATGTCAATATACTATTACTGACTGTAACTGCTTTTATTATACATGTAAGATTATATAAAATCTAATACAAATATATTCCCTATAATATATATCATATACATCACTGTGCTATTTCTATGTTTAGATATATAACCATACAAAGTCTGTATACCTGGCGATCGATAGGAACTAGCAGTGGACTCAGGAACACTATCCCTCGATAACTCTCGCTCTACTGCTGATACTCTGTAGAGAGATGTAAAGAAAGGGGGTGAGCATACAACGCTCTCAGTAAGGAAATCAGGCAAGCAAGTAGATATATACACTATCTACTCAAAATAATGTTATGCCTTGAAAACATTATTTCCTTTACTCACTTTAAAAGCATGTCTTTAAATATATATATGTATACTTGTATAGATTAAATCCCATGTACAGAAATCATGCTTTCTTTCTCAAATGTAGGCATGTAGTGCAAAACAATGCATCTTTATATAAATCATGCCATGTATATTTAAATCACAATAAATATGGCATTTAAATCATTCACAGCATAAAATCGGAGTTCGACCCATCCCTCAGGTCTGTTTGTAATTTAAATCAGTCAAATAATGTGATATATCATGTGAGACTCTCTGGTGAAATGCAAATAGTATCCCGGACTATGATCATATCCGACATGTGATCCAAAGCAACACAGATCTCGTTGTGCAGGGCATCACTACTGCAATGGGAGGGGGGTCAGTCCATCACAACCGTCAGCTATATCCTCCTCAACTCCACAACAACACACAGTACAGTGTACTCTCATGCCACATGCACGGTACAAAGTACTCCCGTGGACCCTACATCACAGTCAGGGTGCCTGCCATAGGTCTTAGCCCTCAAACCATGAAATATCATACCACATCTCTAATACCCTCATGCAGCTATCCTCTCACATAATGTGAGACTCAGTCACACAAGGATGCGGGCATGGGTTTATAACATGTATTATATATCACATACAGTGCGCGCCGTTCAGCGTGACTCATAGTCGACACTCCACTCAAACACTGTTTCACATCACAAACTCAACTCTAGTACGAGTAAACTTCTAGCAACTAGGTCAATGCATAGTTCATGTATTAAATCAAGTACGAGCAATAGCTCCAGTACCATGCTATGCACAATATCATCAAATCAAGTAGGAGCAATATCTTCAGTACTATGTCATGTATAACTCATGAAGAATCGAGTATGAGCAACGCTCCAGCACTCTGTCATGTATCTCATGTAAAACTCGAGTACGAGCTAATTGCTCCAGCACTCTCTTATGCATATATCATATAAAACTGAGTATGAGTAATAACTCCAGTACTCTATCATGCATGTCATGAAAATCTAGTACGAATCAAAATCCAGCACTAATGTATGTGAAAAATATATGAAATCCAGTGTGAGCTATGCTCCAGCACGATTCATTCTCACAAAATATGATAGATGGCTCTTTAAAAAGGGATGATTTACAAAACATCAAAATCAACACTATAAAGTGTGCTTAATTCACATCAACCTTAAAATCATTAACCCATCTATTTGTTCTCCTGCTAAACAGCAGTTAAACACTCAAATTAGTGGTTTTCATGCTTTTTACAAATTTTCACAAAAGTTGACTTTTTAACTAACTAGGGGTAAAATTGTAATTTACCACTTTCGGGTCGCAATAATTATTATTCACTTTCTTTGACCCTTAGAGTTTTTAAGTGAATGTAAAAGCAGACGAAAATATGTGCAGGTATCTCTAACTACTCACAAAAGTCCCTTGCAATCACTCGAGAAATTTCACTTTCTCTGCGCTGCTCGTTTCAGCAGTCCGATTTGCTCCTCCAATACTCTCTTGAGCTGCATATAACCATTTATTAGGTTAATTACACTTTTCCTACTGCATTTCACATAAAATACAGTCTATTTCCCTTAATGGGCCTAATTATGCCTTAAGCCCATTTTCATTTTACTATTTATTTTCGTTGGGCCTATTGGGCTTGTGGGGCCCACCAACTCTTATTGGGCTTGTCCTAGACCCCTTTACATCATATCGGGCCTAAAATATTTTAGCTTGACCTATTGGGCCTCTCGGCCACATGCCATGGCCGAGAGCATCCATGCCATCGGTACACCATGACATGTCATCCATGCCTATTTGTCTAGCCAATTCACTTAGGCATTTTCACAAACACTTGGTTGGAAACATTTCTAAACATCATATAGTTCATTTAGGCAATTTATCAAACACCTTGATTGCCAACTAATTACATGTATTAATTAATCCAATTGATTAATTCTAATTACACCATATTATTAACACATGTACATTAATCCATTTATGCCTTAAAATCATATGGACATAAATCAATGTCTCACCACTCACTCTCGGCCTAACCAACATCATAGTGATTTAATATGTTTCAATGCTTAAAACATATATCAATATACTTAAAATCATTCATACATTAACATATATGAAATTAAAAACTAGAAAATATACCAATTGTTGTGTTCACCCTTTGGTCGAATCTTTGAAGGCTCTCGGTTTGCACTCTATGGCTCCTTGATAGCCAATTCCAACATATGTCACTCTCCTTTCAATTTGGAACAACTTCCATGAAGGATGCAAGTTCCAATTATGCCTAATTCCTAGTGATTTCTAGTGAGAGAAAGCTTGGATAATATGTTTCAATGGTTTCTTCTTCTAGCCGAATTTGGTGTGATGAAGATGACAATGGTGTGGCTGAATTTATAAGCCACTTACTTAGCCATTAAGCTTTACTTTCCAGCCATTAAGCTTGACTTTCCAAGCCTTAGCCATGAGTCACCTAATGAGTCACCTTATGCGTCATGATTAGCTTTAACTATGGTTAGATATTTATCTCATGGGCTTTCCATTTGGGCTTCTCGGTTTGGGCTTTCTTAATGGGCTGAAATGTTTACTATGTCTTGGGCCTTTAATTGTCTAGATATTTGGCCAATTAATTGGTCCAACAATTCGGTTTAAAGGACCCAAGAATTTCGATAAATGTTTAGTATACCTTAATAGGCTTTAAAATTTTCACCTTAGGCCCATTGCGTTTTTAACCATTAAATTTAATCCGAAATCCTTCCGAATAAATTTTCCTTACTTTCGAGGATAATTATCTTGTATTCAGGCTAAGAATATTTTTCCCCAAAATTTTCTCCACACCTAGGTTAATTTTTAACCATGATTAGTCAACTATGGTAAAAGTCCACTTTCTTAACTATAGTTGACTTTTTCCTTAACTATTGACCAAGTTGACTTTTTCTCAAAATTTTAAAAGTGTCATATCTTATGTCTTACACTCTCGTCTTTATGTTTCAACCGTTCCCGATGGATAATTTCACCCGAAACACCTTATCTCGCCAAAAGGTCAATTTTACCCTTTTTAGCTTTTACTCTCATTTTCTATGTTCGGGACTAAATCAAGCTGACTTTCCATCATGAGCTCTCTATGCTCTCTCATTTTAAGTTCTTATTTTCAGTCAGAATGATTTAGATTTACTCGGTTTAGCCTATGAGGTGCTAAGACCTGGTTTTAAGAGTACTCCCACGTGCACTTGAGACGAGAGGTTTTACTCGGTATGGGATAGATAAGACCTACTGCAGGCACTCCCAACCATGTTATGGGTCTGCAGAATATGATGTACCGTGTATATCACATGGAGTACGATGTACCACGTGGTTGAGATACTTATGAGAAAGTCTAGTGGAGAACTATCCCACCTTCGTTCCAGCATGATACCCCACACACTGGGATCCATGTGGTCTGAGATGATTTATGACATAGTTGGCCAACGTAGTCAGTCGAGATATAATGACCTGTCCCCTTGCTTATTACATAATACCACATGGTCTTGATACTTGAGTGTGATTTTGACTGTCCAAGGTAGACCCGGAGGAGGGGTCGAGCCTTGTGGGATTCGATTTGTGAAATGGTAATGATGTTTGTGAGTAAGAAAATGATTTGTGATGGGATTGTATGTATTTGAGAAAGAGATGTAATTTCCAAAGGATGTTTCTTAAATGAATTGCCATTTTCTATGAGATTTGACAATTGATGAGCATGAGTTGATTTGTATATAATGATTTTACCATGTTTTACATGCCAATTTCCATGATTAAATACATGATATATGTATATTCATATGGCATATTTTTAATTCCTCATGCTCCTGTTATAAATGATTTATGCATAACACTATCAGCATGTAGATAGAGTAGTTATCTATCATGCTTGCATTATTGCCTTACTGAGCGTGTGGTTGCTTATCCCTCTCTACTTTCCCCCCTACAGAGCGTACATAGCAGCCCAGTGAGGACTGAGGCGTTGTATTTTGGATATCCACTGCCATCCATAGCTAAGAGGTATACACATGAAGATTCTTTTTTTATCTAAACAATTGTAAAAGCACAGTAGTCATTTGAATTGTAATTATGGGGGATGTAAATGTCAGTAAACATGTTCTGTAGAAGTGAATGATTTAACTTCCAATGTATGACATTGCTTTTATTAATTGGTAATGAATGTTAAGAGTGGATTATTATTGACTCACAGCCCAACTTTGTGGTGATGAGTTGTTCACGACCGGGTAAGGAAAGAAAAAAGCAAAAAATTTATAGTGATTTTCGGTAATAAGAGGATTAAATAGGTCGTGACAGTTACATCCATGATCATAACCCTTCGATGCCAACTTACTTATTCATTACTTTAACATCTTACCAAGTTAAGGTCAATCCATAAATAATACTCATATAACTGAATCCTTCCAGGGAAAGCTAAGTAATTTCTCATGTAGTAAACATGCGACAAGTAAAGTCTTCCAAAATCTATGGTTTTAGTTAAGACATCAATTTCACTGGTAAAGTGAAAAATTGAGAAGCTGTGACGTGACCAACATCATACAGCTAAAATTGCATTACTCATAGCACATAGTTTGGGGTTATCATTAGAAAAGGTAAGTGCCACTCAGGTTCACACTTAGCTACATGTCACAGAGAGACGTGCCTACATTATTACCACTCTTACGATTACTTTAGATATCTTATATTTCCTTCCATCCTTAACATCCTATCCTTCTAATCTCTTGGTCGTTGGAACTACCATGCTATTATTCACACTTCCCCTTCTAACGTCCAAGCTACATTAACCTTTGTCTATCCACGCTCAAAACTCACCTTGGGGTTATAAGTTATTTCGCGTCCATCAGTAATTTCGAGAGTGCTCCCCATTTAAGGGGACTTAACAATTTGTTCAAGCTTTACTATCTATCAATACTACCTCATTAACACTCCACATCGATCCAACGATTTCCAATATCGTTCTTTATATTTCAAGTCAATCACACCCAGTACAATACAGTACTAGTCTTACTTATATGAAGGATCCTACTCCCTAATAACATTCAAATAGAATATCTTTTACAACCGTGTTAGGAGTTTAGGGGTATTTGTTAGAAGAATACCTTAAATGCCTTATTCCTTGAATCCTCACTTACGAGCTCTTTGGGGTCAAAAGTGCCATTGTATGCATCAATGAACTAAATTAAAATAGACTAAAAATCATGTAAATGCAAATCAATAGTTACTTATTTAGACTATAGTCTTTCAAAACACACTCATACGTTCTAACCATATCATATACCTCTGAAATATTTCCAAACCACATCATAGGTTCTCAAACCATTCAAATCACATCATATACTTGAAATACATGGTTATACTTCTAAATCAATTCATTTATTTTTAGAACATATCTTCCAAAATGTAAACTTCCAAACATAATCTCCAACGTATAAACCTTCAAACACAATCTCCATAACATAGTTATGAAATCATGACCTTTGAAACATGCCTATCAATTCGAAACATCATAAACATAAACCTCCAAACTTAATTTCAATATGTGCTTGTCAAATCAAATATGAAAAATGAAGGTCATATCGTGTACTTTCAAAACATTTAGATTGTCTTATATACTTTCAAATCATAACTGTAATTTTCAAATCATACCATAACCTCCATAACGTACTTACAAACCAAAACGTAGGCTTACTCAATCCATTCTTATACTCCCAAAACATGTTTATAATCTCAAAAAAAAAAAATTATCAATCGATACTGAAATTTTATAGTAACCTTTCAAAACATTTTTATTCATTCAAATCACATTGTATACTTCCTAATGTGCTTATGCACCGAATATACTTTCAAATGTGCTTATAATCCTATTATACTTTCAAGCTCAAAACTTTCAAAACTTATCAAATTGAATCCATAAACATTTCTAATAGAATCCAGAAACACACACCATATCATACAGGTGAGATTAGACTGGATTCCTATTTCCCACTTTTAGTTTGCATACTTTGTGTACTAAATTTTGTCATTTGAAATTCTAATAAGGGATTACTAACATGTAGCAAATATCCCCAAAGGCTTAGACATTAATTCCTTTCCAAGGTGTATCAGTGAAATTCATTCATTCGGCATATCATGTTGGACACTTTCTCATATCAATCTCCTAACAATGCTATGGATAAGTCCAAACTCTTAAAAGGTTAAACCCAAAAAATTGACTTCAAATTATGCTTCATTGAGACTTATCAAATATGTCAGAGCACCTCGTGATCAAATATGTTAGACCACCTCGTGAGGGTTGTTTATAGGTTTAGCCCTCATTGAGTTAAGCTTTACTATATGAAACATGAGAATTCGATATAACTTTAAGTAGTTATACACAATGTATTTTCAGACATGCACAGACTATGAGATATAACACTAGTTCTAACTTACCTACACCGACTCAAACTAGACAAACCTGACTTTGATACCAACTTTGTAACAACCTAAAATCAGTAAAATTTGGACTAAACTCTTTTTAGATACCTAGGTTTGTTAACGATCAGTGTAGTATCCACTTGCTTTCGTTGACATAAATTGATTAACTCGGTTATTATTTCCTTTAAACTTAATGCCATTCAAATGTATGCGATGTGATCCTAAATTAAACCAACGTATATGCACACCATTAATTCATCAAACGGAGATTTCGTGTCATTCATCAATTGACACAAGAAAACATGATTAACATTTATCATCAGTTGACATAAGAAAACATGATTAAAATTTATTAGATTTATACATCACACTTTAATTTGAGGCTATGAATTTCAATTGATACCTATTGTAGCCTAATGTTACATCTCAAAGTATATAAGCATAGACTGTATAACCATTGTCTGAAATATTAACTAAAGATATACCTTCGCTTATACCTTTCGGGTGGATTAAATGGGTGATGGAAGATGCTATTCAAGCTTACTCAAAAGAGACATCTTTGATGTTTACTACAAACAATCAGTGGAAAGAGAAAGAGAGGTGAACTTATGCCTAATAAATGTTAAATGAGATGAGAAAGGTATCTAAAACGATGCAATTCAAATTAATATATTCAATCAATCTAACAAACAAATGCAATACTTTTCCAAATCAATGCAATCGATATCAATTCAAAGCATGCTTTCAGACTAATCTTTGTAAAATGTGCTTTTGCTCTTTCAATCAAATCGATATGAAAACAGTTTTCAATATACTTCCAATAGTAGTGAGAAACTAGGCTAACATCCTCAGGTAACATGCATAATGTAATCATTCAATAAAGGAATACAATCGTCTCATGGAGAGACACAATCGTTCCATAAAGGAGCATAATCATCTCACGGAGAGACACATTTGTTCTACGAAGGAATACTATTGTCACACAAAGAGACACAATCATTCCACGAAAGAACATGTCAAACAATGAGAGTGTAACCTATGGCCATGGTTAAGGATCCTCAATCCGCTGGATTGGCGAGTACTAGGAAGCTGTAGACGTGCCCATGTTAAACAACCAACAATACAATACAATACAATACAATTTAGCATAAGCAACGGGTAAAAAGCATGTACATGGGGCCTAGAGTCTCTAAAACAATTGAAAACTTCAATGAAATACAATATAATCCATGATTTTCAATTCAAAATTGAAATCAATAATTTCAATAATCATATGTACAATAAGGGAATGAGTATCACATGGAATCATGGTTTTAAAGCAAATACTTGGACAACCCCTAATGAAAACAATTCAGTTTTATTTAAAACAAGTCAAGTAAAGCTTTTTCTCGTTTTAAAAACACTATAAACCATTTTATAAGTAGTGTTTTATAAAACAAAGGCAATTTATGTATTTAAGGAAACATTTAAGAAAACATTCTATGCAAAAATCCTACAATAGGTTTGTTCAGATGATTTGGTAAGGCAATACAATTCTATAAAAATTAAGGAGTTGTCTCAATAGTCTTTAATTAATACAGTATTTAAATCCAATTATGTTGATATGCAATGTTACATCAAAATATCTTTTCACCGAACCATTATTATGATTGGGTCGAGATACTCATGTTTCCTACAAGCAATCCCTTAATGACGATGTGGCAAACTCTAGCCCTTGTCGTTAAGTTAAGCTAGGCAATACATATATATTGCTTAAGCTATCATTCCTCCAATACATCACTTAGCTACAATATCATCACATTTAAGTCTAATTGTCATCCAAATTTTTTAACTAGACATAAATACTAAAAACAATTATTAACTTTATCATAATAATTGTTTCTCAAAGGTTTCTTGAGAAATCAAGAGCAGTCCTACAGCTTAATTAAGTTTTCGCCACTTCTCAATGTTCACCTTAATCAATCATAATCTCATTTAGTTCATACTATCATCAATACACCTATTTATCATTATCCAATATAATACATTCACCTTATCTAAGGTTAGTCACTTAAGCCCTTAATCTTAAATTGGTTATAATTGGTGTTTAGACTAATTTCCTTCCAATTAATCAATACCAATCTATTTATTAATCAACTTACATCGATAGATACTCTTAATCCACATAGCCCAGAAGTCACTAAGGTAAAACCCTAAACCATCATTGCACAATTCTATTTCAAAAATCAAGTACAGCCAATCAATAGATCATAATACCTATCACAACATATAATTATCATAAAATTTTAGAAAATCTTTACCTTGCCCAATTGTAGAGAAAGAAAGCTGTAAAAATTGCCTCTCCAAGCTCTTCCACCAAAACTAAACCTTCAAACCATAATCAAACACCTAATACACATTTTTTAGTCATAAATACATTATACCCACCATATTTATTTCAATGGAAAAGCTTTTTATCTTTTATTTCTTATTTTTCTCCAAATTTCCTTTTTGGTTCTTTAAAATCTACTTTCTTCACCACCCAAATCTCACTCTTAAATGAGTATTCATGATGGATTGAAGGTAAAAGAGGAAGAACAAGGTTGGGCTTTTAGCTTTTTCTCTTTCTTTTTACTTTTCCTTTCTTTTTTCTCTTTTTTCTTCTTTCCATTTTTCCCTGATTTTCCCTTAAGTTCCCATTGTGTTTAAAACTCAATTTACGGCTTTAAACCATAAGGTGATCAATCTGTTTAACATGGGAAGGAGGTGATCGATCCGGCTATACTTTAGTATAGAAATGTCAAGACCCTTCCTGACTTAACCAAAACCACTACAAATTTTTCGCATTTTAACTTACCTTTCTTTTCATCAATGGTTGGGCTGTGATTCGATGTTAGCTTCCTCGCATACCATATCATTAATTACCATACATACATGTCAATAAACTATTTCTAACTGTAAACTTCTTTTATAATACATGTAAGATCTAATACAAAGACATTACCCATAATATATATCATATACATAACTGTGCTGTTTCTATGTTTAGATACATAACCGTATAAAATATGTATACCTTTCGATCGATAGGAAATAACAGCGGACAACATGAATACTATCCCTCAAGCACACTCGCTTTACTGTTGATGCTCTGTAGAGAGGGAAAATAAAGAGGGATGAGCATACAATGCACTCAGTAAGTAAATCAGGCAAGCAAGTAGATATCTACACTATCTACTAAAAATAATGCTGTGCCTCAAAAATATAATTTCCTTAATTCACTTTAAAAGCATGTTTTAAAAATATATACATATACTTGTACACATTAAATCCCATGTACAGAAATCATGCTTTCGTTCTCAAATGTAGGCATGTAGTGCAAAATAATGCATCTTTATAATATCATAATGCCTTTAGATAAATTATGCCATGTATATTTAAATCACAGTAAATATGGCATTTAAATCATTCACAACACAAAAATCAGATTTTGACCCATCCCTCAGGTCTATCCGTATCATAAATAATTCAATCAGTCAAGTGATATATCATGTGAGACTCTGTGGTGAAATGCAATAATATCCTGGACTATGACCATATCCTATAATGGTGATACAGTGTACTCCATGCCACTCGCATGGTACAACATACTCCGTGGACCCTATATCACAGTCGGGGTGCTTGCCATAGGTCTTAGCCCTCAAATCATGGAATATACATACCACGTCTCTAAATCCACATGTGAACATCTCATAGTGTGACACTCAGTCTACATGAGGAAATCAAGCACAATTTTTCAACATGTCTTATATATCACATAAAATACAATATGCACCTTTGAGCGCGACTCACAGTCGACACTCTGCTCAAACACTATTTCACATCACAAACTCAAAATCTAGTGCGAGTAAACCTCTAGCAACTAGGTCAATGCATAGTTCATGTTTCAAATCAAGTAGGAGCAATAACTCCAGTACCATGCTATGCACAAAACTCATCAAATCAAGTACGAGCAATAGCTTAAGTACTATGTCATGTATAAATCATGAAGAATCGAGTATGAGCAATGCTCTAACACTCTGTCATGTATCTCATGTAAAATTTGAGTACGAGCTAATCCCTCTAGCATTCTCTCATGCATAAATGATATAAAACTGAGTACGAGTAATAACTCCAACACTCTATCATGCATGTCATGGAAATCCTATACGAATCATACATTAGCACTAATACATGTGAAAAATATATGAAATCAAGTGCGAGCTGTGCTCTAGCAGGATTTATTCTCACATAATTTGATTGATGGCTCTTTAAAAAGGGATGATTTTCAAAACATCAAAATCAGCACTATAAAGTGTGCTTAATTCATATCAACCTTAAAATCATTAGCCAATCTATTTATTCTTCTGCTAAACAGCAGTAAAACACTCAAAATGGTGGTTTCCATGCTTTCTACAACTTTTCACAAAAGTTAACTTTTTTCCTAACTAATGGTAAAATCGTAATTTGCCACTATCAAGTCACAATAATTATTATTCACTTTCTCTGACCCTCAGAGTTTTTAAGTGAATGTAAAAGCAGACAAAAATACGTGCAGGTATCTCTAACTACTCATAAAAGTCCCTTACCTGCAATGACTCGAGAAATTTTACTTTCTCAACGCTGCTCAATCCAGCAGTCCGATTCGCTCCTCCAATAATCTCTGAAGCTGCATATAACCATTTATCAGGTTAATTATATTTTTCCTACTGTATTTCACATTAAATACAATCTATTTCCCTTAATGGGCTTTAATAAAGCTTAAAGCTTTAATCTATTTCCCTAACTATGCCTTAAGCCTATTTTCATTTTACTATTCATTTTCATTGGGCTTATTGGGCTTGTGGGCCCATGAACTCTTATTGGGCTTATTCGAGACCCATTACATCACATTGGGCTGAAACCAATTGGGCTTGGCCTATTGGACCTCTCGGCCTCATGCCATGGTCGAGAGCATCCCATGTCATCGGTCACACCATTGCATGCCGTCCATGTCCATTTGTTTAGCCAATTTCACTTAGGCATTTTCACAAACACTTGGTTGGAAATGTTCTTAAGCTTCATATAGTTCATTTAGGCATTTTATCAAACACCTTGATTGCCAACTAAATACATGTATCAATTAATCACATTGATTAATTCTAACTGTACCATAATCATTAACATATGTATATCATCTCATTTGTGCCTTCAAATCATATGTGCATTCATTAATATTTCACTACTCACTCTCGGCCTAACCATGTTCATAGTGATTTCATATGTTTCAATGCCTAAAACATATACCAATATACTTAACATCATTCATACATTAACATATATGAATTTGAAAGCTTGAAAATATGCCTAGTATTGGTGTTCACACTTGGCCGAAACTTTGGAACGTCACGATTTGCACACTATGGCTTCTTGATAGCTAATTCCAACATATGTCACTCTCCTCTCAATTTGAAACAACTTCCATGCAGAATGCAAGTTCCAAATATGCCTAATTCCTAGTGATTTCTAGTGAGAGAAAGCTTGGATGAATGTATTTCAATGGTTTCTTCTTCTAGTCGAGAATGGTATGGTGAATATGACAATGGTGTGGCTGATTTTATAAGCCATTAACTTAGCCATTAAGCCTTACTTTCTAGCCATTATAATTGACTTCCTAAGGTTTAGTTATGAGTCACCCGATGAGTTATCTAATGAGTCATAGTTTAACTAAGGTTAGATATTTAATCCTAATGGGCCTTACAATTGGGCCTCTTGGTTTGGGTTTTCTTAATGGGATTTCGGGCTAAAATTTTTACTATACCTCGGGCCTTTAATTGCCTAAATATTTGGCCTATCAATTGGTCCAACAATTTGGTCTAAGGGACCCAAGAATTTCGATCTACATTTAGTATACCTTAATGGGCTTTAAAATCTTCATTTCGGCCTATTATGTTTTTATCCATTAAATTTAATCCGAAATCCTTCCGAATAAATTTTTCTTATTTTTTAGGATGATTATCTTGTATTCTGACCCAAAATATTTTTCCCCAAAATTTTCTTCATACTTAGGTTAATTTTTAACCATGGTTAGTCAACTAAGGTAAAAGTCCACTTTTCTTAACTATAGTTGACTTTTTCGTTAATCATTGACCACGTTGACTTTTTCTCAAAAATTTGAAAGTGTCATATCTTATGTTTTACACTCTCATCTTTACGTTTTAACCGTTCTCGGTAGGTAAATATGCTCGAAATACCTTAACTCGTTAAAAAGTCCGTTTTACCCTTTTAAGCTTTTACTCTTATTTTCTGTGTTCGGGACTAAATCAAAATGACTTTCCTTCATGAGTTCTCTATATTTTCTCATTTTACGTTCTTCTCTTTAGTTAGAATGATTCAAATCTACTCGGTTTAACCTGTGGCTCTTATAGCTCACATTAGGCTTTTATGTAGCTTTTAAGTGTTAAATCATTTCACTAACACTTAAATCTAATAAATACTCTTCTTATGATTTAAATAACTTAACACATGTATGTACATATATAAATCATAAGGAACAAGCTACATAAAAATACGGGTCTGACAAGAAATTAGGCATTTTCACTTTAGGGGATCAATCCATTGGCATATGGGATTGATCCCTTACACCTTTACTATTCTTTTTTAGCTTATACTGATTGGGGATCGATCCTTCTAAGGTAGAAGATCAATCTCTCAGCTTGCAACACCATTCTTTTGATGTCTAAACCAAAAAAATGCCCTAGTTTAAACTCCTAACTTCCTTTAATCACTGAGTACCTCAAAAATCATTCCTAATACATTAATATACATACACAGATTAACATTTACAACCATAGCATTTCTTATGGTTTTAATCCTTAACTTACACTTAATACTTCATACACACATATAATTCCATAACATAATTTATCTTAACTTTGATATCATAAAACATTAATTCATAGGTATGCTACAATCCATACAACCACTATTCAATCAATTACACAATACAATACTCAATATAATAATTTATTTTACATAATATAAATCTTATAGAATGGAAATTTGAGGTTTTACATCCTCCCCACCTTAAGAAATTTGGTCCTCCGAATTTCTCAAAGTTACCTTAGAAGTAGAATACACCTTCCATTATTACTTCATATATACCTACAAGGATTCCAAATCCTGAGTAGTCTCTCATGAATCATCAACAATAACCAACAAATTCATATCATAATTGTAGTATCTTCAACACGTGCTTACCACTTTATATCGTAATATGACTATTAAAACTTCTACCATTAATAGGGGTTCCTTTAGTATTCTCTCGTGTCCAGTATTACTTTGTTAAATGATCACAGTAACCTATGATCTTCAACCTTAAAAGTTTATTATTATCTGAACTTCTGACCGTATCCATGATCCTAACCCTTCAATGCCAACTTATTTATCTATTACTTTAATAGCTTGCCAAGTTAAGGTCAATCTGTAAATAGTACTCACCTATCTAAATCCTTTATGGAAAGGCTAAGTAATTTTTTATGTAGTAAACATGAGATAAATGAAGTCCTCCCAAATCTATTACTACAGGACCACATCAATCTCACTGGTTAAGTGAATAACTGAGGAGTTGTAACATGACCAATGTCATGCAGCTGAAATTACCTAACTCATAGTACACATCATAGGGCTATCGTAGGAAAAGGTAGGTGCCACACAAGCATGCAATTAGCTACATGTCACACACACACACACACGTGTTTGCATGATTACCATTCTGACGAATACTTTAGATATCTCATATTCTATTCCATCCTTAACATCCTATCCTTCTTGTCTCTTGGTTGTTGGAACTTCCATACTATTATTCATACTTTCTCCAGCTAAAGTTTGAGCTACATTAATGTTTGTCAATCTACGCTCAAAACTCATACTAAAGTTATCAGTTCATTTTGCCTTCCTTGGCAATTCCTATAGTAACCAATTTCTAGTCACTCGTTGTTTCCAATCTTAAGGGGATTTAATAACTTTTTTAGGCTTTGGTATCTATCAATGCTATCTCATTAACACTCCACATCGTTCTAACAATTTCTAATATCATTCTTCATATTTCAAGCCAATCACACCTAATATAATACAATACTATCCTTACTTATATGAAGGTCCTACTCCCTATTAACATTCAAACGGAGTATCCTCTACAGTAGTGTCAAGAGTTTAGGGTATTTTTCAGAAGGATACCTTAAGTACCTTATTCCCTAAATTCTGATTCACGAGTTCTATTGGGTTAAAAGTACCCTTGTATGCATCAATGCACGTAATAGAACCAACTTAAAATCATCTAAATGCCAATCAAATCAAATGGTTATTTATTCAGACCATAGTTTTTTGAAACACGCTCGTACATTTAAACCATATCGTATACCTTCAAAATATTTCTAAACCACGTCATGGGTTCTCGAACCATTCAAATCACATCATACACTTGCAAAACATTATTATACTTCTCAAATCAATTTGTTTATTTTCAAAAAATATCTTTCAAAACATTAACTTCCAAACATAATCTCCATGGTATAAACCTTCAAAGCACAAGCTCCGTAACGCACTTATTAAATCATGACCTATTTCATAACATCATAAACATAAACCTTCAAACTTAATTTCCAAAAGTGCTTATCAAATCAAATTTCAAAAATGTAGGCCATATCGTGCATTTTTAGAACATATAACTTGTTTTATATACTTTTGAATCATACTTATAATTTCTAAATTGTACCCATAACCTCTAGAATGTACTTACAAACCAAAACATAGGCTTTTATACTTAATCTTTTCTTCTGCTTCAAAAACAGTACTCCTATTTTCCAAAACATACTTATAATGTAAAACTCACTTTTGGTGTTGTATTCCTTATGATTCATATGATGTAATTGTAAGACCCAAAATTAAATCGTAAATTTTATGAGGTAGAAAAATGTTCACAAATTTAAAGGAATGAGATTCGGACTGAAAATAAGGATTCAAATCATAAAATGAATGAGTGTTCGTGAAGGAAAGTTTGACTGAATTAATCCCGAACACGTACAAGGGCAAAATGGTCAAAAGATCGAAGGCCGATATAAATTTAACGAAAAATAATTATTAAAAATAATGGATTTGAGAATCTTGATCAATAAAGGTGAAATGAATTTAATTCGGGTTAAATTGATCAAGATATAAATTTATCGAAATTAATCGAAATTAATCGAGATTTTCATTTCGAAAAATAAATCCCAAAAATAATCGAAAATTATACCAAAAAGTCGAAATAATACCGAGAAATTAATTTATAGACTAAATGAATAAAATATTAATTTTGTAGATATTTTCAAATTTTTTAGACTATTTTAATGAATATTTTAATAATAAAACAAATATTAAATAACAATAATAATTCAAAAAAAAAGAGGAAATCTGAAAACCTTATCGGGGAGAGAGAAGAAGAAATGGAAACCGAAAAGGGAGACTGCGCGTGGCCGATCGACAAGCCACCATCGGGCACCGACGACCTCCGACGAAGGGCCGACCAGCAAGAGGAGAGGCCGGCGAAGCCATTGGCACCGGTGACGCGCGCTGACGATGGCCGTGTCCGGCGAAAGGAGGAAGAGAAGATCGCGAGGAAAATGGAGATGATCCCGGCGATCCACGGCAGCTGGGGGCGAACGGCAGGTACCGGCGTGATCGGGAAGAGGAGCCGGTCCTTTTGAGACCAGTATCGACCGGCGAAACCACCGAAATCCGACGGATCGAGAGGGAGAGTGTCGCGAAGGGAAAAGACGAATCTGGCTGCCACCGGCGTGATTCGGCCAACCCCGACCCCAGCCGAACACTCCACTAGTGCAGACGAGTCGAATGACGCAAGAACCGAGCTGAGAACCGGTCAGAAACGCCGTGAACGAAGGTGGAATGGTCTGAACCGGTACGGATCGGTTCAGCAAAGGGGTGAACTGACTGAACCGGACCGGGTTGAACCGGGTCTGAATCGGACATAACCGGTTCAGCCAAGAAAGAAGGGAAAAAGGGAGAAAAAGAGAAAAAAAAGAAAAAGAGAAAGAATTTTTGGGGATACACCGGACTTCGGGTAAGTCGATAAGAGGTCAAAAGTGACCAATTTGACTTTCAAAAAATTTATTTAAATTATATTTAATCTAAAAGTAACCCGAGATTAAATATATAATTGTGCAGTTGTACGACAAAGCCCGAACGAGAGCCGATTGAGCTCCGATTTTTGTATCCCGCATTATATTGGGTAAGTACATTTTAATTTCGACAATTAGAATCCTTTAATACAGAGTTTCGATTATTTTACGAAATTTATGGATTAATTCTGTATAAAAGGAATATTAATCGGATTTACAACGTAATTACCGTAAATGGTATAGGGCTATCCAATGAGTTTGGAACGAAGCCCGATAATTATCGGTAAGCTGAATAAGCCCAATAGGCCTCGATAGTGTAAAAAATTAAGTGGGAAAACGGGCTTAAGGCCGATTAAGGCCCATTAAGGTGTAATCGGGCCCAATAGGGGTAAATGGGCCCAATGATTTAAATTAAGCCCAGAAAATAGGAAATACAATTAAATTGTATAATATCTGACCTGAGGAATATTATTACGCAGTTCCGAGCATTTGATTGGGAGCATATCGGACTGCGCGACGAGACAACAGTGAAACAAGGAAAGGTCAGACTCTACAGAAAAATAAGGTAAGGGAATTTTGTAAGTGCAAAGAGATGCCTATACGTATTTTGAGGGTATTTACAGGGTTCAGAATTCCTTAAAGCATCTAGTAATGAAATAATAATAATTTTACAAAAATCGGGGCATAGGTGAGTAAAGGAAAAAGACGATTTTGCCCCTAGGAGTAAAATTTACAAAAAGGGTAGTAAGGCAGGTAAATTGCATGATTTCGTGTTTTTAATGCTTTATATGATTATATTGCTTTGATTTAAGCAAATATGCACATAGGTTGGCTATTGAATTCGTGAATTTTACGAAAGGATACTGGTTTGTACCGGTTATGATTTTAAAAGATGTTTTATTAAGATCGAGCCACCTATCGTATTTACACGAATAAAAAGAGTGCTAGAGTCTATCTCGCACTAAAGTTTACTGATTTATTCTCATGAAAAGCCGTACTGGAGCATTGCTCGTACGAGAAATTTGTGTGTGCACAAAATCATGCTGGAGTTTCGCTCGCACGAGATTTTAGATATCATGATATGCATAGCGTGGTACTGGAGCTTCGCTCGCACTAGACGTGAGTTGACATGCATATAGTCGTGCGGAAGCCTCCTGTAGACTGTGTGTCACAGAGAGTTGAGATGCTCACACGCATACTTTGAGACATGGGTTGGTTATCGACATAGTATTGGGGTGGATAAGACCTACGGCAGGCACCCCCAGACTATGATATGGGTCCACGGAGTACGATGTACCGTGTATGTCACACAGAGTACGCTGTACCGTGCAGTCATGATGACTCTATGATGTTACTTGATATTCTGACGGGTAAGACTTGACCCCACCTCCCGTTGCAGTTGTGATGCCCCGCACACCGGGATCCGTGTGTAGCCTGGGATCACAGGGACATAGTATGGCCATAGTCCTCGATTTTTCATACAGTAACCTACATGCCTCACATGATATCATACGGTCTGGATAGACCAGGATAAACCCGATGGAGGGGTAGTCCCGATTTGTGTTTTTTAAAAGAGATGTGATTTGATGAATCAAGGTATTCTCGAGAGATGGGTTTGACCTTGATGAAGTTGTTTTATAATGAAACAAATGAGTTTTAAATATGATGAATTTATGATGAAACAAATAAGTTTCAAAGTGATGAGTTTTGTGATTAAACAAATGAGTTTTAAAGTGAAGAGTTTATGATGAAATAAATGAGTTTTAATGTGACGAGCATGAGATGTCATACATGATGATTTTCCATGTGTGCTTGATATGTCGATTTCATGATTTCTTGTATATGATATATACATACATGTGGCATTGTTTTAATCTTACCTCATGCTCCGAAAGTAAACGATTTTTACATCATGACATTATCAGCACGTAGATAGTATAGTTATCTACCTGCTTACATTATTGCTTTACTGAGCACGTTTCGCTCATCCTTTCATTTTCCACCCCACAGGGTATATTCAGTAGAAGAGAGCGACAATAGTCTTGCATCTCGGTTATCCACTGCTTCTTAGCAAGACCAGGTATACACATTTGTATAATTTCGTATCTGAACATATAGATGCACAGTACTGTATATGGATGTAATATTGGGGATGTATTTAGTTTTAAATAAATTGATATGTAAATGAAATATAGAAATTGAACGGTAAATAGGGGAGAGGTGACTAACACCGAATCATAGCCCAACTGTTTAGTAGTATATCTGTTCACGACGGGTAAGGAAATGAAAAGGGAAAAATTTGTAGGGATTTTTAGGTAATTTGGGTCGTGACAAAAAGATGGTATCAGAGCCAGGTTGGCCTGATATGAGTCGGTGTTAGTGGTTAAGTAAATTTACATCCCCATGTACTGTGCATTGTTTAGATACAATTGTGTATATCAAGATGGAACTGCAGCTAAGAATTTTGTTTCTAATGCAAAAATATAGTTTTTATAACTGATAGCCGCTATGGTAGAGTGGCGAGTACACATGCTCGAGACCGTAGAGATCGGTCTGAGAATCAAATGAGTCATGATATGAGACTCAAGATGAGATAGTGCACGAGACAGAGGTCGTAGAGGTAGACCTGAGTCTGCTAAGTCGTGCTGAGTTGATTTGTGAGAATCAAGATGAAATTGAAATGGAGGCTAATGTTGAGCATGCCTCTCAGAGTCCGACAGAGTGATCAGATAGTATTGAGACACGCTTCGCGAGATTGGAGCGGAGTGTGAAGATTATTTTGAGGAGCTAATTGCTCAGATTATGAATGAGATACGAGGGCGCAGCGGAGCACTGGTGGAAGTCCGCTCGACCCAACTTAAGAGTTAGACATCCGGAGTCGACATGAGAAATATTTCTGGATGTATTCCGGTGATAGAATATCCCGAACATGATTTAAAGGAAAAATTTCTTACACTGCCTAGGAATACTAAATTGATTATGAGTATAAAACTCAGTTATATTCTTGGCAGATATTACCTCGACACTATGAACAGGTGACAGTCGAGATGTCTAAAAGTTCATGAAATGGCTCAACTTTTCAATTTGAGTCCGATTGGCCCGTGAGATATTACCTATATCGAGGTAGTGCGTAAAATACAGTTGCATGAATAATATCATGTGTTGCACGCCTCTGAGATTGGGAAAGGTAGTGAGGGCTGAAATAGAGACAGAAAAGAGAATCGAGAAATGACAAAGATGTTAAAATGGAAAAAAGGTAATTGGTAAAAGATTTAATTTGATGAGTCCTGGAGTAAGATAATTGGTAAGGCCCCAGTGCAACCAATCTTGGCACTCTTGAAAGACATTGTGATTGGAGGACCCCGACCTGCTACGAAGCAATGTAGCAGTGTGAGCACTGTAAGCAGTGTGGGATGTGTGGTGGATACCACGGAAGGAGGGTCTATACCTACACTGTATTGAGGAAAATGACCGTTAAGTGTGGTAAGACGGACCATTGATTTTGATTGCACAGAGTTGGCGAGATCGCCCCACAGAAAAGTAAAGATACAGAGAAAAACTTCGTTGGTATAGCTACAACAAAAAGGGAGGCCATAGCTGAAAAGAAAAAGGAAAATAGGCTGTTGGACGAAGGCGAGAGGATGTCTGGGACCAGGACACTATTGATGTTTCATGGATATGGTGTAAGATACCACGCTTGTTATGAACAATGAAGTACATATGTTCATTGATCCTAGTGCCACACGTTTATTCATACCGCCTTCATTCGCATATAAGTGAGTAAAAGGCATGAATGCCTACATCATCGGGCACAATATTAATAAATGAGTACCCCAATAGAGGAGGATTAATTAATGGAATAGGGATATAGAGATTTTAAGTTGAAAACAAGAGTGAAAACATCACTGAAAAGTATACTGTAAGTGTTGACAAGTGATAAAAAGGGGTGCAACAGTTGAAAATTAAAGAAGTAAAGGATTGTACTCATGGAATGAATAATGAAAGAGCTTTGTCATGATTGATATACTAAGGAGACAATCTTTGAGATATGCTTGATTCTGAATACAAGATGTATTGGAGTAAGAGGCGTATGCAAGGTAAGAACATCTTTACGATATGAAGTAATTAGGATTATAGCAATAAGTCGCGAATATAAATTGTGACCACATGGACTGATTTGTAAAGTAATTGTGGTTAAGTCTGAAGGTTAATAAAGGTATTTCAAAATACCTCCCCGCCTAAAGACTTGACAGTGTCTAAAAGTATATATTTATAACCTATAACGTGAAATCGATCGTCGTAATAAATATCTTCAGCATTAGGATACCTTTACTAAGACGATAAGAATATTAAAATTTGACAAATCATAAAGGTTAACATAGTAAAATTTAATAAGAGCCGTTAATATAAGAAAAGGAAATGATGCAGGTTAGTACCTAAAAACGTAAGCGATTTTGTAGGATCTTATACGCTTATGCGTAAATAAGTCAAGGATTGGACCTATTTGTAATCATCATTATCGATGATAGGTTGAGTGTAGTTAAAGTCCAGGGCAACTTATAAACAACAATTGGAAAATTGCCCTTACAGATGGTTGCTGCGAGTTCTAAAAAGGGTATACTTTGTTGGCACGTTTAACTAAGAAAACGTGATCTTTGAATGAGATGATAAATAAGATGATAGATGTGACATGAATTTCGGTGTAGTGAAGTATGAACTGACCACCGTGATTATTTTCACTATACCCAACAGCTCAAGAGGTTCTCAGTGAGTATGGATACCTCAAAATTATGAAGGAGCTGTGTATTGATGTATAATGGGAAGATAGTCAATTATGGAGTCAGACAACTCCTTGATCATGAAATAAACTATCTGACCCATGATTTTAAGTTGGCAATAGTATTTGTACCGAGGATATGGTACTATTATGTACACGATGAAGAATTTTGGATATGCACTGATCATAAAGCCCGAGTATCTGTTTTCACAGAAAGAGGCGAATATGAAAATACATAGTGGGTGAGAGCTTCTGAGAGATTTTGATTTGTGAAAATTATGCCACCCAGGAAAGGCTAATGTGATGGCTGATGCCTCGAGTATAAAGAGCCTTGGGATGGTATTACATATGATGGTCAGGGAGAGTGAGCTGCTAGAGCAGTTATGGACCTCAGTAATGATGTGATCCCTTCTGATGATGACAGTGATTGTGTGATAGCTAGCCTGATGATTACAACCGGATGAGAGTGCCCGGATTTGACAGGCTTAGCGTGATGATCGGCATGATGTCGATAGTGTAGGTGAGATTCAGAAGGGTATAGTGACAGAGTTCACAGAGTATGATAATGATTTATAGAGAGGTTCAGAGACAGTATAAGTGCTCCCCAAGACCACAGTTGATGGGATAGTAGTATTGTCAGAAGGTCACTCTTCGAGATATACAGTGCATACGGAAGGTAATAAAAATATATTGAAATCTCAAAAAGGGTATTGGTGGTCAGATATGAAAAGAGACATGGTAGAGATTGTAGAAAAGTGCCTAGTATATCAGCAGAATAAGGTAGAGTATTAAAAGTCTGCAGAGTTATTGCAGTCTCTACCTATATCGACTTGGCACAGAAAATGAGAACAAGTCTCCATAAATTTCGTGATGGGTTACAGAGGACCCAAGTGAATTACGAGGCTATTTAGATGATAGTCGATAGAGTGACTAAGTCTACCCACCCTCTGGTTATGAAATCCCCAGATACTCAGAGTGTGTATGAGGATTTATGTATAAGGAAGATTGTGGAACATTAAGTAGCGTTCCAGTGAGCATGGTATCATATAGGGATTCCCGCTTCACTTCACATTTCGGGAAATATTTTTTTTAGGAAGCTATGGGAACCCGACTGAGTATTAGCACAGCTTTTCATCCTCAGACAGATGGTCAGTCAGAGAGGACTGTACAGGTTCTGGAGGATCCGATGAAAGCGTGTGCCTTTGATTTTATAAGCTCCTGGAATGATCAATTGTCACAAATTGAAGTCGCCAATAACGACAATTGGCAGTTGAGTATCGGGATAACAAGATATGAGACAGTGTATGGCTGTAGGGGTTGTTCCCCAAATTGGATAAGAAAAAGTGGGTGACAGATAGAATCATTTTCGACTTTGGATAATAAGCCTCTGAGGATGTCTAGTTAAGGATGACAGATTGAGAACACCTCAGAGCAGATAGAAAAGTATTGGAATTCACCCTTGGTGAATTGGTATGGTTGAAAGTTACTTGTCCTAAGAGAATAAGGACATAGCGAACTTTTGGAAGAAGGTAAATTGAGTTTCGCTGGATAGAATCTTTTGAGAGATTGGACAAGTGGGAGATAAGACCTTTAGGTTGGTGTTATCACCTGAATTAACAGGCACCCACAATATGTCTCAGCTTTTGATTGCTTCGGCAATAATATCCGGATCCAGCATAGGTGATCGAATATGAATTCCAAAAGTTCAGTTTAATGAAAATATAAGTATATTGATAAGTTGATTCGGGCATTAAACAGGAAAGAGAAAGTATTAAGGTTTAAGATGATCTCCCTAATTAAAGTCCTTGGTAGTAATACACTCCGGAGAAGGTCACATAAGAATTTAAGAGTATGATACGATCGATGTACCTGGAGTTGTATATGGACTCATATGACTTGGTTCTAATTTGGAGGACCAAATTCCTTAAGTGGGGGAGATTTGTAAGACCCGAAATTAAATCGTAAATTTTATGAGGTAGAAAAATGTTCACAAATTTAAAGGAATGAGATTCGGACTGAAAATAAGGATTCAAATCATAAAATGAATGAGTGTTCGTGAAGGAAAGTTTGACTGAATTAATCCCGAACACGTACAAGGGCAAAATGGTCAAAAGACCGAAGGTCGGTATAAATTTAACGAAAAATAATTATTAAAAATAATGGATTTGAGAATCTTGATCAATAAAGGTGAAATGAATTTAATTCGGGTTAAATTGATCAAGATATAAATTTATCGGAATTAATCAAAATTAATCGAGATTTTTATTTCAAAAAATAAATCCCAAAAATAATCGAAAATTATACCGAAAAGTCGAAATAATACCGAAAAATTAATTTATAGACTAAATGAATAAAATATTAATTTTGTAGATATTTTCAGATTTTTTTAGACTATTTTAATGAATATTTTAATAATAAAACAAATATTAAATAATAATAATAATTAAAAAAAAGAGGAAATCTGAAAACCTTATCGGGGAGAGAGAAGAAGAAATGGAAACCGAAAAGGGAGACTACGCGTGGCCGACCGACAAGCCACCACCGGGCACCTACGACCTCCGACGAAGGGCTGAGCAGCAAGAGGAGAGGCCGGCGAAGCCATTGGCACCGGTGACGCGCGCTGACGATGGCCGTGTCCGGCAAACGGAGGAAGAGAAGACCGCGAGGATAACGGAGATGATCCCGGGGATCCAGGGCAACTGGGGGCGAACGGCGGGCACCGGCGTGATCGGGAAGAGGAGCCAGTCCTTTTGAGGCCAGTATCGGCCGGCGAAACCATCGAAATCCGGCAGATCGAGAGGGAGAGTGCCGCGGAGGGAGAAGATGAATCCGGCGGCCACCGACGTGATTCGGCCAACCCCGACCCCAGCCGAACACTCCCCCAGTGCAGATGAGTCGAATGGGGCGAGAACCGATTCGAGAACCGATCGGAAACGCCGTGAATGGCGGTGGAATGGCTGAACCGGTACTGACCGGTTCAGCAAAGGGGTGAACCGGGTTAAACCGGCTGAACCGAACCGGGTTGAACCAGGTCTGAACCGGACTGAACCGGTTCAGCCAAGAAAGAAGGGAAAAAGGGAGAAAAAGAGAAAAAAAGAAAAAGAGAAAGAATTTTTGGGGATACACCGGACTTCGGGTAAGTCGGTAAGAGGTCAAAAGTGACCAATTTGACTTTCAAAAAATTTATTTAAATTATATTTAATCTAAAAGTAACCCGGGATTAAATATATAATTGTGCAATTGTACGACAAAGCCCGAACGAGAGCCGATTGAGCTTCGATTTTCGTATCCCGCATTATATTGGGTAAGTACATTTTAATTTCGACAATTAGAATCCTTCAATACAGAGTTTCGATTATTTTACGAAATTTATGGATTAATTCTGTATAAAAGGAATATTAATCGGATTTACAACGTAATTACCGTAAATGGTATACGGGCTATCCAATGAGTTTGGAACGAAGCCCGATAATTATCGGTAAGCTGAATAAGCCCAATAGGCCTCGATAGTGTAAAAAAATTAAGTGGGAAAACGGGCTTAAGGCCGATTAAGGCCCATTAAGGTGTAATCGGGCCCAATAGGGGTAAATGGGCCCAATGATTTAAATTAAGCCCAGAAAATAGGAAATACAATTAAATTGTATAATATCTGACCTGAGGAATATTATTACGCAGTTCCAAGCATTTGATTGGGAGCATATCGGACTGCGCGACGAGACAACAGTGAAACAAGGAAAGGTCAGACTCTACAGAAAAATAAGGTAAGGGAATTTTGTAAGTGCAAAGAGATGCCTATACGTATTTTGAGGGTATTTACAGGGTTCAGAATTCCTTAAAGCATCTAGTAATGAAATAATAATAATTTTACAAAAATCGTGGCATAGGTGAGTAAAGGAAAAAGACGATTTTGCCCCTAGGAGTAAAATTTACAAAAAGGGTAGTAAGGCAAGTAAATTGCATGATTTCGTGTTTTTAATGCTTTATATGATTATATTGCTTTGATTTAAGCAAATATGCACATAGGTTGGCTATTGAATTCGTGAATTTTACGAAAGGATACTGGTTTGTACCGGTTATGATTTTAAAAGATGTTTTATTAAGATCGAGCCACCCATCGTATTTACACGAATAAAAAGAGTGCTAGAGTCTATCTCGCACTAAAGTTTACTGATTTATTCTCATGAAAAGCCGTACTGGAGCATTGCTCGTACGAGAAATTTGTGTGTGCACAAAATCGTGCTGGAGCTTCGCTCGCACGAGATTTTAGATATCATGATATGCATAGCGTGGTGCTGGAGCTTCGCTCGCACTAGACGTGAGTTGACATGCATATAGTCGTGCAGAAGCCTCCTGTAGACTGTGTGTCACAGAGAGTTGAGATGCTCGCACACATACTTTGAGACATGGGTTGGTTATCGACATAGTATTGGGGTGGATAAGACCTACGGCAGGCACCCCCAGACTATGATATGGGTCCACGGAGTACGATGTACCATGTATGTCACACGGAGTACGCTGTACCGTGCAGTCATGATGACTCTATGATGTTACTTGATATTTTGGCGGGTAGGACTTGACCCCACCTCCCGTTGCAGTTGTGATGCCCCGCACATCGAGATCCGTGTAGCCTGGGATCACAGGGACATAGTATAGCCATAGTCCTCGAATTTTTCATACAGTAACCTACATGCCTCACATGATATCATACGGTCTAGATAGACCAGGACAAACCCGATGGAGGGGTAGTCCCGATTTGTGTTTTTTAAAAGAGATGTGATTTGATGAATCAAGGTATTCCCGAGAGATGAGTTTGACCTTGATGAAGTTGTTTTATAATGAAACAAATGAGTTTTAAATGTGATGAATTTATGATGAAACAAATAAGTTTCAAAGTGATGAGTTTTGTGATTAAACAAATGAGTTTTAAAGTGAAGAGTTTATGATGAAATAAATGAGTTTTAATGTGACGAGCATGAGATGTCATACATGATGATTTTCCATGTGTGCTTGATATGTTGATTTCATGATTTCTTGTATATGATATATACATACATGTGGCATTGTTTTAATCTTACCTAATGCTCCGAAAGTAAACGATTTTTACATCATGACATTATCAGCACGTAGATAGTATAGTTATCTACCTGCTTACATTATTGCCTTACTGAGCACGTTTCGCTCACCCTTTCATTTTCCACCCCACAGGGTATATTCAGTAGAAGAGAGCGATAATAGTCTCGCATCTGGGTTATCCGCTGCTTCTTAGCAAGACCAGGTATACACATTTGTATAATTTCGTATCTGAACATATAGATGCACAGTACTGTATATGGATGAAATATTGGGGATGTATTTAGTTTTAAATAAATTGATATGTAAATGAAATATTGAAATTGAATGGTAAATAGGGGAGAGGTGACTAACACCGAATCATAGCCTAACTGTTTAGTAGTATATCTGTTCACGACGGGTAAGGAAATGAAAAGCAAAAAATTTGTAGGGATTTTTAGGTAATTTGGGTCGTGACAGTAATACATTTTTATATGTTAAACTGAATCATAAGAAGAGCTTTGGATTGAATGGAGTTGCAAAGAGAATGAATAAATGAACATCCATGAATCCATGTACAGGTTAAATAAGGGCTGAAGTAGCCATAGACTAAACGAATGGAACTCAAACAATCAGATCGAATATAAAGACTAAAAAACACGAAATTATAATGCAAGAAATTACAAATTCTAAGTGCCTTTTATGATTCTAAGCAATACTCATAAGTCACATTATATGTGAAACATAAGAAACGAACCTTTTCATGCTCTAAGTGGGATTGTAATGCAAAATAAGTATTAGAGTAATGAAATATGAGTTTACCTTTGAAGAATCTGGGAAAAATGCGATGCTCCAGATGAAGGCTAGATCGATCTCTTATTCAAAGTAGATCGATCTTTCATTCAAGCAATCGACCCCATATGATTCTGTAAGGCACAGATCGATCCCTTCCTAGGTGCATATCGATCTCCATTTAATTCTGCCAATAGCAGATCGATCTCCATTTGCTTTTGCATAGAGCAGATCGATCTATCCCCATGAGTAGATTGATCTCACATTGCCTAGTAAGGATCGATCCCTTCCCAAAGAGCAGATCGATCTTCCCATGAAATAGATCGATCTCAAGTTGCTTCTACCTAGCAGAGATCGATTTCTCCCCAAAGAGTAGATCGATTTCCCCTTTACAAACTGAATATTTCGACAACTCAACTGATGGAAGATCGATCTCTTACCCTAGGAGATTGATCTCATCATCCATGCTCTATAAAAACTCGATGACTAAACCTTCATCTTCAGTAAATCAACACATTCCTCCATTTTTACCTAAAAGACCAAGCTTTCTCTCTCTAGAATACACCCCTTCCAAAAATATTTGAGAAAAAAACTATTAGCGTAAAGTTGTTCATTGTGAGGAGGAGAAGAACATAGCTTGGAGCCAACATTCAGCTTGTTGGATTGAAGGAGCAAAGGAGTCTTCTTATTTGGGATAAGAGGAAAGTCAAGCTAAGCGAGTTTCCAATACACTAACTCTAAGTATGTTTTTCTAGATGTTGTTGTGAGTAGATTGGTGTATGAATTGTTGGTAGAAACTACCTAGAATATGATGAATCATTCATGACCTAAAATGGGTTTAGTGTGAGAAAATATGATACGGTTGATTAGATGATAAATGGATTATACTAAGGTGTCGATAATGTTATATACATGATTTTCAGATGGTTTTGTGAAATACGTTTATGGAATAGGATAAGGTTATATAATGTGCATATTTGGTGTTTGTAAAAATGCATGAATGAACGGAAGAGTTAATGTTAGAACAATGCAAACTAAGCACTTGATTAGATATCTAAGAGAGTTTGCTAAACTAAATTGGACCAAGAATGGCATGATGGATGTTCAATCGCCATGCCATGGTCGAAGGTGATTATAGGCTAAACTTGAATTCAATCGATTCGATAAGGTTGATGGACCTAGAATTGGGTCCAACGAGTGATAACGAGCCTAAGGAGCTCAATGAGCCTAGGTGAAATGATAAGAATAATTAAAATCTACTTAAGAAGACAATTAGGCTCAATAAGATATGTTGACTAGGATCAAGTCAGAATATGAGTTATTTGAAATTAACTCATATGATAATGAATGTTTACAGTTCTCGAGGATACATCCGAAGCAAATTGAGCCCGATCATGAAAATCGAGAAAGGAAGGAGTTGCCTCTCAGAGAGTTGAGGTAAGTGAATTGTGTTGGCCCCTAGAGGTATCAGTACATGTTTTCGAGAGCATAAAGTCTTTTTAAAATGTTTGTGAGTCATAGGAAAGGAATTAAATGTTTGAAGGGCAAAGAAGATTAAGATTTGGGAAAAGTTCACGAAAAACAAGAATCATGATGTTTTGAATCCTTTTACTAACCTTTTTAGCATGTGCATTGGTAGGTTGGCTAGCATTTAAATCCTTTGCAAGAAAATAGTTTGATTTGGTTTTAATAACCATGCTTTGCAAATAAATTAGCCACCTACATCAGTTTTGTAGAAATAAAGCATGCTAAAGCCCTGCTCGCATGAGATTTGATATCGTTTTACATGCATGAGTGCTGGAGCCTAGTTTGCACTAGTTTTCACATGAATTTTACGATATAGTGCTAGAGCATAGCTTACACTTGAGTGTTACATGCATGAGTGCTGAAGCTTAGCTTACATTAGTTTTCACATGGATTTTGACATTGTGCTGGAGTGTTGCTCACACTAGATGTCCACTTTATACTTGTTACGGTGCTAGAGATTACTCGTACGTGATTTTTATGACCTATCAGGAGCCGTGCTAGGAGCGTCGGGTAGGTTGTGTGCCACGTCGATTAAATAGGCTCACACGTGCGTATTGAGATGTGGTAGGATATCATGTGATGATATGGGTCCACGGAGTACGTTGTACTGTGCATATAGCATGGAGTACATTGTACCGTGTATGGATATATATATATATACCGTCTTCGAACGATGAATACTCTGCGATGGACCGATGGGTTGGATGTGACCCACTTCCTGTGCGAAGCAGATAGAGGTGATACCCCGCACACTAGGATCCGTGTAGCCTAGGATCACAATGGATATAGCCATAGTCTTGGTTAATTCCCTAATTATTATTTGCCTATCTCACATGTCACTTGATTTATTATAGATCCATGTTTTAAAATGGTTTTATGGGTCAGTACAGTCCAAGGCAAGGGCTGAATCTTGACGAGTGGTGAATTTTATGATGATTTGTGTTGAGTAAAAAATTCTTTTAAGTGCACCATTGCATGACAATTTTCCATGCTTTAATTACTATTTGTGCACGATGATTTTCCATGCTCTATTTTAAAAATTGTTCACTGATTAGAATAACATAAATTGCTTTATATATCATGATCACGAGTATAAACTGATGTTTTGGAGTATGATAGGTAAATGCTTGGTTTTTATGCATGGCATCACGATCACGTAGATAGTATAGTTATCTACCTGCTCACATGATAGCCTTACTGAGCGCGTGGTTTGCTCACCCCTTTTATTTTGCCCCTCTACAAAGCACTTTCAGTAGATAAAGAGTGACTGAGGATTGGATTTTGGCATCCGCTGCATCCCATCACACAACGTATACACATTTATATAGTTTTTGTATCTAGACATGCCATAACACAGTAATATTTTGAATGTAGCTTTTGGGGATGTAAGGAATTGTAAATACATGTAAACAGCAACTCTGATTTAGAAATACAAGTGTTTACATTTAAATGAATTGTAAATTGAAATGATTTGATTGGATGAGGTAGACACCGATACACAACTCAACTGTTGGTAGTGTAGCTATTCACGATCAGAGTAAGGTAAGAAATAGATTAAATAATAAACAAAAAATGAAAAAGTTTCAGTAGATTTTTGATGGATTGAGGGTCGTGATAGAGGTGGTATCAGAGATGAGTTGGTCTGATGTGTGTCGGTGTAAATAATTAGGAAAATTACATCTCCATGTTACTGTGCTTGTCTAGATACAACTGTGTCTATTGAGATAGGTTTGACTAAGTAATGATTGTGACTGTAGGAATCTTGGCATTATGCCTAACACTAATCATGGTAGATGGGCGAGAGCATGAGCTAGAGGCCGTAGGGGTAGGCATGGGTGTCGTGCTGAGTCGTTGCCACATGAGACTCACGAGGAGGTAGAGATGGAGGCTGAGGTTGAGCATGCTCTACAGGGTCCGACAGAGAGGCCTGATAGTACTATGGTATGCTTCACGAGGAGAGAATGGAGCTTAGATGCAATTTTAGAGTTGATTGCCCAGTCGTTGCCTAGAGCTGGGGGCGGGTAGGGGCTAGTTACACAAGGTGATGCTGAACAAACAGCTTCTCCTGAGGTGCTAGCACAGCCAGTCCAAAGACCTCAGAATACAGATACTCCCACACCCCCACTAGTACAGGATATACCTTCTATTGGTTCTCCACCACATGGTAGTAGAGATTGGGGTTATGGATGTCACCTGGATAGGTTACGACAGTTCCAAAAATTTAAATCACCATCTTTTAGTGGGATTAAGGACCTAGTAGCTACAGAGGACTGGGTGAATGAAATTGAGAAATTATATGGGTTCTTCGAGTGTACTGCTACGGAGATGGTTACTTTTGTCGCATTCATGCTGAAGGGATTGACAGAGTATTGGTGGAAGTCCACGGACCCATTTTGAGAGCTTGACATATAGAGATCACATGAGACATATTTTTGGAGGCTTTCTGGTGGCAATATGTTTAGAATACTGTGCAGCGGAAGCTGTAGATGGAATTTTTGGGATTGAACCAAGAGAGTAGATCGGTGGATGAGTATGAGTCTAAATTTATCTCCCTAGGCAGGTGTGATCTTGATACGATGGACAGTGAGGTCAAGATGGTCCAAAAGTTTATGGATGGACTGAGACCAGCTAGCAAATCTTGATTGGTTCCTTTTGACATACTGACTTGTGAGGAGGTAGTGCACAGGGCATAGTTGTGTGGACAAGATATTGAGAGAGTTACCTCAAATTTTGAGAAGGTTGGTAGAGTGAGGGACAGAGATAAGAAGAGACTGACAGTGGATAGATGCTTCGGTTATAGAAGAAGCAGGATATTTTTTAGGAAGAGGTCGAAGATTGAGGAGATCTGGGAGAGGACTGTCACAACCCAATTCCATTCTCTTTAACCGAAAATCACTGAAAATTTTTCGTGCTTTATTGTTACCTTACCCGGTCGTGAACTAAACTCACCACACACTGTTGGGCTGTGAGTCAATAATAAACACCACATCTCATTCATTCTCCGTTAACTAAAATGATGTCATACATTTGCATTTAATCGTGTACTTATACGAATACATGTTTTACTGACATCCACATCCCCTATGTCACGCCCCGAAAATGCGGAAAATAGGGCTAATTTAAAACTTTTTACTCGTTAATTCACAATTAAAGGTGCATTCCTGTGCAGTGTCATACATCATCGTAATTATCATGCCTCAGGATCTCATCACAACATAGTGTATATTGAATCATATACATTACTCAATTCCAAGTTAATTAATCCTAATACATCCCATATAATGATATACATCAAATGTCTGCAAATACATTAATAGTCTGGGTACATGAAAAGATAATATACCTCAAAGTACAAATTATATAGCCTGGAGCTTGAATCCTCCACTAGCCACCACTCCGTACGTCGCAGGGAAGTCCTTATTCACTTGAAGAACTCTGGGGGGAAAGAAAAACAGGGTGAGCTTCTAAATCGCTCAGTAAGGGGGATAGGGGACTCATTTCATAAACCAAAATGCACATCACAAAGCATTTATTTGTATGTGAAACTCATTTGAAAACCATAGCATGAAAATATTCAAAACGACACTCTCATGTGTCAAGTCATGTGAAAACATGAAGTAAAAGGCTCACTCTAGAGCAAAACTAAGCATGTGAAAATACGCGTTAAACGCTTTCTCAAATAACGTGGCATAGCCACTGATTTAAAATCACACGTGGCATAGCCACAATACACACGTGGCAAAGCCACTGATTTAATATCACTCGTGGCATCGCCACAAAACACACGTGGCAAAGCCACTGAATTATTTTCTCACGTGGCATAGCCACTGAATAGGGTTTCTCAACGTGGCACTGCCACCAATGGGGTTTCTCAACGTGGCACTGCCACCAATGGGGTATACGTGGCACAGCCACTAATGGGTATACGTGGTACAGCCACCAATGGGTATATGTGGCACAGCCACCAATGGGTATACGTGGCACAGCCACCAATGGGGTTTTCTCAATGTGGCACAGCCACCAATGGGGTATACGTGGCACAGCCACCGATTGGGTATACGTGGCACAGCCACCGATTGGGTATACGTGGCACAGCCACCGATTGGGTATACGTGGCACAGCCACCGATGGGGTATAACGTGGCACAGCCACCAAGTAGGTCATTCTCACGTTACCAGAACGGAGAAGAAATCGGGCTTACATGCTACCAGAGCAATGCCCGGTGTGTACTCACAACTACACACCTCAGTCTTATCACATAAGACGGGTTTGCCTTCACGTAGAACTCGTAATGGTTTCTCTCTCATAAAACTCATTTGAAAACCGTTTTGTACTCAACACAAAACGTAATAAAAATCGAGTTCTAACCGGCGAAGCACACGCACACATTTCTCAAATCTCAATGTTGCCTTAACGTAGAGCCCAGTTATAAACTCATAAAACATTGGGCCCCAACCGGCTATAAAATCGTGTGCAGTTCAAATCTCAACATGCTTGTTTATAAATCGTAAATCATGCTAAAACAGTTTGCAATTCACATACACAAATGGTTTAGATTTCCCTTACCTCTTTGCACCTCGTATAGTGCAATCGTTTCCCCTGTATCACGGACTAGTCTCGCATTCCACTCTGGAACTCCCGAGCTGTCCAAACGATGTTAAAACATCAATACTCCACATCACATAAGCCTCAATTCTTAAAATCGAGCATAATTGCTCATAACACCTCAATTCTCTTGATTTCTCGTAACTCAACCCTAAACTACAACTCTATTCACAATATCCCAATGTTCAATATCTCTAATACCAATTATCTACGCTAATTCTCCACATTGTCCAATTTTCCATTTATAGCTCACAATTTCCCAAATTCACCAAAATTCTCAATATGCATATCACTCCTACCACATTGAAATTTAATCAATCCCTAGTCATCTTTCAGCCATTTCAACACAAATTCAACCACCAATAACATCAAAATCAACTCAAATATCAAGATCGAGGTTTAGAAATTACCCAAAGCTTGTGAGACGCACAACTCACGCCTCGATCCGATTCGTCCTTTGATTTCCAAGTATGTTGTTCTCCCTTTGATGAGGAACAACTTTCCTTCTTACCACAATAGCTGATTTGGCCGGAAATGGGGGATTTGGAGGAGTGAGAAACTAGGTTTTCGAAAAAATGGAGGTTTGGAAGAGAGAGAAAGTAAGATTTCAGGAGAAAACACGGGTCCTTTATATAGACTGGAGGTAGGAGATCGATCTGTCTCCTGGGGAGATCGATCTGCGTTTGAATTTTGGGGACGATCTGGGCAATTTTATGCCTAGGAGATCGATCTGTCGAGGGGTGAGATCGATCTCTTTATGGCTTTATGAGATCGATCTGTGCCTTGAGGAGATCGATCTTCTCCCAAACAGAAGCATTTGGAGATCGATCTCCTCCTCATGAGATCGATCTTCTCTCAAACAGATTCATTTGGAGATCGATCTCTTCCTCATGAGATCGATCCCTTCTCAAACAGATTCATAAGGAGATCGATCTCTTCCATTGGAGATCGATCTGCTCCTCAAATTTCCCCTTCCTCGTCATTTTTAATTCACCAGATCGATCTCTCCTTCTCCCAAATCGATCTGTCCTCATGGATCAAGCTTATTTTACACACTTAACACATAAATCTCCAATTATAATTCCCACAATTCACTTAGCTCAATAAATTACACTTCAATTTATTATTACATCATTAAATATGTCTGAAATTCTCAGATCTCACACCCTATAATTACAACTCAAAAGAATACTGTGCTTTTACATTGTTTAGATACAAAAAGAATCATTGTGTATATACCTCTAAGCGATGGAGATGCAACGGAGTCTAAAATACCACGCCTCAGTCCTCACTGGGCTACTATGCACGCTCTGTAGGGGGGAAAATAGAGAGGGATGAGCAACCACACGCTCAGTAAGGCAATAATGCAAGCATGGTAGATAAATACTCTATCTACATGTTGATAGTGTTATGCATAAATCATTTATGGTGGGAGCATGAGGAAGTAAAACTATGCCATATGAGTATTCATATATATCATGTATCAAAATCATGTACATTGGCATATAAAACATGGTAAAAACATCATGTATAAATCATCTCATGCTCAATCTCATTTAAATTCATAAAAAAGAGCAATTCATTAAGAAACCTCCTTTTTAAACCCACGTCATAAAACTCTTTCTCAAACACATACAATCTCATTTTCATCTCATAAATCAATTCCACGAGGCTCGACCCCTCCTTCGGGTCTACCTTAAACAATCACAAATCACACTTAGAGATTTAAAAATCATGTGGTAGTAAGTAAATCAAGCAAGGAGACAGGTTACTATATCTTAAGTGACTACGTTGGCCAATCGTCACATATCATCCCAGACCACACGGATCCCAGTGTGCGGGGTATCATGCTGGTACGGAGGTGGGTTAGTTCTCCGCTTGACTTTCTCAAATCAAGTAACCACCACGCGGTACATCGTACTCCATGTGATATACACGGTACATCGTACTCCGCGGACCCATAACAAGGTTGGGGGTGCCTGCCATAGGTCTTATCTGCCCCGTGCCAAGTGTAACCTTTATAGTCTCAAGAGCGCGTGGGAGTAACCTCAATACCAGGTCCTAGCCCTCATGGCCTTGCTCGCCCCTGTTGGGTTCCTTGATTTAGGTCCTAGTGCCTCACCCTCACCCCACTCAAGAGGTCTGTTAGGCCTGTTGGGTTCCCTGAATGGATTATGTCAGGTCCTAGCCCCTCACCCTCACCTCACTCAAGAGGTCTGTCAGGCCTGTTGGGTTCCCTGAGTTAATCCGTATCTCTCACCATGGCCTCATACATACCACAGTGTGAAAACCAGCGCGAGCTATGCTCTAGCGGGAATTCATGCATCAAAACCAATCACTTCGTATGAGCAACGCTCTAGTACGGCATTTATGCATAAAATATGAAGAAACCACGTACGAGTATAGCTCCAGTACGGTTATATGCATAAGAAAAACCACTCAAATCCAAGTACGAGCGTAAGCTACAGTACGATTTATAAAACATCATCACAATTCAAATCAAAGTGCAAGCTAAGCTCAAGCACGTATCACACAAGTGAAAACATAGAAATCCAGCGCGAGCTAGGCTCTAGCGCGATTTATATCATGCAAATACGATAGGCGGCTCATACACAATTAAACAATCCTGGCAATCGGGTTTAGCACTTCACAAATGCTTTTCCACAACATCAATAAAACACTAGCTGGCCCATTTACAAGCTTGCTTAAAACCAAGCAATTCCGTTTTGAAAAACATCAAAACATTATATTTATGCAATTATTAGCCTTACTATCCCATTTCTTTACAATACCACTTCAACCACCAAATCTCATACAATTATTCATAGTCACATCCATACATCTTCAAAACACATTTCTATAAATCCATACACATTTTCAAAGCCCTATACACCCACAAAATACGAGCAGCTACCTCTATATACTTACAGAATTCCCTTACCTGGAATCGCGATACGTGATTCCACTTCCTTAAAGCTGCTACTCGTACCACTCGATTCGTTTCCAACGGACTCTTCGAGACTGCAAAAAATCGTATCCCGCATTATATTCGATCCATATAATATGACATCGTGTGTTCACTATAGTCAATTCGACCTATAGTTTTCTATTAACGCTTATGAGGCCTCGTTTCATTACTTTACCCAAAACTCGAGTCTATGGATTTTTTTAGGCTTATTAACTCATTCCAAATCGATATTAAATCGATATCAAGCTCATAGTGTTCATATTTCATTGATTTCCTCACTATGGCATTTGTCAAGCATTTACATGCTCATTTTCATAATTCCACTTAAACTCACATTATAACTCCACATAACCATTCCAAATCATCCACATTACTCATTTAACTACTTTAGCATGCCTATAAACCACCAACTCCCCAAATCACACTCTCACACTAGAGGCATTCCATTTTCTAGGTCACATTAGTTTCTAACACAACCTAGGTGTTTCCATCCATACATACTCATGCCAAACAACTCCAAAATCAATTAAATAGACAATGTACTTGGATTGGAGTGTTAGAATCTTACCAAATATGATTTTTCTCCTTACTTCATATGTCAATGTCCTTATCTCCTTCAATACCCACTATGGGATTTTGGGTTCCAACTATGTTGTTCTCTTCCTCAAGATGAACAACTTAATGTCTAATGGTCTCCCCTCAATTTTTGCTGAAAATAGCTGATTTTAGAGAGAGAAAGTTAGGTTTTTGGGTTAGAAATGGAAGATTGGTGTTTTTTCTGAAATTTTTAGATTTTCAGCCCTCCTTATATAGAAATAGCTTGAGGAGATTGATCTGGTCCAAGAGGAGATCGATCTGGTCCCCTTAAATCTCTCATTTTCATGAAATTTTAAGCATGAGATCGATCTGTCGAAGCATGAGATTGATCTGGTCCGAAACAGAGAGCTAAGGAGATCGATCTGGGTGCTTGAGGATCGATCTTTTTATCACAGAATGCTTAGGAGATCGATCTGGCCCCATTGGAGATCGATTTGCTCTATTCCATTGCCCCAAATAAGAGCATTCTGGCTCTTCTAGATCGATCTCTTATCCTATGAGATCGATTTGGCCTTCATATTTTCTAGATTTCCTGTAGTTTTCTTGCTGCAACTCACACCAACACATCCTTAATCTGTTGCCATGGCCATTTTCTCATCCATCCACGTTTATAACTTGAAAATGGCATCCATTCATACCTTATGCACATTGAAACTTGTGTGCATTCATTGTATGTCCAAAGGTATGCTACATAAAACCAAATGGAAGCATAATTTCATTCCATTTTACCACACTACTCATTTTGAGTTTCAATCACATCCATCACTTATAGGAACTCATTTCTTCATATTCATACTCAATGGAACTTGTATGTACGTTACAAATCATATTACACATACATACATTGAATCAATGGACTTACATCGATCATACTTTACATTACAAGTCCATTCACATTCATTACACATTACAACTTTACATATACGGGGTCTCACAAGGACAGTTAAACCTTTTGTGTATCTGGCTATAGCTCTAGCAAAGGATATAGTGATTGGAGGGCCACGGCCTACAATAGAATAGTGTAGTAAGTGTGGTAGGTGTCAGACCCAGATTTTTGTAGCTTATTTCCTTATGATTCCTATGTGTATGAACACTATGTAATTATGGTTGAATCATAAGAAGAGTATTTACTAGATTTAAAGTGTTAGTGAAATGAATTAACACGCAAAAGCTACATAAAATGCCTAATGTGGACGATGGGTAACACAGGCTAAACCGAGTCATTCTAAATCATTCTGACTAAAAATAAGAACTTAAAATAACAGAGCGTAGAGAACTCATGAAGGAAAGTCAGCTTGATTTAGACCCGAACATACAAAAACGAGAGTAAAAGCTAAAAAGAGTAAAATGGACCTTTTTGGCGAGAAAAGGAGTTTCGGGTAAAATTATCCACGGGGAGCGGTTGGAATATAAAGACGAGAGTGTAAGACATAATATATGACACTTTCAAAATTTGGAGAAAAAATCAACTTAGTCAATGGTTAAGGAAAAAGTCAACTATAGTTAAGAAAGTGGACTTTTGCCATAGTTGACTAATCATGGTTAAAAATTAACCTAAGTGTGGAGAAAAATTTGGGGAAAAATATTCTTAGCCAGAATACAAGATAATCATCCCCGGAAGTAAGGAAAATTTATTCGAAAGGATTTCGGAATAAATTTAATGGTTAAAAACGTAATGGGCCTAAGGTGAAAATTTTAAAGCCCATTAAGGTATACTAAACGTATATCGAAATTTTTAGGTCCTTTAGACCGAATTGTTGGACCAATTGATCGGCCAAATTTTGAGACAATAAAAGGCCCGAGGTATAGTAAAAATTTCAGCCCGAAAGCCCATTAGGAAAGCCCAAACCGAGAAGCCCAATTGGAAAAGCCCATGAGATAAATATCTAACCATAGTTAAAGTTAACTATGACTCATAAGGTGACTCATAAGGTGACTCATGGTTCAGATTTGGAAAGTCAAGCATAATTGCTGAAAAGTAAGGCTTAATGGCTAAGTAAGTGGCTTATAAATGCAGCCACACCATTGTCATCTTCACCACACCAATTCCGGCTAGAGAAGAAACCATTGAAACCATAACCATCCAAGCTTTCTCTCACTAGAAATCACTAGGAATTAGGCATATTTGGAACTTGCATTCTTCATGGAAGTTGTTCCAAATTGAAAGGAGATTAACATATGTTGGAATTGGCTATCAAGGAGCCATAGAGTGCAAACCGAGAGCCTCCAAAGTTTCGGCCAAAGGGTGAACACAACAATTGGTATATTTTCTAATTTCCAATTTCATATATGTTAATGTATGAATGATTTTAAGTATGTTGATGTATGTTTTAAGCATTGAAACATATTAAATCACCATGAAGAGGGTTAAGCCGAGAGTGATCAATGGGATCTTGAAATATGTCAATTTGATTTTAAGACATAAATGGATTAGTACACATGTATTAATGTTAATGGTATAATTAGAATTAATCAAATTGATTAATTAATACATGTAAATTGTTGACAATCAAGGTGTTTGATAAAGTGCCTAAATGAACCATATGATGATTGGTAATGTTGCCTACCAAGTGTTTGTGAAAATACCTAAGTGAAAATGGCTAGGAAATAGGCATGTATGGCATGCCATGGTGGAAAACTGAGAATGGCTAGCTCTCGGCCATGGCATGTGGTCGAGAGGCCCAATGGGCCAAGCCCAATATTTTTAGGCCTAATAGGGTGTAATGGGCCTAAGACAAGCCCAATAAGAGTTGGTGGGCCCCACAAGCCCAATAGGCCTAACAAAAGTGAATAGTAAAATGAAAATGGACTTAAGGCCTAGTTAGGCCCATTTAGGATTTTAAGGCCCATTAAGGGAAATTAAACTATATTAATGAGTAATACAGTAGGAAAATTTTAATTAAACTGAGGAACGGTTATTTACAGCTCCGGAGTTTACATCGAGAGCTGATCGGATTGCGGGAATTAGCAGCACCGAGGAAGTGAGGTCACGTGACGTGATCCGAGGTAAGGGACTTTTGCAAGTAGTTAGAGATACCTGCACGTATTTTCAACTGCTTCTGCATTCACTTAAAAACTCTGAGGGTCAGAGAAAGTGAATAATAATTATTACGACCCGATAGTGGCAAATTACGATTTTGCCCCTACTTAGTCAAAAAGTCAACTTTTGTGAGAAGTTGCAAAAAGCATGGAAAATACTATTGTGAGTGTTTAATTGCTACTAGCATGAAAATAAATAGATGGGCTAATGATTTTAAGGTTGATATGACTTAAGCACACTTTTAGTGCTGATTTTACTATTTTATAAACAATCCCTTTTAAATAGCCATCTATCATATTTTGTGAGAATGAATCGTGCTAGAGCATATCTCGCACTGGGATTCATATGTTTTCCACATAATATTAGTGCTGGATTTTGATACGCACTAGATTTTCATGACATGCATGATAGAGTACTAGAGTTCTCACTCGTACTCAGCTTTGAATGATATATGCATGACAGAGTGCTAGAGCATTGCTCGTACTCGATTCTGCATGGTTTATACATGACATAGTACTGGGAGCTATTGCTCGTACTTGATTTTGATATTGTGCATAGCATAGTACTGGGAGCTATTGCTTGTACTTGATTTAATACATAAACTATGCATTGACCTAGTTGCTAGAGATTGCTCGCACTAGAGTTGAGTTTTGTGATGTGAAACAGTGTTTGAGCGGAGTGACGACTGTGAGTCGCACTCAAGACGCACACTGTATGTGATATGTAATACATGTTAAAACCCATGCCTGAGTCCTTGTGTGACTGTGTGTCAGAGCTAGAGAGGATATCCGCATGAGGTTGATATAGACGTGGTATACTTATTTCCATAGTTTCGAGGGCTAAGTCCTATGGGAGGCACCCTGGCTGTGAGGGTCCACGGGTGTACTTTGTACCGTGTTTGGGACACGAGGTGTATGCTGTACCATGTGTTACGTAGTTGGCGGTTGACATTGGACTGACCATCCTCCCATTACAGCAGTGATTGCCGCACACCGAGTACTGTGTTGAATGGGATCACTTTTCGGATATGATCATAATCCAGGATACTATTTACATTTACCACAGAGTCTCACATGATATATCACATTGATTGACTGATTTAAACTGCGGACAGACCTGAGGGATGGGTCGGACTCCGATTTGTGTTGTGAATCATTTGATGCCATATTTATTGTGATTTAAATATACATGGCATGATTTACATAAAGGCATGATTTATATACAATGCATTGTTTTTCACTACATGCCTACATTTGAGAAATAAAGCATGATTTCTGTACATGGGATTTATTCTGTACAAGTATATATATTATATTTCAAGACATGCTTTTAAAGTGAGTTAAGGAAATAATGTTTTCAAGGCATAGCACTATTTTGAGTAGATAGTGTGGATATCTACTTGCTTGCCTGATTTCCTTACTGAGCGCGTTATGCTCACCCCCCTTTTCTTTACATCTCTCTACAGAGCGTCAGTAGAGCGAGAGTTATCGTGGGAGAGTGTCCCAGAGTCCACTGCTAGTTCCTATCGATTCGTCAGGTATACTTATTATGTACAGTCATGTATCTAAACATAGAAACAGCACAGTGATGTATACGTTATATATTATGGGGAATGTAATTGTATTAGATTTTATAAAATCTTACATGTATAATAAAAGCAGCTACAGTCAGAATTAATATATTGACATGTATGTATGAGAATGGATATTATGGTAAGTGAAGACTCTGACATCGAATCACAGCCCAACCATTGAAGAGGAGAAAGGTATGTTAAAATGCGAAACATTTATTGTGGTTTTTGGTTAAAGTCAAGGATTGAAATTGGGGTCCTGACAGTAGGTACCATGGTACTCGACCGTGTTATGGACCTTCTGCTGTATGTTTTCGATGTGGGAAACCAGGGCATGTGATCCGAAATTGCCCAAAGATGACTAAGGGTACCCCACAGAAGGGAAAAGAGTCAGATAGAGCTCCAACTGATACTCCTACTCTGAGACGTATGACGACAGTTGAAGAGAAAGGGAAACAGGTAGTTGGTAGAGGGCGAGTACACACACTAGATCAGGATACTGTAGATCAGTCTTCAGATGTGGTGAAAGGTACCATCTTGATCTTTGATCTTGAAGCTTATGTTTTGATAGATCATGGTGCCACGCATTGATTTGTAACGCCTGTATTTGCATATAAATTGTTTAAGTATGTGAAGCTTACCCCAATAAGTAGGAGGATGCTGATAAGCACTCCCATGATCAATAGTCAACTAGTCGAATATATGTTTAGGGATTGTAAGTTGAAAGTAGGGGAAAAGGAAATGTTAGCCGACCTCATTTTGATGTATATGAAAGACTTTGATGTAATCTTAGGAATGAATTGGTTGGCTGTAAATCGTACTGTGGTAGATTGTTTTTCTAATACAGTAACTTTTCAGGGATAGATAGCGTTACTGTAAGTTTCCCAAAAAAATGTAATGTAAAGTTCCCTTGAAAAGTAATGAAAGTAATAATTGTTGTAAGTGAAATAGATGCATTTCTATGCTGACTAAATGATTAATATTTTGAAAGGTTAAATTGCGTACGTGGTTAAGACGGATAAGGCAGTCCAGAATTGAAAGACATCCCAGTGTTTAGGGAATTTCCAAATGTCTTTCTGGATGATTTACCAGGGTTACTACCGGATAGAGAGATAGAGTTTTGTATAGATTTGGCGTCTGGTACAGAGCTAATATCCAAGCCACCGTACATAATGGCTCTAATCGAGTTGGAGGAACTGAAGAAATAGTTACATGAGTTGTTGGATAAGGGGTTCATTAGATCGAGTGTATCGCCTTGGGGAGCACCGATATTGTTTGTAAAGAAGAGGGATGGGAGCCTTTGATTATGTATTGACTACAGGTTATTAAATAAGGCGACCATCAAGAATAAGTATTCCCTTCCACGCATTGATGACTTGATAGATCAGCTTCGGGGAGCGCAAGTCTTTTCTAAGATAGATATGAGATCTAGATACCATCAGTTGAGAATTCGGGATGGAGATGTACCCAAGATAGTTTTCAGCACTTGGTATGGTTATTTTGAGTTTATGGTTATGCCATTTGAGTTGACGAATGCTCCCACAGCTTTTATGTCGTTGATGAATGAGGTGTTTCACCAGTATTTGGATAGACTTGTTATCGTGTTCATCGATGACATTCTGGTGTATTCGAGATCTAGAGAGAATAATGAGCAGCACCTAAAGATAGTGCTACAGACCTCTGAGAGAAGAAGTTATACGCTAAATGCAGTAAGTGTGATTTTTTGCTAGAGCAGATCTCTTTTCTAGGTCATATTGTATCAAAGGATGGTGTGTCAGTAGACCAATCCAAGATTGAAGTAATGGTTCAGTGGCAGAGACCCTAGACAGTTATGGGGATCAAGAGTTTCCTGGGTTTAGCTGGGTATTATCAACGATTTGTAGAGGGATTCTTGAGATTAGCAGCTTCGTTGACACATCTCACGAGAAAGAATGTTAAAGTCGTGTGGGATGATAAATGTGAGAAGAGTTTTCAAGAGATAAAGATGAGATTAACCATAGCTCCGATTCTTACCATTCCTACTAGCTTAGGAGGTTTTTCTGTATACACAGATACTTCGTACCATGGATTGGGCTGTGTACTAATGCAAGATGGGAAAGTAGTCACCTATGGATCTTGACAGTTGAAGGATCAAGAGAGGAACTACCCGACCCATGATCTAGAGTTGGCGGCCGTGGTATTTACCTTGAAAATATGACACCATTATCTTTATGGTGAGAAATTTCATGTATTTACTGACCATAAGAGCCTTCAGTGTATATTCTCACAAAAAGAATTGAACATGAGATAGAGGAGGTGGCTCAAGCTTCTGAAGGACTATGATTACGAGATATTGTACAACTCAGGTAAGGCGAATGTAGTAGCTGATGCACTGAGTATGATGCACATCGGGTTGGTATCATATATGATGACCAGGGAACGCGAGCTATTGGAACAGTTCGCGAGCCTTAGTTTGGATATGACCAAGCCTGATCTAATAGTGGCTTTGTGGTAGCTAGCCTTGTAGTACCTGTAGTTTTTCAAGTCTTTTTATGAAGCTACGATGTAAATGTACATTGTTACATGTGTATAAATGATAAAAGGATGTAAGGATGATGAATCTAATGTATAATCCATGATTTCAAGTGTGTACAAGTTTCATGGCCTATGAACTATACGAAATGGATACTATTATATGTTGGTTGTGTACGGAATGAAAAATGAGGTATTAGGCCAATAAGAATGAATTACAAAGTGAAAATCTGTGAAAAATTACAGAAATTGGGATGTTAGGGAAGAGCAGATCGATCTCCCATGTAGGAGAGATTGATCCCCTCTCACAAAATGCCAAGTATCAGTTCAATTGAACAAGGCAGATCGATGTCATGGGAAGGCAGATCGATCTTTTTAAGTCTCTGCCTGGAAGGAATCGATCTCTCATAAGGCACAGATCGATCTCAAAATGTCTCAGCCAAGGAGAGATCGATCTCCCTTACGAAACAGATCAATCTTCCCTTTACAAACAGATCGATATCGTTAAGAATTGTGAGGAGAAGATCGATCTCCTATAAGAGGCAAATCGATCTCCAAGAAGAATTTTGCTTGCAACAGATCGATCTCATCATGAAGAGCAGATCGATCTGGTAGTAGTTAAGTTAGGTAAAAGGACTACCAAACCATGCAGAGATTGATCTCCACAAGGGACCAGATCAATCTCATGCCTCTGTATCTATAAAAAGAGCACCAGATTGAGCTAAAAATCAGATTTTTCTTCCTACCAAACCCGCACCTATCCATTTTCTTCAATCAACTAAGCTTTCTCACTCTAAATATCACTATATTCCTGCCAAATTTGGAAGAAGCTCAAGAAGGAAAAGTTGTTCCTGGAAGGAAGGAGAACAGCATACCAAAAAAATCACACATTTGTTTGATCAAGAGGAGGAGAATAGACTACCACAAGTTTGGCTAAGGAAAAAGCTAAGCTAGGTAAGTTCTTCAACCTTCAAGCTTTAAATGTGAGTTCTAAACACTTTATGGGTTGTATGGTATGTGAAATATAGATAGAAATGATGATTGTAGTGATGAGTGAGTAATATCAAGAGGGAATTCATGAAGAAATACTTATAGAGAAGTGATGGAAAACTTAAGGCAAGATATAGTGATACTAGTGGAAAAGGTAAAATAAGATAAAAGGCTTGAGAAGTATGAATAGATAAATAAATGACAATGTGAATGTTTGGGAAAAAGAAAGGAAAATAACTTAATAATTTATACGTGTAGATTGGAATATGTCGAAACACGATTAACCCGGATCGCGAACAGAGCAAAAGAGACGAAAGGGAATACAAGCGCAATTTGAGGTAAGGGATTGTATGTTAGCGATAGAGATATTCGTACGTATTTTACAATGATTTTAGCAGTTATGATGCTAGTAACATTATGTATAACTATTGCGCCATATGTGATATGAAATGTATTATGGTATAAATTGTGAAAATAGGATATGGGAAAGGAAAACAGCATGACGTGCATGTTTTTAATGTTTTACAACTAAGTGTTGTTTTTGGTGACTGAGAAATGATGATGGATAAATTGGCTAGTTTTACATGTTTAGCATGGGACGACATGCTACGTCAATAAACATGGTTTAAGATTTTATAAAGAGAAAAATAGCCACCTATCGGATTTGAGATGTGAACTAGTGTTGGAGCCTTAACTCACACTTGTTTTAATGATTTTGATTATGTTGGAGTTTTTTTTTTACCTGCATATGTTTACATGTTTTGATAAACTGTGCTGGAGCGTAGCTCACCTGTGGTTTTATAATGATGATGATGATGTGCTGGAGCGTCGCTCGCACAACGATTTTTGAGATGATACAATGCTAGAAGCAGTTGGTCGCACTGAGAGATACCGTACTGGAACCTTACAATGACTATGTATCACGCTGATTCTACTCGCCTGGTATATGAGACATGGTTAAGGATGATAAGTCCATAGGTGTAGGGTAAATCGACTGGGTCCACGGGCATACGTTGAACTGTATAGTTGTTCGTGGAATACTATGTACCGTGCTGGGTGTATGTGGGTACGAGTATCATGTAGATGACATATGGCGTACATTGCATCGTGAGAATATGTGATGTGATGAGGAAGATGATGATAATTAAGATGAGTCGAAGGGTAGGACTGACCCATCCCCCTTCAGGCGAGTGATGCCCTGTGCACACCTGAGCAGTGAGGCCTGGGATCACTGACTATGGCCATATGTCGTGGATTTTTGTTTGCCTAAATTCCCTACTTATCTCAGAGATAAGAGAAAATATGAGAAACGCAAAAAAGAAAGAAATTTGATGAAAAGAAATGATTTTGTAAAAAGAAAAGACATTGTGATTTGATAAATATCTTGATTTGAATACTTGTGCTGTGATAGCACTATTTGAGGGCACGTTTTCCAAACGAGAATAATGAGCATTAAATTTTTATGTAAATGCCTATTAGAGAAAAGTGTTTAATACATTTTCCATTGATATCTTCATTTATAAATGAAAGATGATTCTATTGATCATGCATGGGCTATGTAGATAGTACAGTATCTACCTGTATAAATGAAAGATGATTCTATTAGTCATGCATGGGCTATGTAGATAGTACAGTGTATACTTGTTAGCATTCTTTTCCTTATTGAGCTGTGGTTTGCTCATCCCAATGTTCTTCCCCCTCCATATTCTGAGAAGTAGGACAGTGCGGTGGTCTCCAGACCTTTTGTGTTAATCAACTCCTACCAGTTGCTAAGGTATGAGAAACGTATACACACAAGCATTTTGTATCTATCATTTTGTATCATACAGTCATACATTGACAATGAGAAATTTGTATGGGGATGTTATGTAATGATATTATACTTAGACCATTGATTTTTGTATATCTACACACGTGCCTGGGAGTGTGTGTTTTAAAGTTGTAAACATATCCACTATAACTGTATGGAATTAGTAGTTACATCTGCTCACAGCCCAACCGTATGTGGTATATGTATGGATGAAGGGCACCTGGAGTCGAGGTGTGACAAAAGTTGGTATCAGAGTAAGGTTGGTCTGATATGAGTCGATGTGTAGGATTAATAAAATGTACATCCCTAAGTTACTGTGCGATATTAGATACAAATGTGCATATGGAGCTGGTAGTGATCTAAGAGTTTGTTATAAACGCAGGAAAGTTAACTGGCGTGTGAGACATGCCTGAGGGACATCGCAAGAGGGGAGAGAGCTCACGAGCTTTCTGGGTGGAATGATAGGATAGAGAGGCATAATAGATCATCCTCTAGTCATGAACCCCATGATCAGATAGAGACTTCCGATCCTCGGGTAGCCAGATTAGAGTAGGACATGTGTATGATGATGACCATGATGGGTCAGATCATGTCTAGATTGGAGGGTATACTAGGCACAGCGGGACAGGCTGCTTCGAATCCCCTAGCAGCTGTATCAAAATCTGAGAATGCTGCACCTACACAACCTGAACCGGATAGACCATAAGGTCCCTCTATTCGGCCAGTTCCTCCTCCAATGGCTACCACAGCAGTGTGATGATGATGATTTTGGGCATGGTTATGACTGTGATATGGAGAGGTTGAGGCATTTTATGGACTTTAATCCTCTTTCTTTCAGTGGGGTAAAAGATCCAATAGTGGCTGAGGATTGGATTAGTCAGATAGAGAAGTTATTTGATTGTTGTAGGTGTTTGGCTACAGAAAGAGTAGCGCTTACGGCCTTTGTGTTGAGAGGCGAAGCAGAGCATTGGTGAAAGTCCACCAGGCCTATGTTAAGAGCTCAGAGTACAGTGATCACATAGGATATGTTTTTGGGTGCTTTTAGAGAACAATATATCCCAGATACTGCTTGACGTAGGTTACAAATGGAATTTTTGAATATGACTCAAGGGAATCGGACAATGGATTAGCACGAGTCACAATTCACATCATTGGGCCAGTATGATCTAGATTCTATCACGAGTGAAGCTATTAGGGTCTGCAGATTTGTGGATGGACTTAGGCCTTCGATTAGAGCTAAATTGGCCCTGTTTGATGTTGCAACATATAAAGAGGCAGTATGATGGGCCCAGTTGTGTGAGTAGGATTATGACCTGCATATTTCAAAGTTCAGTTGGGGTAAGGACAAGGGTTCGAGGAAATTAAGGGTTGGCAATAGTGCTAGGTTTGGACAGAGAGGCGCTGGTAAACGTCGAAGAGAGGTAGATGAGTCATAGAAGAAGACTGCTAGACCTTATATGCATCCGACTCCAGCCTCATCCAGGGGTATAGTGATTGGTGGACCCCGATCGACTGCTGATTAGTGCAGAGTATGTGGTCGATATCATGGTAGTAGGCCCTGTCATTTTCAGGGTACATGATGTTTTAGATGTGGTACGCTTGGCCACTATGCAAGAAGCAGTTGAAGTAGTCCCACAGAAGACTAAGGAGCCAGAGAAAGTTCCCACAGTACACCTCCTGCAAGGAAGAGAGCCACGATTGAAGAAAAAGGGAAGCAAGTTTTGGGTCAAGGTAGGGTATATGCGATAGATCAGGCATCAACAGATACCTCTTCTGAGGTGATAAAAGGTATAATTCTGATTTTTTTTTTGGAAGCTATAGCTTTATTTGATTCTGGTGCTACGCATTCCTTCATATCGCTTGCATATGCATCAAAGTTAATAAGTTTTGTAAAACCCACATACTTGAATGAGCTTTATTAATAAGTACACCAATGAGAGTTAATCAATTAGTTGAACAAGTATACAAAGATTATAAAGTGAGAGTTGGAGATAAGTGCACGACATCTAATCTGATTTTGCTGAATATGTATGACCTTGATGTAATCTTGGAATGGATTGGTTAGCTACCCATCATGCTGTCTTAGACTATTACTCTAAGTCTATTACATTTTCTTTACCAGAGAAACTTGTTGTAAGTCATGAAATCCTGATTTTGCAGCAAGTAAAGTGCATTGGTACATAAATGACATGAATGTTATTTTAAAGGTTTTATTGCTTATGTGGTGGACTTGAACAAAACACATCCGGATATAGATGACATTCTCGCGGTTAGAAAATTTCCTGATGTCTTTCTGGATGACCTACTGGGATTACCACCAGATAGAGAAATGGAATTTGGTATAGACTTGACACCTGGAACTGAGCCAATATCCAAACCACCATATCGGATGGCTCCAATTGAACTAGAGGATTTAAGGAAGCATTTGCAAGAAATGCTAGATAAGGGATTTATAAGACTGAGCATCTCACCATGAGGAGCCCCAATATTATTTATGAAGAAAAGAGATAGGAGCCTTAGGTTGTGTATTGATTATATGATGTTGAACAAGGCTACCATCAAGAATAAGTACCCCTTGCCACGCATTGATGATTTCTTGGATTAGCTTCAGGGAGCACAGATCTTTTTCGAGATAGATCTAAGGTTTGGGTACCATTAATTGAAGATTCTGAAGGAAGATGTGCCCAAGACAGCTTTCTGCACCCGCTATGGTCATTACAAATTCCTGGTGATACCTTTCGAGTTGAAAAATACGCTAGTAGGTTTTATGGCTCTAATGAATGAAGTATTCAAGCCATACCTGGATCAATTTGTGATAGTGTTCATCGATGATATATTGGTTTATTCCAAATCCAGGAAAGATCATGAGCAGCACTTGAAGATTGTTTTACAAACTCTCTGAGAGAGAAAGTTGTATGCCAAGCTTAATAAATGTGACTTTTGGCTAGAGCAGATTTCCTTTCTGGGCCATGCTGTATCGAAGGATAGGGTGTCAGTAGATCCATCCAAGATTGAGGCTATTGTTCAGTGGGAATAGCCCCAGACAGTCACAAAGATTAGAAGCTTTTTGGGTTTGGTAGGGTACTACCAAAGATTTATAGAGGGTTTCTCTAGATTGGCTACTCCGTAGACATGTCTTACGCAGAAGAATGTGAGTTTATGTGGGATGAAGCATGTGAGAGGAGTTTTCAGGAATTTAAGCACAGATTAACCACTGCGATAGTTCTCACCATTCCTAACAGCTCAGGGAACTATTCTGTTTACACGGATGCTTCGTACCAAAGGCTGGGCTGTGTCTTGATGTAGAATGGAAGGGTAGTAGCTTATGGATCCAGACAGTTGAAAGATCATAAGAAGAACTACCCCACTCACGATTTAGAGTTGGCGGCCGTAGTATTTGCATTGAAGATATGGCGCCACTACTTGTATGGTGAGAGATTCCAGATCTTTACGGATCACAAGAGTCTTAAGTATTTGTTCTCACAGAAAGAATTAAATATGAGACAGAGAAGGTGGTTAGAACTCCTCAAAGATTATGATTGTGAGATTTTGTACCACCTGGGGAAGGCGAATGTGGTTGTCGATGCACTAAGCAGAAAGAGTCTCGGATTGGTATCATATATGATGGTTAGGGAGCACGAGTTGTTGGAACAATTCACGAACCTTAGTTTGGATATGACCCCACTTGAGATTAGAAGTCATGGGATTATAGCCACCTTGAGATTAGAAGTGCAGTTGATTGAGAGAATCTGGTAAGCTCAGCAGAATGATCAATGGTGTATTGATGTAATTATCTAAATTCAGAAAGGTTAGGGCACTGATTTTGTATTGAGATCAGATGAAATTCTAAGGTTCGAAAATAGAATATGTGTCCCAATGGTCCAGAGCTTAAGAAGTTGATAGGCTCACTCATCGAGATACACAGTACATCCGGGGTGTAGTAAAATGTATCAAAACCTCTGAAAAATATATTGGTGGGCTGGAATGAAAAGAGATATTGCTGAGTATGTTGCTAGATGTCTCATCTGTCAGTAGGTTAAGGTAGAGAATCAGAAACTAGGAGGATTATTGCGACCTCTACCAATACCGACATGGAAGTGGGAGCATGTCACCATGGATTTTGTGATGGGATTATGGAGAACCCGTAAGAACCATGATGCTATTTGGGTTATAGTAGATCAGTTAATGAAATCAACACACTTTTTAGCTATGAGATCTATAGATACTTTGAGTGCATTGGTGAACTTGTATGTGTTGGAAATAGTAAGACTGCATGGAGTCCTAATGAGTGTTGTTTCTGATAGGGATGCCTGCTTCACTTCCCACTTTTGGGGATATTTTTAGGAAGCGATAGGGACCCAATTGAGCTTTAGCATCGCCTTCCATCCTCAGATGGATGGTCAATCAGAGAGGACGATACAGACCCTAGAGGATATGTTGAGAGTGCGTGTGCTAGATTTTAGAGGCTCATGGGATGATCACTTGCCATTGATTGAGTTCGCCTATAACAACAATTATCTCTCAAGTATTGGTATGGTTCCGTATGAGGCACTATATGGTTGTAGATGCCAATCACCTATTAGTTAGGAAGAGGTTTGTGACAGACAGTTGCTCGCTCCCGATATGGTTAGACAAGCCTCAGAGGATGTTTGGATAATATGTGAGAGGTTGCGAATGGCTCAAAGTTGACAAAAGAGCTATGCTGACAAGAGACGAAAGCCACTCCAGTTCGTTGTAGGTGAGTTTGTATTTCTGAAAGTATCTCCTTCTAAGGGAATAACAAAGTTTGGGAAGAAAGGAAAATTAAGTCCTCGTTACATTGGTCCCTTTGAGATTTTGGATAGAGTGGGAGATAGAGCATATAGGCTAGCTTTACCACCTGAGCTAGCAGAGATCCATAATGTCTTCCATGTTTCCATGCTCAGGAAGTACTATCCGGATCCAACACATGTAATTAGCTATGAGCCATTGGAGCTCAAGGAGAATATGACATATGTAGAGAAACCGATCCAGATATTGGATAGAAAAGAGAAGCTGTTACAAAACAAGTCGATTTCATTGGTTAAGGTCCTGTGGCAACATCATATATCAGAGGAAGCCACATGGGAATTAGAGGACCTGATGAAGGAGAAACATCTCCAACTTTTTGAGGAATGAACTTGATTCAATTTGGAGGACCAAATTCTCTAAAGAGGGGAGAAACGTAATGTCTGTAGTTTTACAAGTCTTTTTATGAAGCAATGATGTAAATTTATATTGTTACATGTGTATAAATGACAAACGGATGTACGGATGATGAATCTAATGTATAATCCATGATTTCAAGTGTGTGCACAAGTTTCATTGCCTATGAACTATACAGAATGGATACTATTATATGTTAGTTGTGCACAGAATGAAAAATGAGGTATTAGGCCAATAAGAATGATTTACAAAGTTAAAATCTGTAAAAAAACTACAAAAATTGGGATGTTAAGGAAGAGCAGATCGATCTCCCATGAAGGAGAGATCGATTCCCTCTCACAAAATGCAAAGTATCAGTTTCAGTTGAACAAGGCAGATCGATCTCATGGGAAGGCAGATCGATCTTCTTAAGCTTCTACCTGGAAGGAATCAATCTCTCACAAGGCACAGATCGATATCCAAATGTCTCGGCCAAGGAGAGACTGATCTCCATTAAGCAACAGATCGATCTCCTCTTTACAAACAGATCAATCTCGTTAAGAATTGTGAGGAGGAGATCGATCTCCTACAAGAGGCAGATCAATCTCTAAGAATAATTTTGCTTGCAACAGATCGATCTCATCATGAAGAGTAGATCAATCTGGTAGTAGTTACGTTAGGTAAAAGGACTACTAAACCATGCAGAGATCGATCTCCACAAGGGACCAAATTGATCTCATACCTCTGCATCTATAAAAAGAGCACGAGATTGAGCTGAAAATTAGATTTTTCTTCCTACCAAATCTGCACCTATCCATTTCCTTCAAAGAACGAAGCTTTCTAACTCTAAATATCACTACATTCCAGCCAAATTTGGAAGAAGCTTAAGAAGGGAAAGTTGTTCTTGGAAGTAAGGAGAACAACATACCCAAAAAATCACACATTGGTTTGATCAAGAGGAAGAGAATAGACTACCACAAGTTTGGCTACGGAAAAAGATAAGCTAGGTAAGTTCTTCAACCTTCAAGCTTCAAATGTGAGTTTTAGGCACTTTATGGGTTGAATGGTATGTGAAATATAGATAGAAATGATGATTGTAGTGATGAGTGAGTACTATCAAGAGGGAATTCATGAAGAAATACTTATGAAGAAGTGATGGAAAACTTAAGGCAAGATATAGTGATACTAGTGGAAAACGTTAAATAAGATAAAAGCCTTGAGAAGTATGCATAGATAAATAAATGACAATGTGATGTTTGGGAGACAGAAAAAAATAACTTAGTAATTTATATGTGTAGATTGGAATACGTCAGTACATGATTAACCCGGATCGCAAATGGAGCAAAAGAGATGAAGGAGAATACAAACGCGATTTGAGGTAAGGGATTGTATGTTACCAATAGAGATATTCGTACGTATTTTACAACGATTTTAGTAGTTATGATGCTAGTAACATTATGTATAGCTATTAAGCCATATGTGATATGAAATGTATTATGTTATAAATTGTGAAAATGGGATGTGGGAAAGGAAAACAACATGACATGCATGTTTTTAATGTTTTACAACTAAATGTTGTTTTTGGTGACTGAGAAATGATGATGGATAGGCTGGCTAGTTTTACATGTTTTGCATGGGATGACATGCTACGTCAATAAACATGGTTTGAGATTTTATAAAGAGAAAAATAGCCACCTATCAAATTTGAGATGTGAACTGGTGTTGGAGCCTTAGCTCTCACTTGTTTTAATGATTTTGATTATGTTGGAGTTTTTTTTTTTTACCCGCATATGCTTACATGTTCTGATAAACCGTGCTGGAGCGTAGCTCGTCCATGTTTTTATTATGATGATGATGTACTGGAACCTCGCTCACAGAATAATTTTTGAGATGATATAGTGCTAGAAGCAGTTGTTCGCACTGAGAGATACTACGCTGGAGCCTTGCGATGACTGTGTGTCATGCTAATTCTGCTCGCCTAGTATATGAGACATGGTTAAGGATGATAAGTCCATAGGTATAGGGTAGATGGATTGGGTCCACGAACGTACGTTGAACCGTGTAGTTGTCCATGGATTACTATGTACCGTGCTGGGTGCACGTGGATACGAGTATTATGTAGATGACACATGACGTACATTGTACCGTGAGAATATGTGATGTGATGAGGAAGATTATTGTGATTGAGATGACCTGAACGGTAGGACTGACCTATCCCCCTTCAGGCGAGTGATGCCCTGTGCACACCTGATCAGTGAGGCTTGGGATCATTGACTATGGCCATATGTCATTGATATTTGTTTGCCTAAATTCCCTACCTGCCTCAGAGATAAGAGAAAATTTTAGAAACTCAGAAAAGAAAGAAATTTGATGAAAAGAAATGATTTTGTAAAAAGAAAAGAGAGATTGTGATTTGATAAATATCTTGATTTGAATACTTGTGCTATGATAGCACTATTTAATGACATGTTTTCCAAACGGGAATAATGGGCATTGAATTTTTATGTAAATGCCTATTAGAGAAAAATGTTTAACACATTTTCCATTGATATCTTCATTTATAAATGAAAGATGATTCTATTGATCTTGCATGGGCTATGTAGATAGTATAGTATCTAAATGTTAGCATTCTTTTCCTTTCTGAGGTATGGTTTGCTTATCCCACTATTTTTCCCCTTCAAGATTCTGAGAAGTAAGACAGTGCGATGGTCTCCAGATCTTTTGTGTTGATCAACTCCTACCAATTGCTAAGGTATGAGAAACGTATAAATACAAGCATTTTGTATCTATCATTTTGTATCGCACAGTCATACATTAACAATGAGAAATTTGTATGGGGATGTTATGTAAAGATCTTATACTTAGACCATTGATTTTTGTTTATCTACACACGTGCATGAGAGAGTATGTTTTAAAGTTGTAAACATATCCACAATAAATGTATTGAATTAGTAGTTACATCGGGTCACAGCCCAACCATATGTGGTATACGTATGGATGAAGGGCACTCGGAGTCTGGATGTGACAAGCCTGCAGTTGAAACCCGATCTGGTAGATCATATCCGGTAGGCTCAACAGATTGATCAACAGTGCAGTGATATTATCGGGTAGATACAAAGGGGGTATAGAGACTGATTTTAGTTGAGTTCAGATGGATTCTTGAGGTTTAGGGGTAGGATATGTGTTCCCAATGATCCAGAGATTAGGAGGTTGATTTTATTAGAGGTTCACTCAACAAAGTATACACTGCATCCGGGAAGTAGCGAGATTTATCAGAACCTCCGAAGAGTGTATTAATGGTCAGGGATGAAAAGAGATATGGTAGAATATGTTGTAAAGTGTCTCATCTGTCAGCAGCTGAAGGTAGAACATTAGAATCCTGCAGGGCTATTACAACCTCTACCTATACCTAATTGGAAATAGGAGCATGTCACTATGGACTTCCTGATGGGTTTACCTAGGAACCGTAAGAATCATGATGCGATTTTGGTAATAGTGGACAGATTGATGAAGTCGGCACACTTCCTAGCTATAAGAGCTACCGATACTCTGAGTACTCTGGCGAAATTATATGTGCGCGAGATAGTAAGGTTACATGGTGTTCCAGTGACCATTATTTTTGATCGAGATACCCACTTCACTTCCCACTTTTGAGAACAATTTCAGGAAGCGATGGGAACCCAGTTAAGTTATAGTATAGCTTTCCATCCTCAAACAGATGGTCAGTCAGAGAGGACTGTATAGACCCTGGAGGACATGTTCAAAGTGTGTACATTGGATTTTGGAGGCTCCTGGGATGACCATTTACCACTCGCAAAGTTCGCCTATAATAAGAGTTATCATGCAAGTATCGGGATGGCACCCTATGAGGCTTTGTATATTCGTAGATGTCGTTCCCCTATTGGATGAGAAGAGATAGGTGACTGACTGATATTTGCTCTCGACTTAGCGAAACAAGCCTTTGAGGACGTCTAATTGATTTGTGAGAGGTTACGAATAAATCAAAGCAGAAAAAGAGTTATGCTGACAGGAGACAGAGACCATTGGAGTTTACAATGGGTGAATTGATATTTTTGTGAGTTTCTCCTTCTAACGGTATAACGAGGTTCGAAAAGAAAGGGAAGTTAAGCCCTTATTACATTCGACCCTTTGAAATACTTGATGGAGTGGGGGATAAGGCCTACAAGCTAGCTTTGCCACCTAAGCTAGCGGGCATTCACAACATTTTCCACATCTCTATGTTATGAAAATACCACCCGGACCTGGCACATGTAATTAGATATGAGCCATTGGAACTCAACGAGAGCATATCGTATGTTGAGAAGCCGGTTCGGATATTGGATAGGAAGGAGAAGGTGTTGAGATCGAAGACGATTCCCTTACTAAAAGTTCTTTGGCAGCATCACACTACGGAGGAAGCTACATGGGAGTTAGAGAATTTGATGCGGGAGAAGTACCCCAAGTTATTCATCGACTGATTGGTTTTAATTTGGAGGACCAAATTTTCTTAGTGGGGGAGATTATGTAAAACCCACTTTTGGTGATGTATTCCTTATGATTCATATGATGTGATTCATTTTTATATGTTAAACTGAATCATAAGAAGAGATTTTGGATTGAATGAAGTTGTAAAGAGAACGAATAAATGAACATCCATGAATCCATGTAAAGGTTAAATAAGGGCTGAAGTGGTCACAGACTAAATGAATGGAACTCAAACAATCAGACCGAATATAAAGACTTAAAAACATGAAATGATAATGCAATGAATTGCGAATTCGAAGTACCTTTTATGATTCCAAGCAATAGTCACAAGTCACATTGTATGTGAAACATAAGAAATGAACCTTTCTATACTCTAAGTGGGATTATAATGCAAAATGAGTATTGGAGTAATGAAATATAAGTTTACCTTTAAAGAATCAGGGAAAAATGCAGCAAGAATGCTCTAGATGAAGGCTAGATCGATCTTTTATTCAAAGCAGATCGATCTTTCATTTAAGCAATCGACTCCATATGATTCTGTAAGGTACAGATCGATCCCTTCCTAGGTGCAGATCGATCTCTATTTGATTCTGCCAAGAGTAGATCGATCTCCCCATAAGCAGATCGATCTCTGTTTACTTTTGCTTAAAGCAGATCGATCTCTCCCCATGAGCATATTGATCTCCAGTTGCCTAGCAAAGATTGATCCCTTCCTAATGAGCAAATCGATCTCCAATTGGTTCTGCCTAGCAGAGATCGATCTCTCCCCAAAGAGCAAATCGATCTCTCCCTCACAAACTGAATATTTCGACAACTCAACGAAGGCAAGATTGATCTCTTACCCTAGGAGATCGATCTCATCATCCCTACTCTATAAAAACCCGACGGTGAAACCTCCATCTTCAGTAAATCAACACATTCCTCAATTTTTCCCAAAAGACCAAGCTTTCTCACTCTAGAATACACCCCCTTCCAAAAAGATTTGAGAAAAAAGCTATTAGAGCAAAGTTGTTCATTGTGAGGCGGAGAACAACATAGCTTGGAGCCAACATTCAACTTGTTGGATTGATGGAGTAAAGGAGTCTTCCTATTTGGGATAAGAGGAAAGTCAAACTAGGTGAGTTTCCAATACACCAACTCTAAGTATGTTTATCTAGATGTTGTTGTGAGTAGATTGGTCTATGAATTGTTGGTAGAAACTACCTAGAATATGATGAATCATTCATGATCTAAAATGGGTTTAGTGTGAGAAAATATGATATGGTTGATTAGATGATAAGTGGATTATACTAAGGTGTCAATAATGTTATATGCATGATTTTGAGATGGTTTTGTGAAATACGTTTATGGAACAGGATGAGGTTATATAATGTGCATATTTGGTGTTTGTAAAAATGCATGAATGAATGGAAGAGTTAAGGTTAGCAATGCAAACCAAGCACTTGATTAGATATCTAAGAGAGTTTGCTAAACCAAATTAGACCAAGAATAGTGTGATGGATGTTCAACCCCCATGCCATGGCCGAAGGTGATTATAGGCTAAACTTGAATTCAATCGATTCGATAAGGTTTATGGACCTAGAATTGGGTCTAACGAGTGATAACGAGCCTAAGAAGCTCAATGGGCCTAGGTGAAATGATAAGTATAATTGAAATCTACTTAAGAAGACAATTAGGCTCAATAAGATATGTTGACTAGAATTAAGTCAGAATATGAGTTATTTGAAATTAACGCATGTGATAATGAATTTTTGCAGCTCCCTAGGATACATCTGGAGCAAACTGAGCCCGATCACAAAAAAGGGAAAGGAAGAAGGAGTTGCTTTGTCAGAGAGTTGAGGTTAGGGAATTGTGTTGCCCCTAGAGGTATATGTATGTGTTTTCGGGCGTATAAAGGTTTTCTAAAATGTTTGTGAGTCATAGGAAAGGAATTAAATGTTTGAAGGGCAAAGAAGATTGAGATTTGGGAAAAGTTAATGAAAAACAAGAATCATGATGTTTTGAATGCTTTTACTAACCTTTTTAGCATGTAGATTGGTAGGTTGGCTAGCATTTAAATCCTTTGTAAGAAAATAGTTTGATTTCTTTTAATAACCATGCTTTGCAAATAGATTAGCCAGCAACATGAGTTTTGTAGAAATAAAGCGTGCTAGAGCGCTGCTCGCACGAGATTTGATATGTTTTTACATGCATGAGTGCTAGAGCCTAGCTCGCATTAGTTTTCACATGAATTTTACGATATAGTGCTAGAGCATAGCTCGCACTAGAGTTTTACATGCATGAGTGCTGGAGCTTAGCTCGCACTAGTTTTCACATGGATTTTGACATTGTGCTGAAGGGTTGCTTGTGCTAGATGTCCACTTTATACTTGTTGTCGTGCTAGAGATTACTTGCACATGATTTTTATGACATGTCGGGAGCCGTGCTAGGAGCTTCAGGTAGGCTGTGTGCCACGCCGATTAAATAGGCTCCAATGTGCGTATTGAGATGTGGCAGGATATCATGTGATGATATGGGTCCACGGAGTAAGTTGTATCGTACATATACCATGAAGTACGTTGTACTATGTATGGATATATATATATATATATCTACTATCTTCAGATGATGAATACTCTACTATGGACCGACGGGTTGGACGTGACCCACCTCTCGTGTAGAAGCGGTAGAGGTGATACCTTGCACACTAGGATCCGTGTAGCATGGGATCACAGTGGATATGGTCATAGTCCTAGTTAATTCCCTTATTATTTGCCTATCTCACATGTCACTTGATTTATGATAGATCCATGTTTTAAAATGGTTTTGTGGGTCAGTACAGTCCAAGGGAAGGGCTGAATCTTGATGAGTGGTGAATTTTATGATGATTTGTGTTGCGTAAGAAATGCTTTTAAGTGCACTTCGCATGACGATTTACCATGCTTTAATTACTATTTGTGTACGACGATTTTCCATGCTCTATTTTAAGAATTGTGTACTGATTAGAATAGCATAAATTGCTTTATATATCATGATCACGAGCATGAACTGATGTTTTGGAGTATGACAAGTAAATGCTTAGTTTTTATGCATGGCATCACGATCACGTAGATAGTACAATTATCTACCTGCTCGCATAATTGCCTTACTGAGCGCGTGGTTTGCTCACCCCCTTATTTTCCCCCTCTATAGAGCACTTTTAGTAGATAAAGAGTGACTAAGGATTGGATTTTAGTGTCTGCTGTATTCCATCACACAAGGTATACACATTTGTAAAGTTTTTGTATCTAGACATGCCATAGCACAATAATATTTTGAATGTAACTTTTGGGGATGTAAAGAATTGTAAACACATGTAAACAACAACTCTGATTTAGAAATACAAGTGCTTACGTTTAAATGAATTGTAAATTGAAATGATTTGATTGGATGAGTTGGACACCAATACACAGCCCAACTATTGGCAGTGTAGCTGTTCACAATCAGAGTAAGGTAAGAAATGGATTAAATAATAAACGAAAAAAGAAAAATTTGTAGCTGATTTTCGGTGGAGTGAGGGTTATGACATATAATCTCTGAAACATATTTGTCAATCCATATTGAAATTTGATTGTAAACTTTCAAAACATGCTTATGTCATGACCTTTTTTCCACTCTCTTAAACCAAAGACCATCACAAATTTTTCGCATTTTACTATTACCTCACCCGATTGTGATCAACTCGCCACTACACAGTTGGGCTGTGAGGCAGTAATAATTATTCTTTACCATTCACTTCCCAAATAAATCCAAAGTATTGTCATACATCCAATGTTAAGTGGTATGTTCATACATACTATGTTTTATAACATCTACATCCCTCATATTACAAATTCAAATGATTACTGTGCTTTTACATTTTTTAGATACAAAAAGAATTTTTGTGTATATATACCTGTGGTGATGGGGGAAAATACAGAGGGATGAGCAACCACACTCTCAGTAAGGCAATAATGCAAGCATGGTAGATAGCTACCCTATCTACATGCTGATAATGTTATGTATAAATCATTTATAATCGGAGCATGAGGAAAACAAAACTATTTCATATGCATATACATATATCATGTATTTAAATCATAGTAGTTGGCATATAAAACAAAGTAAGATCATCATGTACAAATCATCTCATGCTCATCATTGTCAATCTCATAATAAAAGAGAAATTCAATTCGAAACATCCTTTTTGATTTATCTCATTCTTAATACACCAAAATTCCATCAAAATCATTTCATAATCACACTTATATATCAAAACTGGTGGTACTATGTAAATCGAGTAAGGCAGGTCACTTTATCTTAAAGACTATGTTGGCCAACTATGTCATAAATCATCCCAGACCACACGCATCCAGGTCTGCAGGGTATCGTGTTGGTACGAAGGTGGGTTTGTCCTTTGCTAGACTTTCTCATCATATAACCACCACGCGGTACAACGTACTCCATGTGATATACACGGTACAGCATACTCAGTGGGCCCATATCATGTTTTCGTACCTATGTAAGAGAGCCTCCTTGCCGAACAGGGCCTCCCCACCCCTCTAGGGCTTAAGGATGTTGGCTTAAGGATCCTTCCGTAACGGATCCTTCCGTAACAGAGCCTCCCCGCCCCCTCCAGGGCTTAAGGATGTTGAGCTTGAGGGTCTTACCGTAAGAGAGCCTCCCCGTCGCCTCGGGCTTAAGGATGTTAGCTTAAGGATGTAGGGCTTGCGGATGTTACCAACTTCCATGGCCTTATATGTACCACAGTGTGAAAACTTGTGTGAGCAAAGCTGTGAGATCTGAGAATTTCAGACATATTTAATGATGTAATAATAAATTGAAGTGTAATTTATTGAGCTAAGTGAATTGTGGGAATTATAATTGGCGATTTATGTGTTAAGTATGTAAAATAAGCTTGATCCATGAGGACAGATCGATCTGGGAGAAGGAGAGATCGATCTGGTGAATTAAACATGACGAGGAAGGGGAAATTTGAGGAGCAGATCGATCTCCAATGGAAGAGATCGATCTCCTTATGAATCTGTTTGAGAAGGGATCGATCTCATGAGGAAGAGATCGATCTCCAAATGCTTCTGTTTGGGAGAAGATCGATCTCCTCAAGGCACAGATCGATCTCATAAAGCCATAAAGAGATCGATCTCACCCCTCGATAGATCGATCTCCTAGGCATAAAATTGCCCAGATTGTCCCCAAAAATTCAAACCCAGATCGATCTCCCCAGGAGACAGATCGATCTCCTACCTCCAGTCTATATAAGGGACCCGTGTTTTCTCCTGAAATCTTACTTTCTCTCTCTTCCAAACCTCCATTTTTTCCGAAAACCTAGTTTCTCACTCCTCCAAATCTCCCATTTCCGGCCAAATCAGCTATTGTGGTAAGAAGGAAAGTTGTTCCTCATCAAAGGGAGAACAACATACTTGGAAATCGAAGGACGAATCGGATCGAGGCGTGAGTTGTGCGTCTCACAAGCTTTGGGTAATTTCTAAACCTCGATCTTGACATTTGAGTTGATTTTGATGTTATTGGTGGTTGAATTTGTGTTGAAATGGCTGAAAGATGACTAGGGATTGATTAAATTTCAATGTGGTAGGAGTGATATGCATATTGAGAATTTTGGTGAATTTAGGAAATTGTGAGCTATAAACGGAAAATTGGACAATGTGGAGAATTAGCGTAGATAATTGGTATTAGAGATATCGAACATTGGGATATTGTGAATAGAGTTGTAGTTTAGGGTTGAGTTACGAGAAATCAAGAGAATTGAGGTGTTATGAGCAATTATGCTCGATTTTAAGAATTGAGGCTTATGTGATGTGGAGTATTGATGTTTTAACATCGTTTGGACAGCTCGGGAGTTCCAGAGTGGAATGCGAGACTAGTCCGTGATACGGGGGAAACGATTGCACTATACGAGGTGCAAAGAGGTAAGGGAAATCTAAACCATTTGTGTATGTGAATTGCAAACTGTTTTAGCGTGATTTACGATTTATAAACAAGCATGTTGAGTGTTTTGTGTTGAGATTAAACTGCACACGATTTTATAGCCGGTTGGAGCCCAATGTTTTATGAGTTTATAACTGGGCTCTACGTTAAGGCAATATTGTGATTTGAGAAATGTGTGCGTGTGCTTTGCCGGTTGGAACTCGGTTTTACTACGTTTTGTGTTGAGTACAAGACGATTTCAAATGAGTTTTATGAGAGAAAACCATTACGAGTTCTACGTGAAGGCAACCTGTCTTATGTGATAAGACTTGGGTGTGTAGTTGTGAGTACACACCGGGCATTGCTCTGGTAGCATGTAAGCCCGAATTCTTCTCCGTTCTGGTAACGTTGAGAAACCCATTGGTGGCTGTGCCACGTATACCCAATCGGTGGCTGTGCCATGTATACCCCATTGGTGGCTGTGCCACGTTGAGAAAACCCCATTGGTGGCTGTGCCACGTATACCCCATTGGTGGCTGTGCCACGTTGAGAAACCCCATTGGTGGCTGTGCCACGTTGAGAAACCCCATTGGTGGCTGTGCCACGTTGAGAAACCCTATTCAGTGGCTATGCCACGTGAGAAAATAATTCAGTGGCTTTGCCACGTGTGTATTGTGGCTATGCCACGTGTGATTTTAAATCAGTGGCTATGCCACGTTATTTGAGAAAGCGTTTAACGCGTGTTTTCACATGCTTTGTTTTGCTCTAGAGTGAGCCTTTTTACTTCATGTTTTCACATGACTTGACACATGAGAGTGTCGTTTTGAATATTTTCATGCTATGGTTTTCAAATGAGTTTCACATACAAATAAATGCTTTGTGATGTGCATTTTGGTTTATGAAATGAGTCCCCTACCCCCCTTACTGAGCGATTTAGAAGCTCACCCTGTTTTTCTTTCCCCCAGAGTTCTTCAAGTGAATAAGGACTTCCCTGCGACGTACGGAGTGGTGGCTAGTGGAGGATTCAAGCTCCAGGCTATATAATTTGTACTTTGAGGTATATTTATCTTTTCATGTACCCAGACTATTAATGTATTTGTAGACACTTGATGTATGACATTATATGGGATGTATTAGGATTAATTGACTTGTAATCGAGTAATGGGTATAATACAATATTTATTATATCATGAAGAGATCCTGAGGCATGATAATTATGATGATGTATGACACTGCACAGGAATGCACTCTTTATTTGTGAATTAACGAGTAAAAAGTTTTAAATTAGCCCTATTTTCCGCATTTTCGGGGCGTGACAAAAGCTCTAACACAACTCATGCATCATAACTAAACCACCTCGTACGAGCAATGCTCTAGTACGACATTTGTGCATAAAACATGAGAAAAACCACGTATGAGCATAGCTCCAGTACGATTATATGCATAAGAAAGCCACTTGAAATCCACATACGAGCAAAAGCTCCAGTACGGTTTATAAAACATTATCATGGATCAAACCAAGGTGCGAGCTAAGCTCCAGCACATTTCATACAATTAGAAGCATCAAAATCCAGTGCGAGCTAGGCTCCAGCACAATTTAATTCAGATAGCTCGATAGGTGGCTCGTATACATTCAAAACAAATCTCAAAACATGTTTAGCACCTCACATGTGCTATTCCACCACATCAATAAATCACTAGTCAGCCTATCCTTTTATTTACCCAAAACAAAGTATTGAGTTTTGTGAAAACATTCAAAACATGTGATTTATGCAATTATTAGTTTTACTATCCCGTTTCTTTATAACACCATTTCAAACCACTAAATCTCATACAAGTACTCTTAGTTGTTTCCATAAATTGTCAAACACATTTCTAAATACGCATGCATTTTTGCAACACCCTATATACCCACAAAATACGAGTGGCTACCTCTATATACTTACAGAATTCCCTTACCTGGAAATCGCGTCGCGGGATTTCACTTCCTTAAAGCTGCGTACTCGTGCGGTTCAATTCGTCTCCAATGATCTCTCCGAAATTGCATGAAATCGTATATCACATCGATCTTGTCCATATAACTTAACATGATGTTTGCTATAGTCGATTCAATCTATAGCCTCCATTAACACTTATAAGATCTCATTTCGATTCTCTATTCATATATCGAGTTTATGGTTCCCTTTAGGCCCATGGGTTTATACTAAACCGATATCAAATCGATATTAAGCCCATGGTGTTCATATTTCATAAATTTCTTCACTATGGCATATCATCAAACACCACATGTGCTCATTTCTCATAACTTCCCTCAACCCACAATGTTGCTTCATTTACCCTTTTCTAATCATCCACATTACTCAAATGACAACTTAGCAAGTCCAACAAATCACCAACTTATCCAAATTACACTTTCTCACACTAGACTCATTCCATTTTCTCGGTCACATTAGTTCTAATACTTTCTAGGTGTTTTCAATCATCAATACACATACAAATCAACTCCAAAATCAACAAATAGAACAATGTATTTGGGCTGGAGTATTAGAAACTTACCAATCTAGTTTCTCTTCTTCCTCCAAATAAGAATGTCCTTTGCTCCTTCAATCCAATAGGTGCGACTTTGATCCCAAACTATGTTGTTCTCTTCTTTAAGATGAATAACTTTGTATCTAATAGCTTCCTCTCAAATCTTAATGGAAATGGGGTGATTTTAGAGAGAGAAAACTAGGTTTTGGTTGAAAAATGGAAAGGAAAGGTTCTGTCTCGAAAAATCCAGATTTCACTGCTCCTATTTATAAAAATTGCTGGATGAGATTGATCTGTCGAGGCATGAGATCGATCTAGTCCTCTTAAATCCCTCATTTTCACGCCAATTTGAATGCATGAGATCGATCTGTCGAAAGCTTGAGATCGATCTGTCTCAGGTAGTAGCTTAAGGATATCAATCTGGCTAAGGGAGGAGATCGATCTGCTCCAACCCAATAGCTAAGGAAATCGATCTGTTTGCATCAAAATCGATCTTCTCATTATAAAATGTTTAGCAGATCGATCTGGCTTCATTAGAGATCGATCTGTCTTGTTCCATTGCTCAAATAAGACCATTTTTTGCCCTTCCAGATCGATCTCTCATCCTATGAGATTGATCTGGCATTCATATTTCTAGATTTCGCTGTAGTTTTCTACAGTAACTTCACACAAAACATCATCATTTTGCTGACATAGTCATTTTCTCATCCAACCACCTTTAAGACTTGAAAATGGCATCCATCCATACTATATACATATTAAAACTTGTGTGCATTCTTTGTATGATCCAAGGTATACAATTCATAGCCAAATGGAAGTACAATTACTTATGCAATTCATGCAACTTCATTCCATTTGCTGCACTACTCATTTTGAGTTCTAATCACATTCATCAGTTATAAAAGCTCATTTCTTCATATTCATACACAATGAAACTTGTATGTACATTAGAAACTCATATTACAAGTATGTACATCGATTCCATGGACCTACATCACTTTTGCTTACATTGTAATTACATCACCATACTTATTATTTCATAAAGTTTACATCCAAAAATACGGGTCTTACATTCCTCCCCTTCTTTAAGGAATTTGGTCCTCCAAATTAGAACCAAGTTACTCTTCAAAAAGTTGGGGGTATTTCTCCTATGTCAAATTCTCCAATTCCCATATGGCCTCTTCCACTGTGTGATGTTGCCAAAGAACTTTCACCATGGGAATTGTATTATTCCGTAACACTTTCTCTTTTCTATCCAATATCCAAACCGACTTCTCAACATACGTCATACTCTCATTGAGCTCCAACGACTCATATCTTATCACATGTGTCAGGTCCGGGTGATACTTCCGAAGCGTAGAGACATGGAAGACATTATAAACATTTCCAAGTTTGGTGGCAATGCCAACCTATACGCCTTATCTCCCACTCTCTCCAAAATCTCAAAGGTTCCGATATATCTAGGGCTTAACTTTCCCTTCTTACTAAATCTCGTAATACTCTTTGAAGGTGAAACTCTCAGAAATACTGACTCATCCACATCAAACTCTAGTGGTCTCCGTCTCTTGTCAGCATAACTCTTTTGCCAGCTCTGAGCTGTCCGTAATCTCTCACATATCAATTGGACATCCTTAGATGCCTGCTGCACTAAGTCAGGAGCAAAACTTTGTCTGTCACCAACCTCTTCCCATCCAATGGGGGATCAACATTTGCGTCCATACAGTGCCTCATAAGGTGTCATCCTGATACTCGCATGAAAATTGTTGTTATAGGTGAACTCGGCTAACTGCAGGTGATCATCCTAAGAGCCTCCAAAATCTAGCACACACGTTCTCAACATATCTTCTAGGGTCTGTATAGTCGTCTCTAACTGCCTATCTGTCTGAGGATGAAAAGCGGTGCTAAAACTCAAGTGGGTCCCCATCACTTTCTAAAAATGTTCTCCGAAATGGGAAGTGAAGCAGGCATCCCAATTAAAAACAACGCTCACTAGTACACCATGTAGCCATACAATCTCTCGAACATATAGGTTCGCCAACTGACTCAGAATATCGATAGCTCTCATAGTTAAGAAATGGGCTGGCTTAGTCAATTGATCCACAATAACCCATATGGCATCATGACCTTTGCGGGTCCTCGACAATCCTATCACGAAATTCATGGTGACATGCTCCCACTTCCATGTCAGTATAGGTAGAGGCTGCAATAATCCTACAGGCTTCTGATGATATACCTTCACCTGCTGATAAACGAGACACTTAGCGACATATTCCGTAATGTCACTTTTCATTCTAGACCACCAATAAACCTTCTGAAGGTTCGATACATCTTAGTACTCCCTGGATGTATCGTGTACTTCAATGAGTGAGCCTTTGATAAAATCAGTCCCCTGATCTCAGGATCCTCAGGAACACATACTCTGTGCCTGAACCTCAATAACCCATCAGCACTCAGCTCAAAATTAATACCCACACCTGTCTGTATCTGCCTCAGCCAATCGATGCACCGTCGATCACTCTACTGAGCCTGTCGAACACGGCCAATCTACTCTGGCTCTAATCTCATACTAGGCATGATATCCAACCTCTCTGAACCAAGTGGGGTTACATCCAAATTAAGATTCACAAATTATTCTAACAACTTACGTTCCCGTACCATCATATAAGACACCAACCCGAGGTTCTTCCTACTCAATGCATCGGCAACTACATTAGCCTTACCCGGGTGGTACATGATTTCACAATCATAATCTTTCAGAAGTTCGAGCCATCTCCTATGTCTCATGTTCAACTCCTTCTGCGAGAACAGGTACTTAAGGCTCTTATGATCTATGAAAAATCTAAAATTTCTTACCATAGAGGTAGTGGAGCCATATTTTCAAAGCAAGCACCCCGGCTGCCAACTCTAAATCATGTGTCGGGTAGTTCCTCTCATGATCTTTCAACTGTCTAGATCCATAGGCAACTACCTTCCCATCCTGCATAAATACACAACCCAATCGTTGGTGTGATGCATCCGTGTACACCAAAAATCCTCCTGAGCTAGTAGGAATGGTGAGAACCAGAGCAGTGGGCAATCGACGCTTAAGCTCTTAAAAACTCCTCTCACATGCCTCATCCTATACAAACTTAACATCCTTACGTGTGAGACGTGTCAACAGAGCAGCTAGTCTGGAGAAACCCTCAACAAATCTCTGATAATACCCTACCAATCCCAAAAAACTTCTGATCTTTGTAACTGTCTTGGACTGTTCCCACTATATAACTGCCTCTATCTTGGATGGATCCACTGATACCTCATCCTTCGATATAACATGGCATAGAAATGAGATATGCTCTAACCAAAAGTTTACACTTACTGGGTTTGGCATATAGTTCCTTCTCTCGGAGGGTTTATAGAAATATCCTCAAGTGCTCCTCATGATCCTCCCTGGACTTGGAATAGACCAAAATGTCATCAATAAACATAATCACAAACTTATCCAGGTATGACTTGAATTACATCATTCATCAATTCCATAAATGTTATGGGGGCATTCGTAAATCCGAATGGCATCACCAAGAACTCGTAGTGACCATAACAGGTACGAAATGCTGTCTTGGGTACATCTCCAGTCCGGATCCTCATCTGATGATACCCTGACTGCAGATCTATCTTAGAAAACACTTGGGCTCCTCGGAGCTGATCCAGCAGAACATCTATACGTGAAAGGGGGTACTTGTTCTTAATGGTGGCCTTATTCAACAACTGGTAATCTATACATAGTCGGAGGCTTCCATCCTTCTTCCTTACAAATAGAATCGGTGCTCCCCAAGGTGAGACACTCGGTCTAACAAACCCCTTCTCCAGCAACTCTTGCAACTGCTTCTTTAACTCTTTCAACTCTATCGGAGCCATTCTATATGGTGGTTTCAATATCGACTTTGTACCAGGCACTAACTCTATGAAAAATTCCATTTCCCTTTTAGGTGGTAGTCCTGGTAATTCATCCGAAAAGTCATCACGATTATCTGCAATCATGGGTATGTCCTTCAATTCCGGGTGGGCCACATCTATATCGACTACGTAGGCAATGAACCCTTCACATCATTCTTTCCACAGTTAGTGTCATAAGTCATCTCATCAATATTCAACATAAGCATATAAATTCATCTCTCAAGTAGATTAAATAAAATCATACTCTTTTCATTTATCATAATTACGTTCTCTCAATTCATTTCACAAATCTTACAACATGATTTTCTATCTTTAGAAACATTAAAGTCTTAGCATGACAGTCCATAATAACATGATTGGTAGCTGACCAATCCATTCATAATATTACATCAAAATCATTCATGTTCAATAAAATTAAATTGGCTATCATTTCTTTTCCCTCTATCTTTAACTTATAATCTCTACATACATGCTCAGTCAATTGACTATCATTCATGGGTGTGAAAATCATCAACATTTTATCCGATAATGTAGGTTTCACATGCTTCAACAATTTATGTGTAAAGGAAGGTGATATGAAGGAATGTGTGGCACCAGGGTCAAATAATACCAATGATTCTAAATCAAAGATTCGGATGGTACCTATAACCACATCCGTCGATGCGTCCGCAATATCCTGGTCCAGCGCATGCACTCTTCCTATGCTCACACCCACTGCCTGCTTCCCCTTTTCCTTAGCTGTGGCCCCCCTCCTCAAGGTAGCTATCTCAACTGGGGCCCTCTCTGGCTCCTTGTCCTTTTTTGGGGCAATCTCCATCCTCTGGGGATAATACTTTGCTATATGTCCTGGTTTCTTGCATCAGTAACACACTGCAATGGTCATCGGGCAAGGGCTAGACCCATGAAATATATCACATCTTATGTACCTCTCAGCAGTAGGTTGTGGTCATCCAATAACCATACCCCTCGGTGCAGTCAAAGCTAGGTATATGGGGGGTCTAGCAGCCCTCTCCTGCACCACCTCAATCTTAGGTTTCTTCTCAAAATATCTCTGGCCTTCTCTCCTGGCCACTCTATCCATCCCGGATCTCTTCCAGTCTTTGTCTCTCTTGACACTAATCTTCCCAAGCTCGGAGGCATTCCGCTCAAAGTTTGCTCACATAACTGAGCCTTGTGTACCGCCTTCTCATAAGTCTGAATGCCAAAGGGAGCTAGCTTAGTTCGGATGGCCAACCTCAATCCATCAACAAACTTCTGAATCTTTTGGGTCTCACTACCCATCGTATCTGAGTCATATCTCCCCAACGACATGAATCTGTACTCATATTCATCCACAGTACAGTTTCCCTCAACCAAATTCATGAATTCCATCCGTAATTTTCTCTGTGTGGTGGTTGGGATGTACTACCTCCTGAAAGCCTCCAAAAATATCTTCCAGGTGATCTCGAAGCGTATGGCCCTCAAAATAGCCTCGGTGGATCTCCACCAATGTTTTGCCTCGCCCTTCAGCATAAACACGACAAAGGCTACCTTCTCAGCCGATGTAGACTTGAAGAATCTGTACAGTTTCTCCATCTCATACACCCAATCCTTCGTAATAACCGGGTCATTCACCCCTCTGAACACTGGAGGTTTCAACCCTTAGAACTCTCGTAATCTGCTCAGCTCGAAGTCATAACCCAAATCACTACCGCTCTGCTGTGGAGTGATATGATAGGCTGTATCCTGGACTGGAGGTGGTGTAACAGTAGCAGTCTCTGCAATCTGAGGTCTCTCTGCTTCTACAGCTGCCTATCCAATAGCATTAGGATGCATTGTGGTACCTCATCTATCAGTGGCATCCAAGGTCTCCACCAGGCTCGTAATACTTCGCTCTATCTTAGCGAAGCGTGCCTCTGTATCCCCTGATCTCTCAGTAGGGTTCAGTGGAGCCTGATCAGTCTATGGCTCCGCACAACTCTCAGGCCTACCTCTACGGCCTCTAGCATATGCTCCCACCCCTCTACCTTGGTGCGTAATTGGCATAATGTCTAACTTCTTGTATTAAAATCATTATTAGACTAAATCCATCACGGTATAGTTAGTTATATCTAAACAAAACAACAGTAATATGGTGATGTATTTTTTTACTTTTTATTATTGACTCACATCAGGCCAACTTAGTTCTGATACCAATCTCTGTCACGAACCTTTTTCCATTCTCTTTAACCAAAGGCCATCACAAATATTTTGCATTTTACTGTTACCTCACCTGGTTGTGATCAACTCACCACTACACAGTTGGGCTGTGAGGCAGTAATAATTATTCTTTACCATTCACTTCCCAAATAAATCAAAAGCATTGTCATACATCCAATGTTAAATGGTATGTTCATACATACTATGTTTTATAACATCTACATCCCTTATATTACAAATTCAAATGATCATTGTGCTTTTACATTGTTTAGATACAAAAAGAATCACTATGTATATATACCTCTGGGTGATGAAGATGCAGCGGATGTCTCAATAAAACGCCTCAGTCCTCACTGGGCCACTATGTACGCTCTGTAGAGGGGGAAAATAGAGAGGGATGAACAACCACACGCTCAGTAAGGCAATAATGCAAGCACGGTAGATAGCTACCCTATCTACATGCTGATAATGTTATGCATAAATCATTTATAATTGGAGCATGAGGAAAACAAAACTATGCCATATGCATATACATATATCATGTATTTAAATCATAGTAGTTGGCATATAAAACATAGTAAGATCATCATGTACAAATCATCTCATGCTCATCATTACCAAATCTTATAATAAAAGGGAAATTCATTTTGAAACATCCTTTTTGATTTATCTCATTCTCAATACACCAAAATTCCATCAAAATCATTTCACAACCACAACATCATAATCATTCCTCAATCAAAATTCCATAAGGCTCGACCCCTCCTTCGAGTCTACCCTAAACAGTCACAATCACACTTATATATCAAAATAGGTGGTACTATGTAAATCGAGCGAGGCAGGTCACTTTATCTCAATGACTATGTTGGCCAACTATGTCATAAATCATCCCAGACCACATGCATCCAGGTGTACGGGGTATCGTGCTAGTACGAAGGTGGGTTGGTCCTTTGCCAGACTTTCTCATCACATAATCACCACACGATAAAACGTGCTCCATGTGATATACATGGTACAGCATACTCCACATGCCTATATCATGTTTTCGTACCCATGTAGGAGAGCCTCCCTACCGAACAAAGCCTCCCTACCCCTCTAGGGCTTAAGGATCCTTCCGTCACAGAGCCTTCCCACCAAACACAGCCTCCTCGCCCCCTCCAGGGCTTAAGGATGTTGATCTTAAAGGTCTTACCGTAAGATAGCTTTCCCGTTGCTTTAGGCTTAAGGATGTTGGGCTTGAGGATCTTACTAACTTCCATGGCCTCATACGTACCACGGTGTGAAAACTTGTACGGGCAAAGCTCTAGCACAACTCATGCATCATAACTAAACCACCTCGTTCGATCAACGCTCTACTATGGCATTTGTGCATAAAACATGAGAAAAGCCATGTACGAGCATAGCTCCAGTACGGTTATATGCATAAGAAAGCCACTTGAAATCCACATACGAGCAAAAGCTCCAGTACGATTTGCAAAACATTATCATAGATCAAACCAAGGTGCGAGCTAAGCTCCAACATGTTTCATACAAGTAAAGCATCAAAATCCAGTGCGAGCTAGGCTCCAGCACAATTTAATTCACATAGCTCGATAGGTGGCTTGTATACATTCAAAACAAATCTCAAAACATGTTTAGCACCTCACATGTGCTATTCCACCACATCAATAAATCACTAGCCAGCCTATCCTTTTATTTACCCAAAATAAAGTATTGAGTTTTGTGAAAACATTCAAATCATGTGATTTATGCAATTATTAGCCTCACTATCCCGTTTCTTTATAACACCATTTCAAACCACCAAATCTCATACGAGTACTCTTAGTTGTTTCCATACATCGTCAAACACATTTCTAAATACGCATGCATTTTTACAACACCCTATATACCCACAAAATACGAGAAGCTACCTCTATATACTTACATAATTCCCTTACCTAGAAATCGCGTTGTGAGATTTCACTTCCTTAAAGCTACGTACTCATGCAGTTCAATTCGTCTCCAACGATCTCTTCGAAACTACACGAAATCGTATATCACATCGATTTAGTTCATATAACTCAACATGGTGTTTGCTATAGTCGATTCAACCTATAGCCTCTATTAACACTTATAAGATCTCATTTCGATTCTCTATTCATATATCAAGTTTATGGTTCCCTTTAGGCCCATGGGTTCATACTAAATCGATATCAAATCGATATTAAGCCCATAGTGTTCATATTTCATAAATTTCTTCACTATGGCATATCATCAAACACCACATGTGCTCATTTCTCATAACTTCCCTAAACCCACAATGTTGCTTCATTTACCATTTTCTAATCATCCACATTACTCAAATGACAACTTAGCAAGTCCCACAAATACGAACTCATCTAAAATTACACTTTCTCACACTAGATTCATTCCATTTTCTAGGTCACATTAGTTCTAATACTTTCTAGGTGTTTTCAATCATTAATACACATACAAATCAACTCCAAAATCAACAAATAGACCAATGTATTTAGGCTGGAGTATTAGAAACTTACCAATCTAGTTTCTCTTCTTCATCCAAATGAGAATGTCCTTTGCTCCTTCAATCCAATAGGTGCGGCTTTGATCACAAACTATGTTGTTCTCTTCTTTAAGATGAACAACTTTATATCTAATAGCTTCCTCTCAAATCTTAATGGAAATGAGCTGATTTTAAAGAGAGAAAACTAGGTTTGGGTGGAAAATGGAAAGGAAAGGTTCTGTCTCAAAAAATATAGATTTCACTGCTCCTATTTATAGAAATTACTTGATGAGATCGATCTGTCGAGGCATGATATCGATCTGATCCTCTTAAATCCCTCATTTTCACGCCAATTTGAATGCATGAGATCGATCTGTCAAAAGCTTGAGATCGATATGTCTCAAGCAGTAGCTTAAGGATATCGATCTGGCTAAGGTAGGAGATCGATCTGTTCCAACCCGAGAGCTAAGAAAATCGATCTGTTTGAATCAAAATTGATCTTCTCATTATTGAATGTTTAACAAATCGATCTGCCTCCATTGGAGATCGATTTGTCTTGTTCCATTGTTCAAATAAGAGCATTTTTTGCCCTTCCAGATTGATCTCTCATCCTATGAGATCAATCTAGCATTCATATTTCTAGATTTTTCTGCAGGTTTCTGCAGTAACTTCACACAAAACATTCTCAATTTGTTGTCATAGTCATTTTCTCATCCAACCACCTTTAAGACTTAAAAATAGCATCCATCCATAATTTATACGTATCAAAACTTGTGTGCATTCTTTGTATGATCCAAGGTATACAATTCATAGCCAAATGGAAGTACAATTACTTATGCAATTCATGCAACTTCATTCCATTTGCTGCACTACTCATTTTGAGTTCCAATCACATTCATCACTTATAAAAGCTCATTTCTTCATATTCATACATAATGAACTTGTATGTAAATTACAAACTCATATTACAAGTATGTACATCGAATCCATGGACCTACATTACTTATGCTTACATTAGAATTACATCACCATACTCATGATTTCATAAAGTTTACATGCAAAAATACGGGTCTTATAACTTATTCATTTAAATCACATTATGTACATCCAAATGTGCTTGAACACCCAATATACTTTTAAACATGCATATACTGTCAATATATTTTCAAGCTCGAAGCTTTGAAAACTTATTTATGAAATCAAAACAGTAAATATATCTAATCGAATCCAGAAACACACATCATATCATACAGATAAGATTAGGCTGGATTTTTATTTCCCACTTTTAGTTTGCATACTTTGCATACTAAATTTTGTCATTTGAAATTCTACTAAGGGATTGCTGACATGTAGCAAAAATCCCTAAAGGCTTTGACATTAATTCCTTTACAAGGCGTATCAGTGAAATTCATTCTTTTAGCATATCATGTCGAACAATTTCTCATATCAATTTCTTAACAGTGTTGTGGACAGGTCCAAACTCTTAAGGGGTCAAATCTAATCGATAGACTTCAAATAATACTTCACTGAGACTTATAAAAGATGCCCATTCACCTCGTGATAGTTGTTTATAGGTTTGGCCCCATTGAGTTCAGCATTACTATACAAAAACGTGAGAATTTGGTCTAACTTTAAGCAGTTATATATAATTTATATTCAGACATGCATAGACTATGAGATGTAATACTAATTCTAACTTATCTACACTGACTCGTACTAGACAAACCTTTCTCTGATACTAACTTTATAAGACCAAAAATCAACAAAATTTAGACTAAAATTTTCTTATGTTTACTTAGGTTTGTCAACAATTAGTATAGTGTCCACTTTCTTTTGTTGGTCTAAATTGATCAACTAAGTTATTATTCCCTTAGTGTTTGTTTCATTCAATTGTGTGTGAGGTGATCTTAAATTAAACCCAACTGAGATTTTGTGTCATTCATTAGTTGGCCACAAGAAAACATGATTAACATTTAATTCGATTTAAACATCACATTTTAATTGTAGGTTATAGATTTTAATTGATACCTATTGTAGCCTAATGTTACAGTATAAAGTATATGAACATAGACTGTGTACTAATTGTCTAAAATATAAAGTAAAGATATAACTTAGCATATACCTTTCGGGTGGATTAAGCAAGTAATAGAAGGTACTCTCTGAGCTGACTCAAAGGGGACACCTTTCGTGTCTACTATAAACAACTTGTAGAGGAGAGGGAGGGGGTGAGCTTATGCCTTGTAAAGGTTACATGAAATAGGGAAGGTATCTAAGATGATGCCATTGAAATCAATATATTCAATCGATCTTACAAACCAATGCAATACATTTCCAAATCAATGCAATTGATATCAATTCAAAGCATGCTTTCAAACCAATCTTTACAAAATGAGCTTATGCTCTTTTAATCAAATCGATATGAAAATAGTTGTCAATATACTTCCAACAATAGTGAGAAACTAGGCTAACAACCCAAAGGTAACATGCACAATGCAATGTTTTATGAAAGAGCACAATCGTCTTATAGAGAGACACAATTGATGGGCCCAAAGGGTATATATCCGCAAGTGCACGGGTCGTACAAGTAATAATGAGATTTGAGTCATGAGTTATCGTCCCACAGAGAAGTTGACTAGCCTAATTAAGTACCGGTTACTTTTACCCTAAGTATATTCTAGCAAATTATGAAATTAAAGGGGTTGATCTACATAGCTAGAATTAAAAATACTGAAAGCAATAAAATAATAAAACTATAAAATAAAGGAAATAAAAACGAGCAAAATTACTTACAGTGCTCCACGCAATTAAAATCGAAAACCTACAAAAGAAATTAAAACAGTTAAAACTAATTAACGCAATTAAAATAAAATGCAAATATGAAAATAACAAAACAAGATTAATTAAACTAAAATTAAACTAACCTAAAAATGCAATTAAACTACTTAATCAAATGCAATTTAAACTAACCTATGATTTAATGAAATAAATTTACCCCTAATCTAATTCTAAATGAACATTTAATTAACTATTAACCTAATTAAAACTAAGTTCTACACTATTAAGCAAGAATAATAATTATGCAATTTAATTAACAACTCTAAACTAAGCTAACTACTTAAATAAAAAATAAACTAAACTAAAATGCATGAAAATGAGTTAATGCCAAAAATGCAAAAGCAAACAAGGCCTTAGCATTTTTAAACATTCCCTCCAAAATACTATTCATCCGTCATTTTGCATTTTGTTTTCCAGGTCACGGGTTGCTCGGCTTTGCCCACTGGTCTGCTGCTGTTTTGTCCACGGGTTAGTGCTTGCTGTTCGGTCTCCATCTCGGTCTGCCATGCAATACTGTCCCACTGCTGTCCCAGGTTCCAGCTGTGCTCTCGGTTTCAGTTCCAGTTCCTGCTACACGGAGTGCTGCTCTCGGTTCTGCCAGGCTCACCAACTCTGCTCGGTTCCGTGTGCTTCTTCATTTCCTGCACTCAACACATCACATTTCATTCATCAACGACCAAACACCAACACGCCAACCTGCCCAGACCTGCTCGTCCAGGTCCTGTCTCGGTTGCAGATTGCCAACTGCCCCAACACTTCCATGCTTCTCGGTTCAGTGCTTCTGCTCCTGCCAGGCTGCTGCGTATAGGTTGCACTTCCTCGGTTCTGTCCTGCACTCCATGTCGAGTCTGCTCCAGCTGCTACTATTGAAGGTATGTCCGGCTTCTGCTCCCGATTTGTGCTACTGCTGGTGTGCGCAACCTCTGCCCAGCTAGCAGGAAACAAATAACAGGGGAGAACAAAGGAAGCTCTCGGTCTGTCCAGCTTCACTCTCGGTTCATGGTCTGCTACCAGGATCTCGGGTGGTTTATGAAATCAGCCTAGCTCCCCACATTCTCGAGTAACAAGGACCGCAAACGAAAAGGAAAATAAACTTACCAATGGAAGCAACCGAGAATTATAAACATAACAAAAACAAACTTGAAAAATGAAGGAAAAACCGAGAAGAACAAAGACAAGGAAATGAACTTGACAAATAGAGACTCCATGGGAAAAGAACCGAGAGCATGAAAACAAAAGATTGATTATCCATTGAAACATAAAATTTAACAAAGCTTAACTAAGAACATGAAAATGCATAGTAAAACAAATGGGAAAATAAAAAAAACTAGGAAGGAAAATAATTCTAAAATCTACTCTTCCTACACTACTCCTACTCCTACAATTACACTAACCTCTACTCCTAAAAATTTACCTCCCACTTTCAATTGTCATCCTTTCCTATTTATAAACACACTAGGGGTAAAATGGTAATTTTCACATCCTTGATGAGTTGGCATTTTTTTGGCCACTTGTCTTCACACCATTGGCTCGTTGAAAAGATATGTCCATGTCATCGGTCTTCTTGTCCAATTGGATGTGCTTGGTGGTATGACTCGTGTTGTCCACGTGGCTCAATCTCGATTTTAGCCCAATTCCGGTCCATTTTCTACCGAAATATTCAAAATTCATCCGGATTTGATTTATCTGCAAACATGAGAATTTTTATTAAATAAAGGGGATAATTAACAAAATAAATTGGGGATTTAAATAAATAATTAGGAAATTAAGCACAAATAATTCTAAAAATATAGAATTATCACACCCCCAAACTTGAGCTTTTGCTTGTCCTCAAGCAAAACAAAATGATTTTAGGAATGATAAGTACAAAACACAATAATTTCCCCAATATTATCCTCAAAGAAAAAGTATAGACTATGAAATCAAAGAATCACAATTACAAGTCCAGCACTTAGAATTATTCAATCATAAGTCCTAACCTAAATTGGACTCCTCGTGAGTGTGTGAAAAATGTCTAAGTCACTTCTCAGTATATTACTCGGACCAAATTATGCAACACAGTGAATGCAAAGTCAATGACATATGATCATTCCCATAAGTTTGTTTTTCACTTCTCTCTCCACTAATGTAGTCACACTTAACTAAAGATCATTAGGACTTCATTAAGCTTGTAATGTCAGGCTGGGGTTAAGGTATGATAAAGTCGATTTAGGTTCAGTTACCCCTTAACATGCATTACCTTCTAGGATCTTTAGTGTAAGAGCTCTAATTATTTCCCCCAAACTTATTTCTTTTGCTAAACTCTTTTTTCTTTTTTCTTTTTTTTTTCAATTTTTTTTTTTTTTTACATACTCCTTCACTATCACTTAATACCCATAATATAGCTCACAATATATCCAATGACTTTTCATGCTTTCGGGGTAAGGGATAGGAAAAAGTATTTAAGCTACGAAAATTAAGTAGGCGTATTTACAAAGAAAAGCTTATTTGGCCCAGACGGGTGACTAGGGGTAGAATATGTACAAGGAAGGCTAGAAAGGCTCAAACGATCCAAAGATGGCCTAAATCATCTCCCTAATCAAGTGTGATCTAATATTTCACCTCGAGATTAGATCAAATAAATTCTAGAATATGATGCACAAAATCAACTGAACAAATGCAATCCTATGTACACATAAGCTTTCTCTAAATAAATATACTGATTCATGACATGACATGTGCATAAGATGAGGAAATCACAATAAGAATTAAGAGAAATTCAAGAACTCAACTTCATGCTTTTCCTATAATCATGATTCTAAGTCAATCAAAGTCATACTAATTCATGGGGTCATATCATCGGAATATGGGAAAACTACATGCTAAGCACTTAATCATCCCAAAATCAAGCAATTTAAGCTCATTTTATCGAAAAAATTTTGAAAATTCCTTCTCAGATTTTCGAAAAAATTTTAAAAATTTTTCCAATTTTTCAAAAAATTGCTCAAGTGATATCCCCTCCCCCAAACTTAACGTGCATAGTGTCCTCAGTGTGCAGATAATATACGAATTTAAAGTTCAAGAATAGAGTACTCCCCTTTTCTGATGTTGATGAACAATCAAAGCTTTGATTGAAAGCATAAAACGAGAAAAGAAACCTGCAACACAAACAAAGAAAGACACAATAGAAAAGAAAAAGAAAAACGAACTATATACAAAGTGAAAGTAAAAACACAGCCCCTTCAAATGCAGCTGAAGAAGACAACACTCAGCAGCAAGGCGAAGAGTATGAGGGCCATCCAAAGTGGTGACAGGGTACTAACAGTTAACTCCTCCTGAGCCCTATCTATTTCCTTCCTTCTTTCAGATTTTATATGGTCAAGCTTTATGTTCTCCTCAATCTCTATCTTAAAACATTCTTGAGAGTCATCAGGGAGCTTCACAGGTTTGAAAACATTAAGCTTTACTTCCTGATCTTGGACTCTCACATCAGAGGGCGAGGAAGGCAATGAATACGAAGAAGGTATAGATGAAGAAGCGCTTAGCTTTGTTTCCTTGGCAGCCCGATCTTTAGGTTCCTGCTCTTTCTGAGCTACTTCGTTAGAACCTATGTGTTCTTCAACTATGTGTTGTTCAGGTTGGGACTTAACTTGTGGCTCCTCTAGCTCTCTGCCACTCCTAAGGGTGATAGATCTAACTTGTTCTTTACCCTCCCCTTGCTCATCAGGATTAACTTCAGTATTACTAGGAAGGGTCCCTTGAGGATGTTGGCTAAGAGCACTAGCTATTTGTCCAACCTGAACTTCTAAGTTCTTAAGTGAAGCAGCTTAATCTTGCAGGATAGTCGTGAACATCTCCTCTAATGTAGGCTTCTTCTCAGCTGCTGGTGCATGGTAGAATTGGGGCTGCATAAATGCTGGTGGTGGTGGTGGTGGTGGTGATGGGTGATATTGAAATTGAGGGGGGATGGATGATGTGGATGGTGGTAAGGAAATTGCTGTTGTGGTGGTACATGAACTTGTGGAGCTTGAAAACTAGGGGGTTCTACAAATATGGAATTAGAAGTTTGCCCTTGGTTTTGGCTCCAGGAGAAGTTAGGATGGTTCCTCCACCCTGAATTATAGGTGTTTGAAAAAGGGTTGTTCTGTTGCGTAGGGAGAGCAACATACTGAACCGACTCTAAGTTGAGCGGACACCTATCTACAGAGTGGGTACCACTACACAGCTCGCATGAAAGAAAAGGACTTTGGACAGAATATATAGGGTTAGGACTGTTGGGAGGATTATATTGGGTACTGAGCGACTCCACCTTCTTTGTAAGATTGGCAATCTGAGAGGTCAAGGTGGACAGTGTGTCAAGCTCGTACATACCCGCCGATTTCCTTGGCATCTGCCTTTCCGAGGACCATTGATAGTTGTTAGTCGCCATCCTTTCTAGCAACTCATAAGCCTCCTCCTCTGTTTTGCACATCAATGCTCCACCTGCAACAGTGTCAACAATGGTCCTATTTGGGCTTGTAAGTCCGTGGTAGAAGGTCTGAACTTGCAACCACAACGGTAGGCCATGGTGAGGGCACTTCCTAAGAAGCTCCTTATATCGTTCCCATGCTTCATAAAGAGATTCAAAGTCGTACTGGGCAAAGGAAGATATATTGCTACGGAGTTGGGGTAATTTAGAGGGAGGAAAGAATTTGGCTAAAAATTGGTAGGCTAACTCATCCCATGTAGAAATGGATCCTGGAGGCAGAGAGGTCAACCAATGTCTCGCCCTATCCCTAAGTGAGAAAGGGAATAGTCTAAGCCTAAGTGCATCGTCTGATAATCCATTGTGCTTGAAGGTGTTGCATAAGTCCAAGAATTGCCCGAGATGAGCATGTGGGTCATCATGTGGAAGCCCACTGAGCTGCAAAGATGTTTGGATTATCTGGATGATTGCGGGCTTAATTTCAAAATTATTTGCATGGACAGCTGGTGGCCTAATGCCGGAATAATATTCTCCAATTGTCGGCATCGCATAATCTCCAACAGTTCTAGTTTTCCTATTTTCTGCCATGGTGAATTGCAGCGGAGCTAATAATTTCCTCGAGTCTAATTAAATTTTTCTAAGAGTGTGTTTGATTTTAGGATCTAGAGGAAAACAATCAAAACTTCTGGCTCTACGCTTGCAATCATCTAAAAGTCCTTAAAAAAATTTTTTAAATTTTTTTAAATTTTTGAAATTTTTTTTTTGATTTTAATTAAGAGAAAATTTTACTAACCTAAGCTAAGGCTCTAAATATTTACAACCTAAATATTTACAAGCTAGAATTACACCTAAGCATAATTTCACCGATATTAATTAATGACTAATTAAAACTTCCCCGGCAACGGCGCCAAAAACTTGATGGGCCCAAAGGGTATATATCCGCAAGTGCACGGGTCGTACAAGTAATAATGAGATTTGAGTCATGAGTTATCGTCCCACAGAGAAGTTGACTAGCCTAATTAAGTACCGGTTACTTTTACCCTAAGTATATTCTAGCAAATTATGAAATTAAAGGGGTTGATCTATATAGCTAGAATTAAAAATACTGAAAGCAATAAAATAATAAAACTATAAAATAAAGGAAATAAAAATGAGCAAAATTACTTACAGTGCTCCACGCAATTAAAATCGAAAACCTACAAAAGAAATTAAAACAGTTAAAACTAATTAACGCAATTAAAATAAAATGCAAATATGAAAATAACAAAACAAGATTAATTAAACTAAAATTAAACTAACCTAAAAATGCAATTAAACTACTTAATCAAATGCAATTTAAACTAACCTATGATTTAATGAAATAAATTTACCCCTAATCTAATTCTAAATGAACATTTAATTAACTATTAACCTAATTAAAACTAAGTTCTACACTATTAAGCAAGAATAATAATTATGCAATTTAATTAACAACTCTAAACTAAGCTAACTACTTAAATAAAAAATAAACTAAACTAAAATGCATGAAAATGAGTTAATGCCAAAAATGCAAAAGCAAACAAGGCCTTAGCATTTTTAAACATTCCCTCCAAAATACTATTCATCCGTCATTTTGCATTTTGTTTTCCAGGTCACGGGTTGCTCGGCTTTGCCCACTGGTCCGCTGCTGTTTTGTCCACGGGTTAGTGCTTGCTGTTCGGTCTCCATCTCGGTCTGCCATACAATACTGTCCCACTGCTGTCCCAGGTTCCAGCTGTGCTTTCGGTTTCAGTTCTAGTTCCTGCTACACGGAGTGCTGCTCTCGGTTCTGCCAGGCTCACCAACTCTGCTCGGTTCCGTGTGCTTCTTCATTTCCTGCACTCAACACATCACGTTTCATTCATCAGCGACCAAACACCAACACGCAAACCTGCCCAGACCTGCTCGTCCAGGTCCTGTCTCGGTTGCAGACTGCCAACTGCCCCAACACTTCCATGCTTCTCGGTTCAGTGCTTCTGCTCCTGCCAGGCTGCTGCGTATAGGTTGCACTTCCTCGGTTCTGTCCTGCACTCCATGTCGAGTCTGCTCCAGCTGCTACTATTGAAGGTATGTCCGGCTTCTGCTCCCGATTTGTGCTACTGCTGGTGTGCGCAACCTCTGCCCAGCTAGCAGGAAACAAATAACAGGGGAGAACAGAGGAAGCTCTCGGTCTGTCCAGCTTCACTCTCGGTTCATGGTCTGCTGCCAGGATCTCGGGTGGTTTATGAAATCAGCCTAGCTCTCCACATTCTCGAGTAACAAGGACAGCAAACGAAAAGGAAAATAAACTTACCAATGGAAGCAACCGAGAATTATAAACATAACAAAAACAAACTTGAAAAATGAAGGAAAAACCGAGAAGAACAAAGACAAGGAAATGAACTTGACAAATAGAGACTCCATGGGAAAGGAACCGAGAGCATGAAAACAAAAGATTGATTATCCATTGAAACATAAAATTTAACAAAGCTTAACTAAGAACATGAAAATGCATAGTAAAACAAATGGGAAAATAAAAAAAACTAGGAAGGAAAATAATTCTAAAATCTACTCTTCCTACACTACTCCTACTCCTACAATTACACTAACCTCTACTCCTAAAAATTTACCTCCCACTTTCAATTGTCATCCTTTCCTATTTATAAACACACTAGGGGTAAAATGGTAATTTTCACATCCTTGATGAGTTGGCATTTTTTTGGCCACTTGTCTTCACACCATTGGCTCCTTGAAAAGATATGTCCATGTCATCGGTCTTCTTGTCCAATTGGATGTGCTTGGTGGTATGACTCGTGTTGTCCACGTGGCTCAATCTCGATTTTAGCCCAAGTCCAGTCCATTTTCTACCGAAATATTCAAAATTCATCCGGATTTGATTTATCTGCAAACATGAGAATTTTTATTAAATAAAGGGGATAATTAACAAAATAAATTGGGGATTTAAATAAATAATTAGGAAATTAAGCACAAATAATTCTAAAAATATAGAATTATCAACAATCGTTTCATAAAGGAGCATAACCATCTCAAGGAGAGACACAATCATTTCTCGAAGGAACACAATCATCTCACGAAGAGAGACAATCCTTCCATGAAGGAACATCTCAAGAAGGGACAGTGTAACCTACGACCATGGTTATGGGTTCTAAGTCCCGTTGGATCGACGATTAGTGGGAAGCTGTGGATGTGTCAAATTCAAATATCTAGTAATACAATACAATTTGGCATAAACGTAAGGGAAAAGCATGTATAAGGGGCTAAAAGTTTCTAAAATAAATTAAAAACTTCAATGTAATACAATCTATGATTCCTAATTCAAAATCGAAACCAATAATTTCAAGAATCATACATACAATAAGGGAATAAGTATCACATAGAATCATGATTTCAAAGTAATGGTTGGACAACCTCCAACGAAAACCATTCGATTTTATTTAAAATAAGTCAAGAAAAGCTTTTTTTTAAAGAAAAAAAACTCTACAAACCATTTCGTATGTAGGGTTTTGTAAAACAAAAGGCAATTTATGTTTTTAAGGAAACATTTAAGAAATCCTTTTATGGTAAAATCCTACAATAGATTTGTTCAAACGATTTGGTAAGCCAATGAAATTCCAATTATGTTGATATGTATAGTTATATAACAATATCTTTGACCAAGCTGTTTTTATGGTTGAGCCAAGATATCCATGTCTCCTACATGCAATTAGTTACCTCAATACCGATGTGGCAACCTCTAGCCCTTGTCGCAAAGTTAGGCTAGACAATGTATATATATTGTTTAAGTTATCCTTCCTCCAATAAATGCCTTAGCTGTGATACCATCATTCTAATTATCATCCAACTTTTTAATTAGACTTCAATACCATTGCAAACAATTACTAACTTCATCATAATAATCGCTTCTCAATGGTTTCTTAAGAAATCAAGAGCAATCTTACAGCTTCATTCAGTTTCCTCCACTTTTCAATGTTTACCTTAATCAATCATAATCTCATTTACTTCATACTATCATTAACACAACCATTTATTGTTATCCAATATCATACATTCACCTTATCTAAAGTTAGTCACTTAAGCCTTTAATACCAAATTGGTTATAGTTGGTGCTTAGACTATTTTCCTTGTAATCAATCAGTACTAATCTATTTATTAGTCAACTTACACCACTATCTACTATTCAGTCACATAACCTTAAAGTCACTAAGGCAAAACCCTAAATCGCCATTCCATAATTCTATTTCCAGAATCAACTATAGCCAATCAATAGATCACAATACCTGTCATAATATATGATTATCAAAGAATTTTTAAGAATCTTTATCTTGCCTAATTGTTGAGAGAGAGAACCTAAAAATGGCCTATCCAAGCTCTTCAACCAGAATTAAACCTTCAAACCACAATAAAAAACTCAATACACATTTATTAGTCACAAATACACTATACCCGCCATATTTATTTCAATGGAAAAGCTTATTACCTTTTATCTATTTTTTTCCTCCAAAAACCCCTATTTGGTTCTTCAAAATCTCCTTTATTCACCACCTAAATCTTACTCTCAAATGGATATTCAAGATGAAAATAGGTAAAGGAGGAAGAATAGGGTAGGGCCTTTGGCTTTTTCTATCATTTTTTTCCTTCTTTCTACTTTTTTTCCTCTTTTCTCTTTTTTTTTCCTTTTCGATTTCCTTGATTTTCCCTAAGTTTTCCATGTCTTTAAAACTCATTTTAAGGTTTCAAACCACTAGCAGATCGATCCCTTTAGCTTTTAGATTATTCCTCACCCTTTAAAATGCCTTAATTTTGCATTTTGGAATGAGGGGATCGATCCCTTTAAGGAAGGGATAAATCTTTCTGTGCTTTGTTGTAGAAATTAGGCATTCTAACTTTAGAGGGTCGATCCATTAGCTTAGGGAATCGATCCCTTACCCTTTTACTGCTTATTTTTAGTTTTTACTTATTGGGAATCAGTCTTTCTAAGCTAGGGGATCGATCCCTTAGCCCGAAGTACCATTTTTTTGATACCTAAACCCTGAAAATGTCGTACTTTCAACTCCTAACTTCCTTTTACTTTTGAGCACCTCAAAAATCATTCCAAATACACCAATATACATATATAAATCAACATTTCCACAACCAAAACATTTCATATGGTCTTAATCCTTAACTTACATTTAATATTTCATACACACATATAATTTCACATTATATTTCATCTTAACTTTGATATCATAGAACATTAATTCATAGGTATGTTACAATCTATTCAATTGTAAGATCCGAATATAATTAAAATTCAAAAATTAAATAAGAAAAGATGGGGGATGAAGGAAGGTCAGGTAAAAATTGATTTTCGAAACAAGAGCAGGGGTAAAATGGTAAAAATACCAAAACCCGGTATTAAGGCGATAAGAAAATTTTAATTAAAAATAAGGATGTAAGATATCTTGATCGATAATGAGGAAATTATACAATTTGGGTCAATTGATCAAGATTCAAAAATTTTAAAAATACCGAAAAATTACCGAAATGATATCTCGAAAAGCGCGAAGGAATAATATCAAAATTTGAAGAAAAATATATTTAATAAATTAAATTTAAATTAAATAAATTAAATTAGAATAAAAATAGTATAATTGTAGATTTTTGGATTTTATGGAGTATTTTAATGAATAGTGAAATAATTAAATAAATAATAATAATAATAATAAAAAGTCAGAAACGAAAAAAACGCGAAAGGAGACGAAGAAAATGGAAGCAGCTGGCTGAGGAAGCCCGAGGACGCACCGACGACCGACGACCCCCGACGAGGAGCTGACGAGAAAGAGGGGAGGCCGGTGAGCAAGATGGTACCGGAGACGCGCCGTGCAGTGGCCGGAGGAAGCCGATCGGAGGAGGGAAAGAACCGAGGAGAAACGGCCTGATTTTCGGCGATCCACAATGGCTGGGCATCAACGGAGGCCACCGATGAGTTCAGGAGGACGAGCCGGTCATTTTGAGATCGATAGCAGCCGGCGAAACGGTCGAAATTACTGGCGACGGCCAAGAGGAGGAAAATGGGTCCGACGGTCGAGGGAGAAGAGCCGAACCGACGGCGTTCCGACGAGCTTGACCCAAAACAAGGGCAGATCTGAGATGCGGACGACCCAGCGGAGCGATTGGTGGCGAGACCCGACGAAGAATTGACTGGCAAGGCGGTGAACCGACGGTGAACCGACCGAACCGGAGTGAACCGACGGTCTGAACCGGTCCGAATCGGACTGAACCGGTTCAACCAAAAAGAGAGGAAAAAAGGGAGAAAAAGGGAAAAAGAAAAAGAGAAAAAATTGACGAAAAATCTCGACAATGCAATCGAGCTTCGGGTAAGTCGATAAGCGGTCAAATTGACCGATTTAAATTTTGGAGTATTTAATTTAATAAATTTTGGGCTGAAAACTTACCTGAAAAATTGTGGAATTGTGTAGCTCGACAATTGGCATCCATCGAGAGCTCGAGATAGCCTCGAATTTCGTACTAGCATGGAATCACGGGTAAGTGGCCCTTATTTATGACAATTTACATCGGTATGCGTGATATGAATTTAAATTCCACATAAATTGAATTAAATTATGAAAATTTAGATAAATTGTCGTAAATAATCGATTTAGCTATTCGAGAATTAGAACGAGGCCCAATAAATTATTGGTGGGCCCAATGAGCCCAATAGGCCTCGATAATGTGAAAATTAAGTGGAAAACGGGCTTAAGGCCGATTAAGGCCCTTTAAGGTGCAATCGGGCCCAATAGGGGTAAATGGGCCCAATGATTTAAATTAAGCCCAGAAAATATTAAATACAATTAAATTGTATGATATCTGACCTGAGGAATAATTATACGTAGTTCCGGGTATTTGATTGGGAGCATAACGGACTGCGCGACGAGATAACAATGGAAAAGAAAAGGTCAGACTCGACAGGAAAATAAGGTAAGGGAATTCTACGGACTGCTAGAGGTAAACTTTACGCAATTTTAAGTTCATTGCAATCTTTAAAAAAAAATTACCTGAAGGGTCTAGAGGTCAATTAATAATTTTAGTGCCCCGAATGGGCAAATTACTAAAATACCCTTGTTAAGGGTAGAACTTACAAATTTAGGAAAAATTGGGAGGAGCAAGGAAAAGAGGTTCCTGCTCGTTCTGGAGGTATTTTAACACATGCATGAGTAGGCTGGCTCACTTTTAAAGAAAAGTGCATAGCATTGCATACCTTAAACGATGTAATTTCTGTGAAAACTATTTAGAGATAACCGAGCCGCCTACGTGTTTTTATTTACATGTGACGTGCTAGAGCTCAGCTCGCATGATGTTTGATTTGTGTGATGCATGCATTAGTGCTGGAGCGAGAGCTCGCACTAGAGTTTTACATGCATAGGTGCTAGAGTATAACTCGCACCAGATTTCACATGCTTGTTTCGTGACACGGTGCTAGAGTCTAACTCGCACCAGATTTTACATGATTTTCGTGACAGGGTGCTGGAGTTTAACTCGCACCAGATTTTATAAGATTTTCAGGTGATTTATATATAGAGTGCTAGAGCCTAGCTCGTACTAGTTTTACTGGATTTGTGGAGTAGCGCTGTCTGCCCTTGGAGTCAGCCAAAAGGCCCAACAGGCTCAAAAGACCTCTTAAGTAGGGTGAGAGTGAGGGATGAGGTTGGCGGCCTTGTGGGGATGTAAAGCGGGCTCTGCTGATTTTACTTGATTTGATGAGAGTGCTGAGCATCGCTCGCACTGATTTTATGAGAACATGCGATGAGCCGTGCTTGGAGCATCGGGTAGACTGTGTGTCATCGATTTAATAGGCTCACACGTGCGTTTTGAGACATGGCATGAGTATTGAGAAACAAAACCTCTCTGTGGGAAGCAGGCCATTTGGGCTGGAGTACCTAGAGTGATATAGGTCCATGGAGTACGATGTACCGTGCAAGTAGCATGGAGTACGATGTACCGTGGGGTATCTTCGGATACGGTATCTTTGTGATACGGGGTATCTTCGGATACAGTATCTTTGTGATACGGGGTATCTTCGGATACGGCATCTCCGGATGCGTAGGATCGGATAAGACCGACGGGTTGGATTGACCTACCTCCCGGGCAGTTCCCGATCAGGGTAAGACCTCGCACACTGGGATCCGTGAAGCTAGAGGGACTCACGAGGACACATATGGCCAGTCCTGGTTATTACCGTTATACAGATATTGCCTCGTCTCGCATGTCGACGATTTCGATGATTTAAACTGGGTTTTTAATTAAATGTGCATGATGGTTATTTCCATGCTTTTTAAACCCATGTGTGATGTATACCGATTTTCATGGTTTTGTGTGAGTCTGGATCACCCGAAGGAGGGGTCGAGTCCTGACTTTATTGTGAAAATTTTAATTGAGAAAGAAATGATTTGAAATAATTGCATGTTGAATTTTCTGTGCAAACTCGATTTACATAACATCATAACTTTCATATCATCTGTTTTAAATGTGTGGAGAAAGGGTGGTTTATGCATGGCACCACGTTCATGTAGGTAGTATGGTTACCTACTTGTTCGTAGGATTGCCTTACTGAGCTTGATGTGCTCACCCCTTTCATTTTCTCCCACAGATAATCTCCAGTTGAAGTTGCGACGACTCAGTACTGCATTTCGGATATCCGCTGCTGCCCATCATTTAAGGTATATACACTTGTACATATTGTATCTACATAAGCATAGCACAGTAACATGTTTGTAAGTAACTTTAGGGGATGTATAAATAATGTAAACAATATTAAATGATTAGAGAAGAAATAAGTTAGATGGTAGTTGAATGGTGGGACTGGCATTGACGCACAGCCCAATCATTAGTGGAGTGTGGTCACGATTCGAGGACAGGTAAGAATTTAAGTAAATAAACAAAATGCGAAAAATTTACTCTGATTTTTGGGTAGTTTTGGGTCGTGACATCAATCACTATTCAATCAATTACATAATAAAATACTCAATATAATCATTTACTCTATATAGTATTAAGCTTAAATAATGAAAATTTGGGATTTTACATTTGTGGTATAGTGAGATCAGTTGAGCACAATGTAAAGAACGTAGAAATTTGGAAGGGTAAAATTACCCTTCCACCCTTGGTTTTGTTTTATTTTTTTATTATTTTATTGAAAAGTATATATCCTTAATGGTCAATTTTTTTTAATCTCACCAAAACTAATTTCACCGGAGCGAATCTCATTGCCCATCCAAACTAGTTGTAAGTTCCCATATGGAAACAGGTCCAGTGCCATGCATCGAGGTACTTTTTGTCATTTAACAAATCAAACTATGTTTTTGTTTGTTCATTTACTTTTTAGCATAGTGTTAGTTTTAAATTGATATATATATATATATTGAAATAGCGAAACTTTAAACATGATTAAATGTGTTTATACTTATGAAATTTATTTTGAATTCATAAATAAGTTATATCGTAATTTAATTTAAAGTATAAGTCCAGTTTGGTTAATTATGAAATTGATTTTTACTTTGACTTTACACATTTGGTTTATTGAGATTTTTCAAATTTGATGTAAGTGATTTTTCCTTGTTTTGATTGTGATTTTATACATTTAAATGAAGAATTGGTTGATTTAAAGGCTTGTGAATCAATACTACATCATACCCTTCAAACAAAATGTGTTTAAGCTTTAAAGGGTTCCGTACCAATAATGCACATGTATTCAAACTGAATACATTTATCATGTTGTCATGTTATAAAAATCAATCCCATGTGCTTAAAGAAGTGGAAGGCATCAATCCCCCATGACGAAGGGATCAATCTCCTTAAGGTAAGAAAACTCCAATGGTTATATTTTATGTCTTGCAATGGCTATTTTTAAGATCTAACTTTTCCAACAACAAAAGACACAACTTCAGATATAAAAGGGAGTTTCCAAGTGGTCAAGACAACAGAGCTACAAATCTACATCATCTATTATATTTATATGAAGTCCTCACTTGTCTTTAAAGCTTACCTCTTTGTATAATTCTTTGATTTCTTCAAGAGAATTTTACTTGTAGTCACCCAACATTTATATAAGTATTTTTATTACACCATTTGTATACCCATCCACATATTATAAAGGGGAGTGAACCCTTGAGTGCTAAAATTGTAAATAAGGATTGGGTAGAGGAAAGGTTTTCTCCTTTCAACCATGAAAGGGAGACTTTTGTCAAGGTTGCTTCCTTAAGCCATAAAAAATGAAGGTGTAAGTTATCCTTGAATTAATTAAAAAGAAAGGTTATATTTGAACCTGTGAAAAATGAATATTAATCTCGAGCCTACAAAAAGAAGGTTTGTTGTAAATACCATTTTCATTAGTGAATTTGGTGAAATCCTTAAGAATATCACAAGGTAAAAGACATAGGCAAGAGTGTCGAACCTCTATAAATCTCTATACATTTTTTCTATCCCTATACTTTTATTTTATTTATCGTTTACTTGTCATATGCTAGAATCGTAGGATAAGTATGTAAGACCCGATTTTATTTAAAACACGAAATGAAAAATGCAAAAGGATTGAAATGGTATTCCCGAACACGTGAAGGGTAAAACAGTCAAAAGATCAAAATTTGGTATTTATCGTGACAAGAAAATTTAATTAAAAATATGAGATTGAGAAATCTTGATCAATAACGAAGAAATAATTAAATTTCAGGTTAAATTGATCAATATATGAATTTATTGGAATTAATCGAAAATTTCACATCAAAAAATAATCCCGAAAATAATCGAAAAATATATCGAAAAGGTAAAATCGAACTGATAAATTCATTTACGAATTAAATAAATTTAATATGAATTTTTGGGAAATTTTTAGGATTTTATTATTATTATTTTAATGAATAAAATAATAATAAAAATCTATTATAAATAAAATGAAAAAAAATCTAAAAACCATGATTTGGAAGAAAAGCAAAAGGCGAAAACGAAGCAGGAAACCGAGGAAACGGCTTTCCTCTCACCGGCGAGTCACCGATGAGGCTGAAGGGCCGGCGAGGGCCGATGAACACAGGCCAACCTCGGGAGAACCATCAGCTGCCATGACGCGCCGTGAAGACCGCCGGAGCACGCCAAAAATGAAGGGAGATGCCGCGGGAGAGAAGCTTCGATCGATGGCCATCGACGCCGATTCAACCATACTGAGGCCCGATTATGGAAGCCTAGGCGATGGCGAGTCGAACGGCACCAGAAACGGCCCGAGAACCGATCGGACGGTGCCGAAACGATGAAATCATGCCTGAAACGATCGAACCAGACTGAACCATTGGATCGATCAGACTGACCAGCTGGACCGAACAGGTCTGAACCGGGTTAAACCGGACTGAACCAGTTCTGTCAAAAAAAAAGAAAAGGAAAGAAAGAGAAAAAGGGAAAAAGAAAAAGAGGAAAAATTGAGGAAAAATCTCAGTGATGTAATCGAGCAATGGGTAAGTCGATAAGCGGTCGAATTGATCGATTTAAATTTTGAAATATTTAATTTGCTTAATATTTGACTGAAAGTTTACCCGAAAAAATATTTAATTATGTAGCTCGACAATTGACGTCAAACGAGAGCTCGAGATAGCTTCAATTTGCATACTATCATGGACTCTCAGGTAAGTAAACCTTAGTTATGATAATTTGCATCGTTATACGTGTTAGAAATTTACTGCATAAATTATGGATTTAATTTCTGCATTAAATGAATTATATTCTAGAATTTGAGATATTTTTCGTAAATAATTCATTAAGCTATCCAAAAATTTAAAACGAGACTCAATAAATACTGATGGGCCCAATGAGCCCAATAGGCCTCGATAATGTGAACGGGCTTAAGGCCGATTAGGGCCCATTATGGTGCAATCAGGCCCAATATGGGTAAACAGGCCCAATGATTTAAATTAAGCCCAAAAAATATGAAATACAATAAATTGTATTGTATTTGACCTGATGTATATTTATATGCAGTTCCAAAGATTTGATTTAGAGTAAATCGGACTGCATGACGAGACATCAGTGGAAAGGTCAGACTGTACAGAAAATGAGGTAAGGGAATTGTGTGAGTAGCTAGAGGTAGCTACGCGTATTTTAATAGCTTTTCTGTACACTGAATATGTATGTATAGATTGATATTGTACAAAGGTCCTAAAAATGGTTTAAAGATTTTAAGGACTCAAAATAGGAAAAGACTATTTTACCCCTATTGAGGGAAGTTCACCTAAGGATGGTGAAAGCATGACATGCATGAAATGCATGATTTAAGGAATTTCTAAATTAAGGAATTTTCGTGGTTTTTTAAGCAAAGCAAATCGATAGATTGGCCAGTAATTGCATAAATTTCACAATATAACACTACGTAAGTGTTATTAAGATTTATATGAAATTTTTTTGGGAAAATGGCCTACTATCAAGTTTATATGGAAACAGATAGTGCTGGCACATAGCTTGTACTATATCTATGTTTGTGAGTGTGCATGAATGTGCTTGAACGGTTGCTCGCACCGACTTGTGTGACATCATATGCATGAAATGTGCTAGAGCGGTTGCTCGCATTGATTTTACTATTGTGAAATGCGTGAGAGGTGTTGGAGCCTAGGTCGCACTCTGTTTTGACATGTTTTGACTTGTTTTGACCTGATATGCATAAAAATGTGCCAGAGCGATTGCTCGCACTAGTTTTTATGATTGACATGCATGAGAGATGCTGGAGCTTAACTCGCATCTAGTTTTGATATGATAATTTCATAAAAGCCATGCTGGAGTGTAACTCGCACGAGATTTGATTTATTTATGCATAAACCATACTGGAGCGTTGCTCGTACGAAGTTTTGATTTACTTGAGCATTCATTCGTGCTAGAGCATTGCTCGCACATGATTTTATATGGTTTTATAACTCATTTTAAAGCCGTACTGGAGTTTTTCTCGTATAAGGTTTTCACTAAGTTTTTATACATCATCGTACTAGAGCATTGTTCATACGTGGATTTTACTTGAATTTATAATTATTTTAAGTCGTACTGGAGCGCTGCTCGTACGCAGATTTCATTGATTTCTATGAAACCGTGCTAAAGCTTCGCTCGCATGAGATTTTCTGATATCATGAATATGCATGGAGCCGTGCTAGAGCTTCACTCGCACAGGGATTTATATGACATGCATATAGCCATGTTGGAGCCTCCTGTAGATTGTGTCACAGTGAGATGATATACTCACATGTGCATACTAAGACAAAGATCATATGTGAGAACCCGAGTTTGAGCCTCTGGGGACGCGTCCTAGGTGAGCAAAGCCGTGATGGGCTGGAGATGGGCTTGCCCCCCAGACCCAAAAGTGGACAATACGTTGAGTTGCTGAGACCTATAAGCCTGTGACCTGGTGTAGGGAGGGCAGCAGGGTTCTTACATGATATGGGTGGATAGGGTTCACGGAGTACGTTGTACCGTGTATGTCACGTGGAGTACGCTGTACCATGGGGATTGTTTGAGTGGAGTTGCATTAGCCACGAGGCAGCAAGCTTTGCCTTCACAATCCTGATGTTATGCTGTTCTGGCAGGTAGGACCGACCCACCTCCCGTTTCAGGAGTGATACCCCACACACTAGGTACCATGCTGCCAGGGATCACTAGGTTATGACCATAGTCCTTGTTGTTACTGATATAGTCACCTACACGTCTCACATGATATAACTATTGGTCTCGATAGACCAGGGTAGACCCGAGGGAGAGGTCAAGCCCCCAATTTTTGTGAATTTTTATGAGATGTGCATTTTAATTAATTTTTATAATAAATTGATTTATGAGATGCTTAACCCATATGGGTTATTTTATACTGCGTTTTAAATGAAATGATTTAAATGCAGTAGCATGATGTGTTTTACATGCTTTAATGATAAAATCATGAAAGGATTGTATCTCATGATTTGTTTTATATCGCATGAAATAATTCATGATTTTGATTTAATTCATGCTGAATATGATTTAATGATGTCACATAAATGTTATTGATGCATGAATTACATGATTTCTATATGCACAAAATGTTTTGATAAACTATGTCATGGATATATGCATGATTTTGTGCTTGAGATTTTAATGAAAAGAAATGGATTTTAAGGGTATGGCATTATGAGCATGTAGATAGTGGAGCTATCTACTTACTTGCATAATTGCCTTACTGAGCGTGTGGTTTGCTCACCCCTCCCCCTTTATTTTCCTATCTTTTCAGAGCACTCACTGTAATTAGTAAGCGGCTGAGGACTTGCATGCTTGGTATCTGCTGCTTCCCATCGAGAGACAGGTATACACACTTGTATAGTTTTGTATCTGAACATGTAATGCACAGTACTGTAAACGTATATGATGTCGAGGATGTAAGGTTATGTAAATACCATTGCCTATGTATTTATTTAAAGTCAAAGGATAGTAAACTTTGATATGTGAATGTGATTATGGAAAAGGAATGGTAAATAGGTGAGAGGTGACTAACACTGAATGATAGCACAACTATTTGTAGGATGATCATGATGAGAGAAAGGTAAGAATTAAATAATAACGGAAAAGCAAAAAATTTACTCTGATTTTTAGTTAATTTGGGTCATGACAGTTAATGGTATCAGAGCTTGAGTTGGCCTGATATGAGTCGGTGTTAGTGGTTAAGGAAGTTTACATCCCCATGTACTGTGCATTGTTTAGATACAATTGTGTATATCAAGTGAAAGTGCAGCTAAGAATTTGGTTTTAAATGCAAGAATATAGACTCATTAACTGATAGCCGCTATGGTAAAGGGGCGAGTACACGTGCTCGAGGCCGTAGAGGTAGGCCTGAGAGTCGTACTGAGTCGCTACATGAGACTCAAGATGAGATTGACGTGGAGGCTGGTATTAAGCATGCCCCACAGAGTTCGACAGAGAGATCAGACATAGTTTGACAGATAGATTGGACAGTATTGAGACACGCTTCGCAAGGTTGGAGCGAAGTTTAGAGAATATTTTGAGAGCTAATTGCTCAGAGTATGCATGAGATTTAAGGGCGAGTTGGAGCATTGGTGGAAGTCCGCTCGACCCATCTTAAGAGTGAGACATCCAGAATGGACATGGAAAGTAATTCTAGATGTATTTCGGTGACAGAATATCCCGGACACTGCTTAAAGGAAATTACAGATAAAGTTATTTACTCTAACCTAGAGGAACTGGTTGATTAATGAGTATGAATATCAGTTTATATTCCTGGGCAGATATGAGTCAGACACGATGAACAATGAGAGTCGAGATGTCTGAAAGTTCATGGAAGGGCTCAGATTGTCAATTAGAGTCCGATTAGCCCCATTAGATATATCACTACCTATGCCGAGGTAGTGCGCAGACTACAGATGTGTGAATAAGATCATGAGTTGCACGCCTCTGAGATTAGGAAAAGGTAGTAAGGGCCGAAATAGAGACAGAAAGAGAATAGAGAATGACAGAGATATCAGAACGGAAAAAAGGTAGTTTGGTAAAAGCTTAGAGCTATTGAGTCACTGGGTAAAATGATTGGTAAGACCCCAGTGTATCCAATTGTAGCACTTTTGAGGGGTATTATGATTAGAGGACCTCGACCTGCTCCGTAGCAGTGTAACAGTGTGAGCAATGTAGCAATATAAGCAATGAGAGTAGTGTAGCAAGTGTGAAAAGTGTAGGATGTGTGGTAGTTACCACGAAAATAAGATGTTGGACAAGGGCGAGTGTATGCCTTGGACCAGGACACTATTCCTGTTTCATCTGATGTGGTGGAAGATACCACACTGGTTGTGAATAATGAAATAATTATTTTCATTGATCCTAGTGCCACGCATTTATTCGTACTGCCTTCAGTTGTTTATAAGCTAACGAAAGATGTGCAGCCTGTACCCTTAGGCAAGATGAGGATAGTTAGCTGATTTTCACTAACTGAATATGGGTATAAGAATTGTAAGTTGAAAACGGGGGAAAAAAGGATATGTCAGCCGATTTTATTCAATGAAATATGAATGATTTTGAAGTAATATTTAAGAATAGATTGATTCGGCTGCAAACTATGTTGTGATAGATCCTGAATGCGAGATATATTGGAATAAGAGCAGGATATATCTACACCCAGTCCATGTGGTAAGTTTAAGGGTTAATAAAGGTATTTTAAAATACTTCCCCACCTGAAGACTTGATAGCGTCTAGGAGCACACACATAACCTATAAATTGAAATCGACAGTCATAATATATACATTTAAAATTTGGGTACCTTTACTGATATAATTCGAGTAATCATGAAGGTTTAAAAATTAAAATTTTATAAAAATCGTTAATATAAGAAAAAAGAAATGACGTGGGTTAGTATCTTGAACGGAAACGATTTCGAAATGACATTATACGTTTATGCGTACATAGGTCGAGGATATGGGTGATTGAAATATTTAGTGGAACTCAACTACGATGAGGTATTTAAACCTTCCCTGGACCGATTGGTTGTCATCTTTAACGATGACATTTTGATGTATTTGAAGTCCAGGGAAGAGCAAGAGTAGCAACAGGAAACTGTCTTACAGACGAGTTATCGAGAGTTTCTCGAAATTGGCTGCTCAGTTGACACATCTCATTCGGGAAAAGATTATAGATGAGTAGGATGATAAGTATGAAAGTAGCTTTTGTGAGTTTTGGTATATTGAAGTAATAAACTGACCATCGTAATTATTCTCACTATACCCAACAGCTCAAGAGGTTTCAGTGTGTATGGATACCTCAAAATAAGGATTGGGTTGTGTATCGATGTAAAATGGGAAGATAGTCGTTTATGGATCCATATAGTTTAAAGACCATCAGAGAAACTATCTTACCCATGATTTAGAGTTGGCAGCCGTAGCGTTTACACTAAAAGTATGGCGCCACCACTTAAATGGTAAGAAATTTCAGATATGCACTGATCGTAAAAGTCCCGAGTATCTGTTTTTACAGAAAAAGTAGAATATGATAACTAAGAGGGTTAGAGCTTCTAAGGATTATGATTATGAACATTGTACCACCCAGGGAAGGCTAATGAAATGGCTGAGGCCTTAAGCAGAAAGAGCCTCGGGATGGTATCACATATAATGGTCAGGGAGTATGAGCTGCTAGAGCAGTTGTGAGCCTCAGCAATGATGTGATCCCTTCTGATGATGACATTGATCGTGTGATAGCTAGCCTGAGGTTAGAATCAGATATGAGTGACCAGATTTTCTAGGCTTAGCGTGATGATCGGCATGGTGTTGATAGTGTGGGTCAGATTCAGAAGGGTATAGTGACAGAGTTCACAATAAGTGATGATGACTTACAGAGGTTCAGAGAGAGTATAAGTGCTTCCCAGGACCACAGTTGATGAGATAGTGCTATTGACATAAGCTCACTCATCGGGATATACAATGCATTCGGGAAGTAATAAATATATCGAAATCTCTGAAAAGGGTATTAGTGGCCAGATAAAAAAAAAGACATTGTAGAGATTGTGAAAAAGTGTCTCGTATGTCAGCAGATTAAGGTAGGAGCAATAGAAGTCTGCAGGATTATTACAGCCTCTACCTATACTGACACGAAAAAGAGAATAAGTTATCATGAATTTCGTGATGGGTTACAGAGGACTCGGATAAATCACAAGGCTATCTGGGTGATAGTCGATAGATTGATTAAGTCTACCCATCTCCTGGCTATGGAAATCCTCAGATACTCTAAGTGCATAGGCAGAGTTATAGTAAGGAAAATTTTGGAACATTATGTAGCGTTCTAGTGAGCACGGTATCAGATAGGGATTCCCGATTTACTTCCCATTTTTGGGAATATTGTTTTTGGAAGCTATGGGAACCCGATTGAGTGTTAGCACAGCTTTCGTCCTCGGACAGATGGTCAGTCAGAGAGGACTGTACAGGTTCTGGAGGATGTGATGAGAGTGTGTACCATTGATTTTATAAGCTCCTGGGATGATAGTTGTTACTAATCAAATTCGTCAATAATGACAGTTGTCACTTGAGAATCGAGATAACATTTTATGAGGCATTGTATGGCTGTAGGGGTTGTTCCCTAACTTAGATAAGAAGAAGTGGGTGACAGATAGAGAATTGTTCCCGAATTGGTAAGATAACCCTTTGAGGATGTTTAGTTGATTGAGAGAGATTAAGAATATCTCAGAGCAGACAGGAAAGCTATGCTGATAAGAGACAGAAAACCATTAGAATTCACCGAGGGTGAATTAGTGTTGTTGGCAGTTATTTGTCATATGGACATAACGAGATTCGGAAGAAGGAAAATTGAGTTTCGTTAGATTGAATCCTTTGAGATTGTACAAGGGTGGGAGATAAGGCCTACAGGTTAGAGTTACCACCCGAATTAGCAGGCATCCACAATGTGTCTTATCTTTTGATGCTTCGAAAATATTATCCGAACCCAGCATATGTGATCAGATATGAGTTCCAACAGCTTAGCTCAATGAAAGTATAACGTATGATTGGAAAATCGATTTGGGTATTAGACGGAAGGAGAAAGTGTTGAGGTTTAAGATGATCTCCCTAGTCAAGTCTGTTGGTAGTATTACACTCCGAAAAAAGTCCTATGAGTAATTAAAGAGTATGATGCGATAGACATACCCGGAGTTGTGTATGGACCCATTTGACTTGGTTCTAATTTGGAGGATCAAATTGCTTAAGTGGGCGAGATTGTAAGACCCGATTTTATTTAAAACACGAGATGAAAAATGCAAAAGGCTTGAAATGGTATTTTCGAACATATGAAGGGTAAAATGGTCAAAAGATCAAAATTCAATATTTATCGTGACAAGAAAATTTAATTAAAAATATGGGATTGAGAAATCTTGGTCAATAACGAAGAAAAAATTAAATTTCGAGTTAAATTGATCAAGATATGAATTTATTGGAATTAATCAGAAATTTCAAATAAAAAATAATCTCGAAAAAAATAAAAAAATATATACCGAAAAGGTAAAATCGAATTGATAAATTTATTTACGGATTAAATGAATTTAATATAAATTTTTGGAAAATTTTTAGGATTTTATTATTATTTTAATAAATGAAATAATAATAAAAATCTATTATAAATAAAATGAAAAAAAATCTAAAAAACGCGATTTGGAAGAAAAGCAAAAGGCGAAAACGGAGCAGGAAACCGAGGGAACGGTTTCCCTCTCACTGGCACCGGGAGGCTAAAGGGCCGACTGTAACGACCCTTGACCCTGAAATTTGAGAAATATTTTTTTTTTGAAACTTCTTTACCCATTTATTCTCTTACTCACTTAGGTTGTATTCCTGTACAGTGTCAAAACATCTTTCCTAATTCTTTTCTCGTAATTAGAAATTAATTTCCACGTTTTTAGATTATGTGACCGATAGAAATTTCGGCAGCACAACGGCTTATAAATGAGCCTACCCACCTGCAAACAAGTTATTTTGGCAATCCTAGATATCCACCACTACCAAACATACTTTCCAATTCATCCTTACCACTCCAGACATCTATTTTTAATTTAATACCAGTCATCTAGAGTATTCTCCCAAAATAATAAGGTTTACATCATTCCTTACGAAATTACATCCCAACCGTTAATTTCAACACATGTCTGTGCATACAATTCTGTCTGGTACAGGAATGTAAATGTATACCTTATGCGTGTACAAAATGTAGCCTAGGGTAGCTCTTCCCACCAGCCTACGTCGTGTACGCGGCAGGTAGCGTGTAAGACCCGAATTTAATTAAAAACATGGAAATTAAATAAGAAAAGATGGGGGAAGTATGAAGGAAGTCGGGTTAAATAAATCCCGAACACGTGTAAGGGCAAAATGGTCAAAAGACCAAAGGTCGGTATAATTTCGATAAGGAAATTTAATTAAAAATATGAATTTAAGAAATCTTGGTCAATAAAGATGAAATATAATTATTCTGGATTAAATTGATCAAGATTCGGAAATTTTAAAAATACCGAAAATTTATCGGAACGGTATCTCGAAAAGCGTGAAGAAATAATATCGAAAATTTAGAGAAAAATATAATTAATAAATTAAATTAAATTAAATAAATTGAATTAAAATAAAAATAATAATTTTATAGATATTTGGGATTTTTTTTGGAGTATTTTAAGGAATAGTAAAATAATTAAAATAAATAAAAATAAAATTAATAAAATTAATAAAACAAAAAAAAAGAAAAAAAAAAGAATTGAAACAAAAAAAAAGGAGAGAGAAAAGTTATCGGGGAGAGAGAAAGTGAAAGCAGAAAACGGAAGGGGAGACCGCGCGTGGCTCTCCGACCGACGGCCACCGGCGACCTTTGATCTCCGACGAAGGGCCGAGCAGCAAGAGGAGAGGCCGGTAAAGTCATTGGCGCCGGCGACGCGCGCTAAGGAGGTCGGAAACAGCCGAACGGAGGGAGAGAAGCCGCGGGGAAAAACGGAGTCGGTGCCGGCGATCCACGGCAGCTGGGGACGATCGGCGGGCACCGGTGTGACCGGGGAGAGGAGCCGGTCCTTTTGAGACCGGTATCGACCGGCGAGACCACCGGAATCCGGTGGATCGAGGGAGAGAAGCCACGGAGGGAGAAGACGAATCCGGCGGCCACCGGCGAGATTCGGCCAACCCCGACCCCCAGCCGAAGACTCCCCAAGCCCAGACGGAGCGATTGGTGGCGGTGGCAGCCATCGAAACCGGCGGACGGCGCCGGAAACAGAAAAGGAAGGAAATGGGTCCGACGACGAGGAGAGAAGAGGCCGGACCGGCGGCTTTTCGGCGGCCTTGGGCGAATTCGAGCCCAGATTCGAGGTGCGGACGGCCTTGCGGAGCGTTTGGCGGTGGAAGCCGACGGAAAACCAGCCGGAAAAGGGGCGAACCGGCGGTGAACCGGTCGAACCGGGGTGAACCGGCGGTCTGAACCGGGTTGAACCGGTCTGAACCGGTTCAGCCAAGAAAGAAGGGAAAAAAAAGAAGAAAAAGGGAAAAAGAAAAAGAGGAAAAAATTGGAGAAAATTCCTGTGATGCAATCGAGCTTCGGGTAAGTCGACAAGCGGTCAAAATGACCCGATTTAAATTTGGAATATTTTATTTAATTAATTTTGGGCTGAAAACTTACCCGGAAAAATTGTGGAATTGTGTAGCTCGACGATTGGAATCCACCGAGGGCTCGAGACAGCCTCAATTTACGGACTAGCATGGAATCTCGGGTAAGTGACCCCTATTTACGACAATTATCTCGTTATGCGTGATATTGATTTAATTTACGCATAAATTGAATTAAATTATGGAAATTAGTTAAATTGTCGTAAATATTAGAGTTAGCTATTCGAGAGCTAGAACGAGGCCCAATAAATTATTGGTGGGTCCAATGAGCCCAATAGGCCTCGATAAAGTGAAAATTAAGTGGTAAACGGGCTTAAGGCCGATTAAGGCCCATTAAGGTACAATCGGGCCCAATAGGGGTAAATGGGCCCAGCGATTTAAATTAAGCCCAGAAAAGATTAAGTACAATTAAATTATATGTTATCTGACCTGAGGAATGTTAATACGCAGTTCCGGGCATTGGATTGGAAGCATATCGGACTGCGCGACGGGACTACATTGGAAAAGAAAAAGGTCAGACTCGACGAGAATCGAGGTAAGGGAATTCTGCGGACTGCTAGAGGTAACAGTACGCAATTTTACATTCATATGCAGTCCTTTAAAACTAATTGAAGGGTCTAGAGGTCGAAAAATAATTTTAGTGCCCCGTATGGGCAAAATTACTAAAATACCCTTGCTAAGGGTAAAATTCTAAAAAATTTAGGAAAAATTGGGAGGAGCAAGAACAAGAGGTTCCTGCTCGTTCTGGAGGTATTTCAACGCATGCATGAGTAGGCTGGCTCACCTTGAAAGAAAATGCATAGCATTGCATATCTTAACTGATGTGATTTCTGTGAAAACTATTTGGAAATAACCGAGCCGCCTACATGTTTTTATTTACATGTGACGTGCTAGAGCTCAGCTCGCACGATGTTTGACTTGTGTGATGCATGCATTAGTGCTGGAGCGAGAGCTCGCACTAGAGTTTTACATGCATAGGTGCTAGAGTATAACTCGCACCAGATTTCACATGCTTTTGCGTGACATGGTGCTAGAGTCTAACTCGCACCAGATTTTACATGATTTTCATGACAGGGTGCGGGAGTTTAACTCGCACCAGATTTTATAAGATTTTCATGCGATTTGTATACAGAGTGCTGAGCCTAGCTCGCACTAGTTTTACTGGATTTGTGGAGTAGCGCTGTCTGCCCTTGGAGTCAGCCAAAAGGCCCAACAGGCTCAATAGACCTCTTAAGTAGGGTGAGAGTGAGGGATGAGGTTGGCGGCCTTGTGGAGATGTAAAGCGGGCTCTGCCAAGTTTACTTGATTTGATGAGAGTGCTGAGCATCGCTCGCACTGATTCTTAAGAGAACATACAATGAGCCGTGCTTGGAGCATCGGGTAGACTGTGTGTCACCGATTTAATAGGCTCGCACGTGCGTTTTGAGACATGGCAACGAGTATTGAGTTATGAAAACCTCTGTGGGAAGCAGGCCAATTGGGCTGGAGTACCTAGAGTGATATGGGTCCATGGAGTACGATGTACCGTGCAAGTAGCATGGAGTACGATGTACCGTGGGGTATCTTCGGATACGGTATCTTTGTGATACAGAGTATCTTCGGATACGGTATCTTTGTGATACGGGGTATCTTTGTGATACGGTATCTTCGTGATACGGGGTATCTTCGGATACGGCATCGACGGATGCGTGAGATCGGATAAGACTGACGGGTTGGATTGACCCACCTCCCGGGCAGTTCCCGATCAGGGTGAGACCTCGCACACTGGGATCCGTGAAGCTAGAGGACTCACGAGGACATATTGGCCAGTCCTGGTTATTACCGATATACAGTATTGCCTAGTCTCGTATCTTGTATATATATACGTATGTTTTCGATACCGATGCTTTTGAGAAATTCTATTTCCATGGTTTTGTGTGAGTCAGGATCACCCGAAGGAGGGGTCGAGTCCTGACTTCATTGTGAAATTTTTAAAGAGAAAGAAATGATTTAAAATAATTGCATGTTGAGTTTTTCGTGCAACTGGATTTACATAACATCACAACATCATATCATATGTTTTAAAATGTGTGGAGAAAGGGTGGTTTATGCATGGCACCACGTTCATGTAGGTAGTATGGTTACCTACTTGTTCGTAGGATTGCCTTACTGAGCTTGATGTGCTCACCCCTTTCATTTTCTCCCACAGATGATCTCCAGTTGAAGTTGAGGCGACTCAGTACTGCATTCCGGATATCCGCTGCTGCCCATCAACATAAGGTATATACACTTGTACTTATTGTATCTACATAAGCATAGCACAGTAACATGTTTGTAAGTAACTTTAGGGGATGTATAAATAATATAACAATTATAAATGACTGGAGAAGAAATAAGTACTGGGGTAGATGTATGGTGGGACTGGCATTGACGCACAGCCCAATTAGTAGTGGAGTGTTGGTCACGATTCGAGGACAGGTAAGAATTAAAGTAAGAAAATAATAAAAACGCGAAAAATTAACTCTGATTTTTGGGTAGTTTGGGTCGTGACATATAAAGGTGGTATCAGAGCATAATTGGTCTGATGTGTGTCAGTGTCAGAAGTTAGGAAATTACATCCCCGTGTTACTGTGCTTAGTTAGATACAATAGTGTATATCGAGATGGGCTTGACTAAGAAATGGTTGAGAATGCAGGAATGCTTAACATGAGTCGCGAAAAATGAGATAGTGCACGAGGCAGAGGTCGTAGAGGTAGACCTGAGTCTGCTAAGTCGTGCTGAGTTTGACTTATGAGAACCAGTGTGAAATTGAAATGGAGGCTAATGTTGAAAATGCCTCACAGAGTCCGACAGAGTGATCGGACAGTATTGAGACACGCTTCGCGAGATTGGAGCGGAGTGTGGAGATTACTTGAGGAGCAAATTGCTCAGATCATGTATGAGATCAGAGGGCGCAGCGGAGCATTGGTGGAAACCCGCTCGACCCATCTTAAGAGTTGAGATGAGAAATATCTTAGATATGTTTCGGTGACAGGATATCCCGGACATGATTTAAAGGAAAGTTCGGATTAAAGTCCTTGCTTTGACCCAGAGGATTTGATTTATTGACGAGCATGGAGACTCGATTATACTCTGGGCAGATAATTCCTCGACACTATGAACAAGTGACAATCGAGATGTTTAAAGGTTCATGAAATGACTCAACTTTTCGATTAGAGTCCAATTGACCGTGAGATATTGCCTATACCGAGGCAGTGCACAGATTTACAGTTGGGTAAATAAGAACACGAATTGCACGCCTCTGTGATTGAGAAAGGTAATGAGGGCCGAAATAGAGACGGAAAAGAGAATCGAGAAATGACAGAAATGTCAAAATGGAAATTGGTAAGAGATTAGATTTGACGAGTTATGGAGTAAGATAATTGGTAAGACCCCAGTGTATCTAATTTTGGCACTCTTGAGGGGTATTGTGATTGGAGGACCCTGACCTGCTACGAAGCAGAGTAGCAGTGTCATTACTGTGGAATGTGTGGTAGATACCACAGAAGGAAGGTTTATACCTACATGGTATTGATGAAATGGCCGTTAAGTGTGGTAAGACGGACCATTAATTTTGATTGCTCAGAGTTGAGCGAGATTTTCCCACAGGAAAGTAAAGAGACAGGGAGAAAAATTTCGTTGATATAGCTGTAACGAAGAGGGAGGACATAGCCGAAAAGAAAAAGGAAAGTAGGCTGTTGGACGAAGGCGAGAGGATGTCTTGGACCAGGACACTATTGATGTTTCATGGATGTGGTGTAAGATTGTAAGACCCGAATTTAATTAAAATACGAAATCTAAATAAGAAAAGATAGAGGAAGTATGAAGGAAGTCGGGTTAAATTAATCCCGAACACGTGTAAGGGCAAAATGGTAAAAATACCAAAACCCGGTATAAGGGCAATAAGAAAATTTTAATTAAAAATAAGGAATTAGGATATCTTGATCAATAATAAGGAAATTATAAATTTTGGGTCAATTGATCAAGATTCGGAAATTTTAAAAATATCGAAGAAATTACCGGGACTATATCTCGAAAAACGCGAAGAAATAATACCGAAATTTAGAGAAAAATAAAATTAATAAATTAAATTTTAATTGAATGAATAAAAGTAGAATAAAAAATGAGGTAAGTGGAGATATTTTGGGTTTTTAAGAGTATTTTATTGAATAGTAATTAGTTAAAAATAAATAATAAAAAAAAAAAAAGAAGCAACCGAAACAAAAAAAAAAAGAGGAGAGAGAGAGAGCTCGGGAACAACCCGAGAAAACCAAAAAACCCGAAACAGTGACCCGCACCCGTTCACCGCCGAATCTCGCCCACCGGCGACCGTTCGAGTCCGACGAAGCTTCCAGGAGCAAGAGGAGAGTCTGGCGAACACGTGGGTACCGGTTTCACGCCGTCAGGTGGCCGGAGCAGCCCGATCGAAACCGAGGAAGACCGCCGGAGAAACCAGTCGATTCCCGACGAACCACTGCGTCTGGGTTGAAACGGAGGGCACCGATACACTCAGGGGAGGAAGCCGGTCCTTTTGGCACCGGTCTTGGCCGGCGAGACCGCCGGAAACGTCGGCGACGGCAAGAGGCAGTGAGAGGATCAAAACGGTGCCGTTTGCTGGAAGGAAAGGAAAGGAAAGGGAAGGAAAGGGAAGGAAAATAGAAAGGAAAAAAGGAAAGAAAATTACCGGGGGACGACTCGAGATTCGGGTAAGTTGACCGAGGGTCGATATTGACCTACGGGTAAATTTCAGAAATTTAATTTAATATTATTTTAATGGAAAATAATCCGGATTTACCTAATTATGCAGTTTTACGACGGAGACCGAACGAGAGCCGATCGAGCTCTGATTTTCGTACCTCGCATCGTATCGGGTAAGTACAATTTAATTTCGGCAATTAGAGTTACTTAGATACCGAGTTTTAATTATTTTATGGAATTAAGGATTAATTTCGCGTAGGAAGGAATATTATGCGAAATTGTAATATAATTGCCGTAAGTGGTATACGGGCTATCCAATAAATTTGGAATGAAGCCCGATAATTATTAGGAAGCTGTATAAGCTCGGTATACCCGAAGAAGGGAATTAATAAATATAAAAGGGCTAAAATGGGCCGAGGCCCAATAAGGCAGATAAGGCCCAATAGCTTCAAGTTGATCAGTAAATGCAATATACTGATCGGGATAATTGAATTAACCCTGATTATGTGGTTATATGCAGTTATGTACATTGGTTGACGCGCACTCGGGCCGAGACGTTCGGTATCATCGAGACAAGAGTAGTCTGCGCGCGATTCCAGGTAAGGGAATTCTGCGGACTGCTAGAGGTAACAGTACGCAATTTTAAATTCATATGCAGTCCTTTAAAACTAATTGAAGGGTCTAGAGGTCGAAGAACAATTTTAGTGCCCCGTATGGGCAAAATTACTAAAATACCCTTGCTAAGGGTAAAATTCTAAAAATTTAGGAAAAATTGGGAGGAGCAAGAACAAGAGGTTCCTGCTCGTTCTGGAGGTATTTCAACGCATGCATGAGTAGGCTGGCTCACCTTGAAAGAAAATGCATAGCATTGCATATCTTAACTGATGTGATTTCTGTGAAAACTATTTGGAAATAACCGAGCCGCCTACATGTTTTTATTTACATGTGACGTGCTATAGCTCAGCTCGCACGATGTTTGACTTGTGTGATGCATGCATTAGTGCTGGAGCGAGAGCTCGCACTAGAGTTTTACATGCATAGGTGCTAAAGTATAACTCGCACCAGATTTCACATGCTTTTGCGTGACATGGTGCTAGAGTCTAACTCGCACCAGATTTTACATGATTTTCATGACAGGGTGCGGGAGTTTAACTCGCACCAGATTTTATAAGATTTTCATACAATTTATATACAGAGTGCTGAGCCTAGCTCGCACTAGTTTTACTGGATTTGTGGAGTAGCGCTGTCTGCCCTTGGAGTCAGCCAAAAGGCCCAACAGGCTCAATAGACCTCTTAAGTAGGGTGAGAGTGAGGGATGAGGTTGGCGGCCTTGTGGAGATGTAAAGCGGGCTCTGCCAAGTTTACTTGATTTGATGAGAGTGCTGAGCATCGCTCACACTGATTTTTAAGAGAACATACGATGAGCCGTGCTTGGAGCATCGGGTAGACTGTGTGTCCCCGATTTAATAGGCTCGCACGTGCGTTTTGAGACATGGCAACGAGTATTGAGTTATGAAAACCTCTGTGGAAAGCAGGCCAATTGGGCTGGAGTACCTAGTGTGATATGGGTCCATGGAGTACGATGTACCGTGCAAGTAGCATGGAGTACGATGTACCGTGGGGTATCTTCGGATACGGTATCTTTGTGATACAGAGTATCTTCGGATACGGTATCTTTGTGATACGGGGTATCTTTGTGATACGGTATCTTTGTGATACGGGGTATCTTCGGATACGGCATCGACGGATGCGTGAGATCGGATAAGACTGACGGGTTGGATTGACCCACCTCCCGGGCAGTTCCTGATCAGGGTGAGACCTCGCACACTGGGATCCGTGAAGCTAGAGGACTCACGAGGACATATTGGCCAGTCCTGGTTATTACCGATATACAGTATTGCCTAGTCTCGTATCTTGTATATATATACGTATGTTTTCGATACCGATGCTTTTGAGAAATTCTATTTCCATGGTTTTGTGTGAGTCAGGATCACCCGAAGGAGGGGTCGAGTCCTGACTTCATTGTGAAATTTTTAAAGAGAAAGAAATGATTTAAAATAATTGCATGTTGAGTTTTCCGTGCAACTTGATTTACATAACATCACAACATCATATCATATGTTTTAAAATGTGTGGAGAAAGGGTGGTTTATGCACGGCACCACGTTCATGTAGGTAGTATGGTTACCTACTTGTTCGTAGGATTGCCTTACTGAGCTTGATGTGCTCACCCCTTTCATTTTCTCCCACAGATGATCTCCAGTTGAAGTTGAGGCGACTCAGTACTGCATTCCGGATATCCGCTGCTGCCCATCAACATAAGGTATATACACTTGTACTTATTGTATCTACATAAGCATAGCACAGTAACATGTTTGTAAGTAACTTTAGGGGATGTATAAATAATATAACAACTATAAATGACTGGAGAAGAAATAAGTACTGAGGTAGATGTATGGTGGGACTGGCATTGACGCACAGCCCAATTAGTAGTGGAGTGTTGGTCACGATTCGAGGACAGGTAAGAATTAAGTAAGAAAATAAACAAAAACGCGAAAAATTCACTCTGATTTTTGGATAGTTGGGTCGTGACAATTATTTTGGTATCAGAGCATAATTGGTCTGATGTGTGTCAGTGTCAGAAGTTAAGAAATTACATCCCCGTGTTACTGTGCTTAGTTAGATACAATAGTGTATATCGAGATGGGCTTGACTAAGAAATGGTTGAGAATGCAGGAATGCTTAACATGAGTCGCGAAAAATGAGATAGTGCACGAGGCAGAGGTCGTAGAGGTAGACCTGAGTCTGCTAAGTCGTGCTGAGTTTGACTTATGAGAACCAGTGTGAAATTGAAATGGAGGCTAATGTTGAAAATGCCTCACAGAGTCCGACAGAGTGATCGGACAGTATTGAGACACGCTTCGCGAGATTGGAGCGGAGTGTGGAGATTACTTGAGGAGCAAATTGCTCAGATCATGTATGAGATCAGAGGGCGCAGCGGAACAGTGTTGGAAACCCGCTCGACCCATCTTAAGAGTTGAGATGAGAAATATCTTGGACATATTCCGGTGACAGGATATCCCGGACATGATTTAAAGGACATTTCAGATTAAAGTCCTTATTCTGACCCAGAGGATTTGATTGATTGACGAGCAGGGGGACTCGATTATATTCTGGGTAGATATTACCTCGACACTATGAACAAGTGACAGTCGAGATGTCTAAAAGTTCATGAAAGGGCTCGACTTTTCAATTAGAGTCTGATTGGCCCGTGAGATATTACCTATACCGAGGCAGTGCACAGATTTACAGTTGGGTAAGTGAGAATATAAATTGCACGCCTCTGAGATTGGGAAAGGTAATGAGGGCTGAAATAGAGACATAAAAGAGAATCGAGAAATGACAAAGATGTTGAATGAGAAAAATGGAAATTGGTAAGAGATTAGATTTGACGAGTTATGGAGTAAGATAATTGGTAAGACCCCAGTGTATCTAATTTTGGCACTCTTGAGGGGTATTGTGATTGGAGGACCCTGACCTGCTACGAAGCAGAGTAGCAGTGTCATTACTGTGGAATGTGTGGTAGATACCACAGAAGGAAGGTTTATACCTACATGGTATTGATGAAATGGCCGTTAAGTGTGGTAAGACGGACCATTAATTTTGATTGCTCAGAGTTGAGCGAGATTTTCCCACAAGAAAGTAAAGAGACAGGGAGAAAAATTTCGTTGATATAGCTGTAACGAAGAGGGAGGACATAGCCGAAAAGAAAAAAGGAAAGTAGGCTGTTGGACGAAGGCGAGAGGATGTCTTGGACCAGGACACTATTGATGTTTCATGGATGTGGTGTAAGATACCACACTTGTTATGAATAACGAAGTACATATGTTTATTGATCCTGGTGCCACATATTTAATCATACCGCCTTCACTCGCATATAAGTAAGAAAAAGGCATGAATGCCTACATCATTGGCCACAATAGTGATAAAGGAGTACCCCAATGGAAGGGGATTAATTAACAGAACGTGGATATAGAGATTTTAAGTTAATAAAAAGGGGTGCAACAGTTGAAAAATTAAAGGAGTAAAGGATCGTACTCATGGAATGAATAATGACTAGAGTTTCGTTATAATTGATACGAAGGAGATAATCTTTGAGATAAGATATGCTTGATTATAAATACAAGATGTATTGGAGTAAGAGGCGTATGCTAGGTAAGAGCATCCTTACGATACGAAGTCATTAGGATTAATGCAATTAGTAGCGAATACAAATTATAACCAAGGACAAGATGGGTATAACCATAACCAGTAGTTGTGGTTAAGTCTGAAGGCTAATAAAGGTATTTCAAAATACCTCCCCGCCTGAAGACTTGACAGCGTCTAAAAGTATATATATATAATCTATAACGGAAAATCGATCGTCGTAATAAATACCTTTAGCATTAGGATACCTTTACTAAGACGATAAGAATATAAAAAAACTCGACAAATCATAAAGGTTAACATATTAAAATTTAATAAGAACCGTTGAGATAAGAAAAGGAAATGACGCAGGTTAGTACCTGAAAATGTAAGCGGTTGAGAAGGATCTTATACGCTTATGCGTAAATAAGTCAAGGATTGGACCGAATTGTAATCAGCAGTAACGGTGATATGCTGGGTGTAGTTAAAGCCTAGGGCGAATTATAAGCAACAATTGGCAAATGGCTTTTACAAATGGGCTGCTGCGAGTTCAAAATGGATATACTTGGTTGACACGTTTAACTAAGAAACGTGGTCTTGGAATGAGATGATAACTAAGACGATGGATGTGATATGGATTTCGGTGTAGTAAAGTATGAACTGACCACCGTGATTAATTTCGTCATACCCAACAGCTCAAGAGGTTCTCAGTGAGTATGAATACCTCGAAATAATGATGGAGCTGTGTATTGATGTGTAATGGGAAGATAGTCAAGTATGGAGTCAGACAACTCCTTGATCATGAAATAAACTATCTAACCCATGATTTAAAATTGGCAACAGTATTTGTACCGAGGATATGGTACTATTAGGTACTCGATGAGGAATTATGGATATGCACTGATCATAGAGCCCGAGTATCTGTTTTCACAGAAAGGGGCGAATATGAAAATACATATTGGGTTAGAGCTTCTGAGAGATTTTGATTTATGAAAATTGTACCACCCAGGAAAGGCTAATGTGATGACCGATGCTTTGAGTAGAAAGAGCCTCGGGATGGTACCACACATGATGGTCAGGGAGCGTGAGCTGCTAGACGCAGTTGTGAACCTCAGTATAGATGTGATCCCTTCTGATGATGACAGTGATTGTGTGACAGCTAGCCTGATGATTAGAACCGGATGAGAGTGCCCGGACTTGCCAGGCTTAGCGTGATGATCGACAGGATGTCGATGGTTTGGGTCTGATTCAGAAGGGTACAGTGATAGAGTTCACAGTGGGTGATGATGAGTTACTGAGGATTCAGAGACAGTATGAGTGCTCCCCAGGACCACAGTGGGTGAGATAGTAATGTTGTCAGAAGCTCACTCTTCGGGATAAACAGTGCATATGAAAAAGTAATGATTATATATTGAAATCTTAAAAAGGGTATTGGTGGTCAGATGTGAAAAGAGATATGGTGGAGATTGTGAAAAAGTGTCTGGTATGTCAGCAGGATAAGGTAGAGTATTAAAAGTCTGCAGAGTTATTGCAGCTTCTACCTATATCGACACAGCACGAAAAACGAGAGTAAGTCTCCATGAATGTCGTGATGGGTTATAGAGGACCCGGATAAATCAGGAGACTATTTGGATGATAGTCGCCAAATTGATTAAGTCTACCCACCTTCTAGTTATGAACTCCCCAGATACTCAGAATGTGTATGAGGATTCAAGTATAAGGAAGATTGTGGAACATTATGTAGCGTTCCAGTGAGCATGGTATCATATAGGGATTCCCGCTTCACCTTCTACTTCAGAGAATATTTTTAGGAAGCTATGGGAACCCGACTGAGTATTAGCACAGCTTTCCCTCCTCAGACAGATGATCAGTCAGAGAGGACTGTATAAGTTCTGGAGGATCCGATGAAAGCTTGTGCCATTGATCTTATAAGCTCCTGGAATGATCAGTTGATTTCTAATTGAAGTTGCCAATAACGATAGTTGGCAGTTGAGTATCGGGATAATAAGATATGAGGCAGTGTATGGCTGTAGGGGTTGTTCCCCAAATTGGATAAGAAAAAGTGGGTGACAGATAGAATCATTCTGATTTTGGATAATAAGTCTCTGAGGATGTTTATTTAAGGTTGAGAGATTAAGAACACCTCAGAGCAGATAGACAAGTATTGAAATTCACCTTTGGTGAAGTAGTATGGTTGAAAGTTACTCGTCCTAAGAGAGTAAGGACATAGCGAACTTTTGGAAGAAGGTAAATTGAGTCGCGCTGGATGGAATATTTTGAGAGATTGGACAAGTGGGAGATAAGACCTGTAGGTTGTGGTTATCACTTGAATAAACAGGCACCCACAATGTGTCCCACTTTTGATGCTTCGGCAATACTATCCAGATCCAGCAGAGGTGACAGGATATGAACTCCAAAAGTTCAATTTAATGAAAATACAAGTATATCGAAGAAGTTGATTCGGGTATTATACAGGAAAGAGAAAGTATTGGGGTTTAAGATAATCTCCCTAATTAAGTCCTTTGGTAGTAATACACTCCGGAGAAGGTCACATAAGAATTTAAGAGCATGATACGATTGATGTACCCGGAGTTGTATATGGACTCATATGAATTGGTTCTAATTTGGAGGACCAAATTCCTTAAGTGGGGGAGAATTGTAAGACCCGAATTTAATTAAAATACGAAAACTAAATAAGAAAAGATAGAGGAAGTATGAAGGAAGTCGGGTTAAATTAATCCCGAACACGTGTAAGGGCAAAATGGTAAAAATACCAAAACCCGGTATAAGGGCAATAAGAAAATTTTAATTAAAAATAAGGAATTAGGATATCTTGATCAATAATAAGGAAATTATAAATTTTGGGTCAATTGATCAAGATTCGGAAATTTTAAAAATATCGAAGAAATTACCGGGACTATATCTCGAAAAACGCGAAGAAATAATACCGAAATTTAGAGAAAAATAAAATTAATAAATTAAATTTTAATTGAATGAATAAAAGTAGAATAAAAAATGAGGTAAGTGGAGATATTTTGGGTTTTTAAGAGTATTTTATTGAATAGTAATTAGTTAAAAATAAATAATAATAAAAAAAAAAAGAAGCAACCGAAACAAAAAAAAAAAAAGAGGAGAGAGAGAGCTCGGGAACAACCCGAGAAAACCAAAAAACCCGAAACAGTGACCCGCACCCGTTCACCGCCGAATCTCGCCCACCGGCGACCGTTCGAGTCCGACGAAGCTTCCAGGAGCAAGAGGAGAGTCTGGCGAACACGTGGGTACCGGTTTCACGCCGTCAGGTGGCCGGAGCAGCCCGATCGGAACCGAGGAAGACCGCCGGAGAAACCAGTCGATTCCCGACGAACCACTGCGTCTGGGTTGAAACGGAGGGCACCGATACACTCAGGGGAGGAAGCCGGTCCTTTTGGCACCGGTCTTGGCCGGCGAGACCGTCGGAAACGCCGGCGACGGCAAGAGGCAGTGAGAGGATCAGAACGTTGCCGTTTGCTGGAAGGAAAGGAAAGGAAAGGGAAGGAAAGGGAAGGAAAAGAGAAAGGAAAAAGGAAGGAAAAAAAAAAGGGGAAAAAAGGAAAGAAAATTATCGGGGGACGACTCGAGATTCGGGTAAGTTGACCGAGGGTCGATATTGACCTACGGGTAAATTTCGGAAATTTAATTTAATATTATTTTAATGGAAAATAATCCGGATTTACCTAATTATGCAGTTTTACGACGGAGACCGAACGAGAGCCGATCGAGCTCTGATTTTCGTACCCCGCATCGTATCGGGTAAGTACAATTTAATTTCGGCAATTAGAGTTACTTAGATACCGAGTTTTAATTATTTTATGGAATTAAGGATTAATTTCGCGTAGGAAGGAATATTATGCGAAATTGTAATATAATTGCCGTAAGTGGTATACGGGCTATCCAATAAATTTGGAATGAAGCCCGATAATTATTAGGAAGCTGTATAAGCTCGGTATACCCGAAGAAGGGAATTAATAAATATAAAAGGGCTAAAATGGGCCGAGGCCCAATAAGGCAGATAAGGCCCAATAGCTTCAAGTTGATCAGTAAATGCAATATACTGATCGGGATAATTGAATTAACCCTGATTATGTGGTTATATGCAGTTATGTACATTGGTTGACACGCACTCGGGCCGAGACGTTCGGTATCATCGAGACAAGAGTAGTCTGCGCGCGATTCCAGGTAAGGGAATTCTGCGGACTGCTAGAGGTAACAGTACGCAATTTTAAATTCATATGCAGTCCTTTAAAACTAATTGAAGGGTCTAGAGGTCGAAGAACAATTTTAGTGCCCCGTATGGGCAAAATTACTAAAATACCCTTGCTAAGGGTAAAATTCTAAAAATTTAGGAAAAATTGGGAGGAGCAAGAACAAGAGGTTCCTGCTCGTTCTGGAGGTATTTCAACGCATGCATGAGTAGGCTGGCTCACCTTGAAAGAAAATGCATAGCATTGCATATCTTAACTGATGTGATTTCTGTGAAAACTATTTGGAAATAACCGAGCCGCCTACATGTTTTTATTTACATGTGACGTGCTAGAGCTCAGCTCGCACGATGTTTGACTTGTGTGATGCATGCATTAGTGCTGGAGCGAGAGCTCGCACTAGAGTTTTACATGCATAGGTGCTAAAGTATAACTCGCACCAGATTTCACATGCTTTTGCGTGACATGGTGCTAGAGTCTAACTCGCACCAGATTTTACATGATTTTCATGACAGGGTGCGGGAGTTTAACTCGCACCAGATTTTATAAGATTTTCATACAATTTATATACAGAGTGCTGAGCCTAGCTCGCACTAGTTTTACTGGATTTGTGGAGTAGCGCTGTCTGCCCTTGGAGTCAGCCAAAAGGCCCAACAGGCTCAATAGACCTCTTAAGTAGGGTGAGAGTGAGGGATGAGGTTGGCGGCCTTGTGGAGATGTAAAGCGGGCTCTGCCAAGTTTACTTGATTTGATGAGAGTGCTGAGCATCGCTCACACTGATTTTTAAGAGAACATACGATGAGCCGTGCTTGGAGCATCGGGTAGACTGTGTGTCACCGATTTAATAGGCTCGCACGTGCGTTTTGAGACATGGCAACGAGTATTGAGTTATGAAAACCTCTGTGGGAAGCAGGCCAATTGGGCTGGAGTACCTAGTGTGATATGGGTCCATGGAGTACGATGTACCGTGCAAGTAGCATGGAGTACGATGTACCGTGGGGTATCTTCGGATACGGTATCTTTGTGATACAGAGTATCTTCGGATACGGTATCTTTGTGATACGGGGTATCTTTGTGATACGGTATCTTTGTGATACGGGGTATCTTCGGATACGGCATCGACGGATGCGTGAGATCGGATAAGACTGACGGGTTGGATTGACCCACCTCCCGGGCAGTTCCCGATCAGGGTGAGACCTCGCACACTGGGATCCGTGAAGCTAGAGGACTCACGAGGACATATTGGCCAGTCCTGGTTATTACCGATATACAGTATTGCCTAGTCTCGTATCTTGTATATATATACGTATGTTTTCGATACCGATGCTTTTGAGAAATTCTATTTCCATGGTTTTGTGTGAGTCAGGATCACCCGAAGGAGGGGTCGAGTCCTGACTTCATTGTGAAATTTTTAAAGAGAAAGAAATGATTTAAAATAATTGCATGTTGAGTTTTCCGTGCAACTTGATTTACATAACATCACAACATCATATCATATGTTTTAAAATGTGTGGAGAAAGGGTGGTTTATGCACGGCACCACGTTCATGTAGGTAGTATGGTTACCTACTTGTTCGTAGGATTGCCTTACTGAGCTTGATGTGCTCACCCCTTTCATTTTCTCCCACAGATGATCTCCAGTTGAAGTTGAGGCGACTCAGTACTGCATTCCGGATATCCGCTGCTGCCCATCAACATAAGGTATATACACTTGTACTTATTGTATCTACATAAGCATAGCACAGTAACATGTTTGTAAGTAACTTTAGGGGATGTATAAATAATATAACAACTATAAATGACTGGAGAAGAAATAAGTACTGAGGTAGATGTATGGTGGGACTGGCATTGACGCACAGCCCAATTAGTAGTGGAGTGTTGGTCACGATTCGAGGACAGGTAAGAATTAAGTAAGAAAATAAACAAAAACGCGAAAAATTCACTCTGATTTTTGGATAGTTGGGTCGTGACAAAGATACCACACTTGTTATGAATAACGAAGTACATATGTTCATTGATCCTGGTGCCACACATTTATTCATACCGCCTTCATTCACATATAAGTGAGTAAAAGGCACGAATGCCTACATCATTGGGCAAATACAGATAAATAAGTACCCCAATAGAGGAGGATTAATTAACGAAATATGGCTATAGAGATTTTAAGTTGAAAACAGGGGTGAAAACATCCCTGAAAAGTATATTGTAAGTGTTGACAGGTGATAAAAAGGGATGCAACAGTTGAAATTAAAGGAGAAAAGGATTGTACTCACGAAATGAATAATGACAAGAGTTTCGTTATAATTGATACGCAAAGGAGAAGATCTTCGAGATAAGATAGATCCTAAGTACAAGATGTATTGGAGTAGAGATATATGCTAGATAAGGAATACCCTTAATATACGAAGTCATTGGGATTAAGCAATTAGTAAGGAATATAAATTATAACCAAGGACAAATATGGGTATAACCATAACCAATAGTTGTGGTTAAGTCTGAAGGCTAATAAAGGTATTTCAAAATACCTCCCCGCCTGAAGACTTGACAGCGTCTAGATAAATATATATATCCTATAACGTGAAACCGATCATCGTAATAAATACCTTTAGCATTAGGATACCATTATTAAGACAATAAGAATATTAAAATTCGACAAATCCTAAAGATTATCATAGTAAAAATTTAATAAGAACCGTTAAGATGAGAAAAGGAAATGACGCAGGTTAGTACCTGAAGACGTAAGTGATTTTGAAGGATCTTATACGCTTACGCATAGATAAGCCAAGGATTGGATCGAGTTGAAATCATCATTATCGATGATATATTGGGTGTAGTTAAAGCCTAGGGCGATTTATATGCAACAATTAGGAAATGGCTTTTACAAATGGGCTGCTGCGAGTTCAAAATGGATATACTTTGTTGACACGTTTAATTATGAAAACGTGATCATGGAATGAGATGATAAATAAGATGATAGATGTGACGTGAATTTGGCGTGATGAAGTATGAACTGACCACCGTGATTAATTTCACCATACCCAACAGCTCAAGAGGTTCTCAGTGAGTATGGATACCTCGAAATAATGAATGAGCTGTGTATTGATGTATAATGGGAAGATAGTCAAGTATGGAGTCAGACAACTCCTTGATCATGAAATAAACTATCTGACCCATGATTTAAAGTTGGCAACAGTATTTGTACCGATGATATGGTACTATTATGTACATGGTGAGAAATTGTGGATATGCACTGATCATAAAGCCTGAGTATCTGTTTTTACAGAAAGAGGCAAATATGAGATTACATAGTGGGTTAGAGCTTCTGAGAGGTTTTGATTTGTGAAAATTGTACCACCCAGGAAAGGCTGATGCTTTGAGTAGAAGAGCCTCGGGATGGTATCACACATGATGGTCAGGGAGCGTGAGCTGCTAGATGCAGTTGTGAGCCTCAGTATTGATGTGAGCCCTTCTGATGATGACAGTGATTATGTGACAGCTAGCCTGATGATTAGAACCGGATGAGAGTGCCCGGACTTGCCAGGCTTAGCGTGATGATCGACAGGATGTCGATAGTTTGGGTCTGATTCAGAAGGGTACAGTGACAGAGATCACAGAGAGTATGATAATGATTTATAGAGAGGCTCAGAGACAGTATGAGTGCTCCCCAGGACCACAGTTGATGAGATAGTAATGTTGTCAGAAGCTCACTCTTCGGGATATACAGTGCATACGGAAAGTAAAGAAATATATCGAAATCTCGAAAAGGGTATAGGTGGTCAGATATGAAAAGAGATGTGGAGAGGTTGTAAAAAGTGCCTAGTGTGTGTCAGCAGAGTAAGGTAGAGTATTAAAAGTCTGCAGAGTTATTGCAGCACCTACCTATATCGACACGGCACGAAAAACGAGAGCAAGTCTCCATGAATGTCGTGATGGGTTATAGAGGACCCGGATAAATCAGGAGACTATTCGGATGATAGTCGCCAAATTGATTAAGTCTACCCACCTTCTAGTTATGAACTCCCCAGATACTCAGAGTGTGTATGAGGATTTATGTGTAAGGCAGTTTGTGGAACATTATGTAACGTTCCAGTGAGCATGGTATCATATAGGGATTCCCGCTTCACCTTCTACTTCAGAGAATATTTTACAGGAAGCTATGGGAACCCGGCTGAGTATTAGCACAGCTTTCCATCCTCAGACAAATGGTCAGTCAGAGAGGACTGTACATGTTCTGCAGGATCCGATGAAAGCGTGTGCCATTGATTTTATAAGCTCCTGGAATGATCAGTTGATTTCTAATTGAAGTTGCCAATAACGACTGTTGGCAGTTGAGTATCGGGATAATAGGATATGAGACAGCGTATGGCTGTTGGGGTTGTTCCCCAAATTGGATAAGAAAAAGTGGGTGATAGATATGATCAATTTCGACTTTGGACAATAAGTCTCTGAGGATGTTTAGTTAAGGATGAGAGATTAAGAACACCTCAGAGCAGATAGACAAGTATTAGAGTTCACCGATGATGAATTAATACGATTGAAAGTTTCTCGTCCTAAGAGAATAAGGACATAGCGGACTTTTGGAAGAAAGTAAATTGAATTGTGCTGGATGGAATATTTTGAGAGATTAGACAAGTGGGAGATAAGACCTGTAGGTTGGTGTTATCACCTGAATTAACAGGCACCCACAATGTCTCAGCTTTTGATGCTTCGGCAATACTATCCAGATCCAGCGTAGGTGATAGGATATGAGATTCAAAAGTCAGTTTGAGGAAAATACAAGTATATTGAAGAAGTTGATTCGGGCATTAAACAGGAAAGAGACAGTATTGGGGTTTAAGATAATCTCCCTAATTAAAGTCCTTTGGTAGAAATACACTCCGGAGAAGGTCACATAAGAATTTAAGAGTATGATACGATCGGTGTACCCGGAGTTGTATATGGACTCATATGAATTGGTTCTAATTTGGAGGACCAAATTCCTTAAGTGGGGGAGAGTTGTAAGACCCGAATTTAATTAAAAACATGGAAATTAAATAAGAAAAGATGGGGGAAGTATGAAGGAAGTCGGGTTAAATAAATCCCGAACACGTGTAAGGGCAAAATGGTCAAAAGACCAAAGGTCAGTATAATTTCGATAAGGAAATTTAATTAAAAATATGAATTTAAGAAATCTTGGTCAATAAAGATGAAATATAATTATTCTGGATTAAATTGATCAAGATTCGAAAATTTTAAAAATACCGAAAATTTATCGGAACGGTATCTCGAAAAGCGTGAAGAAATAATATCGAAAATTTAGAGAAAAATATAATTAATAAATTAAATTAAATTAAATAAATTGAATTAAAATAAAAATAATAATTTTATAGATATTTGGGATTTTTTTTGGAGTATTTTAAGGAATAGTAAAATAATTAAAATAAATAAAAATAAAATTAATAAAATTAATAAAACAAAAAAAAAAAAGAAGAAAAAAGAATTGAAACAAAAAAAAAAGGAGAGAGAAAAGTTATCGGGGAGAGAGAAAGTGAAAGCAGAAAACGGAAGGGGAGACCGCGCGTGGCTCTCCGACCGACGGCCACCGGCGACCTTTGATCTCCAACGAAGGGCCGAGCAGCAAGAGGAGAGGCCGGTAAAGTCATTGGCGCCGGCGACGCGCGCTAAGGAGGTCGGAAACAGCCGAACGGAGGGAGAGAAGCCGCGGGGAAAAACGGAGTCGGTGCCGGCGATCCACGGCAGCTGGGGACGATCGGCGGGCACCGGTGTGACCGGGGAGAGGAGCCGGTCCTTTTGAGACCGGTATCGGCCGGCGAGACCACCGGAATCCGGTGGATCGAGGGAGAGAAGCCACGGAGGGAGAAGACGAATCCGGCGGCCACCGGCGAGATTCGGCCAACCCCGACCCCCAGCCGAAGACTCCCCAGGCCCAGACGGAGCGATTGGTGGCGGTGGCAGCCACCGAAACCGGCGGACGGCGTCGGAAACAGAAAAGGAAGGAAATGGGTCCGACGACGAGGAGAGAAGAGGCCGGACCGGCGGCTTTTCGGCGGCCTTGGGCGAATTCGAGCCCAGATTCGAGGTGCGGACGGCCTTGCGGAGCGTTTGGCGGTGGAAGCCGGCGGAGAACCAGCCGAAAAAGGGGCGAACCGGCGGTGAACCGGTCGAACCGGGGTGAACCGGCGGTCTGAACCGGGTTGAACCGGTCTGAACCGGTTCAGCCAAGAAAGAAGGGAAAAAAAAGAAGAAAAAGGGAAAAAGAAAAAGAGGAAAAAATTGGAGAAAATTCCTGTGATGCAATCGAGCTTCGGGTAAGTCGACAAGCGGTCAAAATGACCCGATTTAAATTTGGAATATTTTATTTAATTAATTTTGGGCTGAAAACTTACCCGGAAAAATTGTGGAATTGTGTAGCTCGACGATTGGAATCCACCGAGGGCTCGAGACAGCCTCAATTTACGGACTAGCATGGAATCTCGGGTAAGTGACCCCTATTTACGACAATTATCTCGTTATGCGTGATATTGATTTAATTTACGCATAAATTGAATTAAATTATGGAAATTAGTTAAATTGTCGTAAATATTAGAGTTAGCTATTCGAGAGCTAGAACGAGGCCCAATAAATTATTGGTGGGTCCAATGAGCCCAATAGGCCTCGATAAAGTGAAAATTAAGTGGTAAACGGGCTTAAGGCCGATTAAGGCCCATTAAGGTACAATCGGGCCCAATAGGGGTAAATGGGCCCAGCGATTTAAATTAAGCCCAGAAAAGATTAAGTACAATTAAATTATATGTTATCTGACCTGAGGAATGTTAATACGCAGTTCCGGGCATTGGATTGGAAGCATATCGGACTGCGCGACGGGACTACATTGGAAAAGAAAAAGGTCAGACTCGACGAGAATCGAGGTAAGGGAATTCTGCGGACTGCTAGAGGTAACAGTACGCAATTTTACATTCATATGCAGTCCTTTAAAACTAATTGAAGGGTCTAGAGGTCGAAAAACAATTTTAGTGCCCCGTATGGGCAAAATTACTAAAATACCCTTGCTAAGGGTAAAATTCTAAAAAATTTAGGAAAAATTGGGAGGAGCAAGAACAAGAGGTTCCTGCTCGTTCTGGAGGTATTTCAACGCATGCATGAGTAGGCTGGCTCACCTTGAAAGAAAATGCATAGCATTGCATATCTTAACTGATGTGATTTCTGTGAAAACTATTTGGAAATAACCGAGCCGCCTACATGTTTTTATTTACATGTGACGTGCTAGAGCTCAGCTCGCACGATGTTTGACTTGTGTGATGCATGCATTAGTGCTGGAGCGAGAGCTCGCACTAGAGTTTTACATGCATAGGTGCTAGAGTATAACTCGCACCAGATTTCACATGCTTTTGCGTGACATGGTGCTAGAGTCTAACTCGCACCAGATTTTACATGATTTTCATGACAGGGTGCGGGAGTTTAACTCGCACCAGATTTTATAAGATTTTCATACGATTTGTATACAGAGTGCTGAGCCTAGCTCGCACTAGTTTTACTGGATTTGTGGAGTAGCGCTGTCTGCCCTTGGAGTCAGCCAAAAGGCCCAACAGGCTCAATAGACCTCTTAAGTAGGGTGAGAGTGAGGGATGAGGTTGGCGGCCTTGTGGAGATGTAAAGCGGGCTCTGCCAAGTTTACTTGATTTGATGAGAGTGCTGAGCATCGCTCGCACTGATTCTTAAGAGAACATACAATGAGCCGTGCTTGGAGCATCGGGTAGACTGTGTGTCACCGATTTAATAGGCTCGCACGTGCGTTTTGAGACATGGCAACGAGTATTGAGTTATGAAAACCTCTGTGGGAAGCAGGCCAATTGGGCTGGAGTACCTAGAGTGATATGGGTCCATGGAGTACGATGTACCGTGCAAGTAGCATGGAGTATGATGTACCGTGGGGTATCTTCGGATACGGTATCTTTGTGATACAGAGTATCTTTGGATACGGTATCTTTGTGATACGGGGTATCTTTGTGATACGGTATCTTCGTGATACGGGGTATCTTCGGATACGGCATCGACGGATGCGTGAGATCGGATAAGACTGACGGGTTGGATTGACCCACCTCCCGGGCAGTTCCCGATCAGGGTGAGACCTCGCACACTGGGATCCGTGAAGCTAGAGGACTCACGAGGACATATTGGCCAGTCCTGGTTATTACCGATATACAGTATTGCCTAGTCTCGTATCTTGTATATATATACGTATGTTTTCGATACCGATGCTTTTGAGAAATTCTATTTCCATGGTTTTGTGTGAGTCAGGATCACCCGAAGGAGGGGTCGAGTCCTGACTTCATTGTGAAATTTTTAAAGAGAAAGAAATGATTTAAAATAATTGCATGTTGAGTTTTTCGTGCAACTGGATTTACATAACATCACAACATCATATCATATGTTTTAAAATGTGTGGAGAAAGGGTGGTTTATGCATGGCACCACGTTCATGTAGGTAGTATGGTTACCTACTTGTTCGTAGGATTGCCTTACTGAGCTTGATGTGCTCACCCCTTTCATTTTCTCCCACAGATGATCTCCAGTTGAAGTTGAGGCGACTCAGTACTGCATTCCGGATATCCGCTGCTGCCCATCAACATAAGGTATATACACTTGTACTTATTGTATCTACATAAGCATAGCACAGTAACATGTTTGTAAGTAACTTTAGGGGATGTATAAATAATATAACAATTATAAATGACTGGAGAAGAAATAAGTACTGGGGTAGATGTATGGTGGGACTGGCATTGACGCACAGCCCAATTAGTAGTGGAGTGTTGGTCACGATTCGAGGACAGGTAAGAATTAAAGTAAGAAAATAATAAAAACGCGAAAAATTAACTCTGATTTTTGGGTAGTTTGGGTCGTGACATAGCGCCTATAGAATCACTGCAAAAGATCTGAAGGTAGAGGGGTGAGCTTTTGGGGAAAAGCCCAGTAAGATAGTACCTTTAAACTTATCCTGATATATATATATGTGAAAAGCATGTAGAAATCATTTGTAAGATCATACTTTAAGTACAAAGGAAAAACTTAAATCATCACTTTATGCAATTTATCGTAAAAGTCATAAAGCATACAAGTTCAAAGCAAAATCATGCTCAACCATGCTATAAATTCTTTCATAAGCTTTTCCCATACATTGTATAATCATTTCGTTTTACTTCGTAAACATGTCGTAAACATTTTGTGAAACTTTCATGCAACATTTCATAAGCACTTTGTAAACATCAATCATTGAAATTCATAAGGCACATACTCATTGCCACATTTATCATTCATATCTAAATCATGGAGACCAGGCTATAACTAAGTCATGCGATACGTGTCATTCTCCGTAGAGAGCTAAACATGATACCTATGGCCATGGTAAGTGGCTGTAGACTGGATCAAGGTCGTACAGCTCTTTCTTAAAAAAAACATGGGTAGTATCCATCTTACATACTTTTACTAGCACATAGCTAGGACACGGGCACCAAAGGCACTCTCCGTGTGGGCAACATAGTTGCGTGCTGCGCGGGCACGAGATACTACCAAAACATCATCATCATAAACCACAAGTAGCACGACATCTTCCACACAGGTTGAGTCAAGTGCTAAATGGGTCAACGTACCGGTACCCCAAGTGGTGGAGCCGGAACACCACGAGAAATAGCCAAGCATGAAGCCTAAGTCTCAAAACATAGTTTCAAAATCTTTCTTGGGTTTCATAACCCATAAACTCATATCGAGTTATAAAATCAAATTCCTTGAAATCTGAAACTCTTTCATAAAACAGAAAGACTGTGTGGCACTTTGTTCCCGTAGGACTCAAGAGGTGGCCCCCACAATCCCCTTTCGAAAATAATTTCTTTTCTTAAAAACTTTTGAAATCGTCAGAGTTTCTTTAACAGTATGGATATAAAAACATAATAAATGTAAAACATCCATACGCTTCATACCCTTGGGAAAATTTATTTCATATCATGTAAAATATTCGGGGGACATTTAACATATTTAAAACGTGTTAAATAATCATTGTACCGGTATAAAAGCATCTATAAATCATTTCGAAATTCACATGCTCTTTTCATAAAGTCATTCATCGGTAAAAACAATATGCAATATCAGGACATAGTCAAATAGTACCCCTTACCTCGATGTATCGGATATCTCACGTTCACGAAGTAACGCCTTCCAACACCTCCGTCAACTCGTCTACGTTTTACCTACATCGGAGGTAGTTTACTTAACTTCCTATTTATACGAGTAACTCGAAATACGTTAAAAAATCGTAACCTATTCGTTTTTCCTTGTGTGTACATTTAATCATGCGTACCTAGGCTATTCACGTACGTATATATATTTTTCGTACCCTATATTATTTTTGTACGTACACACCTCGGTATACCTATTATTATATACAACTACGTATATATACTAGCGAGTATGTATGTATATATAATCCTATATATACATTATTATTTGTTTTCATTTATGCACCATCACATAAATATATATGTATACATTTTTTTTTGTCTATTATTCATCTCTCCCATTTTTATTTTTATTTCACTTCTAATTCAATTTACCTTATCATACGTATACACCATCACATATATATACATGTAAAATTAAATATACATATATACATATAGATTTTTACCTATTTTCCCTTTATTTTCATTTTATCACACATACATGCATGTTCTGGTATGTACATATACTTAACATGCCTATTCATTATATACACTTATATGTATACACCCAACATATATATATATATATATTCACATAAATACATACATATATATATATATTATCACTTATTTCCAATATTTCATCAACACATAAATAAATATATATACATATCCATATATGTATATACATTTTGTCTAGTTAAATCTATACTAACATACTTGCATCCACATCTCATATATCTACATGTATCTCAATATACATATATATATTTACCTCTCTTTTCCTTTAAATTCCCCAGCTTCTTCTTCTCTTTTTTTTTTTTTCCAGCTTTTATTTCTTCTTCCTCTGTTTCAGCTCTCGGTTCCAGCCCCTCTTCTTCTCGGTTTCTCCCTTCTTCTCTCGGTTTCACCCTCCATTTCCAGCCCCTGTTCTGCTATCCTTTCAAGCCGATTCTGTTTTCCAGATTTCCTATTCTCGGTGCTGCCTCTTCAGTCCCTGTTTCGTTTCAATTTCTTCCCCCCTTGCCTCTGTTCTAGCTTCGATTCTGCTCTGCTTCTCGGTTCTTGCTGGTTTCCGTCCCTCTCCTCTTCGGTTCTCGGTTTTCCAGCTCCCCTTCAGCCTCGATTCTACCTCTCTTCAGTCCCGTTTCTTTTTCTTTTTCTCTTCTTCCCTTCTTCTCCAGCAGACCGAGCCTCTCCTTCCTTTCTCCTTCCTCTTTTCTCCTTTCTCCTCTTTCCTTCTTCTTCTTCCTCGGCCAGAACCAGCTTCCTTTCCTTTCCTTTCCTGGTTTTTCCTTCTCTCCCGGCCAGACCTCTCTTCCTCTCCTCCTTCTTTTCTTCTCCTCCTCTTCTCCTCTTCCTTTTCCTTTTTTCCCGCCCGAGCCTCCTCTGCTTTGTTTGATTTCTTTTGCTTGTTTTCAATTGAAAACAGTGGCAGACGGAATTGGCTTTTCTAAGCCAATTCCGTACATGCCAATATATATATATATATTAGTTTAATATATATGTATATATATTATATTAGTATTTAGGTATTATTTCTTATATATTGTATTGTTATTATTATTACTATTATTGTATATATATATATATATATTTTTTTTCCATTTTATTTTAAATATCTTATACATTATACCTTACAATACATATATATTTGTCATATATATATATATATATATTATACCTATGTATATATATATATATATACATATTACCTTCCCTTTTATTTCACTTCATTATTTTTATTATTATTATTTATTTGTCTCATGTTTTATTTCCATTCATTTTATTTTATCTTACACTTATACATTAAATACTATACATTAAATCTACACACTAAATAATATATATGCCATATATATTATTTTTTTCTTTTATTAAAATGTCTAGTATATATGTATATATATATATACATATTCACCTATGTATATATGTGCATATATATACATTTTCTTGTATAATTTGTCCAATGACACAATATCATGCCTTCCATGAAATTTTATTATTCCGAAATAAAATGTCATTGACGTTCCATCCTTCCTCGTAAATCTTGACATAAATTTTTTTTTTACATCCAACCCTTGACTAATAGATCAACACTTTTCAATCCTTCCATGTTCGCCTTTGCTCCATCACATCTCGTGTCTCGGGTTCCTAGTCATCTTCGAGTCCTACAATGATCATGCACACTTCCATTAATATTTATTATTTTTATTTTTATAAAATCTAACTAGAGATAGGAAATTTGCGGGGTTTACATTCTCCCCACCTTAAAAGAATTTGGTCCCCAAATTCATCCAAGTCCATCAGAATAGGTGTGGGTACTTTTCCTTTATAAGGCTCTCTAGCTCCCATGTAGCTTCCTCTATCGAATGGTGTTGCCAAAGAACCTTTACCAGAGGTATTGTCTTTGATCGAAGTACCTTCTCCTTTCTGTCCAATATCCGGATAGGTCGCTCAATGTAGCTCATGTCCTCTTGAATGCTCAGAGGCTCATATTCGATGACATGTGAGGGATCTGGGTTATACTTCCTTAACATCGAGACATGAAAGACATTATGCACCCCGGAGAACTGCGGGGGTAGGGCAAGTCTGTAGGCTACGTCTCCCACTCTCTCTAAGATCTCAAAAGGACCAATGAAGCGAGGACTCAACTTCCCCTTCTTCCCAAACCGCATGATACCCTTACTCGGAGATACCTTAAGAAACACGGAGTCCCCTATCTGAAACTCAAGTGGCCGTCTATGCTTATCCGCATAACTCTTCTGCCTGCTTTGTGCGGTCTTAAGTCTATCACAGATTAACCGAACACCCTCTGCTGCCTGTTCTACCAACTCGGGAGCCAAGATCCTTCTATCACCCACTTCTTCCCAAGCCACTGGAGACCTACATCTCCTACCATACAAGGCCTCATAAGGTGCCATCCCGATGCTAGCATGATAGCTGTTGTTGTAAGCAAACTCTGCGAGAGGTAGATGATCATCCCATGAGCCCTTAAACTCCAAAACGCACGCCCTCAGCATATCCTCTAAGGTCTGAATGGTCCTCTCGGACTGACCATCTGTCTGAGGATGATAGGCTGTGCTCAAGTTAAGCTGAGATCCCATGGCTTCTTGAAAATGAGCCCAAAATCTAGAAGTGAATCGGGAATCTCTATCTGACGTAATGCTCACAGGTGCCCCATGCAGTCGAACTATCTCTCTCACATACAACTCTGCTAAAGCACTCAAGGAGTCTGTACTTTTGATGGCTAGGAAGTGGGCACTCTTTGTCAACCTGTCTACGATTACCCAGATTGCATCATGCCCCTTTCGGGTCCTTGGTAAACCCATAATAAAATCCATAGTAATATGCTCCCATTTCCAAGTAGGCACTGGAAGAGACTTCAGTAGCCCTGCTGGTCTTTGGTGCTCGATCTTAATCTGTTGGCAAATTAAACACTTGGCCACAAACTCAGCTACATCTCTTTTCATACCAATCCACCAATACACCTTCCGTAAATCCTGGTACATCTTAGTGCTTCCCGAGTGCATGGTGTACCGAGAACAATGAAACTCTTTTAAGATCTTTTGCCTTAGGGCATCATCGTTTGAGACACCAAACTTACCACAATTTCTCATTTATCCTTAATGAGAACTTATTCTTAATTTATATCACTTGATCCAAATCACTTTACATACCAGAAATATTCGTTCCTTGCATACTTCTCTTAATCCAATATGACTCGTATATTCAGGATTTATCTCATTTCAACTTGCCTCATTTCGTATATCAATTATATTAGAACTCTTTCCTCATTCTAATTAAGTCTCACATTCAAAACATAAAAATATAGAAGTTATAATCCTTAGATTCAATATGTAATCCATATTCCAAAGTTTCCTTATATCTCAATTTTAAATTTTCATGATAGTTTGAATCTTTCAAATTAACATGTCACCTCTGTTTGGAAAATCCTACTTACACCTATCCTTAATACACCGTGATCTAAGACACTCTGAGTCTCCTTAAAATTTATCACCAGTATACTCCAAAGTGAATCACCTGATCCGATAATCTCCTTTTCATGTAATCTTTACAATTGTTCTCTCAGCATATCTAATCCAAGCAAGGTCACTCAGTACAGTGGTTTGAGTAGTTAATTCGATACCACCTGCTAAAATCAAATCCAGAACTTCTCCTTTTTGTTTAGAGGTAACTTGATAAGTCATTTGATCATGTGTCAGAAAACTTTCCCTGTTTACAGGAATGTTTCTATACCCCTTACACGCCCTATCCTTATCAATCATGTGAGCAGTGCGACCTTTAGAGTCTTTTTTATACCGTTGGTTCTCTGATTCATTCTTCCAGTATAGTAACTGTGCTATTTCATTGTCACTATTTCCTTTGTAGATCTCTTTTCCGTCATTCTCTTTATCTTTCCCTCTCTTAGTGACTTTAGAAATATAGAATTCATATCATCATAATTGCACCTTGCGCTCTGTTTTCTCAAAGTAATTTCAAATGGAGTCATCTTAGCTTAACTAAATATCTCAATATCTCCTATGGGTTTCTGAACTTCCTTTATCTAACAGTTCTTGCAACTCCTTTTTCAATTCCTAAAGATCCACAAAGTTCATTCGACAAGGAGACTTTGAGATTGACTGTGTCTCTAGTGCCAAACCTATAATGAATTCTAACTCTCTCCAGTGGTAGCCCCGGTAGTTCCTCAGGACACATCCAAAAACTTGCATACCACAGATATATCTTGAATACTTGGATATTCTCGACTAATGTCGGAGATGAATGCAACATCACTTTCACATCAACACGTTCATCAAAAACTTTCATTAATAGTCAAAATCATACACTTTATTCCTTAACTGCAAAGCATACATTAATCTTACTAGGTAAGGAGAAGGTTATAGTCTTAAAGTAACAGTTTAAACTTACATGGTTGGTGGTTAGCCAATCCATACCCAAAATTACACCAAAGCCATGCATGCTCAACAAAATTAGATCTGCTAATATGGTCCTATCTCCTACCTTGATTTCACAATTCCTACACACCACATCGAACCTAGGTAAGGATCCTTCCTTAAGTGACAGGCTTCTTGCCTTTCTCTGCCGCGGTAGCCCGTCTCAGTGGGACTTATCTCTGGGGAGCTTGCCCTTCAGGTTGTCGTAGTGGCTCTGAGGGCTGTGGAAACTTATCCAGTGGGCAATCCTTAATCATGTGCCCCTTCTGTCCACACCTAAAGCAGCTCCTTGTGGCCTTGTAACAAATACCTTCATGGGGTTTACCGCACGTCCTACATAACTTCCTATTTTGCTGTGGACCTTTGGTAGTCTGTGGGGTAGCTACAGGAGCCGTGAGCCTATCAACCCTAACCCGAGACTCATCTGTCATCTATCTCTTAGGTTGACCTCTCCTGGACTCCTGCCTCACAAACTCTGTCTGCTTATTCTCATCCCTACCTTTTTCCTTAAATGCTAGCGGCTTCATTTCTAGGAGATTCCTCATTCTACCGATATTCCTCTCCTCCCTCCGGGTCTGTATAAGAGGCTGAGGCACCATAGGTACTGGAGGAACTTGTGGAGGAGGAGGTGGTGGTGCTTGTAGAGGAATCGGCACCGGAGTAGGAAATGGTGCCGTGCCAACTGAATCGGAAACGTTTGCCCCTAGATGTTGGGCAATCATGGCAGCTATCGACTCCAAACCTCACTCGAGGCGCTGCTCCAACCGCTGTTCAAACTGAGCCATACGTGTATTGAGGCCCTCTAAGTGCGGTGGAGGAGGTGGAGGTGGCTGAACCCGCCTCTGAATACGTCCGCCTCTTCCACTCATCGTGCAGTGATCTAATACCTGCGCATAATTCCAAAGATCAAGTCTTACATACATTAGGTATACATTACCTACTACCAGACAAGCACAGACATTGGGATGTAATTTAATCCTTACTTTCGACACTGACAGTACTAGACAACCTTCGCTCTGATACCACCTTAAACTGTAACGACCCTTGACCCTGAAATTCGAGAAATATTTTTTTTTGAAACTTCTTTACCCATTTATTCTCTTACTCACTTAGGTTGTATTCCTGTACAGTGTCAAAACATCTTTCCTAATTCTTTTCTCGTAATTAGAAATTAATTTCCACGTTTTTAGATTATGTGACCGATAGAAATTTCGGCAGCACAACGGCTTATAAATGAGCCTACCCACCTGCAAACAAGTTATTTTGGCAATCCTAGATATCCACCACTACCAAACATACTTTCCAATTCATCCTTACCACTCCAGACATCTATTTTTAATTTAATACCAGTCATCTAGAGTATTCTCCCAAAATAATAAGGTTTACATCATTCCTTACGAAATTACATCCCAACCGTTAATTTCAACACATGTCTGTGCATACAATTCTGTCTGGTACAGGAATGTAAATGTATACCTTATGCGTGTACAAAATGTAGCCTAGGGTAGCTCTTCCCACCAGCCTACGTCGTGTACGCGGCAGGTAGCGCCTATAGAATCACTGCAAAAGATCTGAAGGTAGAGGGGTGAGCTTTTGGGGAAAAGCCCAGTAAGATAGTACCTTTAAATTTATCCTGATATATATATATGTGAAAAGCATGTAGAAATCATTTGTAAGATCATACTTTAAGTACAAAGGAAAAACTTAAATCATCACTTTATGCAATTTATCGTAAAAGTCATAAAGCATACAAGTTCAAAGCAAAATCATGCTCAACCATGCTATAAATTCTTTCATAAGCTTTTCCCATACATTGTATAATCATTTCGTTTTACTTCGTAAACATGTCGTAAACATTTTGTGAAACTTTCATGCAACATTTCATAAGCACTTTGTAAACATCAATCATTGAAATTCATAAGGCACATACTCATTGCCACATTTATCATTCATATCTAAATCATGGAGACCAGGCTATAACTAAGTCATGCGATACGTGTCATTCTCCGTAGAGAGCTAAACATGATACCTATGGCCATGGTAAGTGGCTGTAGACTGGATCAAGGTCGTACAGCTCTTTCTTAAAAAAAACATGGGTAGTATCCATCTTACATACTTTTACTAGCACATAGCTAGGACACGGGCACCAAAGGCACTCTCCGTGTGGGCAACATAGTTGCGTGCTGCGCGGGCACGAGATACTACCAAAACATCATCATCATAAACCACAAGTAGCACGACATCTTCCACACAGGTTGAGTTAAGTGCTAAATGGGTCAACGTACCGGCACCCCAAGTGGTGGAGCCGGAACACCACGAGAAATAGCCAAGCATGAAGCCTAAGTCTCAAAACATAGTTTCAAAATCTTTCTTGGGTTTCATAACCCATAAACTCATATCGAGTTATAAAATCAAATTCCTTGAAATCTGAAACTCTTTCATAAAACAGAAAGACTGTGTGGCACTTTGTTCCCGTAGGACTCAAGAGGTGGCCCCCACAATCCCCTTTCGAAAATAATTTCTTTTCTTAAAAACTTTTGAAATCGTCAGAGTTTCTTTAACAGTATGGATATAAAAACATAATAAATGTAAAACATCCATACGCTTCATACCCTTGGGAAAATTTATTTCATATCATGTAAAATATTCGGGGGACATTTAACATATTTAAAACGTGTTAAATAATCATTGTACCGGTATAAAAGCATCTATAAATCATTTCGAAATTCACATGCTCTTTTCATAAAGTCATTCATCGGTAAAAACAATATGCAATATCAGGACATAGTCAAATAGTACCCCTTACCTCGATGTATCGGATATCTCACGTTCACGAAGTAACGCCTTCCAACACCTCCGTCAACTCGTCTACGTTTTACCTACATCGGAGGTAGTTTATTTAACTTCCTATTTATACGAGTAACTCGAAATACGTTAAAAAATCGTAACCTATTCGTTTTTCCTTGTGTGTACATTTAATCATGCGTACCTAGGCTATTCACGTACGTATATATATTTTTCGTACCCTATATTATTTTTGTATGTACACACCTCGGTATACCTATTATTATATACAACTACGTATATATACTAGCGAGTATGTATGTATATATAATCCTATATATACATTATTATTTGTTTTCATTTATGCACCATCACATAAATATATATGTATACATTTTTTTTTTGTCTATTATTCATCTCTCCCATTTTTATTTTTATTTCACTTCTAATTCAATTTACCTTATCATACTTATACACCATCACATATATATACATGTAAAATTAAATATACATATATACATATAGATTTTTACCTATTTTCCCTTTATTTTCATTTTATCACACATACATGCATGTTCTGGTATGTACATATACTTAACATGCCTATTCATTATATATACTTATATGTATACACCCAACATATATATATATATATTCACATAAATACATACATATATATATATTATCACTTATTTCCAATATTTCATCAACACATAAATAAATATATATACATATCCATATATGTATATACATTTTGTCTAGTTAAATCTATACTAACATACTTGCATCCACATCTCATATATCTACATGTATCTCAATATACATATATATATTTACCTCTCTTTTCCTTTAAATTCCCCAGCTTCTTCTTCTCTTTTTTTTTTTTTTTTTTCCAGCTTTTATTTCTTCTTCCTCTGTTTCAGCTCTCGGTTCCAGCCCCTCTTCTTCTCGGTTTCTCCCTTCTTCTCTCGGTTTCACCCTCCATTTCCAGCCCATGTTCTGCTATCCTTTCAAGCCGATTCTGTTTTCCAGATTTCCTATTCTCGGTGCTGCCTCTACAGTCCCTGTTTCGTTTCAATTTCTTCCCCCCTTGCCTCTGTTCTAGCTTCGATTCTGCTCTGCTTCTCGGTTCTTGCTGGTTTCCGTCCCTCTCCTCTTCGGTTCTCGGTTTTCCAGCTCCCCTTCAGCCTCGATTCTACCTCTCTTCAGTCCCGTTTCTTTTTCTTTTTCTCTTCTTCCCTTCTTCTCCAGCAGACCGAGCCTCTCCTTCCTTTCTCCTTTCTCCTTTCTCCTTTCTCCTCTTTCCTTCTTCTTCTTCCTCGGCCAGAACCAGCTTCCTTTCCTTTCCTTTCCTGGTTTTTCCTTCTCTCCCGGCCAGACCTCTCTTCCTCTCCTCCTTCTTTTCTTCTCCTCCTCTTCTCCTCTTCCTTTTCCTTTTTTCCCGCCCGAGCCTCCTCTGCTTTGTTTGATTTCTTTTGCTTGTTTTCAATTGAAAACAGTGGCAGACGGAATTGGCTTTTCTAAGCCAATTCCGTACATGCCAATATATATATATATATATATTAGTTTAATATATATGTATATATATTATATTAGTATTTAGGTATTATTTGTTATGTATTGTATTGTTTTTATTATTACTATTATTTTATATATATATATATTTATATTTTTTTTTTCCATTTTATTTTAAATATCTTATACATTATACCTTACAATACATATATATTTGTCATATATATATATATATTATACCTATGTATATATATATATATATATATACATATTACCTTCCCTTTTATTTCACTTCATTATTTTTATTATTATTATTTATTTGTCTCATGTTTTATTTCCATTCATTTTATTTTATCTTACACTTATACATTAAATACTATACATTAAATCTACACACTAAATAATATATATGCCATATATATTATTTTTTTCTTTTATTAAAATGTCTAGTATATATGTATATATATATATATATACATATTCACCTATGTATATATGTGCATATATATACATTTTCTTGTATAATTTGTCCAATGACACAATATCATGCCTTCCATGAAATTTTATTATTCCGAAATATAATGTCATTGACGTTCCATCCTTCCTCGTAAATCTTGACATAAATTTTTTTTTTACATCCAACCCTTGACTAATAGATCAACACTTTTCAATCCTTCCATGTTCACCTTTGCTCCATCACATCTCGTGTCTCGGGTTCCTAGTCATCTTCGAGTCCTACAATGATCATGCACACTTCCATTAATATTTATTATTTTTATTTTTATAAAATCTAACTAGAGATAGGAAATTTGCGGGGTTTACACCGACGAAGACAGGCCTACCTCGGGCGAACCATCAACGGCCATGACGTGCCGTGAAGACTGTCGGAGCACGCCGAAAACGAAGGGAGATGCTGCGGGAGAGAAGCTTCGATCGGCGGCCATCGACGCCGATTTGAGCCACACTGAGGCCCGATTATGGAAGCCCAGGCGATGGCGGGCCGAACGGCACCGGAAACGGCTCTAGAACCGACCGATGGTGCCGGAACGACGAAATGATGCCTAAACCGATCGAACTGGACTAAACCGCTGGACTGAACCGGACTGACCTGCTGGACCGAACCGATCTGAATTGGGTTGAACCGGACCGAACCGGTTCAGCCAAAAAAAAAGAAAAGAAAAGAAAGAGAAAAAGGGAAAAAGAAAAAGAGAAAAATTTAGAAAAAAATCCCAGTAATATAATCGAGCTACGGGTAAGTCGGTAAGAGGTCGAATTGACCGATTTAAATTTTAGAATATTTAATTTGCTTAATATTCGACTGAAAGTTTACCCGAAAAAATATTTAATTGTGTAGCTCGACAATTGACGTCAAATGAGAGCTCAAGACAATTTCAATTTGCGTACTATCATGGAATCTCGAGTATGTAACCCTTATTTATCAAAATTTGCATCGTTATGCGTGTTAGAAATTTAATGCATAAATTACGGATTTAATTTCTGCATTAAATGAATTATATTCTGAAATTTGAGATATATTGTCGTAAATAATTCATTAAGCTATCCAAAAATTTAGAACGAGGGTCAATAAATACTGATGGGCCCAATGAGCCCAATAGGCCTCGATAATGTGAATAGTAAGTGAAAAAACGGGCTTAAGGTCGATTAAGGCTCATTATGGTGCAATCGGGCCCAATATGGGTAAACGGGCCCAATGATTTAAATTGAGCCCAGAAACTATGAAATACAATAAATTGTATTGTATTTGACCTGATGTATATTTATACACAGTTTCGGAGATTTGATTTAGAGCAAATCGAACTGCAGGACGAGACATTAGTGGAAAGGTCAGACTGTACAGAAAATGAGGTAAGGGAATTGTGTGAGTAGCTAGAGGTAGCTACGCCTATTTTAATAGCTTTTCTGTACACTGAATATGTATGTATACATTGATATTGTACAAAGGTCCTAAAAATGGTTTAAAGATTTTAAGGACTCGAAATAGGAAAAAACTATTTTACCCTATTGAGAGAAGTTCACCTAAGGATGGTGAAAGCATGACATGCATGAAATGCATGATTTAAGGAATTTTCTGAATTAAGGAATTTTCGTGCTTTTTTAAGCAAAGCAAATCGATAGATTGGCCAGTAATTGCAAAAATCAGGCCCCCGATTTTTGTGAATTTTTCTGAGATGTGGATTTTAATCAAATTTTATAATGAATTGATTTATGAGATGCTGAACCCATATGGGTTATTTTATACTCCGTTTTAAATGAAATGATTTAAATGCAGTAGCATGATGTGTTTTCCATGCTTTAATGATAAATTCACGAAAAGATTGTATCTCATGATACGTTTTATATCACATGAAATAATGCATGATTTTGATTTAATTCATGCTAAGTATGATTTAATGATGTCACATAAATGCTATTGATGCATGAATTACTTGATTTCTATATGCACAAATAGTTTTGATAAACTATGTCATGGATATATGCATGATTTTGAGCTTGAGATTTTAATGAAAAGAAATGGATTTTAAGGGCATGACATTATGAGCATGTAGATAGTGGAGCTATCTACTTACTTGCATAATTACCTTACTGAGCGTGTGGTTTGCTCACCCCCTTATTTTCCCATCTTTTCAGAGCATTCACAGTAATTAGTAAGCGGCTGAGGACTTGCATGCTTGGTATCTGCTACTTCCCATTTAGAGACAGGTATACACATTTGTATAGTTTTCTATCTGAACATGTAATGCACAGTACTGTAAATGTATATGATGTCGGGGATGTAAGGTTATGTAAATACCATTGCGTATGTATTTATTTAAAGTCAAAGGATAGTAAACTCTGATATGTGAATGTGATTATGGAAATGGAATGGTAAATAGGTGAGAGGTGACTAACACCGAATCATAGCCCAACTGTTTGTAGGATGGTCACGATGAGAGAAATGTAAGAGTTAAATAATAAACAGAAAAGCGAAAAATTTACTCTTATTTTTAGGTAATTTTGGTCGTGAAAAAGTAGTGTAAAGAACGTAGATTAACAAAACGACGTTAAGTTTAGGGCAAAATCGATTTGCCCCTCTCATTTTAGTCTATTGAACCTACATGTATCTATTAAATTGATATATGTATCTTGAATCAAAATTTCATTTTTGAGAATCGAGTATCGAGTATTGTATCATAAGATAAGGATAAAAAAATTAATTATAAATAATATATACATGTATAACGAAAAAAATATATTTTAGTATTTGATATTTTCAAATCTTTCATTTGTACTAATATACACAGACAGATAAAAAATATATGTTAATAAATGAAAATATTCAGTAAATGGATATTAATTTTCAATCGAAGGAAATGGCATTATTAAGAAAATAGTGGTAGCAGTTTGCTGTGGAATCAGATTCACTTTAAAGAAGAATTATGGGTACGAAATATGGAATTGGTCTCGAGACATGGCTACCAAATGTAGGATGAAAAAGGAAGATGTCAAGCATATGAGGGGAGATTGCTAAATTGTCTATGGATGGAAAAATAAACAAATTTATTGGGATAGAAGGTTGTAGATCGTCATGCCCCGTGACTTCAACTTACTTGCCCAACGCACGAAAATTAAGCGGAAAGCGTTATTAAAGAACTAGTATTAACTAAGTTATTGTTAGTTCTTTTATGAATCTTTTACTTGTTGTTTTCATGTCTCATATAGGTTAAAGCTTTACAATTATTTGGTTGAGATTAATATACTAACAATTGTCACACCTCGTGACCTAACCTCGAGCTAGTTTCGCAATATTCAACGGAATCGTATTTTAATATAATATCAATATTACTATGCGAATCATTTTACTTGTCGTTTGTGTCCGATGTAGGTTCCCTTCTACCCTATATAATAATTTATACGTGATTATTTTCTAATCTTAATTTATATTGTCAGAGATTTCAGTTTACTTTTCATTTTAAGCAGCATGACTACAATTTAATATTTAATCTTTTCCACTCAACTATGGCATAATTATCACAAGTTGTCAACATCGAGTTAATTAATTTCGGGTTATCATCATACATCACATAATCCACAAACCTGGCATCAGAGTCATAACCATCTAACATGTCGTTCATCCATTTTAAACTAAAAAGAAGAAACCTAAGTACGATACTTGGTAATCATGCATACATATCAACTAACTAATACATCTCACAAATACAACCGTGCGTACATATCTGAAAATAGAAATGCATATATATACATATATTGTCAATCGCATTATACCTCGAGTACTCAAAAAGCAACAGCTAATCAACCTGAGGGAGACAACTAGAACGAGACGCTCGCCCTGGAATACTAATCTGAAAAATGTTGGAAAGAGAGGGGTGAGCAACCACATGCACAGTAAGAAGTCTACATAATCGAAGCTAGCAAAACACCATGCAACACGCCATGCAATGGTAAACCGTGTAAATCACGTAATATATCATTCATAATTCAATAAAACAAATGTTGTACATGCTTCGGTTTAGTTAAGTTGGCATAATTGAAAATCAATAAATCATTCATTAAAATCAGATTTCCAAGGAAAAATATAAGTCCAAAAAATCGAGATCCAAGAGTAGTTCATTCAAATACATGCATGAGCATACTTAAAGCATTCGATATAGTAACATGAGAAATTGGCAATAACCCAAACCAATCATGGATCCAATATTCATATAACTTCACCAATATCAATGCAAATATTAATACACCTATGGCCATAGTGACTACCGCCCTATCCTAACTGAGTAGGTTCCAGACTAAGGTACTGTAGACGAGCTATCACGCCCCGAAAATGCAAAAAATAGGGCAAATTTAAAACTTTTTACTCATTAATTCACAATTAAGGGTGCATTCCTGTGCAGTGTCATACATCATCATAATTATCATGCCTTAGGATCTCATCATAATATAGTGTATATTGTATCATATACATTAATCCATCCTAAGTTAATTAATCCTAATACATCCCATACAATGTTATACATTAAGTATCTGCAATTACAGTAATTATCTGGGTACATGAAAAGATAAAAGATACCTCAAAATACAATATATGGCCTGGAGCTCAAGTCCTCCACTAGCCACTACTCCGTACGTCGCAGGGAGATCCTTTTTTACTTGAAGAACTCTGGGGGGAAAGAAAACAGGGTGAGCTTCTAAATCACTCAGTAAGGGGGGTAAGGGACTCATTTCATAAACCAAAATGCACATCTAAAAATATTTATTCGTATGTGAAACTCATTAATCTCATTTGAAAACCATAGCATGAAAGTACTCAAAACGACATTCTCATGTCTCAAATCATGTGAAAACATGAAGTAAAAAGGCTCAGTCTAGAGCAATAACAAAGCATGTGAAAATAATGCGATAAACGCTTTCTCAATTAACGTGATAGAATCACTGTAATAATAATACACGTGGCACAGCCACTAAACACACGTGGCATAGCCACTGATTTAAATTCACACGTGGCGTAGCCACTAAACACACGTGGCATAGCCACTGAGTTAAATTCACACGTGGCATAGCCACTGGATAGGGTTTCACATGGCAACGGCCACTAATTAGGGGTTCTCACGTGGCAACGGCCACCAATGGGGTTTCTCACGTGGCAACGGCCACCAAATAGGGTTTCTCACGTGGCAACGGCCACCAAATGGGGTATCACGTGGCAACGGCCACCAATGGGGTTTCTCACGTGGCAACGGCCACCAAATGGGGTTTCTCACATGGCAACGGCCACCAAGTATACGTGGCATAGCCACAGAATGGGTTATTCTCACGTTACCAGAACGGAGAAGAAATCGGGCTTACATGCTACCAGAGCAATGCTCGGTGTGTACTCAAAATTACACACCTAAGTCTTATCACACAAGACTGGTTTGCCTTCACGTAGAACTCATAGTGGTTTTTCTCTCATAAAACTCATTTGAAAACCATTTTGTACTCAACACAAAACATAATAAAATCGAGTTTCAACCGGCAAAGCACGCACACATTTCTCAAATCTCGATATTGCCTTAACGTAGAGCCCAATTCATTACTCACACAAATTCGACAGTTTATAAAGCAATTTCACACTCAGCTTATAAACGCATAAAACAATGGGCTCCAACCGGTTATAAAAACCGTGTGCAATTATAACTCAACACAACACTCAACATGCTTGTTTTATAAACCACAAATCATGCTATAATAGTTTACAAATCACATACACAAATGGTTTAGATTTCCCTTACCTCTTTGCACCTCGTATAGTGCAATCGTTTCCCCCGTATTATGGACTAGCCTCGCATTCCACTCTGGAACTCCCAAGCTGTCCAAACGATGTTAAAACATTAATACTCAATTATCTCATCAACCTCAATTCTCAAAATCGAGCATAGTTGCTCATAACACCTCAAATCTCTCGATTCTCGTAACTCTACCCCAAACTACACTCTCATTCCCAACATCTCAACGTTCTACATTTCTCATGCCAATTATCTATACTAATTCCACATTGTCTAAATTTCTATTTATAGCTCAAATTCCCAAAATTGCTAAATATCATTATCACTCCGACCACATTGCAATTTCATCAATCGCTAATCATTTCTCAGCTATTTCAACACAATGACAACCACCATTATCATCAAAATCATCTCAAATATCAAGATTGAGGTTTAGAAATTACCCAAAGCTTATGAGACGCACAACCCATGCCTCGATTTGATTCGTGCTTCGATTTCCAAGTATGTTGTTCTCCCTTTGATAAGGAACAACTTTCCTTCTTGCCACAACTTCTGATTTGGCCGAAAATGGGTGCTTTGGAGGAGTGAGAAAGCTAGGTTTCGGTGAAAATAGGGGTTGAAAGAGAGAGAAAGTGAGATTGCAGGAGAAAAATAGGGGTTCCTTATATAGGCTGAGGGTAGGAGATCGATCTGGCTCTTGATGAGATCGATCTGCATTTGAATTTTGGGACGATTTGGGGCAATTTATGCCTAGGAGATCGATCTGTCGAGGGGTGAGATCGATCTCTTTATGGCTTTATGAGATCGATCTGCTCCTTGAGGAGATCGATCTTCTCCCAAACAGAATCATTTGGAGATCGATCTCTTCCTCATGAGATCAATCTTCTTTCAAACAGAATCATAAGGAGATCGATCCTCTTCCATTGGAGATCGATCTGCTCCTTAAATTCCTCCTTCCTAGTCATTTTTAACTCACCAGATCGATCTCTCCTTCTCCCAGATCGATCTGTCCTCATAACTTCACACTTATTTTAAACACTTAACATATAAATCTCCAATTATCATTCCCCAATTCACTTAGCTCAATAAATTACACTTCAAGTTCATATTACATCATTCAAATATATCTAAAATTCTCAGATCTCACATCCTCCCCACCTTAAAAAGAATTTGGTCCTCCAAATTCAACTCAATTAGTAAAATAGATGGGGGTATTTCTCCTTCATGAGATTCTCTAGTTCCCACGTTGCCTCTTCCATTGAGTGATGTTTCCACAAAACTTTCACTAATGGGATGCTCTTAGTTCTCAGTACCTTCTCTCTTCTATCGAGAATCTGGACGGGTTCCTCAATGTAGCTCATATCCTCTTGAATGTCCATCTCGTCATACTCTATGACATGAGAAGGGTTCGGGTGGTACTTCCTTAACATAGACACATGAAAAACATTGTGTATTCTAGACATCTGTGGGGGTAATGCTAATCTGTAAGCTACCTCTCCCACTCTCTCAAGAATCTCGAATGGTCCTATGTATCGAGGACTTAATTTCCCTTTCTTCCCAAATCGCATAATACCCTTACTCGATGATATTTTCAGAAATACTGCATCACCAACCTCAAACTCGAGTGGCCGTCTACGCACATCTGCGTAGCTTTTCTGTCTACTTTGTGCAGCCCGTAACCTCTCACATATGAGTTTCACACTCTGTACGGCTTGCTCAACAAGCTCGAGAGCATTTATCTTTCTGTCACCGACTTCTTCCCAAGCTACAAGGGATCTACACCTCCTACCATATAGAGCCTCAAAAGGTGTCATTCCAATACTCGCATGATAGCTGTTATTGTATGCAAACTCTGCTAGGGGCAGGTGATCATCCCATGATCCCTTAAAATCCATCGTACACGCCCTCAACATATCCTCCAGGGTCTGAATAGTCCTCTCTGACTGACCATCTGTCTGAGGATGATAGGCGGTACTGAAACTCAATCGAGATCCCATGGACTCCTGAAACTGGGTCCAAAATCTGGAAGTAAATCGAGAATCTCTATCAGAAGTAATACTCACTGGAGCCCCATGTAATCTAGCTATCTCGCTGACATACAGCTCAGCTAAGGCATCCACAGTATCTGTGCTCTTGATGGCAAGGAAGTGGGCACTCTTGATCAATCTATCCACAATGACCCATATCGCGTCACGACCTCTTCGGGTCCTTGGTAAACCTATAATAAAATCCATGGTGACATGCTCCCATTTCCATGTAGGTACAGGTAAGGGCTGTAGTAGTCCTCCGAGCTTTCGATGCTCAGCTTTCACTTGCTGGCATACCAAACACCTGGCCACATACTCTGCCACGTCTCACTTCATACCACTCCACCAATACACCTTTCTTAAGTCTCGGTACATCTTAGTACTCCCTGGGTGCATGGTGTATCGCGAGCAGTGGGATTCTCTCAATATCTGTCTCTTCAGGGTATCGTCGTCCGGTACATAAATCCATCCTTTGAATCTCAACAATCCATCCTCACTGACTGTGAGATCTGACTGCGAACCCTGTTCAGCTTGGCCAATCATATCTATCAATCTCTGATCACTGCGCTGCCCAGTTCTAATCTGATCCATGATCCTGGGCTCTATTCGCAAGCTAGCCACAAATCCAGTCTTTATCTCTTCAACTCTGATCCGAAGTTCGACAAACTGCTCCAGTAAATCCCATTCCCTGATCATCATAGCAGATATCATACTCTTCCTGCTCAGGGTATCAGCAACCACATTTGCCTTGCCCGGATGATATAGAATCTCGCAGTCATAATCCTTAAGGAGTTCCATCCATCTCCTTTGTCTCATGTTTAACTCTTTCTGATCAAAGAGATATCTCAAACTCTTGTGATCAGTGAAGATCTGGAATCTTTCCCCATATAAGTAGTGTCGCCAGATCTTCAAAGCAAATACCACAGCGGTTAACTCCAAATCATGCGTGGGGTAATTCCGCTCATGGTCTTTCAGCTGTCGCGATCCATATGAGACCACTCTTCCATGCTGCATCAGCACACACCCCAATCTTTGATGAGATGCATCACTATACACCGAAAATCCTCCTGATCCCTCAGGAATAGTTAACACAGGTGCCGCTGTCAACCTCCTCTTTAATTCCTGAAAACTGAGCTCACATTGATCAGTCCATATAAATGGAGTCTCTTTGCGCGTGAGCTTAGTCAAAGGAGCGGCAATCTTTGAAAATCCTTCCACAAATCTTCTGTAGTACCCTGCCAAACCAAGGAAGCTTCGTACCTCAGTAACTGTCCTCGGTCTCTCCCAATTAAGCACAGCCTCCACCTTGCTTGGGTCAACTGATACTCCTTCCTCTGAGACTATATGACCAAGGAAAGCTATCCGGTTCAGCCAAAACTCACACTTACTAAGCTTTCCATATAATTGCTTATCTCGGAGTATCTGAAGTACTAACCCCAAATGCTGTGCATGCTCCTCATACGACTGAGAGTACACCAGGATATCATCAATAAAGACTATCACAAATTTATCCAGATAGTCTCTGAACACCTCGTTCATCAATCTCATAAATGCTGCAGGGGCGTTTGTCAATCCAAAGGACATCACCAGAAATTCGTAATGGCCATACCTCGTCCTGAAGGCCATCTTTGGAATATCTTCTTCCTTGATCCTCAATTGGTGATAGCCCGATCTCAAATCAATCTTAAAAAAGACTGATGCCCCTCTCAGCTGATCAAGTAGATCATCAATCCTGGGCAATGGGTATTTATTCTTCACCGTGGCTTTATTCAACAGCCGATAGTCTACGCATAATCTGAGACTAACATCTTTCTTCTTGACAAATAAAACCGGTGCTCCCCACGGTGAAACGCTGGGCCTAATGAACCCTTGATCCAATAACTCCTGTAGTTGTTTCTTCAATTCCTCAAGTTCCACTAATGCCATCCTGTAGGGAGGTTTAGAGATCGGCTGAGTATCTGGTATCAAATCAATGGTAAACTCCAGCTCTCTCTCTGGTGGTAAACCTGGCAGTTCATCTGGGAAAACATCTGAAAATTCGTAAACCACAGGTATATCCTCAATCCTCGGATGTTCCCGCTCATCGTCTGAGATGAGTGTCTCATAACCTTCACATGAATAATCATATTTAATATTCTCCAAAATAATATTAAAATTCTTAAATTACTTACTAGAATTCCACATATTCATTTCCTCAACATCTCAATCGTACACTGTAAGGTTCAGGTAGGGAGAAAGTTACAACCTTAGTGTAGCAATCTAAGCTCACTCGATTGGCTGCCAACCAATCCATTCCCAAAATTACATCGAACCCATGTATATTCAACATGATTAGATCTGCTAACATCCCTCTATCTCCCACCTCTATTTCACATCCTTTATAGATTAACTCAGTTCTCTGGGATTCACGCATAGGGGTATTTACATGTAGTATATATTCTAGAGGTTCAAACTTCAAGTTTAATCTACATGCAAAATGCTCAGAAATAAACGAATGCGTGGATCCTGAATCAATCAACACATGAGCCTTATGATTACAGACAGAGAGTGTACCTCTTATAGTTTCTGCAGAAGTGTCAGCAGTCTCCTTATCTAGGGCAAACACACGTCCCTGGGTAACAGGTCTCTTTCCTTTCTCTGCAGCAGTGGCCCGTCTCAGGGGATTCACTCTCTGAGCCTGTTGTCTAGTGGGCTCCAATACATGTGGTTTCTGAGGTTGAGGGCAATCCTTCACCATGTGACCCATGTCTCCACATCTAAAACATCCATGGATCGACCCAGTACAACTTCCCTCATGCATTCGGCCATAATTTCTGCAAAACCTTGTCTCTGGCCTGACATCTCAAGGGGTCTCTCTAATGTTAGGGTACCCTCTGGGTCTCTCTAATCTGCCCTTCTGTACCTCAATCCTTCCTCTTCTGAAGGAACCTCTCCGAGCCTCTGTTTGGAAAATCGCTGGCCTCTTGCCCTTATCCCTATTCACCGCTCTGAGCTCATTCTGGGATTGTACCATTTCAATTCCTCTTTCAATCTCTTGTGCTCGTCTCAGAGCATCTCCAAACTCAGTAATACATAGCCCTATCAATCTATCCCTGATGATGGGCTTCAATCCATACACAAATTTCTCTGTGCGGAGCTCTTCATTCTTGAAGGTCTCTGGGTCATATCTCAATAGCGCTATGAATTGGCTCTCATAGTCATCCACAGACATGTCACCCTGTACCAAACTCAAAAACTCGGCCTGTTTCTTTCTCTGGGCAGCTCGTGGTACATATTGGGTCCTAAAGGCTGTCTGGAACTCTTCCCAACCAATCATATCCTGGCGGGACATCAGAATACCCTGGGTAGTACCCCACCAATCTCAAGCTCTCCCTTTCAACATATAGATACTCATACTGACCCTCTCAGCATCGGTAAACCCCAGATAATCAAATATAATTCTCAACTCCGTCAGCCACTCCTCAGCCTATGTAGGATCCTTCTTTCCCTTAAACACGGGTGGATTCATCTTCAGAAAATCCTTCAGTCGGACCATACTTCTATCATCAGGCTGAGTGACGGGAGGTATTGGGGGTATGGGAGGTCCTTGTGGTGGTGTAGGAGTAGTACCCGAGGCATTAACTCCAAAGTGTTGCGCGAATAACGCTGCATCTGCTCAAAACCTTGCCTCACATCGGTCTCAATCCGATTAAATCGAGATTTAGGACTCTCTGGTTGTGGGATAGGTGGCGGAAGGGACTCTGCCTGCCTCCTCGAACGACCTCATCGTCCACTCATTCTCTATCTTAACTCATCTCCTACGCGTACATATCAAAATCGATTGAAATCTCAATCCTCAATTTCAGTTCATGACCAGACTATTACAGACACTTGGGATGTATTCTATTTCACTTAACCGACACTGACAGTACTAGGCACCCTAAGCTCTGATACCAAGAAAACTCTGTCACGCCCCGAAAATGCAGAAAATAGGGCAAATTTAAAACTTTTTACTCATTAATTCACAATTAAGGGTGCATTCCTGTGCAGTGTCATACATCATCATAATTATCATGCCTCAGGATCTCATCATAATATAGTGTATATTGTATCATATACTTTAATCCATCTTAAGTTAATTAATCGTAATACATCCCATACAATGTTATACATCAAGTGTCTGCAATTACAGTAATTGTCTGGGTACATGAAAAGATAAAAGATACCTCAAAATACAATATATGGCCTGGAGCTCAAGTCCTCCACTAGCCACTACTCTGTATGTCGCAGGGAGATCCTTTTTCACTTGAAGAACTCTGGGGGGAAAGAAAACAGGGTGAGCTTCTAAATCGCTCAGTAAGGGGGGTAAGGGACTCATTTCATAAATCAAAATGCACATCTAAAAATATTTATTCATATGTGAAACTCATTAATCTCATTTGAAAGCTATAGCATGAAAGTACTCAAAACGACATTCTCATGTCTCAAATCATGTGAAAACATGAAGTAAAAAGGCTCAGTCTAGAGCAATAACAAAGCATGTGAAAATAATGTGATAAACGCTTTCTCAATTAACGTGATAGAATCACTGTAATAATAATGCACGTGGCACAGCCACTAAACACACGTGGCATAGCCACTGATTTAAATTCACACGTAGCGTAGCCACTAAACACACGTGGCATAGCCACTAAGTTAAATTCACACGTGGCATAGCCACTTGATAGGGTTTCACGTGGCAACGGCCACTAATTAGGGGTTCTCACATGGCAACAGCCACCAATGGGGTTTTTCACGTGGCAACGGCCACCAATGGGGTTTCTCACGTGGCAACGGCCACCAAATGGGGTATCACGTGGCAACGGCCACGAATGGGATTTCTCACGTGGCAACGGCCACCAAATGGGGTTTCTCACGTGGCAACGGCCACCAAGTATACGTGGCATAGCCACATAATGGGTTATTCTCACGTTACCAGAACGGAGAAGAAATCAGGCTTACATGCTACCAGAGCAATGCCCGGTGTGTACTCAAAATTACACACCTAAGTCTTATCACACAAGACTGGTTTGCCTTCAAGTAGAACTCATAGTGGTTTTTCTCTCATAAAACTCATTTGAAAACCGTTTTGTACTCAACACAAAACATAATAATAAAATCGAGTTCCAACCGGCAAAGCACGCACACATTTCTCAAAACTCGATATTGCCTTAACGTAGAGCCTAATTCATTACTCACACAAATTCGACGGTTTATAAAGCAATTTCACACTCAGCTTATAAACGCATAAAACAATAGGCTCCAACCGGCTATAAAAACCGTGTGCAATTATAACTCAACACAACACTCAACATGCTTGTTTTATAAACCACAAATCATGCTATAATAGTTTACAAATCACATACACAAATGGTTTAGATTTCCCTTACCTCTTTGCACCTCGTATAGTGCAATCGTTTCCCCCGTATCACGGACTAGCCTCGCATTCCACTCTGGAACTCCCGAGCTGTCCAAACGATGTTAAAACATCAATACTCAATTATCTCATCAACCTCAATTCTCAAAATCGAGCATAATTGCTCATAACACCTCAAATTCCCAAAATTGCTAAATATCATTATCACTCCGACCACATTGCAATTTCATCAATCCCTAATCATTTCTCAGCTATTTCAACACAATGACAACCACCATTATCACCAAAATCATCTCAAATATCAAGATCGAGGTTTAAAAATTACCCAAAGCTTGTGAGACGCACAACCCACGCCTCGATTCGATTTGTCCTTCGATTTCCAAGTATGTTGTTCTCCCTTTGATGAGGAACAACTTTCCTTCTTGCCACAACTTCTGATTTGGCCGAAAATGGGTGCTTTGGAGGAGTGAGAAAGCTAGGCTTCGGTAAAAATGGAGTTGGAAGAGAGAGAAAGTGAGATTGTAGGAGAAAAACAGGGGTTCCTTATATAGGCTGAGGGTAGGAGATCGATCTGACTCTTGATGAGATCGATCTGCATTTGAATTTTAGGACGATTTGGGGCAATTTATGCCTAGGAGATCGATCTGTCGAGGGGTGAGATCGATCTCTTTATGGCTTTATGAGATCGATCTGCTCCTTGAGGAGATCGATCTTCTCCCAAACAGAATCATTTGGAGATCCATCCCTTCCTCATGAGATCGATCTTCTTTCAAACAGAATCATAAGGAGATCGATCCTCTTCCATTGGAGATCGATCTGCTCCTTAAATTCCTCCTTCCTAGTCATTTTTAACTCACCAGATCGATCTCTCCTTCTCCCAGATCGATCTGTCGTCATAACTTCACACTTATTTTAAACACTTAACATATAAATCTCCAATTATCATTCCCCAATTCACTTAGCTCAATAAATTACACTTCAAGTTCATATTACATAATTCAAATATATCTAAAATTCTCAGATCTCACACGAGCTCAGGGTCTCATAATATTAGGTAGCATCAACAACTCGATGCCACGAAGGCATCCCCGTCAAACACTTGGGACCATAGGGCAATCACACAGAACCTCCTACCGGGTGCTAAAGATGGCTCTCACGGAACATGACTACCACACAGGTATAACCAGGTTGCCAGCAGACTAAAAAATCCATCGATGGGTTTACAATAAAATCCAACACTTCATCCCAAATGATAATATCAAAAATTGGGGAAAACCACTCATCGAAAATAAAACATGTATCAACTGTATAAAACCAACATGTGAATAAATCGTGCAACTTCATGCTTATTCAAAATACAGTTAAAATAGTGCCCATGCAACACCTTCAAAAATCAACAATCCCAATGGAGTTACAAAATAGTGAAATACTCACACGCACATACTACTATATGTAAAAATCATAGCTTATAAACGGTAACTCCAATTCATGACAGAATTTCAAATCAAGGCAATTATAAAATCAATCGGTAAAAGGGATTTTAATCTAGGCTACCTTATTAAATCGGCTAACCTAAGATCTTATTTTAAAAATACGAAATCTAGCCTATCCTAAGTATTTTACTAACGACAACTATATAAAACCCCATACAACACAAGCTACGCGCCCGATTTAACCTTTTTCGCCTATTGCCTTAGACGCGCATATATGCGTCTAAGCTTCCTTGGCGCCTTCTGACGTGCCTGCTGCGAAATATCATTTAAGGTACACATCATTTACCATTCGTACATTAACGAATTAAATTTCAGCACAGCACATTCGTAAAAAAAAAAAAAAAAAAAAAAAAATTCTAGGCTAACTACCATTAATGCAGTTATCGGTTTTAGGCCTCATGCTTATTCATTTCCGATCATGCTCTCATGGCCATAATTTCCACAAATTCTATTTGTTAATTATTCACAATCTATATAAATTGGCCAAACGCCTTGTGCATAATTTTTAATTTCACACTACATTCACGCAATACATATTTTATACAATATTCTTTACCTATATTGTATTTAATTTCTGCAATTTAAATCATCAAATTTACTAACATTCTATTAATCGAAACTCCCACAATCATCATTATCCATTGCTTAAATCCTGATTTTATCCTTAGGGGACTATATTTCTTTCAACACTAATTGATTATTTTCATTTCAAATTTCCAGCAAGTATTATTGTTCCTAAAGTCCCATTTGGCCGAACCTACCCCTTCTATACTCATGCAATTATTTCCATATTTGTTTGACACAAATTTATTAACCAACAATGTCTTATAATTTCAAGCCAACAGATTAAATTTTTCTGCATTTCATGTCACTTCCTAATGCATCCAATGGTGCATTATTGTTAGGCAAATTATGCAATCTAACACTCCTAGCCGAATGCATGCATATTTCCCCTTAAATTTCCTACTTACCGAGCACTCATCATCACTCTTCCTTATAATATCCCAGCAAATTCACTTAGTTACCCATTGAATTAGTATATTATTTTCCAAAGCTTTTTAAATCTACCAATTCATTCAATAATTTCAGCCATCAAATTCAGATTTTATTCTACTTGACTAGCATGAATTAAGGCTGTCCCACATCAATTTTCTGCATTCTAATTACTCATGGCATCATGAAAATTCCTAGATTTAGCTTACTCCTAATTTACATGCATTATACAAATTCTGGTTTTAATTCTCTATTGTAGCCGAGCATGTACCTCTATCCATTACAAATTTTTCTTATCAAATATTAATCCTAAACATCTACATTTGTATTAACTCAATTCAGCCTACTCAATTAATTAAATTCATCAAATGCAAAATTTTCTTTTCCTTGCATCTCTCCATGGCCGAATATTGTCCTAATCTTACAATTTTAGTTGTTGAATTTTAATCCATACAATTTCACATTGTACATTGAAATTTCAGAGTACATAAGCTAATTTCATATTGCCAATTCACCAATTTCCCTATGTTCCTCTAGGTAGCCGAACCACAACTTAGCTTATCCACTTATATAGTTTAATTTTCAATCATGTATCCTTATTACAACTTATTCACTTATAATTTCTGCATTAATCTAAATTTTCCAGCAAATTAAATCTTCTATGTTTCTCTTTGTAGCCGATTTACTTGAATTTATCCGACTAGCCTTAGTTAAATCTTATTCATGCAACATAAATTAATATCTTTCATATTTAAATTTGCTACATTAATCCCCTAAATTCCAGCAACATAATTCATTCTAATTCAGCTACATGTGGCCGAATATACCCCAATTATGCCTACTGAATCTTCTTCTCCAATTGTTACAATTCAGTCTTGTTGCAGAAATTTTATACACGCATCACATTTTCTTCAATTTATCTTAACAATTAATACAAATTAAATTTCCAGAATTAAGATTTCGTTAGCTAGAAATTCTAATTTCTCATGCATGTTAGAATCTTGAATTTTAAATATATATATATAAATATATATATATATATATATATATATATATATATATTAACATAACAGCAACCATATTGAATTTCCAGAAATTGTCAACATCCTTACCCCCAATGTACTCCAGCCGAACCTCCTAGCAATTTCCCCCAAATCGTTCTTACAATTTTCTGGAAATTCTTGATGAATTTCTACTATCCTACACGTTGGCCACACAACTGGATGAGCTCTTCACCAAATCAACTCACCTAAGCACTAAACTCAGCCTCACACCTCTCGGTTCCAGCTCAAATGCAAAATTTCATGGCTGTTTCAACAAGTTTCTGGTATGGTAAGGGGTGAGAACGTGTTTGGCGAGCTTGGAAGGTAACATTTCTAAACCTAAGCTAACATGCAACTAACATTTCCAGATCTCTTGTTGGCTGTTTGCAGAATTTGCTGGAAATGGGGCTGTTAGGCGTGGACGGCAATGAAGGGTGGATGGTTGTTGCATGCAATTCTAGAGGGTGGTTCTAGGGTGGCTGGTGGCTGGTATGGTGGTGGTGGCGTGTGGAAGAGGGGTGAAAGCTGTTCTGGTTTCCAGCCTTTCTGAAAAACGTGAAATGGGGGAAGAAATGGAAGAGGGAAACCAGAAAAAGGCTATTTATATTTTCTGTAAAATCTATTTGATTTGATTTAATTTAGTTTAATCATTTGATAATCTAATTTCCAGAATTAGCAATTTAATTATACATGTCTATAGTTTCGCTTATACTATGGTTTTAGAAATTAAATACTAAGTGCAGAATTTGTAACTCAATCTACATAAAAAATCTGATTTTTATGCTTTTAATGTATATATATAACTTCCCATATGATTTTACCAATTTAACGACTAAATTTCATATTTATAGTTAAATCTTCATATTTTACTCTAATACATATATATATATATATATATATATATATATATATATATATAATATTACATTTCAAATACATTGTTTACCAATTTAATAACCAAAGTGTAGGTTTTACAATTTTAATCTACATATAATCAATCTTTTATTTCTAATGTAAATGTAACTACATTTTCAGTTTTCAGATTTAATGTTCATGCAAATTTCTTGGATTTGCATATTTCCATATATATATATATATATATATATACATGTTTCAAAAATAATCTTTACATAAGGTCTACATCTATATATAATTTCAGATTTTTGAAATTTATGCATAAGTAGATTTTATCTTAATGTTAGTGGCTTTATATTTTCAGATTTTGTTACTTTACTATATTAAATAAATTTGCTCCCTAATTAGTTAAGCTATTTACTTAAATTTAATAATTTTTGTACCTAATTATTCATAAATTTTCCATTTAACCGAATTGTTCATGGTTTTCCTACAGATTTTCGGTCACACATTAATCTACTTACATGAATTAAATTTATTTCTACACTCATGAATATTTAGCTTAATGTTTAATGCTAAATTTTCTTAGTCTATCCCAATTTAATCATATGAATATATTTCTACCACATAAATCATGTTCTTGACATACTCCTAAACATACATCATACATTATGCCAATAATTTATATTCTCCCTACATAATTTATCTTTGTTGTATTTTATTTATATTAGACTATAAGTTTCGGTTTCAATACTTATGCCTACCTAATTTTATCAATTCTTACCAATTCTTACCTTCCTTAAACTAAAATTACACCAAATTTTTTTTCTAAGTGGTGTAAACCGAAATAATCCTACTCTAATTTCTATTTATTCTATCTCTTAATTAGATTAAATCTTCCTATCCGTAACTAATCCCGACTTAACATAAAGATAAACAAAGCATTGGTATAGACAATTTTGCAGTCTTACAACAATATGTCCTTAACCAACAACAATATAATCTATTTCATAATTAAAAACATTTGAATATCTAAAACGTGACATCAGGATTATGTCGTGATAGTCTGATCATTTACTCGAACATCCAGGATTAATATCAACTTAACTCCGTATTGGTCTACCTAGATGAGTATATCAACATGTTAATATAGAACTAAGCTTCTACTTTAATCATTAGGATTTAAACAATATCTTTATCAATTCCCCAAAAGAAACCTATCACACTCTCAAAATATTCCTCCCATAAAAAGATTCCACAAATACATCCCAGATTTAGCAAATATATACATCCGTGCATACTGAATGTCTAAAACAAATACTTCATACCCATTGCGCATAGCTCTAGAACGAGAACTGGGAACTTAGCTGGAAGAAATCAACAAGTCCGTGTAGTTCACCCACCAGTCAATCTAAAATGTTTTTAGAAGAAAAATGGTAAGCAACCACATGCTCAATAAGGAAAGCATATAACCGAAACTAATAAAATACCAAGTGAGTGGTTATTCAAAGTTTATCCGTTTAATAAAACATGCACCTTATTCAAAGTAAACCTCGGTTTTGAGTCTTAAAACATAAAAGCACACTATACATGGATAAGTAAGATGAGGTATATCAATAAACTTTTCAAATAGAAAACTTTGCAAGGTAAGCTAATAATCCATAGTTTATAAATCAATGGTGCAAAATCAAAGCCTGGAAAACCTCAAAAATCTGGTACCATAACATTCATGCCGAAAACAAGTAAATTTAGCAACGCATGCATGGCTCAACTTAAATTGACAAACTGAGTAAGTGAGATGTGGCACAATCCTTAACATCGTCATGGAACAAGTTTAACAAATGGAGAACACCTATGGCCATAGTGACTACCGTCCTATCCTAACTGATTAGGTTTCGGACTAAGTACTGAAAACTGGATCAAGGTCCATAGTAGTAGGTAGAATAGAAAATCTCGATGCCACGGAGGCATCTGTTAGACCCCATGTATGTATGACTTTATTATATGTTAATGGAATCATAAGACGAATGATTTTTGGATCATATAAATGTGAATGAAATTACAAAGAGAATGCATGAATATTCATGAATATATATAACGGCTAAGCAAAGGCTGAAGCGGCCACAGATTAAATGAATGAAATTTAAACCTTTCAGACTAATATAAGGACTCAAACACGAATTTATAATACAAGGTTAGTGAATTCTATGTACCTTTTGTAATTCCAACATGTACACACAAGTTACATAATACATAAATCATAAGAAATGGATCTTTTCATATGCTAAGTGTGAAAATAATGTAAAATGGATAGTGAAGTAATTACATGAAAATTGTTCTTTAAAATTTTGGGAAAAACTGCAGTTGAGAACCTGCAGATGAAGGCCAGATCGATCTCTTATTCAAGGATATCGATCCCCATTTGATTCTGCCAAGCATAGATCGATCCCTTCTGTAGTGCAGATCGATCTTAATTTTGCTTCTGCTTAAAAAGGATCGATCCCTTCCCAAAGAGCAGATCGATCTCTCCCCATGAGTAGATCGATCTCCATTTACTCCTGCCTAGCAAGGATCGATCCCTTCCCAAAGAGCAGATCGATCTCTCCCCAAGAACAGATCAATCTCCACTTAATTCTGTTATGAAAGGATCGATCTCTTCCCAAAGAGTCGATCGATCCCACACTTACATAGCTGAATACTTTGATAGTTCAAACTAAAGGAAGATCGATCTCTTACCCTAGGAGATCGATCTCACCACCCCTATTCTATAAAAACTCGACGACCAAAGTCTTCTTCCTTAGAAAAACAAAACACCTATCCATTTTTACCCAAAAAGAATAAGCTTTCTCACTCTAGAATACCATCCCCTTCCAAAAATGATTTGAGAAAAGTTTCTTTGAGCAAAGTTGTTCATTTTGAGAAGGAGAGCAACATAGTTTAGAATTAGCGTTCAAATCATTGGATAGAAGGAGAAAAAAAGGGTCTTCTAATTTCGGACAAGAGAAAAGACAAGCTAGGTGAGTTTTCAATACACCAACTCCAAGTATGTTTATCTAGATATTGTTATGAGTTGATGGGTGTATGTATTATTTGTTGAAACTACCTAGAACATGATGAATCAAACATGACCTAAAAATGGGTTTAGTGTGAAAAAATGAGCTAAGGTGGATTTAATGATGAATTGGTTATACTATGGTGTTGGTGACGTTATATGCATGATGTTGAGATGGTTTTGTGAAATCAATTTATGGAATTGGATGAATTTATTATATGTGCATATAAGGTGTTTGTGAAAATGCATGAATGAATGAAAAACTAAGGTTTAAGCATGCATGCCAAGTGCTTAATAGTATAACTAAGTTAATTGCTAGCCAAATTGGCTAGGAGTGGCATGATGGGTGTTCGGCCACCATGCCATGGTCGAATATAATCATGGGCCAAGCTTGATGTAATAAGGTCCAATAAGATATATTGATTTTGATGAAGTCGTAAAACAAGTTATCAGTGTTGACTGAAGTGATTGATGAATGTTTGCAGCTCCAGAGACTGAATTAAGGACAAATTGGACTTGACGAGCTTCCAACAGTGGAACTTATACTACGCTCGACGTGATTCGAGGTAAGGGGGTTTTGTAAGTGCCTAGAGGTAGCTATACGTATTTTGAGGGGATTTTTATGGCGTGAATTTCTCTAAGCTATCTAATAATACAATAAGAATTTTTTAGAAAGGTTCCAAAAATAAGGAAAGAAAAGATGATTTTACCTTGGTAGAGAATTTTATGAAAAAATGTAGTAAGGATCTTAAAATGCATGGATTTTCATGATTTTGATGATTGTATCATGATTTAATGCTTTGATATGAATGAAATGAGGACGGATTGGCTATTGCTTTCTGTGGTTGCATGAAATAACATAGATTATGTGCTAAGTTGTGTTTTTGAAAATACTTTACTTAAACTGGAGCCACCTATCACATTTGTGTGAGTACAAATAGTGCTAGAGCCTAGCTCGCACTAGATTTCGATGTTTTGACTCATGTTGATAGTGCTGGAGCCCTGCTCGCACTAGTTTTTACCGATAACATGCATGAAAGCCATACTGGAGCCTTGCTCGCACGTGATTTTATATTGATTTACTATACATGAAAGTCGTACTAGTGCCTTGCTCGTACGTGGTTTTATATTGATTTACTATGCTTGAAAGCCGTACTTGAGTGTAGCTCGTATAAGGATTTTATATGCTTTAAAGAAATTCGTGCTGATGCTTTGCTCACACGAGATGTTGGATATCATGACATGCATAAGACGTGCTGAAGCCTCCTGTAGATTGTGCGTCACAGTGAGATGATATATCACACGTGTATTTTGAGACATGAGACGGTTGCCGACATGGTATAGGGTGGCTAAGACCTATTGCAGGCATCCTCGAACCATGATGTAGGCAAAGTCCTATGGTAGGCACCCCAAACAGTTATGTGGGCTAAGTCCTATGGCAGGCACCCCAGACAATGATGTCGGCTAAGACCTATGGCAGGCACCCGAGACCATGTGGGTCCATGGAGTATGTTGTATCGTGTGTGTCACACCAAGTACGCTGTATCGTGTAGTCTTGATGAATAGTTGGTTGAGTTATTGCATGAGTAGGGTTGACCTCACCTCTCGTTGTAGTTGTGATGCCTGATGCTAGGATCCGCGTAGCCTGTGATCACAAGGATTTATATATGGCCATTGTTCCTAATTTGTTTCTGTAATGTAGCCTACATGCCTCATGTGATATCATATTATGTTAATAGCCCCTGGTAAACCCGAAGGAGGGGTGACACCCGTGTTTATGTTTTAAAAGAAGTGTGGTTTTTGTACTAGATTTACCGAAGAGTGAGATGAACTTTGATTTAAATGACATGTGATGAAATCTATGATTGGAGATGAAGTTGATGAGTTTTTGATATGATGAGCATGAGATGTTTTTACATGATGATTTTCCATCTGTTATCATGCCTAATTTTATGAGTTTCATATATTCTATACATATTCACGTGGCATGGTTTTATTCTACCTCATGCTCCGAATGTAAATGATTTTTATATCGTGACATTATAAGTATGTAGATAGTTTAGCTATCTACTTGCTTGCATTATTTCCTTACTGAGCAAGTTATGCTCACCCTTTCACTTTCTATCTCTACAGAGCATCCATAGTGGTTGAGAGCGAGAAGAGACTTACACTCCCATTGTTCGCCGCTGCCTATTGCTGAGAGGTATACACATTGATATCATTTTGTATTTAAACAAGTACATCACAGTAATACTTTTGGAATGTAAATCTGGGGAATGTGAATATTTGTAGACATGTACGAAATAATACAGTTACAGTGTAAGTAGTTTATGTGTCAATAATTATTTTGTATAAATGTTAAATGATAATGGCATATGATAAGAGGTATCTAACTCCGGGTCATAGTACAACTAGTTGGTGTTAAAATTTTTCGCGACAGGGGAAAATTAATGTATGAAGCAAAAAATTTGTAGTGATTTTTGGTAGGAAAGGGCTCATGACAGAGGTGGTATTATAGCTACGTTGACCTGATATGAGTTAGAGTTAGTAATAAGAGAATTTACACCCTCATATTACTGTACTTTTGTTTAGATATAAATGTGCATATCAGATGGGTTAGACTGAAGAATAATTATGTATGTAGGAATTTAGGCATTATGCCTATCACACGCAGTGGTAGAGAGGCGAGTGCATATGCTAGGGGTCGTAAAGGGAGGCTTGAGAGCCGTACAGAGCCACAGACTGGTTAGATCCCGTAGGAGCCTACTGAGAGGCCAAGGGATATTGAGGCACGCTTCGCTAGGTTAGAGCAGAGTATGGAGACTATTATGGAGCTAGTCGCTCAATCTATGCAGAGAGCTGAGGAGAGATAAGGCCCAGCTACCAAGGCTGCAGATGCTGGACAGACAGTTGCTTCTGATACACCTATGCAGCCAGCATAGATGCCCAAGGCGACAGATACACCTACACCCCACCAGTTCATGATACAGTGTCACTTGTTGCTCCACAGCAGGGTAGTAGAGTTTGGGGTTATGGTTGTGATTTGGACAGATTACGATAGTTTCAGAAGTTTACACTGCCTTCATTTAGTGGGGTGAAGGACCCAGTAGTTGCTGAGGACTGGGTGAGTGAGATCGAGAAGTTATATGGGTTTTTCGAGTGTACGACTATAGAGATGGTCGCTTTTACCGCATTCATGCTGAAGGGAGCGGTAGAGCATTGGTGGAAATCTACCAGACCAATTTTGAGAGCCCGACACACTGAGATCAGCTGTGAGGTATTTTTGGAGGCTTTCCAGAGGCAGTATGTTCCAGACACTGCTCAGAAGAAATTATAGATGGAGTTTATAGGGTTGGCTCAGGGGAACCAATCTATAGACGAGTATGAGATGAAATTTATCTCTCTAGGCAGGTATGATCTTGACACGTTGGATAGTTAGGTCAAAAAGGTCCAAAAGTTTATGGATGGACTGAGACCAACCATCGGATCTCGATTGGTTCCATTTGATATATCGACATATGAAGAGGTTATGCACAGGGCGCAGTTATGTGAGCAGGACATTGAGCAGAATGCATATGAGTTTGGGAAGATCAGTAAAGGTAGAGATAGAGACCGAGAGAAATACGAGGTTGATAGAGTGGTCATGAGAGAAGGCCAGAGACTGTTTGATAGGAAACCTCGGATTGAAGAGGTACAAGAGGGAACGGCAAAGCCTCTGGTGTATCCAACTTTAGCACTACCGAGGGGTATAGTTATTAGAGGGACACCGTCGACTACCGAGCAGTGTAGGAGATGTGGCAGATATCATGGTAATAGGCCTTGACTGATGTCTACTGTAGTGTGCTATCGTTATGGGAAGCTAGGGCATATCGTACGGAATTGCCCCGAAATGACTGAGACTGCCCCACATAAGGGCAAGGAGTCAGAGAAAGCTCATGTTGAGACTTTTGCTCTGAAGAGGAGAGCCACAGCCGCAGAGAAGGTGAAGCAGGTTGTTGGCAGAGGGTGAGTACATGTACTGGACTAAGACACTGTAGACTCATCAGCGGATGTGATTAAAGGTACCATAATAATTTTTCAATTAGAAGCATTTGTACTATTTGATCATGGTGCCATGTATTCTTTCATATCGCCTTCATTTCCATGTAAGTTGTCGAATATGTTGAGCCTACATCATTAGATAAAATGTTATTGATTTCTACGCCCATGAATGACAGTCTGTTGACTAAATATGTGTATAGGGATTGTAGGCTGAAGATAGGGGAAACGATATGACACCCGATCTTATTCTATTGATTATGAGTGATTTTGGTGTAATTTTTAGAATGGATTGGTTGGATACAAATCATGCTATTTTAGATTGTTTTTCTAAGATGGTAACGTTTTCAGGGGTAGATAGTGTTACCGTAAGTTTCCTCGAAAAAGGTATTGTAAAGTTCCCTTGAAAAGTAATGAAAGCAGTAGTTGTTGTAATCAGAAGGGAAAAAATTCTATACTAACTAAATGATTGATAATGTGAAGGGTTCATTGCATATGTGGTTGACTCATATAAGGATAGTCCAAAATTAAGAGACATTCCAGTGGTTGTGGAGTTTCCTGATGTCTCTTCTAATGATCTACCAGGATTACCACCAAACCGAGAGATGGAGTTTTGTATAGAGTTGGTACCTGGTACTGAATCATTATCTTGACCATCGTATGGGGTGGCTCGATTGAGTTGGAGGAGATGAAGAACCAGTTGCAGGAGTTGCTAGAGAAGGGGTTTATTAGACCGAGTGTCTCACCTTGGGGAGCCTTAGTTTTGTTTGTAAGGAAGAAGGATGGGAGCCTCCTACTGTGCATAGATTATCGATTGTTGAATAAGGCTACCATTAAGAACAAGTATCCCCTTCCACTCATTGATGATCTATTGGATCAGCTCCAGGGAGCATAGGTCTTTTCTAAAATAGATCTGTGATCTGGGTACCATCAGTTGAGGATACGGGGTGGAGATGTACCCAAGACAACATTTCATACCCATTATGGCCACTATGAGTTCTTGGTTTTGCCATTCAATTTGACGAATGCCTTCGCAGTATTTATGGCGTTGATGAATGATGTGTTTAAGCCATACCTGGACCAGTTTGTGATTATGTTTATCGATGATATATTGTTTTATTCCAAGTTTAGGGAAGATCATGAGCAGCACTTGAGGATAGATTGCATGTAAGACCCTTAAATTTCTATGTAATGTATAAGATTAATTGATATATAGACAAGTTACATTACATATGAATTATGACAAAAGAATGTTTTTGAAGTTCTAAGTGTGAATGGAATGATAAATGAATGTGGAAGTGATTAAGTATAAGTTTGCATGAGGAACTTGTAGTAAAAAGGGTGCAGGATGAAGGCCAAATCAATCCCCTGCAAGGAGAGATCGATCTCATGGCCTGAAGAATGCAAAATCAAGCAAGTTGGAAGAGGGAGATCGATCCCTCACTCAAGCAGATCGATCTCCTTAACTCTCAAGCTGGAGCAGATCGATCTCCCCTTAAGGCCAAATTGATCTCCTTAGCTTGCTACCTGAGACAAATCGATCCTATTCCATTAAAGCAGATCGATCTCATTCGCTGAAGCAGATCGATCTCAAGCCTTCGACAGATCGATCTCATGCCTTTAAAATGTCGTGAAAATAAGGAATTTAAGAGGACCAGATCGATCTCCACCCTATGCAAATCGATCTGATCAAACCAATTCTATAAATATGGAGCTGTTGGATCTACATTTCACGGGACTAAATGATTTTCTTCCATGTCAATCTTAAAACCTAGCTTTCGCACTTTAAAATCACCCCATTTCTATTAAGATTTGAGGGAAAACCCTTAGAGCAAAGTTGTTCATCTTAAAGAGAAGAACAACATAGTTTGGAATCAATACCCTATTGGTTAGATTGAAGAAGCAAAGATACATTGCCATTTGGAGCAAGACGAAAATCAAGCTAGGTGAGTTTCTAATGCACCAATCCAAGTATATTTTTTTAGTTATTGATTTTGGAGTTGATTGGTATGTATATTAATGATAGAAACTACCTAGAAAGCAATGGAGCAAGTGAAACCTAGATTGAATCTAGAGTGAGAAAATGTGATATAGTTGAGTTGATGATAAATGGGTTATGTTAAAGGGTTAAGGAGTAATATGCATGATTTTAAGATGATGATTGAAGCCACATTGTTAGATTGGCTTAGTTAAGTGAGTAAGTATATGAGGTGTTTGATAAAATGCCATAGTGAAGTAAATGATGAAATATAAACACTATGGGCTTAAATATCGATTTAGTAGGAATCCATGGGTCTAAAAGAATCCAATAGACTCTCGAGATATGAGTAGAGTAATTAATGAAGCCTTATAGGCGTTAATGGAAACTATAGGGCAAGTCGACTATCGTAAGCGCAAAGATATCGTAATATTGGATCCAATTGACGTGGGATATGATTTTGTGCAGTCCCGAGGAGTTCGTTAGGGACAGATCACACTGCGCAATCAAGCAGCTTTAAGGAAGTGGAATCATGCAATGTGATTCCAAGTAAAGGAATTCTATGAGTATATAGAGATAGTTGCTCGTAATTTGTAGGTATATAGGGCTTTAGAAAAATGCATGAGTATCTAGAAAAGTGTTTGATGGTGTATGGAAATAACTACAAGTGTATATGTATGTGGTTTGATTTTGAATGATTCTTATGAAAAAGGGATAGTAAGGTTAATAATTGCATAAATAATATGTTTTAATGTTTTACGAAAATGCATTATTTTGGTTTAAGCAAAATGATGGATAGGCTGGCTGGTGATTTCTTGATTCTATGAAAAGGCACAAATGAGGTGCTAAACATTGTTTTAAGAATGTTTTATTGAGATAGAGCCATCTATCATGGTTACGTGAGTTAAATCGTGCTAGAGCTAGAGCATCGCTCACACTGGATTTTAGTGTTTTCATATGTATGAAACGTGATGGAGCTTAGCTCGCACCTTGGTTTGAATTGTGATGAAGTTTTATAAAATGTACTGGACTTCAGCTCGTACGTGGATTTCGATTGACTTTCTTATGCATATAACCGTACTGGAGCTATGCTTATACGCGATTTCTTATTAAACAACCGATAATCTATACACACTCGGAGGCTTCCATCCTTCTTCCTTACAAACAGAACCGGTGCTCCCCTAGGTGAGATGCTCGGCCTGATGAACCCTTTCTCTAGCAACTCTTGTAGCTATTTCCTTAGTTCTTCCAACTCAACTTGAGCCATTCTGTACAGTGGCTTAGATATCGGCTCTGTACTAGGTGCCAAATCTATACCAAACTCCATCTCCCTATCTGGAGGTAACCCTGGCAACTCATCCGGAAAGACATCTAGAAATTCCTTAACCATTGGAATGTCTCTCAATTTCGGATGTGCCTTATCCGTCTCAATCACATAAGCGATGAACCCTTCACATTATCCTTTCAATCGTTAGTAACATAAATCATCACATCACATACATAAATGATAATCAAATTTATCTCTAAATTATCATGCAACTAGATTATACTCTTTTCAATTACAATAACATATAATTTCTTTTCATTGCACTAAATTTACAATAAGGTTGTCTATCTTTGGAAAAATCAAAGTTTTTGCATGACAATCCATAACAACATGATTGGCAGCCAACCAATCCATTCCTAGGATCACATCAAAATCACTCATATTTAATAAAATTAAATCGGCTACCATTTCTTTACCTCTTATCCTCATCTTACAATCTCTATATACATACTCAGTCTACTGACTATCATTCATAGGGGTAGATATCATCAAAATTTTATCTAGTAGTGTGGGTTTTACATGCTTCAACAATTTACATATAAAGAATGGTGATATAAAGGAATGCATGGCACCATGATCAAACAGTACATAAGCTTCTAAATCAAGGATTTGGATGGTACCTTTTACCACATCCGATGACTAATCCACAGTGTCCTGGTCCAATACGTACACTCGTCCTCTGCTCACATCCACTGCCTGCTTCCCCTTTTCCTCAACTGTATCCCTCTTCCTTGGAGCAACTATCTCTCTGGATCCTTCCCCTTCTGTAGGGCTCTCTCTGTCATCTCTGTCAATCCCTGATAATGTGCCCTAGTTTCCCACAACTGAAGCATACTACCTAAGGTCCATAACATGGTCGAGTACCATGGTACCTACCACACTTGACGCAGTGCTCTGACGTAGGCTGTGGCCCTCCAATCACAATTCCCTTAGCTGGAGCAATGGTCGGATACATGGGAGTATTATCTATCCTCTCCTGGATCTCCTCGATCCTCAACCTCTTTCCAGCAAACCTCTTGCTTCCCTTATAACTGAAGCTTCTATCCATCACTACTCTTTTCTTATCTCTGTCCCTCATCTTACTAACCTTTTCGAACTCTAAGGCAATCCTATTAACATCTTGTTCGCACAATTGCGCCCAGCGCACTACCTCCTCATAGGTCGGTATATCCAGAGGAACCAATCTGGACCTAATGGTCGGTCTCAATCCATCTACAAATTTTTGGATCTTTTCGACCTCATTACTCATTGTGTTGGGATCATATCTGCCCAGGGAGATAAACGTCATCTCATACTCATCCACTGTCCTACTCCCTTGGGTCAGTCCCAAAAATGCCATTTTTATCTTCCGCTGTGCGGTATCCGAAATGTACTGTCTCTGGAAGGCCTTCAAAAATATATCCCAGCTGATCTTAGTATGCCGGGCTCTCAAAATAGGCTTGGTGGACTTCCACCAATGTTCTGCTGATCCCTTCAGCATAAAAGCTGTAAACACTACCATCTCGGTAGTAGTGCACTCAAAGAACCCATACAGCTTCTCGATCTCATTTATCCAATCCTCAGTAGCTACTGGGTCTTTAACTCCACTGAAAGACGGTGGTCCAAACTTCTGAAACGGCTATAATCTGTCCAAATTGCATCCATATCCCTAACCTCTACTACCTGGTGAAGCAACCGGTGTAGGAACATCTTGTGTGGGTGGGGTATCTGTCCTCTGTGGCCTCTAGGCTTGCCTTGCTCGTGCCTCAGGAGCTTTCGCTTGCTCAGTATCACCCTGTGTAGTAGGACTCTGTCTACCACCAACTCCAGGTAAGGATTGGGTGACCAACTCTAATATCATCTCAATGCTCCACTCAATCCTCGCGAAACGAGTCTCAGTACTCTCAGGCCTCTCCTCTGGACCCTATGGAGCATACTCAACCTCAGCCTCCACCTCAACCTCATCCTGAGCCTCGTGTGTTTCTGGCTCAACATGACCCCCAAGCCTACCTCTACGACCCCGAGCCTGTGCTCTCATCCCTCTACCATGGATCGTATTAGGCATTATACTCAATTCCCTACATTAACAGAAATTTCTTAGTCAACCCATCGACACACACACAATTCGTATCTAAACAAGTATAGTAACATGGGGAAGTAATTTTCCAACTTATTAAGTATTTTAGACATGACACACGTCAGACCAACCGAGCTCTGATACCAACTTCTGTCACGACCCTTAACTTACCAAAATACGTACAAAATTTCTCCATTTTCCTGCGTCATTTATTAATCATCCTTCCTCGATCGTGAACACCACACTCTCAACAGTTGGGCTGTGTGTCAATGTTTACCTCATCCATCCATAACAATTTAATTTCAGAAGTAAACACTTTCATGAATACATCATAGTTACTGTTTACAAGTATTTACATTGCTTTACATCCCTAATGTTTACATACAAAATGCTACTTTGCTATGTCTAGTTTAGATACAAAATAATTCAAGTGTGTATACCTTTAGCAATAGGATGCAGCGGATACCAAAAAGGGAAAGCCTCCAGTCACGCTTACTCTATACTTAAATCTCTGTAGAGAGGGGGAAAATAAGGGGGTGAGCAAACCACACGCTCAGTAAGGCAATCATGCGAACAGGTAGGTACTGCACTATCTACGTGATCGTGATACCGTGCTCAAAAGCATTTAGTTCATCATTTTATCAAAAAAAACATAAGTGTATGATAGTGTTAATGGTATGTAAAGCAATTCATGCTATTAAATTTAGTGCACAAAACCCATTCAAAGCATGACATTAACCATCATGCATATTTTATAAGTAAAGCATGACATTAATCATTATGCACATTTCATAAGTAAAGCATGGCATTAAACATCATGCATCAGTGCACTTTAAAAACCATTAACAAACCCATATCTCAAAATGACTCATCACTTGTTAGGACTCAGCCCATCTCTCGGACTGTCCTGACCCACAAATCATTTCAAACATGAATTTATTCATAAAGCAAAAGACATGTGAGATAGGCAATACAACAAGGGAAATATCCTCTAAGACTATGGCCATATCCTGTGATACCGGCTACACAGATTAGGTGTGCGAGTTATCATCACTATTTACTTCCATACGGGAGGTGGGTCAAGTCCAGCCCACCGATCCATAGCAGATCTCGTCCGAAGATGGCACATCACAATCTCAACATTGTACATCGTACTCTATGCTACCTGCACGGTACAACGTACTCCATGGACCCAATCAACACATCATATCACGCTAAATCTCAAAACGTACGTGTGAGCCTATTTAATCGGTACGACCTCTTGTCTACCCGAAGCTCTTAACATGGCTATCAACATGTCAAAACAATGCACATGCGAGCCTATTTAATCGATGTGACACCCAATCTACCCGAAGCTCCAAGCACGACAACAAGTAAGGTGGGCATCTAATGTGAGCTATGCTCCAACACCATGCCAAAACCAGTATAAAAATCCATCTGAAAACTAGTATAAGCTAAGCTCCAGCACTCATGTGTATAAAACACGTCAAATCTCGTGTGAGTTATACTGTAGCACTCCTTCATTCTTACAGAAACCATGTAGTTGGCTTAAATCTTTGCAAAGTATGGTTAACAAACCAAAACAACTCATTTTTTTGCAAATCATTTTAAATGTTAGCTAACCTACCAATCATTTGCTAAAAAGCAATAAAACATGATTTTCAAAGCATTATGCCTTTATTTTCATGCATATTTCTCAAACACCCAACTCTTTGCCCTTCAATCACCCAATTTCATTTCCTAATTTCTCATGCATTCTAGAATAGCATTTAAGCACCTAAATTGAGCACAGATATCTCTAAGAGTCCACACAATTCCCTTACCTCAATTTACTTGAGTGTGACTCTCTTCCTCTAAGCTTCTTGTGCTCTTGGCTTACTTTGCTCTGGTGTATCCTTAGGAGCTGCAATTCATTCATCCAAATCAATTGAGTTAATGTTGTTAACTCATATTTGACCTTACTAGTCAATATAATTCATTTATGTATTTTACCAATGTCTTAATCCACATCTTACCCCTTTTAGGTAAATCTTACAATTTATTCACTAACAACATCTTAAAATCATACCCATAACACTATTATGACCTCTAGATATCCCATCTCTCATTATTCTCCATACATTCCACTTTCTCACACTAGACCATTTCTAGGTCATAATCATTCCAATGCATTTTAGATAGTTTCTAACCATACTAAGCACCCCAATCAACCCTAAACATCAATAGCTTAACAATGTACTTAAGTTGATGCTTTAGAAACTCACCTCTTTGGATTTCCTCTTTGCTCCAAATATAAATGCCCTTTGTTCCTTTAATCCAACAAATGGGTAAATACCTCCAAACTATGTTGTTCTTCTCTTTGATGTGAACAACTTTGCCTCTAATAATCTTACCTCAAATCTCCTTAAAAATGGTTGGATTTAGAGAGAGAAAACTAGGTTTTAGTTGGAAAAGGAAGGAAATGGTTTTGTCCCGAAATCTATAGATTTTCAATGCCCTTTTTATATAAATAGCTTGAGGAGATCGATATGCACAAGGAGGAGATCGATCTGGTCTTCTTAAATTCCTCTTTTCCACGACATTTTAAGCATTAGATCAATCTGTTGAAGCTTGAGATCGATTTGCTCCAAATAGAAAGCTAAGGAGATCGATCTATATGCTTGAGGATCGATCTTTTCATTACAGAATGTTTAGGAGATCGATCTGGCCCCATTAAAGATCGATCTGGCCCCATTGGAGATCGATCTGTCCTATTCATTTGCTCAAATACAAGCATTTTGGCTCATTCAGATCGATCTCTCATCATATGACATCGATCTAGCCTGTATAATTTCCATATTTTGCTGTAGTTTTCTGCAAAAACTTATACCAAAACATCCTTAATTTGCTGCCATGATCATTTTCTCATCCAATCATCTTTGAGACTTGAAAATGGCATTCATTAATACTTCATACACATTAAAACTTGTGTAGAATCTTTGTATGACTAAAGGTACTTAATATAAACCAAATGGAAGTGCACAACTTATGAAACCTTTCTTCCATTTGTCACACTACTCATTTTCCATTTTACTCCCATTCTTCACATGTTTAAGTCCATTTCTTCATATTCATATATAATGTAACTTGTACGTACAATCACAACTCTTATTACAAGTATGTACATTAACTTATGGACTTACATCACATATACTTCACTTATGAATTCATAGTATAACTCCATTTACATTTCTATGTACATATATACAATTATACATATACGGGGTCTCACAAAACCAGATTCGAGACATGGCTATCGCACAAATTTCATGTTATTGCTGCTGCTTCCTTTGGTTGGACATCTCTCAGTGTAATTGGCATTACGGGATGTGTTGAGTGTGGCAGCATTCGGCTAGGGGCATTGCTGGATTGCTGGTGCAAAGATGATTGCAGAGATAGTAGAACAAAGGATGATGGAGATCGAGAGCAGTACTGGAGTAGGAACTGAGAGCAGGAGCGGGCAACATATGCAGGAAGACAAACGTGGGGCTGGCATGTTGGAGCATGGCTTGCTGATGATAGAAGCAAGGCAGGAGGTGGGGTGTGTGCTGGCTGTGCAGATCAAAGCTGGAGCATGCCGCGGACGTGTAGTGGAGCAGAGCAGGTGTAAGACCCCATATATGTATAAGGGTAATGTGTGTAATTGGATCAAATAATATGAATGGACTTGTAATGTAAAGTATGATTGATGTAAGTCCATGGATTCAATGTATGTATGTGTAATATAAATTGTAACGTACATACAAGTTTCATTGAGTCTGAGTACGAAGAAATGAGTTCTAGTAAGTGATGGATGTGATTGAGACTCAAGATGAGTAGTGTGGTAAAATGGAATGGAGTTATGCTTCAATTTGGTTTTATGTAGCATACCTTTGAACATACAATGAATGCACACAAGTTTCAATGTGTACAAGGTATGAATGGATGCCATTTTCAAGTTATAAAGGTGGATGGATGAGAAAATGGCCATGGCAATAGATTAAGGATGTGTTGGTATGAGTTGCAGCAAGGAAACTGCAGGAAATCTGGAAAACGTGAGGCCCAGATCGATCTCATAGGATGAGAGATCGATCTGGAAGAGCCATAATGCTCTTATTTGGGCGAAAGAATAGAGCAGATCGATCTCCAATGGAGCCAGATCGATCTCCCAAGCATTCTGTAGTGGAAAGATCGATCCCCAAGCACCCAGATCGATCTTCTTAGCTCTCTGTTTGGAACCAGATCGATCTCATGCTTAGACAGATCGATCTCATGCTTCAACAGATCGATCTGATGCTTCGACAGATCGATCTCAGGCTTAAAAATACAGTGAAAAAGAGGGATTTTAAGGGACCAGATCGATCTCCTCTTGGACCAGATCGATCTCCTCAAGTCATTTCTATATAAGGAGAGCTGAAAATCTGGAAATCTCAGAAAAACACTTAACCTTACAATCTCAACCCCAAAAACCTAATTTTCCCTCTCTAAAATCAGCCATTTTCAGTGAGATTTGGAGAGAGATCATTAGAGGCAAAGTTGTTCCTATCAAAGAGAAGAACAATATAGTGAGAGGGCATCTTCCCATCTTTGGAATTGAAGGAGTTAAGGGCATTACCATTTGGAGCAAGAAGAGAAATCATATTGGTAAGATTCTAACACTCCAATCCAAATGCATTAGCTATTTAATTGAATTTGGAGTTGATTGATAGGAGTATTGATGGATAAACTACCTAGGAATGTAGTGGAATTGGTGTGACCTAGAAATCTAAAATGGGTATAATGTGAGGATATGTGGGATTGAATGAGCTTATGATTTATGGCATGCTAAAGTCGTTATTGGGGTAATGTTTATGATTTTAGATGGTTAGATGGAATTTCATAGTGAGTTGGAGGAATTGTGGGAATGGGTATGTATATGATTGATAAATGCCATAGTGAGGGGATTCATGGAATATGAACACTATGAGCTTAATGTCGATTTAATATCGATTTTGAATAAGTTAATAGGCCTAAGAAGATCCATAGACTCGAGTTATGGATAAAGTAATGAAACGAGGCCAAATAAGCTTTAATAGAGGCTATAGATTAAATTGACTATAGCAAGCACAAGGGTTGCAATATATGGATCGAATATAATGCGGGATACGATTTTGTGCAGTCCCGAAGAGTTCGTTGAAGACGAACCGAACCGTATGAGTAAGCAGATGAAGGAAGTGGAATCACGCATCGCGATTCCAGGTAAGGGAATTTTGTAAGTATATAGAGGTAGCTGCTCGTATTTTGAACTCGTGGGTATATATAGGGCTTTGGAAATGTGCATGGACTTATAGAAATGTGTTTTGATGATGTATGAGTGTTTGTATGAGATTTGGTTATTTTGAAATGGTTATTGAAAAAGGGATAGTAAGGCTAATAATTGCATAAATCATGTGTTTTGATTGCTTTTACAAAACACAATGCTTTGATTTGAGCAAATAAAGGATAGGCTGGCTAGTACTTGAATGATGTTGTGAAATAGCCCATATGAGGCACTAAGCATATTATGAGATGTTTTGAATGCATGTAAGCCGCCTATCGCGTGTATGTGATTTAATTCGCGTTAGAGACTTGCTCGCGTTGGACTTCTATCTTTTCACTTGTGTGAAACGTGCTTGAGCTTAGCTCGCACTTTGAATTTGAATTGTGATGATGTTTATAAACCGTACTGGATCTTACACTCGTACGTGGATTTGAGTGGTTTTTCTTATGCATATAACTGTATTGGAGCTATGCTCGTACATGGTTTCTTCATATTTTATGCATAAATGCCGTACCAGAGTGTTACTCGTACGAAGTGATTGGTTTGATGCATGAATTCGCGCTAGAGCGTAGCTCGCGCTGGTTTTCACACTGTGGTATGTATGAGGCCGTGGTGAGAGATACGGATTAACTCAGGGAACCCAACAGGCCTGATAGACCTCTTAGGTGGGGTGAGGGTGAGGGGCTAGGACCTGACATAATCCATCCAGGGAACCCAACAGGCCTGACAGACCTCTTAGGTGGGGTGAGGGTGAGGGGCTAGGACCTGGATCAGGGAACCCAACAGGGGCGAGCAAGTCCGTGAGGGGCTAGGACCTGGTATTGAGGTTACTCCCATGCGCTCTTGAGACTATAAAGGTTACACTTGGTATGGGGTAGATAAGACCTATGGCAGGCACCCCCAACCATGTTATGGGTCCGCGGAGTACGATGTACCGTGTATATCACATGGAGTACGATGTACCGCGTGGTGGTTACTTGATTTGAGAAAGTCTGGCGGAGAACTAACCCACCTTCGTGCCAGCATGATACCCCGCACACCGAAATCCGTGTGGTCTTGGATGATATGTGATGATTGGCCAACGTAGTCACTTGAGATATAGTAACCTGTCTCCTTGCTTGATTTACTTACTACCACATGATTTTAAATCTCTAAGTGTGATTTGTGATTGTTTAAGGTAGACCCGAAGGAGGGGTCGAGCCTCGTGGATTTGATTTGTGAAATGGAAATGAGGTTGTGATTGTGAGTTGATGTGATGTGATTGTATGTGATGAGAAAGAGTTTTATGACGTGGGTTTAAAAAGGAGGTTTCTTAATGAATTGCCCTTTTTATGAATTTAAATGAGATCGAGCATGAGATGTTTTATACATGATGTTTTACCATGTTTTATATGCCAATTTTACATGACTTTGATACATGATATATATGTATACTCATATGGCATAGTTTTATTCCTCATACTCCTAACATAAAGGATTTATGCATAACACTATCAGCATGTAGATAGAGTAGTTATCTACCATGCTTGCATTATTACCTTACTGAGCGTGTGGTTGCTCATCCCTCTCTATTTTCCCCCTACAGAGCGTGCATAGTAGCCCAGTGAGGACTGAGGCGTGGTATTTTGGACTCCGCTGCATCTCCATCGCTTAAAGGTATATACACAGTGATTCTTTTTGTATCTAAACAATGTAAAAGCAAAGTATTCTTTTAGTTGTAATCATGGGGGATGTAGATGTCAGTAAAACATGCTTTTGTATAAGTATAAGATTTAAATGCAAATGTATGACATCGTTTATTTAATTGAGAATGAATGAGATGTGGAGCTTATTATTGACTCACAGCCCAACAGTGTGTGGTGAGTTAGTTCACGATCGGGTAAGTTAACAGTAAAACGCAAAAATTTTTTTGTGATTTTCGGTTAAAGAGAATGGAATTGGGTCGTGACAGAGATTGGTATCAGAGCTGTGTTGGCCTGATGTGAGTCATTAATAAAATGTAGGAAAGTACATCCCCATAGTACTGTGCTTTTGTTTAGATATAACTGTGTATACTGTGATGGATTGAGCTTAATAAATTATTATAATACAGGAAGTTAGGCACTATGCCAGTTACACGCAAAGGTAGAGGGACGAGAGCACGTGCTAGAGGCCGTAGAGGTAGGCCTGAGAGCCGTGCGGAGCCACAGACTGAGCAGGCTTCACAGAACCCTCCTGAGAGAGCAGAGGATACCGAGGCTCGCTTCACTAGGTTAAAGCGGAGTATCGAGAGTTTGGTGGAGATAGTCACGCAGGCATTGGGTGCCGGTGATAGACGAGGTCTCGCAGCACAGCCTACTACTGAACAGGCAGCTGCAGAGGCGGAGAGACCTCATGCTGCTGAGACAGCTACAGTTACACCACCTCCAGCCCAGGATACAGCTTCTCCTATCGCTCCACAGCAGAGCGGTAGTGATGTGGGTTATGACTGCGACTTGAGCAGGTTGCGAGAGTTTCAAGCGTTGAAACCCCCAGTGTTTAGAGGGGTGAAGGACCCAGTGATTACGGAGGATTGGGTGTATGAGATGGAGAAACTATATAGGTTTTTTCGATGTACTTCAGCTGAAAAGGTAGCCTTTGCCGTGTTTATGTTGAAAGGCGAGGCCGAGCATTGGTGGAGGTCCACCGAGGTTATTTTGAGGGCCAGACACTCTGAGATCTCGTGGGAGATATTTCTAGAGGCCTTCAAGAGACAGTATATTCCAGCTACCGCCCAGAGAAAATTACGGATGGAATTTATGAATTTGGTTCAGGGGAACCGGACTGTGGACGAGTATGAGTCCAAGTTTATGTCATTGGGGAGATATGACCCGGACACGATGGGTAGTGAGACCCGAAAGATACAGAAGTTCATTGATGGATTGAGATTGGCCATCCGGACTAAGCTAGCTCCCTTCGACATTGTGACTTATGAGGAGGCTGTACATAAGGCTCAGTTGTGTGAGCAAGACTTTGAGCGAAATGCCTCCGAGCTTGGGAGAGTCAGTGTTAGGAAGGACAGAAATCGAAAGAGATCCGGGTTTGGAAGAGTGGCCAAGAGAGGTGGCCAAAGGTTTGTCGAGAAGAGGCCTAAGATCGAGGAGGTGCAGGAGAGAGCTGCCAGACCTCCCGTATACCCAGCCTTGACATCGCCGAGGGGTATAACTATTGGAGGACCACGACCTACCACAGATCAGTGTAGGAGATGTGGGAGATACCATGGGACTAGGCCATGTCAAGCGCCCCTGTTTCGTGTTTTAGGTGTGGGAGGCCAGGACATATATCGAGGTACTGCACTGAGATGATTGAGGTTGCCCCACAGAAGGGCAAGGAGCCTGAGGGAGCTCCAGTTGAGACAGCAGCCCCGAGGAGGAGGGCTACAGCTGAGGAAAAAGGGAAACAGGCTGCGGGTGTGAGCAGAGGAAGAGTACATGCACTGGACCAGGACACTGCAGACGCATCGACGGATGTGATTAAAGGTACCATCCGAATCTTTGATTTAGAAGCATTGGTATCATTTGATCCTGGTTCCACGTATTCTTTCATATCACCTTCCTTTGCACATAAATTGTTGAAATATGTGAAACCAACATTGTTGGATAAAATGTTGATGATTTCCACACCCATGAATGATAGTCAATTGACTGAGCATGTATGTAGAGATTGTAAGTTAAAGATAGAGGGGAAGGAAATGATAGCCAATCTGATTTTATTAAATATGAATGATTTTGATGTAATTTTGGGAATGGATTGGTTGGCTACCAATCGTGTTGTGATGGATTGTCATGCCAAAACATTGATGTTTTCAGGATTAGACAATCTTATTGTAACTTTTGATGAAAAGAAATGATATGAAACTAGCATGTTTGTTGTAAATGAAGACGCATGATTTTAAATGCATATTGCTTGAGAGACAAATTATTCGTTCATGATAAATATTGAATGTGGAGTGATGGTTTATGTTACTAACGATGGAAAGGATATTGTGAAGGGTTCATTGCCTATGTGGTCGATATAGATGAGGCACACCCGGAATTGAAGGACATACCCGTAATTACGGATTACCCTGATGTCTTTCCGGATGAATTACCAGGACTACCACTTGAAAGGAAAATGGAATTTTGCATTGAGTTAGTGCCTGGTACAGAGCCGATATCGAAACCACCCTATAGTATGGCTCCGATAGAATTGAAAAAGCTGAAGAAACAGCTGCAAGAGCTGCTGGAGAAGGGGTTTATTAGACAGAGTGTCTCACCTTGGGGAGCACCAGTTTTATTTGTAATGAAGAAGGATGGAAGCCTCCGACTGTGTATAGATTACCGGTTGTTGAATAAGGCCACCATTAAGAACAAGTACCCCCTTCCAAGAATCGATGATTTGTTGGATCAGCTACAGGGAGCCGAAGTATTTTCTAAGATAGATCTGCGGTCAGGGTATCATCAGTTGAGAATCAGGAGTGGAGATGTACCCAAGACAGCATTTCGTACCCGTTATGGCCACTACGAGTTTTTGGTGATGCCATTCGGATTGACAAATGCTCCCGCAGCATTTATGGCATTGATGAATGATATATTCAAGCCATACCTGGACAAGTTTGTAATAGTGTTCATTGATGATATTTTGGTGTATTCCAAGTCCAGGGAAGATCATGAGGAGCACTTGAGGATAGTTCTGCAGACCCTCCGAGAGAGAGAATTGTATGCCAAACTCAGCAAGTGTAACTTTTGGTTGGAACAGATCTCATTTCTGGGGCATGTCGTGTCAAAGGATGGGGTATCAGTGGATCCATCCAAGATAGAGGCAGTTGTGCAGTGGGAACAGCCCAAGACAATAACTGAGATCAGGAGTTTTTTGGGATTGGCAAGATATTATCAGAGATTTGTAGAGGGTTTCTCCAGACTAGCTGCTCCGTTGACACGCCTCACGCGTAAGGATGTTAAGTTTACATGGGATGAGGCATGTGAGAGGAGTTTTGAGGAGCTTAAGCGTCGATTGACGACTGCTCCAGTTCTCACCATTCCTACCAGCTCAGGAGGATTCTCGGTGTATACGGATGCATCGCACCAGGGACTGGGCTGTGTGCTTATGCAGGAAGGGAAGGTAGTTGCCTATGGATCTAGACAGTTGAAAGATCATGAGAGGAACTACCCGACACATGATTTGGAGTTGGCGACTGTAGTATTTGCTTTGAAAATATGGCGCCACTATCTCTATGGTGAGAAATTTCAGGTGTTCACAGATCATAAGAGCCTTAAGTACCTGTTCTCGCAGAAAGAACAGAATATGAGAAAGAGGAGATGGCTCGAACTCTTGAAGGACTATGATTGTGAAATTATGTACCACCCGGGTAAGGCAAATGTAGTTGCCGATGCTTTGAGTAGAAAGAACCTTGGGTTGGTGTCTTATATGATGGTACGAGAACATGAATTGTTAGAACACGTTGCGAACCTCAGTTTAGATGTAACCACACCTGGATCTGAGAGATTTGAGATCATGGCTAGTTTGAGACTAGAGCCAGAGTTGATTGGCCGTATTCGGCAAGCCCAGCAGAGCGATCGACGGTGTATCGATTGGCTGAGGCAGATACAGACAGGTGTGGGTATTGATTTTGAGCAGAGTGCTGATGGCTTATTGAGGTTCAGAGGCAGAGTATGCTTCCCAGGGATCCTGAGATCAGGAGAACGATTTTATCAAAGGCTCACTCATCGAAGTATACGATACATCCGGGAAGTACCAAGATGTATCAAAACCTTCGGAAGGTTTATTGGTGGTCTGGAATGAAAAGAGACATTACGGAATATGTCGCTAAGTGTCTCGTTTGTCAGCAAGTGAAGGTAGAGCATCAGAAGCCTGTAGGATTATTGCAGCCTCTATCGATACCGACCTGGAAGTGGGAGCATGTCACCATGGATTTTGTGATGGGGTTGCCAAGGACCCGTAGAGGTCATGATGCCATATGGGTTATTGTGGACCGGTTGACTAAGTCCACCCATTTCTTGGCTATGAGAGCTACCGATACACTGAGTCAGTTGGTGAACCTGTATATTCGAGAGATAGTACGGCTACATGGTGTACCAGTGAGCGTTGTTTCTGATAGGGATGCCCGCTTCACTTCCCATTTTTGGGAACATTTTCAGGAAGCGCTGGGGACCCGATTGAGTTTTAGCATCGCTTTTCATCCTCAGACAGATGGGCAGTCAGAGAGGACTATACAGACCCTCGAGGATATGTTGAGAGCGTGTGTGCTGGATTTTAGAGGCTCCTGGGATGACCACCTATAATTAGCCGAGTTCGCTTATAATAATAGCTATCATGCTAGTATCGGGATGGCACCCTATGAGGCATTATACGGGCGTAGATGCCGTTCCCCTATTGGATGGGAAGAGGTTGGTGACAGACAGATTTTTACTCCGGACTTAGTGCAGCAGGCATATGAGGACGTCCAGTTGATATGTGAGAGATTACGGACAGCTCAGAGCCGGCAAAAGAGTTATGCTGACAAGAGACGAAGACCACTGGAGTTTGATGAGGGTGCGTTGGTGTTTCTGAGGGTATCACCATCGAAGGGTATTATGAGATTTGGTAAGAAGGGCAAGCTGAGCCCTAGATATATCGGACCCTTCGAGATTTTGGAGAGAGTGGGAGATAAGGCATATAGATTGGCATTGCCATCGGACTTGGCAAATGTCCACAACGTCTTCCACGTCTCGATGCTTCGGAAGTATCACCCAGACCCGGCACACGTGATAAGATATGAGCCGTTGGAGCTCCACGAGAGTACGACGTATGTTGAGAAGTCGGTTCGGATATTGGATAGAAAATAGAAAGCATTGCGGAATAAGACAATTCCCTTGGTGAAAGTGCTTTGGCAACACCTCACGGCGGAAGAGGCCACGTGGGAATTGGAGAACTTGATACGGGAGAAGTACCCCCAACTGTTTGAAGAGTGACTTGGTTCTAATTTGGAGGACCAAATTCCTTGAAGGAGGGAGAATGTAAGACCCCGTATATGTATAAGGGTAATGTGTGTAATTGGATCAAATAATATGAATGGACTTGTAATGTAAAGTATGATTGATGTAAGTCCATGGATTCAATGTATGTATGTGTAATATAAATTGTAACGTATATACAAGTTTCATTGAGTATGAGTACGAAGAAATGAGTTCTAGCAAGTGATGGATGTGATTGAGACTCAAGATGAGTAGTGTGGTAAAATGGAATGGAGTTATGCTTCCATTTGGTTTTATGTAGCATACCTTTGAACATACAATGAATGCACACAAGTTTCAATGTGCACAAGGTATGAATGGATGCCATTTTCAAGTTATAAAGGTGGATGGATGAGAAAATGGCCATGGCAATAGATTAAGGATGTGTTGGTATGAGTTGCAGTAAGGAAACTGCAGGAAATCTGGAAAATGTGAGGCCCAGATCGATCTCATAGGATGAGAGATCGATCTGGAAGAGCCAGAATGCTCTTATTTGGGCGAAAGAATAGAGCAGATCGATCTCCAATGGAGCCAGATCGATCTCCCAAGCATTCTGTAGTGGAAAGATCGATCCCCAAGCACCCAGATCGATCTTCTTAGCTCTCTGTTTGGAACCAGATCGATCTCATGCTTAGACAGATCGATCTCATGCTTCAACAGATCGATCTGATGCTTCGACAGATCGATCTCAAGCTTCAAAATACAGTGAAAAAGAGGGATTTTAAGGGACCAGATCGATCTCCTCTTGGACCAGATCGATCTCCTCAAGTCATTTCTATATAAGGAGAGCTGAAAATCTGGAAATCTCAGAAAACACTTAACCTTACAATCTCAACCCCAAAAACCTAATTTTCCCTCTCTAAAATCAGCCATTTTCAGTGAGATTTGGAGAGAGATCATTAGAGGCAAAGTTGTTCCTATCAAAGAGAAGAACAACATAGTGAGAGGGCATCTTCCCATCTTTGGAATTGAAGGAGTTAAGGGCATTACCATTTGGAGCAAGAAGAGAAATCATATTGGTAAGATTCTAACACTCCAATCCAAATGCATTAGCTATTTAATTGAATTTGGAGTTGATTGATAGGAGTATTGATGGATAAACTACCTAGGAATGTAGTGGAATTGGTGTGACCTAGAAATCTAAAATGGGTATAATGTGAGGATATGTGGGATTGAATGAGCTTATGATTTATGGCATGCTAAAGTTGTTATTGGGGTAATGTTTATGATTTTAGATGGTTAGATGGAATTTCATAGTGAGTTGGAGGAATTGTGGGAATGGGTATGTATATGATTGATAAATGCCATAGTGAGGGGATTCATGGAATATGAACACTATGAGCTTAATGTCGATTTAATATCGATTTTGAATAAGTTAATAGGCCTAAGAAGATCCATAGACTCGAGTTATGGATAAAGTAATGAAACGAGGCCAAATAAGCTTTAATAGAGGCTATAGATTAAATTGACTATAGCAAGCACAAGGGTTGCAATATATGGATCGAATATAATGCGGGATACGATTTTGTGCAGTCCCGAAGAGTTCGTTGAAGACGAACCGAACCGTACGAGTAAGCAGCTTAAGGAAGTGGAATCACGCATCGCGATTCCAGGTAAGGGAATTTTGTAAGTATATAGAGGTAGCTGCTCGTATTTTGAAGTCGTGGGTATATATAGGGCTTTGGAAATGTGCATGGACTTATAGAAATGTGTTTTGATGATGTATGAGTGTTTGTATGAGATTTGGTTATTTTGAAATGGTTATTGAAAAAGGGATAGTAAGGCTAATAATTGCATAAATCATGTGTTTTGATTGCTTTTACAAAACACAATGCTTTGATTTGAGCAAATAAAGGATAGGCTGGCTAGTACTTGAATGATGTTGTGAAATAGCCCATATGAGGCACTAAGCATATTATCAGATGTTTTGAATGCATGTAAGCCGCCTATCGCGTGTATGTGATTTAATTCGCGTTAGAGACTCGCTCGCGCTGGACTTCTATCTTTTCACTTGTGTGAAACGTGCTTGAGCTTAGCTCGCACTTTGAATTTGAATTGTGATGATGTTTATAAACCGTACTGGAGCTTACGCTCGTACGTGGATTTGAGTGGTTTTTCTTATGCATATAACTGTACTGGAGCTATGCTCGTACATGGTTTCTTCATATTTTATGCATAAATGCCGTACCAGAGCGTTGCACGTACGAAGTGATTGGTTTGATGCATGAATTCGCGCTAGAGTGTAGCTCACGCTGGTTTTCACACTGTGGTATGTATGAGGCCATGGTGAGAGATACGGATTAACTCAGGGAACCCAACAGGCCTGACAGACCTCTTAGGTGGGGTGAGGGTGAGGGGCTAGGACCTGACATAATCCATCCAGGGAACCCAACAGGCCTGACAGACCTCTTAGGTGGGGTGAGGGTGAGGGGCTAGGACCTGGATCAGGGAACCCAACAGGGGCGAGCAAGGCCATGAGGGGCTAGGACCTGGTATTGAGGTTACTCCCACGCGCTCTTGAGACTATAAAGGTTACACTTGGTTTGGGGTAGATAAGACCTATGGCAGGCACCCCTAACCATGTTATGGGTCCGCGGAGTACGATGTACCGTGTATATCACATGGAGTACGATGTACCGCGTGGTGGTTACTTGATTTGAGAAAGTCTGGCGGAGAACTAACCCACCTTCGTGCCAGCATGATACCCCGCACACCGAAATCCGTGTGGTCTGGGATGATATGTGACGATTGGCTAACGTAGTCACTTGAGATATAGTAACCTGTCTCCTTGCTTGATTTACTTACTACCACATGATTTTAAATCTCTAAGTGTGATTTGTGATTGTTTAAGGTAGACCCGAAGGAGGGGTCGAGCCTCGTGGATTTGATTTGTGAAATGGAAATGAGGTTGTGATTGTGAGTTGATGTGATGTGATTGTATGTGATGAGAAAGAGTTTTATGACGTGGGTTTAAAAAGGAGGTTTCTTAATGAATTGCCCTTTTTATGAATTTAAATGAGATCGAGCATGAGATGATTTATACATGATGTTTTACCATGTTTTATATGCCAATTTTACATGACTTTGATACATGATATATATGCATACTCATATGGCATAGTTTTATTCCTCATGCTCCTAACATAAAGGATTTATGCATAACACTATCAGCATGTAGATAGAGTAGTTATCTACCATGCTTGCATTATTGCCTTACTGAGCGTGTGGTTGCTCATCCCTCTCTATTTTCCCCCCTACAGAGCGTGCATAGTAGCCCAGTGAGGACTGAGGCGTGGTATTTTGGACTCCGCTACATCTCCATCGCTTAAAGGTATATACACAGTGATTCTTTTTGTATCTAAACAATGTAAAAGCATAGTATTCTTTGAGTTGTAATCATGGGGGATGTAGATGTCAGTAAAACATGCTTTTGTATAAGTATAAGATTTAAATGCAAATGTATGACATCGTTTATTTAATTGAGAATGAATGAGATGTGGAGTTTATTATTGACTCACAGCCCAACAGTGTGTGGTGAGTTAGTTCACGACCGGGTAAGTTAACAGTAAAACGCGAAATTTTTTTTGTGATTTTCAGTTAAAGAGAATGGAATTGGGTCGTGACAGCAGGATTGGTGCAGAGCAGGAATGGACATGCACCATCTGCCGAGTGCAGTACACAGTCGGGGCAGTTGGTAGATTGCACAAGTCGATTAAGGCCTTGTTTGGCCATGCATTTTAGTTATATAACTCATTTTCATGCAATTTAGATAGATTAATTTCAATTTCATGGGTTAGCTTAAGAAGTTAGAATTTTAAATTAATTTGCATGGCTAGTTATAGTTCAATTGCTTGATTAGTTCAGAATTTAGATTTAATTATGTCATTAGTTAATTTTTATTTTAGTGATAGGTGTTACATTTAGAATTAAATTAGAGTAAATCATTTTATGCATATTTTAAGTTTTCATTTTAAATTGAAAAAAATCCAAAAATATTTTTCATGCATTATTTAGATTTTGTTTTGTTATTAGTAATTAGTTAGAATTAGATTTAATTTAGGATCATTTTTTAGGTAGTTAATTTCTTAGTTTGATTTAAGAATTTCTTTAGGATTAATAGAAGTTTTATTAAAACTTTAGGTTAGTTTACATTTTTATTAAGTAGTTTAATTACATGCATATTTTATTTTAAGTTTGTTTAATTTTGGTTAATTAATTTGTTTTCTTTATTTTCATATTTGTATTCTAGTTTAATTGCATTTCAGTTAATTAATTTTAACTGTTTTAATTTTCTTTTGTAGGTTGTTGTTTTTAATTACTCGGAGCTCTGTAAGTAATTTTAGCTCTATTTAATTTTCTTTATTTTATAGTTTTTATTATTTTCAGTATTGTTAGCCATGTAGATCTGTAAGACCCGAATTTATCGTAAGGGCAAAAAGGGAATAAATAAAAATTTTTGAGTGCATTTAAAAAATCAAATGGATTGAAATGGTATTCCCGAACCCGTGCAAGGGTAAAACGTTCAAAAGATCAAAATTTGGTATTAATCGGGATAAAAAATTTAATTAAAAATACGGGCTTGAGAAATCTTGATCAATAACGAAGAAATAATTAAATTTCGGATTAAATTGATCAAAATATAAATTTATAGGAATTAATCGAAATTTTTGCCTCGAAAAATAATCTCGAAAGTAAACCAAAAATATATTGAAAAGGTAAAATCGGACTAATAAATTTATTTACGGATTAAATGAATAAAATAGAATTGTTTTAGATATTTTTGGGAATTTTATTATTATTTTATTGAATAAAATAATAATAAAATTTAATTATAAATAAATAAATAAAGTAAAAAAAAGGGATCAGAATCGCGAAACCGCGAGAAAGAAAGGAAAGCCCGAAGACGAATGAAGCGGAGAAGATGATCCCTCACCGGCGAGCCACCGGCGACCAGGAACCCCAGGCGAGGGCCTACGAAGGGTGATGGACCCCATGGGAACCACCGGCAGTCGCGACGCGCAGTGGAGACGTCGGGAGAGAGGAGATCGACGGAGGGAGGCCGAAAGAGAGAAGAGGTGATTCACCGACGATGGCACCGTTTTGACCCCAACCGAGGCCCAATTATGGAAGCACAGGCCGTGGCGCGTCGATTGGTGGCGGAATTAGCCGGAGAACCGACTGGACGGCGACGGAACGACCAGATGATGACTGAACCGGTCGAACCAGACTGAACCGACCAAATCGAATCGGACCGAACCGACGGTCTGAACCGGGTTTAACCAGACCAAACCGGTTCAGCCAAAAAGAAAAGGAAAAAAGGAAGAAAAAGGGAAAAAGAAAAAGTGAAAAAAATTGAAGAAAATTCCAGTGATTCAATCGAGCTTCGGGTAAGTCAGTAAGCGGTCAAATTGACCGATTTAAATTTTAGAATATTTAATTTGATTAATATTCGACTGGAAGTTTACCTGAAAAAATATTTAAATTGTGTAGCTCGACAATTGGCATCCACCGAGATCTCGAGATAGCCTCGATTTTTGTACTATCATGGAATCTCGGGTAAGTAACCCGTATTTATGATAATTTTTGCATCGTTATGTGTGTTGATGAATTACGGATTTAATTTCTGCATTAAATGAATTAAATTTTAGAAATTGAGATAAATTGTCGTAAATAATTCATAAGCTGTCTGAGAGTTTAGAACGAGGCTAAATAAATACTGCTGGGCCCAATGAGCCCAATAGGCCTCGATAGAGTGAGAAAACGGGCTTAAGGCCGATTAAGACCCATTATGGTGCAATCAGGACCAATATGGGTAAACGGGCCCAATGATTTAAATTAAGCCCAGAGAATATGAAATACAATTAAATTGTATTGTATTTGACCTGATGAATGTGTATCCGCAGTTTCAAAGATTGGATTTGGAGCAAATCGAATTGCGTGACGAGTCATCAGTGGAAAGGTCAGACTGTACAGAAAATGAGGTAAGGGAATTGTGTGAGTAGCTAGAGGTAGCTACGCGTATTTTAATAGCTTTTTTGTACACAGAATATGTATGTATACCTTGATTTTGTATAATGATCCTAAAAGTGGTTTAAATGATTTTGAGGATCGAATTAGGTGAAAAGACTATTTTACCCCTATTGAGGGAAGTTCACCTAAGGATGGTGAAAGCATGACATGCATGAAATGCATGATTTAAAAAATTTTATGATTAAGGAATTTTATTGGTTTTAATCAAAGTAAAGCGATAGATTGGCCAGTAATTGCATGAATTTCACATGATAACACTACGTAAGTGTTATTTATATTTAAATGGAAATTTCTTTGGAAAACGGCCAACTATCAAGTTTATATGGAAACAGAAAGTGCTGGCGCATAGTTCGCACTATATCTACATTTGTGAGTGTGCATAAATGTGCTTGAGCGGTTGCTCGCACCGATTTGTGTGACATCATATGCATGAAATGTGCTAGAGCGGTTGCTCGCACTGATTTTTCTATTGTGAAATACATGAGAAGTGCTGGAGCTTAGCTCGTACTCTGTTTTGACATGTTTTGACTTGTTTTGACATGATATGCATAAAAAGGTGCTGGAGCGATTGCTCGCACTAGTTTTACTGATTAGATATGCATGAGAGGTGCTGGAGCTTAGCTCGCATCCTGTTTTGATATTATATTACATAACAGCCGTGCTGGAGTGTAACTCGCACGAGATTTGATTTATTTATGCATAAAGTCGTGCTGGAGTGTAACTCGCACGAGATTTGATTTACTTGAGCATTCATTTGTGCTGGAGCGTTGCTCGTACAGAGTTTTATATGGTTTTCATAATTCATTTGAATGTCGTACTAGAGATTTTCTCGTACGAGGTTTTCATTGAGTTTTTTATACATATCCGTACTAGAGCATTACTCATACGTGGATTTTACTTGAATTTATAATCAGTTTAAGTCGTACTGGAGTGCTGCTCGTACGCAGATTTTATTGATTTCTATGAAACCGTGATAGTGCTTCGCTCGCATGAGGTTTTTTGATATCATGAATATGCATGAAGTCGTGCTAGAGCTTCGCTCGCACAGGGATTTATATTACATGCATATAGCCGTGTTGGAGCCTCCTGTAGACTGTGTGTTATAGTGAGATGATATGCTCACACGTGCATTTTGAGACAGAGATGATTTGGGTGGATAAGACCTATTACAGGCACCCCTGATTGAGCTTGGGTTCATGGAGTACGTTGTACCATGTATATCACACGGAGTACGCTGTACCGTGGGGATTGTTGGAGTGGAGTGGCATTAGCCACAAGGCAGCAAGCCTTGCCCTCGCAATCTTGGTGTTATGCTGTTCTGGCGGGTAGGACGACCCACCTCCCGTTTCAGGTGTGATACCCCACACACTAGGTACCGTGTTGCTAGGGATCACTAGGATATGGCCATAGTCCTCAATGTTACTGATATAATCAGCTGATTATCTCACATGATATAACTATTAGTTAATAGACCAGGGTAGACTCGAAGGAGGGGTCAGGCCCCCGATTTCACGTGACCCTAAAAGAACGGTGGTTTTATAACCGAAGTTTTGTAAAGAAATTTAATGAATTGTTTTATGAGTTTGGATTTGAATTATGAGACTCTTAACCCCTTTGGGTGATTTTATACTGCGTTTTTAATGTAATAATTTGAATGTAGTAGCATGATAATGTTTTCCATGCTTTTATTTCAAATTCATGATTTGTCTTACAGGACATGAAAGAATTCATGATCTAGATTTGTTTCATGCTCATTATGATTTAATGATGTCACATAAAATGCTATTGATGCATGAATTACATGCTTTTCAATATGCACAAATAGTTTTGGATAAACTATGTCATGATATATGCATGGTTTTGTGCTTGAGATTTTAATAAAAAGAAATGGATTTTAAGGGCATGGCATTATGAGCATGTAGATAGTGGAGTTATCTACTTACTTGCGTAATTACCTTACTGAGCGTGTGGTTTGCTCACCCCCTTATTTTTCCATCTTTTTCGAGCACTCGCAGTAGTTAGTGAGCGACTGATGATTTGTATCTTGGTATTCGCTGCTTTCCATCGAGAGACAGGTATACACATTTGTATAGTTTTGTATCTAAATATGCAATGCATAGTATTGTAAACGGATTTAATGTCGGGGATGTAAGGTTATGTAAATACCATTAGGTATGTATTTATTTAAAATCAAAAGATAGTAAACTCTGATATGTAATTATGGAAATGGATTGGTAATAGGTGAGAGGTGACTAACACCGAATCATAGCCCAACTGTTTGTAGGATGGTCATGATGAAAGAAAGATAAGAATTAAATAATAAATGAAAAAAATGAAAACGGAAAATTTACTCTGATTTTTAGGTAATTTGGGTCGTGATCGGTTTAATGGTATCAGAGCTTGAGTTGGCCTGATATGAGTCGGTGTTAGTGGTTAAGGAAGTTTACATCCCCATGTACTGTGCATTATTTAGATACAATTGTGTATATCGAGATGAATGCAGTTAAGAATTTGATTTTAAATGCAAGAATAGACTCAATTAACTAATAGCCACTATGGTAAAAGTGCGAGTACACGAGCTCAAGGCTGTTGAGGTAGGCCCGAGAGTTGTACTGAGTCGCCACATGAGACTCAAGATGAGATTGACGTGGAGGCTGGTATTGAGCATGCCCCACTGAGTCCGACAGAGAGATCGGACAGCGTCTGATAGAGAGATTAGACAGTATTGAGACACGCTTAGTGAGGTTGGAGCAGAGTGTGGAGAATATTTTGTGAGCTAATTGGTCGGAGTATGCATGAGATTTGAGGGCGAGTCGGAGCATTAGTGGAAGTTCGCTCAACCCATCTTAAGCATTAGACATCCAGAGCTGACATGGAAAATAATTATGTATGTATTCCGGTGACAAAATATCATGGACACTACTTAAAGGAAATTACGGATTAAATTATTGACTCTGACCCAGTGGAACTGGTTGATTAACGAGTATGAAATTCAGTTTATTCCTGAGCAGATATGACTCGGACACTATGAACTGTGAGAGTCGGGATGTTTGAAAGTTCATGGAAGGGCTCAAATTGTTAATTAGAGTCCGATTAGCTCGTTAAATATCACTACCTATGTCGAGGCAGTGCACAGACTACAGTTGTGTGAATAAGATCATGAGTTGCATGCCTTTGAGATTGGGAAAGGTAGTAAGGGCCAAAATAAAGACTGAAAGAGAATAGAGAATGACAAAGATGTCAAAATGGGAAAAAGGTAGTTTGATAAAAGATTAGGGTTGATAAATCACAGGGTAAGTTGATTGATAAACCCTAGTATATCTAATTTCAATACTTACGAGGGGTATTGTGATTTGAGGACCCCGACCTGCTATGGAACAGTGTAATAGTGAGAGCAGCGTAAGCAGTGTAAGATATGTGGTAGTTACCACGGAAATATGATGTTGGACGAGGGCGAGTGTATGCCTTGGACCAGGACACTATAGATGTTTCATATGATGTGGTGGAAGATGCCACACTGGTTAAGAATAATGAAATAATTATTTTAACTGATCCTAGTGCCACACATTTATTCATACCGCCTTCAGTTGCTTATAAGTTAGTGAAAATGTGAAGCCTGTACCCTTAGGCATGAGGATGATGGTTAACTAATTTTCACTAACTGAATATGGGTATAGAGATTGTAAGTTGAAAATAGGGGTGAAAACATCGCTGAAATGTGTATTGTAAGTTTGACAAGTAATAAGGGAGGGGTAGCGATATGTAAAGTAATTTGGATTAAAGCAATTAGTAGCGAATATGAATTGTGACCACATGGACTGATATGTAAAGTAATTGTGGTCAAGTCTGAGGGTTAATAAAGTTATTTCAAAGTACTTCTATGCCTGAAGATTTGACAGCGTCTAGAAGCGCACACATAACCTATAAATTGAAATCGACAGTCGTAATATATACATTTAAAGTTTGGGTACCTTTTGCTGGTACGATAAAGAAATATAGAATTTGACTAATCATGGAGGTTTAAAAATTAAAATTTTATAAAAGCCGTTAGTATAAGAAAAAAGAAATGACGTGGGTTGTATCTTGAACGGAAGCGATTTCAAAATGACATTATACGTTTATGCGTACGTAAGTCAAGAATATGGATGATTGAAGAGTGGAACTCAACTACAATAAGGTATTTAAACCTTACCTAGACCGAGTGGTTGTCATCTTGAGTGATGATATTTTAAGTATTCGAAGTCCAGGAAAGAGCATGAGAGCAAATGAAAACTGTTTTATAGATGTTGTGGAAGAGTTTCTCGAAATTGGTTGCTCAATTGAGATGTCTCGTTTGGAAAAAGATTTCATATGAGTAGGATGATAAGTATGAAAGTAGCTTCGATGAGTTTTGGTATATTGAAGTAATAAACTGACCACCGTAAGTAATCTCACCATAACTAATAGCTCAAGAGGTTTCAGTATGTATGGATACCTTAAAATAAGATTGGGCTATGTATTGATGTAAAATGGGAAGATAGTCGTTTATGGATCCAGTTAGTACAAGGACCATGAGAGAAACTATCCGACCCATGATTTAGAGTTAGCAACCGTAGCGTTTACACTGAAGGTATGGCACCACCACTTATACGGTAAGAAATTTCGGGTATGCACTGATCATAAAAGCTCCGAGTATATACTTTTACAGAAAGAGTAAAATATGAGATAACCAAGAGGGTTAGAGCTTCTCAGGATTATGATTGTGAACATTGTACCACCCAGGAAAGGCTAATGTAATGGCTGATGCCTTGAACAGAAAGAGTCTCAAGATGGTATCACATATGATGGTCAGGGAGCGTGAGCTGCTAGAGCAGTTATGAGTCTCAGTAGTGATGTGATCCCTTCTGATGATGATGGTGATTTTGTGACAGCTAGCCTGAGGTTAGAACCAGATTTGTGTGACTGGATTTGCTAGGCTTAACGTAATGATCGGCATGGTGTCAATAGAGTGGGTCAAATTCAGAAGGGTATAGTGACAGAGTTCACAGTGAGTGATGATGACTTACAGAGATTCAGAGAAAGTATAAGTGCTCCCCAGGACCATATTTGCTGAGATAGTGTTATTGTTAGAAGCTCACTCTTCGGGATATATAGTGCATCCGAGAAATAATGAATATATCGAAATCCTTGAAAAGGATATTGGTGGTCAGATATGAAAAAAAGACATTGTTCAGATTATGGAGAAGTGTTTCGTATGTCAGCAGAGTATGGTAGAGCAATAGAAGTCTGCAGGATTATTGTAACCTCTACTTATAGTGACATGAAAATGGGAACAAGTTACCATGAATTTTATGATGGGTTACAGAGGACCCAAATGAATCTCGGGACTATCTGGATGATAGTCGATAGATTGATTAAGTCTACCCACCTTCTGACTATGGAAATCATCAGATACTCTAAGTGTGTAGGCGGATTTATGTGAATCGAAAATTGTGATACATTATGTAGCGTTCCAGTGAGCATGGTATCAGATAGGGATTCCCGCTTCACTTCCCACTTCTGGGAATATTTTTAAGGAAGCTATGGGAAACCCGATTGAGTGTTAGCATAGCTTCCATCCTCAAATAGATGGTCAGTCAGAGAGGACTGTACAGGTTCTGGAGGACGTGATGAGAGCGTGTGCCATTGATTTTATAAGCTCCTGGGGTGATCATTTGTTACTAATCGAATTCACCAATTATGACAGTTGTCACTTGAGTATCGGGATAGCTTTATTTGAGGCATTGTATGGCCGTAGGGATTGTTTCCCTGACTTGGATAAGAAGAAGTGGGTGACAGATAGAGAATTATTCCCGAATTGTTAAGAAAAACCTCTGAGGATGTTCAGTTGATTTGTGAGATATTAAAAACACCTCAGAGCAGACAAAAAGCTATGCTGACAAGAGACAGAAACCATTGGAATTCACTGAGGGTGAATCAGTATTGAGTTTTGTTAGATTGGGTCCTTTGAGATTGGACAAAAGTGGAAGGTAAGACCTATAGATTAGCGTTACCACTTGAATTAACAGGCATCCACAATGTGTCCTATCTTATGATGTTTCGAAAATACTATCCGGACCCAGCATATGTAATCGGATATGAGCTCCAATAGTTTAGCTCAATGAAAGTGTAACGTATGTTGTAAAATTGATTCGGGTATTAAATGGAAGGAGAAAGTATTGAGGTTTAAGATGATCTCCCTAGTTAAGCATGATGATAGTATTACACTCCGGAGAAAGTCACTTGAGGATGACAGTTTATGATACGGTAGATGTACCCGGAGTTATTAATGAACTCATTTGCCTTGGTTCTAATTTGGAGGACCAAATTTCTTAAGAGGGGGAGATTGTAAGACCCAATTTTATCATAAGGGCAAAAAAGGAATAAAAAGAAATTTTTGAGTGCATTTAAAAAATCAAAGGGATTGAAATGGTATTCCCGAACCCATGCAAGGGTAAAACAGTCAAAAGATCGAAATTCGATATTAATCGGGACAAGAAAATTTAATTAAAAATACGGGCTTGAGAAATCTTGATCAATAACGAGGAAATAATTAAATTTTGGATTAAATTGATCAAGATATGAATTTATAGGAATTAATCAGAATTTTTACCTCGAAAAATAATCCCGAAAGTAAACGAAAAATATATCGAAAAGGTAAAATCGGACTGATAAATTTATTTACGGATTAAATGAATAAAATAGAATTGTTTTAGATATTTTTGGGAATTTTATTATTATTTTATTGAATAAAATTATTATTTTATTGAATAAAATAATAATAAAATTTAATTATAAATAAATAAATAAAGAAAAAAAAAGGATCAGAATCGCGAAACCGCGAGAAAGAAAGGAAAGCTCGAAGATGAATGAAGCCGAGAAGATGATCCCTCATCGACGAGCCACCGGCGGCCAGGAACCCCAGGCAAGGGCCGACGAAGGGTGACAGACCCCGTGGGAACCACCGGCAGCTGCGACGTGCCATGGAGACGTCAGGAGAGAGGAGATCGACGGAGGGAGGTCGAAAGAGAGAAGAGGTGATTCACCGGTGATGGCACCGTTTTGACCCCAATCGAGGCCCGATTTTGGAAGCCTAGGCCGTTGCGCGCTGATTGGTGGTGGAATCGGCCGGAGAACCGATCAGACGGCGACGAAACGACCAAATGATGACTGAACCAGTCGAACCAGACTGAACCAGCCAAACCGAACCGGATCGAACTGACGATCTGAACCGGGTTAAACCGAACCGAACCGGTTCAGCTAAAAAGAAAAGGAAAAAAGGAAGAAAAAGGGAAAAAGAAAAAGAGGAAAAAATTGGGGAAAATTCCAGTGATGCAATCGAGCTTCGGGTAAGTCGGTAAGTGGTCGAATTGACCGATTTAAATTTTAGAATATTTAATTTGATTAATATCCGATTGGAAATTTACCCGAAAAAATATTTAAATCGTGTAGCTCGACAATTGGCATCCACCGAGAGCTTGAGACAGCCTCGATTTTTGTACTATCATGGAATCTCGAGTAAGTAACCCTTATTTACGATAATTTTTGCATCGTTATGCATGTTGATGAATTACGGATTTAATTTTCGCATTAAATGAATTAAATTCTGGAAATTGAGATAAATTGTCGTAAATAATTCATAAGCTATCTGAGAGTTTAGAACGAGGCTAAATAAATACTGCTGGGCCCAATGAGCCCAATAGCCCTCGATAGAGTGAGAAAACAGGCTTAAGGCCGATTAAGGCCCATTATGGTGCAATCGGGCCCAATATGGGTAAACGGGCCCAATGATTTAAATTAAGCTCAGAGAATATGAAATACAATTAAATTGTATTGTATTTGACCTGATGAATGTGTATCCGTAGTTCCGGAGATTGGATTTGGAGCAAATCGGACTGCGTGACGAGTCATCAGTGGAAAGGTCAGACTGTACAGAAAATGAGGTAAGGGAATTTTGTGAGTAGTTAGAGGTAGCTACGTGTATTTTAATAGCTTTTCTGTACACTGAATATGTATGTATACCTTGATTTTGTATAATGATCCTAAAAGTGGTTTAAATGATTTTGAGGATCGAATTAGGTGAAAAGACTATTTTACCCCTATTGAGGGAAGTTCACCTAAGGATGGTCAAAGCATGACATGCATGAAATGCATGATTTCAGAAATTTTATGATTAAGGAATTTTATTGGTTTTAATCAAAGTAAAGCGATAGATTGGCCAGTAATTGTATGAATTTCACATGATAACACTACGTAAGTGTTATTTATATTTAAATGGAAATTTCTTTGGAAAACGGCCAACTATCAAGTTTATATGGAAACAGATAGGGCTGGCACATAGTTTGCACTATATCTACGTTTGTGAGTGTGCATAAATGTGCTTGAGCTGTTGCTCGCACCGATTTGTGTGACATCATATGCATGAAATGTGCTAGAGCGGTTGCTCGCACTGATTTTTTTATTGTGAAATATATGAGAAGTGCTGGAGCTTAGCTCGCACTCTGTTTTGACATGTTTTGACTTGTTTTGACATGATATGCATAAAAAGGTGTAGGAGCGATTGCTCGCACTAGTTTTACTGATTTGATATGCATGAGAGATGTTGGAGCTTAGCTCGCATCCTGTTTTGATATTATATTGCATAACAGCCGTGCTGGAGTGTAACTCGCACGAGATTTGATTTACTTGAGCATTCATTTGTGCTGGAGCGTTGCTCGCACAAAGTTTTATATGGTTTTCATAATTCATTTGAATGTCGTACTGGAGATTTTCTCGTACGAGGTTTTCATTCGGTTTTTTATACATATCCGTACTAGAGCATTGCTCGTACATGGATTTTACTTGAATTTATAATCAGTTTAAGTCATACTGGAGTGCTGCTCGTACGCAAATTTCATTGATTTCTATGAAACCGTGCTAGAGCTTCGCTCGCACGAGGTTTTCTGATATCATGAATATGTATTGAGCTGTGCTAGAGCTTCGCTCGCACAGGGATTTATATTACATGCATATAGCTGTGTTGGAGCCTCCTGTAGACTGTGTGTCACAGTGAGATGATATGCTCACACGTGCATTTTGAGACAGAGATGATTTGGGTGGATAAGACCTATTACAGGCACCCCTGATTGAGCTTGGGTTCACGGAGTACATTGTACCGTGTATATCACATGGAGTACACTATACCATGGGGATTGTTGGAGTGGAGTGGCATTAGCCACGAGGCAGCAAGCCTTGCCCTCGCAATCTTGGTGTTATGCTATTTTGGCGGGTAGGACGACCCACCTCCCGTTTCAGGTGTGATACCCTGCACACTAGGTACCGTATTGCCAGGGATCACTAGGATATGGCCATAGTCCTTGATGTTACTGATATAATCAGTTGATTGTCTCACATGATATAACTATTGGTCAATAGACTAGGATAGACCCGAAGGAGGGGTCAGGCCCCCGATTTCACAATTTTATGATATGTGACCCCGAAAGAAGGGTGATTTTATAACTGAAGTTTTGTAAAGAAATTTAATGAATTGTTTTATGAGTTTGGATTTGAATTATGAGATGCTTAACCCCTTCGGGTGATTTTATACTGCGTTTTTAATGAAATAATTTGAATGCAGTAGCATGATGATGTTTTCCATGCTTTTATTTCAAATTCATGATTTGTCTTACAGGACATGAATTCATGATCTAGATTTATTTCATGCTCATTATGATTTAATGATGTCACATAAAATGCTATTGATGCATGAATTACATGCTTTTCAATATGCACAAATAGTTTTGGATAAACTATGTCATGATATATGCATGGTTTTGTGCTTGAGATTTTAATGAAAAGAAATGGATTTTAAGGGCATGGCATTATGAGAATGTAGATAGTGGAGCTATCTACTTACTTGCATAATTGCCTTACTGAGCGTGTGGTTTGCTCACCCCCTTATTTTCCCATCTTTTTTGAGCACTCGCAGTAGTTAGTGAGCGGCTGATGACTTGCATCTTGGTATTTACTGCTTCCCATCGAGAGACAGGTATACACATTTGTATAGTTTTGTATCTAAATATGCAGTGCACAGTATTGTAAACAGATTTGATGTCGGGGATGTAAGGTTATGTAAATACCATTGGGTATGTATTTATTAAAAATCAAAAGATAGTAAACTCTGATATGTAATTATGGAAATGGATTGGTAATAGGTGAGAGGTGACTAACACCGAATCATAGCCCAACTGTTTGTAGGATGGTCACGATGAAAGAAAGGTAAGAATTAAATAATAAATGAAAAAACGAAAACGAAAAATTTACTCTGATTTTTAGGTAATATGGGTTGTGACAAGATCACCCATCAGTAGTTCATAATTTGCTAGGATATACTTGGGGTAAGATTAACCGGTAGTTAATTAGGCTAAGCACTTCTCTGTGGGAGGATATTCAGGACTCAAATCCCATTATTACTTATACGACCCGTGCACTTGTGATAGAACATCTAGGTCACTTATAGTGGGTACTAAATTTGCGTACATCAAATAATAATAAACGAAGAAGAGAAAATCGAAATCTGGATCGAAGAGAGAGAAAAACTAAAGAAATGAAAAACGTAGACGCGCGTGGCCTAACCTCGACGACCTATCGGTTATCGACGAGACCAGACAAGGGCCGAAGAAGAGAGAGGACGTTCAGGCGAACCCATATGCACCAACGACGCGCCATGACGATGTCAGAATCTGATGAACGGAGGAGGAAAAGCCGACAGGGAAAATAGACTCGGTTCCGGTGATCCACTGCGACTGGGTATGATCGGTGGGCACCGTCGTGATCGGGAGGAAGAGCCGTTCCTTTTGGTACCGGTAGCGACTGACAAAAAGATCGAGAATGTCGACGACGGTGATGAACCAAAACGACACTATTTTGGCCGAGAGGAAAGGGGAAGGAAAAGGAAGGAAAAAGGGAAGGAAATAGAGGGAAAGGAAAAGAAAAGAAAAAGAAAAAAAGGGGAAAAAGGAACGAAAGTTTACCGGGGACGTCTTGAGATTTGGGTAAGTCAACCGATGGTCAAGATTGACCTACGGGTAAATTTCAAAAATAAATTTAATATTTTATTTAATGGAAATTAACCCAGATTAATCTAATGGTGCAGTTCTACGACAGAGCCCGAACGAGAGCCGATTGAACTCCAATTTTTGTACCCCGCATATTATTTGGTAAGTACAATTTAATTACGACAATTTGAGTCCTTAATGCAGAGTTAAGATTATTTTATGGATTAAATTCTGCATAAAATAAATTGTATTCGAATTTTTTGAATTAATTGTCATAAATGATATACGAGCTATTCAATGAGTTTGGAACGAAGCCCGATGAGTATTGATAAGCCAAATGAGCCTAATAGACCCAAAGAAGGGATTTAATAAGTGGAAATGGGCTGGAAATGGGTTGAGGTCCATTAAGGTGCAATCAGGCCCAATAAAGTAAAACAGGCCCAGTGTTTTAGATTCGATCAGGAAGAGTGAAATACTGATAAGTATATTAGAACTGACCCAAATACGTGGTTATATACTGCTCCGTAGATTTGGTTTGGAACGAATTGGACTGAAAGACCTGGTTGGTTGAGACAAGATAAGCTCATGCGTGATTCCAAGTAAGGGAATTTTACGGACTGCTGAGGTAACTTTAAGCAATTTCGACCGCATTCACATTCCCTAAAATTGTCTGAAGGATCTAGATTCCAAATAAGAATTTTGGTGCCTGGATGGGCAAATGAGAAAAATACCCCTGTGAAGGGTAAAATTTCAAAAATTAGGAAAAGCTAGGAGGAGCAGGAACAAGAGGTTCCTGCTTGTTTTTTAGGTGACATGTGCATGAGTAGGCTGGCTAGCTTATAAAATAAAAATGCACAACATTGCATATTTTCAATAATGTGATTTTTTTTGGAAATTGTTTTGAGATAACAGAGCCGCCTACGTGATTTTATGAAAGTGTGACGTGCTAGAGCTCAGCTTGTACGAGTTTTGATTTGTGTGATGCATGCATTAGTGCTAGAACAAAGGCTCGCACTAGAGTTTTACATGCATTGGTCTGTTACCGTTGTGGAAGGCCAGGGCATATGGTGAGAGATTACCCAGAGAGACCGGACACTGCCCCATAGAAGGGCAAGGAGCCAGGAGAGAGCTCTAGTGCAGGTTCCTGCTTAGAGGAGGAGAGTTACTACCAAGGAGAAAGGGAAGCAAGTGATGGGTACAGGGCGAGTTCATGCTTTGGACTAGGATACAGCAGATCAGTCGTCGGATGTGGTGAAAGGTACTATCCTGATCTTTGAGTTAGAAGCATATGTTTTGATTGATCCTGGTGCCACGTAGTCATTCGTATCACCTTCATTTGCATATAATTTGTCTAAGTATCTGAGTAGTAAATTATTAATACTTACCCCCATAAACACTAGTCAGCTAGTAGAGTATGTAGTTAGGGATTGTCAATTGAAAGTCGGGGAAAAAGAAATGTTAGCCAACCTTATTGTGATGTATATGAGGGACTTCGATGTCATACTAGGAATGGATTGGTTGGCTGCCAATCGTGTTGTGTTAGATTGCTTTTCTAAGACGTTAAAGTCTAATACCCCTGAAAGATGTGTTGTAAAATTTTCCTGAAAAGTAATAAAATCAGTGGTTGTTCTAAATGGAGCAATGAATTTTTTCTGATTTTATGTTTTTTATTTTAAAGGATTTATCGCATATGTGGTTGATACGGACCAGGTACAACCGGATTTGAGAGACATTCCAGTGGTTAGGGAGTTTCCTGATATCTTTCCAAACGATTTACCAAGATTACCACCAGCCATAGAGATGGAGTTTGATAGATTTAGTACTGGTATAGAACCGATTTTGAGACCACCGTATAGGATGACTTTGATTGAGTTGGAGGAGCTGAGGAAGCAGTTACAGAATCTGCTTGAGAAGGGGTTTGTTAGACTGAGTGTGTCACATTACGGAGCTTCGATCTTGTTTGTGAGAAAGAAGGATGGCAGCCTCTGATTGTGTATAGATTACAGATTGTTGAATAAGGCTACCATTAAGAACAAGAATCCCCTTCCACACATTGACGATTTGTTGGATCAGCTTCGGGGAGCACAGGTCTTTTCTAAGATTGATCTAAGGTCTGGGTATCATCAGCTGGGGATACTGAGAGAGGATGTGCCTAAGATAACATTTAGGATCCGTTATGGTCATTATGAGTTTTTGGTTATGCCATTCGGGTTGACTAATGCCCCGCAGCATTCATGGCTTTGATGAACGATGTGTTCAAGCCATACTTGGATCAGTTTGTGATTGTGTTTATCGATGATATTTTGGTATAATCTAGATCCAGGGAGGACCATGAGCAGCACTTAAGGATAATTCTACAGACCCTCAAAGAGAGACAGTTGTATGCCAAACTTAGTAAGTGTGACTTCTGGTTAGAATAGATTTCTTTTCTGGGCCATGTGGTATCGAGGGATGGGGTGTCAGTAGACCCATCCAAGATAGAGGCAGTTGTTCAGTAGGAGCAGCCCAGGACAGTAACAGAGATTTAGAGTTTTCTAGGTTTGGCCGGATACTACGGGAGATTTGTTAAGGGTTTCTCCAGATTAGCTGATCCGTTGACACGTCTCACACGAAAAGATGTTGTGTTTGTGTGAGATGATGCCTGTGAGAGAGGTTTTCAAGAGCTGAAGCGTCGGTTGACCACTGCTCCGATTCTCACCATTCCTACCAGCTCAGGAGGTTTCTCGGTATATACAAGTGTATCGTATCAAGGACTGGGCTGTGTATTGATGCAGGATGGGAGGGTAGTTACCTATGGATTTATGCAACTGAAAGACCACGAGAGGAACTATCTGACTCATGATTTGGAGTTGGCGGCCATAGTGTTTGCACTGAAGATATGTCACCATTACTTATATGGTGAAAAGTTTCAAATTTTTACAGACTATAAGTGTCTGAAGTATTTATTCTCGCAAAAAGAGCTAAACATGAGACAAAGGAGATGGTTCGAGCTCTTGTAGGGTTATGATTGTGAGATATTATACCACTCGGGTAAGGCTAATGTAGTTACTGATGCTTTGAGCAGGAAGAGCCTAGGGTTAGTATCATTTATGATGGTTCGGGAACATGACTTGTTAGAGTAGTTTGCGAGCCTTAGTTTGCACATAGTACCACCAGAGATTGACAGAGTTGAGATCATTGCGAGCCTGAGGTTGGAACTGGAGTTAATTGATCGTATCCAACAGGCTCAGTAGAGTGATTAGTGATGTATTGAGTTGATGAGTCAGGTATAAGTAGGTGCAGATACCGATTTTGGATTGAGTACTGATGGATTACTGAGGTTCCAAGATAGGATATGTGTTCCTGAGGATCCTGAGATCAGGAGGATGATTTTATCAGAGGCTCACTCAGCGAGGAATACAGTACATCCAGGGAGTACGAAGATGTATCAAAATCTTCGGAGAGTTTATTGGTGTTCTGGGATGAAGAGAGACATAGTAGAGTATGTCGCGAGATGTCTTGTTTGTCAATAGGTAAAGGTAGAGCATCAAAAACCTGTAGGATTATTGCAGCCTCTACCGATACCGACATGAAAGTGAGAGCTTGTCACTATGGATTTTGTGATGAGATTACTGAGGACCCTCAGAGGTCACGATGCCATATGGGTGATTGTGGATAGATTGATGAAATCCGCCCATTTCTTAGTTATGAGAGCTACAGATGCTCTGAGTATGTTGGAGAACTTATATGTTCGAGAGATTGTCAGGCTACATGGCGTTCCAGTGAGCATTGTTTCTGATAGGGATGCCCGCTTCACTTCCCATTTTTAGATACATTTTTCAGAAGCGTTGGGGACCCAGTTGAGATTTAGCACCGCTTTCCATCCTTAGATAGATGGTCAGTTAGAGAGGACTATATAGACTCTGCAGGATATGTTGAAAGCGTGTGTGCTGGATTTTGGAGGCTCCTGGGATGATCATTTGCCATTAGCCGAGTTCACCTATAATAACAGTTATCACTCGCGTATTAGGATGGCACCATATGAGGCACTGTATGGTCGCAGATGTCGTTCCCCTATTGGATGGGAAGAGATTGGTGACAGACAGTTATTTGCTCCTGACTTGGTGCAGCAGGCCTCTGAGGATGTCAGATTGATATGCGATAGATTGCGGACAGCTCAGAGCTAACAGAAGAGTTATGCCGACAGAATACACAAACCCCTAGAGTTTACAGAGGGTGAGTTGGTGTTTTTAAGAGTTTCTCCTTCCAAGGGTATCATGAAGTTCGGTAAGAAAGGTAAACTGAGCCCTCGTTTTATTGGACCCTTTGAGATTCATAAGATGGTTGATTCGGATATGATAAATGTGAATGAAATGAAATAACGTGCGTAAAATTGCATAAGGATAAATCGGGAAAGTAAGGACCCGAATATTTAGTTTAAGGAATTTAATAGAGTTGACTGAAAATAAGGAATTTAAAATAGGAAAAAGATTGTGGGTTTATGAAGGAAAGTCGGTTCAATTTGGTCATGAACACGTGCAAGGGTAAAACGGTCAAAAGACCAAAATTCGGTATAAATTCGATAAGTAATTTTCATTAAAAATATGGAATTTGCGAAATCTGGATCAATAACGAGGAAAATAGTTAATTTCGAGTCCAAATGATCTAGATATGAATTTATTCCAATTAATCGAAATTTTTAATTCGAAAAATTATCCCGAAAATAATCGAAAAATATACAGAAAAGACGAAATATGACCGATTAATTCATTTATAGATTAAATGAATTAAATAATAATTTTTGGAGATATTTTGAATTTTTAAAATGGATTTTAATGATTAAAATAATAATAAAATAAATAAATAAATCAAAAAATCTGAAAAATCGAGGAGAGAGAAAAATCGAAATAGATAGCCGAAACCCGAGAAGAACTTGAGACTCTCGATGAGCCATTGGTAGCTGACGAACCTAGACGACGGTCAGAGAAGATAGAGGACTGTCCAGCGAATCCATCGGTACCGGTAATGCGCACCGAGGACACCTATTTTCGGCGAATCGACAGACGGAAAGCCGAGAAAGAAAACGCGTCGGTTCCAACAATGCACGGCGTCCCAGCTTTGATTCGACCCAGCCGAGAGATCCATTTGTCGAGGCAGTTCTTTTGAGACCAATGATGGTCGACGAAACAGCCGGGAACACCGACGACGGTGAAAGGACCAAAATGGCATCGTAGCCGGAAAAGGGAAGAAAAAAAAAGAAAAAGAAAAAAAGGGAAAAAAAGAAAAAAAGGAAAGAAAGTGTACCGGGGACGATTTGAGATTCGAGTAAGTGACCGAGGGTCGAGATTGACTTGCGGATAAATCCCAAAAATTCAATTTAATATTATATTAATGGAAAATAACCCGGATTCACCTAATTATGCAGTTTTACGACAGAGCCCGAACGAGAGCCGATTGAGCTCTGATTTTCGTACCCCACATAACATTGGGTAAATATACTTTAATTACGATAATTTGAGTCCTTAATACAGAGTTAAGATCATTTTATAGATTTTACGGATTAATTCTGCATAAAAAAGAATTGTATTCAGAATTTTAAAGTAATTATCGTAAATAGTATACGGGCTATCCAATGAGTTTGGAACGAAGCCCGATGAGTATTGGTAAGTCAAATGAGTCCAGTAGACTCGAAGAAGGGATTTAATAAGTGGAAATGGGTTGAAAAAGGGGTTGAGGCCCATTAAGATGCAATCGGGCCCAATAAAGTAAAACAGGCCCAGTGCTTTAGATTCGATCAGTATGTGTGAAATACTGATATGTACATTTGAACTAAACCAATATGTGGTTATATACAGCTCCATAGATGAGTGAATTGGACTAAGAGACTTGGTACGGTTGAGATAGGATAAGCTCGCGCGTGATTCCAAGTAAGGAAATTTTATGAGCATATAGAGGTACTTGTACGTAGTTTCGAGGGAATTTACATTACGTTAAATTCATTAGGCTACTCGAAAATAGAATAATAATTTTTACGAAAAATGTGGAAAATGCAACAAATTACTATTTTACCTCCAGTTAGGAAAATTTCAAAAAAGGTAGTAAGGCTATGAAATTGCATGAATTTCATGATTTTGATATTGTTATGATGACATTGCTTTAATTCAAGCAATTTATGGATAGGTTGGCTATTATTTTCATGTTTTAAATGAAAAGGCACAGGTTAGGTGCCAATTGATATTTATTTGACAAGTTTTGATGAAATTTAGCCGCCTATCAGTTTTATATGAGTTTTAATCGTGCTAGAGCACTGCTCATACTGGATTTCATATTTTAACTCATGCACAGACTGCTGGAGCCTTGCTCGCACTATTTTACAGACTTATTTCAGATGACTACCGTACTGGAGTTTTTACTCGTATGAGGTTTCCACTGAGTTAATATACACATCCGTACTAGAGCATTGCTCGTACGTGGATTTTAATTAAATTTATAATTATTTTAAGTCGTATTGGAGCACTGCTCGTATGCATATTTCATTGATTTCTATGAAACCGTACAGGAGCTTCGCTCACACGAGGTTTTTAGATATCATGTATATGTATGAAGCCGTGCTGGAGTTTTCTCTTGTAGACTGTGTGTCACAATGAGATGATATGCTCACACGTGCATACTGAGACATAATTGACATGGGTGGATAAGATCTATTGCAGGCACCCCCTGACTGAGATTGGTTTCATGGAGTACGTTGTACCATATATATCACATGGAGTACGCTGTACCGTGGGGATTGTTGGAGTGGAGTGGCATTAGCCACGGGGTAGCAAGCCTTGCCCTCGCAATCCTAATATTATGCTGTTCTAGTGGGTAGGACTGACCCACCTCACGTTTCAGCTGTGATACCCGACACACTAGGATCCGTGTAGCCAGGGATCACGAGGTTATGGCTATAGTCCTAAATGCTACCGATATAGTCACCTACATGTCTCATATGATAAATTCGCATGATAAATTCGCATGATAAATCATTTGGTTTTGATAGATCAGGGTAGACCCGAGGGAGGGGTCAGGCCTCGATCTTCTTATGAATTCGATTTAGACTTGATTTTCCCACAGAGGAATTGGATGAAACTTTCACGACTTGTAACCCTGTGAGAAGGGTGATTTTATAACAAAAATTTTAAAATAAATCATTTTGTTGAACTGGATTTCATTCTTTGAGTTTATCACATTTTAAACCAGATGGGGTGTTTTAAAAACGTATTGATTCATTTGAGCATGAGATGTTTTCACATGAGAATCATTCCATGTTTTAATATGTCAATTCCTGTTTTAGAACATATGATACTTATATATATATAGCATATCATTGTTTGTACCTCATGCTCACATATATCCTGATTTCCTATCAGCTTGTAGATAGTATAGCTATCTACCCGTTTATATTATTGCCTTACTGAGCATGTGGAGCTCAATCTTTCATTTTCCACCCACTTTCAGAGTTTCCACCATAGAGATAGCGGGTGTAGAGAGTAGACGGCATAGCTAATTATCTGTGGTTCCCATCGACTGTCAGGTATACACCATGTATAGAATTTTGTATTAGTATGCTTACAGCACAGTATTGTATATGAAGGAATATTTGGGGATGTAAATATAAAATCATGTGATGTAGAAAACATACCGACCACTCTATTATATGATAAATGATATCAGTATATATGTATGTACGTGTGATATTTTCATGGTTAAAATGGTATATCGATATTGATTCACAGCCCGACCTGGTCAGAGAGATCTGTCACAAGGATGTAAGAAAGATTTTTCAAAAGCAAAAAATTTGTACTGATTTCTGGTAAGTATTGGGTCGTGACAGTTAGAGTGTCACGACCCTTAACTTACAAAAAATCATCACAATTTTTTTGTTTTTCATGCATCATTTATTTTTCGTCCTTACCTTACCTCGATCGTGATCAGTTAGCCTCTCAACAGTTGGGCTGTGTGTCAAATGCCTACCTCACCCAACCATATTAATTTAATTTGCATCAAAATTTAGAAGTAAACACTTGTTTAGATAAATCAGAGTGTTGTTTACATGTGTTTACATTGCTTTACATCCCCAATAGTTACATACAAAACGCTACCTTGCTATAGAAATTTTGGATACAAAATTACAATAATGTGTATACCTTAAGCGATGGGATGCAGCTGATACCAAAAGGGAAAGCCTCTAGCCGCTCTCGTCTATACTCAAATATATGTAGAGAGGGAAAAATAAGGGGGGTGAGCAAACCACATGCTCAGTAAGGCAATCATGCGAACATGTAGATACTGCATTATCTACGTGATCGTGATGCCATGCTCAGAACCATACAGTTTCTCATTCACATCTCAAAGCATTTGTTTATGCTTGTGTTAATGGCATGTAAAGCAATTCAGGCTATTCAAATCAGTGCACAAATCAAATTTAAAGCATGGCATTAATCATCATGCATATTTTATAAGTAAGGCATGGAAAACTCATCATGCGAAGGTGCACTTTAAAACCATTAACATACTTTCTCATCTCAAACAAATCAACACTTGTCAGGTCTCAGCCCCTCCCTCGGACTGTCTTGACCCACAAAACATTTCAAACATGGATTTATTCATAAACAATAGACATGTGAGATAGGCAATATAATAAGGGAAATCTCCTCTAGGACTATGGCCATATCCTGTGATCCCAGGCTACACTGATCAGGTGTGCGGGCTATCACCATTATCTACTTCCACACGGGAGGTGGGTCACGTCCAGCCCACCGATCCATCGCAGATCTCATCTGAAGATGGCATATCACAATCTCAACATGGTACAACGTACTCCATGATACCTGCACGGTACAACATACTTCATGGACCCATATCAACACTTCATATCACGTCACATCTCAAAAATGCACGTGCGAGCCTATTTAATTAGTATGACCTCTTGTCTACCCAAAGCTCCTAGCATGGCTATCAACATGTTAATTCTAAAAAATGCACGTGCGAACCTATTTTATCGGTGCGACACCCAGTCTACCCGAAGCTCCTAGCATGACAACAAGTATGGTGGGCATCTAGTGCGAGCTATGCTCCAACACCATGCCAAAACTAGTATAAAGTCTATGCGAGCTTAACTTTAGCACGACATCATAAAAATCCATGTGAAAGCTAGTGCGAGCTACACTCTAGCACTTATGCGTATGAAAACACATTAAATCTTGTGCGAGTCATACTCTAGCAGGCTTTCGTTCTCTCGAAATCCATGTAGGTGGCCCAATTCCTTGTAAAACATGGTTATTAACTAAATCAAATCAATTCTTTTGTAAATCATTTCAAATGTCAGCTAATCTACTAATCATTTGTTAAAAAGCAACAAAACAAGGTTTTCAAGCATCATGTTTTTGTTTTCATGCACATTTCTTAAAACCCAACTCTTTGCTCTTCAATTGCCCAATATTATTTCCTAGTAATAGATGAATTCTAGCAAAACATTTAAGCACCCAAATTACGCACAGATATCTCTAAGAGTCCACAAAATTCCCTTACGCTTCTTACGCTTTTCGCTCAACTTGCTCCGAATATATCCTCAGGAGCTGCAATTCATTCATCAAATGCTCGAGTTAGAGTTGCTAACTCTCATTCAACTATGCATTTTACCCAATGCCTTAAATGTTTATTTTACCCCTTTTTGGGTAAGTCTCACAATTCATTCCATAACACCATCTTAAATCCTTACCCCCAACACCATTATCACCTAAAGATATCTTATTCATCATTTATTCCACTACGTTCCACTTTCTCACACTAACCCATTTCTAGGTTATAATCATCCCATTGCATTCTAGATAGTTTCTACCATTAATAAGCACACCAATCAACTCTAAAATCAATAACTTAATAATGTACTTGAGTTGGTGCTTTAGAAACTCACCTCTTTGGATTTCCTTCTCACTCCAAATGACAATGCTCCTTGTCCCCTAAATCTAACAAGTGGGGGGATGCCTTCTAGCTGTGTTGTTCTTCTCCTTGATGTGAACAACTTTGCATCTAATAGCCTTCCCTCAAATCTTCTTGAAAATTATCAAATTTAGAGAGAGAAAGCTAGGTTTTGGGTTGAAAATGGTAGAGTGAGAGTGTTTTCCTGAAATCTGTAGATCTAACTGCTCCTATTTATAGATTTAGCTTGATGAGATCGATCTGCCTTGGGTGGAGATTGATCTGGTCCTCTTAAAAATCCCTCTTTTCCATAACATTTGAAGGCATGAGATCGATCTGTCGAAACCTTGAGATCGATCTGTCTTAGGCAGTAGCTTAAAGAGATCGATTTGGTCTTAGGGGAGATCGATCTTCTCCAACCTGAGAGTTAAGGAAATTGATCTGTTTCACTAAGGATCGATCTACATTTTAGAAAATGTTTAGAAGATCGATCTAGCTCCATTGGAGATCGATCTGCACTATCCTATTACTCGAATAAGAGCATTTTGGCTATTCCAGATCGATCTCTCATCCTATGAGATCGATCTAGCCTTCATATTTTCTAGATTTTCTGCAGCAACTCATATGAAAAAAATTCTTCATTTGCTGCCATAGTCATTTTCTTATCCAGTCACCGTTGAGACTTGAAAATGGAATCCATTCATACTTTATACACATTAAGACTTATGTGCATTCATTATTTAACTAAAGGTATACAATACAAAACTAAATGGAAGCATGAAGATTCACACCTCTTATGCAACTTCATTCCATTTACCACACTACTCATATAATATTCCACCCACATCCATCACATACAAGGGTCCACTTCGTCATATTCATACATAATGAAACTTGTACGTACATCACAACTCTTATTACAAGTGTGTACATTGAACTTATGGACTCTGCATCATTTATGCTTCACCTTACAAATGCATCACCATTTACACATATATAAAGTTATACATATATGGGGTCTCACATAGAGTTTCTGAAGGATTATGATTGTGGAAATTGTACCTCCTATGAAAGGCTAATGCAGTGGTTGATGCCTTGAGCAAAAAGAGCCTTGGGATGGTATCACAGATGATGGTCAGGGAGCGTGAGCTGTTAGAGCAGTTGTGAGCCTCAGTAGTGATGTGATCCCTTCTGATGATGACAGTGATTGTGTGGCAGCTAGCTTGAGATTAGAATCGAATTTGAGTGATCGAATTTGACAAGCTTAGCGTGATGATCGGCAGGGTGTCGATAGTATTGGTCAGATTCAGATGGGTATAGTGACAGAGTTCACAGTGAATAATGATGGCTTATTGAGGTTCAGAGACAGTATAAGTGCTCCTCAGGACCATAGATGATGAGATAGTGTTATTGTTAGAAGCTCACTCTTCGGGATATACAGTGCATCCGGGAAGTAATTAATATATCGAAATCTCTAAAAAGGGTATTGGTGGTCAGATATGAAAAGAGACATTGTAGAGATTGTGGAGAAGTGTCTCGTATGTCAGCAGATTAAGGTAGAGCAATAGAACTTTACAGGGTTATTGCAGCCTATACCTATATCGACACGAAAATGGGAGCAAGTTACCATGGATATCGTGATGGGTTATAGAGGACCGCATGAATCCCAAGGCTATATGGGTGATAGTCGATAGATTGACTAAGTCTACCCACCTTTTGGTTATGAAATCCCCAGATACTCTGAGTGTGTAGGCGGATTTATGTGTACGAAAAATTATGAAACATTATGGGTCGTCCTAGGGAGCATGATATCGAATAGGGATTTCTGCTTCACTTCCCACTTCTGGGAACATTTTTCAAGAAGTTATGTAAACCTAATTGAGTGTTAATGCAGCTTTCCGTCCTCAGACGGATGGTCAGTCAAAGAGGACTGTACAGGTTCTGGAGGATATGATGAGAGTGTGTGCCCTTGATTTTATAAGCTCCTAGGATGATCAGTTGCTACTAATTGAATTCGCCAATAGTAACAATTATCACTTGAGTATCGGGATAACATTATATGAGGCATTGTATGGCCGTAGGAGTTGTTCCCCGACTTGGATAGGAAGAAGAGAGTGACAGATAGAGAATTGCTCCCGAATTGGTATAATAAGTCTCTGAAGGTGTTCAGTTGATTGTGAGTGATGGAGAATACCTCAGAGCAGACAGAAAAGCTATGCTGATAAGAGACGGAGACCGTTGAAGCTTAAAGAGAGTAGGTCGTTTGTCAAAAAATTGATTCGGGCATTAAATAGGGAGGAGAAAGTGTCAAGGTTTAAGACGGTTTCCCTAGTCAAAGTCCTGTGGTAGTATTACACTCCAAAAAAAGTCACATGGGAGTTAAAGAGTATGATGCGAGAGACGTACCTGGAGTTGTTTATGGACCCATTTGACTTGGTTCTAATTTGGATGACCAAATTTCTTAAGTGGGGGAGATTATGTAAGACCCGATTTTTTTATCGAAATTCCTTATGATTCATATGATGTAAACATGGATGGATGTAAATTGAATCATAAGAAGAGTTTTACGTGAATGAAAAATGCAAATGGAATGAATAAAAACTCCTGAATGCATTTAAGGATCAAATGGAGGATTGAAATGGCCACAGATTAAATGAATGGGATTCAGACCATTCAGATTGGAGATAAGAATTTAAAACACGAAATGAGAAAGGGTTCATGAAGGGAAGTTGTGTTGATTTGGTCCCAAACACGTTGAAGGGTAAAACGGTCAAAAGACCCAAAATGCGATGTCAATTCGGTAAGAAAGTGACACTATAAACATAGATTCAGGAAATCTTGATCAATAAAGGAGAAATAATTAAATTTCAGGTTAAATTGATCAAGATATTAATTTATTGGAATAAATCGAAATTTTCACCTTGAGAAATTATCTAAAAAATATTGGAAAAATGTACCGAAAAGATAAAATCAGACAAATAAATACATTAATTGATTAAATGAATAAAATATAATATTTTTGGGATATTTTGGCAAAAATATTATATTTTATTCAATTAAAATAATAAAAAATAATAATAAAAAGAAAAAAATGAAAAAAAAGAATTGGGATCGTGCGACAGTCACGCAACCCCAAAAAATGAAGAAGGCTGATGCCTTCTCCTCGGACGAATGGAGGAGGTTATCGGAGAAGAGAAAGAGCCGACCGAGAGGGGGAAGGTTAGGGCCGACGTTAATAATGAGGAATCCGACGAGAACTACGACTGGTGACTGAGAGAGAGAGAGAGAGAGAAAGAGAGAAACCAAGAGAGAAAATGACATTTGGCAGTCACCGACGCCGATTTAGCCCCGACCACCACCAACCGATGGTTCCCCAGGCGTAGGCAGCTCGATCAATGGTTGAATCGGCCAATGAAATGGCTGGCAGTGCCGTCAACGGCGGAGGGGAGAAAACGGCAGTGATGCCGAGGAAAGAAACGGCCGAACTGGTCACTTTTTGGCCAGTCTTGGTGAAACAGACACTAGATCTGTGCGCCGGACAACCTTGCGGATAAGCTGGAAAAGGAATCCGGTGAAGAACCGATCAGGGAAGCTCCAAACGGTGAAGGAAGCCGACTGAAGAAAAGAAAGAAAAGAAAAGAAAAAAAAGGAAAAAAAAGAGAAAAAATTGGAGAAAAAATTCGACGATACAGTTGAGCTACGGGTAAGCCGGTAAGTGGTCAAATGGACCAATTTAATTTTTGAAATAATTATTTAAATATATACTTGACCCAAAAAATATATAAATGTGTAGCTCGATATTTGGTGACAAATGAGAGCTCGAGTCAGCCTCGAATTACATACCATCATGAAATCTCGGGTAAGTAACCCTTATTTATGATAATTTGCATAGTTATGCGTGTTAGAAATTTACCGCATAAATGACGGATTAATTTCATATAAAATGAATTAAATTATGGAATTTAAGATAAATTGTCGTAAATAATTAATTGAGCTATCTGAGAGTTTCGAACGAGGCCCAATAAATACTGATGGGCTCAATGAGCCCAATAGGCATTGATGATGTGAATAGTAAGTGAAAAATGGGCTTAAGGCCAGTTAAGGCCCATTATGGTACAATTTGGCCCAATATGGGTAAACGAGTTCAATGATTTAAAGTAAGCCCAGAAAATACGAAATACAATTAATTATATTGTATTTGGCCTAATGAATATTTATACTCGGTTTCGAAGATTAGATTGGGAGCAAATCGGACTGCGTGACGAGACATCAGTGGAAAGGCCAGATTGTACAGAAAAACGAGGTAAGGGGATTTTATGAGTAGCTAGAGGTAGCTACGCATATTTTTAATAGCTTTTGTATACACTGAAAATGTATAAAGGTCTTAGAAATGGATTAAAAATTTTAAGGACTCAGGATAGGTAAAAGACTATTTTACCCATACTGAGGGAAAATTCACCTAAGGATGGTGAAAGCATGACATGCATGAAATGCATGATTTGGTAAATGTTCGTGATTTTTAAGCAAAGCAAATTGGTAGAATGGCAAGTAATTGCATAAATTTCATAAGATAACACTACGTAAATGTTATTTAGATTTAAATGAAATTTCTTTGGAAAATGGGCCAACTATCAAGTTTATATAGAAATAAATGGTGATGGAGCCTTGCTCGCACTATATCTGAGTTTGTGAGTGTGTATAAAATGTGCTGGAGCGGTTGCTCGCACCGATTTGTGTGACATCATATGCATAAATTGTGCTAGAGCGGTTACTCGCACTGACTTTTATTATTTTGAAATGCATGAGAGGTACTGGAGCCTAGCTTGCTCCTTGTTTTGACTTGATACACATAAAAAGGACCTAGAGTGATTGCTCGTACTAGTTTTAATGATTTGACATGCATGAGAGGTATTGGAGCTTAGCTCGCACGAGTTTTGAATTGTGTGGCGTAGGCATTAGTGCTGGAGCAAGAGCTCGCACTAGAGTTTTACATGCATGGATGCTGGACCCTAGCTCACACCAGATTTTCACAGGATTTTCGTGACAGGGTGCTTGAGCCTAGCTCGCACTAGATTTTCTTATGATTTTTGTGACAGAGTGCTTGAGCTTAGCTCGCACTAGTTTTACTTGATTTTATGATAAAGTGTTGGAGCATAGCTCGCACTGGTTTTATGAGGAAATTACAGTCGTGCATGGAGCTTCGGGTATATTGTGTGTTACACCGATTAAATAGGCTCGCACGTGCATTTTGATTTGAGACCTACTATGAGTCATGCTTGGAGCTTCGGGTAGACTATGTCTCACGCCGATTAAACATGCTCGCACGTGCATTTTGAGACATGCCATGAGTATTGATATGAGATATGGGTCTACGGAGTATGTTGTACCATGCAAATTGCATGGAGTATGCTGTACTGTATTATGATATATTATATTTATATGGTGTCTTCAGATGCGAGTTATCTGGTTGGATCGACGGGTTGGATTTGACCCACCTCTCGTGGCGGTTCTCGATAGTGGTGGTACCTCGCACACCTGATCCGTGTAGCCTGTGATCATGAGGATATGGCCATAGTCCTAGTTATTTCCATGATACATTGCCTAGTCTCGCATGTTACTATTTAATGTTTTGAAAGCTTGAGAATGCGTGGATTTTGTGTGAGTCTAGACCACCTAAGGGAGGGGTTGGATCCTGACTGATGATATTGGGTTTGTTGTGAATAAATGAAATTTTCAATGTTTTCAGAAATGCTTGGAAATAAATGATTTTATGTGGATCAGGATCACCCGAGGGAGGGGTTGAGTCTTGATGAGTGTGATGGATGTTGTTTTTTGAAATGAATTAAGTGTTTTCTAAGGTTTTTTGGAACCACAGCATGATGTAATTTTTATAATTGTTTGTAATTCATGTAATGAAATGTTTTAGCATGAGGAGGTTATCCATGCTTTAATTGCAAATGCATGATTTTGATTTAATTCATGCGTTTTATGATTTTACGTGAGATGCCATTAAGACATGAGTTGCATGATTTCCATAAGTACGAACAACTTTTATAAACTATGGCATTGATGTGTACATGAGTTCGTGCATGAGCTTTAAACGAAAAGAAATGGATTTAAGAGCATGACATTATGAGCATGTAGATAGTAGAGCTATCTACTTACTTGCATAATTGCCTTACTGAGCGTGTGGTTGCTCATACCCCTTATTTTCCCCCTCTACAGAGTACTTTCAGTGGATAGAAAGCGGCAATAATCGTGCATTCCTGTTATCCACTGTTTCCCATCAAGAAAAGGTATACACACTTATATGGTTTTGTATCTAAATATGTAACAGCACAGTACTGTAAACGTATATGACGTCGGGGATGTAAGGTTATGTAAATGCAATTGTGAACGTATTAGTTAAAGTCAAAGGATAGAAAAATCCTAATGTGTTAATGTAACATGGAAATGGAATGGTAAGTAGTGTGAGGGGACGAACACCGAATCATAGCCCAACTGTTGGTAGGATGGTCACGATGAGAGGAAGGTAAGAATTAAATAACAAACGAAAAATGAAAAAAAAAATTGTAGTGATTTTTTTATGTAATTTAGGTCGTTACAAGATCGATCTCATCCTTGGGCTAGATTAATTTGTTTAGCTCTCTACCTAGAGAAGATCGGTCTCCTACTTATGACAGGTCGATCTCCTACTTATGGGCAGATCGATCTCATGGAACCCAATACACTTAAAAGTAAGGCGATGAAGAAGGAGAGATCGATCCTCTCACCCTGCAGATCGATCTCCTAGTGGAATTTCTATATAAGAAACGAGGATTGAGGCTGAAAGGCACAGTGACCTAAAATATCTCAATTTTTTCTTGTGTTCAACCACATTCCTAGACAAACCAACATTTCTCACCAGAATTAAGAGACGTTTCCTTGTATGAAGTTGTTCGTTAGCCAGAAGAGAGCAACACCGTTGGAAACGAGACCTCGATATGATAGATCGAAGGTGTTGATCGATATTAAGAGATTTTTGACTAAGTGGCAAGGAAAGCAAGCTAGGTAAGCTTTCAGACTACTAAATTCTAGTATGTTAACCTAGCTACTGCTATGAACCTATTGATATATGGGAAGATAGCTAGAAGTGACTATAACATGTAAAGTCACTAAGGACCTATGTTAGGTCAAAGAGGAAATAAGAGAATAAAGATGGTGCGTTTATGATTCAAGATTTTAGAAATGATGAATGATACATTTAATGTATATCTACAGTGTCTGGATGAAATAGACAGAGTTGTAGACATAAAAGGTGACATGTGAAGCAGTGTGAGACAAAAAGATACACTGCAAGATCAAGGTAAGGGACTTATGTAAGCTATAGAGATAGTTATACATATGTTTTCTTATTTGCTGTGTGCAAATGTATGTGATAGTATATAGATATCGATATATCTAGAAGAAAACTACGTATGAAAATAAGCCGATGGTATAAGTTGCAGGACTTCTATGATTATTGTGAAAATAGGTTTTCAAACATTTTGAGAAAGAATGACAATAGACGGCTCCGGTTTTAACCAGTTGTATGAAATGTGTATAAACAGTGATTGAAGGGAGTTTACCTTCTCACTCATACTCAGTGAACGTAGCAGTTTTATTTCTTTTCTGTGTGAAATCGTGATTAGAGCATGAGAGTCAAGGGTTAGTTGACCAGCCCCGCTCACGCATTATTGTCTAAGGGATTTTAAGAAAACAAAAGAGTGCTCGATGCCTCGATGATATTGTGTTTTCCAATCGAGAGCTTGCACATGATTTTGAGACAATAGAAAAGGGTGATAAAGATTCACAGGAGTACGATGTACCGAAGCGTTGGCCAGGGGGTACGATGTGTCGTGACTATCTGTGTGATATCTGTGTGATGCTGAAGGGATGGTTGATCCACCTCCCTAAGCGTAGGGTTCCTGCACACCTGATCAGTGTAGCCTAGAATCCGACTATGGCCATAAGTCTTGTATATCTGTGTGATATGATATTGTCACTACTGTGTGAGGTGACAAATGTTTTCCCTTGCTGTGCGTCTAGAGAATATGATAACCCATGATTATGTCTCATATGAACATTGCCTTGTTGTGTGCAAGGAGATTTATAAATGAACCTGTGAGGTTTTAAGTAAAACATTTTCTCTATATGAACTGTGTGAATAAATGTTGTTATGTGAAACTATGTGCTACTGTGTGAAAAATAATTTCAAGTGTGACTATGTGGAGTTAAACCCCAGTGCTTTTGGATGATGAACTGTGCGAATATGCATATACCCATTTAGTGAATTAATGATTTCGCATTGATGAGAGATGTTTTAATGAACATGCATATTGTTTTATAAGGAAAATGAACTTATATGTATTTTAGCATGTAAATCATGTAGTTATCTACCTGCTTGCATATTTTCCTTACTAAGCGTGCTATGCTCACCCCCTTATTTCCTCCTCCACAGATACTACGCAATAGTGAGTAGTGCAGTCGTCCCTGCTATGGTGTTCTCCAATTCTCCAGTAGTATCGCGAGGTATACACCTTGTGATGAAAAGAAACTATTTTGTATCCTATAAATTAATGCACAGTCTAAAGATATTTTATACGAAAGGGCTGTATAGTTAATAGAAACTGATGTAAACGCTTCCGCATATTTATACAAGTCCATTTTCTATTCTATGTAATTTAAATGAATGTATATGAGATGTGGATTGGATGTTGATTCATAGCCCAACTGTAAGTGGTAAGTGGTAAGGTAAAGGTCACGAACCGGTATCTGTGTGAGTGACCATGACATATGGCTGCCGATCTTATGGAACAGTTAGCTAAGGGCATTCAAGTTATTTGTGACCGACTAAGGGTTACTCAGAGTAGACAGAAGAGTTACGCTGATGTGCGTAGACGACCACTAGAATTTCAAGTTTGGGACTCCGTGTTTTTACAGGTATCTCTAAGCAAGGGCATCATGTGTTTTGGAAAGAAGGGAAAGTTGATTTCTCACTTCATTGGTCCGTTCGAGATATTAGAGAGAGTGGGAGATGTTATATACCGGTTAGCTGTACCTCCATAGCTTTTTGGGATACATAATGTCTTCCACGTCTCCATGTTGAGGAGATATAATCCAGATCCCTCTCATGTCATTGAATATGAAGCTTTAGACATTCCGGGAGATAAGAGTTATATGGAAGAACCTGTCTGGATCCTTGACAAGAAGGAAAGGGTACTTCGGATGAAGAAAATTTTACTAGTAAAGGTTCTCTAGCAACACCACTCGACAGAAGAAGCAACGTAGGAGTTGGAGAGCCTTATGAGGGATAAGTACCTATGATTGTTTGACCGACCTAGCTGAATTTGGAGGACCAAATACTTAAAAGGTGGAGAGGAATGTGAAACCCAAATTTTTATACTAAAGTTTACTTAAAAGCTAAGTAGAGAAGCTTAAAACTTACCTAAATGTTTAAGTAGGGCCCAAAGTGGTCGAGACGCCCGAAATAGTCGCATGAGGCTTGAGGCACAAACTTCGAGGTAAGCACCCAAGTTTAAGTATCCTTTAAGAAAGTATGTTTATAAGTGAGTTTTGATGGTTAGAAAGAGAAACTAAGGTATTGGAAGTGAAAAAGCTAGTAAAACTCGAGTTTACACAAAACCAAGAAAATAAGCCTAGTGAGCCAAATAAATTTGAAATAAATTCTAGAAAATTACAAAATTTATTCCAAGGTTTTAGGAAATTAGTATAAGGCGTAATTGACATGGGGAATGAAGATTTAGTAGAAATAAGGAGGTTTAGGTGATCAAATTAATTTTTAAAATAAATCGAAAATCATAAGCCATTTTAATCGGTAATGACCAAATCGCACAAAATAGGCTTAATCAGGGAACTTATCTAAAACAAGTGTGCCCTAAATTTTTATGAGACATACTAGAGACCTTTTAGACCACCTGAGAAGGGAAATTTCGGAAGAAATGGGTTGGAAATATTTTTCATGGATTTTCTAAAATAGGGCTGCTGGCAAGCCTAGGTCTAACACCTACATGCCGAGAAAGAAAACCCATTTTCATGACCTTCCTGAAGGCTTTTTAACCTGGGGTTTTTTCAAGATAAATATCATTTAAAGGGATTTCTGGAAAGGTAAATAACACCATAAACCAAGCAGAAACGAGAAAGAACTACCCCTCCAAAGTTAACGCAGGCATCCCCTACGAGTCCAAATTTTGTGACTTTTTCAGCCACCTTCCGACCACTTTCAGACTTCGTTCAAGAAAGATAAAATCTTCCACCCTAAGCCCTATATAACATATAACAAAATCCAACCAAAAAGAAGCTCGTTTACTAGGTGAAAACTAGAGAGAAGAACAAGGGTAAAATCTGCCATGTTTTGAGGTGAGAGAAAAACTTAAATTTGAAACTTATTGGTTGGGTTTTAATGTTGTTTTTGATGATTCTAAGTTGTATACATGTTAATTAATGGCTAAGAATCTTTGCTGGAGCAAAAAGGATTGGTCAAAGTTAGTCAACTAAGGTAAGAAGTTGGTGGAAGATGATGAACTTGATGTATGTTGATATTTGATAACTTAGGATAATTTTTGGTTAAATAGAACTTAGTGAAAAATTTCTTAGGGACTTATGTAGGTTCGACTAGCCTAGGGTTAATAGGGAAATGATGAAATTTGGTTGATTTTAATGTTGTAGATGGTTAAATTAATATCGAAAAAGTATAGTTTATAGCCAAGTTCAGTGAAAAACTGAAAAGTATGAGAATCAATAAATTTGTATGTTGGCATGTGTGAATTGGAGACTTGAATAAGTAATTAGGTTATTAAGCTATGAAATTGAAGTTAAAAGAGAAAAAATTATTGAAATTAGCTTAAATTGGTACTTCAATTGGTAAAACCGAGAAAGTAGGAAAAAAGGCCGAAAAAAGGTCCAATTGACTCCGTTTAAGTTATAAATGAATAAGAATATCAAATAAGGATAAATTGAATACTAATTGGGTTGTTTATGGCAGCTCGAGGTACTGACGCGCAAAATGAGACAAACTTGGTGTAAGACCCACTTTTGGTGATGTATTCCTTATGATTCATATGATGTACACATTTCTATATGTTAATTGAATCATAAGAAGAGCTTTTGCTTGAATGAAATTGAAAAGAGAATGAATGAATATTCATGAATCCAAGTAATGACTGAATATAAGGACTTAAAACACGAAATGATAATGTAAGCCTCGTGAATTCTATGTACCCTTTATGATTTCATGTTGTACACACAAGTTACATAATATGTGAATCATAAGAAATTGACCTTTTTATGCTCTGAGTGTGATTAGAATGCAAAATGATTGGTGAAGCATTTAAAAACAATCTTTCCTTTGAAAATCTGGAAAATTTTGCTGCTGGAATCCTGCAGATGAATGCCAAATTGATCTCCCTTCACAACAGGATTGATCTGGTAATTCCAGAATGAAATCACAAAGGTTTTCCAGGCAAATAGATAGATCTCGATGTGATTCTACATAGAGAGGATCGATCCCTTCCCAAAGGAGATCGATCTCGATGTGATTCTGTATAGAGAGGATCGATCCCTTCCCAAACATAGATCAATCTCGAATGGTTTCTGGCTAGAAAGGATCAATCCCTTCTCAAGAGCAGATCGATCCCTTCCCAAGAGCAGATAGATCCCTTTCCAAGAAACATATCGATCCCACAGCTCACTCATTGAATACTTGTGTAGTTTAACCAAAGAAAGATTGGTCTCCCACCCTAGGAGATCGATCTCATAGCAACCATTTCTATTTAAAAGCCCAATAGTAAGTCATCTTCCCCAAAATACCAAATACCTCTCCATTTTTAGCAAAGTAAACAAATTTTCTCACTCTAGAATATCATCACTTTCCAAATAGATTTGAGAAAGGTTACTTTTAGCAAAGTTGTTCCTAGTGATGAGGAGAACAACATAGTCAAAAACTGGTAGTTGAATCTTTGGATTGAAGGAGCAATGTGTTTTCCCTAATTTTGGCCAAAAGAAAAAGGTTAAGCTAGGTGAGTCTTCAATACACCAACTTTAATTATGTTAATCTAGACATTTTTATGAGTTGATTTGTGTATGTATGGCTTGCTGAAACATCCTTGAGCATGCTTCCATGACTAAATATGGGTTCAGTGTGAGAAAGTGAGCTATGGTTGATTCAATGATGAATTGATTATACTATGGTGTTGGTGATGTTATATGCTTGATTTTGAGATGGTTTTGTGAAATCAGTTTATGGAATTGGATGAAGTTATGAAGTGTGCATAAAAGGTGTTTGTGAAAATGCATGAGTGAATGGAAAACTAAGGTTAAAGTATGCATGCCAAGTGCTTGATATAATAGCTAAGTGAGTTTGCTAGCCAAATTAGTTAGGAATGGCGTGATGATGGATAGCGTTCGGCCATGGTGGCGTGATAGGTGTTCGGCCACCATGCAATGGTCGAATGTGATCATGGGCCAAACTTGATGCAATTAACCCAATGAGGTCAATAGGCCTAGAATTTGGTCTAATGAGAGATAATGGGTCTAGGTGAAATGAATAGTGTTATGTGAATGGGCTTAAAATAGGGTAAAGCCATTAAGGTGTAATTGGTCCTAATAAGAGCAAATATGCCAATAAGATATATTGACTATGATGAAGTCTGAATAATGAGTCATCAGTGTTGACTGATGTCATTGATGAATATTTACAACCCCCGAGGATATATCCGGAGCCAATTAGACCCATTCATGAAAAGTGGGAAAGGAGGAAGAAGCAACATCCCGAGTGATTTGAGGTAAGGGAATTTTGTTGGCTCTTAGCGTTTCGGGTACATTTACAATTTCTTAAAATGTCTGAGGGTCATAGAAAAGAAATAATGTTTTAAGGGGTCCAGAATGGTAAATTGTCATTTTTCCCCTGGAAGGGCAAAAAAATTGAGATTTTAGAAAAGATTATGAAAATCAAGAACATGATGTTCTTGAGTCTTTTACTGTTTTAGCATGTGGATAGGTAGGCTGACTAGCATTTAGATGGTTTGCAAGAAAATAGCTTGATTTGATTTTAATAACCATTTTTTGCAAAGCAATTAGCCACCTTCATGGGTTTTGTGAAAATAAAGCGTGCTATAGCGCTGCTCGCATGAGATTTGACATTTTCATACATGCATTAGTGATAGAGCTGTGCTCACACTAAAGTTTTACATACATGAGTGCTAGAGCCTAGCTCGCACTAGTTTTCTGTAAGACCCGAATTTTTATCATTTTTCCTTATGATTCACAGGATGTAAACCTGATTATATGTAAATTGAATCTTAAGAAGAGTTTTACGTGAATGAAAAATGCAAATGGAATGAATTAAAATTCTCAAATGCATTTAAAGAACAAATTGAGATTTAAATGGCCACATATTAAACGAATGGGATTCGGACCATTCGGATTGGAGATAAAAATTTAAAACATGAAATGAGAAAGGGTTCATGAAGGGAAGTTATGTTGATTTGGTCCCGAACACGTTAAAGGGTAAAACGGTTAAAAGACCTGAAATTCGGTGTCAATTCGGTAAGAAATTTGCACTGTAAACATGGTTTTAAGAAATCTTGATCAATAAAGAAGAAATAATTAATTTTTAGGTTAAATTGATCAAGATATGAATTTATTGGAATAAATCGAAATTTTCACCTCGGGAAATTATCCCGAAAATATTGGAAAAATACACCGAAAAGATAAAATCAGACAAATAAATATATTAATTGATTAAATGAATAAAATATAATATTTTTGGGATATTTTGGTAAAAATATTATATTTTATTCAATTAAAATAATAATAAAAATAATAAAATAATAAAAAAAGTCAAAAAAGGAAAGAAAACAGAATTGCGATTTGCGATTCTGGAAAAGAAAGAAACAGAAGGAAGATAAGCGAGGGAGCCGAGGGCTTCCCTTCTGCCTCCACCGACCCACCGAGGAGAAGCCGGACGAAAGGCGACAAGGTAGCCGATGCCGACCCCAAGCGAAATCCGACGAGGAGGCGCGGTCGGCGAGAGAGAAAACTAAGAGAGGAGAGAAAAGGGAGGAGAGAGAGATGAACGGCAGCCGGAGGAAGGGGGAACGCCTCGCCATTGGCCAGAGGGGGTGACAACTGCGCCGATCTAGGCGTGGATCGACGAGAAATGCCGTCGAACGGTGTGGGAAGAAAAAGGCACCGACGCAGAAGGGAAAAGAGGCCGGACCGGCCACTTTCCTGCCAGATCTGGTGAAACCGACACTAGATCCATGCAACGGACAACCCCGCGGACAAGCTGGAGATGAAAGCTAGTGAAGATCCGGTCGGCGAAGCTCCAAACGGTGAAGGAGAAAATCGGACTGGACTGAACCGGGCTGAACCAAACCGGTCTGAACCGGGTTGAACCGGATCGAGCCGGTTCAGCCAAAAAAGAAGAAAAAGAAAGAGAAAAAGAAAAAAAAAAGAGAAAAAAATGGAAAAAAAAATTCAGTGATGTAATCGCGTTATGGGTAAGTCGGTAAGTGGTCAAATGGACCAATTTAATTTTCAAAATAATTATTTAAATGTATATTTGATCGAATTTAACCTGAAATATATAAATGTGTAGCTCGATAATTGGCGACAAACGAGAGCTCGAGTCAGCCTAGATTTACGTATTATCATGGAATCTTGGGTAATTAACCCTTATTTACGACAAATTCCATCGTTATGCATGTTAGAAATTTACCGTATAAATTACGGATTTAATTCCGTATAAAATGAATTATATTCTAGAATTAGAGATAAATTGTCGTAAATAATTAATTGAGCTATCCAAGAGTTTAGAATGAGGCCCAATAAAGTGTTGATGGGCCTAATGAGCCCAATAGGCCTCGATGATGTGAATAGTAAGTGAAAAATGGGCTTAAGGCCGATTAAGGCCCATTAAAGTGCAATCGAGCCCAATAAGAGTAAACTGGCCCAATGTTGTGAATTAAGCTCATTAAAAGTGAAATACGAATAAAATGTATTGTATTTAACCCGATAAATGATTATCTGCAGCTCTAGAAAACTTACTGGGAACTAAACAGATCGGGTGATCGGTAACGATGAAAAATGTAGAGTGATCTGAGAAATTAAGGTAAGGGAGTTGTGTGAGTAGCTAGAGGTAGCTACACATATTTTAGGGTAGATTTTTGAATAATTAAATTGTATATAGTTTTCGAATATGAAAAATATCAGTAGAGACCCAACATAAAAAATTACCGTTTTGCCCCTACTAAGGGAAAATTTTGAAAAAGTTAGGACTGGATTGAAATATGCATTAATAGCATGTTTTGAGTGTTTTCACTATGAAATATTGCTTTCTAGCAAATTAAATAATATTTATTTTGACCCGAAAGGGTAAATGACGATTTTGCCTCTGTGAAGGGTAAAAATTTTTACTTTTAAAAAAAGTCATGAAAAGTAAGAACTGAGTGTCCTTGATGAATTTTAATGCTTTTCAACAAGGATATGGGTAGGCTTGCTGAAGTTTTATCAATTTATATAAAATAGCACGTGGTAGGTGGTGGTTGTGGCTTTGAAAACCATTCTTTGAAATTAAGCCACCTACATGATATATGTGGAAACAAAAAGTGCTGAGGGCATTACTCGCACGAGATTTAACATCATTTGTGCATGTGAAAAAGTGCTGGAAGCTTGGCTTGCACTCGATTTTTACATGATTTTATACATGACATTGTGCTGGAGCCTAGCTCGCACTAGTTTTCATATGAGTTTTGACATGGTGCTGGAGCATAGCTCGCACTAGATGTCCACTATACTTGTTGTTGTGCTTCAGACTACTCGAACGTGGTTTTATGGCATGTTGAGTACCATGCTGGGAGCTTCGGGTAGGCTGTGTGCCACACTGATTAAATAGGCTTGCATGTGCTTATTGAGACGTGGCATGATATGATGTGTTGAAATGGGTCCACGGAGTATGTTGTACCATGCAGGTAGCATGGAGTATGTTGTACCATGTTGAGATTGTGATATGACGTCTTCGGACGATATTCAGATTTGCTATGGACTGGCGGGTTGGACTTGACCTACCTCCCGTGTGGAAGCATATGAGGTGAACCCCGCACACCTGATCAGTGTAGCTTGGGATCACAAGATATGGCTATAGTCCTAGAGTTATTACCCTGATTCTTGCCTAGTCTCACATTTCACTAATTTTACGAAATCGTATCTTATTTACTTTGCGAAATCGCATATTACTTATTACTTGATTTTGTGATTTCCTGATTTTTATGGTTTTGGGATTTAGTCCTGATGATTTTGGGGTGGATGTGGATTTTGAAATAAATGGCATGTTTTGATATAATGTGCATTATTTAAATAGCATGATGTATAATTCCATGCTTTATCTGCCATTTCACGAAATGAATTGTCAATTTGAAATAAATGGCATGTTTTGACATAATGTGCATTGTTTAAATAGCATGAAGTATAATTCCATGCTTTATCTGCCATTTCATGAAATAAACTACTTTATACGAATGATTTTATCTGGCATAAAAGTATGCATGAAATTCGTATTTAAGTATGATTTCGAAAGAGAATGATTTAATGTATGGCATCATGATTCGCCCACTTTCTAGTTATGAAAGCTATAGATACCTTAAGTAGTTTGGCAGAGATGCATGTACGGGAGATAGTGAGGCTACATGGTGTTCTAGTAAGCATTGTATATGATAGGAATTCTCGCTTCACTTCTTGCTTTTGGGAACAATTTCAGGAAGCTATGGGAACTTGATTGAGTTTTAGTACTGCTTTCCATCCTCAAACCGATGGTCAATCAGAGAGAACCATCCAAACGTTAGAGGACATGTTGAGAGCAAGTGTTATGGATTTTAAAGGCTCTGAGGATGATCACCTATCGTTAGATGAATTTGCATACAATAATAGTTATCACTCGAGTATCGAGATGGCACCATATGAAGCTTTGTACTGTAGAAGGTGTCGTTTGGAAAGAGGTGGGTGAGAGGAAAATTTTTGCACTTGATTTAGTACAGCAAGCCTCTGAGGTTGTTCAGTTGATATGTGAGAGATTGAGAACAGCTCAGAGCAGACAAAAAAGTTATGTTGACATGAGACGGAGGCCACTAGAGTTCACTGTGCGTGACTCAGTATTCTTGAAAGTCTCTCTGTCAGACCCGGATTTTTGTAGCTTATTCCTTATGATTCCTATGTGTATGAATACTATGTAATTATAGTTGAATCATAAGGAGAGTATTTACTAGACTTAAAGTATTAGTGAAATGATTTAACACGCAAAAGCTACATAAAGAGCCTGATGTGAACTATAAATGTCACAGGCTAAACCGAGTAAATCTAAATCATTCTGACTGAAAATAAGAACTTAAAATAAGAGAGCGTAGAGAGCTCATGAAGGCAAGTCAGCTTGATTTAGTCCCGAACATAGAAAACGAGAGTAAAAGCTAAAAAGGGTAAAATGGACCTTTTTGGCGAAATAAGGTGTTTCGGGTAAAATTATCCACCGGGAGCGGTTGGAATATAAAGACGAGAGTGTAAGACATAAGATATGACACTTCGGAAATTTTAAGAAAAAGTCAACTTAGTCAATGGTTAAGGAAAAAGTCAACTATAGTTAAGAAAGTGGACATTTACCATAGTTGACTAATCATGGTTAAAAATTAATCTAAGTGTGGAGGAAAATTTGGGGAAAAATATTCTTGGCCAGAATACAAGATAATCATCCCTGGAAGTAAGGAAAATTTATTCGGAAGGATTTCGGAATAAATTTAATGGTTAAAAACGTAATGGGCCTAAGGTGAAAATTTTAAAGCCCATTAATGTATACCAAACGTATATCGAAATTTTTAGGTCCTTAAGACCGAATTGTTGGAACAATTGATTGGCCAAATTTTGAGACAATTAAAGGCCCGAGACATAGTAAAAATTTCAGCCTGAAAGCCCATTAAGAAAGCCCAAACCGAGAAGCCCAAATGGAAAAGCCCATGAGATAAATATCTAACCATAGTTAAAGTTAACTATGACTTATAAGGTGACTCATAAGGTGACTCATGGCTAAGGTTTGGAAAGTCAAGTTAAATGGCTGAAAAGTAAAGCTTAATGGCTAAGTATATGGCTTATAAATTCAACCACACCATTGTCATCTTCATCACACCAAATCCGGCTAGAAGAAGAAACCATTGAAACATATTTTCCAAGCTTTCTCTCACTAGAAATCACTAGGAATTAGGCATATTTGGAACTTGCATTCTTCATGGAAGTTGTTCCAAATTGAAAGGAGATTGGCATATGTTGGAATTGGTTATCAAGGAGCTATAGAGTGCAAACCGAAAGCCTCCAAAGTTTCGGCCAAAGGGTGAACACAACAATTGGTATATTTTCTAATTTCCAATTTCATATATGTTAATGTATGAATGATTTCAAGTATGTTGATATATGTTTTAAGCATTGAAATATATTAAATCACCATGAAGTGGGTTAGGCCGAGAGTGAGTAATGGGATATTGAATTATGTCAATATTATTTTAAGACATAAATGGATTAGTGTACATGTATTAATGTTAATGGTGTAATTAGAATTAATCAAATTGATTAATTAATACATGTAATTTGTTGGCAATCAAGGTGTTTGATAAAATGCCTAAATGAACTATATGATGATTGGTAATGTTGCCTACCAAGTGTTTGTGAAAATGCCTAAGTGAAATTGGCTAAATAATAGGCATGGATGGCATACCTTGGTAAAACCGAGGCATGGGTAGCTCTCGGCCATGGCATGTGGTCGAGAGGCCCAATAGGCCAAGCCCAAATATTTTAGGCCTAATAAGATGTAATGGGCCTAGGACAAGCCCAATAAGAGTTGGTGGGCCCTACAAGCCCAATAGGGCCAACGAAACTGAATAGTAAAATGAAAATGGGCTTAAGGCCTAGTTAGGCCCATTAAGGATTATTAAGGCCCATTAAGGGAAAATGGACTGTATTAATGTGTAATACAATAGGAAAATTATAATTAACCTGAGGAATGGTTATTTAGAGCTCCGGAGTTTACATTGAGAGCTGATCGGACTGCGAGATTGAGCAGTACCGAGGAAGTGAGGTCACTTGACGTGATCCGAGGTAAGGGACTTTTGCGAGTAGTTAGAGATACCTGCACGTATTTTCGTTTGCTTTTACATGCACTTAAAAACTCTGAGGGTCAGAGAAAGTGAATAATAATTATTGCGACCCGATAATGGCAAATTATGATTTTACCCCTAGTTAGTCAAAAAGTCAACTTTTGTGAAAAGTTGCAAAAAGCATGGAAACTATTATTGTGATTGTTTAACTACTGTTTAGCATGAAAATAAATAGATGGGCTAATGATTTTAAGGTTGATGTGAATTAAGCACACCTTATAGTGCTGATTTTGATGTTTTGTAAACTATCCCTTTTTAAAGAGCCATCTATCATATTATGTGAGAATGAATCGAGCTAGAGCACAGCTCGCACTGGATTTCATATGTTTTCCACATACATTAGTGCTGGATTTTGATACACACTAGATTTCCATGACATGCATGATAGAGTACTAGAGTTTTACTCGTACTCAGCTTTTAATGATATATGCATGACATAGAGTGCTGGAGCGATTAGCTCGTACTCGAGTTTTACATGAGATACATGACAGAGTGTTGGAGCGTTGCTCGTACTCGATTCTTCATGGTTTATACATGACATAGTACTGGAGCTATTGCTCGTACTTGATTTGATATTGTGCATAGCATGGTACTGGAGCTATTGCTCGTACTTGATTTAATACATGAACTATGCATTGACCTAGTTGTTGGAGGTTTACTCGCACTAGAGTTGAGTTTGTGATGTGAAACAGAGTTCGAGCGTAGTGTCGACTGTGTGTCTCACTCAAGGGCGCGCACTGTATGTGATATTTTTTACATGTTACCCACTCATGCCGCATTCTCGTGTGACTGAGTGTCACATTTTGAGAGGATGGCCTGCATGAGGGTATTAGAGATGTGGTATGATATTCCACAGGTGCGAGGGCTAAGACCTATGTTAGGCACCCTGACTGTGATGTTAATATTCCATGGTTCCGAGGGCTAAGTCCTATGGCAGGCACCCTGGCCGTGATGTAGGGTCCACGGGTGTACTTTGTACCGTGCTCGGGGCACGATGAGTACTCTGTACCGTGTGTTACGCATAGCTGACAGATGTAGTGGACTGACCATCCTCCCGTTGCAGCAGTGATGCCCCGCACACCGAGTACTGTGTTGCTTAGGATCACATTTCGGATATGATCATAGTCCAAGATACTATTTGCATTTAACCACAGAGTCTCACATGATATATCACATTGATTGACTGATTTAAATTGTGAACAGACTGAGGGATGGGTCGAACTCCGATTTTGTGATGTGAATTATTTAATGTCATATTTATTGTGATTTAAATATACATGGCATGATTTCCATAAAGGCATGATTTATATACGACGCATTGTTTTGCACTACATGCCTACATTTGAGAAAGAAAGCATGATTTTTGTACATGGGATTTAATCTGTACAAGTATATATATTATATTTCAAGACATGCTTTTAAAATGAGTTAAGGAAATAATGTTTTCAAGGCATAGCATTATTTTGAGTAGATAGTGTTGATATCTATTTGCTTACCTGATTTCCTTACTGAGCGTGTTGTATGCTCACCCCCTTTCTCTACATCTCTCTACAGAGCGTCGTCAGTAGAGCAAGAGCTATCGAGGGATAGTATTCCTAAGTCCATTGCTACTTCCTATCGATTGCCAGGTATACCTATTATGTACAGTTGTGTATCTAAACATAGAAACAACACAGTGATGTATACGATATATATTATGGGGAATGTATTTGTATTAGATTTTATATAATCTTACATGTATGATAAAAGCAAGTACAGTTAGTAATAGTATGTTGACATGTATGTATGATATTGGATGATGTGGTAAGTGAGGACTCTGACATCGAATCACAACCCAACCATTGAAGAGAGGAAAGGTAAGTCAAAATGCGAAAAATTTATAGTGATTTTGGTTAAAGTCATGGATCGAGAATGGGGTCCTGACACTCTCCCTCAAAAAGGATTATGAGGTTCAGTAAGAAGGGTAAGTTGAGCCCTTGTAATATCGAACCGTTTACGATACTGGAGCCTGTGGGAGATAAGGCCTATAGGCTAGCATTACTTCCGAAGCTAGTAGGCATACATAATGTCTTCCATGTATCAATGCTTCGAAAGTACCATCCAGACCTGACCCATGTGATTCGGTATGAGCCATTGGAGCTCAAGAATGATTTGTCATGCATAAAGAAACCGATCCAGATACTGGATAGGAAAGAAAAGGTGCTACGGAACAAGACAATTCCGCTTATTAAGGTTCTCTGGCAGTACCATAGTTCAGAGGAAGCTATATGGGAATTGGAGAACTCTATACGAGAAAAATACCCCCGACTTTTTCAAAAGTAACTTGGTTCTGATTTAGAGGACCAAATTTCTTAAAGAATAGGAGGAATGTAAGACCCGTATTTTTATATGTAACCCTTATGATTCCCTAAATATACATTTATTTATGTAATATGAATTATAAGTGATGAAAGGTCTGTAAATTCGATGTACACACTTGTTACATGGATTCGTGATGCACACAAGTTTCATTAAGCATGAATAATAAGAAATTGACCTTTTGAAGTGATAAAAGGGTATTGAATGTAAAATGAGGGGTGGAGTAAAATGGTATGAAGTCAGCTTTGAGAATTTGGGATGAAATTGGCTAAGTATAACCGCAAAGAAAGGGGAGATGGATCTTAGAGGCATTTTGAAGAAGGAAATTGATCCTCAGATCAAGTCAGATCAATCTCATTAAGCCTCTGCCAAGCCAGGATCGATCTCATCCTTAAAGCAGATCGATCTCATTATGTCTTGGCAAGGAGCAGATCGATCTCATTACCCTGCCAGATTGATTTGTGAAGCACTCAGCTTGGATAAGATCGATCTAATGCTCTTCGACAGATCGATCTCTCAAGCTGGAAAACTGAATGGAGGAAGGCTAAAAGCAGCAGCAAATTAATCCCTTACTAATGGAGATCAATCTCATCAAGCAATTTCTATAAAACAGGGCTACTTAATTGCAATTCACAGGATATAACATTAAACCTTTCCATTTTGAAGCAAAGTAACCTATCTCTTACTCTCTAGACTATCAACACCATTCATTGAGATTGGAGAAAAGTTTATTACATCAAAGTTGATCATAGAGTGGAGATGAACAACATAGTTGGAAACGAGAGGTTGAATTGTGGAATCAAAGGAGGAAAATGAGCTTTTCCTCAAAGTTGTGAAAAAGGAGAAAAGCTGAGATTGGTAAGATTTCTATGCACCAATCCTATATATGTTGATCTATATACTTGTGTGAGTTGATTGGTATATAGATTTATGGTCGAAACATCCTAGATCATGCCTAACCTTCCAAGACCTATAAATGGTTTAATGTGTCCAATTGAGGAGAGGACTAGTAGGCAAGGATTAAATGATGAACTCATCATGTATTGATGTTATTGAGCATGTATGTATGCTTGTATAATAGTTTAATGAAGTTCATGTACTAGAAACAAAAATGGTTGAAAGTGAGTATATGAGGTATTCGATGAAATACCACAATGAAACAAAATCATGAACTTGAGGTATTGTAAGCTTAATATCAATTTAATATGAATCGATAGACTCGAAGAGTTTGATAGATTCTTGAAAATGAGTTATATACTCGAAATGGACTCATAAAAGGATAAAGTCTAATAGTGGTATAACAAGGCCAAATGAGATATAAATGGCCAAATACATTGATTTGAATATCATGTAAGTGAAATGAAGTATATGACAATATACTGATGTATGTAATACATAATTTCAGCTTCAGAGGATATAATTGGAGTCGATAAGACGGATCACGAGAAGTAAAAATTGAAGGAAAGCGATTCAAGCGTGATTCGAGGTAAGGGACTTATACGAGCTATTAGAAATAGCTATATGTATGCTTTCTCACCTGCTATGTGCAAGCGTATGCGATAATTATATAGATATTGATATATCTAGATGAAAACTACGTATAAGAATAAGTCTATAGTATGAATTGTATGACTTCTATGATTATTGTGAAAAGAGGTTTTGCAAACGTTTTGGGAAAGAATGATAATAGACGGGCTCCCAGTTTAACCATTTGTATGAAATGTTTCTAAAGAGTGATTGAAGGTAGATTTGCCCTCTTACTCATGACTATACATGGAGCCCCTCCTATTTCTTTTCTATGTGAAATCGTGCTAGAGCATGAGAGGCAATGGAAAATAAACCAGCCCCGCTTGCACGTTATTTAAAAAAAAAGATTTTTAAGAAAAGCAAAAGAGTGCTCGATGCCTTAGGTGATGCTGTGTGTTCCACTTGAGATGTTCGCACTAGATTTTGGGAATCATGCTAGAGCCTTCAAGTATTGCTGTGTGTCTTTCTCTCACTATGCTTGCATGTAATTTCCTGGTAATACCATGCTTGATACCTCAGGTATGCTGTGTGTCTTACGCTGAGTTGCTCGCATAAGATTTTTATGATTGTACTGTGTGTTCAGTAAAATCGTATTAGAGACGTCACGTATTGCTGCGTGTCTTTCATTGACCTGCTCACACATGGTTTATGAATATGACGTAATGAATACAAACTGTGCCTGAGCCGTCGTGTACTGCTATGTGTCTCGCACAGACCTGGTCGCACGAGATTTTGAGACAATGGAAATGGGTGATAAGGATCCATGGGAGCACAATGTATTGTAAGCGTTACCTATGGGGTACGATATGCCGTGATTTGGGTATGAGCTGAAGGGATGGTTGATCCGCCTCCCTAAGCATAGGGTTCCCGTACACCTAATCAGTGTTACCTGAAATCCGACTATGGCCATAAGTTCGCTATTTATTTATGTGATACGACATTGTCACTACTGTGAGAGGTGACATATGTCGCCCCTGCTGTATGTCTGGGGATATGAGCACCCATGAGTTTTCTCTCAATATATAGATTGATTTACTAAATGTAAAGCATTTTCTATGTATGAATTGTGTGAATAGATTATGTCGTGCGAAGTTGTGTGATACTGTGTGAATATGCATATATCCATCCAGTGAATTAATGGTTTCACATTGATGGAAGATGTTTTAAAAAGAATTCATATGTTTTATAAGGAAAATGAATATATATTTATTTTAGCATGTAGATAGTGTAGTTATCTACCTGCTTTCATATTTTCCTTACTGAGCGTGTTAGCTCACCCCCTTATTTCTCCTCCACAGATACTACGCAGTAGTGAGTACACTACAGTTGTCCCTACTATCGTGTTTCTGTGGTCATCCAGCAGTATAGAGAGGTATACACTTGAGATGCGAAAAATTTTGTATCCTATAAATTAGTGCATAATACAGTTTGTACTTTGTATTTTGGGGGATGTATATAATAGGAACTGATGTAAACGTTTCTGCACTTATATATAAAAGTTCAGTTTCTATTTTACTTCTTTTAATTGAAATGATTAAACTATAAAGGGATGAGAAATGGATCGGATGTTGACTTACAGCCCAACTGTATGTGGTAAGATAAAGGTCATGGACTGGTAGAGAGGGTCATGATATGTTGCTTGCCGTCTCTCGCGCTGGTGGCTCAATGCTTAGTGGAATACTACATAGTTTTCCACAAGTCTCCATACATATAACTTCACCAACGTACTCAGAATATTTGTGGATTTCATAACTAGAAAGTGGGTTGACTTCGCCAATCTATAGACTATCACCCAAATAGCCCCGTGATTCTTGTGGGTCCTCTATAACCCATGCCGAAATCCATGGTAACGTCCTCCCATTTCTATATAAATATATGTAGAGGCTGTAATAACCCTGCAGGTTTTTGATACTCTACCTTACTTTGCTAACATACGAGACCCTTCGCTACTAACTTTACGATACTCTTTTCATGCCTGACCACTAATGCCCTTTTTAGAAATTCTATTGCATTTATCGCTCCCCAAATGAAATGTATATTTCAAAAAGTGAGCTTCTAATAATAACAATCTCATCAACTATGGTCCTTGGAAACACATATTCTACCTCAGAACCTCAGTAAGTCATCATCATTCACTGTGAACTCTATCACTATACCTATTTAAAGCTGACTCACACTATCGACACCCTGCCGATCATCACGTTGAGCTTGTTGAATTCGGTCAACCAACCAGTTTCTGATCTCTCAAGCTAGTTATCACGTAATCACTGTCAGCATCAGAAGGGATCACATCACTACTGAGGTTTACAACTGCTCTAACAGCTTACGCTCCCTGACCATCATATGTGATACCATCCCGAGGCTCTTTCTGCTCAAGGTATCAACCACTACATTAGCCTTACCCAGGTGGTACAATATATCACAATCATAGTCCTTTAGAAGATTTAACCCTCTTTGTTATCTCATATTCAACTTTTTCTATGAAAACAAATACTGAGGCTTTTATGATCAGTGCATACCTAAAATTTCTCACCGTTTAAGTAGTGGTGCCATATCTTCAATGCAACCACTACAGTTGACAACTTTAAATCATGGGTCGGATAGTTTCTCTCATAGTCCTTGAGTCGTCTGGATCCATAAGTGACTATCTTCCGATTTACTTTAATACCTAGCTCAGTCCTTATTTCGAGGCATCTATATATACTAAGAAACCTCCTGAGCTATTTTGTATGGTGAGAATAGGTGCGTTGGTCAGTCTATGCTTCAATTCACCAAAACTCCTTTTACGTTTTGTCACCCCTTTCAAACGCAACCTTTTTTCGAATGAGACATGTCAACAGAGCAGCTAATTTCAAGAAACCCTCAACAACCATCTGTAATACCTAGCCAAACTCAAAAAACTTTTAATCTCTATGACTGTTCTGGGCCGTTCTTGCTGAACCACTACTTCTATCTTAGACAAATCCACAACTAGCCTGTCTTTCGATATCATATGACCCAGAATGATATCTATTCTAACCATAAGTCACACTTACTTAGTTTGGCATACAACTTGTGAGACTTGAGAATTATATGTACTTTAGCTATGAGGTTACAATGTGAGAATCATAATTTGGTGAATGTAGTTATGATATTTTGATGTACACGCAAGTTTTAAATCTAATGAAGTATAAGAAGATAAAGTTTTTAAGTCATATATGTGTATGGATTGAAATATGATCTATGGAGTAGATTATGATAAGTTTTGCCTTGAGTTTCCTACAAATTTATGCAGTAGTAGTGAAATTTATGAAGGTCAGATCGATCTCATGGGGAAGGAAGATCGATCCCATGACTCCAGAATGCAATGAGTATACAATAGCAGATAGGCAGATCGATCTCATAAGGGAGTAGATTGATCTCATACTGCCTCTGCCTAGCAAGAATCGATCCAGTCACAAGGGCAGATCGATCTCCATTTGTCTCAACTCGGAGCAGATCAATCTCCATTTGGTTCTATAATGAATAGATCGATCCCCACCCTCTACCAGATCGATCTTGTAATTGGTAATTGAGCAGTTGGAGTAGTTGAAACTATGCAGAGATCGATCTCTCCATGATACCAGATCAATCTCACGCTCTCTGTGTATATAAGAATCATGAGATTTTTACCTGAAATTGAATCTCTCTCACCTGCAAACACCAACAGTCACCATTTTTACCCAAACAAGCTTTCTTTCTCTAAGATTCACCACATTCTGGACAGAGTAAGAAAAAGAGGTAAGAGGCAAAGTTGTTCCTCTTGGTAAAGAGAACAACATACTAGAAAATCAAAGGGTGGTTTGAACAAAAAGGGAAGAGACAAGTATTCTACAAGTTGCTCAAGAGAGGACAAGCTAGGTGAGCTCACAAGACCCTTGTTTTTAAGTATTATCATTATATATATATTGGTGAATATATATATATATATTCATATATATATTTATATATATATATATATATATATATTTATATATATATTTATATATATATATTTATATATATATTTAGTTGGAAATGTTACAGCCAAGAAGGGACCATGAGCTAGTTAAGGTGATGATAAAGATGTAGGAAGAGTTTTGAGACAATGTATGTATCTAAGATTTTGTAGTTTGGATGTAGTTTAGGCTGTATGGGTATAAATAGGATGAAAAGGGAAATGTTGGGCTAGAATGAGTAAAAGAAAGAAATGGGCAATGAGAATGATGTATATTGACAATTTGATGGTGTCTGGACAGCTCGAGAATCTGACACGGGAAATGAAGTTGATCCGAGACTCAAGGACATTGCACCACTCAGAGTGCAAGAGGTAAGGGAAATAAAATATTTTTACATGTGAGTTTCTAAACGATGAAAATACCTTTTTAGTGTGAAAAGGGTTTGATGAATGAGCATGTTTATGAGAAATGAGATGATTTGATGCTTTGATGAATGTATGAGTGGTTTGCCGTTTTGAGCTCGGTTTTGATGAATATTGTGTAATTGTGAACACAATGTTTTATAATAGAAATAATTTTTCGAGATAACCACTATGAGCTCTACGTGAAGGCAAAACGATTTTAATAAATAATGACATGTTTTACTGAGACTAAGGCTTGTCATGAGATACACATCGATACTCCGCTTTGATAGCATTAAGTAGCCTTTCTTTGGTAGTATGTAAGACCGATGCCTCCGTTTTGGTAACGTGAGATGACCCCGCTCTGGTAGCGATGAGTGGCAATGTTTTGATAGCATGTAAGACTAAGGCTGTACGACTCTGATAAAGTCTACAGCGATATCATGGCCATGGATAGATGTCAACATTTTCACTCTTCTAAGGATGCCCTCCTTAAGGATGATTTGATGTGACGTGATGTGCTTATGACGTTATTTTTATCTGAGTTTTATTAAATGCCTAGTCTCGACTATTTTGATGAATGACATATTTTACGACTGTGATTTCTATCACGTATCGAGATTTGATGTACCTAAGAATTCTGATTTTTATCCCGTGATTTAGACTGATGCAAACTGATGCCATTATTATTATCATTATTTCCATAAATGTTTTACATGCTCGAACACTTGTATCATGTTTTTACATGCCTAAACGATGAGTTGTGATGTGATGATGATTTTATAAATCTCCCTTATCCTCCTTACTGAGCGTTTTGAGACCTCGCCCTTTTTCCTCCCCCCCCTCCCCCCCATTTCCAGATTACTTGCAATAAGCGAGCTAGTACCTGCCGCATACGTGATATAAGCTGGTGGACAAGATCTCCTTAGGCTATCACTTATACACGCACAAGGTATAAATTCAGTTCATTTTGTACCCAAAAAATGATGTAATACAGACATTTGTGTTAAGTATTTTTAGGATGTAATTAGGACAATATGAAGAAAATGAATTGAGTTTTGAGGGCTGACCCTTTTTGGATATTATGTATTCGATTTTATGAAAAAAAAAAATTGTGTGATCTTTGGAATAATGATTTAGTATAAACACAAGTGATTAAATAACATTGTACAGCAATGCAACTTGAGTAAGAGGTTTTTAATGTAAGAAAAAAATTTAAAATTAGCCCTATTTTCCGCGCTTTCGGGCTATCACACAACTGTTTTCTTTCGGAGGGTTTGCAAATTAATTCTTATGTGCTGCTCATATTCTTCCCTGGACTTTGAATACACCCAAGTATCATCAATCAAGATACTAACAAATCGGTCCAAGTAAGGTTTAAATACCTCGTTCATCAACAACATAATGTTTACGAAAAGCTATCTTGGGCACATCCACAATGCTAATACTTAACTGATGATACCCAGACCTCAGATCAATCTCAAAAAAGATCTGTGCTCTCCGAAGCTAATCCAATAGCTTATCAATGCATTGAAGAGAATATATTCTTGATGGTAGCCTTATTCACCAACCAAAAATCACTACATAGTCGGAGGCTTCCATCTTTCTTTTTCAAAAACAGAACCCGTACTCTTCAAGGCGAAACACTCAGTCTAACGAGCCCTTATCCAATAACACCTGTAATTACTTCTTTAGTCTCTTCAGTTCCACTAAAGCCATTTTATACGGTCGTTTTGATATCAGCTCAGTACCAGGTACCAAATCAATACAAAACTCCATTCCTCTAACTGTTGGCAACCCTGGTAGATTATCCAGAAAGACATCAAGCAACTTCCTGACCACTGGGATATCTGTCAACTTCGAGTATGCCTTATCCATATCAACCACATAGGTGATGAAATCTTCTCATCATTATTCATTCCGTTAGTACAATCATTTACTCCTTTAATTACAGCCACTACCCTTTTCCATCACTTGGCAAAACTTACGTACACTTTTCGAGGGTGGAAACATCATTATCGTAGAATATCAATATCAATTGCATAGTTTACAGCTGACCAGTCCATTCCCCTACTTTCAACTCACAAATCTCTGCATACATATTCAGTTAGCTGACTCTCCTTCATTGGGGTGCTAACTATCACCATTTTGCTGAAAGGTATAGGCTTCACCTCTTTCTCTAACTTATATGCTAGCAAAGGTGATTTGAATAAATGCGTGACACCAGGATAAGTTAAAACAATTGCTTTAATATTAATAATCAGATGGTACTTTCCACCATATCAGATGAAGCATCAGTAGTGTCTTGATCCAAGGCATATACTCGCCCTCGACCAATAGCCTATTTCCTCTTCTCTTCGGTTGTAGCCTTCTTTTTGAAGCAGAGGTATCAGTAGGGGCCTTCTCTGGCTCTTTGCCCTTCTGTGGGGCAGTTTCACCTAGCTCTGGGCAATTCTTCATTAAATGCCCTATTTTACCACATCTGTAACATTCTCTAGTAGCCACATGACAAGGCCTATTACCTTTCTCAAACTCAGAGACGTGAAACTCGTAATCTTATTCGCACAACTATGGTTCGTGCTCTGCCTTGTCATAGGTAGTGATATCTCACGGGCCAATCGGGCTCTGGTAGATGGTCTGAGCCCTTCCATGAACTTTCAAACCTTCCAACTCTCACTGCTCATAGTATTGGGGTCATACCTGCCCAGGGATATGAACCTTAATTCATACTCATCAATAGATCAGTTCAAGGGAACCAAACTTATAAATTCCACCTGTAACTTTCTCTAAGCAATATCCGGGATATACTGTCTCTAGAATGCATCAAGAAATATTTTCATGTCAGTTCAAGATGTCTAATTCTTAAGATGAGTCAGGCGAACTTCCACCAATACTTCACCTCAACCTCAAATCCCATACATTGTCTGAGTAAATAGCTCCATAATATTCTCTAAGCTCAGTTAAACTCTCGCGAAATGTGCCTCAACACTCTCTAGTTTCTTTGTGGGATCCTATGGGGTATGATCAGATGAAGACTTGTCTTGACTCTCAGGCTTACCCTTACGGCCTCGAGTGCATGGACTTGCCCCTCTACCATGGGGGCTATCAATCAGGGCAACTATATTCCTGCATTCACAACCCTCTCTCTATCGAATCCCATCTCGCAATACACAATTGTATCTAAACAATGCATTGTACATGGGGATGTTGATAATTCTATTCTAATAGAATTAATTGTGCTTAATTTCCTAATTAATTATTTAAATCCCCATATTACCTTATTAATTATCCCCTTTATTTAACTAAAATTCTTAAATGTGTAGATAAAATAAATTCGGATGAAACTTAGTCGTTTCAGTCAAAATTGGGTTGAAAACGGGCCAAAGGAGACTGGACCACTTCCAATTTGCAGACCGAGTCACCAATCGTCTGGACACGTGGGATACCAGGTGTTAGTATTTTATTTGCTCTGAAACGATAAGATCGACAAACACTGTGCTAACCTTCTGGAAGACACATGTCAGGCCACATCGCACAGTCAAGTGTACTAGAAGATAGATGACGTGGAAATATCTACTCTGCAACAAATAAAATGAAGACAAGTGGCCAAACAATGCCAACTCATCTACGATGGAAAATTACCATTGTACCCCTAAGTGTGTTTATAAATAAAACATGATGGCAATTGAAAAAAATTAAGTAGTTAGGGTAGAATAGTTTTAGGGTAAAATTTAGGATTTATTTTCCTTGTTTTTTTTTATGCTTTCTTTTCCGATTAGCCACCATTTTTTACTCTTCTCTGTTTTACAAGCTTCCATTTTCCTTGTTGTTCAGCACATTTAAGTGTTAATGAAAAGCATTTGTTTTTCTTTCTTAGCTCTCGGTTTTGCATTTTTCTCTTTTCTATTTCTTTATTCCGGTGTGCTTAGTGTTGGACCAAAGGAAAGCATTAGGTTGGATAGTAACAATAACCACCATAGCTCTTGATTGAAGGCAATATTTTGAAGCTTCGGACAGTAGCTTTATTTGCTTCATTTCTTAAGTCATTTTATTTATCCTGTATTTCTATTGCTTGTTTTAGCTTAAGTATAGATTATGTTTTTGCCAACAGAATAGGTTTTTACATTAAGCTGCCTGGTCTTTTAATTTCCTGTTCAATTTATACTTATCATCTATTACCCGATTACTGTATTTTGCTCTTCCATGTATTCTCAGTTTTGCTAGGAACTAATCTATCTTACGGATTCTCTTGCTTCGGTTTAACATTCAACTACTAACGCTACTCATACCTTTTCTACTTTAAGTTGAATGAATATTACTGCCCTGTAATTTCTGCTTCATTATCTAATTCCATTTAATGCGTTATATTAACACTTCACTGCTCTGCATTTTAGAACAATAAGCTTTCGGTTACTATTTTTGCATTTAGTTTATATTTGTTTTGCATTTACTCATCTCGAAATTGTCTTGTTTTTCTTTTTTTCATTTTTGCTGGTAGGTACTGATGAGGGCAAGTTTGTTGCCATGTGGTGCAGAGCATAAGATGAGTGACCTAATGCAGTAGACATGGATTACACACTCTCCTCTGTTCTACTCTGTTCTTTAACTATTGCACTGTTCATTTTAGTTTGTCTGTTTAATCAGCATTACTCTATAAGTTGCTTGGTTTTTGTTATGTTTTTGATGGTTTTCTTGTTTGTTTATATTATTTTTACTGGTCGGTGCTACTGCAGGAGGTGGCAGTCGGCTAATTACAGTTGAAGCCTTTCGTGGACAGTAGGAGTAGGAGAGCCGGACATTACAATGAGCAGAGGATGTGCTGGTCACACCAATGATGGTACTAGGAGGCAGAGGTTACAGAGAGCTTCATGGACAGAACCAGGAGTAGGAGAGCCAGATAACTCTTGATACAGAAGAATCGACCATCACCTGGGCAGCACCTGAGCAGTACTGGAGCGGGAACAGAGAGCAGGAGCTGGCAACACATGCAGGAAGATAGACGTGGGGCTACTATGTTGGAGCTTGGCTTGCTGATGATAGAAGCAAGGCAGGAGGTAGCATGCTGAGGACGTGTAATGGAGCAGAGAACAAGACCCGTGCAGTAGAGAGCAGGAGAAGGACAACGCCTGGAGCAGCCAAAGAGAAACGTGTATGGCACTATAAGCAGTTGGGATTTCTTATTAAAGCCACGTTTAGCATTTAACTTTTGCACAATTCCATTTTTCATGCATGCCTACTATTATATTTTAATATTTCCTTTAATGTTATTTGTTAGCTTAGATCATAGGCTTAGTTTAATTTACATATTATTGTTCCTTGCTTATTAGTATAAACTTAGTTCAATTTAGGAATTTAAAATTAAATTTAGTATTTAGGTAGTACATAATTAAAATTAGTAGTAGAATTATTTTAGGTAATTTTAAGTAAGTGTGCACTTTAAATTGAAAAATCCAAAAATATTAGTTCCCATGCATTGATTAGATTTTGTTTTAGTGTTAGTAATTAGTTAGAGTTAGATTTAATTTAGGATTATTTTATAGGTAGTTAATTTCTTAGTTAGATTTAAGAATTTCCTTAAGTTTATAGAATTTTTTTTCATTAGACTTTAGGGTAGTTTAATTTGCATTTCTATTAATTAGTTTAATTACATGCATATTTTATTTTTAGGATTGTTGAATTTTAGTTTAATTAATTTTGTTTCTTATTTTCATATTTGCATTTTTAATTGCGTTAATTAATTGTTTTAATCATCTTTTGTAGGTTGTTGCATTTAATTACTCAAAGCTCTGTGAGTAATTTTAGCTCGGTTTTATTTTCTTTAGTTTATAGTTTTTATTATTTACAGTATTTCTAGCCTTGTAGATCACCCACAAAAATTCATAATTTACTAGGATATACTTAGGGTAAGATTAACTTGTAGTTAATTAGATTTATCACTTCTCTATGGGAAGATAATCCGGGACTCAAATCCCATCATTACTTGTACGACTCGTGCACTTGCGGATAGAACGTCTAGGTCACTTAGAGTGAGCACTAGTCTCGTACCAAGTTTTTGGCGTCATTGCCGGGGAAGGTTATTTGCCAGTAATTGATATCGGTGAAATTATGCTTATGTGTAATTCTAGCTTGTAAATATTTAGGTTGTAAATATTTAGAGCTTTAATCTAGATTAGTTAATTTTCTCTCAAAAAAGTAAAAAAAAAAATTAATTAAAAACTTAAAAAAAAAAATCTCTTGAGGACTTGTTAATGTTTGCTTGCGTAGAGCCAAGAGTTTTGATTGCTTTCCTTTAGATCCTTAGATCCTAAAATTGAACGAACTCTTAGAAAAATTCGAAAGGATTCTAGGAAATTAATAACTCCGCTACAAAACACCATGGCAGAAAATAGAAAAATTAGGACTGTTGGAGATTATGCGGCACCGACCATTAGAGGGTATTATACCGGCATTAGGCCACTAGCTGTCCCTGCAAACAATTTTGAAATTAAGACTTCAATCCTTCAGATGATCCAGGCTTCTTTACAGTTCAGTGGGCTTCCTCATGACGACCCACATGCTCACCTCAAGCAGTTTTTGGACCTATGCAATACATTCAAACAAAATGGATTATTTGATGATGTGCTTAGGCTTAGATTATTTCCCTTCTCGCTTAGGGATAGGGCACGACACTGGTAAACCTCCTTACCTCCAGGATCCATTTCTACATAGGACGAGTTAGCCGATCAATTTCTACTAAGTTTTTTCCTCCCTCTAAAATGGCCAAACTCTGTAGCGACATATCTTCCTTTGCCCAGTTCGATTCTGAATCTCTTTACGAAGCTTGGGAACGATATAAGGAGCTTCTTAGGAATTGCCCACATCATGGCCTACCTTTGTGGCTGCAAGTCCAGACCTTCTACAATGGACTTACGAGCCAAAATAGGACTATAGCTGACACTACTGCGGGTGGAGCTTTAATGTGCAAAACGGCGGAGGAAGCATACGGTCTATTAGAGAAGATGGCTGCTAACAACTATCAATGGTCTTCGGAGAGGCAACTGCCTAAGAAGTCGACAGGTATTTATGAGCTCGACACACTGTCTACCTTGACCTCTCAAATAGCTAACCTTAAGAAAAAGGTAGAGTCGCTCAGTACCCAGCATAATCCTTCCACCTGTCCTAATCCTATGTATTTTGTTCAAAGTCTTTTTCTTTCTTGTGATCTGTGTAGTGGTACACACTCTGTAGATAGGTGTCCGCTTAACTTAGAATTAGTTCAGTATGTTGCTTTACTTCAGAAGCAACATAACAACCCCTTTTCAAGCAAGTACAACCCAGGGTGGAGGAACCATCCTAACTTTTCCTGAAGCCAAAACCAAGGGCAATCTTCTAATTCTAGACCTATAGAACCCTCTAGTTTTCAAGCTCCATCGGTTCATGTACCACCACAGCCATAATTTACATATCATCTGCCTTATTAACCATCCCCACCTCAATTTCAACATTATCCACCTCACTTCCATCAACCACTACCTCCACTACAACCTATGCAACTACAACATTTACATGCACCAGCAGCTGAGAAGAAGCTCTCACTTAAGGAAATGTTCATAATGATCCTGCAAAGCCAAGCTGCCTCAATTAAGAACTTAAAAATTCAGGTTAGACAAATAGCTAGTGCACTTAGCCAGTGTTCATAAGGGACCCTCCCCAGTAGTACTGAAGTTAACCCTATTAGGCAAAGTGAGGGTAAGGAACATGTTAAATCCATCACCCTTAGGAGCGAAAGAGAGCTAGATGATGATCAAAAAGTTAAGTCCCAACCTAAAAGGCCCAAAGTTGAAGAACCCATGGATTCTAACGAAGCAGCTCATAAAGAGCAGGAACATAAAGATCAGGCTATAAAGGAAACAAAGTTAGGTGCCTCTTCATCTATACCTTCTTCTACTTCACAACCTTCCTCGTCCTCTAATGCTATACGTGTTTCCACTACATCCTCTCTAGTTAGACCACCAGTACCTTTTCCTCAGAGGTTCCAAAATAAAAAACTGGATCAACAATTCGCTAAATTTCTTGAGGTTTTTAAGAAACTTCACATTAGCATTCCTTTTGCAGATGCTTTAGAGAAAATACCAAGTTGTGTGAATTTTTTTGAAGGATATCCTCCCTAGGAAAAGAAGATTGGAAGATTATGAGACGGTGGCCTTAACTGAGGAATGTAGTGCAATTATCCAGAGGAAATTACCCCCCAAGTTCAAGGATCCTGGGAGATTTACCATACCCTGTACTATTAGAAATTTATTCTTTGGTAGAGCCATGTGTGATTTAGGAGCTAGTATAAATCTAATGCCTTTGTCTTTCTATCAGAAGTTAGGAATAGGGGATGCCAAGCCCACTACAGCGACCCTCTAGTTGGCTGATCGATCCATTAAATATTTGAAGGGGTCATTGAGGATGTTTTAGTAAAGGTGGATAAATTTATTTTTCCTGCGGATTTTATCGTGTTGGACATGGAAGAAGATAGGGAAGTCCCCATTATACTAGACAGACCTTTCCTAGCAACTGGTAGAACTTTAATTGATGTACAAAAGGGGAGTTAACAATGAGAGTTCAGGATTAGGAAGTGAAGTTTAGTGTTTTCAAACCTTTGAAGCTCCCTGATGACTCTCAAGAGTGTTTTAAGATGGAGATTAAGGAGGATATAAGACTTGAGCACAAGAAATCTGAAAGAAGGAAGGAAGTAGATAGAGCTCAGGAGGATTTAACTGTTAACATTCTGTCACCACTTTGGCTGACCCTCCTACTCTTCGCTCTGCTGCTGAGTGTTGTTTTCTTCAGTTGCATTTGAAATGGCTTAATTTTTCTTTTCACTTTATATATAGTTCTTTTTCTTTTTCGTTGTTTCTTTCTTTGTTTATTTTATAGATTTCTTTTCTAGTATTACGCTTCCAATCAAGCTTCAGTTGTTCATCATCATCAGAAAGGGGAGTACTCTATTCCTGAGCTTAAATTCTTATATTATCTACACAATGAGGACATTGTGCACTTTAAGTTTGGGGGAGGGGATATCACTTAAGCAATTTTAGGCAAAATTGGAAAAATTTTGAAATTTTTTTCTAAAATCTGAGAAAAAATTTTGAAATTTTTTTCATCTGAGCTTACATTGTTGGATTTTGGGATGATTTAATGCTTAACATGTAGTTTTCTCATATTCCGATGATGTGACCCCATGATTTAGTTTGACTTTGATTAACTAAGAAGCATTAAGTTAAATTCTTGAATTTGTCTTGATTTTGATTATGATTTTATCATCTTATGCACATTTCATGTCATGAATTTGTATAATTATTTAGAGAAAGCTTATGTGGACATAGGCTTGCATTTGTTCAGTTGATTTTGTGCATCATATTCTAGAATTTGTTTGATCTTATCTCGAGGTGAAATATTAGATCACACTTAATTAGGGAAATGATTTAAGCCATCTTTGGATCGTTTGAGCCTTTCTAGCCATCCTTGTACATATTCTACCCCTAGTCACCAATCTGGGCAAAATAAGCTTTTTTCTGTAAATACACCTGCATAAATTTTCCTTAGCTTAAACACTCTTTTCCTATCCCTTACCCCGAAGGCATAAAAAGTCATTGGGATATATTATGAGCTATGTACATATGGGTATTAGGAGATAGTGAAAGTTTGAAAAAAAAAAGAAATGAAAAAAAATGAAAGAAAAAGAAAAAGAAAAGAAGAAAGAAGAAAAATACAAAAATAGAATAAAAAGATTAGTGAAATAAATAAGTTTGGGGGAAATAATTTGAGCTCTTACATTAAGATCCTAAAAGTAATACATGTTAAGGGGTAATTAAACCTAAATCGACTTTATCATACCTTAGCCCCAGCCTTACATTACAAGCTTAATGAAGTCCTATTGATCTTTGATTAAGTGTGACTACATTAGTGGAGAGATGAGTGAAAAGCAAACTTATGGGAATGATCTATTGTCATTGACTTTGCATTCACTGTGTTTGTATAATCTGATCTGGGTAATGTACTGTGAAGTGGCTTTGACATTTTTCACACACACACGAGGAGTCCAATTTGGGTTAGGACTTATGATTGGATGATTCTAAGTGTTGGACTTGTAATTATGAGTCTTTGAGATCAGAGTCTATACTTTTTCTTTGAGGATATTATTGTGAAAATTATTATGTTGGTACTTGTCATACTTGATGAATTTTGTTTTGCTTGAGGACAAGCAAAAACCCAAGTTTGGGGGTGTGATAATTCTATTTTAATAGAATTATTTGTGCTTAATTTCCTAATTAATTATTTAAATCCCCATATTATCTTATTAATTATCCCCTTTATTTAATTAAAATTGTTAAATGTGCAGATAAAATAAATCTGGATGAAACTCAGTCGTTTCAGTCAAAGTTGGCTAAAAACGGGCTAAAGGAGACTAGACCACTTCCAATTTACAGACCGAGTCACCAGTCGTCTGGACACGTGGGACGTCGGGTGTTAGTATTTTAGTCGCTCTGAAACGATAAGATCGACGAACACTGTGCCAACCTTCTGGAAGACACACGTCGGGCCACATCGCACAACCAAGTGTACTAGAAGACGAATGACGTAGAAATATCTACTCTGCAGCAAATAAAATGAAGACAAGTGGCCAAACAATGCCAACTCATCTAGGATGAAAAATTACCATTGTACCCCTAAGTGTGTGTATAAATAGAATATGATGGCAATTGAAAAAAAATAAGTAGTTAGGGTAGAATAGTTTTAGGGTAAAATTTAGGATTTATTTTCCTTGTTCTTTTTTTACGCTTTCTTTTTCGATTAGCCACCATTTTTTTATTCTTCTCTGTTTTACAAGCTTCCATTTTCCTTGTTGTTCAGCACATTTAAGTTTTAATGAAAAGCATTTGTTTTTCCTTTCTTAGCTCTTGGTTTTGCATTTTTCTCTTTTCTATTTCTTTGTTTCGGTGTGCTTAGTGTTGGACCAAAGGAAAACATTAGGCTGGATGGTAACAATAACCACCATAGCTCTCGATTAAAGGCAGTATTTTGAAGCTTTGGACAGTAGCTTTGTTTGCTTCATTTCTCATGTCATTTTATTTATCCCGTATTTCCATTGCTTGTTTTAACTTAAGTATAAATTATGTTTTTGCCAATAGAATAGGTTTTTACATTAAGCTGCTTGGTCTTTTAATTTCTTGTTCAATTTATACTTATCATCTATTGCCCGATTACTATATTTTACTCTTCCATGTATTCTCGGTTTTGCTAGGAACTAATCTATCTTACGAATTCTGTTGCTTCGGTTTAATATTCAACTACTAACTCTACTCATGCCTTTTCTACTTTAAGTTGAATGAATATTACTGCCCTGTAATTTTTGCTTCATTATCTAATTCCATTTAATGCATTATATTAACACTTCACTGCTCTGCATTTTAGAACATTAAGCTTTCGGTTACTATTTTTGCATTTAGTTTATATTGTTTTGCATTTACTCATCTCGAAATTGTCTTGTTTTTCTTCTTTTCTTTTTTGCTGGTTAGTACTGATAAGGGCAGGTTTGTTGCCATGCGGTGCAGAGCATAGGATGAGTGAACTAATGCAGTGGACATGGATTACACACTCTCCTCTGTTCTACTCTGCTCTTTACCTATTACACTATTAATTTTAGTTTGTCTATTTAATCAAGATTACTCTATAAGTTACTTGGGTTCTGTTATGTTTTTTTTATGGTTTTCTTGTTTTTTTACATTATTTTTGCTTGTTGGTGCTACTGCAGGAGGTGGTAGTCGGCTAATTGCAGTTGAAGCCTTTCATGGACAATAGGAGCAGGAGAGCTGGACATTGCAAGGAGTAAAGGGTGTGTTGGTCAGGCCAAGGATGGTACCAGGTGGCAGAGGTTGCAGACAGCTTCACGGGCAGAACTGGGAGCAGGAGAGCCGGATAACGCCTGATACAGCAGAAGCGGCCATCACCTGGGCAGCACCTGAGCAGTACTGGGCAGGAACTGAGAGCAGGAGCTGGCAACACATGCAGGAAGATAAACGTGGGGCTGCTGTGTTGGAGCATGGCTTGTCGATGATAGAAGTAAGGCAGGAGGTAGCATATCGAGGACGTGTAATGGAGCAGAGAGCAGGACCCGTGCAGCAAAGAGCAAGAGAAGGAGAACGCCTGGAGCAGCCAAAGAGAAACGTGCACGAGACTGCAAGCAGCTGGGATTTCTAATTAAGGCCACGTTTCGCATTTAACTTTTGCACAATTCTATTTTTCATGCATACCAACTATTATATTTTAGTATTTCCTTTAATGTTATTTGTTAGCTTAGATCACAGGCTTAGTTTAATTTACATATTATTGTTCCTTGCTTATTAGTATAAACTTAGTTCAATTTAGGAATTTAGAATTAAATTTAGTATTTAGGTAGTTCATAATTAAAATTAATAGTAGAATTATTTTAGTTAATTTTAAGTAAGTTTGCACTTTAAAATGAAAAAATAAAAAATTTTAGTTCTCATGCATTAATTAGATTTTGTGTTAGTGTTAGTAATTAGTTAGAGTTAGATTTAATTTAGGATTATTTTATAGGTAGTTAATTTCTTGGTTAGATTTAAGAATTTCCTTACGTTAATAGGATTTTATTTCATTAGACTTTAGGTTAGTTTAATTTTCATTTCTATTAATTAGTTTAATTACATGCATATTTTATTTTTAGGATTGTTGAATTTTAGTTTAATTAATTTTGTTTCTTATTTTCATATTTGCATTTTTAATTGTGTTAATTAATTGTTTTAATCATCTTTTATAGGTTGTTGTTTTTAATTACTCAGAGTTCTGTAAGTAATTTTAGCTCGATTTTATTTTCTTTAGTTTATAGTTTTTATTATTTACAGTATTTCTAGCCTTGTAGATCACCCACAAAATTTCATAATTTGCTAGGATATACTTAGGGTAAGATTAACCGGTAGTTAATTAGGCTAATCACTTCTCTGTGGGACGATAATCCGGGACTTAAATCTCATTATTACTTGCACGACCTGTGCACTTTCGAATAGAACGTCTAGGTCACTTAGAGTGGGCACTAGTCTCGTACCAGATGTAAATGTCCTTAACCACTAACACTGACTCATATCAGGCCAACTCAACTCTGATACCACCTCTGTCATGATCTTTTTTTCCTAAAAATCACTACAAATTTTTCTCTTTTTCATTTCCTTACCCGTCGTGAATAGTTTCACTACTAATAATTGGGCTATGAGTCGACATTAGTCCCTCCTGTCATGTTACTTAACTTAACATCCATTTCCATATCACATTTACATATTAGGATCTACTGTCCTTTGACTTTAACTAATTACATTCTTAACTGTATTTACATAGGTTTACATCCCCGATATTCCATCAATGTACAGTATTGTGCTTTTACATGTTCAGATAAAAAATTGTACAATGTGTATACCTGATTCGTGATGAGAAGCAACAGATAACAAGGAATGCAGTCTCTACCCGCTTTAAACTACTGTGGATGCTCTGTAGGGGTGGAAAGTGAAAAGGTGAGCACAACTTGCTCAGTAAGGCAATAATGTAAGCAGGTAGATAACGATACTATCTACATGCTTATAATGTCATGATATAAAAATCATTTACATCCAGAGCATGAGGTATAATTAAAACTATGCCACATGTATATAAATATATCACGTACTGAAAACATACAAAATCATCATGTCAACGTCTCATGCTCAACACATTAAAAACTCATCATAAAACAACCCTTCAAGGTTTAACACCTTATTAAAACTTAGTAAGACTCATCAACACATTATTAAAATCATATTTCATTTTAAAATTATAAATCGAGGCGTAACCCCTCCTTCGGGTCTGCCCTGGTGTATCTAGACCGTATGATATCATGTGAGGCATGTAGGTTACTATATTGGAAAAATTGAGGACTATGTCCCTGTGATCCCAGGCTACGTGGATCCTGGTGTGCGGGGCGTCACGGCTGCAACGGGAGGTGGGTCAGTCCTACCCACCAGAATATCAAATGACTAATCTCATAGTCATGACTACACAGTACAGTGTACTCCATGTGACATACACGGTACAACGTACTCCATGAACCCATATCATAGTCTGGGTGTGCCAGCCATAGGTCTTATCCACCCCATACCATGTCGATAACCAATCCATGTCTCAATATACATGTGCGAGCATATCATCTCATTGTGACACACAGTCTACAAGAGGCTCCAGCACGGCTCTATGCATGTCACATCACGTCTTATGCGAGCGAAGCTCCAAATGATGCAATGCATATCATGATATCTAAAATCTCGTGCGAGCGAAGCTCCAGGATGGTTTTATGCACATACAAAAATCCTTGTATGAGCAACGCTCCAGTAAGGCTTTCATGTGTAATAAATCAGTGTAAATCACGTACGAGCAAAGCTCCAGTACGATTTTATACATAACAAATAAATGTAAAATTTCATACGAGCACGGCTCTATACGATTTTCATGCATATAAATCAGTAAAACTCAGTGCGAGTGAGGCTCCAGCACTCTGTATATAAGTCAAAACATCAAAATCCAATGCGAACAAGGCTCTAGCACAATTTATTCTCATATAAATCTGATAAGCTGCTTTATTTCAACAAAACACGCTACAAATCAAATTTAGCACCTGACTCATGCTATTTGATGAAATTATGAAATCAATAGCCAGCCTATCCGTAAATTTGCTTAAATCGAAGCAATATATTTCATAAAAATATAAAAAACATGATATTCATGCACTTTATTACCCTTACTACCCTTTTTGTGAAATTTGCTCATAGGGGTAAAATCATCTTTTTCACTTATATTCGAATTTTTTCGCAAAAATTATTATTTCTTTTCTAGGTAGCCAAGCAAATTTAATGCCATGTATATAGCCTCAAAATACGTGTAGCAACCTCTAAATACTCACAAAATTCCCTTACCTCGTACAAGTCGAGTGTGGTAAATTTTCAATGCTGGAAGCTTGTCCAGCCCGATTTACTCCTAGTCCAATGTTTGGAGTCGAGATTTTTTGATAGCACGTAAATCGAGGTTGACTCAAACTCTTGTTTTTCACCAATTGTCGCATGGCTTACCCGTAGCTCGATTACATCCCTGGATTGTTTCCCATATTTCCTTTTTTTCCCTCTTTTTCTTCTTTTTCTTCTTTTAATTTTTTCTCTTTTTCCTTTTCTTCCTTAGATAAACCGGTCCAGTTCAACACAGTTTCACTTCCTTGAACTAGCCTGTATCGATTCAGTCATCCCTTCACCGTTCGTGGTGTTTCTGATCGGTTCCAAGCTCCCTCCTACCACCGCGTGGCTCGTCTTTGGCTAGGGAACATTAGGTTGGCCTTGGATCGGGCCGATCGACGCTCAGCATGCAGGCTTTCTCCCTTCTCTCCTCGGTAATCTCCCTCGCCGATCTCCTCTTTTCGACATCGTCGGCACGCTTGCTAGCGCCTGGTGGCTCTCACGTGGTCGAGCCTCTCTCGCCGGTTGTTGCTTGTCGTCTCTCTCGTCGGTGGATCGTCAGAGCAGGGCGTCCCATTGGGTCTTCCTTCTTTCTTTCCCTTTTCGTGTTTCGCGAATTTTGTTTCTGTTTTGTTATTTTTTTTTGTTTTTTTTTCAATTGTTTTTATTTAGTTATTATTATTATTATTATTATTATTATTATTATATAATACATTATATTATTATTTTAATAGAATAAAATATATCATTTTTACCAAAAATATTTTTTACACCAATATAGTTATATATTTAATTAATTAAATATATATTTATCTTATTTTATTATTATTGTTTTTAGTATTGTTTCCACATTTTCGAGATAATTTCTCGGGGTGAAAATTTTGGGTTATCGTAATAAATTCGTATCTTGATCAATTCGACTTGAAATTTAATGATTTCTTCTTTATTGATAAATATTTCCTAAATCCATGTTTTAAAATGACAATTTCTTACCGATTTGATATCGAATTTCGGGTCTTTTGACCTAGTTAACCTTTTCCACATTTTACGTACATGTCTAACTATTTCATTCACATTTATATGATCAAAATCATTCATCTTATGATTCCATTACATATAATAATGTCATATAATGTGTGAATCATAAGGAATATCATACAAAATACGGGTCTCACAACAAGTCCGTGAATGAATATGAATCTAAATTTATAGTTATGGAGAGCTATAATTCGGATATGTTAAGTTACGAAATGAAGAAGGTTGGGAAGATTATGGAGGGACGAGACTCTCAATCTGAACTAGGTTGCCTTCATTTAATGTTACTACTCATAATGAGGCAGCGTGCAAGGTACAACTGTGTGATTATAAGATGTATGTCTCTGAAATTTCTAAGAAAATGGACAAATAAAGAGTGTGACAGAAAATGATCTACTAAAAAAAGAGGGGTAGCGAAAGAGTAAAGTCATTGTAACTGGAAGAATGAATTACTGAACGAATTGTATAAATGAAACATTAAGGTTTCACTGCTTACGTGATTGATAAGGATAAGGCATGTCCAAAATAAAGAGACATTCTTGTAAACAGGGAGTTTTTCTTACATATATCCGGATGATCTACGAAAGTTACCACTAGATATAAAGATGAAGTTTTGAATTGATTTAGTACTTGGTACCGAACTAATGTTCAAACCACTGTATTGAATGGCTTCGATTAAACTAGAAGAGCTAAAGAAGCAAATACAAGAATTATATGATAAGGGGATTATAAGACCGAGTAATTCACTTTGGGGTTTACTGACATTACTTGTTAATGAGATCCAGAGTCTTCTAGGTTACAAAGGGAGTTTGGAATATGAAAGATGTTTCGAATATAAGGATCATAATTTAGATGTAATTATATTTTGAATGCGAGAGTTTGAAGTGTGATAAATTTCGAATATAGGTTATATTTGGAATGAGAGATGTACACAATGTATGAATAATTCTGGTATGTGAAATAATTTAGATTAAGTGATATGAATTGAGAATGAATTGTGTCCAAAGGATAAAAGAGAATTACGATAAACTTTGGTATCCTACATTCAATTAGGATTGAATCTTGAACCCTTATGGCTATAATTAGTTTATGTGGAAAGGTTTGATGGCTAACAAAGGTATTCCAAATTCCCTCTCTGCCTAAAAACCTTGAAAGCATCTAGAAATATCCTAGTCCATAACCCAAGAGGAAAATGTATACAGGTATCTCGAGACAGGGATTGGGTTGCGTATTGATGTAGAATAGAAATGTGACTACTTATGGATCTTGGCAATTAAAAGATAATGAGAAGAATTACCTAAACCATGATTTGAAATTGGCAACGGTAATTTTTGCATTGAAGATATGGTACCATTACTAGTATAGTGAGAAGTTATAGGTTCTTATTAATCATAAAAGTCTTAGATATTTATTTTCACAGAAGGGATTAAACATGAGATAAACAAAATGACTAGAGTTAGTGCCTTGAGTAGAAGTGACATCGGGATGGTGTTATATATATATATATATATATATTTGTATGGGAGCTTGTGGATTAGCTTCCAAATGAAGCCAATCCCAAGAGCTCTCATTTGATAAGATGCCAATATGCAGTGAAGGGAAGAGATGAAACATATTGTCCCATCATGCACTGCCGCAACTCGATTTTTTTAGGGAAAAGGGGAAGGCTCAGAAATGAGGAAAGTTAAGACAAGAACAAGAATGAAATGGATAGGAGACTGAAAAGGGGTAGGCAGAAGATGGGAAACGAGAGAAAGAAGGAAAGACAATGGATTAAGAAAACCCAAGAAACAGAAGTATAAGAGTTTGAGCAAGGACGTTAAGGCAGGAGATGGTGGACTGAGATGTATAGCGAAGGGAACAGCAAAAAACGTGAGGGAGATTGAAAACATGAAAAATAGAAGAGAAGAAACTGAAGCTGCAGTATGGACTATTGGGCAGCAGAAAATGTAGAGAGGTAAGGGCATGAACTGCTGCTTATAGGAAGAAACCAAAGCAAGTACGAGACTACTGTTGCAGCAGTGAGGGGTAGGAAATGTAAGGCAGAAAACAAAGTAGGTTGGAGTAAGGAACGTATACTAAAGGAGAAGAACCAAAAGATGGCTTTAAAGGCATGTAGGAGAAATCGAGGATGTATACATGCTGTGAAATAACTGAAAAACACAAGGTTATGTTAGATGCATTATCCATCGATAGGAGACATGTGAAATATATATAGTAATGAGCCCATACCCAGTTGAGTTGTTGGAAACCAACTGTACCCGATGTTGCAGAAGGAAATGACAAAGGAAGTTGGGATTGAGGTCTAAAAAATTTGACTTGCTAAGTAGAGAAGGAAACCAAAGAAATATGTCCAGCAACCCCCGATTTCCTCTACCTGCTCTGCCAAAGGCTGAACACCTTCTTCATCATCCTTCATCATGCCAGACCCATCACTCCCTGCACATTTCCTTGCACCGAAACTTGCAGTGGGAAGAGAGAACTATAGAGGAAGATGAGTGAGGCAGACAATTAGTGAGGCAGAACCCTGTAAGCGTGAGTTTTGTTGCATGAAAATGGATGAAAGAATAACTAAAGAGATGAGAAAGAGAAGTTGGAAGCAGAGAGTGAGCCGAGAGAAAAAGAGGTGAGAATTAAAGTAAATTACGGCAAGAAAAAGAATAGCTGGAAAATGGAAGGGTCCCGTCTGTATTGAAAAAGTAGAAGCAAAAGCAAGGGAAAGGAATTCGAGAACAGAGGACATAGTTCTCAGGTGCAGCAATTGAAAATAGTAGCCAACCGAGCATTGAAGCAGGGTGGTACGAGGCTGTTCAAGGATTGATCTAGGTAGTCTCGAAGTCGATGAGATATGGTTGCTTAGTGCTGACTTGTATACAAAAATGTGAGTGAAGAAGTTGTTGGAAAACTGAGCGTCTGGCAGGAACCGAGGCATGAACAGGAAGGACGAGTGAGGGCGCCAAAAAAATTTGATAGCAGGATAACACGAGAGCATGTGGAGACGTGAGAACGATGAGTATTGTGCTAGAAATGTGGATGATGAAGGTTATGGTCGGATCGGGAGAGTAAGGAAGACGATGAATAAGGGGCAGTGAAGAAGAAAGGAAAAAAAAGGAATGAAAAAGAAATGAAAGAAAGAGCGAAAAGAAAAGAAAAGAAAACCAAAAAAATATTAAAGAAAGAGAAGAGTGTGCTGAGAATTTAGGAAAATCAGAGGGAAAATGGTTCGGAGATATTTACATAAATATTAGATCGAAGCTCCGGAGAAATAAACCAATTGGAACCGACCCATAAACTCATATCACTAAGGCATTAAGGACTACTAACAGACACCAAGGTAAGGAAAATTGTTGTGAGTTGTTACTGATATTTACATGTATTTTATGTAGAATTGTAGATATAGAACCTTAGGCTGATTTTATAGTTATCGAAATTATAGAAAATTCTATACCGATTTTATAGTTATCAAAACTACTGAAAAACTTTAGTCTCAATTAATCGGCCTATCTTTGCCGATATAAACTTATTTTGTTTAGTTATATAAATATCAACGTGGTTTTAACTATTGATTTTAATCAAAAAATATCCCTAGTCTTAATTGCCATAGACTGCACACTGAGGATTTTGACCGAAAAAGGATGAGTCAACCTCTTTTAAATTGTTTTATGTTTCGAACTAAATTTTAAAAATGGATTTGATGAAAATAAACTGCTTATAAAATAATACCGATAACATGTGCTTGAGCGCGTGCTGACTCTGTGTCGTACGACCTGACTCACGCTAATTTTGAGGCAAAAGCGATGGTTAATCATGATGCACTTACTGTTACTGTTACTGTGGTCCATGGAGTATGATGTACCATGTAACGCGCATGTGAGTACGCTGTATCGTGCTATCAGTCTTCGAACATACTGTAGTGTGAGCCATTTGGGTAGCTGACCACTCCTACGAGGATTGACATCCCAGCACACCTGATCAGTGATGCTCTAACACACTGACATTGGCCAATTGTCATACTAATTACTGTTATGGCATGTTCTGCCCTGTCTCATCTATTTGATTTACTGAACTGACCGTATGAACTGTGCTATTGTTTGGAAATCGTTTATTCTACTGCATAAAGTTTTAGAAACTGTATTTATTGTAGTTCAATGTTTATACTATCAATATTCAAACTGTCATTGATTTCCAACTCTGATTTTATTTGATTGCTCAGTATATTTTACATAATAACCCTATTATGCAAATATGTAGATAATGTATTTATTTATCTGCTACACATTTTTCTTACTGAGCACGTTGAGCTCACTTCTTATTTTTCCCGACAGAGCTTCATTAATAGCTAGACCGTTTCGTAAGTAGAATTATTTTGCACAGCCTTAGTTTCGCAGAGTATTCTTCTGCGTCAAAGGTATACCCAATTTTAAGTATTCTGTTGTTTCTAAAATTTTTTAAGTACAGTAATGCAATATATTTGTAGAATATGAAGGGTGATTTTGTAAAGAACAATTATGCTGATTAATTGGAAAACACCTCTATTGGTTTTTGTTTAAATTGGTTACCAGAAAACGTATTTATATAGACGGATTCACTGTATTGATCCAGCATCGACTCGTAGCCCAACCATACCGTAAAAAGGGTCATTACATAATGCAATCTAGAGAAACCTAAATTTATCTCAAAATAGCCTCTAAAAGCGATTAAAATAGTAACAAAAACAAGACGTGGACAAAAATAAAATTAAATGCAAAATTTAGTCTAAAAAGCCATAAAATCTAAATTAATGCATCCTCAACACTAACCCTTAATTATATAACTCTGATATGACTTAACAACTAACTAAATGCACCTAAATATACCCTAAAACATGTCTAAATAGTGGAAAAATAAAACCTAGACACCAAGCATAGTAAAGACGCCTAAAAGGGTAAAATGATGCAAAATTTGCGAAAACAAATGCTTAGAAAAGTTACCTAAACTAATCATAAAATTAATTTGATGAGTGCATGACCTAATTAACATCTAAATGCACCTAATGGCATGAAATTTAATGCAAAATAGTAGCAAAACTCAAATCTAGACAGAATGACGCAAAAGACACCTAAGATGAGAAGAAAAATGGAGAATGCAATGTAAATGCCTAGAAAAAAAAATCTAATGCAATGGAAAATTAATTTAATGTATGACTGATCTATAAAATGTCAAAACTAACCTAAATGGCCATAGAAATATCACCAAATGAAAAGCAAAAACTACTTGGTAAGGACACCAAAGACAGTATAATGTAAGGAGAAAAATGTTATTAAATGCCATGGATTCCTAACTAAACATGCCTTCAAAATTACCTAATGCTTGTATACTTCTAATATGATTCTAATCTCACTAAATTAACCTAAAACTACATGAAACAACAGCTAGAAGTACCCCAAAATAGATTGCAAAGCTAATTAGGAAATAGAAAACAAAATGCATGGAAATGAAACCAATATGCCATTTAAACTAAGATAATGCAATCCTACAATTTACCTAATTAAAATATGATCTACAGATGGTTAAATACTACCTAAATGGACATGAAATATCGATAAAATAGTAGCCAATAAAGTCCCTACATTCACGTCAAAAATAACCCAGCAAATTGTAAAGAATACTAACTAAAAAGCTAACTAGAAAATTAATAGCAAATGATGACTCCTAAGCTCTAAACACTAACTCTCATACTTGACACTTTAAGAAACCACTTTAAAATCATAAAATTTATCATTAAAACATTAAGATCAGCACCCAAAAAGTAGCTTAAACATCAAAATAGTAAAGAAAATTAGCCAAAAAAATTAATTTGGATCATACCTAAACACAAGAGCTATGAAAGTAATTTTTCAACCTCTTAAGCTCCCATGTCCATACAACTCAATCATAAACAAAAACAGAAGATGAGAAAGGAGTAGATGAAGAGATTGAATGTTAGAATTTAAGAACATAACAAAAGAAAATTAAAACTTGAATTTAAAGTGCTTGAAGTAAAAAATTTAACAAGAAAACTTTAAAGATATGTAAAGAAAAATAAACAAGTAAATTGGTGGCTACTCTAATCTACTAAAATGAATTAAAATAACATGAAAATAAACTTAAGAAACCTAAGGAAGCTGACTCCTATCTCTTCTCCTATCATTTTACTTAAATAATTACTAAAACTAGGGGTAAAAAAGGTATTTTACAAATTAGATGGGTTGGATAATAATGGCATCTCTCTTAACTTAATTAGCTCTTCAAGGAAGAATTTCCACATCATCAAAGCTTTATAACCACCTTTTGTCTTCTTTTCCAAATGTCATCTAAGGTGGCCAAGCCATGTGATGTCAAGACCCACTCAGCACCAAAGACCCACTAGCCTTCACGGGCAACAACCCCCACTGGGGTCCCCTTGGGTCGACTTGCGCAGTGACTACTGAACGCATGACTAACTAACCTGTATTGTTTGCTTTTGGGTTGAAACCCATCACAGTTTTGTTTTGACTGGGGGGCAAGCCCATCTCCAGCCTAGACGCGTCCCCAAAGATTCAAACCAGGGACAACACCCTTAGTTCGTCTCTGCTAGTACCATTGAGCTCGAATCTCTGGGGACGCGTCTAGGCTGGAGATGGGCTTGCCCCCTAGTCAAAACAAAACTGTGATGGGTTTCAGCCCAAAAGCGGACAATACGGGTTAGTTGGTCATGCACTCAGTAGCCACTATGCTAGTTGGCCCAGGGGGACCCTAGTGGGGGTTGTTGCCTGAGGAGGCTAGTGGACCTTTGGTGCTGAGTGGGTCTTGACAATTAAAACGCGCGTTTATGCTGCATTATTAAACATAGCCAAAAATAACCCTATGAAGTAAAGTTATCAGTAGTGAGCTTGTATAGCTTAGCTATGTTGCAAAAATTTCCTCGAAATTATAAGTTATAAGAATAAGAAAGCATGTTGTACATTCCTGTTGTTTTTTATAGTTTCATGTGTTTTTAGAACCATGCTTCGAGTTTATGCTGCATCATTAAACATAGCATGGTGTGTGAGATTTTCTATGCTTTCACTAATTTTTATTTGTAAGAAGAAAAGCTTTAAAATCTCACATTTGGCATTTTTAAAAGATTGTGAAAAATAATGCTTTATTTGCCAATGTCTACTACTTTTGGATTTAAGCTTATTTTGCTTTCATCCACACTGCGATATAATTTTGAAACATTCGCTATGACTGCTTTTATTGTTGAAAGTCACTTTTCAAACCTATAGAGCTAGGTGTTTTTTGTGGGAGTCATCTTTAGAATACCTACGGGGCTAAGTGTTACATAATGTGAGTCACCTCAAGTGATCTGTAGTGTTTTAGAAGATATTTTTCATATGGCTTATTTTGCTAGTGTTTACTGATTCTGGGTTTAAGCTTATTCTGCTTTGATCCACACTGTGATAAGATTCTGGAACTTGCACTCAGACTACTTTTATAGCCTTGATTTAATGGCTCTGTTAACGGGTTATAGTAGTTAACCATGACCATTTTGCCTTACTAACGGGTTATTGTAAGGCCCGTACTTTTATATGTATTACTTATGATTCCATGATGTCTACACTTGTTACATGCGATATGCATCATAAGAGATGTAAGGCCCGTGAATTCTATGTACCTTTTTTGATTCCATGTTGTACACACAAGTTACATAATACGTGAATCATAAGAAATGAACATTCTTATGCTCTAAGTCTGAATAAAATGTAAAATGATTAGTGAAGTAGTTAAATGCAATCTTTCTTTCGAAAATCTGGAAAAATTAGCAGCTAGAATCCTACAGATGAATGCTAGGTCGATCTCCTTTCACGAAAGGATTGATCTTGTTATTCCCGAATGAAATCACAAAGGAACTATAGGCAAGCAGATCGATTTAAGATGATTTTGCATAGAGAGGACCAATCCCTACCTAAAAGCAGATCGATCTCGAGGTGATTCTGCATAGAGAAGATCGATCCCTACCCAAAATCAGATCGATCTCAATGTGATTCTGCATAGAAAGGGTCGATCCCTACCTAAACACAAATCACTCTCGAATGGTTTCTAGCTAGAAAGGATCGACCCTTCCCAAGAGCAGATCGACCCCACAGCTAATTTGCTAGATACTTGTGTAATTCAACCAAAGGAAGATCAATCTCTCACCCTTGGAGATCGATCTCACAATGCCTATTTCTATTTAAAAGGCCAACAGATGAGTCTTCTCCGCAGATTAACGCATATCTCTGCATTTTAGCAAAATGAACAAGTTTTCTCAATCTAAAATATCATCACCTTCCAAACAGATTTGAGAAAGGTTGCTTCTAGTAGAGTTATTCCTTGTGATGAGGAGAAAAACATAGTAAAAAACTAGTAGTTAAATTTTTGGATTAAAGGAGTAAGGTGTTTCCCCCATTTTAGCTAAAAGAGAAAGGTTAAGTTAGGTGAGTTTTCAATACACCAAATTCAATTATGTTAAATCTAGACATTTTTATGAGTTGATTGGTGTATGTATTGTTGGCTTAAACATCCTTGAGCATGCTTAATAATCCATGAGCTAATATAGGTTTAGTGTGAGAAAGTGAGCTATGGTTGATTTAATGATGAATTGATTATACTATGGTGTTGGTGATGTTATATGCATGATTTTGATATGGTTTTGTGAAACCAATATGTTAGAATAGATGATGATTTAAAGTAGACATAAGAGGTGTATGATGAAATTCCTTAGTGAAGGAAAGTGGTGAACTTAAGGCAAGCACACCAAGTGTTTGCCGAAATGACCAGAAGAGCTAGGCAATCATGGTGCCGACCAAGGGTAGGCGTGGCGCACCATGCGTGACCGAATGGTAAAGTGGGAAGAGTGTTGAGTATTCAACTCAATAAGGCATTATGGGCCTAAGGTCGACCCAATATGAATCAGTAAACTTGATAGGCCTAATAGATTCTCGAGAAATGAATAGTATAATCGATATGGATTTAAGAGAAAGTAAGGTCCAATAAGAGTAAATAGGCCCAATAAGTTAAATCGATTATAGTGAAAGTCAAATACAGATAAATAAATTGTATTTAATATGATAAATAATTTGGTGCAGCTTCGGAGATTATATTGGGAGCGAATCGGTCAGCGCGATCGAGCAACTTTGAGGAAGTGGAATTACTCGACTCGATTCCAAGTAAGGGAATTTTATGAGTGCCTAGAGGTAATTGCACATATTTTAAGGGTCTTTATAGGGAATTAAATTTGCTTGGTTACCTAGAAAAGAAATAATTATTTTTGTAAAAAAATTTGGATATAGGTGAAAAAGACGATTTTACCCCTAAGAGGAAATTTTACAAAAAGGGTATTAAGGCTAATAAAGTGCATGAATATCTCATTTTCGATATTTTATGAAATATATTGCATTCGATTTAAGCAAATTTACGGATAAGCTGGCTATTGATTTCATGATTTCATGAAATAGCACGAGTCATGTGCTAACTTTGATTTTGAGCGTGTTTTGTTGAAATAGAGCCACCTATCAGATTTTGTCACGACCCTTCATGACTTAACCAAATCACTACAAATTTTTTGCGTTTCTAACTTACCTTTCTCCTTATCAATGGTTGGGCTGTGATTCGATATCAGCATCCTCGTTTTCCATATCATCCATTTATTTACATACATACAAGTCAATGCGCTATATATTGACTGTAATTCATCTTATAATATATGTGAGCTCATATAAAATTTGATACAAATACATTCTCCATAATATATATCGTATACATCACTGTGCTATTTATATGTTTAGATACAGAACCGTACAAAATATATATACCTGTCGATCGATAGGAAATAGCAGCTGACAACAAGAATATTATCCCTCAAACGCTCTCACTCTACTGCTGATGCTCTGTAGAGAGATGTAAAAGAAAAATGGGGTGAGCTCATAGCTTAGTATGGAAATCAGGCAAGAAGTAGGCATCTACACTATCTACTCAAAATAATACTATGCCTCAAAATATCATTTCCTTAACTAACTTCCAAAGCATGTCTTTAATATATATATATATATATACTTGTACAGATTAAATCCCATGTACAGAAATCATGCTTTCGTTCTCAAATATAGGCATGTAATGCAAAATAATGCATCGTTATAATATCATAATGCCTTTAGATAAGTCATGCCATTCAAATCGTAGTAAATATGGCATTTAAATCATTCACAATATAATAATCGGATTTCGACCCATCCCTCAGGTCTATCTGTATCATAAATAAATAAGTCAGGTGATATATCATGTGAGACTCTACGGTGAAATGCAATAGTATCCTGGACTATGACCACATCCTATAATGGTGATCCCAGGCAACACGGAATCCTAGTGTGTGGGGCATCACTGCTGCAATGGGAGGGGGGGTCAGTCCATCACAACCGCCAGCTATAACCTCCTCAACTCCATAACACCACATGGTACAGTGTACCCCATGCCACTTGCACGGTACAATGTACTCCGTGGACCCTACATCACAATTGGGGTACCTGCCATAGGTCTTAGCCCACAAACCATGGAATAGAAATACGTCTCTAAATCCACATGCGAACATCTCATAGTGTAACACTCAGTCTACACAAGGAAATCAAGCATAGTTTTCAACATGTCTTATATATCACACAAAATACAGTGTGCGCCTTTGAGTGCGACTCACAGTCGACACTCCGCTCAAACACTGTTTCACATCACAAACTCAACTCTAGTACGAGTAAACCTCCAGTACTAGGTCATGCATAGTCATGTATCAAATCAAGTACGAGCAATCGCTCCAGTACCATGCTATGCACAAAACTCATCAAATCAAGTATGAGCAATAGGTCAAGTACTATGTCATGTATAAATCATGAAGAATCGAGTACGAGTAAAGCTCTAGCACTTTGTCATGCATATCATGTAAAATTCGAGTATGAGTAATAAATCCAGCACTCTATCATGCATATCATGGAAATCTAGTGCGAATCATACATCAGCACTAATATATGTAGAAAATATATGAAATCAAGTGCGAGCTGTGCTCTAGCACGATTTATTCTCACATAATTCGATAGATGGCTCTTTAAAAAGGGATGATTTTCAAAATATCAAAATCAGCAGAATAAAGTGTGCTTAATTCACATCAACCTTAAAAACATTAGCCCATCTATTTACTCTTATGCTAAACAGCAGTAAAAACACTCAAAATGGTGGTTTCCATGCATTTTACAACTTTCCCCAAAAGTTACTTTTCTCCTAGCTAAGGGTAAGGTCGTAATTCGCCACTATCGGGTCACAATAATTATTATTCACTTTCTCTGACCCTGAGAGTTTTTAAGTGAATGTAAAAGCAGACGAAAATACGTGCAGGTATCTCTAACTACTCACAAAAGTCCCTTACCTGCAATCACTTGAGAAATTTTACTTTCTCAACGCTGCTCAATCTAGCAGTCCAATTCGCTCCTCCCCTAATTTTTGGAGTTGCATATAATCATTTATCAGGTTAATTATATTTTTCCTATTGTATTTCATATTAAATACAGTCTATTTCACTTAATGGGCTTTAATAAACCTTAATGGGCCTAACTATGCCTTAAGCTCATTTCCATTTTACTATTAATTTTCATTGGGCCATTGGGCTTGTGAGGCCCACCAAGTCTTATTGGGCTTATCCGGGACCCATTACATCACATTGGTCTGAAACCAATTAGGCTTGGCCTATTGGACTTCTCGGCCACATGCAATGATCGAGAGCATCCCATGCCATTGGTCACACCATGGCATGCCATCCATGTCCATTTATTTAGCTAATTCACTCAGGAATTTTCACAAACACTTGGTTGGCAATGTTCTTAAGCTTCACTTAGTTCATTTAGGCATTTTATCAAACACCTTGGTTTCCAACTAAATTCATGAATAAATTAATCAAATTGATTAATTCTATCTATACCATAATCATGAACATATGTACACTAACTCATTTATGCCTTAAAATCATACGGGCATTCATCAATATATCACTACTCATTCTCGGCCTAACCATGTTCATAGTGATTTCATATGTTTCCATGCTTAAACATATACCAATATATTTAAAATCATTCATACATTAACATATATGAATTTAAAAGCTTGAAATTATACCTAAAATTCGTGTTCACAATTGGCTGAAACTTTGGAGCTTCATGATTTGCAAATTATGGCTTCTTGATAGCCAATTCAAACATATGTCACTCTCCTATCAATTTGGAACAACTTTCATGAAGAATACAAATCAAACATATGTCACTCTCCTATCAATTTGGAACAACTTTCATGAAGAATACAAGTTCCAAATATGCCTAAATCCTAGTGATTTCTAGTGAGAGAAAGCTTGGATAAATGTAATTCGATGGTTTCCTTGTGTAGCCGAGAATGGTATGGTGAAGAAGACAATGTGGTGGCTGATTTTATAAGCCATTTACTTAGCCATTAAGCCTTACTTTCCAACCATTTTAATTGACTTCATAAAGTTTAGTTAATAGTCATCATAAGAGTCATAGTTAACTTTAACTAATGGATAGATATTTAATCCATTTGGGCCTTACAGTTGGGCCTCTCGATTTGGGTCTTCCTAATGAGCTTTTGGGCTAAAATTTTTACTATACCTCAGGCCTTTAATTGTCTAAATATTTGTCTAATCAATCGGTCCAACAAATTGGTCTAAGGGACCTAAGAAATTTGATCTACGTTTAGTATACCTTAGTGGGCTTTAAGATCTTTACTTTGGCCTATTACGTTTTTATCCATTTAACTTAATCCGAAATCCATCCGAATAAAATTTTCTTACTTCTGGGATGATTATCTTGTATTCTGACCAAAAATATTTTTCCCTAAATTTTTCTCCATACTTAGGTTAATTTTTAACCATGGTTAGTCAACTATGGTAAAAGTCCACTTTTCTTAACTAGAGTTGACTTTTTCCTTAATCATTGACCAAGTTGATGTTTTCTCAAAATTTCAAAAGTGACATATCTTATGTTTTACACTCTCGTCTTTACGTTTTAGCCATTTCTGGTAGGTAGATATGCCTTAAATACCTTAAACCGTTAAAAATGTCTGTTTTACCTTTTTTAGCGTTTACTCTTGTTCTTTGTTTTTGAGACTAAATCAAACCGACTTTCCTTCATGAGCTCTCTATATTTTCTCATTTTAAGTTCTTCTCTACAGTCAGAATGATTCAGATCCACTCCGTTTAACCTGTGGCTCTTATAGCTCACATTAGGCTTTTATGTAGCTTTTAAGTGTTAAAGCATTTCACTAACACTTAAATCTAGTAAATACTCTTCTATGATTTAAATAACTTAATACATGTCTGTACATATATAAATCATAACAAACAAGCTACATAAAATATGGGTCTGACAGATTTATATGAGTTTAATCGTACCGGAGCTTTGGTCACACTGGATTTTGATATTTTGACATGCATGAAATGTGTTGGAGCCTAGCTCGCATCATATTTTAAGTTAAGATGCATGCAAGCCATACTGTAGCTTTTGCTCGTACGTGAGTTTCATTTATTTCTTATGCATATAACCGTACTAGAGCTTTGCTTGTACATGATTTTACCATTATTTATTTTGCATAAAACCGTACTGGAGCATTGCTCATACGAGGATTTTTACCGATTGTGCTGGAGCCTTGCTCGCACTAGACTTTTCACACTGTGATATGTAATGAGTAGTGCTGGATGCCTCGTGTAGACTCTGTGTCACATGGATGAGATGCTCGCATGAGCCGTGCTGGATGCCTTGTGTTGACTATTACTCATACGGATGAGATGCTCGTACTTGCACTTGGGATTGAGTCGGTTATACATGATATGGGGTAGATAAGACCTACGGCAGGCACCCTCGACCGTGATATGTGTCCATGGAGTACGTTGTACGATGTATATCACATGGAGTATGTTGTACCATGTGGTGATGATGTTGATTTATATTTTAGCGGGTAGGATTGACCTACCTCCTGTTCAAGCATGATGCCCCGCACACTCGGATCCGTGTGGTATGGGATGATAGTGACATAGTTGGCTAACGAGTCCTTGATTGTATACAGTGACCACCTGTCTCACATGATATCACATTGTTTTATATGCACTAAACAAGATTTGTGTTATCCAGGGTAGACCCGAGGAAGGGGTCGAACCTTGTGGGATGTTTTTAAAGGATGATATATTTATACACATGTGGCATAATTTTATCTATTTCCTCATGTTTAAAATGAAATGTTGCTTTAATGATGTGTTAATGAGTTTTACTAAGTTTTGATAATGTGCTACATCTTTAGGGGTTGTTTTATGATGAGCTTTTCAATGTGTTGAGCATAAGACGTTGACATGATGATTTTCCATGTTTACATGCCTATTTTCATGTTTTTAATATGTGATATATATATATGCATGTGGCATAGTTTTAATTATACCTCATGCTCTTGATATAAATGATTTTTATATCATGACATTATAAGCAGGTACATAGTGTAGTTTTCTACCTATTTGCATTATTGCTTTACTAAGCTAATAAGCTCATCCCTTTCATTTCTCCCCTTTTACAAAGCGCACACAGTAGTTAGTGAGTGGTTGAGGAGTTGCATCCCGATACCTGCTGCTTCCCATCACCAAGAGGTATACACACTGGTATCTATTTGTATCTAAACATATAATAGCACAGTAATCATTTTGGAATGTAATATGGGGGATGTAAATATTTGTAAACAGGTACAAGTATTGAACCACAATTATAAAGGATATGTGTTTGCTTTTGAATCAATTTAAAGATAAATGGTATAGTAGATGGTAACGAGTACTAATACTAACTTATAGGCCAACTATTTGGTGGTGAGAATGTTCACGACCGGGAAAGGAAAGGAAAAAGTGAAAAAATTTATCACTATTTTAGCTAAAAATGGGTTATGACAAAGGTGGTATCAGAGCTGAGTTGGCCTGATATGAGTTGGTATTAGTAAGTAGGAAAGTTACATCCCCATATTACTGTGCTTTGTTTAGATATAACTGTATATACCGAGATGGAATTAGACTAATAGACGATTATGGATACAGGAATTTAGGCATTATACCGGTCACCCGTCGAGGTAGATAGGTGAGTTCAAGTGTTAGAGGCCGTAGAGGTAGGCCTGAGAGTGTGCAGAGCCAAAGACTGATCGGGCTCCACAAGACCCTATTGAAAGACCAGGGGATACTGAGCCACGCTTCACTAGGATAGAGCAGAGTATTGAGAGCCTTGTTGAGATAGTCACGTAGACAATACGGCCTAGTGATAGATGATGTCCAGCCAGACAACCTGCTACTATTGGACAGACTGCTAACGAGAGACCCCAGACTACAGAGACCGTTACATCGCCACTAGTTCAGGATACAGCTTCTCCTCTCGGTCTACAACTTCTCCTCTCGATCTACAGCCGAGCGGTAGTGATCTGGGTTATGATTGTGAGTTGGATAAGTTACGACAGTTCCAGAAATTTAGACCTCCAGTCTTTAGATGAGTGAAGGACTCGGTTGTTGCAGAGGATTGGATATATGAGATGAAGAAGTTGTATGGGTTCTTCAAGTGTACATTGATTGAGAATGTTGCCTTTGTCGTATTTATGTTGAAGGGAGAGGTAGAGCACTGGTGGAGATCAACAGTATCTATCCTGAGACCCTGATGACATGTTCTAAGGGTATTATCCGTAAGTGCACGGGTCGTACAAGTAATAATGGGATTTGAGTCCCGAGTTATCATCCCTCAGAGAAGTTGGTTAGCCTAATTAATTACCGGTTAATCTTACCCTATGGTATATCCTAGCAAATTATGAGATTCAGGTGGTGATCTACTAAGGCTAATTAAAAGTTCTGAAAATAATAAACAATAAAAAATAAAGAAAATAAAACTGAACTAAGATTTGCTTACTGAACTCCGAGCAATTAAAGAAAATACCTACAAAAGAAAATTAAAACAGTTAAAACTAATTAACGCAAATAAAATGCAAATATGAGAATAACAAAGCAAGATTAATTAAACTAAAATTAACAATCCTAAAATGCAATAATACTACTTAATCAAAATGCAATTTAAACTAACTTAAGATTTAATGAAATAAATTTAACCCTAATTTAATTCTAAATGAACACTTAATTAACTATCAACCTAATTAAAACTAAGTTCTAAACCATTAAACAAGAATACTAATCATGTAATTTAATCAAAGACTCTAAACTAAGTTAACAAATTAAATTGGAATTAAACTAAACTAACAATGCATGAAAATGAGTTAATTAACTATTATGCACTAGCCAAACAAAGCCTTAACATTTTAAACCAGTCACATATCCCTCCAAACATTGTTCACGTCATCAATTTGCATTTCTTTTCCAGGTGCTTCGGTTCCAGGTGTTGCCAGGCGCTTCTTGTAAGACCCGAATTTAATTAAAATACAGAAATTAAATAAGAAAAGATGGGGAAAGTATGAAGGAAGTCGGGTTAAATTAATCCCGAACATGTGTAAGGGCAAAATGGTCAAAAGACTGAAGGTCGGTATAATTTCGATAAGGAAAATTCAATTTAAAAATATGGATTTAAGAAATCTTGGTCAATAAAAGTGAAATAAATTTATTTCGGATTAAATTGATCGAGACATTAGTTTATGAAAATTAATCGGGATTAATCGGGATTTTTAGTACAGAAAAATAATCCCGAAAATAATCGAAAAATATATCGAAAAGTCTCCCGAGACAATATCCCGAAAATACGGGAAAATTATACCCGAAAAAGAGGTTAAAATACAATAAATAAATTAAATAAAAAAATTAAATTAATAGAATTTAGAATTAAATAATAATTTTTGTAGATATTTGTGTATTTTAATGTATTTTAATGAATAGTAAAATAATTAAAATAAATAATAATAATAATAATAAAATTAATACCGCCACCGACGAGCCGATGAGGAAGAGGAGAGGCCGGCGAAGCTTTGGGCACCGGTGACGCGCCGTCAGGAGGCCGGAGATCGCCGAACGGAGGAGGAGAAGACCGCGGGGAAAACGTCATCGGTCCCGGCGATCCACGGCAGCTGGGCACGAACGGCGGGCACCGGCGTGATCGGGAAGAAGAGCCTGTCATTTTGAGACCGGTAGCAGCAGACGAAACGGCGGGAATCGCCGGCGACGACGAAGAGAAAGAAAATGGGTTCCGACGCCTAGGAGAACAGGCCGGACCGGCCATTTTTCGGCGAGCTTAACCCAAGCCGAGGCCAGATTCGAGACGCGGACAGCCTTACGGAGCTACTGGCGGTGGAAGCCGGCGTAGAACCGGCCAGCAAGGCAGTGAACCGGCGGTGAACCGGTCGAACCGGAGAGAACCGGCGGTCTGAACCGGTCCGAACCGGACTGAACCGGTTCAGCCAAAAAGAGAGGAAAAAAGGAGAAAAAAGGGAAAAAGAAAAATAGGAAAAAATTGGGGAAAATTTTTGTGGTGCAATCGAGCTTCGGGTAAGTCGATAAGCGGTCAAATTGACCCGATTTAAATTTGAAATATTTTATTTAATTAAATTTCGATCGAAAAGTTTACCCAAAAATGTAATTAATTGTGTAGCTCGACGATTGGCATCCACCGAGGGCTCGAGACAGCCTCGATTTACGGACTAGCATGGAGTCTCGGGTAAGTGACCCCTATTTACGACAATTACCTCGTTATGCGTGATATTGATTTAATTTCCGCATAAATTGAATTAAATTATGGAAAATTAGTTAAATTGTCGTAAATATTAAATTTAGCTATTCGAGAATTAGAACGAGGCCCAATAAATTATTGGTGGGCCCAATGAGCCCAATAGGCCTCGATAAAGTGAAAATTAAGTGGAAAACGGGCTTAAGGCCGATTAAGGCCCATTAAGGTGCAATCGGGCCCAATAGGGGTAAACGGGCCCAATGATTTAAATTAAGCCCAGAAAGTATTAAATACGATTAAATTGTATGTTATCTGACCTGAGGAATATTAATACGCAGTTCCGGGCATTTGATTGGGAGCATAACGGACTGCGCGGGAGACTACGTTGGAAAAGAAAAAGGTCAGACTCGACAGGAAAATAAGGTAAGGGAATTCTACGGACTGCTAGAGGTAAACTCTACGAAATTTTAAATTCATATGCAGTCTTTAAAATTAATCTGAAGGGTCTAGAGATCGAATAAAAATTTTAGTGCCCCGAATGGGCAAATTACTAAAATACCCTTGTTAAGGGTAAAATCTAAAAATTTAGGAAAAATTGGGAGGAGCAAGGACAAGAGGTTCCTGCTCGTTCTGGAGGTATTTCAACACATGCATGAGTAGGCTGGCCCACTTTTAAAGAAAAATGCATAGCATTGCATATCTTAAACGATGTGATTTCTGTGAAAACTATTTTGAGATAACTGAGCCGCCTACGTGTTTTATTTACATGTGACGTGCTAGAGCTCAGCTCGCACGATGTTTGATTTGTGTGATGCATGCATTAGTGCTGGAGCGAGAGGTCGCACTAGAGTTTTACATGCATAGGTGCTGGAGTCCAACTCGCACCAGATTTGTATACATATATATATGATTTTCGTGACAGGGTGCTAGAGTCTAACTCGCACCATATTTTTATGTGATTTTTGAGACAGGGTGTTGGAGCTTCGCTCGCACCAGCTTTTCATATGGTTTGCATACAGAGTGCTAGAGCTTAGCTCGTACTAGTTTTATTTGATTTACTGACAGTGTTAGAGCACCGCTCGCACTATTTTTCAGAGATCATACGATAAGCCGTGCTTGGAGCATCGGGTAGACTGTGTGTCACCGATTAAATAGGCTCGCACGTGCGTTTTGAGACATGGCATGTTAAAATAACCTGATGAGCCCGAACGAGGGATAAGGGTTAGAGATCCACCTGATGAGCCCGAATGAGGGATAAGGGTTAGAGATCCAGCTAATGAGCCCAAACGAGGGATAAGGCTGTGGGTCTATGGAGTACGATGTACCGTGCAAGTAGCATGGAGTACGATGTACCGTGGGGTATCTTCGGATACGGTATCTTTGTGATACGGGGTATCTTTGTGATACGGTATCTTTGTGATACGGGGTATCTTCAGATACGGCATCTTTGGATGCGTGAGATCGGATAAGACTGACGGGTTGGATTGACCCACCTCCCGGGCGATTCCCGATCAGGGTGAGACCTCGCACACTGGGATCCGTGAAGCTAGAGGGACTCACGAGGACACATTGGCCAGTCCTGGTTATTGTCGTTATACAAATATTGCCTCGTCTCGCATGTCGATGATTTCGATGATTTAAACTGGGATTTAAATTAAATATGCATGATGGTTATATTCCATGCTTTTAAAACCCATATGTGATGTAAACGATTTTCATGATTTTGAGTGAGTCAGGATCACCCGAAGGAGGGGTCGAGTCCTGACTTTACTATGAAATTTTAAACGAGAAATATATGATTTTGAATATACTTGCATGTCAAATTTTCCGTGCAAATGTGTTTTACATAACATCATAACGCATATCATTTGTTTTAAAATGTGTGGAGAAAGGGTGGTTTATGCATGGCACCACGTTCATGTAGGTAGTATGGTTACCTACTTGTTCGTAGGATTGCCTTACTGAGCTTGATGTGCTCACCCCTTTCATTTTCTCCCACAGATAATCTCCAGTTGAAGTTGCGACGACTCAGTACTGCATTCTGGATATCCGCTGCTGCCCATCAATATAAGGTATATACACTTGTACATATTGTATCTACATAAGCATAGCACAGTAACATGTTTGTAAGTAACTTTAGGGGATGTATAAATATTGTAAACAATTATAAATTGACTGGAGAAGAAATAAGTTAGATGGTAATTGAATGGAGGGACTGGCATTGACGCACAGCCCAATTATTAGTGGAGTGTTAGTCACGATTCGAGGACAGGTAAGAATTTAAGTAAGAAAATAAGCAAAACGCGAAAAATTCACTCTGATTTTTGGGTAGTTTGGGTCGTGACAATTATTTTGGTATCAGAGCCCAATTGGTCTGATGTGTGTCAGTGTCAGTAATTAGGAAATTACATCCCCGTGTTACTGTGCTTAGTTAGATACAATAGTGTATATCGAGATGGGCTTGACTAAGAAATGGTCGAGAATGCAGGAATGCCTAATATGAGTCGCGTTAGATAAGATAGTGCACGAGGCAGAGGTCATAGAGGTAGACCTGAGTTTGCTAAGTCGTGCTGAGTTTGACTATGAGAACCAATATGAGATTGAAATAGAGGCTAATGTTGAGAATGCCTCACAGAGTCCGACAGAGAGATCGGACAGTATTGAGACACGCTTCGCGAAGTTGGAGCGGAGTGTGGAGATTATTTTGAGGAGTAGATTGCTCAGAGTATGCATAAGATCAGAGGGCGCAGCGAAACATTGGTGGAAACCCGCTCGACCCATCTTAAGAGCTGATATGAGAAATATCTTGGATATATTCCGGTGACAGGATATCCCGGACACTGTTTAAAGGGAGTGATAGATAAAAGTCCTTACTCTGACCCAGAGGATTTAATTTATTGATGAGTATGGAGACTCGGTTATATTCTTTGGCAGATATTACCTCAACACTATGAACAAATGACAGTCGAGATGTCTAAAAGTTTATGAAATGACTCAACTTTTCAATTAGAGTCTGATTGGCCCGCGAGATATTACCTATACCGAGGCAGTGCGCAGATTTACAGTTGGATAAATAAAAATATGAATTGCACGCCTCTGAGATTGGGAAAGGTAGTAAGGGCTGAAATAGAGACATAAAAAGAGAATCGAGAAATGACAGAGATGTTAACATGAGAAAATGGTAATTGGTAAAAGATTTAATTTGACGAGTTATGGAGTAAGATAATTGGTAAGACCCCAGTGCATCCAATTTTGGCACTCTTGAGGGGCATTGTGATTGGAGGACCCCGACCTGCTACGAAGCGGTGTAGCAGTGTAAGTACTGTAAGCAGTGTGAGATGTGTGGTGGATACCACGGAAGGAGGGTCCATACGTACACTGTATTGATGAAAATGACCGTTAAGTGTGGTAAGACGGACCATTGATTTTGATTGCTCAGAGTTGAGCGAGATCGCCCCACAAAAAAGTAAAGAGACAGAGAATATAGCTGCAACAAAAAGAGAGGCGATAGCCGAAAAGAAAAAGGAAAGTAGGTTGTTGGACGAAGGCGAAAAGATGTCTTGGACCAGGACGCTATTGATGTTTCATGGATGTGGTGTAAGATACCACACTTGTTATGAATAATAAAGTACATATGTTCATTGATCCTGGTGCCACACATTTATTCATATCGCCTTCATTCGCATATAAGTGAGTAAAAGGCATGAATGCCTACATCATTGGGCACAATACCGATAAATGAGTACCCCAATAGAGGAGGATTAATTAACGGAATACTGATATAGAGACTTTAAGTAATAAAAAGGGGACGTAACAGTTGAAATTAAAGGAGTAAAGTATTGTACTCACGGAATGAATAATGACAAGAGTTTTGTCATGATTGATACATTGAGGAGATATGCTTGATTCTGGATACATGAGGTATTGGAGTAAGAGATGTATGCTAGGTAAGAACACCCTTACGATATGAAGTCATTAGGATTAAAGCAAGTGGTAGCGAATATAAATTGTAACCACATAGACTGAGATATAACGTAGTTGTGGTTAAGTCTGAAGGTTAATAAAGGTATTTCAAAATACCTCCCCGCCTGAAGACTTGACAGCGTCTAGATATATATATATAACCTATAACGAAAAATCGATCATCGTAATAAGTATTTTTAGCATTAGGATACCCTTACTAAGACGATAAGAATATTAAAATTCGACAAATCATAAAGACTAACATAGAAAAATTTAATAAGAGCCGTTAAGATAAGGAAAAGGAATGACGCAGGTTAGTACCTGAAAACATAAGCGGTTGAGAAGGATCTTATACGCTTATGCGTAAATGAGTCAAGGATTATATCGATTTGTAATCACCATTATCGATGATATATTGGGTGTAGTTAAAGTCTAGGGTGAATTATAAGCAACAATTGGGAGATGGCTTTTACAGATGGATTGTTGAGAGTTCTAGAAGGATATACCTTGATGACACGTTTAATTAAGAAAACGTGATCTTTGAATGAGATGATAAATAAGATGATAGATGTGACGTGAATTTCGGTGTAATGAAGTATGAACTGACCACCGTGATTAATTTCACCATACCCAACAGCTCAAGAGGTTCTCAGTGAGTATGGATACCTCAAAATTGTGATGGAGCTGTGTATTGATGTATAATGGGAAGATAGTCAATTTTGGAGTCAGACAACTCCTTGATCACGAAATAAACTATCTGACCCATGATTTAAAGTTGGTAACAGTAGCTGTACCGAGGATATGGTACTATTAGGTACAGGGTGAGAAATTGTGGATATGCACTGATCATAAAGTCCCAAGTATCTGTTTTCACAGAAAGAGACGAATATGAGAATACATAGTGGGTTAGAGCTTCTGAGAGAGTTGATTTGTGAAAATTGTACCACCCAGGAAAGGCTAATGTGATGATTGATGTCTTGAGTAGAAAGAGCCTCGGGATGGTACCACATGTGATGGTCAGGGAGCGTGAGCTGCTAGAGCAGTTGTGAACGTCGGTAGTGATGTGATCCCTTCTGATGATGACAGTGATTGGTATGATTATGTGATAGCTAGCCTGAGACTAGAACCGGATGAGAGTGCCCGGATTTGCCAGGCTTAGCGTGATGATCGACTGGATGTCGATAGTTTGGGTCTGATTCAGAAGGGTACAATGATAGAGTTCACAGTGGGTGATAATGATTTACAGAGGTTCCGAGATAGTATGAGTGCTCCCTAGGACCACAGTTGATGAGATAGTAATATTATCAGAAGCTCACTCTCCGGGATATACAGTGCATACGGAAAGTAATAAAGATATATTGAAATCTCGAAAAGGGTATGGGTGGTCAGATATGAAAAGAAATATGGTAAAGATTGTGGAACATTAAGTAGCGTTCCAGTGAGCATGGTATCATATAGGGATTCCCGCTTCACTTCCTACCTCTGAGGATATTTCAGGAAGCTATGGGAACCCGACTGAGTATTAGCACAGCTTTTCGTCCTCAAACAGATGGTCAGTCAGAGAGGACTGTACAAGTTCTGGAGGATCCGATGAAAGCTTGTGCCATTGATTTTATAAGCTCCTGGAATGATCAGTTGATTTCTAATTGAAGTTGCCAATAACGACAGTTGGCAGTTGAGTATCGGGATAACAAGATATGAGGCAATGTACGGCTGTAGGGGGTTGTTCCCCAAAAATTGGATAAGAAAAAGTGGGTGACAGGTAGAAATTATTTTCGACTTTGGATAATAAGTCTCTGAGGATGTTTAGTTAAGGATGAGAGATTAAGAACACCTCAGAGCAGATAGATAAGTATTGGAATTCACCCTTGGTGAATTAGTATGATTGAAAGTTACTCGTCCTAAGAGAATAATGACATATCAAACTTTTGGAAGAAGGTAAATTAAGTTACGCTGGATGGAATATTTTGAGAGATTGGACAAGTGGGAGATAAGACCTGTAGGTTGGTGTCATCGCTTGAATTAACAGGCACCCACAATGTGTCTCAGCTTTTGATGCTTCGGGAATACTATTCAGATCCAGCAGAGGTGATAGGATATGAACTCCAAAAGTTCAGTTTAATAAAAATACAAGTATATTGAAGAAGTTGATTCGGGCATTAGACAGGAAAGAGAAAGTATTGAGATTTAAGATAATCTCCCTAATTAAAGTCCTTTGGTAGTAATACACTCCGGAGAAGGTTACATAAGAATTTAAGAGTATGATACGATCGATGTACCCGGAGTTGTATATGGACTCATATGAATTGGTTCTAATTTGGAGGACCAAATTCCTTAAGTGGGGGAGAGTTGTAAGACCCGAATTTAATTAAAATACAGAAATTAAATAAGAAAAGATGGGGAAAGTATGAAGGAAGTCGGGTTAAATTAATCCCGAACATGTGTAAGGGCAAAATGGTTAAAAGACCGAAGGTCGGTATAATTTCGATAAGGAAAATTCAATTTAAAAATATGGATTTAAGAAATCTTGGTCAATAAAAGTGAAATAAATTTATTTCGGATTAAATTGATCGAGACATTAGTTTATGAAAATTAATCGGGATTAATCGGGATTTTTAGTACGGAAAAATAATCTCAAAAATAATCGAAAAATATACCGAAAAGTCTCCCGAGACAATATCTCGAAAATACGGAAAAATTATACCCGAAAAAGAGGTTAAAATACAATAAATAAATTAAATAAAAAAATTAAATTAATAGAATTTAGAATTAAATAATAATTTTTGTAGATATTTGTGTATTTTAATGTATTTTAATGAATAGTAAAATAATTAAAATAAATAATAATAATAATAAAATTAATAAAACAAAAAGAAAAAAAAAAGAAAGAAAGAGAATTGAAAAAAAAAAAGGTGAAATCTGTTAAACTATCGGGGAGAGAGAAAGAGAAGAGAGAAACCGAGGGAGACCGCGCGTGGCCGACCGACGAGCCACCACCGGCGATCCTTGACCGCCACCGACGAGCCGATGAGGAAGAGGAGAGGCCGGCGAAGCTTTGGGCACCGGTGACGCGCCGTCAGGAGGCCGGAGATCGCCGAACGGAGGAGGAGAAGACCGCGGGGAAAACGTCGTCGGTCCCGGCGATCCACGGCAGCTGGGCACGAACGGCGGGCACCGGCGTGATCGGGAAGAAGAGCCGGTCGTTTTGAGACCGGTAGCAGCTGACGAAATGGCGGGAATCGCCGGCGACGACGAAGAGAAAGAAAATGGGTTCCGACGCCGAGGAGAACAGGCCGGACCGGTCATTTTTCGGCGAGCTTGACCCAAGCCGAGGCCAGATTCGAGACGCAGACAGCCTTGCGGAGCTACTGGCGGTGGAAGCCGGCGGAGAACCAGTCGGCAAGGCAATGAACCGGCGGTGAACCGATCGAACCGGAGAGAACCGGCGGTCTGAACCGGTCCGAACCGGACTGAACCGGTTCAGCCAAAAAGAGAGGAAAAAAGGAGAAAAAAGGGAAAAAGAAAAAGAGAAAAAAATTGAGAAAAATTTTTGTGGTGCAATCGAGCTTCGGGTAAGTCGATAAGCGGTCAAATTGACCCGATTTAAATTTGAAATATTTTATTTAATTAAATTTCGACCAAAAAGTTTACCCGAAAATGTAATTAATTGTGTAGCTCGACGATTGGCATCCACCGAGGGCTCGAGACAGCCTCGATTTACGAACTAGCATGGAGTCTCGGGTAAGTGACCCCTATTTATGATAATTACCTCGTTATGCGTGATATTGATTTAATTTCCGCATAAATTGAATTAAATTATGGAAAATTAGTTAAATTGTTGTAAATATTAAATTTAGCTATTCGAGAATTAGAACGAGGCCCAATAAATTATTGGTGGGCCCAATGAGCCCAATAGGCCTCGATAAAGTGAAAATTAAGTGGAAAACGGGCTTAAGGCCGATTAAGGCCCATTAAGGTGCAATCGAGCCCAATAGGGGTAAACGGGCCCAATGATTTAAATTAAGCCCAGAAAGTATTAAATACGATTAAATTGTATGTTATCTGACCTGAGAAATATTAATACGCAGTTCCGGGCATTTGATTGGAAGCATAACGGACTGCGCGAGGAGACTACGTTGGAAAAGAAAAAGGTCAGACTCGACAGGAAAATAAGGTAAGTGAATTCTACGGACTGCTAGAGGTAAACTCTATGAAATTTTAAATTCATATGCAGTCTTTAAAATTAATCTGAAGGGTCTAGAGGTCGAATAAAAATTTTAGTGCCTCGAATGGGCAAATTACTAAAATACCCTTGTTAAGGGTAAAATCTAAAAATTTAGGAAAAATTGGGAGGAGCAAGGACAAGAGGTTCCTGCTCGTTCTGGAGGTATTTCAACACATGCATGAGTAGGCTGGCTCACTTTTAAAGAAAAATGCATAGCATTGCATATCTTAAACGATGTGATTTCTGTGAAAACTATTTTGAGATAACTGAGCCGCCTACGTATTTTATTTACATGTGACGTGCTAGAGCTCAGCTCGCACGATGTTTGATTTGTGTGATGCATGCATTAGTGCTGGAGCGAGAGGTCGCACTAGAGTTTTACATGCATAGGTGTTGGAGTCCAACTCGCACCAGATTTGTATACATATATATATGATTTTCGTGACAGGGTGCTAGAGTCTAACTCGCACCATATTTTTATGTGATTTTTGAGACAGGGTGTTGGAGCTTCGCTCGCACCAGCTTTTCATATGGTTTGCATACAGAGTGCTAGAGCTTAGCTCGCACTAGTTTTATTTGATTTACTGACAGTGTTAGAGCACCGCTCGCGCTACTTTTCAGAGATCATACGATAAGCCGTGCTTGGAGCATCGGGTAGACTGTGTCACCGATTAAATAGGCTCGCACGTGCATTTTGAGACATGGCATGTTAAAATAACCTGATGAGCCCGAACGAGGGATAAGGGTTAGAGATCCACCTGATGAGCCCGAACGAGGGATAAGGGTTGGAGATCCAGCTGATGAGCCCGAACGAGGGATAAGGCTGTGGGTCCATGGAGTACGATGTACCGTGCAAGTAGCATGGAGTACGATGTACCGTGGGGTATCTTCGGATACGGTATCTTTGTGATACGGGGTATCTTTGTGATACGGTATCTTTGTGATACGGGGTATCTTCGGATACGGCATCTTTGGATGCGTGAGATCGGATAAGACTGACGGGTTGGATTAACCCACCTCCCGGACGGTTCCCGATCAGGGTGAGACCTCGCACACTGGGATCCGTGAAGCTAGAGGGACTCACGAGGACACATTGGCCAGTCCTGGTTATTGCCGTTATACAAATATTGCCTCGTCTCGCATGTCGACGATTTCGATGATTTAAACTGGGATTTAAATTAAATATGCATGATGGTTATATTCCATGATTTGAAAACCCATATGTGATGTAAACGATTTTCATGATTTTGAGTGAGTCAGGATCACCCGAAGGAGGGGTCGAGTCCTGACTTTAGTGTGAAATTTTAAACGAGAAATATATGATTTTGAATATACTTGCATGTCAAATTTTCTGTGCAAATGTGTTTTACATAACATCATAACGCATATCATTTGTTTTAAAATGTGTGGAGAAAGGGTGGTTTATGCATGGCACCACATTCATGTAGGTAGTATGGTTACCTACTTGTTCGTAGGATTGCCTTACTGAGCTTGATGTGCTCACCCCTTTCATTTTCTCCCACAGATAATCTCCAGTTGAAGTTGTGACGACTCAGTACTGCATTCTGGATATCCGCTGCTGCCCATCAATATAAGGTATATACACTTGTACAAATTGTATCTACATAAGCATAGCACAGTAACATGTTTGTAAGTAACTTTAGGGGATGTATAAATATTGTAAACAATTATAAATTGACTGGAGAAGAAATAAGTTAGATGGTAATTGAATGGAGGGACTGGCATTGACGCACAGCCCAATTATTAGTGGAGTGTTGGTCACGATTCGAGGACAGGTAAGAATTTAAGTAAGAAAATAAACAAAACGCGAAAAATTCACTCTGATTTTTGGGTAGTTTGGGTCGTGACACTTCTGTCCATGCTCCTCGGTTCAGTTGTTCTGCTTCATGCCTCTCGGTACCGTCCTTCTCCTCCATACGCTGTCAAGGTTTGATCCAGGTAAGGTTCTCAATCTTGTGCCTGTGTTTCCAGGTGATGGCCTCGGTTTGTCCAGTTCCTATCGGTCCTGACCAGAAACGGCTCCAGCCATGCACCTCCTCTGCCATGTATCATGCCAGGTGTGTTCCTCTATTGCCAAGTTTATACTAGTGATGCCTGCCGTACTCCCTATCGAACCAGTAACAAAACTTAAATGAAATCAATATAAGTTGGTTTACCCATAACAGAATCGTGAAGCAATGACAATTTAACAAGACCGAATTGAATATACCCTGCTAAACATATAATCTTAAGGTTATCTACTGCAACAGCATATCTAAAGCAACAAATGGATACAACATGGATCATTAACACGAGATAAACAGATTAAACTCAATCAAAACAAAGTAAACAAATAAAACACATATGAACAGTAAAAAAGAAACTAAACAGAGTAGAACAGAGAATGTTTATTTCCGAGCTTCTAGTTCAGCCTTCTATTTGGTTTCTTCTTGCTCGGCTCGTGTGGTTGCTTGACTAATGGTCTAAGGCAGTGCACGTCTAATGGTCTAAGGGATCAACTGAAAATGGATGATTTACGTGGACTGAAACCGAGAACAACTAAGAACACAACAGAAAAAAATAGCAATGCAGTAAAACGTGGAGAAACTTTAGCCAAGTAATACTTCTTCCTCTAGTCTACCACTGTCGTTCCACTATACCAACGGTGCTAGAACAATACCCAGCACCCCACCCGCATCAAAACACCAAAATAAGACATAGTCAGTGATAATCAAAGCATAAAGAATAACTGTGGCGAAATATGAATTAGCAGTAGAAAAACAAAGAAAGAAAACCAAAATAGGAAGCAACCGAGAGCAACAATATAAAAATAAAAACTTTTAATTAAAATTCAAACAGTAAAATAATAATAGAATGAAAACTGAACAAATCCTAAAAAAATTATGATCAATTGTGGCTGCTGTCACCAGCCGAAAAGATAAAAAAAATAAAACCTAACAATAAATGTTTAACCTAAAAACTAAAAACTAAAGCTACAGCTCCTAACCTAGGCTACCTTTTTCAATTGCCATCATATTCTATTTATACACACACTTAGGGGTACAATTGTAATAATTTTTTTTATCCTAGATGAGTTGGCATTGTTTGGCCACTTGTCTTCACACCATTGACTCCTTGAAAAATAATATTTCCATGTCATCTGTCTTTTTGTCCAATTGGATGTGCTAAGCTCATGTTGTCCTCGTGGTCCAATCTCGATTTTAGCTCAATTTTGATCCATTTTCTACCGAAATATTCAAAATTCATCCGGATTTAATTTATCTACAAACATGAGAATTTTAATTAAATAAAGGGGATAATTAACAAAATAAATTGGAAATTTAAATAATTAATTAGGAAATTAAGCACAAATAATTCTAAAAATATAGAATTATCACACCCCCAAACTTGAGCTTTTGCTTGTCCCCAAGCAAAACAAAATAATTGTAGGAATGACAAGTACAAAACATAATAATTTCCCCAATTTGTCCTTGCAGATAAAGTACAGACTATGAAATCAAACAATCACAATTATAAGTTCAACACTCAGAATCATTCAATCATAAGTCCTAACCCAAATTGGACTCCTCGTGAGTGTGTGAAAAATGTCAAAGTCACTTCACAGTACATTATCTGGATTAGATTATGCAAACACAGTGAATACAAAGTCAATGACATGTGATCATTCTCATAAGTTTGCTTTTCACTTCTCTCTCCACTAATGTAGCCACACTCAATCAAAGATCAATAGGACTTCATTAAGCTTGTAATGTAAGGCTGGGGCTAAGGTATGATAAAGTCAATTTAGGTTTAATTACCCCTTAACATGCATTACTTCTAGGATCTTAATGTAAGAGCTCAAATAATTTTCCCCAAACTTATTTATTTTGCTAGACATTTTATTCTATTTTTGTATTTTTCATCTTTCTTCTTTTCTTTTTCTTTTTCTTTCACTTTTTTTTCCTTTTTTTGAACATTCACTATCACCAGATACCCATATGTACAAAGCTCACACTATATCCAATGACTTTCCATGCTTTCGAGGTAAGGGATAGGAAAAGAATATTTAAGCTAAGGATATTAACGCAGGTGTATTTACAGAGAAAGGCTTATTTGGCTCAGATAGGTGACTAGGGTTAAAATATGTACAGGGATGACTAGAAAGGCTCAAACGATCCAAAGATGGCCTAAATCATCTCCCTATTTAAGTGTGATCTAATATTTCACCTCGAGATTAGATCAAACAAATTCTAGAATATGATGCACCAAATCAATTGAACAAATGCAATCTTATGTCCACATAAGCTTTCTCTAAATAAATATATAGATTCATAACATGACATGTGCATAAGATGAGGCAATCACAATTAGAATTAAGACAAATTCAAGAATTCAACTTCATGTTTTTCCTATAATCATGCTTCTTAGTTAATCAAAATCAGACTTAATCATGGGGTCATATCATCAGAATATGGGAAAACTACATGCTAAGTACTAAATCACCCCAAAATCAAACAGTTTAAGCTCAGATTTTCGAAAAAATTTTGAAAAAATTTTCAATTTTGCCCAAATAATTTTCGAAAAATGCTCAAGTAATATCCCCTCCCCCAAACTTAAAGTGTACAGTGTCCTCAGTGTGCAGATAATATAAACAATTAAGCTCAAGAATATAGTACTCCCCTATCTGATGTTGATGAACAACTGAAGCTTTTATTGAAAGCGTAAGACTTAGAAAATAAACCTGCAAAATAAACAAAGAAAGAAACAACAGAAAAGAAGAAGAAAAAGAACTATATACAAGGTGAAAAGAAAAACACAACCACTTCGAATACAGCTGAAGAAAACAACACTCGACAGCAGGGTGAAGAGTAGGAGGATTAGCCAGACTGGTTATAGAATGTTAACAGTTAAATCCTCCTTAGCTCTATCTACTTCCCTCATTCTTTCAGATTTCATGTGCTTAATCCTTATATCCTCATTAATCTCTATCTTAAAACATTCTTGAGAGTCATCAGGGAGCTTCAAAGGTTTGAAAACATTAAACTTCACTTCCTGATCTTGTACTCTCATAGTCAACTCCCCCTTTGACACATCAATATCGTCTTACCAGTAGCTAGGAAAGGTCTGCCTAAAATAATGAGGACTTCCCTGTCTTCCTCCATATCTAGTATAATAAAATCTGCAGGAAAAATAAACTTGTCCACCTTTACTAAGACATCCTCAATGACCCCCTTTGGATATTTAATGGATCGATCTGCTAGCTGAAGGGTCACTGTAGTGGGCTTGACATCCCCTATTCCTAACTTTAGATAGATAGACAAAGGCATTAGATTGATACTAGCTCCCAAATCACATAGGGCTCTACCAAAGAATAGATTTCCAATAGTGCAGGGTATGGTAAAACTCCCGAGATCTTTGAGCTTGGGGGGTAATTTTCTCTGGATAATTGCACTACATTCCCCAGTTAAGGCCACCGTCTCATAATCTTCCAATCTTCTCTTCCTCGAGAGGATATCCTTTAAAAACTTCACATAACTTGGCATTTGCTCTAAGGCATCTGCAAAAGGAATGTTGATGTGAAACTTCTTAAAAATCTCAAGAAATTTAACAAATTGTTGTTCCAATTTTTTATTTTGGAATCTCTGAGGAAAAGGTACTGGTGGTTTAACTAGAGGTAATGTAGTGGGAACCTGTGTAGAATCAGAGGACGAGGAAGGCAATGAAGAAGAAAAAGGTATAGATGAAGAAGCGCCTAGCTTTGTTTCCTTTGCAGCCCGATCCTGATGTTCCTGCTCCTTCTAAGCTGCCTCGTTAGAACCTATGTGTTTATCAACTATGGGCTGTTTAGGTCCAGACTTAACTTGTGGCTCATCTAGCTCTCTGCCACTCCTAAGGGTGATGGATCTAACATGTTCCTTACCCTCCCTTTGCTTAACAGGATTAACTTCAGTGTTACTAGGAAGGGTCCCTTAAGGACGTTGGCTAAGAGCACTAACTATTTGTCCAACCTGAACTTTTAAGTTCTTAATTGAAGCAGGTTGATTTTACAGGATAGTCGTGAACATCTCCTCTAATGTAGGCTTCTTCTCAACTGCTGGTGCATGGTAGAGTTGGGGCTGCATAAGTGGTGGTTGTGGTGGTGATGGATGATGTGAGCGTGGGTGATGAGAATGTGGATGAAATGGAAATTACGGCTGTGGTGGTATCTGAACCGGTGGAGCTTGAAAACCAGGGAGTCCTACAAGTCTAGAGCTAAAAGTTTACCCTTAGTTTTGGCTCCAGGAGAAGTTAGGTGTTTGAAAAATGGTTGTTCTGTTGTGTTTGAGAATGGGTAACATACTGAACCGATTCTAAGTTGAGCGGACACCTATCTACAGAGTGGGTACCATTACACAGCTCGCAGGAAAGAAAAGGACTTTGGACAGAATACACAGGGTTAGGACTTGTGGGAGGATTATGTTGGGTACTGAGCGACTCTACCTTCTTCGTAAGATTAGCGATTTGAGAGGTCAAGGTAGACAGTGTGTCGAGCTCATAAATACCCGTCAGCTTCTTTGGAATTTGCCTCTCTGAGGACCATAGATAGTTGTTAGCCGCCATCTTTTCTAACAACTCGTAAGCTTCCTCCTCTGTTTTACACATTAGCGCTCCACCCGCAGCAGCGTCAACAATGGTCCTATTTGGGCTTGTAAGTCCATTGTAGAAGCTCTGGACTAGCAACCACAGAGGTAGGCCATGGTGAGGGAACTTCCTAAGAAGCTCTTTATATCGTTCCCATGCTTCGTAAAGAGTTTTCGAATCAAATTAGGCAAAGGAAGATATGTTACTACGGAGTTGGGCCATTTTAGAGGGAGGAAAAAACTTAGATATAAATTGATGGGCTAACTCGTCCCATGTACAAATGGATCCTGTAGGCAAGGAGGTTAACCAGTGTTGCGCCCTATCCCTAAGCGAGAAGGGGAATAGTCTAAGCCTAAGTGCATCATCAGATAATCCATTGTGTTTGAACGTGTTGCACAAGTCCAGGAATTGCCCATGGTGAGCATGTGGGTCATCGTGTGGAAGCCCACTGAACTGTAAAGAGGTCTGGATCATCTGGAGGATTGCGGGCTTAATTTTAAAATTGTTAGCAGGGACAGCTGGTGGCCTAATGCCGAAATAATATCCTCCAATAGTCGGCATCGCATAATCTCCAACAGTCCTGATTTCCCTATTTTCTGCCATAGTGCGTTGCAGCGGAGCTAATAATTTCCTAGAATCCTTTCTAATTTTTCTAAGAATTCGTTCCATTTCAGGATCTAAAGGAAAGCAATCGAAACACTTGGCTCTACGTATGTAAACATCAGAAAGTCCTTAAAAAAAAACTTTTTTAAGTTTTTTTTATTATTTAAATGGAGAAAATTAACTAAACTAAGGACCTAAATATTTACAAGCTAGAATTACACCTAGGCATAATTTCACCGATATTAATTACTGACTAATTAAAACTTCCCCGGCAACGGCGCCAAAAACTTGACATGCCCTAAGGGTATTGTCCGCAAGTGCACGGGTCGTACAAGTAATAATGGGATTTGAGTCCCGAGTTATCGTCCCTCAGAGAAGTTGGTTAGCCTAATTAATTACCTGTTAATCTTACCCTATGGTATATCCTAGCAAATTATGAGATTAAAGTGGTGATCTACTAAGGCTAATTAAAAGTTCTGAAAATAATAAACATTAAAAAATAAAGAAAATAAAATTGAACTAAGATTTGCTTACTGAACTCCGAGCAATTAAAGAAAATACCTACAAAAGAAAATTAAAACAGTTAAAACATTTAACTAAGATTTGCTTACTGAACTCCGAGCAATTAAAGAAAATACCTACAAAAGAAAATTAAACAGTTAAAACTAATTAACGCAAATAAAATGCAAATATGAGAAAAACAAAGCAAGATTAATTAAACAAAAATTAACAATCCTAAAATGCAATATTACTACTTAATCAAAATGCAATTTAAACTAACTTAAGATTTAATGAAATAAATTTACCCCTAATTTAATTCTAAATGAACACTTAATTAACTATCAACCTACTTAAAACTAAGTTCTAAACCATTAAACAAGAATACTAATCATGTAATTTAATCAAAGACTCTAAACTAAGTTAACAAATTAAATTGGAATTAAACTAAACTAACAACGCATGAAAATGAGTTAATTAACTATTATGCACTAGACAAACAAAGCCTTAACATTTTAAACCAGCCACATATCCCTCTAAACATTGTTCACGTCATCAATTTGCATTTCTTTTCTAGGTGCTTCGGTTCCAACTGCTTCGGTTCCAGGTGCTGCCAGGCGTGATTCTGTCCATGCTTCTCGATTCAGTTGTTCTGCTCTATGCCTCTCGATACCATCCTTCTCCTCCATGTGCTGTCAAGGTCTGATCCAGGTAAAGTTCTCAGTCTTGTGCCTGTGTTTCTAGGTGATGGCCTTGGTTTGTCCAGTTCCTATCGGTCCTGACAAGAAACGGCTCTAGCCATGCACCTCCTCTGCCATGTATCATGCCAGTCGTGTTCCTCTGTTGCCAAGTTTATACTAGTGATGCCTGCCTTACTCCCTACTGAACCAGTAACAAAACTTAAATGAAATCAATATAAGTTGGTTTACCCATAACAGAAACGTGAAGCAATGACAATTTAACAAGACCGAATTGAATATACTCTGCTAAACATATAATCTTAAGGTTATCTACTGCAACAGCATATCTAAAGCAACAAATGGATACAACATGGATCATTAACACGAGATAAATAGATTAAACTCAGTCAAAACAAAGCAAACAAATAAAACACATATGAATAATAAAAAAGAAACTAAACAGAGTAGAAAAGAGAATGTTTATTTCTGAGCTTCTAGTTTAGACTTCTATTCGGTTTCTTCTTATTCAGCTCGTGTGGTTGCTTGACTAATGGTCTAAGGCAATGCACGTCTAATGGTCTAAGGCATCAACTGAAAATGGATGATTTACGTGGACTAAAACCGAGAACAATTAAGAACACAACAGAAAAAAATAGCAATGCAGTAAAACGTGGGAGAAGCTTTAGCCGAGTAATGCTTCTTCCTCAAGTCTACCACTGTCGTTCCACTATACCAATGGTGCTAGAACAATACCCAGCACCCCACCCACATCAAAACACCAAAATAAGACATAGTCAGTGATAATCAAAGCATAAAGAATAACTGTGGCGAAATATGAATTAGCAGTAGAAAAACAAAGAAAGAAAATCGAAATAGGAAGCAATCGAGAGCAACAATATAAAAATAAAAACTTTTAATTAAAATTCAAACAATAAAATAATAATAGAATGAAAACTGAACAAATATTAGAAAAATTATGATCAATTGTGGCTGCTGTCACCAGTCGAAAAGATAAAAAAAATAAAACATAACAATAAATGTGTGAGATCTGAGAATTTCGGACATATTTTAATTATGTAATATGAACTTGAAGTATAATTTATTGAGCTAAGTGAATTGGGGAATGATAATTGGAGATTTATATGTTAAGTGTTTAAAATAAGTATGAACTTATGAGGACAGATCGATTTGGGAGAAGGAGAGATCGATCTGGTGAGTTAAAATTGACAAGGAATGAGGAATTTAAGGAGCAGATCGATCTAGGAGAAGGAGAGATTGATCTGGTGAGTTAAAAATGATAAGGAAGGAAGAATTTGAGGAGCAGATCGATCTCCAATGGAAGAGGATCGATCTCATTATAATTCTGTTTGAGAGAAGATCGATCTCATGAGGAAGAGATCGATCTCCAAATGATTCTGTTTGGGAGAAGATCGATCTCCTCAAGGAGCAGATCGATCTCATAAAGCCATAAAGAGATCGATCTCACCCCTCGATAGATCGATCTCTTAGGCATAAATTGCCCCAAATCGTCCCAAAATTCAAATGCAGATCGATCTCATTAAGAGCCAGATCGATCTCCTACCCTCAGCCTATATAAGGAACCCCTATTTTTCTCCTGCAATCTCACTTTCTCTCTCTTCCAACCCCCATTTTCACCGAAACGTAGCTTTCTCACTCATCTAAAGCACCCATTTTCGGCCAAATCAGAAGTTGTGGTAAGAAGGAAAGTTGTTCCTCATCAAAGGGAGAACAACATACTTGGAAATCGAAGGACGAATTGAATCGAGCCGTGGGTTATGCGTCTCACAAGCTTTGGGTAATTTTTAAACCTCGATCTTGATATTTGAGATGATTTTGATGATAATGGTGGTTGTCATTGTGTTGAAATAGCTGAGAAATGATTAGGGATTGATGAAATTGCAATGTGGTCGGAGTGATAATGATATTTAGCAATTTTGGGAATTTGAGCTATAAATAGAAATTTAGACAATGTGGTGAATTAGCATAGATAATTGGCATGAGAAATGTAGAACGTTGAGATGTTGGGATGAGAGTGTAGTTTGGGGTAGAGTTACAAGAATCGAGAGATTTGAGGTGTTATGAGCAATTATGCTCGATTTTGAGAATTGAGGTTGATGAGATAATTGAGTATTGATGTTTTAACATCGTTTGGACAGCTCGGGAGTTTCAGAGTGGAATACGAGGCTAGTCCGTGATACGGGGGAAACGATTGCACTATACGAGGTGCAAAGAGGTAAGGGAAATCTAAACCATTTGTGTATGTGATTTGTAAACTATTATAGCATGATTTGTGGTTTATAAAACAAGCATGTTGAGTGTTGTGTTGAGTTATAATTGCACACGGTTTTTATAGCCGGTTGGAGCCCATTGTTTTATGCGTTTATAAGCTGAGTGTGAAATTGCTTTATAAACCGTCGTATTTGTGTGAGTAATGAATTGGGCTCTACGTTAAGGCAATATCGAGATTTGAGAAATGTGTGCATACTTTACCGGTTGAAACTCGATTTTATTATGTTTTGTGTTGAGTACAAAACGGTTTTCAAATGAGTTTTATGAGAGAAAAACCACTATGAGTTCTACGTGAAGGAAAAGCAGTCTTGTGTGATAAGACTTAGGTGTGTAATTTTGAGTACACACCGGGCATTGCTCTGGTAGCATGTAAGCCCGATTTCTTCTCCGTTCTAGTAACGTGAGAATAACCCATTCTGTGGTTATGCCACGTATACTTGGTGGCCGTTGCCACGCGTGAAACCCCATTTGGTGGCCGTTGCCACGTGAGAAACCCAATTGGCGGCCGTTGTCACGTGAGAAACCCCATTTGGTGGCTGTTGCCACGTGAGAAACCCCATTGGTGGTCGTTGCCACGTGATAAACCCCATTTGGTGGCCGTTGCCACGTGAAAACCCTATTGGTGGCCGTTGCCACGTGAGAAACCCTATTGGTGGTCGTTGCCACGTGAGAACCCCTAATTAGTGGCCGTTGCCACGTGAAACCCTATTCTGTGGCTGTGCCACGTGTGAATTTAAATCAGTGGCTATGCCACGTTTGTTTAGTGGCTATGCCACGTGTGAATCTAAATCAGTGGCTATGCCACGTGTTTAGTGGCTATGCCACGTGTGAATTTAAATCAGTGGCTATGCCACGTGTGTTTAGTGGCTGTGCCATGTGCATTATTATTGCAATGATTTTATCACGTTAATTGAGAAAGCGTTTATCGCATTATTTTCACATGCTTTGTTATTGTCTAGACTGAGCCTTTTTACTTCATGTTTTCACATGATTTGAGACATGAGAATGTCATTTTACGTACTTTCATGCTATGATTTTCAAATGAGATTAATGAGTTTCACATACAAATAAATATTTTGTGATGTGCATTTTGGTTTATGAAATGAGTACCTTACCCCCTTTACTGAGCGATTTAGAAGCTCACCCTATTTTCTTTCCCCCCAGATTCCTTCAAGTGAAAATGGTTTTCCTGCGACGTACAGAGTAGTGGCTAGTGGAGGACTTGAGCTCCAGGCCATATATTGTATTTTGAGGTATCTTTTATCTTTTCATGTACCCAGACAATTACTGTAATTGCAGACACTTGATGTATAACATTGTATGGGATGTATTAGGATTAATTAACTTGAGATGGATTAATGTATTTGATATGATATATAATTTCTAGTGATGAGATCCTGAGGTACGATAAATATGATAATGTATGACACTGCATAGGAATGCACTCTTAATTGAGAATTAGTGAGTAAAAAATTTTAAATTTGCCCTATTTTTTGCATTTTTGGGGCGTTATAGAGTTTTCTTGGTATCAGAGCCTAGGGTGTCTAGTACTGTCAGTGTCGGTTAAGTGAAATAGAATACATCCTAAGTGTCTGTAATAGTTTGGTCATGAACTGAAATTGAGGATTGAGATTTCAATCGATTTTGATATGTACGCGCAGGAGACGAGTTAAGGTAGAGAATGAGTGGACGACGAGGTCGTTCGAGGAGGCAGGCAGAGTCCCCTCCGCCACCTGTCCCATAACTAGAGAGTCCTAACTCTCGATTTAATCGGATTGAGACTGATGTGAGGCAAGGTTTTGAGCAGATGGCAGCATTATTCGCGCAACACTTTGGAGTTAATGCCTCGGGTACTACTCCTACACCACCACAAGGACCTCCCATACCCCCAATACCTCCCTTCACTCAGCCTGATGATAGAAGTATGGTCCGACTGAAGGATTTTCTGAAGATGAATCCACCCGTGTTTAGGGGAAAGAAGGATCCTACAGAGGCTGAGGAGTGGCTGACGGAGTTGAGAATTATATTTGATTATCTGGGGTGCACCGATGCTGAGAGGGTCAATATGAGTATTTATATGTTAAAAGGGAGAGCTCGAGATTGGTGGATACTACCCAGGGTATTTTGATGTCTCGCCAGGACGTGATTGGTTGGGAAGAGTTCCAGACAGCCTTTAGGACCCAATATGTACCACCAGCCGCCCAAAGAAAGAAACAGGCCGAGTTTTTAAGTTTGGTACAGGGTGACATGTCTGTGGATGACTATGAGAGCCAATTCACCGCGCTATTGAGATATGACCTAGAGACCTTTAAGAATGAAGAGCTCCGCACAGAGAAATTTGTGTATAGATTTAAGCCCATCATCAGGGACAGATTGATAGGGCTATGTATTACTGAGTTTGGAGATGCTCTGAGACGAGCACAAGAGATTGAAAGAGGAATTGAAATGGTACAATCCCAGAATGAGCTCACAGCGGTGAATAGAGATAAGGGCAAGAGGCCAGTGATTTTCCAAACAGAGGCTCGGAGAGGTTCCTTCAGAAGAGGAAGGATTGAGGTACAGAAGGGCAGATTAGAGAGACCCAGAGGGTACCCTAACATTAGAGAGACCCCTCGAGATGTCAGGCCAGAAACAAGGTTTTGCAGAAATTATGGCCTCATGCATGAGGGAAGTTGTACTGGGTCGATCCATGGATGTTTTAGATGTGGAGACATGGGTCACATGGTGAAGGATTGCCCTCAACCTCAGAAACCACATGTATTGGAGCCCACTAGACAACAGCCTCAGAGAGTGAATCCCCCGGGTCGGGCCACTGCTGCAGAGAAAGGAAAGAGACATGTTACCTAGGGACGTGTGTTTACCCTAGATAAGGAGACCGCTGACACTTCTGCAGAAACTATAAGAGGTACACTCTCTGTCTGTAATCATAAGGCTCATGTGTTGATTAATTCAGGATCCACGCATTTGTTTATTTCTGAGCATTTTGCATGTAGATTAAACTTGAAGTTTGAACCTCTAGAATATATACTACATGTAAATACCCCTATGCGTGAATCCTAGAGAACTGAGTTAATCTGTAGAGGGTGTGAAATAGAGGTGGGAGATAGAGGGATGTTAGCAGATCTAATCATGTTGAATATACATGGTTTCGATGTAATTTTGGGAATGGATTGGTTGGCAGCCAATCGAGCGAGCTTAGATTGCTACACTAAGATTATAACTTTCTCCCTACCTGAACCTTACAGTGTACGATTGAGATATTGAGGAAATGAATAAGTGGAATTCTAGTAAGTAATTTGAGAATTTTAATATTATTTTGGAGAATATTAAATATGATTGTTCATGTGAAGGTTATGAGACACTCATCTCAGACGATGAGCGGGAACATCCGAGGATTGAGGATATACATGTGGTGTGTGAATTTTTGGATGTTTTCCCAAATGAATTGCCAGGTTTACCACCAGAGAGAGCTAGAGTTTACCATTGATTTGGTACCAGATACTCAGCCGATCTCTAAACCTCCCTACAGGATGGCATTAGTGGAACTTGAGGAATTGAAGAAACAACTACAAGAGTTATTGGATCAAGGGTTCATTAGGCCCAGCGTTTCACCATGGGGAGCATCGGTATTATTTGTCAAGAAGAAGGATGGTAGTCTCAGATTATGCGTAGACTATCGGCTGTTGAATAAAGCCACGGTGAAGAATAAATACCCATTGCCCAGGATTGATGATCTACTTGATCAGCTGAGAGGGGCATCAGTCTTTTCTAAGATTGATTTGAGATCAGGCTATCACCAATTGAGGATCAAGGAAGAAGATATTCCAAATATGGCCTTCAGGACGAGGTATGGCCATTACGAATTTCTGGTGATGTCCTTTGGATTGACGAACGCCCCTGCAGCATTTATGAGATTGATGAACGAGGTGTTCAGAGACTATCTGGATAAATTTGTGATAGTCTTTATTGATGACATCCTGGTGTACTCTCGATCGTATGAGGAGCATGCACAGCATTTGTGGTTAGTACTACAGATACTCCGAGATAAGCAATTATATAGAAAGCTTAGTAAGTGTGAGTTTTGGCTGAACCGGATAGCTTTCCTTGGTCATATAGTCTCAGAGGAAGGAGTATCAGTGGACCCAAGCAAGGTGGAGACAGTGCTTAATTGGGAGAGACCGAGGACAGTTACTGAGGTATGAAGCTTCCTTGGTTTGGCAGGGTATTACAGAAGATTTGTGGAAGGATTTTCCCGGATTGTCGCCCCTTTGACTAAGCTCACGCGCAAAGAGACTCCATTTATATAGACTGATCAATGTGAGCTCAGTTTTCAGGAATTAATGAGTAGGTTAACAGCGGCACCTGTGTTAACTATTCCTGAGGGATTTGGAGGATTCTCGATGTATAGTGATGCATCTCATCAAGGATTGGGTTGTGTGCTGATGCAGCATGGAAGAGTGGTCGCATATGGATCGCGACTGCTGAAAAGCCATGAGCGAAATTACCCCACGCATGATTTGGAGTTATCTGCTGTGGTATTTGCTTTGAAGATCTAGCGACACTACTTATATGGGAAAAGATTCCAGATCTTCACTGATCACAAGAGTTTGAGATATCTCTTTGATCAGAAAGAGTTAAACATGAGACAAAGGAGATGGATGGAACTCCTTAAGGATTATGACTGCGAGATTCTATATCATTCGGGCAAGGCAAATGTGGTTGCTGATGCCCTAGCAGGAAGAGTATGATATTTGCTATGATGATCAGGGAATGGGATTTACTGGAGCAGTTTGCCGAACTTCGGATCAGAGTTAAAGAGATAGAGACTGGATTTGTGGCTAGCTTGCGAATAGAGCCTAGAATCATGGATCAGATTAGAACTGGGCAGCGCAGTGATCAGAGATTGATAGATATGATTAGCCAAGCTGAACAGGGTTCGCAGTCGGATCTCACAGTCAGTGAGGATGGATTGTTGAGATTCAGAGGACGGATTTATGTACCAGACGACGATACCCTGAAGAGATAGATATTGAGAGAATCCCACTACTCGCGATACACCATGCACCCAGGGAGTACTAAGATGTACCGAGACTTAAGAAAGGTGTATTGGTTGAGTGGTATGAAGCGAGACGTGGCAGAGTATGTGGCCAGGTGTTTAGTATGCCAGCAAGTGAAAGCTGAGCATCGGAAGCCCGGAGGACTACTACAGCCTTTACCTGTACCTACATAGAAATGGGAGCATGTCACTATGGACTTTATTATCTGTTTACCGAGGACCCGAAGAGGTCGTGATGCTATATGGGTTATAGTGGATAGACTGACCAAGAGTGCCCACTTCCTTGCCATCAAGAGCACAGATACTGTGGATGCCTTAGCTGAGCTTTATGTCAGTGAGATAGCTAGATTACATGGGGCTCCAGTGAGTATTACTTCTAATAGAGATTCCCGGTTTACTTCCAGATTTTGGACCCAGTTTCAGGAGTCCATGGGATCTCGATTGAGTTTCAGTACCGCCTATCATCCTCAGACAGATGGTCAGTCAGAGAGGACTATTCAGACCCTGGAGGATGTGTTGAGGGCGTGTACGATGGATTTTAAGGGATCATGGGATGATCACCTGCCCCTAGCAGAGTTTGCATACAATAACAGCTATCATGCGAGTATTGGAATGGCACCTTTTGAGGCTCTATATGGTAGGAGGTGTAGATCCCCTGTAGCTTGGGAAGAAGTCGGTGACAGAAAGATAAATGCTCCCGAGCTTGTTGAGCAAGCCGTACAAAATGTGAAACTCATATGTGAGAGGTTACGGGCTGCACAAAGTAGACTGAAAAGCTACGCGGATGTGCGTAGACGGCCACTTGAGTTTGAGGTTGGTGTTGCAGTATTTCTGAAAATATCACCGAGTAAGGGTATTATGCGATTTGGGAAGAAAGGGAAATTAAGTCCTCGATATATAGGACCATTCGAGATTCTTGAGAGAGTGGGAGAGGTAGCTTATAGATTAGCATTACCCCCGTAGATGTCCGGAGTACACAATGTTTTTCATGTGTCTATGTTGAGAAAGTACCACCCAGACCCTTCTCATGTCATAGAGTATGACGAGATGGACATTCAAGAGGATATGAGCTACACTGAGGAACCCGTCCAGATTCTCGATAGAAGAGAGAAGGTACTGAGAACTAAGAGCATCCCATTAGTGAAAGTTTTGTGGAAACATCACTAAATGGAAGAGGCAACGTGGGAACTAGAGAATCTCATGAAGGAGAAATACCCCTATCTATTTGACTAGTTGAGTTGAATTTGGAGAACCAAATTCTTTTTAAGGTGGGGAGGATGTGAGATCTGAGAATTTCGGACATACTTTAATTATGTTATATGAACTTGAAGTATAATTTATTGAGCTAAGTGAATTGGGGAATGATAATTGGAGATTTATATGTTAAGTGTTTAAAATAAGTATGAAGTTATGAGGACAGATCGATCTGGGAGAAGGAGAGATCGATCTGGTGATTTAAAAATGACAAGGAAGGAGGAATTTAAGGAGCAGATCGATCTGGGAGAAGGAGATCGATCTGGTGAGTTAAAAATGACAAGGAAGGAAGAATTTGAGGAGCAGATCGATCTCCAATGGAAGAGGATCGATCTCATTATAATTCTGTTTGAGAGAAGATCGATCTCATGAGGAAGAGATCGATCTCCAAATGATTCTGTTTGGGAGAAGATCGATCTCTTCAAGGAGCAGATCGATCTCATAAAGCCATAAAGAGATCGATCTCACCCCTCGACAGATCGATCTCCTAGGCATAAATTGCCCCAAATCGTCCTAAATTCAAATGCAGATCGATCTCATCAAGAGCCAGATCGATCTCCTACCCTCAACCTATATAAGGAACCCTTATTTTTCTCCTGCAATCTCACTTTCTCTCTCTTCCAACCCCCATTTTCACCGAAACCTAGCTTTCTCACTCATCCAAAGCACCCATGTTCGGCCAAATCAGAAGTTGTGGCAAGAAGGAAAGTTGTTCCTCATCAAAGGGAGAACAACATACTTGGAAATCGAAGGACGAATCGAATCGAGGTGTGGGTTGTGCGTCTCACAAGCTTTGGGTAATTTCTAAACCTCGATCTTGATATTTGAGATGATTTTGATGATAATGGTGGTTGTCATTGTGTTAAAATAGCTAAGAAATGATTAGGGATTGATGAAATTGCAATATGGTCGGAGTGATAATGATATTTAGCAATTTTGGGAATTTGAGCTATAAATAGAAATTTAGACAATGTGGTGAATTAGCATAGATAATTGGCATGAGAAATGTAAAACGTTGAGATGTTGGGAATGATAGTGTAGTTTGGGGTAGAGTTATGAGAATCAAGAGATTTGAGGTGTTATGAGCAATTATGCTCGATTTTGAGAATTGAGGTTGATGAGATAATTGAGTATTGATGTTTTAACATCGTTTGGACAGCTCGAGAGTTCCAGAGTGGAATGCGAGGCTAGTCCGTGATACGGGGGAAACGATTGCACTATACGAGGTGCAAAGAGGTAAGGGAAATCTAAATCATTTGTGTATGTGATTTGTAAACTATTATAGCATGATTTGTGGTTTATAAAACAAGCATGTTGAGTGTTGTGTTGAGTTATAATTGCACACAATTTTTATAGCCGGTTGGAGCCCATTGTTTTATGCGTTTATAAGCTGAGTGTGAAATTGTTTTATAAACCGTCGCATTTGTGTGAGTAATGAATTGGGCTCTACGTTAAGGCAATATCGAGATTTGAGAAATGTGTGCGTGCTTTACCGGTTGGAACTCGGTTTTATTATGTTTTGTGTTGAGTACAAAACGGTTTTAAATGAGTTTTATGAGAGAAAAACCACTATGAGTTCTACGTGAAGGAAAAGCAGTCTTGTGTGATAAGACTTAGGTGTGTAATTTTGAGTACACATCGGGCATTGCTCTGGTAGCATGTAAGCCCGATTTCTTCTCCATTCTAGTAACGTGAGAATAACTCATTTTGTGGCTATGCCATGTATACTTGGTGGCCGTTGCCATGCGTGAAACCCCATTTGGTGGCCGTTGCCATGTGAGAAACCCCATTGGTGGCCGTTGCCAAGTGAGAAACCCCATTTGGTGGCCGTTGCCACATGAGAAACCCCATTGGTGGCCGTTGCCACGTGATAAACCCCATTTGGTGGCCGTTTCCACGTGAGAAACCCTATTGGTGGCCGTTGCCACGTGAGAAACCCTATTGGTGGTCGTTGCCACGTGAGAACCCCTAATTAGTGGCCGTTGCCACGTGAAACCCTATTCTGTGGCTGTGCCACGTGTGAATTTAAATCAGTGGCTATGCCACGTGTGTTTAGTGGCTATGCCACGTGTGAATCTAAATCAGTGGCTATGCCACGTGTGTTTAGTGGCTATGCCACGTGTGAATTTAAATCAGTGGCTATGCCACGTGTGTTTAGTGGCTGTGCCACGTGCATTATTATTACAGTGATTTTATCACGTTAATTGAGAAAGCGTTTATCGCATTATTTTCACATGCTTTGTTATAGCTCTAGACTGAGCCTTTTTACTTCATGTTTTCACATGATTTGAGACATGAGAATGTCATTTTGCGTACTTTCATGCCATGGTTTTCAAATGAGATTAATGAGTTTCACATACAAATAAATATTTTGTGATGTGCATTTTGGTTTATGAAATGAGTCCTTTACCCCCTTTACTGAGCGATTTAGAAGCTCACCCTGTTTTCTTTCCCCCTAGATTCCTTCAAGTGAAAAGGGTTTTCCTGCGACGTACGGAGTAGTGGCTAGTGGAGGACTTGCGCTCCAGGCCATATATTGTATTTTGAGGTATCTTTTATTTTTTCATGTACCCAGACAATTACTGTAATTGCAAACACTTGATGTATAACATTGTATGGGATGTATTAGGATTAATTAACTTGAGATAGATTAATGTATTTGATATGATATATAATTTCTAGTGATGAGATCCTAAGGCACGATAAATATGATAATGTATGACACTGCACAGGAATGCACTCTTAATTGAGAATTAGTGAGTAAAAAGTTTTAAATTTGCCATATTTTCCGTATTTTTGGGGCGTGACAAAATGTTTAACCTAAAAACTAAAAACCAAAGCTACAGCTCCTAACCTAGGCTACCTTTTTCAAATGCCATCATATTCTATTTATACACACACTTAGGGGTACAATTGTAATAATTTTTTTATCCTAGATGAGTTGGCATTGTTTGGCCACTTGTCTTCACACCATTGGCTCCTTGAAAAATAATATTTCCATGTCATCTGGCTTTTTATCCAATTGGATGTGCTAAGCTCGTGTTATCCGCGTGGTCTAATATCGATTTTAGCTCAATTTCGGTCCATTTTCTACCGAAATATTCAAAATTCATCCGGATTTAATTTATCTGCAAACATGAGAATTTTAATTAAATAAAGGGGATAATTAACAAAATAAATTGAGAATTTAAATAATTAATTAGGAAATTAAGCACAAATAATTCTAAAAATATAGAATTATCACCTGACACCCAGAGATTACATGGGAGATATTTTTGGAGGCCTTAAGGAGGTAGTAGGTTTCGACCACTGCACAACAGAAGCTGCAGTTGGAGTTTATGAGTTCGGTTCATGGGGACCGCTCCATTAATGAGTATGAGTCGAGGTTCATATCCTTGGGGAGGGATGACTTGGATACGCTGAGTAGTGAGACTCGAAAGGTCGAGAAGTGCATGGATGGATTGAGACCAGCCATCAGATCTAGATTAGCTCCGTTTGACATCCCCACTTATGAGGAGGCAGTGCACAGGGCACATTTGTGTGAATGGGACTTTGAGCGGAATGCCTCTAAGTTTGGGAAGGTTAGTTGTAGGAGAGATAGAGACCGAGAGAGATCCAAAGATGATAGAGATATCAGGAGAGGAGGTCGGAGACTGTTTGGGAAGAGACCTCAGATTAAGGAGGTACAGGAGAGGACTGCTAAGCCTTTTGTATATCCGACCTTAACACCACTGAGAGGTAGTACCATTGGGGGATCTAAGCCTACTACCGAGTAGTGTAGGAGATGTGGTAGATATCATGGTACCAGGCCTTGTCCGGTGACCCTGAAGTGTGTTACAGATATGGGAAACCAGGGCATATCATGAGGAACTGCGTTGAGATGATTAAGACTGCCCCTCATAAGGGCAAAGAGCCAGAGAGAGCTCCTGTTGAGATTGTTGCTCCGAAGAGGAGAGCTACATCTAAGGAGAAGGGGAAGTAGGTTGTGGGCAGAGGGCAAGTACATGCATTGGACCAGGACACCGCAAACGCTTAAGCAGATGTGATTAAAGGTACCATCCTAATATTTTATTTTGAATCCTTTGTGTTATTTGATCCTGGTGCCACGCATTCCTTTATATCGCCTTCATTTGTACGTAATAAAGTATGTAAAGCCCAGATCATTAGATAAAATGTTATTAATCTCTACACCTATGAATGACAGTCAGTTGGCTGAATATGTATATAGAGACTGTAAGCTGAAAATAGGGGGAAGGTATATGTGAGCCGATCTTATCTTACTGAATATGAGTGATTTCGATGTAATTTTAGGAATGGATTGGTTGGCTATGAATCATGTTGTTTTAGATTGTTATGCTAAGACAATAATGTTTTTAGGGATAGATACCCTTATTGTAAGTTTTCCTGAAAAGTATACTGTAAGTTTTGCTGGAAAGAAATAAAGGAACATGATTATTGCAAATGGAAGAGTATAATTTTAATTCATCATATTTAAGAGATGAATTTGCTTGTTAATCATGAATGTTAATATGATGACCTATGTTACTAATGGTGGAAAAAGATAATTTGAAAGGTTCATTGCATACGTGGTTGACACAGATAAGGCATGTCCAGAATTGAGAGACAGTCTAATAGTTACAGAGTTTCCTAATGTCTTTCTAGATGATTTACCAAGGTTACCACTCGACAGGGAGATGGAATTTTGTATAGAGTTGGTACCTGGTACAGAGTCAATATCTAGACCACTGTATAGAATGGCCCCGATTGAGTTGGAAGAGTTAAAGAAACAGTTGCAGGAGTTACTAGAGAAGGGGTTTATTAGACCGAGCGTCTCACCCTGGGGAGCTCCGATCTTGTTTGTGAGGAAGAAGGATAGGAGCCTCCGATAGTGCATAGATTACCGGATGTTAAATAAAGCTATCAAGACCCTTCCTTGACTTAACCGAAACCATTACAAATTTTTCGCATTTTAACTTACCTTTCCTTTCATCAATGGTTGGGCTGTGATTCGATGTCAGCTTCCTCGCGTACCATATCATTCATTACCATACATACATGTCGATATATTATTTCTAACTGTAAACTTCTTTTATAACACATGTAAGATCATATAAAATCTAATATAAATACATTCCCTATAATATATATCGTATACATCATTGTACTATTTCTATGTTTAGATACATAACCGTATAAAATATGTATACCTGTTGATCGATAGGAAATAGCAGCGGACAATAGGAATACTATCCATCAAATGCTCTCACTCTACTGCTGATGCTCTGTAGAGAGATGTAAAAGAAAAGGGGGTGAGCAAAAAATGCGCTCAGTAAGAAAATTAGGCAAGCAAGTAGACATCTACACTATCTACTCAAAATAATGCCATGCCTCAAAATATCATTTCCTTAACTTACTTTCAAAGCATGTCTTTAAAATATATATATACATATACTTGTACAGATTAAATCCCATGTATAAAAATCATGCTTTTGTTCTCAAATGTAGCCATGTAATGCAAAATAATGCATCTTTAAAATATCATAATGCCTTTAGATAAATCATGCCATGTATATTTAAATCATAGTAAATATGGAATTTTAATCAATCACAACACAAAATCGGATTCCGACCCATCCCTCAGGTCTATCCGTATCATAAATAAATCAGTCAAGTGATATATCATGTGAGACTCTGTGGTGAAATGCAATAATATCCTGGACTATGGCCATATCCTATAATGGTGATCCCAGGCTACATGGAATCCTAGTGTCTGAGGCATCACTACTGCAACGGGAGGGGGGTCAGTCCATCACAACCGCCAGCTATCAACTCTTCAACTCCACAACACTACATGGTATAGTGTACTCTATGCCACTCACACAGTACAACGTACTCCGTGGACCCTACATCACAGTCGGGATGCCTACCATAGGGCTTAGCCCTCAAACCATGGAATATACATACCACATCTCTAAATCCACATGCGAACATCTCACAGTGTGACACTTAGTCTACACGAGGAAATCAAGCACGATTTTTCAACATGTCTTATATATCACATAAAATACAGTGGGCACCTTTGAGCGTGACTCACAGTCGACACTTTGCTCAAACACTGTTTCACACCACAAACTCAAACTCTAGTGCGAGTATACCTCTAGTAACTGGGTCAATGCATAGTTTATGTTTCAAACCAAGTACGAGCAATAGCTCCAGTACTATGCTATGCACAAAACTCATCAAATGAAGTACGAGCAATAACTCAAGTAATATGTCATGTATGAATCATGAAGAGTCGAGTACGAGCAATGCTCTAGCACTCTGTCATGTATCTCATGTAAAATTCGAGTACGAGCTAATCATTCCAGCACTCTCTCATGCATATATCATATAAAACTGAGTACGAGTAATAACTCCAGTACTCTATCATGCATGTCATGGAAATCCAGTGTGAATCATACATCAGCACTAATATATGTGGAAAATATATCAAGTGCAAGTTGTGTTCTAGCACGATTTATTCTTACATAATTCCATAGAGGGCTCTTTCAAAAGGGATGTTTTTCAAAACATCAAAATAAGCACTATAAAGTATGCTTAATTCACATCAACCTTAAAAACATTAGCCAATCTACCTACTCTGTTGCTAAAAACTAAAAATAGTCAAAATGGTGGTTTCAATGCTTTTTACAACTTTTCACAAAAGTTGACTTTTTTCCTAACTAAGGGTAAAATCATAATTTGCCACTATTGGGTCACAATAATTATTATTCACTTTCTCTGACCCTCAGAGTTTTTAAGTGAATGTAAAAGTAGACGAAAATACATGCAGGTATCTCTAACTACTTACAAAAGTCCTTTACCTGCAATCACTTGAGAAATTTTACTTTCTCAATGCTGCTCGATCTTGCAGTCCGATTCACTCCTCCAATAATCTCTGGAGCTACATATAACAATTTATTAGGTTAATTATATTTTTCCTACTATTTTTCACATTAAATACAGTCTATTTCCCTTAATGGGCTTTAATAAACATTAATGGGCCTAACTATGCCTTAAGCACATTTCCATTTTACTATTCATTTTCGTTGGTCCTATTAGGCTTATAGGGCCCACCAACTCTTATTGGGCTTATCCGAGACCCATTACATCACATTGGGCCTAAAATAATTGGGTTTGGCCCATTGGACCTCTCAGCCACATGCCATGGCCGAGAGCATCCCATGCCGTCGATCATACCATGGCATGTTGTCCATGTCCATTTGTTTAGCCAATTTCACTTAGGCATTTTCACAAACACTTGGTTGGCAATGTTCTTAAGCTTCACATAGTTCATTTAGTCCTTTTATTAAACACCTTGATTGCCAACTAAATACATGTATCAATTAATCACATTAATTAATTCTAACTATACCATAATCATTAACACATGTGTATCATCTCATTTGTGCCTTAAAATCATATTGCATTATCAATATTTCATTACTCACTCTCGGCCTAACCATGATCATAGTAATTTCATATGTTTCAATGCTCGAAACATATACCAATATACTTAAAATCATTCATACATTAACATATATGAATTTGAAAGCTTGAAAATATACCTAGTATTTGTGTTCACACTTGGCCGAAACTTTGGAGCCTCACGGTTTTCACACTATGGCTTCTTGATAGCCAATTCCAACATATGTCACTCTCCTCTCAACTTGGAACAACTTTCATGAAGAATGCAAGTTCCAAATTTGCCTAATTCCTATGATTTCTTGTAAGAGAAAGCTTGGATAAATGTATTTCAATGGTTTCTTCTTCTAGCCAAGAATGGTATGGTGAAGATGACAATGGTGTGGCTGATTTTATAAGCCATTAACTTAGCCATTAAGCCTTACTTTCCAGCCATTATAATTGACTTCCTAAGGTTTAGTTATGAGTCACCTAATGAGTCACCTAATGAGTCATCTAATGAGTCATAGTTAGCTTTAACTAAGGTTAGATATTTAATCCTAATGGGCCTTACAATTGGGCCTCTCGGTTTGGGCTTTCAGGCTGAAATTTTTACTATAACTCGGGCCTTTAATTATCTAAATATATGTCCTATCAATTGGTCCAACAATTCGATCTATGCGACCTAAGAATTTCGATCTACATTTAGTATACCTTAATGGGCTTTAAAATCTTCATTTCGGCCCATTACGTTTTTATCCATTAAATTTAATCCGAAATCCTTCCGAAAAAATTTTACTTATTTTGGGGGATGATTATCATGTATTCTGACCAAAAATATTTTTCCATAAATTTTCTCCATACTTAGGTTAATTTTTAACCATGGTTAGTCAACTATGGTAAAAGTCTACTTTTCTTAACTATAGTTGACTTTTTCCTTAATCATTGACCAAGTTGAATTTTGCTCAAAATTTTGAAAGTGTCATATCTTATGTTTTACACTCTCGTCTTTACGTTTTAACCGTTCCTGGTAGGTAAATATGCCCGAAATACCATAACTCGCTAAAAAGTCTGTTTTACCTTTTTTAGCTTTTACTCTTGTTTTCTGTGTTCGAGACTAAATCAAACTGACTTTCCTTCATGAGTTCTCTATATTTTCTCATTTTAAGTTCTTCTCTTCAGTCAGAATGATTCAGATCCACTTGGTTTAACCTGTGACTCTTATAGCTCACATTAGGCTTTTATGTGGCTTTTAAGTGTTAAAGCATTTCACTAACACTTAAATCTAGTAAATACTCTTCTTATGATTTAAATAACTTAATACATGTCTGTACATATATAAATCATAAGGAACAAGCTACATAAAAATACGGGTATGACAATCCTCCCCAACTAATAAAATTTGATCCTCCAAATTAGAACAAAGTCAGTCATCAAATAGATAGGGGTGCTTCTCTCGCATCAGACTCTCCAGCTCCCAAGTAACCTCCTCTGAAGTATGATACTGCCAGAGAACCTTCACTAATCCGATAGTCTTTTATCTTAATATTTTCTTCTCCTATCCAGTATCCAAATCAGTCTCTCAACATATGACATGTCCTCTCGGAGCTCCAAAGACTCATAACTAATCACATGTGCTAGATTCGGGTGATACTTCTGAAGCATCGATATGTGGAAGACGTTATGGACACCTTATAAGTTTGGTGGCAATGCCAACCTATAGGCCTTATCTCCCACTCGATCAAGTATCTCAGAGGGTCTAATATAATGAGGACTCAGCTTTCCTCTCTTCCCAAATCTCCCTATGCCCTTGGAAGGAGAAAATTTCAGAAACACTGATTCACCAACTGCAAACTCTAGTGGCCTTCGTCTCTTGTCAGCGTAACTCTTCTGTCTACTCTGAGCTATCCTCAATCTCTCTACAATCAAACGGACGTCCTCAGATGCTTGTGTAACCAAGTCAGGAGCGAAAATCTTACGGTCACCCACTTCTTCCCATCCAATAGGGGAACGACATCTACGGCCATATAAAGCCTCATACGGTACAATCTTGATACTCAAATGATAATTGTTGTTATAGGCGAACTCAATTAGTGGCATGTGGTTATCCCAGGAGCCTCTAAAATCTAGCACACATGCTCTCAACATGTCTTCCAGAGTCTGTATAGTCCTCTCTGACTGACCATTGGGTTCCCATGGCTTCCTGAAAATGTTCCCAAAAGTGAGAAGTGAAGCGGGAATCCCTATCAAAGACTATGCTCAGTGGTACACCATGTAACCTCACTACCTCGCATACATACAGCTCTGCCAATGAACTCAGAGTATTGGTAGCTCTCATAGCTAGAAAGTGGGCTGACTTCGTCAATCTGTCGACAATCACCCATATAACATCATGATTCCTGCGGGTCCTAAGTAAACCCATCACGAAATCCTTGGGGATATGCTCCTATTTCCATGTCGGTATAGGTAGAGGCTGCAATAACCCTACAGATTTCTGATGCTCTACCTTCACTTGCTAACATACGAGACATTTCACCATAAAATCTGCTACATCTCTCTTTATACCTGACTACCAGTACACCTTCCTAAGGTTCTGATACATCTTGTTACTCCCCAGATGTAACGTGTACCTCGACGAATGAACTTCTGCCAATATCAATCTCCTGAGTCTTGGATCCTTGGGAACACACAGTCTACCTCTGAACCTCAGTAATCCATCTAAACTCAACTCAAAATCAGTCACTGTGTCCCTCTGCATCTGACCACTCACATCCATGCAAAATGGATCAGTCTACTGAGCCACTCTGATCCTATCCAATAGATCCAGCTCCAAGCGTAGACTAGCTATCACATAGCCTATATCCATGTCAGAAGGCACAACTCCCAAACTGAGGTTAGCAAAGTACTCTAGCAACTCATGTTCCCTAACCATCATATACGATACCATCCCTAAGCTCTTCCTACTCAAAGCATCCGCTACAATGTTAGCCTTACCCAGATGATAAAGTATCTCACAATCGTAGTCCTTCAGAAGCTCTAGCCATCTTCTCTGTCTCATGTTCAATTCCTTCTATGAGAATAGATACTTGAGGCTCTTGTGGTCGGTAATTATCTGGAACTTCTCACCATATAAGTAGCAGCGCCATACCTTTAACGCAAACACTACTGCTGCTAACTCCAAATCATTGGTGGGATAGTTCTTCTCATGATCCTTCAGCTGTTTAGATCCATAAGTAACTACCTTTCCATCCTGCATCAATACACAGCCCAGTCCTTGATGCGCAACATCGAAATACACTACAAATCCTCTTGAGCTGGTAGGGATAGTGAGAATTGGAGCGGTGGTCAATCGACGCTTCAACTCTTGAAAACTCTTCTCACAATCCTTGTTCCATATGAACGGTACACTCTTTCGTGTGAGACGTGTCAACGGAGCAGCTAACTTCGAAAATCCCTCAACAAATCTTTGATAGTATCCAGCTAAACCCAAAAAACTCCTAATCTCAGTGACTGTTCTCGGCTATTCCCACTAAACTACAGCCTTTATCTTGGATGGATCGACTGATAAACCATCCCTCGATACAACATATCCCAAAAAATGAGATTTGAGACAACTAAAAGTCACACTTATTGAGCTTAGCATATAACTTCTGCTCTAGTAGAGTCTGTAATACGATCTTGAGGTGCTCCTCATGCTCCTCCTTGGATCTCGAGTATACCAATATGTTATCGATGAAAACGATAACAAACTGGTCTAAATATGGCTTGAACACATCGTTCATCAAAACCATGAAAGTCGCGGGAGCATTCGTCAATCTGGATGGCATAACCAAGAACTCATAATGGCCATATCGGGTATGAAACGTTATCTTGGGTACATATCCACTCCGAACTCTTAACTGATGATACCTAGACCTCAGATCAATCTTGGAAAAGACCTGTGCTTCTCGAAGTCGATCTAACAAGTCGTCAATGCGTGAAAGGGGATACCTATTCTTGATGGTGGCCTTATTCAACAATCGGTAATCTATACACAATCAGAGGCTACCATCCTTCTTCCTCACAAATAAAATCGATGCTCCCCAATGTGAAACACTCGGTCTAATGAAACCCCGATCCAATAGCTCCTGCAACTGTCTTTTGATCTCTTCCAGCTCAACTAAGGCTATCCGATATGGTGGTCTCGAAATAGGCTTCGTACCAGGCACCAAATCTATACAGAACTCTATCTCTCTGTCCGGTGGTAACCCTGGAAACTCATTCGAAAAACATCTGGGTACTCATTGAGCACAGGAATATCTAACAACTTTGGATGTACCTTATCTATATCTACCACATACGCAATGAAACCTTGATATGCTGAAGGTTTTCTAAGTCAGCAAATCATATCATAATCATAACTACTCCTTTCATTTAGTTTCATTAAACTTTACAACATATCTAGTAGGGTTAGGAAACATAATTGTCTTAACATAACAATCTAAAACAGCATGGTTTGCAGATAACCAATTCATTCCTAAGATTATATCAAAATCACTCATAATTAGCAATATTAGATTGGCTGTCATCTCCTTATTCCCTACTCTCAACTTGCAATCATTAAATACATACTCTACAATCTGATTACTATTCATAGGCATACTAATCAATATTATCATACATAATGGTGTACGCTCTACATGTCTTGCTAATTTACATGCAGATGAAGGCGATACAGAATGTGGGCACCAGGATCAATTAAAACATATGCTTCAATATCATAAATCAGGATGTTACCTCGTATCACATTCGATGAAGCATCAGCTGTGCCCTGGTCCAAAGCATGCACGTGCCCTCGCCTAATCACTTTCTTCCCCTTCTCTTCTACTGTTGCTTTCTCCTCGAAGCAGAAGGACCAATTGGAGCTCTCTCTGGCTCCCTGCCCTTCAGTAGAGCAGTCTTAACCATCTCCAGGCAAGCTCTAGCCATATGCCCTCGTTTCCTGATCAGAAACACACTATAGGAGTCAGAGGACACGATCTACCTCTATGATGTCTACCGTATCTACGACACTGATCAGTAGTAGGCCTCTGTCATCGAATGACAATACCCTTCGCTGGAGCTTTGATCGGATAACTAGGAGGTCTAGCAGGTCTCTCTTATGCCTTCTCAATCCATGGTCCTCTACCGAAGAGTCTCTTCCCTCCTCGATAACTGAAACCTCTATCTTTCACCGGCCTCTTCCTCTGTATATCTCAGCTCCACTAAACTTCTTGAACTCGAAAGCATTCCTCTCATAATCTTGCTCGCACAGTTGCACCCTGTGCACTGCTTCCTCATATGTTGCTATATCAAATGGGACTAATTTGGATTGCAAAATCGGTCTCAATCCATTGATGAGCCTGTGGATATTCCTGGCCTCACTATACATGGTATCTAGGTTATATCTTCCCATAGATAGGCATCTAGTCTCATACTCATCCACAGATAAACTCCCCTAGTTCAGTCCCAAAAACTCAGCCTGTAGTTTTCGCTGTGTAGTATCAGGAACAAACTGCCTCCTAAAGGCATCTTAAAATATCTCCTAACTAATATCTGTATGTCGGGCTCTCAATATGGGTCTGGTGGACTTCGACTAATGCTCTGTAGCTCCTTTCAGTAGGAACGCAGCAAATGCAACCATCACCGATGTCGTACACTCAAAGAATCTAAAAAGCTTCTCCATCTCACTAACCTACTCCTCAGCAGCTACTGGATCCTTGACCCCACTAAAAGATGGAGGTCTAAACTTCTAGAACTGTCGCAACCGATCTAGATCACATCCGTACCCTAATCCACTACTACCCGAAACTGGTGGGGCTGTAGGAGTATCTGTAGTCCTCGGTGCATGAGCTGGCTATGTAGGTGTATCAGGGGCAACTGCCTCTCCTGTCACAGCTCCTGCCTCCTGTCCCTACCTACTTGGCATCGTCTGTACCAATATTTCTACTATCGTCTCTAGACTACGCTCTAATCTCGTAAAGTGCATCTCAGCACACTCTAGTGCCTCAGTAGCACCTGGAGTCTCATGGGTAGGTAATAGCTTAGTAGCAGCTCGTCTCTCAAGCCTATCTCTACGGCCTCGAGCCCTACCTCTCGCCCCTCTACCACTATGAGTATTTGCCATATAGGCAAAGTTCAAGCATTCACAATCATGAACTAGCCCGTCTCCCATATGGTATACACAGTTGTATCTAAACACAGCATAGTACTATGTGGATGTACACTTTTCTAACACTGACTCACATCAGACCAACCTTTGCTTTGATACCATTCTATCAAGACCCTTCCTTGACTTAACCAAAATCACTATAAATTTTTTGTATTTTAACTTACCTTTCCTTTCATCAATGGTTGGCTGTGATTCGATGTTAGCTTCCTTGCATACCATATCATTCATTACCATACATACATGTCGATATATTATTTCTAACTATAAACTTCTTCTATAACACATGTAAGATCATATAAAATCTAATACAAATACATTCCCCATAACATATATCGTATACATCACTATGCTGTTTCTATGTTTAGATACATAACCGTACAAAATATGTATACCTATCGATCGATAGGAAATAGCAATGGACAACAAGAATACTATCTATCAAAAAGTCCCACTCTACTGCTGATGCTCTGTAGAGAGATGTAAAAGAAAGGGGGTGAGCAAACAACGCGCTCAGTAAGGAAATCAGGTAAGCAAGCTGACATCTACACTATCTACTCAAAATAATGCTATGCCTCAAAATATCATTTCCTTAACTCACTTTCAAAGCATGTCTTTAAAATATATATACATATACTTGTATAGATTAAATCCCATGTATAGAAATCATGCTTTCGTTCTCAAATGTAGGCATGTAGTGCAAAATAATGCATCTTTAAAATATCATAATGCCTTTACATAAATCATGCCATGTATATTTAAATCATAGTAAATATGACAATTAAATCATTTACAACACAAAATCGAATTTTGACCCATCCCTCAGGTCTATCTGTATCATAAATAAATCAGTCAAGTGATATATCATGTGAGACTCTGTGGTGAAATGTAAAAATATCTTGGACTATGGCTATATCCTATAATGGTGATCCCAGGCTACACGGAATCCTAGTGTGCGGGGCATCACTGCTGCAATGGGAGGGGGGTCTATCCATCACAACCGCCAGCTATCAACTCCTCAACTCCATAACACCACACGGTACAGTGTACTCTATGCCACTCGCATGGTACAACGTACTCCGTGGACCCTACATCACAATCGGGGTAACTGTCATAGGTCTTAGCCCTCAAACCATGGAATATACATACCACATCTTTAAATCTACATGCGAACATCTCACAGTGTGACACTCAGTCTACACGAGAAAATCAAGCACGATTTTCTAACATGTCTTATATATCACATAAAATACAGTGCGCGCCTTTGAGCGTGACTCACAGTCAACACTTCGCCCAAACACTGTTTTACATCACAAACTCAAACTCTCGTGCGAGTAAACCTCCACCAACTAGGTCAATGCATAGTTTATGGTTCGAATCAAGTACGAGCAATAGCTCCAGTACCATGCTATGCACAAAACTCATCAAATGAAGTATGAGCAATAGCTCAAGTACTATGTCATGTATGAATCATGAAGAATTGAGTATGAGCAACACTCTAGCACTATGTCATGTATCTCATGTGAAATTCTAGTACGAGCTAATCGCTCCAGCACTCTCTCATGCATATATCATATAAAATTGAGTACGAGTAATAACTTCAGCACTCTATCATGCATGTCATGGAAATCCAGTGCGAATCATACATCAGCATAAATATATGTGGAAAAATATATGAAATCAAGTGCGAGTTGTGCTCTAGCACGATTTATTCTCACATAATTCGATAGATGGCTCTTTCAAAAGGGATGTTTTTCAAAACATTAAAATCAGCACTATAAAGTGTGCTTAATTCACATCAACCTTAAAATCATTCACCAATCTGCCTACTCTGTTGCTAAACAATAAAAATAGTCAAAATGGTGGTTTCCATGCTTTTTACAACTTTTCACAAAAGTTGAATTTTTTCCTAACTAAGGGCAAAATCGTAATTTGCCATTACCGGGTCACAATAATTATTATTCACTTTCTCTGACCCTCAGAGTTTTTAAGTGAATGTAAAAGTAGACGAAAATACATGCAGGTATCTCTAACTACTCACAAAAGTCCCTTACCTGCAATCACTAGAGAAATTTTACTTTTTCAATGCTGCTTGATCTAGCAGTCCGATTCGCTCCTCCAATAATATCTGGAGCTGCATATAACCATTTATCAAGTTAATTATATTTTTCCTACTGTATTTCACATTAAATAAAGTCTATTTCCCTTAATGGGCTTTAATAAACCTCAATGGGCCTAACTATGTGTTAAGCCCATTTTTATTTTACTATTCATTTTCGTTGGTCCTATTGGACTTGTGGGGCCCACCAACTCTTATTGGGCTTATACAAGACACATGAAATCAATTGGGCCAAAAATATTTAGGTTTGGCTAATTGGACCTCTCGGCCACATGCCATGGCCGAGAGCATCCCATGCCGTCGGTCACACCATGGCATGCCGTCCATGTCCATTTGTTTAATCAATTTCACTTAGGCATTTTCACAAACACTTGGTTGGCAATGTTCTTAAGCTTCACATAGTTCATTTAGGCATTTTATCAAATACCTTGATTGCCAACTAAATACATGTATCAAATAATCACATTGATTAATTCTAACTATGCCATAATCATTAACACATGTATATCATCTCATTTGTGCCTTAAAATCATATGTGCATTCATCAATATTTTACTATTCACTCTTGGCCTAACCATGATCATAGTGATTTCATATGTTTCAATGCTTAAAATATATACCAATATACCTAAAATCATTCATACATTAACATATATGAATTTGAAAGCTTGAAAATATACCTGGTATTTGTGTTCACACTTGGCCGAAATTTTGGAGTCTCACGGTTTGCACATTGTTGGCTCTACCGAGAGGGGGGGTGAATCGGTAGTCTAAGGTTAATGGAAAATTTAAACTAAAATAAGTGTAATTGCAAATAATAAATAATCAATGAAATGTAATACAATGAATTGAAAGAAGATAAGGGAAAGAAATATCAAACTCGGTAGTTTATAGAGGTTCGGCCAATCTCTTGCCTACGTCCTCTTTTCTTGACCTCCTTGTTAAGAGCTTTCTTTCACTCTTTCAATGAATATTACACACTCCCTTTTACAGGTTAAGGAATAAAATCTCTACCCTTTTTAACAAAGATATATTCACCCTTTTACAAAGTTTATGTCACTGAGGAACACTCCTCTTCTCTCTTAAAATAAGGATGAATACAAGATTAAGCTTTTCTTATGTGGGTAGGATAGATATAGCTTTTCCACAAAGGCTTATACAACAGTATCAATAAATGAAGATTGAAGACAAATGGAATGTTGGAATGAAATTCTTGAGAATGTACAGAATTTACAGCAATAGTCTCACTAATCCCAGTGTCTTCAATGCTTGATTTTATACTAGAGGATTGGTAGTTAGAGCATTAAATGTTGTTTTTCCCGTTGAAGGTTTGCAGAAAGAGCCATTGGAAACCTCCAGTAGAGTGCCAGATCGATCTCCAATCTTGACCAGATCGATCTTTTAGTTTAATTTCTTGCGATGACAAAGGAAATTGAAGCAAGGAGATCGATCTCATATATGTAGAGATAGATCTTACAATTTGAAAATGTTAGTGCAGATCGATCTGTCGAACTAAAAGATCGATCTTCCAATCTCTCTGTTTGAGCAAGATCGATCTTCAGATCGATCTACCAAGTATTCTTGTAGCGAGGAGATCAATCTCTAATTAACCCAGATCGATCTCTAATTAACCCAGATCGATCTCCTTAGCTCTCTGACTTTGAGGAGATTGATCTCTTCCTATACCAGATCGATCTCACAAACTCTCTATTTGAGCATAGATCGATCTACATATCGATCTACTGCCTTTAGCCTTTGTTTTAGAGGAGATCGATCTCTTCCTATACCTGATCGATCTCATAAACATCCTGTAATAGATAGATCGATCTTATAACCCTTATAGATCAATCTCTGCTTCCTCAAGACCTTGTACAAATCCTTTTGAGAATTCAATCCTTTAGCAGATCGATCTCATATCCTCATGAGATTGATCTCTCATACTAGAAAGCCCAGGAGATCGATCTCTCATCTCACCAGATCGATCTCTCATCCTTAAAGACTTAGTTTCTGGTACTGATAACCTTTAAACATGTTTTAAATCATTTCTATATTATTGAATTTACTTGTTTTATCATTTTAAACTATATTAACTCAACACACACTATGGCTTCTTGATAGCCAATTCCAACATATGTCACTCTCCTCTCAATTTGGAACAACTTTCATGAAGAATGCAAGTTCCAAATATGCCTAATTCCTAGTGATTTGTAGTTAGAGAAAGCTTGGATAAATGTATTTCAATGGTTTCTTCTTCTAGCCGAGAATGGTATGGTGAAGATGACAATGGTGTAGTTGATTTTATAAGCCATTAACTTAGCCATTAAGCCTTACTTTCCAACCATTATAATTGACTTCCTAAGGTTTAGTTATGAGTCACCTAATGAGTCATCTAATGAGTCATAGTTAGCTTTAACTAAGGTTAGATATTTAATCCTAATGGGCCTTACAATTGGGCCTCTTGGTTTGGGCTTTCTTAATGGGCTTTTGGGATGAAATTTTTACTATAAATCAGGCCTTTAATTATCTAAATATATGGCCTATCAATTAGTCCAACAATTCGATCTCAAGGACCTAAGAATTTCGATCTACATTTAGTATACCTTAATGGGCTTTAAAATCTTCATTTTGGCCCATTACGTTTTTATCTATTAAATTTAATCCAGAATCCTTTCGAATAAATTTTCCTTATTTTCGTGGATGATTATCTTGTATTCTGACCAAAAATATTTTTCCCCAAATTTTCTCCATACTCAGGTTAATTTTTAACCATGGTTAGTCAACTATGGTAAAAGTCCACTTTTCTTAACTATAGTTAACTTTTTTCTTAATAATTGACTAAGTTGACTTTTTCTCAAAATTTCAAAAGTGTCATATCTTATGTTTTACACTCTCGTCTTTACATTTTAACCGTTCCCAATAGGTAAATATGCCCGAAATACCTTAACTCGCTAAAAAGTATGTTTTACCCTTTTTAGCTTTTACTCTTGTGTTCTGTGTTCAGGACTAAATCAAATTGACTTTCCCTCATGAGTTCTCTATATTTTCTCATTTTAAGTTCTTCTCTTCAGTCAGAATGATTCAAATCCACTCAGTTTAACCTGTGACTCTTATAGCTCACATTAGGCTTTTATGTAGCTTTTAAGTGTTAAAGCATTTCACTAACACTTAAATCTAGTAAATACTCTTCTTATGATTTAAATAACTTAATACATGTCTGTACATATATAAATCATATGGAACAAGCTATATAAAAATACGGGTCTGACAAAATCTATCGTCGAGAATAAATACCCCTTCCTCGCATTGACGATCTATTCAACCAGCTTCAAGGAGCACAAGTCTTTTCTGATATAGATCTACGATTTGGGAACCATCAGTTAAGGATAAAGAGTGGAGATGTACCCAAGACAACATTTCGTACTCGTTATAGCCACTACGAGTTATTGGTTATGCTATTGGGATTGACGAATGCCCCGCAGCATTTATAATTTGATGAATGATGTGTTTAAGCCATACTTGGACCAGATTGTGATAGTGTTTATCGATGATATATTGGTTTATTCCAATTCTAGGGAAGATCATGAGCAACACTTAAGGATAGTTTTGCAGACCCTCCGAGAGAAGGAGTTGTATGCCTAGCTCAGTAAGTGTGACTTTTGGTTGGAGCAGATTTCATTTCTGGGTCTTGTTGTATCGATGGATGGGGTATCAGTAGATCCATCCAAGGTAGAGGCAGTTGTTAAGTGGGAGAGACCCAAGAAGGTTACAGAGGTCCATAGTTTTTTAGGTTTGGCTGGTTATTACCAACGGTTTATGGAGGGATTCTCTAAGCTGGCTGCTCCGTTGACACGCCTCACTTAGAAGAATGTGGCATTTGAGTGGGATGATCAGTGTGAAAGTAGTTTCTGTTAGTTGAAGCAACGACTGACCATCGCACCTATTCTCACCATACCCACCAGCTCAAGAGACTTTTCAGTGTATACAGATGCCTCGAGACAGGGACTGAGCTGTGTGTAGATGCAGGATGGAAAGGTAGTCGCCTATGGTTCCAGATAGCTTAAGAACCATGAGAGGAACTACCCAACCCATAATCTAGAGTTGGCAGTCGTGGTATTTGTATTGAAGATATGGCACCACTACTTGTATGGTGAGAAATTTCAAGTGTCTACAGATCATAAGAGCCTCAGATATTTGTTTTCATATAAAGAGTTGAATATGAGGTAGAGACGGTGGATAGAGCTTCTGAAGGATTATGATTGCGAGACATTGTACCATTCAGGAAAGGCTAATGTTGTGGTTGATGCCCTAAGTAGAAAGAGCCTCGGAGTGGTATAATACATGATGGTTAGGGAACATGAGCTGTTGGAGTATTTTGGTCACCTCAGTTTGGATATAGACCCTCTTGATATTGATAGTGACTGTGTGATGGCGAGCCTGTGAGTGGAGCTGGATTTGATTGACCGAATACGACAGGCTCAGCATGTCGATCCACTATGTGATGATTGTGCAAGTCAGATTCAGAGGGATGGTGTGACTGATTTCTCAGTGAGTGGTGATGGCCTACTGAGGTTTAGAGACAGGATTTACATTCCTGATGACCTAGAACTGAAGAGATTGATTTTGACAGAAGCTCATTCATTGAGATATACATTAGATACGGGGAGTAACAAATGTATCCGAATCTTCAGAGAATGTATTAGTGGTCAGGGATGAAGAGGGATATTGCAGAGTTTGTGGTGAAGTGTCTCGTATGACAGAAGGTGAAGGTAGAGCATCAGAAGCCAGCAGAGTTATTGCAACCTCTACCGATATCAACATGGAAGTGGGAGTATGTCACCATGGATTTTGTGATGGGTTTACCGAGGACCCACAGAGGTCATGATGCCATATGGGTGATTGTGGATAGGTTAACAAAGTCAACCCATTTCATAGCTATGAGAGCTACTGATACTCTAAGTACATTGACAGATCTATATGTGTGTGAGATAATGAGGTTACATGGTGTCCCAGTGAGTATTACTTCGAATAGGGATTCTCACTTCACTTCCCACTTGTAGGAACACTTTCAAGAAGCGATGGGGACCCAGTTGAGTTTTAGTACCGCTTTCCATCTTAAGACAGATGGTCAGTCAGAGAGAACTATACAGACTCTGAAGGATATGTTGAGAGCATGTGTGCTGGATTTTAGAGGCTCATGGAATGATCATTTACCACTAGCCGAGTTCACCTATAATAACAACTATCATGCAATATTGAGATGACACCATTTGAGGCATTGTATGGTTGTAGATGTCGTTCCATTATATGATGGGAGGAGGTTGGTGACAGATAGATCTTTACTCCTGATCTTGTAAGACAAGCCTTTAAAGTTGTTCAACGAATATGTGAGAGATTGAAGACAGCTCATAGCAGGCAGAAGAGTTATGCTGACATGAGATAGAGGCCATTGGAGTTCTTTGTAGGCGATTCAATGTTTTTGAGAGTTTCTCCACCGAAAGGGATTATGAGGTTCGATAAGAAGGGTAAGTTGAGCCCTCGGTATGTCGGGCCATTTGAAATACTAGAGCGAGTGGGAGATAAGACCTACAGGTTCGCATTATCATCGGAGCTACCAGGCATTCATAACTTCTTCCACGTATCGATGCTTTGGAAGTACCATATAGATCCAACCCATGTGATTCAGTATGAGCCATTGGAGCTCAAGGATGATCTATCGTATGTAGAGAGACTGATCCAAATATTGGATAGGAAGGAGAAGATGTTACGGACTAAGACGATTTTGCTTATTAAGGTGCTCTGGCAGCACCACACTTCAGAGGAGGCTACCTAGGAGTTGAAGAGCCTGATGCGGGAAAAGTACCCCGACATTTGCAGGAGTGACTTGGTTCTAATTTGGAGGACCAAATTTCTTGATGGAGGGGAGGAATGTAAGTCCCGTACTTTTATATGTATTCCTTATGATTCTATGATGTACACATTTGTTACATGCGATATGAATCATAAGAGATGTAAGGTCCGTGAATTCTATGTACCATTTTTGATTCCATGCTGTACACACAAGTTACATAATATGTGAACCATAAGAAATGGACCTTTTATGCTATAAGTCTGAATAAATTGCAAAATGATTAGTGAAGCAGTTAAATGCAATCTTTCCTTTGGAATTCTAGAAAAAATAGCAACTGAAATCCTGTAGATGAATGTCAGATCAATCTCCTTTCACGACATGATCAATCTTGCAATTACAGAATGAAATAATAAAGGTTCTATATGTAAGCAAATCGATCTTGAGGTGATTCTGCATAGAGAGGATCGATCCCTACCCAAGAGTAGATCAATCTCGAGGTGATTTTGCATAGAGGGGATCGATATAGAGGATCGATTCCTACCAAAAAGCATATCGATGTCGATGTGATTCTGCATAGAAAGGATCAACCCCTACCTAAACACAAATCGATCTCGAATGGTTTCTAGCTAGAAAGGATCGATCCCTTCCCAATAGCAGATCGATCCCATAACTTATTTACTAAGTACTTGTGTAGTTCAACCAAGGGAAGATCGATCTCTCACCCTTGGAGATCGATTTCACAATGCCTATTTCTATTTAAAAGGCCAAAAGACGAGTCTTCTCCCCATATTAACACATATCTCTCCATTTTAGCAAAATGGGCAAGTTTTCTCACTCTAAAATATCATCACCTTCCAAACAGATTTGAGAAAGGTTACTTTTAGAAAAGTTGTTCCTTGTGATGAGGAGAACAACATAGTCAAAAACTAGTAGTTAAATTTATGGATTGAAGGAGCAAGGTGTTCCCCCCATTTTAGCCAAAAGAGAAAGGTTAAGCTAGGTGAGTTTTAAATATACCAACTTCAATTATGTTAAATCTAGACATTTTTATGAGTTGATTGGTGTATGTTTTGTTGGCTGAAACATTCTTGAGCATGCTTAATCATCCATGACCTAATATGAGTTTAGTGTGAGAAAGTGAACTATGGTTGATTTAATGATGAATTGATTATACTATGGTGTTGGTGATGTTATATGCATGATTTTGAGATGGTTTTGTGAAACCAATATGTTGGAATAGATGATGATTTAAAATAGACATAAGAGGTGTATGATGAAATGCCTTAATGAAGGGAAGTGATGAACTTAAGGCAAGCACACTAAGTGTTTGTCGAAATAACCATGAGAGCTAGGTAACCATGGTGTCGACCATGGCTATACGTGGCGCACCATGCTTGACCGAATGGTCAAGTGGGCCAAGCGTTGAGTATTTGGCTCAATAAGGCATTATGGGCCTAAGGCCGACCCAATATGAATTAGTAGACTTGATAGGCCTAATAGATTCTCGAGAAATAAATAGTATAATCGAAATGAATTTAAGAAAAAGTAAGGCCCAATAAGAGTAAATAGGCCCAATAAGTTAAATCGATTATAGTGAAAGTGAAATATAGATAAATAAACTGTATTTAATATGATAAATAATTTTGCATAGCTCCGGAGATTATATTGGGAGCGAATCGGTCTGCGCGATCGAGCAACTCTGAGGAAGTAGAATTATTCGACGAGATTCCAGGTAAGGGAATTTTATGAGTGCCTAGAGGTAACTGCACATATTTTGGGGGTATTTACAGGGCATTAAATTTTCTTGGTTACTTAGAAAAGAAATAATGATTTTTGCGAAAAAAATTGGATATAGGTAAAAAGATGATTTTACCCCTGAGAGTAAATTTTACAAAAAAAAGTAGTAAGGCTAATAAATTGCTTCAATATCATGTTTTTGATATTTTTATGAAATATATTGCATTCGATTTAAGCAAATTTACGGATAGGCTGGCTATTGATTTCATAATTTCATGAAATAGCACGAGTAAGGTGCTAACTTTGATTTTGATCGTGTTTTGTGAAAATAGAGCCGCCTATCAGATTTATATGAGTTTAATCATGCTGGTGCTTTACTCGCACTAGATTTTGATGTTTTGATATGCATGAAATGTCCTAGAGCCTAGCTCGTACCATATTTTGAGTTTAGATGAATGCAAGCCGTACTGGAGCTTTTGCTCGTACGTTAGTTTCATTTATTTCTTATGCATATAATCGTACTAGAGCTTTGCTCGTACATAAGTTGACCAATATTTACTGGAGCATTGCTAGTATGAGGATTTTTATCGATTTTGTATGAAATTATGCTAGAGCCTTGCTCGCACTGGACTTTTCACACTGTGATATGTAATGAGTCGTGCTGGATGCCTTGTGTAGACTGTGTGTCACACGGATGTGATGCTTGCACGTGCACTTAAGACTGAGTCAGTTATACATGGTATGGGGTAGATAAGACCTACGGCAGGTACCCTCGACCGTGATATGGGTCTATGGAGTACGTTGTACCGTGTATATCACATGGAGTACGTTGTACTATGTGGTGATGATGCTGATTTATATTCTAGCGGGTAGATTGACCCACCTCCTATTGCAGCAGGATGCCCTGCACATCGGGATCCATATGGTCTGGGATGATAGTGATATAGTTGGCCAACAAAGTCCTTGATTGTATACAGTGACCACCTATCTCACATGATATCACATGCTTTTATATGCACTAAACACGATTTGTGTTAACCAGGGTAGACCTGAGGGAAGGGTCGAACCTTGTGGGATGTTTTTAAAGGATGATATATTTATACACACGCGACATAGTTTAATCTATTTCCTCATGTATAAAATGAAATGTGGCTTTAATGATGTGTTGATGAGTTTTACTAAGTTTTGATAATGTGTTAAACCTTTAGTGGTTGTTTTATGATGAGTTTTTCAATGTGTTGAGCATGAGACATTGACATGATGATTTTCCATGTTTACATGCCTATTTTCATGTTTCAATATGTGATATATGTATATACATGTGGCATAGTTTTAATTATACCTCATGCTCTAGATATAAATGATTTTTATATCATGACATTATAAGTGCGTAGATAGTGTAGTTATCTACCTGCTTGTATTATTGCCTTACTAAGCTAGTGAGCTCATCCCTTTCATTTCCCCTCTCTACAAAGCGCACACAGTAGTTAGTGAGTGGCTAAGGAGTTGCATCTTGATATCCACTGCTTCCCATCACCAGGAGATATACACATGGGTATCTTTTGTATCTAAACATGTAATAGCAAAGTAATCATTTTGAAATGTAATATGGGGGATGTAAATATTTGTAAACACGTACAAGTATTGAACCTTAATTATAAAGTATACGTGTTTACTTTTGTATAAATTTAAAGATAGATGGTATAGTAGATGGTGAAGAGTGACTAATACTGACTCATAGCCCAACTGTTTGGTGGTGAGAATGTTCACGGCCGAGAAAGGAAAGGGAAAAGTAAAAAAAATTGTAGCGATTTTAGCTAGAAATGGGTCGTGACAGTTATAATTGTTCACAAAGTCCTTACTGACGAATTATAATAGTTAGCGACGGCCCCGCTGATGGGTTATAATAGTTAAGGACAACATTGCTGGCGGGTTATAGTAGTTAGTAAAGGCCCTATTAATGGGTTATAATAGTTAGTGATGCTCTACTGACGGGTTATAATAGCTGGTAATGGCCCTGCTAATGGGTTATAATAATTAGTGATGACTCTACTGACGGGTTATAATAGTTAGTGATCGTCAAGTGAACTTTTTTTACGAAAAATGTGATTTCTGCATGTGTTTTCGAACTATATGACATGTTAACGTTTGTAAGGAAAATGTGATAAAAAATATGTTTTATGCATGTGATTTTCGAATTATATGTATTGATATGAAAGAAACAATCAGTTTTTACAAGTATATATCGATTTACCGAGCACTCATATCATGACATGCACTATCATGTTAGAATGTATGTATCAGAAAGTCATTATTTCAGGATTATGTTCTGTGGTCAAGTTAGAAGGAAAATAGAAGTACTTCAAAGTATCCTCTCCTCCTAATGATTTTGGCAACGTCACTAGCATTAGCTATTTCTAGAATCAGGAATAGGAAATGTGATATGAACATCAAAAATAAGAAATGTGATAAAATATCAAAATATCAAGATATGATACAAATAGCATTTGGAATCAATATCTATGTGTGATTACCTCTATATTTGTATTGTTTACTTACTGAGCTCCCCACCTCACTCCCCCTTTGTTTTCCATCACAGGCTAAGTTCAAAAGCATGATATTATTGACTTTAGTATCTCACTTTGAAGTTCCAACTTTAGATATCTTGTAGCTAATTTTCAGTATGTCTTTACACTGTATCAATGTGTTTATTTCCATACAATTTTCATTTAGTACAGAGTCGGGATATGTATGAGGTCATAGTAGGCTTGCGTATTTGATTTATGTTACTACGGGATGTAAATGAAGGGTCTTCGGCAAAAAGGTTGAAACCAAGCATTTATTACAATATTTCAGTAAGTATATATTTTAGAGACCTGAACGGCTTTTGAAAATTTTTAAAATATTGTACGAGATAGATTATAGAATGTATGAGGCAACTAAGTAGTAAGATTTGAAATTTGATCTGTAAAGAACATTCTATCTAATATTGCGTGGCAGGTGGAATCACGCATTTTTGCAAAGATGCTGTCGAAATTTATTTCAAACTTTTTTATTAAGTCAATTGAACTAAGACCCTAGGTTCGAAGCCTTAAATCGAGCTAGGTAATTTGTGACCTAGAAAAGTGTAGTAGTGGACTTGTATGGCAAACTAGTGTTGAAGAAAAAGTGAAACAGTTAGCCAAGATTTTTAAACTTCAACTTAAGTTATTCGAAAAGTCGTGTCCTCTAGGGCGTGACAATCATGCCCTATAGGGATATGTAAAATTAAGAGCTACATGTTGGAGTTCTTCACAAGCATTTAATTCTTATGGAATTCAGCTAGCATAAGGTGTTATGGATTTCCTTTATCGATTTCTATAAAGAGTTTTTGTGATTATTTTCTTACCTTGGAAGAAAGAGTTCTTCCTTGAGATTACATTTATCGAGATTGTGAATCTTGGATTGTAAGTACATTGATACTTGAGCTACTACAATAACAACTGTAATTCAACTCATCTATTGTGAAAGTGTCATTCACAACTTTTGTGGGTACCGTTAAATGCCATGCAATTGTTGGCCTCCAGTTTGCGACGAGCTAGCCTCTGTGTACAAGTTAAGAAAGAGATCAAAGCTCTGAGATTATGATATCGTAAACAAGGAAAAAGTTGTTGACTGAAATAGTCGGCCTCTGGATCCCAGTCTGGTATCCACCAACAGTAGGAACGGTGAAGTCACCAATTGTCCTAAGCTCTTTCTGTTTAGCCATGGTGTATTGTAGCAGATCTACTATCTTTCTAGAATATTTTCTAAATTTTCTAATTGTTCGCTTGTCACAACCCTTTTTTATCTAAAATCACTACAATTTTTTTTTAATTTTTTGATCCATTTCTTATCGTTTGTTCTTCAACTTTATCTTACCTGCTCGTGAACAGTCTCAGCACTAATAGTTGGGCTGTGATTCGGTATTAACCATACCTTACCGTCTACCATGTCATTCATTTATTATTCTATTTGTAAGACCCACTTTGTATGTACATGTTGCTATATTCCTTATGATTCATGTGATGTACATTCCCATATATTCATTGAATCATAAGAAGAGCTTTGACTGAATTAAATTTGCAAGAAGAATAAAATGAACTATCGGTGAACACCGGAAGTAGTCAAATACGAGCCGAAATAGCCACAGGCCCAACGAAAATGATCAAAATGAAGTTAACCAAAAATACGAAATTAAAATAAGAAAAGATGGTGGATGTATGAAGGAAAGTCAGGTTAAGTTGGTTTCGAAACAAGTGCAGGGGTAAAACGGTCAAAAGATTAAAATTTGGTATAAATACGATAAGAGAATTTTAATTAAAAATAAGTATTTAGGATATCTTGATCGATAATGAGGAAATTATACAATTTCGAGTTCAATTGATCAAGATCCAGAATTTTTAGAAATACCGAAAAGTCACACGGGACAATATCCCGAAAATACGGAGAAATTATACCGAAAAAAAAGGGTTAAAAATATAATAAATAAATTAATTTAATTTAATTTAATTGGAAAAAATAAATAGAATTGTAGATATTTTTAGATTATTTTAGGCTATTTTAATGAATATTATAATAACAAAATAATTTATAAATAATAATAATAATAATAATAATAATAATAATAATAATAAAAGGGCTGAAAAAAATCGGGAAAACCCGAGAGGAACGGAGACCGACTCCGACCCGTGAGAAATCGAGGACGACCTCAGCATACCGGTGACCGACGACCTCCGATGAAGCCACAAGGAGGAAGAGGAGAGGCCAACGATCACGTGGACACCGGAGACGCGCTGTCAGGTGATCGAAAACCGCTGATCGGAGCGAAGGAAAAGCCAAGAAACGGGCTGATTCCCGATGAACCACGACGGCTGGGCTTGAACGGAGGCTACCGACGAGTTCAGGGGGAGGAGCCGGTTCTTTTGCGACCGATATCGGATGGCAAGACCGCCGAAAACGCCAACGACGGAAAAGAGCAGTAAAACGGCACCGTTTAGCTGGAGGGAAAAGGAAGGAAAGGGAAGGAAAAGAAAGGAAATGAAAGGAGGAAGGGAATGAAAGGAAAATTAAAGAAAAGAAAGAAAAAGGGAAAAAGGAAAGAAAATTTACCGGGGATGACTCGGGATTCAGGTAAGTTGACTGAGGGTCGAGATTGACCTACGGGTAAATTTTGAAAATTTATTTAATATTATTTTAATGAAAAATAACCTAGATTTACCTAATTGTGCAGCTTTACGACAGAGACCGAACGAGAGGTGATTGAGCTATGATATTCGTACCCCGCATCATATTGGGTAAGTATATTTGAATTATGATAATCTGAGTCCTTTAATACAGAGTTTCGATTACTTTTCGGATTAACTATGTATAAAAGGAATATTATTCAGAATATTAATGCAATTGCTGTAAATAATGTACGGGCTATCCAATGAGTTTGGAACGAAGCCCGATGATTATTGGTAAGTTGAATGAGCCTAGTAAACCCAAAGAAGAGATTTAAATAGTATAAACGGGCTGAAAACGGGCTCGAGGCCCATTGAAGTGCAATCGGGCCCAATAAAGTAAAATGAGCCCTGTACGTTAGATTCGATCAGTAAATGTGATATACTGATAAAGATAATTGAATTGACCCCAATTATGTGATTATATGCAGTTTCGTAGACTTGGTTGGCGCGCATTTGGACTAAGAGATCAGGTATTATTGAAACGAGATAAGGTTATGCGTGATTCCAGGTAAGAGAATTTTACGAACTGCTAGAGGTAGCCTTATGAAATTTCGATGTCATTTGTAGTATTTTAAATTGTTGGAAGGGTCTAGATTTGAAATAAAAATTTTAGTGCCCCGGATGGATAAATTACCAAAATACCCTTGTTAAGGGTAAAATTTCCAATTTTAGGAAAATTTGAGAGGAGCATGGACAAGATTTATACACACGCGACATAGTTTAATCTATTTCCTCATGTATAAAATGAAATGTGGCTTTAATGATGTGTTGATGAGTTTTACTAAGTTTTGATAATGTGTTAAACCTTTAGTGGTTGTTTTATGATGAGTTTTTCAATGTGTTGAGCATGAGACATTGACATGATGATTTTCCATGTTTACATGCCTATTTTCATGTTTCAATATGTGATATATGTATATACATGTGGCATAGTTTTAATTATACCTCATGCTCTAGATATAAATGATTTTTATATCATGACATTATAAGTGTGTAGATAGTGTAGTTATCTATCTGCTTGTATTATTGCCTAACTAAGCTAGTGAGCTCATCCCTTTCATTTCCCCTCTCTACAAAGCGCACACAGTAGTTAGTGAGTGGCTAAGGAGTTGCATCTTGATATCCACTGCTTCCCATCACCAAGAGATATACACATGGGTATCTTTTGTATCTAAACATGTAATAGCACAGTAATCATTTTGAAATGTAATATGGGGGATGTAAATATTTGTAAACACGTACAAGTATTGAACCTCAATTATAAAGTATACGTGTTTACTTTTGTATAAATTTAAAGATAGATGGTATAGTAGATGGTGAAGAGTGACTAATACTGACTCATAGCCCAACTGTTTAGTGGTGAGAATGTTCACGGTCGAGAAAGGAAAGGGAAAAGTAAAAAAATTTGTAGCGATTTTGGCTAGAAATGGGTCGTGACAGTTATAATTGTTCACAAAGTCCTTACTGACGAATTATAATAGTTAGCGACGGCCCCGCTGATGGGTTATAATAGTTAAGGACAACCTTGCTGGCGGGTTATAGTAGTTAGTAAAGGCCCTATTAATGGGTTATAATAGTTAGTGATGCTCTACTGACGGGTTATAATAGCTGGTAATGGCCCTGCTAATGGGTTATAATAATTAGCGATGACTCTACTGACGGGTTATAATAGTTAGTGATCGTCAAGTGAACTTTTTTTACGAAAAATGTGATTTCTGCATGTGTTTTCGAACTATATGACATGTTAACGTTTGTAAGGAAAATGTGATAAAAAATATGTTTTATGCATGTGATTTTCGAATTATATGCATTGATATGAAAGAAACAATCAGTTTTTAGAAGTATATATCGATTTACCGAGCACTCATATCATGACATGCACTATCATGTTAGAATGTATGTATCAGAAAGTCATTATTTCAGGATTATGTTCTGTGGTCAGGTTAGAAGGAAAATAGAAGTACTTCAAAGTATCCTCTCCTCCGAATGATTTTGGCAACATCACTAGCATTAGCTATTTCTAGAATCAGGAATAAGAAATGTGATATGAACATCAAAAATAAGAAATGTGATAAAATATCAAAATATCAAGATATGATACAAATAGCATTTGGAATCAATATCTATGTGTGATTACCTCTATATTTGTATTGTTTACTTACTGAGCTCCCCACCTCACTCCCCCTTTGTTTTCCATCACAGGCTAAGTTCAAAGGCATGATATTATTGACTTTAGTATCTGACTTCGAAGTTCCAACTTTAGATATCTTGTAGCTAATTTTCAGTATGTCTTTACACTGTATCAATGTGTTTATTTCCATACAATTTTCATTTAGTACAGAGTCGGGATATGTATGAGGTCATAGTAGGCTTGCGTATTTGATTTATGTTACTACGGGATGTAAATGAAGGGTTTTCGGCAAAAAGGTTGAAACCAAGCATTTATTACAATATTTCAGTAAGTATATATTTTAGAGACCTGAACGGCTTTTGAAAATTTTTAAAATATTGTACGAGATAGATTATAGAATGTATGAGGCAACTAAGTAGTAAGATTTGAAATTTGATCTGTAAAGAACATTCTATCTAATATTGCATGGCAGGTGGAATCACGCATTTTTGCAGAGATGCTGCCGAAATTTATTTCAAACTTTTTTATTAAGTCAATTGAACTAAGACCCTAGGTTCGAAGCCTTAAATCGAGCTAGGTAATTTGTGACCTAGAAAAGTGTAGTAGTGGACTTGTATGGCAAACTAGTGTTGAAGAAAAAGTGAAACAGTTAGCCAAGATTTTTAGACTTCAACTTAAGTTATTCGAAAAGTCGTGTCCTCTAGGGCGTGACAATCATGCCCTATAGGGATATGTAAAATTAAGAGCTACATGTTGGAGTTCTTCGCAAGCATTTAATTCTTATGGAATTCAGCTAGCATAAGGTGTTATGCATTTCCTTTATCGATTTCTATAAAGAGTTTTTGTGATTATTTTCTTACCTTGGAAGAAAGAGTTCTTTCTTGAGATTACATTTATCAAGATTGTGAATCTTGGATTGTAAGTACATTGATACTTGAGCTACTACAATAACAACTATAATTCAACTCATCTATTGTGAAAGTGTCATTCACAACTTTTGTGGGTACCGTTAAATGCGATACAATTGTTGGCCTCCAGTTTGCGACGAGCTAGCCTCTGTGTACAAGTTAAGAAAGAGATCAAAGCTCTGAGATTATGATATCGTAAACAAGGAAAAGTTGTTGACTGAAATAGCCGGCCTCTGGATCCCAGTCTGGTATCCACCAACAGTAGGAACGGTGAAGTCACCAATTGTCCTAAGCTCTTTCTGTTTAGCCATGGTGTATTGTAGCAGATCTACTATCTTTCTAGAATATTTTCTAAATTTTCTAATTGTCCGCTTGTCACGACCCTTTTTTATCTAAAATCACTACAATTTTTTTTTAAATTTTTTGATCCATTTCTTATCGTTTGTTCTTCAACTTTATCTTACCTGCTCGTGAACAGTCTCAGCACTAATAGTTGGGCTGTGATTCGGTATTAACCATACCTTACCGTCTACCATGCCATTCATTTATTATTCTATTTGTAAGACCCACTTTGTATGTACATGTTGCTATATTCCTTATGATTTATGTGATGTACATTCCCATATATTCATTGAATCATAAGAAGAGCTTTGACTGAATTAAATTTGCAAGAAGAATAAAATGAACTATCGGTGAACACCGGAAGTAGTCAAATACGAGCCGAAATAGCCACAGGCCCAACGAAAATGATCAAAATGAAGTTAACCGAAAATACAAAATTAAAATAAGAAAAGATGGTGGATGTATGAAGGAAAGTCAGGTTAAGTTGGTTTCGAAACAAGTGCAGGGGTAAAACGGTCAAAAGATTAAAATTTGGTATAAATACGATAAGAGAATTTTAATTAAAAATAAGTATTTAGGATATCTTGATCGATAATGAGGAAATTATACAATTTCGAGTTCAATTGATCAAGATCCAGAATTTTTAGAAATACCGAAAAGTCACACGGGACAATATCCCGAAAATACGGAGAAATTATACCGAAAAAAAAGGGTTAAAAATATAATAAATAAATTAATTTAATTTAATTTAATTGGAAAAAATAAATAGAATTGTAGATATTTTTAGATTATTTTAGGCTATTTTAATGAATATTATAATAACAAAATAATTTATAAATAATAATAATAATAATAATAATAATAAAAGGGCTGAAAAAAATCGGGAAAACCCGAGAGGAACGGAGACCGACTCCGACCCGTGAGAAATCGAGGACGACCTCAGCATACCGGTGACCGACGACCTCCGACGAAGCCACAAGGAGGAAGAGGAGAGGCCAACGATCACGTGGACACCGGAGACGCGCCGTCAGGTGATCGAAAACCGCTGATCGGAGCGAAGGAAAAGCCAAGAAATGGGCTGATTCCCGATGAACCACGACGGCTGGGCTTGAACGGAGGCTACCGACGAGTTCAGGGGGAGGAGCCGGTTCTTTTGCGACCGATATCGGATGGCAAGACCGTCGAAAACGCCGACGACGGCAAAGAGCAGTAAAACGGCACCGTTTGGCTGGAGGGAAAAGGAAGGAAAGGGAAGGAAAAGAAAGGAAATGAAAGGAAAAAGGGAATGAAAGGAAAATTAAAGAAAAGAAAGAAAAAGGGAAAAAGGAAAGAAAATTTACCGGGGATGACTCGGGATTCAGGTAAGTTGACTGAGGGTCGAGATTGACCTACGGGTAAATTTTGAAAAATTATTTAATATTATTTTAAGGAAAAATAACCTAAATTTACCTAATTGTGCAGCTTTACGACAGAGACCGAACGAGAGCTGATTGAGCTATGATATTCGTACCCCGCATCATATTGGGTAAGTATATTTGAATTATGATAATCTGAGTCCTTTAATACAGAGTTTTGATTACTTTTCGGATTAATTATGTATAAAAGGAATATTATTCAGAATATTAATGCAATTGCTGTAAATAATGTACGGGCTATCCAATGAGTTTGGAACGAAGCCCGATGATTATTGGTAAGTTGAATGAGCCTAGTAAACCCAAAGAAGAGATTTAAATAGTATAAACGGGCTGAAAATGGGCTCGAGGCCCATTGAAGTGCAATCGGGCCCAATAAAGTAAAATGAGCCCTGTACGTTAGATTCGATCAGTAAATGTGATATACTGATAAAGATAATTGAATTGACCCCAATTATGTGATTATATGCAGTTTCGTAGACTTGGTTGGCGCGCATTTGGACTGAGAGATCAGGTATTATTGAAACGAGATAAGGTTACGCGTGATTCCAGGTAAGAGAATTTTACGAACTGCTAGAGGTAGCCTTATGAAATTTCGACGTCATTTTTAGTATTTTAAATTGTTGGAAGGGTCTAGATTTGAAATAAAAATTTTAGTGCCCCGGATGGACAAATTACCAAAATACCCTTGTTAAGGGTAAAATTTCCAATTTTAGGAAAATTTGAGAGGAGCAAGGACAAGATGTTCCTGCTTGTTCTTGGGGTGTTTTGACACGTGCATGAGTAGGCTGGCTAAGTTTTAAATAAAAATTCACAGCATTTCATATTTTCAACAATGTTGATTTTCTCTGAAATTGATTTGAGAAATGTAGCCGCCTACGTGATTTTATAGACATGCGACGTGCTAGAGCTCAGCTCGCACGAGCGTTGATTTGTGTGATGCATGCATTAGTGCTGGAGCGAGAGCTCGCTCTAGAGTTTTTACATGCACTGGTGCTGGAGTTTAACTCGCCCCAAATTTTCACATGAAATGTGTACAGAGTGCTAGAGCTCAGCTCGCACTAGTTTTACTTGATTTTATGAGAGTGCTAGAGTATCGCTCGCACTATTTTTCTGAAATCATGCGATGAGCTGTGCTTGGAGCATCGGGTAGACTGTGTCTCACACCGATTAAATAGGCTCGCACGTACGTTTTGAGACAATGCATGAGTATAGAGATATGATATAGGTCAACGGAGTACGTTGTACCGTTCAAGTAGCATGGAATACGCTGTACCGTGTGGTATCTTTAGATACGTGGTATCTTTGAATACAAGTGGCATCTTCGGATGCATGGGATCGGAGAAGATTGACGGGTTGGATTGACCCACTTCCCGGGTGGTTCTCGATTAGGGTGAGACCCCGCACACTAGGATCCTGTAGCAGAGGGGCTCACGAGGACACACGGCCATAGTCCTGGTTATTTACCTGAGATATACATATACTGCCTAGTCTCGTGTATTGATATTTTTGAATATTGATGTTTTTGAGAAAACACATGTTTGTGGATTTTGTGTGAGTCAGGGACACCCGAGGGAGGGGTTGAGTCCTGGCTTTGTTATGAAATTTTAACGAGAAATAAATGTTTTAAAAGGATATACATGTTAAGTTTTCATGCTCTTTGGAATTCTATGTGAATTGTTTTACATGACATCATAACATAGCATCTGTTTCGAAAATGTATGGAGAAGGGGTGGTTTATCTATGGCACCACGTTCATGTAGCTTGTATCGTTGCCTACTTGTTCGTAGGATTGCCTTACTGAGATTGATGTGCTCACCCTTTTCATTTTCTCACACAGATTTCTTTCAGTAGATCGGGAGGCAACTGAGTACTGCATTCCAGATATCCGCTGTTGCCCATTTTTGAGGTATATACACGTATATATTTATTGTATCTAAATAACATAAGCACAGTATTATATTTTGTATTGACACTGGGATGCATAGACTGGGTACATATTGTAAAGAATGAAAAGAAATTAGTGCATAACGTATAAATTAATATTTTAATTTAAATTGTGCACTATTTGTAAAATGTATGGTGATGGTATAGGCATTGATACACAGCCTAATTATTGGTTATGGTTGGTCACGATTCGGAGGATAGATAAGTATGAAAGAAAAATGAAAAATTTACTCTGATTTTTGGGCAGTTTTGGGTTGTGAGAGAATGTGGTATCAGAGCGAGATTGGTCTGATATGTGTCAATGTCAATAATTAGGAAATTACATCCCTGTGTTACTGTGCTTGGTTAGATACAATAGTGTATATCAAGATGGGTTTTAACTATGAAATGGTTGTGAATGCAGGAATATAAGCATTATGCCTGTTACTAGTCGCGGTAGAGGAGGTCGGGCACGAGGCAGAGGCCGTAGGGGTAGGCCTGCGACTGATACACATTCGGAGTTACCTCATGAGACTCAGGAGGAGGCTGAGATAGTGACCGGGGTTGAGCATGCAGAGAGGGATACTACAAAGAGATTTGCTAAGGCGATCGAGGCGCATTTCGTTAGGATAGAGCGGAGCCTCAAGATGATTATGGAGTTGCTTACGATGTCAGTGCAGGAAGGTAGAGGTGTACAGGGTGATGCTGGGCAGGCAGCTGCTCCTGTTGCGCCTGCTCAGCCAGTTCAGGATATGGATATTCCTACACCCCCACCAGTCCAGGACACGGATTCTCCTATTACCCCACAGCAAAGTACTAGAGATTGGGGTTATAGTTGTGACATGGACAGACTGCGACAGTTCCAGAAGTTCAGACCACTGACATTTAGCGGGGTGAAAGACCTAGTGGTAGCTGAGGATTGGTTGAGTGAGATGGAGAAGCTATATGGGTTCTTCAAGTGTACCCCTACGGAGATGGTAGCATTCGCTGCTTTTATGTTTAGAGGATCGGCTAAGCATTGGTGGAAGTCCACTAGACAGATTCTCAGAGCTAGACATACCGTGATTAGCTGGGAGATATTTTTAGAGGCCTTTCGGAGGCAGTATGTCCCAGATACAGCGCAGCGAAAGCTGCAGTTTGAGTTTTTGAGCCTGACCCAGGGGAGTAGTTCGGTAGATGAGTATGAGATGAGGTTCATCTCCCTGGGCAGATATGATCCGGACACTATGAGCAATGAGGTTAAGAAGGTCCAAAGATTTATAGATGGATTAAGGCCATCGATCAGATCTAGATTGGTTGCTTTAGTTGTCCCGACTTACGAGGAGGCAGTGAGCAGGGCATAGTTGATAGAGCAGGATTTTGAGAGGACTGCCTTAGAGTTCGAGAAGGCTGGCAGCAGAGTTAGAGAGACGAAGAGACCAGTGGGAGGCAGAGGATCTGGTTATAGAGGGGGCAGACGGTTGATTGGGAAGAGGCTGAGGATAGAGGAGATTCGAGAGAGGCCAGTTAGACCTCCAGTTTATCCGACCATTACTTCTGCTCCACAGAAGGGTATCATAATAGGGGGCCACGACCTACGACTAAGAGATGCAGTAGGTGTGGTAGATATCACAGTGATAGACCTTGTTTTAGTACCACAGTGGTATGCTATAGATGCTAGAAGCCTAAACATGTGATCAGAGACTATCCAAAGATAGTTGAGAGTGCCCCTCAGAAGGGCAAAGGTTCAGAGAGGGCTTCCGGTGATACATCTGCACCACAAAGGAAAGCGACAGTAGCAGAGAAAGGGAAGTAAGCGATACAGGGCGAGTGATGCTCTAGACCAGGATACAACAGATCAGTCATCAGATGTGGTGAAAGGTACTATTCTGATCTATGATTTAGAAGCATATGTGTTAATAGATCCTGGTTCTACACATTCATTTGTATCACCTTTGTTTGCATGTAAATTGTGTAATTATGTGAAACCTACCCCTCTACGTAGAAAATTGTCGATAATGACATCCATGAACACTAGCCAATTAGTGGAGTATGTATTGAGGGATTGTGAGCTGAAATTAGCTGGCAGAGTGATGACAGCTGATCTAATCTTGATGCACATGAGAGATTTTGATGTAATCCTAGGAATGGATTGGTTGGATGCTAATCGAGCTATCTTAGATTGTTTTGCCAGGACAGTCACATTTCATACTCCAAAAAAATGTATAGTGCAATTTCCTTAAAGTAAATGAGAATGAGAATTTTATAAGAGTATGAATGACGTACTAATTTGGTGAATAATGTTGTGAAGGTTATATTGCGTACGTGGTAGATACAGCTAAGGCACGTCCGGAATTGACAGACATTCCAGTAGCCAAAGAATTTTCAGATGTCGTTCCGGATGAGTTACTAGGGTTACCGTCAGTGAGGGAGACAGAGTTCAGTATTGATGAGACATCCGGTATAGAGTTGATATCTAGACCACCGTACAGGATGGCTCCGGTTGAGTTAGAGGAGCTTAGGAAACAGTTACAGGAACTGTTAAAGGAGGGGTTCATCAGACTGAGTGTGTCACCGTGGAGAGCAACAATTATGTTTGTTAGGAAGAAGGATGGGAGCCTTCGGTTGTGTATCGACTACCGATTATTGAACAAGGCTACCATCAAGAATAAGTATCCCCTTCCAAGGATTGATGATTTACTGGATCAGCTACGGGGAGCACAGGTCTTTTTCAAGATTAATCTAAGATCTGGGTACCATCAGTTGAGAGTTCGGGATGGAGATGTACCCAAGACAGCTTTTCGCACCCGTTATGGTCACTTTGAGTTTATGGTTATGCCATTCGAGTTGACAAACGCTCCTGCAGCTTTTATGTCATTGATGAATGAGGTGTTTCGGCCTTATTTAGATCGATTTGTGATTATCTTCATCGATGACATCCTAGTTTATTCGAGGTCCAGAGAGGAGCATGAGCAGCACCTGTGGATTGTATTGTAGACCCTCCGTGAGAAGCGATGGTATGCTAAACTCAGTAAGTGTGACTTTTGGCTTGAGCAGATCTCCTTTTTGGGACATATTGTGTCGAGGGATGGTGTATCAGTAGACCCATTCAAGATTGAGGCAGTAGTACAGTGGCATAGGCCTCAGACAGTTATGAAGATCAGAAGTTTTTTGGGTTTAGCTGGATATTATAGACGATTTGTGAAGGGGTTTTCGAGGTTGGCTGCTCCGTTCACATGTCTCACTCGGAAGAGTATTGCATTTGAGTGGGACAATAGATGTGAGGAGAGTTTTCAGGAGCTGAAGCATCGATTGACCGCTGCTCCGATTCTCACCATTCCTACCAGCTCATGAGGTTTTTCTGTTTACACAGATGTATCTTACCAAGGACTGGGCTGTGTATAGATGCAGTAGGGGAAGGTAGTCGCTTATGGATCCAGGCAACTGATGGATCATGAGAGAAACTACCCAACCCACGACTTATAGTTGGCGACCGTAGTATTTGCATTGAAGATATGGCGCCACTATCTGTATGGTGAGAAATTCCAGGTATTTACCAATCATAAAAGCCTCAAATATCTGTTCTCGCAGAAGGAATTGAATATGAGACAGAGAAGGTGGCTTGAGCTTCTGAAAGATTATGATTGTGAGATCCTATACCACCCGAGTAAGGCGAATGTGGTGGCTGATGCGTTAAGTAGGAAGCATCTCGGGTTGGTTTCTTATATGATGGTATGGGAACACGAGTTGTTAGAGCAGTTTGTGAGCCTCAGTTTGGATGTGACCCCGCCTGATGCTGATAGTGGTTATATGATTGCTAGCCTACGGTTAGAACTGGAATTGATGGAGCGGATCCGACAGGCTCAGCGTGATGATCAGCAGTGTATTGAGATAGTCAGGCAGATGCAGAGGGGTATTGAGACGGAGTTTGAGTTGCGTTCGGATGGATTACTAAGGTTTCGAGACAGGATATGTGTTCTCGATGATCCTGAGGTTAGGTGGTTGATCTTGACAGAGGCTCATTTGTCAAGGTATACCTTGCATTCGGGTAGTATAAAGATGTATTAGAATCTTCGGAAGGTATACTAGTGGTAAATGATGAAGAGAGATATAGCAGAGTTTGTTGCGAGATGTCTCATTTGTCAGTAGGTGAAGGTAGAGCATCAAAAGCCTGTAGGGTTATTGCAGCCTTTACCTATACCGACTTGGAAATGGGAGCATGTCACCATGGACTTTGTGATGGGTTTACCGAGGACTCACAGGGGAAATAATGCCATATGGGTGATAGTTGACAAATTGATGAAGTCGGCACATTTCCTAGCTATAAGAGTCACTGATACTCTGAGTAGATTGGCAGAGCTACATGTACGCGAGATTGTGAGACTGCATGGTGTCCCAGTGAGTATTGTGTTGGATAGGGATTCCCACTTCACTTCCTGTTTCTGAGAACATTTTCAGGAAGCTATTAGGACCCAGTTGAGATTCAGTACAGCTTTCCATCCTCAGACAGATGGACAATCAGAGAGGACTATATAGACCCTCAAGGATATGTTGAGAGCTTGTGTACTTGATTTTAGAGGCTCCTAGGATGATCACCTACCACTCGCAGAGTTTGCCTACAATAATAGTTATCATTCGAGTATCGGGATGGCACCATATGAGGCCTTGTATGGTCGTAGATGTCGTTCTCCTATAGGATGGGAGGAGGTTGGTGACAGGCAGATATTCGCTCCCGATTTAATATGTCAGGCCTCTGAGGATGTCCAATTGATTTGCGAGAAATTGAGGACAGCTCAGAGTCGACAGAAGAGTTATGCTGACAGGAGACGTAGATCGTTGGAGTTTACAGTAGGGGAATCAGTATTTTTGAAAGTTTCTCCTTCCAAGGGTATTATAAGATTCAAAAAGAGAGGGAAGCTGAGCCCTCGTTTCATAGGACCTTTTGAGATACTCGAGAGAGTGGGAGATCGAGCATATAGGCTAGCGTTGCCACCAAAGCTAGCAAATGTCCATAACGTCTTCCACATCTCCATGCTTCGGAAGTATCAGTTGGATCTGTCGTATGTGATCAGATACGAGCCACTGGAGCTCAGTGAGAGTATGTCCTATGCTGAGAGACTGATACAGATTGTGGATAGGAAGGAGAAGGTATTGAGATCAAAGACGATTCCTCTGGTGAAAGTACTGTGGCAGCATCACACTCCGAAGGAAGCGACTTGGGAGTTAGAGAGTTTGATGAAAGAAAAGTACCCGGAGTTGTTTAGAGACTGATTAGTTCCAATTTGGTGGACCAAATTCCTTTAGTGGGGGAGATTATGTAAGACCCACTTTGTATGTACATGTTGCTATATTCCTTATGATTCATGTGATGTACATTCCCATATATTCATTGAATCATAAGAAGAGCTTTGACTGAATTAAATTTGCAAGAAGAATAAAATGAAATATCGGTGAACGCCAGAAGTAGTCAAATACGAGTCGAAATGGCCACAGGCCAAACGAAAATGATCAAAATGAAGTTAACCGAAAATACGAAATTAAAATAAGAAAAGATGGTGGATGTATGAAGGAAAGTCAGGTTAAGTTGGTTCCAAAACAAGTGCAGGGGTAAAACGGTCAAAAGATCGAAATCTAGTATAAATACGATAAGAGAATTTTAATTAAAAATAAGAATTTAGGATATCTTGATTGATAATGAGGAAATTATACAATTTCAAGTTCAATTGATCAAGATCCAAAATTTTTAGAAATACCAAAAAGTCACACGGGACAATATCTCGAAAATACAGAAAAATTATATCGAAAAAGGGTTAAAAATATAATAAATAAATTTAATTTAATTTAATTTATTTAATTGGAATAATTAAATAGAATTGTAGATATTTTTAGATTATTTTAGGTTATTTTAATGAATATTATAATAATAAAATAATTTATAAATAATAATAATAATAATTAAATAAAGGGCTGAAAAAAATTGAGAAAACCCGAGAGGAACGGAGACCGACTGCGACCCTCGAGAAACTGAGGATGACCCCAGCACATCGGCCACCGACGGCCTCCGACGAAGCCACGAGGAGGAAGAGGAGAGGCCGACGTTCTCGTGGACACCAGAGATGCGTCGTCAGGTGATCGAAAACCGCTGATCGGAGCGAAGGAAAAGCTAAGGAGAAACGGGTTGATTCCCGACGAACCACGGTGGCTGGGCTTGAACGAAGGCCACCGACGAGTTCAGGGGGAGGAGCCGGTTCTTTTGAGATCGGTATCGGCCGGCAAGATCGCCAAAAACGCCGACGACGGCAAAGAGTAGTAAAACGACACTGTTTGGCTGGGGGGAAAATGAAGGAAAAAGGGTAGGAAAGGAAAAGAAAAGAAAAGAAAAGAAAGAAAAAGGGAAAAAGGAAAGGAAATTTACCGGAGACGACTCGGAATTCGGGTAAGTTAACCGAGGATCGAAATTGACCTACGGGTAAATTCTGAAAATTTATTTAATATTATTTTAATGAAAAATAATCTGAATTTACCTAATTTTGCAGCTTTACGATATAGATCGAATGAGAGCCGATTGAGCTCTGATATTCATACCCCACATCATATTGGGTAAGTATATTTGAATTATGATAATCTGAGTCCTTTAATACAGAGTTTCGATTACTTTTTGGATTAATTTCGTATAAAAGGAATATTATTCGGAATATTAACGTAAATGCCGTAAATAGTGTATGGGCTATCCAATGAGTTTGGAACAAAGCCCGATGATTATTGATAAGTTAAATGAGCTTAGTAAACCCAAAGAAGAGATTTAAATAGTATAAACGGGCTGAAAACGAGCTTGAGGCCCATTAAAGTGCAATCGGGCCCAACAAAGTAAAACGAGCCCAGTACGTTAGATTCGATCAGTAAATGTGATATACTGATGAAGATAATTGAATTGACCCCAATTATGTGATTATATGCAGTTCCGTAGACTTGGTTGTCGCGCATTTGGATTGAGAGATCGGGTATTATTGAAACGAGATAAGGTTACGGGTGATTCCAGGTAAGGGAATTTCACGAACTGCTAGAGGTAGCCTTACAAAATTTCGATGTCATTTACAATATTTTAAATTGCGGAAGGGTCTAGATTTGAAATAAAAATTTTAGTGCCCCGGATGTGTAAATTACCAAAATACCCTTGTTAAGGGTAAAATTTCCAATTTTAGGAAAATTCAAAAGGAGCAAGGACAAGATGCTCCTACTCATTCTTGGGGTGTTTTGACACGTACATGAGTAGGCTGGCTAAGTTTTAAATAAAAATGCACAGCATTTCATATTTTCAACAATGCTGATTTTCTATGAAATTGATTTGAGAAATGTAGCCGCCTACGTGATTATATAGACATGTGACGTGCTAGAGCTCAGCTCGTACGAGCCTTAATTTGTGTGATGCATGCATTAGTGCTAGAGCGAGAGCTCGCACTAGAGTTTTTAGATGCATTGGTGCTGGAGTCTAACTCGCACCAGATTTTTATATAATTTTCGTAATACGGTGCTGGAGTCTAACTCGCACTAGATTTTCACATGAAATGTGTACAGAGTGCTAGAGCTTAGCTCGCACTAGTTTCACTTGATTTTATGAGAGTGCTGGAGCATCGCTCGCACTATTTTTTTGAAATCATGCGATGAGCTGTGCTTGGAACATCGAGTAGACTATGTGTCACACAGATTAAATAGGCTCGCAAGTGCGTTTTAAGCAGGGCATGAGTATAGAGATATGATATGGGTCCACGGAGTACGTTGTACCGTGCAAGTAGCATGGAGTACGTTGTACCGTGTGGTATCTTCGGATACGTGGTATCTTCGGATCCGAGTGGCATCTTCGGATGCGTGGGATCATATAAGACTGACGGGTTGGATTGACCCACCTCTCGGGTGGTTCTCGATCAGGGTGAGACCCCGTACACTAGGATCCATGTAGCAGAGGGGCTCACGAGGACACACGGCCATAGTCCTGGTTATTTACTCGAGATATACATATACTGCCTAGTCTCGTGTATTGATGTTTTTGAATATTAATGTTTTTGAGAAAACACATGTTTGTGGATTTTGTGTGAGTCAGGGACACCCGAGGGAGGCGTTGAGTCCTGGCTTTGATTTGAAATTTTAACAAGAAATAAATGTTTTAAAAGGATATACATGTTCAGTTTTCATGCTCTTTGGAATTCTATGTGAATTGTTTTACATGACATCATAACATAGCATCTGTTTTGGAAATATGTGGAGAATGGGTGGTTTATGCATGGCACCACGTTCATGTAGCTTGTATCGTTACCTACTTGGTCGTAGGATTGCCTTACTGAGCTTGATGTGCTCACCCCTTTCATTTTCTCACACAGATTTCTTTCAGTAGATCGGGAGGAAACTGAGTACTGCATTCCAGATATCTGCTGCTGCCTATTTTTGAGGTATATACACATATATATTTATTGTATCTAAATAACATAAGAACAATATTATATTTTGTATTGACACTGGGATGTATAGACTGGGTACATATTGTAAAGAATGAAAAGAAATTAGTGCATAACGTATAAATTAATATTTTAATTTAAATTATGCACTATCTGTAAAATGTATAGTGATGGTATGGGCATTGACACACAGCCCAATTATTGGTTGTGGTTGGTCACGATTCGGAGGATAGATAAGTATGAAAGAAAAATGAAAAATTTACTCTGATTTTTGGGCAGTTTTGGGTCGTGACACTATGTAAAAGTAAACGCTTACATTTCATAACCATGATACTACAACTTTGTACGTGTTTTCCAATATTTACATTCCCCATATTAAATTTCAAAACCATTATTGTGATGTTACATGTTTTGATACAAAATGGTACCAGGGTGTATACCTTTCAATGATGGGAAGCAGCAGATACTAGGAATGCAAATCCTCAACCGCTCACTAACTATTGCGAGTGCTCTGAAAGAGGAGGAAAATAAAAGGGTGAGCAACCACACGCTCAGTAAGGCAATTATGCGAGCAAGTAGATAACCACACTATCTACATGATAATGATGCCATGCATTAAATCATTTTCTTTTGAATTCATACTTAAATACAAATCTAATGCATACTTTTATGCCAGATAAAATCATTCATATAAAATAATTCATTTCGTGAAATGGCAGATAAAACATGGAATTATACGTCATGCTATTTAAATAATTCAAATTATGTCAAAACATGCCATTTATTTCAAATCAACATCCGCCCTAAAATCATCAAGACTCAATCCCAAAACCATAAAATCATGAAATCACAAAATCAAGTGATAAGTAATATGTGATTTCGTAAAGCAAATAGCATGCGAGACTAGGCAAGAATCATGGTTATAACTCCAGGACTATGGCCATATCCATGTGATCCGAGGCTACACAGATCCTAGTGTGCGGGCTATCACATCACATCTGAGGCTGCCCCAGGAGGTGGGTACCAAACCTACTTGCCAGCTAATCAGATCACTAGTCTGAAGACTACACATCATATATCACGACACAATACAACGTACTTCATGCTATAAGCATGGTACAACGTTCACCCCATGCCAATGTCATCTCAATATCTAATGCCATGTCTCGAAATGCATGTGCAGGCATATTAATTTAGTTAGACACACAGTCTACACAATGCTCCCAGCACAACCTTATGCATATCGTATAAAAATCTAGGGCGAGCAAAGCTCCTAGCACTATGTCATGTATATAATCATGTAAAATCAAGTGCAAGCAAAGCTTCCATCACTCTGTCACATGCAGAAATCATGTCAAATCTCGTTCGAGCAATGCTCTCAGCATGTTTTGTTTCCACATATACCATGTAGGTGGCTTAATTTCAAAGAATGGTTTTAAAACCAAAATCAGCACTTGCCACATGCTATTTTCTATAAATTGATAAAACTTCAACCAGCCTACCCATATCCTTGGTGAAAAGCATTATAATCCATCAAGAACACCCAGTTCTTGCTTTCCATGACTTTTTCTAAAATTTGAAATTTTACACTTCATAAGGGCACAATCGTCATTTACCCTTTCGGGTCGCAATAAATATTATTAAGTTTGTTAAAAAGTAGTATTTCATTGTAAAAACACTCAAAACATGCTATTTATGTCTGTTCCAATATAATCCTAACTTTTCTAAAATTTCCCTTAGTAGGGGCAAAAAACGGTAATTTTCTATGTCGAGTCTCTAACGATATTTTTCATATTTGAAAATCCATATACAATTTAATTATTCAAAAATCTACCTGAAAATATGTATAGCTACCTCTAACTACCCACAAGATTCCCTTACCTTGTAGATCTTAGGCAGCACAAAATTATCGATTCTCGAGATTACCTCGATTTACGTGCTAAATTCTTGAGCTACCCAAAATGATACCAATTCATCATATATTGATCAATTTCATCTTAACATACTCAATTTTGATTTATCTACTCGAAGTTTAACCAATTTTGACTTTTTGGTCAACTTTTTCTATTTTCTCGGTTTTACCGATTTAGTGTAATTTTTGGCAAATTTCATTATTCTAATTTCTCATTTCATTACTTCATTAACCTTATGACTCATTCAAGTTCATAAACCTTGCTGGTCACTTTGCTAAATTTTCAATTCTCTAATTTTTTTCGATTTTACACTAAATTAAGCTATAAACCAAACTTTCTTAGTATAAATTTAACCGTTAACAACCTTTGATCCATCAAATTTTCACCAAAAATGCATCAACACCTTGCTGTCTAGACCTCAAATCATCCATAGAAATTTAATCATCCAATTCCACTTAACTAAAAACATTCTAAAAACACCAAACAACAACATATATGAACTTCATCAACATCCATCAACTTTACCTCGGGTTTGACCAAGGTTAACCACATTTTTCTTTTCTCAAAATTGATCCTCAACTGTAATTTAATAAGTATAGAGCTTAGAATCATAAAAAAACTACAAGAAATTCCAACCAAAGAATAAAAAATTCCAAGTTCTTCACTTACCAAGAACATGACAGATCTGTCCACTGTTTTTCTTTCACGTTTGTCACCTAGCAAATGAACTTCTTTGTGGTTGAATTGCTTATATGTTATATAGTCTTAGAAGAGGAAGATTTTATCCTTCTTGACCGATACCTAAATCCAGACAGAAGGTGGCCGAAAAATCACGCATTAAGGGGAAAAGAAGGACGCTTGTGGCAAGGATGGGGAGGGGGTTTCTCTTGGCTGGAAAGTCCAATTGGGTTGATTTTTATGTCTACAGAAAGCTTATCAAGCTCACTTTAGAGCTAGAAAATTTTAGATTTAATGTATTCCTCTAAAGTCTCCATATTTGACAAACTTGGAGTCTTGGTCGGTAGTCTGAAGCAGGGCAGATTTCTATCCTGTTTTAGAAAATTCAAAAAAATAATTTTACTCCAATTTTCTCCAAATTTCCACTTCTCAAGTGTTATAATATGTCCCTAGTATGTTTCATAAGAATTTGGGGGTTACTTGTTTGAGAAACAATTCCCAATTGAGCCCATTTTGCACGATTTGGTCAATACCAAGCAAAATGGCTTAAAGTTTTTGGTTTACCTTAAAAATTAATTTGATCCTTGAAACCTCCGTATTTCCAATTGATTTTAATTTATCAAGTAAATTGCACCTTATATTAATTACCTATAGCCTTAGAATAATTTTTGAGAATTTCTAGAATTTAATTCGAATTTATTTCTATTTCAAAGCCCATTTGCTTGGTTTAGTGCAAAACCCAAACCTTACTAACTTTTTCACTTTCAATACCTTACTTTTTATTTCTAATCATCATTTCATGACCATATATAAAATTCTTAAGAAATTCTTGAGCTTAAGGTCTTACCTCAGTTTTTGTGCCAACGGGCCCCACATCGCTAACCTGACTGCTTTGGTGGTTTCGAGCCTGCACCACATTATTATGAGTTCTCAAATACTTCTTACTATTTCAAATAAGAAATAAAGTGAGAAAAATTTGAGTTTCACATCGCTCAAGCTCAGGATTTAAGAGAAGACAATGAAAACTCTTGACTCTACATAAACAGACATCTAGAAATCCTAGGAATTTTTTTCAATTTTTTAAATTTTTTTTCCTTTTTTTCCTTTTTTTATGTAAATTTAAGAAGAAAACCTAACTACAAATACTCCTAATGTAACCTAAGGCCCTAACATGTACAAGCTAGATGTGAGACCTGAGAATTTTATACACATCTAATTATGTAATGTGAACATGAGTGTAATTGATTGAGTTAAATGTTATGTACTCATAAATTGAGGCGGTAAGGAATGAAATTCTAAATGATGAATGAGTATTGAATAAGAAATAATCAGTGGAGCAAACTATGACAATTATATATGGAGATTTTATGCCAAGTGTAAAACCATAGTGTGAAACTATGAGGTCAGATTGATCTTAGAGAAGAGGGGATCGATCTGGTAGGCCAAAGTGACAAGGAATGAAAAAAATTTAAACGAGCAAATTGATCTCCAATGAAAGTAGATTGATCTCCTTGTGATTCTACCTTAAAGGGATTGATCTCCTACAAGAGCAGATCAATCTCCAAATGTTTCTATAAAAATCAGATCGATCTCCTCACAAGGAGCAGATCGATCTCCTTAAGATTATAAGATCGATCTTGCCCCCACGATAGATCGATCTGGTAGGCATAAAAATCGCCTAAAACGTTCACAATTCAAAGGTAAATTGATCTCTATCTAAGAGCAGATCGATCTCCTTCCTTCTGCCTATATAAGGACCCCTATGTTTTTGTAGGAATTCAACTTCTCTCTCTCCAGAAAATTGAAAACCCCTATTTTGGTCGAATCCCTAGCCTTCTATCTCCTCCAAAATGCCCATTTTTGTTCGAATCAGAGGTAGTGGTAAGAGGGAAAGTTGTTCTTCATCGTAAGGGGAACAACATAGTTGGAAATCGAAGGACGATTTAATCTAAGGCGTGAATTGAGCACTCCACAAGTTTTGGGTAAATTTCTAAGCTTTAATCCTTGATTTTGAAGTAAATTTCTGCGATTGTGGCTGTAAATGTTGTGATGAATTGGCTGAAAATCGTTATGGTTGTTAGAATTATTGAGGTATTGAGAAATTATGAGAATGTGAGCACTTATGCTCGATGTTGAGATTTGAGACAATGTGATGATGTGTTGATGATGTTTTTACATTGTTGGGATAGCTTGGGAGTTCCAGAGAGGAATGCGAGGCTAGTCCATCATTCGGGGGAAACGATTGCACTATACGAGGTGCAACTAGGTAAGAGAAAACTTAAACTCATTTGTGTATGTGATTTGTGATGATATTTGTACATGAAATGTTTTTGAGAAATAAGAATGTTTTTACAAGTTATGATTGATTTATTGCACACGGTTTAATAGCCGGTTGGGGCCCAATCCTTATGAGTTGTAAACAAAGTGTGAAATTGTTTTACAAACTATTTCAGTTTAAAAGTGAAAAGGGATTTGGGCTATACGTTAAGGTGTACTACGATTTGAAAAATGTGTGCATGGTTTTACCAGTTTGAGTTGGATTTTGACATGTTTTGTAATGAGTACAAAAAGGTTTTCAGATGTGTTTTATGAAAGAAACCATTATGAGCTCTACGTGAAGGTAAAATGGTTTTATATGATAATGGTTGTTATTGAGACTAGGTTGTGTCATGTGATAGCACATCGAACCTTGCTCTGGTAGCATGTAAGTCTGATATTCCTCCACTTTAGTAGCGAGAGATGCCTCCGTTCTGGTAACGTGAGATGACCCCCACTTTAGTAGTGCTAGGTGGCCTTGCTTCGGTAGCTTGTAAGTCTGGGCCTTGCTTTGGTAGCATGTAAGACTGATAATGTGCATGAGGAGAGGCCTTACTCTGGTAGCATGCAGGTCCGGGCCTTGTTCTGGTAACATGTAAAACCAATATACCATGTACATGACCATATTGTCGACATTCCCTCTTTTAAGGATGCTCGGATGCGCAGCCAAAAGAGAGTATTTTGATGTGCCATGACGGATGTTTTTATCTGAGTTTTAATTACCTAGTCTCTATCTTTTTATATACATGAGATTGTGTTTTGTTGCTTTGCCCCGTGCATTACAACTGAGGTGATTTCTATCACTTTTTTATGAGAAAAGCCATTATCGCATCCTAATTTCCACATGCGTGTAACTATGGTTTTTGTACTGAGCCATTTACTCTCATGTTTCTACATAATCTTAGAGAAATGAGATGATAAAGAGGTTTTAATGGTTTCATGCTACGTTTTCGATTGAGCTTATTGAGTTTTACCTACAAAACAAAATGATTGTGATGTGTAGTTGATGATTTTATTAATGAGTCCCTTACCCCCTTTACTGAGTGATTTAGAAGCTCACCCTATTTTTAATATCCCCCGGATTTCTTCAAGTGAAGAGAGATCCCTGCGTTGTATGGAATAGTAGCTAGTGGAGGACTTGAGCTCCAAGCCGTATATTGTATTTTGAGGTATACTTCAACATTTCATATACCCAGACTAAAGTTGTATTTACAGACACTCGATGAACAATGATGTATGAGATGTATTAGGATTAATTAACTCTATATTGAGGAATGTATATGGTATGATATATAAATATTAGATGATGAGATCCTGAGGTGAACGTTTTATAATATATATATATGAAGAAGCATGAAACTGTACATGAATGCACCTAAAATTGTGTATGGATGTGAATAAGTTTTAAATTTGCTCTGTTTTTCACGCTTCCGGGGCATCACAAAGTTTATTTGGTATCAGAGCCTATGGTGTTTAGTACTGTCAGTGTCGGTTAAGTGAAATAGGATACATCCCAAGTGTCTGTATAAGTCTAGTCATGAACTGGAATTGAGGATTGAAATTTCAATCAAGTTTGTTGTGTACACACAGGGACGTATTGAGATTAAAAATGAGTGGATGACGAGGTCGTTCGAGAAGGCAGGTAGAGCCACCTCCGCCACTTGCCCCACAATCAGATAGTCATAACTCTCGAATTAACTGGATTGAGCAAGATGTGTGGCAGGGTTTTAAACAGATGGCAGTGCTATGCACGCAACATTTTAAAGTTAATACCTCGGGTACTACTCCTACACTAACACAAGGACCTCCCGCGCCCCTAGTACAGATGGACTCGATGCCTCTCGCCACTCAACCCGATGACAAAAGTATGATTCGACTAAAGGACTTTTTGAAAATGAATCCACCTGCATTCATGGGGAGAAAGGATCCCGTAGAGGCTAAGGAGTGGCTGACTGAGTTGAGAGTCATATTTGACTATTTGGGACGCACTGCTGTTGAGAGGGTCAATATGGGTGCTTATATGTTGAAAGGGAGAGCTCAAGATTGGTGGGGTACTACCTAGAGTATTCTGATATCCCGTCAGGATGTGGTTAGACGGGAAGAGTTTCAGACAGCCTTTATAGCCCAATATATACCACGAGCTGCCCAGAGAAGGATGCAGGCTGAGTTTTTGAGTCTGGTACAGGGCAATATGTCTGTGGATGATTACGAGAGCCGATTTACCGCTTTATTGAGATATGATCCAAAAACCTTTAAAGATGAAGAGCTCTGCACTGAGAGATTTGTATATAGACTAAAACCCATCATCAGAGATCGATTGATAGGGCTGTATATTACTGAGTTTGGAGATGCTCTGAGAGTAGCACAAGAGATTGAAAGGGGAATCAAAATTGTACAATCCTAGAATGAGTTTAGAGCAGTGTCTAGAGATAAGGGCAAGAGGTCAACGATTTTCCAGACAGATGTTCGGAGAGGTTCCTTCAGAAGAGGAAGGATTGAGGTACAGAAGGGCAGATTAGAGAAACCTAGAACTTATCCCATCATTAGGGAGACCCCTCGAGATGTCAGACCTGAGATAAGGGTTTGTAGAAATTGTACTCGACCGTATGAGGGAAGTTGTACTAGGTTGATCTGTGGATGTTTTAGATGTAGAGTCATGGGTCACAGAGTAAAAGACTATCCTCAACCTCAGAGACCACATGCTTCGGAGCCTACCAGATCGTAACCTCAAAGAGTGAATCCCCTGAGATAGGTCACTACTACAAAGAAAGGAAAGGAGCCCTTCACAATGGGACGTGTGTTTTCTTTGGCTAAGGAAACAACAGACGCTTCTACAAAAACTATAAGAGGTACACTCTTTGTTTGTAATCATAAGGCTTGTGTGTTAATTGATTCGGGATCCACGCATTCATTTATTTCTAAGCATTTTGCATGTAAGTTAAATTTGAAGCTTGAACCTCTAGAGTATATACTACATGTAAATACCCCTATGCGTGAGTCCTAGAGAACGAATATGATATGTAGAGGATGTGAAATAAAGGTGAGAGATAGAGTAATGCTAGTAGATCTAATAATGTTAAATATACATGGGTTTGATGTAATTTTAGGAATGGATTGGCTGACAACCAATCGAGTGAGTATAGACTGCTACAGTAAGATAATAAGTTTCTCCCTTCCTGAACCTTACAGTGTACGTTTGAAATATTGAGGAAATAAATGTGTGGAATTTTTGTAAGCAATTTGAAATTTATGATGTTACCTTTTGAGGGTACTAAATTTGATTATTAATGTGAAGGTTATGAAGCACTCATCTCAGATGATAACCCGAAATATCCAAGGATTTAAGATGTACCTGTGGTGTGTGAATTTTCAGATGTCTTCCTAGATGAGTTACCCGGTTTACCACCAGAGAGAGAGCTGGAGTTTGCCATCGATTTGGTACCAGATACTCAGCCTATCTTTAGACCTCCGTATAGGATGGCATTAGTAGAACTAGAGGAATTGAAGAAACAACTACAAGAGTTATTAAACTAAGGATTTATTAGACCCAGTGTCTCACCGGGGGGAGCATCAGTGTTATTCATAAAGAAGAAGGTTGGTAGTCCTAAATTATCCATAGACTACCGACTATTGAATAAAGCCACGGTGAAGAATAAATACCCATTGTCAAGGATTGACGATCTGCTTGATCAGCTGAGAGGGGCCTCAATCTTCTATAAGATTGATTTAAGATCGGGCTATCACCAATTGAGGATTAAGGAGGAAGATATTCCGAAGACGGCCTTCAGGATAAGGTATGGCCATTATGAATTTCTAATGATGCCCTTTGGATTGACGAACGCCCCTGCAGCCTTTATAAGGTTAATGAATATGGTATTCAGAGACTATCTAAATAAGTTTGTGATAGTCTTTATTGATGATATCTTGGTGTACTCTCGTTCTTATGAAGAGCATGTACAACAATTGTAGTTAGTACTTTAGATACTCCGAGTAAGGATTATATGGAAAGCTTAGTAAGTGTGAGTTTTGGCTGGATTAGATAGCTTTCCTTGGTCATAAAGTTTCAGAGGAAGGAGTATCAGTTGATCCAATTAAAGTAGAGGCTGTGCTTAATTGGGAAAGACCGAGGACAATTATAGAGGTATGAAGTTTCCTTGGTTTGGCAGGGTATTACAGAAGATTTGTGGAGGGATTTTCCAGGATTGCCGCTCTTTTGACCAAGGTCACGTGCAAGGAGACTCCGTTCATATGGACTGATTAATGTGAGCTCAATTTTCAGGAATTAAAGAGGAGATTAACAGCGATGCCTGTGTTGACTATCCCTGACGGATCATGAGGATTTTTAGTGTATAGTGATGCTTCCCATCAAGGATTGGGGTGTGTGCTCATGCAGCATGGAAGATTGGTCACCTTTGGATCGCGACAGTTGAGAAATCATGAGTGAAATTACCCCACGCATGATTTGGAGTTAGCCGGTGTGGTATTTTCCTTGAAGATCTGGCGGTACTAATTATAGGGGGAAAGATTCCAGATCTTTACTGACCACAAGAGTTTGAGGTATCTATTTGATTAGAAAGAGTTAAATATGAGACAAAGGAGATGGATGGAACTCCTTTAGGATTATGACTGCGAGATTTTGTACCATCCAGGGAAGGCAAACGTAGTTGCTGATGCCCTGAACATGAAAAGTATGATATCTGCTATGATGGCCAGGGAATGGGATTTATTAGATCAGTTCATCAAACAACGGATTAGAGTTAAAGAGGTAGAGACTAGATTTTTGGCTAGCCTGGGAATAGAACCAAGGATCATGGATCGAATTAGAACTAAGCAGCATGATGATTAGATGTTGATTGATATGGTTCGCCAAGCCGAGCAAACTTTGCAGTCGATCTCATAGTTAGTGAGGATGGGTTGTTGAGATTTAGAGGATGAATTTGTGTATCAGACGATGATACCTTGAAGAGATAGATACTGAGAGAATCCTACTGCTCGCGATGCACCATTAACCCAGAGAGTACTAAGATGTATTGAGATTTGAGAAAGGTATATTGGTAGAGTGGCATGAAGAGAGACGTGGTAGATTATGTGGCCAGATGTTTAGTGTGCCAGCAAGTGGAAGCTGAGCATCAGAAGACAGGATGATTATTGTAGCCATTACTTGTGCCTACATGGAAATGGGAGGATGTCTCCAAGGACTTTATTATGGGTTTACCGAGGATCTGAAAGGGTCGTGACGCTATATGGGTCATAGTGGATAGACTGACAAAAAGTGCCAACTTCCTTGCCATCAAGAGCATAGATACTGTGGATGCCTTAGCAGAGTTATATGTCAACAAGATAGCTAGATTACATGGGGCTCCAGTGAGTATTAATTCTAATAGAGATTCTCGATTTACCTCCAGATTTTGGACCCATTTTTAGGAGTCCATGGGATCTCGATTGAGTTTTAGTACGGCCTATCATCCTCAGACAGATGGTCAGTCAAAGAGGACTATTCAGACCCTAGAGGATATGTTGAGGGCGTGTACGATGGATTTTAAGGGATCATGGGATGATCACTTGCCCATAGCAGAGTTTGCTACAATAATAGCAATCACGCGAGTATTGGAATGGCACCTTTTGAGGCTCTATATGGTAGGAGGTGTAGATCCCCTGTAGCATGAGAAGAAGTGGGTGACAGAAAGATTAATGCTCCCGAGCTTGTTGAACAGGCTATACATAGTGTGAAACTTATATTTAAGAGATTACGAGCTACATAGAGTAGACAGAAAAGCTACGTGGATGTGCATAGACAGCCACTCGAGTTTGATGTTGGTGATATAGTATTTTTGAAGATATCACTAAGTAAGGGCATCATGAGATTTGGAAAGAAAGGGAAATTTAATCCTCGATACATTGGGCCATTCGAGATTCTTGAGAGAGTGGGAGAGGTAGCCTACAGGTTGGCGTTACCCCCACAAATGTCTGAAATACACAACGTCTTCCTTGTATATGTTGAGGAAGTATCACTCAGACCCTTCTCATGTCTTAGAGTATAAAGAGATGAACATACAAGAGGACATGAGCTACACTGATGAACCTGTCCGAATCCTTGATAGAAAAGAGAAGGTACTGCAGACTAAAAGCATCCCGTTAGTGAAACTTTTATGGAAGCATCACTCAATGGAAGAGGCAACTTGGGAATTAGAAAGCCTCATGAAGGAAAAGTACCCCCATCTATTTGACAAGTCAAGTTGAATTTGGAGGACCAAATTCTTTTAAGATGGGGAGGATATGAGACTTTAGAATTTTATACACATCTAATTATGTAATATGAACATGAGTGTAATTGATTGAGTTAAATGTGATGTACTCATAAATTGAGGCGGTAAGGAACGAAATTTCTAAATGTTGAATGAGTATTGAATGAGAAATAATCAATGGAGCAAACTATAACAATGATATATGGAGATTTTATGCCAAGTGTACAACCATAGTGTGAAATATGAGGCTAAATCGATCTTGGAGAAGAGGGGATCGATCTGGTTGGCTAAAGTGACAAGGAATAAAAAAAAATTTAAACGAGCAAATTGATCTCCAATGAAAGCATATCGATCTCCTTATGATTCTGCCTTAAAGGGATCGATCTCCTACAAGAGCAGATTGATCTCCAAATGTTTCTGTAAAAATCAGATCGATCTCTTTACAAGGAGCAGATCGATCTCCTCAAGATTATGAGATCGATCTTGCCTCCACGACAGATTGATCTGGTAGGCATAAAAATCGCCTAAAATGTTCACAATTCAAAGGCAGATCGATCTCTACCCAAGAACAGATCGATCTCTTGCCTTCTGCCTATATAAGGACCCCTGTGTTTTTGTTGGAATTAATCTTCTCTCTCTCCAGAAAATTGAAAACCCCCATTTTGGTCGAATCCCTAACATTCTCATTCAAAACTCCCATTTCTATTCAAATCAGAGGTAGTGGCAAGAGGGAAAGTTTTTCCTCATCATAAGGGGAATAACATACATGAAAATCGAAGGACGATTTGAGCTGAGGCGTGAATTGAGCACTCTACAGGTTTTGGGTAAATTTCCAAGCTTTAATCCTTGATTTTGAAGTATATTTCTACAATTGTGGCTGTAGATGTTGTGATGAATTGGCTGAAAATGGTTAGGGCTGTTAGAATTATTGTGGTATTGAGAAATAATGAGAATGTGAGCAGTTATGCTCGATGTTGAGATTTGAGACAATGTGATGACGTGTTGATGATGTTTTTACATCGTTGGGATAGCCCGGGAGTTTCAGAGAGGAATGCGAGGCTAGTCCGTCGTTCAGGAGAAATAATTGCACTATACGAGGTGCAACGAGATAAGGGAAAACTTAAACTCATTTGTGTATGTGATTTGTGATGATATTTGTACATGAAATGTTTTTGAGAAATAAACATGTTTTTACGAGTTATGATTGATTTATTGCACATGGTTTTATAGCCGGCTGGGGCCCAATTCTTATGAGTTGTAAACAAAGTGTGAAATTGTTTTACAAACTATTTGAGTATAAAGTGAAAAAGGATTTGTGCTCTACGTTAAGGCGTACTGAGATTTGAGAACTGTGTGCGTGGTTTTGCCGATTTGTACTCGATTTTGACATGTTTTGTACTGAGTACAAAAAGGTTTTCAGATGAGTTTTATGAGAGAAACCATTATGAGCTCTACGTGAAGGCAAAACAGTTTTATATGATAATGGCTGTCATTGAGACTAGGGTGTGTCATGTGGTAGCACATCGGACCTCGCTCTGGTAGCACGTAAGTCCAATATTCCTCTGCTTTGGTAGCAAGAGATGCCTCCGTTTTGGTAACATGAGATGACCCCCGCTCTGGTAGCGCTGGGTGGCCTTGCTTTAGTAGCATGTAATTCCGGGTCTTGCTTTGGTAGCATGTAAAACCGATAGTGTGCATGAGAAGAGGCCTTACTCCGGTAGCTTGTAAGTTTGGGCCTTGTTCTGGTAACATGTAAGACCAATATACCATGTACACAACCATATTTTTTTACGTTCCCTCTTTTGAGGATGTCTAGGATGCGCCCCAGAGGAGATTATTTTGATTTGCCATGATAGATGTTTCTATCTTAGTTTTTATTGGCTAGTCTCTATGTTTTTATATATATGAGATTGTGTTTTGTTTTTGCCTCGTGCATTACTATTGAGGTGATTTCTATCACGTTTTTACGAGAAAAACCATTATTGCATCCTAATTTCCACATGCTTGTAACTATGGTTTTTCTATTGAGCCATTTACTCTGATGTTTCTGCATGATCTTAGAGAAATGAGATGATAAGGAGGTTTTAATGATTTCATGCTAAGTTTTTGATTGAGATTATTGAGTTTGCCTACAAAACAAAATGATTGTTATGTGTAATTGATGATTTTGTTAATGAGTCCCTTACCCCCTTACTGAGCAATTTACAAGCTCACCCTATTTTTAATATCCCCCATATTTTTCAAGTGAAGAGAGATCCTTGCGACGTACGGAATAGTGGCTAGTGGAGGACTTGAGCTCTGAGCTGTATATTGTATTTTGAGGTATACTTCAACATTTCATGTACCCAAACTAAAGTTATATTTACAAACACTCGATGAACAATGATGTATGAGATGTATTAGAATTAATCAACTCTATATTGAAGAATGTATATGGTATGATATATAAATATTAGATGATGAGATCTTGAGGTGAACATTTTATAATATATATTATGATGAAGCATGAAATTGCACAAGAATGCACCTAGAATTGTGTATGGACGTGAATAAGTTTTAAATTTACCCTGTTTTCTGCGCTTTCGGGGCATCACACTAGAGGTATCCCGAAGCATGCTTTCTTCGATATCAACTAAGGCTACCTAATCCTCGGTAGCAATGCCAAAAACTTGATGTAACTCTCAGAGATCTCTACAGCAAGTGCATGGGTCATTGAAGTAATATAGGATATGAAAGTCCCAAAATATCGTCCCATAAAGATTAGTTAGTTTAATTGATTACCAGATAATTACATCCTAGGTATATTCTAGCAAATTATGTAAAGTAGGTGATCTACTAAGGCGAACACATAAAAATAAAAATAATAAAATAAAATAAAAATACTGAAAGAAATACTTATAGAGCCTAATAGCAAATAAGAAAACAACAACAATGATAAAAAAAACAAAAAAATAAAAATCAATAATGAAAATGGGAAAATTTTGCAAAAAGAAGAAAATTTTAGCCTAGAATGCAAATAATGAAGATAACACAAAAAATCCTAATATAAAAACAAAAATCCATGAAACCATTGAATTTGATGGTGGTCCTATCATCAAAGTCCACGTGTACAAAGATCGACCAATCGGAGATCGCCACGTGTCAAACACAAGACAAGCCACGTGGCTGTTACAGAGTCAGAGTCTCCAAGCGACAGAGTAGCGTGGTAGGCGACAGAATAAGGCGATAGAGACTCTTCCGCTTAGGCTTGTGCGGCACAGTATGCCGCGACAGACCCCTACCGCCTGTACTGCGGCAGACCCCTGCCGCATAGATTGCGGCAGTGGTTCACACATACACTCTGCCGCCCGCTGAACTCTCCCGCAAAGTCGTCTAGCTCCGAACTGTGACAGAGTATAAAAGACTCTGTCGCGGCCCAGACACGCGCCTGGGCCTCAGCTCGAACCGACTCAGAAGAAACTTATAAATACCCCAGGTGAGCTCTCAGAAAGAGGAACGGAAGAAGAAAAAAAAAAGATAAGACTCTAAATTCTGAAGAACACAATTCCCTTCCCTCTATATATAATACTTCAATTTTCTAACTTAATCATCGGAGTGCGCGTGCAGGGACAAATCCCTGCGCCCTCTGATTCCTGTCGTTTTTGCAGAATATACGAAAAACACGTGGAAGAAATTGCATCGACGTCACCTTTTTATCGTTAGCGCAATCTGAATACATGGAAGTTGTAATCCCGTTGCTGTTTAGTTGAAGGCAACATCAATTGGCGCCGTCTGTGGGAATCAGGACAAAAAGTCAGGTTCCCTATCAAAATGGTGAGGACACGTTCTACAGCAGAGTTGACAGGGGAGCAGAATTCTGTGAGTCCCCCCGTCAGATCAGAACAAAGACGAAGACATAGTGAAAGGGATGACAGAGGAGCCTTGGTTTCTCTAGAGGAATTTGAGACCCTGAAACGCAAAAATAAGTAGACGATGACAGCGTTAAAAGCTATGGTGAGCTTTTTCAGAGACGCTCTCCCCCAATTCAGCTTGCCCCATGAAGTGCAGCAGTTGGTGGGGGAAAACATCCCAAGGCAGACCTATGAAAGAGGCCAACCCTCCACCCTGGTGAGTGTTGAACAAGGGACGGGAGTGCTAAATGATGCCACAGGATTGGCCCCGAACTCTACCGCATCTCAAAGGAATCACCCTGTGGCAGGGTTACGGGAAGTGAATGCTACCATTGACCCAGCGCGTCAGAGCTCTCCCGCAGCAGTCAGGCGACAGAGCTCACCCGCAATCGGTGGGCGACAGAGCTCTCCCGCAGCAGATCGGCGGCAGTACTCACCCGCGGTCCGTAGACCTCAAAGATCTCCCGCAGCAGGCATACCGCAGAGCTCACCCGCGGACCAAGGGCGACAGAGTACGCCCGCAGCACTTGTGCGACAGAAATCACTCGTAACACAGAGGCGGCAGAGCTCACCCGCAGTCATCACGTGGCAGAGATCTCCCGCAGCACGTCTACGACAGAGTCCTCCCGCAGTCCATAGGCGGCAGAGTTCTCCCATACGGCGCAGCCTTTCTCCCGTTGAGTTGGAACATGAGTTAGAAGAATATAGAGCTGGGGAGCAACGAATACAGAGGGGTTCTAACCCACGAGACGGTCTAGAAATCTCGAGTCCCAGAATGGGAGGTGCTGGAAGGGGTCTTATCAGTCAGACTCTTCTAGACCCGAAGGGGCGGGACCGTACTCAGTTCGAGGGTCGAAAAATGTGGAGAAAGTCGTCCAAAGGATCTTGGAGAAGAGAAAACTGGTGTCTCCGGACGATAGCCGAAAGAGGAGAATTCCATTCAGTTCGGAGATCATGAACAAGCCTTTACCGAAGAAATTCAAGATGCCTTCCATGACTACTTACACCGGCAAAGCAGACCCCTACGATCACATACAAAGCTATGAGTCCCTCATGCTGCTACATGGGTGGGAGGACGAAATTATGTGTCGGGCTTTTTCTCTCACACTGTCCGGGCACTCTTTGAAGTGGTTCAATGGGTTGAGCCAAGGTTCAATCTCCTCCTTCGACCAATTGAGAAATGAATTCCTGAAAGTCTTTATGATCCACAGCCAGAGAAAGAAGGACGCTACTTATCTACTCACTCTTAAACAAGGGAATAGAGAATCCTTGAAGAGCTTCGTAGACCGCTTCCGAGATGCAACCTTGGAAGTAGAAGATATACCGGTAGGGGTAGCCATGGCTGCAATGTTGCAAGGGACGAGCTCCGAAAAGCTGCAAGAATCCCTCTCTCTTGATCAGCCAATGACGCTCTCCGATCTCTTTGCTAGGGCCAATAAGTATGTGGCCCAAGAATAGGTGATGAAGATGATACAGCCCAGGGAAGTAAAGGAAGGAAAGAAAAGAGAGAGAGATGCACCCGAAAGAAGCTCTCCCAGATCCGTGAGAGTAGACAAAGCCCCTAGGCTCAGGTATGAAGGTTATACCAAGTTGAACGAGCCTCGCCCTGCGATACTGGCAGCTATCGAAGGGGCAAGATTGTTGGAATTCCCCAAGAAGAAGATTGGGGATGTAGGACGAAACTCTGATGCCTACTGCGAATTCCATTACGCTCACGGTCACCCAACAGAGAGATGCAGAGATTTAATGGATCAGTTAGAAAGACTGGCCAGAGAGGGGAAAATCAACCGCTTCCTGTGGAGAAGCGAGAGACCCCGTTATCCTCTGCGTGATCAAAGGAATGACCGTCCGCGGATTAGGACAAATAACGATAACGGAAGAAATAGGCCCAGGAATGAAGCATTTAGGCCTACGGTCCCCCATGCCAATCCACCAAACAACGAACCTACCGCCCCGGCAATAAATGTTATTGCAGGAGGGGAATCGATGGCGAGAAGCTCCTCTACTTCCCGTAAGAGTTATGCAAGGCAGGCATATCAGGTTAACGTTGTAATGGAGGAGAGAGCGGATGAAGAGCCTATCATGTTCACCCCAGCTAATAAGGGTGACATCGTCATGCCCCATGATGACCCAATGGTGATATCCGCGGTAGTGGCGAAACACCCGGTGAGCAGAATCCTAGTCGATAACGGGAGCTCGGTAAATCTAATCTATTGGAATTGCTTCAAAAAAATGAGCATATCCGAAGATAGGTTAAGGCCTGTCATGACGCCACTATACGAATTTACGGGCGAAAGGGTGAAGGTAACCGGGTCCATAGAGTTGCCTATGACTCTCGGTGAAAACCCGAAGGATGTGACCCGACAAGTATTATTCATGGTAGTAAGGTTAACCTCTGCTGCTTACAACATAATCCTAGGTAGACCTATACTGAATGACATGAGGGCGGTGATATCCTCTTGCTATCTGTTAATGAAGTTCCCCACTCCCAACGGAGTCGAGCAAGTGCGAGGAGATCAGAAGAGCGCCCGCACTTGTTATATCGCTTCTACCGCCAACAAAGGAGCACAAAGAAAGGAGACTTTGTGTATAGAGGATCCGCCCAAGCCTCAGCCCGTAGAGGAAACGGAAGCCATTGAGCTAACAAGGGGAGACGGAGAGAAGAAGGCATTCATCGGGACTTAGCTAAACGAACAAGCAAGGAGTGAGATAGTTGAATGCCTTAGAGAAAACTCGGATGTCTTCGCTCGGACCCCAGTGGACATGCCCGGGATTGATCCTGAAGTGATCTGCCATCAGCTTAACGTCTTACCCGGGCATAGGCCTGTCAAACAGAAAAAGAGAAACTTTGCCCCGGAAAGACAAAAAGCGATTACTGAAGAAGTAAATAAACTCCTAAATGCCGGATTCATCCGAGAAGTCTATTACCCTGAATGGCTAGCCAACGTGGTAATGGTAAAGAAGTCTAATGGGAAGTGGCGAATGTGTGTAGATTTCACTGATCTGAACAAAGCCTGCCTTAAAGATTCATACCCCCTACCCCGGATAGATAGACTTGTGGATGAGACATCCGGATACGAACTCCTCAGCTTCTTGAACGCCTTTTTCGGATACCACCAAATCATGCTTCACCCAGAAGATGAAGAGAAGACTTCTTTTATAACCGACGACGGAATATATTGCTATCAGGTAATGCCGTTCGGTTTAAAGAACGCTGGAGCTATATATCAGCGAATTGTGAACAAAGTATTCAAAGATCTTCTGGGAAATACCATGGAAGCCTACGTGGACGATATGATTATCAAGAGCTGAGCAGGAGAGTCTCATGCTCATCAGATGTCTCGGGTATTCGAAGTACTGAGGAGATTCAATTTGAAGCTAAACCCCGAAAAGTGCTCGTTCGGGGTGAGTTCAGGGAAGTTTTTGGGCTTCATGATCACCAACAGGGGTATTGAGGCTAATCCCGAAAAGGTGCAGGCAGTCATTGACATGAAACCCCCAGCCACCATAAGAAAGGTCCAGAGATTGACAGGCAGAATAGTAGCTCTGAATCGCTTTCTGTCAAAGTCAGCAAAAATGAGCTTGCCTTTCTTCAAAACTCTATGGGGAGGAAAGAATTTTGAATGGTCAAGAGATTGCCAAAAGGCCTTTGAGGACCTCAAAGAATATCTTAAGCAGTTACCTTTGCTGACAAGGCCCCTTGAAGGGGAACAATTGTATATGTACTTGGGAATCGGTGATCACGCCGTCAGTGCGGTGTTACTAAATAAGGATGAAATGGTGTACCGTCCCATCTACTATGTGAGCAAAGTGCTGCTAGACCCGGAAACCCGCTATCCGCTTGCCGAAAAGCTAGTGCTAGCCCTTGTGATGGCCTCACGCAAGTTGCGCCCTTATTTTCAGGCTCACCCCATTATTGTCCTGACGGATCAACCGTTAAGACAAATCCTTCAGAAGCCTGAACACTCAGGAAGACTAGTGAAATGGGCATGGAACTCGGAGGATACGATATCACGTTCCAACCCAGACAGGCCATCAAGGGTCAAGCTTTGGCAGATTTTATAGTGGAATGCACTAGCCCGAACGACAGCGATGAGAGGGAAGTTCAACCATGGTTGCTGTATGTCGACGGGGCATCAAGTGCAAAAGGAAGCGGGGCAGGTGTAGTCTTGATATCACCAGAAGGGGAATCCCTGGAATACTCCCTACGATTTGGGTTCCCCAGCTCAAACAACATAGCGGAGTACGAGGCTTTAATAGCCGGGATGAGGCTGGCCGAAACGCTGCAGGTTCACCACTTGGTAGCACGTAGTGACTCTCAATTGGTGGTGAACCAGTTCAACGGACAATATGAGGTTCGAGAACTGATGTTGGTCCCTTACCTAAAGAAAGTCCAATCTTTGGCACAAACTTTTACAAGCTTTCAGCTGATACAAATCAACCGGTCCGACAACACACATGCTGATTCATTGTCTAGGTTAGCCTCTTCCATCGAAACCAGAGGAAGGATAGTGAAGGTTGAGAGGCTCGAACGGCCTAGTATTGAAGAAGTCGAGGTCTTTGACATTGAAACGGGAGATGACTGGAGATCCCCATTCAAACAATATCTTGCTGAAGGTACAATCCCCCAAGATAAGGACAAGGCTCGTCGCTTAAGAATACAAGGGGCGAAATTCACACTCATCAACGGGGAACTGTACAAAAGGGGATATTCGTCACCCTTGCTAAAGTGTCTGGGACCGGAGCAAGCAAATTACGCCCTAGCTAAAGTACACGAAGGGATTTGTGGTGAACACTTAGGAGCTAGAGCCCTTGCTGCCAAGATACTGCGATCAGGATTCTACTGGCCAACGTTGAAGAAAGATGCAACGGACCAAACCCGTAGGTGTGACAAATGCCAAAGGTTTGTGCCTATCACGACAGCCCCAGTGACCCCTTCTCAAGGTACGATACAGCCAATTCCTTTTGCACAATGGGGGTTGGATATTCTAGGGCCTTTTCCATTAGCTACGGGCCAACAAAAATTCCTATTAGTCGCCACCGACTACTTCACAAAGTGGATTGAAGCAGAACCTTTAGCTACAATCACAAAAAAGAAAGTCGAGGTGATGGTATGGAAAGACATTATCTGTCGATTCGGAATCCCATGCATCTTAAATGTCGACCATGGGAAGCAATTTGATTATAATGCCTTCCGCGAATTCTGTAAAAGCCTCAGCATTCAACTAAGGATCTCTTCGGTGTCATATCCTCAAGCCAACGGACAGGCCGAAGTCAGTAATCGGACTATTCTTCATGGGCTGAAGACCAGGCTAGATAAAGCTAAAGGGGCATGGGTGGACGAATTGCCTAGTGTTCTATAGGCATATCGTACCACCAGTCGTGTGTCGATCGGAGAAACACCGTTCAGTCTCGTATACGGCGCTGAAGCACTGATCCCCGTGGAAATTGGCGCACTATCACCCAGAATGGTACCCTTAGTAGAAGAAGAGAATTCACATGCACTAAGGGAAAACCTCGACTTACTTGACGAGCATCGCGAAGCCGCGGCTATTCGATTGGCATCCTATCATCAAAGGGTGGCCAACTACTATAATAGTCGGGTGAGAGACAGACCAATGTCTGAGGGAGATCTAGTGCTCAGAAAGTCACACATCATTAATGTTTTGAGAGAAGACGGAAAGTTTAGAGCCAACTGGGAAGGTCCATACCGAATCAGACGGAAGATTGGGCCCAACACCTGTATCCTGGAAACTCTACAAGGAAAGAAAATAGGGAAAACATGGAATTCAAATCACTTAAAATTGTATTTGAATTAATCGCTATATTTTCTTTCTTGACCGTTATAATATCATATTTTTTACTATCACAAGATACTATTATTGTCATACGTTTCCAGCTATTATATATCTAAATTCTGTCACAGGATACAGACGAGCCGTAAGAGCCTGAGGTGCTATGCGTCACTGTGGCCTGGCGTATATTCAGAAGAGCCGTAAGAGCTTGAGGCGCTATGCGTCACTGTGGCCAGGCGTATATTCAGAAGAGCCGTAAGAGCCTGAGGCGCTATATGTCACTGTGGCCAGGCGTATATTCAGAAGAGCCGTAAGAGCCTGAGGCGCTATGCGTCACTGTGGCCAGGCGTAGAATCAAACGAGCCGTAAGAGCCTGAGGCGCTATGCGTCACTGTGGCCATGCGTACAATCAGACGAGCCGTAGGAGCCTGAGGCGCTATGCGTCACTGTGGCCAGGCGTACAATCAGACGAGCCGTAGGAGCCTGAGGCGCTATGCGTCACTGTGGCCAGGCGTACAATCAGACGAGCCGTAGGAGCCTGAGGCGCTATGCGTCACTGTGGCCAGGCGTACAATCAGACGAGCCGTAAGAGCCTGAGGTGCTATGCGTCACTGTGGCCAGGCGTATAATCAGACGAGCCGTAAGAGCCTGAGGCGCTATGCCTCATTGTGGCCAGGCGACAAAAATATAAAGGCTGTAAAAACTGAAGACGCACTTGCGTCATAGTAATCACGCCTCAGAAAACGATATGTTTATACGAAAAACTCTTTCTAAAAATATATCTTTCTATCAAGAGTTAGGGAGCATACACGAATACATTCAAAACAAATATGTACAAGCAAAATAAACAAACAGACAAAGGATGATAAATGATAAATAGAGAAGTAATGCGATACAAAGCATGAACAAAACTCTAGATTTCATTTCATTCAAAAAATCATTACAAGTAGATCTTTAGTAGATCTTTACGATTACATCTGACAAAAGTATAAAATCAAAACAAAATGATAACAGAATACTTAAAAAGAAAAACAAAAACAAAAACTCAATATTCAGGAGGAGGCTGGAGATCAACTGCAGACGGACCCTCGCTCCCTAAGGACTGCTGACCTTCCTCACCGTCCAAGTCAAGAAGAGCGCCAATAGGTTCGGGAGTATCGCCCAGGTTCGCGGGCTCCCAAGGACCGGTGAGGTTGGCTAGATCGTCCTGGGCAGTCCTCTGGAAAAGCTCGTCGCTGGTTCTACCCCGGGTTCATATTTAGTCCAGTCGGGAGCCTCAAACAGCATCGCCTCATCCGTGTACTGGAGCTCGGGGAATTCCTCTCCTTCCCTATGCTTCTCTAACCATGACCGAGCAAGGTAGAATCCGTATTTCACGTAGGGATTCGAGAAATCCTCTTTCCACCTTAAGCAATCCTTGGAAAGGCGGTACTCCTTCTCAACCTCTGCCTGTATGCTATCGATCTCCACTCGGGTCAGTACATGAGTAGCTTGACTTTCTAACTCAGCAACGCGATGCTCGAGCTCCTGATTACGAGTGAGCAAGGACCCGTAGTTGGACTGCATACGATCCAGCTCGGCATGGGCCTCCTGAAGATCCTCGTGGAATTTACTTGATCGGGTCGCCTCGACGGTTAGATCCCCCTTGGCCTGTCCCAAATCTTACCGTGCCTTTGAGAGCTGCTCCTCTAAATTTCGTACCACTTTTGGAAGTTTGGATAAGTTGTTGACAGTGTTCGATAGCTCCATAACCTTATCTTTTAACTCTCGGATTTCCTTATCGGCTCGCTCCCGATAGGCCCGGTGTTGAGCGTTATTGGCCACAATCCTCTGAGCCAGCTGCAAAGAAATACAAAAAGTAAAACTCAAAAGCACAGCAAAAAGAGGTTAAATAAAGGGGAACATAAAAATTACCCTTATCGCCTCTATATCAACCAAGTCCTCTCCCTCCGGATAGTTCCTGAATATTCTAGCCTCGTCCCTTGGGAGAATAGTAGCCCAACTCAGTCGAGAGGCTACCCTGGGAGTATCCAAGGTATCGTTGTCGCGAACTCCCGGGTAAACCCGAAACTCGGCCCCCCTCATGATAAAACCACCATCCACAGGGTAGGACTCTCATCAATAGGGCCTACCCTCGGGAGAATTGGCCTAGTCGCCATCGACGCCTCGACATACAAGCGCCTCCGATTCTTTCGCTGGGACGAAATTATGTTGCACTCAGCGCGCTCTTCAGAGCGAGACCGTTCATACGAACCGGATGCTCCCCGTGAAGAGGAAGGAACTATTCCCCTATCCCGAGAGGGATCCCTTTGTTCCGGGGGAGGAAGAGGTATCGCTAGCCTAGAAACGGGAGGTGTCCGAGCCCGAGGCTACTGAGAAGGGACCGGTGCCTCGCTACGAACATCGTCAGCTACACGCGGCCTCTTCCTGGTGGGAGCACTAGATGGACCGGCCTCTGATGTTTGACGCACTAAGGATCTTCGAAAGTGACTCATTTCTGTAAAAAAGAAAGAAAACAAATAAGTGGTCAAACACTGATCTAAAACAGTAAGCAGTAAAAGGAATAAAAGGTTACCGTCAGGAGAATCAAAATGCTCCTGAAGGGACTCTATATTTATCGTGTCGTCGTCAGGGAGCACCATGAAAGTTGAACCGAACCCTTCCCAGCCAGTCAGGTCAGCTAAAGGTTCGCTACCAGAACTAGACTCTACATTGGTACTCCCTATGTCTTCCTGTAGCCTAGGAGGGTCGGGGTTCAACTCAGGAGAAATTGAAGGTGGAGGATCAGAAGAAGGGACAGAAGGGCCGATAATAGGGATAGGACCCATGCCCCAGCCAGCTAATATCAAATTTTCATTTGATAAAAGGCTGTCAAGGCTAATGGGTCTATCCACCAATAACCTATCGACGTCTGAGGCCAGCTGTTCTCTAAGAGTAGCAATCCGAGGGCCCTTGGGGATTTCACGCCTAGTCTCCCAGCGAGTAGGGAAATCTAGGCCCCTAGGCATCTCCACAACAAGCCACTCCGATTCAAAACCGTGGAGCTTATTGGCAGGTTTTTTGAATAGCCTGTTCTCGAATCCTGGCATATACACCCGCTGAAGTGAGTAAGGGACTAGACCGGGGCTACCTCGAAATCTGAAAAAGACATCGAGAAGGGGAAGAGATGGAGAAACGCCCCTTAGGTGGTAATGCACGGTAAAACCTATTAACTGCATCCATGCGTGAGGATGCAGCTGTCCGGGGGCAATCCTATGAGTCCTAAGGCAAGAAGCCCCAAAGTCGGACAACGGGAAGCGGAGTCCTAATTCTAAAGCTGCCCTAAAGATAACTACCCCGTCAGACACACGACGTATGTCACTTTCCTAAGGGGTTGGAAGTCTATAGGAGTATCCTTCGGGCAAAGGAAACCTAGATACTAGGTCTTGGACGTCATCTTCCTTCAAAGTCGACTTGACACCTAGGTCAATTTGTTTTCCTACACCATGGCCAGCCATTTTAGAAGTTCGGGGGAAATCAAAAACAATTATGGACGACAGAGTTTACCTAAAAGAAAGACAACAAAAGAACGGGCGACACCGTTTCAAGATTTGGTGATAGACTTGTGACACTGTAACGTCACGCGGTAGAGTTGCGACAGAGTGCGAGAGAATCTGCGGGAGAGTGGTCTTCGCGAGAGAACTCAATAGCGATTGTGACAGTAGGGACCCAGTATATATAGGCGCACGGCTGTGCCACGCCCGCGCAAGGATCTGCCCCGACCAGAAAAAAGCAAATCCGAACCCGGATCCTCTTTCTCAGGAAGAATTCCTACCAAAGAGTGGGGAGCAATTGATGGTGGTCCTATCATCAAAGTCCACGTGTACAAAGATCGACCAATCGGAGACCGCCACGTGTCAAACATAAGACAAGCCACGTGGCTGTTATAAAGTCAGAGTCTCCAAACGACAGAGTAGCATGGTAGGCGACAGAATAAGGTGATAGAGACTCATCCGCGTAGGCTTGTGCGGCACAGTATGCCGCGACAGACCCTTACCGCCTGTACTGTGGCAGACCCCTGCCGCATAGACTGCGGTAGACCCCTGCCGCATAGATTGCGGCAGTGGTTCACACATACACTCTGCCGCCCGCTGAACTCTCCCGCAAAGTCGTCCAGCTCTGAACTGCGACAGAATATAAAAGACTCTGTCGCGGCCCAGACACGCGCCTGGGCCTCAGCTCGAACCGACTCAGAAGAAACTTATAAATACTCCAGGTGAGCTGTCAGAAAGAGGAACGAAAGAAGAAAAAAAAGATAAGACTCTAAATTCTGAAGAACACAATTCCCTTCCCTCTATATACAATACTTCAGTTTTCTAACTTAATCATCGGAGTGCACGTGCAGGGACAAATCCCTATGCCCTCTGATTCCTATCGTTTTTGCAGAATATACGAAGAACACATGGAAGAAATTGCATCGACGTCACCTTTTTGTCGTTAGCGCAATCTGAATACGTGGAAGTTGTAATCCCGTTGCTGTTTAGTCGAAGGCAACATCAGAATTAAAAACTATGAAAATTCAAATAATTGAAAAGTAAAAACCCTAATAAAAACCTTAAAAACCCCAATTTAAAACTCTAACCCTAAAACTAATCCTAACCCTAAATGAAATCTATACCAAGGAAAAACATGATTACGAACTTGTATTTGCATGAAACTACAAATGTTTTTAGATTTTTGGAAATTGAAATGAAAACTAGCTTAAACATGCTTGAAAATGTTACCTAACCCTAAAATAACCCTAATTGCATGACAAAAACCCTAAACTAATGCAAAATTAACACCTAAAACAACAATTAAAAGACTCTAAAGCAACAAATCAAAATCTTAAAATACAAATGCAACTATCTTTAAATTAATGCATGAAAAAGCTAAGAAAATTAAATAAACTCCAATCTAACCTAACCTTAAACTTAACCCTAAACTAATGCAACCTAGTGACACCTACATTAATCTCAAAACGGCCTTTAGAAGCGATTAAAACAGTAACAAAAATAAGACCTGGAAAAAAAATTAAAATTAAATGCAAAATTTAGTCTAAAATGTCATAAAACCTAAATTAAATGCATCCTAAACTCCAACCCATAATTATATAACTCTGATATGACTTAACAATTAACTAAATGCACCTAAATATGGCCTAAAATGATAATTCTATGAAAATATAATTATTTGTGCTTAATTTCCTAATTAATTATTTAAATCCCCAATTTATTTTATTAATTATCCCCTTTATTTAATTAAAATTCTTTAATGTGTAGGTAAATTAAATTCAGATGAAACTCAGCCGTTTCAGTAAAAAATGGGCTGAAAATTGACTAAAGGAGACTGGACCACATTCAATTTACAGACCGAGTAACCAATCGTCTGGACACGTGGGATGCCAGGTGTTAGTATTTTATTCGCTCCGAAACGATAAGATCGACGGACATCGTGCTAATCTTCTGGAAGACACACGTCGGGCCACATCGCACAGTCAAGTGTACTAGAAGACGGATGACGTGGAAATATCTACTCTGCAGCAAGTAAAATGAAGACAAGTGGCCAAACAATGCTAACTCATCTAGGATGAAAATTACCATTGTACCCCTAAGTGTGTGTATAAATAGAACATGATAGCAATTGAAGAAAAACTAAGTAGTTTTAGGGTATAAGGAAGTTAGGAGTAGTGTTAGAATAGTTTTAATTTTATTTTCCTTGTTTTTAGAAGCTTTCCCATTGGTTTCATGTTTACTTTTATTTTAACAGCCACCATGGTTTCTCCATTTTGCAAGCTCATTTTGTTTGTTACTGTTCAGCACATCTAAGTTTTAATGATAAAACTTTCATTTTTCCTTTCTTTGCTCTCGATTTTGCATCTTAAATTTGTCTATTTTCTTGGTTCACTAATTGTTGGACATGAGGAAGTAAGAAAGTTTGGCTGGTGACAGTGGCCATAATCTTCTTTCCTGTTCAATATTTTATTTTTATGTTTTAAGTAGATAATTTCAAGCATGGTACTTCATATTTTCAAGTGGCTTTAAGATTGTTACCAACTTTTAATTAAAGCGGATAATTATCTTCACTGTTGTCTTGTTGCATTTTCGTTTCTTACAATTTGTGTTTTACATTTACAGTATGTCATAACTATGTCGTGGTAGCTCCTTGGATTCGAGATAGTGGATAAGGTCGATTGACACAGCTTGCCTTCATCATTCCAGCCTTTTCTTCTGTGTACTGCTTACGGGAATATGCTCAAACTGTTGTCTTCTAAGAATATTACGGATGTTGCTACTATGTGGATGAAAAGGTCGTTAATGTTGAAGCTTGCAAAACAGTCAACATCGGTGTAGAACCAAGCCAACATGTGCTGGTGCAGTGAACAGAAGTCACATTTCCTCCTCTGTTCTCCCCTGTTCAAGAATCCATTTACTGTTCATCTTCTTAACCTGGAAATAGCTGCTATCCGAGACGTGCCTTCAGGATCAAGTTCATTGCAGATAGACTTCAAGCAGGAGCCGACATGAAAGTAGATTCGGTATCGGCTCTTGGATAGAATGTTATTGGCAACACAACTGTAGCTACAGAATTTTATTCTGCGTTGATGTGCATGTAACGGAAGTAGTGCAATGCAGCAGAATAGCAACTAGGAGCAGAAGCAAGCAAACGGTACTACACAGGTACTGTTGGCAGCATAGGCTAGGAGATGGGTAGGGCAAGGAACGTGTAGCATGTAGCAGAAGCAGCTAGTGATACCAACGGTATGGGAAGGGAATGGAGCAGAGTGCAGGACCCGTACAACAGAGAGCAGGAGCGAGACCACGCCTAGAGCAGCCAAAGAGAAACGTGCACGGGACTGCAAGCAGTTGGGATTTCTGATTAAGGCCACGTTTGGCATTTAACTTTTGCACAATTCCATTTTTCATGCATACCTACTATTATATTTTAGTATTTCTTTAATGTTATTTGTTAGCTTAGATCATAGGCTTAGTTTAATTTACATATTATTGTTCCTTGCTTATTAGTATAAACTTAGTTCAACTTAGGAATTTAGAATTAAATTTAGTATTTAGGTAGTACATAATTAAAATTAGGAGTAGAATTATTTTAGGTAATTTTAAGTAAGTTTTCATTTTAAATTGAAAAATCCAAATATATTTCTCATGCATTATTTAGATTTTGTTTTATTGTTAGTAATTAGTTAGAGTTAGATTTAATTTAGGATCATTTTGTAGGAAATTAATTTCTTAGTTAAATTTAAGAATTTCCTTAAGTTAATAGGATTTTATTTCATTAGAGTTTAGGTTAGTTTAATTTGCATTTCTGTTAATTAGTTTAATTACATGCATAATTTATTTTTAAGATTGTTGAATTTTAGTTTAATTAATTTTGTTTCTTATTTTCATATTTGCATTTTTAATTGCGTTAATTAATTGTTTTAATTATCTTTCGTAGGTTGTTGCTTTTAATTACTCAGAGCACTGTAAGTAATTTTAGCTCGATTTTATTTTCTTTAGTTTATAGTTTTTATTATTTACAGTATTTCTAGCCTTGTAGATCACCCATAAAAATTCATAATTTGCTAGGATATACTTAAGGTAAGATTAGCCAGTAGTTAATTAGGCAATTCAACTTCTCTGTGGTACGATAATCCAAGACTTAAATCCCATTATTACTTGTACGACCCGTGCACTTGCGGATAGAACGTTTAGGTCACTTAGAGTGGCACTAGTCTCGTATCATAAATCATGTCTAAATAGTGAACAAATAAAACCTTGACACCAAGCATAGTGAAGACGCCTAAAGGGGTGAAAATGATGCAAAATTGCTAAAAAAAATGCTTAGAAAAGTTACTGAAACTAATCATAAAATTAATTTGATGAGTGCATGACCTAGTTAACATCTAAATGCACCTAATGACATGAAATTTACTAGAAAATAGTATCAAAACTCAAATCTAGACAGAATGGCGCAAAAGACGCCTAAGATGAGAATAAAAATGAAAAATGCAATGTAAATGCCTAGATAAATTAATCTAATGCAACCTAAAATTAATTTAATGTATGAATGACCTATAGAAAATCTAAACTAACCTAAATAACCATAGAAATATCTTCAAACAACAAGCAAAAACCACTTAGTAAGGACGCCTTAGATAGTGTAATGTAAGGAGAAAAATGTTATTAAATGCCATGGATTCCTAACTAAACATGCCCTAAAAATTACCTAATGCTTGTATAATTCTAGTATGATTTTAATCTAACTAAATGAATCTAAAACTACATCAAACAGTAGATGGAAACAGCCCAAAATAGATTGCAAAACTGATCAAGAAATAGAAAACAAAATGCATGGAAATGAACCAATATGCCATTCAAACTATGATAATGCAATCCTAAAATTACCTAATTAAAATATGATCTAAAGATGGTTAAATACTACCTAAATGGACATGAAATATTGATAAAATACTAGCCAATAAAGTCCCTACATTCAATTAAACAAAGCCTAGGAAATCGTAAAGAATGCTAACTAAAAAGCTAACTAGAAAATTAGATGCAAATGATGACTCCTACGCTCTAAACACTAACTCTCCTAATTGATACTTTAAAAAACCACTTTAAAATCATAAAATTAATCATTAAAACATTAAGATTAGTACCCAGACAGTATCCTAAGCATCAAAATAGTAAAGAAAATTAACTAAAAAATTAATTTGGATCATAGTCAAACACAAGAGCTACGGAGGTAATTTTTCAACCTCTTAAGCTCCCATGTCCATACAGCTAAGTCATAAACAAAAATAAAAGAGCAGAAAGGAGTAGATGAAGAGATTAAATGTTAGAATTTAATAGCACAATAAAATGTTAGATGAAGAGATTAAATGTTGAATTGAAAATGCTTGAAGTAAAGGATCTAATAGGAAAACTTTAAAGAAATGTAAAGAACAATAAACAAGTAAATTTGTGGCTGCTCTAATATGCTAAAAAGAATTAAAATAACATGAAAATAAACTAAACGAACTTAAGGCAGCTGACCCCTATCTCTTCTCCTATCATTTTACTTAAATAATTACTAAAACTAACGGTAAAATGGGTATTTTACAAATTAGATTAGTTGGCTAATAATGGCATTTGTCCTAACTTAATTAGCTCTTCAGGGAAGAATTTCCATATCATCAAAGCTCTATAACCACCTTTTGACTTCTTTTCTAAGTGTCATCCAAATTGGCCAAGCCATGTGAAGTCCATCTTCCAAGAGTGAATGAAATGAGGACATGTGGCAAGTTGGTTGGCAAAAATGGATGAATTGTACTACAAGTCAAATTATTTTATCTTTTAGTGGCATGGAATTTGTCTTCTAGTACACTTAATCTCATTTTATACTGTGTAAGCTTAAAATCAATCAAACCATTCAAATTTCTTCTAAAATTTATTTATGTACACAATTAGAGAAAATTAATCAAGTTAGGGGAATAATTAACATATTTACAAGAAATTTGGCAATAATCAATGAAATTAAACCCAAGAATAACCCTATAAAGTAGAGTTATCAGTAGTGAGCTTGTATAGCTCAATTATGTTCTAGAAGTTTCCTAGCAACTAAAGTTATAAGAATATGAGAGAATATTGTACATTCCTTTAGTTTTTTTACAGTTTCATGTGTTTTCAGAACCATGCTTCAAGTTTATGCTCCATCATTTAACATAGCATGGTGTGTGAGATTTTCTAAGCTTTCACCAATTTTTATTTGCAAAAAGAAAAGATTTAAAATCTTAATTTTGGCATTTTTAAAAGTTCGTGAAAATATGGCTTTATTTGCCATTGTCTACTGCTTTTGGATTTAAGCTTATTCTGCTTTCATCCATAATGTGATATAATTTTGAAACAGGCACTACGACTGCTTTTATAATTGAAAGTCACAATTCAAACCTATGGAGCTAAGTGTTACACTGTGGGAACCACCTTTAAATAGCTATGTAGCTAAGTGCTATATAATGTGAGTCACTTCTAGAGATTCGTGGTGTTTTAGAAGTTATTTTTCCTATGGCTTATTTTACCAGTGTTTACTGATTTTAGGTTTAAGCTTATTTTGCTTCGATTGACACTATGATAAGATTTCAGAAAATGCACTCAAACTACTTTTATAGCCTTGATTTTATGGCCTAGCTAACGGGTTATAGTAGTTAACCATGACCATTTTACCTTGTTAATGGGTTATAATAGTTCACGAAGTCCCTACTGACGAGTTATATACTTAGTGAGGGCCTTGTTGGCAGGTTATAATAGTTAACGACGACCTTGTTGGTGGGTAACAGGTTATAATAGTTAGTGATGCTCTGCTAACGAGTTATACTAGTTAGCAATGGCCCTGCTGATGGGCTATAATCGTTAGCGATGATCAGGTGAATGTTTGTAAAGAAAAATGTAATTTCATCATGTGTTTTTGAATTATACGACATGTGAACTCTTATAATAAAATTGTGCTCAGAACTATGTTTTGCTTCATGTGGTTTCGAATTATATGCATCAATATGAAATAAACAATTAGTTTTGCAAGTATACATCGATTTACCGAGCAGTCATATAATGACATGCATTATCATGTTAAAATTTATATGTATCAGAAAGTCATTATGTGATACCTAAATTTTTCCCATGCTATGGTGTATTTTGAGATAAGTCAAGAAGCTTAAGACTTTACTTAAATGTTCATGTAGGGTCTAGGAGAACAGAGATGTCAAAATAGTGGCACGAAACTCGGGGCACGTATTTTAAGGCATGATCCCAATTTTATGTAATTCTTAGGAAAGTGTGATTTTGAGCTTGTTATGATGATTGGAAAGTGAAACTAAGAAATTAAAAATCAAAAGTTAGTAAAACTCGGGTTTCCATTAAACCGAGTACAAAGTCAAACACATGTCGGTGTTATGTCCTGCCAATGAATGGATTTCGCACACATTTGCTACTTGTAAGTTCCCTGCTACCATTTGACGGACTAAAGAGGTTAGATTAGAAATTTGACGTTCCAGGTTGGGAGTACTTACCTCGTTCACCTTCTTGAGTGTGTGATCCAATCTACTCCCGAAGTGTTGCGTATTGGCTACCATGTTGGTGATGAGATTCCTTTTAGCTTCTGGGGTCTTATCAACTAGTGCTCATCCACTGGCAGCATCAATCATGCTCCTATCCATTGGCATTAAACCTTCATAGAAATACTGGATTAGAAGCTGGTCAGTGATGTGGTGGTGTGGACAGCTCGCACAAAGCTTCTTAAAATGCTCTCAATACTCGTATAAGGTTTCACCATTGTATTATCAAATGCCATATATCTCTTTTCTTATATTTGCAGCCATAGAAGTAGAGAAATACTTCTCCAAAAATAACTGCTTCATCTCATTCCAGGAACGTATTGATCCTGAAGGAAGGTAGTATAACTAGTCCTTCACTTGATCTGCCAACGAGAAAGGGAATGCCCTCAGCTTGATATGATCCTCTAAGATGCCCTGTGGTTTCATGCTTGAACACACCATATGAAACTTCTTAAGTTGCTTGTGGGGATCTTTACCTGTAAGTCCACAGAAAGTAGACAAAAGATGTATTAGTCCTGATTTAAGTTCAAAAACCGCATCTAAAGTAGGGAACTCAATAAACAAAGGTTGTAAGTTTAAGTCAGGAGCAGCAAGCTCCTTCAAATTCTTGTTATTATTCATTACCATGTTGCCAGTGTCTAACTCCTCTATTGAGCTCTTGTTTGGTGTACTTTCAGGATCTAAGGGTTCTACAACGGTTGTAGCTTTTTGGTCTCTTTTCAACCTCCTCAAGGTTCTCTCTATCTCTTGATTGAATTAAAGTGCAATTTCACCTGATTTGGAGGATCTGGTCATAAAAATAGAAAATAAAAAATAATTGTAAAATAATCACAAGCAAAATAATAAATGGGCTAAAACTAGAAGAAAACAATGGAATTTGGCCGAGATAGGGTGGGGCTAGGGAAATCCCTTAGTTTGTTTTATTTTGTCATTTCCACTTGAAATCGAGTACTCACATGCCTCCTAACTCAACAAATTTTTTTCCTGTGAATATTAATGTAAATAGTATCAAAAGACCTAACAAAAACACAAAATCACAAGAACATAAAAGCAACAGAATGAGAATAAAATAAAAACACAGTAATTAATCATAACCAGTCCCCGACAATGGCGCCAAAAATTAGTGAGTGTCGAATTCAACCAATTTTAAATTACTAGTCTTATCAAAATTTTTCAGTAACGACAAATCTAGGTCGAACCCTAGAGACTGGTGGATTAATTATCATACAATAACTAAAATAATAGGCGGGTGTAATTTAACAGAATTAAAATTCTAAAACATAACTGATATTCTACAAATTATGAAGAGGGTAAACCAAGATTAACAACTTCGTTTCAAAGGAACTACCCAGTAACTAACAATTGATCCTTAACACCTGATTTACCATCTTGCCTTCAATTAGTTAGCTAAGGCATTATATCCCAAGAAGATAATATCTATTCTTCCATGCTATCATTAACTCATGCCCAACACCCGAATTAAATTCTTATCCGTAATCTAATCGGTTTTGACGCAATCCTATTTAGAATAGGAATAGCATTAACACTCTAGGAAAACTACTAAACCGAATAACACTTCAGTCATGAGTTGACGAACCCTTATTGCCACTGGTTCTGATTTCTATCACAACAATTACGGATTGTGAAAATTTTAGATAGCATACAATCACATGCGAAGATTATCTAATTGGCTAGATCATATAATTTTCTCATGCAATTGAATCAATTAATACAAAAAACAATAGATAATTGAATCAAAAGATAGTTTAGAATAACAAACCGTATTTCTCAATTGTTGAATTTTACTGGATTCGATTCCCTTAAACCAAATAAAATATTTAGCAGCACATGATTATTGCAAAAATAAAAATATAAAAGGTGAACTTTTTTTTTTTAATTTCAACTGTTGCCCTCTTCTGTCTCTCTTAATTCCTCTCCTAAAGAAAACAAAACTATATATATAGTAAAAAAAAAAAAACTAAATTTGAAATCCTATTACAAGTAGGAAAAAGGCTGACATATTCGGGCTTTTTCTTCAAAGTTTGTTTTGGAGTGGAAATAAGCTAAATTGGATCTTGGACTTTTCTTCGAAGTTGTAAATTAGTAAGTCAATGTTCCAATGGCCATGACTTTGCATAATTTTGAGGACTAGAACTCTGTTCAGAGCCAAAATTCAATAAAACACTAAAACTGTCCAATTTCTTAGGTTAAGCTCTTAAAGCACAATTTATCTGCCAAGATCACAAAATTAACATAAGTACTATAATTAACATGAGGAACATAGAAAAATATTAAAATGTAGAAGGAAATAAATAATAAAATTATAGCACTCATCACCAAGCAAATAGGCCCAATAGAGAAATAAATTTGGAATAATTCTAGAAATTTATGAAAATTATTATGAGGACATGGGAAATTAGTACAAGGTATAATTTACATGTGGAATGAATGCTTAGTGGAAATAAGGAGGTTTCAGTGATCGAATGAATTTTTAAAGTAAACAAAAAACCTTAAGTTACATTACTCGGTAATGAATAAGTCATGCAAAATGGGCCCAATTGGGAAAAGTTTTGTAAGACCCTTAAATTTCTATGTAATGTATATGATTAATTGATGTATAGACAAGTTACATTACATATGAATTATAAGAAATAAATTTTTTTAAGTTCTAAGTGTGAATGGATTGATAAATGAGCGTGGAAGTGATTGAGTATGAGTTTAAATGGGAAAAATTACAAGAAAAGGGTGCCAGATGAAGGCCAGATCGATCCCATGAAAGGACAGATCAATCTCATGGCCTGGAAAACACAATGTCAAGCATCCTGCAAGAGGGAGATCGATCCACCACTCAAGCAGATTAATCTCCATTGGCCTCAAGTTGGACCAAATCGATCTCCTTTGAATGGCCAGATTAATCTCCTAAACTCTCAGCCAGAAAGAAATCGATCCTATTCCCGTTGTGCAGATTGATCTCATGCATCACGATATATTGATCTCCTACACCCAATAGTTCGATCTCCTACCTGCCAAATGAACGAAATTATGAGGATTCATGTAAGGTCAGATCGATCTCTACCATATGCAGATCGATCTCTTAGTGCCATTTCTATAAAACTAGAGCAGTTAGATCTGTATTTTCACGGGAAACAAGTTCATTCTTCCATTTTCAACCTTAAACCTAGCTTTCTCTATCTAAAACTATCTCATTTCCACTAAGATTTGAGAAAAAGCTATTAGAGCAAAGTTATTCACTATAAAGAAAAGAACAACATAACTTAGAATCAATACTTCATTGGTGGGTTGAAGGAGCAAAGAAGTATTCTTATTGGAGCAAGAAGTAAATCAAGCTAGGTGAGTTTCTAGTACACCAACCCAACTATATTTATCTAGTTATTGATTTTGAGTAGATGGGTGTATGTATTAATGATAGAAACTACCTAGAATGTAATGGAACAAGTAAAACCTAGAATGAGTCTAGTGTGGAAGATGTAACATGAGTGAGTTGATGATGAATGGATTATGCTAATGTGCTAGTGAAGTAATAAGGAAGATTTTGAGATAATGGAATGAATCTACATTGTGACATTAGGCAAGTTGTGGAAATAAGTATATAAGGTGTTTGATAAAATGCCATAGTGAAGTAAATGATGAACTAAAGGCACTATGAGCTTAAATATCGATTTGTGTGAATTAATAGACTCTCGAAAGATAAGTAGAGTAACCAAAATGGGGCTTTACAAGTTTTGATGAAAACTATAAGTCTAATCGACTATAGTAAACGCAAGAGCTTTATTTCATTGGATTTAAAATTAATGCGAAATGTAATCTCGTACAGTCCCGGAGAGTTCGTTAGAGGCGAACCAAACTGCGTAATCAAGCAACTATAAAGAAGAGGAAATCATTTGTCAGGACCCGTTCTCAATCCATGACTTAAACAAAAACCACTAAAAATTTTTCGCAATTTTTTTACTTACCTTTCCTCTCTTCTATGGTTGGGCTGTGATTCGATGTCAGAATCCTCGCTTACCACATTATCTGTTATCATACATACATGTCAATATACTGTTACTGACTGTAACTGCTTTTATAATACATGTGAGATTATATAAAATCTAACACAAATACATTCCCCATAATATATATCGTATGCATCACTGTGTTGTTTCTATATTTAGATATATAACTGTACAAGATCTATATACTTGGCGGTCGATAGGAACTAGCGGTGGACTCAGGAATACTATCCCTCAATAGCTCTCGCTCTACTGCTGATGCTCTGTAGAGAGATGTAAAGAAAGGGGGTGAGCATACAACGCGCTCAGTAAGGAAATCGGGCAAGCAAGTAGATATCTACACTATCTACTCAAAATAATGCTATGCCTTGAAAACAGTATTTCCTTAGCTCACTTTAAAAGAATGTCTTTAAATATATATATATATGTATACTTTTACAGATTAAATCCCATGTACAGAAATCATGCTTTCTTTCTCAAATGTAGGCATGTAGTGCAAAACAATGCATCTTTATATAAATCATGCCTTTAGATAAATCATGCCATGTATATTTAAATCACAATAAATATGGCATTTAAATCATTCACATCACAAAATCGAAGTCCGACCCATCCCTCAGGTCTGTCCGCAATTTAAATCAGTCAATCAAGTGATATATCATGTGAGACTCTGTGGTGAAATGTAAATAGTATCCTGGACTATGATCATATCCGACATTTGATCCTAAGCAACACAATACCCGGTGTGCGGGGCATCACTGCTGCAATAGGAGGGGGGTCAGTCCATCACAACCGTCAGCTATATCCTCCTCAACTCCACAACAACACACGGTACAACGTACTCCAATGCTAAGTGCACGGTACGATAAGGCACTCCACGCCACTCACACGGTACAACGTACTCCCGTGGACCCTACATCACAGTCGGGGTGCCTGCTATAGGTCTTAGCCCTCAAACCATGGAATATCATACCACATCTCTAATACCCTCATGCGGATATCCTCTCACATAATGTGACACTCAGTCACACAAGGATTCAGGCATGGGTTTGTAACATGTATTATATATCACATACAGTGCGCACCTTTGAGCGTGACTCACAGTCGACACTCTACTTAAACATTCTTTCACATCACAAACTCAACTCTAGTGCTATAGCAACTAGGTCAATGCATAGTTCATGTATTAAATCAAGTACGAGCAATAGCCCTAGTACCATGCTATGCATAATATCATCAAATCAAGTACGAGCAATAGCTCCAGTACTATGTCATGTATAAATCATGAAGAATCGAGTACGAGCAATGCTCCAGCACTTTGTCATGCATCTCATGAAAAACTCAAGTACGAGCTAATCGCTCCAACACTATCTCTTGCATATATCATATAAAACTGAGTACGAGTAATAACTCCAGTACTCTATCATGCATGTCATGGAAATCTAGTGCGAATCAAAATCCAGCACTAATGTATGTGGAAAATATATGAAATCCAGTGCGAGCTGTGCTCCAGCACGATTCATTCTCACATAATATGATAGATGGCTCTTTAAAAAGGGATGGTTTACAAAATATCAAAATTGACATTATAAAGTGTGCTTAATTCACATCAACCTTAAAATCATTAGCCCATCTATTTATTCTCCTGCTAAACAGTAGTTAAACTCTCAAAATAGTGGTTTTCATGCTTTTTACAACTTTTCACAAAAGTTGACTTTTTGACTAACTAGGGGTAAAATCGTAATTTGCCACTATCGGGTCTCAATAATTATTATTCACTTTCTCTGACCCTCAAAGTTTTTAAGTGAATGTAAAAGCAGACAAAAATACGTGTAGGTATCTCTAACTCATCACAAAAGTCCCTTACCTGCAATCACTCGAGAAATTTCACTTTCTCTGCGCTGCTCGTTTTAACAGTCCGATTTGCTCTTCCAATAATATCTGGAGCTGCATATAACCATTTATCAGGTTAATTACACTTTTCCTACTGTATTTCACATTAAATACAGTCTATTTTCCTTAATGGGCTTGAATAGTCCTTAATGGGCCTAACTATGCCTTAAGCCCATTTTCATTTTATTATTCATTTTCATTGGGCCATTAGGCTTGTGGGGCCTACCAACTCTTATTGGGCTTGTCCTAGACCCATTACATCATATTGGGCCTAAAATATTTGGGCTTGGCCCATTGGGCCTCTCGGCCACATGCCATGGCCGAGATTTATACCATGGCATGCCATCCATGCCATCGGTTATACCATGGCGTGCCATCCATGCCTATTTGTCTAGCCAATTCACTTAGGCATTTTCACAAACACTTAGTTGGCAACATTTCTAAACATCATATAGTTCATTTAGGCATTTTATCAAACACCTTGATTGCCAACTAATTACATGTATTAATTAATCAAATTGATTAATTCTAATTACACCATAATCATTAACACATGTAAATTAATCCATTTATGCCTTAAAATCATATGGACATAAATCCATATCTCACCACTCACTCTTGGCTTAACCAATATCATAGTGATTTAATATGTTTCAATGCTTAAAACATATATCAATAAACTTAAAATCATTCATACATTAACATATATGAAATTGAAAACTAGAAAATATGCCAATTGTTGTGTTCACCCTTTGTCGAGTACTTTGGAGGCTCTCGGTTTGCACTCTATGGCTCCTTGATAGCCAATTCCAACATATGTCACTCTGCTTTCAATTTGGAAAAACTTCCATGAAGAATGCAAGTTCCAAATATGCCTAATTCCTAGTGATTTCTAGTGAGAGAAAGCTTGGATAATTTGTTTCAATGGTTTCTTCTTCTAGCCGAATTTGGTGTGATGAAGATGACAATGGTGTGGCTAAATTTATAAGGCACTTACTTAGCCATTAAGCTTTACTTTTCAGCCATTAAGCTTGACTTTCTAAGCCTTAGCCATGAGTCACCTAATGAGTCACCCTATGAGTCATGGTTAGCTTTAACTATGGTTAGATATTTATCTCATGAGCTTTCCATTTGGGCTTCTCAGTTTGGGCTTTCTTAATGGGCTTTCTGGCTGAAATTTTTACTATACCTCAGGCCTTTAATTGTATCAATATTTGGCCAATCAATTGGTCCAACAATTCGGTCTAAGGGACCTAAGAATTTCAATATACGTTTAGTATACCTTAATGAGCTTTAAAATTTTCACCTTAGGCCCATTATGTTTTTAACCATTAAATTTAATCTGGAATCCTTTCGAATAAATTTTCCTTACTTCCGGGGATGATTATCTTGTATTCTGGCCAAGAATATTTTTTCCCCAATTTTTTCTCCATACTTAGGTTAATTTTTAACCATGATTAGTCAACTATGGTAAAAGTCCACTTTCTTAACTATAGTTGACTTTTTCCTTAACCATTGACCAAGTTGACTTTTTCTCAAAATTTTGAAAGTGTCATATCTTATGTCTTACACTCTCGTCTTTATGTTTCAACCGTTCCCGATGGATAATTATACCCGAAACACCTTAAATACCTTAACTCGTCAAAAAGGTCCATTTTACCCTTTTTAGCTTTTACTCTCGTTTTCTATGTTCGGGACTAAATCAAGCTGACTTTCCTTCATGAGCTCTCTATGCTTTCTCATTTTAAGTTCTTATTTTCAAACAGAATGATTCAGATCCATCGGTTTAGCCTGTGACTCTTATAGTTCACGTTAGGCTTTTTATGTAACTTTTGTGTGTTAAATCATTTCACTAACACTTTAAGTCTAGTAAATACTCTTCTGATGATTCAGCTATAATAACAGAGTATTCATACACATAAGAATCATGAGGTACAAGCTACATAAAATCCGGGTCTAACAATCCTCCCCCACTCAGAAAATTTGGTCCTCCAAATTAGAACCAAGTCAGTCAGCAAATAGGTGAGGGTACTTCTCTCACATCAGACTCTCTAGCTCCTAAGTAGCTTCCTCTGACGTATGATGCTGCCAGAGAATATTCACTAACCCGATGGTCTTCGATCTCAATACCTTCTCCTTCTTATCCAATATCCAAATCGATCTCTCAACATATGACAAGTCCTCTCGGAGCTCCAAAGGCTCGTAACTAATCACATGTGCCGGATCCAGATGATACTTCAGAAGCATCAATATGTGGAAGACGTTATAGACACCTGATAAGTCCGGTGGCAATGCCAACCTATAAGCCTTATCTCCCACACGATCAAGTATCTCAAAGGGTCCAATATAGCAAGGATTTAGTTTCCCTCTCTTCCCAAATCTCATTATGCCATTGGAAGGAGAAACTCTCAAAAACACGGATTCACCAACTGCAAACTCTAGTGGCCTACGTCTCCTGTCAGCGTAACTCTTCTGTCTGCTTTGAGCTGTCCTCAGTCTCTCTACTATGAAGTGGACGTCCTCAGATGCTTGTGTAACCATGTCAGGAGCAAAAATATTACGGTCACCCACTTCTTCCTATCCAATAGGGGAATGACATCTACGGCCATACAAAGCCTCATACGGTGTCATCCCAATACTCGAATGATAACTGTTGTTGTAGGCGAACTCGGCTAGTGGCAGGTGGTTATCTCAAGAGCCTTTAAAATCTAGCACACATGCTCTCAACATATCCTCTAGAGTCTGTATAGTCCTCTCTGACTGACCATCTGTCTGAGGATGGAAAGCGGTGCTCAAACTCAACTGGGTTCCCATGGCTTCCTGAAAATGTCTCCAAAAGTGGGAAGTGAAGCGAGAATCCCTATCAGAGACTATGCTCACTGGTACACCGTGTAACTTCACTACCTCGCGTTCATACAGTTCTGCTAATGAACTCAGAGTATCGGTTGCTCTCATAGCTAGGAAGTGGGCTGACTTCGTCAGTTTGTCGACGATCGCCCATATAGCATCGTGATTCCTGCGGGTTCTCGGTAAACCCATCATAAAATCCATGGTGATATGCTCTCATTTTCATGTCGGTATAGGTAGAGGCTGCAATAACCCTGCGGGTTTCTGATGCTCTACTTTCACTTACTGACATACGAGACACTTTGCCACAAAGTCTGCTACATCTCTCTTCATACCTGACCACCACTATAACTTCCAGAGGTTCTGATACATTTTGTTACTCCCCGGATGTAATGTATACCTTGACGAATGAGCTTTTGCCAATATCAATCTCCAGAGTCTTAGATCCTCGGGAACACATAATCTACCTCTGAACCTCAGTAGTTCGCCCGAACTCAACTCAAAATCAGTCACTATGCCCTTCTACATCTGACTACTCACATCTATACAAAATGGATCAATCTGCTGAGCCACTCTGATCCTGTCCAACAGGTCCGGCTCCAAGCGTAGACTAGCTATCACATAGCCTATATCCATATTAGAAGGCACGACTCCCAAACTGAGGCTAGCAAACTGCTTTAGCAAATCTTATTCCCTAACCATCATGTACGATACCATCCCTAGGCTCTTCCTGCTCAAGGTATCGGCTACAACGTTAATATTACTCAGATGATAAAGTATCTCACAATCGTAGTCCTTCAGAAGCTCTAGCCATCTTCTCTGTCTCATGTTTAGCTCTTTCTGTGAGAATAGATACTTGAGGCTCTTGTGGTCGGTAAATATCTGGAACTTCTCGCTGTACAAGTAGTGGCGCCATACCTTCAACGCAAACACTACTGCTGCTAGCTCCAAATCATGAGTCAGATAGTTCTTCTCATGATCCTTCAGTTGTCTGGATCCATAAGCAACTACCTTCCTATCCTACATCAATACATAGCCCAGTCCCTGATGCGAAGCATCAGTATACACTACAAATCCTCCTGAGCTGGTAGGGATAGTGAGAATCAGAGTAGTGGTCAATCGACGTTTCAACTCCTTAAAACTCTTCTCACAATCCTCATTCCATACGAACTGTACACTCTTTCGAGTAAGATGTGTCAACGGAGCAGCCAACTTCGAAAATCCCTCAATGAATCCCCGATAGTATCCAGCTAAACCCAAAAAACTCCTGATCTCGGTGACTGTCCTCGACTGTTCCCACTGAACTACAGCCTCTATCTTAGATGGATCAATTGATACACCATCTCCCGATACAACATGTCCCAAAAATGAGATCTGTGACAACCAAAAATCACACTTACTGATCTTGGCATATAACTCCTGCTCTCATAGAGTCTGCAATACGATCCTGAGGTGCTCCTCATGCTCCTCCTTGGATCTCGAATATATCAATATGTCATCGATAAAGACGATAACAAATTGATCCAAATATGGCTTGAACACATCGTTCATCAAAGCCATGAAAGCAGTTGGAGCATTCATCAATCTGAATGGCATGACCAAGAACTCATAATGGCCATATCGGGTACGAAATGCTTCTTGGGTACATCTCCACTTCGAACTTTCAGCTGATGATACCCAGACCTCAGGTCAATCTTGAAAAAGACTTGTGCTCCCTGAAGCTGATCTAACAAGTCGTCGATACGTGGAAGGGGATATCTATTCTTGATGGTGGCCTTATTCAACAATCAGTAATCTATACACAATCGGAGGCTCCCATCCTTCTTTCGTAGAAATAAAATCGATGCTCCCCAAGGTGAAACACTCGGTCGAACAAAACCTCTATCCAACAGCTCTTGTAACTGTCTCTTGAGCTCCTCTAGCTCAACCAAGGCCATGCGATATGGTGGTCTCGAAATAGGCTCCGTACCAGGCACCAAATCTATACAAAACTCCATCTTTCTGTCTGGTGGTAACCCTGGCCATTCATCGAGAAAAACATCTAGGTACTCACTGGCCACAGTAATATCTGACAACTCCGGATGTGCCTTATCCATATCTACCACGTACACAATGAAACCTCGTACCACATCCGATGAAGTATCAGCTGTCCCCTAGTCCAAAGCATGTACTCGCCCTCGACCTATCACTTGTTTCCCCTTTTCTTCTGTCGTCGCTCTACCTCTCTGAGCAGACGTACCAGCTGGAGCTCTATCAAGCTCTAGCCATATGACCCTATTTCCCACATCAGAAACATACAATAGGAGTCAGCGGGTGTAAGACCCCGTATATGTATAAGGGTAATGTGTGTACTTGGATCAAATAATATGAATGGACTTGTGATGTAAAATATGATTGATGTAAGTCCATGGATTCAATGTATGTATGTGTAATGTAAGTTGTAACGTACATACAAGTTTCATTGAGTATGAATACGGAGAAATGTGTTCTAGCAAGTGATGGATGTGATTGAGACTCAAAATGAGTAGTGTGGTAAAATGGAATGGAGTTATGCTTCCATTTGGTTTTATGTTGCATACCTTTGAATATACAATGAATGCACACAAGTTTCAATGTGCATAAGGTATGAATGGATGCCATTTTCAAGTTATAGAGGTGGATGGATGAGGAAATGGCCACGGCAATAGATTGAAGGTGTGTTGGTATGAGTTGCAGCAATGAAACTGCAGGAAATCTGGAAAACATGAGGTCCAGATCGATCTCCTAGGATGAGAGATCGATCTGGAAGAGCCAGAATGCTCTTATTTGGGTGAACGAATAGAGCAGATCGATCTCCAATGGAGCCAGATCGATCTGCCAAGCAGTCTGTAAGTGAAAAGATCGATCCTCAAGCAGCCAGATCGATCTCCTTAGCTCTCTGTTTGGGACCAGATCGATCTCATGCTTCGACAGATCGATCTCATGCCTCAACAGATCGATCTCATTGCTTCGACAGATCGATCTCAGGCTTAAAAATGCCGTGAAAAAGAGGGATTTTAAAGGACCAGATCGATCTCCTCTTAGACCAGATCGATCTCCTCAAGTCATTTCTATATAAGGGGAGCTGAAAAACTGGAAATCTCGGAAAACACTTAACCTTACAATTTCAACCCCAAAAACCTAATTTTCCCTCTCTAAAATCAGCCATTTTCAGTGAGATTTGGAGAGAGATCATTAGAGGTAAAGTTGTTCCTATCAAAGAAAAGAACAACATAGTGAGAGGGCATTTTCCCATTCTTGGAGTTGAAGGAGTTAAGGGCATTACCAATTGGAGCAAGGAGAGAAATCACATTGGTAAGATTCTAACCCTCCAATCCAAATGTATTAGCTATTTAATTGATTTTGGAGTTGATTGGTATGAGTATGGATGGATAAACTACTTAGGAATGCTGTGGAAGTGGTGTGACCTAGAAATCTAAAATGGGTATAATGTGAGGATATGTGGGATTGAATGAACTTATGGTTTATGGCATGTTAAAGTTGTCATTGGGATAATGTTATGATTTAGATGGTTAGATGAAATTACATGGTGGGTTGGAAGAAATGTGGAAATGGATATGTATGTGATGAATAAATGCCATAGTGAGGGGATTCATGGAATATGAACGCTATGAGCTTTACATCGATTTGATATCGATTTTGAATGAGTTAATAGGCCTAAGAAAATCCATAGACTCAAGTTATGGATAAAGTAATGAAACGAGGCCAAATAAGCTTTAATAGAGGCTATAGACTAAATTGACTATAGCAAGCACAAGGGTTGCAATATATGGGTCGAATATAATGCGGGATACGATTTTGTGCAGTCCCGAAGAGTTCGTTGAAGGCGAACCAAATCGTACGAGTAAGCAGCTTAAGGAAGTGGAATCACGCATCGCGATTCCAGGTAAGGGAATTTTGTGAGTATATAGAGATAGCTGCTCGTATTTTGAACTGGGTGAATATTGGGTGTTGTATGAAATGCATGAATTGCTCAAATAAATGTTGATGGTATTTGTGAAAGATGATGGGAATATGCGTGGTTTTGGTTTTGAAGTGGATGTTATGGAAAAGGGATAGTAAGGCTAATAATTGCATAAATCATGTGTTTTGAATGCTTTTACAAAACACAATGCTTTGATTTGAGCAAATAAAAGGATAGGCTGGCTAGTACTTGAATGATGTTGTGAAATAGCCCATACGAGGCACTAAGCATATTATGAGATTTTTTGAATGCATGTAAGCCGCCTATCGCGTGTATGTGATATAATTCGCGTTAGAGCCTCGCTCGCGCGAGATTTCTATGTTTCCACTTGTGTGAAACGAGCTTGAGCTTAGCTCGCACTTTGAAATTGAATTGTGATGATGTTTATAAACCGTACTGGAGCTTCTACTCGTACGTGGATTGTGAATGGTTATCTTATGAGTATAACCGTACTAGAGCTATGCTCGTACACGCCTCTTTATGAGAAGATGCATGATGCATGAGTCGTGCTAGAGCTTTGCTCGCACAAGCTTGTACAATGGGATTCGTATAGGGTTGTGAAAGTGGGTAAGATCCTTAAGCCTTACATCCTTAAGCTAACATCCTTAAGCCCGAGGAGGCAGGGAGGCTCTGTTAGGCAGGGAGGCTCTGTTTGGTGGGGAGGCTCTCTTACGGTGGGATCCTTAAGCCAACATCCTTAAGCCCAAAGAGGCGGGGAGGCTCTGTTAGGCAGGGAGGCTCTCCTACATGGGTATGGTGAAGGTAAGATCCTTAAGCCCTACATCCTTAAGCTAACATCCTTAAGCCCGAAGAGGCAGGGAGGCTCTGTTAGGCGGGGAGGCTCTGTTCGGTGGGGAGGCTCTCTTACGGAAAGGACCCTTAAGCCCTACATCCTTAAGCTAATATCCTTAAGCCCGAGGAGGCAGGGAGGCTCTGTTAGGCGGGGAGGCTCTGTTTGGCAGGAAGGCTCTCCTTCACGGAATATGGAAAACTCTTGGTATGGGGTATATAAGACCTAGGAATGGCACCCCCAATCATGATATGAGTTGCGGAGTACGATGTACCGTGTATATCACATGGAGTACGATGTACCGCATGATGGTTATGTGATGAGAAAGTCTGGCGAGGGACAATTCATCTTCGTGCCAGCATGATACCCCGCACACCTGGATGCGTGTGGTCTGGGATGGTTTATGATGTAATGATTCACATAGGCACTTCTGATATAGTGACCTAGATTTATACACATGCGTGAATTGTGGAATGTAAATGTGGTTGTGGTTTGTGAGTTGATTTGGTGGTGTTATGTTGTTGGTTCAAAAAGGAAGTTTCTAAATGAATTGCCCTTTTATGAATTTAAATGAGATTAAGCATGAGATGTTTTATACATGATGTCTCTACCATGTTTTCTATGCCAATGCACATGATTTGATACATGATATATATGTATATTCACATGGCATAGTTTTATTCCTCATGCTCCTACCATAAGTGATTTATGCATAACACTATCAGCATGTAGATAGAGTAGTTATCTACCATGCTTGCATTATTGCCTTACTGAGCGTGTGGTTGCTCATCCCACTCTATTTTCCCCCCTACAGAGCGTGCATAGTAGCCCAGTGAGGACTGAAGTGTATTATTTTGGACTCCGCTGCATCTCCATCGCTGAAAGGTATATACACAGTGATTCTTTTTGTATCTAAACAATGTAAAAGCACAGTATTCTTTTGAGTTGTACTTATGGGGGATGTAGATGTCAGTAAAACATGTATTCGTACAAATACACGATTAAATGCACATGTATGACATCGTTTTAATTAATTGAGAATGAATGAGATGTGGTGTTTATTATTGACTCACAGCCCAACAGTGTGTGGTGAGTTTAGTTCACGACCAGGTAAGGTAACAGTAAAAACGCAAAAAATTTTCAGTGATTCTCGGTTAAAGAGAGTGGAATTGGGTCGTGACAGTGGGCACGGTCTATCTCCATGTGGTCTACCGTATCTTCTGCACTGGTCGGCAGCCGGTCTCTATCCTCCTATGACAATGCCCTTTGCTGGGGCTACAGTCGGATAAGTAGGAGGTCTAGCATATCTCTCTCGTGCCTCTTCTACCCGTGATCTCTTACCGAAGGGTTTCTTCCATCCTCGATAACCGAAATCTCTAGCCAGCCTCTTCTTCTGTATATTTGAGCTACGACTAAACTTCCCAAACTCAGAAGCATTCCTCTCGTAATCTTGCTCACACAATTGTACCCTGCGCACTGCCTCCTCATATGTCGCTATGTCTAATGGAACCAACCTGGATCGCAGAACCGGCCTCAACCCATCGATAAACCTATAGACCTTCCTGGCCTCACTATACATGGTATCTGGGTCATATCTCCCTAGGGATAGGAATCAAGTCTCATACTTGTCCATAGATAAACTCCCCTAGTTCAGTCCCAAAACCTCTGCCTGTAGTTTCCGCTGTGCGGTATCGAGAATAAACTGCCTCCTAAAGGCCTCCTGAAATATCTCCCAACTAATGTTTGTGTGTCGGGCTCTCAATATAGGTCTGGTGGACTTCCATCAATGCTCTGTAGCTCCCTTCAGTAGGAACGCAGCAAATGCGACCATCTCCGAGGTCGTACACTCAAAGAATCCATAAAGCTTCTCCAGCTCTGCTAACCACTCCTCAGTAGCTATAGGGTCCTTGACCCCACTAAAAGATGGAGGTCTAAACTTCTAGAATTCTCGTAACCGATGTAGGAGTATCTATTGTCCTCGGTGCATGAGCTATCTGCGTAGGTGTATCAGGGGCAACTGCCTCTCCTGTCGCAGCTCCTGCCTCCTGTCTCTACCTACCTGGCATCGTCTGTGCCAACATCTCTATAATCGTCTCAAGACTATAATCAAATCTCGTAAAGCGCATCTCAGTACACTCGGGTGCCTCAGTAGCAGTTGGAGTCTCAGGCGCAGGTAATGGTTCAGCAGCAGCTCGTCCCTCGGGTCTATCTCCCCGACCTTGAGCCCTACCTCTCGTAACTCTACCACTACAAGTATTTGCCATATAGGTAAAGTTCCTGCATTCATAATCATGAATTAGTCCGTCTCCTATTTGGTATACGAAGTTATATCTAAACACAGCACAGTGCTATGAGGATGTACACTTTCCTATTTTCTAACATCAACTCACATCAGACCAACCTCTACTCTGATACCATTCTATCAGGACCCGTTCTCAATCTATGACTTAACCAAAAACCACTACAAATTTTTCGTAATTTTTTTACTTACCTTTCCTCTCTTCAATGGTTGGGCTATGATTCGATGTTAGAATCCTCGCTTGCAACATTATCCGTTATCATACATACATGTCAATATACTGTTACTGACTATAACTGCTTTTATCCCAAGCAACACAGTACTCGGTGAGCAGGGCATCACTGCTGCAATGAGAGGGGGGTCATTCCATCACAACCGTCAGCTATATCCTCCTCAACTCTGCAACAACACATGGTACAGTGTACTCCCATGCTAAGTGCACGGTACGAGAAGGTACTCCAAGCCACTCGTATGGTACAACGTACTACCATGGACCCTACAAGACAGTCGGGGTGCCTGCCATAGGTCTTAGCCCTCAAACCATGGAATATCATACCAGATCTCTAATACCCTCATGCGGATATCCTCTCACATAATGTGACACTCAGTCACACAAGGATTCGGGTATGGGTTTGTAACATGTATTATATATCACATACAGTGCGCGCCTTTGAGCGTGACTCACAGTCGACACTCCGTTCAAACACTGTTTCACATCACAAACTCAACTCTAGTGCGAGTAAACCTCCAGCAACTAGGTCAATGTATAGTTCATGAATTAAATCAAGTACGAGCAATAGCTCCAGTACCATGCTATGCATAATATCATCAAATCAAGTACGAGAAATAGCTTCAGTACTATGTCATGTATAAATCATGAAGAATCGAGTATGAGCAACGCTCCAGCACTCTGTCATGCATCTCATGAAAAACTCGAGTACGAGCTAATCGCTCCAGCACTCTCTCATGCATATATCATATAAAACTGAGTACGAGTAATAACTCCAGTACTCTATCATACATGTCATGGAAATCTAGTGCGAATTGAAATCCAGCACTAATATATGTGGAAAATATATGAAATCCAGTGCGAGCTGTGCTCCAGCATGATTCATTCTCACATAATATGATAGATGACTCTTTAAAAAGGGATGGTTTACAAAATATCAAAATCAGCACTATAAAGTGTGCTTAATTCACATCAACCTTAAAATCATTAGCTCATCTATTTATTCTCCTGCTAAACAGCAATTAAACTCTCAAAATAGTGGTTTCCATGCTTTTTACATCTTTTCACAAAAGTTAACTTTTTGACTAACTAGGGGCAAAATCATAATTTACCACTATGGGGTCGCAATAATTATTATTCACTTTCTTTAACCCTCAGAGTTTTTAAGTGAATGTAAAAGTAGACGAAAATATGTGCAGGTATCTCTAACTACTCACAAAAGTCCCTTACCTGCAATCACTCGAGAAATTTCACTTTCTCTGCGCTGCTCGTTTCAGCAGTCCGATTTGCTCCTCCAATAATCTTTGGAGCTGCATATAACCATTTATCAGGTTAATTACACTTTTCCTACTGTATTTCACATTAAATATAGTCTATTTCCCTTAATGGGCTTGAATAGTCCTTAATGGGCCTAACTATGCCTTAAGCCCATTTTCATTTTACTATACATTTTCGTTGGGCCTATTGGGCTTGTAGGGCCCACCAACTCTTATTGGACTTGTCCTAGACCCATTACATCATATTGGGCCTAAAATATTTGGGCTTGGCCCATTGGGCCTCTCGACCACATGCCATGGCCGAAAGCTATCCATGCCATCGGTTATACCATGGCACCATCCATGCCTATTTGTCTAGCTAATTCACTTAGGCATTTTCACAAACACTTGGTTGGAAACATTTCTAAACATCATATAGTTCATTTAGGCATTTTATCAAACACCTTGATTGCCAACTAATTACATGTATTAATTAATCAAATTGATTAATTCTAATTACACCATAATCATTAACACATGTAAATTAATCCATTTATGCCTTAAAATCATATGGACATAAATCCATATCTCACCACTCACTCTCAGCCTAACCAATATCATAGTGATTTAATATGTTTCAATGCTTAAAACATATATCAATATACTTAAAATCATTCATACATTAACATATATGAAATTGAAAACTAGAAAATATACCAATTGTTGTGTTTACCCTTTGCCGAATACTTTAGAGGCTCTCGGTTTGCACTCTATCGCTCCTTGATAGTCAATTCAAACATATGTCACTCTCCTTTCAATTTGGAAAAACTTCCATGAAGAATGCAAGTTCCAAATATGCCTAATTCCTAGTGATTTCTAGTGAGAGAAAGCTTGGATAATTTGTTTCAATGGTTTCTTCTTCTAGTCGAATTTGGTGTGATGAAGATGACAATGGTGTGGCTGAATTTATAAGCCACTTACTTAGCCATTAATCTTTACTTTCCAGTTATTAAGCTTGACTTTCTAAGCCTTAGCCATGAGTCACCTAATGAGTCACCTTATGAGTCATGGTTAGCTTTAACTATGGTTAGATATTTATCTCATGGGCTTTCCATTTGGGCTTCTCGGTTTGGGCTTTCTTAATGGGCTTTCAGGCAGAAATTTTTACTATACCTCAGACCTTTAATTGTCTCAATATTTGGACAATCAATTGGTCCAACAATTTGGTCTAAGGGACCTAAGAATTTCAATATACGTTTAGTATACCTTAATGGGCTTTAAAATTTTCACCTTAGGCCCATTACGTTTTTAACCATTAAATTTTATTCGAAATCCTTCCTAATAAATTTTCCTTACTTTCGGGATGATTATCTTATATTGTGGCCAAGAATATTTTTTCCCCAATTTTTTCTCCATACTTAGATTAATTTTTAACTATGATTAGTCAACTATGGTGAAAGTCCACTTTCTTAACTATAGTTGACTTTTTCCTTAACCATTAACTAAGTTGACTTTTTCTCAAATTTTCAAAAGTGTCATATCTTATGTCTTACACTCTCGTCTTTATGTTCCAACCGTTCTCGGGGGATAATTATACCCGAAACACCTTAAATACCTTAACTTGTCAGAAAGGTCCATTTTACCGTTTTTAGCTTACTCTCGTTTTCTATGTTCGAGACTAAATCAAGCTGACTTTCCTTCATGAGCTCTCTATGCTTTCTCATTTTAAGTTCTTTTTTTCAATCAAAATGATTCAGATCCACTCGGTTTAGCTTGTGACTCTTATAGTTCACGTTAGGCTTTTTATGTAGCTTTTGCGTGTTAAATCATTTCACTAACACTTTATGTCTAGTAAATACTCTTCTGATGATTCAACTATAATAACAGAGTGTTCATACACATAGGAATCATAAGGTATAAGCTGCATAAAATTCGGGTCTGACATCATTTGACGCGATTTCCAGGTACGGGAATTTTGTGAGCATATAGAGATAGCTGCTAGTATTTTGTTGGTGAATATAGGGCTTTGTAAAATGCATGATTATCTAGAAAAGTGATTGATGGTATTTGTGAATGAATACAAGTAAATATATGTATAGGATTTGATTTTTTTGAAATGATTCTTACAAAGGGGATAGTAAGGCTAATAATTGCATAAATCGCATGTCTTAACATTTTTACGAAACATATCGCTTATTTTAAGAAAAATTGATGAACAGGTTGGCTGGTGGTTTTGTGATTTGTGAAATACCACATGTGAGGTGCTAAATTTGGTTTTAAGAGTGTTTTGTGGAAATAGAGCCGCCTATTGTACTTATATGAGTTAAATCATGCTGGGGCCTAGCTCGCACCATATTTTGAGTAAATAATGTTTTATAACTCGTATTGGAGCTGATAGCTCGTACATGGTTTCCATTGATTTTATTATGCATAAAACCATACTGGAGCGTTGCTCGTACGAGGATATTTACTGATTATGCATGAAATCGTGCTAGAGCTTCGCTCACACTAGATTTTCACATTGTGGCACGTATAAGTCGTGGAGTTGGTAAGATCTTTAAGCCCAACATCCTTAAGCCCATTAAGGCAGAGAGGCTATGTTCGGTGGGGAGGCTCTCTTACATTGGTAAGATCCTTAAGCCCATTGAGGCAAGGAGGCTCTCTTACATTAAATCAAAATGCTCCCACGTGCATTTGAGACTGAGTAGGTTACACATGGCATGGGTTAGATAAGTCCTATGGCAGGCACCCCAACCATGATATAGGTTTGCAGAGTGCGTTGTACCATGTAGACCACATGAGGTACGCTGTACAGCGTGGTTGTGACATTGATTTGAAAGTCTGGCGAAGAACTAGCCCACTTCGTTCCAGCGTGACACCCTACACACTAGGATCCGTGTGGTCTGGGATGATTATGACATAGTTGGCTAACATAGTCTTTGATATATATATTGACCACCTGTCTCACATGATATCACATGGTTTTCTATACCGAGTATGAATTATGTTGTCCAGGGTAGACTCGTGGGAGGGGTCGAACCTTGTGGTATATTTTAAAGGAATGATGTATGATGTTGATGAGTTTTGACAGTGTGATTACACTTTGAGAGAATGATTTATAATAAACTTCATGATTTGAAAAGAAATAGACAAGTCTTTACTATAATGAGCATGAGAGATTTTCACATGATGGTTTCCATGTTTAAATGCTAATTTCCATGTTTTCGATACATGATGTATGTTTATACATGTGGCATAGTTTTATTATTTCCTCATGATATGATTATAAATGATTTATGCCATGACATTATAAGCATGTAGATAGTGTAGTTATCTACCATGCCTACATTATTGCCTTACTGAGCGTGTGGTTGCTCATCCCTTCATTTCCCCTTCTAAGAGTGTACACAGTAGCCTAGTGAAGGACTGAGGCGTTATTGTTGGATATCCGCTACTCTCTATCACCCAGAGGTATACACATAGGAATTCTTTTTGTACCAAAACATGTGATAGCATAGTAATCATTTTGAAATGTAATATGAGGGAAGTAAATGTTAGTAAACATGTCATGTATAAGTACATGACTTCATTTTCAAATGTATTGAATTATTTCTGATTAATTGGAAAATGTATGGAACTCGTTGTCATTACTGACTCACAGCCCAACTGTATTTGTGACGGATGTTTACTACTGGGTACATTAACAGTTAAAGCAAAAAATTTATAGCGAGTTTTAGACGAAATGGATAAAAAGGGTCGTGACAGAGATTGGTATCAGAGCTGAGTTGGCCTGATGTGAGTTAGAATTAATAAGTAGGAGAGTTACATCCCCATATTATTGTACTATTATTTAGATATAACTGTGTATACCGAGATGGAATGAGACTAATAAATGGTTATAAACACAGGGAGTTAGACATTATTCCTATTACACTCAAGGTAAAGGGGCAAGTGCACACGCTCGAGGCCACATGGATAGACCCGAAGGCCGCGCGGAGCCATAGACTGACCAGGCTCCACAAAACCCTGTTGAGAGATCAGGGGATACAGAGGCACGCTTCGTTAGGATCGAGCGGAGTATCAAGAGCCTCATGGAGATAGTCGCGCATGCATTGGGCATCGGTGATAGACGAGGTCCTGCAGTGCAGCCTACTACTACTGGATAGACAATTTCAGAGGTAGAGAGGCCTTAGACTATGGGGACTGTCACACCACCCCCAGTACAAGATACGGCTTCTTTGATCACTCCACAGCCGAGCGACAGGGACCTGGGGTATAATTGTGAACTGAGTAGGCTATGCCAGGTTTAGGAGTTGAAACCTCCAGTATTCAAAGGAGTGAAAGACCCGGTTATTACTGAGGATTGGGTTTATGAGATGGAGAAGTTATATAGGTTCTTCAGATGTATGTCGACCGAGAAAGTGGCCTTTGTCGTATTTATGCTAAAAGGCGAGACTGAATATTGATGGAGATCCACCAAATCTATTTTGAGGGACCGACACTCTGAGATCACATGGAAGATATTCTTGGAGGCCTTTAGGAGGCAATATATTTCGGTACAACACAGGAAATTACGGATGGAGTTCATTAACTTGGTTCAGGGGAACTGTTCTGTGGATGAGTATGAGTCGAGGTTCACGTCTTTGGGGAGATACGACCTAGATACGATGAGCAGTGAGATTCGAAAGGTCCAAAAGTTCATGGATGGATTGAGATTAGCCATCCAGACTAAATTAGCTCCATTTGACATTCACACCTATGAGGAGACAGTGCACAGGGCACAGTTGTGTGAGTAGGACTTTGAGCGAAATGCCTCCGAGCTCGGGAAGATCATTGTCAGGAGGGACAGAGATCGGAAGAGATCCAAAATTGATAGAGTGGTCACAAGAGGAGGCCAAAGAATGTTTGAGAAAAGGCCAAAGATTGAGGAGGAGCAGGAGAAAGTTGCTAAGCCTCTTGTGTACCCAGCTTTAGCTCCACCAAGGGGTATGATCATTGGAGAACCACAGCCTACTACTGAGCAGTGTAGGAGGTGTGGCAGATTTCATGGAACTAGGCATTGTCTGATGGCACCTATTACATGTTATAGATGTAGGAGGCCAGGGCATATTGCTAGGCATTGTCCTGAGATGATTGAGATAACCCCACAGAAGGGTAAGGAGCGAGAGAGAGCTCCAGTTGAGACAGTTGCTCAAAGGAGGAGGGCTATAGTTGAGGAAAAATGGAAATAGGCGGTTGGCATTAGCAAAGGACGAGTACACGCAGTGGACCAGGACACAGTGGATGCACCAACGAATGTGATTAAAGGTACCATCCTAATTTTTGACTTAGAAGCATTTATATTGTTTGATCCTGGTGCCACGCATTTCTTCATATCGCCTTCCTTTGTACATAAATTGTTGAAGCATGTAAAACCCACACTGTTAGATAAAATGTTGATGATTTCTACACCTATGAATGATAGTCAATTGATTGAGTATGTGTATAAGAGTTGTAAGTTGAGGATATGAGGAAGGGAAATGACAGCCAATTTAATTTTATTGAGTATGAATGATTTTGATGTAATCTTAAGAATGGATTGGTTGGCTAAAAATCATGTTGTTATGGATTGTCATGCTAAGACATTGATGTTTCCAGAGAAAGATAATTATTGTAAGCATTGTTGAAAAGAAATGAAGACATGATTATTGTAAATGAAAAGAGTATAATTTTAATCCATCATAGTTAAGAGATGAATTTATTTATTATATATGAATGTTAAATTGGTGACTTGTGTTGCTAACAATGGAAAGGATGATGTGAAGGGTTCATTACCTACGTGGCTGACACAGATAAGGCACACCCAGAATTGAGAGACATTCCAATAGTGGCAGAATTCCCTGATGTCTTTTTCGGACGAATTACTAGGGATACCACCTGACAGGAAAATGAAGTTTTGTATAGAGTTAGCACCTGGTATAAAGCCGATATCTAAGCCACTGTATAGAATGGCTCCAATAGAGTTGGAAGAGCTAAATAAGCAATTGCTAGAGTTGATAGAGAAGGGGTTCATAAGACCAAGCATCTCACCGTGGGGAGCTCCGGTTCTATTTGTAAGGAAGAAGGATGGAAGCCTCCGACTGTGTATAGATTATCGGTTATTGAATAAGGCCACCAATAAGAACAAGTACCCCCTTCCACGCATTGATGATTTGTTGGATCAGCTTCAAGGAGCACAAGCCTTTTCTAAGGTAGATATGTGATCTGGGTTCCATCAGTTGAAGATATGAAGTGGAGATGTACCAAAGACAACATTTCATATACGTTATGGCCACTACGAGTTTTTGGTTATGCCATTCAGATTGAGGAATGCCCCACAACATTTATAGCATTGATGAATGATGTATTTAAGTCATACCTGGACCAGTTTGTGATTGTGTTTATTGATGACATTTTGGTTTATTCCAAGTCTAGGGAAGATCATGAGCAGCATTTGAGGATAGTTCTGCAGACCGTCTGAGAGAATGAATTATATGCCAAACTCAGCATGTGTAACTTTTGGTTAGAGCAGATCTCATTTTTGGGCCATGTTGTATCGAAGGATGGGGTATCAGTGGATCCATCCAAGATTGAGGTAGCTGTACAGTGGAAACAGCCCAAGACAGTTACTGAGATCAGAAGTTTTTTGGGATGTACAAGTTATTATCGAAGATTTGTTGAGGGTTTCTCCAGGCTAGCTACTCCGTTGACACACCTCACGTAGAAAGATGTTAAGTTTGCATGGGATGAGGAATGTCTGAGGAGCTTTCAAGAGCTTAAGCGGCGATTGACCAATGCTCCGATTCTCACCATTCCTACCAGCAGGAGGTTTCTGTGTATATAGATGCATCACACCAGGGACTGGGCTGTGTATTTATGCAAGATGGGAAAATAGTTGCCTATGGATCCAGACAGTTGAAGGATCATGAGAAGAACTATCCGACTCACGATTTAGAGTTGGTGGCCATAGTGTTTGCATTGAAGATATGGCGCCACTATCTCTATGGTGAGAAATTTCAGGTATATATGGGCCATAAGAGCCTTAAGTACCTTTTTTCACAGAAGGAGTCAAATATGAGACAAAGAAGATGGCTCGAACTCCTGAAAGATTATGATTATTAGATCATGTACCACCCGGGTAAAACAAATGTAGTTGCCGATGCCTTAAGTAGGAAAAACCTTAAGTTGGTGTCTTATATGATGGTTCGGGAACACTAGTTGTTGGAGCAATTTGTAAACCTCAATTTGGATGTAAACCCACCCGATTCAGAGGGATTTGTCGTATTCGACAGGCTTAGCAGAGCGATCGATAGTATATCGATTGGTTAAGTCAGATACAAACAGGTGTGGGTACTGATTTTGATTTGAGTACAGATGGATAATTGAGGTTCAGGGGCAGAGTGTGTGTTCCCGAGGATTCAGAGATCGAGAGGTTAATTTTATCAAAGGCTCACTTATCGAAGTACACGATACATCCGGGGAGTACTAAGGTGTATCAAAACCTTCAAAAAGTTTATAAGTGGTTTGGAATGAAAAGATACATTCTTAAATATGTCGTGAGATGTCTCGTCTACTAGTAGGTGAAGGTAGAGCATCAGAAGCCTGCAGGATTATTGCAGCCTCTGCCGATACCGACGTGGAAGTTGGAGCACGTCACCATGGATTTTGGGATGGGTTTACCCAGGACCCGCAGTGGTTATGATGCCATTTGGGTTATTATGGATTGGTTGACGAAGTCAGCCCACTACTGATACTCTGAGTCAATTGGTGAACTTGTATGTTCGAGAGAAAGTTCGGTTACATGGTGTACCAGTGAGCATTATTTTTTATCGAGATGCCCGCTTCACTTCCCATTTTTGGGAACACTTTCAGGAAGTGATGAGGACCCACATGACTTTTAGCACTGTTTTTCATCCTCCGACAGATGGTCAGTCAGAGAGGAGTATACAGACCCTGGAGGATATGTTGATAGCGTGTGCTTGATTTTGGAGGTTCTTGGGATGATCACCTACCGTTGGCCGAGTTCGCCTCTAATAACTGCTATCATGTGAGTATCGGGATGGCACCATATCAAGCACTATATGGACACAGATGCCGATCCCCTATTGGATGGGAAGAGGTTGGTGACAGATAGAATTTTGCTCTCAATTTGGTGCAGCAGGCCTCTGAGGATGTCCAGTTGATATGCGAGAGATTACGGACAGCTCAGAGCTGACAAAAGAGTTATGCTTACAGAAGACGGAGACCACTGGAGTTTGATGTGGGTGAGTAAGTATTTTTGAGAGTTTCTCCCTCAAAAGGGATTATGAGGTTTGGAAAGAAGGGAAAGTTGAGCCCTCGATATATCAGACTCTTCGAGATTCTGGAGAGAGTGGGAGATAAGGCTTATAGGTTGGCGTTGCCACCAGACTTAGTAAGTGTTTATAACGTCTTCCACGTCTCTATGCTTCCGAAGTATTACCCGGACCCGGCACATGTGATAAGATATAAGCCAATGGAGCTCAATGAGAGTATGATGTACGTTGAGAAGCCAGTTCGGGTATTGGATAGGAAGGAGAAGGTGCTGAGGTCGAAGACTATACCCTTAGTGAAACTTCTTTGGCAATATCATACTCCGGAAGAAGCTACATGGGAGTTAAAAAGTATGATGAAAGAGAAGTAGCCAGAGTTATTTTCAGATTAACTTGGTTTTAATTTAGAGGACCAAATTCCTTGAAGGAGGGGAGGATTGTAAGACCCTTTATCACAACCCTATTTATCTAATTGTTTAAAAATCACTGCTAACTTTTCGCGTTTTCCTTTTTCCTTACCCGGTTGTGGACATACTCACCAATACACAGTTGAGCTGTGAGGCAGTAATAGACATCACTCAACATTCATTCTCAATTAAATCAAAACAAGTGTCATTCATTTCCAGTCAAGTTATACATGACACGTTTTCTAACTTTTACATCCCCCACATTACGATACAAAATGATTACTGTTCTTTTACATTTTTTTAGATACGAAAAGAATCTTCATGTGTATACCTCTTAGAGTTGGATGGCAGTGGATGTCTAAAATACCACGCCTCAGTCCTCACTGGGCTGCTATGTATGCTCTGTAGAGGGAGAAAGTAGAGAGGGATGAGCAACCACACGCTCAGTAAGGAAATAATGCAAGCATGGTAGATAACTACTTTATCTACGTGCTGATAGTGCTATGCATAAATCATTTATAATCAGAGCATGAGGAAAACAAAACAATGCCATATGCATATACATATATCATGTATTTAAATCATGGAAATTGGAATATAAAACATGGTAAAATCATCATGTACAAATCATCTCATCCTCATTAATCGTCAAATCTCATAGAAAAGGGCAATTCATTTAAGAAACATTCTTTTGAAATCACATCTCTTTCTCAAATACATACAATCACATCACAAATCATTTTCTTAATCACAAACATCATTACTATTTCACAAATCAAATCCCACAAGGCTCGACCCCTCCTTCGAGTCTACCTTGGATAGTCAAAATCACACTTAACTATCAAAACCATGTGGTATCATGTAATAAGCAAGGAGACAGGTCACAACATCTCAATGGACTATGTTGGACAACTATGTCATAAATCATCCCAGACCACACGGATCTCGATGTGCAGGGTATCATGTTGGAACGAAGGTGGGTTAGTTCTTCGCTAGACTTTTCTCGTCATTATCTCAACCACGCGGTATAGCGTACTCCATGTGAAATACACGGTACAACGTACTTCGCGAACCCATAACATGGTTGGGGGTACTAGCCGTAGGTCTTATCTACCCTATACCGAGTGTAACCTCTATAGTGTCAAGTGCACGTGGGAGTTTTTTCTTTCAATGTCAGGTCCTAGCACCTCCTAGCCTTGCTCGCCCCTTTTAGATTCCCTAAACACCGTATCAGGTCTTAGCCCCTCATGGCCTTGCTCACCCCTTTTGGGTTCCCCCGAATAGATTAGTGCCAAGTCCTAGCCCCTCACCCTCACCTCACTCGAGAGGCCTGTTAGGCCTGTTGGGTTCCCTGCACACCAACCCGTATTACCCTCACCACGACATCATATATTCCATAGTGTGAAAACCTGAGCGAGCTACGCTCTAGTTTGAATTCATGCATTATCATCAAATCACCTCGTACGAGCAACGCTCTAGTACGGCATTTATGGATAAAACATGAAGAAAACCACGTACGAGCATAGCTCCCGTACGATTATATGCATAAGAAATCCACTAGAAATCCACGTATGCGGAAAAGCTCTAGTACGATTTATAAAACATCACCACAATTCAAATCAAAGTGCGAGCTAAACTCCAACATGTTTCAAACATGTGAAAACATCAATATACAGTGCGAGCTAGGCTCCAGTACGGTTTAATTCACATAAACAAGATAGGCGGCTCATAAACAACCAAAACATTCACAACTCATGCTTAGCACCTCACATGTGCTATTTCACAAAACGTTCAAACATTTGCCAGCCTATCAGTCAATTTGCTTAAATCGAAGCAAGGTGTTTTGTGAAAACATTCATATCACGTGATTTATGCAATTATGAGCCTTACGATCCCACTTCTTTACAATACCATTTCAAACCACCTAATCTCATACGAATACTCAAAATAATTTTCATACATTGTCAAACATATTTCTATAAACTTATGCACATTTCCAAAGCCCTATATACCCACGAGATCAAAATTCGAGCAGCTACCTCTATATACTCATAAAATTCCCTTACCTGGAATCGCGAAGTGTCACGACTCAAAAATCAGAGTAAATTTTTCATTTTTCTTTCATACTTACCTATCACTTGATCGTGACCACACTCCACTAACAATTGGGTTGTACATCAATGCCAGTCCCACCATTCAATCATTATATAACTTAATTTCTTATTAAATGAAAGGTAAACACATGCGTTTTTCACTAATTCTTTCCCATCCATTTAAAAGTGTTTACAGTGTCTATACATCCCCGAAAATTATTTACCAACATTTTACTGTGCTATTCTTATTTAGATACAATATGTACAAGTGTATATACCTCAAAATGATGGGCAGCAATGGATATCAGGAATTTAGTACTCAGTCACTTCAAAGTCTACTAAAGGAAATCTGTGTAGGAAAATGAAAGGGGTGAGCACATTAAGCTCAGTAAGGCAATCGTACGAACAAGTAGGTAACCATACTACCTACATGAACGTGGTGCCATGCATAAACCACCTTTTCTCCACACATTTCAAAACAGATGCTATAATTCATGATGTCATGTAAAACAAGTTCGCATATAGATTTCAAAGAGCATGAAAAATTCAACATGTAACTCCTTTAAATCATTTCATTCTCATTAAAATTTCACAATAAAGCCAGGACTCAGCCCATCCCTCGGGTGTTCATGACTCATACAACACCATGAAATCAAATTCTTTTCACAGCAATAGAAATATGTGATACAATGAATGTCATGTAAAACCAGTTTACATTACTCATGGGTTTAAATAGCATGGAAATAACATCATGCAAGTTCAGTTTAAAACCCAGTTTCATTGTCATCAAAATCTTATCTCAGTTAGGATCTAACCCCTCCCTCGTGTGATCCAGACTCACACAAAAATCCACAAAATGAGTTTCTCAAAACATCAACATGCGAGATTAGGCAATATATGTATACATCTTGGGCAAATAACTAGGACTATGGCCATAAGTCCTCGTGATCCCATTACTACACAAATCCTAGTGTGCGGGGTCTCACCACTATTGAGAACTGCCCCGGGAGGTAGGTCAGTCCATCTAGTCGGTCCTGCCCGATCACTCGCATCCAAAGATGCCACTCACATCTGAAGATGCCACGCATCCGAAGATGCTACATAATCAATCCCAACATGGTACATCGTCCTCCATGCTACTTGCATGGTACAACGTACTCTGTGGACCCATATCTCATATCCACAATCGTGCTTATCTCAAAACAAACATGCGAGCATATTTATTCGACGTGAAACATAGTCTACCTGACGCTCCAAGCATGGCTCATCGCATGTCTCATAAAATTAATGCGAGCGGCGCTCCAGCACTCTCATAAAATAAGGAAAATCTCGTGCGAGCTAAGCTCCAACATGCGTTTCATAAAATCTCATAAAGATTAGTGCGAGCTAAGCTCCAACACTCTGTCAAAATCATGTAAAACTACTACGAGCTAGGCTCCAGCACTCTGTCATAAAAATTCAAGTGAAAATCTGGTGCAAGTTAGACTTCAGCACCCTGTCACGAAAATCATATGAAAATCTGGTGCGAGTTAGACTCTAGCACCAATGTATGTAAAACTCTAGTGCGAGCTCTTGCTCTAGCACTAATGCATGCATCACACAAATCAAAACTCGTGCGAGCTGAGCTCTAGCACGTCACATTTCTAGAAAATCACGTAGACGGCTACATTTCTTAAATCAATTTCAGAGAAAATCAACATTGATTAAAGTTATGCAATGTTGTGCATTTTATTTAAAAGTTAGCCAGCCTACCTATGCATGTGTCAAAACACCTCGAGAACAAGTAAGGACCTCTTGTTCTTGCTCCTCCTAACTTTTCCTAAATTTGGAAATTTTACCCTTCACAAAGGTATTTTGCCCATCCGGGGCACTAAATTTTTTTTTTCTTAAATCTAGACCCTTCAGACACTTTAAGAGACTGCAAATGAAGTTGAAATTTCGTAAAACTACCTCTAGCAGTCCGTAAAAATTTCCTTACCTGGAATCATGCACGAGCTTATCTTGTCTCGACCGTATCAGGTCTCTCAGTCTAATTCGCTCCAAACCAAGTCTATGGAGTTGCATATAACCACGTATTTGGGTCAGTTCTAATATACTTATCCGTATTTCACTTATATTGATCGAATCTAAAACACTGGGCCTGTTTTACTTTATTGGGCCCGATTGCATTTTAATAGGCCTCGACCCATTTTCAGCTCGCTTTCAATTATTAAATCCCTTTTTCGAGTCTATTGGGCTCTCAATACCCATTGGCCTTTGTTCCAAACTCTTTGGACAGCCTGTATATCATTTATGACAATTAATTCAAAAATCTCAATATAATTCAATAAATGTGGAATTAAATCTGAAATTTATAAAATAAATCTTTAATACGCGAATGATTACATAAATTGTCGTAAATGACCTTTACTTACCAGAGATTATGTGATGGTATGTAAATCGAAGTTCGATCGGGCTCACGTATACGATTTATCATTGAACTGCACAATTTATATTTAATTCTAGGTTAATTTTCAATCAAATATAATTTAAATAAATTTCTCGAAAATCAAATCGATCACTTTTGACCTCTTACCGACTTACCCGAAGTCTGGTGTATCCCCAAAAATTCTTCCCCTTTTTCCTTTTTCTCTTCTTCTTATTTTTTCTCCCTTTTTCCTCTCTTTCTTGGCAGAACCGGTTCAGTCCGGTTCAACCCGGTTCAGACCGGTTCAACCCGGTTTAGACCGGTTCAACCCGATTTAGACCGGTCTGTTTCAGTCTATTCAGTCTGGTTTGATTTTCTTCTTCGCCATTCGGAGCTCTGTTGACCGATTCTTCATTGGCTTCCACCTCCAGAAGCTCCGTGGGGTGGTCCGATTCACGAATCTGGCCTTGATTTCGCCAACGGTGGCCAAAAAGTGGCCAGTCCAGCTCCTCTCCCTTCCGATGTCAGTACCCATTTTCCTTTCTCACCGTTGCCGGTGCTGGCCGTCATTTCCCAGGCCGTTTCCTCCACCAATAAGCTCGGTACCGCATGGGGAAGCTTCAATTGGCGGTGGCTAGGGACGAATCGACGTCGGTGGCCGCCGATTTCGCTTCTCCTCTCCGTGACTTCTCTCCCTCGATCCTTCTGATTCCGACGTCAGTGGGCCACGTCGTCGGTACCAGGGAGGTCGCACCGATGTCCTCTTCCTTTTTGACCTTTCGCCTAGCTACTGGGTTGCCGGTGGTCGTCGAATCATCTCCTCGGTTTCGGTTTCTTCGTTTCTCGTTTTCAGATTCAATTTCTCTTTTTTTTATAATTTATTATATTATTATAATCATTAAAATAATATTAAATCCCAAAATATCAACTAAAATTTATATGTTATTTAAATTAATTAATTTAATTAATTTATTGTATTTTAACCTTTTTTCAGTATATTTTCTCCCTATTTTTAGGATATTGTCCCAAGTGAATTTTCGGTAAACCTTAATAATTTCGGATCTTGATCAATTGGACTTGGAATTCGATAATTTCTCCTTCATTGATTAAGATGTCCTAAAACCCTTATTTTTAATTAAAATTTTCTTATTGAATTTATACCGGATTTCGATCTTTTGACCGTTTTACCCTTCTACACGTTCGGGACCAATTTAGCCCGACTTTCCTTTATGGACCCACTATAAATTATCGTTTAAAAATTTGTATCTCTGTCCGGACAATTTAAATCTCATAAATTTAATTTGAAATTCCTTAATTGTCCATTTTTTGATTTAACGTATGTTTGACTACTTCATTCATATTTATATGATCAAAATCATCTGTCTTATGATTCCATTAACATATAACAACCTCCATAAAATGTGTGAATCATAAGGAAATACAATAAAATCGCGTCTTACACGACGAGTGATTCCACTTCCTTAAACTTGCTTACTCGTGTGGCTCGATTCATCTCCAACGAGGTCTCCAGAACTGCACATAAACGTATTTCACAACATTTTAGCCCATTATAATCCAACCCTTGGGTTTACTATAGTTGATTCGACCTATAGTCTCTATTAACGCTTAGGAGGCCTCGTTTCATTACTCTACCCATAACTCGAGTTTATGGATCCTTTTTGGCCTATTTACTCATTCCAAGTCAATATTAGATCGATACTAAGCTCATAGTGTTCATATTTCATTGATTTCTTCACTTTGGCATTTATCAAGCTTTTACATACTCATTTTCCATAATTTTCCCTAAACTCACAATGCAACTCCATTTAACTATCTCAAATCATCCACATTACTCCAATAACAACTTCACATAATCCTTAAATCACCAACACACCCAAATCACACTTTCTCACACTAGACTCATTCTATTTTCTGGGTCATTAGTTCCATTTCATCCTAGGTAGTTTCAACCATCAATATACATAACAATCAACTCCAAAATCAATAAATAGACAAATGTACTTGGGCTGGAGTATTAGAAACTTACCAATCTAGTTTCTCTTCTTGCTCCAAAGGGAAATGTCCCTTGCTCCTTCAATACCAACAATGAGGTTTTGATTCCCAACCAGGTTGTTCTCTTCTTTAAGATGAACAACTTTGTATCTAATAGCTCCCCTTCAATTCTTACTGGAAATGGTTGATTTTAGAGAGATAAAATTTAGGTTTTGGGTGAAAAATGGAAAGGAAAGGTTCTATCTCATAAAAATGAAGATTTCACTGCTCCTTTTTATAGAAATCATTTGATGATATCGGTCTGTCGAAGCATGAGATCAATCTGATCCTCTTAAATCCTTCATTTTCATGCCAATTTAACTGTATGAGATCGATCTACATCTAGGGGATATCGATCTGCTCTAACCCTAAAGCTAAGGAAATCGATTTGTTTGCCTTAAGAATCGATCCTCATTTTACAGAATGTTTAGCAGATCAATCTGTCTCCATTGGAGATCGATTTGCATTGTTCCTATTGCTCGAATAAGAGCAATTTGACTCTTCCAGATCGATCTCTCATCCTATGAGATGGATCTAGCCTTTATATTTTCCATATTTTTTGCAGCAACACACACCCAAAAATCCTTAATTTTCTGTCATGGTCATTTTCACATCTAGTTACCTTTATGACTTGAAAATGGCATCCATTCATACTTTATACACATTAGAACTTGTGTGTATTCATTGTATAGCAAAAGGTATACCATACCAAGCTAAATGGAAGTACAATTTCATTCCACTTTACCACACTACTGATTTTGAGTTCCAATGACATTCATCACTTATAAAAGTCCATTCTTCATATTCATACATAACGAAACTTGCTCATACATCACAAACTCATATTACAAGTATGTACATTGAATCCGTGGACTTACATCACTTATGCTTACATTACAAATACATCGCCATACTCATGATTTCATAAAGTTTACATCCAAAATACAGGTCTTACACCCTTAAATTTCTATGTAATGTATATGATTAATTGATGTACAGATAAGTTACATTACATATGAATTGTAAGAAATAAACGTTTTTAAGTTCTAAGTGTGAATAGATTGATAAATGAGTGTGAAAGTGATTAATATGAGTTTAAATGGGAAAAATTACAAGAAAAATGGTGTAAGATGAACACCAGATCGATCCCATGTAAGGAGAGATCGATCTCATGGCCAGGAAAACACAATGTTAAGCATCTGACAAGAGGGAGATTGATCTCTCACTCAAGCAGATCGATCTCCATTGGCCTTGGGTTACACCAGATCGATCTCCTCTTAATGGCCAGATCGATCACCTAAACTCTAAGCCTGAACGAAATCGATCCTATTCCCATTAAGCAGATCGATCTCATGCATCACGATAGATTGATCTCCTAAACCTAATAGATCGATCTCCTACCTGCCAAATGAACAAAATTCTGAGGATTCAAGTAAGGCCAGATCGATCTTCACCATATACAGATCGATCTCCTAGTGTCATTTCTATAAAAGTGAAGCAGTTAGATATGCATTTTCACGGGAAACAAGTTCATTCTTCCATTTTTAACCTTAAACATTGCTTTCTCTATCTAAAACTATCCCATTTCCATAAAGATTTGAGAAAAAGCTATTAGAGCAAAGTTGTTCACTATAAAGAAAAGAACAACATAACTTGGAATCAATACTTCATTGGTGGGATTGAAGGAGCAAAGGAGTATTCTTATTGGAGTAAGAAGAGAATCAAGTAAGGTGAGTTTCTAGTACACCAACCCAAGTACATTTATCTAGTTATTGATTTTGAGTAGATGAGTGTATGTATTAATGATAAAAACTACATAGAATGTAATGGAACAAGTAAAATGTAGAATGAGTCTAGTGTGTACAATGTGACATGGGTGAGTTGATGATGAATGGATTATGCTAAGGTGCTAGTGAAGTAATAAGCAAGATTTTGAGATAATGGAATGAAGCTACATTGTGAGATTAGGTGAGTTGTGGAAATAAGTATATAAGGTGTTTGATAAAATGCCATAGTGAAGTAAATGATGAACTAGAGGCATTATGAGCTTAAATATCGATTTAGTGTGAATCAATAGACTCTCGAAAGATAAGTAGAGAAATCAAAATGGGGCTTTACAAGTATTGATGAAAACTATAAGTCAAATCGACTATAGTAAATGTAAGAGCTTTATTTCATTGAATTTAAAATTAATGTGAAATGTAATCTCGTACAGTCCCAGAGAGTTCATTGGAGGGGAGCCGAACTGGGCAGTCGAACAACTCTAAAGAAGAGGAAATCATTCGACGCGATTTCCAGGTAAGAGAATTTTGTGAGCATATAGAGATAGCTGCTCGTATTTTATGGGTGAATATAGGGCTTTGTAAATACATGATTATCTAGAAAAGTGATTGATGGTATATGTGAAAGACTACAAGTATATATATGTATAGGATTTTTTTTTTGAAATGATTCTTACAAAGGTGACAGTAAGGCTAATAATTGCATAAATTGCATGTCTTGACGTTTTTACAAAACATATCGCTTGTTTTAAGCAAAATTGATAGATAGTCTGGCTGGTCCTTTTGTGATTTGTGAAATAGCACATGTGAGGTGCTAAATTTGGTAGAGCTGCCTATCGTACTTATATGAGTTAAATCGTGCTGGAGCCTTGCTTGAACCATACTTTGAGTAAATAATGTTTTATAAGTCGTACTAGAGCTGATAGCTCGTACGTGGTTTCCATTGATTTTATTATGCATAAAATCATACTGGAGGGTTGCTCGTACGAGGATATTTGCTGATGATGCATGAAATCATGCTAGAGCTTCACTCGCCCTGGATTTTCACACTATGGTACGTATGAGTCGTGGTGTTGGTAAGATCCTTAAGCCCAACATCCTTAAACCTATTGAGGTGGAGAGGCTCTCTTACAATTGGAAGATCTTTAAGCCTAACATCTTTAAGCCCATTGAGGCGGGGAGGCTCTGTTCGACGGGGAAGCTCTCTTACATTAAAGTGAAATGCTCCCATGTGGGCTTGAGACTGAGTAGGTTACACATGGCATGAGGTAGATAAGCCCTATGGCAGGCACCCCCAACCATGATATGGGTTCGCGAAGTAAGTTGTACCGTGTAGATCACATGGGGTACGCTGTACTGCGTGGATGTGACATTTATTTAAAAGTCTGGCGAAGAACTAACCCACCTTCATTCCAGCATGATACCCCGCACACCGAGATCCGTGTGGTCTAGGATGATTATGACATAGTTGGCCAACATAGTCTTCGATATATATAGTGACCACCTGTCTCATATGATATCATATAGTTTTCTATACTGTGTATGAATTATGTTGTCCAGGGTAGACCCGAGGGAGGGGTCGAACCTTGTGGTATATTTTAAAGGAATGATGTATGATGTTGATAAGTTCTGACAATGTTTTGATAGTGTGATTACACTTTGAGAGGATAATTTATGATGAACTTCATGATTTGAAAAGAAATAGACAAGTCTTTACTATAATGAGCATGAGAGGTTTTCACATGATGGTTTCCACGTTTAAATGCCAATTTACATGTTTTTGGTACATGATGTATGTTTATACATGTGGCATAGTTTTATTATTTCCTCATGCTCTGAATATAAATGATTTATGCCATGACATTATAAGCATGTAGATAGTGTAGTTATCTACCATGCTTACATTATTGCCTTACTAAGCTTGTGGTTGCTCATCCCTTCATTTTCCCCCTTTACAGAGCGTACACAGTAGCCTAGTAAAGGACTGAGGCGTTATTGTTGGATATCCGCTGCTCTCCGTCGCCCAGAGGTATACACATATGAATTCTTTTTGTACCTAAACATGTGATAGCATAGTAATCATTTTAAAATGTAATATGTGGGATGTAAATATTAGTAAACATGTCATGTTTAAGTACATGACTTCATTTCCAAATGTATGGAACTATTTCTGATTAATTGGGAAATGTATGGAAATGGTGGTTATTACTGATTCCCAACTGTATTTGGAAGGGATGTTCACGACTGGGTATGTTAACAGTTAAAGCGAAAAATTAATAGTGATTTTTAGACGAAGTGGATAAAAAGATTCGTTACAAGTTTCTTAAATATGTGGGCCCCAAATTTTTATGAGGGATACTAGAGACATAATAGAACACTTGAGAAGTAAAAATTTGGAAGAAAATGGGCCAGAACTATTTTTCATGGATTTTCTAAAATAGGTCAGTAGGCTGTCCTGACCGAGTGAACTGGACACCCACCAGGAAAATCCCAATTTTGACCCACCTACAGACTAGATTTAGGCCCAACCTTTTGGCCCATAAAACTAGACTTAAATACCATTTAAGGGCTCTAAAAATGATCTGAAATAAGCTCTCATGCGCCCTCACCTCCCTCCAAAAATTTTCGTATGCGACATTCCGAAGAGAAGAATACGTGATTTTTTCAGCCACCTTCTAGCCATTTTCAGGTGACGATCAAGAAGGATGAAATTTGGAGTCCATTTGCTAGGTTCAATCTTAGAGGGAAGAATAGGAGGCAGAACTATCCTGTTCCGAGGTGAGAGAAAGTTTCAATCTTGATAGTTTTTGTTAATTTTTCTTGTAGTTTTTGATGATTTAAGCTATATACATGTTGATCTACAGTTGAAAAGCAGTTTGGAGGATCAAAAGCTTGGTCAACCTTGGTCAAAGTTGAGGTAAAGTTGATGAATGATGATGAACTTGAGATATGTGATTATTTGATGTTGTTGGATAATTTTTAGTTAAGTGGAAATGGATGAAATAACTTGTAGAGAGAGGTATGTTTCAGCCAGCCTAGGGTTTGTAAGAAAAGGATGATGTTTGAAGTTATAAAATATTAAACTAATATCGAGAAAGCCTGGTTTAAGGTTCAGGTTAGTCGAAAAATCAAAATTGTGTTGAATTAAAAAATTGAAAAGTTGATGAACTTGAATTGCATACTTAAGTGAGTATTTAAGTTAGTGAGGTAATGAATTTAAAGATAAAATAATAAAATTGGCAAAATTAGCTTAAATCGGCACTTAAATCAGTAAAATCGAAAAAGTAGAAAAAGTTGATAAAAAAGTCAAAATCGATCAAACTTTGAGCAGATAAATACATATTTGGATATGTTGAGATGAAATTGAGCAATATTTGATGAGTTGAAATTAACACGTTAAACGAGGTAATACCGAACCCCGATGAAATAACGTCACTTTAGCCCAGTAGAGGTAAGGGGTGTAATTTAGCATAGTTCTAACCATCTATGCCTATTTATGATTTATAAAATGATTTACGAAGGATGAAGAACCTTCAAAAAAGAAAATAAATAATAATGAACCGAGTTTTCTACTTATAGTACATGAGTTTTAATACATTGATGTTTTATAGTGTAAGACCTGTATTTTACTATGTACCTTATGATTCCTATGTGTAAACATTTGGTTATGTTATTTGAATCATAAGAAGAGTATTTACTGAAATGATTAAATGCATATAAGTCATGTAAAGGGCAAGTAAGGGCTAAGATGGCCATAAGTTAAACTGAAGGGATTCAAATCATTCTGATTGAAGAAAAGAACTTAAAATGTCAGAATATAGAGGGTTCATGAAGGAAAGTTTATTCGGTTTGATCCTGAATATGTCGAAGTAGAGGAAAAGCCAAAAATGGGCTAAACGAGTTTTAAAAGGTACGTTTGAGGTGTTTTTAGCTACTTCACTGCCCGAAAATGACCAAAACGCATAGATGAGCGTGTTAACCATGAGAACTGACACTTTTGAATTTTTGAGAAAAAGTCAAACGTGGTCAATGGTCAAGAAAAGTCGAGGTTAGTTAAAAAATATTGACTTTGACCATAGTTATCTAACCAAGGTTAAAATTTAACCCAACCAAGGTTAAAAAGTGGGGAAGAAATATTATTAGCTAAAACACTAGATCTTCAATTCCTTAAGTAGGGAAAATTAATTTAATTGAAATTCGGATTAAATTAAATGGGTAGAAATCGATGGCCAATTGGTGGAAAATTTAAAGCCCATTAAGGTGGATCCATTGTGGGTCGAATTTTGTAGGCCCATTGGGCCGAATAGTTGGGCCATTTGGTGGGCCCAATATCGAGCCAATTGAAGGCCCAATTGGTACAAAAATTTCTAGCTTAAAAAGCCCAAAGAGAAGCCAAAAATGCAAAACACAAAACCTAGCCCATTAGTTTTATGCTAAAGCCCAAAACTAAGCCCAATTGTTACCAAGCCCAAATCTATTACCATGCCCAATTGGTGGGCTGAAAATTGACATTAAAAAGATTATTTACTTAAGTTAAAAATCAGCCAAAACCTTAGTCTTCTTCTCCATAGCTCTCGGCGAAAGCAAGGAAACCATTAAAACATAAGTGTTCGATCTTCATGAAAGTTGTTCCAAATTGAGAGAGGATTAACATACCTTGGAATTAGCTATCAAGTAGCCATATTGAAGGGGGCGAAAATAAAGCAAGTTTCGACTAAAGTGAGAACAACAAACTAGGTGAATTTTCAAACTTCCAACTTCTAGTATGTTAATCAAGGAATTATTCTAAGATGATTGGTATATGTTTTACCGATCAAAACACACAAAATCACCATGAACCTAAGTTGGTCGAAAATGGCTATTTAGGTTTTGATGAATACCCATGTAATTTTAAGACATGTATAGGTTGATAAACATGTATACATGAATATGACATAGTTAATTTTAATCAATTTGGTCAATTAGTTGATGAATCGATGATGGCATATAAGGTGTTTGATAAAATGTCTTAATGAACAAAAACTAAAGGTATATGGCATGCATAGGTTATGTTTGATGAAATGCCTAAGTGAATGGCTAGCAAATTGGCCAAGGGTGGCGTGATGATGGATGACTGTTGGCCATGGGCGGCATGATGGCTCTCGGCCACATGCCATGGCCGAGAGGCCAAATGGGCCATGCCGATTTGGTTTTAGCCCAATAAAGGATGATGGGCCTTAGACCAAGCCCAATAAGAGTTAGTGAGCCCCATAGCCCAATAGGCCCAGATGAATGAATAGTAAAGTGAAATGGGTTTAAGACAGTGTTAGGCCCATTAAGATGCAATAAGGCCCAAAAAGAGTAAAAAGAGTAAAGTTAAATAGACTGTATTAAACATGAAATACAATTGAAAAAGTGTAATTAACCTAATAAATGCTTATATGAAGCTCCAAAGGCTATATTGGGAGCTAATCGGACTGCACGATCGAGCAGCGTTGGGAAAGTAGATTTACTCGACGTGATTTGAGGTAAGGGAATTTTACGAGTAGTTAGAGATATCTGCGCGTATTTTCGTCAGCTTTTACATTCACTTAAAAAGTTTGAGGGACAGAGAAAGTGAATAAAATTTATAAAGACCCGATATGGGTAAATTACCATTTTACCCTATTAAGGGTAAAATTAGGAAAGTTAGAAAAAGTTCTACAAAGCATGGAAAACATGTTTTTTTTAGTGTTTTTACTTTTTTTAGTAGATGCATAGATAGATTGGCCGATGTTTTTATGATTTATGCGAAAATAGCACAATATAGTGCCAATTCGATTTAATAAAGTTAATCTCTTTGAAATGAGCCATCTATCGAGTTGTGTGAAAACAAATCGTGCTGGAGCACTGCTCGCACTGGATTTTATATATTTTCTACTTAAATTAGTGTTGGAATGTTACTCGCACTAGATTTTACATGATATACATGACAGAGTACTTGAGCCTTGCTCTTACTCAATTTTTACATGATTTATACATGAAACAGTGCTGGAGCATTGCTCGCACTAGATTTATGTGATTTGTTCATGAAACCATGCTAAAGTTTACTTGCACTACTTGCTTTGAAATGAATGACATAAAAATTCGTGTTGGAAGTCTCGTGTAGAATGTGCGTCACACGTGCGAAATGCTCGTACATGCATTTTGAGATATAACAATGACTACCGACTTGAAATAGGGTCCACGGAGTACGTTGTACCGTATACGGAACACGAAGTATGCTAAACCGTGAGTATTTGGTGTCATTGAGTTGTTAGCTGGTGGGTAGGATTTAACCTACCTACCATTGTAGCAATGATGCCCCGTACACTAGGATCCGTGTAGCTTGGGATCATCAATTTGGGATATGATCATAATCCTCGAAATTATCACAGTAGTCACCACTCTCACTTGATTATGTCACATGATTTCATGAGAACAAGAGTAAACCCGAGTGATGGGTTAAGCCTCGATAAATGTTTTGTGGTTTTATATAAATGCAAATAATTATGAACAATGGTCAACCTGAGGGATGGGTTGAGCCCCGATTTACATGTTTTTGCATGATAAATACATATTTTTATGATTGAAATGAAATGGCATGATATGTTTTATAAGCTTTATATCATAATGTAATGTTTTGCATGAATTACCTGTGTTTATAAATAAAGCATGATTTTCGTATATACGAGTGAATGTATATATGAATTGCATAAGTTTTATATAAAAAGCTTCATGCTTCAGATGAGAACTGAAATACGATGATTACATCATGGCATTATATTCATGTAGATAGCATAGTTATCTACTTGCTTGCATAATTGACTTACTGAGCTAGTGAGCTCACCCCTTTCATTTTCCCCCTCTCTATAGAGTATTCGCAATAAATAGAGTATGACTGAGGACTTACATTTCTGTTGTCCGTTGCATTCCCATTGACTGAAAGGTATACACATTCGTACGATTTTGTATCTGAACATATAACAGTATAGTGATGTAAACGAATGTAATGTTGTGAATGTATTTGTATATAAATATACATGAGTTCACTTATGAGGTTATAATATTTATAGTTAATAGATAGTTTATATTGACATGTGACATAGAATGGATGATAAGGTAAGTAAAGAAGATGGTACTGATACCGAATCATAGCCCAACGGATGTTAAAAATTGTCACAGAGGGAAGGTAAGAAAAAACAAAAAATTTGTAGTAATTTTAGGTAAAGTAGGTCCTGACAGAAGTGGTATCAGAGCAGGTTTGATTTGATGTGAGTTGGTATTAGTAATTAGGAAAGTTTACATCCCTATATTACTGTGCTTTGTTTAGATTCAAGTGTGTATTCCGAGATGGGAATTGACTAAGTAATAGTTGTGAATGCAAGAATTGAGCCATTATGGCTAACACCTGTCATGGTAAAGGGGCGAGAGGTCAGGCCAGAGGCCCTAGGGGTAGACCTCAGGTCCGAGATAAGTTTTTATCCGATCATGCTTTGCAAAGTCCCACTGAAGAACCAGAGAGTGTTGAGGCACGTGTTGCTAGGATATAGCGGAGTATAGAGAATATGATGGAGTTATTCTCTCAGTCTGTACATAGAGCTGATGGCAGACAGGGCCTAGTGGCATGGGCTACTAGTTCTTGATAGGAACCTATTCCTGACACTCCTGTACAGAGGCCACAACCTACAGATACTGCTACACCCTCACCAGTTTAGGATTTTGCACCACGATGGGGTAGTAGTGGATTGGGATATGGATTTAAGTTGGATAGATTATGACAGTTTCAGAAGTTTAGACCATCGTCATTTAGTGGGGTAAAGGACCCAATAGTTGCAGAGGACTGGATGAGCGAGATAGAGAAGTTGTATAGGTTTTTTCAGTGTACGACTTTTGAGAGTGTCGTTTTTGTTGCGTTCATGCTGAAGGGAGCGACAGAGCATTGGTGGAAGTCCACCAGCGCTACAAAAAAGCATACCTTCAGCGACAGATTTTGTGATGGATTTTTCGTCAGAAAAATGATTTTTTGTTGCTAATCACACTTAGAGATGTAATTAGTAACGAAAAATCCATCGCTAATTTCGTTGCCATTTTCGATGTGGCTAAAAGTTATCCGTTGCAGATAGATAATTCCGTTACTAATTCTGTCGGTAAAAGTTATAAAATTTCTTCAGTTACTGAAAAATTTTAGAGACGAAATTTCGTTACTAAAAGTTATTTATTTTTGAATTTAATATTTCGTTGCTGAAGACCTGTAGAGACGAAATTCCGTTGCCGAAAATATAATATATTACTTTAAATTTTTAAATTATTTCGTCTCTGAATTGTTTCAGAGATGGAATCCTGTTGTTGAATTTCACATTATTTATTTAAAATTTATAAATTAATTCGTAGCTGAAGTATTTCAGAGACGGAATTCCGTTCCTAAAAGCATAATTATTTTTTATAATTTTATCCATTTATTCCATAGCTGAATAGCTTCAGAGATGGATTTCCGTTGCTAAAAGCATATTTATTTTTTATAATTATCATTATTATTCTGTCTCTGAAACAATTCAGAGATGAAAATCCGTTGCTGGAGGAAAGTATATTATTTTAAAATTTTCTAAATTATTCCATAGCTAAACTATTTTAGAGACAAAATTCCATTGCTGAAAACATTTTTTTTTAATTTAGTGTTAATATTCCATAACTGACTACTTTCAGAGACGGAATTTCGTTGCTAAAAGTATATTTATTTTTTATTAATACTCCGTAGTTAAATCCTTTCAGAGACGAAATTCCATTGCAAAATTCTATTGCTAACAACGTATTCATTTTTTATGATTTTTATTATTATTTGTAGCTAAAAGATTTTAGAGACGAAATTTCGTTGCTGAAAACATATTTTATTTATTTATTTTATTATTATTTTCTAGCTGAATACTTTTCGATACGGAATTCCGTTGCTGAAAACCTTTTTTTTTTTAAATTTTTATTATTATTCTGTTGCTGAAATTGATTTTCGAGACAGAATTTCGTCGCTAAAACTAACGATTTATATTAATTTTGGATTTTATTATAATTATTTTTGCTTTTGTAATAATTTTACCTGTCTATATTCAATTTTTTTATTCTTATTTATTTACAACTTAAATTCGAGTACCTAAAATTGTCAAATAATTGGTATACACGGAATCGATAGAAAATAACAATAAATATATATCACATTCGTTTATCATAAACTAACACCAATAAGTATTAATAAAACATCACAATCATCATCTGTTGATATCATGATAACAACAAACATAAACAAACATCAACAAGTATTCATAAAACATCACCATCATCTTTCGTTCATATCATCATAACAACTAACATAATTCATAAACAACCAAATAAACTAAAACAAAATGTACTCTTACTGATTAAACTAACCTCCCGATCCCAATGGTCCAGCTCTTAGAGCTCCTATGTTAGTGGCATTACTCATGATATTCCGTATCATATCCATAAAATTATCAAACTTTCCTTCCAAATTATCAAATCTGGTGTGTATGAATTTAATGTCCTCTTTCAAATGTTGCACTTTTGAATTACTATTAGAACCACTTACCACTGGAGCAGGATAAGGGAAAGGATTGTAAGCTGAATAGGACGAGCAAGAAGATTGAGTGGGGATTGTGTTGTATCTGATGCCCTGCTGCAAATGAAGGCGCTGTGGCCTAGTCCCAAATCCGTAAGTATGTGTACGGGTAGTAATAGGCCCTCCAATTACTTCACACTATGCAGTTGGATCAAATTGGGGATGAGCGCTCGTATCCTCACCATATTTCTGAGTCATTGAAGCAACATACTTTTCCTATAATGTAATTAGAAAAAAAATGGAAATTACATAATAAACTTTTAAAGCAAAAAAAGCCATATAAGAAACCAATATAATGCATTACGTACACAGACAGATTTGGACTTGTTGTCCATATAATCACCACCCCTACGTGAACATCTATGGGTCCGATCGAACAATTCTTTATATGACAGTGCACGACCCTGACTTTGCGTCTACATTAAAAGATATGATATTTTTTAAAGAATAAAATACCTTTAAAAGAAACATATAAAAAAGATATGTTTATTATTTAGACTTACCATCACATATTTATGAATTGAAAAGGAAACAGAACCACTTGTATGTTTTGTTATTGATCTTTCCTTTTCTGTTAACTAATTCTGTGTTCCTTTTTTAGACTTCTCCATCCACTTTTCAGTCCCATATACATTCTCAACAAATTCATTGCATACTTAGATTGAAATCCACTTCGACTTGTTATACCCCTTACAATCAGATATTTTATCAGTATTAAAATGTTGCATTGATCTTCTTCTCTCAACTGTAGCAAATGCCTAAAACATGATTTGCACATGTGCTCCCAAATTAAATAAACATTATTGGTTTTGTGTTCTTACCACATGGACTTCTCCTGTACAGACAAACCAATCATAATTATTTTAGAAATTTATTAAAATATCAATTTGGATATTTCAGAGTAATATACCTAAAATTTTTACCACATCTGTGCTTTTATGTCATCTAGAACCCTTTTTCATGTTGGACATGGTTCCGAGTAGTGTTGTTTAATCAAGATGGCTATAGTCCTGACACCCTTTGGTTCTAGAAAAATACTGCCTCGAAAAGAAATAATATCTTCAATATTGTGTCATGTTAAACTTAAACTGGTATGAAAAAAAAAAACTAAATTAGAAACAATATACCTGTTACCAATCAAATTAATCCTTAATCTATACTCTGGATTTGTCGGTGTTGGAAGGCTTTGATTTGGGCCTCTTGTTCTTTTTTTACCAGTAGCACTCCCACTCCTACTGCCTGTTGTAGTTTGTGTATGTCAGGACCCTCTTCTCAATCCATGACTTTATCCAAAAATCACTATAAATTTTTCGCATTTTTAACTTACCTTTCCTCTCTTCAATGGTTGGGCTGTGATTCGATGTCAGAGTCCTCACTTACCACATCATCCATTTCATACATACATGTCAATATATTATTACTGACTGTAACTGCTTTTATTATACATGTAAGATTATATAAAATCTAATACAAATACATTCCCTATAACATATATATCGTATACATCACTGTGTTGTTTCTATGTTTAGATACACAACTGTACATAAAGGTATACCTGACGATCGATAGGAACTAGCAGTGGACTCTGGGATATTGTCCCTCGATAGCTCTCGCTCTACTGACGCTCTGTAGAGAGATGTAAGGAAAGGGAGGTGAGCATACAACGCGCTCAGTAAGGAAATCAGGCAAGCAAGTAGATATCAACACTATCTACTCAAAATAATGCTATACCTTGAAAACATTATTTCCTTTACTCGGTCTAAAAAGCATGTCTTGAAATATAATATATATACTTGTACAGAATAAATCTCATGTACAGAAAATCATGCTTTCATTCTCAAATGTAGGCATGTAGTGCAAAACAATGCATCGTATATAAATCATGCCTTTATGTAAATCATGCCATGTATATTTAAATCACGATAAATATGGCGTCAAATGATTCACAGCACAAAATCGGAGTTCGACCCATCCCTCAGGTCTATCCGCAGTTTAAATCATTCAATCAATGTGATATATCATGTAAGACTCTGTGGTTAAGTGTAAATAGTATCCTGGACTATGATCACATCCGAAATGTGATCCCAAGCAACACAGATCTCAGTGTGCGGGGCATCACTGCTGCAACGGGAGGATGGTCAGTCCACTACAGCCGTCAGCTATGCATAACACACGGTACAGCGTACACCTCGTGCCATTCAGACACGGTACAAAGTACACCCGTGGACCCTCACAGCCAGGGTGCCTCCCATAGGACTTAGCCCTCGTAACTATGGAAATATTTATACCACATTCACAAATACCCTCATGCTGGCCATCCTCTCAAAATGTGACACTCAGTCACACAAGAATGCGGCATGAATAGGTATCATGTATATAATATCACATACAGTGTGCGTCCTTGAGTGCGACACACAGTCGACACTGCACTCGAACACTGTTTCACATCACAAACTCAACTCTAGTGCGAGCAATCTCCAGCAACTAGGTCAATGCATAGTTCATGCATTAAATCAAGTACGAGCAATAGCTCCCAGTACTATGCTATGCACATATCAAATCAAGTATGAGCAATAGCTCCAGTACTATGTCATGTATAAACCATGAAGAATCGAGTACGAGCAACGCTCCAATACTCTGTCATGTATCTCATGTAAAACTCGAGTACGAGCTAATCGCTCCAGCACTCTGTGTCATGCATATATCATATAAAACTGAGTACGAGTAAAACTCCAGTACTCTATCATGCATGTCATGGAAATCTATTGCGTATAAAAATCCTGCACTAATGTATGTGGAAAACATATGAATCCTAGTGCGAGCTACGCTCTAGCACAATTCATTCTCACATAATATGATAGATGGCTCTTTAAAAGGGATTGTTTATAAAACATCAAAATCAGCACTATAAAGTGTGCTTAAGTCACATCAACCTTAAAATCATTAGCCCATCTATTTATTTTCATGCTAAACAGTAATTAAACACTCACAATAATTGTTTCCATGCTTTTTGCAACTTTTCACAAAAGTTGACTTTTTAACTAACTAGGGACAAAATCGTAATTTGCCACTATCGGTCGCAATAATTATTATTCACTTTCTCTGACCCTTAGAGTTTTTAAGTGAATGTAAAAGCAGACGAAAATACGTGCAGGTATCTCTAACTACTCACAAAAGTCCCTTACCTCGGATCATGTCACGTGACCTCACTTCCTCGGTGCTGCTAAATCCCGCAGTCCAATCAGCTCTCAATGTAAACTCCGGAGCTGTAAATAACCATTCCTCAGGTTAATTATACTTTTCCTACTGTATTACATGTTAATACAGTCTATTTTCCCTTAATGGGCCTTAATAATCCTTAATGGGCCTTAATCCGTATTAAGCCCGTTTTCCACTTATTATTTCCCTTCATCAGGGTCTATCGACTCATTGGGCCTATCAATACCCATTGGGCTTTATTTCAAGCTCTTTGGATAGCCCGAATATCATTTACGACAGTTAATTCAAAATTCCAATTATAATTCACTAAATACGAAATTTAATCCGAAATGCGTAAAATAAATCTTAAATACGCAATAATGACATAAATTGTCGTAAATGAACTTTACTTAACCGAGAATATGCGATGGTACGTAAATCGAAGTTCGATCGGGCTTCCGTTCGAAATTTATCTTCAAACTGCATAATTTATTATATTTAACTCCGGGTCAATTTTCGATTAAATATAATTTAAATAAATTCATCGGAAATCAAATCGGTCACTTTTGGCCTCGTATCGACTTAGCCAAAGTCCGGTGAAATCCCAAAAATTTTCCTTTTCCTTTTTCTTTCTTTTTTCCTCTTTTTCCCTTTTTCTCCTTGGCTGAACCGGTCTGGTCCGGTTCAGCGGATAACCTTCTCCCCTGAACAGCCGACCGGTTCAGGCATCCTTTGGTCGTGCCGGCGTATTCCGGCCGGTTCCCGACGCATCACCACCGCAGTTCGGCGCGCCTAAGCCTTGGCAACACTCGGCTGGGCTCGATCGGGACCAATCACTGCCGGTGGCCGCCGGATCTCTTCTTTTCCTCCATGGCTTCTCCTCTTCGATTCGCCGGCGTCCGGCGTCGGTGGATGGAGTGATCGGTGCCAATGGGTGCGCATGGACATGCTCTTCCTTTTTCGGCCCCTTGCCTGGCCGTGGGGTCGCCGGTGGTGGCCGTCCGGTGATCTTCTCCCTCGGGTCGGCTTCCTGCCATTTCCTCTGTTCTCTCTCCCAGATTCTAACTTTCAGATTTCATTTTTTTTGTTTTTTATAATATATTTTTATTATTATTTTATTATAAAATAATAATAAAAATCCCATAAATATCCCATAAATATTCCAAAAATATCTAAAAATATATCAAAAAATCATATTAAATTCATTTAATTCGTAAATGAATTTATCAGTCTGATTTTACCTTTTCGGTATATTTTCCACTATTTTTGGGCCATTTTTTGAGGCGAAAATTTTGATAAATTCTAATAAATTTATATCTTGATCAATTGGGCTCGAAATTAAATATTTTCCTCGATTTTGATCAAGATTCCTCAATTTCTTATTTTTAATGAAATTGTCTTATCGAAATTATATCGAATTTCAGTCATTTGACCGTTTTACCCCTGCACTCGTTCGGGAATTAACTTAACCCTTATCTCGTTTTTATGTAGCTTACATGCATTTTTCAATTTCTTAAATTGTTGATTGCATGTTAGTAAATACTCTTCTTATGATTCAACTATGTAATAAAGTGTTCATACACATAGGAATCATAAGGTACAAGTTACAAAAATCTGGGTCTGACAATCCTCCCCCACTCAAAAAATTTGGTCCTCCAAATTAGAACCAAGTCAGTCCTCAAATAGGTGATGGTACTTCTCTCGCATCAGACTCTCTAGCTCCCAAGTAGCTTCCTCTGAAGTATGATGCTGACAGAGAATCTTCACTAATCTGATGGTCTTCGATCTCAATACCTTCTCCTTCCTATCCAATATCCAAATCGGTCTGTCAACATATGACATGTCCTCTCGGAGCTCCAAAGGCTCGTAACTAATCACATGTGACGGATCCGGGTGATACTTCCGAAGCATCGATATGTGGAAGATGTTGTGGACACCTGATAAGTCCGGTGGCAATGCCAACCTATACGCCTTATCTCCCACTCGATCAAGTATCTCAAAGGGTCCAATATAGCGAGGATTTAGTTTCCCTCTCTTCCCAAATCTCACTATGCCCTTGGAAGGAGAAACTCTCAAAAACACAGATTCACCAACTGTAAACTCTAGTGGCCTACGTCTCCTGTCAGCGTAACTCTTCTGTCTGCTCTGAGCTGTCCTGAGTCTCTCTACTATCAAGCGGACGTCCTCAGATGCTTGCGTAACCATGTCAGGAGCGAAAATCTTACGGTCACCCACTTCTTCCCATCCAATAGGGGAACGACATCTATGGCCATACAAAGCCTTATACGGTGCCATCCCGATACTCGAATGATAACTGTTGTTGTAGGAGAACTCGGCTAGTGGCAGGTGGTCATCCCAGGAGCCTCGATAGTCTAGCACACATGCTCTCAACATGTCCTCCAGAGTCTGTATGGTCCTCTCTGACTGACCATCTGTCTGAGGATGAAAAGCGGTGCTCATACTCAACTGGGTTCCCATAGCTTCCTGAAAATGTCCCCAAAAGTGAGATGTGAAGCGGGAATCCCTATCAGAGACTATGCTCACTGGTACACCGTGTAACCTCACTACCTCGCGTACATACAGTTCTGCTAATGAACTCAGAGTATCGATAGCTCTCATAGCTAGGAAGTGGGCTGACTTGGTCAGTCTGTTGACGATCACCCATATAGCATCGTGATTCCTGCGGGTCCTCGGTAAACCCATCACGAAATCCATGGTGATATGCTCCTATTTCCATGTCGGTATAGGTAGAGGTTGCAATAACCCTGCAGGTTTCTGATGCTCTACCTTCACCTGCTGACATATGAGACACTTTGCCATGAAGTCTGCTACATCTTTCTTTATACCCGACCACCAGTATACCTTTCGGAGGTTCTGATACATCTTGTTACTCCCCGGATGTAACGTATACCTCGACGAATGAGCTTCCGCCAATATCAATCTCCTGAGTCCTGGATCCTCGGGAACACACAATCTGCCTCTAAACCTCAGCAGTCCATCAGAATCAACTCAAAATCAGTCACGGTGCCATTCTTCATCTGACTACTCACATCCATACAAAATGGATCAGTCTGCTGAGCTATTCTGATCTTGTCCAACAGATCCGACTCCAAGCGTAGACTAGCTATCACATAGCCTGTATCCATGTCAGAAGGCACGACTCCCAAACTGAGGCTAGCAAACTGCTCTAGCAAATCATGTTCCCTAACCATCATGTACGATACCATCCCCAGGCTCTTCCTGCTCAAGGCATCGGCTACAACGTTAGCCTTACCCGGATGACAAAGTATCTCACAATCGTAGTCCTTTAGAAGCTCTAGCCATCTTCTCTATCTCATGTTCAGCTCCTTCTGTGAGAACAGATACTTGAGGCTCTTGTGGTCGGTAAATATCTGGAATTTCTCACCATATAAGTAGTGGTGCCATACCTTCAACGCAAACACTACTGCTGCTAGCTCCAAATCATGGGTCGGATAGTTCTTCTCATGATCCTTCAGCTGTCTGGATCCATAAGCAACTACCTCCCATCCTGCATCAATACTCAGCCCAGTCCCTGATGCGAAGCATCGGTATACACTGCAAATCCTCCTGAGCTGGTAGGGATAGTGAGAATCGGAGCGGTGGTCAATCGACGCTTCAACTCCTCAAAACTCTTCTCACAATCCTCGTTCCATACGAACGGTGTACTCTTACGAGTAAGACGTGTCAACGGAGCAGCCAACTTCGAAAATCCCTCAACGAATCTCCGATAGTATCCAGCTAAACCCAGAAAACTCCTGATCTCGGTGACTGTCCTTGGCTGTTCCCACTGAACTACAGCCTCTATCTTAGATGGATCAACTGATACACCCTTTGGTTCTAGAAAAATACTGCCTCGAAAAGAAATAATATCTTCAATATTGTGTCATGTTAAACTTAAACTGGTATGAAAAAAAAAACTAAATTAGAAACAATATACCTGTTACCAATCAAATTAATCCTTAATCTATACTCTGGATTTGTCGGTGTTGGAAGGCTTTGATTTGGGCCTCTTGTTCTTTTTTTACCAGTAGCACTCCCACTCCTACTGCCTGTTGTAGTTTGTGTATGTCAGGACCCTCTTCTCAATCCATGACTTTATCCAAAAATCACTATAAATTTTACGCATTTTTAACTTACCTTTCCTCTCTTCAATGGTTGGGCTGTGATTCGATGTCAGAGTCCTCACTTACCACATCATCCATTTCATACATACATGTCAATTTATTATTACTGACTGTAACTGCTTTTATTATACATGTAAGATTATATAAAATCTAATACAAATACATTCCCTATAACATATATATCATATACATCACTGTGCTGTTTCTATGTTTAGATACACAACTGTACATAAAGGTATACCTGGCGATCAATAGGAACTAGCAGTGGACTCTGGGATGCTGTCCCTCGATAGCTCTCGCTCTACTGACGCTCTGTAGAGAGATGTAAAGAAAGGGGGTGAGCATACAACGCGCTCAGTAAGGAAATCAGGCAAGCAAGTAGATATCAACACTATCTACTCAAAATAATGCTATGCCTTGAAAACATTATTTCCTTTACTCGGTTTAAAAAGCATGTCTTGAAATATAATATATATACTTGTACAGAATAAATCCCATGTATAGAAAATCATGCTTTCTTTCTCAAATGTAGGCATGTAGTGCAAAACAATGCATCGTATATAAATCATGCCTTTATGTAAATCATGCCATGTATATTTAAATCACAATAATTATGGCATCAAATGATTCACAGCATAAAATCGAAGTCTGACCCACCCCTCAGGTCTGTCCGCAGTTTAAATCATTCAATCAATGTGATATATCATGTAAGACAATGTGGTTAAGTGCAAATAGTATCCTGGACTATGATCATATCCGAAATGTGATCCCAAGCAACACAGATCTCGGTGTGCGGGGCATCACTGCTGCAACGGGAGGATGGTCAGTCCACTACAACCGTCAGCTATGCGTAACACACGGTACAGCGTACACCTCGTGCCACTCAGACACGGTATAAAGTACACCCGTGGACCCTCACAGCCAGGGTGCCTCCCATAGGACTTACCCATCGTAACTATGGAAATATTTATACCACATTCACAAATACCCTCATGCTGGCCATCCTCTCAAAATGTGACACTCAGTCACACAAGAATGCGGCATGAATAGGTACCATGTATATAATATCACATACAGTGTGCGTCTTCGAGTGCGACACACAGTCGACACTGCGCACGAACACTGTTTCACATCACAAACTCAACTCTAGTGCGAGCAATCTCCAGCAATTAGGTCAATGCATAGTTCATGTATTAAATCAAGTACGAGCAATAGCTCCCAGTACTATGCTATGCACATATCAAATCAAATACGAGCAATAGCTCCAGTACTATGTCATGTATAAACCATGAAGAATCGAGTACGAGCAACGCTCCAATACTCTGTCATGTATCTCATGTAAAACTCGAGTACGAGCTAATCGCTCCAGCACTCTGTGTCATGCATATATCATATAAAACTGAGTACGAGTAAAACTTCAGTACTCTATCATGCATGTCATGGAAATCTAGTGCGTATAAAAATCCAGCACTAATGTATGTGGAAAACATATGAATCCCAGTGCGAGCTATGCTATAGCACGATTCATTCTCACATAATATGATAGATGGCTCTTTAAAAGGGATTGTTTATAAAACATCAAAATCAGCACTATAAAGTGGGCTTAAGTCACATCAACCTTAAAATCATTAGCCCATCTATTTATTTTCATGCTAAACAGCAATTAAACATTCACAATAATTGTTTCCATGCTTTTTGTAACTTTTCACAAAAGTTGACTTTTTGACTAACTGGGGGCAAAATCATAATTTGCCACTATCAGGTCGCAATAATTATTATTCACTTTCTCTGACCCTCAGAGTTTTCAAGTGAATGTAAAAGCAGACGAAAATACGTGCAGGTATCTCTAACTACTCACAAAAGTCCCTTACCTCGGATCACGTCACGTGACCTCACTTCCTCGGTGCTGCTAAATCCCGCAGTTCGATCAGCTCTCAATGTAAACTCCGGAGCTGTAAATAACCATTCCTCAGGTTAATTATACTTTTCCTACTGTATTACACGTTAATACAGTCTATTTTCCCTTAATGGGCCTTAATAATCCTTAATGGGCCTTAATCCGTATTAAGCCCGTTTTCCACTTATTATTTCCCTTCATCAGGGTCTATCGACTCATTGGGCCTATCAATACCCATTGGGCTTTATTCCAAGCTCTTTGGATAGCCCGTATATCATTTACGACAGTTAATTCAAAATTCCAATTATAATTCACTAAATACGGAATTTAATCCGAAATGCGTAAAATAAATCTTAAATACGCAATAATGACATAAATTATCGTAAATGAACTTTACTTACCCGAGAATATGCAGTGGTACGCAAATCGAAGTTCGATCGGGCTTCCGTTCGAAATTTATTGTCGAACTGCATAATTTATTATATTTAACTCCGGGTCAATTTTCGATTAAATATAATTTAAATAAATTCATCGAAAATCAAATCGGTCACTTCTGACCTCGTATCGACTTACCCGAAGTCCAGTGAAATCCCAAAAATTTTCCTTTTCCTTTTTCTTTCTTTTTTCCTCTTTTTCCCTTTTTCTACTTGGCTGAACCGGTCCGGTCCGGTTCAGCGCAGAACCTTCTCCCCTGAAGCGCCGATCGGTTCAGGCATCCTTTGGTCGTGTCGGCGTATTCCGGCCGATTCCCGACGCATCACCACCGCAGTTCGGCGTGCCTAAGCCTGGGCAACACTCGGCTGGGCTCGATCGGGACCAATCACAGCCGGTGGTCGTCGGATCTCTTCTTTTCCTCCGCGGCTTCTCCTCTTCGATTCGCCGGCGTCCGACGTCGGTGGATGGAGTGACCGGTGCCGATGGGTGCGCATGGACATGCTCTTCCTTTTTCGGCCCCTTGCCTGGCCGTGGGGTCGCCGGTGGTGGCCGTCCGGTGATCTTCTCCCTCGAGTCAGCTTCCTTCCATTTCCTCTGTTCTCTCTCCCCGATTCTAACTTTCAGATTTCATTTTTTTTGTTTTTTATAATATATTTTTATTATTATTTTATTATAAAATAATAATGAAAATCCCATAAATATCCCATAAATATCCCAAAAATATCTAAAAATATCTCAAAAAATCATATTAAATTCATTTAATCCGTAAATGAATTTATCAGTCCGATTTTACCTTTTTGGTATATTTTCCACTATTTTTGGGCCATTTTTCGAGGTGAAAATTCTGATAAATTCTAATAAATTTATATCTTGATCAATTGGACTCGAAATTAAATATTTTCCTCGATTTTGATCAAGATTCCTCAGTTTCATATTTTTAATGAAATTGTCTTATCGAAATTATACCGAATTTCAGTCATTTGACCGTTTTACCCCTGCACTCGTTCAGGAATTAACTTAACCCTTATCTCGTTGTTATGTAGCTTACATGCATTTTTCAATTTCTTAAATTGTTGATTGCATGTTAGTAAATACTCTTCTTATGATTCAACTATGTAATAAAGTGTTCATACACATAGGAATCATATGGTACAAGCTACAAAAATCTGGGTCTGACAGTGTAGCCTCGTCAGAATGTCCTCCAGTAAATATTTCCTGCTCAGGTAATGGTTGTTCTGTGGCTGAAGGAGGTACAAGAATATCATCATTTTCAATATGGTCATCATCATCATCATCATTATTATCTGAGGGAAGGTCTTTTGTATCCTTAAGGTCTATAGCCGGATTTGTTGGACAATGAAGAGGATCAGGTATACTAGAAACATGCGTCTGCTGAGTGATCGACTGAGAACGAGGCTAAGTTAAACTGTGAGCTAAAGCTCAACCTGCAAGAGGGCAAACCAGATCTTAACCTTCAGGGTGAGCCGGAGGACGAGCATGAGGTTGAGATTTAAGCTAAACGTGAGGGAGGGAATAAAGTACGAGTCCAATCCAGGTATATTTTCGTTGTAGGTGGAGGGGACTTAGATTTGGTTGACCTTTTGGATAACTTTTTCAATTTAGGCATCTGCAATTTAAAAAAAATGGAAACAAATAAGTTAATGAAGTCAAAAATAAAATTCTAAATAAACGAATAAGTCAATGAAGAAAAAAATCAAAAACAAACAAATAAGTAAATTTACTTATTAAATTTTTAACAAAGAAATAAGTAAATGAAGTAAAATAATTATAAATAAATAAATAATTAAATTTTAAAATACAGAACCCTTACAACAAATATTTAAGTCTTACTATTCATTACTCTAATCACTGTCATCTTCTCTATCATTACCATCAGCTTCATCATTCCCTACAGAATCCTCCTGTAAGACCCCGTATATGTATAATGGTAATATGTGTAATTGGATCAAATAAATATGAATGGACTTGTAACGTAAAGTATGATTGATGTAAGTCCATGGATTCAATGTACGTATGTGTAATATGATTTGTAACGTACATACAAGTTCCATTGAGTATGAATATGAAGAAATGAATTCTTATAAGTGATGGATGTGATTGAAACTCAAATGGGTAGTGTGGTAAAATGGAATGAAGTTATGCTTCCATTTGGTTTTATGTAGCATACCTTGGGACATACAATGAATGCACACAAGTTTCAATGTGCATAAGGTATGAATGGATGCCATTTTCAAGTTATAAAGGTGGATGGATGAGAAAATGGCCATGGCAATAGACTAAGGATGTGTTAGTGTGAGTTGCAGCAAGAAAACTGCAGGAAATCTGAAGGCCAGATCGATCTCATAGGATGAGAGATCGATCTGGAAGAGCCAGAATGCTCTTATTTGGGCAATGGAATAGAGCAGATCGATCTCTAATGGGGCCAGATCGATCTCCTAAGCATTCTGTGATGAAAAGATCGATCCTCAAGCACCCAGATCGATCTCCTTAGCTCTCTGTTTGAGACCAGATCGATCTCATGCTTCAACAGATCGATCTCATACTTCAACAGATCGATCTCATGCTTCGACAGATCGAACTCATGTTTAAAAATATCGTGAAAAAGAGGGATTTAATGGGACCAGATCGATCTCTTCTTGGACCAGATCGATCTCCTGAAGCTATTTCTATAGAAGGAGGGCTGAAAATCAGGAAATCTCAGGAAAAACATTAACCTTCCACTTTCAACCCAAAAACCTAACTTTCCCTTTCTAAAATCAGCCATTTTCAGTGAGATTTGAAGAGAGACCATTAGAGGCAAAGTTGTTCCTATCAAAGATAAGAACAACATAGTGGGAGGGCATTTTCCCATTATTGGTATTGAAGGAGTTAAGGGCATTGCCATTTGGAGCAAGAAGAAAAATCATATTTGGTATGATTCTAACACTCCAATCCAAATACATTGTCTATTTAATTGATTTTGGAGTTGTTTGGCATGAGTATTGATGGATAAATTATCTAGGGATGTGGTGGAATTGGTGTGACCTAGAAAACCTAGAATAGGTATAATGTGAGAATATATGGGTTGAATGAGTTTATGATTTATGGGCATGCTAAAGTTGTTATTGAGGTAATGTTTATGATTTTAATTGGTTAAATGGAATTACATTGTGAGTTTGGAGGAATTGTGAAAATGGGTATGTATATGCTTGATAAATGCCATAGTGAGGGAATTCATGAAATATGAACACTATGAGCTTAATGTCGATTTAATATCGATTTTGAATAAGTTAATAGGCCTAAGAAGATCCATAGACTCGAGTTACGGATAAAGTAATGAAGCGAGGCATCACAAGCGTTAATAGAAAACTATAGGTCGAATTGACTATAGTGAGCACACGATGTCATATTATATGGATCGAATATAATGCGGGATACAATTTTATGCAGTCCCGAAGAGTTCGTTGGAAACGAATCGAGTGGTACGAGTAGCAGCTTTAAGGAAGTAGAATCACGCATCGCGATTCCAGGTAAGGGAATTTTGTGAGTATATAGAGGTAGCTGCTCGTACTTTAAATTTGTGGGTGAATATTGGGTGTTTTACGAAGTGCATGGTTGCTAAAGTAAATGATTGATGGTATTCATGAATGAGAAAGAGTATATGTGTGATTTTTAGTTTTGGTTTACATGGATGTATAAAAAGGGATAGTAAGGCTAATAATTGTATAAATTAAGTGTTTTGAATACTTTCACAAAACATGTGTTTCGTTTTAAACGAATTGATAGATAGGATGGCTATTGTGGTTTGATGTTTGTGATAGCACATGTGAAGTGCCAAATATGTTTTGAGATAGCTTTAAAAGCTTATGAGCCGCCTATCATGTTTATGTGAATTAAACCGTGCTAGAGCCTAGCTCGTACCGGGTATTGATGTTTTCATTTGTATGAAACGTGCTGGAGCTTAGCTCGCACCTTGATTTGGAAACTATGGTGATGTTTATAAACCGTACTGGAGCTTCTGCTTGTACGTGGCTTTTGAGTGGTTGTCTTATGAGTATAACCGTACTAGAGCTATGCTCGTACGCGTCTCTTTATGAGAGGATGCATGAGTCGTGCTAGAGCTTTGCTCGCACAAGTTTGCACATTGTGATACATATAAGGTTGTGAAAGTTGGTAAGATCCTTAAGCCTTACATCCTTAAGCCAACATCCTTAAGCCCAAAGAGACGGGGAGGCAATGTTAGGCGGGGAGGCTCTGTTCGGTGGGGAGGCTCTCTTACGGTGGGATCTTTAAGCCAACATCCTTAAGCCCTGGAGGGGCGGGGAGGCTCTGTTAGGCTGGGAGGCTCTCCTACATGGGTATGGTAAGATCCTTAAGCCCTACATCCTTAAGCTAACATCCTTAAGCCCAAAGAGGCAGGGAGGCTATGTTTGGTGGGGAGGCTCTCTTACGGAAGGATCCTTAAGCCCTACATCCTTAAGCTAACATCCTTAAGCCCGAGGAGGCAGGGAGGCTCTGTTAGGCGGGGAGGCTCTCCTTCACGGATATGGAAAACTCTTGGCATGAGGTAGGTAAGACCTAGGAATGGCACCCCCAATCACGATATGAGTCTGCGGAGTACGCTGTACCGTGTATATCACATGGAGTACGATGTACCGCATGATGGTTATGTGATGAGAAAGTCTGGCGAGGGATAATCCATCTTCATGCTAGCATGATACCCCGCACACCTGGATGCATGTGGTCTGGGATGATTTACAATGTAGTGGTCCACATAGGCACTTTTGATATAGTGACCTAGTTTTTATACACATGCGTGAATTGTGAAATGAAAATGTGGTTGTGATTGTGAATTGATTTGGTGGTATTTATGTGTTGAGAAAGAGGTTTATGATGTTGGTTTAAAAAGGAGGTTTCTTAATGAATTGCCCTTTTTATGAATTTAAATGTGATCGAGCATGAGATGATTTATACATGATGTTTTTACCATGTTTTATATGCCAATGTACATGATTTCGATACATGATATATATGTATACTCATATGGCATAGTTTTATTCCTCATGCTCCTACCATAAATGATTTATGCATAACACTATCAGCATGTAGATAGAGTAGTTATCTACCATGCTTGCATTATTGCCTTACTGAGCGTGTGGTTGCTCATCCCTCTCTATTTTCCCCCTACAGAGCATGCATAGTAGCCTAGTGAGGACTGAGGCGTGGTATTTTGGACTCCGCTGCATCTCCATTGCTTAGAGGTATATACACAGTGATTCTTTTGTATCTAAACAATGTAAAAGCACAGTATTCTTTGAGTTGTAATTATGGGGGATGTAGATGTCAGTAAAACATGCTTTTGTATAAGTACAAGATTTAAATGCAAATGTATGACATCGTTTTATTTCACTGAGAATGAATGAGATGTGGAGTTTATTATTGACTCACAGCCCAATAGTGTGTGGTGAGTTAGTTCACGATCGGGTAAGGTAACAGTAAAATGCAAAAAAATTTTAGTGATTTTCGGTTAAAGAGAATGGAATTGGGTCGTGACAGAGATTGGTATCAGAACTGTGTTGGCCTGATGTGAGTCATTAATAAAACGTAGGAAAGTACATCCCCATAGTACTGTGCTTTTGTTTAGATATAACTGTGTATACCATGATGGATTGAGCTTAATGAATTATTATAATACAGGAAGTCAGGCACTATGCCAGTTACACGCAAAGGTAGAGGGGCGAGAGTACGTGCTAGAGGCCATAGAGGTAGGCCTGAGAGCCGTGCGGAGCCATAGACTGAGCAGGCTCCACAAAACCCTACTGGGAGAGCAGAGGATACTGAGGCTCGCTTCGCTAGATTAGAGCGGAGCATTGAGAATTTGGTGGAGATAGTCACGCAGGCATTGGGCACCAGTGATAGACGAGGTCCAGCAGCACAACCTACTACTGAACAGGCAGCTGCAGAGGTGGAGAGACCTTATGCTGCTGAGACAGCTATAGTTACACCACCTCCAGCCTAGGATACAGATTCTCCTATCGCTCCACAGCAGAACGGTAGTGATTTGGGTGATGACTACGACTTAAGCAGGTTGCGAGAATTTCAAGCGCTGAAATCCCCAGTGTTTAGAGGGGTGAAGGACCCAGTGGTTACAGAGGATTGGGTGTATGAGATGGAGAAACTGTATAGGTTTTTTCGATGCACTTCAGCTGAGAAGGTAGCCTTTGCCGTGTTTATGTTGAAAGGCGAGGCCGAACATTGGTGGAGGTCCACCGAGGCTATTTTGAGGGCCAGACAGTCTGAGATCTCGTGGGAGATATTTTTAGAGGCCTTCAAAAGACAGTATATTCCAGCTACCGCACAGAGAAAATTACGGATGGAATTTATGAATTTGGTTTAGGGGAACCGGACTGTGGACGAGTATGAGTCCAAGTTTATGTCATTGGAGAGATATGACCCTGACATGATGGCTAGTGAGACCCGAAAGATACAGAAGTTCATGGATGGATTGAGATTGGCCATCCGGACTAAGCTAGTTCCTTTTGACATCTTGACCTATGAGGAGGCTATACATAAGGCTCAGTTATGTGAGCAAGACTTTGAGCGAAATGCCTCCGAGCTCGGGAGGATTAGTGTCAGGAAGGACAGAGACCAGAAGAGATCCGGGTTTGGAAGAGTGGCCAAGAGAGATGGCCAAAGATTTTTCGAGAAGAGACCAAAGATTGAGGAGGAGCAGGAGAGAGCTGCTAGACCTCCCGTATACCCAGCCTTGACTACGCCGAGGGGCATGACTATTGGAGGACCACGGCCTACTACTGACCAGTGTAGGAGATGTGGGAGATTTCATGGGAATAGGCCCTGTCTGATGACCCCTATAGTGTGTTTTAGATGCGAGAGACCAGGACATATGGCTAAGCATTATCTCGAGAAGATGGAGATTGCCCCACAGAAGGGCAAGGAGCCTGAGGGAGCTCCAGTTGAGACAGCAACCCCGAGGAGGAGGGCTACAGCTAAGGAAAAAGGGAAACAGGCTGTGGGTGTGAGCAGAGGAAGGGTGCACGCGCTGGACCAGGACACTGCAGACGCATCGACGGATGTGATTAAAGGTACCATCTGAATCTTTGATTTAGAAGCATTGGTATTATTTGGTCCTGGTGCCACGCATTCTTTCATATCACCTTCCTTCGCACATAAATTATTGAAGCATGTGAAACCAACATTGTTGGATAAAATGTTGATGATTTCCACACCCATGAATGATAGTCAATTGACTGAGCATGTATGTAGAGATTGTAAGTTAAAGATAGAGGGGAAGGAAATGATAGCCAATCTGATTTTATTGAATATGAATGATTTTGATGTAATTTTGGGAATGGATTGGTTGGCTACCAATCGTGTTGTGATGGATTGTCATGCCAAAACATTGATGTTTTCAGGATTAGACAATCTTATTGTAAATTTTGATGAAAAGAAATGATATAAAAATAGTATGTTTGTTGTAAATAAAGGAGTATGATTTTAAATGCATATTGCTTGAGAGATAAATTATTGTTTATGATAAATGTTGAATGTGGAGTAATGGTTTATGTTACTAACGATGGAGAGGATAATGTAAAGGGTTCATTGCATACGTGGTTGATATAGATGAGGCACACCCGGAATTAAGGGACATAGCCGTAATTACGGATTACCCTGATGTCTTTCTGGATGAATTACCAGGACTACCACCTGAAAGGGAAATGGAATTTTGCATTGAGCTAGTGCCTGGTACAGAGCCGATATCGAAACCACCCTATAGAATGGCTCCGATAGAATTGGAAGAGCTGAAGAAACAGCTGCAAGAGCTGCTGGAGAAGGGGTTTATTAGACCGAGTGTCTCACCTTGGGGAGCACCGGTTCTATTTGTAAGGAAGAAGGATGGAAGCCTCCGACTGTGTATAGATTACCGGTTGTTGAATAAGGCCACCATTAAGAACAAGTAACCCCTTCCAAGAATCGATGATTTGTTGTATCAGCTCCAAGGAGCCGAAGTATTTTCTAAGATAGATCTGCGGTCAGGGTACCATCAGTTGAGGATCAGGAGTGGAGATGTACCCAAGACAGCATTTCGTACCCGTTATGGCCACTACGAGTTTTTGGTGATGCCATTCGGATTGACAAATGCTCCCACAGCATTTATGGCATTGATGAATGATATATTCAAGCCATACCTGGACAAGTTTGTAATAGTGTTCATTGATGACATTTTGGTGTATTCCAAGTCCAGGGAAGATCATGAGGAGCACTTGAGGATAGTTCTGCAGACCCTCCGAGAGAGAGAATTGTATGCCAAACTCAGCAAGTGTAACTTTTGGTTGGAACAGATCTCATTTCTGGGGCATGTTGTGTCAAAGGATGGGGTATCGGTGGATCCATCCAAGATAGAGGCAGTTGTACAGTGGGAACAGCCCAAGACAGTAACTGAGATCAAGAGTTTTCTGGGATTAGCAGGATATTATGGAGATTTGTAGAGGGTTTCTCCAGACTAGCTGCTCCATTGACACGCCTCATGCGAAAAGATGTTAAGTTTGTGTGGGATGAGGCATGTGAGAGGAGTTTTGAGGAGCTTAAGCGTCGATTGACGACTACTCCAGTTCTCACCATTCCTACCAGCTCAGGAGGATTCTCGGTGTATACGGATGCATCACACCAGGGACTGGGCTGTGTGCTTATGCAGGATGGGAAGGTAGTTGCCTATGGATCTAGACAGTTGAAAGATCATGAGTGGAACTACCCGACACATGATTTGTAGTTGGCGACTATAGTATTTGCTTTGAAAATATGGCGCCACTATCTCTATGGTGAGAAGTTTCAGGTTTTCACAGATCATAAGAGCCTTAAGTACCTGTTCTCGTAGAAAGAGTTGAATATGAGACAGAGGAGATGGCTCGAACTCCTGAAAGACTATGATTGTGAAATCATGTACCACCCAGGTAAGGCAAATGTAGTTGCCGATGCTTTGGGTAGAAAGAACCTTGGGTTGGTGTCTTATATGATGGTACGGGAACATGAATTGTTAGAACACTTTGCGAACCTCAGTTTGGATGTAACCCCACCTGGATCTGAGAGACTTGAAATCATGGCTAGTTTAAGACTGGAGCCAGAATTGATTGGCCGTATTCAGCGAGCCCAGCAGAGCGATCAACGGTGCATCGATTGGCTAAGGCAGATACAGACAGATGTGGGTATTGATTTTGAGCAGAGTGCTGATGGGTTATTGAGGTTCAGAGGCAGAGTATGCGTTCCCAGGGATCTTGAGATCAGGAGAACAATTTTATAAGAGGCTCACTCATCGAAGTATACAATACATCTGGGAAGTACCAAGATGTATCAAAACCTTCGGAAGGTTTATTGGTGGTCTGGAATGAAGAGAAACATTGCTGAATATGTCGCTAAGTGTCTCGTTTGTCAGCAAGTGAAGGTAGGGCATCAGAAGCCTGGAGGATTATTGCAGCCTCTACCGATACCGACTTGGAAGTGGGAGCATGTCACCATGGATTTTGTGATGGGGTTGCCGAGGACCCGCAGAGGTCATGATGCCATATGAGTTATTATGGACCGGTTGACTAAGTCCGCCCATTTCTTGGCTATGAGAGCTACTGATACACTGAGTCAGCTGGCGAACTTGTATATTCGAGGGATAGTACGGCTACATGGTGTACCAGTGAGCATTTTTTCTGATAGGGATACCCGCTTCACTTCCCATTTTTGGAAACATTTTCAGGAAGCGCTGGGGACCCGACTGAGTTTTAGCACCGCTTTTCATCCTCAGACAGATGGGCAGTCAGAGAGGACTACACAGACCCTCGAGGATATGTTGAGAGCATGTGTGCTGGATTTTAGAGGCTCCTGGGATGACCACCTGCAGTTAGCCAAGTTCGCTTATAATAATAGCTATCATGCTAGTATCGGGATGACACCCTATGAGGCATTATACGGGCATAGATGCCGTTCCCCTATTGGATGGAAGAGGTTGGTGACATACAGATTTTTACTCCAGACTTAGTGCAGCAGGCATCGAGGACGTCCAGTTGATATGTGAGAGATTACGGACAGCTCAGAGCAGGTAAAAGAGTTATGTTGACAAGAGACGAAGACCACTAGAGTTTGATGAGGGTGAGTCGATGTTTCTGAGGGTATCACCATCGAAGGGTATTATAAGATTTGGTAAGAAGGGCAAGCTGAGCCCTAGATATATCAAACCCTTTGAGATTTTGGAGAGAGTGGGAGATAAGGAGTATAGGTTGGCATTGCCACCGGACTTGGCAAATGTCTACAACGTCTTCCACGGCTCGATGCTTCGGAAGTATCACCCGGACCCAATACACGTGATAAGATATGAGCCATTGGAGCTCCATGAGAGTAAGACGTATGTTGAGAAGTCGGTTCGGATATTGGACAGAAAAGAGAAAGTGTTGCGGAATAAGACAATTCCCTTGGTCAAAGTTCTTTGGCAACATCACACGGCGGAAGAGGCCACATGGGAATTGGAGAACTTGATACGGGAGAAGTACCCCCAACTTTTTGAAGAGTGATTTGGTTCTAATTTGGAGGACTAAATTCCTTGAAGGAGGGGAGAATGTAAGACCCCGTATATGTATAATGGTAATGTGTGTAATTAGATCAAATAAATATGAATGGACTTGTAACGTAAAGTATGATTGATGTAAGTCCATGGATTCAATGTACGTATGTTTAATATGATTTGTAACGTACATACAAGTTCCATTGAGTATGAATATGAAGAAATGAATTCTTATAAGTGATGGATGTGACTGAAACTCAAATGGGTAGTGTGGTAAAATGGAATGAAGTTATGCTTCCATTTGGTTTTATGTAGCATACCTTGGGACATACAATGAATGCATACAAGTTTCAATGTGCATAAGGTATGAATGGATGCCATTTTCAAGTTATAAAGGTGGATGGATGAGAAAATGGCCATGGCAATAGACTAAGGAAGTGTTGGTGTGAGTTGCAGCAAGAAAACTGCAGGAAATCTGGAAAACATGAAGGCCAGATCGATCTCATAGGATGAGAGATCGATCTAGAAGAGCCAGAATGCTCTTATTTGGGCAATGGAATAGAGCAAATCGATCTCCTAAGCATTTTATGATGAAAAGATCGATCCTCAAGCACCTAGATCGATCTCCTTAGCTCTCTGTTTGGGACCAGATCGATCTCATGCTTCGACAGATCGATCTCATGCTTCAACAGATCAATCTCATGCTTCGACAGATCGATCTCATGCTTAAAAATGTTGTGAAAAAGAGGGATTTAAGGGGACCAGATCGATCTCCTCTTGGACCAGATCGATCTCCTCAAGCTATTTCTATATAAGGAGGGCTGAAAATCAGGAAATCTCAGGAAAAACATTAACCTTCCACTTTCAACCCAAAAACCTAACTTTCCCTCTCTAAAATCAGCCTTTTTCAGTGAGATTTGAAGAGAGACCATTAGAGGCAAAGTTGTTCCTATCAAAGAGAAGAACAACATAGTGGGAGGGCATTTTCCCATTGTTGGTATTGAAGGAGTTAAGGGCATTGCCATTTGGAGCAAGAAGAAAAATCATATTTGGTAAGATTCTAACACTCCAATCTAAATACATTGTCTATTTAATTGATTTTGGAGTTGTTTGGCATGAGTATTGATGGATAAATTATCTAGGGATGTGGTGGAATTGGTGTGACATAGAAAACCTAGAATAGGTATAATGTGAGAATATATGGGTTGAATGAGTTTATGATTTATGGGCATGCTAAAGTTGTTATCGAGGTAATGTTTATGATTTTAATTGGTTAAATGGAATTACATTGTGAGTTTGGAGGAATTGTGAAAATGGGTATGTATATGCTTGATAGATGCCATAGTGAGGGAATTCATGAAATATGAACACTATGAGCTTAATGTCGATTTAATATCGATTTTGAATAAGTTAATAGGCCTAAGAAGATCCATAGACTCGAGTTATGGATAAAGTAATGAAGCGAGGCCTCACAAGCGTTAATAGAAAACTATAGGTCTAATTGACTATAGTGAGCACACGATGTCATATTATATGGATCGAATATAATACGGGATACAATTTTGTGCAGTCCCGAAGAGTTCGTTGGAAACAGATCGAGTGGTACGAGTAGCAGCTTTAAGGAAGTGGAATCACGCATCGCGATTCCAGGTAAGGGAATTTTGTGAGTATATAGAGGTAGCTGCTCGTACTTTAAATTTGTGTGTGAATATTGGGTGTTTTACGAAGTGCATAGTTGCTAAAGTAAATGATTGATGGTATTCATGAATGAGAAAGAGTATATGTGTGATTTTTAGTTTTGGTTTACATGGATGTATAAAAAGGGATAGTAAGGCTAATAATTGCATAAATCAAATGTTTTGAATACTTTCACAAAACATGAGTTTCGTTTTAAACGAATTGATAGATAGGATGGCTATTGTGGTTTGATGTTTTTGATAGCACATGTGAAGTGCCAAATATGTTTTGAGATAGCTTTAAAAGCTTATGAGTTGCATCATGTTTATGTGAATTAAACCGTGCTAGAGCCTAGCTCGCACCGGGTATTGATGTTTTCATTTGTATGAAACGTGCTGGAGCTTAGCTCGCACCTTGATTTGGAAACTATGGTGATGTTTATAAACCGTACTGGAGCTTCTGCTCGTATGTGGCTTTTGAGTGGTTGTCTTATGAGTATAACCGTACTAGAGCTATGCTCGTACACGTCTCTTTATGAGAGGATGCATGAGTCGTGCTAGAGCTTTGCTCGCACAAGTTTGCACATTGTGATACGTATAAGGTTGTGAAAGTTGGTAAGATCCTTAAGCCTTACATCCTTAAGCCAACATCCTTAAGCCCAAAGAGGCGGGGAGGCTCTGTTAGGCGGGGAGGCTCTGTTCGGTGGGGAGGCTCTCTTACGGTGGGATCCTTAAGCCAACATCCTTAAGCCCTGGAGGGGCGGGGAGGCTCTGTTAGGCAGGGAGGCTCTCCTACATGGGTATGGTAAGATCCTTAAGCCCTACATCCTTAAGCTAACATCCTTAAGCCCAAAGAGGCGGGGAGGCTCTGTTCAGCGGGGAGGCTCTGTTTGGTGGGGAGGCTCTCTTACGGAAGGATCCTTAAGCCCTACATCCTTAAGCTAACATCCTTAAGCCCGAGGAGGCAGGCAGGCTCTGTTAGGCGGGGAGGCTCTGTTCGGCAGGGAGGCTCTCCTTCACGGATATGGAAAACTCTTGGTATGGGGTAGGTAAGACTTAGGAATGGCACCCCCAATCATGATATGAGTCTACGGAGTACGCTGTACCGTGTATATCACATGGAGTATGATGTACCGCATGATGGTTATGTGATGAGAAAGTCTGGCGAGGGATAATCCATCTTCATGCCAGCATGATACCCCGCACACCTGGATGCGTGTGGTCTGGGATGATTTACGATGTAGTGGTCCACATAGGCACTTTTGATATAGTGACCTAGTTTTTATACACATGCGTGAATTGTGAAATGAAAATGTGGTTGTGATTGTGAATTGATTTGGTGGTATTTATGTGTTGAGAAAGAGGTTTATGGTGTTGGTTTAAAAAGGAGGTTTCTTAATGAATTGCCCTTTTTATGAATTTAAATGAGATCGAGCATGAGATGATTTATACATGATGTTTTTACCATGTTTTATATGCCAATGTACATGATTTCGATACATGATATATATGTATACTCATATGGCATAGTTTTATTCCTCATGCTCCTACCATAAATGATTTATGCATAACACTATCAGCATGTAGATAGAGTAGTTATCTACCATGCTTGCATTATTGCCTTACTGAGCATGTGGTTGCTCATCCCTCTCTATTTTCCCCCTACAGAGCGTGCATAGTAGCCTAGTGAGGACTGAGGCGTGGTATTTTGGACTCCACTGCATCTCCATCGCTTAGAGGTATATACACAGTGATTCTTTTTGTATCTAAACAATGTAAAAGCACAGTATTCTTTGAGTTGTAATTATGGGGGATGTAGATGTCAGTAAAACATGCTTTTGTATAAGTACAAGATTTAAATGCAAATGTATGACATCATTTTATTTCACTGAGAATGAATGAGATGTGGAGTTTATTATTGACTCACAGCCCAATAGTGTGTGGTGAGTTAGTTCACGACCAGGTAAGGTAACAGTAAAACGCGAAAATTTTTTAGTGATTTTCGGTTCAAGAGAATGGAATTGGGTCATGACACCTCCCCCTCCTCCTCATCTTCAATATTATTGACTTCTTCATATTCACCACTAACAAGAAGAGCAAGGTTGTCCAATTCCTCTAAATATGCAACTATTCTAGGGATAGGAGTTTCTATTTCTTGGTAAACCCCTTCGTTCAAATCAAGTATCTGTCCACCGTTATGAGTCTGAAGCTTAAATCTATTTCGTGCCTTTTTTTTAATACAACCCACCAATGACGACGATCTCTTTTTTTAGATGGATAAGAACTAAAGTACACTTGTTGACTTTGTTCAGCTAATATAAAAGGTTCGTTACTTGTAAGTATAGATTTATGCTTGATATCAACAAGACCATGACGGGAATCAATGCGAAGACCTCTTCCCATATCAAACCAATGACACTTGAATAGTACAACTTTATTTCCAATTCCAAAATACTCTAATTCGATTAATATCTATCAATATGCCATAAAAATCACGTTCAAAATCATTGTAATAGCTGCCTTTGACACATACACCGCTGTTCATTGTTTTACGAGATCGATCATAATCTAACGTATGAAACTTGAAACCATTTAAAAATAACCTTGATAGCTCCTTATCATACGTCCAGGACCATGAGAAATCTCAATAATACGTGGATCAATTTGATTGGCACGTTCATATACCTGAAACCTTGCTAAACAATCATTAAATTCTGTAATTTTAATATATTCTACTACTACCTCTATCCTTACAGTACTTACAAATTGTTTAAACCATTTTGAAAAATGATCATGATATGCTTTCTCCAATTGGGCATCATTGATGTTCGGATGATCTCTTTTAATCATCTCATCAAATATCCTACAATACATGATATGTTATGCAAAATTTGAGACATACTTATAACATGTATATATTTCGATGACATCTTATATGGGTTAGAAATAAGGTAACTTACTCAATATATGGGAATATCTCCTCAAAATTCATTAACACGTATATACATGCAGCATTGTATTCATCTTCGTCTAAGTATCGTATATTAGTTTTTGTCTGCCTGATTGGTCAACCTAGATGTTGAAAAATGGACAAACGCCCCATAAAAGCTACATCTCCTCTATCATCATTACGTGGTGGACGGGTCAATCTTGTTTGAACTTCGAGTTCAAAATACAAAGCACAAAAGTTTCCAATCTCCTCCCTTATATATGCCATACATATTGACACTTCTGGATGTGTTGGATTTTTCATTTTCTTTTTTAAGTGATACAAAAACCTGAAATAAATATTAAGATCACTTACCAACTGCATATTTTTTTCAAATAGAATTGGATTGGTTTAAGGTCAATATTAACATAGAAGAGAAGTATTAGTAACTATTTTGTTACTTTTCAAAGGGATACATCCATCGATATTGTACTTGGCCAGGAACTATAGCCTCATAAGGTAAGTGGATTAGAAGAAGCTCCATAGCATGGAAAAAAGGAGGAAAGATCTTCTCTAATTTGCAAATGGTTTCTAAAATGTTACTTTGCAAAATTCGCATGTGATCCACACATATTTCCGGGGAACATATATCTCAAAAAAATGAGATAGCTTTGTGATTGCATCCCAAATTGGACAAAAAAAATGAGATAGCTTTGTGATTGCATCCCAATTTGGATTAGGGATAAAATAACGAATGGCTATTGGAAGTAAGTGTTGCATAAATATGTGACAATCCTAGCTTTTCATTCCATAGAACTTGCAATCATCGACATTTACACAACGACCTATATTTGATGCGAACCCATCGGGAAGCCTTAACTGTTTAACCCAAGCACACAGTCTTTTCTGATCCTCCTTGGTTAGAGTGAATGAAGTTTTAGGCTTTAATGTTCTTCCATTACTTTTCACCAATTCTAATTCTTTTGTTTTGTAAATCAATGCCATATCCATTCTTGCCTTGATATTGTCTTTCGTTTTGCCTTTAACATCCATCAAGGTGTTGAATAAATTCTCAAATACATTTTTCTCAATATGCATAACATTCAAATTATGTCGAATAAGATTGGCATGCCAATAAGGCAATTCCCAAAATATACTCTTCTTCACCCAATCATGAGATACCCCAAATCCCCGAAGTTTTTGTGGACCAAATTTTCTGCCATGTTGTAAATCTTCGATGACATCTAATCACTACAATACTTCTTCACCTGACAATCTTTGCATTGGAGGATCATGATCGACCTTTTTACTAAATTTGTCATGTTGCCTTCTAAAAGGATGATTAGGAGGCAAAAAGCGACGATGATAATAAAAAAAGCAAGGTTTCAATCCGTACTGCAACCTAAAGGCCTTTGTATCTTCCACGTAATAAGGACAAGATAATCGTCCTTGGGTGCTCCACCCAGACAACATTCCATAAGCGCGGAAATCATTAATCGTCCATAACAATGTAGCCCTTAACATAAAATTCGATTCGTTGTGAGTATTATAAGTCTCGACACCCTGCTCCTACAACACCTTCAACTCATCAATTAGAGGTCGCAAGAAAACATCAATGTTATGTGATGGACTATTCCTTCCTAGAATTATCATATTAAGAAAGAAATATGCTTGCTTCATACACATCCACGAAGATAAGTTGTAAACAACAAGCATTACTGGCCAACAAGAGTATGATCTTGATGCTGGCCCATAAGGACAAAATCTGTCAGCACACAAACCAAGTCTTACATTCCGAGGATCAGCAGCAAATGATTGGTGAATACGATCAAATTGCTTCCATGCCTCCCCATCAATAAGATGATTGAGCACTCCCGTAGTATTTTGACTTTCAGCATGCCATGTCATAAACTCAGTATATATATATTTTAGACATGCACGGTACATGGGATGTATTTCCATACTAACTAACCTACACCGACACGATCTAACTACAAGCTACTTTGATACAAAAAAGGCTGTCACAACCTGTGACCACTACTTTTATCCCTAAGCGCGTAATTAAGCGAAAAAATGTTTTAAAGTGAACTAACATTAGTTAGGGTTTATTATTATTATTCCTTTAGGATCTTTTACTTGTAGTTTTGTATCCAATATAGATTAAGGCTTTTAAACTATTAGGTAAAGGAATTTATTAAGGTCCTAAAATTTTTTAGAAATTTCGACAGCATAGCGGCTACAATTGGACCAACCCATCCTGCAAACAAATTTAATATATGGCAACCAATATCCTCAAATCCATAACAAATATTCAAGTCAAATCTTTCAACAACAACCATCATTGTACACAATATCATATCAAATAATCCTAAACTAAGTAGCTCAATTCACAGCAGCTACCCATCCATAACAATTATTGACATTGCCATATCATGTCCATTGATAATTCTATATTTTTAGAATTATTTGTGCTTAATTTCCTAATTAATTATTAAAATCCCCAATTTATTGTGTTAATTATCCCCTTTATTTAATTAAAATTGTCATGTTTGCAGATAAATTAAATCCGGATGAATTTTAAATATTTTGGTAGAAAATGGACCAAAATAGGGCTAAAATCGAGATTGAGCCACGCGGACAACTCGAGTCATGCCACCTAGCACATTCAATTGGACAAGAAGACTGATGACATGGAAATATCTTTTCAAGGAGCCAATGGTGTGAAGACAAGTGGCCAAAAAAATGCCAACCCATCAAGGATGTGGAAATTACCATTTTACCCCTAGTGTGTTTATAAATAGAAAAAGATGGAAATTGAAGAGGATGTAATTTTTAGGGTAGAATAGCTTCTTAGGTTAATTTCTAAGTTTTCTTTGTTTCAAACTTCCAAATAGTTTCTTTGAGTTTAAACATTTTTCTTCTCTTGTTTTGTTAAAATTTTACATTTGGTTTAATGAATAGTGATTTTCCCATGTCTTCTCGATTTTGCAATCTCTTGCTTTATTGTTGATTCAAGGCATTCAAGTTGAATGAAAATTTGTTCATTTTCCAATCTTAAATAGTTTATTTTATGGCAATCTAATTCCTTTATGCTTCTCGGTTTGTTTAAAACATTTTCTCTTTTTATTTCATGTCCATGCATAACTTCCATTTTCCCATCTTAGTTGCTCTCGGGTAATGTTCTTTGCGCCTTTGGTTCATCACTTAATCCTTCCTCTTTGCTGTTTGGTTTTGGTGCTTGAATGTGTGCAAATGCTAGGCATTATTTCACATTTAAGCGATGTGGAACCATGGCATTAAGAGCTGGATTTAGAGCAGTCCGATGATAATGGTTTTTCACGTTGATGATGCTACGGGATTGATTGTTTAATTCCAGCAGTTGTGTTATTTTATGTTTTACACACTTCCTCTTGGTTTTAACATCATGTTTGCTATATTTTCTTGTTCTTTCGTTTCTTTCTTCATTCCCAATTGCATGCATTTTATATTTCAGTTCATTATTGCAATTAGAGTTAGCTTCCATAGTTACTGCATTCATTCACGTTTCTTGCATAGAATTCATTTGCTGCATTTTATTTCAGCTTCATTGTAGTTTGTTTCCTGCTGTTGGATTGTGAAAAGATGGGGGTTGGCTGTCCGGTATAGAGACTAAGGAAACAATTCATATGGGCATAGCTAATTCATGGCAGTAAATTAACTTCCCATTTTTCCTCTGTTTAGCTCTACTTTTCTTATATTCTGCTACTGCTCATCTCGGTGTAGTTGTTCTAGTGTTTGCAAATTGTTTTTTGGAAGCTCTCGGTACCAGAAATGAGTAAAAGTAACGTTGGAGCATGAACATCATTTGTTTCTAGTGTGTTGATCCTCTCGGTTGGAGTAAGAAGCAGAGGAGGAAGCAGGATAGCAGCTGGTTGCACCTGCAGCACCTGAAAACACAGAACCGAGAATGCCTGGAGCAGATGCAGGACCGAGAGCAGTGCATGTCCAAACCGAGAGCCGTGGGCATGAAGCAGCAGACTGCAGGACCAATTGCAGCAAACCAACAATAACCAAAATCGAGAATGCCTGGTGCAGCAGGCAGCAGAAATGATTCTTACCTGGAGCAGTGTTTGGTCAGCACTGAGAGGGAGAATGCAACAGACTGACAATAGCTAAAAGCATGCAAGCTTGAAAATAAACATGCATTTGGAAAGATAATGAAATGAGCAACCCGAGGCCATCATCTGGAAATGGAAAGAAACATAATTTGGAAGACACGTGAATAGTGTTTAGAGGGAATGGTTTAAAATGCTTAAGGCTTGTTTGGCATTCAACTCTAGCAATTAATTCATTTTCATGCATTGTTAGTTTAGTTTAATTTCAATTTAATTTGTTAAGCTTAGTTTAAAGTCTTTAATTAAATTGCATGTTAGTATTCTTGCATAGTAGTATAAAACTTAGTTTTAATTAGGATGATAGTTAATTAAGTGTTCATTTAGAATTAGATTAGGGGTAAATTTATTTCATTAAATCTTAGGTTAGTTTAAATTGTATTTTGATTAAGTAGTTTAATTGCATTTTAGGTTTGTTAAATTTAGTTTAATTTATCTTGCTTTGTTATTTTCATAATTGCATTTTATTTTAATTGCGTTAATTAGTTTTAACTGTTTTAATTTCTTTTGTAGGTTTTTTATTTTAATTGCGTTGAGCACCGTAAGTAATTTTGCTCGGTTTTATTTTCTTTATTTTATAGTTTTATTATTTTATTGCTTTTGGTATTTTCAATTCTAGCTTAGTATATCACCCACCTTAATTTTATAATTTGCTAGAATATACTTAGGGTAAGATTAACCGGTAGTTAATTAGGCTAGTCAACTTCTCTGTGGGACGATAACTCGAGACTTAAATCCCATTATTACTTGTACGACCCGTGCACTTATGGACAATACCCTTAGGGCCTATCATCCATTCATCGAAACTTAAGTTTAACCCAGTTCCATATCAACCTACTTACCTAGGTGTTTTATCCTGAAACTGAAAATATCAAATACTAATAGTCCTGCTTCTAAAGAAACGACTAATACATCCCAAAACGGCAATTTACATATATCTGTGCATACATATAAGTCTAAAACAAAAACTTTACACTTGTTGTTGCGTATACCTTAGCACGACAAACTAGCAATTTCTAAGTGGTTCACCCTACGAGTTAATTTGAAATGTTTTTAGAAGAAAGGGGAGAGCAACCACACGCTTAGTAAGGAAAACATATAGCTGAGGCTAACAAAATACCAAGTAAACAGTTATGTAAATTTTCTCTGTTTCGTAAAACTTGCCCTTTGTATAAGAATGCACAAGCTTTTATTTTGGTCATTAAACATGAAAAATACATTAAATACGGATGAGTAAGATAAGTTAAATCAACACGTATTTTGAAACTAAAGATTTCACAAAGCTTGCTAACAATCCATAGTTTATAAATCAATAGTGTAGAATTGAAAACACAAAAACCTTGAAGTCTGGAAGCATAACATTTGTATTAAAAATAAATACAGTCTACAAAATGCATACATGGGCTCAAATTAAATATTCAATACAAATAGGAGAGATGTGGCACAATCCTTAATTTCTCATGAAACCAGTTACACAATGTAAACACCTATGGCCATAGTGACTACCGCCCTATCCTAAACTGATCAAGTTTGGACTAGGGTACTGTCACGACCCTCAACTTACCAAAATACGTACAAATTTTTTGCATTTTCATGCGTCAATCTTTAATCATCCTTCCTCGATCGTGAATAACCACACTCATAACAGTTGGGCTGTGTGTCGACGTCTAACTCACTCCACCATATCAATTCAATTTGAAACATTATTTATGAGTAAACACTTGTATAAATGTATATATATCAGAGTTGTTACATGTGTTTACATTGTTTTACATCCCCAGTAGTTACATACAAAATGCTACTGTGCTATGTCTTGTTTAGATACAAAATAATCCAAGTGTGTATACCTTTAGCGATGGGATGCAGCGGATTACCAAAAGGGAAACGCCTCCAGTCACGCTCAATCTATACTCAACACTCTGTAGAGAGGAGGAAAATAAGGGGGTGAGCAAACCACACGCTCAGTAAGGCAATCATGCGAACAGGTAGATACTGCACTATCTACGTGATCGTGATGCCATGCTCAAAAGCATTTCATTCATTATTTATCTCAAAACATGAGTGTATGATTGTGTTAATGGTATGTAAAGCATTCATGCTATTAAAATCAAGTGCACATTTCAACTCAAAGCATGGTATAAATCATCATGCATAATTCACAATAAAGCATAGCATTAAACATCATGCATCCGTGCACTTTAAAAACCATTAACAATCAATTTCAACATTGGTCAGGTCTCGGCCCATCCCTAGGGCTTTCCTGACCCACAAATCATTTTCAAACATGGATTTATTCTCAAATAGCAATAGACATGTGAGATAGGCAGTTCAACAACAGGTAATAACCTCAAGGCCTATGTACATAACCTGTGATACCGGCTACATGGATCAGGTGTGCAGGATATCACCACTATCTGCTTCCACACGAGAGGTGGGTCAAATCCTACCCGCCGGTCTATAGCAGATCACGTCCGAAGACGACCATCACAACTCAACACGGTACAATGTAATCCATGCTACATGCACGGTACAACGTACTCCGTGGACCCAATCAACACATCATATCATGCCACATCTCAAATGCACGTGTGAGCCTATTTAATCGGTGCGACCTCTTGTCTATCCGAAGCTCCTAACACGGCTAATTAATCATGTCAAAACAATGCACGTGTGAGCCTATTTAATCGATGTGACACCTAGTCTACTCGAAGCTCCAAACACGGCAACATGCAAGGTGGGCATCCAGTGCGAGACAAACTCGAGCACAATGCCAAAACAATTATGAAATCCATGTGAAAACTAGTGCCTCTTGCACTCATGTGTATAAAACATGTCAAATCTCATGCTAGTCATACTCTAGCACGCTTTCATACTCACGAAATCATGTAGGTGGCTCAAAACTTTGCAAATTATGGTTAACAAAACCAAAACACACTCATTTCTTTTGCAAATCATTTCAATGTTAGCCAACCTACCAATCATTTGCTAAAAAGCAATAAAACATGATTTTCAAAGCAATATGCTTTTGTTTTCATGCACATTTCTCAAACTCCCAACTTTTACCCTTCAATCACCCAACAACATTTCCTAATCTCATGCATTCTAGCAAAACATTTAAGCGCCCAAACTGCGCACAGATATCTCTAAGAGTCCACACAATTCCCTTACCTCGATTTACTTGGTGTGACTCCTTTCCTTTTAGCTTCTCACGCTCTTGGCTCAACTTGCCTCGGCGTATCCTCGGAAGCTGCGATTCATTCATTAAATCGATTGAGTTAATGCATTTAACCCATAATTGACTTCGCTAGTCAATATTATTCACTTATGCATTTTACAAATGCCTTAACCCACATTTTACCTCTTTTAGGTAAATCTTACAATTTATCCACTAACCACATCTTAAAATTATACCACAACACTATTTATAACTTCTACATATCTTATTCATCATTAATCTCCATACATTCCACTTTCTCACTCTAGACCATTTCTAGGTCATAATCATTCCAATGTATTTAGATAGTTTCTAACCATCCATACTCATGCCAAACAACTCCAAAATCACTTAAATAAATAATGCACCATAGTTGGAGTGTTAGAATCTTACCCAATTTGATTCTCCTCTTGCTCCAAATGGAAATGCCCTTAACTTCTTCAATATCAACAATGGGAAAATGCCTTCCAACTATGTTGTTCTTCTCTTTGATAGGAACAACTTTGCCTCTAATGGTCTCTCTTCAAACCTCACTGAAAATGGCTGATTTTAGAGAGAGAAAGTTAGGTTTTTGGGTTGAAAGTGAAAGGTTTGTGTTTTTCTCGAAATTTTTTGATTTCCAGCACTCCTTATATAGAATTAGCTTGAGGAGATCGATCTGGTCCCTTAAAATCCCTCTTTTTCACGGTATTTTTAAGCCTGAGATCGATCTGTCGAAGCATGAGATCGATCTGCTCCCAAACAGAGAGTTAAGGAGATCGATCTGGTCCATTGGAGATCGATCTGTTCTATTCTCTTGCCCAAATAAGAGCATTCTGGCTCTTCCAGATCGATCTCTCATCCCATAAGATCGATCTGTCCTTCAAAATTTCCAGATTTTCTGCAGTTCCTCTACAACAACACTTACCAAACATCCTTAATTTGCTACCATGATCATTTCCTCATTCATTCTTCTTTGAGTCTTGAAAATGGCATCCATCCTCACTTCCTACACATTAAAACTTGTGTAGAATCTTTGTATGACCAATGGTACTTAATATAAACAAGAATGGAAGTGCACATCTTATGCAATTCTACTTTCATTTTACCAAACTACTCATAATCCATTCTACACACATTCTCCACATGTTTAAGTCCATTTCTTCACACTCATACATAATGTAACTTGTGTGTACAATTACCACTCTCATTACAAGTGTGTACATTACTTATGGACTTACATCACATATACTTCACTTATGAATTCATAGTACAACTCTATTTACATTTCTATGTACATATATACCCTTATACATATACGGGGTCTCACAGGTACTGAAGACGAGATCAAGGTCTACAGTAGTAGGTAGCTTAAAAATCTCCATGCCACAAAGGCATTTTCGTGAAGCACTTGGCACCATAGGGCTATCACATAGAACCTCTTACCAGTGCTAGAGGTGACTCACGCATCCCATAAACTTGATGCCATACAGTCATCCTCGTGAAACACTTGGCACAGTAGGGCAATCACATAGAACCTCCTAGCAGTGCTAGAGATAGCTCTCACAAGACATGACTGCCACAAAGGCATTTTCAGGGATCTCTAGCAATCTCAAAATCAACAATAATGGGTGCACGGTAAAAGCATGTAAATTGCTATAATTCAATATCAAGTTAATGAAAAAATATGCCAATAACTTTAAAGAAAAAATGGGCAATATTATCATAAAGCATGCTAACATCATTCTGTACACCATCATACTTTCGTAAATCATATTTGAAAACAACCCATGCAACCAAGTTATAAACATCATGTATAGATGCGTAAAACGATAAATTCAGGTAGTGAGATGTTTGTACTCATTTAGGTTTATTTATTTTTATTTGACACTAAAAATTATGTTACTTATATAACTATAACATCATTTTGGCTAAGGGTTGTAACTACGAACAAATGTTATAGTATTGGTCAAAATAGGGTAAGCTAAATAACTAGTTTAAAATAAATCCTAACTAAACTAACAGCCTATGGTTCCTAGCAAAATTTTAACATAACCTAACGTATCATACTAGCTACTAGTTATATAAATCCCTTACCACAAAAGCAATGCGCAACAATTACATTTATTTCCTTAAGCACGCATATATATGCCTAAGCTTCATTAGCACTCGATGAAGCAGTTGCTGCAATTTTACATGTTAGAACATCCAATTATCAGTCTCCACACTCATATCAGTTTATAATTTACTTAAAACAGTTACAAACCACCAAGTGCTTCATTCTTGTGATAATAAATTTCAAATCTTAACCTTTCCCTAAGGTTTTACATTAAACCAATCCTTATAGATACATCCATAATTGGCTAATCCACTATAAACACACAAACAAATTTTAGCCTTTCATTCTCCCCTTGTTGGTTGAATCCTTTATCTAGGTTCCCGTCTAGTTTTGTCCTCATTTGCATCAAGCTTAACATGAAATTATAAACTCATTTATACATTAATTATTTCTAAAAAATAATTTATGATAATTAGTCAACTTCAACTAATGTCACACCCCGCTTTCGGATGCCCTTTATTCATACACACACTACTATGGTTAGGCAGTGAGGCGATGCAATTACTAAAATTTCACAGGGAAAATATTTAAAATTTAATTCACACTTTCAAGTGTGTTGTGAGACTTCGTATATGTATAGTTGTAATGTGTGTAATTGGATCAAATAAATGTGAATGGACTTGTATGTAAAGTATGATTGATGTAAGTACATGGATTTGATGTACATACATGTAATATGATTTGTAATGTAAATACAAGTTTCATTGTGTATGAATATGAAGAAATGAGTTCTTATAAGTGATGAATGTGATTGGAACTCAAAATGAGTAGTGTAGTAAATAGAAGGAAGTTGCATGAATATAGATGCTTCCATTTGGTTTTATATAGTATATCTTTGGATAAACAAGGAATGCACACAAGTTTTAATGTGAATAAGGTATGAATGGATGCCATTTTCAAGTCATAAAGGTGGATCGATGAGAAAATGGTCATGGCAGCAGATTAAGAATGTTTTGGTGAAAGTTGCAGCAGGAAAACTGTAAAAAATTTGGAAAATATGAAAGCTAGATCATCTCATAAGATGAGAGATCGATCTGAAAGAGCCAGAATGCTCTTATTTGAGCAATGGAATAGAGCAAATTGATCTCTAATGGGGCCAGATCGATCTCCTAACCATTCTGTAATGAAAAGATCGATCCTTAAGCATACAGATCGATCTCCTTAGCTCTCTGTTTGGGAACAGATTGATCTCAAGCTTCAACTGATCGATCTCCTACTTAAAATATCGTGAAAAAGAGGGATTTAAGGGAACCAGATCGATCTCTTCCTAGTGTAGATTGATTTCCTTAAGCTGTTTCTATAAAAAGAGCGCTGAAATCTAAAAATTTTGAGAAAACAACATCACCCTTCCATTTTTCACCCAAAACTTAAGTTTATCTCTCTAAAATCGACCATTTCCAATCCGAATTGAGAGGAGGCCATTCGACACTAAGTTGTTCATCTTGAGGAAGGGAAGAACATTGTTGGAACCTAAAATCTCATTGTTGGTATTGAAGGAGCTAAGGGCATTATCATATGGAGCAAGAAGAGAAATCAGATTTGGTAAACTTTTAATACTCCAACCTAAGTACATTGTGTATTTAATTGATTTTGGAGTTGATTGGAATATATATGGATGATCGAAATCATCTAGAAAGTAATGGAACACATATAACCTAGAAAATGGAATAAGTCTAGAGTGAGAAAGTGTGATTGAGTATGTTGATGATTTATGAATTATGATAAGTTGTTATAGAAGTATGTGGAGTTGTTAAATAAAGCCACATTGTGAATTTGGATGAGTTAGTGATTTATGGGAATTGCTAAGTTGTCAATTGAGTAATATGGATGATTTGTAATAGGTAAATGAAACTACATTGTGGGTTAAGTAGAATTAGGAAAATGAGCACATGTAGTGTTGATGGAAAAGCCATAGTGAGGAAATATATAGGCCTAAAGGAACACTATGAGCTTAATATTAGCTTAATACCGATTCATTATGAATAAATAGGCCTAAAGGAATCCATATACTCGATATATGAATAGAGAAATGAAATAGGGCCTTATATGAGATGATAGAAGCTATAAAGTGAATTGACTATAACAAAACCTAAAGGTTACGTGTAATAGATTGAAATAATGCGGAATATGAATTTGTGCAGTTTCGGAGAGTCGTTGGAGACACAATTGAACTACGCACACGTAAGTAGTTTTAAAGAAGTGGAATCACACGTCGCGATTCCAGGTAAGGGAATTTTGTGAGTATATAGAGGTAGCTGCTTGTATTTTGTGGGTATAAAGGGTGTTATAAATTTTGAGAAAGTATATGATTTGGTTTATATGGATGTATAAAAAGGGATAGTAAGGCTAATAATTGCATAAATCATGTGTTTTGAATGTCTTCACAAAACACAATGCTTTGATTTGAGCAAATAAAAGGATAGGCTGGCTAGTACTTGAATGATGTTGTGAAATAGCCCATGTGAGGTGCTAAACATGTTTTGAGATGTTTTGAATGTATGTGAGCTGCCTATCATGTGTATGTGATTTAATTCATGCTAGAGCCTCACCCTCGCTAGATTTCGATGTTTTCATTCGTATGAAATGTGCTGGAGCTTAGCTCGCACCTTGATTTGGAAACTATGATGATGTTTATAAACCATATTGGAGCTTCTGCTCGTACGTGGCTTTTGAGTTGTTTTTTTATAAATATAACCGTACTTGAGCTATGCTCGTAGTGGTCTCATTATGGTAGGATGCATGAGTCGTGCTAGAGCTTTGCTCACACAAGTTTGCACATTGTGATACGTATGAGGTCGTGAAAGTTGGTAAGATCCTCAAGCCCTACATCCTTAAGCCAACATCCTTAAGCTTGAGGAGGCGGGGAGGCTCTCTTACGGTACGATCCTTAAGCCCTATATCCTTAAGCTAACATCCTTAAGCCAGGAGGCGGGGAGGCTCTCTTACGGAAGGATCCTTAAGCCCTACATCTTCAATCCCTGAAGGGGCGAGGAGGCTCTGTTCGGCAGGAAGGCTCTCCTACATAGGTATAGAAGGATCCTTAAGCCAACATCCTTAAGCCCTGGAAGGGCGAGGAGGCTTTGTTTGACAGGGAGGCTCCCCTACATGGATATGTAAAATTCTTGGTATAGGGTAGGTAAGACTTAGGAATGGCACCCCTAATCTAGATATGAGTCTGTGAAGTATGTTGTATCGTGTATATTACATGGAGTACGATGTACCACGCGATGGTTATGTGATGAGAAAGTCAGGCACGAGATAATCCACCTTTGTGCCAGCACGATACCTCGCACACCTAGATGCGTGTGGTCTGGGATGATTTATGACGTAGTTGGTCCACATAGGCACTTTTGATATAGTGACCTGGTTTTTATTACATATGTGTGATTGTGATTGTCCAAGGTAGACCTGAGGGAGGGGTCGAGCCTCGTCGGATTTGATTTGTTAAATGGTAATGATGTTTGTGATTGAGAAAATGGTTTGTGATGGGATTGTATGTGTTTGAGAACGAGCTTTATGATGTGATTTAAAAAGGATGTTTCAAGTGAATTTCCCTTTTTATTATGTAATTTGACAATTGAGCATGAGATGGCTTGTACATGATGATTTACCATGTTTTAATATGCCAATTTACATGATTTAAATACATGATATATGTATACGCATATGGCATAGTTTTGTTTTCCTCATACTCCGAACTATAAACGATTTATGCATTCACTATCAGTATGTAGATACCATGCTTGCATTATTGCATTACAGAGCGTGTAGTTTGCTTATCCCTCTCTATTTTCCCCCTTTACAAAGCGTATATGGTGGCCCAGGGGGGACTGAGGAATTTTTGTTAAGACATCTACTGTATCTCCATCACTCAGAGGTATATACACAGTGATTCCTTTTTTTATCTAAACAATGTAAAAGCAGAGTAGCCAATTGAAATTTATTTATGGGGGATGTAGATGTCAGTAATCATATTTTGTATAAATGAATGATTGACGTTCAAATGTATGACATCGGTTTATTAACTGAGAATGGATATTGCGAGTAGATTATTATTGACTCACAGCCCAACTATGCGTGGTAAGTTTGTTCACGACCGAGTAAGGTAACAGTAAAACGTGAAAAATTTATTGAGACTTTCGGTAATAAGAGGATAAAAAGGGTCATGACAGAGATTGGTATCAAAGCTGAGTTGGCTTGATGTGAGTCAGTAATAAAACGTAGGAAAAGTACATCCCCATGTTACTGTGCTTTTGTTTAGATATAACTGTGTATACCGTGATGGATTGAGCTTAATAACTTATTATAATACAGGAAGTTTGGTATTATGCCAATTACGCGCCAAGGTAGAAGGGCGAGAGCACGTTCTAAAAGCCGTAGGGGTAGTCCTAAGAGTCGTACAGAGCCACATATTGATTAAGCTCCATAGGACCCTGCTGGGAGAGCAGAAGATACTGAGGCTCGCTTCTCTAGGATAAAGTGGAGTATTGAGAACCTGGTGGAGATAGTCACGCAGGCCTTGGGTGTCAGTGACAAACGAGGTCCCGCAACACAGCATGATACTACTGGATAGGCAGTTGCAGAGGTGGAGAGACCTCAGACTACTGAGACGATGACACCTCTAGTACAAGATACAGATTCTCCTATTGCTCCATAGCAAAGCAGTAGTGATTTCGGTTATGACTACGACTTGAGCAGACTGTGAGAGTTCCAAGCATTGAAACCCCCAGTGTTTAAAGGGGTGAAGGACTCGGTTATCACAGAGGACTGAGTATATGAGATGAAGAAACTGTATAGGTTTTTTTGATGCACTTCAACTGAAAAGGTAGCCTTTGTCGTGTTTATGTTGAAAGGCAAGGCCGAGCATTAGTGGAGGTCCACCGAGGCCATTTCGAGGGTCAAACACTCCGAGATCTCATGGGAGATATTTATAGAGGCCTTTAGAAGATAGTACATTCTAGCTAACTCATAGAGGAAGCTGTGGATGAAATTTATGAATCTGGTTCAAAGGAACCGAACTGTGGATGAGTATGAGTCCAAGTTTTTATCCTTAGAGAGATATGACCCGATCACGATGGGTAGTGAGACCTAAAAGATACAAAAGTTCATGGATGGATTAAGATTGGCCATCCGGACTAAGTAGCTCCCTTCGACATTCTGACCTATAAGGAGGCTGTACATAAGGCTCTATTATACGAGCAAGACTTTGAGCGAAATGCCTTCGAGCTTGGAAGAATTAGTGTCAGGAAGGATAGAGACCAGAAGAGATCCAGGAGGGGTAGAACGGCCAAGAAGGGAGGCCCAAGGTATTTTGAGAAGAGACCTAAGATCGAGGAGGTGCAGGAGATAGCTGCTAGACCTCCCGTGTATCATATTTTGACTACACTGAGGGGTATGGCTATTGGAGGACCACAACCTACTACTGATCAGTGTAGGAGATGTGGGAGATTTTATGGGACCAAACCCTATCTGATGACCCCTATGGTGTGTTGTAGATGTGAGAAACCCAAACATATAGCTAAGTATTATCCCGAAAAGATGGAGACTACCCCACAGAAGGGCAAGGAGCCAGAGAGAGCTCCAATTGAGATAGCTACCCCAAGGAGGAGGGCCACAACTGAAGAGAAGGGGAAACAGGCAGTGGGTGTGAGCAGAGGAAGAGTGCATGCGTTGGACCAGGACACTGTGGATGCATCGATGGATGTGATTAAAGGAACCATCCAAATCTTTGATTTAGAAGCATTGGTATTATTTGATCATGGTGCCACGCATTCTTTCTTATCACCTTCCTTTGCACATAAATTGTGAAAGCATGTGAAACCTACCTTGATTGATAAAATGTTGATGATTTCCACACCCATGAATGATAGTCAATTGACTGAGCATGTATGTAGAGATTGTAAGTTAAAGATAGAGGGAAAAGAAATGGCAACCAATTTAATTTTATTGAATATGAATGATTTTGATGAAATATTGGGAATGGATTGGATGGCTACCAATCATGTTGTTATGGATTTCCATGCTAAGACATTGATGTTTTCAAGATTAGACAATTTTATTGTAAATTTTGATGAAAAGAAATGAAAGCACATGATTGATATGAATGAAAAGACTATGATTTTACTTAATCTATTTAGAGATGAATCCCTATGCTTATGTTGAAATATTGATGTAATGATTCGTGACACTAATGATTGAAAGGATGATGTGAAGGGTTCATTGCCTATGTGGTCGATATAGATGAGGCACACCCGAAATTGAGTGACATACCCATAATTGCAGATTACCCTAATGTCTTTCCGGACGAATTACTAGGACTACCACCTGAAAGGGAAATGGAATTTTGCATAGAGTTAGTACCTGGTATCGAGCCGATATCGAAACCACCATATAGAATGGCTTCGATTGAGTTAGAAGAGCTGAAGAAACAACTGCAAGAGTTGCTGGAGAAGGGGTTTATTAGACGAAGTGTCTCACCTTGGGGAGCACCGGTTCTATTTGTACGGAAGAAGGATGGAAGCCTCCGACTGTGTATAGACTACCAGTTGTTAAATAAGGCCACCATTAAGAACAAGTACCCCCTTCACGCATAGATGATATGCTGGATCAGCTCAAGGAACCCAAGTATTTTCTAAGATAGATCTGTGATTAGGGTACCATCAGTTGAGGATCATAAGTGCAGATGTACCCAAAACAGCATTTCGTACCTATTATGGCCATTACAAGTTCTTGGTGTTGCCATTTGGATTGACGAATGCCCTCGCAGCATTTATGGCGCTGATGAATGATATATTCAAGCCACACTTGGATATGTTTGTGATTGTATTCATTGATGACATATTGGTTTATTCCAAGTCCAGGGAAGATCATGAGGAGTACTTGAGGATAGTTCTGCAGACCCTCTGAGAGGAAGAGTTATATGTCAAACTCAACAAGTGTAACTTTTAGTTAGAGCAGATCTCATTTCTAGGCCATGTTGTGTCGAAGAATTGAGTGTCGGTGGATCCATCCAAGATAGAAGCAATTGTACAATGGGAACAGCCCAAGACAGTTACTGAGATCAGAAGTTTTTTGGGATTAGCAGGATATTATCGGAGATTTGTAGAGGGTTTCTCTAGACTAGTGGCTCCATTGACACGCCTCACGTGTAAGGATGTTAAGTTTGTATGGGATGAGGCATGTGAGAGGAGCTTTGAGGAGCTTAAGCGCCAATTGACCACTGCTCTAGTTCTCACCATTCCTACCAGCTCAGGAGGATTCTCAATGTATATGGATGCATCACACCAGGGATTGGGCTGTGTACTTATGCAGGATGGGAAGGTAGTTGCCTATGGATCTAGACAGTTGAAAGATCACGAGAAGAACTACCCGACCAATAATTTGGAGTTGGTGGCTATGGTATTTGCTTTGAAAATATTGTGCCACTATCTCTATGGTGAGAAATTTCAGGTGTTCACAGATCATAAGAGCCTTAAGTACATGTTGTCGTAAAAAGAGCTAAATATGAGACAAAGGAGATGGCTCAAACGTTTAAAGGACTATGATTGTGAAATCATGTACCACCTGGGAAAGGCAAATGTAGTTGTCGATGCTTTGAGCAGGAAGAACCTTGGGTTGTTGTCTTATATGATGGTATGGGAACATGAATTGTTGGAACAACTTACGGACCTCAGTTTGGATGTAACCACACCTGGATCAGAGAGATTGGATATCATGGCTAGTATGAGATTAAGCCAGAGCTGATTGGCCGTATTCGGTAGGCCCAGCAGAGTGATCGACAGTACATCGATTGGCTAAGGCAGATACAGACAGGTGTGGCTATTGATTTTGAGTTGAGTGCTGATGGGTTATTGAGGTTCAGGTGCAGAGTATGTGTTCCTGAGGATCCTGAGATTAGGAAGTTGAATTTTTCAGAGACTCACTCATCGAAGTATACGATATATCCGGGGAGTACCAAGATGTATCAAAACCTTTGAAAGGTTTATTGGTGGTTTGGAATGAAAACAGACATTGCTGAATATGTCGCTAAGTGTCTCGTTTGTCAGCAAGTGAAGGTAGAGCATCAGAAGCTTGCAGGATTATTGTAGCCTCGACCAATACCGACTTGGAAGTGGGAACATGTCACCATGGATTTTATGATGGGATTACCGAGGACCCGCAGAGGTCATGATGCCATATGGGTTATTATGGACCGATAACTAAGTCCACCTATTTCTTGGCTATGAGAGCTACCGATACACTGAGTCAGTTGGCGAACATGTATATTCGAGAGATAGTACGACTACATGGTGTTCCAGTGAGCGCTGTTTCTGATAGGGATGCCCGCTTCACTTTCCATTTTCAGGAACATTTTTAGGAAGCGTTGGGGACCCGACTGAGTTTTAGCATCGCTTTTCATCCTTAGACAGATGGACAGTCAGAGAGGACTATACAGACCATCGAGGATATGTTGAGAGCGTGTGTGTTGAATTTTAGAGGCTCTTGGGATTATCACCTAGAGTTAGCCAAGTTCGCTTATAATAATAGCTATCATGCGAGTATCGGGATGGCACCCTATAAGGCACTGTATAGACGCAGGTGTCGATCCCCCATTGGATGGGAAGAGGTTGGTGACAGACAGATTTTTACTTCAGATTTACTGCAGCAGGCATCTGAGGACGTCCAGTTGATATGTGAGAGATTACGGACAACTCAGAGCCGACAAAAGAGTTATCTTGACAAGAGATGGAGACCACTAGAGTTTGATATGGGTGAGTCGGTATTTCTAAGAGTTTCACCTTTGAAGGGTATTATGAGGTTTGCTAAGAAGGGCAAGCTAAGCCCTAGATATATTGGACCCTTCGAGATTTTGGAGAGCGTGGGAGATAAGGCGTATAGGTTAGCATTGCCAGCGGGCTTGGCAAATGTCCACAACGTTTTCCACGTCTCTATACTTCAGAAGTATCACCCGGACCTGGAACACTTGATAAGATATGAGCCGTTGGAGCTCAATGAAAGTATCACATATGTTGAGAAGTCGGTTCGGATATTGGACAGAAAGGAGAAAGTGTTACGAAATAAGACAATTCCCTTGGTGAAAGTTCTTTGGCAACATCACATGGTGGAAGAGGCCACATGGGAATTAGAGAACTTGATACGGGAGAAGTACCCCCAACTTTTTGAAGAGTGACTTGGTTCTAATTTGGAGGACCAAATTCCTTAAAGGAGGGGAGAATGTGAGACTCCATATATGTATAATTGTAATGTGTGTAATTGGATCAAATAAATGTGAATAGACTTGTAATGTAAAGTATGATTGATGTAAGTTCATGGATTCGATATACATACATGTAATATGATTTGTAATGTACATACAAGTTTCATTGTGCATGAATATGAAGAAATGAGTTCTTATAAGTGATGAATGTGATTGGAACTCAAAATGAGTAGTGTGGTAAATAGAAGGAAGTTGCATGAATATAAATGCTTCCATTTGGTTTTATATAGTATACCTTTAGATATACAAGGATTGCACACAAGTTTTAATCTGAATAAGGTATGAATGGATGCCATTTCAAGTCATAAAGGTGGATGGATGAGAAAATGGCCATGGCAACAGATTAAGGATGTTTTGGTGTATGTTGCAGTAGGAAAACTACAGACAATCTGAAAAATATGAAGGTCAGATCGATCTCATAGGATGAGAGATCAATCTGGAAGAGCCAGAATGCTCTTATTTTAGCAATGGAATAGAGCAGATCGATCTCCAATGGGGCCAGATCGATCTCCTAACCATTCTGTAATGAAAAGATCTATCCTTAAGCATACATATCGATCTCTTTAGCTCTCTATTTGGGAACAGATCGATCTCACGCTTTGATAGATCGATCTCCTGCTTAAAATGTCGTGAAAAAGAGGGATTTAAGGGGACTAGATTGATCTCCTCCTAGTGCAGATCGATCTCCTCAAGCTATTTCTAAAAAAAGAGCGCTGAAATCTAAAAATTTCGAGAAAATAACATCACCCTTCCATTTTTCACCCAAAACCTAAGTTTATCTCTCTAAAATCAGTCATTTCCAATAAAAATGGAGGGGAGGCCATTAGACACTAAGTTGTTCATCTTGAGGAAGAGAACAACATAGTTGGAACCCAAAATCCCATTGTTGGTATTGAAGGAGCTAAGGGCATTGTCATTTGGAGAAAGAAGAGAAATCAGATTTGAAAAGCTTCTAATACTCCAGCCTAAGTACATTGTGTATTTAATTGATTTTGGAGTTGATTTGCATGTATATGAATGATAGAAATCATCTAGAAAGCAATGGAACACATATAACCTAGAAAATGGAATGAGTCTAGTGTGAGAAAGTGTGATTGAGTATGTTGATGACTTATGGATTATGATAAGCTGTTATAGAAGTAATATGAATGATGTGGAGTGGTTAAATGAAGCCACATTGTGAATTTGGATGAGTTGGTGATTAATTGCTAAGTTGTCAAATGAGTAATGTGGATGATTTGTAATGGGTAAATGAAACTACATTATGGGTTGAGTGGAATTAGAAAAATGAGCACATGTAGTGTTGATGGAAAAGCCATAGTGAGGAAATATATAGGCCTAAAGTGTCACAACCCAAAACTACCCAAAAATTAGAGTAAATTTTTCATTTTTATTTCATACTTATCTATCCTCCGAATCGTGACCACACTCCACTAATAATTGGGTTGTGCGTCAATACCAGTCCCACCATTACATCATATAACTTAATTTCATATAGAAAAAAAAAGGTAAACACATTCGTTTTTCATTTATTCTTTTCCATTTATTTACAAGTGTTTACATTATCTATACATCCCTGACAGTTACTTACAAACATGTTACTGTGCTATACTTATTTAGATATAATATGTACAAGTGTATATACCTTAACATGATGGGTAGCGGCGGATATCAGGAATGCAGTACTCAGTCGCCTCAATGTCTACTGGAGGGAATCTGCGTTGGAAAATGAAATGGGTGAGCATATCAAGCTCAGTAAGGCAATCCTATGAACAAGTAGGTAACCATACTACCTACATGAACGTGGTGCCATGCATAAACCACCCTTTCTCCACACATTTCAAAACAGATGTTATAATTCGTGATGTTATGATGTCATGTAAAACAGGTTCATATATGGATTCAAAAGCATGGAAAACTCGATATACATATCCATTTAAAACATTTCATCATCGTTAAAATTTTACAACACAGTCAGTACTTAACCCTTCCCTCGGGTGCTCCTGACTCACATAAAACCATGAAATCAAATGCTTTTTAAAGCAATAGTACCATGCGATATACTGAATGTCATGTAAAACCAGTTGACATCATTCATGAGTTTAAATAGCATGAAAAATAACATCATGCAAGTTTCCGTTTAAAACCCAATTTAATTTCCATCAAAACCATATCTCAGTCAAGATCCAACCCCTCCCTCGGGTGGTCCAGACTCACATAAAAATCCACAAATGAGTTTCTTAAAACATCAACAGGCGAGACTAGGCAATATATGTATATCTCAGGGAAATAACCAGGACTATGGCCATGTGTCCTCGTGAGCCCCTCTGCTACACGGATCCTAATGTACGAGGTCTCACCACGATCGAGAACCGCCCGGGAGGTGGGTCAATCCAACCCGTCAGTCTTATCCAATTCCACGCATCCGAAGATGTCACTCGTATCTGAAGATACCACGCATCCGAAGATGACACACGGTACAACGTACTCCATGTTACTTGCACAGTACAATGTACTCCGTGGACCCATATCATATCTCCATACGCATGCCTTTCTCAAAACGCACGTGCGAGCCTATTTAATCGGTGTGACACATAGTCTACCCGACGCTCCAAGCACAGCTCATCGTATGTTCTCAGAAAACCAGTACGAGCAATGCTCCAGCACTCTCATAAAAATCAAGTAAAACTAGTGCGAGCTAAGCTCTAGAACTCTGTACACATTTCATGTGAAAATCTGGTGCCAGTTAGACTCCAACACCGTATTATGAAAATTATATAAAAAATCTGGTGCGGGTTAGACTTCAGCACCATGTCACAAAAATCATATAAAAATCTGGTGCGAGTTAGACTCCAGCACCAATACATGTAAAACTCTAGTGCGAGCTCTCGCACCAGCACTAAGGTATGCATCACACAAATCAAAACTCGTGCCAGCTGAGCTCTAGCACGTCACATTTTCATAAAATCACATAGGCGGCTACATTTCTCAAATCATTTTCAGAGAAAATCAACATCTGTTGAAATTATGCAATGCTGTGCATTTTTATTTAAAAGTTAGCCAGCCTACCCATGCATGTGTTTAAACACCTTAAGAAACGAGCAGGAATCTCTTGTCCTTGCTCCTCCCACATTTTTCCTAAAGTTGGAAATTTTACCCTTAACAAGGGTATTTTGATAATTTGCCCATTCGGGGCACTAAAAATTTTATCTGAAATCTAGACCCTTCAGACCATTTAAAAGACTGTAAATGGCATCGAAATTTCGTAAAGCTACCTCTAGCAGTTCGTAAAATTCCCTTACCTGGAATCACGCACGAGCTTATCTCGTTCCGCCCGTACCAGGTCTCTCAGTCCAATTTGCTCCAAATCAAGTCTACGGAGCTGCATATAACCACATATTTAGGTTAATTCAATTATACTTATCAGTATTTCACTTATACTGATCGAAACACTGGGGCCCGTTTTACTTTATTGGGCCCGATTATGTCTTAATGGGCCTCGACCCATTTTCTTCTCGTTTCCATTTATTTAATCCCTTTATCGGGCCTATTGGGCTCTCAATACCCATTGGGCTTCATTCCAAACTCTTTGGATAGCCCATATATCATTTACGACAGTTTACTCAAAATTTCCAATATTATCCACTAAATGCGTAATTAAATCCGTAATGCGTAAAATACATTTCTAATAGTGAATAATTATATAAATTGTCGTAAAAGAGCTTTTTCTATCTGAGATTATGCGATGGTGCTCAAATCAAAGTTCAATCGGCTCACGTTCGAAATTTATCGTCGAACTGCACAGTTTATATTTAATTCCGGGATATTTATCCGATCAAATATAATTTGAATAATTTCCTGGAAATCAAATCGGTCAATTTTGACCGCTTACCGACTTACTCGAAGTCTGGTGCATCTCCGAAAATTCTTCCCCTTTTTCCTTTTTCTCCCTTTTTCCTCTCTTTCTTAGCTGAAATAGTTCAGTCTGGTTCAGCCTGGTTTAGACTGTCGGTTCAGTCCGGTTCAACCCGGTTCAGACCATCGGTTCAGTCCAGTTCGGTCGGTTCGGTACCTTGCCAGTCGGTTCTCCGTCGGTTTTCACTGCCAACAGCTTTGCTAGGTTGTTCGATTCTCAAATCTAGCCTCGTTTTTGTCCAAGGTCGTTGGAAAGTGGCCGGTCCGACCTGTTCTCCCTTCGCTGTCGGTGCTCTTCCTCTTTTCTGTTGTTTTCGATGTCGTCTGTCGATTTGAGCAGCTGTGGCCACCACCAATCTGCTCGTCTTGGCCTCGGGGACGTTCAACGATGGTCGGGTTGTCCAGATCGGCACCAGTGGCCGTCGTTTCCTTTTTCTCCCTCTCGGTTTCATTTTTCTCAGTTTCCTTTCGCTGTTCACCGCCATTCTCCTCAGCTGTCGGTGTCGACGGGTTCGACTGCCTCGCCTGGTCTGCTTTTCGGTGGTGTTCGGTGGTGAGGCCGACAAGGCTACTTCCTTAGGTTGCTGCTGTTCCGTTTACAGAATCGCAACTCGCGATTCTATTTCAATTTCCTTTATTATTATTATTATTATTATTATTATTATTATTATTATTATTATTATTATTATATTCAATATTTTATTATTATTTGGCAAAAATATCTAAAAATATTTATATTTTATTCATTTAACCCATAAATGAATTTATCGGTATTATTTTGACTTTTCGATATATTTTTCGATTATTTTCGGGATTATTTTTCGAAGTGAAAATTTCGATTTATTTAAATAAATTCTTATCTTGATCAATTTAACCCGAAATTTAATTATTTCTTCGTTATTGATCAAGATTCTCAAATCCATATTTTTAATTAAATTTTCTTATTGAAATTATACTGATTTTCGGTCCTTTAACCGTTTTACCCTTGCACGTGTTCGGGATTAATTTAACCCGAGTTCCTTTCACGAATACTCACTCATTTCGTATTTTAAATCCTTATTTCCAATCCGAATCCCATTCGTTTAAATTTGTGACCATTTTTCATCCTTTATAAAAATTTACGATTTAATTTCGGGTCTTACATAATCTCCCCCAGTTAAGAAATTTGGTCATCCAAATTAGAACCAAGTTAGTCTGTAAATCACTCCGGATATTTCACACATATCATACTCTTAACTCTTATGCGACTTTTCTGGAGAGTACTACTACCAAAGGACTTAACTAGGGAGATCGTCTTAAACCTCAATACTTTCTTCTTCCTGTTTTAATACCCGAATCAAGTTTTCAATCATATGTTATACTTTCATTGAGCTAAGCTATTGGAGCTCATATCTGGTCACATACACTGGGTTCGGATAATATTTTCGAAACATCATAAGATGGGACACATCGTGGATGCCTGCTAAATTAGGTGGTAACGCCAACCTACAGGTCTTATCTCCCACTTTGTCCAATCACTCAAAAGATTCAATCTAATGAAACTCAATTTGCCTTCTTTCGAATCATGTTATGTCCTTAAGACCAATAACTTCCAACAATACTAATTCACCAACGGTGAATTTCAATGGTTTCTATCTCCTGTCAGCATAGCTTTTCTGTCAACTCTGAGGTGTTCTTAATCTTTCACAAATTAATTGAACATCCTCAAAGGTCTATCTTACCAATTCGAGAGCAACTCTATATCTGTTATCCCCTTCTTATCCAAACCGGGGAACAATCTCTATGGCCATACAAGGCCTTATATAATGTTATCCTGATACTCAAGTGACAATTGATATTATTGGCGAATTCGATTTGTAACAACTGATCATCCCAAGAGCTTATAAATCAATGGCACACACTCTCATCATATCCTTCAGAACCTGTACAGTCCTCTTTGACTGACCATCTGTCTGAGGATGAAAAGCTGTGCCAACACTCAATCGGGTTCCCATAGCTTCCTGAAAAATATTCCCGGAAGTAAGAAGTGAAGCGAAAATCCTTATATGATATAATGCTCACTGGAACGCTACATAATGTTCCACAATTTTCCTTACATATAACTTTGCCTATGCACTCAGAGTATATGGGGATTTTCTAACCAGAAGGTGGGTAGACTTAGGCAATCTGTCGGGTCCTCTGTAACCCATCACGAAATTCATGGTAACTTGCTCCCATTTTCGTGTTGATATAGGTAGAGATTGCAATAATCTTGCAAACTTCTATTGCTCTACCTTACTTTACTGACATACGAGACACTTCTTCATAATCTCCACAATCTCTTTTCATATCTGACCACCAATACCCCTTTTTAAAAATTTCAATATATTTGTTACCTCTCGAATGCACTGTATATCCTGAAGAGTGAGCTTCTGACAATATCATTATCTCATCACTGTGGTCCTGGGGAGCACTTATATTATTATACTATCTCTGAACCTCAGTACCATCATCACTATATGTGAACTCTATCACTGCACCCCTCTGAATCAGACCCATACTATCGACACCATGCCGATCATCACGCTAAGCCTGTCAAATTCGATCACTCAAATTCGGTTCTAATTTCAGGCTAGCTGTCACACAATCACTGTCATCATCAGAAGGGATCATATCACGACTGAGGCTCACAACTGCTTTAGCAGCTCACGCTCCTTGACCATCATATGTAATACCATCCTAAGGCTCTTTCTGCTCAAAGCATCGACCATTTCATTAGCCGTTCTTGGGTGGTACAATTTTCACAATCATAATACTTCAGAAGCTCTAATCCTCTTTATTATTTCATATCTGACTCTTTCTATGAAAACAGATACTCATGATTTTATTATCAGTGCATACGTAAAATTTCTCACCGTATAAGTGGTATCACATACTCAGTACAATCACAATCGCTGCCAACATTAAATCATAGGTCAGATAGTTTCTTTCATGATCCTTGAGTTGTCTGGATCCATAATCGACTACCTTCCCAATTTGCATCATTACACAACGCATTCATTATTTTGAGGTATCCATATACACTGAGTAACCTCTTAAGCTATTGGGTATGGTGCAAATAATCATGGTGGTCAGTTCATACTTATCATCCCACTCATATGCAATCTTTTGCGAATACGATGTGTCAACTGAGCAGCCCGTTTCTATAAACTCTCAACAAACCATCTGTACAAACAATCTCCAATTGTTGCTTATAATTTTCCCTGGACTTTAAATACACCCAAAATATCATCAATAAGGATGATAACAAATCGGTCCAGGTAAAGTTTAAATACCTCAACGTAGTTGAGTTCCACTGAATATTTCAATTACCCATATCCTTGACCTCGGTACGCATAAGCGGATAATCTCATGTCGAAATCGCTTTTGTTGAAGCTACCAACCCACGTCATTTCCTTTTTCTTATATTAACAACTTTTATAAAATTTTAATTTTTAAGCCTTTCTGATTAATCGAATTCTATATTTCTTTATCGTACCAGTAAAGGTACCCTAATTTTAAATGTATATATTATGACTATTGCATTTCAATTTATAGGTTGTGTATACTTTTAGACGCTGCCAAGTCTTCAGGCGGGGAGGTATTTTAAAATACCTTTATTAACCCTCAGACTTGACCACATTTACTTTACATATCAGTCCATGTGGTCGCAATTCATATTCGCTACTAATTGCTTTAATTCAAATTATTTCACATATCAGAGATATTCGTACCTTGCATACGCATCTTATTCCAATAGATCTTGTATTTAGGATCTATCACATCTTACAACTTATCTCTTTTCGTATATCTCTTATAACAAACTCTGTGATTACTCATTCCGTGAGTATAATCATTTACTCCTTTAATTTCAATCGCTACACCCTTTTTATTACTTGTCAAAACTTACAGTATACTTTTCAGGGGTAAAAGAGCACTGTCTTAGAATAGAACTCTGAACATCATAATTTGTAGCCAACTAATTTATTCTCAAATATTACTTCAATTTATTCATAGTCCATTGAATAAAATCGGCTGACTTATACTTCTTCCCCCGTTTTCAACTTATAATTTCTTCATAATTATTTCGTTTGTTACCCTCCTTCATTGGGATACTAACTATCGGCATTGTGCCCAAAGGTGTAGGCATTTACGTCTTTTACTAACTTATATACAAATGAAGGCAGTATGACTAAATACGTGGCACAAAGATTAATTAAAATAATTACTTCACTATTCATAACCAGTGTGGTATCTTTCACCACATCGTATGAAACATCAATAGTGTCCTGGTCCAAGGCATACACTCGCCCTTGTCCAATAGCCTACTTTCTCTTTCTCTTTCTCTTCAACTGTGGCCTCCCTTTTTAGTGCAGAGATATCAACAAGGTTTTCTCTATCTCTTTGCTCTTCTGTAGGCAGTCTTACCCAACTCTGAGCAATCATTAATTAAGTGGCCCGTCTTACCACACTTAACACCTATTTTAGTTAATAAGGTGTAGGTGTAGGCCTTACTTCTGTGGTATCTACCACACATCCTACCCTGTTTACATGCTACACTGCTACATTGCTACATTGCTTACACTGCTACGTAGCAGGTTGGGGTCCTCCAATCACAATACCCCTCATAGGTGCTGAAATTGGATACACTAGGCCTTACCAATATCTTACCCCGTGACTTATCAACTCTAATCTCTTACCAAACTATCTTCTTCTCGTTCTGACATATCTGTCATTCTCTATTCTCTTTGTCTCTATTCTAGCCCTTACTACCTTCCCAATCTCAGAGGTGTGCAACATATGATCTTATTCACACAACTGTCGTCTGTGCACTGCCTTGGCATAGGTATTGATATCCAACAGGGCCAATCGAACTCTAATCGACAATCTGAGCCCTTCATGAACTTTTGGGCTTTCCAACTCTCATTGCCCAAAGTGTCGGGGTAATACCTGGGCAGGTTTATAAACTAAGATTCATACTCGTCAATCAACCAGTGTCCCTGGGCAGTGTAAGAAATTTTACTTGAAATTTCCTTTAAATAGTGTTCGAGATATTCTGTCATCGGAATACATCCAAAAATGTTTCTCATGTCAACTCTCAAGATAGGTCGAGTGAACTTCAATCAATGCTCCGATTCGTCCTCAATTCTCATGCATACTTTGAGCAATTAGCTCCCAAATATTTTCCACACTCTGCTCTAACCTCGCGAAGCGTGTCTCAATACTGTCCGATCTCTCTATCGGACCCTGTGGGGCAAGCTCAACATTAGCCTCCATTTAAATCTCATCCTGGTTCTCATAGGTTAACACCACATGACTAGCAGGCTCAGGTCTACCTCTACGACCTCTGCCTTATGCTCTACCTCCTCTATCGCGACTAATATTAGGCATAACACCTACATTCCTGCATTCTCATCCATTTCTTAGTTAAAACCCATCTTGATATACACTATTGTATCTAATCAAGCACAGTAACACAGGGATGTAATTTCCTAGTTACTGACATTGACACACATCAGACCAATTTCGCTTTGATACCACCGTTTGTCACGACCTAAAACTACCTAAAAATCAGAGTAAATTTTTCATTTTTATCTCATACTTATATATCATCCGAATTGTGACCACACTCCACTAATAATTGGGTTGTGCGTCAATACTAGTCCCACCATTTAATAATCATATAACCTAATTTCTTATAAAAAAAAAGGTAAACACATTCCTTTTTCATTTATTCTTTTCCATTTATTTACAAGTGTTTACATTATCTATACATCCCTGACAGTTACTTACAAATATCTTACTGTGCTATACTTATTTAGATACAATATGTACAAGTGTATATACCTTAACATGATGGGCAGCAGCGGATATCAGGAATGCAGTACTCAGTCGCCTCAATGTCTACTGAAGGGAATTTGTGTTGGAAAATGAAAGGGGTGAGCACATCAAGCTCAGTAAGGCAATCCTACGAACAAGTAGGTAACCATACTACCTACATGAACGTGGTGCCATGCATAAACCACCCTTTCTCCACACATTTCAAAACAGATGTTATAATTCATGATGTCATAATGTCATGTAAAACAAGTTCATATATGGATTCAAAAGCATGGAAAACTCGACATGCATATCCATTTAAAACATTTCATCATCGTTAAAATTTTACAACACAGTCAGGACTTAACCCTTCCCTCGGGTGCTCCTGACTCACATAAAACCATGAAATCAAATGTTTTTAAAGCAACAGCACCATGCGATATACTGAATGTGATGTAAAACCAGTTGACATCATTCATGGGTTTAGCATGAAAAATAACATCATGTAAGTTTCCGTTTAAAACCCAGTTTAATTTTCATTAAAACCATATCTCAGTCAAGATCCAACCCCTCCCTCGGGTGGTCCAGACTCACATATAAATCCACAAATGAGTTTCTTAAAACATCAACAGGCGAGACTAGGTAATATATGTATATCTCAGGGAAATAACCAGGACTATGGCCATGTGTCCTCGTGAGCCCCTCTGCTACACGGATCCTAGTGTGCGGGGTCTCACCACGATCGAGAACCGCCCGGGAGGTGGGTCAATCCAACCCGTCAGTCTTATCCGATCCCACGCATCCGAAGATGCCACTCAAATCCGAAGATACCACGTATCCAAATATACCATGCATCCGAAGATGCCACATGGTACAATGTACTCCATGCTACTTGCACGGTACAACGTACTTCGTGGACCCATATCATATCTCCATACTCATGCCATGCCTCAAAACGCATGTGTGAGCCTATTTAATCAGTGTGACACACAGTCTACCCGATGCTCCAAGCACGACTCATCGTATGTTCTCAGAAAACTAGTGCGAGCAATGCTCCAGCACTCTCATAAAAATCAATTAAAACTAGTGCGAGCTAAGTTCTAGTACTCTGTACATATTTCATGTGAAAATCTGGTGCGAGTTAGACTCCATCACCGTATTATGAAAATTATATAAAAAATTTGGAGCGAGTTAGACTTCAGCACCGTGTCACGAAAATCATATAAAAATCTGGTGCAAGTTAGACTCCAGCGCCAATACATGTAAAACTCTAGTGCGAACTCTCGCTCCAGCACTAAGGTATGCATCACTCAAATCAAAACTCGTGCGAACTGAGCTCTAGCACGTCACATTTTCATAAAATCACGTAGGCAGCTACATTTCTCAAATCATTTTTAGAGAAAATCAACATCTATTGAAATTATGCAATGCTGTGCATTTTTATTTAAAAGTTTGCTAGCCTACTCATGCATGTGTTTAAACACCTCAAGAAACGAGCAAGAATCTCTTGTCCTTGCTCATCCCACATTTTTTTCCTAAAGTTGGAAATTTTACCCTTAACAAGGGTATTTTGGTAATTTACCCATTCGGGGCACTAAAAATTTTATCTGAAATCTAAACCCTTAGACCATTTAAAAGACTGTAAATGGCGTCAAAATTTCATAAAGCTACCTTTAGCAGTTCGTAAACTTCCCTTACCTGGAATCACGCGCGTGCTTATCCCCTTCCGCCCGTACCAGGTCTCTCAGTCCAATTTGCTCCAAATCAAGTCTACGGAGCTGCATATAACCACATATTTGGGTTAATTCAATTATACTTATCAGTATTTCACTTATAATGATCGAATCTAAAACATTGGAGCCCGTTTTACTTTATTGGGCCCGATTACGTCTTAATGGGCCTCGACCCATTTTTAGCTCGTGTCCATTTATTTAATCCCTTCATCGGGCATATTGGGCTCTCAATACCCATAGGGCTTTATTCCAAACTCTTTGGATAGCCCATATATCATTTACGATAGTTTACTCAAAATTTCCAATATTATCCACTAAATGCGGAATTAAATCTGTAATGCGTAAAATACATTTCTAATACGCGAATAATTATATAAATTGTCTTAAATGTGCTTTACTTACCTGAAATTATGCGATGGTGCTCAAATCGAAGTTCAACTGGCTCATGTTCAGAATTTATCGTCGAACTACACAATTTATATGTAATTTCGGGTTATTTTTTCGATCAAATAAAATTTAAATAATTTCTCAGAAATCAAATTGGTCAATTTTGACCTCTTACTGACTTACCCGAAGTCCGATGCATCTCCAAAAATTCTTTCCCTTTTTCCTTTTTCCCTTTTTCTCCCTTTTTCCTCTCTTTCTTGGCTGAACCAGTTCGGTTCGGTTCAACCCGGTTCAGACCAACGATTCAGTCCAGTTCGACCGGTTTGGTGCCTTACAAGTCGGTTCTCCATTGGTTTCCACCGCCAACAGCTCCGCTGGGTTGTCCGATTCTCGAATCTGGCCTCGTTTTCATCCAAAGCCGTCGAAAAGTGGTCGGTCCGGCCTGTTCTCCCTTCGCTGTGGTGCTCTTCCTCTTTTCTGTTGTTTCCGACGACGTCCGTTAGTTTCGACGACTGTGGCCACCACCAATCTGCTCGTCTTGGCCTCGTGGACGTTCGACGGTGGTTGGGTTGTCCAGATCGACGCCGGTGGCCGCCGTTTCCTTTTTCTCCCTCACGGTTTCATTTTTCTCGGTTTCCTTTCGCCATTCGCCGCCGTTCTCCTCAGCTACAGGTGCTGACGGGCTCGACTGCCTTGCCTGGTCGACTTTTCGGTGGTGTCCAGTGGTGAGGCCGACGGGGCTAGTTCCTCGTGTTGTTACTGTTCCGTTTACGGAATCGTAACTCGTGATTCTATTTCAATTTCCCTTATTTATTTATTTTTATTATTATTATATTCAATATTTTATTATTATTTGGTAAAAATATCTAAAAGCATTTATATTTTATTCATTTAACCCATAAATGAATTTATCGGTATTATTTTGACTTTTCGGTACATTTTTCGATTATTTTCAGGATTATTTTTCGAAGTGAAAATTTCGATTTATTTAAATAAATTCTTATCTTGATCAATTTAACCCGAAATTTAATTATTTCTTCGTTATTGATCAAGATTCTCAAATCCATATTTTTTAACTAAATTTTCTTATCGAAATTATACCGGCTTTCGATCTTTTGACCGTTTTACCCTTGCATGTGTTCAGGATTAATTTAACTCGACTTCCCTTCATGAATACTCACTCATTTCGTATTTTAAATCCTTATTTCCAATCCGAATCCCATTCATTTAAATTTGTAACCATTTTCTTCCCTTATAAAAATTTACGATTTAATTTTGGGTCTTACATAAAGGAACACTATGAGCTTAATATCGGTTTCATACCGATTCATTATTAATAAATAGGCCTAAAGGAATCCATAGACTCGAGATATGAATAAAGAAATGAAATGGGGCCTTATATGAGATGATAGAAGCTATAAAGTGAATTGACTATAGCAAAACCCAAAGGTTACGTGTAATAGATTGAAATAATGTAGAATATGAATTTGTGCAGTTTCGGAGAGTCGTTGGAGATGCAATCGAACTATGTACACGTAAGCAGCTTTAAGAAAGTGGAATCACATATCGCGATTCCATGTAAGGGAATTTTGTGAGTATATAGAGGTAGCTGCTCGTATTTTGTGGGTATGTAGGGTGTTATAAATTTGCATGATGGTTTGGAAAAGTGGTTGATGATGTATGTGAACAATTATGAGTACGTATATGATTTGGTTTATATGGATGTATAAAAAGGGATAGTAAGGCTAACAATTGCATAAATAACGTGTTTTGAATGTTTTCACAAAACACAATGCTTTGATTTGAGCAAATAAAAAGATAGGCTGGCTAGTACTTGAATGATGTTGTGAAATAGCCCATGTGAGGCGCTAAACATGTTTTGAGATGTTTTGAATGTATATGAGTCGCCTATCGTCTGTATGTGATTTAATTCATGCTGGAGCCTCGCTCGCGCTAGATTTCGATGTTTTCATTTGTATGAAATGTGATGGAGCTTAGCTTGCACCTTGATTTGGAAACTATGATGATGTTTATAAACCGTACTGGAGCTTTTGTTCATACGTGGCTCTTGAGTGGTTTTTCTTATGAGTATAACCGTACTAGAGCATTGCTCGTACGTGGTCTCTTTATGGTAGGATGCATGAGTCGTGATAGAGCTTTGCTGGTACAAGTTTGCACATTGTGATACGTATGAGGTCGTGAAAGTTGGTAAGATCCTCAAGCCCTACATTCTTCAGCCAACATCCTTAAGCCCGAGAAGGCGGGGAGGCTCTGTTAGGTGGGGAGGCTCTGTTCGGTGGTGAGGCTCTCTTACGGTAATATCCTTAAGCCCTACATCCTTAAGCTAACATCCTTAAGCTCGAGGAGGCGGGGAGGCTCTGTTTGATGGGGAGGCTCTCTTACGGAAGGAACCTTAAGCCCTACATCCTTAAGCCTTGGAGGGGCAGGGAGGTTCTGTTCGGTAAGTAGGCTCTCCTACATGGGTATAGAAGGATCCTTAAGCCAACATCCTTAAGCCCTAGAGGAATGGGGAGACTCTATTCGGTAGGGAGGCTCTCCTACATGGATATGGAAAATTCTTGGTATGGGGTAGGTAAGACCTTGGAATAGAACCCCCAATCATAATATGAGTCCGCGAAAAATGCTGTACCATGTATATCATATGGAGTACAATGTACCGCGCCATGGTTATGTGATGAGAAAGTCTGGTGAGGGATAATCCACCTTTGTGCCAGCACGATACCCCGAACACCTAGATACGTGTGGTCTGGGATGATTTATGACGTAATTGGTCCACATAAGCACTTTTGATATAGTGACCTGGTTTTTATTACATGTGTGTGATTGTGATTGTCCAAGGTAGACCCGAGGGAGGGGTCGAGCCTCATGGGATTTGATTTGTGAAATGGAATGATGTTTGTGATTGAGAAAATGGTTTGTGATGGGATTGTATGTGTTTGGGAAAGAGCTTTATGATGTGATTTAAAAAGGATGTTTCAAGTGAATTTCCCTTTTTGTTATGTGATTTGAAAATTGAGCATGAGATGGCTTGTACATGATGATTTACCATGTTTTATTATGCCAATTTACATGATTTAAATACATGATATATGTATACGCATATGGCATAGTTTTGTTTTCCTCATGCTCCGAACTATAAACGATTTATGCATTCACTATCAGCATGTAGATAGAGTAGTTATCTACCATGCTTGCATTATTACATTACTGAGCATGTGGTTTGCTCATCCCTCTCTATTTTCCCCCTCTACAGAGCGTACATAGTGGCCCAGTGAGGACTGAGGCATTTTGGTTAAGACATCCGCTACATCTCTATCACTCAGAGGTATATACATAGTGATTCCTTTTTGTATCTAAACAATGTAAAAGCACAATAGCCAATTGAAATGTAATTATGAGGGATGTAGATGTCAGTAATCATATTTTGTATAAATGAATGATTGACATTCAAATGTATCACATCACTTTTATTAACTGAGAATGGATATTGCGAGTGGATTATTATTGACTCACAGCCCAACTGTGCGTGGTAAGTTTGTTCACGACTGGGTAAGGTAATAGTAAAATGCGAAAAATTTATTGAGATTTTCGGTAATAAAAGGATAAAAAGGGTCGTGACATGTGAAAATATACAAAATTAATTTTATAATAATAATATCTTTACATAACATCCTCGTACCACTGTTTACATTTTCGACTTGTAACTGTGCGATACAATATATTAGATACAAAATACTTATGTGTATACAAATCTTATACCTTTACGATTGGTGGGAGCTGTCCAATACAAAAAGAGATCCAGAGACCACCGCTCTCTTACTTCTCAGTATCTGGAGGGGGAAAATAGTGGGTTGAGCAAACCACAGCTCAGTAAGGAAATGAATGCTAGCAAGTAGATATCATACTACCTACATAGCCCATGCATGTATGAACCAAACCAAGCTTTTAGTATAAATGGAAATGTTATCAGAAAAAGCAGTTAAACGTATATTTCTTATTTGGCATTTTCATGTAACACAATATTCAGTATTTCCACTTTAAAACATGTTTCATAAAACAATGCTCTCACGGCATAAGTGTTTAATTCCAATTGAAAACATGTCATAAATGGTGCTATCATAGTACGAGCATTCAAAAGCGGGAGGTTTATCAAATCACAACTCTCTTCGCTTCTCTCAAATCATTTGTTTTCTGAGTTTACTCAATTTCTTATATCTTTGAGACAGGCATGGAATTTTCAGCAATCAAATATCCACGACGTATGGCCATAGTTAGTGATCCCAGGCCTCACTGATCAGGTGTGCACAGGGCATCACTTAGCCAGAAGGGCGATGGGTCAGTCATACCCTCCGGCTCATCTCAATCATCCTCATCTCCTCATATACTCACGGTATAAGGTACGCCATGTGTCAACTACGCGATACTCGTACTCACATGCACCCAGCACTGTACATAGTATACCAACGGACAACTACACAGTACTACGTACGACCGTGACCCAAGTCTATACTCCAACTCTGATAGACTTTTCATCCTGAACCATGTCTCATATACCAGGTGAGTAATCAGCGTGACACACAGTCATCGCAAGGCTCCAGTGCAGTACGATTTATTGTTATGGTCCAGCCCATTCTGAGGCCATCGACTGGCATCCCCTTAGGTCCCAGACCCCCAAGTTTACCTCAACTCAATAACAACATGTGCAAGCTAACACTCCAACACATTATCATTATAAATCCACGTGCGAGTCACGCTCCAGCACGATTTATCAAATCATACAAACATATGCGAGTCAAACTCCAGCATAGTCAAAATCATTAAAACAGGTGTGAGCTAAAGCTCCAACACCATTTCATATCTCAAATCCGATAGGTGGCTACTTTCTCTTTTAAACTCAAAACATGTTTATTTATGCGGCATTCCTTTCCATGCTAAAACATGTAAAACTAGCTAACCTATCCTTATCATTTCTCAATCACAAAGTCAATACGAAATTGAGAAAACATTGAAATCATGCATATAATGATATTTCCTTACCCTATCCCATTTCTCAATACATATATATCATAGTACATGTCAAGCTTCCATATCATTTAATAGAATTGTAGTATCATACTAATTCTAGTGATATATCTACGAAATTATCGTAAAATATGTACAAACATCTCTATAGCTAACACACAGTCCCTTACCTCGAATCGCACTCGTATTTCCTTTGTCACGTATGCTCCGTTCGCGATCCGGGTTATCTGTGTTCCACATTCTTCCAATCTATACACATAACCATTAAGTCATTTCTTTTCTTTCTCCCAAATATCCTCCTTGTCACTTATTCTCCTATTTATACCTTTCAAGCCTTTAAATCATACATCACTTTCCATTTTTATCACTTATCTCATTAAACTATTTCTTAAGCTTTCCATAGATTTCCCTCTTCTTAAATCTCTCTTAACATTACTCACTCATCACTACAAATCATTCTTATCAACATTTTGCATACCATTCAACCCATGCAATGTCTAGAATCCTTATTTAAAGCTTGAGGGTTGAAGAGCTTACCCTTTTTTTCTTAGCCAAACTTGTGGTAGCAACAACTCCTTCTCTTGGTCACACCAATGTGAGATATTTGGGTATGTTGTTCTCCTTACTTCAAGGAATAACTTTCCCTTCTTGAGCCTCTTCAAAATCTAGCTGGAATATAGTGATCTTTAGAGTGAGAAAGCTAGGATTTTTAAGAGAAAATGGCAGGTGAGGTTTGGTGGGGGAAGAGTTCTGAGTTTTCATCTCAATCTTGTGCTCCTTTTATAGATGCAGGCTTATGAGATTGATCTGGTCCTTGTAGAGATCGATCTATGCACATTTGGTAGTCATTTTCACCTAACATAACCACACCAAGATCGATCTTCTCCCTTGATGAGATCGATCTGTCGAAGGGCAATTTTCCTCTTAGAGATCGATCTGCCTCTTATAAGAGATCGATCTACTCTTTACAGAACCCTTAAGGAGATTGATCTGTCGAGTCTTGAGATTGATCTATCTCAAACAGAGAGTTAAGGAGATCGATCTGTTTGTCTTAAAATCGATCCTCTCATTACAGAATGCTGAACAGATCGATCTGGCTCTATTGGAGATCGGTCTGTCCTACTCCATAGCTCAAAATAAGAGCATTTTGGCTCGTCCAGATCGATCTCTCATCCCATGAGATCGATCTAACCTTCATATTTTCCAAATTTTTTACAGTTTTTCTGTAGTAACTTCACTCAAAACATCTTAAATTTGTTGCCATGGTCATTTTCTCATTCATCCATCCTTGAGACTTGAAAATGGCATACAGTTACACTTTGTACATATTAAAACTTGTGTGAAATCCTTGCATGACCAAATATATACAACATATAACTAAATGGAATGTAAAGATTAGCACCACTTGTGTAATTTCATTCCATTTTACTCCACTACTCATAAATCGAAGTCAATTTCTTCATAATAATTCTTAATGCAACTTGTACGTGCATCACAACACTTATTACAAGTATGTATATTCAACTTATGGACTTTGCATCACATATGTTTTACATTCCTACTACATTACAATACTTCATGAATTCATTACATATGTACAAGGTTAAACCTATATGGGGTCGCACATTCTCCCCCACTTAGAAAATTTGGTCCTCCAAATTGGTACCAATCATTCTATGAATTCTTGGGATACTTCTCCCGCATCAAACTCTCTAATTCCTATTCTTCTGATGTATGATGTTGCCATAAAACCTTAACCAATGAAATTATCTTGTTCCGCAACACCTTCTCCTTCCTATCCAATAACCGGATCGATTCCTCCACATCCGACATATCCTCATTGAGCTCCAATGGCTCATAGCTAATTACATGTGTTGGATCCGTATAGTACTTCTGAAGCATAGAAACATGGAAGACATTGTGGACTTCTGCTAGCTCAAGTGGTAAGGCTAGCCTATATGATCCATCTCCCACTCTATCTAAAATTTTGAAGGGACCAATATAACGAGGACTTAGTTTTCCTTTCTTCCCGAACTTTGTTATTCCTTTAGAGGGAGACACTTTCAAAAATACGGATTCACCCATATCAAACTCAAGTGGCCTCCGTCTCTTGTCAGCATAGCTCTTTTGTCGACTTTGAACTGTTCGCAACCTCTCACATATTATCTGAACATCTTCGGAGGCTTGTTTAACCAAATCAGGAGCGAGCATTTATCTGTCACCAACTTTTTCCCAACCAATGGGCGATCGACATCTACGATCATATAATTCCTCATAAGGAGCTATACCAATACTTGAGTGATAACTGTTATTGTATGCAAACTCAATCAATGGCAAGTGATCATCCCATGAGCCTCTAAAATCCAGCACGCACGCTCTCAATATATCCTCTAAGGTCTGTACAGTCCTCTTTGACTGACCATCTGTTTGAAGATGAAAAGTTGTGATAAAGCTCAACTGGGTCCGCATCGCTTCCTGAAAATGTCCCCAAAAGTGGGAAGTGAAGCGGGCATCCCGATCAGAAACAACACTCACTGGGACTCCATGCAATCTCACTATCTCCCGTACATACAAGTTCGCCAATGCACTCAAGGTATCTGTAGATCTCATGGCTAAGAAGTGTGCTGATTTCGTTAATTGATCTACTATAACCCATATAGCATCATGGTTCATACGGGTTCTCAATAACCCCATCACAAAATCCATGGTGACGTGCTCCCACTTCCATGTCGGTATCGGTAGAGGTTGCAATAATCCTCTAGGTTTCTGATGCGTAACTTTTACCTGTTAACAAATGACATATCTAGCGACATACTCAGCTGTGTCTCTTTTCATTCCAGACCACTAATATATCTTTCGGAGGTTCTGATACATTTTACTACTCCTCGGGTGTACTGTATATCTCGATGAGTAAGCCTCTGATAATATCAACTTCCTCAACTCTGAATCCTTAGGAACACATATTCTATTCCCAAACCTTAGTACTCCATCTGAACTCAATACAAACTCTGTATCCTTACCCTTCTGGATTTGGCTAATCACATCAATGCACCATTGATCACTTTACTGAGCTTGTCGGATTCTCTCAATCAACTCCGGTTCTAATCTCAAGCTAGTAATAATCTCATAGATGCCAATCTCAAGTAGGGTCATCTCTAGACTAAGGTTCATGAATTGTTCCAACAACTCATGCTCTCTAACCATCATATGTGATACCAACTCGAGACTTTTCCTACTCAATGCATCTGCAACCACATTTACCTTCCCCAGGTGGTATAAAATCTCACAATTGTAGTACTTGAGGAGTTCTAACCACCTTCTTTGTCTCATATTTAACTCCTTCTGTGAGAATAGGTACTTCAGACTCTTATGATCCGTAAAGATTTGAAATCTCTCACCATACAATTAGTGGCGCCATATCTTCAATGCAAATACTACAGTCGCAAACTCCAAATCGTGAGTGGGGTAGTTCTTCTCATGCTCTTTTAGTAGTCTAGATCCATAAGCTACTACCCTTCCATCATGCATCAAAACACAACCCAATCCTTGATGTGAAGCATCTGTATAAACAGAATAGTTTCTTGAATTGTTAGGAATGATAAGAATTGGTGAGGTGGTTAATCTACTCTTAAGTTCCTGAAAACTCCTCTCACATTCTTCATCCCATGTAAACTCCACATTCTTCCTCGTAAGACGAGTCAACGGAGCAACCAATCTAGAGAAACCCTTTCAAATCTCCTGTAGTAACCTGCCAAACCCAGAAAACTCCTAACTTTGTGACTGTCCTGGGTTGTTTCCACTAAACAACTACCTCAATCTTGGATGGATCTACTGACACCCCATCCTTCGATACAACATGGCCTAGAAAAGAAATCTGTTCTAGCCAAAAGTCATATTTGCTAAGTTTGGCATACAACTCTTTCTCTCAGAGGGTCTGCAGAACTACTCTCAAATGCTCCTCATGATCTTCCCTAGACTTGGAATAGACCAATATGTCATCAATAAAGACGATTACGAACTGGTCCAAGTATGGCTTGAATATCTCATTCATTATAGCAATAAAAGCTGCTGGTGCATTTGTCAACCAAAAAGGCATCACTAGGAATTCGTAATGACCATAGCGGGTGTGGAAAGCTGTCTTGGGCACATCCTCCTTCTGAATCTTCAATTGATGATACCCACACCTCAGATCTATCTTGGAAAAGATTTTCGCTCCCTGAAGCTGATCCAATAAATCGTTGATGCGCGGTAAGGGGTACTTATTCTTGATGGTAGCCTTGTTCAACATCCGATAGTAGATACACAACCTAAGGCTCCTATCTCTCTTCTTCACAAACAATACCGAAGCTCCCCATGGTGAGACGCTCGGTCTTAACAACTCCTTGTCTAGCATATTTTGCAATTGCTTCCTTAATTCCTCTAGCTCAACTGGAGCCATTGTATATGGTGACTTGGATATCGGCTCAGTTCCAAGAGTCAAGTCGATACCAAATTTCATTTCTCTATCCGGTGGCAATCCTGGTAGGTTATCTGAAAAAACATCAGGGAATTCTCTAACCATTGGGATGTCATCCATATCCAGATGTGTTTTGTCCAAATCCACCACATAAGCAATAAAACCTTCAAAACAACATTCAAGTCATTTACACCAATGTACTTTACTTCTCACAAAATTCAAGATTTCATTTATTCTCTAAAATCTTACAACACATTCTTCGGGTAGAGAAAACGTAATAAACTTAGTGTGGCAATCTAAGACATCATAATTAGTAGCTAACCAATCCATTCCTAAGATCACATCAATATCATACATATTCAACAGAATCAGGTTGGCTGTTACACACTTATCTCCTACCCTCACCTTACAATCTATATACACTTGTTCAGCCAATTGGCTAACTCTCATTAGAGTACTTATTAACAAAGTCCTATTTAAGTACGTGGGTTCTACAAGTCCTGTTAACTTTGATGCATATACAGGCGATATGAAAGAATGCGTAGCACTAGAATCAAACAAAGCTATAGCTTCCAAATTATAAATCAAGATTGTACCTCTTATCACCTCAAAGGAGGTATCAGCCGATGCTTGGTCTATCGCATACACCTTGCCTTGACCCACAACTTGCTTTCCTTTTTCTTCGGCTGTGGCTCTCTTCCTTGCAGGAGGTGTAATTGTAGGAACTCTCTCCGGCTCCTTACTATTATATTATATTCTAATTAAATATACTATAGATGTAATACTAAAAAAAATTCTAATAATATAATATTATTATGTAACAAAATATCTTTATATAAATAACACACACATATATATATTTAATCAATTAAATATATATATTTAATTTATTTATTTTATTATCATTTATTTTTATCTTTATTTATATTTATATTTATATTTTTTTCTTTATTTTAATTTATTTTACCAGAATTATTTCTCCATATTTTCGAGATAAATTCTCGAGGAGGGGTAAATTTTTGGGTTATCGTTATAATTTTGCATCTTGATCAATTGGACTTGGAATTCAATTATTTCTTCTTTATTGATCAATAATTCATGAATCCATGTTTATCATGACAATTTCTTAAGGAAATGACACCGAATTTCGGGTCTTTTTGGCGTTTTCATCACTTCAACATTGTTGGGACCAAACCAAACCGACTTTCCTTCTTGAACCATCTATATTTTGATGTTTTAAATTCTTATCTTCAATCAGAATGGTCTGAATCCCTTCGGTTTAGCCTGAACTCGCTATAGCTCATGCTTGGCATTTTTGTGCTTTCATTAGCACTTTGCATTTCAATACACTTGTAATTTAATAATCACTTCTCTTATGTTTTCAATAACATATTTTTAATGTTCACAATACTGAATCATAAGGATTATACTATAAATTTTCAGGTCTTACACATATATTTTATTACTTGTAGAAACTTTTTATTATTTACATGTATATAATATATTTTCCCTCTTTAATTTATATTTCATCTTTTAATTATATTTAGTCTATCAATTTAATTAGATTGTCATACCATATGTAATTTACCAATTGTCACATTTACATTATATTTATATTTAAATTTAATTTAGGTACATTAGTCTTAGTTACTACATAATCTAATTTATTTTCTATAAAAATTCTTATTAATATATTAATTTTGTCTAAATTATACTAATAGGACTTTTGTAATGTAGCTAGACCAAGATTTAACTAGCTTTAGATTTTAAGGCTAGACTGACACGCCCTAAAGGTATATGTCCGCAAGTGCACGGGTCGTACAAGTAATAATGGGATTTGAGTCCCGAGTTATCGTCCCACAAAGAAGTTGTTTAGCCTAATTAACTACCGGTTAATCTTACCCTAAATATATTCTAGCAAATTATGAAATTAAGGTGGGTGATCTACATAGCTAGAATTAAAAATACTGAAAGTAATAAAATAATAAAACTATAAAATAAAGGAAATAAAATCAAGCAAAATTACTTACAGTGCTCCACGCAATTAAAACAACAACCTACAAAAGAAAATTAAAACCGTTAAAATTAACGCAATAAAATGCAAATATGAAAATAACTAAGCAAGATTAATTAAACTACAATTAAACTAACCTAAAATGCAATTAAACTACTTAATTAAAATACAATTTAAACTAAACTAAAACTTAATGAAAATAAAGAATAAATTAAGATTAACAATACATGAAACACATTTAATCTAGATTAAATCTAAAGGTAACTTGTAAAATGCTAAACTAAAATTAAATCCTAAAACATAAAATATAAAAGTAACTATTAACTAGAAATTAATACTAAAAGTTAAATTAACACACTAACACATTAGATTTAATCTACCATTATCAAATTATCAACTCTCCTAAACTAACAACTAATGAACATAATCAAAATAATGAGAATGCAATCAAAATTAAGTAAAACAAGTAAAAGTGGCCAAACAAGGCCTTAACCGATTTTGCCCACTAGTAACCCGACAGTGTACTGCACACTGTTCATGCTCTTCTTCAGCAGGATTTTGTCCTGCTCTCCTGGTTTGCTGCTGCTCCAGGCTCCGGGTGTGTCCTGTTGTGCTATCCGCATATACTGGTACCCGCACCATGTACTGCTCTGCTCCAGGCAGTGTCTCGGTTCCAGGCCTGCTGTCTTCATCAGCTGTTGTTCTGCACTGCTGCATCAGGAGCTGCCCGACTCTCTGCATCACGGAACCAACTCCTGCTTTGCTCCATTCTGCCGCACAAATCAGCTTCATTCCATTCAGCATCATGCACACCGCAGATACAACGCACATTAGTAAATCATCTCTGCCCAGATAACAGTAACGCACTTCATCTACTCCAGCTAGACAGCAGCCCGAGAGGAAGCAAAACATGTCCCAGCAACACAGCAGCAGCTCGGCACGTTCTGTCTGTGGTGTGCAAGAAAATGGATGCTACCAATGTAACTTGAAATCCTGCTGTACGGTGTACAAATCTGCTGCAGGTATTACTACCGTTCTGTCTTGCTTCAGCTGCTCTCTACTGGACTGTACACGTCTCTGCATTTCCAGATGTTGCAAACCGCAACTTGCTACTGCTTTAGGCGTTGTCCTTGAAGCGTTGTCCAGGTGCTATTCGGGCTTTAATTTGTGCTGATGTCCAGGTACTGATTTATGCTCCTCCTGCTCCAGGCGATTGCTTCAGACGTTGTCCTCGGCACCAGTTGTTTCTATTCCTCAATTTCTGCTGTCCATTCCCTGCAACCATCTGCTGTACCGTGGCTTCTGCACTGCACTGCAATGCTGCAACTTCCTCATAATTTCCAGTAACAGCAGCTCTCCAATCTCCTTTACTCCAGCTGCCAAAATCAGCACGTACAGCAATCGGCCATCTCCCTGCCCAGCTCGATACTGTTCACTGCAGTCGGTTACACACAAGCCGCAACTCCTTCAACCAGAAATGAAAGTGAACAGTGAGTGGAAACATATAACAGGGGATAACAGAGGAGAGAACTGATGCTTGAAGAAACATAAGGGCTGAACAACAACTACATAAAAGAGATGACTATATGAAACTAAGAGAAACTAAGCAGTAAATATAAACAGATTATGGAAAATTAAAATAATCAGAAAATCAAAACCACTCATACTCGAAGAAGCCATAAGCAGTAGAAAACATGCAGGGCAGAATAATAATAATAATAATAATAATAATAATAATAATAATAATAATAATAATAATAATAAAACGAAGCAGAATCAACAGAAGAAAATACTGCAGTAAGAACGTAAGCAAGAAGATGAAAAAGAAATACGGTAAAAAGAAACAAATCGAAAATAGGAAGAAGAACTGAAACTAAAATCCAGAAAACGAAGCTGAAAAAGGATACAGGAACTAAATCGTAGATGCAGTAACCATGAGAAAATGCAATGAACGAATATGCAACATCACTACTGTCACCAGCGATGAAAAAAAAAGTATTTGAAATCTGAGTAGTAACTTAGTAAAAATGGGAATCTAACTTATCATTTGCAAAGATTAAATGTGCTGAATTTACAGGAAGGAAAACTTGCAATCATAGAACAATAATGGCTAAATAAAAGAACAATTAATGTGAGAAGCTTGAAAATGAAATAAAAAAAACATAAAATCCAACAATAAAGCTTTTAAAATAAAACTTTAAACTATTCTAAAGACTAAAACTACTCCTAAATTACTCTACAATACTCTTAACCTAAAATACTCCTACTCTCTACTTGATTTTTCAATTGCCATCATGTACTATTTATACACAAACATAGGGGTACAATGGTAAATTTTCATCCTAGATGAGTTGGCATTGTTTGGCCACTTGTCTTCATTTGATTTGCTGCAGAGTAGATATTTTCACGTCATCAGTCTTTTTGTCCAATTAGATGTGTGATGTGGCCCGACGTGTGTCTTCCAGAGGGTTGGCACGGTGTCCTTCGATCTTATCGTTTCAGAGCAAATAAAATACGGACACCTGACATCACGCGTGTCCAGACGACAGATGACTCGGTCTGTAAATTAGAAGTGGTCCAGTCTCCTTTAGCTCGTTTTCAGCCCAATTTCATCTGAAATGATTGAGTTTCATCCAGATTTAATTTATCTGTACATTAAAGAATTTTAATTAAATAAAGGGGATTATTAATAAAATAATATGTGGATTAAATAAATAATTAGGATTTTAAGCATAAATAATTCTATAAAAAATAGAATTATCATATACCTTATTAAATTAAGCTCCTATACCCGACTTAAAAATATAAGCTAATTCATAAATTAACATTCAAGTAATATAGTATTTAACTACATGTTGAGGTATAAGAGCTAGTGGTCTTACACCAAGTGCTTCATGGAGATGCTGTCACGACCCCTTTCCTACCAAAAATCACTATAAATTTTTCGCTTTATACATTAACTTCCCCCGTCGTGAACAATTTTAACACCAACTAGTTGAGCTATGACACGGAGTTAGATACCTCTTACCATATGCCAATCGAGATCTGACGGCTAGTTTCAGTCCATGCACAAACTTTCGGACCTTCTTGACCTCACTATCCATCGTGTTAGGATCATACCTGCCCAGGGAGATAAATTTCGTCTCATACTCGTCTACAGATCGTTTCCCCTTAGCCAACCCTATAAACTCAATTTGTAATTTCCTCTGAGTACTGTCTGGAACATACTATCTTTAGAAAGACTCCAAAAATACCTTCCAGTTGATCTTAATGTGCCCGACTCTCAAAATCGATCTGGTTGACTACCACCAATGCTCTGCTGCTCCCTTCAGTATGAACGCGGCAAAAATGACCATCTCTGTAGTCATACACTAAAAAAACACATACAACTTCTCGATCTCACTCACCCAATCTTCAGCAACTAATGGGTCCTTCACCCCACTGAATAATGGCGGTCTAGACTTCTGAAACTACCGTAATCTATCCAAATCACAACCATAACCCCAAACGCTGCTACCCTACTATGGAGTAACAAGTGACGTTGTATCCTAAACTGGTGGGGGTGTAGGTCTATTTGTCGCCTCAGGCATTTGTGATGGTTGTGTAGGCATATCAGAAGCAACTGCCTATCCAGCATCTGCAACCTCGGTAGCTGGGCCCTATCTGTCCCCAACTCCCTGCATAGACTGAGTAACTAGCTCCATAATAGGCTCCATACTCCGCTCCAACCTAGCGAAGCGTGCCTCAATATCCCCTGGCCTCTTAGTTGGCTTCTGCGACATCTGACCAATCTGTGGCTCTACACGGCTCTAAGGCCTCCCTCTAGGGCCCCTAGCACGTGTACTCGCCTCTCTACCACTGCGTGTGACAGGCATAATGCTTAAATTCCTACATCCATAATTATTCATTAGTCTAACCTATTCGATATACACATTTATATCTAAACAAAGTACAACAATATGGGGGTGTAAATTCTCTTTTTACTAACTCCAACTCATATCAGGTCAACAGCTCTGATACCACTCTGTCATTACCCCTTTCCTACCAAAAATCACTACAACTTTTTCGCTTTATACATTAACTTTCCCCCGTCGTGAACAATTTTAACACCAACTAGTTGAGCTATGACCCGGAGTTAGATACCTCTTACCATATGCCATTATCATTTAACATTTATACAAAATAATTGTAGACACTTAAACTACTTACACTGTAATTTTATTATTTTGTACGTGTCTACAAATATTAACATCCCCCAGATTTACATTCCAAAAGTATTATTGTGTTGTACTTGTTTAGATACAAAACGATATTAATGCGTATACCTCTCAGCGATGGGCAGTAGCAGACACTGGGAGTGTAAGTCTCTGCTCGCTCTCAACCACTATGAATGCTCTGTAAAGATAGAAAGTGAAAGGGTAAACATAACTTGCTCAGTAAGGAAATAATGCAAGCAGGTAGATAGCTATACTATCTACATGCTTATAATGTCATGATATAAAAATCATTTACATTTGAAGCATGAGGTATAATAAAACCATGCCACATACATATGTATAGAATATATGAAAAGTCATAAAATCATGCATGATAACACATGGAAAATCATCATGTAAAAACATCTCATGCTCATCACAACAAAAACTAATCAATTCCATCTCAAATCATAGATTTCATCATAAGTCATTTAAATCAAAGCTGATCCCGCTCTTCGAGAAATCTAGTGCAAAAACCACACTTCTTTTAAAACATAAACATGGGTGTCACCCCTCCTTCGGGTTTACCCGGGGCTATCAACATAATATGATATCGCGTGAGGCATGTAGGTTACATTACGAAAATAAATTGGGAACAATGGCCATATATAAATCCCTATGATCCCATGATACGCGGATCTCGGCGTACAGGGAATCACAACTGCAATGAGAGGTGAGGTTAACCCTACTCATGCAATGACTTAACCAACGAGTCATCAAGACTACACGATACAGCGTACTCCGTGTGACATAAATGGTACAACATATTCCGTGGACCCGCATGGTCTAGGGTGCCTGCCATAGGTCTTAGCCCACATCATCATCTGGGGTTCCTGCCATAGGACTTAGCCCACATAACTATTTGGGGTGCCTGCCATAGGACTTAACCCACATCATGGTTCGGGGCTGCCTGCCATAGGTCTTAGCCGCCCTATACTATGTCGATAATAATCTCATGTCTCAAAATACGCGTGCAATATATCATCTCACTGTGACACGCAGTCTATAGGAGGCTTCAACACAGTTTATGCATGTTATGATATCCAACATCTCGTGCGAGCAAACATCAACATAGTTTTTCGTAAAGCATATAAATTCATTGTACGAGCAATTCTCCAGTACGACTTTCATGCATAGTAAATCAATATAAAATCACATAGAGAAAGGCTCCAATATGGCTTTCATGCATGTTATCGATAAAAACTAGTGCGAGCAGGGCTCCAACACTATCAACATGAGTCAAAACATCTAAATCTAGTGCGAGCTAGGCTCCAGCACTATTTGTACACAAATATGATAGGTGGCTCCACTTTAAATAAAGTATTTTCAAAAACACAACTTAGCACATAATACATGTTATTTCGTGCAACCACTGAAAACAATAGCCAACATATCCTCATTTGATTCATATCAAAGTATTAAATCATGATACAAACATCAAAATCTTGAAAATCCATGCACGTTAAGATCCTTGCTACCATTTTTCACAAAATTCTCTACCAACGTAAAATCATATTTTTTTTCCTTATTTTCGAAACATTTCTCAAAATTTCTTATTGTATTATTAGATAGCTTAGAGAAATTCACACCCGAGAAATCCCCTCAAAATACATATAGCTACCTTTAGGCACTTACAAAACCTGCTTACCTTGAATCGTGTCGAGCGTAGTACAAGCTCCACCACTGGAAGCTCGTCCAATCCAATTTGTCCTTAATTCAGTCTCTGAAGCTGCAAACATTCATCAATCACTTCAGTAAACACTAATAATTTATTTTATGACTTCATCAAAATCGATATATCTTATTAGACCTTATTGTATCAAGCATGACCCATGATTACATTCGGCCAGGGCATGGTGGTCGAACACCCATCATGCCATTCCTAGCCAATTTGGCTAGTAATTAACTTAGTTATACTATTAAGCACTTGGGATGCATGCTTAAACCTTAGTTTTTCATTCATTCACGTATTTTCACAAACACCTTATATGCACATATCATAACTTCATCCAATTCCATTAATTGATTTCACAAAACCATCTCAAAATCATGTATATAACATCACCAACATCACAGTATAACCAATTCATCATTAAATCCACCCTAGCTCATTTTATCACATTAAACCCATTTTTAGGTCATGTTTGAATCATCATGTTCTAGGTAGTTTCAACCAATAATACATACACCAATCAACTCATAACAATGTCTAGATAAACAAACTTGGAGTTGGTGTATTGAAAACTCACCTAGCTTGTCTTTTCTCTTGTCCAAAATTGGAAGACCTTCTTTCTCTTTCTATCCAAGGATTTGAACGTTGATTCTAAACTATGTTGCTCTCCTCCTCACAATGAACAACTTTGCTCAAAGCAACTTTTCTTAAATCTTTTTAGAAGGGGATGGTATTCTAGAGTGAGAAAGATTATTCTTATTAAGTAAAAATGGAGAGGTGTTTTGTTTTTCTGAGGAAAAAGACTTAGCCGTCGGGTTTTTATAGAATAGGGGTGACGAGATCAATCTTCCTTTAGTTTAAACTATCGAAGTATCCAAGTATGTAAGTGTCGGATCAATCTACTCTTCGGGAAGAGATCGATCCTTTCTTGGCAGAATCAAGTGGAGATCGATCTGCTCATGGGGAGAGATCGATCTTCTCTTTGGCAAGGGATTGATCCTTTCTAAGCAGGAGCAAATTGAGAACGATCTGCACTAGGGAGGGGATTGATATGTTCTCGACAGAATCAAATGGGGATCGATCTACTTTGAATAAGAGATCGATTTGGCCTTCATCTGTAGGTTCCCAACTATAATTTTTCCTACAATTTCAAAGAACAACTTGCATTTAATTGTTTTACTATCCATTTTGCATTCTATTCACACTTAGCATATGAAAAGATTCATTTCATATGATTCACCTATTATGTAACTTGTGTGTACATGATGGAATCATAAAAGGTACATAGAATTCGCTGACCTTTTATTATTAATTCATGTTTGAGTCCTTATGTTAGTCTGAAGGGTTTAAATTCCATTCATTTAATCTGTGGCCATTTCAGCCTCTACATAGCCATTATATGTATTCATGAATATTCATGCATTCTCTTTGTAATTTCATTCACATTTATATGATCCAAAAATCATCCATCTTATGATTCCATTAACATATAATAAAGTCATACATACATGGGGTCTCACAAATGTTTCCCTCTAAAGAAATTTGGTCCTCTAAATTTGAACCAAATTAGTTTGAGAACAACACCATGTACTTCTCTTGCATCATACTCTCCAATTCCCATGTAGCTTCCTCTAGAGTGTGATATTGCCAAAGAACTTTCACTAAGGGGATCGTCTTCGACCTCAACATCTTTTCTTTCCTATCCAATATCCAAACTGGCTTTTCAGCATATGACTTGCTCTCATTGAGCTCCAATGGCTCATATCTAATCACATGTGTCGGATCTGAGTGGTACTTCTGAAGCATAGAGACGTGGAAGATATTATGAGCGTATACTAAAGGCTCAATAAGCCTTATCTCCCACTCTATCAAGTATCTCAAATGGCCCGATATACCGAGGGCTCAACTTACCCTCTTACCAAGCCTTATAATCCCTTTCGAGGGAAAAACTCTCAAGAATACCGACTCACCCACAGTAAACTCCAGTGGTCTCCGTCTCCTGTCAACTTAACTCTTTTGTCTGCTCTGAGCTGTTTGTAACCTTTCACAAATCAACTGGACGTCCTCAGAGGCCTGTCTCACTAAGTTAGGAGTAAAAATCTGTCTATCACTAACCTCTTCCCATCCAATAGAGGTATGGCATCTACGACCATACAGTGCCTTATATGGAGCCATCCCGATACTCGCATGATAACTGTTATTATAGGTGAACTCGGCTAGTAGTAAATGATTATCCTATGAGCTTGCAAAATCCAGCACACATGCTCTTAACATATCCTTTAGGGTCTGTATAGTCCTCTCTGACTGACCATCTGTCTGAGGATGGAAAGCGGTGCTAAAACTCAACTAGGTCCCCATTGCTTCCTGCAAGTGTTCCTATAAGTGGGAAGTGAAGCGGGCATCCCGATCAGAAACAATGTTCACTGGAACACATATAACCGAACTATCTCTCGAACATACAAGTTTGCTAATTGACTCAGAGTATCACTAGCTCTCATAGCTAAGAAATGGGTTGACTTCATCAACCGATCCACAATTACCTAGATGGCATCATGACCTTTATGGGTCCTCGGTAAACCCATCACAAAATTCATGGTGATGTGCTCCCACTTCCATATCGGTATCGATAGAGGCTGCAATAACCCTACAGGTTTTTGATGCTCTACCTTCACCTGTTGACAAACTGTCAGGACCTATTCTTAATCCATGACTTTAACCAAATAATATCACATACAGTGCGCGCCCTTGAGTGTGACACATAGTCGACACTACGCTCGAACACTGTTTCACATCACAAACTCAACTCTAGTGCGAGTAAACCTCCAGCAACTAGGTCAATGCATAGTTCATGTATTAAATCAAGTACGAGCACTAGCTCCAGTACTATGCTATGCATAATATCATCAAATCAAGTACAAGCCATAGCTCCAATACTATGTCATGTATAAACCATGAAGAATCGAGTACGAGCAATGCTCCAGTACTCTGTCATGTATCTCATGTAAAACTCGAGTACGAGCTAATCGCTCCAGCACTCTGTCATGCATATTTCATATAAAACTGAGTACGAGTAAAACTGAGTACTCTATCACGCATGTCATGAAAATCTAGTCCGTATAAAAATCCAGCACTAATGTATGTGGAAAACATATGAAATCCAGTGCGAGCTGTGCTCTAACACGATTCATTCTCACATAATATGATAGATGGCTCTTTAAAAGGGATTGTTTGCAAAATATTAAAATCAGCACTATAAAGTATGCTTAAGTCACATCAACCTTAAAATCATTGGCCCATCTATTTATTTTCATGCTAAACAGTAATTAAACACTCACAATAATAGTTTACATGCTTTTTGCAAGTTTTCACAAAAGTTGACTTTTTGACTAACTAGGGGCAAAATCGTAATTTGCCACTATCGGGTCGCAATAATTATTATTCACTTTCTCTGACCCTCAGAATTTTTAAGTGAATGTAAAGCAGACGAAAATACGTGCAGGTATCTCTAACTAGTTGCAAAAGTCCCGTACCTCGGATCACGTCAAGTGACCTCACTTCCTCGGTGCTGCTAACTCTCGCAGTCCGATCAGCTCTCAATGTAAACTCCGGAGCTATAAATAACCATTCATCAGGTTAATTATAATTTTCCTACTGTGTTACACATTAATACAGTCTATTTTCCCTTAATGGGCCATAAAAAACCTTAATGGGCCTAACTAGGTCTTAAGCCTATTTTCATTTTACTATTCACTTTCGTTGGGCCTATTGGGCTTATGGGGCCCACCAACTCTTATTGGTCTTCTTTCTAGGCCCATTACACCCTATTGGGCCTAAAATATTTGGGCTTGGCCCATTGGGTCTCTCGACCACATGCCATGGCCGAGAGCTACCTATGCCTCGGTTTTATCATGGCATGCCATCCATGCCTATTATTTAGCCAATTTCAGTTAGGCATTTTCACAAACACTTGGTAGGCAACATTACCAATCATCATATATTTCATTTAGGCATTTTATCAAACACCTTGATTGCCAACAATTTACATGTATTAATTAATCAATTTGATTAATTCTAATTACACCATTAACATTAATACATGTACACTAATCCATTTAAGTCTTAAAATCATATTGACATAAATCAATGTCCCATTACTCACTCTCGGCCTAACCCACTTCATGGTGATTTAATATATTTCAATGCTTAAAACATATATCAACATACTTGAAATCATTCATACATTAACATATATGAAATTGGAATTTAGAAAATATACCAATTGTTGTGTTCACCCTTTGGCCGAAACTTTGGAGGCTCTCGGTTTGCACTCTATGGCTCCTTGATAGCCAATTCCAACATATGTCACTCTCCTTTCAATTTGGAACAACTTCCATGAAGAATGCAAGTTTCAAATATGCCTAATTCCTAGTGATTTCTAGTGAGAGAAAGCTTGGAAAAATATGTTTCATGGTTTCTTCTTCTAGCCGATTTTGGTGTGATAAAGATGACAATGATGTGGCTGAATTTATAAGCCATATACTTAGCCATTAAGCTTTACTTTTCAGCCATTTAACTTGACTTTCCAAACCTTAGCCATGAGTCACCTTATGAGTCACCTTATGAGTCATAGTTAACTTTAACTATGGTTAGATATTTATCTCACGGGCTTTTCCATTTGGGCTTCTCGGTTTGGGCTTTCTTAATGGGCTTTCAGGCTGAAATTTTTACTATGTCTCGAGCCTTTAATTGTCTCAAAATTTGGTCAATCAATTGGTCCAACAATTCGGTCTAAAGGACCTAAGAATTTCGATATACGTTTAGTGTACCTTAATGGGCTTTAAAATTTTCACCTTAGGCCCATTACATTTTTAACCATTAAATTTATTCTGGAATCCTTCCGAATAAAGTTTCCTTACTTTCGGGGATGATTATCTTGTATTCTGGCCAAGAATATTTTTCACCAAATTTTCCTCCACACTTTGGTTAATTTTTTAACCATGATTAGTCAACTATGGTAAAAGTCCACTTTCTTAACTATAGTTGACTTTTTTTCTTAACCATTGACCATGTTGACTTTTTCTTAAAATTTTGAAAGTTTCATTTCTTATGTCTTACACTCTCGTTTTTATATTCCAACCGCTCCCGGTGGATAATTTCACCCGAAACTCCTTTTCTTGCCAAAAAGTTCCATTTTACCCTTTTTAGCTTTTACACTCGTTTTGTATGTTCGGGTCTAAATCAACCTGACTTTTCTTCATGAGCTCTCTACGCTCTCTTATTTTAAGTTCTTATTTTCAGTCAGAATGATTTAGAATAACTCGGTTTGGCCTGTGATACTCATTGCTCACATTATCCATTTTATGTAGCTTTTGCGTGTTAATTCATTTTACTAACACTTTAAGTCTAGTAAATACTCTTCTTATGATTCAACTATAATTACAGAGTGTTCATACACATAGGAATCATAAGGAAATAAGCTACAAAAAATCTGGGTCTGACACAAACGAGACATCTAGCGACATACTCAACAATGTCTCTCTTCATCCCAAAGCACTAATAAACCTTTTGAAGGTTCTGATACATCTTAGTACTCCCTAGATGTATCATATACCTCGATGAGTGAGCCTCTATCAAGATCAACCTCTAGATCTCTGGATCATCGGGAACACATATCCTACCCCTGAACGTCAGCAATCCATCTGAACCTAAATCAAAATCAGTCTCTGTACCCCTCTGTATTTGTATCTGCCCGATAACATCACTACTCTACTGATTAATCTGTTGAGCCCACTGGATACGATCCACCACATCCGGTTCCAATCGCAGGCTAGCTACTATACAACCACTATTAGTATTAGGTGAGGTCACATCTAAACTGACGCTCGTGAATTGTTCCAATAGCTTGTGTTCCGTAATCATTATATACGATACTAACTTGAGATGCTTCCTACTCAGTGCATCAGCTACTACATTCACCTTACTCGACTGGTATAGGATTTCACAACATAATCCTTCAGGAACTCGAGCCATCTTTTCTATTTCATGTTCAGCTCCGTCTGCAAGAACAGATACTTAAGGCTTTTGCGGTCCGTAAATACAGGAAACTTCTCACCATAGAGATAGTGACGCCATATCTTCAACGCAAACACTACAGCCGCCAATTTTAAATCTTGAGATAAATAGTTCCTCTCGTGATCCTTCAACTATCTGGATCCATATGTAACTACCTTCCCATCCTGTATAAGTACACAACCCAGTCCCTGGTGTGATGCATCTGTATACACAGAGAAACCTCCTAAGATGGTAGGAATGGTGAGAATCAGAGCAGTGGTCAATCAACGATTAAGCTCCTAAAAACTCATCTCACATGCCTCGTTCCACACAAACTCAACATTCTTCCGCGTGAGACGTGTCAACGGAGCAGTTAGTCTGGAGAAACCCTCTACAAATCTTCGATAATAACCTGCTAATCCTAAAAAACTTCTAGTGACTATCTTGGGTTGTTCCCACATACAATTGCCTCAATCTTGGATGGATCTACTGATACCCCATCTTTCGATACAACATGGCCCAGAAATGAGATCTGCTCCAACAAAAAGTTTCACTTACTGATTTAGCATATAACTCCTCTCGAAGGGTCTGTAGTGTCACGACCCTATTTATCCAATTCGTCTAAAAATCATTACAAATTTTTTGCATATTTCATTTCCTTTACCCAGTCGTGAACAACCCTCACCAATAATAGTTGGGCTGTGAGTAAAAAATAACCATAATTTCTCATTCATTTCCCATTAATCAAAACAATGTCATACATTGAAGTTAAGTCATATGCTTATACATAGCAATGTTTTCTAACATTTACATCCCCCATATCACAATTCAAAATGACTATTGTCCCTTTATATGTTTAGATATAAAAAGAATCCCTATGTGTATACCTCTTTGCGATGGAGTGCGATAGATATCCAAACTATAATGCCTCGATCCTTCACAAGGCTACTTGTATGCTTTGTAAAGGGAGAAAATAGAGGGATGAGCAACCACACGCTCAGTAATACGATAATGGAAACATGGTAGATAACTACACTATCTACATACTGATAATGGCATGGCATAAATCATTTATAGTGTCACGACCCGAATTACCTAAAAATCAGAGTAAATTTTTCGCTTTTTCATTTATTATTTAATTCTTACTTTTCTCTCGTCGTGACCATCCTACAACACAGTTGGGCTCTGATTCGGTGTTAGTCACCTCACACTATTTAACATTTCATTCCCATAATCATATATCAGAGTCTACTATCCTTTTTACTTTAAATAAACACATACCCAATGGTATTTACATGACTCTACATCCCCGACATAATATCCGTTTACAGTACTGTGCATTACATATTTAGATACAAAACCATACAAATGTGTATACCTGTCTCTCGATGGGAAGCAGCAAGCAGCGGATATTAAGCATGCAAGTCCTCAGCCGCTCAATAATTATTACAAGTGCTCTGAAAAGATGGAAAAATAAGGGGGGTGAGCAAACCACACGCTCAGTAAGGCAATTATGCAAGTAAGTAGATAGCTCCACTATCTACATGCTCATAATGCCATGCCCTTAAATCCATTTCTTTTCATTAAAATCATCAAGCACAAAGTCATGCATATTCAATGCCATAGTTCATCCAAAACTATTTGTGCATATATAAATCATGTAACTCATGCATTCAAAGCATTTTATGTGACATCATTAAATCATATTAAGCATGAATTTAATCAAGATCATGCAATCTTTCATACCATGTAAGACAAAACATGGATTTCAAATGAAAGCATGGAAAAACACATCATGCCACTGCATTTAAATCAATTCATTTAAAACGCAGTATAAAATAACCCCTCTGGGTCAATCATCTCAAAACTCATAAAACAGTTTGTTATATTTCATTATAAATCTTGATTTATAAAACCACCCTTCTTTCAGGGTCACATATCATAAAATCATCTGAAATCATCAAATCATCAAATCGGGGGCCTGACCCCTCCTTCGGGTCTACCCTGGTCTAACAGACCATAAGTTATATCATGTGAGACAATCAGGTAATTAACAGTAACATCGAGGACTATGGCCATATCCTAGTGATCCCTGGCAACACGGTACCTAGTGTGCGGGGTATCACACCTGAAACGGGAGGTGGGTCGTCCTACCCGCCAGAACAGCATAACACCAGGATTGCGAGGGCAAGGCTTGCTGCCTCGTGGCTAATGCCACTCCACTCCAACAATCCCCACGGTACAGCGTACTCCGCGTGACATACACGGTACAAAGTACTCCGTGAACCCAAGCTCAGTCAGGGGTGCCTGTAATAGGTCTTATCCACCCATATCATCTATGTCTCAGAATGCACGTGTGAGCATATCATCTCACTGTGACACACAGTCTACAGGAGGCTCCAACACGGCTATATGCATGTAATATAAGTCCCTGTGCGAGCGAAGCTCAAGCACGGCTCCATGCATATTCATGATATCTGAAAATCTCGTGCGAGCGAAGCTCTAGCACGGTTTCATAAAAATCAGTGAAATCTGCGTACGAGCAGCGCTCCAGTACGACTTAAACTGATTATAATTTCATGTAAATTCCACGTACGAGCAATGCTCTAGTACGGATATGTATATAAATTCAGTGAAAACCTCGTACGAGAAAAACTCCAGTACGATATTCAAATGAATTATGAAAACTACGTAAAACTTTGTGCGAGCAACGCTCCAGCACAAATGAATGCTCAAATAAATCAAATCTCGTGCGAGTTACACTCCAGCACGACTTTATGCATAATTAAATCAAATCTCGTGCGAGTTAGACTCCAGCACGGCTTCATGCATAATTAAATCAAAACAGGATGCGAGCTAAGCTCCAGCATCTCTCATGCATGTCAAATCATTAAAAGTAGTGCGAGTAATCGCTCCAGCACTATTTTATGCATACCACGTCAAAACAAATCAAAACATGTCAAAACATGTCAAAACAGAGTGCGAGCTAGGCTCCAGCAGCTCTCATTTCACAATATTAAAAATCAGTGCGAGCACCATGCTCTAGCACATTTCATGCATATGATGTCACATAAGTCGGTGCGAGCAACTGCTCAAGCACATTTATGCACATTCACAAACGCAGATATAGTGCGAACTACGTGTCGGCACTACCTGTTTCCATATAAACTTGATAGTTGGCCGTTTTCCAAAGAAATTTCCATTTAATTATTAATAACACCTACGTAGTGTTATTTTGTGAAATTAAACAATTTCTGGCCAATCTATCGCTTTGCTTTGATTAAAACCAATAAAATTCCTTAATCATCAAAAATCCTTAAATCATGCATTTCATGCATGTCATGCTTTCACCATCCTTAGGTGAACTTCCCTCAATAGGGGTAAAATAGACATTTCACCTATTTCGATCCTTAAAATCATTCAAACCATTTTTAGGATCATTATACAATATCCATGTATACATACATACTCAGTGTACAGAAAAACTATTAAAATATGCGTAGCTACCTCTAGCTACTCACACAATTCCCTTACCTCATTTTCTGTACAGTCTGACCTTTTCCACTGATGTCTCGTCACGCAGTCCGATTTGCTCTGAATCCAAATCAAATCTCCGGCACTGCGAATACACATTCATCAGGTCAAATACAATACAATTAATTGTATTTCACAATTTTCTGGGCTTAATTTAAATCATTGGGCCCGTTTACCCATATTGGGCCCGATTGTACCATAATGGGCCTTAATCGGCCTTAAGCCCGTTTACCACACTTTATCGAGGCCTATTGGGCTCATTGGACCCATCAATATTTATTTAGCCTCGTTCTAAATTCTCAGATAGCTTATGAATTATTTACGACAATTTATCCCAATTTCTAGAATTTAATTCATTTATACGAAAATTAAATCCGTAATTCATGCGTTAAATATCAATCACGCATAACGATATAAAATTGTCGTAAATAAGGGTCACATACCCGTTATTCCATGATCGTACACAAATCGAGGCTGTCTCGAGCTCTCAGTGGATGCCAATTGTCGAGCTACACAATTAAATATATTTTCGGGTAAACTTTCAGTCGATTATTTATCAAATTAAATATTCTAAAAATTAAATCGGTCAATTTGACCGCTTACCGACTTACCCGAAGCTCGATTGCATCACTGGAATTTTCCCCAATTTTTTCTCTTTTTCTTTTTCCCTTTTTCTTCCTTTTTTCCCTCTCTTTTTGGCTGAACCGGTCCGGTCCGGTTCAACCCGGTTCGGACCGCCGGTTCGGTCTGGTCCGGTTCGGCCGGTTCTGTCCGGTTCGGCCGGTCCAGGCTCCCTTTGGTCGTGCCGGCGCCGTCCGGCCGGTTCTCTGGCCGATTCCGGTGCCATTCAACGCGCCATGGCATGGGCTCCCTAAATCGGGCCTCGGCTGGGGTCGAATCACAGCCATCGCCGACGAATCGGGGTTCTCTCCCCCGCGGTCTTCTCCTCCGTTTCCGACGTTTTCCGGTGACTCCACGGCGCGTCCTGGCCGCTGGTGGTTCGCCCGAGGTCGGCCGACCTTCGCCGACCCTCGTCGGCCCCTCAGCCTCGCCGGTGGTGGCTCGTCGGTGAGTCTCTCTTCTTCCCTCGGTCTCGCTTCGTTTTTCGCCTCTGTTTCTTTTCTTTCTGTTTCAGAATTTCGTTTTTTTTTTTTTTTTTTTTTTTTATTTTATTTTATTTATTTATTTATAATTAACTTTTAATATTATTTTATTCAATAAAATAATATTAAAATGCATAAATATCCTTAAAAAAATTTATATTTTATTCATTTAATCTGTAAATAATTTTCTCAGTCCGATTTTACCTTTTCGGTATATTTTTCGATTATTTTCGGGATTATTTTTCGATACGAAAATCCCGGTTTATTCCAATAAATTCATATCTTGATCAATTTAATCCGAAATTTAATTATTTCTTCGTCATTGATCAAGATTTCTCATTCTCTTATTTTAAATTAAATTTTCTTGTCCCGATTAATACCGAATATTAGTCTTTCGACCATTTTGCCCTTGCAAATTTTCGGGAATACCATTTTAGTCCTTTTGCATTTTTAAATTTACTCGAAAATATCGGGTCTTACAATCTCCCCCACTTAAAAAATTTGGTCCTCCAAATTAGAACCAAGTAAATGAGTCCATAATTTACTCCAGGTATATCTATCGTATCATATACTGTCATCCTCAAGTGACTTTCTCCGGAGTGTAATACTACCATCATACTTAAATAGGGAGATCGTCTCAAATCTCAACACTTTCTCTTTCCATTTTTAATAACCACCTCGATTTCATACATTACTCTTTCATTGAGCTAAACTGTTAGAGTTCATATCCGATCACATATACTGGATCCGGATATTATTTTCGAAACATCATAAGATAGGACACATAGTGGATGCCTGTTTACCCAAGTGGTAATGCCAACCTACAGGTCTTACCTCCCACTTGTCCCATATCTCTATCCGAATCTTGTTACTGCCAACATAATGATTCACCCTCGGTGAATTTCCAATGCTTTCCTGTCTCTTGTCAGCATAGTCTTTTCTATCTGCTCTGAGGTGTTCTTAATCTCTCTCAAATCAACTGAACATACTCAGAGGTTTGTCTTACCAATTCGGGAACAATTCTCTATTTGTCACCCACTTCTCTTATCCAAGTCAGGGAACAACTCCCTACTGTCATACAATGCCACATATAATCTCATCCCGATACTCAAGTGACAACTGTCATCACTAGCGAATTTGATTAGTAGCAACTGATCATTCCAGGAGCTCATAAAATCAATGGCACACGCTCTCATCACATCCTCCAGAACCTGTACAGTCCTCTCTGACTGACTATCTGTCTGAGGGTGGAAGCTGTGCTAACATGCAATCAGGGTCCCATAGCTTCCAAGAACATATTCCCAGAAGTGGGAAGTGAAGCGGGAATCCCTATCTGATACCATGCTCACTGGAACGCTACACAATGTTTCACAATATTCCACACACATAAATCCGCCTATACACTTAGAGTATCTAGGGATTTTCATAACCAGAAGGTGGGTAGACTAAATCAATCTATTGACTATCACCTAGATAGCCTCGTGATCCATTAGGGTCCTCTATAACCCATCACGATATCCATGGTAACTCGTTCCCATTTTCGTGTCAATATAGGTAGAGGCTGCAATAACCCTGCAACTTCTTTTACTCTACCTTGCTCTGCTGACATAGGAGACACTTTTTCGCAATTCTCTACAATATCTCTTTTCATATCTGACCACCAATACATTTTTCAGAGATTCTGATATATTTATTATTTCTCGGATGCACTGTATATCCCGAAGAGTGAGCTTCTGACAATAACACTATATCATCAACTGTAGTCCTGGGGAGTACTTATACTATCTCTGAACCTCTGTAAGTCATCATCATATACTGTGAACTCTGTCACTATACCCTTCTGAATTTGACCCACACTATCGACACCATGCCGATCATCACGCTAAGCCTGGCAAATCCGGTCACTCAAATCCGGTTCTAACCTCAGGCTAGCTGTCACACAATCACCGTCATCATCAGAAGGGATCACATCACTACTGAGGTTCACAACTGCTCTAGCAGCTCTCGCTCCCTGACCATCACATGTGATACCATCCCGATGCTCTTTCTGCTCAAGGCATCAGCCATTACATTAGCCTTTCCTGGGTGGTACAATGTTCACAATCATAATCCTTAGAAGCTCTAACCCTCTTGGTTATCTCATATTCTACTCTTTCTGTTAAAACAGATACTTGGGGCTTTTACGATCAGTGCATACTCGAAATTTCTTACCGTATAAGTGGTGGCGCCATACTTTCAGTGTAAGCACTACGGCTGCCAACTCTAAATCATGGATCGGATAGTTTCTCTCATGGTCCTTGAACTAATTAGATCCATAAACGACTATCTTCCCATTTTACATCAATACATAGCTCAATCCTTATTTAGAGGTATCCATTAACACTGGAACCTCTTGAGCTATTAGTTATAGTAAGAATACTTACGGTGGTCAGTTCATTACTCCAATATACCAAAACTCATTGAAGCCATTTTCATACTTATTATACCACTCGTATGAAATCTTTTTCCAAACGAGACATCTCAACTGAGCAGCCCATTTCAAGAAACTCTCAACACCTCGTCTGTAAGACAGTTTCCCGTTGCTACTCATACTCATCCCTGGACTTCGAATACATCATAATATCATCGCTGTAGATGACAACCTATCGGTCCAGGTAAGGTTTAAATACCTTAATGTAGTTGAGTTCCACTTAATAATTCAATCACTCTTGTCATTGACCTATGTACGTATCAACGTGAAACGTCATTTTGAAATAGCTTATGGTCAAGCTACTAACCCACGTCGTTTCCTTCCTCTTATATTAACGGCTTTTATAAAATTTTAATTTTTAAACTTTCATGATTAATCAAATTCTATATTTCTTTATCTTACCAGCAAAGGTACCCAAATTTTAATGTATATATTATGACCGTCGAATTCAATCTATAGATTATGCGTGCGCTTCTAGACGCTGTCAAATCTTCAGGCAGGGAGATATTTTAAAATACCTTTATTAACCCTAAGATTTGACCACATACTGGGTGTAAATTTATCCACCCCTTATCCTTGGTCGCAATTCATATTCACTACTTATCGCTTAATCCAATTTACTTTGCATATCGAAGATATCCTTACCTTGCATACATATCTTATTCCAATATATCTCCTTTAATATATCACTTATAACTAACTCTTTCATTACGTGTGAAAACTTACAATCCTTATACCCATATTCAGTTAGTGAAAATCAACTAACTATCATCCTCTTCATGCTTAAAGGTATAGGCTTCACATTTTTCACTAACTTATAAGCAATTGAAGGCGGTATAAATAAATGCGTGGCACCAGGATCAATTAAAATAATTATTTCATTATTCTTAACCAGTGTGGTATCTTCCACCACATCCTATGAAACATCAATAGTGTCCTGGTCCAAGGCATACACTCGCCCTCGTCCAACATCTTATTTTCGTGGTAACTACCACGCATCTTACACTGTTCACACTGCTACTCTGTCATACTGTTACGTAGCAGGTCGGGGTCCTCAAATCACAATACCCCTCAAAAGTATTGAAATTAAATACACTGGGGCCTCCAATCATCTTACCCCGTGACTCATCAACTCTAAGCTTTTACCAAACTACCTTTTTTTGTTCTGACATCTTTGTCATTCTCTATTCTCTTTTGTCTCTATTTTGGCCCTTACTACCTTTCTCAATCTCAGAGGCGCGCAATTTATAATCTTATTTAACACAACTGTAGTCTGCGCACTGCCTCGGCATAGGTAGTGATGTCTAACAGACAAATCGGACTCTAATTGATAATCTGAGTCCTTCCATGAACTTTCAGACATCTCGACTCTCACTGTTTATCGTGTCCGAGTCACATCTGCCCAGGAATATAAACTGAGTATTATACTCGTCAATCAACATGTTCCTCTGGGTCAGAGTAAATAATGTCATCTGTAATTTTCTTTAAACAATGTCCGGGATATTCTGTCACCGAAATTCATATAGAATTTTTTTTTTTCCATGTCCATTCTGGACGTCTAACTCTTCAAATGGGTCGAGCGAACTTCAATTAATGCTCCAACTCGCCCTCAAATCTCATACATATTCTGAGCAATTAGCTCGTAAAATATTCTCCACACTCCGCTCCAACCTCGTGAAGCGTATCTCAATACTGTCTGATCTCTCTGTCAGACTCTATCCGATCTCTCTATCAGACTCTGTGGAGCATGCTCTATATCAGCCTCCACGTCATTCTCATCTCGAGTCTCATGTGGCGACTCAGTACAACTCATGGGCCTACCTCAACGGCCTTGAGCTCGTGTACTCGCCTCTCAACCATAGCGGCTATCAGTTCATGAGTCTATACTTGCATTTAAAAATCAAATTCTTAGCTGCACCTCCATCTCGATATACACAATTGTATCTAAACAATGCACAGTACATGGGGATGTAAACTTCTTAACCACTAACACCGACTCATATCAGGCCAACTCAGCTCTGATACCATTAAACCTGTCACGACCCGAATTACCTAAAAATCAGAGTAAATTTTTCGCTTTTTCATTTATTATTTAATTCTTACTTTTCTCTCGTCGTGACCATCCTACAACACAGTTGGGCTATGATTCGGTGTTAGTCACCTCACACTATTTAACATTTCATTCCCATAATCATATATCAGAGTCTACTATCCTTTTTACTTTAAATAAACACATACCCAATGGTATTTACATGACTCTACATCCCCGACATAATATCCGTTTACAGTACTGTGCATTACATATTTAGATACAAAACCATACAAATGTGTATACCTGTCTCTCGATGGGAAGCAGCAAGCAGCGGATATTAAGCATGCAAGTCCTCAGCCGCTCAATAATTATTACAAGTGCTCTGAAAAGATGGAAAAATAAGGGGGGTGAGCAAACCACACGCTCAGTAAGGCAATTATGCAAGTAAGTAGATAGCTCCACTATCTACATGCTCATAATGCCATGCCCTTAAATCCATTTCTTTTCATTAAAATCATCAAGCACAAAGTCATGCATATTCAATGCCATAGTTCATCCAAAACTATTTGTGCATATATAAATCATGTAACTCATGCATTCAAAGCATTTTATGTGACATCATTAAATCATATTAAGCATGAATTTAATCAAGATCATGCAATCTTTCATACCATGTAAGACAAAACATGGATTTCAAATGAAAGCATGGAAAAACACATCATGCCACTGCATTTAAATCAATTCATTTAAAACGCAGTATAAAATAACCCCTCTGGGTCAATCATCTCAAAACTCATAAAACAGTTTGTTATATTTCATTATAAATCTTGATTTATAAAACCACCCTTCTTTCAGGGTCACATATCATAAAATCATCTGAAATCATCAAATCATCAAATCGGGGGCCTGACCCCTCCTTCGGGTCTACCCTGGTCTAACAGACCATAAGTTATATCATGTGAGACAATCAGGTAATTAACAGTAACATCGAGGACTATGGCCATATCCTAGTGATCCCTGGCAACACGGTACCTAGTGTGCGGGGTATCACACCTGAAACGGGAGGTGGGTCGTCCTACCCGCCAGAACAGCATAACACCAGGATTGCGAGGGCAAGGCTTGCTGCCTCGTGGCTAATGCCACTCCACTCCAACAATCCCCACGGTACAGCGTACTCCGCGTGACATACACGGTACAAAGTACTCCGTGAACCCAAGCTCAGTCAGGGGTGCCTGTAATAGGTCTTATCCACCCATATCATCTATGTCTCAGAATGCACGTGTGAGCATATCATCTCACTGTGACACACAGTCTACAGGAGGCTCCAACACGGCTATATGCATGTAATATAAGTCCCTGTGCGAGCGAAGCTCAAGCACGGCTCCATGCATATTCATGATATCTGAAAATCTCGTGCGAGCGAAGCTCTAGCACGGTTTCATAAAAATCAGTGAAATCTGCGTACGAGCAGCGCTCCAGTACGACTTAAACTGATTATAATTTCATGTAAATTCCACGTACGAGCAATGCTCTAGTACGGATATGTATATAAATTCAGTGAAAACCTCGTACGAGAAAAACTCCAGTACGATATTCAAATGAATTATGAAAACTACGTAAAACTTTGTGCGAGCAACGCTCCAGCACAAATGAATGCTCAAATAAATCAAATCTCGTGCGAGTTACACTCCAGCACGACTTTATGCATAATTAAATCAAATCTCGTGCGAGTTAGACTCCAGCACGGCTTCATGCATAATTAAATCAAAACAGGATGCGAGCTAAGCTCCAGCATCTCTCATGCATGTCAAATCATTAAAAGTAGTGCGAGTAATCGCTCCAGCACTATTTTATGCATACCACGTCAAAACAAATCAAAACATGTCAAAACATGTCAAAACAGAGTGCGAGCTAGGCTCCAGCAGCTCTCATTTCACAATATTAAAAATCAGTGCGAGCACCATGCTCTAGCACATTTCATGCATATGATGTCACATAAGTCGGTGCGAGCAACTGCTCAAGCACATTTATGCACATTCACAAACGCAGATATAGTGCGAACTACGTGTCGGCACTACCTGTTTCCATATAAACTTGATAGTTGGCCGTTTTCCAAAGAAATTTCCATTTAATTATTAATAACACCTACGTAGTGTTATTTTGTGAAATTAAACAATTTCTGGCCAATCTATCGCTTTGCTTTGATTAAAACCAATAAAATTCCTTAATCATCAAAAATCCTTAAATCATGCATTTCATGCATGTCATGCTTTCACCATCCTTAGGTGAACTTCCCTCAATAGGGGTAAAATAGACATTTCACCTATTTCGATCCTTAAAATCATTCAAACCATTTTTAGGATCATTATACAATATCCATGTATACATACATACTCAGTGTACAGAAAAACTATTAAAATATGCGTAGCTACCTCTAGCTACTCACACAATTCCCTTACCTCATTTTCTGTACAGTCTGACCTTTTCCACTGATGTCTCGTCACGCAGTCCGATTTGCTCTGAATCCAAATCAAATCTCCGGCACTGCGAATACACATTCATCAGGTCAAATACAATACAATTAATTGTATTTCACAATTTTCTGGGCTTAATTTAAATCATTGGGCCCGTTTACCCATATTGGGCCCGATTGTACCATAATGGGCCTTAATCGGCCTTAAGCCCGTTTACCACACTTTATCGAGGCCTATTGGGCTCATTGGACCCATCAATATTTATTTAGCCTCGTTCTAAATTCTCAGATAGCTTATGAATTATTTACGACAATTTATCCCAATTTCTAGAATTTAATTCATTTATACGAAAATTAAATCCGTAATTCATGCGTTAAATATCAATCACGCATAACGATATAAAATTGTCGTAAATAAGGGTCACATACCCGTTATTCCATGATCGTACACAAATCGAGGCTGTCTCGAGCTCTCAGTGGATGCCAATTGTCGAGCTACACAATTAAATATATTTTCGGGTAAACTTTCAGTCGATTATTTATCAAATTAAATATTCTAAAAATTAAATCGGTCAATTTGACCGCTTACCGACTTACCCGAAGCTCGATTGCATCACTGGAATTTTCCCCAATTTTTTCTCTTTTTCTTTTTCCCTTTTTCTTCCTTTTTTCCCTCTCTTTTTGGCTGAACCGGTCCGGTCCGGTTCAACCCGGTTCGGACCGCCGGTTCGGTCTGGTCCGGTTCGGCCGGTTCTGTCCGGTTCGGCCGGTCCAGGCTCCCTTTGGTCGTGCCGGCGCCGTCCGGCCGGTTCTCTGGCCGATTCCGGTGCCATTCAACGCGCCATGGCATGGGCTCCCTAAATCGGGCCTCGGCTGGGGTCGAATCACAGCCATCGCCGGCGAATCGGGGTTCTCTCCCCCGCGGTCTTCTCCTCCGTTTTCGACGTTTTCCGGCGACTCCACGGCGCGTCCTGGCCGCTGGTGGTTCGCCCGAGGTCGGCCGACCTTCGCCGACCCTCGTCGGCCCCTCAGCCTCGCCGGTGGTGGCTCGCCGGTGAGTCTCTCTTCTTCCCTCGGTCTCGCTTCGTTTTTCGCCTCTGTTTCTTTTCTTTCTGTTTCAGAATTTCGTTTTTTTTTTTTTTTTTTTTTTTTTTTTATTTTATTTATTTATTTATAATTAACTTTTAATATTATTTTATTCAATAAAATAATATTAAAATGCATAAATATCCTTAAAAAAATTTATATTTTATTCATTTAATCTGTAAATAATTTTCTCAGTCCGATTTTACCTTTTCGGTATATTTTTCGATTATTTTCGGGATTATTTTTCGATACGAAAATCCCGGTTTATTCCAATAAATTCATATCTTGATCAATTTAATCCGAAATTTAATTATTTCTTCGTCATTGATCAAGATTTCTCATTCTCTTATTTTAAATTAAATTTTCTTGTCCCGATTAATACCGAATATTAGTCTTTCGACCATTTTGCCCTTGCAAATTTTCGGGAATACCATTTTAGTCCTTTTGCATTTTTAAATTTACTCGAAAATATCGGGTCTTACATATAGGCGGAGCATGAGGAATTAAAACAATGCCGCATGTATATATACATATATCATGTACTGAAAACATGAAAAACAAGCATGAAAAACATGGAATAATCATCATGTAAAACCTCTCATGCTCATCTTTATCAAAACTCATCATGAAAAGGGAAATTCATTAAGAAACATCCTTTAAGATTTCTCATTTTCTTAAACACATCAAATCTCATCACAATATCATATCATTTCTTAAAACCAAATCCGACAAGGCATGATCCCTCCCTCGGGTCTACCCTGGATAATACAATCACACTCAAATGTTTAAAACCATGTGGTACTATGTAATATTATATGAGACAGGCGGTTATTATATCTCAAAGACTATCTTGGCCAACTATGTCATAATCATCCCAGACCACACAGATCCTGTTGTGCGGGGTATCATGCTGGAATGAATGTGGGTTAGTTCTTTGCTAGACTTTCTAAATCATCATCACAACCATGTGTTATAACGTACTCCATGTGATATACACGGTACAACGTACTTTGCAAACCCATCTCATGGTTAGAGGTGTCAGTCGTAGGTCTTATCTACCCCAATGCCATGTGTAACCTATACTCTCTCAAGTGCACGTGGAGCTTCTCATCTTGTAAGAGAGCCTCCCTACCAACAGAGCCTCTTCACCTCATAGGGCTTAAGGATGTTGGCTTAAAGATCCTACCATAAGAGAGCCTCCCCACTGAACAGAGCCTCCCCACCCCGTCGGGTTTAAGGATGTTAGGCTTAAGGATCTTACCACCTCCATGACATCATACATACCAAAGTGTGAAAACTTGTGTATGCTAAGCTCTAGCGCGATTCATGCATCATCAATAAATCTCTTCGCACGAGCAACGCTCTAGTGTGGCTTTATGCATAAAATCATGAAGAGGCCACCATCAAGAATAAGTATACTTTTCCACGCATCGATGACTTGTTGGATCAGCTTAAAGGAGCGCAGGTCTTTTCTAAGATAGATCTAAGATTAGGGTACCATCATTTAAAGATACGAGGTGGAGATGTACCCAAGATCGCTTTTCACACCCGGTATGGATATTATGAGTTTATGGTTATGCCATTCGGGTTGACGAATGCTCCTGTAACCTTTATGTCATTGATGAATGACGTATTCCACCAGTATTAGGATCGAATTGTAATTATGTTTATTGGTAATATACTGGTGTACTCAAAGTCTAGAGAGGAGCATGAAAGGCATCTAAGGATAGTGCTACAAACCCTCCGAGATAAGAAGTTGTACTCTAAACTCAGCAGAGTGCGACTTTTGGTTGGAACATATCTCTTTTCTCGGTCATATAGTATCAAAAGATGGAGTATCAGTGGATCCATCTAAGATTGAGGTAGTGATACAGTGGCAGCGACCCCAGACAGTGACAGAGATCAAAAGTTTCTTGGGTTTAGCTGGGTATTATCGACGGTTTGTCGAGGGATTCTCAAGGTTAGCTGCCCCTTTAACACGTCTCACAAGAAAGAATATGGAGTTTTGTGGGACGATAAGCGTGAGGAAAGTTTTGAGGAGTTGAAAAGGAGATTAACCACAGCTTCGATCCTCACCATTCCTACCAGTTCAACAGGTTTCTTGATGTATACAGATGCTTCACACCTAGGACTCGACTGCGTATTGATGCAGGATGGGATGGTAGTAGCCTAAGGGTCTAGACAGTTGAAGGATCATGAGAGGAACTACCCGACCCATGACTTGGAGTTGGCAGCGGTGGTGTTTACGCTGAAGATATGGCGCCGCTACCTTTATGGAGAGAAATTCTAAGTGTTTACAGACCACAAGAGCCTTAAATACCTATTCTCGCAGAAAGAGTTAAACATGAGACAGAGGAGATAGCTCGAGCTCTTAAAGGATTATGATTGTTAGATCCTGTACCACCCGGGTAAAGCAAATGTGGTTGTTGATGCATTGAGTAGGAAGCATCTCGGGATGGTATCATTTATGATGATCAGGGAACACGAACTGTTGGAACAGTTCACGAACCTCAGTTTGGATGTGACCCCACCCAGTGCTGATGGTGGTGTTATGGTAGCTAGCCTGCAGTTGGAACCGGATCTAGTAGATCAAATTTGACAGGCGCAGCGGATTAATCAACAGTGGAGTGATATTGTTGGGTAAATACAGAGGGGCACAAAGACTGATTTTGAGTTGAGTTCAGATGGATTGTTGAGGTTCAGAGGTAGGATATGTGTTCCTGATGATACAGAGATCAGAAGGTTGATCTTGACAGAGGCTCACTCATAGAAGTATATGATACATCCAGAGAGTACCAAGATGTATCAAAACTTTCGAAAGGTTTATTAATGGTCTGGGATGAAAAAGCACACTACTAAATATGTTGCTAAGTGTCTCATTTGTCAGCAGGTGAAGGTAGAGCATCAGAAGCCTGCAGGGTTATTACAGCTTCTACCGATACCGACATGGAAGTGGGAGCATGTTACCATGGATTTTGTTATGGGATTGCTGAGGACCCAGAGAGGTCATGATGCCATATGGGTGATTGTGGATCGATTGACGAAGTCAGCCCATTTTCTAGCTATGAGAGCTACCGATACTCTGAGCCAGTTAGCAAATTATATGTGCGCGAGATAATGAGGCTACATGGAATTCCAGTGAATGTTGTTTTTGATAAGGATGCCCGCTTCACTTCCTACTTCTGAGAATGTTTTCTGGAAGTGATGGGGACCCAGTTGAGTTTTAGCACCGTGTTTCATCCTCGACAGATGGTCAGTCAAGGAGGACTATACAGACATTGGAAGATATGTTGAGAGTGTGTGCATTGGATTTTGGAGGCTCCTGGGATGACCATTTACCACTCGCAGAGTTCGCCTATAATAACAGTTTTCATACGAGTATCGGGATGGCACCATATGAGGCATTGTATGAGCATAAATGTCGTTCCCCTATTAGATGGGAAGAGGTTGGTGACAGATAGATTTTTGCTCTTGACTTAGTGCAACAGGCATCTGAGGACGTCCAATTGATATGTGAGAGATTACGGACAGCTTAGAGAAGAAAAAGAGTTATGCTCACAAGAGACAGAGACCACTAGAGTTTGATGTGCATGAGTCGATGTTCTTGAAAGTTTCTCCTTGGAAGGGAATTATGAAATTTGGTAAGAAGGGCAAGCTGAGCCCTAGATACATCGGACCCTTTGAGATTTTGGAGAGAGTGGGAGACAAGGCTTATAGGTTAGCATTGCCACCGGAGTTGGCAAGTGTTCACAACGTCTTCCACATATCCAGGTTAAAGAAGTACCACTCAGACCCGGCGCATGTAATAAGGTATGAGACTTTGGAGCTCAATGAAAGCATGACATATGTTGAGAAGCCAGTTTGGATACTGTACAGAAAAGATAAAGTGTTGAGGACAAAGACAATTCCCTTGGTGAAGGTTCTTTGGCAACATCACTCGGTAGAAGAAGCCACATGGGAATTAGAGAGTTTGATGCGGGAGAAGTATCTCGAGTTGTTCACAAAATAATTGGTTCTAATTTGGAGGACTAAATTTTCTAAGTGGGGGAGAATGTGAGACCCCGTATATGTATAATTGTATATATGTACATAGAAATGTAAATGGAGTTATACTATGAATTCATAAGTGAAGTATATATGATGTAAGTCCATAAGTTAATGTACACACTTGTAATAAGAGTTGTGAATGTACGGACAAGTTACATTATATATGAATTTGAAGAAATGGACTTAAACATGTGAAGAATATGAGTAAAATGGAAAATGAGTAGTGTGACAAATGGAAGAAAGGTTTCATAAGTTGTGCACTTCCATTTGGTTTATATTAAGTACCTTTGGTCATACAAAGATTCTACACAAGTTTTAATGTGTATGAAGTATTAATGGATGCCATTTTCAAGTCTCAAAGATGATTGGATGAGAAAATGACCATGGCAGCAAATTAAGAATGTTTTGGTATAAGTTTCTACAGGAAACTTCAGCAAAATCTGGAAATTATGCAAGCCAAATTGATCTTATAAGATGAGAGATCAATCTGGATAAGCCAAAATGCTTGTATTTGAGCAAAGGAATAGGGCAGATCGATCTCCAATGGGGCCAGATCGATCTGCTAAACATTCTATAATGAAAAGATTAATCCTCAAGCATACAGATCGATCTCCTTAGCTCTCTGTTTGGAGCAGATCGATCTCAAGCTTCGACAGATTGATCTCATGCTTAAAATGTAGTGGAAAAGAGGAATTTAAAGGGACCAGATCGATCTCCTCCTTGTGCAGATCGATCTCCTTAAGCTATTTCTATAAAAAGAGCGTTGAAAATTTGTAGATTTTGGGATAAAACCATTTCCTTCCCCTTCCAACCCAAAACCTAGTTTTTTCTCTCTAAATCTAACCATTTTCAAGGAGATTTGAGGGAAGACTATTAGAGGCAAAGTTGTTCACATCAAAGAGAAGAACAACATAGTTTGGAGGTATTTACCCATTTGTTGGATTGAGGGAATAAGGGGCATTTCTATTTGAGTAAAGAGGAAATCCAAAGAGGTGAGTTTCTAAAGCACCAATTTAAGTACATTGTTAAGCTATTGATGTTTGAGGTTGATTGGGGTGCTTAGTATGGTTAGAAACTATCTAAAATGCATTAGAATGGTTATGACCTAGAAATGGTCTAGTGTGAGAAAGTGGAATGTATGGAGATTAATGAGAGATGGGTATGATTTTAAGATGTTGTTAGTGAATAAATTTTAAGATTTACCTAAAAGGGGTAAAATGTGGATTAAGGCATTGGTAAAATGCATAAATGAATTATATTGACTAGTGAGGTCAAATATGAGTTAATAACATTAACTCAATTGATTTGGATGAATGAATCGCAGCTCCTGAGGATACACCAGAGCAAAGTGAGCCAATAGCACAAGAAGCTAAGAGGAAGAGAGTCACACTCAAGTAAATTGAGGTAAGGGAATTGTGTGGACTCTTCGAGATATCTGTGCACAATTTGGGCGCTTAAATGCTTTATTAGAATGCATGAGAAATTAGGAAATGAAATTGGGTGATTGAAGGGCAAAGAGTTGGGTGTTTGAGAAATGTGCATAAAATAAAGGCATAATGCTTTGAAAATCATGTTTTATTGCTTTTTAGTAAATGATTGGTAGGTTGGTTGACATTTGAAATGATTTACAAAAGAAATGTTTTGGTTTGTTAACCATACTTTGCAAAGATTTGAGCCACCTACATGATTTTCGTAAGATTGAAGGCGTGCTAGAGTATGACTCGCACGAGATTTGACATGTTTTATGCACATGAGTGCTGTAGCTTAGCTCGCACTAGTTTTCACATGGATTTTTATATTGGTTTTGGCATGGTGCTGGAGCATAGCTCGCATTAGATGCCCACCTTACTTGTTGCCATGCTTGGAGCTTCGAGTAGACTGGGTGTCACATGGATTAAATAGGCTCGCATGTGCATTATTTTGACATGTTGATAGCCGTGTTAGGAGCTTCGAGTAGACAAGAGGTCGTACCGATTAAATAGGCTCACACATGCGTTTTGAGATGTGGCATGATATGATGTGTCGATTGGGTCCATGGAGTAGTTTTACCGTGCAGGTAGCATGGAGTACGATATACCGTGTTGAGATTGTGATGTGCTGCCGTCTTCAGACGAGATCTGCTATGGATCGGCGGGCTGGACTTGACCCACCTCCCATGTGGATGCAGATAGTGGTGATAACCCGCACACCTGATCCATGTAACCGATATCACAGGATATGGCCATAGTCTTAGAGGATATTTCCCTTGTTGTATTGCCTATCTCACATGTCTTTTTGCTTTATGAATAAATCAATGTTTGAAATGATTTGTGGGTCAGGACAGTCCGAGGGAGGGGCTGAGTCCTGACAAGTGATGAGTCATTTTGAGATATCGGTTTGTTAATGGTTTTTAAAGTGCACTGATGCATGATGTTTAATGCCATGCTTTACTTATGAAATGTGCATGATGATTATGTCATGCTTTACTTATAAAATATGCATGATGATTAATGTCATGCTTTACTTATAAAATATGCATGATGGTTAATGCGATGCTTTAAATGGGTTTTGTGCACTAAATTTAATAGCATGAATTGCTTTACATACCATTAACACTATCGTACACTTATGTTTTCTAGATAAAATGATGAACTAAATGCTTTTGAGCATGGCATCATGATCACGTAGATAGTGCAGTATCTACCTGTTCGCATGATTGCCTTACTGAGCATGTGGTTTGTTCACCCCTCTTATTTTACCCCTCTCTACAGAGATTTGAGTATAAAGTGAGCATGACTGGAGGCTTTCCCTTTTTGGTATCCGCTGCATCCTATCACTAAAGGTATACTCACTTGAATTATTTTGTATCTAAACTAGACATAGCACAGTAGCATTTTGTATGTAAACATTGGGGATGTAAAGCAATGTAAACACTTGTAAATAGTAACCCTAATATATTCATGAAAGTGTTTACTTTTGAAATTAAATTGTTATGGATGGATGAGGTAGACATTGACACACAGCCCAACTATTGAGAGTGTGGTTGTTCACGATCAAGGAAGGATGATTAATAAATGACGCATGAAAATGGGAAAAATTTGTACGTATTTTGGTAAGTTAATGGTAGTGACAGGTTCCCCTTCAACTAATCTGAAATAGTGCATAACACACAAAGAAAACATAAGCAGAAGTTAGCCTTTGTAATTTAAAGCAATAAACAAACAACAGAAATTATAGATTAACTAAAATCGAGAATTAGAGATAGGAAAGAAAATGAATAGTAAAGAGAATAATGAAATATGGAAGAACAGAGGAAAGCTCCTGTAGCTTTGCTCTCGGGTTGTTGCTGTAGTACTGCCTAGCTGTTGTCCCTGCAACCCAACCTACGTCTCTCCCCAGCTAGTGTCGGCTTCGGCTGCACCCAATGTCTCTTGTTGGTCCTGCACACGTCCATGCACAGCTCTATGCTACTCCACGCTTCTGGTCCTAGCTCCAACGAGAAATAATTTAACTCGGTTCAAATACTTATGCCAACAAAATACTTATCAAATAGAATCTAAAAGCACATCCTAAAGAATAACTATCAAAAGTTAAGAAAAATAGAATTTCTAGAAATGGTGAACGGTAGAATAAATGGGAGAAGCAGCGTGTAGCACGAGCATGTGAATGAGCTATGCAAGGGAACTTGGCTCCTGCACCGAGTATCTTCCCCTTCGTTCAAACCCGATCTATGGTACATAAGGTAGAAAGGAAAATAAAAAATGAAACTACTATTAATCGAAAACAAGGATTGTCATTCCAAAAAGCTTAAATGTGTGAAATCTAAAGAGAAACGAAACTTGCAAAGCTTAAAAATGGTGGCTGCAAATAAAACATAAAAAGCTTTTCATAGAAGATAACAAATGAAAATTAAAATGAACAGTAGAATAGAAAATGGTTTTCGAGAAAAGCTTCTAAAAACAAGGAAAAATAAACTAAACTATTCCACTTATGCTACTCTAACTAATTCTACACTTAAACTACATAGTTTTTTTTTTTTTCAATTGCTATCATGTCCTATTTATACACACACTTAGGTGTACAATGGTAATTTTTCATCATAGATGAGTTGGCATTGTTCTTCCGCTTGTCTTCATTTTAGTTGCTGCAGAGTAAATATTTCTACGTCATTCGTCTTCCAGTACACTTAGCTATGCGATGTGGCCCAGTGGTTGTCTTCCAGAGGGTTGGCACGGTGTCCGTCAATCTCATCGTTACAGAGCGAATAAAATACCAACACCCAGAATCCAACGTGTCTAGACAACTAGTGACTCGGTCTACAAATTGGAAGTGGTCCAGTCTCCTTTAGCTCGTTTTCAACCTATTTTTGACTGAAAAGACTGAGTTTCATCTGGATTTAATTTACCTGCACATTACAGAATTTTAATTAAATAAAGGGGATAATTAACAAAATAAATTTGGGATTTAAATAATTAATTAGGAAATTAAGCACAAATAATTCTATTTTCATAGAATTATCACACCCCCAAACTTGAACTTTTGCTTGTCCTCAAGCAAAACAAAATTCATTCAGGAATGACAAGTACCAACATAATAATTTCCTAATATTATCCTCAAAGAAAAAATACAGACTATGATATCAAAGATTCACAATTACAAGTCCAACATTCAGAATCATATAATCATAAGTCCTAACCCAAATTGGACTCCTCATGTGTGTGTTTAAGAAATGTCAAAGTCACTTGACAGTACATTATTCGGATCAGATTATGCAAACACAGTTAATGTAAGGTCAATGACATGTGATCATTCCCATAAGTTTGCTTTTCACTTATCTCTCCACTAATGTAGTCACACTTAATCAAAGATCCATAGGACTTCATTAAGTCTGTAATGTAAGGCTGGGGCTAAGGTATGATAAAGTCGATTTAGGTTTAATTACCCCTTAACATGAATTACTTCTAGGATCTTTAATGTAAGAGCTCATATTTATTTCCCCCAAATTTATTTCTTTTGCTAAACATTTTATTCTATTTTTGTATTTTTCTTCTTCTTCTTTCTTTTTTTTCTTTTTTTTTTTTCGAATTTTCACTATCACCAGATACCCATATGTACAAAGCTCACAATATATCCCAATGAATTTTCATGCTTTTGAGGTAAGGGATAGAAAAAAAGTGTTTAAGCTAAGAAAAATTATGCTGGTGTATTTAGAGAGAAAAGCTTATTTGGCCCAGATGGGTGACTAGGGGTAAAATATGTACAGGGTTGGCCAGAAAGGCTCAAACGATCCAAAGATGGCCTAAATCATTTACCTAATTAAGTGTGATCTAATTTTTCGCCTCGAGACAAGATCAAACAAATTCTAGAATATGATACATAAAATCAATTGAACAAATGCAATCCTATGTCCACATAAGCTTTCTCTAAATAAATATACAGATTTATGAGTTGACATGTGCATAAAATGAGGAAATCACAATCAGAATTAAGACAAATTCAAGAATTCAACTTTATGCTTTTCCTATAGTCATGCTTCTTATTCAATCAAAGTCAGACTAAATCATGGGGTCATATCATCGGAATATGGGAAAACTACATGCTAAGCACTAAATCATCCCAAAATCAAACAATTTAAGCTCATTTCAGAATAATTTTGAAAATTCTTTCTCAGATTTTCGAAAAAATTTGGAAAATTTTTCCAACTTTTCCCAATATTGCTTGAGTGATATCCCCACCCCCAAACTTGAAGTGCATAGTGTCCTCAGTGTGCAGATAATGTAAGAATTTAAGCTCAAGAACAAAGTACTCCCCTTTCTGATGATGATGAACAATTGAAGCTTTATTGAAAACGTAATACAAAAGCAATCTGTAAAAGAAACAGAGAAAGAAACAACGAAAAAGAAAAAGAAAAAATAACTATATGCAAAATGAAAATAAACAATTAAGCCACTTCAAATGGAGCTAAAGAAAACAACACTCAGCAGCAGGGCGAAGAGTAGGAGGGTCAACTAAAGTGGTGACAGAGTGTTAACAGTTAAATCCTCCTGAGCTCTATCTACTTCCCTCATTCTTTCAGATTTCTTATGCTCAAGCCTTATATCCTCCATCCTAAAACAGTTTCAGAGTCCTCAGGGAACTTCAAAGGTCTGAAAACATTAAATGTTACCTCCTGATTTAGGACTCTCATGGCCAATTCCCCCTTTTGCACGTCGATCAAAGTTCTACCAGTAGCTAGGAAAGGTTTGCCTAGTATAATGAGGATTTCCCTGTCTTCCTCCATGTCCAATACAATAAAATCCGTAGTGAAAATAAATTTGTCCACCTTTACTAAGGCATCCTCAATGACCCCTTTAGAAATTTAATAGATTAATCAGCTAGCTGAAGGGTCACTGTGGTAGGCTTGACATCCCCTATTCCTAACTTTTGGTACATTGACCAAGGCATCAGATTTATACCGGCTCCTAAATCACACAGGGCTATACCGAAGAACATATTTCCTATGGTACAAGGTATGGTAAAACTCCCAGGACCCTTGAGCTTGGGGGTAATTTCCTCGGAATAATTACACTACATTCCTCAGTTAAGGCCACCGTCTCATAATCTTCCAATCTTCTTTTCCTAGAGAGAATGTTCTTCAAAAACTTCAAATAACTTGGCATTTTCTCTAAAGCATCTACGAAAGGAATGTTGATGTGCAGTTTCTTAAAAACCTCAAGAAATTTGGCGAATTGTTGGTCAAGCTTTTGGTTTTGAAACCTCTGAGGAAAAGGTACTGGTGGTCTAACTGGAAGGGATGTAGTGGTAACATGTATAGCATCAGAGGACGAGGAAGGCTGTGAAGTAGAATAAGGTAAAGATGAAGAAGTGCCTAGCTTTGTTTCCTTTGCATCCCGATCCTGATGTTCCTGCTCTTTCTGAGCTACTTCGTTAGAACCTATGGGTTTTTCAACTATGGGTTGTCCAGGTCCAAACTTAACTTGTGGCTCATCTAGCTCTCTGCCACTCCTAAGGGTGATGGATTTCACATGTTCTTTACCCTCCATTTGTCTAGCAAGATTAGCTTCAGTGTTACTAGGAAGGGTCCATTGACGTTGGCTAAGAGAATTTGCTATTTGTCCGACCTAAACCTCTAAGTTCTTAATTGAAGCAACTTGATTTTGTAGGATCATTGAGAACATCTCCTCTAATGTAGGCTTCTTCTCAGCTGCTGGTGCATGTAAATGTTGGGGATGCATAAATGGTGGTGGTGGTGGGGATGGATGATTTTGAAATTGTTGTAGGGATGGGTGATGAGGCGGATGATATGGAAACTGTTGATATGGTGGTACATGAACTAGTGGAACTTTAAAACTAGGAGGTCCTACAGGTCTAGAAATAGAAGATTGCCCAGGAAAAATTAGGATGGTTCCTCCACCCTGGATTGTAGGTGTTAGAAAAGGGATTGTTCAGTTGCATCTGAGAAAGGGGCAACATACTGAACCGATTCTAAATTAAGTGGGCACCTATCTATAGAGTGTGTACCACCACACAAATCACAAGAAAGAAAAGGACTTTGGACAGAATACATAAGATTAGGACTGGTGGAAGGATTATGCTGGGTACTGAGCGACTCTACCTTCTTCGTAAGGTTGGCGATTTGAGAGGTCAAGGTAGACAGCGTGCCGAGCTCATAGATACCTGCCGACTTCTTAGGCAATCGCCTCTCCGACGACCATAAATAGTTGTTAGCAGCCATCTTGTCTAACAACTCGTAAGCTTCCTCCTCTGTTTTGCACATTAGAGCTCCACCCGCAGTAGCATTAACAATGGTCTTATTTTGGCTTGTAAATCCGTTATAGAAGGTCTAAACTTGCAGTCACAAAGGTAGGCCATGATGAGGGCACTTCCTAAGAAGCTCCTTATATCGTTCCCATGCTTCGTAAAGAGATTTAGAATCAAATTGGGCAAAAGAAGATATGTCACTACAGAGTTTGGCCATTTTAAAGGGAGGGAGAAACTTAGCTAAAACTTGATGGGCTAACTCATCCCAAGCAGATATAGATCCTGGAGGCAAGGAGGTTAACCAGTGTCGTACCCTATCCCTAAGTGAGATGGTGAATAATCTAAGCCTAAGCTGTAAGACCCAAAATTATATCGTAATTTCTTATGAATGATTGAAAATGATCACAAATTAAATGAATGGGATTCAGACTAGAGATAAGGATTTAAAACATAAAACGAGTGAGTGTTCGTGATGGGAAGTTGGATTGGATTGATCCCAAACTCGTGCAAGGGTAAAACAGTCAAAAGATCGAAATCCAGTATAAATTCGATAAGAAAATTTCATTATAAATATGGATTTGAACATTCTTGGTCAATAACGAAGATATAATTAAATTTCGAGTCAAATTGATCAAGATATGAATTTATTGGAATAAATCGAAATTTTTCCATCGAAAAATTATCCCAAAAAATTTGGAAAAATATATCGGAAAGATGAAATAAGACTGATAAATACATTTATTGATTAAATGAATAAAATAAGAATTTTTTTAGATTTTTGTGGGGAGAAAATAATATTTTATTGATTAAAATATTAATTAAAAATTAATATAATAAATTATAAAAAAATAAAATAGAGAAAAAAATGAAAACTGAAACAGAAAACTAGGTCGCGCGATCGCGCGAAACCCATCGTGCGACCGAGCCTTCTGCTTCCCGAACGGAGCCACCCGACACCACTGGAGAGCTACCCAGGCGAGACAACCGAGCCGCCTAAGCTCGCCGACATCGACAGCTGTTGGAAAAAATGATGACCGGCGAGGGAAAGAGAGCAAAAGAGAGAAAATCGAGACGATCGGGGGTCGGAGGAGGGGGAAGTGCCTCGCCACCGGCCAGAGGGAGTGACCACGACGTCGATCCAGGTGTGGATTAGCGAGAAACATCATCAATGGCGACAGAAAAGAAATAGGTACCGACGCTGGGGGTGAAGAGGCCGAACTGACCACTTTTTGGCCACCGTTGGTGAAACCGAGGCCAGATTCGTGAATCGAACTACCCCGCGGAGCTGCTGGAGGTGGAAGCCGGCGAAGTACCGGTCGGCAAAGCTCCGAACGGTAAAGAAGAAAATTGAATTAGGTTGAATCGGATGATCCGGATATGTCTGAACCGGATGATCCGGATCAGTCTGAACCGGGTTGAATCGGACTAAATCAGTTCAGCTAAGAAAGAGAGGAAAAAGGGAGAAAAATGAAGAAAAAGAGAAAGAGGAAAAAGGGGAAGAATTTTTGGGGATACACCGGACTTCGGGTAAATCGGTAAGAGGTCAAAAGTGACCGATTTGATTTTCAAGAAATTTATTTAAATTATATTTGATCGAAAATTAACCAGAAATTAAATATAAATTGTGCAGTTCGACGATAAATCATATACGTGAGTCCGATTGAACTTCGATTTACGCACTATCACATAATCTCGGGTAAGTAAAGCTCATTTACGATAATTTATGTAATTTTTCGCGTATTAAAGATTTATTTTATGAATTTCGGATTTAATTTCGCATTTAGTGAATTATATTGGGATTTTTGAATTAATTGTCTTAAATGATATACGGGCTATCCAAAGAGTTTGGAATGAAGCCCAATGGGTATTGAGAACCCAATAGACCCGAGAAGGGATTTAATAAGTGGAAACGAACTAGAAATGGGTTGAGGCCCATTAAGATGCAATCGGACCCAATAAAGTAAAACGGGCAAGTGTTTTAAATTCGATCAGTAAAAGTGAAATACTGATAAGTAGATTAGAACTGACCGAAATACGTGGTTATACGTAGTTCCATGGACTTAGTTTGGAGCGAATTGGACTGAGAGACCTGGTAGCTTGCGCGTAATTCAAGGTAAGAGAATTTTACGGACTGCTAGAGGTAGCTTTACGCAACTTCGACTTCATTTGCAGTCTCTTAAATTGTATGAAGCATCTAGATTTCAAATAAAAATTTTTAGTGCCCGGATGGGAAAATGACCAAATTACCCTGTGAAGGGTAAAATTTCCAAAATTAGGAAAAGTTACATGAAGCAAGAATGAAGGTTTCTTGCTTGTTTTTAAGGTGATCTGACACATGCATGGGTATGCTGACGAACTTTTAAATAAAATACATAGCATTGAATAACTTTAATCAATGTTGATTTTCTTTGAAATTGATTTGAGCAATGTAGCCGCCTACATGATTTTATGAATATGTGACATGCTAGAGCTTAGCTCGTACAAGTTTTTGATTTGTATGATGCATGCATTAGTGCTGGAGTGAGAGCTTGCACTAGAGTTTTACATGCATTGGTGCTAGAGAGCCTAGCTCGCACCAGATTTTAACATGATTTTTGTGACAGGGTGCTGGAGTCTAACTCACACCAAATTTTTACATGATTTTTGTGACAGGGTGCTGGAGTCTAACTCGCACTAGATTTTCACATGATTTTCGTGACAGGGTGCTGGAGCCTAGTTCGCACCAGATTTTCACATGATTTGTGTAACAGAGTGCTAGAGCTTGGCTCGCACTAGTTTTACTTGATTTTATGAGAGTGCTAGAGCATCGCTTGCACTAGTTTTATGAGAACATGCGATGAGCCATGCTTGGAGCGTCAGGTAGACTGTGTGTCACACTGATTAAATAGGCTCGTACGTGCGTTTTGAGACAGGGCATGAGTATAGATATGAGATATGGGTCCACGGAGTACGTTGTACCGTGCAAGTAGCACGGAGTACGTTGTACTGTGCTAGGATTGATTATGTGGCATCTTCGGATGCGTGGCATCTTCGGATGCATGGCATCTTCGGATGCCAGTGATCGGACAGGGCCGAAGGGATAGACAAACCCACCTCCTGGGGCGATCCTCGATCGTGGTGAGACCCGCACACTAGGATCCGTGTAGCAGTGGGATCATGAGGACATATGGCCATAGTGGGATCAAATGATGTTGAAATTGTTGTGGGGATGGGTGATGAGGCGGATGATATAGAAACTGCTGATGTGGTGGTACATGAACTGTGGAGCTTGAAAACTAGGGGGTCATATAGGTCTAGAAATAAAAGATTGCCCTTGGTTTTAACTCTAGGAAAAATTAGGACGGTTCCTCCACCCTAGATTGTAGGTGTTAGAAAATGGGTTGTTATGTTGCATCTTGGAAGGGGAAACATACTGAACCAATTCTAAATTAAGTCGACACCTATCTACAGAGTGTGTACCATCACACAGATCACAAGAAAGAAAAGGACTTTAGATAGAATACACAAGATTAGGATTGGTGGAAGGATTATGCTGGGTACTGAGCGACTCTACCTTCTTTGTAAGGTTAGCGATTTGAGAAGTCAAGGTAGACAGCGTGTCGAGATCATAGATACCCACCGACTTCTTAGGCAATTGCCCCTTCGAGGATAATAGATAGTTGTTAGCAGCCATCTTGTCTAACAACTCGTAAGCTTCCTCCTCTGTTTTGCACATTAGAGCTCCACCCGCAGCAGCGTCAACAATGGTTCTATTTTGGCTTGTATGTACGTTGTAGAAGGTCTACACTTGCAGCCACAAAGGTAGGCCATGATGAGGGCACTTCCTAAGAAGCTCCTTATATCGTTTCCATGATTCGTAAAGAGATTCAGAATCAAATTGTGCAAAGGAAGATATGTCACTACAGAGTTTGGCCATTTTTGAGGGAGGGAAAAACTTAGCTAAAAATTGATGGCTAACTCGTCCCAAGTAGAAATAGATCCTGGAGGTAAGGAGGTTAACTAGTGTCTAACCCTATCCCTAAGTGAGAAGGGGAGTAATCTAAGCCTAAGTGCATCTTCAGATAATCTATTATGCTTGAATGTGTTACATAGATCTAGGAATTGCTCGAGGTGAGCATGTGGGTCGTCATGCGGAAGCCCACTGAACTGTAGCGAGGTTTGGATCATCTAAAGGATTGCAGGCTTAATTTCAAAATTGTTTGCAGGGACAGCTGGTGGCCTAATGTCGGTATAATATCCTCCAATCGTCGGCACTGCATAATCTCCAATAGTCCTAATTTCCCTATTTTCTGCCATGATGTTTTGCAGCGGAGCTATAAATTTCCTAGAATCCTTTCTGATTTTCCTAAGAGTTCGTTCAATTTCAGGATCTAAAGGAAAACACTCATGACTCTTGGCTCTACGCATGCAAACATTAAAAAGTCCTTAGAAATTTATTTTTTAAGTTTTCTAATTTTTCAATTTTTTTTATATAAGAGAGAAAATTAACTAATCTAGATTAAAGCTCTAAATATTTACAACCTAAGTATTTACAAGCTAGAATTACACCTAATCATAATTTCACCGATATCAATTACTGGCTAATTATCTTCGTCGGCAATGACGCCAAAAACCTGATATACATGAAACTAGTGCGCTCTATAAGTGACCTAGACGTTCTATCCGCAAGTGCACTGGTCGTACAAGTAATAATGAGATTTGAGTCCCGGATTATCATCTCACAGAGAAGGGATTAGCCTAATTAACTATCGGTTAATTTTACCCCAAGTATATCCTAGCAAATTATGAATTGCTGATGGGTGATCTACATAGCTAACAATACTGAAAATAATAAAAACTATAAAATAAAAAAAATTAAACAGAGCTTAAATTACTTACAGAGCTTCGAGTAATTAAAAACAACAACCTACAAAAGAAAAATAAAACAGTTAAAATTAATTAACTAAAATGTAATTAAACTAGAATGCAAATATGAAAATAAAGAAAACAAATTAATTAACTAAAATCAAACAAACATAAAATAAAATATGCAAGTAATAAAACTACTTAATAAAAATGCAAACTAACCTAAAGTCTAATAAAACTTCTATTAATCCTAAAGAAATTCTTAAATCAAACTAAGAAATTAACTACCTAAAAAATGATCCTAAATTAAATATAATTCTAACTAATTACTAATAAGAAAACAAAATCTAAATAATGCATGAAAAATATTTTTGGATTTTTTCAATTTAAAATGAAAACTTAAAACATGCATAAAATGATTTACTCTAATTTAATTCTAAATGTAACACCTATAACTAAAATAAAAATTAACTAATGGCCTAATTAAATCTAAATTCTGAACTAATCAAGCAATTGAACTATAACTAGTCATGCAAATTAATTTAAAATTCTAACTTCTTAAGCTAACCCATGAAATTGAAATTAATCTATCTAAATTGCATGAAAATGAGTTATATAACTAAAATGCAATGGCCAAACAAGGCCTTAATCGACTTGTGTAACCTACCAACTGCGCTGACTATGTATTGCACTCGGCAGATGGTGAATGTCCATTCATGGTCTACACCAATCCTGCTCTGCTCCACTACACATCCTCGGCATGCTCCAGCTTCGATCTGCACAGCCCAGCACACACGCCACCTCCTGCCTTGATTCTATCATCAGCAAGCCATGCTCCAACATGCCAGCCCCACGTTTGTCTTCCTGCATATGTTGCCAGCTCCTACTCTCGGTTCCTGCTCCAATACTGCTCTCGGTCACCATCATCAACTAATCTGAAATAGTGCAGAACACATAACGAAAACATAAGCAGAAGTTAGCCTTTGTAATTTAGAGCAATAAACAAACAATAGAAATTGTAGATTAACTAAAACCGAGAATTAGAGATAGGAAAGAAAATGAACAGTAAAGAGAATAATGAAACAGGGGAGAACAGAGGAAAACTCCTGCTACTGCTGTAGCTTTACTCTCGGGTTGCTACGTAGTACTGCCCACCTGCTGTCCTTGCAACCCAGCCTGCGTCTCTCCCCAGCTAGTGTCGGCTTCAGCTGCACTCAACGTCTCTTTCTAGTCCTGTACATGTCCATACACAGCTCTATGCTACTCCACGCTTCTAGTACCAGCTCCAACAAGAAATAATTTAACTCGATTCAAATACTTATGCCAACAAAATACTTATCAAGCAGAATCTAAAAGCACATCTTAAAGAATAACTATCGAAAGTTTAAAAAAAATAGAATTTCTGGAAATGGTGAACAGTAGAATAAATGGGAGCAATAGCGTGTAGCACGAGCATGTGAACGAGCTATGCAAGGGAACTTGGCTCCTGCATCCAGTATCTTCCCCTTCGTTCACACCCAATCCATGGTTCTTGAGGTAGAAAGGAAAATAAAAAATGAAACAGGGAATGAAACTACTATTAATCAGAAACAAGGATTGTCATTCTGAATAGCTTAAATGTGTGAAATCTAAAGAGAAACGAAACTTGCAAAGCTTAAAAATGGTGGCTGCAAATAAAACATAAAAACCTTTTCATAAAAGATAACAAATGAAAATTAACATGAACAGTAGAATAGAAAATGGTTTTTGGGAAAAGCTTCTAAAAACAAGGAAAAATAAACTAAATTATTCCACCTATGCTACTTTAACTAGTTCTACACTAAAACTGCTTAGTTTTTTTTTTCAATTGCTATCATGTCCTATTTATACACACATTTAGGGGTACAATGGTAATTTCCCATCCTAGATGAGTTGGCATTGTTTGGCCACTTGTCTTCATTTTAGTTGCTGCAGATTAAATATTTCCACGTCATCCGTCTTCTAGTACACTTAGCTGTACGATGTGGCCCGACGGTTGTCTTCCAAAGGGTTGGCACAGTGTCTGTCGATCTCATCGTTTCGGAGCGAATAAAATACTAACAACCGAAATCCCACGTGTCCAGACGACTAGTGACTCGTTCTGAAAATTGGAAGTGGTCCAGTCTCCTTTAGCCCATTTTTAACCTTATTTTTACGAAACGACTTAGTTTCATCTGAATTTAATTTACCTGCACATTACAGAATTTTAATGAAATAAAAGGGAAAATTAACAAAATAAATTGGGGATTTATGCAGGAATGACAAGTACCAACATAATAATTTCCCAATATTATCCGCAAAGAAAAAATACAGACTATGATCTCAAAGATTCACAATTACAAATCCAACATTCAGAATCATTCAATCATAAGTCCTAACCCAAATTGGACTCCTCATGTGTGTGTGAGAAATGTCAAAGTCACTTTCACAGTACATTATCTGGATCAGATTATGCAAACACAGTGAATACAAAGTCAATGACATGTGATCATTCCCATAAGTTTGATTTTCACTTATCTCTCCACTAATGTAGTCACACTTAATCAAAGATCAATAGGACTTCATTAAGCTTGTAATGTAAGGCTGGGGCTAAGGTATGATAAAGTCGATTTAGGTTTAATTACCCCTTAACATGCATTACTTCTAGGATCTTTAATTTAAGAGCTCATATTTATTTCTCCCAAACTTATTTCTTTCGCTAAACATTTTATTCGATTTTTTTACTTTTCTTCTTCTTCTTTCTTTTTTTTTTTTTCGAATTTTCACTATCACCAAATACCCATATATACAAAGCTCACAATATATCCCAATGACTTTTCATGCTTTCGGGGTAAGGGATAGGAAAAGAGTGTTTAAGCTAAGAAAAATTATGTAGGTGTATTTGCAGAGAAAAGCTTATTTGGCCCAGATGAGTGACTAGGGGTAAAATATGTACAGTGTTGGCTAGAAAGGCTCAAACGATCCAAAGATGGTCTAAATCATTTCCCTAATTAAGTGTGACCTAATTTTTGTCTCGAGACAAGATCAAACAAATTCTAGAATATGATACACAAAATCAATTGAACAAATGCAATCCTATGTCCACATAAGCTTTCTCTAAATAAATATACAGATTCATGACTTGACGGGTGCATAAAATGAGGAAATCACAATCAGAATTAAGACAAATTTAAGAATTCAACTTTATGCTTTTCCTATAATCATGCTTCTTATTCAATCAAAGTCAGACTAAATCATGGGGTCATATCATCGGAATATGTGAAAACTACATACATCAAGTTCATCATCTTCCACCAACTTCTTACCTTGGTTGAACAACTTTGACCAATCCTTTGTGCACCAGAAAAGATTCTCTGCTGTTAATCAACATGTATACAAGTTAGAATCATCAAAAACAACATTAAAACACAACTAGAAACTTTCAAATTTAAGTTTTTCCCTCACCTAGAAACAAGGCAAATTCTTCCTTTATTCTTTTCTTCAGTTTTTCACCTAGCAAACAAGCTTCTTTTTGTTTGGATTTTTTAAATGTTATACAAGGCTTATGATGGAAGATTTTATCCTTCTTGAGCAATGTCTAATAGTGGCTCGAAGGTGGCCAAAAAAATCACAAAATTTGGACTTGCAGAGGAAATCTGCATCAACTTTAAAAGGGCGGTTCTCTCTCGTTTTAGCTTATTTCATGGTGTTGTTTACCTGATGTATCTTGGAAAAACCCTTGCTCAAAAAGCCTTCTGGAAGGTCATGGAAATGGGTTTTCTTTCTGGTCCTACAAGTGCTGGGATTGGGCCTACCAGCAGCTCTGTTTTAGAAAATCCATGAAAAATATTTTCAGCTCATTTCTTCCAAAATTTCCACTTCTCAGTTGTTCTACAAGGTCTCTAGTATGTCTCATAAAACCTTTGGGCCCACTTATTTAAGAAAAGTTCCCCGATTAAGCCCATTTTGCGCGATTGGTCATCACCAATTAAAATGGTTTAAGGTTTTTGGTTTACTTTAAAAATTTATTTGATCACTGAAACCTCCTTATTTCAACTAAATCTTAATTCCCCATGTCAATTACACCTTATACTAATTTCCTACGATCTCATAATAATTTTTATGAATTTATAGAATTTATTCCAAATTTATTTGTCTCCCAAGCTCATTTGCTCGATTTAGTGTAAACTCGAGTTTTACTAGCTTTTTCACTTTCAATACCTTAGTTTCACTTTCTAACCATCAAAACTTACTTATAAACATACTTTCTTAAAGGATACTTAATTGCTTACTTCGAAGTTTGTGCCTAGGGCCTCGTGCCACTATTTTGGGAGTCTCTGCTACCCTGTGCCCGACATGAACATTTAGGTAAGTTTTAAACTTCTTGGCTTAGCTTTTAAATAAACATTAGTACAAAAATTTGGGTTTCACAGCATACCAGCACCTCGCCCTGCCCAAGATAATTCCAAAACCATCAAATGGTACTCAAATTCATCTTAATATATTTAAACATACACCAACCTACTTAAATTTAATTAAATTTGGCCATTTTTTACTAACTTTGTTATTTAATCGATTTTGTCGATAAACGTGTCATTTAGCCATTTCGATAAATTTTCATATATTAAACTTAGACTTATCAAAATAACACTCCATTCATTCATTTCAGCTAATAACTTATGTTTTACAACTTAGTTATATGTCACTTTTCCTCATTTCATATTATTTAGTTAAACCAAGGCATATATTGAGCTTTTTCGGTTTAGCTCATTTACTTCAATTTAAACTTACTCAATTCTTATACATGTTAAACAACATTTATTTTAAGCCTTTCTAGAACAATCCATAACATGCCAAAGTATCATTTTCAACTTAACCGAGCTTTTTCTATATTAAACTAACACTAAATAAACATCAAATTCAACCAAATTTGAACTTTTCCATGCAAACCCTAGGCTGGTTACAACATAGAATTATGTTAGAAAACTTAATTCAAAATTCCACTTTAGCCAAAATCACACAAATCCAACATACATAAACATATATCAACTTTAACTTCTTCTAACAACTTTACCTTAGGGTTGACCAACTTTGACCTGATATTCATCTACCAACAATCTTTTTCAGCTATATAACCACAAGTGTACAGCTTAGAAAAACCATAAAAAAACTTAAAAATCCATCAAAGAAGGAAGAAAACCACTTTCTCTCACCTTGGTGAATAGGGTAGTTCTGCCCAGATTTCTTCTCACTAACTTTTTGCTAGGCAAATGACCTTGGTTTTGGCTGAAATTTTAATATGTTGTAGGAGACTTCAAAGGATAAAATCAGTCCATCTTTGTCAAACTATAATTCTATTTGGAAGATTGTCGAAAAAAATCTCATAAGGTGAAATAGGGGAAAAACGCTTTGGGAGGTTCCAGAAGCAATATCTCTTTGGTTTCTTCGAGTTTCATGGCATATATACCATTTTAAATACTTAATTGGGTCTACTTTCTTGGATCAAAGGGCCAGATCCAAAGTGTAATTCTAACCTAACCAAATTGGGCCATTTCTTTAGCCCAGCAGAAACTCTACAGGCTGTCATGCAGTCAAAAAATTCTTAAAAATTATTTTTCAGTTTATTTGTTAAATTTTCCACTTTTTCAATGTTCTACTATCTCTCTAGTTTGTGTATAAGAAATTTAGGGTCCACTTGTTTTGGAATAATTTTTCGTTTTACACTATTTAACCTTTTCCAATGCTAAATCGTTAAAATTTTTGATACGCTTTAAAACTTTATTTATGAGTTTTAACCTCACTTTTTCCACTTCAATTTAATTCTCCAACTTAAATATACGCCATAATGATTTCCTATGGGTTCAAAACAATTTTCTTAAATTTACAGAATTTATTTTGAATTTATTTCGGGTTCTTGGAAAATACCTCGATTTAATAGTAACCCGAGTTTTCACTAGTTTTCTCACTTCCAAAGCTTGATTCTACTTTCTAACTATCAAATCATACTTATATACATATAACTCTCTAGAATTACTTAAATTTAGAATCTCACCTCGGGTTTCGTTCCTTGACCTTCGTGCTACTAATTCGACCCTTCGATTGCTTCGGGTTCTGTACCAACATCAAAATGAGCTTCTTAATTTCTTTTTGGTTTTCCAAATAAATAATAATGATATTTCGGGTTTCACAGATAGTAGCTCTACTGCAATACACCATGGTTGATCATAGAGAGCTTAAGACTATTAGTGACTACACCGTCCCTGTTGTTGGTGGATACCATACTGGGATCCAAAGGCCATCTATTCCAGTCAACAACTTTAAGATCAAGCCCACCATCATTAAGATGATCCAAACTTTAGTGCAGTTTAGTGGATTGCCCCATGATGACATCCACCCTCACTTGGATAATTTCCTAGAGCTCTGTGACACGTTTAAGCATAATGGAGTCTCTAATGATGTAACTAGGCTTAAGTTATTCCCTTTCTCACTTAGGAATAGAGCTAAACAATGGTCAACTTTGCCACCTCATGGATCATCTTCACATGAGATAAGTGTCAAGACCCACTTAGCACCAAAGGCCCACTAGCCTCCACAGGCAACAACCCCCACTAGGGTCCCCTTGGGCGGACTAGCGTAGTGGCTACTAAGCACTTGACCAACTAACTCGTATTGTCCACTTTTATGTCGAAGCCCATCACGATTTTGTTCTCAACTAGGGGGCAAGCCCATCTCCAGGAGTGACGTATCCCCAGATATTTGAACCAGGGACAACACCCTTAGTTCGTCTCTGCCGGTACCATTCAGCTCGCGAGCTCAATGGTACCAGTAGAGACAAACTAAGGGTGTTGTCCCTGGTTCGAATCTCTGGGGATTCGTCAGTCCTGGAGATGGGCTTGGCCCCCAGTTGAGTGCAAAACCATGATGGGCTTCAGCCAAAAAGCGGACAATACGGGTTAGTAGGGAATACGCTCAGTAGCCACTGCGCTGGTTGGCCCAGGGGGACCATAGTGGGGGTTGTTGCCTGTGGAGGTGAGTGGGCCTTTGGTGCTAAGTGGGTCTTGGCAACTAAAACACGCGTTTTAGTTGTCAAGGCCCACTAGCATCCACAGGGAACAACCAGTACTGGGGTCCCCCTAGGCTGACTAGCACAGTGGCTATTGAACACATGACAAACTAACTCATATTGTTTGCTTTTGGGCGAGCTCAATGGTACCAACAAAGACAAACTTAGGGTGTTATCCCTGGTTCGAATCTCTGGGTATGCGTCTAGGCTGGAGATGGGCTTGCCCCCAGTTGAGAGCAAATCCATGATGGGCTTCAGCCCAAAAGCGGACAATATGGGTTAGTTTGTCATGCGCTCAGTAGCCTCAGTGCTAGTCGGCCAGAGGGGACCCCAGTTGGGGTTATTGTCTGTGGAGGCTAATAGGCCTTTGGTGCTGAGTGGGTTTTGATAATTAAAATGTGCGTTTTAATTGTCAAGACCCACTCAGCACCAAAGGCCCACTTGCATCCGCAGGCAACAACCCCTACTGGGATCCCCTTGGGCCGACTAGCTCAATGGCTACTGAGTGCATGACCAACTAACCTGTATTGTCCACTTTTGGGGAGAAGCCCATCACGATTTTGCTCTCAACAGGGGATAAGCCCATCACCAAGAGTGACGCGTCCCCAGAGATTTGAACCAGGGATAATACCCTTAGTTCGTCTCTACTGGTACCATTGAGCTCGCGAGCTGAATGGTACCAGTAGAGACAAACTAAGGGTGTTGTCCCTTGTTCGAATCTCTAGGGAGGCGTCTAGGCTGGAGATGGGCTAAGTGGGTCTTGATAATTAAAATGCACGTTTTAATTATCAAGGCCCACTCAGCACCAAAGGTCCACTAGCTTCCATAGGCAACAAGTCCCACTGGGTCCCTCTAGGCCGACTAGCGCAGTGGCTACTGAGCGCATGACCAACTAACCCTTATTGTCCGCTTTTGGGCTGAAGCCCATCAAGGTTTTGCTCTCAACTGGGGAGCAAGCCCATCTGCAGGAGTGACGTGTCCCCAGAGATTCGAACCAGGGATAACACCCTTAGTTCGTCTCTATTGGTACCATTCAGCTCTCGAGCTCAATGGTACCAGCAGTGATGAACTAAGGTTGTTGTCCCTGGTTCAAGTCTTTAGGGATGTATCACTCGTGGAGATAGGCTTGCACCCCCCTCCCCGTTTAAAGCACAACCGTGATGGGTTTCGGCCCAAAAGTGGATAATACGCGTTAGTTGGTCATGCGCTCAGTAGCCACTATGCTAGTCGACCCAAGGGGACCCCAGTAGGGGTTGTTGCCTGTTGAGGCAAGCGGGTCTTTGGAGCTGAGTGGGTCTTGACTATTAAAATGTGCATTTTAATTGTCAATGCCCACTCAGCACTAAAGGCCCACTAGCTTCCACAGGGAATAACCCTCACTAGGGTCCCCTTGGGCTGACTAGCGCAGTGGCTACAGAGAGCATGACAAACTAACCCATATTGTCCACTTTTGGGCTGAAGCCCATCACGGTTTTGCTCTCAACTGGGGGCAAGCCCATCTCCAGCCTAGACGTGTCCTTAGAGATTCGAACCAGGGACAACACCCTTAGTTCTTCTCTGCTGGTACCATTGAGCTCGAGAGCTCAATGGTACCAGCAGAGACGAACTAAGGGTGTTGTCCCTGGTTCGAATCTCTGGGGACGCGTCACTCCTGTAGATGGGATTGCCTCCCAGTTGAGAGCAAAATCGTGATGGGTTTTGGCCCAAAAGTGGACAATACGGGTTAGTTTGTCATGCGCTCAGTAGCCACTGCACTAGTCGACCCAAGGGGACCTCAATGGGGGTTGTTGCCTGTGAAGGCTAGTGGGCCTTTGGTGCTGAGTAGGCCTTGACAATTAAAATGCGAGCTCAATGGTACCAGCAGAGACGAACTAAAGGTGTTGTCCCTGGTTCGAATCTTTGGGGACATGTTTAGGCTAGAGTGGGCTTGCCCCCAGTTAGAGCAAAATCATGATGGGTTTCGACCCAATAGCAGACAATACGGATTAGTTGGTCATGCACTCAATAGCCACTGCGCTAGTCGACCTAGGGGGACCCAAGACGGGTTAGCACCTGTGGAGGCTAGTGGGCCTTTGTTGCTGAGTTTAATTGTCAAGGCCCACTAGCCTCCACAGGCAATAACCCACATTGGGGTCCCCCTGGGCCGACTAGTGCAGTGGCTACAGAGCACATGACCTTCTAACCTGTATTTTCTGCTTTTGAGTCGAAGCCCATCACAGTTTTTCTTTGACTGGGGGGCAAGCCCATCTCCACCCTAGACGTTTCCCCAGAGATTCAAACCAGGGACAACACCCTTAGTTTGTCTCTGTTGGTACCATTGAGCTCGCGCATTTTAATTGTCGAGGCCCACTCAGCCCATCTCCAACCTAGACGCATCCCCAGAGATTCGAACTAGGGACAACACCCTTAGTTTGTCTTTGGTAGTACCATTGAGCTCGCTAGCTGAATGGTACCAGCAGAGACGAACTAACGGTGTTGTCCCTAGTTCGAATCTCTGGGGACTCATCTAGGCTGGAGATGGGCTGTTTGGGTCTTGATAATAAGTTAGCTTAGTGATTCCTTACTAAATTGTTTCCTCCCTTCAAAATGGTCAAACTTCGGAATGACATCACTTTCTTTACCTAGTTTGATTCTGAGTCCTTGTATGAGGCATGGGATGATATAAAAAAGCTACTTAGAAAGTGTCCACACTATGGCATGCCACTAAGGCTTCAAGTCTAGACCTTCTATAATAGTCTTACTAGCCAGAATAGGACCAGTATCGATGCTGCGATAGTAGGAGCACTCATGTGCAAGACGGGGGAAAAGACTTACTAATTGCTGTATAAAATGGCCACCAATAATTATCAATGGTTATCTAAGAGACACACACCTAGGAAGGTTGCTAGTGTATATGACTTTGACACACTTACTAACTCAACTTGATAGATTCTTACCTTAACGAAGAGGCTAGAGTCCTTAAGTACCCAGTCAAGCCCTCGTCATGTTAATAGCCATTTAGAGCCTATTCTCTTCATGTGATCTCTATGGTGGTACTTAATCAATGGATAGGTGTCCTATTAGGGTAGAGATTTCTAAGTATGTTGCCCCACTCCCTCAGAGGCAGTAATTATCACACACATAAGACTAAAATTACCTTTAATTATGAAATTACCATAGTACCCTTCTTTTGCTCGAATGCTTATACATATCTTATCATTAATTTTATTCCATAATTACAGTAAATTCATGCTTAATTACATGAATTACACAACATATATCAAAAGCCTTATGAAAAACACATGATTTCCCTCAGAAACCCAGGTGGCCAAAACTACAAGGGCATGATTTATGCATTTTCAATCCAATTTAACACCACATATTAGCAATACACCATGAATTATTCAACATATATGAAAGTCAAGGCTTGAAACCAAGCTTACCAATGAAATCCCATTATGGCCTATTCATGGCCACTACTAAGAGATGTGTTTTGATTCAATCTGCAAAGAAACACTCCATATCAACCCCTAAACAACATATATTAAACTCATGGATTGAATCAAAGCTTAGCTTTTTAGATTTGAGAATTAACAAAAATATTCACATTTAGATCTTAGAAAATCCACAAGGAATTAGGATCCCAAATTTGGATATGTTGTAGAGGAAACATAAAGGAACAACTTTGTAAAGAAACTAGCGACTGAATCAGCTTGGAAAGGAGGTGAGAAAGCCACTGTTTTGTTTCTCTCTTTAGGTTTAAAGGTATTTTCTCACTCTTTACCATTTTTTTCTTATTTTTAAGCCTTTTAATGGCTTTTTCAAGGTTGTGGCCCACTTAATCAAGCTTCCTCATAATATTTGTGGCCTTATGTCGTTAATGAAGAAGGGTGGAATGGTCAAATGCCAAGTTTGTAAGGTGTCACCATTTAATTTGTCGTATTTTCCAACTTTCCATTAAATTTTCACTTTAATTTGTAACCAATGAAAATCCCACATTTAGCTGCACCATGGTCTTCCATATATTTGTGGAAGACAACTCATCATGTTCTAGAGCATAAGTTGGCCAATTATGATTTGTTCCTTTAGGGTTTTTACCTGATTAAACTTATTTCGTTATTACTCGATTCATTTTCAGTTATAACTTGGCCAATTTTAATTTGGGTTTGCCAATCACTTTGAGTGTTTTAGCCTACTCATTCAACTCTTAAAAGTGAAATCACATTGACCATTTTGACCACTTGGTCCCACAACCTATAGACAAAATCGTTACTTTCACATTTGTTGTACGTTTTTCGAGATAAGCGATAATCATAATTTTATGGATCTAGATGGCTTATCCAAGGTCATATATGATCATTTTATGGTGATTCAGATATTTCTGAGTTAGTACACACTCTCATGAGGCCCACGAACCTCTCCATATGCAAATTGCCCTTTTCAACCCAAAAATAAAAAAAATCTCACTATTTCACGATTTCTTTCAGTTCGCTTGGTCTTATAACTGCTCAATTAGGTTTTATACATGTCAAATATATAAATATTAGGGTTCTCATAATGGAAAACATATCACGATTCTCACTCACAAGTAAACCTGATACATCTAGACATGACATGAATACTCATCACAAAAACAACACGAATAAAAAACACAAAGGTGACACAAGTTAAAATTAAGTAAAAAGTGTATATGAACATAGTAAAAGCTAAAAAATAAAGTTTTATGCTTACTGTGTTGACACCAATTTTGACACAAATGTTTTATATTTTACACTATACGAGCACGATTTTACATAATATGAACATGAATTATAAACATGCTTTGTCAGGTCTATTCACAAGGAATTAAAATTTATCAAAATCCTATGTTAAGAAACACTAGGATTATTGATTTCTATGGGGAGAAAGCACTTAAGTTGTCATAATCTCACAGGGAAGGAAACCCTAGTTTGTCGCAACTTCCAGGGATCTTGTGTCATGACCCATTTTTCCTAAAAACCACTACAAATTTTTCGCTTTTTCATTTCCTTACCTGTCATGAACAGTTTCACTACTAACAGTTGGGCTATGAGTCGATGTTAGTCCCTCCTGTCATGTTACTTACCTTAACATCTATTTTTCATATTTCATTTACATAAATTTTTTTAACTAAATACATCCCAATATTACATTTGTGTACAGTACTGCGCCTCTATATGTTCAGATACAAAAATTATATGAATGTGTATACCTGGTCTTGATAGGAAGCAGCAGTTAATCGAAATGCAAGACTAGTGTCATTCTCTTCTACTGAATGTACCCTGTAGGGTGGAAAATGAAAGGGTGAGCGCAACTTGCTCAGTACGGCAATAATACAAGCCGGTAGATAACTACACTATCTACATGCTGATAAAGGTATATCATGTCATGAAAATTGTTTATATCCTCATAAATCATTAATATCCTCATAAAAATCCATCAATTTCTCATTTAATACCACATTTCATGAAAACCGTCACAAATCGGGGCTCGACCCCTCCCTCGGGTCTACCCTGGTCTAACAAGACTAATCAAATATATATCATGTCAGACATACAGGTTACTATATGGAAATAATCGAGGAATATGTCACTGTGATCCCAGGCTACATGGATCCCGGTGTACGGGGTATCACAGCTGCAACGGGAGGAGGGTCACCCTACCGGCCAGAATATCACATCACGTACATACAGTAGTCATGAATACATGGTACAGTGTACTCCGTGTGACATACACAGTACAACGTACTCCATGAACCCAATATCACAATCTGGGGATGCCTGCCATAGGTCTTATTCCACTCCAAACCATGTCGATAACCAACCCATGTCTCAATCTACACGTGCGAGCATATCTTCTCACTATGACACAGTCTACAGGAGGCTCTAGCACGGTCATCTGCATGTCATAAAATTCCTATGTGAGCGAAGCTCTAGCACGGCTCCATGCATATTCATGATATCAAAAAAATCCTCGTGTGAGCGAAGGTCCTGCACGGTTTCATAAAAATCATTGAAATATGCGTATGAGCAGCGCTCCAGTACGACTTAAAAATAATTATAAATCCAATTTAAATTCACGTACGAGCAATGCTCTAATACAGATGCATAAAACCAAGTAAAATCCACGTACAATTTAAAACTCATAAAAGACATGATAGGCTGCTCAATTTCACTAAAACAAATCAAAATCACAACTGGTACCTAATCCGTGCCCTTTCATGTAAAAACATGAAATAAACAGCCAACCTATCCATAATTTGCTTAAATTAAAGCAATGTAATCATAAGAATATCAAAAAACATGAAAATCATGCAATTTTATAGCCTTACTACCATTTTTGAAATTTTCCTAACTAGGGGCAAAATCGTAATTTTTAACATTTACCTCGATTTTTGTAAAAATTATTATTCTATTTCTAGATACCTTATGAAATTCTACGTAATGTGAATAACCCCAAAAATACGCGCAGATATCTCTAAGCACTTACAAAATTCCCTTACCTCATTTCTCTGTACAGTTTGACTTTTCCAATGTAGAGAATTTCGCTCAATCCGATTTGCTCCCAATTAAATCTCTGGAGCTACAGATAATCATTTATCAGGTTAAATCCAAGTATAATTATTCATATTTCACTTTTACTTGGCTTAATTTTAATCATTGGGCCCGTTTTACTTTATTGGGCCCGATTTCATCTTAATGGGCCTCGACCCATATTCAGCCTGTTTCCACTCATTAAATCCCTTCTTCGGGTCTTTTGGGCTCTCAATACCCATTGGACTTCGTTCCAAACTCTTTGGATAGCCTGTATATCATTTACAAAAATTAATTTAAAAATTTCAATATAATTCACTAATTAAGGAATTAAATCCAAAATTCGTAAAATAAATCTTTAGTACGTGAATAATTATATAAATTGCCGTAAAGGAGCTTTACTTACCCAAGATTATGCGATGGTGCGTAAATCAAAGTTCAATCGAGCTCACGTACACGATTTATCGTCGAACTGCATAATTTTATGTTCAATTTCGGATTAATTTTCGATCAAATATAATTTAAATAAATTTCTTGAAATTCAAATCGGTCACTTTTGACCTCTTACCGACTTACCCAAAGTCCGGTGTATCCCCAAAATTTTTTCCCCTTTTTCCTTTTTTCTCTTTTTCTCCTTTTTTCCTCTCTTTCTTGGTTGAACCGGTTCGATCTGGTTCAACACGGTTCAGATCGGTCTGATTCAGTCGGTTCAGTCCGGTTCTGTCGGTTCAGGGCCTCGCCGATTGGTTCTCTATCGACTTTCGCTGCCATTAGCTCTGCGAGACCTCTCGAAGCTCGAATCTGCCCTCGATTTTGCCATGGCTGGCCGAAAAGTGGCCGGTCCGGCCTGTTCTCTCCTCGCAGTCGATACCGTTTCAATTTGGCCGTTGTTTTCGGCGCTGGTCGCCGTTCTACCGGTCGATGTTGTCACCAATCATGCCGCCTGCACCTAGGGATCGCTCGGCTGGTGGTGGTCGGGCCTGAATCAGCGTCGGTCGTCGGGAAATCTCCATTCCTCTCTAGGTTTCTTTTTCTCCTTTCTCACTGTCGTTCGTCGTTCCTTTAGGCCGGTGGTGGTTCAGCTGCCTCGCCTAGTTTCCTCGGTGTCTGTTCCCGGTGGCGTCCGGTAGGTGAGGCTGATGGGGCTGGGTTCCTCGGGTTTCCTTTTCGTTTTACAAAATCGCAAGTTTGTGATTCGTTTTTTTTCTGTTTATTTATTTATTTATTATAAAATTATTTTAATTGATTTTATTATTATTTTATTCAATTAAATATTATTATTTTTGCCAAAATATCTAAAAAAATTTATATTTAATTCATTTAATCAATAAATGAATTTCTCGGTATTATTTCATCTTTTCGATATATTTTTTGATTATTTTCGAGATAATTTCCAGAGGTGAAATTTTTGATTAATTCTAATAAATTCACATCTTGATCAATTTAACTCGAAATTTAATTATTTCTTCGTTTATTGATCAAGATTTCTCAATCCCATATTTTTAATTAATTTTTCTTATCGAATTTTTGCCGGCTTTCGATCTTTTGACCATTTTACCGTTCAACACGTTCGGAAATTCCATTTCAATCCTTTGCATTTTTTTAAATGCATTCGAAAATTTTTATTCATTCCCTTTGCTCTTACGATAAAAATCGGGTCTTACAGAATCTCCCCCACTTAAGAAATTTGATACTCCAAATTAGAACCAAGTCAAATGGATCCATAAACAACTCCGGGTACGTCTATCGTATCATATACTGTCATTCTCAAGTGACTTTTTTCTAGAGTGTAATACTACCAACATACTTGACAAGGGAGATCATGTTAAACCTCAACACTTTCTCCTTCCATCTACTACCCGAATTGATTTTTCCAACATACGTTTTATTTTCATTGAGCTAAGCTGTTGGAGCTTATATCCAATCACATATGCTGGGTCCGGATAATATTTTTGAAGCATCAAAAAATAGGACACATTGTGGATACCTGCTAATTTAAGTGGTAACGCCAACCTACAGGCCTTATTTTCCACTTTGTCCAATCTTAAAAGGATTTAATCTAACGAAACTTAATTTGCCTTCTTTTCGAATCTCGTTATATCCTTAGGATAAGTAATTTTTGACAATACTGGTTCACCCTCGGTGAATTTCAATGGTTTCTATATTTTGTCAGCATAGCTTTTCGGTTTGCTCTGAGGTGTTCTTAATCTCTCACAATCAACTGAACATCTTCAGAGGTTTGTCTTACAAATTCGAGAATAATTTTTTATCTATCACCCACTTCTTCTTATCCAAATTAGGAACAACCCCTATGACCATACTATGCCTCATATAAAGTCATCTCAATACTCGAGTAACAACTGTCATTATTGGCGAATTCGATTAGTAACAATTGATCATCCCAGGAGCTTATCAAATCGATGGCACACGCTCTCATCATATCCTTCAGAACCTGTACAATCCTCTCTGACTGACCATCTGTTTGAGGACAGAAAGCTGTGCTAACACTCAATCGGGTTCTCATAGCTTCCTGAAAAATGTTCCCAAAATGGGAAGTGAAGCGGGAATCCCTATATGATACAATGCTCACCAGAAATATACTTGGTGTTCCACAATTTTCCATACACATAAATCCACCTACACACTCAGAGTATCTGGAAATTTCCTAACCAGAAGGTGGGTAGACTTAGTCAATCTATCGACTATCACCCAGATAGCCTCGTGATTCATCTGGGTCCTCTATAACCTATCACAAAATTCATGGTAACTTATTCCTATTTTCGTGTCGATATAGGTAGAGATTGCAATAACCCTGCAACTTCTTTTGCTCTACCTTAATCTACTGACATACGAGACTTTTCCACAATCTCTACAATGTCTCTTTTCATATCTGACCACCAATACCCTTTTTTAAGATTTCGATATATTTATTACTTCTCGGATGCACTGTATATCTCGAAGAGTGAGCTTCTGACAATAACACTATCTCATCCCTGTGGTCCTAGGGAGCACTTATACTGTCTTCGAACCTCAGTAAGCCATTATCACTCTCTGTGAACTCTGTCACTGTACCTATCTGAATTTGACCTACACTATCGACACCATACCGATCATCACATAAGCCTATCAAATCCGATTCTAATCTCAGGCTAGCTGTCACATAATCACTATCATCATTAGAGGGAATCACATCACTACTGAGGCTTACAACTGTTCTAGCCGCTCATGCTCCCTAACCATCATATGTAATACCATCCCGAGGCTCTTTCTACTCAAGGCATTAGCCATCACATTAGCCTTTCCTAGGTGGTACAGTTTCCATAATCATAATCCCTCAGAAGCTCTAACCCTCTTTGTTCTCATATCCGACTCTTTCTGTGAAAACAGATACTCGAGGCATTTATGATCAGTGCATACCAAAAATTTCTCACCGTACATATAGTAGTGTCATTTACTCAGTACAACCACTGTCGCTGTCAACTTTAAATCATGGGTCGAATAGTTTCTTTCATGATCCTTGAGTTGTCTGGATCCATAATCGACTATCTTCCATTTTTTCTTCAACACACAGACCATTCATTATTTTGAGGTATCCATAAACTCATGAGAAACCTCTTGAGCTATGGGGTATGGTGAAAATAAATGCGGTGGTCAGTTCATACTTCAATACACCAAAACTCATTGAAGCTACTTTCATATTCATCATTGCACAGACATGCAATCTTTTTTCAAATGAGATGTGTCAACTGAGCAGCCCATTTCGAGAAACTCTTAACAACTCTTCTGTAAAAATAATTTCCAATTGTTGCTTATAATTGTCCCTGGACTTTAAATACACCCAAAATATCATCAATAAGGATGATAACAAATCGGTCCAGGTAAAGTTTAAATGCCTCATCGTAGTTGAGTTCCACTAAATATTTCACCCACCCATATCCTTGACCTAGGTACGCATAAATGTATAATGTCATTTTGAAATCGCTTCTGTTCAAGGTACTAACTCTCGTCATTTCCTTTGTCTTATATTAACAGTTTTAATAAAATTTTAATTTTTAAACCTTCATGATTAATCGAATTCTATATTTCTTTATCGTACAAGTAAAGGTACCCAAATTTTAAACGTAGATATTACGACTGTCGATTTCAATTTATAGGTTATGTGTACTTCTAGATGCTGTCAAGTCTTCAGGCGGGGAGGTATTTTGAAATACCTTTATTAACCTTTAGACATGACCACATGGACTGGTTATGGATATATCCACCCCTTATCCTCGGTCGCAATCCATATTTACTACATATCGCTTAATCCAAATTACTTACCTTGTATACGCCTCTTATTCCAATAGATCTTGTATTCAGGATCTATCACATCTCAAAACTTATCTCCTTTCGTATATCACTTATAACAAACTCTGTCATTACTCATTCCGTGAGTACAATCATTTACTCGTTTAATTTCAATCGCTACACCATTTTTTATTACTTGTCAAAACTTACAATGAACTTTTCAGGGTTGAAAATATCACTATCTTAGGATAGAAATTCAAACACCATAGTCTGCAGCCGAATCAATCTATTCTCAAATATTACTTCAAACTATTCATATTCCATTGAATAAAATCGGCTGACTTATACTCTTCCCCTGTTTTTGACTTATAATCTCTTCATAATTATTCCGTTAGTTAACCCTCCTTCATTCGGGTACTAACTATCAGTCTTGTACCCAAGGGTGTAGGTATTCATGTCTTTCACTAACTTATATACAAATGAAGGCGGTATGAATAAATGCGTAGTACCAGGATCAAGTAACATAATTACGTCTTTATTCATAACCAGTGTGGTATCTTTCACCACATCATATGAAACATCAGTAGTGTCCTGGTCCAAGGCATACACTTGCCCCTCGTCCAACAACCTATTTTTCCTTTCTCTTTGATTGTGGCCTCCATTTTTCGGTGCAGAGATACCAACAAGGTTTTCTCTGTCTCTTTGCCCTTCTATGGGGTAGTCTCACGCAACTCTGAGCAATTATTAAATAATTGAACCATCTTACCACACTTAACGCATATTTTAGTTAATAAAGTGTAGGTGTAGGCCCTACTTCCGTGGTATCTACCACACATCCTACACTGCCTACACTGCTACGGAGTGGTCGGGGTACTCCAATCACAATACCCATGTAATCGTTGAAACTGGATACACTGAGGCTTACCAATCATCTTACCCCGTGACTCATCAACTATAATCTCTTACCAACTGGTCTCTTTCTCGCTCTGACATCTTTGTCATTCTCTATTCTCTTCTGTCTCTATTTTGGCCCTTACTACCGTTCCTAATCTCAGAGGCGTGCAACACATGATCTTATTCATGCAACTGAATTCTACGCACTGCCTCGACATAGGTAGTGAGCCAATCGGACTCTAATCGACAATTTGAGCCTTTCCATGAACTTTTGGGCTTTTCGACTCTCACTGCCCATAGTGTCGGGGTAATACCTACCCAGGGATATAAACTGAGTTTCATATTCGTCAATCAACTAGTGCTTTAGGTCAATGTAAGAAATTTTATTGGTAATTTCCTTTAAGCAGTGTCCTGGATATTCTGTCACCGGAATACATCCAGAAATAATTCTCAAGTTAGCTCTGGATGTCTAACTGTTCAGATAGGTCGAGCAAACTTTCACCAATGCTCCGCCTCGCCCTCCAACATCAACGTATTTAAAAGTCACTTTCTCAGTTGACATACACCGAAAGAATCCATACAACTTCGCTATCTCATTCACCCAGTCCTTAGTAACTATTGGTTTTTTTTACTTCGCTAAATATCGGAAGGGTGTGGGAATCTTTATAGTCTGAGGCATCTGTTCAGGCTTCACCCTCCCTATCCTTAACTACCTGCATAGATTGAGTAAACAACTCTAAAATATTTTCTACACTCCACTCCATCCTCTTGGAGTATGTCTCAATACTGTTTGGTCTCTTCATAGGACAACATCAGCCTCCACCTCAATCTCATCCTGCGTCTCATGTGACGACTCATTCGACTCTCAGGCCTATCTCGAGCATGTGTATTTGCCCCTCTACCATAGCAGCCATCAGTTATAAAAACTATATTATTGCATTCGAAACTAAATTCTTAACTGCACTTCCACCTTGATATACACAATTTTATCTAAACAATGCACAGTACATGAGGATGTAAATTTAATTAACCACTAACACTGACTCATATCAGGCCAACACATTTCTGATATCACCTCTATCACGACCCATTTTTCCTAAAAATCCTTACAAATTGTTTGCCTTTTCATTTCCTTACCCGTCGTGAACAGTTTCACTACTAACAGTTGGGCTATGAGTTGATGTTAGTCCCTCCTATCATGTTACTTACCTTAACATCTATTTCCCATATTTCATTTACATAATTCTTTTAACTAAATACATCCCAATATTACATCCGTGTACAGTATTGTGCCTCTATATGTTCAAATACAAAAATTATACGAATGTGCATACATGGTCTTGATAGGAAGCAGCGGATAACTGAAATGCAAGACTATTGTCACTCTCTTCTACTGATTGACCCTGTAGGATGGAAAATGAAAGGGTGGGCGCAACTTACTCAGTAAGGCAATAATGCAAGCAGGTAGATAACTACACTATCTACATGCTAGTAAAGGCATGACATGTAAAACATTTATATCTCGAGCATGAGGAAATTAAAACCATGCCATGTATGAGTATATCATATATCGTAAAACATGAATCGACATGTAAAACATGAAAAACATCTCATGTAAACCTCTCATGCTCGGTACAGTAATAATCTTCAAAACAATCCCAGAGGGATTCAACATATCTTTAAAATCATTAATATCCTCATAAAAACCCATCAATTTCTCATTTAATACCACATTTCATGAAAATCATCACAAATCGAGGCTCGACCCCTCCCTCGGGCCAACCTTGGTCTAACAAGACCAATCAAATATATATCATGTCAGACATGCAGGTTACTATATGGAAACAATCGAGGACTATGTCCCTGTGATCCCAGGCTACACGGATCCCGGTGTGTGGGGTATCACAACTGCAACGGGAGGTGGGTCACCCTACCCGCCAGAATATCACATCACGTAAATACAATAGTCATGACTATATGGTACAGCGTACTCCGTGTGATATACATGGTACAACGTACTCCATGAACCTAATATCACAGTCTTCGGATGCCTACCATAGGTCTTATCCCACTCCAAACTATGTCGATAACCAACCCATGTCTCAATCTACACGTGCGAGCATAGTTTCTCACTGTGACACACAGTCTACAGGAGGTTCCAGCACGGTCATATGCATGTTATAAAATTCCTGTGTGAGCGAAGCTCCAGCACGGCACCATGCATATTCATGATATCAGAAAAACCCTCGTACGAGTGAAGCTCCACCATGGTTTCATAAAAATCAATGAAATATGCGTACGAGCAGCGCTCCAGTAAGACTTAAAAATAATTATAAATCCAATTTAAATTCACGTACGAGCAATGCTCCAGTACAGATGCATAAAACCAAGTAAAATCCACGTATGATTTAAAACTCATAAAAGACATGATAGGCTGCTCAATTTCACTAAAACAAATCAAAATCACAACTGGCACCTAATTCGTGCCCTTTCATGTAAAAACATGAAATAAACAGCCAGCCTATCCATAATTTGCTTAAATTAAAGCAATATAATCATAGGAATATCAAAAACATGAAAATCATGCAATTTCATAGCCTTACTACCCTTTTCGAAATTTTCCTAACTAGGAGCAAAATCGTAATTTTTTACATATACCTCGATTTTCGTAAAAATTATTATTCTATTTCTAGATACCTTATGAAATTCTACGTAATATGAATAACCCCAAAAATATACGCAAATATCTCTAAGCACTTACAAAATTCCCTTACCTCATTTCTCTGTAGAGTTTGACTTTTCCAATGTAGAGAATTTCGCTCAGTCCGATTTGCTCCCAATTAAATCTTCGGAGCTGCAGATAATCATTTATCGGGTTAAATCCAAGCATAATTATTCATATTTCACTTTTACTGGGCTTAATTTAAATCATTGGGCCCGTTTTACTTTATTAGGCCCGATTTCATCTTAATGGGCCTCGACCCATATTCAACCCGTTTCCACTCATTAAACCCCTTATTCGGGTCTATTGGACTTTCAATACCCATTGGGCTTCATTTTAAACTCTTTGGATGGCCCGTATATCATTTACGACAATTAATTCAAAAATTCCAATATAATTCACTAATTGTGGAATTAAATCTGAAATTCGTAAAATAAATCTATAGTACGTGAATAATTACATAAATTGTCGTAAATGAGCTTTACTTACCCGAGATTATACGATGGTGCATATATCGAAGTTCGATCGGGTTCACATACACGATTTATCGTCGAAATACACAATTTTATATTTAATTTCGGGTTAATTTCTGATCAAATATAATTTAAATAAATTTCTCAAAATTCAAATCGATCACTTTTAACCTCTTACCGACTTACCCGAAGTTCGGTGTATCCCCAAACATTTTTCCCCTTTTTCCTTGTTCTATTTTTCTCCCTTTTTCCTCTCTTTCTTGGCTGAACCGATTCGGTCCGGTTCAACCCGGTTCAGACCAATCCGATTCAGTGGGTTCAGTCCGGTTCGGCCAGTTCAGGGCCTCGTCAGACGGTTCTCCACCGGCTTCCACTACCAGTAGCTCCACGGGACCTCGCGAAGCTCGGATCTGCCCTCGATTTCGCCATAGTTGGCCGAAAAGTGGCCGGTCCGGCCTGTTCTCTCCTCGTCGTCGTACCATTTCTGTTTGGCCACCGTTTCCGACGCTGGCCGTCGTTCTACAGGCCGATATTGCCACCAATCGCGCTGCCTGCGAGTGGGATCGCTCGGCTGGTGGTGGCCGGGCCTGAATCGACGCTGATTGTTGGGAAATCTCCTTTCCTCTCTCGGCTTCTCTTTCTCCTTTCTCACCGTCGATCGTCGCCGTTCGTCGTTCCTTTATTTCGGTGGTGGTTCGGCTGCTCGCCTAGCTTCTTCGGCGTCTCTTCCCGGTGGCGTCCAGTGGGTGAGGCCGACGGGGCTGGGTTCCTCGGGCTTCCTTTCCGTTTTATAGAATCGCGAGTCTGCGATTCGTTTTTTTATGTTTATTTATTTATTTATTATATTATTATTTTAATTGATTTTATTATTATTTTATTCAATTAAATATTATTATTTTTGCCAAAATATCTAAAACAAATTTATAATTAATTCATTTAATCAATAAATGAATTTCTCGGTATTATTTTATCTTTTCAATATATTTTTTGATTATTTTCGAGATAATTTCTCGAGGTGAAATTTTTGATTAATTCTAATAAATTCATATCTTGATCAATTTAACCCGAAATTTAATTATTTCTTCGTTTATTGATCAAGATTTCTCAATCCCATATTTTTAATTAATTTTCTTGTTGAATTTATACCGGCTTTCGATCTTTTGACCGTTGTACCTTTCTACACGTTCGAAAATTTCATTTCAATCCTTTGCATTTTTTTAAATGCATTCAAAAATTTTTATTCATTCCCTTTGCTCTTACAATAAAAATCGGGTCTTACAGGTTGAGAGCTCTTAGATATTACACAATATAGTCTTCACCAACATTAAGGTGACCATCCATAATAAAGCTTTTATATCTAAGTCAATTGTGTTTCCTTAAATGGTAAAATGTCCTTTGACTTATTATTAATTATACTCGAGTACTCCTTTTAATTAAACAATTTAATTTTGAGGCAATTTTCTATATTTAATTAATGTTAAGGATTATAATTTAATTAAACCATTTAATTAAATTCTAATAGTTCTTTATTTATTATAATTTAGCCCAATGAATTAATAATACACTTTTAATTAAGTTTACTTAATTAAAAAAATTTAATTAAGCTCAACTACGATTTCAAAAATGTTTTGTGAAAATTCTAAAATTTTCAAGTATGATCAACTCAATTTAATCCATCCCTAGCTTTTATGTGTGTAACCCTTTAGGTTTCCAACATGTTAGCTCTAATTTAAATTTTCATTAAAAGTCATAAAACAAGATAATCATCTAGCAATACATCATGATAACCCCAATATTAGTAAAGACAAATAGTTTGACTAACTTATTTAGTGTACGGTATCTCAGTGTAATTCGGTCCTTCCATAAAAATATCTCAAAGATGCATAAAGTATGGAGTAGTGTCTAATTTATGAGGATTTCCTTTTTTAACCAAAAGCTCAATATTAACTCCATAACACTCATTGCACTGGCTAAAGACTTATGAGTTAATACGAGCTAAGATGGTCGAGATATTATCCTTAAAAGTTACTCGAAGAGATGGATCATTATTTGAACTACTCATTCTCTTCATGTGCTTCAAATCACACCCAAAATCATCATTTTTAGGCATTTGGCACCCAAACTTATAGAGGTTAAATCAAAGTGTGACAATCCACACATAAGATGACCTAGCATCTTAAGTTAGAGGACTATTTACACTATTGACACGTGAAAGCATTTCCATAGACAGTTGAAGGATAATACCAAATGAAGTTCTCACAATAAGTCTAGTTCAATTAACTTATTTTCTATTAAGAACCCACATGCTATCCTCAAATATCCCTATATCAACCCATGATATTAGTCATTTACTTTATAAGTACAGATGCTCTGTATGTTCCAATTTTTTAGAACTATCAATGCCCTGTCTTGAGAGTAGGATGACTGAGAACAATTTAAGAACAAAGTTTTGATGCATAGGGATCTCATAATTGTAACCCTTTTATAATTCCTTTGCATGGCTAATTTGTTCCATGGACTTTACCCATTTAGTGACTAATGATCCATTATTGTCAACAATAAATGGTGAAGGGAAACCTTTATGTTACTTACCCTAAGTGAATTGGCTCTAGGGCATACCCTAATATCATCCATGGTGATACCTAGACAACATTGTGACTAGTCAAGTTATGCAGTGTTGAAGTTTACGCACTTTTTGTTTTTGACTCAAGCTACTTACTTTCATAAAGTAATTTAATAAAGGCATTAGTTTTCATTATAGCCTAATCTAATTTTGAATCTTCACATTTGAAATGGCCTTTTATCTAAATAGATAATAACTGGCACATGTAATGAAATGCTTTTACCCTTTTTTTTTTGAAAAAAAATTCAAAAACTTTAATAATCTTTACCAAAATGGCTGGGATTGGATTAACTTGATGATGCCTAACTCACTTGACGAAGTCTAGTACTGTGATTTCAGTATGCCCTAAGATTTTACGAAAGAACTAGCCCATGAATGGCTAACGCTAGAATGCTCATGCATTGTTAATCGTCTAGCATTTCCTTAATACAAGAACGTTAAAATTCCCAAGGTAGAAAAATACACCTCCTTTAATTACATAAAATGGTCAATTCCTTTATATTGGTATTCATCATCAAGGCAAGTTTCTTATGATAACCTACCTTATTCCTCCAATAAATATTTTCAAGGTTTGCTAATTTGAAACAAAGCAGCACATCATACTCTTTAATTTTCAGCACCATATCCACTTCGTTGAAGACAGCTTTGATAAGATGGATCAAAAACTTTCACCGTGGCCCTTATCATGTCAATATCTAAAGGCATTAAAAGTGGCAAGGCACCATACCTTTCATGAAATGCTCATCGTTTCATTCGAACTCTTCTAAGTATTGACCAACTCAATAAGATAATTTTACCTAAGATCTAGATAAACCTTTTTGGGGAGGTTAGAAACAAAGCTAACAGGTAGATAATCACCATCTCTTCATTGGGTTGCTTTAGACTCAACTTTCATGACCCCAACTATCTCTTCCTTTTGAGGTACAATTTGATATATAATTTGGGGCAAGCTTTCCATGGATGTGAGCTTCAACTTTTTCTATAGTTGTTATGAGATTAACTCCTAATATGATAGACACTAAAAAATGCATTAGTATTTATAATTTTGGAAAAAAATTCATTATTATTTATATTTTTTTACTTTTTTTATTTTTTAAATATTTTTACATTTTCTTTGCATCATTTCTTGGATTTGAGTTTACACTTCAGTCTGGCATGGTTTCACTCTAATGCTAAGTGTTCCAAATTCAAGATTCTTAATGTTTCCAAATTGCTCATTTCTATCGTCTAAGTAGACTAGTAATGTAACACCTGGAAGTGCGAAAATTTGGGTTACCTTTTTTTTATAACTTAATTCCTTATTACTTAAATGTTGCCTTCTATGTAGTGTAAGTTACCGAATCATTCTTTTACTTAACTTTTGAAATTCATTATTACTTAAATCAATCTGCAACTCATATAATTTAAGTATGAAGCCATTAAACTAAATAAAAGCTTGAACATACATAGATTAACTTAAATATGCTTCATTTAGCTCAATGGTACCAGGAGTGCAAGAACAAGGGTGTTAGTCTCGAGTTCGAGCCTCTGGAGACGTAAATTCTAGCTAAGGCCAGGATGAAATCGTGAGGGGCCTGTGGGGCTTTCAAAGCGGATAGTTCAGTTCAGTAACGATGTCAATAGCAGTCGATGTTGTGGGCCCAAGAGGGGTGGCCATGGCCGGCTTGGCTGGGCCGTTATAGGTTGCTTCGAGTTAGGCTTTGGTTCTTAGCATAAAATAAACCTTAATGAGTGGTTTACCTTGGATTAAAAAACCAGCTTTAGATCATGTCTCTAAGTTAATTAAATTAGATGATTTTTCAAGTCTAGCAACTACTGTGAGTAGGAAGTTACTAGTTGGTCTGATTTAAAAAAAAATTCAATTATATTCCAGCCGATTCCAACATTTTTCCCTCATAAAAAATTTCTACAATGTGTCTAGTTTATGTCCATAATAGTTGGCAATCACTTGGTTTAGTAAATATAATTTAATCCACTTAGTGCTTAGTTTCGTATAGCGGTAGTAGGCAATGGCTGATTTTTTGATTTTGTATCTTACTTTCCTACTCCGATTCAGCCAACTTTACAACACTATTTGTCAAGGCCCAACCCGTTCACAGGCTGTCGTTGGCATCCCCTTAGGGCTTAAATCCCCTTCAGGTTTACTTGACTTATACCTATTATCCACTCTGAGCCCACTAAACTGTACTGTTTTATCAAGGTAAATACACCAATTCATGTTCTCACATGGTTCGAACTCAGGGCCTTAAGTCTTTTGTTCTTGCACACATGGTACCAAAGTGGTAAGACTTGTGTACTTAAGGGTCCCAAGTTCGAACCACGATGGGGATACGAATTGTGGAACAGTGGCCTCTTGGACAGCGTCCACAATAAAACCTTGAGGCTTCCGTCGCACAACAAAAGAGAACAGTACGATTGAGTGAGGCAGAATGGTGGCTATAGCAGTGGCTAGCCAAGGGTGGTGTATCCCAGTGCAATCTGAGTCCTCACAATAAAATGTGCATCAAATGGTACCAAAGTGGTAAGACTTGGGTACTTAATGGTCCCAAGTTCGAACCATAATGGGGACGCGAATTGTGGAATGATGGCCCCCTAGACACCATCCACGATAAAACCTTGAGGCTTTCGCTGCGCAACCAAAGAGGACAGTACGGTTGAGTGAGGCAGAGCGGTGACTGGGGCGGTGGCTACCCAGGGATGGTGTGTAAGGCGCATGAATTTCTATGTAATCTTATGATTTCCATGATGTATAGACAAGTTACACAATAAATGAATCATAAGAATTGGATTTTTTTTAGTGTTAAGTGTGAATGAAATGCAAAATGGGTATTGAAGTGATTGAATAAGAGTTTAACATTGAAAAATCTAAAAAATTGCAGCTGAAATACTGCAAGATAAAGGCCAGATCAATCTCATTGCAAGGGGAGATCGATCTCATTGCTTTGAAATATAATACCAAGCATTCTACAAGAGGGAGATCGATTCCTCATCCAAAGAAGATCGATCTTAAGTTGCTTTTTTTTGGGCCAGATCGATCTCTACTGCCTCTGGTTAGTAAGATCGATCTCTTCATCAAGGCCAGACTGATCTCTAAAGTTCCTTGCCTAGCAAAGATCGATCATATCCCTTGAGCAGATCGATCTCATCCAAATAGGCAGATCGATCCCCTAGCCTGTATTGCCGAATTCTGGAGTTTAAACAAGGGCAAATTGATAATTATATTTTTAATAGAATTATTTGTGCTTAATTTCCTAATTATTTATTTAAATCCTCAATTTATTTTATTAATTAAACCCTTTATTTAATTAAAATTCTTTAATGTGCAGATAAATTAAATCCAGATGAAACTTAGTCGTTTCAGTCGAAATTGGGCTAAAAATGGGCTAAAGGAGACTTGACCACTTCCAATTTACAAACTGAGTCACCAGTCGTCTGGACACGCGTGATGCCAAGTGTCTATATTTTATTCGCTCCAAAACGATAAGATCGACGGATACTGTGCCAACCTTCTAGAAGACACACGTCGGACCACATTGTACAACCAATTAGACAAATCGACAAGTGACATGGAAATATCTACTCTGCAGCAAATAAAATGAAGACAAGTGGCCAAACAATGCCAACTCATCTAGGATGAAAAATTACCATTGTACCCCTAAGTGTGTATATAAATAGAATATGATGGCAACTGAAAAAAGGGAAGTAAGGTAAGTAGCCTAGGGTTGTTTTTAGGAGTAGTGTAGTTTAGGGTTAAGTAGTTTCAATAGTTTCTTTTATCTTTTCATTTAGCCACCATTTCATTATGCTACTGTTTCAACAATTTCAATTTTTATTAAAAGCGTTTTAAGTTTCGTTACAACCACTATTGTTCATCCTTCTTCTTGGTTTGTTAAAGTTCATTCCTTTATGCTTCTTATTTTTTTAGTTTTAATGAAAAGTTTATAGTTTTCTCTTGTTAAGCTCTCGATTTGTTTAGTTTCATTTAATTTTTGTCGATTGCTTGCAATGGTTCTTACTTCCATCTGGGTTTTAGGGGTTGGTGACAGCAACAATATTACTCAACCCGTTGCCCCTGTTCATTTTCACTCACTGCAATTTTTTTCTTTACTTTTTCTATCTTCCATTTTCTAAGTGAGCATTTTATCGTTTTCTATTTTTTTTAGTTCAATAGTGTTCATTCGGTTACTATCCCATTTTAATTTTTCTGTAAATTTATTTTACATTTTATTTGCTTTACATTAGATAATCTTTATGTTTCATCAGTTGGCCGAGACAAAATTCATTCCTGGAGGCTACCGATTGCTTACTCACTTAGGAGCAGTGTTGAGTAATTATGGGTAGTTGAGAATGTGTTTAGGAAGCCATACTGTCTTATTTTCTTTTACCCAATTCCTCCTTCGATTGTTCAAGTCTGTTCGTATAGGAATGCTTTATTTAGCCATTTTGTATTTTAGTTCTTGAATACTTTGTGTAAACACCACAAAATTCCTATATTTTATTAGACTATAGAAGAATAAAAGTAATATATTTTAATGGAAGTGTGAATATTGTTGTAAGGCTCGAGGAGCATGGGAACCGAGAAGCCCGTGAACTACAGGGAACCCGAAATACAGGAGTGACAAAGCAAATGCAAGCATGGAGGGATCGAAAATAATTTTTGATGTAAAAAAAAAAACTTGTATCAGGAATTTATGAGGAATGATGAAATCCCAATAATATTTCATTTTCGTGATAATGGAAATTTCATGGAAGGCACGGATATTATGTCTTTGGATAAATTATATAAGAAAATATATATATATATATATATAGATATATACAGAGGTGTATATGTATATATATATATATACACACTAGACATTTAAATAGATGAATAATAATATATATAGCAAATATATATATTATGTAATGTATAGTATTTAATATATAAGTATTAATAAATAATAAATAAAGCATGAGATAAATTAAAAAAAAAAGAAATGAAATGGAAACATACAAAACAATAAACAAATAATAATAATAATAATACACCAAACAAAAACAAATAACATATATATATATATCTATGTATTAATATAACATATATACATATATTAGTATAATATATACATATTAATATAATATGTATATAGTTGTATGGAATTGGCTTTCTCTGCAATTGAAAAATCAGAGTAGAGAGAGCTGGGCGGGAAAAGCAAAAGAAAGAAAAAAGGAGAAAAGAGAAAAGCTGCTCAGCTGGAGAAGAAGAGAAAGAAGAGAAAGAAGGAAAGAAAAGAAGAAAAGAAAGAGGAAAGGAGCTGCTCGGCTAGAGGAAGAAAGGAAGAAAGAAAAGAAAGGAAAAGAAAGAAATAAGGAAAGGAAATGAGCTGATCGGGAGATGAAGAAAGAAAGAAAAAGAAAGGAAGGAAGGAGAAGAAGAAGAGAAGGGGGCTAGGAAACAGTAGCGGACCAAGAGAAAAAAAAAATTGAAGCAGACCGAAGGGAGAGTAAAACTGAGAGGTAGGGGAGAAGGAGAGGGAGACTGAAGGGGGAGAAAACAGGAACAAACCGAGGCTGGCCGATATGAAGGAAGAAGCAGACTGAAACAGAACTGAAAATTGGAAGGAAGCAGATCGAGGCAGGGGAGACCGACGGGAAGAAGAAGACCAAGGCTAGAGCAGGAACCGAACAAGGAAGAAAGAAAATTGAAGCTGGAACCGAGGCTAGGCTGACCGAGAGAGAAGAAAGGAAAGGAGAAAAGAAAAAAAAAAGAAAAAGAAAAGAAAAGCTGGAAAATTGAAAGGAAAAAGAGGTAAAATATATATATATATACATGTATGTATATTTAATGTACATGTAGATATATGTGTTGTAGATACAAGCATGTTAGTGTAGATTTAATTAGACAAAAAAATGTGGGAAAGATGAGAAGTAGGCAAATAAATAAATATTTGTGATATTGAATAAAGGAAACAAATAATAATATATATATATGTGTATATATATATTTGCGTGTATATACATATGGGTGTATATAATGAATGGGTATGTTAGTATATGTACATACAAAAAATAATAATAATATAGTAAATAATAGCAATAAAAATATATAAATGCACGTAATAGTCTAGGTATGTATAATTACACGTACACACGAGATAGTAACGAATAGGTTACAATTTTAACGTAATTTGGATGATTCGCATGAATAGGATGCTAAGTAAACAATTTCGGTGTAGGTAAAACGTAGAAGGAATTAAAGAAGGTATTGGGAGGTGTCATTACTTGAACGTTGGATATCCGATAAATTAAGATAAGGGGTACTATTTAACTTAGTTCTGATAATGCATTCTTGTTTCACCGATAAAAGATTTTATGAAGGTGTATATAATTTGAAATAATTTATTAATGCTTTCATACTTGTGAAACTGTTTACGAAGCATGTTTTAATTTGTCGAAATATTCCCCGAGTACTTTCCATGTTATGAAATGAATTTTCCTAAGGTATGAAATGTATAGATGTTTTACATTTATTTATGATTTTATATCCATATCGTTAAAGAAACTTTTGACAATTTCAAAAGCATAGAAAAAGGGAAAAGGGGGAAAAAGAAAAGATGTTTTGAGACTATAGGATTCATGCATGGTTACTTCTTGTGGCGTTCCGGCTCCACCACTTGGGTGCCAGTACGTAGGGCCCCTTAAGCACTTGACTCAACCTGTGTGGAAGATGTCGTGCTACTGTGGTTTATGATGATGTTTTCGGTAGTGTCTCATGCCCGCGTAGCATTCAATTATGTTGCCTACACGGAGAGTGCCTTTGGTGCCCATGTCCTAGCTAGGTGCTAGTGAATGTAAGTAAGATAGATACTACCCATACTTTATGAAAGGGTTGTACGACCCTGATCCAATCTACAGCCCCCTTACCATGGCCATAGGTATGATGACTCTCTACGGAGAATAACACGTATCGCATGACTTAGTTATAGCATAGTCTCCTCGATTTGATTATGAATATGGACTATGATGAATGAATATGTGTTTTCATGAGATATACAATAATTGGTTACGATCGATATGCTTCATGAAATGTTTAAGAAATGTTAATGAAATGTTTATGAAATGTTTATGAAAGGTTCATGAAATGTTTATGAAATGTTTATGAAATGTTTACGAAAGGTTTATGAAATGTTTATGAAACGTTTATGAACCTGATGGTTTTAAGAACTCATTCATGAACAATGAAAAGTTGTAAAATGGTTAAGCATGTTATTTGTTTTAAAGACACGCATGCTTTATGACTTTTTATGATGATATGCATGAAATGACAATTTATGTATTTCATTAAAGTTTCATTCTATGAACAATTTCACATGTTTTTATATATCAGAACTGTTTTCAAAGTATTATCTTACTGGGCTTTTCCTCAAAAGCTCACCCCTCTAGCTTCAGACCATTTGCAGTGAATCTATAGGCGTTACCTGCTGCATACATGACGTAGGCTGGTGGGAAAGAGCTACCCTAGGATAATTTTTGTACACGCAAAAAGGTATACAGTTATATTCCTGTACCAGACATAATTGTAAGCATAAACATATATTGGAAACTTTTTATTAGGATGTAATTTGTAAGGAAAACAATGTAAAGAATATTATTTTTGGGTTAGGTTTTAATATGATTGGTATTGCATCGAAATGGATGTATTGAGTTGTAAATGTGGATTTGGACAATATGCTTGGTAGTTGTGGATATCTAGGATTGTTGGAAAGCATGCTTGGTAGTTATGGATATCTAGGATTGTCAAACAACTGAATTTCAGGTGGGTAGGCTTATATATAAGTCGTTATGCTATCGAAATTTCTATCAGCCCTATATGTCAAAATAGGGAAATTAAATATAATTACGAATAAAGAATTAGAAAAAGTGATTCGACACTGCACAGAAATACAACCTAAGTGAATAAGGGAATAAGTGGGTAAATTAAGTTAAAAAAATCCCCCAATTTTCAAGGGTCAAGGGTCGTTACACTCTGCATGCGGTTGTCAACACTTATCGGGTTTCCATTTCCGTGTGGTGCCGAGAGGCTAGCTCCTGCTTATGGCTGCTGAAGCAAGGCGTGGCCACTGTTGCTTTCTCACTTCTCTTGTTCACGGTGGTGTGCTGTTTCGTTTAGTACCAGCTGAAGGAGGTGTCGAGAGCAGTAGCAGGAGTTTTCTTATCCTCTGTTCTACCTTGTTTTAGTTTGTCTTTACTGTTCATCTTCAATTCTTATTTTAACTGCTGGTGTTAATGCTGTCTTATTTCATTCATTGTCTTAGACTTGCCATTTGATAATTTTTCTTTGATTTCATACAATAGTTGATCGGTGCATGCTACTTGAGGATGTTTATACATGTTGCTGCAGCCATCGGTACAAAAACTGAAAAGAAATCAATGTCGAGTGATACAGTGGGGAGAACATGAGCAGGTCTGGTGTCACAACCCTTTTTCATTTCCTTTAACTGAAAATCTCAATAAATTTTTCGCATTTTACTGTTACCTTTCCCGGTCGTGAACAAACTCGCCACACACAGTTGGGCTGTGAGTCAATAATAATCATAAATTACCATTCATTCACAATTTAATGAAACGATGTCATATATTCGTAGTTAATCATGTACTTATACAAAAACATGTTTTACCGTCATCTACATCCCCCATAATTACAACTCGAAAGACTACTGTGCTTTTACATTGTTTAGATACAAAAAGAATCCTATGTATATACCTTTCGATGATGGAAGCAGCGGATGTCCAAAAGCACAATGCCTCAGTCCTCATTGGGCTACTATGCACGCTCTGTAGGAGGGGAAAATAGAGAGGGATGAGCAACCACATGCTCAGTAAGGCAATAATGCAAGCATGGTAGATAACTACTCTATCTACATGCTGATAGTGTTATGCATAAATCGTTTATGGTAGGAGCATGAGGAAGTAAAACTATGCCATATGAATATACATATATATCATGTATCAAAGTCATGTACATTGGCATATAAAACATGGTAAAAACATTATGTATAAATCATCTCATGCTCGATCTCATTTAAATTCATAAAAAAGGAAATTCATTTAAGAAACATCCTTTTTTATTATCTCATTCTCAATACAACAAAATCTCATCAAATCATTTCACAATCACAACATCATAACCATTTCACAAACAAATCCCACAAGTCTCGACCCCTCCCTCGGGTCTACCCCGGACAGTCAAAATCACACTCAAGTATTAAAAGCCATGTGGTATTATGTAAATAAAGCAAGGAGACAGGTTATTATATCTCAACTAACTATGTTGGCCAACCGTCACATATCATCTCAAACCACACGGATCCCAGTGTGCGGGGTATCATGCTGGCACGAAGGTGGGTTAGTTCTTCGCCAGACTTTCTTAAATCAAGTAACCACCACGTGGTACATCTACTCCATGTGTGTCACGACCCAAAACTACCCAAAAACCAGAGTAAATTTTTCGCGTTTTATTATTTTCTTTCATGCTTACCTGTTCTCTGATCGTGACCACACTCCACTAACAATTGGGCTGTGCGTCAATGCCAGTCCCACCAAATTAATTCTTTCTCAATCATTTATAAATGTTTACAATATTCATACATCCCCTAAAGTTACTTATAAACATGTTACTGTGCTATGCTTATTTAGATACAATATGTACAAGTGTATATACCTTAAATGATGGGCAGCAGCAGATATCCGGAATGCAGTTTTCAGTCGCCTCAACATCTACTGGAGATTATCTGTGTGAGAAAATGGAAGGGGTGAGCACATCAAGCTCAGTAAGGCAATCCTATGAACAAGTAGGTAACCATACTACCTACATGAACGTGGTGCCATGCATAAACCACCCTTTCTCCACACATTTCAAAACTGATGCAATGATTCATGATGTCATGTAAAACACGTTCGCATGGAAAATTCAACATGCAACTCTTTTTAAATCATTTCTTTCTCATTTAAAATTTTCACAATAAAGTCATGACTTAACCCCTCCTTCGGGTGGTCCTGACTCACACAAAACCATGAAAATCAGTTTACGTCACACATGGGTTTAAAAAGCATGGAAATAACATCATGCAAATTTAGTTTAAAACCCAGTTTCAATCATCGTCAAGATCATCAACATGCGAGACTAGGCAACATCTGTATATCGGTAATAACCAGGATTATGGCCGTATGTCCTCGTGAGCCCCTCTGCTACACGGATCCTAGTGTGCGGGGTCTCACCCTGATCAAGAATCGCCCGGGAGATGGGTCTTATCCGATCCCACGCTTCCAAAGATGCCACACGTATCTGAAGATACCACGCATCCGAAGATGCCACACGTATCCGAAGATACCACGTATCCGAAGATACCACACATCCGAAGATGCCACACGGTACATCGTACTCCATGCTACTTGCACGGTACATCGTACTCCGTGGACCCATATCATATCTCTATACTCATGCCATGTCTCAAAACGCACGTGCGAGCCTATTTAATCGATGACACATAGTCTACCCGAAGCTCCAAGCACGGCTCATCGCATGTTCTCATAAAAATCAGTGGGGGGTGCGAGCGATGCTCTAGCACTCTCGTCAATTCAAGTAAAACTAGTGCGAGCTAAGCTCTAGCAGTCTCATCAAATCATGTGGAAAATCTGGTGCGAGTTACACTCTAGCACCCTGTCACGAAAATCATGTAAAATCTGGTGCGAGTTAGACTCTAGCACCGTGTCACGAAAATCATATACATATATATATAAAATCTGGTGCGAGTTGGACTCCGGCACCAATGCATGTAAAACTCTAGTGCGAGCTCTCGCTCTAGCACTAATGCATGCATCACACAACTCAAAATATCGTGCGAGATGAGCTCTAGCACGTCACATGTCAATAAAAACACGTAGGTGGCTCTGTTTCCTTAAAACAGTTTTCAAAACAATTTCATCATTGAAACTATGAAATGCTATGCATTTTTCTTTCAAGGTTAGCCAGCCTACTCATGCATGCGTCAAAACACCTCCAGAACGAGCAGGAACCTCTTGTTCTTGCTCCTCCCAATTTTTCCTAAAATTGTAAATTTTACCCTTAACAAGGGTATTTTGGTAATTTGCCCATTCAGGGCACTAAAATTATTTATTTACTTCTAGACCCTTTAGATAATTTAAAAGACTGCATATGACTTGAAATTTCGTAAAGTTACCTCTAGCAGTCCGTAGAATTCCCTTACCTTATTTTTCTGTAGAGTCTGACCTTTCTTTTTTCACTGCTGTCTCGTCACGCAGTCTGATTTACTCCCAATCCAATGTTCGAAACTGCGTATAATTATTCCTCAGGTCAGATATCATACAATTTAATTGTATTTCCTATTTTCTGGGCTTAATTTAAATCATTAGGCCCATTTACCCCTATTGGGCCCGATTGCACCTTAATGGGCCTTAATCGGTCTTAAGCCCATTTTCCACTTAATTTTCACATTATCAAGGCCTATTGGGCTCATTGGGCCCACCAACAATTTATTGGGCCTCGTTCTAACTCTCGAATAGTTCAATTTATTATTTACGACACTTTATCTAAATTTCCATAATTTAATTTATTTTATGCGATAATTAAATCTGAAGCACGCATAACGATATAAATTATCGTAAATAAGGGTTACTTACCCGAGATTCCATGTTAGTACGTAAATCGACGTTGTCTCGAGCTCTCGTTTGACATTGATTGTCGAGCTACACAATTTCATAATTTTCGGCTAAGTTTCCAATCGAAAATTAATTAAATAAAATATTCCTAAATTTAAATCGGTCAATTTCGATCGCTACTGACTTACCCGTAGCTCGATTACATCGTCGGGATTTTTTCTCAATTTTTTCTCTTTTTCTTTTTCCATTTTTCTCCTTTTTTCCGCTCTTTCTTGGCTGAACCAGTCGGTCCGGTTTAGACCCGGTTCAGACCGCCGGTTCACCCCGGTTCACTTCGGTTCACTCCGATTCAGGGCCTTACCGACCGGTTCTCCGCTGGCTTCCACCGCCAGTGGCTCCGTTGGGTCATCCGCATCTCAGATCTGCCCTTGGTTTCGTCCAAGGCCGCCGAAAAGTCGCAGGTCAGGCCTATTCTCTCCTCCCATCGAAACCCATTTCTTCTTTCCGCCGTTTTCGGCGTTTGTCGACAGTTTCGCCGGTCGTGGCCACCACCAATCATGTCGTATGGGCCTCGAGGACGTTCGGTGGTGGTCGGTCAGTGCCGAATAGTCGCCGATCACCGGGAATCACCTTCTCTTCTCTCGGTTTCGTTTTCTCTCCGTTCCGCCGCCTATCGCCGCCGTTCGTGCCTCCATGGTGCCGGTGGTGGCTCGCTGGCGCATAGGTCTCCTTCGCCTGGGCCGCCGGTGCCGTCCGTCCGGTCTCCAGCTTCCGTTTTGGCTTCGTTTCATTTTTTTTCGTTTCTCTCTCCCCGACCCGTTTCTGATTTCGTTTTTTTTCAGTTTCCTTTTTTTTTATTAATTATTTTTATTATTATTTTAATCATTAAAATACTATATTTGTCAAAAATATCTAAAAAAATTATTAATTTATTCAATAAATCCCTAATTAAATTTATCAGTATTATTTCGACTTTTCGATATATTTTTCGATTATTTTCGGGATTATTTTTTGAATTAAAAATTTCGATTAATCCCGATTAATTCCAATAAATTGATATCTTGATCAATTTAACCTAAAATAAATTTATTTCACCTTTATTGACCAAGATTTCTCAAATCCATATTTTTAATTAAATTTTTCTCATCGAATTTATTTCGACTTTTGATCTTTTGACCATTTTACCCTTCAACGTGTTCGAGAATTCCATTTTAATCCTTTTTCATTTTTAATTTTCGTGTTTTAATTAAAATCGGGTCTTACATAATCTCCCACACTTTAAGGAATTTGGTCCTCCAAATTAGAACTATGTCATATGAGTCCATAAACTACTCCGGGTACGTTTTCTCATATCATACTCTTAAATTCTTCTGTGACCTTTCTGAAGTTTATTACTTCCAAAGGACTTTAATTAGGGAAATCGTCTTAAACCTCAATACTTTCTCATTTCTGTCTAATGCCCGAATCAACTTTTTCAATATACTTATATTTGCATTGAGCTGAAATGTTGGAGTTCATATCCGATCACCTATGCTGGATCTGGATAGTATTGTCGAAATATCAAAAGATGGGACACATTATGGATGCCTGTTTATTCAGGTGATAATGCCAACCTACAGGTCTTATCTCCCACTTGTCTAATCTCTCAAAAATTTCATTCAGCAAAACTCAATTTGCCTTCTTCCCGAGTCTCGTTATGTCCTTATTCCCTTAGGACAAATAAGTTCAACCATACTGATTCACCCTCGGTGAATTCAATGCTTTTTGTCTGCTCTGAGGTGTTCTTAATCTCTCACTCAACTGAACATCCTCAGAGACTTATTATACTAATTCGAAAGAAATTTCTATCTGTCACCCACTTTTTCTTATCCAAGTCGAGAAACAACCCCTACGGTCATACTATGCCTCATATCTTGTTATCCCGATACTTAAGTGACAACTGTCGTTATTGACGACTTCAATTAGTAGCAACTGATCATCCCAGGAGCTTATAAAATCAATGCATATACTCTCATCATATCCTCAAGAACTTGTACAGTCCTCTCTGACTGACCGTCTGTCTGAGGACGAAAAGCTGTGCTAATACTCAATCGGGTTCCTGAAAAATATTCCCTGAAGTAGAAAGTGAAGTGGGAATCCCTATCTGATATCATGCTCATTGGAATGCTACATAATGTTCACAATCTTCCTTATACCTGAATCCTTATACACACTCTGAGTATCTGGGGATTTCATAACCAGAAGGTGGGTAGACTTAGTCAACTTAGCTACTATCATCTAAATAGCCTCGTGATTCATCTGAGTCCTCTATAACCCATTACAAAATTCATGGAGACTTGCTCCCATTTTCGTGCCGTGTCGATATAGGTAGAGGCTGCAATAACTCTGCAGGCTTTTAATACTCTACCTTATTCTGCTGACATACTAGGCACTTTTCCACAATCTCTACCATATCTCTTTTCGCATCTGACTACCAATACCCTTTTCAGAGATTTCATATATATATTCGTTACTTTTCGTATGCACTGTATATCCCAAAGAGTAAGCTTCTAACAATATTACTATCTCATCAACAGTGGTCCTGGGGAGCACTTATACTGTCTCTGAAACTCTCTGTAATTCATCAACACTCTCTGTGAACTTCGTCACTGTACCCTTCTGAATCTGACCCAAACCATTGACACCATGCCGATCATCACGCTAAGCCTGTCAAATCCGGGCACTCTCATCCGGTTCTAGTCTCAGGCTAGCTGTCACACAATCACTGTTATCATCAGAAGGGATCACATCGATACTGAGGCTCACAACTGCTCTAGCAGCTCACGCTCCCTGACCATCATATGTAATACCATCCCAAGGCTCTTTCTGCTCAAGGCATCAACCGTCACATTAGCCTTTCCTGGGTGGTACAATTTTCCACAATCAAAATCTCTCAGAAGCTCTAACCCACTTTATTATTTCATATTCGACTCTTTCTGTGAAAACAGATACTTAGGGCTTTATGATCAGTGCATACCCAAAATTTCTCACCATGTACATAATAGTACCATATCCTCAATACAAGTACTACCGCTACCAACTTTAAATCATGGGTCAGATAGTTTATTTCATGATCCTTGAGTCGTCTGGATCCACAATCGACTATCTTCCTATTTTGCATCAATACCTAGCTCATTCATGATTTTGAGGTATCCATACACACTGAGAAACCTCTTGAGCTGTTGGGTATGGTGAAAATAATCACGGTGGTCAGTTCATACTTCACTACACCGAAATTTATGTCACATCTATCATCTCACTTATCATCTCACTTTAAATACCACGCTTCTTAGTTAAACATGTCAACAAAGTATACCCTTTTTAGAACTCGCAACCACCATCTGTAAAAGCAAATTTCCAATTGTTGCTTATAATTTGCCCTGGACTTTAACTACACCCAGCATATCATCAATAAAAATGATGACAAATCGGTTCAGGTAAAGTTTAATTAACTCATTGTAGTTGAGCTCCATTACATATTTTAATCGCCCATATCCCTGACCTATGTACGCATAAGAGTATCATATCACTTCAAAATTGCTTCTGTTCACGATACTGACCCGCGTCATTTTCTTTTTCTTTTTCTTATATTAACGGTTTTTATTAAATTTTAATATTTTAACCTTCATGATTAATCGAATTTTATAATTCTTTATCGTACTAGTAAAAGTATCCAAATTTTAAATTTATATCTTACCACAGTCGATTTCAAGTTATAGTTTATATATATATATATATATATTTCTAGACGCTGTCAAGTCTTCAGGCGGGGAGGAATTTTGAAATACCTTTATTAACCCTTAGACTTAACCACAATTACTTTACATATCAGTCCCTGTGGTCACAATTCATATTCACTACTAATTGCTTTAATCCTAATTACTTCACGTATCATAGATATTCTTACCTTACATACTCCTCTTACTCCAGTACATCTTGTATTTAGGATCAAACTTATCTTAAGGAGTATCTCCTTCATATATCAATTATAAGGAAACTCTGTCATTATTCATTTCGTGAGTACCATCATTTGCTCATTTAATTTCAACCGTTGCACCCCTTTTTAGTACTTATCAAAACTTAGAGTATACTTTTCAGAGGTAAAACAACACTATTTTAGGATAGAAATCCGAACATCATAATATGCAGCCGACTACTTTATTCTCAAATATTACTTTAAATTATTCATAGTCCATTAAATAAAATCGGCTGACTTATACTTCTTCCCCCATTTTTAACTTAAAATCTCTTCATAATTATTCTGTTAGTTAACCTTCCTCTATTGGGATACTCATTTATCAGCATTGTGCCCAAGAGTGTAGGCATTCATGTCTTTTACTCATTTACATGTGAATGAAGGCGGTATGAAGAAATACGTGGTACCAGGATTAATTAACACAATTACTTCTTTATTCATAAGCAGTGTGGTATCTTTCACCACATCCTGTGAAACATCAGTAGTGTCTTGGTCCAAGACATACTCGCCTTCGTCCAACAGCCTACTTTCCTTTTCTCTTCGGTTGTGGCCTCCCTTTTCGATGCAGCTATCTCAACAGGGTTTTCTCTATCTCTTTACCTTTCTGTGGGGCAATCTTACCCAACTCTGAGCAATCATAATAAATGGTCCGTCTTACCACACTTAACGGCCATTTTAATCAATAATATGTAGGTGTAGGCCCTATTTCCGTGGTATTTACCACACATTCTATAGTGATCCGTAGCAGATCGGGGTTCTCCAATCACAATACCCCTCAAAAGTACTACAATCGGATAACTGTGGCCTTACCAATCATCTTAGCCCATAGCTCATCAAATCAAATCTTTTTCCAAACTACCCCTTTTTCTCGTTCTGCCATCTTTATCATTCTCGATTCTCTTTCTGTCTCTCTTTCAGCCCTTACTACCTTTCCCAATCTCAGAGGCGTGCAACACTCGATTTTATTCACACAACTATATTCTGCGCACTGCCTCAGTATAGGTAGTGATATCTAACGGGGCCAATCGGACTCTAATTGACAATTTGAGTCCTTCCATAAACTTTTAGACATCTCGACTGTCAATGTTCATAGTGTCGAGGTAATATCTACCTAGGGATATAAACTGAGTTTCATACTTATAATTCATACTCATCAATAAATCAATTCCTTTTAAACAGTGTCCAGGATATTCTATCACCGGAATACATCCAGAAATATTTCGCATGTCAGCTCTGGATGTCTAACTCTTAAGATGGGTCGAGCGGACTTCCATCAATGCTCCGTCTCACCCTCAAATCTTATGCATACTCTGAGCAATTTGCTCCCAAAATATTCTCCACACTCCGCTCCAACCTCGCGAAAGGTGTCTCAATACTGTCCGATCTCTCTGTCGGACTCTGTGAGGCATGCTCAATATAAACCTCCATTTCAATCTCATCCTGATTCTCACAGGTCAACTCAGCACGATTAGTAGGCTTAGGTCTACCTCTACGACCTTTGCCTCGTGCTCTATCTTCTCTATCGCGACTAATATTAGGCATTCCTACATTCTCAACCATTTCTTAGTTAAAACCCATCTCGATATACACTATTGTATCTAACCAAGCACAGTAACACGGGGATGTAATTTCCTAATTACTGACACTGAACACATCAGACCAATTTCTGCTCTGATACCACCTTTATATGTCACGACCCAAAACTACCTAAAAATCAGAGTAAATTTTTCGCGTTTTATTATTTTCTTTCATGCTTACCTGTTCTCTGATCGTGACCACACTCCACTAACAATTGGGCTGTGCGTCAATGCCAATCCCACCAAATTAATTCTTTCTCAGTCATTTATAAATGTTTACAATATTTATACATCCCCTAAAGTTACTTACAAACATGTTAATGTGCTATGCTTATTTAGATACAATATGTACAAGTGTATGTACCTTAAATGATGGGCAGCAGCGGATATCCGGAATGCAGTATTCAGTCACCTCAACATCTACTGGAGATTATCTGTGTGAGAAAATGGAAGGGGTGAGCACATCAAGCTCAGTAAGGTAATCCTATGAACAAGTAGGTAACCATACTACCTACATGAACGTGGTGCCATGCATAAACCAGCCTTTCTCCACACATTTCAAAACTGATGCAATGATTCATGATATCATGTAAAACACGTTCGCATGAAAAATTCAACATGCAACTCTTTTTAAATCATTTCTTTTGCATTTAAAATTTTCACAATAAAGTCAGGACTTAACCCCTCCTTTGGGTGGTCCTGACTCACACAAAACCATGAAAATCAGTTTACATCACACATGGGTTTAAAAAGCATGGAAATAGCATCATGCAAATTTAGTTTAAAACCCAGTTTCAATCATCGTCAAGATCATCAACATGCGAGACTAGGCAACATCTGTATATCGGTAATAACCAGGACTATGGCCGTATGTCCTCGTGAGCCCCTCTGCTACACGGATCCTAGTGTGTGGGGTCTCACCCTGATCGAAAACCGCCCGGGAGGTGGGTCAGTCCATCTCGTCGGTCTTATCCGATCCCACGCATCCGAAGATGCCACACGTATCCGAAGATACCACGCATCTGAAGATGCCACACGTATCCGAAGATACCACGTATCCGAAGATACCACACATCCAAAGATGCCACACGGTACATCGTACTCCATGCTACTTGCATGATACATCGTACTCCATGGACCCATACCATATCTCTATACTCATGCCATGTCTCAAAATGCACGTGCGAGCCTATTTAATCGGTGACACACAGTCTACCCGAAGCTCCAAGCACGGCTCATCGCATGTTCTCATAAAAATCAGTGGGGGGTGCGAGCGATGCTCCAGCACTCTCGTCAATTCAAGTAAAACTAGTGCGAGCTAAGCTCTAGCACTCTCATCAAATCATGTGAAAAATCTGGTGCGAGTTACACTCTAGCACCCTGTCACAAAAATCATGTAAAATCTGGTGCGAGTTAGACTCTAGCACCGTGTCACGAAAATCATATATATATATAATCTGGTGCGGGTTGGACTCCAGCACCAATGCATGTAAAACTCTAGTGCGAGCTCTCGCTCCAGCACTAATGCATGCATCACACAACTTAAAATATCGTGCGAGATAAGCTCTAGCATGTCACATGTCAATAAAAACGCGTAGGCGGCTCTGTTTCCTTAAAACAATTTTCAAAGCAATTTCATCATTGAAACTATGAAATGCTGTGCATTTTTCTTTCAAGGTTAGCCAACCTACTCATGCATGCGTCAAAACACCTCCAGAACGAGCAGGAACCTCTTGTTCTTTCTCCTCCCAATTTTTCCTAAAATTGTAAATTTTACCCTTAACAAGGGTATTTTGGTAATTTCCCATTCGAGGCACTAAAATTTTTTATTTACTTCTAGACCCTTCAGATAATTTAAAAGACTGCATATGACTTGAAATTTCGTAAAGTTACCTCTAGCAGTCCGTAGAATTCCATTACCTTATTTTTCTGTAGAGTCTGACCTTTATTTTTTCACTCCTGTCTCGTCACGCAGTCTGATTTACTCCCAATCCAACGTCTGAAATTGCGTATAATTATTCCTCAGGTCAGATATCATACAATTTAATTATATTTCCTATTTTCTGGGCTCAATTTAAATCATTGGGCCCATTTACCCTTATTGGGCCCGATTGCACCTTAATGGGCCTTAATCGTCCTTAAGCCCGTTTTCCACTTAATTTTCACATTATCGAGGCCTATTGGGCTCATTGGGCCCACCAACAATTTATTGGGCCTCGTTCTAACTCTCGAATAGTTCAATTTATTATTTACGACAATTTATCTAAATTTCCCTAATTTAATTTATTTTATGCGATAATTAAATTCGAAGCACGCATAACGATGTAAATTGTCGTAAATAAGGGTTACTTACTCGAGATTCTGTGCTAGTACGTAAATCGAGGCTATCTCGAGCTCTCGTTTGACGTCGATTGTCGAGCTACACAATTTCATAATTTTCAAGTAAGTTTCCAGTTGAAAATTAATTAAATAAAATATTCCCAAATTTAAATCGGTCAATTTCGACCGCTACTGACTTACCCGTAGCTCGATTACATCGTTGGGATTTTTCTCCAATTTTTTCTCTTTTTCTTTTTTCCTTTTTCTCCTTTTTTCCTCTCTTTCTTGGCTGAACCGGTTCGATCGGGTTTAGACCCGGTTCAGACCGCCGGTTCACCCTAGTTCACTCCTGTTCGCTCCAGTTCAGGGCTTTGCCGGCCGGTTCTCCGTCGGCTTCCACTGCCAGTGGCTCTGCTGGGTCATCTGCATCTCAGATCTGCCCTCGGTTTCGTCCAAGGCCGCCGAAAAGTCGTCGGTCCGGCCTGTTCTCTCCTGTCGTCGAACCCATTTCCTCTTTCCGCCGTTTCCGACGTTTGCCGACAGTTTCGTCGGTCGTGGCCGCCACCAATCACGTCGTCTGGGCCTCGGGGACGTTCGACGATGGTCGGTCGGTGTCGAATCGTCGTCGATCGTCGGGAATCACCTTCTCTTCTCTCGGTTTTGTTTTCTTTCCTTTCCGCCGCCTATCGTCGCCGTTCGTGCCTCTATGGTGCCGGTGGTGGCTCGCTGGCGCATAGGTCTCCTTCGCCTAGGCCGCTGGTGCCGTCCGTCCGGTCTCCAGCTTCCGTTTTGGCTTCGTTTCATTTTTTTCTGTTTCTCTCTCCCAAACCCGTTTCTGATTTCGTTTTTTTTTCAGTTTCCTTTTTTTTATTAATTATTTTTATTATTATTTTAATCATTAAAATACTATATTTGTCAAAAATATCTTAAAAAAATTATTAATTTATTCAATAAATCCCTAATTGAATTTATCAGTATTATTTCAACTTTTCGGTATATTTTTCGATTATTTTTGGGATTATTTTTCGAATTAAAAATTTCGATTAATCCCGATTAATTCCAATAAATTGATATCTTTATCAATTTAACCCAAAATAAATTTATTTCACCTTTATTGACCAAGATTTCTCAAATCCATATTTTTAATTAAATTTTTCTCATCGAATTTATTTCGACTTTGGGTCTTTTGACCATTTTACCCTTCAATGTGTTCGGGAATTCCATTTCAATCCTTTTTCATTTTTAATTTTCGTGTTTTAACTAAAATCGTGTCTTACAATGTGATATACACAGTACATCATACTCTGCGGACGCATAACATGGTTGGGGGTGGTTGCCGTAGGTCTTATCTTCCCCATTCCAAGTGTAACCTCTATAGTCTCAAGTGCATGTGGGAGTACTCTCAATACCAGATCCTAGCCCCTTATGGCCTTGCTCGCCCCTGTTGGGTTCCCTGATTCAGGTCCTAGCCCCTCACCATCACCCCACTCAAGAGGTCTGTTAGGCCTGTTGGGTTCCCTGAATGGATTATGTCAGGTCTTGACATGCCCTAAACGTATTACCGGAAGTGCACAGGTCGTACAAGTAATAATGAGACTTGAGTCCCGAGTTATCGTCCCTTAGAGAAGTTGATTAGCCTAATTAACTACCGGTTAATCTTACCCTAAATATATTCTAGCAAATTATAAAATTGAAGGGTGATCTACAAAGCTAACAGTACTAAAAATAATAAAACTATAAAATAAAGAAAATAAAACCGAGCAAAATTACTTACAGTGCTCCACGCAATTAAAATAAAAAACCTACAAAAATAATTAAAACAGTTAAAACTAATTAACGCAATTAAAATAAAATGCAATTATGAAAATAAAGCAATAAAATTAATTAAACTAAAATTTAAACAAACTTAAAATAAAAATGCATGTAATTAAACTAATAAAAATTACAAATTAAACTAACCTAAAATCTAATAAAAATGAAAACTAAATTAAAAATGCATGAAACACATTTAATCTAAATTGCAACTAAACTAAAATAAAGTCCTAACACATATAATATGAAATTAACTACTAACTAAAAAATTAAAACTAAAAATTAAATTGACAAACTAACATGCAAAGATAAAAAACTAACCTACCATTTTAATTAAACACTCTACCTAAGTTAACAACTAATAAAAAGATCAAAAACAAATAAACAAATTAATATATAAACATGAAACGTTAAATTGATTATGTCTTGTGTAGCCAAACATGGCCTTGGACAGTTGTAACATCATAGTGGTCACGATATGTGGTACTCTTCATTGTCTTTCCAGCAGAATTTTGTCATGCTCTCGGTTCCAAGCATGTCTTCTTTCTCCAGCACGATCTTGTTGTTCTCGAGTGTCCAGGTCTATCTAGCATTCGTCTGTGGCTTCTACTCCAGGTGCTACTGCTGCCTCTGCTACAATGTCCTTGACATGCCTAGCTGCTGTTCCACTTCTGCTTTCGGCTTGTCCTTTTCCTCTATTGCAGCACATTCCTCTCGGCTTTAGTTGTCTTCAGGTGCTGCTGTCCAAGTGCTGTGCTGGTCTGCTCCTGTTCCATCCTACACAGCTGTACCAGTGACCGAGTCCTGCTCAACACTGCAACATGCTGCTTAGTCTACAGCACGACCGTGCGCAGGACTGCCAACCCGAATACTCTGTATTTCGTTTCCAAGTATTGCTCCACGTTCTATCATGCATGGTCCTGCTCCTGGCAATTTTCAGCTCCCACTCCTGCACCTAGTTTCTGTCTTGCTCATGCCCACTTAGTTACATGGCCTTTGCTAGCTGCAACCGACCCAAGCCTATATCACACAACTTTACTGGACATAAAAATGACAAAATGAAGCTGGTCTATGTCACTTCGTTCCTAAAACTATCGAAGCAATCAAGGGAGATTGCCGAAATGATATGGAGATGAACAAAGCAATGCAAGGATAGATTAATACAGTGGGATACAAGCAAATAGCAGAATTGACTTGATGCAGTGAAGTAATGCATAAATGACCAAAAAAAGGATAATGAACAGTAAAAAAGAACTCAAAATAGAGCTGAATAGAGAACTACGACTAAATGGACTTCAAAACTAAACAACTAAATTTAAAACTGATATATTAATGCAGCCTAAAACTAAACTATGGAATTATTAAAGAACAAGAAGATGAAAAGGAAGCAAAAGAAACTAAAACAGGAGAACATTGACATCGAATAGAATTTGCACATGAGAAAAAAAATTTACCGAAAAGAAAAATTCATTATTGAATTAACTTTCGGTAAACAAAGGAGTCTAAACAAAACCAGAATTTTAAACTTTCTAACCAACTGTAAACAACATGGAAATCACTATAAAACTTGACAGAAAATGGTCAAAAGTAAAACTGAAACTAAAACAGTAGCTAGAACCAAAGAAAATTAAGCAGCAAATGCAAAGTGCAAAAAAAAAAAAAATGAAACGACAAAAACGGTGATGAAGAAGACTGCTGTCACCAGCCCCCTTGAACCCAAAAAATAAATAGTGGAATGAAATTCGAATAGTAAAATAGGAAACAATTAAACAAGAATCTACTTGAATTTAAAAGAACAATAAAACTTGCAATCCTAAAACAATGGTAGCTAAAAAGAACTCTAATTAGAAAGCTTAAAAATAAAAACTTTAAAAACTAAACTACCCTAATTTACACCTTCCCTTCAATTGCCATCTTTTTTTATTTATATACACACTTAGGGGTATAATGGTAATTTTTCATCCTAGATGAGTTGGCATTGTTTGGCCACTTGTCTTCACACCATTAGCTCTTTGAAAAATAATATTTCCATGTCATCTGTCTTTTTGCCTAATTAGATGTCCTAGGCTCGTGTTATCCACATGGTCCAATCTCGATTTTAGCTCAATTCTGGTCCATTTTCTATCGAAATATTCAAAATTCATCCGGATTTAATTTATCTGCAAACATGAGAATTTTAATTAAATAAAGGGGATAATTAATAAAATAAATTAGAGATTTAAATAATTAATTAGGAAATTAAGCACAAATAATTCTAAAAATATAGAATTATCAGGTCTTAGCCCCTCACCCTCACCCCACTCAAGAGGTCTGTCAGGCCTGTTGGGTTCCCTGAGTTAATCTGTATTACCCTCACCACGGCCTCATTCATATCACAGTGTGAAAACCAGCGCAAGCTATGCTCTAGCGCGAATTCATGCATCAAAACCAATCACTTCGTACGAGCAACGCTCTAGTACGGCATTTATGCAAAAAAATATGAAGAAACCACGTACGAGCATAGCTCCAGGACGGTTATATACATAAGAAAAATCACTCAAATCCACGTACGAGCATAAGCTCCATTATGGTTTATAATACATCATCACAATTCAAATCAAAGTGCAAGCTAAGCTCCAGCACGTTTCACACAACTGAAAATATCGAAGTCCAGCGTGAGCGAGGCTCTAGCGGGATTTATGTCATACAAATATGATAGGCAGCTCATACACAATCAAACAATCCCGGCAACCGGGTTTAGCACTTCACAAATGCTTTTTCCACAACATCAATAAAACACTAGTCGGTCTATCTACAAGCTTGCTTAAAATAAAACAATTACGTTTTGTAAAACATCAAAACATTAGATTTATATAATTATTAGCCTTACTATCCCATTTCATAGAATCCACTTCAAAACCAAAATCATGCATATACTTATCATCATTCATGAATACCATCAATCATTTACATGAACAACCATGCATTTCATAAAACACCTAATATTCACCCACAAGTTCAAAGTACGAGCAGTTATCTATATATACTCACAAAATTCCCTTACTTGGAATCGCGATGCCTGATTCCATTTTCTTAAAGCTGCTTATTCGTATGGCTTGATTCGTTTCCAATGGACTCTTCGGGACTGTACATAAATGAAATTTTGAATCATTTTAGCGCGTTATAATCTAACTTTTGCGTTTACTATAGTCGATTCGACCTATAGTCTCTATTAACACTTGTGAGGCCTCGTTTCATTACTTTACCCATAACTCAAGTCTATAGATTCTTTTAGGCCTATTAACTCATTCCAAATTGATATTAAATCGATATTAAGCTCATAGTGTTCATATTTCATTGTTTTCCTCACTATGGCATTTTATCAAGCATCTCATATACCCATCTTCATGTCTTCTCTAAACTCACAATATAACTCCACATAACCATTCCAAATCACCCACATTACTCAAATAACAACTTATCATAACTCATAAACCACCAACTCCCCAAATCACACTTCCTCACACTAGAGGCATTCTATTTTCTAGGCTACATTAGTTTCTAACACAACCTAAGTGTTTCCAACCATCCATACTCATGCCAAACAACTCCGAAATCAATTAAATACACAATGTACTTAGGCTAGAGTATTAGAAGGTTACCAAATCTGATTTCTCTTCTTGCTCCAAATGATAATGCCCTTAGCTCCTTCAATACCAATAATGGGATTTTGGGTTCCAACTATGTTGTTCTCTTCCTCAAGATGAACAACTAAGTGTCTAATGGCCTCCCTTCAATTCTTACTGGAAATAGCTGATTTTAGAGAAAGAAAGTTAGGTTTTTGGGTTGAAAATGGAAGGATGGTATTTTTCCCAAAATTTTTAGATTTTCAGCACTCCTTTTATAGAAATAGCTTGAGGAGATCGATCTGCACTAGGAGGAGATCGATCTGGTCCCTTTAAATCCCTCTTTTTCATGGCATTTTAAGCATGAGATCGATCTGTCAAAGCTTAAGATCGATCTGCACCCAAACAGAGAGCTAAGGAGATCGATCTGTATGCTTGAGGATCGATCTTTTCATTACAGAATGGTTAGGAGATCGATCTGGCCCCATTGGAGATCGATCTGCTCTATTCCATTGCCCAAATAAGAGCATTCTGGCTCTTCCAGATCGATCTCTCATCCTATGAGATCGATCTGGCCTTCATACTTTCCAAATTTTCTACAGTTTTTCTACAACAACTCACTCCAAAACACCCTTAATCTGCTGCCATAACCATTTTCTCAACCATCCACCTTTATGACTCAAAAATGGCATCCATTCATACCTTATGCACATTGAAACTTTTGTCCATTACTTGTAGATCCAAAGGTCTACTATATAAAACCCAATTGAAGCATTTATATTCATGAAACTTCCTTCCATTTACCACACTATTTATTTTGAGTTCTAATCACACTCATCACTTATAAGAACTCATTTCTTCATGTTCATACATAATGAAACTTGTATGTACATTACAAATCATATTACATATGTGTACATTGAATTCATGGACTTACGTCAATTATACTTTACATTACAAGTCCATTAGCATTCATTGATCCAGTTACACATGTTACAACTATACATGTACGGGGTCTCACATTCTCCCTTCCTTGAAGGAATTTGGTCCTCCAAATTAGAACCAAGTCACTCTTCAAAAAGATAGGGGTACTTCTGTATCAAGTTCTCCAATTCCCATGTGGCCTCTTCCACTGTGTGATGTTGCCAAAGAACTTTCACCAAGGGAATTATCTTATTCCGCAACACTTTCTCTTTTCTGTCCAATATCCGACTCGACTTCTCAACATACGTCATACTCTCATTGAGCTTCAACGGCTCATATCTTATCACGTGTGCCAGGTCCTGGTGATACTTCTAAAGCATAGAGACGTGGAAGACATTGTGGACATTTGCTAAGTTCGGTGGCAACGCCAATCGATACGCCTTATCTCTCACTCTCTCCAAAATCTCGAAGGGTTTGATATATCTAGGGCTCAGCTTGCCCTTCTTACCAAATCTCATAATACCCTTCGATGGTGAAACTCTAAAAAATACTGACTCACCCATATCAAACTCTAGTGGTCTACGTCTCTTGTCAGCATAACTCTTTTACCGGCTCTGAGCTGTCTGTAATCTCTCACATATCAATCAGAAGTCCTCAGATGCTTGCTGCACTAGGTCAGAAGCAAAAATCTGTCTGTCACCAACCTCTTTCCATCCAATGGGGGATCGACATCTACGCCCATACAGTGCCACATAGGGTGCCATCCCGATACTCGCATGATAACTATTATTATAAGCGAACTCGACTAACTGTAGGTGATCATCCCATGAGCCTCTAAAATCCAGCATACACGCTCTCAACATATCCTCTAGGGTCTATATAGTCCTCTTTGACTGCCCATCTGTCTGAGGATGAAAAGTAGTGCTAAAGCTCAGTCGGGTCCCCAGCACTTCCTGAAAATGTTCCCAAAAGTGGGAAATGAAGCGAGCATCCCTATCAGAAACAACGCTCACTGGAACACCATGTAGCCGTACTATCTCTCAAATATACAGATTCGCCAACTGACTCAGTGTATCGATAGCTCTCATAGCCAAGAAATGGGTAGACTTGGTCAACCAGTCCACAATAACCCATATGGCATCATGACCTCTGCGGGTCCTCAATAACCCCATCACAAAATCCATGGTAACATGCTCCCACTTCCATGTCGGTATCGGTAGAGGCTGTAATAATCCTGTAGGCTTCTGATGCTCTACCTTCACTTGCTGATAAACGAGACACTTAGCGACATATTCAGCAATGTCTCTTTTCATTCTAGACCACCAATAAACCTTCTGAAGGTTTTGATACATCTTAGTACTCCCTAGATGTATCATGTACTTTGATGAGTGAGCCTCTGATAATATTAACTTCCTGATCTCAGGATCCTAATGAACACATACTCTGCCCCTGAACCTCAATAGGCCATCTGTACTCAGCTCAAAATCACTACCCACACCTATCTGTATCTGCCTCAGCCAATCGATGCACCATCGATCGCTCTGCTAGGCCTTCTGAATACGACCAATCAATTCTGGCTCTAATCTCAAACTAGCCATGATCTCAAGTCTCTCAGATCCAGGTGGGGTTAAATCCAAACTGAGGTCTGTAAATTCTTCTAACAATTCATGTTCTCGTACCATCATATAAGACACCAATCCAAGGTTCTTCCTACTCAAATCATCGACAACTACATTTGCCTTACTCGGGTGGTACATGATTTCACAATCATAGTCTTTCAGGAGTTTGAGCCATCTCCTCTGTCTCATATTCAGCTCTTTCTGCGAGAACAAGTACTTAAGGCTCTTATGATCTATGAACACCTGAAATTTCTCACCATAGAGATAGTCGCGCCATATTTTCAAAGCAAATACCATGGCAGCCAACTCCAAATCATGGGTCGGGTAGTTCCTCTCATGATCTTTCAACTGTCTAGATCCATAGGCAACTACCTTCCCATCCTGAATAAGCACACAGCCCAGTCCCTGGTGTGATGCATCCGTATACATCGAGAATCCTCCTGAGCTGGTAGGAATGGTGAGAACTGGAGTAGTGGTCAATCGATGCTTAAGCTCCTCAAAACTCCTCTCATATGGCTCATCCCATACAAACTTAACATCCTTACACGTGAGGCGTGTCAATGAAGCAGCTAGTCTGGAGAAACCCTCAACAAATCTTCGATAATACCCTACCAATCCCAGAAAACTTCTGATCTCAATAACTGCCTTGGGCTGTTCCCACTGTACAACTATCTCTACCTTGGATAGATCCACCAATACCCCATCCTTCAACACAACATGCCCCAGAAATGAGATCTGTTCCAACCAAAAGTTACACTTGCTGAGTTTGGCATACAACTCTTTCTCTCGAAGGGTTTACAGAACTACTCTCAAGTGCTCCTTATTATCTTCCCTGAACTTGGAATAAACCAATATGTCATCAATGAACACAATCATAAACTTGTCCAGGTATAGCTTGAATATATCATTCATCAGTGCCATAAATGCTGTGGGGGCATTCGTCAATCCAAATGGCATCATTATAAACTCGTAGTTGCCATAACGGGTACAAAATACTGTCTTGGGTACATCTCCACTCCTGATCCTCAACTGATGGTACCCTGACCGCAGGTCTATCTGAGAAAACACTTGGGCTCCTCGGAGCTGATCCAACAAATCATCTATGCGCGGAAGGGGGTACTTGTTCTGAATGGTGGCCTTATTCAACAACCGGTAATCTATACACAGTCGAAGGCTCCCATCCTTCTTCCTTACAAATAATATCGGTGCTCCCCAAGGTGAGACACTCGGTCTTATAAACCCCTTCTCTAGCAACTCTTGCAGTTGCTTCTTTAACTCCTCCAACTCAATCAGAGCTACTCGATATGGTGGTTTAGATATCGGCTCGGTACCAGGCATTAACTCTATACCAAACTCCATTTCTTTATCCGGGGGTAACCCTGGTAGATCGTCTAAAAAGACATCAGGAAATTTTGTAATCACTGAAATTTCTCTCAATTTCGGGAGTGCCTTATCTATGTCAACCACGTATGCAATGAACCCTTCACATTATCCTTTCCATTGTTAGTAACATAAACCATCACTCCACATTCAACATTTATTATAAATAATAAATTTATCTCTCAAGCATTATGTATTTAAAATCATTCTTCTTTATTTACAACAAACATACTATTTTCATATCATTTCTTTTCATCAAAGTTTAAAATAAGATTGTCTAATCCTGAAAACATCAATGTCTTGGCATGACAATCCATAACGACTTGATTGGTAGCCAACCAATCCATTCCCAATATTACATCGAAATCATTCATATCCAATAAAATTAAATTGGCTATCATTTCCTTTCCCTCTGTCTTTAACTTACAATCTCTACATACATGCTGAGTCAATTGACTATTATTCATGGGTGTGGAAATCATCAACATTCTATCCTTCAATGTAGCTTTCACATACTTCAACAATTTATGTGCAAAGGAAGGTGATATGAAAGAATGCGTGGCACCAGGATCAAATAATACCAATGCTTCTAAATCAAAGATTTGGATGGTACCTTTAATCACATCCGTCGATGTGTCAGCAGTGTCCTGGTCCAGTGCGTGCACCCTTCCTCTGCTGATGGTTGTCGAAACCAACGATATTAAATAACTTGCTCAAACAATTAATTAGTAGTATAGGGAGCAAGGTCGTGTCCCAAGAGAGATTAATTAACTCCAATTTACTTTTCTGCAAATAAAAGAAAAATAAAACAAGAGGGCTTTGAAAGATTGATTAACTAAAATAACAAAACTTAATAGAAAGAAAACAAAATTGAGTAGAAGAATTCAATAATTTGAGAAATCCAACCCAAGGAGTAATTTCCAGATTCGGTTCGGTAAGTTGATCATTGATGCAAGATAATTTTTTTTAATCCCAACTAAACTGGTTATGGTTATTGGTACGACCTAACAACTTATCTCTTCTTACTGCTTCAACAATCAGGAAACGTTTTCTAATTACTGCTCTTACCAATAAACAACCCTATATACGATCTTAGGATTTAATTTGCCTATAGCATTGAACACTAAAGAGACTACCAATTCTAATCAACAAACACACATGTAGGTTTATTTAAATCAGATCTTATAATCACATAACAAAGACTAAAAACCAGAAGTGCAATTAATCTTGTTACTTACCACTTATTATTGAAACCGCCAAACAATTATGGATTCAAATATTTCAATTGGATGTATATTACTTTGTGAATGAATCAATAGGCCTTTTTGAAGCAACCACAAAACAATAATAATAATGAAGTGCATAAATTATAAGAATAGAAAAGAGTAAAGAAAATAAATAAGAATAATTAGATCTCACAACTTATAAACCAAATCTTCAATTATCCTTAGATTGGAAAGAGAGTTTAGCAACCCATGAATATTGGGTAAAAGTAGTGAAAATATTTGTATATGAAAATCTAATAAAAAAGTCTCCTAACCTAGATCTTCAAGAGCCTATTTATAACTAAAAAAATAGAGATAAGAGTCCTACTCCTAGTTGGACTTAAAGTCCTTACATTTAATTAAAATAATAATCCGATAAAAAGTCTTCTAAGTAATTGAAAAAGTCAAATCTATGGAGGAGAGAGAAAATCATCGTATTGGATGCTTAGGTGAGAGTCTCGCCTAAGCCTTGACCCGTCTCTATCCAATAATTTAAAGTCTCGCCTAAGGCTGTATCCGGTTCTACCCTTGGGTTGAAAACTGCACAATGAAGAGATCTTTAGGCGAGCCTTCGGTTGAAAACAGCATAGTGAAGAGATCCTTAGGAGAGAGTCTCGCCTAAGGCTGCACCCAACACTGACTTGGCCCCCATTCATCATTTGTCATTTCTTCCACATGATTTCACTTGTTCCAAAATCCTTATAAATCATCCTTTAATTCATCAATTCCATGAATTCCTACAATTATTCAAGAATGATCAATTATCCATAGATTAAGTATAAAATTCATACAAAACCATAGGAAAACAAGGTAAATTAAGTGCATAAATAATGACTTATCATATACCCCCACACTTAAACCTTGCTTATCCTGAAGCAAATATTTGTTCAAACTTTATAACCTTCCATTCATTTATGCTCAACTTTCACCTATCCAAAACATTTTAGCATGCATAAAAAATATTAAGTTCATGTGAATTCTCACCAATAACACATAATGATAATCAAATCGAACTTAAAACACATAGATCTTAGCACCCTCACAAAGGTTTCACTAGTTACACTCAAAGTGTTTTGATTTATTATTTGATCACTCAAGTTAATGCATAGAAAGTTCTTACCATAATCTTGCCATTAAATCACATCTCTTCCTCCTTCAATGGAACAAGATGTCACGACCCAAATTACCTAAAAATCCCTACAAAATTTTTGCTTTTTCATTTCCTTACCCGTCGTGAACAGTTACACTACTAAACAGTTGGGCTATGATTCGGTGTTAGTAACCTCTCACCTATTTACCATTCCATTTTCATATTCACATTCACATATCAATTTATTTAAACAAAATACATCCCCAATATTAAATCCATATACGGTACTGTGCATCTATATGTTCAGATACGAAATTATACAAATGTGTATACCTGGTCTTGCTAAGAAGCAGCGGATAACCGAGATGCGAGACTATTGTCGCTCTCTTCTACTGAATATACCCTGTGGGGTGGAAAATGAAAGGGTGAGCGAAACGTGCTCAGTAAGGCAATAATGTAAGCAGGTAGATAACTATACTATCTACGTGCTGATAATATCATGCTGTAAAAATCGTTTACTTTCTGAGCATAAGGTAAGATTAAAACAATGCCACATGTATGTATATATCATATACAAGAAATCATGAAATCGACATATCAAGCACACATGGAAAATCATCATGTATGACATCTCATGCTCGTCACATTAAAACTCATTTATTTCATCGTAAACTCTTCACTTTAAAACTCATTTGTTTAATCACAAAACTCATCACTTTGAAACTTATTTGTTTCATCATAAATTCATCACATTTAAAACTCAATTGTTTCATTATAAAACAACTTCATCAAGGTCAAACCCATCTCTCGGGAATACCTTGATTCATCAAATCACATCTCTTTTAAAAACACAAATCGGGACTACCCCTCCATCGGGTTTGTCCTGGTCTATCCAGACCGTATGATATCATGTGAGGCATGTAGGTTACTGTATGAAAAATCGAGGACTATGGCCATACTTTATCCCTGTGATCCCAGGCACACGGATCCCGGTGTGTGGGGTATCACAACTGCAACGGGAGGTGGGGTCAAGTCCTACCCTTCAGAATATCGAGAAACATCGTAGAGTCATCATGACTGCACGGTACAGCGTACTCCGTGTGACATACACGGTACATCGTACTCCGTGGACCCATATCATAGTCTGGGGGTGTCTGCCGTAGGTCTTATCCAGCCCAATACTATGTCGATAACCAACCCATGTCTCAAAGTATATGTGCGAGCATCTCAACTCTCTGTGACACACAGTCTACAGGAGGCTTCCGCACGACTATATGCATGTTAACTCGCGTCTAGTGCGTTTATGTGAGCATCCTGCTGCCCGCCCCACACCAGGTCATAGGCTTACGGAGCTCCAGCACCACGCTATGCATATCATGATATCTAAAATCTCGTGCGAGCAAAGCTTCAGCACGGTTTTGTGCACACACAAATTTCTCGTATGAGCAATGCTCCAGTACGGCTTTTCATGAGAAATAATTCAGTAAACTTGAGTGCGAGAAAGACTCTAGCACTCTTTTAGTCACGTAAATACGATAGGTGGCTCACTTTTAATAAAAACATCTTTTAAAATAGTAACCGGTACAAACCGGTACCCTTTCGTAAAATTCACGAAATCAACAGCCCACCTATGTGTATATTTGCTTAAATCAAAGCAATATAATCATATAAAACATTAAAATCATGAAATTCATGCAATTTCATAGCCTTACTACCCTTTTTGAAATTTTCCTAACTGGGGGCAAAATAGTCATTTTCCTTTATTTATCTAAGCCCCGATTTTCGTAAAAATTATTACTTTATTTCTAGATGTTTTAATAAATTTTTAAGCCCTGTAAATCCCATCTCAAAATACACATAATTATCTCTATGCACCTACAAAATTCCCTTACCTCGATTCTCGTCGAGTCTGACCTTTCCTTTTCCACTGTTGTCACGTCGCGCAGTCCGATCTGCTCCCAATCAAACCTCCGGAACTGCGTATAATTATTCCTCAGGTCAGATATCATACAACTTAATTGTATTTAATACTTTCTGGGTTTAATTTAAATCATTGGGCCCATTTATCCCTATTGGGCCCGATTGCACTTTAATGGGCCTCGACCCATTTTTAGCCCGTTTTTACTTATTAAATACCTTCCTCGGGTTTACTGGGCTCATACAGCTTACCAATAATTATCGGGCTTCGTTCCAAATTCATTGGATAGCCCGTATACTATTTAAGGCAAGTACGTTAATATTCCGAATACTATTTCTTTTATACCGAATTAATCCGTAAAATAATTGAAACTCTGTATTAAAGGACTCTAATTGTCGGAATTAAAATGTACTTACCCAATATGATGCGGGATACGAAAATCGGAGCTCAATCGACTCTCGTTCGGGCTTTATCGTCGAACTGCATAATTATTATATTTAATCTCGGGTTACTTTTCGATTAAATATAATTTAAATAAATTCCTTGAAAATCAATTCGGTCACTTTTGACCTCGTATTGACTTACCCGAAGTCCGGTGTATCCCCGAAAATCCTTTCCCTTTTTCCTTTTCCTCTTTTTCTCCTTTTTTTCCTCTCTTTTTGGCTGAACCGGTTCAGTCCGGTTCAGATCGCCGGTTCAGCTCAGTCCGGTTCGGTTCAGTTTTGGCCGGTTCAGGCCGGTTCGACAGGTTCAATCCCCATTTGCTCATTCTGGCGCCGTCCGGCCGGTTCCCGGTGCGATATCGGTGCCGTTCGGCTCGGCTACACCTGGGCATTCAGAATCGGGCCTCGGCTGGGGTCGAAACGCAGCCATTGCCGGCGAATCACCTCTTCTCCCTCGCGGCTGCCACCTCTAGATCCGGCGGATTCCGACTGTTTCGTCTGCCAATATCGGTCTCAAAAGGACCGGCTCCTCCTCCCGATCACGTTGGTACCCACCGTTCATCCCCAGCTACCGTGGATCGCCGGTACCGACTCCGTTTCCCCCGCGGTCTTCTCCTCCTCCGTTCGGCGATCTCCGGCCTCCTGACGGCGCGTCACCGGTGCCAATGGCTTCGTCGGCCTCTCCTCTTGCTGCTCGGCCCTTCGTCGGAGGTCGTCGGTGCCCGATGGTGGGTCGTCGGTCGACCACGCGCAGTCCCCCTCTCCGTTTTCCCTTTTCTTTCTCTCTCCCCGACTTTTACAGATTTCTTCTCTTTTTTTTTTTTACAATTATTATTTTATTTAACAATTTGTTTTATTATTATTTTAATCAATAAATTATATTAAAGAATCAAAATATCTACCAAAATTAATATTTTATTCAAAATAGATTTATTTAATTTAATTTAATTTCTTTATTATATTTTTTTAATCCTTTTTCGGGTATAATTTCTCTGTATTTTCGGGATATTGTCCTGGGTGACTTTTCGGTATTTCTAAAAATTCCAGATCTTGATCAATTTGACTCAAAATTATATAATTGCCTCATTATTGATCAAGATATTCTAAATCCTTATTTTAAATTAAATTTTCTTATCGAATTTATCTCGGCTTTCGGTCTTTTGACCGTTTTGCCCTTACACGTGTTCGGGATTTATTTAGCCCGACTTCCCTTCACGAATACTCACTCATTTCGCATTTTAAATTCTTACCTCCTATCCGAATCCTGTTCCTTTAAATTTGTGAACATTTTTCTACCTCATAAAATTTACGATTTAATTTCGGGTCTTACAAATCTCCCCCACTTAAGGAATTTGGTCCTCCAAATTAGAACCAAGTCATATGAGTCCAGATACAACTCCGGGTACATCGATCGTATCATACTCTTAAATTCTTATGTGACCTTCTCCGGAGTGTATTACTACCAAAGGACTTTAATTAGGGAGATCATCTTAAACCTCAATACTTTCTCTTTCCTGTTTAATGCCCGAATCAACTTCTTCAATATACTTATACTTGCATTAAGCTGAACTGTTGGATCTCATATCCCATCATCTATGCTGGATCTGGATAGTATTTTTGAAGCATCAAAAGCTGAGACACATTGTGGGTGCCTGTTAACTCAGGTGATAACACCACCTACAGGTCTTATCTTCCACTTGTCCAATCTCTCAAAAGATTCAATCCAGCGAAACTCAATTTACCTTCTTCCAAAAGTTCGCTATGTCCTTATTCTCTTAGAACAATTAACTTTCAACCATACTAATTCACCAAGGGTGGATTCCAATACTTTTCTATCTGCTCCGAGGTGTTTTTAATCTCTCTTAACTAAACATCCTCAAAGACTTATTATCCAAAGTCGAAAATAATTCTATCTGTCACCCACTTTTTCTTATCCAATTTGGGGAACAACCCCTACAGTCATACACTGCCTCATATCTTGTTATCCCGATACTCAAGTGACAACTGTCACTATTGGCAAATTCGATTTGTAATAATTGATCATCCCATGAGCATAAAAATCAAGGGCACACGCTTTCATCGGATCCTCCAGAACCTGCACAGTCCTCTCTGACTGACCATCTGTCTGAGGATGGAAAGCTGTGCTAATACTCAGTCGGGTTCCATAGCTTCCTGAAAATATTCCCTGAAATAGAAAGTGAAGCGGGAATCCCTATATGATACCATGCTCACTGGAACGCTACTTAATGTTTTCACAATCTTCCTTACACATAAGTCCTCATATACACTTTGAGTATCTGGGAATTTCATAACCAGAAGGTGGGTAGACTTAGTTACTCTATCGACTATCATCCAAATAGTCTCGTAATTCACCTGGGTCCTCTGTAACCCATCACGACATTCATGGAGACTTGCTCTCATATCCCTGCCGTGTCGATATAGGTAGAGGCTGCAATAACTCTGCAGACTTTTAATACTCTACCTTATTCTGCTGACATATTAGGCACTTTTCCACAATCTCTACCATATCTCTTTTCACATCTAACCACCAATACCCTTTTCAGAGATTTTATATATTCTTTACTTTTCGTATGCACTGTATATCCCGAAGAGTGACTTCTGACAATATTACTATCTCATCAACTGTGGTCCTGGGGAGCACTCATACTGTCTCGAAATCCTCAGTAAACCACCAACACACTCCGTGAACTCTGTCACTGTACCCTTCTGAATCTGACCCCAGACTATGTACATCATGCCGATCATCACGCTAAGCCTGTCAAATCCGGGCACTCTCATTCGGTTCTAATCTCAGGCTTGCTGTCACACAATCACTGTCATCATCAAAGGGATCACATCATTACTGAGGTCCACAACTGCTCTAGCAGCTCACGCTCCCTGACCATCATATGTAATACCATCCCGAGACTCTTTATACTCGAGGCTCTTTCTACTCGAGGCATCAGCCATTACATTAGCCTTTCCTGGGTGGTACAATTTTCACAAATCAAAATCTCTCAGAAGCTCTAACCCATTATGTATTCTCACATGCGCCTCTTTCTGTGAAAATAGATACTCGGGCTTTATGATCAGTGCATATCCACAATTTCTTACCTTGTACATAATAGTACCATATCCTCGATACAAACACTACCGTTGACAACTTTAAATCATGGGTAAGATAGTTTATTTCATGATCAAGGAGTTGTCTGACTCCATAATTGACTATTTTCCCATTATACATCAATACACAGCTCCTTCATCATTTTGAGGTATCCACACTCACTGAGAACCTCTTGAGCTGTTGGGTATGGTGAAATTAATCACGGTGGTCAGTTCACACTTCATTACACCAAAATTCATGTCATATCTATCATCTTATTTATCATCTCATTCGAAGACCATGTTTTCCATAGTTAAACATGCCAACCAAGTAGACCATACTGAGAACTCGCAACAACCCATTTGTAAAAGCCATTTTCAATTATTGCTTACAATTTGCCCTAGACTTTAACTACTCCCAGCATATCACCGATACTGCTGATTACAATTCGGTCCAATCCTTGACTTATTTACGCATAAGCATATAAAATCCTTCAAAGTCGCTTACGTCTTCAGGTACTAACCTGCGTCATTTCCTTTTCTTATCTTAACCGCTCTTATTAAATTTTTACTATGTTAACATTTATGATTTGTCGAATTTTAATATTTTTATCGTCTTAGTAAAGGTATCCTAATGCTAAAGGTAGTTATTACAACGATCGATTTCACGTTATAGGTTGTACATATATATATACTTTTAGACGCTGTCAAGTCTTCAGGCGGGGAGGTATTTTGAAATACCTTTATTAACCTTCAGACTTAACCACAACTACGTTATATCTCAGTCTCTGTGGTCACAATTTATATTCGCTACTAATTGCTTTAATCCTAATGACTCCATATATAAAGATGTTCCTACCTAGCATACGTCTCTTACTCCAATACATCTTGTATACATATCTCAAAGATTATCTCCTTAGTGTATCAATCATGAGAAAACTCTTGCCATTATTCATTGAGTACAATCCTTTACTCCTGTAATTTCAACCGTTGCACCCCTTTTTATCACTTGTCAACACTTACAGTATACTTCTCAGTGATGTTTTCACCACCTGTTTTCAACTTAAAATCTCTATATCCATATTTCGTTAATTAATCCTCCTCTATTGGGGTACTCATTTATCAGTATTGTGCCCAATGATGTAGGCATTCATGCCTTTTACTCACTTATATGCGAATGAAGGCGGTATAAATAAATATGTGGCACCAGGATCAATAAACATATGTACTTCATTATTCATAACAAGTGTGGTATCTTACACCACATCCATGAAACATCAATAATGTCCTGGTCCAAGACATCCTCTCACCTTCGTCCAACAACCTACTTTCCTTTTTCTTTTCGGCTATGGCCTCCCTTTTTACGTTGTAGCTATTTCAACGAAGTTTTTCTCTGTCTCTTTACTTTTCTGGGGGGCAATCTCGCCCAAATATGTGCAATCAACATCAATGGTCCGTCTTACCACACTTAACGGCCATTTTCATCAATACAGTGTAGGTATAGACCTTACTTCCATGGTATCTACCACACATCCTACACTGCTTACACTGCTCACTCTGCTTACACTGCTACACTGCTTCGTAGCAGGTCGGGGTTTTCCAATCACAATGCCCCTCAAGAGTGCCAAAATTGGATGCACTGGGGCCTTACCAATTATCTTTTTCCCATTTTAACATCTTTGTCATTTCTCGATTCTCTTTTCTGTCTCTATTTCAGCCCTCACTACCTTTTCCACTCTCAGAGGCGTGCAATTCATGTTCTTATGTACCCAACTGTAAATCTGCGCACTGCCTCGATATAGGTAATATCTCACGGGCTAATCGGACTCAAATTGAAAAGTTGAGCCATTTCATGAACTTTTAGACATCTCGACTGTCACCTGTTCATAGTGTCGAGGTAATATCTGCCCAGGAATATAACCAAGTTTCATACTCATAAATCATACTCATTAATAAATCAAATCCTCTGGGTCAGAGTACGGACTTTTATCCATAATTTCCTTTAAATCATATCCAGGATATCCTATCACCGGAATACATCTAAAATATTTCTCATCTTAGCTCTGGATGTTTAACACTTAAGATGGGTCGAACGGGTTTCCACCACCGCTGCGCCCTCGTATCTCATTCATAATCTGAGCAATTAGCTCCTCAAAATAATCTTCACACTCCGTTCCAATCTCGCGAAGCGTGTCTCAATACTATCCGATCACTCTGTCGGACTCTGAGAGGCATGCTCAACATTAGCCTCCATTTCAATTTCATCCCGATTCTCATGGGTCAACTCAGTACGACTTAGCAGACTCAGGTCTACCTCTACGACCTCTGCCTCGTGCACTATCTCATCTTGAGTCTCATATCATGACTCATTTGATTCTCAGATCGATCTTTACAGTCTCGAGCATGTGTACTCGCCACTCTACCATAGCGACTATCAGTTATAAAAACTATATTCTTGCATTCGAAACAAAATTCTTAGCTGCAATTCCATCTTGATATACACAATTGTATCTAAACAATGCACAGTACATCGGGATGTAAATTTACTTAACCACTAACACCGACTCATATCAGGCCAACTCTGCTCTGATACCATTTAATTTATCACGACCCAAATTACCTAAAAATCCCTACAAATTTTTCGCTTTTTCATTTCCTTACCCGTCGTGAACAGTTACACTACTAAACAGTTGGGCTATGATTCGGTGTTAGTAACCTCTCACCTATTTACCATTCCATTTTCATATTCACATTCACATATCAATTTATTTAAACAAAATACATCCCCAATATTAAATCCATATACGGTACTGTACATCTATATGTTCAGATACGAAATTATACAAATATGTATACCTGGTCTTGCTAAGAAGCAGCGGATAACCGAGATGCGAGACTATTGTCGCTCTCTTCTACTGAATATACCCTGTGGGGTGGAAAATGAAAGGGTGAGCGAAACGTGCTCAGTAAGGTAATAATGTAAGCAGGTAGATAACTATACTATCTACGTGCTGATAATATCATGATGTAAAAATCGTTTACTTTCTGAGCATGAGGTAAGATTAAAACAATGCCACATGTATGTATATATCATATACAAGAAATCATGAAATCGACATATCAAGCACACATGGAAAATCATCATGTATGACATCTCATGCTCGTCACATTAAAACTCATTTATTTCATCGTAAACTCTTCACTTTAAAACTCATTTGTTTAATCACAAAACTCATCACTTTGAAACTTATTTGTTTCATCATAAATTCATCGCATTTAAAACTCAATTGTTTCATTATAAAACAACTTCATCAAGGTCAAACCCATCTCTCGGGAATACCTTGATTCATCAAATTGCATCTCTTTTAAAAACACAAATCGGGACTACCCCTCCATTGGGTTTGTCCTGGTCTATCCAGACCGTATGATATCATGTGAGGCATGTAGGTTACTGTATGAAAAATCGAGGACTATGGCCATACTTTGTCCCTGTGATCCCAGGCACACGGATCCCGGTGTGCGGGGTATCACAACTGCAACGGGAGGTGGGGTCAAGTCCTACCCGCCAGAATATCGAGCAACATCGTAGAGTCATCATGACTGCACGGTACAGCATACTCCGTGTGACATACACGGTACATCGTACTCTGTGGACCCATATCATAGTCTGGGGGTGCCTGCCGTAGGTCTTATCCAGCCCAATACTATGTCGATAACCAACCCATGTCTCAAAGTATATGTGCGAGCATCTCAACTCGCTGTGACACACAGTCTACAGGAGGCTTCCGCACGACTATATGCATGTCAACTCGCGTCTAGTGCGTTTATGTGAGCATCCTGCTGCCCGCCCCACACCAGGTCACAGGCTTACGGAGCTCCAGCACCACGCTATGCATATCATGATATCTAAAATCTCGTGCGAGCAAAGCTTCAGCACGGTTTTGTGCACACACAAATTTCTCGTACGAGCAATGCTCCAGTACGGCTTTTCATGAGAAATAATTCAGTAAACTTGAGTGCGAGAAAGACTCTAGCACTCTTTTAGTCACGTAAATACGATAGGTGGCTCACTTTTAATAAAAACATCTTTTAAAATAGTAACCGGTACAAACCGGTACCCTTTCGTAAAATTCACGAAATCAACAGCCCACCTATGTGTATATTTGCTTAAATCAAAGCAATATAATCATATAAAACATTAAAATCATGAAATTCATGCAATTTCATAGCCTTACTACCCTTTTTGAAATTTTCCTAACTGGGGGCAAAATAGTCATTTTCCTTTATTTATCTAAGCCCCGGTTTTCGTAAAAATTATTACTTTATTTCTAGATGTTTTAATAAATTTTTAAGCCCTGTAAATCCCATCTCAAAATACGCATAATTATCTCTATGCACCTACAAAATTCCCTTACCTCGATTCTCGTCGAGTCTGACCTTTCCTTTTCCACTGTTGTCACGTCGCGCAGTCCGATCTGCTCCCAATCAAACCTCCGAAACTGCGTATAATTATTCCTCAGGTCAGATATCATACAACTTAATTGTATTTAATACTTTCTGGGCTTAATTTAAATCATTGGGCCCATTTATCCCTATTGGGCCCGATTGCACTTTAATGGGCCTCGACCCATTTTCAGCCCGTTTTTACTTATTAAATACCTTCCTCGGGTTTACTGGGCTCATACAGCTTACCAATAATTATCGGGCTTCGTTCCAAATTCATTGGATAGCCCATATACTATTTAAGGCAAGTACGTTAATATTCCGAATACTATTTCTTTTATACCGAATTAATCCGTAAAATAATTGAAACTCTGTATTAAAGGACTCTAATTATCGGAATTAAAATGTACTTACCCAATATGATGCGGGATACGAAAATCGGAGCTCAATCGGCTCTCGTTCGGGCTTTATCGTCGAACTGCACAATTATTATATTTAATCTCGGGTTACTTTTCGATTAAATATAATTTAAATAAATTCCTTGAAAATCAATCGGTCACTTTTGACCTCGTATTGACTTACCCGAAGTCCGGTGTATCCCCGAAAATCCTTTCCCGTTTTCCTTTTCCTCTTTTTCTCCTTTTTTTCCTCTCTTTTTGGCTGAACAGGTTCAGTCCGGTTCAGACCGGTTCAGACCGCCGATTCAGCTCAGTCCGGTTCGGTTCAGTTTTGGTCGGTTCAGGCCGGTTCGACCGGTTCAATCCCCATTTACTCATTCCGACGCCGTCCGGCCAGTTCTCGGTGCGATTTCGGTGCCGTTCGGCTTGGCTACACCTGGGCATTCAGAATCGAGCCTCGGCTGGGGTCGAAACGCAGCCATCGCCGGTGAATCACCTCTTCTCCCTCGCGGCTGCCACCTCTCGATCCGACGGATTCTGACGGTTTCGCCGGCCAATACCGGTCTAAAAAGGACCGGCTCCTCCTCCCGATCACGTCGGTACCCGCCGTTCGTCCCCAGCTGCCGTGGATCGCCGGTACCGACTCCGTTTTCCCCACGGTCTTCTCCTCCTCCGTTCGGCGATCTCCGGCCTCCTGACGGCACGTCACCGGTGCCAATGGCTTCGCCGGCCTCTCCTCTTGCTGCTCGGCCCTTCGTCGGAGGCCGTCGGTGCCCGGTGGTGGGTCGTCGGTCGGCCACGCGCAGTCCCCCTCTCCGTTTTCCCTTTTCTTTCTCTCTCCCCGACTTTTACAGATTTCTTCTCTTTTTTTTTTTTACAATTATTATTTTATTTAACAATTTGTTTTATTATTATTTTAATCAATAAATTATATTAAAGAATCAAAATATCTACCAAAATTAATATTTTATTCAAAATAGATTTATTTAATTTAATTTAATTTCTTTATTATATTTTTTTTAATCCTTTTTCGGGTATAATTTCTCTGTATTTTCGGGATATTGTCCTGGGTGACTTTTCGATATTTCTAAAAATTCCAGATCTTGATCAATTTGACTCAAAATTATATAATTTCCTCATTATTGATCAAGATATTCTAAATCCTTATTTTAAATTAAATTTTCTTATCGAATTTATCCCGACTTTCGATCTTTTGACCGTTTTGCCCTTACACGTGTTCGGGATTTATTTAGCCCGACTTCCCTTCACGAATACTCACTCATTTCGCATTTTAAATTCTTACCTCCTATCCGAATCCCGTTCCTTTAAATTTGTGAACATTTTTCTACCTCATAAAATTTACGATTTAATTTCGGGTCTTACACAAGATACATAAATCAAGAGCGTAAAAGGGTGTAATGGGGCTTGGGTAAGGTATGTAAAGGTTATTTCAGTTTACGGGAATCAGAATAATTCAAACATAAACATGGGAGACTTACTTGAAATTCAATAATTCTTCTTGCTTTTCTTCCTTCTCTTTTTGTTGTGAATTTTCCATTCTTCCTCTTTTCTTTTTTTTCTCTTTTTTTATTTTATTTTTTTTATTTTTATAAGATTCAAATCTTCTTTCTTTTCATCTAGGAAGAATCGATCAATAACGAACCTGGGTCATACAAAACAATCTTTTTTTCTTAATGAATTCAAGTCTCCTATATCTAAGTTCAAATAATTTCCAATACAAGGTTCAAAAATATGTTTGGATAAAAATAAGAAAAGGGATTTCATTGGCTTGTAATGTGGTTTAAGAATAAAGAAAAGGCTTAAAGCTCGAGGGGGTTCACTAAGGGTCTAATTGTAAACCCCGCAAATTTCCTACGTTTAATTAAATTATATAAAAATGGAAATAATATATATTAATAGAAGTGTGAATATTCGTTGTAGGGCTCGAGGACTATAGGAACTGAGAAGCCCGTGAATGACTGGGAACCTAAAGATACAAGAAGTGATAAAGCAAATGCAAGCATGGAAGGACTTGGGAAATTTTTAATTGTTAGTTGAAAATTGTCGATGTAAACACTTGTATCGAGAATTTATGAAGAATGATGGAATCCCGATACTATTTCATTTTTGGAATAAGAAAAATTTCATGGAAGGCATGATATTATGTCTTTGGATAAATTATACAAGAAAATGTATATATGTAGGTATATACATAGGTGAATATGTATATATAAATATACATATATAATAGACATTTAAATAAAAGAATAATAATACATATAACATATATATATTATTTAGTGTATAGAATTTAATATATAGTATTAAACAAATAAATAAATAAAGCATGAAGCATGAGACAATTTAAAATAAAAATGGAAGCAAAACAAAAAGACAAACAAAAATAATATCAATATAAGAGAAATAATAAACAAATATATATATATATTAATATATATATATATATATATATCTTAAGATAATATATAAATATATATCTTAAGATAATATATAAATATATATGGCGTGTACGGAATTGGCTTAGAAAAGCCAATTGCGTCTGCCACTTTCAGATTGAAAGAAACCAAATCAAAACAGAAGAGACTTGGGTGGGAAACAGAAGAGGAGAAGAGAAGGAAGAGCTCGATCAGCTGGAGAAGAAGGAGAAGGAAAAGAAAGGAAGAGAATGAATAGAAAGGAAGGGAGAGGAGAAGAAGTCGATTTTACCGAGAGAGACAGGAAAGAAAGAAAAGGGAAGTTGTCCAGCCGAGGGAGGAAAAAGGAAGGAAGAAAAGAAAAGAGGAGAAAAGAAGGAGAAGGAGCTGCTGGTGTGGCCATTCACGGTTGAGTGCAGGGGCCATAGTAGCTGTCTATTAAGAGTTGATTTTTGGTGGCTGTTGGAGGGCAATTGGAAGCTAATCGAAATAGAGGGCTCTAGTAGTGAAGAAAAAAAATGAAGCTGGATAGAGGAAGAAAATTGAGAGAGGCTAGAAGGGAGCAGACCGAGGCTTGAGGGCTGATCGGGAGAGCTGAAACCGAGAGAGTGTGCAGGGGAGCTGCTGCTGGAAATCCAAGTGCTGCTGGAGGTGAGACCGAGAAGAAGGCAGACCAAAACTGAGACTGAAAAGAAAAAGGAGCAGAATAGAAATAAAACTGGAACCGAGGGTGTGTAGGGGAGGTTGAGGAAGAAGGAGAAACCAAGAAGCAGAAAAACGAAGCTGGAAATGAGGGCTGGAACAGAGGCAAGAGAGGAGGAAAAGAAATAGAATCGAGATTGAAGGAATAGCGGAACCGAAGGGAAGAAGAAGACTACAATAGAGGCTATAACTGAGAGTGAATAGGAGAAACTGTGAGGGAGAAAGGAGTGATCAGCTGAGAAAGAAGAGGAAGAAGAAGGACTGACCGAGAGAGGAGAAAAGAAAAGGAGAAAATAAAAAAAAGAAAAAAAAGGAAGGAAAGAAGAAAAAGAAGATAGGAAAGGTAAGATTTTTATGTATTTATGTATTTTTTTTTTAATATACATGTATATATATGTGGTAGTGTACATAAGTATGTTAGTGTAGATTGGAAGAGACAAAAAAAAGGGAGAAAAGGTAAATTTAATGTACATATATACATGTATGAATATATATGTATACATGCTTGAGATATAGGCTTGGTGTGTATTAAGGTGTGTGAAATGAAAATGAAGGGAAAAGAGGTAAAAATCTATATGTATATATGTATATTTAATTTTAGATGTATATATATATGTTGGTGTATAAGTATGATAAGGTAAATTAAATTAGATGTGAAATAAAAATAAAAATGGGAGAGATGTGAAATAGACAAATATATATATGTATATATATATATATATATGTGATGATGAATAATGGGAACAAGTAATAATATATATATATATGTATTCATGTGAATATATATTTATATATATATATATTTGGGTATATACATGTAGGTATATATAATGGATGGATATGCTAGTATATGTACATAAAAAGAATATGTATGTATATGTGATAAGGAAAAATGGGAAAACAATGATAATATATATATATATATATATAAGAGTGTATATATATATATTTATTTATTTATTTAGGTGTATATATATATAAGATGAATGTGTGCTAGTATATGTACATACATAGAATGTATATATATGAGATAGAGAAAAATGAAGACAAATAATAATATATATATATATATGAGTATATATATATATATATTCATGAGTATATACATGTAGATGTATATAATGTGTATGTCAATATTTGTACGTACAAAATAATATGTGGTAAGAGAAAATATATAAACGTGCGTGTTGACCTAGGTGTATACAATAATACGTACCCACGTAGTTGTAACGATAGGTTACGATTTAACGCAATTCGGACAATTCGCATGAATAGGGTGCTAAGTATACAATTTCGGTGTAGGTGATTGTAGAAGGAATTAAAGGAGGTACTAGGAGGCGTCACCATCCGAATTCGAGATACCCAATAAATCGAGTTAAGGGGTATTATTTAACTTAGTTCTGATAATGCATATTTGTTTCACCGATAAATGATCTTATGAAAGAGCATATGATTTGAAATGATTTATCAATGCTTTCATACTTGCGAAGCATGTTTTAACTTGTCGAAATGTTCCCCGAGTATTTTCCATTTTGTGAAATGAATTTCCTAAGGTATGAAGTGTATGGATGTTTTACATTTATTTATGTTTTTATATCCATATCGTTAAAGAAACTTTTGACAATTTCAAAAGTATGTAAGAAAAGAAATTTGTTTTCAAAAGGGGATTGTGGGGGCCACCTCTTCAGTCCTACGGGAGAAAGTGCCACACAGTCTTTCGATTTTATGAAAGAGTTTTTAGATTACAAGGAATTCGATTTTATTATTCGATATGAGTTTATTGGTTATAAAACCCAAGAAAGATTTTGAAAACTCTGTTTTGAGACTATAGCTTCATGCATGGTTACTTCTTGTGGTGTTCCGGCTACACCACTTGGGGTGCCGGTACGTTGGCCCCTTTAGCACTTGACTCGACCTGTGTGGAAGATGTCATGCTACTAGTGGTTTACGATGATGTTTTGGTAGTATCTCGTGCCCGCGCAGCACGTATGAATGATCCCCGCACGGTGAGTGCCACAGGTGCCCGTGCCCTAGCTATGTGCTAGTATATATGATAAGAAATAAGAAGATACTACCCATGTTTATAATTATTATTATTGTACGAACCTGATCCAGTCTACAGCCCCCCTTACCATGGCTATAGGTATGATGACTCTCCACGGAGAATGACACGTATCGCATGACTTAGTTATAGCCTAGTCTCCTTGATTTGATTATGAAAATTGACTATGATGAATGAATATGTGTTTTCATGATTACGAAATATTCATGAAATGTTTATGAAATGATTATGAATTATTCATGAAATGCTTACGAAATGATTATATATTATTTATGAAATGTTTATAAAATGATTATGAAATATTCATAAAATGTTTATGAAATGATTATGAAATATGCATGAAATGTTTACAAAATGACTACGAAATATTCATGAAATGTTTAGGAAATGATTTATGAAATGTTCATGAAAGGTTTATGAAAAGTTGTAAAACGGTTAAGCATGTGATTTGTTTTAAAGAAACGCATGGTTTATGACGATTACGCATGAAATGGAAGTTTATGTATTGCATTAAGTTTCATTCCATGAACAACTTCAAATGCTTTTATATATCAGAACTGCTTTAAGAATATTATCTTATTGGGCTTTTCCCCAAAAGCTCACCCCTCTACCTTCAGATCATTTGTAGTGTATCTATAGATGCTACCTGCCGCGTACATGACATAGGCTGGTGGGAAGAGCTACCATAGGCTATTTTTTGTACACGCAGAAAGGTATACATTTACATTCCTGTACCAGACATATCTGTACGCACAGACACATCTATTGGAATTATTTTGTTAGGATGTAATTTGTAAGGAAATGATGTAAAGAATATGATTCTTGGGATTAGGTTGTAAGATGATTGGTATTAATTGATATCGATATATTGAGTTGTAAAAGTGGATTGAGAAAGTATTCTTGGTAGTTGTAGATATCTAGGATTGTTGGAAAGCATGCTTGGTAGTTGTGGATATGTAGGATTGTCGAAAACAACTGAATTGCAGGTGGGTAGGCTCATATGTAAGTCTTTATTCTACCGAAATTTCTATCGGCCATATAAGTTAAAGTATGGAAATTGATTATAATTATGAATAAAGAATAAGGAAAAGTGTTTTGACATTGCACAGGAATACAACCTAAGTGAATAAGGGAATAAGTAGGTAACTTAAATTCAAAAAAAAAATTATCCCGATTTTCAAAGGTCAAGGGTCGTTACAGTTTAGGTGGTATCATAGCGAAGGTTGTCTAGTACTGTCAGTGTCGAAAATAAGGATTTAATTACATCCCAATGTATGTGCTTGTCTGGTTGTAGGTAATGTATACCTAATGAATGTAAGACTTGATCTTTGGAATTACGTAGATCACTTGCATGATGAGTGGAAGACGTGGACGTCTTCGAAGGCAGGCTCAGCCACCTCCACCTCCTTCATTCGAGCTAGAGAGCCTTCGTACTCGTATGACTCAGTCCGAGCAGCGGTTGGAGCAGCGCCTCGAGCGAGGTTTGGAGTCGATAGCTGCCGTGATTACCCAATATCTAGAGGTAAACGTTTCTGATTCAGTTGGTACAACACCAATTCCTACTCCGATGCCGACTCCTCCACAAGCACCACCTCCTTCTCCACAAGTTCCTCCAATACGTATAGTTCCTTAGCCTCTTGTACAGGCCTGGAGGGAGGAGAGGGATATCGGTAGAATGAGGAATTTTCGAAAGATGAAGCCTCCAACATTTAAGAGACAAAACAGGGATAAGAATAAGCAAACGGAGTCTGTGAGACAGGACTTTCAAAGGGGCCAACCTAGGAGACAGAGGACAGATGAGTCTCAAGCTAGGATTGATAGGCCCACAGCTCCTATAGCTACCCCACAAACTACCAGAGGCTTCCAGCGGTACGACAGATTTTGCACTAAATGTGGTAAATTTCATAAAATTGCATGTCACTGGACCAAAGGGAGCTGTTTTAGGTGTGGATAGGGAGGACACTTGATTAAAATTACCCACTGAATAAGTTCCCACAGCCCCCAGAGCCACCATGACAACCTGAGAGGCAAGCTCCCCAGAGACAAGTCCTACAGAGACGGGCTATCGCGACAGAGAAAGGCAAGAAACCTATCACTTATGGAAGGATCTTTGCCTGGGACTGATGTGGTATGTAGGAGTTGTGAAATCAAGGTAGGAGAGAGGATCATATTAGCAAATCTAATTTTGTTGAGCATGTATGGCTTTGATGTAATTTTGGGTATGGATTGGCTAGCCACCAACCGTGTAAGTTTAGACTGCTATTCTAAGACTGTAACATTCTCCTTACCTAGTAAGTTTAATGTATGTTTCGCAGTTAAGGAATAAATTTTATGATTTTGACTATTGATGAGGATTTTGATGAACGTGTTGATGTGAAGGTTATATTGCATTCATCTCCGATACTAGTTGGGAATGTCTAAGTATTTAGGACATATCTGTGGTATGCAAGTTTTCAGATGTATTTCCTGATGAACTACCGGGACTACCATCGGAGAGAGAGTTAAAATTCACTATAGATTTGGCACTAGAGATACAGTCAATCTTGAAGTCTCCTTCACTTGTGGATCTTTAGGAATTAAAAAATGAGTTACAAGAACTGTTAGATAAAGGAAGTTTAGAAACCCATAGGAGATATTGGGATATTTAGTCAAGCTAAGATGACTCCATTTGAAATTACTTTGAAAGGGAAAGATAAAGAGAATGACAGAAAAGAAATAGTGACAATGAAAGAGCACAATCACTATACTGGAAGAATGAATCAGGGAACTAACGGTATTGTAAGACCCAATTTTATTGTAAAAGCAAAAGGGAATGAATAGAAATTTACGAGTGCATTTAAAAATGCAAAAGGACTGAAATGGAATTTTCGAACACATTGAAGGGCAAAATGGTCAAAAGATTGAAAGTCGGTATAAATTCGATAAGAAAAATTTATTAAAAATAATGGATTGAGAAATCTTGGTCAATAAAGGTGAAATAAATTTATTCTGGGTTAAATTGATCAAGATATGAATTTATGGAAATTAATCAAAATTAATCGGGAATTTCACTTCGAAAAATAATCTCGAAAATAATCAAAAAATATACCAGATAGTCGAAATAATACTGATAAATTTATTTATGGGTTAAATGAATAAAATAGGATTATTTTTAGATATTTTGCCAAATAATAATAAAATATTGAATATAATAATAATAAAATAAATTAATAAAAAAAGGAAAAAAAAGGAATCAAAAATTGATCGGGGAGAGAGAAAGAAGAAACGAAAAAACGAAGTCAAAATCGAGGAAGACCGACGAGCCACCATCGACGGGACTGAGGGGCCTGCGAAGGGCGACGAGCCTCGTGGGAACCACCAAGCACCGGCACGCGCGCCGACAATACTGGAGGAGGCCGAAAACGAAAGGAGAAGCCGCGGGAAGGAATATTCCAATCGGCGGCCATCGGCGCTGATTCGAGCCCCACCAAGGCTTGATTCTAGAAGCCCAGGCGACGGTGCTCTGAATGGCACTGGAAACAACCGCCGAAACCCAAGGACGGCGCTGGAAACGACGGAAAGAGGAAATGGGTACCGACGGTAGAGAGAACAGGCCAGACCAGCGACTTTCCAGCAACCTTGGACGAAACCGAGGGCAGATTCGTGCTGCAGACGGCCTAGTGGAGCCACTGGCGGCGGAAGCCGGTGGAGAACTGATCGGTAAGGCACTGAACCGGCCGAACCGGAGTGAACCAACGGTCCGAACCGGGTCTAAACCGGACCGAACTGGTTCAGCCAATGAGGAAAGAGAAAAAAGGAGAAAAAAGGAAAAAAAGAAAAAAGAGGAAAAATTGAGAAAAAATCACGACGATGTAATCGAGCTAAGGGTAAGTCGGTAAGCGATCGAAATTGACCGATTTGAATTTTGGAATATTTTATTTAATTATTATTCGACTGGAAATTTACCCAAAAATTTATGAAATTATGTAGCTCGACAATCGACGTCAAACGAGAGCTCGAGATAGCCTCGATTTACATACTAGCATGAAATCTCAGGTAAGTAACCCTTATTTATGACAATTTGCATCGTTATGCGTGCTTCGAATTTAATTTTTGCATTAATTAAATTAAATTTTGGAAAGTCGGATAAATTGTCATAAATAATAAATTGAGCTATTCGAGAGTTAGAACGATGCCCAATAAATTGTTGGTGGGCCCAATGAGCCCAATAAGCCTTAATGTGAAATTAGGTGGAAAACGGGCTTAAGACAGATTAAGGCTCATTGAGGTGCAATTGGGCCTAATAGGGGTAAATGGGCCCAATGATTTAAATTAAGCCCAGAAAATAGAAAATACAATTAAATTGTCTAATATACAATCTGAGGAACATTTATACGCAGTTTCGGATTTGATTGGGAGCAGATCGGACTGCGTGACGAGACAGCAGTGGAAAAAGAAATGTCAGACTCTACAGAAAAATAAGGTAAGGGAATTCTACGAACTGCTAGAGGTAACTTTACGAAATTTCAAAGTCATATGCAGTCTTTTAAAGTATCTGAAGGGTCTAGAAGTAAGTTAATAATTTTAGTGCCCCGAATGGGCAAATTACCAAAATACCCTTGTTAAGGGAAAATTTTTCAATTTTAGGAAAAATTAGGAGGAGCAAGAACAAGAGGTTCCTGCTCGTTCTGGAGATGTTTTGACGCATGCATGAGTAGGTTGGCTAACCTTGAAAGAAAAATGCACAGCATTGCATATTTTCAATGATGAAATTGTTTTGAAAACTGTTTTAAGGAAACAGAGCCGTCTACGTGTTTTTATTGACATGTGACGTGCTAGAGCTCAGCTCGCACGATGTTTTGATTTGTGTGATGCATGCATTAGTGCTGGAGCGAGAGCTCGAACTAGAATTTTACATGCATTGGTGCTGGAGTCCAACTCGCACCAGATTTTTATATATATATATATATATATATATATGATTTTCGTGACACGGTGCTAGAGTCTAACTCGCACCAGATTTTCCATATGATTTGATGAGAGTGCTGAGCTTAGCTCGCACTAGTTTTACTTGAATTGACGAGAGCGCTGGAGCATCGTTCGCACCCCCCACTGATTTTTATGAGAACATGCGATGAGCCGTGCTTGGAGCATCGGGTAGACTGTGTGTCACCGACTAAATAGGCTCGCATGTGCGTTTTGAGACATGGCATGAGTATAGAGATATGATATAGGTCCATGGAGTATGATGTACCATGTAAGTAGCATGGAGTACGATGTACCGTGTGGCATCTTTGGAAGCGTGGTATCTTCGGATACGTGTGGCATCTTCGGATACGTGGGATCGGATAAGACCGACTAGATGGACTGACCTACCTCCTTGGCGGTTCCCAATCGTGGTGAGACCCTGCACACTAGGATCCGTGTAGGCAGAGGGACTCCCGAGGATACATGGGCATAGTCTTGGTTATTACCGATATACAGATGTTGCCTAGTCTCGCATGTTGATGATTTTGACGAGATTGAAACTAGGTTTTTAAATCAAATGTGCATGATGATTATTTCTATGCTTTTTAAACCCATGTGTGATGTAAACTGATTTTCATGATTTTGTGTGAGTCAAGACCACCCGAGGGATGGGTTGAGTCCTGGATTTGTTGTGAAATTTTTAAATGAGAAAGAAATTATTTAAAAAGAGTTGCATGTTGAATTTTCCATGCGAACTTGTTTTACATGACATCATGAATCATAGCATCAGTTTTAAAATGTGTGGAGAAAGGGTGGTTATACATGGCACCACGTTCATGTAGGTAGTATGGTTACTTACTTGTCTGAACGGTTGCCTTACTGAGCTTGATGTGCTCACCCCTTTCATTTTCTCACACAGATAATCTCCAGTAGATGTTGAGGCGACTGAGTACTGCATTCTGGATATCCGCTGCTGCCCATCATTTAAGGTATATACACTTGTACATATTGTTTCTAAATAAGCATAGCACAGTAACATGTTTGTAAGTAACTTTAGGGGATGTATAAATATTGTAAACACTTTTAAATGACTGAGAAAGAATTAAGTTATATGGTAAATGAATGGTCGGACTGGGATTGACTGTCACGACCCAATTCCACTCTCTTTAACCGAGAATCATTGAAAATTTTTCGCGTTTTTACTGTTACCTTACCCGGTCGTGAACTAAACTCACCACACACTGTTGGGCTGTGAGTCAATAATAAACACCACATCTCATTCATTCTCAATTAATTAAAACGATGTCATACATGTGCATTTAATCGTGTATTTGTACGAATACATGTTTTACTGACATCTACATCCCCCATAAGTACAACTCAAAAGAATACTGTGCTTTTACATTGTTTAGATACAAAAAGAATCACTGTGTATATACCTTTCAGCGATGGAGATGCAGCGGAGTCCAAAATAATACACTTCAGTCCTCACTGGGCTACTATGCACGCTCTGTAGGGGGGAAAATAGAGTGGGATGAGCAACCACACGCTCAGTAAGGCAATAATGCAAGCATGGTAGATAACTACTCTATCTACATGCTGATAGTGTTATGCATAAATCACTTATGGTAGGAGCATGAGGAATAAAACTATGCCATGTGAATATACATATATATCATGTATCAAATCATGTGCATTGGCATATAAAACATGGTAGAGACATCATGTATAAAACATCTCATGCTTAATCTCATTTAAATTCATAAAAGGGCAATTCATTTAGAAACTTCCTTTTTGAACCGACAACATAACACCACCAAATCAACTCACAAACCACAACCACATTTACATTCCACAATTCACGCATGTGTATAAATCTAGGTCACTATATCAGAAGTGCCTATGTGAATCATTACATCATAAACCATCCCAGACCACACGCATCCAGGTGTGCGGGGTATCATGCTGGCACGAAGATGAATTATCCCTCGCCAGACTTTCTCATCACATAACCATCATGCGGTACATCGTACTCCATGTGATATACACGGTACATCGTACTCCGCAACTCATATCATGATTGGGGGTGCCATTCCTAGGTCTTATCTACCCCATACCAAGAGTTTTCCATATTTCGTGAAGGAGAGCCTTCCTGCCGAACAGAGCCTCCCCGCCTAACAGAGCCTCCCTGCCTCCTCGGGCTTAAGGATGTTAGCTTAAGGATGTAGGGCTTAAGGGTCCTTTCCGTAAGAGAGCCTCCCCACCGAACAGAGCCTCCCCGCCTAACAGAGCCTCCCTGCCTCTTCGGGCTTAAGGATGTTAGCTTAAGGATGTAGGGCTTAAGGATCTTACCTTCACCATACCCATGTAGGAGAGCCTCCCTGCCTAACAGAGCCTCCCCGCCTCTTTGGGCTTAAGGATGTTGGCTTAAGGATCCCACCGTAAGAGAGCCTCCCCACCAAACAGAGCCTCCCCGCCTAACAGAGCTTCCCTGCCTCCTCGGGCTTAAGGATGTTAGCTTAAGGATGTAAGGCTTAAGGATCTTACCCACTTTCACAACCCTATACGAATCCCATTGTATAAGCTTGTGCGAGCAAAGCTCTAGCACGACTCATGCATCATGCATCTTCCCATAAAGAGGCGTGTACGAGCATAGCTCTAGTATGGTTATACTCATAAGATAACCATTCACAATCCACGTACGAGTAGAAGCTCCAGTACGGTTTATAAACATCATCACAATTCAATTTCAAAGTGCGAGCTAAGCTCAAGCTCATTTCACACAAGTGGAAACATAGAAATCTCGCGCGAGCGAGGCTCTAACGCGAATTATATCACATACACGCGATAGGCGGCTTACATGCATTCAAAACATCTCATAATATGCTTAGTGCCTCGTATGGGCTATTTCACAACATCATTCAAGTACTAGCCAGCCTATCCTTTTATTTACTCAAATCAAAGCATTGTGTTTTGTAAAAGCATTCAAAACACATGATTTATGCAATTATTAGCCTTACTATCCCTTTTCCATAACATCCACTTCAAAACCAAAACCACGCATATTCCCATCATCTTTCACAAATACCATCAACATTTATTTGAGCAATTCATGCATTTCATACAACACCCAATATTCACCCAGTTCAAAATACGAGCAGCTATCTCTATATACTCACAAAATTCCCTTACATGGAATCGCGATGCGTGATTCCACTTCCTTAAGCTGCTTACTCGTACGATTTGGTTCGCCTTCAACGAACTCTTCGGGACTGCACAAAATCGTATCCCGCATTATATTCGACCCATATATTGCAACCCTTGTGCTTGCTATAGTCAATTTAGTCTATAGCCTCTATTAAAGCTTATTTGGCCTCGTTTCATTACTTTATCCATAACTTGAGTCTATGGATTTTCTTAGGCCTATTAACTCATTCAAAATCGATATCAAATCGATGTAAAGCTCATAGCGTTCATATTCCATGAATCCCCTCACTATGGCATTTATTCATCACATACATATCCATTTCCACATTTCTTCCAACCCACCATGTAATTTCATCTAACCATCTAAATCATAACATTATCCCAATGACAACTTTAACATGCCATAAACCATAAGTTCATTCAATCCCACATATCCTCACATTATACCCATTTTAGATTTCTAGGTCACACCACTTCCACAACATTCCTAAGTAGTTTATCCATCCATACTCATACCAATCAACTCCAAAATCAATTAAATAGCTAATACATTTGGATTGGAGGGTTAGAATCTTACCAATGTGATTTCTCTCCTTGCTCCAATTGGTAATGCCCTTAACTCCTTCAACTCCAAGAATGGGAAAATGCCCTCTCACTATGTTGTTCTTTTCTTTGATAGGAACAACTTTACCTCTAATGATCTCTCTCCAAATCTCACTGAAAATGGCTGATTTTAGAGAGGGAAAATTAGGTTTTTGGGGTTGAAATTGTAAGGTTAAGTGTTTTCCGAGATTTCCAGATTTTTCAGCTCCCCTTATATAGAAATGACTTGAGGAGATCGATCTGGTCTAAGAGGAGATCGATCTGGTCCTTTAAAATCCCTCTTTTTCACGGCATTTTTAAGCTTGAGATCGATCTGTCGAAGCAATGAGATCGATCTGTTGAGGCATGAGATCGATCTGTCGAAGCATGAGATCGATCTGGTCCCAAACAGAGAGCTAAGGAGATCGATCTGGCTGCTTGAGGATTGATCTTTTCACTTACAGACTGCTTGGCAGATCGATTTGGCTCCATTGGAGATCGATCTGCTCTATTCGTTCACCCAAATAAGAGCATTCTGGCTCTTCCAGATCGATCTCTCATCCTAGGAGATCGATCTGGACCTCATGTTTTCCAGATTTCCTGCAGTTTCATTGCTGCAACTCATACCAACACACCTTCAATCTATTGCCGTGGCCATTTCCTCATCCATCCACCTCTATAACTTGAAAATGGCATCCATTCATACCTTATGCACATTGAAACTTGTGTGCATTCATTGTATATTCAAAGGTATGCAACATAAAACCAAATGGAAGCATAACTCCATTCCATTTTACCACACTACTCATTTTGAGTCTCAATCACATCCATCACTTGCTAGAACACATTTCTCCGTATTCATACTCAATGAAACTTGTATGTACGTTACAACTTATATTACACATACATACATTGAATCCATGGACTTACATCAATCATATTTTACATCACAAGTCCATTCATATTATTTGATCCAAGTACACACATTACCCTTATACATATACGGGGTCTTACATTGACGCACAACCCAATTGTTAGTAGAGTGTGGTCATGATCAGAGGATAGGTAAGCATGAAAGAAAATAACAAAACGCGAAAAATTTACTCTGATTTTTGGGTAGTTTTGGGTTGTGATAGGTATAAATAAGACTCTAAAGATCACACTGCTTACATGATTGAAAAAAATAGGGCGTGTTCGAAGTATAGAAACATCCCTGTAAACAGGGAAAGTTTTCTGACACATGATCAAATGATTTATCAAGTTACCCCTAAACTAAAAGGAGAAGTTCTAGAATTGATTTAGGAGGTGGTATCGAATTAATTACTCAAGCCACTGTACTGAGTGACTTGCTTGGATTAAAAATGCTAAAAGAGCAATTATAATAATTATATGGAGGTGAGATTTCCAAACCCAGTGACCACCTTGGAGTGTATTGGTGTTAAATTTTAAGGAGACTCGGAGTGCCTTGGATCACAGTGTATTAAGAATGAGTGTAAGTAGGATTGCCCAAACAGGGGTTACATGTTAATGAGAAAGATTCAAACTATTATGAAAATTCAGAGTTTGAGATATAAGGAAACTTTAGAATATGGATTACGTATTAAATCTAAGGATTGTAATTTCAATATTCTTATGTTTTGAATGTGAGACTTAATTGGAATAAGGAAGGAATTTTGTTATAGTTGATGTACGAAATGAGACAAGCTTTGAAATGAGATAAATCTTGAATATACGAGTCATATTAGAATAAGAGATGTATGAAAGGTACAAATATCTCTGGTATGTGAAGTGATTTAGATCAAATGATATAAATTAAGAATAAGTTCTCATTAAGGATAAACGAGAAATTGTGATAAGTTTGGTGTCTCAAACGATGATGCCCTAAGGCAAAGGATCTTAAAGGAGTTTCATTGTTCTCTGTACACCATGCACCTGGGAAGCACTAAGATGTATCATGATTTACGGAGGGTGTATTGGTTGGTCAATATGAAAAGAGATGTACCTGAGTTGTGGCCAAGTATTTAATTTGCCAACAGATTAAGATCGAACACCAAAGACTAGCGGAGTTACTTAAAATTTTTCTAATGCCTACTTTGAAATGAGTGCACATTACTATGGATTTCATAATGGGATTACCGAGGATTCGAAAGGGGCATGATACAATCTGGGTGATTGTAGACAGATGGACCCGAATGAATTTGGAGGACCAAATTCTTTTAAGGTGGGGAGAATGTAAACCCCACAAATTTCCTACATTTAATTAAATTATATAAAAATGGAAATGATATATATTAATGGAAGTGTGAATATTCGTTGTAGGGCTTGAGGACTATAGGAATCGAGAAGCCCGTGAATGACCGGGAACTCGAAGATACAAGAAGTGATAAAGCAAATGCAAGCACGGGGGGACTTGGGAAATTTTTAATTGTTAGTTAAAAATTTTCGATGTAAACACTTGTATCGAGAATTTATGAAGAATGATGGAATCCCGATACTATTTCATTTTCGAAATAAAGAAAATTTCATGGAAGGCATGATATTATGTCTTTGGATAAATTATACAAGAAAATGTATATATGTGGATATATACATAGGTGAATATGTATATATAAATATACATATATACTAGACATTTAAATAAAAGAATAATAATATATATAGCATATATATATATATTATTTAGTGTATAGAATTTAATATATAGTATTAAACAAATAAATAAATAAATAAAGCATGAAGCATGAGACAATTTAAAATAAAAATGGAAGCAAAACAAAAAGACAAACAAAAATAATATCAATACAAAAGAAATAATAAACAAATATATATATTAATATAATATATGTATATATATATATATATATATCTTAAGATAATATATAAATATATATGGCATGTACAGAATTGGCTTAGAAAAGCCAATTTCGTCTGCCACTTTCAGATTGAAAGAAACCAAATCAAAACAGAGGAGACTTAGGTGGGAAACAGAAGAGGAGAAGAGAAGGAAGAGCTCGGTCGCTTGGAGAAGAAGGAGAAGGAAAAGAAAGGAAGAGAAAGAAGAGAAGGGAAGGGAGAGGAGAAGAAGTCGATTCTGCCGAGAGAGAAAGGAAAGAAAGAAAAGGGAAGCTATCCAGTCGAGGGAGGAAGAAAGGAAGGAAGAAAAGAAAAGAGGAGAAAGGAAGGAGAAGGAGCTGCTGGTGTGGCCATTCACGGTTGTGTGCAGGGGCCATAGTGGCTGTCTGTTAAGAGTTGATTTTTGGTTGTTGTTGGAGGGTAATTAGAAGCTAATCGAAATTGAGGGCTCTGGTAGTGAAGAAAAAAATGAAGCTGGATAGAGGAAGAAAATCGAGAGAGGTTAGAAGGGATCAGACCGAAGCTTGAGGGTTGATCGGGAGAGCTGAAACCAGGAGAGTGTGCAGGGGAGCTGCTGCTGGAAATCCAAGTGCTGCTGGAGGTGAGACCGGGAAAAAGGCAGACCAAAATCGAGACTGAAAAGAAAAAGGAGCAGAACAAAAATGAAGCTGGAACCGAGGGTGTGCAGGGGAGGTTGAGGAAGAAGGAGAAACCAAGAAGCAGAAAAATGAAGCCGAAAATGAGGGCTGGAACAGAGGCAAGAGAGGAGGAAAAGAAACAGAACCGGGATTGAAGGGATAACAAAACCGAAGGGAAGAAGAAGACTGTAATGGAGGCTGTAACCGAGAGTGAATAGGAGAAATCGTGAGGGAGAAAAGAGTGATCAGCTGAGAAAGAAGAGGAAGAAGAAGGGCTAACCGAGAGAGGAGAAAAGAAAAGGAGAAAAGAAAACAAAGAAGAAAAAAAGGGAAGGAAAGAAGAAAAAGAAGATAGGAAAGGTAATATATTTATGTATATATGTATTTTTTTTAATATACATGTATATATATGTGGTTGTGTACATAAGGATGTTAGTGTAGATTGGAAGAGACAAAAAAAAAAGGAGAAAAGGTAAATTTAATGTACATATATACATGTATGAATATATATGTATACATGCTTGAGATATAGGCTTGGTGTGTATTAAGGTGTGTGAAATGAAAATGAGGGGAAAAGAGGTAAAAATCTATATGTATATATGTATATTTAATTTTACATGTATATATATGTGATGGTGTATAAGTATGATAAGGTAAATTAAATTAGATGTGAAATAAAAATAAAAATGGGAGAGATGTGAAATAGACAAATATATATATATATATGTATATATATATATATGATGATGATGATGAATAATGGGAACAAGTAATAATATATATATGTATTAATGTTAATATATATATATATATATATATATATATATATTTGGGTATATACATGTAGGTATATATAATGGATGGATGGATATGCTGGTATATGTACATAAAAAGAATATGTATGTATATGTGATAAGGAAAAATGGGAAAACAATGATAATATATATATAGGAGTAAATATATATATATATATATATATGTATATATATATATATAATTATTTATTTATTTATTTAGGTGCATATACATGTGGGGGTATATAAGATGAATGTGTGCTAGTATATGTACATACATAGAATGTATGTATATGAGATAGAGAAAAATGAAGACAAATAATAATAATAATATATATATATATATGAGTATATATATATATATATATATATATATATATATACTCATGAGTATATACATGTAGATGTATATAATTAGGTGTATGTCAGTATTTGTACGTACAAAATAATATGTGGTAAGAGAAAATATATAAATGTGCGTGTTGACCTAGGTGTATACAATAATACGTACCCATACAGTAGTAACGATAGGTTACGATTTAACGCAATTCGGATAATTCGCATGAATAGGGTGTTAAGTATACAATTTCGGTGTAGGTGATTGTAGAAGGAATTAAAGGAGGAACTAGGAGGCATCACCATCCGAATTCAAGATACCCGATAAATCGAGGTAAGGGGTATTATTTAACTTAGTTCTGATAATGCATATTTGTTTCACCGATAAATGATCTTATGAAAGAGCATATGATTTGAAATGATTTATCAATGCTTTCATACTTGTGAAGCATGTTTTAACTTGTCGAAATGTTCCCCGAGTATTTTCCATGTTGTAAAATGAATCACCTAAGGTATGAAGTGTATGGATGTTTTACATTTATTTATGCTTTTATATCCATATCGTTAAAGAAACTTTTGACAATTTCAAAAGTATGTAAGAAAAGAAATTTGTTTTCGAAAGGGGATTGTGGGGGCCACCTCTTCAGTCCTACGGGAACAAAGTGCCACACATTCTTTTGGTTTTAAGTAAGAGTTTTCAGATTACAAGGAATTCGATTTTATTACTAGATATGAGTTTATGGGTTATAAAACTCAAGAAAGATTTTGAAAACTCTGTTTTGAGACTATAGGCTTCATGCATGGTTAATTCTTGTGGTGTTCCGGCTACACCACTTGGGGTGCCGGTACGTTGGCCCCTTTAGCACTTGACTCGACTTGTGTGGAAGATGTTGAGCTATGGTGGTTTACGATGATATTTTGGTAGTATCTCGTGCCTGTGCAGCACGCATGAATGATCCCCTCATGGTGAGTGCCACAGGTGTCTGTGCCCTAGCTATGTGCTAGTATATATGATAAGAAATAAGAAGATACTACCCATGTTTATAATTATTATTGTTGTACGAACCTGATCCAGTCCACAGCCCCCCCTTACCATGGTCATAGGTATGATGACTCTCCACGGAGAATGACACGTATCGCATGACTTAGTTATAGCCTAGTCTCCTCGATTTGATTATGAAAATCGACTATGATGAATAAATATGTGTTTTCATGATTACAAAATATTCATGAAATGTTTACGAAATGATTATGAATTATCCATGAAATGTTTACGAAATGATTATTAATTATTCATGAAATGTTTACGAAATGATTATGAAATATTCATGAAATGTTTATGAAATGATTATGAAATATGCATGAAATGTTTACGAAATGACTACGAAATATTCATGAAATGTTTACGAAATGATTTATGAAATGTTCATGAAAGGTTTATGAAAAGTTGTAAAATGGTTAAGCATGTGATTTGTTTTAAAGACACACATGCTTTATGACGATTACACATGAAATGGAAGTTTATGTATCGCATTAAGTTTCGTTCCATGAACAACTTCAAATGCTTTTATATATCAGAACTGCTTTAAGAATATTATCTTACTGGGCTTTTCCCCAAAAGCTCACCCCTCTACCTTCAGATCATTTGCAGTGTATCTATAGACGCTACCTGTCGCGTACACGACGTAGGCTGGTGGGAAGAGCTACCATAGGCTACTTTTTTACATGCAGAAAGGTATACATTTACATTCTTGTACCAGACATATTTGTACACACAGACACATATATTGGAAATATGTCATTGGGATGTAATTTGTAAGGAAATGATGTAAAGAATATGATTCTTGGGATTAGGTTGTAAGATGATTAGTATTAATCGATATCGATATATTGACTTGTAAAAGTGGATTGAGAAAGTATGCTTGGTAGTTGTAGATATCTAGGATTGTTGCAAAGCATGCTTGGTAGTTATGGATATCTAGGATTGTCGAAAACAACTGAATTGCAGGTGGGTAGGCTCATATGTAAGTCGTTATGCTGCCGAAATTTCTATCGGCCATGTAAGTTAAAGTATGGAAATTAATTATAATTACGAATAAAGAATTAAGGAGAAGTGTTTTGACACTACACAGGAATACAACCTAAGTGAATAAGGGAATAAGTGGTTAAATTAAATTCAAAAAAAAAAAATTATCCCGATTTTTAAGGGTCAAGGGTTGTTACACTAATGAAGGGTAGGTTAACAAGAAAAAATGGTAAAATCCAAAATGGTTTAATCCTAATGCTCTCAATTTTTTTTATAAATGCATCATATTCATCAAAATGGTTGATAGAGACATGTATAACATGGAAAGTTCTAGAATTACTAACTATGCATTTCAATCAAACATAAAAGGAAATAAGAGTATGATGTAATGAATGCTCATTAGGCTCAAATCTCACAAGGGTGTAATATGCTAATCTATGCATTTGTTCATTCAATTCAATAATCATAAGCATCAAGATGAAAATTCGAAACAATTTCACATACAAGAAGATCATAATTTCAGTTCGAGGATGAGTATAAGAAGATCATAAATTTCATAGATGGCAATTAAGAAAGAACATATGCTCACTAATGAACTAAGATCATCTTGAATAAGGTTTTGCAGAAATTTGATCAAATCAAACAAATAAGAAATAAAACCAACTTCCTAAACACCCCCCACACTTAGATGGGACATTATCCCCAATGTCACAAATGCTCAATATTTAAAAATTTGAAAATACAAAGGAAAAAGAATACTCCCCTGAAGTTATTGAGCATCGGAAGCCATGGTGGCTTACTGTTGTGGTGGTGGTGGTGGGAAAGGTGGGTTGAAGCCCATGTGTGCATAAAATGCCAATTGATTTTGCTCCATCTGGAATTGGTTTTGCTGCATTTGGTGTTGATCAAAAGCCAATTGTGAAACTTGGTTTCGTAGATCGGTGAGTAGTTCGGAGGTTTGATGTGACTGCCCCACATCGTCATCTTCTTGTTCATGAACAGGTGGAAGTATCCTTCTGGCCCTCTTCTTATAAGGTCTTAGACCTTGGAAACTGTATGTTCCATTGTCATGCTGCCTTATAAGATTTCTGGTGAATTAATGACTGGATGTCTAGTGGTTGCATTTGCCCTGCCACTTGAAGTAACGTATCATTTGGATCTAACAAACCTACATGAACAGCTAAAGCAGTAATCATTGAACCAAGAATCAAAGGCTTTTTGGAATCTCCTACGCTGTTAAATTGGGAAGCCAACCAATATCCTAAGATAACCTTAAGACCCTTTGACATACACCAAAGAAATTAACTCTCGACCTTAGTTAAAAGAGCCGCATTTGCTACTCTACCAGAAAAAGTATAGGCTAAAAGCCTATGCATGTATTGTTGAGTAGGCTCTTGAAATTCACTATCAGTGGTGTGACTGGGGTCATAATACCTGTGAGGTTTCCCTGTCAATTCATTTCTATAAAATTTCATGGCATCAAAATCAAGATCATAATCACAAAGGCTACTAAGGTATTCATCACTTTCAGCAAATTCATTAGTAATAAGCCCCAAAGCAATATTAAATTGAGTTATAGATAACTCAAATTTCCTGCCCATGATCCTAAACTTCACTACTTTGGGAGTATTGAGGTTGTACTCCGCCGGAGGAGTGTATTTATAAGTTACATAAAACTCCCTGCATAGTTCGGTATAAGCATGACAAGTAATTTCAAAGAATGGTCTCCAACCTATGTTGTCAATATAAGTATGAATTTTTTCTTGAATCCCTAAGATTTCCAAGGTTGGGTCATCGTATCGCTTACCCGATACAATTGTTTTACCATATAAATTGTCATACCTTTTCTTTTTGATTTTTGTACTGAAGTCTAAGTTACCATGTAGATTAGCCTTAGGTAATACCACATTTTTCTTTGATACTCTAGCCCTTTGTTGACGGGATGGTGATGGTTGGTTTCCACTCATTTCCTACAAAATATTGATCAATAAATACATCTTTCTTACTTAGCATAAATCAATCCAATTTCATTACCTTAATTAACACATTACCCTTCATCATTCATCTTAGTACATACTATGAAATTTTCTAAACTCATACCAAGAACATATATTCATGAACAAGCCAAAAAAATGAAAATTTAAAGCATTATTCATATATACAAAATCAAAAGCAAAATATGAAAAGAATAATTACTTATCATAGTTGTTTTCATCCTCTACGTTTTCATGGTAGATGAGAGAAAATGAGTATGAAATCTTACCTTAGATAATGAGAGATCTTATAATATGAAAAGAGGAATGGAGTTTGTGTTTTTGGTTTGAAATATGGAGAAATTTTGTGTTTTTGGTAGATGATTTGTATGGGATTGAGTTTTGGGTGAAATGGGAAAACTGGGGAAAAGGATGAAGAGGAAAACAGAAGAAAGAGAGAGAGTGTTGGGCTTCTAAGATTTTTGGCTTTTAAGATATTTTTTTGTCGAGGACACCTTATGCGAGAGTCTCGCCTAAGGTGTGACTCGTTTCTGGTTTCCTTTTTTCTTTTTTTGGTCGAGGACACCTTAGGAGAGAGTCTCGCCTAAGGTATGACTCGTTTCTAGTTTCCAATTTGTTTTTATTTTTTTTAAAACCAAAGACTTACATGTATACTTAAAAAATGCATGAAAATAAGTAAATAGATAAAATAATAATAAAAATTAGGTTTCCTCCCAACAAGCGCCTTTCTTTAACGTCTTTGGTTAGTCGTCGTTACCTCTCATTCGTACTTAGGATACTCTAAATCAATTAGATTAACCTCATGCACTTGAAACCCTTCATAAAAAGGCTTCAAAAGATGACCATTAACCTTAAAAATCTTACTCGTATCCATACTTCATATTTCAACTGCACCATGAGGAAAGACGTTAGTAACAACAAAGGGCCCTAGCCATCTAAAGCGTAATTTTTCGAGAAATAACTTAAGTCTAGAATTAAAAAGAATAACTTTCTTACCAACAAAGAATTGTTTCCTGGAGATCATTTGATCATGGAAGCCCTTTGTCTTATCCTTGTAAATCTTAGAATTTTATATGCATCATTTCATATCTCTTCCAGTTCTTGCAATTGAAGTTTTCTCATTTCACCAGCTCCATTCAAGTTCATATTGCACTGCTTGATTGCCCAATAGGCCTTGTGCTCCAATTCTACGGGAAGATGGCATGATTTTTCATAAACAATGCGATAAGGACACATACCTATGGGAGTTTTGTAAGTCGTTTTGTATGCCCAAAGTGCATCTTCAAGTCTTGTGCTCCAATCCTTTCTATTTAGGTTCACTGTCTTTTCGAGGATGGACTTGATTTCTCTGTTTGATACCTCAGCTTGACCAATTGTTTGAGGATGATAGGCGGTAGATACTCTATGAGTTACATGATATTTCTTCATTAATGCTTCCACCACTTTGTTGCAAAAATGGGTTCCTCTATCGCTTATTATTGCTCTCGGTGTCCCGAACCTAGAAAAGATGTTAGATCTGACAAAATTGACAACAGCTTTAGCATCGTCAGTTCAGGTTGCCTTAGCGTTAACCTATTTCGAAACATAGTCCACAGCAAGCAAGATATATACATGATTATTAGAAATAGGAAAAGGGCCCATAAAGTCAATACCCCATACATAAAAAATTTCACAGATTAGAATAGGTGTTAAAGGTAATTGATCTCTATGTCCTAGACTTCCTTTTTTTGGCACTTCTCACAAGTTTTACAAAACATATAAGAATCTTGAAATAAATTTTGCCAAAATAATCCACATTCAAGTACCTTACGTGCTGTCCTCTTTGGACCGAAATGTCCACCACATGCATATGAATGGCAAAAATTTAAGATAGAAGAGATTTCATGGTCAGGCACGCATCTTCTAATGACTTGATCAGCACAATATTTCCATAAGTAAGGTTCATCCCAAGCGTAATACTTAGCATCTCTTTTTATCTTATCTTTTTTAGACCTAGACAATTCATTATGCAAAATTCCTATAGCTAAAAAGTTAGCAATATCAGCATACCATGGTCTTGTTTCATGAATGGAAAAAAGATACTCATCCGAAAATTCATCTTTAAGGGGTGAAGGTTCTTCACTTGTGATGAGTCTACTAAGGTGATCAACCACCAGGTTTTCGGCTCCCTACTTATCCTTGATTTCTGTATTGAACTCTTGTAGCAACAATATCTACCTGATGAGTCTTGGTTTTACTTCTTTCTTTGAGATTAAATACTTGAGAGCTGCATGATCAGAATAAATAATCACTTTAGCTCCTAGTAAATAAGAACGAAATTTTTTTAAAGCAAAAACAATGGCTAGAAGTTCTTTTTCTGTTGTGGAATAGTTGTATTGTGCACTATCAAGGGTTTGTGAGGCATAGTAGATGACATGTGGAACTCTCTCCTCTCTTTGTCCAAGTACAACTCCTACTGCGTAGTTACTTGCATCGCACATGATTTCAAATGGTAGATTCCAATTTGGGGGTTGGATGATCGGCGTGGTGGTCAACATGTCTTTGAGTTTGTCAAATGCCTTCTTGCATGTCTCATCAAATTTGAATGCTATGTTCTTTTGTAGTAGTCGACATAGGGGTTGGGTGATCTTGGAGAAGTTCTTAATAAATCGCCTATAAAATCCTGCATGTCCAAGAAAAGAGTGAACTTCCCACACAGATGCGGGGTAATGCAAAGATTTTATCACTTCTATTTTTGATTTATCCACTTCTATCCCCTTAGAAGATACTATATGCCCTAGAATAATACCTTGATCAACCATAAAATGGCATTTTTCATAATTTAAGATAAGGTTACTTTCTATGCATCTATTGAGGATTTTAGTGAGGTTAGCTAAGCATTCATCAAAGGTATTCCCATGAACAGTAAAATCATCCATGAACACTTCTATTATATCTTCTACATAATCAAAAAATATACTAACCATACATCTTTGGAATGTGGCTGGAGCATTGCATAGACCAAAGGGCATGCGCTTGTAAGCAAAGGTTCCAAACGGACATGTAAAGGTAGTCTTTTCCTGATCTTCGGGTACCATTGAAATTTGATGAAAACCTGAATATCCATCAAGACAACAATAATGAGTTTTACCTGCCAATCTTTCAAGCATTTGATCAATAAAAGGGAGAGGGAAGTGGTCTTTTCTTGTAGATGCATTTAACTTCCTATAATCAATGTATACTCGCCACCCGTTTTGAATTCGAGTAGCTACCAACTCACCATCCGAGTTTTGTATAACTGTTATACCCATTTTCTTTGGAACCACTTGGACTGGACTTACCCATTTGCTATTCGAAATTGGATAGATCATACCTGCATCAAGTAGTTTCAAAATCTCTTTTGTAACTACTTCCATCATTAGTGGGTTGAGTCTTCTTTGTGCTTGCCTAGTAGGCTTACATTCCTCTTCCATAAGGAGCTTGTGCATGCAAGTTGTTGGGCTTATTCCCTTGATGTCTGCTATTGTCCATCTAATAGCTTCTTTGTTTTCCTTCAGCACTCTAAGCAACTTCTTTTCTTCTAAATTAGATAGTTTATTGGAGATGATCACCAGATATGTTTCCCTATCACCTAAGAAAACATATTTGAGGTGTATTGGAAGAGTTTTCAATTCTAAATCTAGTGCCTGAACAATAAAAAGTCTTCTAAGTAATTGAAAAAGTCAAATCTATGAAGGAGAGAGAAAATCATCGTATTGGATGATTAGGCGAGAGTCTCGCCTAAGCCTTGACCTGTCTCTATCCAACAATTTGAAGTCGACTCGTCAAGAAGACCCTTAGACGAGAGTCTCGCCTAAGGCTGCATCTGGTTCTGCCATTGGGTTGAAAACTGCACAGTGAAGAGATCCTTAGGCGAGAGTTTCGCCTAAGGCTGCACTCATCACTGACTTGGCTCCTATTCATCATTTCTCATTTCTTCCACATGATTTCCCTTGTTCCAAAATCCTTCTAAATCATCCTTTAATTCATCAATTCCATGAATTCCTATAATTATTCAAGACTGATCAATTATCCATAGATTAAGTATAAAATTCATATAAATCCATAGGAAAAGAAGGTAAATTAAGTGCATAAATAATGAGTTATCATCTGCTGACACCTACAGCCTAATTTCCTTTTTCCTCAGCTATAGCCTTCCTCTTCGGGGTCGCTGTCTCAACTGGAGCTCTCTCAAGCTCTTTGCCCTTTTGTGGGGCAGTCTCAATCATCTCATTGTAGAACAACGATATATGTCCCGGCCTCCCACATCTATAACACGAGACATGGGGTATCTGACATGGTCTAGTCCCATGGTATCTCCCATATCTCCTACACTGGTCTGTGGTAGGTCGTGGTCCTCCAATAACCATACCCCTCGGTGTGGTTAAGGTCGGGTATATGGGAGGTCTAACAGCTCTCTCCTGCACCTCTTCAATCTTGGGTCTCTTCTCGAAAAACCCTTGGCTACCTCTCTTGGCCACTCTACCAAACCTGGATCTCTTTTGGTCTTTGTCCTTCCTGACACTAATCCTCCCAAGCTCGGAGGCATTTCGCTCAAAGTCTTGCTCACACAATTGAGCCTTATGTACAGCCTCCTCATAAGTCAAAATGTGGAATGGAGCTAGCTTAGTTCGGATGGCCAATCTCAATCCATCCATGAACTTCTGAATCTTTGGAGTCTCACTACCCATCACGTCCGGGTCATATCTCCCCAAGGACATAAACTTGGACTCATACACGTCCACAGTTCGGTTCCCTTGAACTAGATTCATGAATTCCATCCGCAGTTTCCTTTGTACAGTAGCTGTGATATACTGTCTCCTGAAGGTCTCTAGAAATATCTCCCATGAGATCTCAAAATTTTTGGCCCTCAAAATAGTCTCGGTGGACCTCCACCAATGGTCAGCCTCGCCATTCAACATAAACACGACAAAGGCAACCTTCTCGGCTGAAGTGCGTCAAAAAAACTTATACAGTTTCTCCATCTCATACATCCAATCCTCTGTAACTACTAGGTCCTTCACCCCTCTGAACAATGGGGGTTTCAACGCTTGAAACTCTCGCAACCTGCTCAAGTCGCAGTCATAACCCAAATCACTACCGCTCTGCTGTGGAGCGATAGGAGAAACTGTATCCTATACTGGAGGTGGTGTAGCAGTAGTAGTCTCTACAGTCTGAGGTCTTTCTGCCTCTACAGCTGCCTGTTTCGTAGTAGGTTGTGCCACGGGACCTCATCTATCGTCGGCACCTAATACTTGCGTGACAATCTCCACCAAATTCTCAATACTCCGCTTTATCCTAGCGAAGCATGCCTCTGTATCTTCTGCTCTCTTAGTAGGGTTCTGTGGAGCCTGTTCAGTCTGTGGCTCTGTACAGCTCTCAGGCCTACCTCTAAGGCCTCTAGCACGTGCTCTCGCCCCTCTACCTTTACGTGTAACTGGCATAATGCCTAACTTCATGTATTATAATAATTTATTAAGCTTAATCCATCACGGTATACACAGTTATATCTAAACAAAAGCACAATAATATAGGGATGTACTTTTCTACGTTTTATTACTGGCTCACATTAGGCCAACAAGGCTCTGATACCAATCTCTGTCACGACCTATTTTCATTCCTTTTAATCAAAAATCTCAATAAATGTTTCGCATTTTACTGTTATCTTACCCGGTCGTGAACAACTCGCCACACACAGTTGGGCTATAAGTCAATAATAATCATCACTTACCATTCATTCACAATTTAATGAAACGATGTCATATATTCGTAGTTAATCATGTACTTATACAAAAACACATTTTACTGACATCTACATCCCGCATAATTACAACACGAAAGACTATTGTGCTTTTATATTGTTTAGATACAAAAAGAATCATGTGTATATACCTTTCGATGATGGAAGTAGCGGATGTCCAAAATCACAATGCCTCAATCCTCACTAGGCTACTATGCATGCTCTGTAGGAGGGGAAAAATAGAGAGGGATGAGCAACCACACGCTCAGTAAGGCAATAATGCAAGCATGGTAGATAACTACTCTATCTACATGCTGATAGTGTTATGCATAAATTGTTTATGGTAGGAGTATGAGGAAATAAAACTATGCTATATGAGTATAAATATATATCATGTATCAAAGTCATGTACATTGGCATATAAAACATGGTAAAAACATCATGTATAAATCATCTCATGCTCGATCTCATTTAAATTCATAAAAAAGGCAATTCATTTAAGAAACATCCTTTTTGATTATCTCATTCTCAATACAACAAAATCCCATCAAATCATTTCACAATCACAACATCATAGCCATTTCACAAACAAATCCCACAAGGCTCAACCTCTCCCTCGGGTCTACTACTCTGGATAGTCAAAATCGCACTCAAGTATTCAAAACCATGTGGTATTATGTAAATCAAGCAAAGAGACAGGTTACTATATCTTAACTGACTATATTGGCTAACCGTCACCTATCATCCCAGACCACACAGATCCCAGTGTGCGGAGTATCATGCTGGCACGAAGGTGGGTTAGTTCTCCGTCAGACTTTCTCAAATCAAGTAACCACCACGCGGTACATCGTACTCCATGTGATATACAGGGTAGATCGTACTTCACGGACCCATAACAGGGTTGGGGGTGCCTGCCGTAGGTCTTATCTGCCTCATACCAAGTGTAACCTATATAGTCTCAAGTACACGTGGGAGTACTTTCAATACCAGGTCCTAGCCCCTCATGGCCTTGCTCTCCCCAGTTGGGTTCCCTGATTCAGGTCCTAGCCCCTCACCATCACCGCACTTAAGAGGTCTGTTAGGCATGTTGGGTTCCCTGAATGGATTATGTCAGGTCCTAGTCCCTCACCTTTACCCCATTCAAGAGGTCTGTCAGGCCCGTTAGGTTTCCTGAGTTAATCCGTATCCACAGCCTCATACATACCACAGTGTGAAAACCAGCGCGAGCTATGCTCTAGCGCGAATTCATGCATCAAAACCAATCACTTAGTACGAGCAACGCTCTAATACAACATTTATGCACAAAAATATGAAGCAAACATGTACAAGCATAGCTCCAGTAAGATTATATGCATAAGAAAAACCACTCAAATCCACGTATGAGCGTAAGCTCTAATACGGTTTATAAAACATTGTCACAATTCAAATCAAAGTGCGAGCTAAGCTACAACATGTTTCACACAAGTGAAAATATCGAAGTCCAGCGCAAGCAAGGCTCTAGCGCGATTTATGTAATAAAAAGATGATAGGCAGCTTATACACCATCAAACAATCCCGGCAACTGGGTTTAGCACTTCACAATTTCTTTTTCCACAAAATCAATAAAACACTAGTCGGCCCATCTACAAGCTTGCTTAAAACAAAGCAATTACGTTTTGTAAAACATCATAACATTAGATTTATGTAATTATTAGCCTTACTATACCATTTCATAGAATCCACTTCAAAACCAAAATCACGCATATACTTATCATCATTCATGAATACCATCAATCATTTACTTGAGCAACCATGCATTTCATAAAACACCCAATATTCACCCACAAGTTCAAAGTACGAGCAGCTATCTCTATATACTTATAAAATTCCCTTACCTAGAATCGCAATGCGTGATTCCACTTCCTTAAAGCTGCTTACTCGTATGGCTCGATTTGTTTCCAACAGACTCTTCGGGACTACACATAAACAAAATTTTGAATCGTTTTAGCGCGTTATAATCTATCTTTTACGTTTACTATAGTCGATTCGACCTATAGTCTCTATTAACGTTTGTGAGGACTCGTTTCATTACTTTACCCATAACTCAAGTCTATGGATTCTTTTAGGCCTATTAACTCATTTCAAATCGATATTAAATCGATATCAAGCTCATAGTGTTCATATTTCATTGATTTCCTCACTATGGCATTTTATCAAGCATCTCATATACCCATCTTCATGTCTTCTCTAAACTCACAATATAACTCCACATAACCATTCCAAATCACCCACATTACTCAAATAACAACTTATCATAACCCATAAACCACCAACTCCCCAAATCACACTTCCTCACACTAGAGGCATTCCTTCTAGGTTACATTAGTTTCTAACACAACCTAGGTGTTTCCAACCATCCATGCTCATGCCAAACAACTCTAAAATCAATTAAATACACAATGTATTTAGGCTGGAGTATTAGAAGCTTACCAAATCTGATTTCTCTTCTTGCTCCAAATGACAATGTCCTTAACTCCTTCCGTACCAACAATGGAACTTTGGGTTCCAACTATGTTGTTCTCTTCCTCAAGATGAACAACTTAGTGTCTAATGGCCTCCGCTCAATTCTTATTAGAAATGGTTGATTTTAGAGAAAGAAAGTTAGGTTTTTGGGTTGAAAATGGGAGGATGGCGTTTTTCCTGAAATTTTTAGATTTTCAGCACTCCTTTTATAGAAATAGCTTGAGGAGATCGATCTGCACTAGGAGGAGATTGATCTGGTCCCCTTAAATCCATCTTTTTCATGGCATTTTAAGCATGAGATCGATCTGCTCCCAAACAGAGAGCTAAGGAGATCGTTCCGTATGCTTGAGGATCGATCTTTTCATAATAGAATGGTTAGGAGATCTCTCATCCTATGAGATCGATCTGGCCTTCATACTTTCTAGATTTTCTACAGTTTGTCTACAGCAACTCACACCAAAACACCCTTAATCTGCTGCTATAACCTTTTTCTCATTCATCCACTTTTATGACTCGAAAATGGCATCCATTCATACCTTATGCACATTGGAACTTGTGTACATTACTTGTATATCCAAAGGTCTACTATATAAAACCCAATTGAAGCATTTATATTCATGAAACTTCCTTCCATTTACCACACTATTCATTTTGAGTTCCAATCACACTCATCACTTATAAGAACTCATTTCTTCATGTTCATACACAATGAAACTTATATGTACATTACAAATCATATTACATATGTGTACATTGAATTCATGGACTTACGTCAATTATACTTTACATTGCAAGTCCATTAGCATTCATTGATCCAATTACACACGTTACAACTATACATGTATGGGGTCTCACATCTGGAGCAGAACGTTCATTGCAGCTGAAGCTGACACTAGCATGGCATCACATAGGCAGAACTGAGCAACACTGGAGTAGGACCTAGACAAATCATGAATAGTGTCTGAGCAGTACTGGAGATGGCTTGTTGTAATTGTCACGACCCATTTTCATTCCCTTAATAGAAAATCATTATAAATGTTTCGCGTTTTACTGTTACCTTACCCGGTCGTGAACAAACTTACCAGCATATTGTTGGGGTGCGAGTCAATAATAAACATCACATCTCATTCATTCTTAGTTAAATAAAACGATGTCATACATTCGCATTTAATCGTGTACTTATACAAAAACATGTTTTACTGACATCTACATCCCCCATAATTACAACTCAAAAGAATAATGTGCTTTTACGTTGTTTAGATACAAAAAGAATCACTGTGTATATACCTCTGTGTGATGGAGATGTAGCAGATGTCCAAATTACCACGCCTCAGTCCTCACTGGGCTACTATGCACGCTCTGTAGGAGGGGGAAAATAGAGAGGGATAAGCAACCACACGCTCAATAAGGCAATAATGCAAGCAATAACTACTCTATCTACATGCTGATAATGTTATTCATAAATCGTTTATGGTAGGAGCATGAGGAAGTAAAACTATGCCATATGAGTATACCTATATATCATATATCAAAATCATGTACATTGGCATATAAAATATGGTAAAAACATCATGTATAAATCATCTCATGCTCAATCTCATTTAAATTCATAAAGGGCCAATTCATTAAGAAACCTCCTTTTTAAACCCACGTCATAAAACTCTTTCTCAAACACATACAATCCCATCACATTAATTCACAATCACAACCTCATTTTCATTTCACAAATCAATTTCACGAGGCTCGACCCCTCCTTCGGGTCTACCTTGAACAATCACAATCACACTTAGAGATTAAAATCATGTGGTAGTAAGTAAATCAAGTAAGGAGACAGTTGCTATAACTCATCTAACAATGTTGGCCAACCGTGTCACATATCATCCTAGACCACACGAATCTCGGTGTACGGGGTATCATGCTGGTACGAAGGTGGGTTAGTTCTCCGTCAGACTTTCTCAAATCAAGTAACCACCACGCAGTACATCGTACTCCATGTGATATACACGGTACATCGTACTCCGCAGACCCATAACAAGGTTGGGGGTGCCTGCCGTAGGTATTATCTACCCCATACCAAGTGTAACCTCTATAGTCTTAGGTGCACGTGGGAGTACCCTCAATACCAGGTCCTAGCCCCTCATGGCCTTACGCTCCCCTATTGGGTTCCCTGATTCAGGTCCTAGCCCCTCACCCTCACCCCACTTAAGAGGTCTGTTAAGCCTGTTGGGTTCCCTGAATGGATTATGTCAGGTCCTAGCCCCCTCAACCTCACCCCATTCAAGAGGTCTGTTAGGCCTGTTGGGTTCCCTAAATACCAATCTGTATCTCTCACCACGACCTCATACATACCATAGTGTGAAAACCAGCGTGAGCTACGCTCTAGCGCGACATAAAAATGTGAAGAAACCACATACGAGCATCGCTCCAGTACGGTTATATGCATAAGAAAACCATTGAAAACCACGTACGAGCAAAAGCTCCAGTACGATTTATAAAACATCGTCACATTTCAAATCAAAGTGCTAGCTAATCTCCAGCACGTTTCACACAAGTGAAAATACTTTGTAATTTCACTTAAACACACAATGTAATTCCATTTAACCATCTAAAATTATACACATTACCTCAATAACAACTTTAGCATGCCCATAAGTCATAAACTCATTCAACCCATATCTTCTCACAATATACCGATTCTATGTTTTCTAGGTCACACCAAATCCACTACATCTCTAGATAATTTATCCATCAATACACATCCAACCCAACTCCAAAATCACTTAAATAAACAATGTACTTGGATTGAAGTATTAGAATCTTACCAAATCTGATTTCTTTTCTTGCTCCAAATGTCAATGCCCTTAGCTCCTTCAATACCCACAATGGGATTTTGGGTTCCACCTATGTTGTTCTCCTCCTCAAGATGAACAACTTTACTTCTAATGGCCTTCCCTCAATTCTTGCTGGAAATGGCTAATTTTGGAGAGAGAAAGTTAGGTTTTTGGGTTAGAAGTGGAAGGTTGGTGTTTTTCTCGATTTTTTTTATTTTCAACACTCCTTTTATAGAAATAGCTTAAGGAGATCGATCTGCACCAAGAGGAGATCGATCTAGCCCCCTTAAATCCCTCTTTTTCATGGTATTTTAAGCTTGAGATCGATTTGTCGAAGTAGGAGATCGATCTGCTCCCAAACAGAGAGCTAAGGAGATCGATCTGTATGCTTGAGGATCGATCTTTTCATTACAGAATGCTTAGGAGATCGATCTGGCCCCATTGAAGATCGATCTGCTCTATTCCATTACCCAAATAAGAGCATTCTGGCTCTTCCAAATCGATCTCTCATCCAATGAGATCGATCTGGCCTTCATGTTTTCCAGATTTCCTGCAGTTCTCCTGGTGCAACTCATACTAAAACACCCTTAATTTGCTACCATAGCCATTTTCTCATCCGTCCTCCTTTATAACTTGAAAATGGCATCCATTCATACCTTATGCACATTGAAACTTGTGTGCATTCATTATATATCCCAAGGTATACTATATAATACCAAATGGAAGCATTTATATTCATACAACTTTCTTCCATTTACCACACTATTCATTTTGAGTTCTAATCACATTTATCACTTGCAAGAACTCATTTCTTCATATTCATATAAAATGGAACTTGTGTGTACATTACAAATCATATTACACATATGTACATTGAATCCATGGACTTACACCACTTATGCTTTACATTACAAGTCCATTCACATTAATTGATCCGATTACACATGTTACAAATATACATGTACGGGGTCTCACAGTAATCAGCAGTGGACAGTGCCTGTTGCAAACTGTGCATGGACTGTTGATGCATAATGGTAGCAGTCCAAATGCTGCATTGCTGTAAGAGGAGATGTCATGGGTAGCACCTGGAGCCTGGAGCAGTAGCAAGGCAGGAGCAGGGCAATCATAGCACCTGGAGCAGCAACAAGGTAGGAGCAAGGCCTGCATAGCACCTAGAGCAGAAGCACGAAACCAAGAGAAGAAGCAGAACAGTACACATGCGCGGGACCACTCAGTTGGATTTAAGCTTAAGGTCATGTTTGGCCACATTCCTTTCTTTTAGAATTTAATACTTATTACATTTATATTATTTTTATTGATTTAAGAAGTTGACAATTTAGGTTAGTTGTTCATTGATAATTGTAGGTTAAAATTAGTACTTTAATTTGTTAAGTTAATTTTTTAGTTTTACTTTTTAGTTAATTTTATATAATAAAGGATTTAATTTTAGTTTAGTCTTTATAAGTTACATTTAGAATGCACTAGTTAGATTTTATTGTTAAGTTAGTAATTAGATATAATTAGGATTAATTTAGAATTAATATTTTAGGCATTTAGACTTGTAGTTAATTTCTTAATTTTTCTAGGATTTCATTTCATTAAATTTTAAGTTAGTTTAATTTGCATTTTTATTACTTCTCTGTGGGACGATAACTCGATACTCAAATCTCATTATTACTTGTATGACCCGTGCATTTACGGAGAATATATCTAGTTTATATCACAGATCGATCTCCCACCCTAGGAGATCGATTTGGTAAGGCAAATTCTATAAAACTCGACAGTTGAATCTTCATTTTCCACAAGACATCCTAAAAATCCTTCATTTTAACAATAACCTAGCTTTCTCACTCTAAAAATCATCACCTTCCAATCAGTTTTAAGAGAAGTTCCTTGAACAAAGTTGTTCCTAGTAAGGAAGTGAACAACATAGTCAAAGATTAGAAACTCAAACTTTGGACTGAAGGAGGAAAAAAGTATTTCCCCAATTTGGAAAAAAGAGGAAAAAGTTAAGCTAGGCAAGGTTTCTATACACCATCTTCTAGTATGTAAATGTAGACATTTTGATGAGTTGATTGGTGTATATAATGTTGGCTGAAATGTTCATGTACATGTTTAAACAACCATAACGTAGAATGGGCTTAGTGAGAGAAAGTTGAAATGGCATGGAGTTAATGATGATTTAAACATGTAGAGATGTTAGTAAGCATGTATAGATGATTTTAAGATAACTTTGTGAAATCCATATGTTGGAATGGATGATGATTAGAAATGAGCATAAGAGGTGTTTAATAAATTGCCATAGTGAAGGAAATGATGAACTAGAGGCATTATGAGCTTAATGTCGGTTTAGTGTGAATCAATAGACCTAAAGAGTTCAATAGATTCTCGAGAAATGAATAGAGCAATCAAAATGGACTTAAGGGAAAGTGAGGCCTTATAAGTGTTAATGAAAACAATAAGTCGAATCGACTATAGTAAACATAATAATCGTATTATATTGGGTTAAATTAATGTGATAAGTAATATTGTGCAGCTTCGGAGATTACATTGGAAGCGAATCGGACAACACGATCGAGCAGTTTTAAGGAAATGGAATCACTCGACGTGATTTCAGGTAAGGGAATTTTGTGAGTATCTAGAGGTAGCTACACGTATTTTGAGTGTGTTTATAGGGCTTTGTAATTGCTTGGTTATCTAGAAAAGAAATAATGATTTGTACGGACGATTTCAGATATAGATGATTTTGGTTTTGGAAGTGAATCTTACGAAAAGGGTAATAAGGCTAATAATTGCATAAATCTCACGTTTTGGTATTTTTACGAAATACATTGTTTTGGTTTAAGCAAATCTACGGATAGGCTGGCTATTGACTTCATAATTCATGAAATAGCACGAGTCCGGTGCTAACTGTGGTTTCATGTAAGACCCGATTTTTATCGTATTTCCTTATGAGTCACACATTGTATGGATATTGTTATATGTTAATGGAATCATAAGACGGATGATTTTGATCATATAAATATGAATGAAGTAGTCGAACATACGTAAAATTCAAAAATGGACAGTTAAGGAATTTTAAATTAAATTTATGAGATTTGAATTGTCCGGACAGAAATACGAATTTTAAATGAGAAATTATAGTGTGTTCAAGAAGGAAAGTCGGGCTAAATTGGTCTCGAACGCGTAGAAGGGTAAAACAGTCAAAAGACCAAAATTCGGTATAAATTTGATAAAAAATTTCATTAAAAATATGGAATTGAGAAATCTTGATCAATAACGAGGAAAATATTTAATTTCAAGTCCAATTTAATCAAGATATGACTTATTGGAATTAATCGAAATTTTCATCTCGAATAATTATCCCGAAAATATTAGAAAAATATACCGAAAAGACAAAATAAGACAGATAAATTCATTTATTGATTAAATGAATAAAATATGAATTTTTGGAGATATTTTGAGATTTTTATTATATTTTAATTGATTAAAATACTAATAAAATAAATTAATAAAAAAAGAAAAAAAAGGAAATCTGAAGATTCGCGAATTTGCGAAAAGAGGAAGACAAACAGAGACGACGAAGCAACCGAAAAATCGATTCTCCATCACCGACGACCATCCGGCAACCAAGCGGCCAGGCGAGGGGCAGGCGAAGAGAGATAACGACCGCACGACCCATCAGCAGCCGCGACGTGCGCCTACGGCACCAGAGGAAACCAAATCGACGAAGTGAGGCCGAAAAGAGGAGAAGGCAAATCTGGCAGTCATCTGCGTGATTTGACCCAATCCAAGGCCAATCGAGTGTTCTCCTTCCCGAGATGAGCCGAACGGCTGTAGCGAGGCGTCGAAAAATGGCCGGATGACGTCGAAACGATGAAAAGGAAACTGAACCGATCGACCCGTTCAATGAGAAAGGTTTTATGCTGAACCGGACCGGACCGGTTCAGCCAAGGAGAAAAGGGAAAAGAAAAGAAAAAGAAAGAAAGGGGAAAAGGAAATAAATTTTGCCGGGGACGTCTCTAGATTCAGGTAAGTTGACCGATGGTCGAGATTGACCAACGGGTAAATTATGAAAATTAATTTAATATTATATTTAATGAAAAATAACCCGGGTTAATCTAATTGTGCAGTTCTAAGACAGAGCCCGAACGAGAGCCGATTGAGCTCTAATTTTTGTACCCCGCATAGTATTGGGTAAGTACACTTTAATTATGATAATTTGAGTCCTTAATATAGAGTTAAAATTATTTTACGGATTAATTTTGCATAAAATTAATTGTATTCGAACTTTTAAAGTAATTATCGTAAATAGTATACGGGATATCTGAGTTTGGAACGAAACCTGATGAGTATTGGTAAGCCAAATGAGCCCAATAGACCCGAAGAAGGGATTTAATAAGTGGAAACGGGCTGAAAAATGGGTCAAGGCCCATTAAGGTGTAATAGGGCACAATAAAGTAAAACGGGCCAAGTGCTTTAGATTCGATCAGTAAGAGTGAAATACTGATAAGTATATTAGAATTGACCGAATATGGGGTTATATGCAGCTCCGTAGACTTGGTTTGGAGCGAATTGGACTGAGAGATCTGGTACGGTCGAGAAGGGATAAGCTCGCGCGTGATTCCAAGTAAGGAAATTTTACCGACTGCTAGAGGTAACAGTCACGACCCAATTTACCTAAAATCACAACATTTTTTTTGTTTTTCTTTAATTTGTTATTTAATTCGTACATTTCTCTGATCGTGATCATCCTACCAATAGTTGGGTTATGATTCGGTGTTAGTCCCCTCTCTCCTATTTACCATCCCATTTCCATATTCACATTCACACATCAGGATTTACTATCTTTTAACTTTAACTAAATCCATTCACAAGGGTATTTACATAACCTTATATCCCCGATATCATATACGTTTACAGTACTGTGCAATTACATATTTAGATACAAAACTATACAAATGTGTAAACCTGACTCTCGATGTGACGCAGCGGATACCAAGAATGCAAGTCCTTAGCCGCTCACTAACTACTGTGAATGCTCTGAAAAAATGGGATAATAAGGGGGTAACCAAACCACATGCTCAGTAAGGCAATTATGCAAGTAAGTAGATAGCTCCACTATTTACATGCTCATAATGCCATGCCCTTAAAATCCATTTCTTTTTGTTTAAATATCACGCACAAAATCATGCATACATCGATGCTATAGTTTATACAATCTATTCGTGCATATAGAAATCATGCAACTCATGCATCCATGGCATTTTATGTCAAATCATAATTCGCATGAAGTAAATCAAGATCATGCATTATTTCATGCCATGTAAAACAAATCGTGAGAAACAATTCTTTTCATGAATTTATAATCAAAGCATGGAAAACTCATCATGCTACTACATTTAAATCACTGCATTAAAACTCAGTATAAAATAACCCCTCCAAGTCAATCATCTCATAAATACAACTCAAACACTTAAAACAACTCGTTATAATTCATTAAAAATTTTGTTATAAAATCACCTTTCTTTTAGGGTCACATGTCATAAAATCTTTTGAAAAATCTAGCATTATAGTAGAAAATCACATAATCAGGGCCTGACCCCTCCCTCGGGTCTACCCTGGTCTATCGAGACCACAAGTTATATCATGTGAGACATGTAGGTGACTATATCAGTAACAACAAGGACTATGGCCATAACCTAGTGATCCCTGGCTACACGGTACCTAGGGTGCAGGGTATCATACCTGAAACGAGAGGTGGGTCAATCTTACCGCCAGAACAACATAACATCAGGATTGCGAGGGCAAGGCTTGCTGCCTCGTGGCTAATGCTACTCCACTCCAACAATCCCCATGTACAACGTACTCCATGTGATATACACGGTATAACATACTCCGTGAACCCAATCTCAATCAGGGGGTGCTTATAATAGGTCTTATCCACCCATACCATCTATGTCTCAGTATGCACGTGTGGCATATCATCTCACTGTTACACATAGTCTACAGGAGGCTCCAACACGGCTATATGCATGTCATATAAATCCCTGTAGGAGCGAATCTCTAGCACGGCTCCATGAATATTCATGATATCTAAAAATCTCGTGCGAGCGAAGCTCTCGCATGGTTTCATAAAAATCAGTAAAATCTGTGTACGCGTAGCACTCCAGTACGACTTTAAAATGAGTTATAAATCCATATAAAATCTCGTGCGAGCAAGCTTTAACACGTTTTTATGCATAAATAAATCAAATCTCGTGCGAGTTACACTAAAGCACAGCTTTTATGCAATTTTCATATCAAAACAAGATGCGAGCTAAGCTCCAGTACCTCTCAAGCATGTCAAATCATTAAAACTAGTGCGAGTAATCACTGTAGCACCTTTTTATGCATATTAAGTCAAAACTGTCCAAAACAGTCAAAATAAGGTGCGAGCTAGGCTCCAGCACCTCTCATGCATTTCACAAAAATAAAATTAGTGCGAGCAACCGCTCTAGCACATTTCATGCATATGATGTCACACAAGTCGATGCGAGCAACCGCTCTAGTACATTTTATGCACACTCACAAATGCAGATATAGTGCGAGCTATGCTCCAGCACTATCTAATTCCATATAAACTTGATAGTTGGCTCATTTTCCAAAGAAATTTCATTTAAATTTAAATAACACTTACGTAGTGTTATATTGTGAAATTTATGCAAATACTGACCAATCTATCGATTTGCTTAAAACCACGAAAATTCCTCAAATCATGCATTTCATGCATGTCATGCTTTCACCATCCTTAGGTGAATTTCCCTCAATAGGGGTAAAATAGTCTTTACCTATTTCGAGTCCTTAAAATCTTTAATCTATTTCTAAGACCTTTATACATTTTCAGTGTATACAAAAGCTATTAAAAATATGCGTAGCTACCTGTAGCTACTCACACAATTCCCTTACTTCATTTTTTTGTACAGTCTGACCTTTCCACTTATGACTCGTCACGCAGTCCGATTTGCTCCCAATCCAATCTTCTGAACAGTGTATAAATAGTCATCTGGCCAAATACAATATAATTAATTATATTTCATATTTTCTAGGCTTAATTTAAATCATTGGGCCTGATTGTACCATATAAGCCCGTTTTCCACTCACTATTTACATTATCGAGGCCTATTGGGCTTACTGGGCCCATTAGTATTTATTGGGCCTCGTTCTAAACTCTCGGATAGCTCAATTAATTATTTACGGCAATTTATCTTTAATTCCAAAATTTAATTCATTTTATGCGAAAATTAAATTTGTAATTTATGCGATAAATTTCTAACACGCATAACGTTGCAAATTTTCATAAATAAGGATTACTTACCCGAGATTTCATGATAGTATGCAAATCGAGGCTAACTCGAGCTCTCGTTTGGCGTCAATTATTGAGCTACACAATTTCATATTTTTTCAGGTCAATTTTCAGTCGAATCATAATCAAATTAAATATTATGAAATTTAAATTGGTCAATTTTAACCGCTTACCGACTTACCCGTAACTCGATTGCATCACTGGGATTTTTTTCCAATTTTTCCTCTTTTTCTTTCCTTTTTTTCTTATCTTTTCTTTTTGGCTGAACCGGTCCGGTCCAGTTCAGCATACCATCACTGTACTGTACCGGTTCAGGCTCAACTTTGTCGTTCTAACGTCGTTCGACCTGTTCCCAACGCGATTTCGGCACCAAATCAGCGCACCATAGCTAGGGTGAACTTCTTCAGGCCTCGAGTGTCATGACCCAAATTACCAAAAATCACTACAAATTTTTTGTTTTTCATTTATTCTTTAATTCTTACCTTTCTCGCATCGTGACCATCCTACTAACAGTTGGGCTATGATTTAGTGTTAGTCACCTCTCACCTATTTACCATTCCATTTCCATAATCACATTCACATATCTGGGTTTACTATCCTTTGAATTTAACTAAATACTTATACAATGGTATTTACATAACCTTGCATCCCCGACATGATATCCATTTACAGTACTGTGCATTCACATAATTAGATACGAAACTATACAAATGTGTATACCTATCTCTCGATGGGAAGTAATGGATACCAAGATGCAAGTTTTTAGTCGCTCACTAACTACTGCGAGTGCTCTAAAAAGATGGAAAAATAAGGGGGGCGAGCAAACAACACGCTTAGTAAGGCACTTATGCAAGTAAGTAGATAGCTCCACTATCTACATGCTCATAGTGCCATGCCCCTAAATCCATTTCTTTTCATTAAAAGCTTACATGCAAAATCATGTATACAGCGATGCCATAATTTATAAAAAACCAGTCGTGTATATAGAAATCATGCAACTCATGCATCACTGGCATTTTATGAAAATTCACAACATCATAATTAGCATGAAATAAATCAAGATCATGTATTAATTCATGCCATGTAAAACAAAGCATGAGAAACAATTCTTTTCATGAATTTTTCAATTAAGCATGGAAAACTCATCATGCTACTGCATTTAAATCACGTCATTAAAACTCAATATAAAATAACCCCTTAGGGTTAACCATCTCATAATTAAATTACAAACTAATAAAACAATTCGTTATAAACTTCTGTTAAAAATCACATCTTAGTAAAAATCACAAAATCGGGGCCTTACCCCTCCCTCGAGTCTACCCTGGTCTATCGAGACCACAAGTTATATCATGTGAGACATGTAGGTGACTATATCAGTAACAACGAGGACTATGACAATAACCTAGTGATCCTTGGCTACACGGTACCTAGTGTACGGGGTATCACCCCTAAAACGGGAGGTGGGTCAATCCTACCCGCCATAACAGCATAACATTAGGATTGTGAGGGCAAGGCTTGCTGCCTCATGGCTAATGCCACTCCACTCCAACAATCCCCACGGTACAACGTACTCCCTGTGATATACACGCTACATCGTACTTCGTGAACCTAATCTCAGTCAAGGGGTGCTTGCAATAGGTCTTATCCACCCATACCATCGTTGTCTCAGTATGCACGTGTGGCATATCATCTCACTGTGACACACAGTCTACAATAGGCTCCAACATGACTATATGCATGCATATAAATCCCTATGCGAGCGAAGCTCTAGCACAGCTCCATGCATATTCATGATATCTGAAAATCTCGTGCAAGCGAAGCTCTAGCACGGTTTCATAAAAAAAAAGTAAAATCTGCGTACGAGTAGCACTCCAGTACGACTTTAAAATGAGTTATACATCCATATAAAATCACGTGCGAGCAAGCTCCAACACGATTTTATGCATAAATAAATCAAATCTTGTGCGAGTTACACTCTAACACGGCTTTTATGTAATTATCATATCAAAAAAGGATGCGAGCTAAGCTCTAACACTTCTCATGCAGGTCAAATAATTTAAACTAGTACGAGCGATCGCTCTAGTACCGTGTTATGCATATCAAGTCAAAACAATCCAAAACAGTCAAAATAAGGTACGAGCTAGGCTCCAGCACCTGTCATGCATTTCACAATAATAAAATTAGTGCGAGCAACCCCTCTAGCACATTTCATGCATATGATGTCACATAAGTTGGTGCGAGCAACTGCTCTAGCACATTTTATGCACACTCACAAACGAAAATATAGTGCAAGCTATGCGTCAGCACTATCTATTTTCATATAAACTTGATAGTTGGTACATTTTTTGAAGAAATTTTATTTAAATCTTAATAACACTTACGTAGTGTTATATTGTGAAATTTATGTAATTACCGGCCAAACTATCGATTTTCTTTGCTTAAAAACCATGAAAATTCCTTAAATCAGAAAATTCCTTAAATCATGCATTTCATGCATGTCATGCTTTCACCATCCGTAGGTGAATTCCCTCAATTGGGGTAAAATAGTCTTTTCTTATTTTCGAGTCTTTAAAATCTTTAAACCATTTCTAGGACCTTTATACATATTCAGTGTCTATAAAAGCTATTAAAAATACGCGTAGCTACCTCTAGCTACTCACACAATTCCTTTACCTCATTTTTCTGTACAGTTTGACCTTTACACTGATGTCTCATCATGCAGTCTGATTTGCTCTCCATCAAATCTTCAAAACTGCGTATAAATATACATCAGGTCAAATCCAATACAATTAATTGTATTTCATATTTTTTGGGCTTAATTTAAATCATTAGGCCCGTTTACCCATATTGGGCCCGATTGTACCATAATGGGCCTTAATCGGCCTTAAACCCATTTTCCACTTACTTTTCACATTATTGAGGCCTATTGGGCTCATTGGGCCTATCAGTATTTATTCGGCCTCGTTCTAACCTCTTGGATAGCTCAATTAATTATTTACGACAATTTATCTCAAATTTTAAAATTTAATTCATTTTATACGAAAATTAATCCGTAATTTATGCGGTAAATTTCTAACACGCATAACTATGCAAATTATCATAAATAAGGTTACTTACCTGAAATTCCATGATAGTACACAAATCGAGGCTGACTCGAGTTCTCATTCGACATCAATTGTCGAGCTGCATAATTACATATTTTTTGGGTAAATTTTCAATCGAATATTTATCAATTTAAATATTTCAAAATTTAAATCGGCCAATTTTAACCACTTACCGACTTACTTGAAGCTCGACTGCATCACCATATTTTTTCCCCAATTTTTCATCTTTTTCTTTTTCTTTTTTTTTCTTATTTTTCTTTCTTTTCTTTTTAGTTGAACCGGTCCGGTTCGGTTCAGCAAATCATAACTGCACTGAATCGGTCCGTATTGATTCAGGCCTCACTTTATCATTTCAGTGCTGTCTGGCCGGTTCTAGGGTCACTTTCGATGCTGTTTGGCGCACCATTACCTGGAGAGTCTTCATCGGGCTTTGGGGTGGGTCGAATCGCCACCGATGGCCGTCGATTCCCTTTCTCCCTTTTCGACCTCCCCTCCATCGATCTCCTCCGTCAGGCATCACTGGAACGCGTGGTACCGCTCAGGCACTCCCACCGTGCCGATCTTACCGTCGCCTGCCGCCTCGTGCTGTTCCGATGGCCGAGGCTAGCCAGATGGAGGGAACCGATATCACTCAGTTTCGGCTTCTTCATTTTCTTTTCCCAGAAATCATAAAACGCGATTTTCAATTTTTATTTATTTATTTATAATTTATTTTATTATTATTTTATTCATTAAAATATTTTAAAATCCAAAAATATCTTAAAAATTCTTATTTAATTCATTTAATCCATAAATGAGGATCAGATCGATCTCATCAAGCTGAATCTATAAATAGGTGCAGTTGGAACTGTAAATTTTGAGAATAACCAAACTTCTTCCATCTTTCAATCCAAAAACCTAGATTTTACCCTCTAAATCTGACCATTTTCAAGAATATTTGAGGGAAGGCCATTAGACACAAAGTTGTTCATATCAAAGAGAAGAATAACTTAGCTTGGAGGCATTTCCCCATTTGTTGGATTTAAGGAAAAATGGGCATTTCTATTTGGAGCGAGAAGGAAATCCTAAGAGGTGAGTTTCTAAAGCACCAACTCACGTACATTGTTAAGCTATTGATGTCTGGAATTGATTGGGGTGCTTAGTAATGTTAGAACTATCTAAAATGCATTGGAATGATTATAACCTAGAAATGAGTTAGTGTGAGAAAGTGAAATGTGGAGGATTAGATGATGAATGAGATATCTTGAGGTGATAATAGTGTTATGAGTATGATTTTAAGAGGTTGTTAGTGAATGAATTGTGAGATTTACCTAAAATAGGTAAAATGTGGAATAAGGCATTGGTAAAATACATAAATGAATTATATTGACGAGTGAAGTCAAAATATGAGTTAACAACATTAACTCAAGTGGTTTGGATGAATGAATCGCAGCTCCTGAGGATACACCGGAGCAAGGCGAGCCAAGAGAGCAAGAAGCTAAGAGGAAGAGAGAGTCGCACTCAAGTAAATTGAGGTAAGAAAATTCTATGGACTCTTAGAGATATCTGTGTGTAATTTGGGCGCTTAAATGTTTTGCTAGAATGCATGAGAAATTAGGAAACGAAATTGGGTAATTGAGAAAAGTGCATGAAAAACAAAAGCATGATGCTTTGAAAATCTAGTTTTCTTGCTTTTTAGCAAATGATAGGTAGGTTGGCTAACATTTGAAATGAATTGCAAAAGAAATGAGTTGTTTTGTTTGTTAACCATACTTTACAAAGAATTGAGCCACCTACATGATTTTCATGAGAATGAAAGTGTGCTATAGTGTGTCTCGCACGAGATTTGATGTGTTTATACGCATGAGTGCTGGAGCTTAGCTCGTACTAGTTTTCACATGGATTTTATACTAGTTTTGGCATGGTGTTGGAGTATAGCTCGCATTAGAGGCCCACCTTATTTGTTGTCGTGCTTGGAGCTTCGGTAGACTGGATGTCACATCGATTAAATAGGCTCGCATGTACATTTGTGATATTTTGACATGTTGATAGCTGTGTTAGGAGCTTCGGGTAGACAAGAAGTCGTACCGATTAAATAAGCTCACAAGTGCATTTTAAGATGTGGTGTGATATGAGTGTTGATATGGTTCCACGGACTACGTTGTACCGTGCATGTACCATAGAGTACGTTGTACCGTGTAGAGATTGTGTTATGCCATCTTTGGACGAGATCTGCTATGGACCGATAGGTTGGACTTGACCCACCTCCCGTGTGGAAGCAAATAGTGGTGATAACCCACACACCTAATCCGTGTAGCCGGTACTGTAAGACCCAATTTTATCGTAAGAGCAAAAGGGAATGAATAGAAATTTTCGAGTGCATTTAAAAATGCAAAAGGATTGAAATGGTATTCCCGAAAATGTGTAATGGCAAAATGGTCAAAAGACCAAAATTCGGTATTAATCGGGATAAGAAAATTTAATTAAAAATAGAGATTTGAGAAATCTTGATCAATAATGAAGAAATAATTAAATTTCGGGTTAAATTGATCAAGATATGAATTTATTGGAATAAACCGAAATTTTTGTATCGAAAAATAATCTCGAAAATAATCAAAAAATATACCGAAAAATTGAAATAAGATCGAGAAATTCATTTATAGTTAAATGAATTAAATAATAATTTTTGAAGATATTTTGGCAATAATATATTTTAATTGATTAAAATAATAATAAAAATATATTATAAATAAAATAAGTATAAAAAAGAAACAGAAACGAAATCTGGAAAAGAAACGCGAAGAGGGAAAACAAGCGAAAATGAAAGTCGAACCCGAGGGAAGAGGAATCCACCGGACGAGCCACCATCGGCGGCCAGGGACCCCAGGCGAAGGCCGACGAAGGTCGACGAGCCTTGTGGGAACCAACGTAGTCAGCACGCGCGTCGAGAACGACGGAGAACGTAGGAAACGAAAAGAGATCCCGCGAAAGAGAAGCCCCGATTGGCAGCCATCGGCGTCGTTTTGACTCCAGCCGAGGCCCGATTTTGGATGCCCAGGTGTAGCAGAGCCGATTGGTGTTGGAATCACGCTGGGAACTAACCGGACGGCGCCGGAAGGACCAAATGATGTTGAACCGGACTGAACCGCTGGACTGAACCGGACCGAACCGGTTCAGCCAAAAAGAAAAGGAAAAAGGAAGAAAAAGGGAAAAAGAAAAAGAGAAAAAATTAGGAAAAATTCCAGTGATGCAATCGAGCTATGGGTAAGTCGGTAAGCGATCAAATTGACCGATTTAAATTTCAAAATATTTAATTTGATTAATATTCGACTGAAAATTTACCCGAAAAAATATTAAATTGTGTAGCTCGACAATTGGTGTCAACTAAGAGTTCGAGACAGTCTCGATTTGCGTACTATCATGGAATCTCTGGTAAGTAACCCTTATTTACGACAATTTTGCATCGCTATGCGTGTTGATGAGTTACGGATTTAATTTTCGCATAAATGAATTAAATTATGGAAAATTGGATAAATTGTCGTAAATACTAAATTAAGCTATTCGAGAGTTTAGAACGAGGTCGAATATACATTGATGGGCCCAATTAGCCCAATAGGGCTCGATAATGTGAATAGTAAATGGAAAACGGGCTTAAGGCCGATTAAGGCCCATTATGGTACAATCGAGCCCAATATGGGTAAACGAGCCCAATGATTTAAATTAAGCCCAGAAAATATGAAATACAATTAAATATATTGTATTTGACTTGATGAATATGTATCCATAGTTTCGGAGATTGGATTTGGAGCAAATCGAACTGCGTGACAAGTCATCAGTGGAAAAGTCAGACTGTACAGAAAAATGAGGTAAGGGAATTGTGTGAGTAGCTAGAGGTAGCTACGCGTATTTTAATAGCTTTTCTGTACACTGAATATGTATGTATACCCTGATTATGTGTAAAGGTCCTAAAAATGGTTTAAAGATTTTAAAGACTCGAAATAGGTAAAGACTATTTTACCCCTATTGAGGGAAGTTCACCTAAGGATGGTGAAAGTATGACATGCATGAAATGTATGATTTAAAGAATTTTCTGGATCAAGGAATTTTATTGGTTTTTAAGCAAAGTTAATCGATAAATTGGCGAGTAATTGTATAAATTTTACAAGATAACACTACGTAGGTGTTATTAACATTTAAATTAAGATTCTTTGGAAAATGGCCAACTATCAAGTTTATATGGAAACAGATAGTGCTGGCACATAGCTCGCACTATATCCGCGTTTGTGAGTATGCATAAATGTGCTTGAGTGGTTGCTCGCACTGACTTGTGTGACATCATATGCATGAAATGTGCTAGAGTGGTTGCTTGCACTGATTTTTATTATTGTGATATGCATAAGAAGTGTTGGAGCTTAGCTCGCACTCTGTTTTGAAGGTTTTGACCGATATGCATAAAAAGGTGCTGGAGCGATTGCTCGCATTAGTTTTAATGATTTGACATGCATGAGAGGTGCTGGAGCTTAGCTTGCATCCTGTTTTGAAATGGTATTGCATAAAAGCCGTGCTGGAGTGTAACTCGCACGAGATTTGATGTATTTATGCATAAGCCGTATTGGAGCGTTACTCGTACAAAGTTTTGATTTACTTGAGCATTCATTCGTGCTGGAGCTTGCTCACACAAAGTTTTATATGGTTTTATAGTTCATTTTAAAGTCGTACTGGAGTTTTTCTCGTACGAGGTTTTCACTGAGTTTTTATACATATCCGTACTAGAGCATTGCTGCACGTGGATTTTACTTGAATTTATAATTATTTTAAGTCGTACTGGAGCGTTGCTCGTACACAGATTTCATTTATTTCTATGAAACATGCTAGAGCTTCGCTCGCACGAGATTTTTTGATATCATGAATATGCATGGAGCCGTGCTAGAGCTTCGCTCGCACAGGGATTTATATGACATGCATATAACCGTGTTGGAGCCTCCTGTAGACTGTGTGTCACAGTGAGATGATATGCTCACATGTCCATACTAAGACAGAGATGATATGGGTGGGTAAGACCTATTGCAGGCACCTCTGATTCAGTTTGGGTTCACGAAGTACGTTGTGCCGTGGGGATTGTTGGAGTGGAGTGGCATTAGCCACGAGGCAGGAAGCCTTGCCCTCGCAATCCCGATGTTATGCTGTTCTGGCGGGTAGGATAACCCACCTCCCGTTTCAAGTGTGATACCCCGCACACTGGGTACTGTGTTGCCAGGGATCACGAGGTTATGGCCATAGTTCTATGTTGTTACTGATAGTCACTTACATGTCTCACATGATATAACTATTGGTCGATAGACCAGGGTAGACCCAAGGGAAGGGTCAGGCCCCCGATTTTATGATTTTATGACTTGTGACCCTGAAGGAATGGTGATTTTATAACCGAAGTTTTATAATGAATTGTTTTATGAGATGATTGACCCGAAAGGGTTAGTTTATACTGCAGTTTTAATGAAATGATTTAAATACAGTAGCATGATGTTGTTTTCCATGCTTTCATTTCAAATTCATGATTTATCTTACATGACATGAAAGAATTCCATGATCTGGATTTGCTTCAAGCACATTATGATTTAATGATGTCACATATAATGCCTTTGATGCATGAATTACATGATTTTTATATGCACAAATAGTTTTGATAAACTATGTCATGTATATATGCATGATTTTGTGCTTGAGATTTTAATGAAAAGAAATGGATTTTAAGGGCATGGCATTATGAGCATGTTGATAGTGGAGCTATCTACTTACTTGCATAATTGCCTTACTGAGCGTGTGGTTTGCTCACCTGTAAACACCGCAAATTTTTTGTATTTAAATTAAACAAAATATATATATATATATATATAAAATAAATGGAAATAGGTCATAGGGAAATATGTGAATATATATATATATATTTGTTAAGTTAAAAAAATGAAAATGATGAAGGATAAAAATAATTACAATAAAAATATATACATGTAATTGCCCAAGAATGAAAATATAATTAAAAATATACATATATATAAATAAAAATATAACATATATAATAAAAATATAAAAATAAAAAAATAAAAAATAAAAAAATATATATAAATATAAATAGATATATATATATATAAATAATATATATAATAAAAATAAAAAAAATAAAAAAAAGAAAGACAAAAAAAGGGGGATCCCGCGATTGTCGCGCGATCCCAAATAGAAACCCCCCCCGTTTCTCTTCTCTGTTACAGCCGACCGGAGCCCCTCCTGCCGTTCGCCTATCGACCACCCTTTCTCTCACCGACGATTGGACCCAGCCTTACCTCCTCGACCAGCGGCGACCTCCCTTTCTCCCCTTTTTCCTCACCGAGAAACCCGAACTTTTCCCCTTTCCCTCACCGGAGACCGAACCCAGAAGGACCGATGACTCTCCTCACCTGGACATGGACCGACCATCCCCTCCCTTTTTTCCCTGTTCCTCGCCTGGAAACAAAACAAAAACAGAGGGATTTTCCCTCTGTTTCATGTTCTACAACAAACGGAGAAGATGACGCCGGCCTTCCACCGAACCCGAGCCCCGGCAGCTCCCATTGCCTGTCCTACCCCGTCTGGCCACCCTGTTCCGACGCCACAGTACATCTACAGTGGCAGTATACCAAAAAAAATATATATAAAAAAATATACCCAGTTGATATTCCCCATCCTTGTACCAGTTAATTCCTAGGTAAAAACCCAAATTTTATTTAGTTTAATGTATGTATAATTGTATTATGGAAGCATGATGTTGTAGGAATTCATTGAAATACAAGCATGTTTAGTGTAGATTAATTTGGCAAAAATTTGAAAGATGAGAAGTAGAAATATATATAATGAATATTTATTTATTTAGGTACATGTACAAATAAGTGTATATAACAAATTGGGTATGCTAATATTTGTACAAAAAAAATGTGTATGCATATGTGATAAGGAAAAAGGGAAAAAAATGATAATAAATATAAATATGTATATATAAAGGAGTGTATATATATATATATATATATATATATATATTTATTTAGGTGCATATACTTGTGGGGGGTATGAAAGGTGAATGTGTGCAAGTATATGTATATACAAGAATGTATATATATGAGATAGGAAAACATGAAAACAATAAAAGTATATATATATACATATAGGAGTGTGTATATATATATAAATATATATATTTATGCGTGTATACATGTGGATGTATATAATAAAGGTGTATGCTAATACTTGTAGGAGCAAATATATAAATAGTGAAGAAATATATAAACGTGTGTGTCAGCCTAAGGATGTACAATAATACGTACACACGCAGTAGTGACGCTAGGTTACGATTTTAATGCAATTCGGACAATTCCTATGAATAAGATGCTAAGTAAACGATTTCAGTGTAGGTGAATCGTAGAAAGGATTAAAGGACGTACTAGGAGACGTCACCGTCCGAATTCGAGATACCCGATAAATCGAGGTAAGGGGTATTACTTAACTTAGTTTTGATATTGCATCATGTTCTCTGATAAATGATTTTATGAAAGAGCATATGAATTGAAATGATTTACCAATGCTTTCCCACTTACGAAACTGTTTACAAAACATGATTTCGTTTTACAAAATGTTCTCTAGAACATCTATGTTTATGAAATAAACTTTCGAATTATGAAAATGCATGGAAGCTTTATGATGAGTTGAAAACCCATATTTACGCTTTGAAATGAAACTTTTGACGTTTTCAAAAGTATTTACGAAAAGAGAAAAGATGTTTTGAGACTATAGGCTTCATGCATGGATACTACTTTTGGTGTTCCGGCTACATCAATCGGGGTGCCGGTACGTTGGCCCCTTTAGCACTTGACTCAACCTTTGTGGAAGATGTCGTGCTACTGGTGGTTTACGATGATGTTTTGATAGTATCTCGTGTCCGCGCAGCACGGATGAACGTTCCCCGCACGGTGAGTGCCACAGGTGCCCGTGCCCTAGCTATATGCTAGTATATGATAAGAAATAAGAAGATACTACCCCTATTTATAATTATTATTGCTGTACGAATCTGATTCATTCTACAACCCCCTTACCATGGCCATACGTATCGCATGACTTAGTTATAGCCTAGTCTCATCGATTTGATTATGAAAATCGACTATGATGAATGAATATGTGTTTTCATGATTACGAAATATTCATGAAATGTTTACGAATGATTATGATTTATTCATGAAATGTTTACGAAATGATTATGAAATATGCATGAAATGTTTACGAAATGACTATGAAATATTCATGAAATGTTTACGAAATGATTTATGAAATGTTCATGAAAGGTTGATGAAAAGTTGCAAAACAGTTAAGTATGTGATTTGTTTTAAATACACGCATGCTTTATGACGATTACGCATGAAATGGAAGTTTATGTATTGCATTAAGTTTCGTTTTATGAACAATTTCAAATGCTTTTATATATCAGAACTGCTTTAAGAATATTATCTTACTGGGCTTTTCCCCAAAAGCTCACCCCTCTACCTTCAGATCATTTGCAATGTATTTATAGACACTACCTGCTACGTACACGACGTAGGCTTGTGGGAAGAGTTATCATAAGCTACTTTCTTGTACACGCAGAAAGGTATACATTTACATTCCTGTACCAGACATATCTGTACGTACAGACACATATAATAGAAATAATTTGTCGGGATGTAATTTGTAAGGAAATGATGTAAAGAATATAATTCTTGGGATTAGGTTATAAGATGATTGTATAAATCGATATCGATATATTGAGTTGTAAAAGTGGATTGAGAAAGTATGCTTAGTAGTTGTAGATATCTAGGAATGTTGGAAAGCATGCTTGGTAGTTGTGGATATCTAGGATTGTTGGATACAACTGAATTGCAGGTGGGTAGGCTCATATATAAACCGTTATGCTGCCGAAATTTCCATCGGCCATATAAGTTAAAGTATGAAAATTAATTATAATTACGAGTAAAGAAATAGGAAAAGTGTTTTGACACTGCACAAGAATGTAACCTAAGTGAATAAGGGAAGTAAGTGGGTAAATTAAATTCAAAAAAAAAATTTATCCCCATTTTCAAGGGTCAAGGGTCGTTATATCACCCCCTTATTTTCCCATCTTTTCAGAGCACTCGCAATAATTAGTAAGCGGTTGAGGACTTGCAATCTTAGTATCTGCTGCTTCCCATCGAGAGACAAGTATACACATTTGTATAGTTTTGTATCTAAATATGTAATGCACAGTACTATAAACGGATTTGATGTCGGGGATGTAAGGTTATGTAAATACCATTGGGAATGTATGTAAGACCCGAATTAAATTAAAATACAAAAAATTAAATAAGAAAATATGGGGGGTGTATAAAGGGAGGTTAAGTTAAATTGGATCCCGAAACAAGAGCAAGGGTAAAATGGTAAAAATACCAAAATCCGGTATTTCAGCGATAAGAAAATTTTAATTAAAAATAAGGAATTTGGATATCTTGATCAAAAATAAGGAAATTATAAATTTTGGGTCAATTGATCGAGATTCGAAAATTTTAAAAATATCGAAGAAATTACCGAGACTATATCTCGAAAAACGTGAAGAAATAATACCGAAATTTAGAGAAAAATAAAATTAATAAATTAAATTTTAATTGAATAAATAAAAGTAGAAAAAAAAATAATAAGGTAAGTGGAGATATTTTGGGTTTTTAAGAGTATTTTATGGAATAGTAAATCAATTTAAATAAATCAAAATAAAAAAAATAAAATAAATAAAATAACCAAAAAAAAAAAAGGCAACTGAAATTAAAAAAAAAAAAAAGGAAGAAGACCCGAGAAACCGAAAATCGTGAACAGTGACCCGAGAACCATCACCGTCGAATCTCACCACCGGCGACCGTTCGACGTCCGACGAAGCTTCCAGGAGCAAGAGGAGAGTCCGGCAAACACGTGGGTACCGGTTTCACGCCGTCAGGTGGCCGGAGTAGCCCGATCGGAGCCGAGGAAGATCGCCGGAAAAACGGGTTGATTCCCGACGGACCGCTGCGTCTGGGCCGGAAAGGGAGCTACCGGCGTGTTCAGGGGAGGAAGCCGGTCCTTTTGGCACCGGTCTTGGCCGGTGAGACTGCCGGAATCGCCGGCGACGGCAAGAGGCAGTGAGGAGCTTCAAAACGGCACCGTTTGGCTGGCTGGAAGGAAAGGGAAGGAAAGGGAAGGAAAAGGAAGGAAAAGAGAAAGGAAAAGGAAGGAAAAGGAAGGAAAAAGGGAAAAATTTACCGGGGGACGACTCGAGGTTCGGGTAAGTTGACCGAGGGTCGATATTGACCAACGGGTGAATTCCGGAAATTTAATTTAATATTATTTTAATGAAAAATAATCCGGATTTACCTAATTATGCAGTTTTACGACGGAGACCGAACGAGAGCCGATCGAGCTCTGATTTTCGTACCTCGCATCATATCGGGTAAGTACAATTTAATTTCGGCAATTAGAGTTATTTAAATACCGAGTTTAATTATTTTATGGAATTATGGATTAATTTCGCGTAGGAAGGAATATTATGCGAAATTGTAATATAATTGCCGTAAGTGGCATACGGGCTATCCAATAAATTTGGAATGAAGCCCGATAATTATTAGGAAGCTGTATAAGCTCGGTATACCCGAAGAAGGAAATTAATAAATATAAAACGGGCTTAAGGCCGATTAAGGCCCATTAAGGTGCAATCGGGCCAATAAGGGTAAACGGGCCCAATGATTTAAATTAAGCCCAGAAAGTAATAGATACAATTAAATTGCATAATATCTGACCTGAGGAATGTTAATACGCAGTTCCGGGCATTTGATTGGGAGCATATCGGACTGCGCGACGAGACGACAATGGAAAAGAAAAAAGTCAGACTCGACGAGAATCGAGGTAAGGGAATTCTGCGGACTGCTAGAGGTAACAGTACGCAATTTTAAATTCATATGCAGTCCTTTAAAATATCCTGAAGGGTCTAGAGGTCAAATAATAATTTTAGTGCCCCGAATGGGCAAATTACTAAAATACCCTTGTTAAGGGTAAAATTCTAAAAATCTAGGAAAAATTGGGAGGAGCAAGGACAAGAGGTTCCTGCTCGTTCTGGAGATATTTCAACGCATGCATGAGTAGGCTGGCTCGCCTTGAAAGAAAGTGCACCGCATTGCATACTTTCAACGTGAAATTGATTTGAAAACTGTTTTGAGTAAATAGAGCCGCCTACGTGTTTTATTGACATATGACGTGCTAGAGCTCAGCTCGCACGGTAATTTCGATTTGTGTGATGCATGCATTGGTGCTGGAGCGAGAGCTCGCACTAGAGTTTTACATGCATAGGTGCTAGAGTATAACTCGCACCAGATTTCACATGCTCTTTCGTGACACGGTGCTAGAGTCTGACTCGCACCATATTTTTACATGATTTTCGAGACAGGGTGCTGGAGTTTAACCCGCACCAGTATTTATAAAATTTTCATGTGATTTATAATATACAGAGTGCTGAGCTTAGCTCGCACTAGTTTTACCGGATTTGTGGAGTACCGCTGTCTGCCCTTGGAGTCAGCCAAAAGGCCCAACAGGCTCAAGAGACCTCTTAGGTGGGGTGAGAGTGAGGGATGAGGTTGGCGGCCTTGTGGGGATGTAAGCGGGCTCTGCCAGTTGACGTGTTTTGATGAGAGTGCTGAGCATCGCTCACACAGATTTTATGAGAACATGCGATGAGCCGTGCTTGGAGCATCGGGTAGACTGTGTGTCACCGATTTAATAGGCTCGCACGTGCGTTTTGAGACATGGCATGAGTATTGAGAAACAAACCTCTGTGGGAAGCAGGCCAATTGGGCCGGAGTACCTAGAGATATTACATGGGTTCATGGAGTACGATGTACCGTGCAAGTAGCATGGAGTACGATGTACCGTGTTGTATCTTCGGATACGGCATCTCCGGATGCAGCATCTTCGGATGCCGGGGATCGGATAAGACTGACGGGATGGACTGACCCACCTCCCGGGCGGTTCCCGATCATGGTGAGAACCCGCACACTAGGATCCGTGTAGCTGAGGAACTCACGAGGACAGATGTGGCCATAGTCCTAGTTATTTACCTATATACAGACGTTGCCTAGTCTCGCATGTTGATGATTTCTATGATGATTTAAACTGGGTTTTAAAACTAAATTGCATGATGGTATTTCCATGCTTTTCAAAACCCACGTGTGATGTAAATGTTTTCATGATTTTGTGTGAGTCAGGATCACCCGCAGGAGGGGTCGAGTCCTGTCTTTATTGTCAAAATCTTAATTGAGAAAGAAATGATTTATGATAATTGCATGTTGATTTTCCGTGCAAATGTATTTTACATATCATCATAATGCATAGCATTGTTTTAAAATGTGTGGAGAAAGGGTGGTTTATGCATGGCACTACGTTCATGTAGGTAGTATGGTTACCTACTTGTTCGTAGGATTGCCTTACTGAGCTTGATGTGCTCACCCCTTTCATTTTCTCCCACAGATGATCTCCAGTTGAAGTTGAGGCGACTCAGTACTGCATTCCGGATATCCGCTGCTGCCCATCAACATAAGGTATATACACTTGTACTTATTGTATCTACATAAGCATAGCACAGTAACATGATTGTAAGTAACTTTAGGGGATGTATAAATAATATAACAATTATAAATGACTGGAGAAGAAATAAGTACTAGGGTAGATGTATGGTGGGACTGGCATTGACGCACAGCCCAATTAGTAGTGGAGTGTTGGTCACGATTCGAGGACAGGTAAGAATTAAGTAAGAAAATAAACAAAAACGCGAAAAAATTCACTCTGATTTTTGGATAGTTGGGTCGTGACATATAAAGGTGGTATCAGAGCGTAATTGGTCTGATGTGTGTCAGTGTCAGAAGTTAAGAAATTACATCCCCGTGTTACTGTGCTTAGTTAGATACAATAGTGTATATCGAGATGGGCTTGACTAAGAAATGGTTGAGAATGCAGGAATGCCTAATATGAGTCGCGCTAAATGAGATAGTGCACGAGGCAGAGGTCGTAGAGGTAGACCTGAGTCTGCTAAGTCGTGCTGAGTTTGGCTATGAAAATCAGTATGAGATTGAAATAGAGGCGAATGTTGAGCATGCCTCACAGAGTCCGACAGAGAGATCGGACAGTATTGAGACACGCTTCGCGAGATTGGAGCGGAGTGTGGAGATTATTTTGAGGAGCTAATTACTCAGATTATGTACGAGATCAGAGGGCGCAGCGGAGCATTGGTGAAAACCCGCTCGACCCATCTTAAGAGCTGATATGAGAAATGATTATGGATGTATTCCGGTGACAGGATATCCTGGACATGATTTAAAGGAAATTTTGGATTAAAGTCCTTGCTCTGACCCAGAGGATTTAATTTATTGACGAGTATGGAGACTCGATTATATTCTGGGCAGATATTACCTCGACACTATGAAAAGTGACAGTCGAGATGTCTAAAAGTTTATGGAAGGGCTCAGATTTTCAATTAGAGTCCGATTGGCCCGTGAGATATTACCTATACCGAGGCAGTGCACAGATTTACAGTTGGGTAAATAAGAACATGAATTGCACGCCTCTGAGACTTGGAAAGGTAGTGAGGGCCGAGATAGAGACAGAAAGAAAAGCGAGAAATGACAAGGATGTCAAAAATGGGAAAATTGGTAATTGGTAAAAGATCTGATGTAACGAGTTATGGGCTAAGATAATTGGTAAGGCCCTAGTGCATCTAATTTTGGGCACTCTTGTGGGCATTGTGATTGGAGGACCCCGACCTGCTACGAAGCAGAGTAGCAGTGTCATTACTGTGGAATGTGTGGTGGATACCACAGAAGGAGCGTCTATACCTACACGGTATTGATGAAAATGGTCGTTAAGTGTGGTATGATGGACCATTGATTTTGATTACACAGAGTTGGGCGAAATCGCCCCACAAAAAAGTAAAGAGACAGAGAAAAATTTCGTTGTTATAGCTGAAAACGAAAAGGGAGGCCATAGCCGAAGAGAAAAAGGAAAGTAGGCTATTGGACGAAGGCGAGTGGATGTCTTGGACCAGGATGCTATTGATGTTTCATGGATGTGGTGTAAGATACCACACTTGTTATGAATAACGAAGTACATATGTTCATTAATCCTGTGCCACATATTTATTCATACCGCCTTCATTCGCATATAAGTGAGTAAAAGGCATGAATGCCTACGTCATCGGTTACAATATGGGTAAATGAGTACCCCAATAGAGGAGGATGAATTAACGGAATATAGATATAGAGATTTTAAGTTGATAAACAGGGGTGTAACGGTTGAAATTACAGGAGTAAAGGATGTACTCACAGAATGAATAAAGACAAGAGTTTCATTATAATTGATACGCAAAGGAGAAAATCTTCGAGATAAGATAGATCCTAAAGACAAGATGTATTGGAGTAAGAGATGTATGCTAGGTAAGAACATCCTTACGATATGAAGTAATTGGGATTAAGCAATTAGTAAGGAATATAAATTATAACCAAGGACAAAGATGGGTATAACCATAACCAATAGTTGTGGTTAAGTCTGAAGGCTAATAAAGGTATTTCAAAATACCTCCCCGCCTGAAGACTTGACAGCGTCTAAATATATATATAACCTATAACGGAAAATCGATCATCGTAATAGATACCTTTAGCATAAGGATACCATTACTAAGACGATAAGAATATTAAAATTCGGCAAATTATAAAGGTTAACATATTAAAATTTAATAAGAGCCGTTAAGATAAGAATAGAAAATGGCGCAGGTTAGTACCTGAAAACGTAAGCGGTTGAGAAGGATCTTATACGCTTATGCGTAAATAAGTCAAGGATTGGACCGAATTGTAATCGGCAATAACGGTGATATGCTGGGTGTAGTTAAAGCCTAGGGCGAATTATAAGCAACCATTGGAAGATGGCTTTTACAACGGATTGTTGCGAGATTCTCAATATGGTCTACTTGGTTGACACGTTTAATTAAGAAAACGTGATCCTGGAATAAGATGATAAATAAGATGATTGATGTGACGTGAATTTGGCGTGATGAAGTATGAACTGACCACCGTGATTAATTTCACCATACCCAACAGCTCAAGAGGTTCTCAGTGAGTATGGATACCTCAAAATCATGATGGAGCTGTGTATTGATGTGTAATGGGAAGATAGTTAAGTATGGAGTCAGACAACTCCTTGATCATGAAATAAACTATCTGACCCATGATTTAAAATTGGCAACAGTATTTGTACCGAGGATATGGTACTATTAGGTACTCGATGAGGAATTATGGATATGCACTGATCATAGAGCCCGAGTATCTGTTTTCACAGAAAGGGGCGAATATGAAAATACATATTGGATTAGAGCTTCTGAGAGATTTTGATTTATGAAAATTGTACCACCCAGGAAAGGCTAATGTGATGACCGATGCTTTGAGTAGAAAGAGCCTCGGGATGGTACCACACATGATGGTCAGGGAGCGTGAGCTGCTAGACACAGTTGTGAGCCTCAGTTTGGATGTGATCCCTTCTGATGATGACAGTGATTGTGTGACAGCTAGCCTGATGATTAGAACCGGATGAGAGTGCCCGGATTTGCCAGGCTTAGCGTGATGATCGACCGGATGTCGATGGTTTGGGTCTGATTCAGAAGGGTACAGTGATAGAGTTCACAGTGGGTGATGATGAGTTACTGAGGATTCAGAGGCAGTATGAGTGCTCCCCAGGACCACAGTGGATGAGATAGTAATGTTGTCAGAAGCTCACTCTTCGGGATAAACAGTGCATATGAAAAAGTAATGATTATATATTGAAATCTTAAAAAGGGTATTGGTGGTCAGATGTGAAAAGAGATATGGTGGAGATTGTGAAAAAGTGTCTGGTATGTCAGCAGGATAAGGTAGAGTATTAAAAGTCTGCAGAGTTATTGCAGCTTCTACCTATATCGACACGGCACGAAAAACGAGAGTAAGTCTCCATGAATGTCGTGATGGGTTATAGAGGACCCGGATAAATCAGGAGACTATTTGGATGATAGTCGATAGAGTGACTAAGTCTACCCACCTTCAAGTTATGAAACTCCCCAGATACTCAGAATGTGTATGAGGATTTATGTGTAAGGCAGTTTGTGGAACATTATGTAACGTTCCAGTGAGCATGGTATCATATAAGGATTCCCGCTCCACTTCCTACCTCTGGAATATTTTTAGGAAGCTATGGGAACCCGACTAAGTATTAGCACAGCTTTTCATCCTCAGACAGATGGTCAGTCAGAGAGAACTGTACAAGTTCTGGAGGATCCGATGAAAGCGTGTGCCACTGATTTTATAAGCTCCTGGAATGATCAGTTGATTTCTAATTAAAGTTGCCAATAACGACAGTTGGCAGTTGAGTATCGGGATAACAATATGTGAGACAGTGTACGGCTGTAAGGGTTATTCCCCGAGTTGGATAAAAAAAAAAGTGGGTGACAGATACGATCATTTTCGACCTTGGATAATAAATCTCTGAGGATGTCTAGTTAAGGATGAGAGATTAAGAATACCTCAGAGCAGATAGACAAGTATTGGAATTCACCCTTGGTGAATTAGTATGGTTGAAATATTTCTTGTCCTAAGAGAATAAGGACATAGCGAACTTTTGGAAGAAAGTAAATTGAGTTGCGCTGGATGGAATGTTTTGAGAGATTGGACAAGTGGGAGATAAGACCTGTAGGTTGATGTTATCACGTGAATTAACAGGCACCCACAATGTATCTCAGCTTTGATGCTTCGGGAATACTACCCAGATCCAGCAGAGGTGATAGGATATGAATTCCAAAAGTTCAGTTTAATGAAAATACAAGTATATTGAAGAAGTTGATTCGGGCATTAAACAGGAAAGAGAAAGTATTGGGGTTTAAGATAATCTCCCTAATTAAAGTCTTTTGGTAGAAATACACTCCGGAGAAGGTCACATAAGAATTTAAGATTATGATACGATCGATGTACCCGGAGTTGTATATGGACTCATATGAATTGGTTCTAATTTGGAGGACCAAATTCCTTAAGTGGGGGAGATTTGTAAGACCCGAATTAAATTAAAATACAAAAAATTAAATAAGAAAATATGGGGGGTGTATAAAGGGAGGTTAAGTTAAATTGGATCCCGAAACAAGAGCAAGGGTAAAATGGTAAAAATACCAAAATCCGGTATTTCAGCGATAAGAAAATTTTAATTAAAAATAAGGAATTTGGATATCTTGATCAAAAATAAGGAAATTATAAATTTTGGGTCAATTGATCGAGATTCGAAAATTTTAAAAATATCGAAGAAATTACCGGGACTATATCTCGAAAAACGTGAAGAAATAATACCGAAATTTAGAGAAAAATAAAATTAATAAATTAAATTTTAATTGAATAAATAAAAGTAGAAAAAAAAATAATAAGGTAAGTGGAGATATTTTGGGTTTTTAAGAGTATTTTATGGAATAGTAAATCAATTTAAATAAATCAAAATAAAAAAAAATAAAATAAATAAAATAACCAAAAAAAAAAGGCAACTGAAATTAAAAAAAAAAAAAGGAAGAAGACCCGAGAAACCGAAAACCGTGAACAGTGACCCGAGAACCATCACCGTCGAATCTCACCACCGGCGACCGTTCGACGTCCGACGAAGCTTCCAGGAGCAAGAGGAGAGTCCGGCGAACACGTGGGTACCGGTTTCACGCCGTCAGGTGGCCGGAGTAGCCCGATCGGAGCCGAGGAAGATCGTCGAAAAAACGGGTTGATTCCCGACGGACCGCTGCGTCTGGGCCGGAAAGAGAGCTACCGGCGTGTTCAGGGGAGGAAGCCGGTCCTTTTGGCACCGGTCTTGGCCGGTGAGACTGCCGGAATCGTCGGCGACGGCAAGAGGCAGTGAGGAGCTTCAAAACGGCACCGTTTGGCTGGCTGGAAGGAAAGGGAAGGAAAGGGAAGGAAAAGGAAGGAAAAGAGAAAGGAAAAGAGAAAGGAAAAGGAAGGAAAAGGAAGGAAAAAGGGAAAAATTTACCGGGGGACGACTCGAGGTTCGGGTAAGTTGACCGAGGGTCGATATTGACCAACGGGTGAATTCCGGAAATTTAATTTAATATTATTTTAATGAAAAATAATCCGGATTTACCTAATTATGCAGTTTTACGACGGAGACCGAACGAGAGCCGATCGAGCTCTGATTTTCGTACCTCGCATCATATCGGGTAAGTACAATTTAATTTCGGTAATTAGAGTTATTTAAATACCGAGTTTAATTATTTTATGGAATTATGGATTAATTTCGCGTAGGAAGGAATATTATGCGAAATTGTAATATAATTGCCGTAAGTGGCATACGGGCTATCCAATAAATTTGGAATGAAGCCCGATAATTATTAGGAAGCTGTATAAGCTCGGTATACCCGAAGAAGGAAATTAATAAATATAAAACGGGCTTAAGGCCGATTAAGGCCCATTAAGGTGCAATCGGGCCAATAAGGGTAAACGGGCCCAATGATTTAAATTAAGCCCAGAAAGTAATAGATACAATTAAATTGCATAATATCTGACCTGAGGAATGTTAATACGCAGTTCCGGGCATTTGATTGGGAGCATATCGGACTGCGCGACGAGACGACAATGGAAAAGAAAAAAGTCAGACTCGACGAGAATCGAGGTAAGGGAATTCTGCGGACTGCTAGAGGTAACAGTACGCAATTTTAAATTCATATGCAGTCCTTTAAAATATCCTGAAGGGTCTAGAGGTCAAATAATAATTTTAGTGCCCCGAATGGGCAAATTACTAAAATACCCTTGTTAAGGGTAAAATTCTAAAAATCTAGGAAAAATTGGGAGGAGCAAGGACAAGAGGTTCCTGCTCGTTCTGGAGATATTTCAACGCATGCATGAGTAGGCTGGCTCGCCTTGAAAGAAAGTGCACCGCATTGCATACTTTCAACGTGAAATTGATTTGAAAACTGTTTTGAGTAAATAGAGCCGCCTACGTGTTTTAGTGACATATGACGTGCTAGAGCTCAGCTCGCACGGTGATTTCGATTTGTGTGATGCATGCATTAGTGCTGGAGCGAGAGCTCGCACTAGAGTTTTACATGCATAGGTGCTAGAGTATAACTCGCACCAGATTTCACATGCTCTTTCGTGACACGGTGCTAGAGTCTGACTCGCACCATATTTTTACATGATTTTCGAGACAGGGTGCTGGAGTTTAACCCGCACCAGTATTTATAAAATTTTCATGTGATTTATAATATACAGAGTGCTGAGCTTAGCTCGCACTAGTTTTACCGGATTTGTGGAGTACCGCTGTCTGCCCTTGGAGTCAGCCAAAAGGCCCAACAGGCTCAAGAGACCTCTTAGGTGGGGTGAGAGTGAGGGATGAGGTTGGCGGCCTTGTGGGGATGTAAGCGGGCTCTGCCAGTTGACGTGTTTTGATGAGAGTGCTGAGCATCGCTCACACAGATTTTATGAGAACATGCGATGAGCCGTGCTTGGAGCATCGGGTAGACTGTGTGTCACCGATTTAATAGGCTCGCACGTGCGTTTTGAGACATGGCATGAGTATTGAGAAACAAACCTCTGTGGGAAGCAGGCCAATTGGGCCGGAGTACCTAGAGATATTACATGGGTTCATGGAGTACGATGTACCGTGCAAGTAGCATGGAGTACGATGTACCGTGTTGTATCTTCGGATACGGCATCTCCGGATGCAGCATCTTCGGATGCCGGGGATCGGATAAGACTGACGGGATGGACTGACCCACCTCCCGGGCGGTTCCCGATCATGGTGAGAACCCGCACACTAGGATCCGTGTAGCTGAGGAACTCACGAGGACAGATGTGGCCATAGTCCTAGTTATTTACCTATATACAGACGTTGCCTAGTCTCGCATGTTGATGATTTCTATGATGATTTAAACTGGGTTTTAAAACTAAATTGCATGATGGTATTTCCATGCTTTTCAAAACCCACGTGTGATGTAAATGTTTTCATGATTTTGTGTGAGTCAGGATCACCCGCAGGAGGGGTCGAGTCCTGACTTTATTGTCAAAATCTTAATTGAGAAAGAAATGATTTATGATAATTGCATGTTGATTTTCCGTGCAAATGTATTTTACATATCATCATAATGCATAGCATTGTTTTAAAATGTGTGGAGAAAGGGTGGTTTATGCATGGCACTACGTTCATGTAGGTAGTATGGTTACCTACTTGTTCGTAGGATTGCCTTACTGAGCTTGATGTGCTCACCCCTTTCATTTTCTCCCACAGATGATCTCCAGTTGAAGTTGAGGCGACTCAGTACTGCATTCCGGATATCCGCTGCTGCCCATCAACATAAGGTATATACACTTGTACTTATTGTATCTACATAAGCATAGCACAGTAACATGATTGTAAGTAACTTTAGGGGATGTATAAATAATATAACAATTATAAATGACTGGAGAAGAAATAAGTACTAGGGTAGATGTATGGTGGGACTGGCATTGACGCACAGCCCAATTAGTAGTGGAGTGTTGGTCACGATTCGAGGACAGGTAAGAATTAAGTAAGAAAATAAACAAAAACGCGAAAAAATTCACTCTGATTTTTGGATAGTTGGGTCGTGACAATGTATTTATTTAAAGTCAAAAGATAGTAAACTCTGATATGTGAATGTGATTTTGGAAAGGGAATGGTAAATAGGTGAGAGGTGACTAACACCGAATCATAGCCGAACTGTGTTGTAGGATGGTCACGATGAGAGAAAGGTAAGAATTAAATAATAAATGAAAAACTAAAAAATTTACTCTGATTTTTGGGTAATTTGGGTCGTGACAGGTACCACAGGATATGGCATAGTCCTAGAGGATATTTCCATTATTGTATTACCTATCTCACATGTCTATTGCTTTGTGAATAAATCCATGTTTGAAATGATTTGTGGGTCAGGACAATCCGAAGGAGGGACTGAGTCGTAACAAGTGTTGGATTGTTTTGAGATGACGGTTTGTTAATGGTTTTAAAGTGCACGTACGCATGATGTGTTTTCCATGCCTTATTTTTGAAATATGCATGATAGATATTCCATGCTTTGAATTGAATTATGCACTGAATTTAATAACATGAATTCATTACATACCATTAACACAAGCAAGAATTCATATTTTGAGAAAATGATGAAATGTATGCTTTGAGCATGGCATCACGATCACGTAGATAATGAAGTATCTACATGTTTGTATGATTACCTTACTGAGCATGTGGTTTGCTCACCCACCTTATTTTCCCCCTCTCTACAGAGCTTTAAGTATAGATTGAGCATGATTGGAGGCATTCCCTTTTGGTATCCGCTGCATCCTATCACATAAGGTATACACCTGATAAGAGTTTTTTGTATCTAAACTTTCTATAGCACATTAGCATTTTATATGTAACTATTGGGGATATAAAGCAATGTAAACACATGTAAACAACAACTTTGATTTATTTATACAAGTGTTTACTTATAAATAATATGCAATTTAAATTGGAATGGTGGAATAAGATAGACGTTGACACATAGCCCAACTGTTGAGGAGAGTAGCTGTTCACGATCGAGGAAGGTCGAATAATAAATAACGCATGAAAATGCAAAAAATTTGTACGTATTTTGGGAAGTTGAGGGTCATGACATCTTTTCTGTCTCATATTTAACTCTTTCTGCGAAAATAGATACTTAAGGCTCTTATGATCTGTATATACCTGAAATTTCTCACCATAGAGATAATGGTGCCATATCTTCAATGTAAACACTACGACCACCAACTCTAAATCATGAGTCGGATAGTTCCTCTCGTGATCCTTTAACTATCTAGATCTATAGGTAACTACCCTCCCATCTTGCATAAGTACACAGCCCAGTCCCTGGTGTGCTGCATCTGTATACACAGAGAAACCTCCTGAGCTAGTAGGAATGGTGAGAATCGGAGCAGTGGTTAATCGACGTTTAAGCTCCTGAAAACTGCTCTCACATTCCTTATCCCACACAAATTTAACATCTTTCTACGTGAGGCGTGTCAACAGAGTAGCTAGTCTTGAGAAACCCTCAACAAATCTTCGATAGTAACCTACCAATCCCAGAAAACTTTTGATCTCAGTAATTATCTTGGGCTGTTTCCTCTGTACAACTGCCTCAATCTTGGATGGATCCACTGATACCCCATCCTTCAATACAACATGGCCTATAAATGAGATCTGCTCTAACCAAAAGTTACACTTATTGAGTTTGGCATATAATTCATTTTCTTGGAGGGTCTGGAGAACTATCCTTAAATACTACTCTATGATCTTCCCTAGACTTGGAATAAACCAAAATGTCATCAATAAACACAATCACAAACTGGTCCAGGTATGGCTTAAATACATCATTCATCAATGCCATAAATGCTGTGGAGGCATTCGTCAGTCCGAATGGCATAACCAAAAACTCGTAATGGCCATAACGAGTACGAAATGCTGTCTTGGGTACATCTCCACTCCATATCCTCAACTGATGGTACCTAGATCACAGATCTATTTTAGAGAACACCTGTGCTCCTCGTAGCTGATCCAACAAATCATCGATGTGTGGAAGGAGGTACTTGTTCTTAATGGTGGCCTTATTCAACAACCGATAATCTATACACAGTCAGAGGTTTTCATCCTTCTTCCTTACAAATAAAATCGGAGCTCCCTAAGGTGAGACGCTCGGTCTAATAAACCCTTTCTCTAGCAATTCTTGCAATTGCTTCTTGAGCTCTTCTAACTCTATCGGAGCCATTCTATACGGTGGCTTAGATATCGGCTCTGTACCATGTACTAGCTCTATGGAAAAATCCATTTCCCTATCAGGTGGTAGCCCTGGTAATTCGTCCGAAAAGACATCAGGAAATTCTGCCACTATTAGAATGTCTCTCAATTCCAGGTGTGCCTTATTTGTGTCAACCACATATGCAATGAACCCTTCAAATTATCCTTTCCACCATTAGCAACACAAGTCATCACATCAACATTCACATTTAATAAATAAATTCATCTCTCAAATATTATGGATTAAAATTATGCTCTTCTCATTTACATTAATTATGTTATTTCATTTCTTTTCAACAAACTTACAACAAGATTATCTATCTCTGGAAACGTCAATGTTTTAGCATGACAATCCATAATAACATGATGTGCAGCCAACCAATTCATTCCTAAGATTACATCAAAATCATTCATGCTCAGTAAAATTAAATCGGCTACCATTTCCTTTCCTCTTATCCTTAACTTACAACTCTTATACACATACTCAGTCAATTTACTATCGTTTATCGGAGTGGAAATCATTAACATTTTCTCTAAAATTGAGGGTTTTAAATGCTTAAACAATTTATGTGCAAAGGAAGGCGATATCAAGGAATGCGTGGCACCAAGATCAAACAATACAAATGTTTCTAAACAAAAAATTTGGATGGTACCTTTAATCACATTCATCGATGCGTCCGCTGTGTCTTGATCCAGTGCATGCACTCGCCCTTTGCCAATGCCAACTGCTTGTTTCCCTTTTTCCTCAACTGTAGCCCTCCTCCTCAGAGCAGCTGTCTTAACTGGGGCTCTCTCTAGCTCCTTACCCTTCTGTGGGGTAGTCTCTATCATCTCGAAATAATACATCACGATATGCACTTGTTGAGTTAATGTATTTTGAAATGACAAAACAAGTTAATACAATAATGTTAAGATGGTATACAAACATGTTTAGAAGATATCAGGACCAGAACTTAGAGTTCTGCTGATGAGAGATCGATCTGAGGTGTGAGAGATCGATCTCCTGGGTTTATACTTTATGAGAGATCGATCTCATGATGGAAGAGATCGATCTGGCAAGCCTTAAAACGGTGTAAAGGGATTAAGGTAAAGAGAGATCGATCTGCAAGGGTTAAGAGATCGATCTGCTCAAAGTCAGTGAGCTTAAGAGATCGATCTGGTGTATTGAGAGATCGATCCTGCCTCAAACAGAGAGGATAGGAGATCGATCTGCCTATTCGACAGATCGATCTGCCTCTGCCTATTCAAACTAACAGATCGATCTGGTAATGTATGAGATCGATCTCCCTGTGTATTTATGCTTTGTCATTGCAGGATTTAAAACTAGGAGATCGATCTGGCCAAGATAGGAGATCGATCTGTCTGACCACTGGAGGTTCCCAACGGCTATTTTCTTCAAATCTCAACGGGAAAAACTGCATTTAATGCTCCAACTACCCAACCTTCAGTATATAACCAAGCATTGAAGACAAAGCAGAAAGAGAGACTATCACTGCACATTCTCAAGATTCTGAAGCTTTAATTCTTTTATTCCTTGTGTCTCTATTGCTCATTAATTGAGATTTATTGTACAAGCTTAAGTACTACAAGCTGTGTTAGTCCTACCCACTGAAAAGCCTTATTCTGTATTCATCCTCACCTTAAAAGAAAAGAGGATTGTTCCTCAGTGAGAGTTATTGTAAAAGGGTGAATACATTTTCTGTATTACTAAGGGTAGAGAGGTTATTCCTTAACCTGTAAAAGGAACTTTGTAAACTCTATTGAAAGAGAGAAAGAAACCACTTGACAAGAAGGTCAAGGAGAGAGGACGTAGGTAAGAGTTGGCCGAACCTCTATAAGTCGCTGTGTTTGTTTCTCTTTCCCTCTCTTTGCATTAAATTGTTATATTGCACTGTTTTATTCATTATCATTTGTGTTTAAATTGCGATTAATTTAAAATCTGCCATAATTGTTAGAAAACAGATTCACCCCCCTCTCGGTAGAGCCAACAGCACTGACTTCCCACATCTATAACATGTAGCAAAGGGCGTTTGGCAAGGCTTAGTTCCATGAAATCTGCCACATCTCCTACCCCGATCAGTAGTAGGTCATGGTCCTCCAATGACCATACCCCTCGGTGCAGGCAAAGTTGGGTACATAGGAGGTTTAGTAGCTCTCTCCTGCACCTCCTCAATCTTGGGTCTCTTCTCGTAAAATCACTGGCCTCCTCTCTTGGCCACTCTATCAAACCCAGACGTCTTTCGATCTCTATCACTTCGGCCACTAACGTTTCCAAGCTCGGACGCATTCCGCTCAAAGTCCTGCTCACACAACTGTGCCCTGTGCACTACCTCCTCGTAAGTATGAATGTCAAATAGAGCTAACTTTATCCGGATGGCTAATCTCAATCCATCCATAAACTTCTGGACCTTTTGAGTCTCACTGCTCATCGTATCCGGGTTGTATCTCCCCAAATACATGAACCTCGACTCATACTCATCCACGAAACGGTTCCCCTGAACCAAGTTCATAAATTCCATCCGCAATTTCCTCTGTGCAGTGGCTGGGATGTTTTGCCTCCTAAAGGCCTCTAAGAATATCTCCCATGTGATCTTGGAGTGTCGAGCCCTCAGAATACATTCAGTAGACCTTTACCAGTGTTCTGCTTCACCTTTTAGAATAAATACGATAAAGATCGCTTTCTCAGCCGATGTACATTTGAAGAACCTATACAATTTCTCCATCCCATATACCCAATCCTCAGTAATAACTGGGTCCTTCACCCTCTTGAATACTTGAGGTTTTAACTCCTGGAACTGCCTTAACCTACTCAGCTCGCAGTTATAACCCAGGTCACTCTCACTCGACTGTGGAACGATAGGAGAAGCGGTATCCTGAACTGGGGGTGTAACAATCTCTGTAATCTGAGGTCTCTCCTCGTCCGCAGCTGTCTGTCCAGTTGTAGTAGGCTACACTGTGGGACCTCATCTATCACAGGCACCCAATACCTGCGTGACTATCACCACGAGGCTCTAAATACTCTGCTATATCTTAGCGAAGCGTGCTTCGGTATCCCCTGGTCTCTCAACATGCTTCGGTAACAAGCATAATATCTAACTTCCTGCATTTATAATCATTTATTAGTCTCATTCTATTTAGGTATACACAATTATATCTAAACAAAAGCACAGTAATATGGGGATGTAACTTTCCTACTTATTAGTACTGACTCACATCAGGCCAACTCAGCTCTGATACCAATCTCTATCATGAACCCTTTTTATCCAAATTGTCTTAAAATCACTATAAATTTTTTACATTTTCATTTTCCTTACCTAGTCATGAACAACCCTCACCAATCATAGTTGGGCTGTGAGTCAATATTAATCATCATTTCTTATTCATTTCCAATAAATAAAAAACAATGTCATACATTTGATAGTTGAGTCACATGTTTATACCTGACATGTTTCCTAACATTTACATCCCCCATATTACAATCCAAAATGATTACTATGCCTTTACATGTTTAGATACAAAAAGAATCCCTGTATGTATACCTCTTGGCGATGAAGTGTAGCGGATGTCCAAATACAACACCTCAGTCCTCATTGGGCTAATATGTGTGCTCTGTACGGGGAAAATAGAGGGATGAGTAACCAAACGCTAAGTAAGGTAGTAATGCAAGCATGGTAGATAGTTACACTATCTACATGCTTATAATGTTATGGCATAAATCATTTATAATTGGAGCATGAGGAAATAAAACTATGCCACATGTATATACATATATCATGTACTGAAAACATGGAAGTAGGAATATAAAACATGGTAAAATCATCATGTAAAACCTCTCATGCTTATCAGTATTAAAACTTATCATGAAAAGGGAAATTCAATACGAAACATCCTTTAAGATTTATCACTTTCTTAAAACACATCAAATCTCACACAAATAGAATATCATTTCTTTAAACAAAATCCCACAAGGCTCGACCCCTCTGTCAGGTCTACCCTAGACAACACAATCACACTCAGTGTATAAAACCATATGGCATCATGTGAGACTGACGGTTACTATATCTCAAGGACTATGTTGGCCAACTGTGTCATAATCATCCCAGACCACATGGATCTCGGTGTGCATGCTCGAACGAAAGTGGGTTAGTTCTTCGCAAGAATGTTAAATCAACATCTTAACCACGTGGTACAGTGTACTCGATGTGATCTACTCGGTACAACGTACTCCGCGGATCCATATCATGGTTGGGCATGCCAGTCGTAGGTCTTATCTACCCCATACCACGCATAACCTACATAGTCTCAAATGCACGTGGGAGCATTTTGTTTTCATGTAAGAGAGCCTCCTCACTAAACAGAGCCTCCCCACCCCAACGGGCTTAAGGATGTTGGCTTAAGGACCTTATCGTAAGAGAGCCTCCTCACCGAATAAAGCCTCCTCACCCCGTCAAGCTTAAGGATGTTAGGCTTAAGGATCTTACCATCTCCACGGCATCATACGTACCACAGTGTGAAAACCTGTACGAGCTAAGCTCTAGCACGATTCATGCATCACCAATAAATCTCCTCATACGAGCAATGCTCTAGTATGGCTTTATGCATAAAAACATGAAGAAATCATGTACGAGCATAGCTCCAGTACAGTTATATGCATAAGAAAGCCGATCAAAATCCACATACAAGCAGAAGGTCCAGTACGATTTATGAAACATCATTATAATTCAAATCAAGGTGTGAGCTAAGCTCCATCACATTTCATACATGTGAAAGCACCAAAATCCAATGCGAACGAGGCTCCAGCACTATTTTAACTCATGTAAATATGATAGGCGGCTCTACTTCAACAAAACACTCACAAAAACCATGGTTAGCACCTCAGTTGTGCCTTTTCACAAAATCAAGAAATCACTAGCCAGTCTATCTGTCATTTTGCTTAAACCAAAGCAATGTCTTTTCGTAAAAGCATCAAAATGTGTGATTTATGCATTTATTAGCCTTACTATCCCTTTTTTATAACATTCACCTCAAACCAAATCATATACACGTATACTCGTAATCATTCACATATACCATCAATCATTTTTCTAAATAATCATGCATTTGTAAAGTCCAATATTCACCCACAAAATATGAGCAGCTATCTCTATACACTCACAGAATTTTCTTACCTGGAATCATGTCGAATGATTCCACTTCCTTAAAGCTATTTGATTGCGCAATTCGACTCGCCTCCTACAAAATCTCTAAAACTGCACAAAATCACATTCCAAGTCAATTGGGTCCAATATAACATAATCTTTGAGTTTACTATAGTCGACTTGACCTATAGTTTCCATTAACGCCTATAAGGCTTTCATTTGATCGCTTTACCCATATCTCGAGAGCCTATTGGACTCTTTTAGATCCATTGATTCATACTAAATCGATATTAAGCTCATGACACCTCTAGTTCATCAGTTACTTCACTATGGAATTTTGTCAAAGACCTTATTTACTTATTCTCATAACTTGACAAATTTTACAATGTAGTTTCATCCAATCATCTCAAATCATGCATATTACCCCACTAGCACCTTAGCACAACCCATTAATCGTCAATTCACCCGTATCACATCTTCTCACACTAGACTCATTCTAGCTTTTACTTGTTTCATTACCCTCTAGGTAGTTTCAATCATCAATACACATACCAATCACCTCACAACAACAACTCAATAGATATATCTTGAGTTTGGTGTATTAGAAAATCACCTAGCTTGATTTCTTTCTTGCTCCAAGTAAGAACACTCCTTGCTCCTTCAATCCAACCAATGGGGTATTGATTCCAAACTATTTTATTCTTCTCTTTATAATGAACAACTTTGCTCTAATGGCTTTTTCTTAAATCTTTATAGAAAAGGAATGATTTTAGAGTGATAAAGCTAGGTTTAAGACTGAAAATGGAAGGAAATGATTTGTTCCCATGAAAATGCAGATCCAACTGCTCCTTTTTTATAGGAATGGCTTGATGAGATTGATCTGCATAGGGTAGAGATCGATCTGGACTTGTTTTAATTCCTTAGTTTCTCGATATTTTGTAAGCATGAGATCGATCGATTGAATGCATGAGATTGATCTGTCATGTTGCATGGGATCGACCTACTCAATGAAACAAGATCGATTTGTCTCAGGTAGAGAGCTTAGGAGATCGATCTGGCCATTAAGAGGATATCGATCTGGTCCAACCCCAGACTAATAGAGATCGATTTGCTTGAGTGAGTGATCGATCTCCCTCTTGTAGAAGGCTTGGTATTGTGTTTTTCAGGCCATGAGATCGATCTCTCCTTGCATGGGATTGATTTGGCCTTCATCCTGCACCCTTTTTGCTGAAATTTTCCCATTTAAACTCATACTTAATTACTTGAACACTCATTTATCAATCCACTCACACTTAGAACCCAAAAACATTTATTTCTTAAAATTTGTATGTAATGTAACTTGTCTGTACATCAAATAATTATATACATTACATAGAAATTTACAGGTCTTACAATCGAAATCATGCTAGAGCTTTGCTTGCACTGGGCTTTTCACACTGTGATATGTAATGAGTCATTCTGGATGCCTTTTATAGACTTTGTCACACGGATGAGATGCTTGCACGAGCTGTGCTCGATGGCTCGTGTAGACTGCTAGTCATACGGATGAGATGCTCACACATGCTCGTGAAACTGAGTAGGTTATACATGGCATGGGGTAGATAAGACTATAGCAGGCATCCCCAACCATGATATGGGTCCACGGAGTACGTTGTACCATATATCACACGGAGTACACTATATCATGTGGTTATGATGTTTATTTAAAAGTCTAGCATAGGATTAACCCACCTCTGTTCCAGCATGATGCCTCGCACATCGAGATCCCTGTGGTCTGGGATGATAATGACATAGTTGACCAACAGAGTCCTTGATTATATATAGTGACCACCTGCCTCACATGATATCACATGATTTTATATACTGAACATGATTTGTGTTGTCCAGGGTAGACCCGAGGGAGGGGTCGAACCTTGTGGGATATTTTTAAGGGATGATAAGTTGTTGTGATGAGGTTTACTGAGTTTTGATTTGATATTAAACCCTACGGAATGGTTTTATGATGAGTTTTATTAAGATGAGCATGAGAAGTTTTACATGATGGTTTTCCATGCTTACATGCCTATTTTCATGTTTTTCAGTGTCGTGACCCGAATTCCTTACATTTATATCAATAATTTCCACATATCACGACTACATATACGGACAGTTGGGCTATGAATCGATGTCAATCGATCACTCCCATATTCTTTAATTCATTCACTTCTCATGCATCCATAATAAGAAGTTGTACTTATAATAATTTACAGAACTTTTACGTTCGTTTACATTGGTTTACATCCCAGTATTAATACAAATACATCACTGTACCCTGTCATATTTAGATACAAAAGATTTCAAAAGTGTGTATACCTTTCGAAATATGATAACAGCTAGCGGAAGGAAAATACAGAAATCTACCATAGAGCTCTCAGAAGCACTATGGCTAATCTATGGAGAGATAAAAAAAGGGGTGAGCTAACGCGCTCAGTAAGGAATAAATGAAAGCGGGTAGATAACCATACTATCTACGATGCTTATAATGCATGGTTTATATTGAAAATCCATAGCAATCACAAAACCATTATACTTAAAACACATAGCAATTTACTGCCCAAAAATTGAATGTCAAAACTCGTTCAGAGTAAAATATTTCTGTGTTCAGTATTGAAACTCACATTTAAATCATGTTCTCATTTCAAATGGTTTTCATCACAGAAATCAAATCACAATTAGTTTCGTTATAGAAACCAATAAAATCAGGTGAGACTAGGCAGGGATCCACACAAATCCATAAGACATTTGGCCAAAGTCCGAGACCCCGAGCTATCACTAGCTAGGTGTGCAAGGGTATCTCAGAGTTCGAGGAAGGGATTAGTCTATCCATCAGCTCCTATCTAAGGACTATCACAAATCAGAGCAATGACAAAGCATGCCCGAGTCCAAAGACGCAATCCTCACACCCCATAGTTGCACGGTACAGTGTACGCTATGTTGTCTACACGGTACAGCGTACTCTGTGAACCAGGTACAATTACCACACAGTTGTAGGTGCCTGAGTTACAAGCTCACCACCCCAACCAAATAAATGATCAACAATAACCTTTCGTCTCAAATTTAGTGCGAGCAAGTCAGTGTGACACACAGTCCAACACGAAGGCTCTAGCACGATCTCAATCATACATCACATCAAAAATCAAGTGCGAGTGGATCTGGATAAATCCACAAACCTCATAGCTCCAACATGATTTCACACCCACAAATAGACAGCTGGCTCTATTTTCCACAATAGTGGTACTCAAAATTGAGTGTGATACGTAAAACGGTGTAAAACACACATTTCATACAAACGTGCAATTTAATGCATACAGTCAAATCGTGAGCCAGTCTATCATTTTGGTTTCACAAAACCTCTTTTCCACTTGTAAAACATCATGTTCATGCACTTTACGCATTTTCAAATTTTTCCCCGGGTCTAGGGGTATTTTCGTAATTTTTCCATATTTGGGTACTATCCAAAAATTTTTCATTCATACGCTATACGAAATTTAAGTGTATGTAAATGACGATAAAAATACATACAGCTATTTCTAAGAGCTCACAAAGATCCCTTATCTCGGATCACGTAGTGTGACCTCTTTTCCTCCGTGCTGTCCAAATCTCGCAGTCCGGTCAACTCTCAATATGACTCTGGAGCTACATTTAACCACTCACTGGATTAATTACACGTTTCCTACTGTATTTCACATTTAATACAGTTCATTTCACTTAAATGGGCCCGTTTACTCTTAATGGGCCTTAACACTTTAATTGGGCCTTAATTCGTATTAAGCATGTTTTCCCCATATTAATTCCCTTCATCAGGGTCTATCGACTCATTGGGCCTATCAATGCCCATTGGGCTTTATTCCAAACTCTTTGGATAGCCCGCATATCATTTACGACAGTTTATTCGAAATTTTGAATATAATTCACTAAATCCGAAATTAAATCCGAATTGTGTAAAATAAATCTTAAACACGCGTTAATCACATAAATTGTTGTAAATAAGCTTTACTTACCCGAGATTATGTAATGGTAAACGAATCAGAGTTCGATCGGGCTTTTGTTCGGAATTAATCGTCGAACTGCACAATTTTGTATATTTAACTCCGGGTCAATTTTCGATTAAACACAATTTAAATAAATTTATCAGGAATCAAATCGGTCACTTTTGACCTCGTATCGACTTACCTGAAGTCCAGTGAATTCCCAAAAATTTTCTTTTTCCTTTTTCCTTTTTCCTTCTTTTTTTTCCTCTTTTCCCCTTTTCTCCTTGGCTGAACCAGTTCGATCCGGTTCAGTTTAGAAGGTTCTCCACTGAATCGTCGACCAGTTCAGGGATCTTTTGGCCGTGCCGGCGTCGTCCGGCATGTTCTCTGGGTGCCGCTGTCGCCGGTCGGAGCGCCACAACCTGGGGAACGATTATCGGGCCTCGATCAGACCCTAGCACCGTCGGTGGCCGTTGAATTCCTCTCTCTTCCTTCGTAGCTATTCTCCTTCGATTCGTCAGCGTCCGGTGTCGGTGACGAGCGTTGCCAGTGCCGATGGGTGCGCACAGACCTCCTCTTCCTTTTTCAGCCTCTGGCTCGGTCGTGGGGTCGCCAGTGCTCGCCATCTGGTGGTTTCTTCCCCCTTGCGTCGGTTGCTTCGGTTTCTCTGAAGCTTTCTCTCTCCCCCCAAAATTTTCAATCCCAATTTCGTTTTTTTTTATAATACAATTTTATTACTTAAAATAATAATAAAATACTAAAATATCCCAAAAATTCTTATTAAATTCATTTTGTTCGTAAATGAATTTATCAGTCCGATTTTACCTTTTCGGTATATTTTTCTACTATTTTCGGGCTCATTTTTCGAGGTAAAAATTCTAAAAATATTAAATAACTTCGTATCTTAACCAATTAGACTCGAAATTAAATATTTACCCTGTTTTTGATCAAGATTCCTCCATTTCATATTTTCAATGAAATTGTCTCATCGAATTTTTACCGAATTTCAATCAATTGACCGTTTTACCCCTGTACTTGCTCAGGAATCATTTTAACCCTTATCTTGCTGTTATATAGCTCACATGCATTTTTGATTTCTCAATTAATCAATGGCATGTAGTAAATACTCTTCTTATGATTCAACTATGAAAATAAAATATTCGTACACATAGGAATCATAAGGTACAAGCTACATACGTAAATCGAAAACTCGGGTCTGACATTCAATACATGATATATGTATATACATGTGGCATAGTTTTAATATTTCCTCATGCTCTGGATATTAATGATCGTTATGACATGACATTATAAGCATGTAGATAGTGTACTTATCTACCAAGCTTGCATTATTGCCTTACTGAGCGTGTGGTTGCTCATCCCTATCATTTCTCCCTCTACAGAGCCCACACAGTAGTCTAGTGAGGGACTGAGGAGTTGTATCCGGATATCTGCTACTCTCCATCTCGAAGAGGTATATGCATAGGAAAGCTTTTTGTATCTAAACATGTAATAGCACAGTAATCATTTTAAATTGTAATATGGGGGATGTAAGTGTTAGTAAACATGTATAAGTATAGAACTTAAACTTTTAAATGCATGTGCTTGCTCTTGATTAATTAAAATATGAATGGTAAATGATGATTAATACTGACTCATATCCCAACTGTTATTAGTGAGAATTGTTCACGACCGGTAAAGGAAATGGAAAGGTGAAAAAAAATTATGGTGATTTTCGAGTGAAAATGATGAAAAGGGGTCGTGACAGTGGTGCACCCTAGTGCACTCGGGTCCTTACAATAAACACGTTTTATTGTCAAGGCCTAGCCCATTCCTAGGCCTAGCCCATTCCTAGGCCGTCGGCTGCCATCCCCTTGGGGCTTAGATCCCCCCAGGTTTACTTTGACTCATCCGTACTGTCCGCTTTAGGTCCACTGACTTGCACGGTTTTATCAAGGTAAATACCCCAACTCACGTCCCCATTGTGGTTTGAACTTGGGACCTTTCAAGTACCCAAGTCTTACCACAATAAGGAAGCGAATTGGGGTATTTACCAAGATAAAATCGTGTGAGTCAGCAGACCCAAAGTGGACAGTACGAATGAGCCAAGGTAAACCAGGGGGATCTAAGCCTCAAGGGGATTCCAGCTAACAGCCTAGGAACGGGTTAGGCCTTGACACTTTTGGCACCCAATTTGACATATTTTAATACTACAATATATCTCCTAAAAGGCCTAGTAGTGGTAGGTAATTTGCACCTACAACTTGCATGCAGTCCCCATGCACATAATTAGCCAACCAAGGATGCCCTTTGGCAAACTTCGATTCTGTCTAGCCCAACTTGTGCAATTTTCCTCATGGCCTTAATGACCTTATTCTTGTTGAAACTTTACCCATAAATCATTAATACCCTAAGGTAGGTATGTATTGGAGTCATTTTGAGTTCATCTTGACTATCAAATAATTTTCTAGTTTCACCCGAAAAACTTTCCTACAAGTAGTAAATTCTCTAAAGCTTTTGCTTTTACTACTCCAATTCATTTCATGACCTTAACCATGGTGGTTTAGCCCTAATTTATTTTTTGATGTTGATACCATATATTAATTAATTGAAATGTTAGATTAATTTTTTATTAATTTATGGAATTTTAATTAAATCTATTTTACTTAGATTTCCACTAACTTGGAAAGATGTTAACTTATTTCCTTCTAACAAGTACTTACCTATCTTTCATGCAAGCAAACACACTTGTATGAGCATGAATACATGAAAACCACTTTAAACAAGGTTTCTTGCCTCGGACTTCATGCTTCCAAACTTAGTTCTGATCCTCTAATCACTTCACTTTGAGGCCACACTCGAATCCTACAAGAACACTTAGTTAATTTTTTGTAGTTCCATTTAATTACTTAATAAACGATCATTGGAATTTTGTGGATTTTACAAGTAAGGCATCCAATCCTCACCCATCAAAAGCTAAAACGAAAAGATTCAATTTGAGTAAGATTATTTCGCTTGCCATAACAGAAGTATTACCTCTTCAAAGCATGGGAACTCTACTCCCTCCTAAAACGATAAAGCTCGAGTCGAGGGTTTATGCATTAAATGCAAGTGATGTGTGTGTATGAAGGAACAATGTTTTATTTAATGTATTCTACCCATTTACATCTCCTAGAAAAATAATAAGATCCATTGGCTTGACTCTGTAAATTTTCCTAATGGAGTCGTCAAACTATCATAATGTGCTAAGATTTAGATCCTAACATGCTACACAAACTATGAAGTCGTCACTAGGGATGGATTTAAGATTTATGCTCAGTGGGGCCAAATTCTTAAGTATATTCTAACACTATTTTTATTTAAAATAATTATAATTTGAAATAAATTTTCACTAAAACATAACGTCAAATAATTTTACAAATATAAAATAATAAAAAACTTACATAAAAATAAAAAAATAAAAAAAGTCATTTTAATATTACATTAATATTTTGAAAATTTTCCATATAAAATTGTTTTTAAAAGCATTTTAATATCCAAAGTTCAAAAGAATACTAAATTCATTTCTCGGATGTCATAACTAAGCAAATTCACTATATAAGCAGTAATAAAATTTGTCACATAACTTTGAAGAATAAAAAAATCTATAGCTTCATAAAATATTAAATCTTTATATCATGCAGTCAAAATTAATCTAGTTTGTAGCATGCTATGATAATTAATCTAAGTCTAAGAACTTAAATAAAATATTCAAAATATCAAATAAGACTTATTTAATCAAATGAAGATGGAAAAAAAAAATTTTTGTAAAAAGAAATTGTATATTTATTTTTTTCCGTAGAAATCTTATTTAGTATTTGCACTAAATGAATTTACATTTCCTTTTCTACAAGAATTTTTTTATTTTATTTTTTACTTAGTTGTTTGATTCCTGACAACTAGTTCTTTTTCCTCTTTTTTCCATTCTAATTTTCTTTTTATATAAAGTCTTAGTAACTTTTTGAAGTTTTTTGTGTTAATTTCAACTAATAGCAATAGAAGTGTAAGACCCATATTTTTAGGTGTAAATGTTATAAAATCATGAGTATGGTAATGTATTTACAATGTAAGCATAAGTGGTGTAAGTCCATGAATTCAATGTACATACTTATAATATGATTTTGTAATGTACATACAAGTTTCATTCTGTATGAATATGAAGAAATGAGCTTTTATAAGTGATGAATGTGATTGGAACTCAAAATGTGTAGTGTGGTGAAATGGAATGAAGTTGAACTTCCATTTAGCTTGGTATGGTATACCTTTGGCTATGCAATGAATACACATAAGTTTTAATGTGTATAAGGTATGGATGGATGCATTTTCAAGTCTTAAAGGTGGTTGGATGAGAAAATGACTATGGCAGCAATTGAGGACGTTTGGTGTGAAGTTAGTGAAGAAAACTGTAGAAAATCTGGAAAATATGAAGGCCAGATCGATCTCATAGGATGAGAGATAGATCTGGAAGAGCTAGGATGCTCTTATTTGAGCAGTGGAATAGAGCATATCGATCTCCTAAACATTCTGTAATGAAAAAATCGATCCTCAAGCATACAGATCGATCTCCTTAGCTCTCTGTTTGGAGTAGATCGATCTCAAGCTCCGACAGATCGATCTCATGCTTAAAATGCCGTGAAAAAGTGGGAATTAAGGGGACCAAATCGATCTCCTCTTAGTGCAGATCGATCTCCTCAAGCTATTTCTATAAAAGGAGTGCTGAAATCAAAAAATTTTAGGAAAACAACATAAACCTTCCATTTTTCACCCAAAATCTAATTTATCTCTCCAAAATCAGTCCATTTCTAGTAAGAATTGAGGGGAGGCTATTAGATACAAAGTTGTTCATCTTAAGGAAGAGAACAACATAGTTGAAACCTAAAATCTCAATGTTGGTATGAAAGGAGCAAGGAACATTTCCTTTTGGAGCAAGAAGAGAAATTTGATTGGTAAGTTTCTAATACTTCAACCCAAGAACATTGGTTGATTTGTTGATTTTGGAGTTGATATATATGTGTATTGATGATTGGAATCACTTAGAAGGTATTAGAGTTAATGTGACCTAGAAAATGAAATAAGTCTAGTGTGAGAAAATGTAAATTGAATGAGTTGATGAAATGGTGGGTATGCTAAGTTGTTATTTCAGTAAGGCGCACAATTTGAGAGGGTTAAATGGAACTACATTGTGAGTTGGGGAAAATTATGGAAAATGGACATGTAAATGCTTAATAAATGCCATAGTGAAGAAATCAATTAAATATGAACACTATGAGCTTAATGCCGATTTAATATCGATTTGGAATGAGTTAATAGGCCCTATGAGCGTTAATAGAAACTATAGGTCGAATCGACTATAGTAAACGCAAGAGTTGGATTATAATGGGCTAAAATGTTGTGAAATACGTTATGTGTAGTTCCACAGAGCTAGTTAAAGATGAATCGAACTGCACGAGTAAGCAGCTTTAAAGAAGTGGAATCAAGCGACGCGATTCCAGGTAAGGGAATTCTCTAAGTATATAGAGGTAGCTGCTCGTATTTTCTGGGAATATAGGGTGTTTATGAAATACATGAATGTTTGAGAAATTGGTTGTTTGGTATGCAGGAATGGTTACGAATGTTAGATGATTTAGTTTTATATCGATGTATAAAAAGGATAGTAAGGCTAATAATTACATAAATCACGTGTTTTAAATGTTTTCACAAAACACAATACTTTGATTTGAGCAAATAAAAGGATAGGCTGGCTAGTGTTTTATTGATGTTATGTAATAGCACGTGTGAGGTGCTAAACATGTTTGTGATGTGTTTTGAATGCATATGAGCCGCCTATCGAGCTATGTGAATTAAATCGCGCTAGAGCCTCGTTCGTGCTAGATTTTGATGGTTTGACTTGCATGAAAGTGCTGGAGCTTAGCTCACACTTTGATTTGATTTGTGATGATACCTTATAAACCGTACTGGAGCTTCTGCTCAGACGTGGATTTTGAGTGGTTTTCTTATGCATAGAACCGTACTAAAGCTATACTCGTACGTGGTTTTCTTTAGGATATGATGAATGAGTCGTGCTAGAGCTTTGCTCGCACAAGTTTACACATTGTGGTACGTATAAGGCCGTTGAAGTTGGTAAGATCCTTAAGCCCTACATCCTTAAGCTAATATCCTTAAGCCCGAGGAGGAGAGGAGACTCTGTTAGGTAGGGAGGCTCTGTTCGGTGGGGAGGCTCTCTTAAAATAAGATCCTTAAGCCCTACATCCTTAAGCCAACATCCTTAAGCTCGAGGAGGCGGGAAGGCTCTGTTAGGCAGGGAGGCTCTGTTCGGTGGGGAGGCTCTCTTACGGAAGGATCATTAAGCCAACATCCTTAAGCCTTGGAGGGGTGGGGAGGCTCTGTTCGACAGGGAGGCTCTCCTATATGAGTACAACAAGTTCTTGGTATGGGGTAGATAAGACCTACGATTGGTACCCCCAACCACGATATGAGTCCGAAGAGTGCGATATACCGTGTATATCACATGAAGTACGATATACCGCGTGATGATTTTATGATGAGAAAGTCTTACGAGGGATAATCCACCTTCGTGCCAGCACGATACCTCGCACACCTGGATGCATGTGGTCTGGGATGATTTATGATGTAGGTGGTCACATAGTCACTTGTGATATAGTGACTTGGTTTTTATACATATGTGCGATTGTGATTGTTCAAGGTAGACCCGAAGGAGGGGTCAAGCCTTGTGAACTTGATTTGTGAAATGAAAATAAGTGTGATAGAGAATTGATTTCGACGGGATTTTACGTATTTGAGAAAGAGTTATAATTTAAAAAGGAGGTTTCTTAAATGAATTGCCCTTTTTATGAGTTTAATGAGAATGAGCATGAGATGTTTTCACATGTTGATATTCTATGTTTTATATGCCAATTTTACATGATTTTGATACATGATATATATGTATACTCATATGGCATAGTTTTATTCCTCATGCTCCTATTATAAATGATTTATGCATAACACTATCAGCATGTAGATAGAGTAGTTATCAACCATGTTTGCATTATTTCTTTACTGAGCGTGTGGTTGCTCATCTATCTCTATTTTCCCCCCTTACAGAGCGTACATAGTGGCGCAGTGAGGACTGAGGCGTTGTATTTTGGATATCCACTGCCATCCATCACTAAGAGGTATACAAATGAAGATTCTTTTTGTATCTAAACAATTGTAAAAGTACAGTAGTCTTTTGAGTTGTAATTATGAGGGATGTAGATGTCAATAATCATATTTTGTATAAATGAATGATTGACGTTCAAATGTATGACATCATTTTTATTAACTGAGAATGGAGATTGTGAGTGGATTATTATTGACTTACAACCCAACAGTGTAGTGGTAAGTTTGTTCACGGCTGAGTGGGAAAAGGAATAAATGCGAAAAATTTATAGTGATTTTCGGTTAAAAAGAATGAAATGGATCGTGACAAGAAGTTCTATAGCAACTAACAATAATAATTTAGTATTTCCATTATAAACCATTGTTTTAATCAATTATCTTTTTTTTTAAAAAATTATTGCATCCTTATACTTTTTAATATTATTAAAGATCCATACTTCAATATTTCTTTTAGATTTAGTGAGAGCAAAAGGTTTAAAAATTTTAAGTTTATTTCTAATAAATTTACTTAATTTTTTCAAGATTTTAATAGGGAAAAATACAATAATCAATAAAATTTTAAATATAATAATACTAAGAATAATATTTAATTTTAAAAAATTTACTGGGGGTGGCTGCCCCCATCATTAACCTGTCCCTAGTTGTCATCAACCATTCTGTTTAGGTGTGATTGGTCTAGACAAGGCTTGGTCTTTGTTCAAAGTTTTAGGCTAGGGAGTGCGGTTATGTGTGAAAAAGAATTAGCTCCCTTAAAAGTCTATCATAAAATAGTACCACTTAATTTTAGGTTATCTTCTAAATTTGCTTGTATTAATCGTTAGTTTTGATATAATTAATATTGGAAAATATTTCTAAGTATCATTCATTAAGCAAATAGGACCACTTAAAAAAATTTCCTACCTCTAGACTATTCAAGTTGTACTATATGATTTTGTTTATGAGATTTTGTTGCCAAATTCATTTAAGTATCTTAATTTTCCTAATTTTGACTCCTACCTATTTTCATGTTATTGTTTTCTATTTTTATTTTTTTATTTAATTTTGATGTTGCCTCTTAAAACGACAACAGTGCTATAACTTACACGTATTCAGATTGCGCTAACGACAACAAGGTGACGTCGATGCTTTTTCTTCTACGTGTTCTTCGTATGTTCTGCAAAAACGACAGGAGTCAAAGGGGGCAGGGATTTGTCCCTGCACGCGCACTCCGATGATTAAGTCAGAAATCGGGAGTTGTGTATGAAGGAATGAAGAAGAGAATGTATTACTTAATTGAGAGAGTTTAAGTTTTTTCCCTTCCTTTTGTTTTTTCGGTCCCTCTCTTCTGAGAGCTCACCTGGATATTTATAGGTTTCTTTAAGTCGGTTCGAGCTGAGGCCCAGGCGCGTGTCTGGGCCGCGACAGAGTCATAGAGCACTCTGTCGGGCTTCGGGTCAAGCAGCTTGCGAGGGAGTCGGTAGGCGACAGAGTACCCATGGACCTCTGCCACAGACTATGCGAAAGACCTCTGCCGCTGGCTGTGCGGGAGACCTCTACCGCGGGGGCAATGCGAGAGACCTATGTTCGCAATAGAGGCGATGGAGGTCTATCGCGCCTACTGTGCGGCACACGTACAGGGCGATAGAGTGCCTAATGCCCCGAACACTCTGTCGTTTAACAGGCAACTGTGTCGCGTGGCAACTCTGTCGTTTAACAGGAGACTGTGTCGCGTGGTAACTCTGTCGCAACATCAGCCACGTGGCTTATTCTTGTTCTGACACGTGGCAGTCAATGGTTGGCGGATGGTTGTAAACGTGGATTCTGGTGACACAACCACCATCAATTGCTCCCCACTCATTGGTAGGAATTTTTCCTGCGAAAGAGGATCTGCGTCCGGATTTTTCTCGGGTCGGGTCGGATCTCCGTGTGTGAGGCGACGCAGTTGGGCCACTATATATACTGGACCCCTGCTGTCCTTGTCGCTACTCAGTTCTCTCGCAAAGACACTCTGCCTGACTCTCAGGACACTCTCTCGCAACTCTCTCGCAACTCCATCGCTACTCTGCCGCAACTCTACCATGTACACATCACTGTGTCGCAAGTCTGTCGCAGCTTCTTGGGACTCTGTCGCCAGTTCTTCTCTTCTTCATTTTAGGTGATTTAATAATCCATAGTCCCACTCATTGGTTTTTGGACTCCTAAAATGGCTGGCCATGGTGTAGGAAAACAAATAGACCTAGGTGTTAAGTCGACTTTAAAGGAAGCCGACGTCCAAGGCCTAGTATCTAGGTTTCCTTTACCCGAGGGATATAGCTATAGACTCCCAACCCCTCAGGAGAGTGACATACGTCGTGTGTCCAACGGGTAGTCGTTTTTAGGGCAGCCTTAGAATTAGGACTCCGCTTCCCGTTGTCTGACTTCGGGGTTTCTTTCCTTAGGACGCATAGGGTATCCCCGGGACAACTGCATCCTCATGCATGGATGCAATTAGTAGGGTTCACCGTGCACTGCCATTTAAGGGGCGTCCCCCCGTCCCTTCCTCTCTTAGATGTATTTTTTAGGTTTCGAGGGAGCCCCGGCTTAGTGCCTTACTCGCTTCAGGGGGTATATCAGCCCGGTTTTGGGAACAAGTTATTCGAGAAACCTGCTAACAAGCTTCATGATTTTGAGACGGAGTGGCTTGTTGTGGAAGTGCCCGAGGGCCTGGATTTCCCCACTCGTTGGGAGAATAGGCGAGAAATCCCCAAGGGTCCCAGGATTTTCACACTTAGGGAGCAGTTATCTTCAGACGTCAACAAACTGTTGGTCAATCATCCCATTAGCCTTGACAGCCTTATATCAAATGAAAATTTGATATCAGCTGGCTGGGGTGTGAGTTCGGCCCCTGTTGTCGGGCCTTCTGTTCCTTCATCCGATCCTCCACCTTCGACTTTCCCCGAGTTAAATCCTGAACCTGTAAGGCCACAGGAGGATATAGGGAGTACCAACATAGAGTCTAGTTCTGGCAGCGAACCCTTAGCTGACCTGACTGGCTGGGAAGGGTTCGGCTCCACTTTCATGGTGCTCCCTGATGACGACGCAATAAATATAGAGTCCCTTCAGGAGCATCTTGATTCTCCTGACGGTAACTTTTAATTCTTTTTACTACTTGCTGTTTTTGATCAGTCTTTGACCACTGATTTTTTTTCTTTTCCTTTTTTACAGAAATGAGTCACTTTCGACGATCGCTGGCTCGTCAGGTCTCGAAGGCCGGTCCTTCCAGTGCTCCCACCAGGAAGAGGCGTCGTTTAGCTGACGATGTCCCAAGCGAGGCACCAGTCCCCTCTCCGTTACCTCGTGCTCGGACCCCACCCGCTTCTAGGCAGGCGATGTCTCCCCCTAGGAACAAAGGGATCCCTCTAGGGATAGGGGAGAGTTCCCTCATCTTCACGGGGGGCTTTCGGGTCATCCGGGCAGTCTCGCTCGAGGAGCTCGCGGAGTGCAATATTATTCCGTCGCAGCGGAAGAATCGAAGGCGCTTATACATCGAGGGTTCGATGGGAAACAAGCCAATACTACCGAGGATAGGCCCTGCTGACGAGAGGTCCTACCCCGTGGACGGGGGGTTTATTATGAGAGGGGCCGAATTTTGAGTTTACCCCGGGGTTCGCGACAATGATACTTTGGACACTCCCAGGGTGGCTTCCCGGATTAGTTGGTCTTCCATCCTTCCTCAGGACGAGGTGAGAATATTCAGAAATTACCCGGAGGGGGAGGACTTAGCCGACATGGAGGCATTGAGGGTAAGTTTCATACTCCTCTTCGTTTGACTCCTTTTTGCTACATTCTTTGAATCTAACTTTTTGTATTCCTTTGCAGCTGGCTCAGAGGACCGTGGCCAACAATGCCCAGCACCGGGCCTATCGGGAGCGAGCTGATAAAGAAATCCGGGATTTGAAGGACAAGGTTATGGAATTATCCAACACTGTCAATAACTTGTCCAAACTTCCGGATTTGGTGCGAAACTTGGAGGAACAGCTTGCCAAGGTTCACCAGGACCTGAACCAGGCCAAGCGGGATCTCACCGTTGAGGCGGCCCGATCTGGCAAATTTCAGGAGGATCTTCAGGAGGCCCACTCTGAACTAGACCGTATGCAGTCCAGCTACGGGTCTTTGCTTACTCGGAATCAGGAGCTCGAGCAACGCATTGCCTAGTTAGAAGGTCAAGCTGCTCCTATTCTGACCCAAGTAGAGATCGATAGCATTCGGGCGGAAGCCGTAAGGGAGTATCGCCTTTCCAAAGACTGCTTGAGGTGGAAGGAGGATTTCTCAAACCCCTATGTGAAATACGGATTCTACCTTGCCCGGTCATGGTTAGAGGCGCATAGGGAAGGAGAGGAATTCCCCGAGCTCCAGTACACGAACGAGGCAATGCTATTCGAGGCCCCCGACTGGACCAAGTATGAACCTGGGGCTGAACCCGCAGATGAACTATTCAAGAGGACCGCTCAAGATGACCTCGCCAACCTCACCGGTCCTTGAGAGCCCGCGGATTTGGGCGGTACTCCCGAGCCTATTGACGCTCTTCTTAATTTGGACGGCGAGGAGGGTCAGCAGTCCCTGGGTAGTGGAGGTCCGTCTGTAGCTGATCCCCAGCTTTCTCCCGAAGATTAGATAGCTATTTCTGTTTTTTGTTTTTCTTTTCAAGTACTTTGTTGTCTTTTTGTTTTAATTTTGTACTTTTGTTGAATGTAATTGTAAAGATCTACTAGAGATCTATTTGTAATGACTTTTGAATGAAATGAAATCGAGATTTTTGTTCATGCTTCATATCGCATTACTTCTCTATTTATCATTTATCATTCTTTGTCTGTTTGTTTATTTTGCTTGTATATATTCGCTTTGAATGTATTCGTGTATGCTCTCCAATTCTTGATAGAAAGGTATACTTTCAGAAAGAATTTTTTGTGTAAACGTATAACTGTTTAAGGCTTGATTACTATGGCGTGAATGCGTCTTTAGTTTTTATAGCCTTGATATTTTTATTGCCTAGCCACAGTGACGCATAGCGTCTCAGGCTCTTATGGTTAATCGGAGTGTATGCCTGGCCACAGTGACGCATAGTGCCTCAGGCTTTTACGGCTAGGCTGAATGTATGCCTGGCCACAGTGACGCATAGCACCTCAGGCTCTTACGGCTCTTCTGAATGTACGCCTGGCCACAGTGACGCATAGCGCCTCAGGCTCTTACGGCTCTTCTGTATGTACGCCTGGCCACAGTGACGCATAGCGCCTCAGGCTCTTACGGCTCTTCTGTATGTACGCCTGGCCACAGTGACGCATAGCGCCTCAGGCTCTTACGGCTCTTCTGTATGTACGCCTGGCCACAGTGACGCATAGCGCCTCAGGCTCTTACGGCTCTTCTGTATGTACGCTGGCCACAGTGACGTATAGCGCCTTAGGCTCTTACGGCTCGGTTGACATCCTGTCACAAGATTTAGACGCATAGAAGTTGCAGATGTATAATAAAAGGACATTCTGCGTGATGATTTGATAACAATATCTTGTGATAGTATAGGCAAATGATAATAATGTTTGGGAAAGAAAATATGGTGCTTAATTCAAATACAGTTTTAGGTGATTTGAATTCCATGTTTTCCCTATTTTCTTCCCTTGTAGAGTCTCTAGAATACAGGTATTGGGCCCGATCTTGTATCTGACTCTGTATGGACCTTCCCAATTGGCTCTAAATTTCCCATCCTCCTTTAGGGCATTCGTGATACATGACTTTCTGAGCACTAGATCCCCCTCAGACATCGGCCTATCTCTCACCCGACTATTATAGTAGTTGGCTACCCTCTGATGATAGGATGCCAATCGAATAGCAGCGACTTCTTTATGTTCGTCGAGTAGGTCCAAGCCTTCCCTTAGAGCTTGTGAATTTTCTTCTTCTACTAAGGGCACCACTCTTGGTGATAACGCTCCAATTTCCACGGGGATCAGTGCTTCTGCGCCGTATACGAGGCTGAATGGCGTTTCTCTAGTCGACACACGACTGGTGGTACGATATGCCCATAAAACACTAGGCAATTCGTCCACCCATGCCCCTTTAGCTTTGTCTAGCCTGGTCTTCAGCCCATGAAGGATAGTCCGATTACTGACCTCGGCCTGTCCATTAGCTTGAGGATATGACACAGAAGAGATCCTTAGCTGAATGTTGAGGCGCTTACAAAATTGGCGGAAAGCATTACAATCGAATTGCTTTCCATGGTCGACATTTAAGATGCGTGGGATTCCGAATCGACAGATAATGGCTTTCCATATCATCGTCTCGACCTTCTTTTCTGTGATCGTAGCTAAGGGCTCTGCTTCAATCCATTTTGTAAAGTAGTCGGTGGCGACTAATAGGAATTTTCGTTGGCCCGTAGCTAAAGGAAAAGGCCCTAGAATGTCCAACCCCCATTGAGCGAAAGGGATCGGCTGTATCGTGCCTTGAGAATGAGTCACTGGGGCTGTTGTGATAGGCGCAAACCTTTGGCATTTGTCACACCTACGGGTTTGGTCCGTTGCATCTTTTTTCAGCGTCGGCCAGTAAAAGCCCGATCGTAGTATTTTGGTAGCAAGGGCTCTAGCTCCCAGGTGTTCGCCGTAAATTCCTTCATGCACTTCGGCTAAGGCGTAATTTGCTTGCTCCGGTCCCAGACACTTTAGCAAGGGTGATGAGTATCCCCTTTTGTACAGTTCCCCGTTGATGAGTGTGAATCTTACCCCTTGTATTCCTAAGCGACGAGCCTCGTCCTTATCTTGGGGGATTATACCTTCAGCTAGATATTGCTTGAATGGGGATCGCCAGTCATCTCCAGTTTCAATGTCACACACCTCGACCTCTTCAATACTAGGCCGTTCGAGCCTCTCCACCTTCACTATCCTTCCTCTTGTTTCGATGGAAGAGGCTAACTTAGACAATGAATCAGCATGTGTGTTTTCGGACCGGTTGATTTGTATCAGCTGAAAGCTTTTAAAGGTTTGTGCCAACGATTGGACTTTCTTCAGGTAAGGGACCAACATCGGTTCCCGAACCTCATATTGTCTATTAAACTGGTTCACCACCAATTGAAAGTCACTTCGTGCTACCAAGTGGTGAACTTGCAGCATTTCAGCCAGCCTCATCCCGGCTATCAAGGCCTCGTACTCTGCTATGTTGTTTGAGCTAGGGAACCCAAACCGTAAGGAGTATTCCAAGGGTTTCCCTTCGGGTGATATCAGGACTACACCCGCCCCGCTTCCATTTGCACTTAACGCCCCGTCGACATACAGCAACCCTGGTTGAACATCCCTTTCATCGCAGTCGCTCGGGCTAGTGCATTCCACCATAAAATCTGCCAAAGCTTGACCATTGATGGCCTGTCTGGGTTGGAACGTGATATCGTAGCCTCCAAGTTCCACTGCCCATTTTACTAACCTGCCTGAGTGTTCAGGTTTCTGAAGGATTTGTCTTAACGGTTGATTTGTCAAGACGGTGATAGGATGTGCTTGGAAATAAGGGCGCAACTTTCGCGAGGCCATCACAAGGGCTAATGTTAGCTTTTTGGCTAGCGGGTAGTGGGTCTCAGGATCCAATAGCACTTTGCTCACGTAGTAGATGGGACGGTGCACCTTTTCATCTTTCTTCAGTAGCACCGCACTGACGGCGAAATCACCGACTCCCAAATAGATATAGAGTTGTTCTCCTTTCAGGGGCCTTGTTAATAAAGGCAACTGTTTCAAGTATTCCTTGAGGTCCTCGAAGGCCTTTTGACAATCTCTCGTCCATTCGAAGTTCTTTCCCCCTCGTAGAGTTTTGAAGAACGGCAAGTTCCTTTCTGCTGACTTTGACAAGAAGCGATTCAGAGCTGCTATTCTGCCTGTCAATCTCTGGACCTCTCTTGCGGTGGTTGGGGGTTTCATGTCGATGACCACCTGTACCTTTTCAGGATTTGCCTCAATGCCCCTATTAGTGATCATGAAGCATAAGAACTTCCCGGATCTTACCCCGAATGAGCACTTTTCGGGGTTTAGCTTTATGTTGAATCTCCTCAATACTTCGAATACCCTGGACATTTGATTAGCGTGAGACTCTCCTGCACGGCTCTTGATGATCATATCGTCCACGTAGGCTTCCATGGTATTTCCCAGAAGATCTTTGAACACTTTGCTCACCATTTGTTGATAGGTGGCTCCCGCGTTCTTTAAACCGAACGGCATTACCCGATAGCAATAGGTTCCGTTGTCGGTTATAAAGGAAGTCTTTTCTTCGTCTTCTGGGTGAAGCATGATTTGGTGATACCAGGAGAAAGCATCCAAGAAACTGAGGAATTCGTAGCCGGATGTTTCGTCTACCAGTCTGTCTATCCGGGGTAGGGGGTATGAATCTTTAGGGCAGGCTTTGTTCAGATCGGTGAAATCCACACACATTCGCCACTTCCCGCTAGATTTCTTTACCATCACTACATTGGCCAACCACTCAGGGTAGTAGACCTCTCGGATGAATCCGGCACCCAGGAGTTTACTCACTTCTTCAGTGATTGCTTTCTGTCTCTCCTGGGCGAAACTCCTCTTTTTCTGTTTGACAGGTCTGTGCCCGGGTATGACGTTAAGCTCATGGCAGATCACTTCGGGACTAATCTCGGGCATGTCCGTCGGGCTCCAGGCGAAGACATCCGAGTTTCTTCTCAAGCACTCGACTATCTCATTCTTTAGTTGTTCGCCCAGTTGAGTCCCGATGAATGCCTTTTTTTCTCCATCCCCTTCTGTTAGCTCAATGGCTTCTGTTTCTTCTATAGGCTGAGGCTTGGGCGGATCGTCTATACATAAGGTTTCTTTCCTCTGTGCTACCTGGTGGGCGGTGGAAGCGAGATAACAAGTACGGGCACTCCTTTGGTTTCCTCGTACTTGCCCGACTCCGTTGGGAGTGGGAAACTTCATCAATAGATAGCAAAAGGATATCACCGCCCTCATATCATTTAGCACTGGTCTACCCAAGATCATGTTATAGGCAGTGGAGGTTGACCTGACTACCATAAACAATAATTGCCGGGTCACGTCCTTCGGGTGCTCTCCGAGAGTCACAGGCAACTCTATGGACCCGGCCACCCTCACTCGCTCTCCCGTGAATCCGTATAGTGGCGTCATAACAGGCTTTAACCTATCTTCGAATAAGCTCATTTTTTTGAAGCAGTTCCAATAGATTAGGTTCATTGAGCTCCCGTTATCGACCAGGACTGTACTCACCGGGTGTTTAGCCACTACTGTGGATATCACCATGGGGTCGTCATGGGGCATGACAATATCACCTTTGTCAGCCGGAGTGAACATGATGGGTTCTTCATCTGCTTGTTCTTCCATCACAACGTTAACCTGATACGCTTGCCTTGCGTAGCTCTTGTGGGAATTAGAGGAGCTTCCCACCATTGTTTCCCCGCCTGCAATAACATTTATTGCTGGGGCTGTAGGTTCGTTGTTTGGCGGAATGGTACGGGAGATCGTAGGCCTGAATGCTTCGTTCCTTGGCCTATTTCTTCCGTTGTCATTATTTATCTCGGTCCACGGACGGTCATTCCTTTGGTCATGCGGAGGATAACGGGGTCTCTCGCTCCTCCACAGGAAGCGGTTGATCTTCCCCTCTCTGGCCAGCCTTTCTAACTGATCCATTAAATCTCTGCACCTCTCTGTTGAGTGACCATGAGCGCAATGGAATTCATAGTAGGCTTCAGAGTTTCGTCCTACGTCTCCAATTTTCTTCTTGGGGAATTCCAACAATCCCGCCCCTTCGATTACTGCCAGTATCGCAGTGCGAGGCTCGTTCAACCTGGTATAACCCTCATACCTGAGCCTAGGGGCTTTGTCTACTCTCACAGGTCTTGGAGAGCTTCTTTCGGGTGCATCTCTCTCTCTCTTCTTTCCTTCCTTCGCCTTCCTGGGCTGTATCATCTTCATCACCTCTTCTTGGGCCACATACTTATTGGCCCTAGCAAAGAGATCAGAGATTGTCTTAGGCTGGTCAAGAGAGAGAGATTCTTCAAGCTTTTCGGAGCTCGTCCCTTGCAATATTGCAGCCATGGCTACCCCTACCGGTAGATCTTCCACTTCCAAGGTTGCATCTCGGAAGCGGTCTACAAAACTCTTTAAGGATTCTTTATGCCCTTGCTTAAGTGTGAGTGGGTAAGTAGCGTCTTTCTTCCTCTGGCTGTGGATCATGAAGACTTTCAGGAATTCATTTCTCAATTGGTCAAAAGAGTAGATTGATCCTTCGCTCAACCCATTGAACCACTTCAGAGCGTGCCCGGACAATGTGAGAGAAAAAGCCCTGCACATGATTTCGTCCTCCCACCCATGCAGCGGCATGAGGGATTCATAACTCTGTATGTGATCATAGGGGTCTGCTTTGCTGGTGTAAGTGGCCATAGAAGGCATCTTGAACTTCTTCGACAAAGGTTTGTTCATGATCTCCAGGCTGAATGGAATCCTCCTCCTTTGGCCATCATCAGGAGACACCAGTTTTTTCTTCTCTAAGATCCTTTGGACGATCTTCTCCATGTTTTTCGACCCTCGAATTGAGTATGCTCCCGTCCCTTCGGGTCTAGAAGAGTCTGACTGATAAGTACCCCTTCCAGCACCTCCCGTTTTGGGACTTGACATTTCGAGACCTTCTTGTGGGTCAGAAACCCTCTGTCTTCATTGCTCCCCAGCCCTATATTCTTCTAACTCCTGTACAAACTCCACGGGAGATGAGCTACGGCATGTGGAGAAACTCTGCTGCCTACGAGCCGCGGGGGAACTCTGCTGCCTATGAGCGGCGGGGGAACTCTGCCGCCTATGAGCGGCGGGAGACCTCTGCCGCCTATGAGCGGCGGGGGAACTCTGCCGCCTATGAGCGGCGGGAGACCTCTGCCGCCTATCGGGCAGAGGGGAATTCTGACGCCTATAGGCGGTGGGAGAGCACCGTCGCGTAAGTGTTGCGGGAGACCTATGCCGCGCGAGGTCTTCGGGTGAACCCTGCCGCACAGGTGTTGTGGGCAAACTCTGTCACCTTCGGTCCGGGTTGAGCTCTGCCGCCTATCTGCTGGGGGAGACCTCTGCCACGTGAGGTCTGCAGGTGAGCTCTGCCGCACAAGTGCTGTGGGCGAACTCTGTCTTGCTGGATCTGCAGTGGCATTATTTTGTGTTCCTGCCTCTTGTCCAGCGTTTACCAGGGTGGAGGACTGACCTCTCTCATAGGTCTGCCTAGGCATGCTTTCCCCTACTAACTGCTACACTTCATGGGGCAAGCTGAATTGGGGGAGAGCGTCTCTGAAGAAGCTCACCATAGCTTTCAATGCTGTCGTAGTCTCTTCATTTTTGCGTTTCAGGGTCTCAAATTCTTCTAGAGAAACCAAGGCTTCTCTGTCACCCCTTCCACTATGTCTTCGTGAATTCTGCCCTCCTGTCAACTCTGCTATAGAGCGTGTCCTCACCATTTGGATAGAGAACCTGACTTCTTGTCAGCTTCTCACAGACGGCGCCAATTGATGTTGCCTCTTAAAACGACAACAGTGCTATAACTTACACGTATTCAGATTGCGCTAACGACAACAAGGTGACGTCGATGCGTTTTCTTCTACGTGTTCTTCGTATGTTCTGCAAAAATGACAGGAGTCAGAGGGGGCAGGGATTTGTCCCTGCACGCGCACTCCGATGATTAAGTCAGAAATCGGGAGTTGTGTATGAAGGAATGAAGAAGAGAATGTATTACTTAATTAAGAGAGTTTAAGTTTTTTCCCTTCCTTTTGTTTTTTCGGTCCCTCTCTTCTAAGAGCTCACCTGGATATTTATAGGTTTCTTTAAGTCGGATCGAGCTGAGGCCCAGGCGCGTGTCTGGGCCGCGACAGAGTCATAGAGCACTTTGTTGCGCTTCGGGTCAAGCAGCTTACGAGGGAGTCGACAGGCGGCAGAGTACCCATGGACCTCTGCCGCAGACTATGCGGAAGACCTCTGCCGCTGGCTGTGCGGGAGACCTCTACCGCAGGGGCAATGCAGGAGACCTCTACCTCAGGGGCAATGCGGGAGACCTATGTCGCAATAGAGGCGATGGAGGTCTGTCGCGCCTACTGTGCGGCACACATACCGGGCGACAGAGTGCCTAATGCCCCGAACACTCTGTCGTTTAACAGGCAACTGTGTCGTGTGGCAACTCTGTCGCAACATCAGCCACGTGGCTTATTCTTGTTCTGACACGTGGCAGTCAATGGTTGGCGGATGGTTGTACACGTGGATTCTGGTGACACAACCACCATCAAATTTATTATTTATTTGTTATTTATATCTTTTACTTTTTAAAAGATAAATTATTTTCATCGAAAATTTCTTTTAGATCATCCATTAAGCTAGCCAGACTTTAAACAGTTTTTTTTTTTTACTTAAAAATTTCTCAAAGTATTACCTTTGTGTAATTCTCTTTAGAATCTTATAATCAGAATAATTCATATTCACAATCATAATTGTTTTTTATAACTAATTCTTACTTATTATGTCTATTTAATTTCTATTTCTAATTTTATTTTACTATTATTATTTGAAAAAAATGAACATGAATTTTTTGTTTATGAAAAATTCCCTTAAGGTCTTTCATTAAGCTAGTCAGATCATAAAGGAAATTCTCAAGGCTTGAAGGTTGCAATGAATCACTTTACTATAGTGGATACATAGAAATATGGGCTAATTTTTCGCTTGTACATTTTATTTGTCGAAGTGCAATGTAGTGTCAAATGTGCAGCAGTCACATCTCGAAGGACGTGATGTTACTGTGACTTATTGTGGAAACATAGCTAATCTTGGGCTAAATTAAACTTTTACGTTAGCACTGTTTTGTCATGCAAGCCGAATCTTATAGTATTTCTATGTCACAAACAACCAACTACAGTTAAGGCTTCGCACCTAAGGTCCCCGTTGAATTGCATATCAAAATGCATCCAAAACAACCAAATACGCAATTTTGAGGGAAACGAAAAAAATCCTAGTTAAACAGTCAGCTTATACCCCAACCAAACGCAATCAAAACCCAAAACCATCTATCCAGTGCAGTATAACACTTACTTATTTACCTTATGTTCAAGTCTTATAATTCTCGGATGTACCGATCTCTCTAAAAATATTGTTTAATAAAACAATGAAATGTTATCCACTTCTTAATACTCTCATCTATAAAAATCCATTTACATCCCAATATACTGTAAAATGCATATCAATCATATTGATAGTTTATACACATCCCATCCTAAATACTGTTATAAATTTTTTTGAAAAAGAATTGTTATATAGCCAAAACTATAACAAAAGGTGTGTTGCAAATTTGCCAAATCTAGAAACTTTGGTGCAAGATATTGATAATATTGAAATCAAATTTTGTGCTGAACCTGTGGTGGAAAACAAAATAATGTAGAAAACCACATAAAAAGTACTTGGTTAAATATACATGCTATATCGAAATCACATTTTACAATCACATTTCATATCAAATAATCTTATCTCGTTCAAAAACTTTTCTATAAATCTTATCTTTATGGTTTTTGAAATAAGGTATTATCTAGACCTTGTCAAGGTCTTTTCTGAAGGAGATGATACTTTGAAGTACCTCATTTTTCTTTTGATCTGACTACTGAAACTATTACGATAAACTTATAAATTCTAATAATGATGATATAAAACGATGTTGAAAACGTTAAATCAATGCACTGCATACTTTTTGATCAATAGCTTATAAAACAATTTATATATCTATAAATCTTTTATTCATAACTTATTGAATCTAAAAACAGCAAGTTCATTCTGAAACATGGATGCTCATAAACATATATCTGAATAATCACATAGTACAATAACAATAAAAAACTTTTCTTAGTAATCACGTAACTTTGTAAAACCAACACTTATTTGAAAAAAATTTTAGTTCTGTAAAATGATGGAATGTGTACATAAGCAAGACTCCACTATTTACCAATAAAAGTTATTCTCACTATAGCCATCAGCGAGCTTATACCCAAAAAACTAAGGTTTTACCCATGGTCATAAATCCTGATTTTGATATCGGTATTACCCAAGATTGGGACTTACCACCACCAGCATCGTATAAGCATAGAATACCCCCTATCAAGAGTGAAATACTCAAGGACTTACCACCACCATCTCGTAACTAAATGTTACAGAGTGCCCATACACAAAAAATACTGTTCTGTAATGTGAGGACCCGGAGTGCACTGGGGTATACCAACCCTGGCTGGCCACCGCCCCAACCACCGCTCCGCCTCACTCAACCGTACTATCCACTTTGGATATGCAGCAGAAGCCTCAAGGTTTTATCATGAAGGGTGTCCAGAGGGCCACCAATCCACAATTCGCATCCCTCACATGGTTCGAACCATGGACCTGTCACGACCCAAATTACCTAAAAATCAGAGCAAATTACCTAAAAATCAGAGTAAATTTTTCGCTTTTTCATTTATTATTTAATTCTTACCTTTCTCTCATCGTGACCATCCTACAAACAGTTGGGCTATGATTCGGTGTTAGTCAGCTCTCACCTATTTACCATTCCATTTCCATAATCACATTCACATATCAAAGTTTACTATCTTTTGACTTTAACTAAATACATACACAATGGTATTTACATAACCTTACATCCCCGATATCATATTCGTTTACAGTACTGTGCATTAAATATTTAGATACAAAACTATACAAATGTGTATACCTATTTCTTAATGGGAAGCAACGGATACCCAGAATGCAAGTCCTCAGCTGCTCACTAACTACCGCGAGTGCTCTAAAAAGATGGGAAAATAAGGGGGTGAGCAAACCACACGCTCAGAAAGACGATTATGCAAGTAAGTAGATAGCTCTACTATCTACATGCTCATAATTCCATGCCCTTAAAATCTATTTCTTTTCATTAAAATCTTAAGCACAAAATCATGTATGTCATCAATGAGTTAGTTTATAAAACTGTTCGTGCATATATAAATCATACTACTTATGCATCAATGGCATTTTATGTGACATCAGTAAATCATACTTAACATGAATTAAATCAAAATCATGCATTATTTCATGCGATATAAAACAAATCATGAGATACAATCATTTTATGAATTTATCATTAAAGCATGAAAAACTCATCATGCTACTGCATTTAAATCATTTCATTTAAAAGGCAGTATAAAATAACCAAAAGGGGTTAAGCATCTCATAAAAATTCAATAAAACATTTCGTTATAAAAATCTGTTAAAAATCGCATCTTAGTATAAATCACAAAATCGGGGGCCTGACCCCTCCCTTGGGTCTACCCTGGTCTATCCACCAATAGTTATATCATGTGAGACAAGTAGGTAACTATATCAGTAACATCAAGGACTATGGCCATAGCCTAGTGATCCTTGGCAACATGATACCTAGTGTGCAGGGTATCACACCTGAAACGAGAGGTGGGTCGGTCCTACCCGCTAGAACAACATAACATCAGGATTGCGAGGGCAAGGCTTGCTACCTCGTGCCTAATGCCACTCCACTCCAACAATCCCCATGGTACAACGTACTCTGCATGACATACATGGTACAACGTACTCCATGAACCGAAGCTCAGTTAGGGGTGCCTGCAATAGGTCTTATCCACCCATACCATCTCTGTCTCAGTATGCACGTGTGAGCATATCATCTCACTGTGACACACAGTCTATATGAGGCTCTAACATGGCTATATGCATGTCAAATAAATCTCTGTGCGAGCAAAGCTCTAGCACGACTCCATGCATATTCATGATATCAGAAAATCTCGTGCGAGCGAAGCTTTAGCACGGTTTCATAAAAATCAGTAAAATTTATGTACGAGTAACACTCCAGTACGACTTTAAAATAAGTTATAAATCCATATAAAACTTCGTGCGAGAAACGCTCCAGCACGAATAAATGCCCAAGTAAATTAAATCTCGTGCGAGTTAGACTCCAGTATAGCTTTATGCATAAATAAATCAAATCTCGTGTGAGTTACACTCCATCATGGCTTTTATGCAATTATCATATCAAAACATGATGCGAGCTAAGCTCCAACACCTCTCATGCATGTCAAATAATTAAAACTAGTGCGAGGAATCGCTCTAGCACCTTTTTATGCATTTCAGTCAAAATAGTCAAAACAGGGTGCGAGCTAGGCTCCAACACCTCTCATGCATTTCTCAATAATAAAAATTAGTTCGAGCAACCGCTCTAGCACATTTCATGCATATGATGTGACACAAATTGGTGCGAGCAACCGCTCAAGCACATTTATCCACATTCACAAACGCAGATATAGTGCGAGCTATGTGCCAGCACTATCTGTTTCCATATAAACTTGATAGTTGGCCCATTTTCCAAAGGATTTTTATTTTAATATAAATAACACTTACGTAGTGTTATCTTGTGAAATTTATGCAATTACTGGATAATCTATCGATTTACTTTGCTTAAAAAAAACCAATAAAATTCCTTAATTCAAAAAATTCCTTAAATCATGCATTTCATGCATGTCATGCTTTTACCATCCTTAGGTGAACTTCCCTCAATAGGGGTAAAACTGTCTTTACCTATTTTGAGTCCTTAAAATCTTTAAACCATTTTCTAGGACCTTTATACATAATCAGTGTATACATAATTGGCCCGTTTACCCATATTAGGCCTGATTGTACCATAATGGGCCTTAATCGACCTTAAGCCCGTTTTCCACTTACAATTCGCAATATCGAGGCCAATTGGGCTCATTGGGCCAATTAATAATTATTGGACCTCGTTCTAAACCCTTGGATAGCTCAATTAAATATTTACAATAATTTATCCCAATTTCCAGAATTTAATTCCCTTTATGCGGAAATTAAATCCGTAATTTATCTAACACACATCACGATGTAAATTATCGTAAATAAGAGTTATTTACTCGAGATTCTATGACAGTACGTAAATCAAGGCTATCTCGAGCTCTTGTTTGACGCCAATTGTCGAGCTACACAATTAAATATTTTTTCGGGTAAACTTTCAGTCGAATATTAATCAAATTAAATATTTCGAAATTTAAATCGATCAATTTTGACCGCTTACCGACTTACTCGTAGCTTGATTGCATCACTGAAAATTTTCCCAATTTTACCTCTTTTTCTTTCTTTTTTTTCCTTTTCTTTTTGGCTGAACCGGTCCAGTCCGGTTCAGCGTAACAGCATTGCACTGAACCGGTTCGTACCTGTTCAAGCCTCACTTTCGCAGTTCACGGCATCTCCGGTCGGTTCCCGATGAGCCGCTACCGCCGTTCTGCTCGTCTCGAGCCGAGCAACCTTCGGCTAGCCTCGATCGGGCCCAAATCACGCCGGTGGCTGTCAGATTACTTTCTCCTTTATCGGCCTTCGCCTCTGTCGATCTCCTTCGTCAGGCATCACCGGCGCGCGTGGTGCCTCTCAGGCACTCCCACCGTGCCGGTCTTACCATTACCTACCGCTTCGTGCTGGTCCCATGGCCGAGGCTCGCCGGTGCAGAGGATCGGTCCTCAGGTTCGGCTTCCGTTTCTTTCCTCTTCAATTTTCAGTTTCCGCGATTTTCAATTTCTTTTTTTTTTCATTTTATTTATAATAGATTTTTATTATTATTTTATTCATTAAAATAATAATAAAATCCTAAAAATATCCCAAAAATTCATATTAAATTCATTTAATCCGTAAATGAATTTATCAGTTCAATTTTACCTTTTCGACATATTTTTTGATTATTTTCGGGATAATTTCCCGAGGTAAAAATTCTGATTAATTCCAAGAAATTCATATCTTGATCAATTTAATCCAAAATTTAATTATTTCTTTGTTATTGATCAAGATTTCTCAATCTCATATTTTTAATTAAATTTTCTTCTCGAATTTATACCGACTTTTAGTCTTTTGACCATTTTACCCTTGCACGTGTTCGGGAATTCCATTTCAATCCTTTTCCATTTTTCATTTCGTGTTTTAAATAAAATTAGGTCTTACAATCTCTCCCACTTAAGAAATTTGGTCCTTCAAATTAGAACCAAGTCAAATGGGTCCATAATCTACTCTGGTACGTCTATCACATCATACTTTTTAATTCTCATGTGACTTTTTTCGAAGTGTAATACTACCATCATACTTAACTAGGGAGATCATCTTAAACCTCAACACTTTCTCCTTCCGTCTAATACCTGAATCGATTTTTTTTAACATATGTTATACTTTCATTGAGCTGAGCTGTTGGAGCTCATATCTGATCACATATGCTGGGTCCGGATAGTATTTTCGAAGCATCATAAGATAGGACACATTGTGGATGCTTGCTATTCAAGTGGTAACGCCAACCTACGAGCCTTATCTTCCACTTTGTCCAATCTCTCAAAGAATTCAATCTAACGAAACTCGATTTGCCTTCTTTTTGAATCTTGTTATGCTCTTAGGACATGTAACTGCCACAATACTGATTCACCCTCGATGAATTCCAATGGTTTCTGTCTCTTGTCAGCATAGTTTTTCTATCTGCTCTGAGATGTTCTTAATCTCTCACAAATCAACTGAACATCCTCAGAGGTTTATCTTACCAATTCGGGAACAATTTTCTATCTGTCACCCACTTTTTCTTATTCAAGTCGGGGAATAGCTCCTTACGGCCATACAATGCCTTATATAAAATGTTATCCTGATACTCAAGTGACAACTGTCATTATTGACGAATTCAATTAGTAACAACTAATCATCCCAGAAGCTTATAAAATCAATGGCACACACTCTCATCATATCCTCTAGAACCTGTACAGTCCTCTCTGAGTGATCATCTGTTTGAGGATGTAAAGTTGTGCTTACACTCAGTCGGGTTCCCATAGCTTAAAAAATTATTCCCAGAAGTGGGAAGAGAAGCGGGAATCCCTATTTGATACCATGCTCACTGGAACGCTACATAATGTTCCATAATTTTCCTTACATATAACTTCGCCTACGCACTCAGAGTATCTAGGGATTTCCTTAGCCAGAAGGTGGGTAAACTAATCAATTCTATCGACTATCACCCAGATAGCCTCGTGATTCATCCGGGTCCTTTATAACCCATCACGAAATTCAAGGTAACTCGTTCCTATTTGCGTGTCAATATAGGTAGAGGCTACAATAATCTTGCAACTTCTTTTGCTCTACCTTTATCTGCTGATATACGAGACACTTTTCCATAATCTCTACAATTTCTTTTTACATACCTGACCACCAATACCCTTTTCAAAAATTTCGATATATTTATTACTTTCGGGATGCACTGTATATCCCGAAGAGTAAAGAGAGTGAGCTTCTGATAAAAACATTATCTCATACCTATGGTCTTGGGGAGCACTTATACTATCTCTGAACCTCTGTAAGTCAACATCACTCACTGTGAACTCTGTCACTATACCTTTCTGAATCTGACTCACACTATCGACACCATGCCGATCATCACGCTATGCCTGGTAAATCCGATCACTCAAATTCGGTTCTAACCTCAGGCTAGCTATCACAAAATCACCGTTATCATCAGAAGGGATCATATCACTACTGAGGCTCACAACTGCTCTAGCAACTCACGCTCCCTGACCATCATATGTGATAACATCCCGAAGCTCTTTCTGTTCAAGGCATCAGCCATTACAATAGCCTTTCCTAGGTGGTACGATGTTCACAATCATAATCCTTAGAAGCTCTAACCCTCTTGCTTATCTCATATTCTACTCTTTCTATGGAAACAAATACTCAGGGCTTTTATAATTAGTGCATATCCGAAATTTCTTACCATATAAGTGGTGGCACCATACCTTAAGTGTAAATGCTATGGTTGCCAACTCTAAATCATGGGTCAGATAGTTTCTCTTATGGTCCTAAATCATGGGTCAGATAGTTTCTCTTATGGTCCTTGAACTAACAGGATCCATGAATGACTATCTTCCCATTTTACATCAATACACAGCCCAATCCTTATTTTGAGGTATCCATACACACTGAAACCTCTTGAGCTGCTGGTTATGGTGAGAATAATTACGGTAGTCAATTTATTACATCATACACCAAAACGCACCAAAGCCATTTTCATACTTATCATCCTACTAGCATACAATCTTTTCCGAACGAGATGTGTCAACTGAGCAGCCCATTTTGAGAAACTCTCTACAACTTGTCTGTAAGACAATTTCCTATTGCTACTCATGCTCTTCCCTGGACTTCGAATACATCAAAATATCATCGCTAAAGATGACAACCAATCGGTCCAAGTAAGGTTTAAATATCTCATCATAGTTGAGTTCCACTAAATATTTCAATCACCCATATCCTTGACCTATTTACGCATAAACATATAATGTCATTTCGAAATCGCGTCCGTTCAAGATACTAACCCACGTCATTTCCTTTTTCTTATATTAACGGCTTTTATAAAATTTTAATTTTTAAACTTCATGATTAATCGAATTCTACCAGTAAAGGTACCCAAATTTTAAAAATATATATACGACTGTCGATTTTAATTTATAGATTATGTGTAGATGCTATCAAGTCTTCAGGCGGGGAAGTATTTTGAAATACCTTTATTAACCATCAGACTTGACTACATAAACTGGTTATGGATATATCCTTCTTTTATCCTTAGCCGTAATTCATATTCACTACATATCGCTTAATCCAAATTACTTTACATATCAAAGATATTCTTACCTTGCATACGCCTCTTATTCCAATATATCTCATATTCAGGATCTATCACATCTCAAAGCTTATCTCCTTTCATATATCACTTACAATAAACTCTTTCATTACTTGTCAAACTTACAATACACTTTTTTAGGGGTGTAAACATCACTATCTTAGGATAGCAATCTAAACATCATAGTTTGCAGTCGAATCAATTTATTCTCAAATATTACTTTAAAATTATTCATATTCTATTGAATAAAATTGGCTGACGTATCCTTTTTCCCCCATTTTCAACTTACAATCCCTATACCCTTATTCAGTTAGTGAAAATCAGCTAACCATCATCCTCATCTTGTCTAAGGGTACAGGCTTCAAATCTTTCATTAGCTTATAAGCAATTGAAGGCGGTACGAATAAATGCGTGGCACCAGGATCAATTAAAATAATTAATTCATTATTAACAACCAGTGTGGTATCTTCCACCACATCAGATGAAACATCGTAGTGTCCTGGTCCAAGGCATACACTCGCCCTCATCCAACATCTTATTTTCGTGGTAACTACCACAGATTCTACACTGTTCACACTGCTTACACTACTTACAGAGCAGGTCGAGGTCCTTCAATCATAGTACCCCTCAAAAGTACTGTATTTGGATACACTGGGGCCTTACTAATCATCTTACCCCGTTCTGACATCTCTGCCATACACTATTCTCTTCCGTGTTTATTTCAGCCCTTACTACCTTCCCTAATCTCAGAGGCGTGCAACTCATGATCTTATTCAGACAACTGTAGTCTGCGCACTGCCTCGGCATAGGTAGTGATATCTAATGGCCAATCAGACTCTAATCGACAATCTGAGCCCTTCTATGAACTTTCAGACATCTCGACTCTCACTGTTCATAGTGTCCGAGTCATATCTGTCCAGGAATATAAACTGAGTTTCATACTCGTTAATCAACCAAATCTTCTGGGTCAAAGTAAAGGTTTTCATCTATAATTTCCTTTAAACAGTGTCCGAGATATTCTGTCACCGAAATATATCTAAAATTATTTTCCACGTCCATTCTGGATGTCTAACTCTTAAGGTGGGTCGAGCGGACTTCCACCAATGCTCCGACTCACCTTTAAATACCTTGCATACTCTGAGCAATTAGCTCGTATAAATATTCTCCACACTTCGCTCTAACCTCGCGAAGCGTGTCTCAATACTGTCCGATCTCTCTGTCGAACTCTGTCCGATCTCTCTCTCGGACTCTGTCTGATCTCTCTGTCGAACTCTGTGGGGCATGCTCAACATCAGCCTCTACTTCAATCTCATCTTGAATCTCATGTGGCAACTCAATACGACTCTCAATCCTACCTCTACAGCCTCAAGCTCATTTACTCACCCTTCTACCATAGCGGCTATCAGTTAATGAGTCTATTCTTGCATTCGAAACCAAATTCTTAGCTGTACTTCCATCTCGATATACACAATTATATCTAAAAATGCACAGTACATGGGGATATAAACTTCCTTAACCACTAACACCGACTCATATCAGGCCAACTTAAGCTCTGAAACCATTAACTGTCACGACCCAAATTACCTAAAAATCAAAGTAAATTTTTTGCTTTTTCATTTATTATTTAATTATTACCTTTCTCTCATTGTGACCATCCTACAAACAGTTGGCCTATGATTTGGTGTTAGTCACCTCTCTACTATTTACAATTCCATTTCCATAATCACATTCACATATCAGAGTTTACTATCTTTTGACTTTAACTAAATACATACACAATGGTATTTACAAAACCTTACATCCCCAACATCATATTCGTTTACAGTACTGTGAATTACATATTTAGATACAAAACTATACAAATATGTATACCTGTTTCTCAATGGGAAGCAGCGGATACCCAGAATACAAGTCCTCAGCCGCTCACTAACTATTGCGAGTGCTTTGAAAAGATGGGAAAATAAAGGGGTGAGCAAACCACACGCTCAGTAAGACAATTATGCAAGTAAGTAGATAGCTCCACTATCTACATGTTCATAATGCCATACCCTTAAAATCCATTTCTTTTCATTAAAATCTCAAGCACAAAATCATGTATGTCATCAATGACTTAGTTTATAAAACTGTTCGTGTATATATAAATCATACTACTTATGCATCAATGGCATTTTATGTGACATCAGTAAATCATACTTAGCATGAATTAAATCAAAATCATGCATTATTTCATTCTATATAAAACAAACCATGAGATATAATCATTTCATGAATTTATCATTAAAGCATGGAAAACTCATCATGCTACTGCATTTAAATCATTTCATTTAAAAGGCAGTATAAAATAACCCAAATGGGTTAAGCATCTCATAAAAATTCATTAAAACAATTCGTTATATAATTCTGTTAAAATTCACGTCTCAGTATAAATCACAAAATCGGGGGCTTGACACCTCCCTCGAGTCTACCCTGGTCTATCGACCAATAGTTATATCATGTGAGACAAGTAGGTGACTATATCAGTAACATCAAGGACGATGGTCATAACTTAGTGATCCCTGGCAACACGGTACCTAGTGTGCGGGGTATCTCACCTGAAATGGGAGGTGGGTCGGTCCTACTCGCCAGAACAGCATAACATTAGGATTGCGAGGGCAAGGCTTGCTGCCTCGTGGCTAATACCACTCCACTCCAACAATCCCCACGGTATAGCGTACCCCGCGTGACATACACAGTACAACGTACTCCGTGAACCGAAGCTCAGTCAAGGGTGCCTGTAATAGGTCTTATCCACCCATAGTATCTCAGTCTTAGTATGCATGTGTGAGCATATCATCTCACTGTGACACACATTCTGTAAGAGGCTCTAACACGAACATATGTATGTCATATAAATCCCTGTGTGAGCGAAGCTCTAGCACAGCTCCATGCATATTCATGATATCAAAAAATCTCGTGCGAGCGAAGCTCTAGCACGGTTTCATAAAAATCAGTAAAATCTGCGTACGAGTAACACTCCAGTATAACTTTAAAATAAGTTATAAATCCATATAAAACTTCGTGCGAGCAATGCTCCAGTACGAATGAATGCTTAAGTAAATCAAATCTCGTGTGAGTTACACTTCATCACGACTTTATGCATAAATAAATCAAATCTCGTGCGAGTTACACTCCAGCACGACTTTTATGCAATTATCATATTAAAACAGGATGCGAGCTAAGGTCCAGCACCTCTCATGCATGTCAAATCATTAAAACTAGTGCGAGGAATCGTTCTAGCACCTTTTTATGCATTTCAGTCAAAACCGTCAAAATAGTCAAAACAAGGTGCGAGCTAGGCTCCAACACCTCTCATGCATTTCTCAATAATAAAAATTAGTACGAGCAACCGCTCTAGCACATTTTATGCATATGATGTCACACAAGTTGGTGCGAGCAACTGCTCAAGCACATTTATGCACATTCACAAACGCAGATATAGTTCGAGCTATGTGCCAGCACTATTTGTTTCCATATAAACTTGATAGTTGGCTTATTTTCCAAAGGATTTTCATTTAAATATAAATAACACTTACGTAGTGTTATCTTGTGAAATTTATGCAATTACTGGCCAATCTATCGATTTACTTTGCTTAAAAAAACCAATAAAATTCCTTAATTCAGAAAATTCCTTAAATCATGCATTTCATACATGTCTTGCTTTCATCATCCTTAGGCGAACTTCCCTTAATAGGGGTAAAATAGTCTTTACCTATTTTGAGTCCTTAAAATCTTTAAACCATTTTCTAGGACCTTTATACATAATCAGTGTATACATACATATTTAGTGTATACAAAAACTATTAAAATACGCGTAGCTACCTCTAGCTACTCACACAATTCCCTTACCTCGATTTTCTGTACAATCTGACCTTTCCACTGATGACTCGTCATGCAGTCCGATTTGCTCTCAATCAAATCTCCAGAACTGCGTATAAATATACATCAAGTCAAATTCAATACAATTAATTGTATTTCATATTTTTCTGGGCTTAATTTAAATCATTGGGCCCGATTGTACCATAATGGGCCTTAATCGACCTTAAGCCCGTTTTCCACTTACTATTCGTAATATCGAGGCCTATTGTGCTCATTGGGCCCATCAGTAATTATTGGACCTCGTTCTAAACCTTCGGATAGCTCAATTAAATATTTACGACAATTTATCCCAATTTTCAAAATTTAATTCACTTTATGCTAAAATTAAATGTGTAATTTATCTAACATGCATAATGATGCAAATTGTCATAAAAAGGGTTACTTACCCGAGATTCCATGATAGTACGTAAATCGAGGCTGTCTCGAGCTCTCGTTTGATGCTAATTGTCGAGCTACAAAATTAAATATTTCTTTGGGTAAACTTTCAGTTGAATATTAATCAAATTAAATATTCTGAAATTTAAATCCGTCAATTTCGACCACTTATCGACTTACCCGTAGCTCAATTCCATCACCAAAATTTTTTCCAATTTTTCCTTTTTTTCTTTCTTTTTTTTTTTCCTTTTCTTTTTGGCTGAACCGGTCCGGTCCAGTTCAGCATAACAGCACTGCACTGAACCGGTCCGTACCGATTCAGGCCTCACTTTCGTCGTTCACGGTGTCTTCGACCGATTCCCAGTGCACCGCTGTCGCTGTTCTGCTCGTCTCGGGTCGAGCAACCTTCGGCTAGGCTCGATTGGGGCCAAATCACGTCGGTGGCCGCTAGATTCCTCTCTCCCTTTTGGGCCTTCACCTCCTTCGATCTCCTCCGTCAGGCATCACCGGCGCGTGTGGTGCCTCTCAGGCACTCCCTCCGTGCTGGTCTTGCCGTCGCTGGCCGCCTCGCGCTGGTCCCATGGCCGAGGCTCTCCGGTGCAGAGGATCGGTCCTGGGGTTCGGCTTCCATTTCTTTCCTCTTCAGTTTTCATTTTCCTCGATTTTCAATTTCTTTTTTTTTCATTTTATTTATAATAGATTTTTATTATTATTTTATTCATTAAATTAATAATAAAATCCTACAAATATCCCAAAATTTTAGATTAAATTCATTTAATCCGTAATTGAATTTATCAGTTTGATTTTACCTTTTCGGTATATTTTTTGATTATTTTCAGGATAATTTCCCGAGGTAAAAATTCTAATTAATTTCAATAAATTTATATCTTAGTCAATTTAATCCAAAATTTATTTATTTCTTCGTTATTGATCAAGATTTCTCAATCCCATATTTTTAATTAAATTTTCTTCTCGAATTTATACCGACCATTGGTCTTTTGACCATTTTACCCTTGCACGAGTTTGGGAATTCCATTTCAATCCTTTAGCAGTTTTCATTTCATGTTTTAAATAAAATCGGGTCTTACATGACCCTTAAGTCCATCTATCTTACAGACATGATACTATTTGTTCCATTTGTGTGTAAGAGAAATGGTACCATGTGTGTAAGATAAATGGACTTAAGGGTTCATGGTTCGAACCACGTGGGGGACGCGAATTGTGAAATGGTGGCCCTCTGGGCACCCTCCATGATATAACCTTAAGGCTTTCGTTATGCAGCGAAAGAGGACAGTGTGATTAAGTGAGGAAGAGTGGTGGGTGGGGCAGTGACCAGCTAAGGGTGGTGTACCCCAGTGTATTCTAGGTCGTCACATGTAAGCATGTTTTGAAAACATATATTGTAATGGACATACATCAATCGTGTTAATCCATAAAAACCAATAACTTATAAGACATAAACGTATGTCTCATGTTCGATCAGTACATGCTCATAGTGAGATGTCAAAGCTTTCTAGTATATAATGTAGAATGTATGCAACCTATGAAAATCTCACATAAGTAATGCCACATAAGATAACACTGCAGAAAGTCGCAATGAAGATCTAAAAACATGTAATAGAAAACATTGATTTCTTATATCTAATACGTTATTGAAATTATGAAAATTCTGCTATAATACCGACTAAAATAAGTTTATTACCTAGCCTACAAGGTAGATTTAAAACAGTTTATATCCACAAGGTAGTCATTTGTTCACATACTAATACATTTAGTGGGTACAAATCTTATACATCATTTAAAGACAATTTTAAAGTAGATATGGTTTAGTACGGGATTAACTCGTAAATTATGCAATTAACTTATCAAAGCCTCATAGAGCATTCACTTATCACAGGTTTAGCCTAACAGCTTCTACACACCATGATTTACCCTGAAAACCTACAATCTCACTCTATTCATTCAATTCTCGTCTCACAAGGCTATAATGCACAATAATGCCACTCAAATAGTACACTTTTGCTTAACTACACTTATGTCACCTTAACCTATAAAGTGACAAAAGTTACTAATTTACACTTTTTGATCAATCCAATTACACCTATCATATTAACACTTGCTTATCACTGATTTAACACTGAAATTTCACTATATGAGTAATAACTCTATGAAAATAGAGTTATTTCTATGCTTCATTGCTTTAATGTTGCTTAATCCTCTTGTGAATTATGATTATTATCCTTATAATTTGATTAGTTTCCTTTAATTATGCAGATAAATAAATTTCAAAAGAAATTCAAATCAATTGATGAAATTTGGGTTGAAACAATGCAAGAATTGGGCTGGATCCATTACTAGACGAAAACCCTACATTACAAACTAAGACAATTTGTCCTGTAGTGCACCTCACCATACTACCACCTAGCATGCCACTCTTGTTCTGTAAGACACGATTTTTATCATATTTTCTTACGATTCACACATTATATGGATATTGTTATATGTTAATGGAATCATAAGATGGATGATTTTGATCATATAAATATGAAGTAGTCAAACGTACGTAAAATTTGAAAACGGACAGTTCAGGAATTTCAAATTAAATTTATGAGATTTGAATTGTTCGGACAGAGATACGATTTTAAATGAGAAATTATAGTGGGTCCAAGAAGGAAAGTCGGTCTAAATTGGTTCCGAACGTGTAGAAGGGTAAAACAGTAAAAAGATAGAAATCTGGTATAAATTCAATAAGAAAATTTTAATTAAAAATAGGAATTCAGAAATCTTGATCAATAACGAGGAAATTATTAAATTTCGAGTTCAATTGATCAAGATCCAGAATTATTAAGATTTACTGAAAATTCACTCGGGACAATATCCCGAAAATACAAAGAAAATATATCGAAAAAATGGTTAAAATAAAATAAAGAAACTAAATAAATTGAATAAATTAATTATATAATAAAATATATAATTTATTAGATATTTTGGGATTTTTAATAGTATTTTAATGATTATAATAATAATAAAATAAATTATAAAAAAAGAAAAAAGAAACGAAAAATCTGAAAAATTCGAAGAGAGAGAAACTAAAAATTAAAGCTGAAACTCGAAGAAGACGACCCGAGCCACCGACGACCACCAGTGACAAACGAGACCAGGCGAGGACCAGAGAAGAGAGAGGACAGCCCAACGAACACTCTGGCATCGGTGACGCGCGCCGACGATGGCTAATTTTGGCGAATCGACGAACACAAAATCGAGAGGAAAATCGAGTCGGTTCTGACGATCCACAACGAATCAGCTCCGATTCGACCAAACTGAGAGACCCCCTAGCCGAGGCGATTCTTTTGAGATCGGTAGCGGCCGACGAAATGGTCGAAAATGCCGACGACGGTGAGAGGAGAAAAACGGCACCGTAGTCGAAAAGGGAGAAAAAGAAAAATGAAAAGAAAAAGAAAAGAAAGAAAGGGAAAAAAGGAAAGAAAATTATCGGGGATGACTCAAGATTCGGGTAAGTCGACTGATGATCGGGATTGACCTACAGGTAAATTTTGAAGATAAATTTAATATTATATTTAATGGAAATTAACCTGGATTAATCTAGTGGTGTAGTTCTACGATAGAGCCCGAACGAGAGCCGATTGAGCTCCAATTTTTGTACCCCGCATATTATTGGGTAAGTACACTTTAATTACGACAATTTGAGTCCTTAATGTAGAGTTAAGATTATTTTACGAATTAAGTTCTGTGAAAAATAAATTATATTCAAAATTTTGAATTAACTGTCGTAAATGATATACGAGCTATCTAAAGAGTTTGGAACGAAGCCTAATAGGTATTGAGAGCCAAATAGACCCAAAGAAGGGATTTAATAAGTGGAGACAGGTTGGAAATAGGTCAAGACTGATTAAGGGGTAATCGGGCCCAATAAAGTAAAACGGGTCCAGTGCTTTAGAGTCGATAAGTAAGAGTGAAATACTAATAAATATATTAGAACTGACCCAAATACGTGATTGTATATAGCTCCGTAGACTTCGTCTGGAGCGAATTTGGACTGAGAGACCTGGTATTATCGAGACGGGATAAGCTTACACGTAATTCCAAATAAGGGAATTTTACGGACTGCTAGAGGTAATTTTACACAATTTCAACCGCATTTACATTCCCTAAAATTGTCTGAAGGGTCTAGATTTAAGATAAAATTTTAGTAGCCCAGATGGGCAAATGACCAAATGTGAGACCCCGTATATGTATGGTTGTAACGTGTGTAATTGGATTAATGAATGCTAATGGACTTGTAATGTAAAGTATAATTGATGTAAGTCCATGGATTAAATGTACATATGTGTAATATGATTTGTAATGTACATACAAGTTTCATTGTGTATGAATATGAAGGAATGAGTTCTTGTAAGTGATGAATGTGAATGGAACTCAAAATGAGTAGTGTGGTCAATGGAAGGAAGTTGCATGAATATAAATGCTTCCATTTGGTTTTATATAGTATACCTTTAAATATACAAGTAATGCACACAAGTTTTAATGTGAATAAGGTATGAATGGATACTATTTTCAAGTCATAAAGGTGGATGGATAAGAAAATGGCTATGGCAGCAGATTAAGGATGTTTTGGTGTAAGTTACTGCAGAAAACTGCAGGAAAATCTGAAAAATATGAAGGCCAGATCGATCTCATAGGATGAGAGATCGATCTAGAAGAGCCAGAATGCTCTTATTTGAGCAACGAAATAGAGCAGATCGATCTCCAGTGGGACCAGATCAATCTCCTAACCATTCTGTAATGAAGAGATCAATCCTCAAGCATACAGATCGATCTCCTTAGCTCTCTGTTTGGAGCAGATCTATCTCAAGCTTTGACAAATCGATCTCATGCTTAAAATGCCATGAAAAAAGGAAATTAAGAGGACCAGATCGATCTCCTCCTAGTGTAGATCGATCTCCTCAAGCTATTTTTATAAAAAGAGTGCTGAAATCTCAAATTTTGAGGAAAACAACATTACCCTTCCATTTTTCACCCAAAACCTAAGTTTATCTCTCTAAAATCAGTCCATTTCCAGTAAGAATTGAGGAGAGGCTATTACATACAAAGTTGTTCATCTTGAGGAAGAGAACAACATAGTTGAAACCCAAAACCTCATTGTTAGTATTGAAGGAGTAAAGAACATTTCCCTTTGGATCAAGAAGAGAAATTAGATTGGTAAGTTTCTAATACTTCAACCCAAGTACATTGGTTCATTTGTTGATTTTAGAGTTGAATTGGATGTGTATTGCTGGATAAATTATCTAGGAATGTGGTGGAATTGGTGTGACCTAGAAAACCTATAATGGGTATAGTGTGAGAAGATATGGGTTGAATGAGTTTATGGTTTATGGGCATGCTAAAGTTGTTATTGAGGTAATGTGTATGATTTTAGATGGTCAAATGAAACTACATTGTGGATTTAAATGAAATTATGAAAATCAACACATGTAGTGTTTGATGAATGCCATAGTGAAGAAATGATGAAATATGAACGCTATGAGCTTAATATCGATTTAACATCAATTTGGTAAGAATCAATAGACTGAGTCATGGGTAGAGAAATGAAACGAGGCCTCATAAGCATTAATAGAGACTATAGATCGAATTGACTATAGAAAATACGAGAGTTGGATTATAATGGACTATAATGGTGCGAAATATGTTTGTGTGCAGCTCCGAAGAGTTTGTTGGAGACGAATTGAATCGTACGAGTAAGCAGCTCTAAGGAAGTGGAATCACGCGTCGCGATTCTAGGTAAGGGAATTTTGTATGTATATAGAGGTAGCTGCTCATAGTTTGTGGGTATATAGGGCTTTGGAAATGTGAATGCATTTACAGAAATGTGTTTCACAATGTATGGAAATTACTACGATTATTTGTATGAGATTTAGCTGTTTGAAATGGTATTGTGAAGAAATGGGATAGTAAGGCTAATAATTGCATAAATCAAGTGTTTTGAATGCTTTCACAGAACATGTGTTTTGTTTTGAATGAATTGATAGATAGGCTGGCTATTGTGGTTTGATGTTCTGAGATAGCACATGAGAAGTGCCAAATATGTTTTGAGATTGGTTTTGAAAGCTTATGAGCCGCCTATCATGTTTATGTGAATTAAACCGTGCTGGAGCCTAGCTCACACTGGTATTGATGTTTTCATATGTTTGAAACGTGCTAGAGCTTATCTCACAATTTAGTTTGAAACTATGACGATGCTTTATAAATCGTACTAGAGCTTTTGCTCGTACGTGGATTTTGAGTGGATTTCTTATGTATATAACTGTACTGGAGTGATGCTCGTACATAGTTTCTTCATATTTTATGCATAAATGCCGTACTAGAGCGTTGCTCGTACGAGGTGATTTATTATGATGCATCAATTCATGCTAGAGCGTAGCTCGCGTTCGTTTTCACACTGTGGCATGTATGAGGTCGTGGTGAGGATAATACGGATTGGTGTTCAGGGAACCCAACAGGCCTAACAGACCTCTTGAGTGGGGTGAGGGTGAGGGGCTAGGACCTGAATCAGGGAACCCAACAGGGGTGAGCAAGGCTATGATGGGCTACGACTTAGTATTAATAGTACTCCCACGTGCACTTGAGACTAGAGGTTTCACTCGGTATGGGGTAGATAAGACCTAATGCAGGCACCCCACAATGTTATGGGTGAGTATGATGTACTGTGTATATCACATGGAGTACGATGTACCGCGTGGTGGTTACTTGATTTGAGAAAGTCTGGCAGAGAACTAACCCACCTTCCTACCAGCATGATACCCCGCACACTGGGATTCTTGTGGTCTGGGATGATATGTGACATAGTTTGCCAACATAGTCAGTCGAGATATAGTGACTCGTCTCCTTGCTTGATTTATATAATACCACATGGTTTTGAATGCTTGAGTGTGATTTTGACTGTCCAGGGTAGACCCGAGGGAGGGTCGAGCCTTGTGGGATTTGATTCGTGAAATAGTTATGATGTTGTGATTGTGAAATGATTTGATGGGATTTTGTTGTATTGAAAATGAGATAATAAAAAAGGATGTTTCTTAAACGAATTACCCTTTTTATGAGATTTGATAATTGATAAGCATGAGACGATTTTTACATGTTGATCTTACAATGTTTTATATGCCAATTTCCATGATTTAAAATACATGATATATGTATACTCATATGGCATAGTTTTATTTCCTCATGCTCCTGTTATAAAAGATTTATGCATAACATTACCAGCATGTAGATAGAGTAGTTATCTACCATGCTTGCATTATTGCCTTACTGAGCGTGTGGTTGCTCATCCCTCTCTATTTTCCCCCTCCTACAGAGCGTGCGTAGTAGCCCAGTAAGGACTAAGGCATTGTGTTTTTGGACATCCGCTGCTTCCATCGTCGAAAGGTATATACACAAGATTCTTTTTGTATCTAAACAATGTAATGGCATAGTAATGATTGAGTTGTAATTATGGGGGATGTAGATGTCAGTAAACATGTTCTGTATAACTGAATGATTTAATTTTGAATTTATGACATCGTTTTTATTAATTGTGGATGCATGGTATGTGGTGATTATTATTGACTCACAGCCCAACTGTATGTGGTGAGTTTTTTCACGACTGAGTAAGGTAACAATAAAATGCAAAAAATTTATAGTGATTTTCGGTTAAAGGGAATGAAAAAGGGTCATGACAGAGATTGGTATCAAAGCTGTGCTGGCCTGATGTGAGTCAGTAATAAAACGTAGGAAAAGTATATCCCCATATTATTGTGCTTTTGTTTAGATATAACTGTATATACCATGATGGATTAAGCTTAATAAATTATTATAATACAGGACGTTAGTCATTATGCTAATTACACGCCAAGGTAGAGGGGGGAGCACGTGCTAGAGGCCGTAGAGGTAGGCCTTAGAGGCCGTAGAGGTAGGCCTGAGAGCCTTGCGGAGCCATAAACTAATCAGGCTCCACGGGACCCTGCTGGGAGAGCAGAAGATACTGAGGCTCGCTTCGTTAAGATATAGCAGAGTATTGAGAACCTGGTGGAGATAGTCACGCAGGCCTTGGGTGCCGATGATAGACAAGGTCCCGTAACACAGCCTGATGCTACTGGATAGGCAGCTACAGAGGTGGAGAGACCTCAGGCTACTGAGACGATGACACCTCTAGTACACCATACCAATTCTTCTATCGCTCTACAGCAGAGTGGTAGTTATTTGGGTTATGATTGCGACTTGAACAGACTGCGAGAGTTCCAAGCATTGAAACCCCTAGTGTTTAGAGGGGTGAAGGACCCGGTTGTCATGGAGGACTGGTGTATGAGATGGAGAAACTGTATAGGTTTTTTCAATGGCAGAGAAGGTTACCTTTGCCATGTTTATGCTGAAAGGCGAGGCAGAGCACTGGTGGAAATCCACCGAAGCTATTTTAAGGGCTAGACACTCCGAGATTACATGGGAGATATTCTTGAAGGCATTCAGGTGACAGTACATTCCAGCTACCGTACAGAGGAAACTGCAGAAGGAAATTCAAGAATTTGGTTCAGGGGAACCGTACTGTGGATGAGTATGAGTCCAAAATTATGTCTTCGGGGAGATACGACCCGGACACGATGGGTAGTAAGACCCGAAAGATTCAGAAGTTCATGGATGGACTAAGATTGGCCATCCGGACTAAGCTAGCTCTCTTCGACATTTTGACTTATGAGGAGGTTGTACATAAGGCTCAGTTATGTGAGCAAGACTTTGAGCGGAATGCTTCCGAGCTTGGGAGGATTAGTGTGAGGAAGGACAGAGACCGGAAGAGATCTGAGTTTGATAGAGTGGCCAAGAGGGGAGGCCAGAGGTTTTTTGAGAAGAGACCTAAGATCGAGGAGGTGCAGGAGAAAGCTGCTAGGTCTCCCGTTTAGCCGGCTTTGACTACGCCAAGAGGTATGACTATTGGAGGACCACGACCTACCACTGATCAGTGTAGGAGATGTGGCAGATACCATGGGACTAGACCATGTCAGGTGCCCTCTGTTTCGTGTTTTAGGTGTGGGAGGCCCAGACATATTTTGAGGTCCTACACTAAGGCAATGAGACTACCCCACAGAAGGGTAGGGAGCTAGAGAGAGCTCCAGTTGAGACAGCTACCCCGAGGAGGAGGGCCACAGCTGAGGAGAAAGGGAAGCAGACAGCGGGTGTGAGCAGAGGAAGAGTACATGCATTTGATCAGGACACCGCAGATGCTTCGATGGATGTGATTAAAGGTACCATCCTAATCTTTGATTTAGAAGCATTGGTATTGTTTGATCCCGGTGCTACGCTGTAAGACCTGATTTTTATCGTAAGAGCAAAGGTAATAAATAAAAATTTTTGAATGCATTTAAAAAAATGCAAAGGATTGAAATGGAATTTTCGAACACGTTAAAGGGGCAAAACGATCAAAAGATCGAAAGTCGGTATAAATTTGACAAGAAAATTTAATTAAAAATATGGGATTGAGAAATCTTGATCAATAACAAAGAAATAATTAAATTTCTGGTTAAATTGATCAAGATATAAATTTATTGGAATTAATCAAAAATTTTACTTGGGACAATATCCCGAAAATACGGAGAAAATACATTGAAAAGGGGTTAAAATATAATAAATTAATTAAATTAATTAATTTGAATAAAATATAATTTTAAGGATATTTTGGGATTTTTAGAATATTTTAATGATTAAAATAATATTAAAATAAATTATAAATATAAATATATAGAAAAAAAAGAAGAAACGAAAGTTTAGAAACGCAAAACGAAGAGAAAATAAGCGAAGCAAGCCGAGGAAGAAGAGACACCGGACGAGCCAGCACCGGCTACCAGCAGCCACGCGAAGGGTCAACAAAGACGGTCGACAACCGTGTGACCCTTCTGCCACAAGAACACACACTGACGGCGTCGAAAACTGCCAGATCGATGAGTTGAAGCCACGAAGGAGAGAGGGTGAATCCGACGACCACCGATGTAATTTGGCCTCGATCGAGGCTAGTCGAAGGTTGCCCAGCCAAAGACGAGCTGAACAACACCAAAATCGAGCCGAGAACCGATCGAAAACGTCGTGAATGACGACGGGGAAGCCTGAACCGGTACAGATCGGTTCAGCAAGAAGTGAACCAGGCTGAACCGACCGGTCTGAATCGTGTTGAACAGGACCGTACCGGTTCGGCCAAAAAGAATAGGAAAAAGAAGAAAAAAAGAGAAAAAAGAAAAAGGAAAAGAATTGTCGGGGATACACCGGACTTCGGGTAGGTCGATACGATGTAATAAGTGATCAATTTGATTTTTCGAGAAATTTATTTAAATTATATTTGATCGAAAATTAACCCAGAATTAAATATAAAATTATGTAGTTTGAGGATAAATCGTATACATGAGACGATCGAACTTTGATTTGCGCACCATCAGATAATCTCGGGTAAGTAAAGCTCATTTACAATAATTTATGTAATTATTCGCGTATTAAAGATTTATTTTACGAATTTCAGATTTAATACTGCAACTAGTGAATTATATTGGGATTTTTGAATTAATTGTCGTAAATAATATACGGGTTATCTAAAGAGTTTGGAACGTAGCCCAATGGGTATTAAGAGCCCAATAGACCTCGATGATGTGAATAGTAAGTGGGAAACGGGCTTAAGGCTGATTAAGGCCCATTAAGGTGTAATCGGGCCCATTAAGAGTAAACGGGCCCAACATTTTAAATTTAAGCTCAATAAAGGTTAAATATGGATAAGTGTATTATATTTAACCCGATAATGGTTATATACAGCTCTAGAGATTTAACTGGGAGCAAATCGGACTGAGTGAAATTCTTTACATTAGAAAAGTCAGATTGTACAGAGAATCGAGGTAAGGGAATTTTATAAGTGCATAGAGATATCTGCACGCAGTTTTGGAGTTATTTACATTACGTAGAATTTCATAAGGTATCTACAAATAGAATAATAATTTTTACGAAAATCATGGTATATGTGAAAATTACGATTTTGCCCCTAGTTAGGAAAATTTTAAAAAGGGTAGTAAGGCTATGAAATTGCATGATTTTTATGTTTTTGATATTCATATGATTATATTGCTTTAATTTAAGTAAATTATGGATAGGATGGCTATTTATTTCATGTTCTTACATGGAAGGGCACGAATTAGGTGCCAGTTGTGATTTTTGATTTGTTTTAGTGAAATTGAGCAGCCTATCATGTTTTTATGAGTTTTAAATTGTGCTGGAGCATTGCTCGCAATAGATTTTATATTTTAACTCATATACAAAGTGCTGGAGCACTACTGGCACTAAGTTTTACAAACTTGTTTTACATGACTACCGTACTGGAGCTGTGCTCGTATGTGGATTTTACTTGGGTTTATGCATCCGTACTAGAGCATTTCTCGTACGTGAATTTAAATGGGATTTATAATTATTTTAAGTCGTACTAGAGAACTGCTCGTACACAGATTTCATTGATTTTTATGAAACCGTGCTGGAGCTTCTCTCGCACGATGGTTTTTTTGATATCATGAATATGCATGGATCCATGCTAGAGCTTCACTCGCACAGGAATTTTATGACATGCATATGACTATGTTAGATCCTCCTATAGACTGTGTGTCACAGTGAGAAGATATGCTCGCACGTGTAGATTGAGACATGGGTTGGTTATCAACATGAATTGGAGTGGGATAAGACCTATGGCAAGCATCCCTAGACTGTGATACTGGGTTCATGGAGTTTGTTGTACTGTGTATGTCACACAGAGTACACTGTACCATGTAGTTATGACTATTGTATTCTCGTGATGTGATATTCTGGTGGGTAGGGTGACCTACCTCCCGTTGCAGTTGTGATACCCCGTACACCTGGATCCATGTAGCCTAGGATCACAGGGATATAGTCCTCGATTGTTTCTATACAGTAACTTGCTTGTCTCACATGATATATATTTGATTGGTCTTGTTAGACCAAGGTAGACCCGATGGAGGGGTCAAGCCCTGATTTGTGACGATTTTCATGAAATGTGGTATTAAATGAGAAATTGATGGGTTTTTATGATGATATTAATGATTTTAAAGATGTGTTGAATCCCTCTGGGATTGTTTTAATGAGTTTTACTGTATCGAGCATGAGAGGTTTTACATGAGATGTTTTTCATGTTTTACATGCCGATTCATATTTTACGATATATGATATACTCATACATGGCATGGTTTTAATTGCCTCATGCTCGAGATATAAATGTTTTACATATCATGCCTTTACCAGCATGTAGATAGTGTAGTTATCTACTTGCTTGCATTATTGCCTTACTGAGCAAGTTGCGCTCACCCTTTCATTTTCCACCCTACAAGGTACATTCAGTAGAAGAAAGCGACACTAGTCTTGCATTCTGGTTATCCGCTGCTTCTTATCAAGACCAAGTATACACATTCATATAACTTTGTATTTGAACATATAGAGGTACAGTACTGTTCACAGATGTAATATTGGGGATGTATTTAGTTAAAAGAAATTGATATGTAAATGAAATATGAAAAATAGATGTTAAGGTAAGTAACATGACACGAGGGACTAACATCGACTCATAGCCCAACTGTTAGTAGTGAAACTGTTCACGACGAGTAAGGAAATGAAAAAAGTGCAAAATTTGTAGGGGTTTTTAGGAAAAATGGGTCGTGACAGAGGTGGTATCAGAGCTGAGTTGGCTTGGTATGAGTCGATGTTAGTGGTTAAGTAAATTTACATCCCCATGTACTGTGCATTATTTAGATACAATTATGTATATCAAGGTGGAAGTGCATCTAAGAATTTAGTTTTGAATGCAAGAATATAATTTTTATAAATGATAGCCGCTATGGTAGAGGGGCAAGTACACATGCTCGAGGCCGTAGAGATAGGCCTGAGAGTCGAATGAGTCATCACATGAGACTCAAGATGAAAGTGAGGTAGAGGCTGATGTTGAGCATACTCCATAGGGTCCTATAAAGAGACCAAACAGTATTGAGACACGCTCCAAGAGGATGGAGTGGAGTGTAAAAAATATTTTAGAGTTGTTTACTCAATCTATGCAAGTAGTTGAGGATAGGCAGGATAAAGCCCAAACAGATGCCTCAGACTATAGAGATTCCCACACCCCTCCGGTATTTAGCGAAGTAAAGAAACCAATAGTTACTAAGAACTGGGTGAATGAGATAGTGAAGTTGTATGGATTCTTTCGGTGTATGTCGATTGAGAAAGTGACTTTTAAATACGTTTATGTTAGAGGGCAAGGCAGAGCACTGGTAGAAGTTTGCTCGACCCATCTGAAGAGTTAGACGTCGAGAGCCGACATGAGAAATATTTTTGGATGTATTCCGGTGACAGAATATCCAGGACACTGCTTAAAGGAAATTACAGGTAAAATTTCTCACACTAACCCAGAGGCATTGGTTGATTGACGAGTATGAAACTCAATTTATATCCCTGGGCAGGTATTACCCCGTCACTATAGACAGCGAGAGTCGAAAAGCCCAAAAGTTCATGGAAGGGCTCAAATTGTTGATTAGAGTCCGATTGGCTCACTACCTATGTCAAGGCAATGCGCAGAATACAGTTGTGTGAATAAGATCATGTGTTGCACGCCTTTGAGATTGGGAAAGGTAGTAAGGACCGAAATAGAGATAAAAGAGAATAGAGAATGACAGAGATGTCAGAGCGGGAAAGAGACCAGTTGGTAAGAGATTAGAGTTGATGAGTCATGGGGTAAAATGATTGGTAAGGCCCCAGTGTATCTAATTTCAGTACTTTTGAGGGGTATTGTGATTGAAGGACCCTGACCTGCTCCGTAGCAGTGTAAGCAGTGTAGATTGTGTGGTAGATACCACGAAAGTAGGGCCTACACCTACACTTTATTGACTAAAATAGGCGTTAAGTGTGGTAAGACAGGCCAATTATTTAATGATTGCTCAGAGTTAGGTGAGACTGCCCCACAAAAGGTCAAAGAGACAGAGAAGACCATGTTGGTATCTTTACACCAAAAAAGGGAAAGTAGGTTGTTGGACGAGGGCGAGTGTATGCCTTGGACCTAGACACTACTGATGTTTCATATGATGCGGTGAAAGATACCACACTGGTTATGAATAAAGATGTAATTATGTTACTTGATCCTGGTACTACGCATTTATTCATACCGCCTTCATTTGTATATAAGTTAGTGAAAGACATGAATGCCTACACCCTTGGGTACAAGACTGATAGTTAGTACCCCAATGAAGGATAGTCTGCTAATTGAATATGTCAGTAGAGATTGTAAGTTGAAAGTGGGGGAAAGGAACATGCAGACCAATCTCATTCAATGGAATATGAATAATTTGAAGTAATATTTGAGAATAAATTGGTCGACTGCAAACTATGCTGTTCAGATTTCTATCCTAAGATAGTGATATGTTTACTCTTGAAAAGTATACTGTAAATTTTGACAAGTAATAAAAAGGGGTGTAGCGATTGAAATTAAAGGAGTAAATGATTGTTATCATGGAATGAGTAATAACAAAGTTTGTTATAAGTGATATACGAAAGGAGATAAGCTTTGAGAGGTGATAGATCCTGAATACAAGATCTATTGGAATAACAAGTGTATGCAAGGTACGAATATCTCTGATATGTGAAATAATTTGGATTAAGTGATATGTAGTAGATATGAATTGCGACGAAGGATAAGGGGTGGATATATCCACAACCAGTCTATATGGTCAAGTCTGAGGGTTAATAAAGGTATTTCAAAATACCTCCCCGCCTGAAGACTTAACAGCGTCTAGAAGTACACAACCTATAAATTGAAATCGACAGTCGTAATATATACATTTAAAATTAGGGTACCTTTATTGGTACGATAAAGAAATATAGAATTCAATTAATCATGAAGGTTTAAAAAAATTAAAATTTTATAAAAGCTGTTAATATAAGAAAAAAGAAATGACGTGGGTTAGTATCTTGAACGGAAGCAATTTCGAAATGACATTATACGTTTATACGTATATAGGTCAAGGATATGGGTGGTTGAAATATTTAGTGGAACTCAACTGCGATGAGGTATTTAAACTTTACCTGGACCGATTTGTTATCATCCTTATTAATGATATTTTGGGTGTATTTAAAGTCCAGGGAAAATCATAAGCAACAATTGAAAATTATTTTTACTGAAGAATTGTTGAGAGTTTCTCGAAATGGGCTGCTTAGTTGACACATCTCATTCGAAAAAAGATTGCATGTCAATACGATGATAAGTATGAAAGTAGCATCAGGGAGTTTTGGTGTATTGAAGTATGAACTGACCACCGCATTTATTTTCACCATGCCCAATAGCTCAAGAGGTTTTTCAAGAGTCTATGGATACCTCAAAATAATGAATGGGCTGTGTATTGATGCAAAAGGGGCAGATAGTCGATTATGGATCCAAACAACTTAAGGACCATGAAAGGACTATCCGACCCATGATTTAAAGTTGACAGTAATAGTGGTTGTATTGAATATATGACACTACTATGTTCACGGTGAGAAATTTCAGGTATGCACTGATCATAAAAGTCTCAAGTATCTGTTTTCAAAGAGAGAGTCGGATATGAGAACAAAGAGGGTTAGAGCTTCTGAGGGATTATGATTGTGAAAATTGTACCACCGAGGAAAGGCTAATGTGATGACTAATACCTTGAGCAGAAATAGCCTCGGGATGGTATTGGTATTACATATGATGGTCAGGAAGCGTGAGCTACTAGAACAATTGTAAGCCTCATTAGTGATGTGATTCCCTCTGATGATGATAATGATTGTGTGACAGCTAGCCTGAGATTAGCACCGAATTTGACAGGCTTAGGGTGATGATCGGCATGGTGTCGATAGTGTGGGTCAGATTCAGATGGGTACAGTGACAGAGTTCACAGAGAGTGATGATGGCTTACTGAGGTTCAGAGACAGTATAACTGCTCCCCAGGACCACAGTGATGAGATAGTTATTGTCAGAAGCTCACTCTTCGGGATATACAGTGCATCCAAGAAATAATAAATATATCGAAATCTTAGAAAAGGGTATTGGTGGTTAGATATGAAAAGAGACATTATAGAGATTGTGGAAAAGTGTCTCGTATGTCAACAGATTAAGGTAGAGCAAAAGAAGTTGTAGGGTTATTGCAGTTTCTACCTATATTGACACAGAAATGGGAATAAGTTACCATGAGTTTCGTGATGAGTTACAGAGGACCCGGATGAATCACGAGGCTATCTGGGTGATAGTCGATAGATTGACTAAGTCAACCCCCCTTCTGGCTTTGGAAATCCACAGATACTCTGAGTGTGTAAGCGGATTTATGTGTATGAAAAATTGTGCAACATTTTATAGCGTTCTAGTGGGCATGATATCAGATAGGGATTCCCATTTCACTTCCCATTTCTAGAAATATTTTTCAGGAAGCTATGGGAACCCGATTAAGTGTTAGCACAACTTTTTGTCTTTAGATAGATGGTCAGTCAGAGAGGACTGTACAGGTCATGGAGGATATGATGAGAGTGTGTGCTTTGATTTTATAAGCTCCTGGGGTGATCAGTTGTTACTAATCAAATTCGTCAATAATGACAGTTGTCACTTAAGTATTGGGATGACTTTAGATGAGGCATAGTATGGCTATAGGGGTTGTTTTCCTACTTGGATAAGAAGAAGTGGGTGTCAAATAGAGAATTGTTCCTGAATTAGTAAGACAAACCTCTGAGGATGTTCAGTTGATTTGTGAGAGATTAAAAACACCTCAAAGCAGACAGAAAAGCTATGCTGATAAGAGATAGAAAACCTTTGGAATTCACCGAGGGCGAATTAGTACTGTTGGAAGTTACATGCCCTTAGGACATAGCATAAGGACGTAACGAGATTCAGAAAGAGATTGGACAAAGTGGGAGATAAGGCCTGTAGGTTGGCGTTACCACTTGAATTAGCAGGCATCCACAATGTGTCCTATCTTATGATGCTTCGAAAATACTATCCGGACCCAGCATATGTGATTGGATATGAGCTCCAACAGCTTAGCTCAATGAAAGTAAAACGTATGTTGAAAAATCAATTCGGGTATTAAACGGGAAGGAGAAAGTGTTGAGGTTTAAGATGATCTCCCTAGTTAAGTATGTTGGCAGTATTACTCTCCGGGAAAAAGTCACTTGAGAATGACAGTATATGATACGATAGACGTACCCGGAGTTATTTATGGATCCATTTGACTTGGTTCTAATTTGGAGGACCAAATTTCTTAAGTGGAGGAGATTATGTAAGACCTAATTTTTATCGTAAGAGCAAAAGGAATGAATAAAATTTTTCGAGTGCATTTAAAAAAATGCAAAGGATTGAAATGGAATTTTCGAACACGTTGACGGGCAAAACGATCAAAAGATCGAAAGTTGGTATAAATTCGACAAGAAAATTTAATTAAAAATATGGGATTGAGAAATCTTGATCAATAACGAAGAAATAATTAAATTTTGGGTTAAATTAATAAAGATATAAATTTGTTGGAATTAATCAAAAATTTCACTCGAGACAATATCTCAAAAATACGGAGAAAATACATCGAAAAATGGTTAAAATATAATAAATAAATTAAATAAATTAATTTGAATAAAATATAAAATTTTAAGGATATTTTGGGATTTTTAGAATATTTTAATGATTAAAATAATATTAAAATAAATTATAAATATAAATATATAGAATAAAAAAAGAAGAAACGAAAGTTCAGAAACTCGAAACGAAGAGAAAATAAGCGAAACAAGTCGAGGAAGAAGAGACACCGGATTAGCCAGCACCGACGACCAGCGGCCATGCGAAGGATCGAAAAAGATGGTCGACAACCATGCGACCCTTCTGCGCACTGACGGCCCAGAAAACAGCCGGATCGACAAGTTGAAGCCGCAAGGTAGAGAGAGTGAATCCGACGGCCACCAGCGTTATTTGGCCCCGATCGAGGTTAGCCAAAGGTTGCCTGGCCAAAGATGAGCCGAACAACATCAGAATCGAGTCGGTAACTGATCGAAAACGCCTTGAAAGACGATGGGGAAGCCTGAACCGGTACAGACCAGTTCAGTAAGAAGTGAACTGGGCTGAACCAACCGGTCTGAACCGGGTTGAATCGGACCGAATCAGTTCAGCCAAAAAGAAAAAGGAAAAAAGAAAAAAGAGAAAAAAGAAAAAGGTGAAGAATTTTCGGGGATACACCGAACTTCAAGTAAGTCGATATGAGGTAAAAAGTGACCGATTTGATTTCTAGGAAATTTATTTAAATTATATTTGATCAGAAATTAACCCGAAATTAAATATAAAATTGTACAGTTCGATGATAAATTGTATATGTGAGATGATCAAACTTCGATTTACGTACCATCGCATAATCTCGGGTAAGTAAAGCTTATTTACGATAATTTATATAATTATTCGCGCATTAAAGATTTATTTTACGAATTTTGAATTTAATTCCGTAATTAGTGAATTATATTGAGATTTTTGAATTAATTGTCGTAAATGATATACTGGCTATCCAAAGAGTTTGAAATGAAGCCCATTGGGTAATGAGAACCCAATAGGCCTCGATGATGTGAATAGTAAGTGGGAAACGGGCTTAAGGCCTATTAAGGCCCATTAAGGTGTAAACGGGCCCAGTAAGAGTAAACGGGCCCAACATTTTAAATTTAAGCTCAATAAAGGTTAAATATGGATAAGTGTGTTGTATTTAACCCGATAATGATTATATGCAGCTCCGAAGATTTAATTGGGAGCAAATCGGACTGAGTGAAATTCTCTACGTTGAAAAAGTCAGACTGTATAGAGAATCGAGGTAAGGGAATTTTGTAAGCGCATAGAGATATTTGCGCGTATTTTTGGGGTTATTTACATTACGTAGAATTTCATAGGGTATCTAAAAATAGAATAATAATTTTTACAAAAGTCGTGGTATATGTAAAATTACAATTTTGCCCCTAGTTAGGAAAATTTTAAAAAGGGTAGTAAGGCTATGAAATTGCATGATTTTCATGTTTTTGATATTCATGTGATTATATTGCTTTAATTTAAGCAAATTATAGATAGACTGGCTATTTATTTCATGTTTTTACATGAAAGGGCACGAATTAGGTGTCAGTTGTGATTTTTGATTTCTTTTAGTCAAATTGAGCAGCCTATCATGTTTTTATGAGTTTTAAATCGTGCAGAAGCATTGCTCGCACTGGATTTTATATTTTAACTCATATACAGAGTGCTGGAGCACTACTCGCACTGAGTTTTACAAACTTGCTTTACATTACTACTATACTAGAGTTGTGCTCGTACGTAGATTTTACTTGGTTTTATGCATCCGTACTAGAGCATTTCTCGTATGTGAATTTAAATGGGATTTATAATTATTTTAAGTTGTATTGGAGCGCTGCTCATACGTAAATTTCATTGATTTTTATGAATCCGTACTGGAGCTTCTCTCGTACGAGGGTTTTTCTGATATCATGAATATGCATGGAGCCGTGTTAGAGCTTCGCTCGCACAAGAATTTTATGACATGCATATGATCGTGTTGGAGCCTCCTGTAGACTATGTGTCACAATGAGAAGATATGCTCGCATGTGTAGATTGAGACATGGGTTGGTTATCGACATGGTTTAGAATGGGATAAAACCTATGGCAGGCATCCCCAGACTGTGATATTGGGTTCATGGAGTATGTTGTATCGTGTATGTCACACGGAGTACGCTGTACCATGTAGTCATGACTATTGTATTCTCGTGATGTGATATTCTAGTGAGTAGGGTGACCCACCTCCCGTTGCAGTTGTGATACCCCGCACACCTGGATCAATGTAGCCTGGGATTACAGGGACATAGTCCTTGATTGGTTCCATACAGTAGCCTGCATGTCTCACATGATATATATTTGATTGGTCTTGTTAGACCAGGGTAGACCCGAGGGAGGGCTCGAGCCCCGATTTGTGACGATTTTCATGAAATGTAATATTAAATGCGAAATTAATGGGTTTTATGATGATATTAATGATTTTAAAGATGTGTTGAATCCCTCTAGGATTTTTTTAATGAGTTTTACTATATCGAACATGAGAGTTTTTACATGAGATGTTTTTCATGTTTTACATGACGATTCATGTTTTACGATATATGATATACTCATACATGGCATGGATTTAATTGCCTCATGCTTGAAATATAAATGTTTTACATATCATGCCTTTACCAGCATGTAGATAGTGTAGTTATCTACCTGCTTGCATTATTACCTTACTGAGCAAGTTGTGCTCACCCTTTCATTTTCCACCTTATAGGGTACATTCACTAAAAGAAAGCGACACTAGTCTTGCATTTTGGTTATCCGCTACTTCCTATCAAGACTAGGTATACACATTTGTATAATTTTATATCTGAACATATAGAGGCACAGTACTGTTCATGGATGTAAAATTGGGGATGTATTTAGTTAAAATAAATTGATATGTAAATGAAATATGGAAAATAGATGTTAAGGTAAGTAACATGATAGGAGGCACTAACATCGACTCAAAGCCCAACTGTTAGAAGTGAAACTGTTCACGATGGGTAAGAAAATGAAAAAGTGAAAAATTTGTAGGTGTTTTTAGGAAAAATGGGTCGTGACACACACATTCCTTCGTATCACCTTTGCACATAAATTATTGAAGCATGTGAAACCTACATTGTTGGATAAAATGTTAATGATTTCCACTCCCCTGAATGATAGTCAATTGACTGAGCATGATAGTTAATCCACTCCCATGAGTGGTAGTCAATTGACCCGTAATTACGGATTACCCTGATGTCTTTTCGGATGAATTACCAAGACTACCACCTGAAAGGGAAATGGAATTTTAAATAAAGTTAGTGCTTAGTACCAAGCCAATATCGAAACCACCATATAGGATGGCTCCTATTAAGTTAGACCAGTTAAAGAAACAGCTGCAAGAATTGCTAGAGAAGTGGTTTATTAGGCCGAGTGTCTCACCGTGGAGAGCTCCGATACTATTTATAAGGAAGAAGGATGGAAGCCTCCGATTGTCTATGACTACCGGTTGTTGAATAAGGCCACCATTAAGAACAAATACTCCCTTCCACGCATAGATTATTTACACTCCAGGGAGCCCAAGTATTTTCTAAGATAGATCTGTAGTCAGGGTATCATCAGTTGAGGATCAGGAGTAGAGATGTACCTAAGACAGCATTTCATACCCGTTATGGCTACTATGAGTTTTTAGTGATGCCATTTGGATTGACGAATGCCCCCGTAACATTTATGGCACTGATGAATGATATATTCAAGCCATACCTGTACAAGTTTGTAATTGTGTTCGTTGATGACATACTGGTTTATTCCAAGTCCAGGGAAGAGTATGATGAACACTTGAGTTTAGTCCTGCAGACCCTCCGAGAGAAAGGGTTGTATGACAAGCTCAACAAGTGTAACTTTTGGTTAGAGCAGATCTCATTTTTGGGCCATGTTGTGTCGAAGGATGGGGTATCAGTTGATCCATCCAAAATAGAGGCAGTTGTACAGTGGGAACAACCCAAGACGGTTAGTGAGATCAGAAGTTTTTTGGGATTGGCAGGGTATTATCAGAGATTTATAGAGGGTTTCTCCAGACTAGCTGCTCCGTTGACATGCCTCACACGGAAGGATGTTAAGTTTGTATGGGATGAGCATATGAAAGGAGTTTTGTGGAGTTTAAGCATCGATTGACCACTGCTCAAGTTCTCACCATTCCCACCAGCTTAGGAGGATTCTCAGTGTACACAAATACATCACACTAGGGATTAGGCTGTGTACTTATGCAGGATGGGAAGGTAGTTACCTATGGATCTAGACAGTTGAAAGATCACGAGAGGAACTAGTTGACACATGATTCGGAGTTAGTGGTCTGCTTTGAAAATATGGCTCCACTATCTCTGTGCTGAGAAATTTCAGGTGTTCACGGATCATAAGAGCCTTAAGTACCTGTTCTCGCAGAAAGAGCTGATTATAAGATAGAGGAGATGGCTTAAACTCCTGAAAGATTATGATTGTGAAATCATCTATCACCCGGGTAAGGCAAATGTAGTTGCTGATGCTTTGAGCATGAAGAACCTTAGGTTGGTGTCTTACATGATGGTACGGGAGCATGAATTGTTGGAACACTTTGTGAACCTCAGTTTGAATGTAACCCCACCTAGATCAGAGAAATTGTATATCATGGCTTGTATGAGATTTGACCCAAGTTGATTGGTCATATTCGACAGGCCCAGCAGAGCGATCGACGGTGCATCAATTGGCTGAGGCAGATACAGATAGGTGTGGGTAGTGATTTTGAGCTGAGTACAGATGGCTTATTGAGGTTCAGGGGCAGAGTATGTGTTCCCGATGATCCTGAGATCAGGAAGTTAATATCATCAGAGGCTCACTCATCGAAGTACACGATACGTCCAGGGAGTACTAAGATGTATCAAAACCTTCGAAAGGTTTATTGGTGGTCTAGAATGAAAGGAGACATTGTTAAATAGGTCGCTAAGTGTCTCATTTATCAGCAATTGAAGGTAGAGCATTAGAAGCCTGTAAGATTTTTGTAGCCTCTACAGATACTGACTTGGAAGTGGGAGCATGTCACCATGGATTTTGTGATAGGGTTACCGAGGACCCGTAGAGGTCATGATGCGATATGGGTTATTGTGGACCGATTGACTAAGTCTACCCATTTCTTGGTTATGAGAGCTACCGATACATTGAGTCAGTTAGCGAACCTGTATATTCGAGAGATAGTACGGCTACACGGTATTCCAGTGTGCGTTGTTTCTGATAGGGATGCCCGCTTCTCTTCCCATTTCTGGGAACATTTTCAAGAGACGTTAGGCACCCGACTGAGTTTTGGCACCGTTTTTCATCCTCAGACAGATGGGCAGTCAAAGAGGACTATACAGACCCTAGAGGATATGTTGAAAGCATGTGTGCTAGATTTTGGAGGCTCTTGGGATGATCACCTGTAGTTAGCCGAGTTCGCCTATAATAACAGTTTTCATGTGAGTATCGGGATGGCACCCTATGCGGCATTGTACAGGCGTAGATGGCGTTCCCCTATTGGATAGGAAGAGGTTGTGATAGACAGATATTTGCTCTGGACTTAGTGCAGCAGGCATCTGAGGACGTCCAGCTGATAAGTTAGAGATTACGGACAGCTCAGTTCCGGCAAAAGAGTTATGCTGACAAGAGACAGATACCACTAGAGTTTGATGTGGGTGAGTCGGTATTTATAAGAGTTTCACCTTCGAAGGGTATTATGAGGTTTGGTAAGAAGGGCAAGCTGAGCCCTAGATATATCGGACCCTTCGAGATTTTCAAGAGAATGGGAGGTAAGGCGTACAGTTTGGTGGTACGATCTAAGCGTATTATCCGCAAGTGCACGGGTCGTACAAGTAATAACGGGATTTAAGTCTCGAGTTTCTTCCCAGAGAGAAGTTGATTAGCCTAATTAACTACCGGTTAATCTTACCCTAAGTATATCCTAACAAATTATGAAGTTGCAATGGGTGATCTACTAAGGCTAAAAATAAAATTACTGAAAAACAATAAAACTATAAAATAATAAAAACTAAATAAAACCGAGCTAAGATTTACTTACCGAGCTCCACGCAATTAAAAGCAAATACCTACGAAAATAATTAAAACAATTAAAATTAATTAATGCAATTAAAAAGAAAAAAATGAAAATAAAGAAACAAGATTAATTAAACTAAAATTTAAACAAACTTAAAATAAAAATGCATGTAATTAAAAATTACAAATTAAACTAACCTAAAATCTAATAAAGATAAAGGCTAAATTAAAAATGCATGAATCAAATTCTAAATGCAACTAAACTAAAATAAAGTCCTAAAACATATAATATAAAATTAACAACTAGCTAAAAATTAAATCAAAAAATTAAATTAACAATTAAAACATTAGATTTATCCTACAATTATCAACTAACAACTAACCTAAATTGACAACTAATAAAAGCAATAATAAAAATGCAATAAGTATTAAAGTATAAAAGAAAGGCATGTGGCCAAACATGGCCTTAACAAATTGCGAAACATTAAAGTGGTCCCGATTTTTCACTGTTCACGTCTTCTTCTTTGTGCTGCCCAGGTGCTCCGGCTTGTCCCGACCTATGCTGGTCTAGGTTTTGCCCAGCTAACGCACAGATACTCCAGCTGCTATCCGTGCTGCATCTAGGCTGCCTGCTGCTGCTCTCGGTTTGTCTGTTCTAGGTACTGCCATCTGCTGCAGGTGTTGCTGTCCTGATGTTCTCGGTTCTGTCCAACTCTCTGCTGTATGCTGCTCCAGGTTGCTGGTCTATTTTTGTCCAACTACTCCTGCATGCAGATGCTGCTCATAATTTTGTACTGCGCTACCATGGCCACACTACCTAGCTGCTGTCCAGGTGCCACACACGTCCTCTGCAATCAGCAATGGTCTGCCCAGCTAGCATTGGCTTCTTCATGCACCCACACACATTGCCAGCTCTGTTATATACAGCCCAATTTGCAACTCCTCAGCAGATTTTTCCAGCTACACATCCATGGCCACACAATAGCTCGATAATAGTGATGGATTTCAGCATTTAACAACTAAAATTGAAGGCCAAAATGGGATTCAAACTGAATATCAGCACATGAAGACAATGAATAGGACATTGATATTGAAACAGAGACAAACGGAGGATAAAAACTAATGATGAAGAAACATACCAGTTGAAATCATGCAGTGCAAAGAATTAAAAATGAAATAAGAAAAGAAAAGAATAATGAGGTAAAGTAGTATGAGAGATTAAAACCGAGAGGAAATATAAAAACAAACACAACTGAAGTTAACACTCAAACCCGTGAGCTTCATCAAGAAGAATATTGAACCCATCATCCTCTGTTTGCCTCATTATCTACTCTAATAAACACAAGTAAAATCGAATACACTCACTATAAAGCTGTAAAAAAAAAAATTGATCACAACCGAATTGTAAAATGAAAAACTAAAAAACACATAAACTGAGAATGAAATAAATGTGCAGGAGACAAAACTAAAAAAAAAAATGGCAAATGGAAAAGTTACAATAGGTTGAGCATTATGGCTTCTTTCACAAGCCCCTCATACCTCATTGCAACAAAAATACCAGAAAAAGAAAAATAGTGAAATGAAATGGCAAAGAAGAAAAAGAAATGTAGCTTTTCATAAAAATGGAAATGGTTCTAAATAGTGATTTAACAATGGTGGTTAACGGGAAATGCTTGAAAAAGAAATCTAACAATAAAGCTTTTAAAATAAAACTTTAAACTATTCTAAAAACTAAAACCACTCCTAAATTACCTTACACTACTCCTAAATTTTACACTACTCCTACCCTACTTCCTAATTTTCTTTAATTGCCATCATGTTCTATTTATACACACACTTAGGGGTACAATGGTAATTTTTCCATCCTAGATGAGTTGGCATTGTTTGGCCACTTGTCTTCCTTTAATTTGCTGCAGAGTATATATTTTCACGTCATCAGTCTTTTTGTCCAATTGGTTGTGTGATATGGCCCAGCGTGTGTCTTCCAGAGGGTTGGCACGGTGTCCGTTGATCTTATCATTTTAGAGCAAATAAAATACGGACACTTGGCATCACGCGTGTCCAAACGACTTGATGACTCGGTCTGCAAATTGGAAGTGGTCTAGTCTCCTTTAGCCCATTTTTAACCCAATTTTGACTGAAATGACTGATTTTTCATTCGAATTTAATTTATCTGCACATTGAAGAATTTTAATGAAATAAAGGGGATTATTAATAAAATAAAATGGGAATTAAATAAATAATTAGGAGATTAAACGCAAATAATTCTATTAAAAATAGAATTATCACACTCCCAAACTTAAGCTTTTGCTTATCCTCAAGTAAAACAAAACAGATGTAGGGATGACAAGTACAAAACATAATAATTTCCCCAATATTATCCTCAAAGATAAAGTATAAACTATGATATCAAAGAATCACAATTACAAGTCCAACACTTAGAATTATTCCATCATAAGTCCTAACCCAAATTGGATCCCTCGTGAGTGTGTGAAAAATGTCAAAGTCACTTCACAGTACATTACCCGGATCAGATTATGTAAACACAGTGAATGAAAAGTCATTGACAAGTGATCATTCCCATAAGTTTGCTTTTCACTTATCTCTCCACTAATGTAATCACACTTAATCAAAGATTAATAGGACTTCATTAAGCTTGTAATGTAAGGCTGGGGTTAAGGTATGATAAAGTCGATTTAGGTTTAATTACCCCTTAACATGTATTACTTTCTAGGATCTTTAATGTAAGAGCTCAATTTATTTCCCCCAGACTTATTTATTTCACTAGACATTTTATTCTATTTTTGTATTTTTCATCTTTCTTCTTTTCTTTTTCTGTCATTTGCAATTTTTTTTCAAACTTTCACTATCACTAGATACCCATATGTACAAAGCTTGTAATATATCCCAATAACTTTCCATGCTTTCGAGGTAAGGGATATGAACAAAGTATTTAAGCTAAGGATATTTATGCAGGTGTATTTACAGAGAAAAGCTTATTTGGCTCAGTTGGGTGACTAGGGGTAAAATATGTATAGGGATGGCTCGTAAGGCTCAAACGATCCAAAGATGGCATAAATCCTCTCCCTAATTAAGTGTGATCTAATATTTCACCTCGAGACAAGATCAAACAAATTCTAGAATATGATGCACAAAATCAATTGAACAAATGCAATCCTATGTCCACATAAGCTTTCTCTAAATAAATATACAGATTCATGACATGACATGTGCATAAAATGAGAAAATCACAATCAAAATCAAGACAAATTCAAGAACTCAACTTCATGCTTTTCCTATAATCATGCTTCTCATTCAATCAAAGACAGACTAAATCTGGGGTCATATCATCCGAATATGGGAAAACTACATGATAAGTACTAAATCATCCAAAAATCAAACAATTTAAGCTCAGATTTTCAAAAAATTTTAAAACTTTTTTCAATTTTGCCCAAATTTTTGAAAAATACTCAAGTGACATCCCCTCCCTCAAACTTGAAGTGCAGAGTATCCTCAGTGTGCAAATAATATAAACATTGAAGTTCAGGAACAAAGTACTCCCTTTTTTGATAATGATGACGAGCAACTGAAGCTTGATTGAAAGCATAATACTATAAAGGAAATCTACAAAATAAAGAAAGAAAGAAAAAAAGGAAAAGAAAAAGAACAATATACAAAGTGAAAAGAAAAATAAAGCCACTTCAAATGCAACTAAAAAACACAACACTTAGCAGCAGGGCGAAGAGTAGGAGGATCAGCCAGAGTGGTGATAGAATATTAACAGTTAATTCCTCCTTAGCTCTATCTACTTCCCTCATTCTTTCAGATTTCCTGTGCTTAAGCCTTATATCCTCCATCTTAAAATAGTCTTGAGAGTCATCATGGAGCTTCTAAGGTTTGAAAATATGAAATGTCACCTCCTAATCTAGGTCTCTCATAGTCAACTCCCCCTTTTGCACATCAATCAAAGTCCTACCAGTAGCTAGGAAAGGTCTGCCTAGTATAATAGGGACTTCCCTATCTTCCTCCATGTCTAAAACAATAAAATCCACAGGGAAAACAAATTTGTCCACCTTTACTAACACATCCTCAATGACCCACTTTGGATATTTAATGGATCGATTTGCTAGCTGAAGGGTCACTATAGTGGGCTTGGCATTCCCTATTCCTAACTTTTGATAGAAAGACAAAGGCATTAAATTGATACTAGCTCCTAAATCACACAGGCTCTAGCAAAGAATAGATTTTTAATAGTGTAGGGTATGGTAAAACTCCCAAGATCCTTGAGCTTGGGGGTTAATTTTCTCTGGATAATTGCACTACATTCCCTAGTTAAAGCCACCGTCTCATATTCTTCCAGTCTTCTCTTCCTCGAGAGGATATCCTTTAAAAACTTCACATAACTTGGCATTTGCTCTAAGGCATCTGTGAAAGGAATGTTGATGTGAAGTTTCTTAAAAACTTCAAGGAATTTGGTGAATTATTGATTGAGTTTTTAGTTTTGAAACCTCTGAGGAAAAGGTACTGGTGGTCTAACTGGAAGCAATCTAGTGGGAACCTGTGTAGATTCAGAGGACAAGGAAGGCAGTGAAGAAGAAGAAGGTATAGATGAAGAAGTGCTTAGCTTGGATTCTTTAGCAGCTTGATCCTGATGTTCTTGTTCTTTTTGAGCTGCCTCTTTAGACCTTAAGGGCTCTACCATTGTGGACTTAACAGGATTAGACTTAACTTGTGGATCATCTAGCTCTCTGCCACATTTAAGGGTGATGGATCTAACATGTTCCTTACCCTCCCTTCGCTTAACAGGATTAACTTCAGTGTTACTATGAAGGGTCCCTTGTGGATGCTGGCTAAGAGCATTGGCTATCTGTCCAACCTGAACTTCTAAATTCTTAATAGAGGCAGCTAGGTTTTGCAGGATAGTCGTGAACATTTCTTCAAGCGATGGCTTTTTCTCAACTGCTGGTGCTGGTGTAAGTATATGCTGTGGCTGGATAGGTGGTGGTGGTGGGAATGAATGATGCTAAAATTGTTGAAATGTGAATGGGTAATGAGAGTGATGAGGTGGATGATATGGAAGTTACAGTTGTGGTGGTACATGAACCGGTAGAGCTTGAAAACTAGGGGGTCCTATAGGTCTAGAATTAGAAGATTGCCCTAGGTTTTGGCTCCAAGAAAAGTTAGGATGGTTCCTCCACCCTGGATTGTAGGTGTTTGAAAAGGGGTTGTTCTGTTGCGTTTGAGAAAGGGGCAACATACTGAACCGATTCTAAGTTGAGCGAACACCTAGCTACAGAGTGGGTACCACTACACAACTCACAGGAAAGAAAAGGACTTTGGACAGAATAAACAGGATTAGGATTGGAGGAAAGATTATGCTGGGTACTGAGCGACTCTACTTTCTTCGTAAGATTAACGATTTGAGAGGTCAAGGAAGACAGCGTGTCGAGCTCAGAAATACCCGTCGACTTCTTTGGCAATTGCCTCTTCGAGGACCATAGATAGGTGTTAGCAGCCATCTTTTCTAACAACTCGTAAGCTTCCTCCTCTGTTTTACACATTAGCGCTCCATCCGCAGCAGCGTCAACAATTATCCTATTTTGGCTTGTAAGTCCGTTGTAGAATGTGAGATCTGAGAATTTTAGATATATTTTAATGATGTAATAAGAACTTGAAGTGTAATTTATTGAGATAAGTGAATTGTGGAAATTATATTTGGAGATTTATATGTAAGTGTTTAACATAAGTGTGAAACTAAGAGGTCAGATCGATCTGGGGGAAGGAGAGATCGATCTGTTAAGTTAAAAATGACAAGGAAGGAGGAATTTAAGGAGCAGATTGATCTCCAATGGAAGAGGATCGATCTCCTTATGATTCTATTTAAGAGAAGATCGATCTCATGAGGAAGGGATCGATCTCCAAACGTTTCTGTTTGGGAGAAGATCGATCTCCTGAAGGAGCAGATCGATCTCATAAAGTCATAAAGAGATTGATCTCACCCCTCGACAGATCGATCTCCTAGGCATAAAATTGCCCTAAATCGTCCCCAAATTCAAATGCAGATCGATCTCATCAAGAGCCAGATCGATCTCCTACCCTCAGTCTATATAAAGAACCCCTGCTTTCTCCTGTAATTTCATTTTCTCTCTCTTCCAACCCTATTTTCACCGAGCCCTAGCTTTCTCACTCATCCAAAGCACCCATTTTCGTCCAAATCAGAGGCTGTGGTAAGAAGGAAAGTTGTTTCTCATCAAAGGGAGAACAACATACTTGGAAATCGTAAGACGGATTGAATCGAGGCAAGAGATAAGCTCTCCACAAGTTTTGGGTAATTTCTAAACCTCGATCTTGATATTTGAGATGATTTTGGTAATGGTAGCTGTTGGCATTGTGTTGAAGTAGTTGGAAAATGATTAGGGATTGATGAAATTACAATTTAGTTGAAGTGATAATGATATTTAGCAATTTTGGGAATTTTAAGCCATAAATGGAAATTTAGACAATGTGGTGAATTAGCGTAGATAATTTGGCATGACAAATGTAGGACGTTGAGATGTTGTGAATAAGATTGTAGTTTGGGGTAGAGTTACGAGAATCAAGAGATTTGAGGTGTTATGAGAAATTATGCTCGATTTTGGAGAATTGAGGTACTATGATGATGAATATTGATGTTTTAACATCGTTTGGACAGCTCGGGAGTTCTAGAGCGAAATGCGAGACTAGTCCGTGACAAGGGGGAAACAATTGCACTATACGAGGTGCAAAGAGGTAAGGGAAAAAAACCAACTGTGTATGTGATTTTGAACTATATAGCATGATTTGTGATTTATAAAACAAGCATGTTTGATGTGTTGTGTTTTGATGAGAATACACACGATTTTTATAGCCGGTTAGAGCCCAATGGTTTTATGAGTTTATAATTAGGCTCCACGTTAAGGCAATATCGAGATTTGAGAAATGTGTGCGTGCTATGCCGGTTGGAACTCGGTTTTAATATGTTTTGTGTTGAGTACAAAACGATTTTCAAATGAGTTTTATGAGAGAAAAACCACTATGAGTTCTACGTGAATGCAAACCAGTGTTATGTGATAAGACTTAGGTGTGAAATTGTGAGTACACACCGGGCATTGCTCTGGTAGCATGTAAGCTCGATTCTTCTCCGTTCTGGTAATGTGAAAACCCTATTTAGTGGCCGTTGCCACGTGAGAACCCTATTTGGTGGCCGTTGCCACGTGAGAACCCTATTTGGTGGCCGTTGCCATGTGAGAACCCTATTTGGTGGCCGTTGCCACGTGAGAACCCTATTTGGTGGCCGTTGCCACGTGAGAACCCTAATTGGTGGCCGTTGCCACGTGAGATCCCCCATTCAGTGGCTATGCCACGTATATTTGGTGGCTGTTGCCACGTGAAACCCTATCCTGTGGCTGTGCCACGTGTGAATTTAAATCAGTGGCTATGCCACGTGTGTTTAGTGGCTGTGCCACGTGTGATTTTAAATCAGTGGCTATGCCACGTGTGTTTAGTGGCTGTGCCATGTGTGATTTTAAATCAGTGGCTATGCCACATGTGTTTAGTGGCTGCGCCACGTGCATTGCTATTACAGTGATTTTATCACGTTTATTGAGAAAGTGATTATCGCATTATTTTCACATGCTTTGTTACTGCTCTATACTGAGCATTTTACTTCATGTTTTCACATGATTTGAGATATGAGAATGTCGTTTTGAGTACTTTCATGCTATGGTTTTCAAATAAGTATAATGAGTTTCACATACAAATAAATAATTTGTGATGTGCATTTTGGTTTATGAAATGAGTCCCTTACCCCCCTTACTGAGCGATTTACAAGCTCACCCTGTTTTCTTTCCCCCCAGATTTCTTCAAGTGAAAAAGGGTTTCCCTGTGTCGTACGGAGTAGTGGCTAGTGGAGAACTTGAGCTCCAGGCCATATATTGTATTTTGAGGTATCTTTTATCTTTTCATGTACCTAGACAATTATTTGTAATTGCAGACACTTGATGTATAACATTGTATGGGATGTATTAGGACTAATCAACTTGAGATCGAGTAATGTATATGATGTGGTATATACTATTTAATGACGAGATCCTGAGGTATGATAAGTGTGATGATGTATGACACTACACAGGAATGCACTCTTAGTTGTGAATTGTTGAGTAAAAAGTTTTTAAATTTACCCTATTTTTCACGTTTTCGGGGAGTGACAGAGCTTTCTTGGTATCGGAGCTTAGGGTGTCTAGTACTGTCAGTATCGGTTAAGTGAAATAGAATACATCTCAAGTGTTTGTAATAGTCTGGTCATGAACTTAATCCGAGGATTGAGATTTCAATCGATTTTGATATGTACGCGCAGGAGTCGAGTTGAGATAGAGAATGAGTAAACGACGAGGTCGTTCGAGGAGGTAGGCAGAGTCCCCTCCGCCACCTGCCCCACAACCAGAGAGTCCTAACTCTCGATTTAATCGGATTGAAACCGATGTGAGGCAAGCTTTTGAGCAGATGGCAGCGTTATTCGCTCAACACTTTGGAGTTAATGCCTCGGGTAGTACTCCTACACCACCACAAGGACCTCCCATACCCCAGTGCCTCCCATCACTCAGCCTGAGGACAGAAGTATGGTCCAACTAAAGGATTTTTTAAAGATGAATCCACCCGCATTTAGGGGAAAGAAGGATCCTACAGAGGCTGAGGAGTGGCTGATGGAGTTAAGAATTATATTTGATTATCTAGGGTGCACCGATGCTGAGAGGGTCAGTATGAGTATCTATATGTTGAAGGGGAGAGCTTGAGATTGGTGGGGTACTACCCAAGGTATTCTAATGTCCCTCCAGGATGTGATTGGTTGGGAAGAGTTTCAAACAACCTTTAGGACCCAATATGTACCACGAGCCGCCCAGAGAAAGAAACAGGCTGAGTTTTTGAGTTTGGTACAGGGTGACATGTCTGTGGATGACTATGAGAGCCAATTCACCGCGCTATTGAGATATGACCCAAAGACCTTCAAGAATGAAGAGCTCCTCACAGAGAAGTTTGTGTATGGATTGAAGCCTGTCATCAGAGATAGATTGATAGGGCTATGTATTACTGAGTTTGGAGATGATTTGAGACGAGCTCAAGAGATTGAAAGAGGAATTGAAATGGTACAATCCCAGAACGAGCTCAGAGCGGTGAATAGAGATAAGGGTAAGAGGCCAGCGATTTTTCAAACAGATGCTCGGAGAGGTTCTTTCAGAAGAGGAAGGATTGAGGTGCAGAAGGGCAAAGTAGAGAGACCCAGAGGTTACCCTAACATTAGAGAGACCCCTCGAGATGTCAGGCCTAAGATAAGTTTTTACAGAAATTGTGGCCGAATACATGAGGGATGTTGTACTGGGTCGATCCATGGATGTTTTAGATGTGGAGACATGGGTCACATGGTGAAGGATTGCCCTCAACCTCAGAAACCACATGTTTCGGAGCCCACTAGACAACAGCGTTAGAGAGTGAATCCCCAGAGATGGGACACTGCTGCAGAGAAAGGAAAGAGACCTGTTACACAGGGACGTGTGTTTGCCCTGGATAAGGAGACCGCAGACACTTCTGCAGAAACTACAAGAGGTACACTCTCTATCTGTAATTATAAGGCTCATGTGTTGATAGATCCAGGATCCACGCATTCGTTCATTTCTGAGCATTTTGCATGTAGATTAAACTTGAAGTTTGAACCTCTAGAATATATACTACATGTAAATACCCCTATGCATGAATCCCAGAGAACTGAGTTAATTTGTAAAGGATGTGAGATAAAGGTGGGAGATAGAGTGATGTTAGCAGATCTAATCATGTTGAATATATATGGGTTTGATGTAATTTTGGGGATGGATTGGTTGGCAACCAATCGAGCGAGTTTAGACTGCTACACTAAGATTGTAACTTTCTCCCTACCTGAACCTTACAGTGTACATTTGAAATATTAAGTAAATAGACGGATGGAATTTTGTAAACAATTTGAGAATTTTAATATTATTTTGAAGAGTATTAAATATGATTGTTCATGTGAAGGTTATGAAACACTCATATCGGATGATGATCAGGAACATCTGAGGATTGAGGATATACCTGTGGTGTGTGAATTTCTGGATGTTTTTCCAGATGAGTTGCCAGGTTTACCACCAGAGAGAGAGCTAGAGTTTACCATTGATTTGGTACCAGATACTCAGCCGATCTCTAAACCTCCCTACAGGATGGCATTAGTGGAACATGAAGAATTGAAGAAACAACTATAGGATTTATTGGATCAAGGGTTTATTAGACCCAGTGTTTCGCCGTGGGGAGCACCAGTATTATTTGTTAAGAAGAAGGATGGTAGTCTCAGATTATGTGTAGACTATCGGTTGTTGAATAAAGCCACAGTAAAGAATAAATATCCATTGCCTAGGATTGATGATCTACTTGATCAGCTGAGAGGGGCATCAGTCTTTTCTAAGATTGATTTGAGATCGGGCTATCACCAATTGAGGATCAAGGAATAAGATATTCTAAAGACGGCCTCCAGGACGAGGTATAGCCATTATGAATTTTTGGTGATGTCCTTTGGATTGACGAACGCCCCTGCAGCATTTATGAGATTGATGAACGAGGTGTTCAGAGACTATCTGGATAAATTTGTGATAGTCTTTATTGATGATATCCTGGTATACTCTCAGTCGTATGAGGAGCATGCACAGCATTTGTGGTTAGTACTTCAGATACTCCGAGATAAGCAATTATATGGAAAGCTTAGTAAGTGTGAATTTTGGCTGGATCAGATAGCTTTCCTTGGTCATATAGTCTCAGAGGAAGGAGTATTAGTGGATCCAAGTAAAGTGGAGGCTGTGCTTAATTGGGAGAGACCGAGGACAGTTACTGAGGTACGAAGCTTCCTTGGTTTGGCAGGGTATTACAGAAGATTTGTGGAAGGATTTTCCAAGATTGCCGCCCCTTTGACTAAGCTCACACGTAAGGAGACTCCGTTCATATGGACTGATCAGTGTGAGCTCAATTTTCAAGAGTTAAAGAGGAGATTAACAGCGGCACCTGTGTGAACTATCCCTGAGGGATCAGGAGGATTTTCGGTGTATAGTGATGCATCTCATCAAGGATTGGGGTGTGTGCTTATGCAGCATGGAAGAGTGGTCACATATGGATCACGACAGTTGAAAGACCATGAGCAGAATTACCCCACACATGATTTGGAGTTAGTCGCTGTGGTATTTACCTTGAAGATCTGGCCACACCACTTATATGGGGAAAGATTCCAGATCTTCACTGATCACAAGAGTTTGAGATATCTCTTTGATCAGAAAGAGTTAAACATGAGACAAAGGAGATGGATGGAACTCCTTAAGGTTTATGACTACGAGATTCTATATCATCCGGGTAAGGCGAATGTAGTTGCTGATGCCCTGAGCAGGAAGAGTATGATATCTGCTATGATGATCAGGGAATGGGATTTACTGGAGCAGTTTGCCGAACTCCGGATCAGAGTTAAAGAGGTAGAGACTGGATTTTTGGCTAGCTTGTGAATAGAGCCCAAGATCATGGATCAGATTAGAACTGGGCAGCGCAGTGATCAGAAGTTGATAAATATGGTTAGCCAAGCCGAACAGACCTTGCAGTCGGATCTCAGCATCAGTGAGGATGGATTATTGAGGTTCTGAGGACAGATTTGTGTACCGGACGATGATACCCTGAAGAGACAGATACTAAGAGAATCCCACTGCTCGCGATACACCATGCACCCAGGGAGTATTAAGATGTACCGAGATTTGAGAAAGGTGTACTAGTGGAGTGGTATGAAGCGAGACGTGGTGGAATACGTAGCCAGATGTTTAGTATGCCAGCAAGTGAAAGCTGAGCATCGGAAGCCCAGAGGACTACTACAGCCCTTACCTATACCTACATGGAAATGGCAGCATGTCACCATGGACTTTATTATGGGTTTATCGAGGACCCGAAGAGGTCGTGACGCTATATGGGTTATAATGGATAGATTGACCAAGAGTGTCCACTTCCTGGCCATCAAGAGCACATATACTGTGGGTGCCTTAGCTGAGCTGTATGTCAGTGAGGTAGCTAGATTACATGGGGCTCCAGTTAGTATTACTTCTGATAGAGATTCTCGGTTTACTTCTAGATTTTAGACCCAGTTTCAGGAGTCCATGGGATCTCGATTGAGTTTCAGTACCGCCTATCATCCTCAGACAGATGGTCAGTCAGAGAGGACTATTCAGACCCTGGAGGATATGTTGAGGGCGTGTACGATGGATTTTAAAGGATCATGGGATGATCACCTGCCCCTAGTAGAGTTTGCGTACAATAACAGCTATCATGCGAGTATTGGAATGGCACCTTTTGAGGCTCTATATGGTAGGAGGTGTAGATCCCCTGTAGCTTAGGAAGAAGTCGGTGACAGAAAGATAAATGCTCCCGAACTAATTGAGCAAGCTGTACAGAGTGTGAAACTCATATGTGAGAGGTTACGGGCTGTACAGAGTAGATAGAAAAGCTAAGAGGATGTGCTTAGATGGCCACTTGAGTTTGACGTTGGTGATGCAGTATTTTTGAAAATATCGCCGAGTAAGGGTATCATGCGATTTGGGAAGAAAGGGAAATTGAGTCCTCGATACATAGGACCATTCGAGATTCTTGAGAGAGTGGGAGAGGTAGCTTACAGATTAGCATTACCCCCACAGATGTCCGGAATACACAATGTTTTTCATGTGTCTATGATGAGAAAGTACCACCCGAACCCTTCTCATGTCATAGAGTATGACGAGATGGACATACAAGAGGATATGAGCTATACTGAGGAACCCGTCTGGATTCTCGATAGGAAGGAGAAGGTACTGAGAACTAAGAGCATCCCATTAGTGAAAGTCTTATAGAAACATCACTCAATGGAAGAGGCAACGTGGGAACTAGAGAATCTCATGAAGGAGAAATACCCCCATCTATTTGACTAGTTGAGTTAAATTTGGAGGACCAAATTCTTTTAAGGTGGGGAGGATGTGAGATCTGAGAATTTTAGATATATTTTAATGATGTAATAAGAACTTGAAGTGTAATTTATTGAGCTAAGTGAATTGTGGAAATTATATTTGGAGATTTATGTGTAAGTGTTTAACATAAGTGTGAAACTAAGAGGTCAGATCGATCGTGGGGAAAGAGAGATCGATCTGGTGAGTTAAAAATGACAAGGAAGGAGGAATTTAAGGAGCAGATCGATCTCCAATGGAAGAGGATCGATCTCCTTATGATTCTGTTTGAGAGTAGATCGATCTCATGAGGAAGGGATCAATCTGCAAACGTTTCTGTTTGGAAGAAGATCGATCTCCCCAAGGAGCAGATCGATCTCACAGAGCTATAAAGAGATCGATCTCACCCCTCGACAGATCGATCTCCTAAGCATAAAATTACCCCAAATCGTCCCCAAATTCAAATGCAGATCGATCTCATCAAGAGCCAGATCGATCTCCTACCCTCAGTCTATATAAGGAACCCCTGCTTTCTCCTGCAATTTCATTTTCTCTCTCTTCCAACCCCTATTTTCACCGAGCCCTAGCTTTCTCACTCATCCAAAGCACCCATTTCCATCCAAATAAGAGGCTGTAGCAAGAAGGAAAGTTGTTCCTCATCAAAGGGAGAACAACATACTTGGAAATCGTAAGACGAATTGAATCGAGGCAAGAGATAAGCTCTCCACAAGTTTTGGGTAATTTCTAAACCTCGATCTTGATATTTGAGATGATTTTGGTAATGATAGCTATTGGCATTGTGTTGAAGTAGTTGGAAAATGATTAGGGATTAATGAAATTACAATGTAGTTGAAGTGATAATGATATTTAGCAATTTTGGGAATTTTAAGCTATAAATGGAAATTTAGACAATGTGGTGAATTAGCGTAGATAATTTGGCATGAGAAATGTAGGACGTTGAGATGTTGTGAATGAGATTGTAGTTTGGGGTAGAGTTACGAGAATCAAGAGATTTGAGGTGTTATGAGCAATTATGCTCGATTTTGGAGAATTGAGGTACTGTGATGATGAATATTGATGTTTTAACATCGTTTGGATAGCTCGGGAGTTCCAGAGGGGAATGCGAGACTAGTCCGTGACAAGGGAGAAACAATTGCACTATACGAGGTGCAAAGAGGTAAGGGAAACTAAACCAATTGTGTATTTGATTTTGAACTATATAGCATGATTTGTGATTTATAAAACAAGCATGTTTGATGTGTTGTGTTTTGATGAGAATGCACATGATTTTTATAGCCGGTTGGAGCCCAATGTTTTTATGAGTTTATAATTGGGCTTCACGTTAAGGTAATATCGAGATTTTAGAAATGTGTGCGTGCTATGCCGGTTGAAACTCGGTTTTAATATGTTTTATGTTGAGTACAAAACGATTTTCAAATGAGTTTTATGAGAGAAAAACCACTATGAGTTTTACATGAAGGCAAACTAGTCTTATGTGATAAGACTTAGGTGTGTAATTGTGAGTACACATCGGGCATTGCTCTTGTAGCATGTAAGCTCGATTCTTCTCCGTTCTGGTAACGTGAGAACTCTATTTGGTGGCCGTTGCCACGTGAGAACTCTATTTGGTGGCCGTTGCCATGTAAGAACCCTATTTGGTGGCCGTTGCCACGTGAGAACCCTAATTGGTGGCTGTTGCCACGTGAGATCCCCCATTCAGTGGCTATGCCACGTATATTTGGTGGTCGTTACCATGTGAAACCCTATCCTGTGGCTGTGCCACGTGTGAATTTAAATCAGTGGCTATGCCACGTGTGTTTAGTGGCTGTGCCACGTGTGATTTTAAATCAGTGGCTATGCCAAGTGTGTTTAGTGGCTGTGCCACGTGTGATTTTAAATTAGTGGCTATGCCACATGTGTTTAGTGGCTGCACCACGTGCATTGCTATTACAGTGATTTTATCACGTTTATTGAGAAAGTGATTATCGCCTTATTTTCACATGCTTTGTTACCGCTCTATACTGAGCATTTTACTTCATGTTTTCACATGATTTGAGATATGAGAATGTCGTTTTGAGTTCTTTCATACTATGGTTTTAAAATAAGTATAATGAGTTTCACATACAAATAAATATTTTGTGATGTGCATTTTGGTTTATGGAATGAGTCCCTTACCCCCCTTACTGAGCGATTTAGAAGCTCACCCTGTTTTCTTTCCCCCCTAGATTTCTTCAAGTGAAAAAGGGTTTCCCTGCGACGTACGGAGTAGTGGCTAGTAGAGGACTTGAGCTCCAGGCTATATATTGTATTTTGAGGTATCTCTTATCTTTTCATGTACCCAGACAATTATTGTAATTGCAGACACTTGATGTATAACATTGTATGGAATGTATTAGGACTAATCAACTTAAGATCGAGTAATGTATATGATATGGTATATACTATTTAATGACGAGATCCTGAGGTATGATAAGTGTGATGATGTATGACACTGTACAGGAATGCACTCTTAGTTGTGAATTGTTGAGTAAAAAGTTTTTAAATTTGCCCTATTTTCCGCATTTTCGGGGTGTGACATAGAAGGTCTGGACTTGCAACCACAAAGGTTGGCCATGGTGAGGGCACTTCCTAAGAAGCTCCTTATATCGTTCCCATGCTTCGTAAAGAGATTCAGAGTCATACTGAGCAAAGGAAGATATGTCACTATGGAGTCTGACCATTTTAGAAGGTGGGAAAAACTTGGCTAGAAATTACTGGGCTAACTCGTCCCATGTAGAAATGGATCCTAGTGGCAAGGAGGTTAACTAGTGTCACGCCCTATCCCTAAGCAAGAAGGTGAATAATCTAAGCCTAAGCGCATCATCAGATAATCCATTGTACTTGAATGTGTTGTACAAATCCAGGAATTGCCCAAGGTGAGCATGTGGGTCATCGTGCGGAAGCCCACTGAACTGCAATGAAGTCTGGATCATCTGGAGGATTGCGGGCTTAATTTCAAATTTTTTTCATGGACAGCTGGTGGCCTAATGCCCGAATAATATCCTCCAATAGTCGGCATTACATAATCTCCTACGGTCCTAATTTCTCTATGTTCTGCCATGGTGTTTTGCAGCGGAGCTATAAATTTCCTAGAATCCTTTCGAATTTTCCTAAGAGTGTGCTCAATTTCAGGAACTAGAGGAAGCAATCAAAACTCCTGACTCTACGCATGCAAACATCAGAAAGTCCTTAAAAAATATTTGTTTTTTAATTAATTATGAGAAAATTTAACTAACCTAAGTAAGGCTCTAAATATTTACAATCTAAATATTTATAAGCTAGAATTACACCTAAGCATAATTTCACCGATATTAATTAACGACTAATTAAAACTTCCCCGCAACGGCGCAAAAAACTTGGTACGATCTAAACGTATTGTCTGCAAGTGCACAGGTCGTACAAGTAATAATGTGATTTGAGTCCCGAGTTATCGTTCCACAGAGAAGTTGATTAGCCTAATCAACTACCGGTTAATCTTACCCTAAGTATATCCTAGCAATTTATGAAGTTGCAATGGGTGATCTACTGAGGCTAAAATTAAAATTACTGAAAAGCAATAAAACATAAAATAATAAAAACTAAATAAAACCGAGCTAAGATTTACTTACCGAGCTCCACGCAATTAAAAACAAATACCTACGAAAATAATTAAAACAGTTAAAATTAATTAACGCAATTAAAAAGCAAAAAATGAAAATAAAGAAACAAGATTAATTAAACTAAAATATAAACAAACTTAAAATAAAAATGCATGTAATTAAAAATTGCAAATTAAACTAACCTAAAATTTAATGAAGATAAAGGCTAAATTAGAAATGCATGAATCAAATTCTAAATGTAACTAGACTAAAATAAAGTCCTAAAACATATAAAATAAAATTAACAACTAACTAAAAATTAAAAATAAAAATTAAATTAACAACTAAAAGATTAGATTTATCCTACAATTATCAACTAACAACTAACCTAAATTGACAACTAATAAAAGCAATAATAAAAATGCAATAAGTATTAAAGTAAAAAAGAAAGGCATGTGGCCAAACATGGCCTTAACAAATTGCAAAACATTAAAGTGTTCCCAATTTTTCACTGTTCACATCTTCTTCATTATGCTGCCCAGGTGCTCACGGCTTAGGCCTATGCTGGTCTTGGTTTGTCCAGCTAATGCACAGATGCTCCAGCTGCTGTCTGTGCTGCATCTATGCTGCCTGCTGCTGCTCTCGGTTTGTCCGTTCCATGTATTGCCATCTGCTGCAGGTGTTGCTGTCCTAGTGTTCTCGGTTCAGTCCAGCTCTCTACTGCATGCAGCTCCAGGCTACTGGTCTATTTTTGTCCGACAGCTCCTGCACCCAGATACTGCTCACAATTTTGTGTTCACTGGTATGGCCACACTGCCCAACTGCTATCCAGGTGCTGCACACGTCCTCTGCAATCAATAATGGTGTGCCCAACTAGCGTTGGCTACTTCATGCACACACACACACGTTGCCAGCTCTATTATATACAGCCCAATCTGCAACTCCTCAGCAGATTTTTCCAGCTACACATCCATAGCCACACAATAGCTCGGTAATAGTGATGGATTTCAGCATTTAACAACTAGAATTGAATGCCAAAACGGGATTCAAACTGAATATCAGCACATGAAGACAATAAACAGGACATTGATATTGAAACAGAGACAAACAAAGGATAAAAACTGGTGATGAAGAAACATACGTGTTGAAATCATGCAGTGCAGGGAATTAAAAATGAAATAAGAAAAGAAAAGAACAATGAGGCAAAGCAGTATGAGAGATTAAAATAGAGAGGAAATATAAAAACAAACACAACTGAAGTTAACACTCAAACCCGTGAGCTTCATCAAGATGAATATTGAACCCATCATCCTCGGTTTGCCTCATTATCTACTCTAATAAACACAAGTAAAATAGAATACACTCACTATAAAGCTGTAAAAAAAAAAATTGATCACAACCAAATTGTAAAATGAAAAACTAAAAAACACATAAACTGAGAATGAAATAAATGTGCAGGAGACGGAACTAAAAAAATGGCAAATGGAAAAGTTACAATAGGTTGAGCATTATGGCTTCTGTCACAAGCCCCTCACACCTCATTGCAACAAAAATACCAGAAAAAGCAAAATAGTGAAATGAATTGGCAAAGAAGAAAAAGAAATGTAGCTTTTCATAAAAATGAAAATGGTTCTAAACAGTGATTTAACAATGGTGGTTAACGAGAAATGCTTGAAAAATAAAATAAAATCTAACAATAAAGCTTTTAAAATAAAACTTTAAACTATTCTAAAAACTAAAACCATTCCTAAATTACCTTACACTACTCCTAAATTTTACACTACTCCAACCCTGCTTCCTAATTTTCTTCAATTGCCATCATGTTCTATTTATAAACATACTTAGGAGTACAATGGTAATTTTTCCATCCTAGATGAGTTGGCATTGTTTGGCCACTTGTCTTCCTTTAATTTGCTACAGAGCAGATATTTCCACGTCATTAGTCTTTTTGTCCAATTGGTTGTGCGATGTGGCCCGACGTGTGTCTTCCAGAGGGTTGGCACTGTATCCGTCGATCTTATCGTTTCGGAGCAAATAAAATACGGACACCTGGCATCACGCGTGTCTAGATGACTTGATGACTCGGTCTACAAATTGGAAGTGGTCCAATCTCTTTTAGCCCGTTTTTAGCCCAATTTTGATTGAAACAACTGAGTTTTCATCCAGATTTAATTTATCTGCACATTAAAGAATTTTAAATAAATAAATGGGATTATTAATAAAATAATATGGGAATTAAATAAATAATTAGGACATTAAGCACAAATAATTCTATTAAAAATAGAATTATCAGTTGGCGTTGCCACTAGACTTAGCAAACGTTCACAACGTCTTCCACGACTTATGCTTCGAAAGTATCAACTGGACCTGGCACATGTGATAAGATTTGAGCAGTTGGAGCTCAATGAGAGTATGGCGTATGTTGAGAAGCCAGTTCGGATATTGGACAGAAAAGAGAAAGTGTTGCAGAATAAGACAATTCCCTTGGTGAAAGTTCTTTGGCAACATCACACGGTGGAAGAGGCCACATGGGAATTGGAGAACTTGATACGGGAGAAGTACCCTCAACTTTTTGAAGAGTGACTTGGTTCCAATTTGGAAGACCAAATTCCTTTAAGGATGGGAGAATGTGAGACCCTGTATATGTATGGTTGTAATATGTGTAATTGGATCAATGAATGCTAATGGACTTGTAATGTAAAGTATAATTGATGTAAGTCCATGGATTCAATGTACATATGTGTAATATGATTTGTAATATACATACAAGTTTCATTGTGTGTGAATATGAAGGAATTAGTTCTTACAAGTGATGAATGTGAATGGAACTAAAAATGAGTAGTGTGGTAAATTGAAGGAAGTTACATGAATATAAATGTTTCCATTTTGGTTTAAAACTATGACTATGCAGTATAAACCATATTAGAGCTTTTGCTCGTACATGGATTTTTAGTGGATTTCTTATGTATATAACTGTACTGGAGCAATGCTTGTACATGGTTTCTTCATATTTTTATGCATAAATGTCGTACTAGAGTGTTACTTGTACGAGGTGATTTATTATGATGCATGAATTCATGCTAGAGCAGAGCTAGCGCTGGTTTTCACACTGTGGTATGTATGAGGCCGTGGTAAGGATAATACTGATTCGTGTTCAAGGAACCTAACAGGCATAACAGACCTCTTGAGTAGGGTGAGGGTGAGGGGCTAGGACTTGACATAATCCATTCAGGGAACCCAAAAGGCCTAACACACCTTTTGAGTGGGGGAGGGTGAGGGGCTAGGACCTGAATCAGGGAACCCAATAAGGGTGAGCAAGGCCATGAGGGGTTAGGAACTAGTATTAAGAGTACTCCTAGTGCACTTGAGACTAGAGGTTTCACTCGGTATGGGGTGGATAAGACCTAATGCAGGCACCTCTAACCATGTTATGGGTCTGCGGAGTACGATATATCGTATATATCACATGGAGTACGATGTACCGCGTGGTGGTTACTTGATTTGAGAAAGTCTGGCGGAGAACTAACCCACCTTCCTACCAGTATGATACCCCACACACTGGGATCCTTGTGGTCTGGGATGATATGTGACAAAGTTGGCCAACATAGTCATTCAAGATATAGTGACCCGTCTTCTTGCTTGATTTATACAATACCACATGGTTTTGAATACTTGAGTGTGATTTTGACTATCCAGGGTAGACCCGAGGGAGGGGTCAAACCTTGTGGGATTTGATTCGTGAAATGGTTATGATGTTATGATTGTGAAATGATTTGATGGGATTTTGTTGTATTGAGAATGAGATAATCAAAAAGGATGTTTCTTAAACGAATTGCCTTTTTTATGAGATTTGATAATTGATGAGCATGAGATGATTTTTACATGTTGATGTTACCATGTTTTATATGCCAATTTCCATGATTTTAAATACATGATATATGTATACTCATATGGCATAGTTTTAATTCCTTATGCTCATGTTATAAAAGATTTATGCATAACATTACCAGCATGTAGATAGAGTAGTTATCTACCATGCTTGCATTATTACCTTACTGAGAGTGTGGTTGCTCATCCCTCTCTATTTTCCCCCTCCTACAGAGCGTGTGTAGTAGCCTAGTGAGGACTAAGGCATTGTGTTTTTGGACATCCGCAGCTTCCATCGTCGAAAGGTATATACACAAGATTCTTTTTGTATCTAAACAATGTAATGGCACAGTAATGATTGACTTATAATTATGGAGGATGCAGATGTCAGTAAATATGATCTGTATAAGTTAATGATTTAATTTCGAATTTATGACATCGTTTCTATTAATTATGGATGAATGGTAAGTGGTGACTATTTATTTACTCACAGCCCAATTGTATGTGGTGAGTTTGTTCACGACCGAGTAAGGTAATAGTAAAATGCGATAAATTTATAGTGATTTTTGATTAAAGGGAATGAAAAAGGGTCATGACAGAGATTGATATCAAAGCCATGTTGGCCTGATGTGAGTGAGTAATAAAACGTAGGAAAAGTATACCCCTATATTACTGTGCTTTTGTTTAGATATAATTGTGTATATCGTGATGGATTGAGCTTAATAAACTATTTTAATACAGGATGTTAGGCATTATGCAAATTATGTGCCAAGTTAGAGGGACAGGAGCACGTGCTAGAGGTGGTAGAGATAGGCCTGAGAGTCGTGCGGTGCCACAAACTGATCAGGCTCCACAAGACCCTACTGGGAGAGTAGAAGATACTGAGGCTCGCTTCGTTAGGATAGAACGGAGTATTGAGAACCTGGTGGAGATAGTCACGTATGCCTTGGGTGCCGGTGACAGACGAGGTCCAGCAACACAGCCTGATGCTACTGGGCAGGCAGCTGCAGAGGCAGAGAGACCTCAGGTTACTGAGACGATGATAGCTCCAGTATAGGATATGAATTCTCCTATCGCACCACAGCGGAGTGGTACTTATTTGGGTTAGGACTGCGACTTGAGCAGCCTGCAAGAGTTCCAAGCATTGAAACCCTCAGTGTTCAGAGGGGTGAAGGACCCGGTTATCACGGAGGACTGGGTGTATGAGATGGACAAACTGTATAGGTTTTTTCGATGCACTTTAGCAGAGAAGGTTGCCTTTGTCGTGTTTATGCTGAAAAGCGAGGCAAAGCACTGGTGGAGATCCACCGAAGCTATTTTGAAGGCTAGACACTTTGAGATTACATGAGAGATATTCTTGGAGGCCTTCAGGAGACAGTACATTCTAACTACCGGACAGAGGAAACTGCAGATGGAATTCATGAATTTGGTTCAGAGAAACCGTACTGTGGACGAGTATGAGTCCAAGTTTATGTCTTCGGGGAGATACGACCCTGAAACGATGGGTAGTGAGACCCAAAAGATTCAGAAGTTCATGGATGGACTGAGATTAGCCATCCGGACTAAGCTAGCTCCCTTCGACATTTTGACTTATGAGGAGGTGATACATAAGGCTCAGTTATGTGAGCAAGACTTTGAGTGAAATGCCTCCGAGCTTGGGAGGATTGGTGTATGGAAGGACAGAGACCGAAAGAGATCCGGTTTGATTGAGTGGCCAAGAGGGGAGGCCAGAGGTTTTTTGATAAGAGACCTAAGATCGAGGAGGAGTAGGAGAGAGCTACTAGACCTCCCATTTACCCAGCTTTAACTGCGCCGAGAGGCATGACTATTGGAGGACCATGACCTACCACTGATCAGTGTAGGAGCTGTGGTAGATACCATATGACTAGACCATGTTAGGTGCCCCCTTTTTCGTGTTTTAGGTGTGGGAAGCCAGACATATTTTGAGGTACTGTACTGAGGCAATTAAGACTGCCCCGTAGAAGTGCAGGGAGCTAGAGAGAGCTCCAGTTGAGACAGCTGCCCCGAGGAGGAGGGCCACAACTGAGGAGAAAGGGAAGTAGACAGTGGGTGTAAGTAGAGGAAGAGTACATGCATTGGATCAGGACACCGCAGATGCTTCGATGGATGTGATTAAAGGTACCATCCTAATCTTTGATTTAGAAGCATTGGTATTGTTTGATCCCGGTGCCACACATTCCTTCATATCACTTTCCTTTACACATAAATTATTGAAACATGTGAAACCAACATTGTTGGATAAAATGTAGAAGATTTCCACACCCATGAATGATAGTCAATTGACTGAGCATGTATGTAGAGATTGTAAGTTAAAGATAGAGGGTAAGGAAATGATAGCCAATTTGATTTTATTGAACATGAATGATTTTGATGTAATATTGGGAATGGATTGGTTGGCTACCAATCGTGTTGTTTGGATTGCCATGTTATGACATTGATGTTTTCAAGATTAGATAATCTTATTGTAAACTTTGATGAAAAGAAATGATATGAAAATAGTATGTTTGTTGTAAAAGAAAGAGTATAATCCTAATATATGATATTTGAGAGATGAATCCATTTGTTTATGTTGAATCTTGATGTAATGACTTGCGATACTAACGGTGGAAAGAATGATGTGAAGGGTTCATTGCCTACGTGGTCGATATAAATTAGGCACACCCAGAATTGAGGGACATACCCGTAATTACGGATTACCCTGATATCTTTTCGGATGAATTACCAGGACTACCACTTGAAAGGGAAATGGAATTTTGCATAGAGTTAGTGCCTGGTACTGAGCCGATATCGAAACCACCGTATATGATGGCTCCTATTGAGTTAGAAGAGTTAAAGAAATAGCTACAAGAATTGCTAGAGAAGTGGTTTATTAGGTCGAGTGTCTCACCGTGGAGAGCTCCGATAATATTTGTAAGGAAGAAAGATGGAAGCCTCATATTGTGTATAGACTACCGATTGTTGAATAAGGCCACCATTAAGAACAAATACCCCCTTCCACGCATAGATGATTTGCTGGATCAGCTCCAAGGAGCCCAAGTATTTTTTAAGATAGATCTGTGATCAGGGTATCATCAGTTGAGGATCAGGAGTGGAGATATACCTAAGACAGCATTTCGTACCATTTATGGCCACTACGAGATTTTGGTGATGCCACTCGGATTGACAAATGCCCCCGCAGCATTTATGGCACTGATGAATGATATATTCAAGCCATACCTGGATAAGTTTGTAATTGTGTTCGTTGATGACATACTGGTTTATTCCAAGTCCAGGGAAGTACATTAGGAGCACTTGAGGTTAGTTTTGCAAACCCTCCGAGAGAAAGAGTTGTTTGCCAAGCTCAGCAAGTGTAACTTTTGGTTAGAGCAGATCTCATTTTTGGGCCATGTTGTGTCGAAGGATGGGGTATCAGTGGATCCATCTAAGATAGAGGTAGTTCTACAGTGGAACAGCCCAAGACGGTTACTGAGATCAGAAGTTTTTTGAGATTGATAAGGTATTATCAGAGATTTGTATAGGGTTTCTCCAAACTAGTTGCTCTGTTGACACGCCTCACACGGAAGGATGTTAAGTTTGTATGGGACGAGCATGTGAGAGGAGTTTTGTGGAGCTTAAGCGTCGATTGACTATTGTTTAAGTTCTCACCATTCCTACCAGCTGAGGAGGATTCTCGGTATACACGGATGCATCACACCAGGGATTGGGCTCTGTACTTATGCAGGATAGGAAGGTAGTTACCTATGGATCTAGACAGTTGAAAGATCACGAGAAGAGCTACACGACACATGATTTGGAGTTAGCGACCGTGGTGAGAAATTTCAGGTGTTCACAGATCATTAGAGCTTTAAGAACCTATGCTCGCAGAAAGAGCTGAATATGAGACAGAAGAGATGGCTTGAACTCCTGAAAGATTATGATTGTGAAATCATGTACCACCCAGGTAAGGCAAATGTAGTTGCTGATGCTTTGAGCAGGAAGAACCTTGGGTTGGTGTCTTATATGATGGTACGAGAGCATGAATTATTAGAACACTTTGCGAACCTCAGTTTGGATGTAACCCCACTTGGGTCGGAGAAATTAGATATCATAGCTAGTGTGAGATTAGAGCCAGAGTTGATTGGCCGTATTTAGCAGGCCAAGCAGAGCAATCGACGGTGCATCGATTAGCTAAGGCAGATACAGATAGGTGTAAGTAGTGATTTTTAGCTGAGTATAGATGGCTTATTGAGGTTCAGGGGTAGAGTATGTGTTCCCGAGGATCCTGAGATCAGGAAGTTAATATTATCAGAGGCTCACTCATCGTAGTACACGATACATCCGGGGAGTACTAAGATGTATCAAAACCTTCAAAAGGTTTATTGGTGGTCTGGAATGAAAAGAGACATTGTTGAATATGTCGCTAAGTGTCTTATTTGTCAGCAGGTGAAAGTAGAGCATCAGAAGCCTGTAGGATTATTGCAGCCTCTATCGATACCGACTTGGAAGTGGGAGCATGTCACTATGGATTTTGTGATGGGGTTACTGAGGACCTATAGAGGTCATGATGCGATATGGGTTATTGTGGACCGATTGACTATGTCTGCCTATTTCTTGTCTATGAGAGCTACCGATACACTGAGTCAGTTAGCGAATCTGTATATTCGAGAGATAGTATGGCTACATGGTATTCCAGTGAATGGTGTTTCTGATAGGGATACCCGTTTCACTTCCCATTTCTTGTAACATTTTTAAGAAGCGCTGGGCACCCGACTGAGTTTTAGTATTGCTTTTCATTCTCAGACAGATGGGCAGTCAGAGAGGACTATACAGACCCTGGAGGATATGTTGAGAGCGTGTGTGCTAGATTTTGGAGGCTCTTGGGATGATCACCTGCAGTTAGCCGAGTTTGCCCATAATAATAGTTTTCATTTGAGTATCGGGATGGCACCCTATGAGGCATTGTACGGGCGTAGATGTCGTTCCCTTATTGGATGGGAAGAGATTGTGACAGATAGATATTTGCAGGCATCTGAGGACGTCCAGTTATTATGTGAGAGATTACGAACAGTTCAGTGCCGACAAAAGAGTTATGCTGACAAGAGATAGAGACCACTAGAGTTTGATGTGGGTGAGTCAGTATTTCTGAGAGTTTCACCTTCGAAGGGTATTATGAGGTTTGGTAAGAAGGGTAAGCTGAGCCCTAAATATATCAGACCCTTTGAGATTTTTGAGAGAGTGGGAGGTAAGGCGTATAGGTTGGCGTTGCCACCAGACTTGGCAAACATTCACAACATCTTCCACGTCTCTATGCTTCGGAAGTATCAACTGGACCCGACACATGTGATAAGATATGAGCTGGTGGAGCTCAATGAGAGTATGACGTTTGTTGAGAAGTCGATTCAGATATTGGACAGAAAAGAGAAAGTGTTGCGGAATAAGACAATTCCCTTGGGGAAAGTTCTTTGGCAACATCACACGGTGGAAGAGGCCACATGGGAATTGGAGAACTTGATACGGGAGAAGTACCCTCAACTTTTTAAAGAGTGACTTAGTTCTAATTTGGAAGACAAAATTCCTTGAAGGATGGGAGAATGTGAGACCCCGTATATGTGTGGTTGTAACGTGTGTAATTGGATTAATGAATGTTAATGGACTTATAATGTAAAGTATAATTGATGTAAGTCCATGGATTCAGTGTACATATGTGTAATATGATTTGTAATGTACATACAGGTTTCATTGTGTATGAATATGAAGGAATGAGTTCTTATAAGTGGTAAATGTGAATAGAACTAAAAATGAGTAGTGTGGTAAATGGAAGGAAGTTGGATTAATATAAATGCTTCCATTTGGTTTTATATAGCATACCTTTGGATATATAAGTAATGCACACAAGTTTCAAAGTGAATAAGGTATGAATGGATGCCATTTTCAAGTCGTAGAGGTGAATGGATGAGAAAATGGCTATAGCAGCAGATTAAGAATGTTTTGGAGTAAGTTACTGCAGAAAACTGCAGGAAAATCTGAAAAATATGAAAGCCAGATCGATCTCATAGGATGAGAGATCGATCTGGAAGAGCCAGAATGCTCTTATTTGAGCAATGGAATAGAGCAGATTGATCTCCAATGGGGCCAGTTCGATCTCCTAACCATTCTGTAATGAAAAGATCGATCCTCAAGCTTACATATCGATCTCCTTAGCTCTCTGTTTGGAGCAGATCTATCTCAAGCTTCGACAGATCGATCCCATGCTTAAAATACCTTAAAAAAGAGGGAATTAAAGGGACCAGATCGATCTTCTCCTAGTGCAGATCAATCTCCTCAAGCTATTTCTATAAAATGAGCGCTGAAATCTAAAATTTTCGGGAAAACAACATTACCCTTCCATTTTTCACCCAAAACCTAAGTTTATCTCTCTAAAATCAGTCCATTTTCAGTAAGAATTGAGGGGAGGCTATTAGATACAAAGTTGTTCATCTTGAGGAAGAGAATAACATAGTTGAAACCCAAAACCTCATTGTTAGTATTGAAGGAGCAATGACCATTTCCCTTTGGAGGAAGAAGAGAAATTAGATTGGTAAGTTTCTAATACTTCAATCCAAGTACATTGGTTCATTTGTTGATTTTGGAGTTGAGTTGGTTGTGTATTGATGGATAAATTATCTAGGAATGTGGTGGAATTGGTGTGACCTAGAAAACCTAGAATGGGTATAGTGTGAGAAGATATGGGTTGAATGAGTTTATGGTTTATGGGCATGCTAAAGTTGTTATTGAGGTAATGTGTATGATTTTAGATGGTCAAATGGAACTACATTGTGGATTTAAATGAAATTATGAAAATCGGCACATGTAGTGTTTGATGAATCTCATAATGAAGGAATAATGAAATATGAATGCTATGAGCTTAATATCGATTTAACATCGATTTGGTAAGAATCAATAGACTCGAATTATGCGTAGAGAAATGAAACGAGGCCTCATATCCGTTAATAGAGACTATAGACCGAATCGATTATGGAAAACATGAGAGTTGGATTATAATGGACTATAATGGTGCGAAATACGTTTGTGTGCAGCTCCGAAGAGTTCGTTGGAGACGAATTGAACCGTACGAGTAAACAGCTCTAAGTAAATGGAATCACGTGTCGTGATTCTAGGTAAGGGAATTTTGTAAGTATATAGAGGTAGCTGCTCGTATTTTGTGGGTATATAGGGCTTTGGAAATGTGCATGCGTTTATAGAAATGTGTTTGACAATGTATGGAAATTACTATAATTAGTTGTATGAGATTTGGTTGTTTGAAATGGTATTGTGAAGAAATGGGATAGTAAGGCTAATAATTGCATAAATCAAGTGTTTTGAATGCTTTCACAAAACATGTGTTTTGTTTTGAACGAATTGATAGATATGCTGGCTATTGTGGTTTGATGTTCTGTGATAGCACATGTGAAGTACCAAATATGTTTTGAGATTGGTTTTGAAAGCTTATGAGTCACCTATCATGTTTATGTGAATTAAACCGTACTGGAGCCTAGCTTGCACTGGGTAATGATATTTTCAAATGTTTGAAATGTGCTGGAGCTTAGCTCTCACTTTGGTTTGAAACTATGACGATGCTTTATAAACCGTACTAGAGCTTTCGTTCATACGTGGATTTTGAGTGGATTTCTTATGTATATAACTGTATTGGAGCGATGCTTGTACGTGGTTTCTTCACATTTTTTATGCATAAATGTCGTACTAAAGCGTTGCTCGTATGATGTGATTTATTATGATGCATGAATTCGCGCTAGAGCATAGCTCGCGCTGGTTTTCACACTGTGGTACGTATGACACCGTGGTGAGGATAATACGGATTGGTGTTCAGGGAACCTAACAGGCCTAACAGACCTCTTGAGTGGGGTGAGGGTGAGGGGCTAGGACTTGACATAATCCAATCTAGGAACCCAACAGGCCTAACAGACCTCTTGAGTGGGGTGAGGGTGAGGGGCTAGGACTTGAATTAGGGAACCCAACAGGGGCGAGCAAGGCCATGAGGGGCTAGGACCTGGTATTAAGAGTACTCCCACGTGCACTTGAGACTAGAGGTTTCACTAGGTATGGGGTAGATAAGACCTAATGCAGGCACCCCCAACCATGTTATGGGTCTACGAAGTATGATATACCGTGTATATCACATGGAGTACGATGTACCGCCTGGTGGTTACTTTATTTGAGAAAGTCTGGAGGAGAACTAACATACCTTTGTACCAGCATGATACCCCGCATACCAAGATCCGTGTGGTCTGTGATGATATGTGACATAGTTGGCCAACATAGTCAGTCGAGATATAGTGACCCATCTCCTTGCTTGATTTATATAATACCACATGGTTTTAAGTACTTGAGTGTAATTTTGATTGTCCAGGTTAGACCCGAGGGAGGGTTCAAGCCTTGTGGGATTTAATTCGTGAAATGGTTATGATGTTGTGATTGTGAAATGATTTGATGGGATTTTGTTGTATTGAGAATGAGATAATCAAAAAGGATGTTTCTTAAACGAATTGCCTTTTTTATGAGATTTGATAATTGATGAGCATGAGACGATTTTTACATGTTGATATTACTATGTTTTATATGCCAATTTCCATGATTTTAAATACGTGATATATGTATTACTCATATGGCATAGTTTTAATTCCTCATGCTCCTGTTATAAAAGATTTATGTATAACATTACCAGCATGTAGATAGAGTAGTTATTTACCATGCTTGCATTATTGCCTTACTGAGCGTGTGGTTGCTTATCCCTGTCTATTTTCCCCCTCCTACAGAGCGTACGTAGTAGCCCAGTGAGGACTGAGGCATTGTGTTTTTGGACATCCGCTGCTTCCATCACCGAAAGGTATATACACAGTATTCTTTTTGTATCTGAACAATGTAATGGCACAGTAATGATTGAGTTGTAATTATGGGGGATTTAGATGTCAGTAAACATGTTTTGTATAAGTGAATGTTTTAATTTCGAATTTATGATGTCATTTCTATTAATTGTGGATGAATGGTAAGCGGAGATTATTATTGACTCACGGCCCAACTGTATGTGGTGAGTTTGTTCACGACCAGGTAAGGTAACAGTAAAACGCAAAAAATTTATAGTGATTTTCGGTTAATGGGAATGAAAAAGGGTCGTGACACCAAAATACCCTTGTGAAGGGTACAATTTCCAAAATTTAGAAAAGTTTAGAGGAGCAAGAACAAGAGGTTCCTGCTTGTTTTTTAGGTGTTTTGACACGTGTATGGGTAGGCTGGCTAACTTTTAAGTAAAAATGCACAGCATTGTATATTTTCAACAATGCGATTTCTTGTGGAAATTGTTTTGAGATAAAAGAGCTGCCTACGTGATTTTATGAAAGTGTGACGTGCTGGAGCTCAGATCGTACGAGTTTTGATTTGTGGGATGCATGCATTAGCGCTGGAGCCAAGGCTCGCACTAGAATTTTGCATGCATAGGTGCTGGAGTCTAACTTGAACTAGATTCTCATATGATTTTCGTGGTAGGGTGCTATAGTCTAAATCGCACCAGATTTTCACTTGATTTTTATGACACAGTGCTGAAGCCTAGCTTGCACTAGTTTTACATGATTTTGACAGAGTGTTAGAGCTTAGCTCGCACTAGATCTTATGAGATTTTATGAAATGCGTGCTGGAGCTTTGCTTGTACAAGATTTTCCTTGATTTTATGAGGGTGGTGGAGCATCGCTCACACTCATTTTATGGGACATGCGATGAGCCATGCTTGGAGCGTCGGGTTGACTGTGTGTCACACCGATTAAATATGCTCGCACATGCATTTTGAGACAGGCACGATTGTGGATATGAGATATGGGTCCACGGACTACGTTGTACCGTGCAAGTAGTATGGAGTACGCTGTATCATGCTGGGATTGATTATGCAGCATCTTCGGATGTGAGTGGCATCTTTGGATGCGAGTTATCAGACAGGACCGATGGGATGGACTGACCCACCTCTAGGGGCAGTTCCCGATAGCGATGAGACCCCATACACAGGATCCGTGTAGTAGAGGGATCATGAGGATATGGCCATAGTCCTGGTTATTTGCCTCAGATATATATATTGCCTAGTCTCGCATGTTATAAATTGATATTTTGAGAAACATATTTTGTGGTCTTTTATGTGAGTCTGGATCACTCGAGGGAGGGGTTGAGTCCTGACTGAGATGTGATTTTGATAATAATTAAATTGGGTTTTAAACTGAAACTTGCATGAAGTTATTTTCCATGCTATTTAAACCCATGCGTGATGTAAACTGGTTTTACATGACATTCATTCATGTGGCATATGGGTATGCTCGCATGTTATTATTTTTTTGAAAAGCATATGATTTCATGATTTTGTGTGAGTCAGGAACACCCGAGGGAGGGGTGGAGTCCTGGCTGTGTTGTGAAATTTTAACAAGAATGAAATGATTTAAATGGATTTGCATGTTGAGTTTTCCATGCTCTTTGAAATCCATATGTGAACTTGTTTTACATGACATCATGAATTGTAGCATCTATTTTGAAATCTATGGAGAGACGGTTGTTTATGCATGGCACCACGTTCATGTAGGTTGTATGGTTACCTACTTGTTCGTAGGATTGTCTTACTGAGCTTGATGTGTTCACCCCTTTTATTTTCTCACATAGATCATTTCTAGTAGACTTTGAGGCGACTGAGTACTGCATTCCTGATATCCACTGCTACCTATCATTATGAGGTACATACACTTGTACATATTGTATCTAAATAAGAATAGCACAATAATATGTTTGTAAGTAACTTTCGAGGATGTATAGACACTGTAAACACTTGTAAATGAATGAGAAAGAATTAGTGAAAAACTCATGTGTTTACCTTTCCTTTAATAAGGAATTAAGTTATATGGTGAATGAATGGTGGGATTGGCATTGACACACAGCCCAATTGTTAGTGGAGTGTGGTCACGATCAGAGGACAAGTAAGCATGAAAGAAAAACGAAAAAATTTACTCTAATTTTTAGGTCGTGACATGTTCACTCTTAGAAGATAAGAACAGAGGACCACATGCAAACTTTATGGAAGAAACATGCCTTTTTCCACAAGAATGACACTTGGATGAGAAGACAAAAGGATGGTACTAGAAGGTGGGAGATGTCCATTGGCTGATGTGGAGGCTTATATGATATGGAAATATCTTTTAAGAAGACCTATTCGTGCTAGGAAAAGTGTCAAAGCTTGCCTAACTCACCCCCTAGCCTAAAGTCTCTTTTACCCTTAATGTAATAGATTATATAAATAAAATAAAGAGATAAAAGCTAGGTTTGGCTACCTTAGGAAATTTAGGTTATTTTCAAAACTTTTTTAATGTTCTTTAGTAGCATAGCCACTAACTTTGTTTTTCAAGTATTTGTTTATTTCCAATTTTATTTCAATTGTTATCTTGTTATTCCTTTTGTTACAAGAACTTTTCCTTCAAGTTTTTATTTTAATCAATGGTGTGTTCTTTAATTTACAACAACATTTTCTTCTTCTACTTTGTTCTTATCTTCCATTTGTTATTTTTATTGAGCTTTATGGACATGGGGAACTTAAGGTTAAAAAACTACCTCCATAGTTCTTATGTTTAAGCTTGATTTCCATTATTTTCTTTAGTTAGTTTCTTCATTGTTTTGGTTTACTCTTTATTGTTTGGGGCTGATTTTGATGTTTTAAATGTTAAATCTTATGTTTTAAATGATTTTCATAAAGTTTCAAATAGTAAAGATAATGTTTAAAGTTTGGTTTTTAATAATTTCATCTAGTTTTCAACTTGGTATTACATTGAGCTCTTATGCTTTATTTTCTGTTTTTCGCATTTAGGCATGAATGTTAGGGCTAACTGGCCTGCTGTTTTATTTATTTTCCTTACTTATTTATTTAACTGTAGGTATATTAATTCAAATGTTTTAGGAGTCATTAGATTAGATTTTATGACATTCCATTTGGCATCTTTTCTTCATTGTTATACTACTTGTGGCATTATTTAAGGGCAAGTTTAGCTATCAGTTTTTGTTATTTTTATTGTTAATTAGGTAGTATTAAGTCATGTTAAGATCATATTTTCATTAGAAAATTTTTAGAAATTATTTCATATAGGTTCCATGGAATTTTAATGGCCTTTTTTTTTAGCTTGCAAATCCTGTTTTAGTGTCCTGATCAGGTGGTTTTATGCTTCTTGTTTACTACTAGTTTCTGGTACCAATTTGGTTGCTTCAAGGATTCATAAAGCCCTACATACATTAGAATAATTTTATGTTGCATTAGATTAATTTTCCTAGGCATTTTGCATTTTTTTCATTTTATTTTTAATTAGGGACTCTATTTGGCTCATTATCCAGGCAGTATTTAAGCTATTATTTTAGGTAATTTAGAGGTTCATTTCATTAGTTTATAGGTCATATTTGGTCATGTTATTAATGATTAAAGTTTAGGTAATTTTAGGATTAATTCACATAACTTATTCATGTCATTTTCAGCATCATTTTACACCATTTTAGCATGCTATCCAAGTTGCATTTTAGGGCTGAGTGGGGTGCATTTCACTATTGTTTTGAGGTTGCTTTAGTGGTCTTTAGGTTGCATTGATATAGGATATTAATTAGTTTAAGTTTGATGGATCATTTGCATTAGTATTTCCATGCATTAGTTAGGTTAGAGTTGTTTTCTTTTTACTTTCGGTTTCAAGGCTTGATATGGTGCGTTTTAATTGCTGTTTTAAACATTCATTTGCATTAGTTTAGGACTATTCACTTGCATTTAGGGTTCGTTAAGTCCAGGGTTAAAATTATGCATATTAGCTTACATTAGGTTTCATTTCTAAAATTTCAAAAATATATTTACTTGCTTGCACTCATTATTTTAGATTTTAGTACTTAATCATGTTTTGCATTAGTTTAGAAGTCTTTTAGGGTTAAGGATTGGTTTTAAGGTGTAATAATTGAAAATTTTGTACTTATAGAGTTTTTCTTATGTCTTATAATAGTGTAAAATTACTAAAATGACCTTTTGTCTATTTTTGGTGTAAATGAGGTTGCTTGCGTAACAAGAAGTTTGTGGGCCACGTAGAAGTGTGCAACTGTACAATCATATCTAAGTCATCAATAAATGGTGATATTTACCTTAGATAAATTCGTTAACCCTCAATTTTCAAAATTTTGAAATTTCTCGTTAAATATGAAAAGTCGCTAAAATGATGATTTGGTCCATAGGACGAATTTTTAACTGTGACTGAATAGACACTGTGAAATGAATTAGAGGCATGTTACGAGTCATGTTAAGTCCTTAATTCAACATGTCTGACCTTTTTCTGATATGTTAATTGAAATTACTAAAAAAATCAAGTGAAATTGGGTGGAATTCATCTTTAAGAAAATAGTTATCAATCTCTTTTGATCGATTTCACCCACAATATAGTAAGCACATATAATTTATATGAACTTAGTGGAAATCCCATGGGATTTCCAAGTGCTCAATCAAATTAAAGTTTAGTGAAAATTTAATGTAAAATGAGATCTCTTGGTATCTTATAATATAAACTTGGGATTAAACTTCAAATTCATGATTTTATGGAATCAAATTGAAATTTTCCTATTCTAAAAGGATGATGGTTAGCGAACATGATAAAGATGCCAAAATACATACCAAAATTCCATGGGAAAATAGAAAAAGTGAGAGAAAACACCACAACCATCTTTTACTAAGCTTACTGCCACTTCCACCTTCAATTCGAGCCTTTTTTTTTACTTCAACGTTCTTCTATAAAGTTGTTTTTCATCACTTTCCTTACCACATAGTTGAATTTGGTAAATGGAAACTAAGTGGTCTATGAGATCCAATCTCACTTGCTATGTTTCCTCTATTTTCGGTGTCGTCAAAATTTGTAGAGAAATAGTTTGTTTCTTTTCACAAGCTTATAGCATGTTTATAAGGGACTAGCAAGGAGTGATTTTGTGTAGTTAAAGTGAACAAACACTTCTCCCTTGGTGGCTTGAAGAATTTGACCAAGTAAAGGTTCTTGAGTAAAGGTAGTTTTCTATGTTCAATTTAAATATATGTTGGTTCATATGATGTGTAAACATGTTATATGAACTCAAATCGAGAAATGAATTATGTATGATAGTGTTGTAGTGTGAAACCCTAGGTTTTTGGTGTGAGAAAGTGATTCTATGGGCTGAGGTAGATACGAAGCATAATTCATGCAAATGAACATGAAATGAATGGAATCTTGAAAATAATTATAGAACCATTATAAAGTTTCAAAAAAAATAAGGGTATTTTGATAATTTTACCCACGTAGCATAATTTTAGGCCAAATTGGATAGTAAGCATACATCCAAGTAATATGTGCAATTGAAATGATTAAAGAATGTGAATTGGTAACTTTTGTCACTAAATAATTTTGAGTGGCATAAGTTAAATTGAATAAAATAGTTTTTTCATAGTGATTTTGAATATTTTGAATCTAATATTGAACTAACAATGCATTATCGTAGGTTGAGAATGAATTGTGTTCATGAAGTGAATATCAAAGCATTGTCCCAAAGGTAAGTCTGGAAAAGCTTTTGGTAAGTTTAATCGTCCAAGTGCAGGAAAGCTTGTACAAATTCATTTATAATTCTGAACTAAAGGTTTGAACTTCATATTGATCTTTGATTGCAAACCAAACCTTGGTTATATTGAAATATAAATCTTTGTACTAATTTGTTATACCGTGAATTTTGATGATTTGATATTAAGAAATATTGTATATTCTTTTACGAAGGTTTTAAAACCATACTGAACTTCATTTTCTGCATTCATTGTTTTAGTCATCCTTAAGTGAAAATTGTTACTGTTTATTAAATGCGTGAGCTTATTTACTCATGTATTTTATAAACTCTGAGTGAGGTATATTATCTACTTGATATTATTGAGCTTTGGTAATAATTGAGTGAACCATTTTGTGAGCATATTAATTGTTATCCTTGATAGAGTATATGGAGACAACCCTGAATTCATTAGTCGTTTATAAGCAGATTGGTTTGTCTGACATTGTTTGACAAGTTGTGGTTCTAGTTGATATTGGGGCTAGAGAGATTAGGTGTGTCACGACCTCTCGTGACTTACGAAAAACCACCACAAAGTTTTCGGATTTTACTTACCTCTCATTATGTCATAACTCAACACCAAACCGTTGGGCTATGATTCAATATTAGTCACCTCAACCACATTCATTCCATAACATGCATACATGTCAATACAAATATTCTATTGACTATATGTACTCTTTTCTTAAAAGTAAAATTCATATACATTAATACAAACACTTGTACATATACATCCCCGACCGTAAATTAGTTTATATAGCTATGCTTTTACATTGTTCAGTACAAAACGTTCAAATGTGTATACCTTTCGTAAGATGGGTATGCAGCGGATAAAGGAATACCAGTCCTCATCCATGCTCAACTACTACGGAGGCTCTGTAGAGAGGGGAAATAAAAAAGGGGTAAGCTCATAGCTCAGTAAGGAAATAAGGTAAGCAAATAGATAACCACACTATCTACAAAATACAATGCTCATGCCACTAAATCATTTCCTTTTCGATTCATATCTAAAGCATGTGTCTTTCTTGAAACATTTATGCAATATATACATATAGATATAAATCATCAGTTATAAAACTGAAAACACGCTGGTTTAATAATCTCAGCATTTTATGCAAAACATTGCATTTCTCATGTAATTAATATAAATCACAATTTATCATGCCATTTCAATTAAATCAAAACAATGATGGCATATCATCATGTAAAAACATAGAAGTCCGGGCCTCACCCATCCCTCGGGTTACCCTTTTCCTAATTCACAAAATCACATGTTCGTATTATAAAATCATGTGATAATTCAATCAAGAAATCTCAAGTGAATTAAACGAGATATGCGACTACATGTTTCGAGATTATGATCATAAATCATTTTCTGTGATCTCAGGCTACACAGTACTCGGTGTACGGGGTCTCACATTTGCTGTAACGGGAGGTGGGTCTAATCTTCTACCGTCATCTCACAACTCAATAACATCGTGTACTCACTGTACATCGTATTCCATGTGACATACATGGTACAAAGTACTCCATGGACCCAATCCTCATAGTCGGGGTGCTTGCCATAAGTCTTAGCCCTCATACTATGGTTAATAGTTTTTCGATAGCCCTCAGCCATATCTCAAAATGTTGTACGTGCAAGCATATAATCGATAAGACACACAGTCAGCACAAGCGCCCAACACGGCTGTTTCATGCTTTCTCTTTCAAAACCAATAGGTACGAGTAACTCCAACATGACCTCATGCATAAGTCATATAAATCTAGTGCAAGCAATGCTCCTAGCACTATGTCATGGAAAACTAAGTACGAGCAATGCCCAAGTACTCTATCATACATCGATCAATAAAACTGAGTACGAGCAATGCTCTAATACTCTATCATGCACAAATCGCATTAAAATCAAGTATGAGAAATAATCAAGTACTATGTGATGCATATCATGTAAAATCTAGTGCGAGTATGACTCCAACACTAATGAATGTAGAAAACATATAAAATACAGTGCGAGCTGTGCTTTAGCACGATTTGTTTTCACACAAATCGATAGACGACTTAATTCAAATGATTTCACTCAATTAAATCAAATCGGCACTATGTTTTCGCATATAACATGAAAACATCAGCTAGTCTATCCATGCAACTATCAAACAACATTTAAAATCGTCGAAAACATGCTGTCTAAGCTTTTTACTACTTTTCTAAAAAGTTGACTTATTGACTAACTAGGGGCAAAAATCGTAATTTGCCACTATTGGGTCGCTATAAATATTATTCACTTTCTCTGACCCTCAGAGTTTTTAAGTGAATGTAAATGCAGATGAAAATACGTGCAGATATCTTTAACTACCCGCAATAGTCCCTTACCTCGAATCACGTCGTGTGACGTCACTTCCTCGGTGCTGCTAAACCTCACAGTTCGATCAGCTTCCAACATAACTTCCGAAGCTGTTAATAGTCATTCACATTAGTATACCTTCATATACTTAGTTTTCATTTGCATGAATATAAATCAATGCAATTAGTCCTCTTTATACTCATTGGACCTTATTACATCTCATTGGACTTTACTCTCTCTTAAGTCCCTTTCGATTTTACAACTCATTTCTCGAGATCCTATTAGACTCATTCAAGTCTACTAATTCAAATTGAACCGACATAATTCTCTCAATGACTCAAGTTCATCATCTTCTCTTATTATGGTATTTCACCATATACCTCATATACCTATTTTGCTCATCTATTCCAATTTGTGTATTTCATAAAACTATCTTACAATCATACATACATACTTATTTCGTCCTTAAATCCATACTTAACTTTCTCATCATTTTCTAAAATTCATGCCAATTTCTAGATCATGGAAATTTTTCATATTCAAGGTGTTTTCAGCAACTCAAACATACACCAATCAACTCACCAAGCCACTTATGTTAACATATATGAAGTTGGTGTATTGAATCTTACCTAGCTTGAATTTTCCTCTTTTTTGCCAAATTGGGGAAAAATCACCTTGCTCTTTCAATCCTTGATTCCGACTTCTAGTTTCCAACTAAGTTGTTCTACTCTTTACTAGGAACAACTTTGTTGAAATGAATCTCACTAAAAACTACTTGAAATGTGAAGATTTTTGGAGTAGAAAGGTTAGGTTTTACTTTGGTTTCAATGGAGATTGGGTTGCTCTCGGGAAAATGAAGTGCAAAAGTCCAGTATATATAGAATTGCCCTTGGAGATCGATCTTCTAACGGTGAGAGATCAATCTGCCCTGTTTTTAACTCTTCATAATTTGACTTTTTATGCTTTGGAGATCAATCTACTCTTTAGCGTGAGATCGATCTGCTTTACACAGAATCATATAGAGATCGATCTGGCCTTTGAATGAGATCATTCTATTCTATCCAGAACCTATCCAAGATCGATCTGCTATGAATAAGGGATCGATCTGCTCCTCTTCTGCAGCAGTTCTACTGCAATTTTCCCAAAATTTCACTGTTACATTCATATTTAATTTGTTTCACTACCTATTTTGCATTTCTTACACATTTGGAACTTAAAAACATCAATTCCTTATGATTTATATCAAATGTGACTTGTCCGTACATCACAAAATCATAAAAGAGTACATACTAAATTACGGGCCTTACAAGGTGTATGGTCGTAGATAACACCCTAGTTTTTTAAATTAAATCGACTCACTAATAGCTACAATGGGAAAGACTTTATGAGGATGTAACATCTTTGAATGTGCCTACATTGATACTATTGATTTATTGAATTATTGGCTTTGTATTGGATCTAGTGAATCAATGTATTATCATAATTATATTAGCATGATCAAGTCTAAGGGTATGATAAGGTATTTTAAAAAATACCTCCGCACCCAAAAGACTTGGTAGTGTCTAAACCGTGCCTGGCCTAAACTTATGAAAGTGTTTTATTGAGTGCATATTGAACGTTTGAATTATTTTCTTAAAAATTTGTACAACATGCATATTTTATCTAACTAGTATTTATTAAAGTGTTTTGGTTGATTTTGCTCTTGTACAATTGGCAAACTGAGCTTTCCTCATGTTCACCCCTTTGTATCATCTTCTCAGGCCAATTGCAGAATCTAGTGTTTGATCGAATTCAGTATTCAACATCGAGTTCTGCCACGAATTCCTCGTAGTTCTTTATTGGTATACTTTACTATATATATGTATCATTTTCTTTCGGACAATATTATATATGTATTGAGAGATATGATATGTATAAATAGAGTTGTGTACAATTAGACTAGTGTTTGAGTTGTTTGATTTTGGTTGTGTATTTTGTGAGATTGAATTTCAGGCTTTCTAAAAGGAATTATGCCAATTTGTACCAAAAGGACCGATCCTAAAAGCAAAGGATTGATCCCTAAGTCTTAAAATCTACTTCCAGTAGCATTCATTTACTTGAAGATCAATCCCCTATGGGGTAGGATCGATTTCTTGCCTATTTACTTTCAAAATTTAGCTACTGACTTCAAAGAATCAATCTTCTTTCACATAAGGATTGATCCCTTTTAAGCTTCTCCATAAACGTAAGCATTTTTACTTGTAAGGATCGATCCCTTAGCACCACAGGATCAATCCCCTCGTGCTTTAACATCATAACTTGCACCAAAAATATACAAATTGATGTAGTACTTTGATTAGGGCCTAGGTAGGCTACCTAAATGTGACAATACATAATATAATGTATAAATTGATCATAGGACTGTACTCGCACCATAAGCAATGTTAGTGATATTGATAAATGAGTACAAATAGCTATGTTTCTTCAATTAGATAAGGTACGATCATGCCCTTCAGGGTGAGATAATTTCATGAGTACCAGAGCATAAGTTTGTTGTGTGTAGTAAGTCCAAGACGGTCATGTCATTCTTTGAAGTCTTATACACATCCTCAGTACAAGTTTGTTTGATTTTGAACTGCAATATTGAATTGAATACCGATTTGATGCATGCTATTTACGTACAAAGTTGTTGATAAGTGACAATGCCAAAAGGTAGAGGGAGACCTCGAGTGGGCAGGAAACTCTTATAGATACACAATCTCTTTCTCCCTCTCTTTCGAGGGTGCTTGAGACACCCAATCTACTCACACGAATGAATCGTATGAAGTATAGTTTTAATAATATCACTGCTATATTACAGAATCTAACTATAGTGATTGCCACTCTGGTAACTCAGTTAGGCACTTTGCAAAGAGCACAACCTTAACGACCCAATCCACCACTAGTATCGTAGGATCTGCCTATAGCTCCTATTCTAGCACAAGCTCAACAAGTTCCTCAGCCTGTTCTTTAACCATCACCTCTACAACCAATGGTAGTTCTTTTTTTGGTCCCAAGTGTGAAAGGTTTAAATAATTTTAGTAAATGAATCCGTCATCAGTTAAGGGGGTGAAAGATCCAGATGTGGTAGAGACTTGGCTCATGAAAATAGATAAAATCTTCAAATACATGGGTCGTCAGCCTGAGGAAAAAGTACCTTTGGCTACTTATATGATTGAGGAAGAAGCAGAACATTGGTGGAAATCCACCCAAGCGATATTAGAAGCTCAAAATCCGGTGATTTGTTGGATCAATTTATGATAATGTTTAATGTTCAGTATTTCCCCAGCAGTGCTCAGAGATAGAGATAGAGTGAATTTCTAATTTTTTAATAAGAAAGTTTAACTGTGGACCAATATGAGTCCAAGTTCACCACATTAAGTAGGTTCAATCCTTTGATATCGAAAGAAGAGGTCTAAAAAGTTGTTAAGTTTATAGATAGTCTAGGACTAGCCATTCAAGGTCATATTTTGATATTGAACATCACCTCCTACTCTAAGACAATGCAGAAAGCCTAGTTTGTGAAGCAAATCTGAATAAAACTCAAGCTCGCTACGAAACTCAGAGTAAAGGTAAAACAAAAAGACCTGCTCAATGTGATGAAGCAACAACCAAGAAAGCTAAGCAAAAAAGGGAAGGGAAAGAGGTAGAAAACTAATGAGCCTCAATCACAGACCATTGAGTTTAAGTTTGATTAGCCCAATTCAAGATGTAGCAATTACCGCAATGGCAGACCGTGTTACATGGCTGAGAAAAATGGGGCACATGATAAAGGATCATCCAATTATAAAACTAGCTGAGAAAGCACCAAAGAAACTAGCCATTTTAACTATCACAAAGAAAGCTAAATTGGTATATAAAGGCAAGAAATTGACAACTCAGGGCAGGATGTGTCACGACCCTCAGTATACCAAAAATCCACTACAAATTTTTCATTTTTCGTTTATTATTTAATTCATTTCTTACCTTACTCTGATCGTGAACAACTATACTACCAGCAATTGGGTTGTGTATCGGTGTTAATCTCATCCAACCATACAATTTCAAATTACAATTTATTGAAACGTAAACACTTGTATTTCTTAATCAAAGTTGTTATTTACATGTGTTTACAATTCTCTACATCCCTAAACATTACATTAAAAATATTACTGTGCTATTGTATGTCTAGATACAAAACCGTACAAATGTGTATACCTCCGTATGATGAGATGCAGCGGACTCCAAAAATCAAATCCTCAGTCGCTCTCAATCTTACTAAAAGTGCTCTGTATAAGGGGAAAATAAGGGGGTGAGCAAACCATGCGCTCAATAAGGCAACCATGCGAGCAAGCAGATAACTATACTATCTACATGATAGTGATGCCATGCATAAAATTAAGCATTTACTTATCATACCCCAAAACATCAGTTCATGCACATATTCATGGTATATAAAGCAATTACGCTATTCAAATCAGTGCACAATTCTTAAACAAAGCATGGAAAATCATCATGCACAAGTCATAATTAAAGCATGGAAAATCATCATGCGAGGTGCACTTAAAAGAATTTCATACTTAACACAAATCAGTACAAAATCACCATTCATGAAGACTCAGCCCCTCCCTTAGACTATGCTGACCCACAAAACAATTTAAAACATGGATTCATCATAAACCAAGTGACATGTGAGATAGGCAAATAATAATAATAAGGGTAATAACGAGGACTATGGCCATATCCTCTATGATCCCAGGCTACACGGATACTAGTGTGCGGGGTATCACCTCTATCTGCTTCCACATGGTAGGTGGGTCACGTCCAACTTGCCTGTCCATAGCAGATCTAACCTTCATCCAAAGACGGTATATATATCATATCCATACACTGTACAAAGTACTTCATACTATATGCATGGTACAACGTACTTCGTCGAATCATATCATCACATCATATCATGCCACATCTCAGTACACATGTGCGAACCTTTTTAATTGGTGTAATACACAGTCTACTCGAAGCTCCTATCACGGCTCCTAAAATGTCTAAAATCTCATGCGAGTAATCTCTAGCACGGAAACAAGTATATAGTGGACATCTAGTGCGAGCAACTATCCAGCACAATGTCAAAAATCCATGTGAAAACTAGTGCGAGCTAGGCTCCAACACTCATGCATATAAAACTTTAGTGCGAGCATTGCTCTAGCACTATTGCATGTGTAAACATGTTAAATCTCGTGCGAGAAACGCTCTAGCATGCTTTATTTCCACAAAACTCATGTAGGTGGCTCATTTGTGTGCAAGGAAAGGTTATTAAAACTGAATCAACATATTTTCTTGCAAAACATTTAAATGCTAGCCTGCCTACCAATTCACATGCTAAAAGTAGTAAAAAGACCTAAGAATATCATGTTCTTGCTTTTCATGAACTTTTCTAAAATCCCAATTTTCTTTGCCCTTCAAACATCTATTTCTTTTCCTATAACCCATAAACATTCTAGAAAACCATAATCCGCCTGAAAATGCATACAGATACCTCTAGGGGCCAACACAACTCCTTTAGCTCAATTATCTGTGAAGCAACACCTTCTTCCTTTCTCGCTTTTCGTGATTGGGCTCAATTTGCTTCGGATATATCCTCGGGAGCTGCAAACATTCATTTATCACATGAGTTAATTAGAAATAACTCATACTCTAACTTGATCCTAGTCGATATATCTTATTAAGCCTAATTATCTTCTTAAGTTGATTTCAATTACTCTAATCATTCCACCTAGGTCTATTGGGCTTCTTAGGTTCATTATCACTCATTGGACCGAATTATAGGTTCATCAATCTCGTCGAGTCAATTGAATTCAAGCTTGGCCTATGAGACATCCAGCCATGGCATGGTGGATGAACACCCATCCAGCCATTCCTAGCCAATTTGGCTAATAACTCACTTAGTTTCTTATCAAGCACTTGGCTTGCATGCTCTAACCTTAGATTTTTCATTTATTCATGCATTTTTACAAACACCAAATATGCACATTTCATCACTTTAACCAATCCCATAAATTGATTTCACATAACCATCTCAAAATCATGGATAACATTATTAACACCTTGGTATAATTCATTTATCATTAAATCCACCATATCTCATTTTCTCACACTAAACCTGCTTTAGGTCATGGTTGATTCATCATATTCTAGGTAGTTTTAACCAATAATACATACACCAATCAACTCCTAACAATATCTAGATAAACATAATTAGAGTTTGTGTATTGGAAACTCACTTAGCTTGACTTTTCTTTTGTTCAAAATTGGAAGGCCCTTTTGCTCCTTCAATCCAGCAAGTTGAATGTTGATTCCAAACTACGTTGTTCTCCTCCTCGCAATGAACAACTTTGCTTAAATAGCTTTTTTCCAAATCTTTTTGGAAGGGGGTAGTATTCTAGAGTCAGAAAGCTTGCTCTTTTTGGGTAAAAATGGAGGGATGTTTTGATTTTCTGAAGAAGGAGGTTTGGCCATCGAGTTTTTATAGAATAAGGGTGGTGAGATCGATCTCATGTGGTAAAAGATCGATCTTCTCTTGGTTTAAACATTCAAAATATTCAAGCTTGTAAGTGAGAGATCGATCTGCTCATTGGGAAGAGATCGATCTTTGCTAGGCAGAAACAATTGGAGATCGATCTACTCATGGGGAGAGATCGATCTACTCTTGGCAAGATCAAATGGAGATCGATCTGCACTTAGGAAGGGATTGATCCTTTCAAGACAGAACCAAACTGAGATTGATCTACTTGAACAAGAGATCGATATGCTTTGAATAAAGGGATCTATCTGGCCTACATTTAGAGCATTCCTGCTACAATTTTTCCCATATTTTAAAAGGTAAACTCATATTTCATTACTTTAATACTCATTTTGCATTCTAATCCCACTAAGAGCATGGAAATGTTCATTTCTTATGATTCACATACAATATGACTTATGTGTACTGCTTGGAATCATAAAAGATACTGAGAATTCATGTTTAAGTCCTTATATTCAGTCTGAATATTTTGAGTTCCATTTTTTTAGTTTGTGGACTCGTTTGTTCCATTTGCAATTTTATTCAAGCCAAAAGCTCTTTTTATGATTCAATTAACATATGGAAATGTGTTACATCATATGAATCATAAGGAATATATCACTAAAAGTGGGTCCTACTTAATCTCTCATACTAAGGAAATTTAGTCCTCCAAACTGAAATCAAATTAGTTGGTGAATAACTCGGGGTACTTTCCCCGTATCCAACTCTCCAATTTCCATGTAACTTCCTCCGCAGTGTGATGTTGCCAAAGAACTTTCACTAAGGGGATCGTTTTCGATCTCAACACCTTTTCCTTCGTATCCAATATCCGAACCGGCTTCTCAACATACGACATGTTCTTGTTGAGCTCCAATGGATCATATCTAATTACATGTGTCGGATCTGGGTGGTACTTCTATAACATAGAAATGTGGAAGATGTTATGAACGCCCGCTAGCTCAAGTGGCAACGCTAGCCTGTAAGCATTATCTCCCACTCTGTCAAGTATCTCAAAGGGTCCAATGTAACGAGGACTTAGCTTCCCTTTCTTTCTGGACCTCGTTATACCCTTGTAAGGAGAAACTCGTAAGAATACCGACTCACCCAGTGCAAACTCTAATTATCTTTGTCTCCTATCAGCACAACTCTTTTGTCTGCTTTGAGCTATCTGTAACCTCTCACAAATCAATTAGACGTCCTCAGAGGCTTGTCTCACTAAGTTGGGAGCAAATATTTGTCGGTCACCCACCTCTTCCCATCTAATAGGGGAACAACATCTACAGCCATACAAAGCCTTATTCGGTGCCATCCTGATACTCGAATGATAACTGTTATTATAGGCAAACTCTGTGAGTGGTAAATAGTCATCCCTGGAGCCTCCAAAATCATTTGCACATGCTCTCAACATGTCCTCCAAGGTTTGTATAGTCCTCATTGACTGACCATCTGTTTGAGGATGGAAAGTTGTGCTAAATCTTAGTTGGGTCCACATCGCTTCCTAAAAGTGTTCCTAACAGTGGGAAGTGAAGTGGGCATCCCGATCAGAAACAATGCTCACTAGAACACCATGTAACCTTACCATCTCGCACACACACACTTCTGCAAGATTACTCAGAGTATCGGTGGCTCTTATAGCTAGGAAATGTGTCAACTTAGTCAATCAATCCACTATCACCCAAATCACATCGTGATTCCCGTAGGTCCTGAATAAACCCATCACGAAGTCCATAGTGACATTCTCCCATTTCCAAGTCAGTATAGGTAGAGGTTGCAATAGCCCTACAGGTTTTCGATGCTCTACCTTCACCAATTGACAGACAAGACACTTTACCACGTATTCCGTCACATTTCTCTTCATCCCTGACCACCAATACACTTTCTAAAGGTTCTAATACATCTTGTCACTTCCCGGATGCAATGTATACTTCGAGGAATGAGTTTCTGTCAAAATCAACCTCCTGATCTCTGGGTCATCGGCAACACATATCCTACCCCTGAACCTCAGTAATCCATCTGAACTAAACTCAAAATCAGTCTCTGTAGCCCTCTGTATCTACCTGATAATATCACTGCAGTGCTGATCAATCTACTGAGCCTGGCAGAAATGATCTATCACATCCGATTCCAATACAGGCTAGCTACCATATAGCAATTATAAGTACCAGGCGGGGTCACATCTAAATTGAGGCTCGCGAACTGTTCCAATAGCTCGTGTTTTGTGATCATCATGTAGGATACCAACCCGAGATACTTCCTACTCAGTGCATCTGCTACTACATTCGCCTTACTTGAGTGGTATAAGATCTCACAATCATAGTCCTTGAGAAGCTTGAGCCACCTCTTCTATCTCATGTTCAACTCCTTTTGTGAGAATAGATACTTAAGGCTCTTATGGTCAGTAAATACTTGAAATTTCTCACCGTAAAGATAATGGCACCACATTTTAAAGGCAAATACCACAGTTGCCAACTCTAAATTGTGGGTCGGGTATTTCCTCTCATGATCCTTCAGTTGTCTAGATCCATAGATGACTGCCTTCCCATTCTGCACCAGTACAAAGCCCAGTCCTTGGTAAGAAGCATCTGTAAATACATAAAAGCCTCTTGAGTTGGTAGGAATGGTGAGAATCAGAGCTGTGGTTAATCTCCTCTTCAACTCTTGAAAGTTCTTCTCACATCTATCGTCCTACACGAATTCAATATTTTTCCTCGTGAAACGTGTCAACGGAGCAGCTAATCTCAAGAATCCCTCCACAAACCATCGATAATACCTAGCTAAGCCCAGGAATCTCCTGATCATTGTGACTGTCTAGGGTCTCTGCCAGTGAACCACTACTTCATTCTTAGATGGGTCCACTGACACATCATCCTTCGATAAAACATGACCCAAAAAAGAGATCTGCTCTAGCAAAAAATCACACTTACTGAGTTTAGCGTATAACTTATAACTTCTTCTCTCGGAGGGTCTGTAGCACTATCCTTAGGTGCTGCTCACGCTCTTCCCTTGATCTTGAGTAAACTAAGATGTCATCGATAAACACGATAACAAACCGATCTAATTACTGCTGAAGTACCTCATTCATCAACGACATAAAAGCTGCAGGAGTATTCGTTAACCCGAATGGCATAACCATAAACTCAAAATGACCATACCGGGTGCGAAAGGATGTCTTGGATACATCTCCCTCTTGAATCCGCAATTGATGGTACCCAGATCTTAAATCTATCTTAGAAAAGACTTGCGCTCCCCAAAGCTGATCTAACAAGTCATCGATGCGTGGAAGGGGGTACTTATTCTTAAAGGTCACCTTATTCAACAACCTATAGTAATACACAGTCAGAGGCTCCCATCCTTCTTCTTTACAAACAAAACCGGTGCTCCCTAAGGTGATACACTAGGTTTGATGAACCCTTTATCCAATAACTCTTGTAACTACTTCTTCAGTTCCTCCAATTCAATCGGAGCCATTCTGTACGATGGCTTTGATATCAGCTCTATACCAGGTGTCAAATCTATACTAAACTCCATCTCTCTATCCGGTGGTAACCCTGGTAAATCATCTGAAATGATGTTTAGAAATTCCCTAACCATTGGGATGTCTCTCAATTTCGGATGTGCCTTATCTGCCTCAACTACGTACGCAATGTAACCTTTCAAAACATTAATCATTTAGTCAGCATAGAAATGCATCTATTTCGCTTACAACAATTACTGCTTTCATTACTTTTCAAGGAAACTTTACATTACATTTTTTGGAAAAAGTTACGGTAACGCTATCTACCCCTGAAAACGTTACCATCTTAGAAAAATAATCTACCATAGCACGATTTGCAGCCAACCAATCTATTCCTAGGATTACATCAAAGTCTCTCATATACATTAAAATGAGGTCGGCTGACATTTCCTTTTCCCCTACTTTCAACTTACAATCTCCAAATACATATTCGACTAGCTGACTATTGTTCATGGGAGTGCCTATCTGTGACGCCCTGAAAACGCGAAAAATAGGGCAAATTTAAAACTTTTTACTCATCAAATCACAATTAGGGGTGCATTCCTGTGCAGTGTCATACATCATCATACTTATCAGACCTCAGGATCTCCTCATAAATTAGTATATATCATATCATATACATTACTCAATTCTGAGTTAATTAATCCTAATGCATCCCATACATCATTGTACAACAAGTGTCTATAAATATAACTCTAGTCTGGACACATGAATATTAAATATCACCTCAATACAGAAAATATGGCCTGGAGCTCAAGTCCTCCACTAGCCTCAAATCCGTATGTCGTAGGGAACTCACTTCACTTGAAGAAATCTGGAGGGGGAAGAAAACAAGGTGAGCTTCTAAATCGCTCGGTAAGAGGGGTAAAGGGACTCAGTTATATAAACCATATCACACATCACAAATATGTCTTTGTGTATGAAACTCAGTATACTCATTTGAAAATGTAGCATGAAAGTTCTCAAAACAACATCATCTTATAGCTCATAAATCATGTGAAAACATGAAGGTAAAAAGGCTCAATCTAAAGCATTCACAAGCATGTGTAAATATATGCGATAATGGCTTTTCTCAAAATATGTGATAAAATCACCTCAGTAAATAGCATGTGACAAAGTCACAAAACACAACTCATGTGTAAAACGAGACTAGGCAATAAAACTCATATAAAACTCGTCATGGCACATCACTTATATAATCTCCTCTGGGTGTGCATCCCAGGCATCCTCGTAAGAGAGAACGTCGACAATATGATCGTATGCATGGTATATTGGACTTATATGTTACCAGAACAAGGCCCGACCTTACATGCTACCAGAGCAATGCCTCACCTCATGCACACTATCACGTGGTCCTTGGGTCGGTTCCTAGGCGACCCACTATATCGGTCTTACATGCTACCAAAGTAATGCCTCCCAACTCTACTAAAGCGGAGGAATAATTGGACTTAACATGTTATCAAAACAAGGCCCGGACTTACATGCTACCAAAGTAAAGCCACCCAGCGTTACCAGAACGGGGGTCATCTCACGTTACCAAAACGGAGGCATCTTTCATTACCAAAACGGAGGAATATCGGACTTACATGCTATCAGATCAATGCTCGTGCTCCCTGGGTTGGTTCCCAGGCATCCCACTATATCGGTCTTACATACTATAAAGCAAGGCCTGATGTGTGTTCAACATGACATGCCTAAGTCGCAATCATTAGCCATTATCTTATAAAACGTTTTGCCTTCACGTAGAACTCATAAAACTCATTTAAAACATTTGTGTACTCAACACAAAACATATTAAAACCATGTTCCAACTGGCAAAACACGTGCACATTTTCTCAAATCTCAACATTGCCTTAATGTAGAGCGCAATTTACATTTCACGCAAACTCAACGGTTTATAAAGCAATTTCACACTAAGCTGATAAAACTCGTAAAACAATGGGCTCCAACCAGCTATAAAAATCGTGTGCAATCTTATCACAACACAACACTAAACATGCTTGTATTCTCAAATCATGGTTCATGCTATAAACAGTTCATCAAAACACATACACAAATGGTTTAGTTTGCCCTTACCTCTTAGCACCTCGTATAATGCAATCATTCCCCCGTATCACGAACTAGCCTCGCATTCCACTTTGGAACTCCTGAGCTGTCCAAACGATGTTAAAAACATCAATAACCCAACTCAATAGCATTATTGAGCACACATTTGCTCATTTTCTCATTAACACCTCAATTAACTTAATCTTCACAATTCTATCACAACTCACATTCTCACCCACTACATCTCAAAATTCTACATTTCTCATACCGTATTCCATGCTAAATTCACCACATTGTCTCAATTCCAATTTATAGCCAAAAATCTCAAAATTACCGCAATTGCATAATAACATCTCTACTCCAATAAAATCATAGTTTCATCACTCCCTAATCATTTCCAAACTATTTCATCACAATGCTCATGTTCACAATCACCAAAAATCACTTCAAAATCGAAGATCGAAGTTTAGAGATTACCTAAACTTGTGGAGTCCTCAATTCACACCTCGATTCAATTCATCTTTTGATTTCTAAGTATGTTGCTTTCCTTTAGATAAGGAACAACTTTCCTTCTTACCACAACTCTTGATTTGGATGAAAATGGGCGATTTGGAAGAAAGAGAAAGATAGGGCTCGGTTGAAATGGAGGTTTGGAAGAGAGAGAAAAGATGAAATGCAAGAAAACACGAGGGTCCTTTTATAGATGGAGGGTAGGAGATCGATCTGGCTCTTGATGAGATCGATCAGCATTTGAATTTGGGGACGATTTGGGGTAATTTTATACCTATGAGATCGATCTGTCGTGGGGTAAGATTGATCTCTTAATGGCTTCAGGAGATCAATCTGCTCCATTTATGAGATCAATCTCTAGTTTACAGAATGTTTCATGAGATCGATCTACTCCTTCAGGAGATCGATCTTCTCCCAAATAGAAACATTTTGAGATCGATTCCTTCCTCATGAGATCAATCTCTTCAATACAGAATCATAAGGAGATCGATCCTCTTCCATTAGAGATCGATCTGTTCACTTAAATTCCTCATTCCTTGTCATTTTTAGCCCACCAGATCGATCTTTCTTCTCTAAGATCGATCTGACCTCATAGTTTCCCACTTTGGTTAAACACTTACACATAAATCTCCAAATATAATTTCCACAATTCACTACTTTGATTATTTGTCATTCATTCCTTATATATTTCACTCAGCTCAATAAATTACACTTCAAGTTCATATTACATAACTAAAATATATCTAAAATTCTCAGATCTCACATTATCAACATCCTCCTACTTAACGGGGTAAGCTTCACATATTTAATTAACTTATATGCAAATGAAAGTGATAAAAATTAATACGTGGCACCAAGATCTATCAAAACATAAGCTTCAAGATCAAAGATTAAGATGGTACCTTTCATCACATCTGACCACTGATCCACATTATCTTAGTCTAGAGCGTGTACTTGCCCTCTGCCACTACCAGCTACCCTTTCTCTTTAGCTGTCGCCTTTCATCTCGAAGTAGAAGTATCAGCAAGAGCTCTCTCCGGCTCCTTACCCTTTTGTGGGGCACTCTCAGTCATCTCTGGGCAGTTTCAGATTATATGCTCTAGTTTCCCACATCGAAAACATACTGCAGGAGGTCCATAACACGACCGAGTACCATGGTACCTACCACACTTACTGCACTATTTGTAGTAGGTTATAGCCCTTTAATCACTATACCCTTTACTGGAGCTATCGTTGGATGCACGAGAGGCTTAACTATCCTCTCCCAGATCTCCTCAATCCTTTGCCTTTTCTCAAAAATTTTTTTACTTCCTCTATAATTGAAGCCTCTATCTACAGTCGGTCTCTTCCTATCTTTATCCCTCACTCTACCAACCTTCCCAAACTGTAAGGTAACTCACATAATATCTTGTTCTCATAATTGTGCCCTGTGCATTGCTTCCTCATATGTTGGTATATCAAAAGGAACCGATCGGGTCTAATGGCTAGTTTCGATCCATCCACAAACTTCTAGACCTTCTCGACCTCACTGTCCATCGTATCAAGATCATACCTACCCAGGGAGATAAATTTCATCTTATACTCATCCACCGATCTACTCCCCTTGGTCAATTCCAAAAATTTCATCTGCAGCTTTCGTTGCGCAGTATCCAAAACATACTACCTTCAAAAGGCCTCTAAAAATATATCCCAGCTAATCTCTATTTATCGGGCTCTCAAAATAGGTCTGGTGGACTTTCACCAATGTTCTACCGATCCCTTCAGCATGAATGCGGTAAATGCAACCATCTCTGTAGTAGTGCATTCGAAGAACCCATATAATTTCTCAATCTCATTCACCTAGTCCTCTGCAGCTACTGGGCCATTAATCCCACTGAAAGATGGCGATTTAAATTTTTGGAATTATCATAATCTATCTTGGTCACATCCATAACCCCAATCTCTACTACCTTGTGGTGGAGTAACAGTAGAAGGCGTATCCTATACTGGTAGGGATGTAGGAGTATCTGTAGTTCGAGGTGTCTGGGTTGGCTGTGCAGGCATCTCAGGAGTAGCCGCCTGTTCAACATCACCCTATGCAGCTGGACTTTACCTCCTCCAGATCCAGGTATCGATTGAAAAATCCACTCAAAAATCGTCTCTATGCTCTACTCTATCATCGTGAAGTGTGTCTCAGTACTCTCAAGTCTCTCTATCAGACCCTGTGGAGCATGCTCAACTTTGGACTCCACCTTTATCTCCTCTTGAGTCTCATGTGGTAACGACTCAACACGGCTCTCACGCTACCCCTACGGCCTCTAGCTCGTGCTCTCGCCCCTCTACTGTGACTGGTGTTAGGCATAATGCCAAGATTCATACATTCACAACCATTTCTTAGTCAAACCCATCTTGATATACACAGTTGTATCTAGACAAGCATAGAACATGAGGGTGTAATTTTCCTAAATATTAACACTGACACACATTAAAGTAACTCTGCTCTAATACCACCTCTATCACGACCCTTAGTATACCAAAAATCCATAACAAAATTTTCATTTTTCATTTACTATTTAATTCATTTCTTACATTGCTCTGGTCGTGAACAACTACACCACCAACAGTTAGGCTATGTATTGATGTTAATCTCATATAACCATACAATTTAATTTTACAATTCATTTAAATGTAACCACTGGTATTTCTTAATCAAAGTTGCTATTTACATGTGTTTACAATTCTCTACATCCCTAAACATTACATTGAAAATATTACTATGCTATTAAAGGTTTAGTATAAGGCCTATAAATTTTTATGTATTGTTTATGATTTCATGATGTACAGACAAGTTACATTATATATGAATCATAAGAAATGGATATTCTTAAGCTCTAAGTGTAGATGAAATTCAAAATGAGTATTGACGTAATTGAGTATGAGCTTACCTTTAAAGAATTTGGAAAAATTACAGTTGGAATGTTGTAGATGAAGGGCAGATCGATCTTATTACAAGGAAAGATCGATCTCATTACCTTGAAATGCAATGCCAAAGAATTCTACAAAATGGAGATCGATCCCTCATTCAAAGCAGATCGATCTCAGATGGATTCTGGTTAACAAAGATCAATCTCTTCCCATAAGGAAGATCGATCTCTAATTGTCTCTGGTTAGTAAATATTGATCCCTTCTCTAAGCCAGATCGATCTCTAAGTGATTCTACCTAGCTAAGATCGATCCCTACCAATGAGCAGATCGATCTCTTCATCAAGAGGCAGATCGAACCCCTAACCTGCATGTCAAATTCTAAAGGAGTTCAAAGCAAGGAAAGATCGATCTTTCAACCATGAAGATCGATCTCAAAAGGCCAATTTCTATAAAAACCTGACAGCTGAGTTCTTCTTTCAAAAAATAACTCATCTTCCTCTATTAAAAATAAAAAACCTAGCTGTCTCACTCTAAAAATCATCATCTTCCAATCAGATTTGAGAGAGATTCATTTGAGAAAAGTTATTCCTAGTGAGGAAGAGAATAACATAGTCAAAGATTGCAAGCTGAAACTTTAGATTGAATGAGCAAAGTGATTTTCCCCAAATTTGGCAAAAAGGAGAAAAGTCAAGCTAGGTAAGATTTCAATACACCAACTTCAAGCATGTTAATCTAGATAATTTGATAAGTTGATTGGTGTATGTATTGTTGGCTGAAACATCCAAGAACATGTTTAATCCTCCATAACTATAATGGGTTTAGAGAGACAAAGTTGAGTAGGTATGGATATAATGATGATTTAAGCATGAATCGATGTTGTTAAGCATGTTTACATAATTCTAAGATAGTTTTATGAAATCCAATTGTTGGAATAGATGATGATTGAAAATGAGCATAAAAGGTATATGATGAAATGTTGTAGTGAAGGAAAATGATGAATTTAAGGTATTGTGAGATTAATGTTTGTTCAATATGAATCAGTAGACTTGATGAGTCTAATGGATTCTCGAGGAATGAATAGTATAATGAAAATGGACTCAAAAGAGAGTAAAGTTCAATTAGATGTACTGTAAGACCCCGTATATGTATAAGGGTAATGTGCGTAATTGGATCAAATAATATGAATGGACTTGTAATGTAAAGTATGATTGATATAAGTCCATGGATTCAATGTATGTATGTGTAATAAAAATTGTAACGTACATACAAGTTTCATTGAGTATGAATACGAAGAAATGAGTTCTAGCAAGTGATGGATGTGATTGAGACTCAAGATGAGTAGTGTGGTATAATGGAATGGAGTTATACAGATGGATGAGAAAATGGCCATGGCAATAGATTAAGGATGTGTTGGTATGAGTTGCAGCAATGAAACTGCAGGAAATCTGGAAAACATGAGGTCCAGATCGATCTCATAGGATGAGAGATCGATCTGGAAGAGCCAGAATGCTCTTATTTGGGCGAAAGAATAGAGCAGATCGATCTCCAATGGAGCCAGATCGATCTTCCAAGCATTCTGTAGTGAAAAGATCGATCCTCAAGCACCCAGATCGATCTCCTTAGCTCTCTGTTTGGGACCAGATCGATCTCATGCTTCGAGAGATCGATCTCATGCTTCAACAGATCGATCTTATTGCTTCGACAGATCGATCTTAGGCTTAAAAATATCGTGAAAAAGAGGGATTTTAAGGGACCAGATCGATCTCCTCTTGGACCAGATCGATCTCCCCAAGCTATTTCTATATAAGGAGAGCTGAAAATCTGGAAATCTCGGAAAAACATATTAACCTCCCATTTTCAACCCAAAAACCTAACTTTCCTTCTCTAAAATCAGCCATTTTCAGTGAGATTTGGAGAGAGATCATTAGAGGCAAAGTTATTCCTATCAAAGAGAAGAACAACATAGTGAGAGGGCATCTTCCCATCTTTGGAATTAAACGAGTTAAGGGCATTACCATTTAGAGCAAGAAGAGAAATCATATTGGTAAGATTCTAACACTCCAATCCAAATGCATTAGCTATTTAATTGATTTTGGAGTTGATTGATATGAGTATTGATGGATAAACTACCTAGGAATGTAGTGGAATTGGTGTAACCTAGAAATCTAAAATGGGTATAATGTGAGGATATATGGGATTAAATGAGCCTATGAATTATGGCATGCTAAAGTTGTTATTGGGGTAATGTTTATGATTTTAAATGGTTAAATGAGATTACATTGTGAGTTTGGAGGAATTGTGGAAATGGGTATGTATATGATTGAAAAATGCCATAGTGAGGGGATTCATGGAATATGAACACTATGAGCTTAATGTCGATTTAATATCGATTTTGAATAAGTTAATAGGACTAAGAAGGTCCATAGACTCGAGTTATGGATAAAGTAATGAAACGAGGCCAAATAAGCTTTAATAGAGGCTATAGATTAAATTGACTATAGCAAGCACAAGGGTTGCAATATATGGATCGAATATAATGCGGGATACGATTTTGTGCAGTCCCGAAGAGTTCGTTGAAGACGAACCGAACCGTACGAGTAAGCAGCTTAAGGAAGTGGAATCACGCATCGCGATTCCAGGTAAGGGAATTTTATGAGTATATAGAGGTAGCTGCTCATACTTTGAACTTGTGGGTGAATATCGGGTGTTTTTATGAAATGCATGATTGCTCAAATAAATGTTGATGGTATTCGTGAATAATGATGAGTATATGCGTGTTTTTGGATTTGAAGTGGATTTTATGAAATGGGATAGTAAGGCTAATAATTGCATAAATCTAATGTTTTGATGCTTTTCAAAACGAATTGCTTGGTTTTAAGTAAGCTTGTAGATAGGTCGGCTAGTATTGTAATGTTGTTGTGGAAAAGCATTTGTGAGTGCTAAAACCGAATTACCGGGATTGATAAATTGTATATGAGCCGCCTATCACATTTGTATGACATAAATCGCGCTAGAGCCTCGTTCGCGCTGGATTTCTATGTTTTCACTTGTGTGAAACGTGCTTGAGCTTAGCTCGCACTTTGAATTTGAATCGTGATGATGTTTATCAACCGTACTGGAGCTTACGCTCGTACGTGGATTTGAGTGGTTTTTCTTATGCATATAACTGTACTGGAGCTATGCTCGTACATGGTTTCTTCATATTTTATGCATAAATGTCGTACCAGAGCGTTGCTCGTACTAAGTGATTGGTTTGATGCATGAATTCGTGCTATAGCGTAGCTCGCGCTGGTTTTCACACTGTGGTATGTATGAGGCCGTGGTGAGAGATATGGATTAACTCAGGGAACCCAACAGGCCTGACAGACCTCTTAGGTGGGGTGAGGGTGAGGGGCTAGGACCTGACATAATCCATCTAGGGAACCCAACAGGCCTGACAGACCTCTTAGGTGGGGTGAGGGTGAGGGGCTAGGACCTGGATCAGGGAACCCAACAGGGGCGAGAAAGGCCATGAGGGGCTAGGACCTGGTATTGAGGTTACTCCCACGCGCTTTCGAGACTATAAAGGTTACACTTGGTATGGGGTAGATAAGACCTATGGCAGGCACCCCAACCATGTTATGGGTCCGCGGAGTACGATGTACCGTGTATATCACATGGAGTACGATGTACCGCGTGGTGGTTACTTGATTTGAGAAAGTCTGGCGGAGAACTAACCCACCTTCGTACCAGCATGATACCCCGCACACCGAAATCCGTGTGGTCTGGGATGATATGTGACGATTGGCAAACGTAGTCACTTGAGATATAGTAACCTGTCTCCTTGCTTGATTTACTTACTACCACATGATTTTAAATCTCTAAGTGTGATTTGTGATTGTTTAAGGTAGACCCGAAGGAGGGGTCGAGCCTCGTGGATTTGATTTGTGAAACGGAAATGAGGTTGTGATTGTGAGTTGATGTGATGTGATTGTATGTGATGAGAAAGAGTTTTATGACGTGGGTTTAAAAAGGAGGTTTCTTAATGAATTGCCCTTTTTATGAATTTAAACGAGATCGAGCATGAGATGATTTATACATGATGTTTTACCATGTTTGATATGCCAATTTTACATGACTTTGATACATGATATATATGTATACTCATATGGCATAGTTTTATTCCTCATGCTCTTACCATAAATGATTTATGCATAACACTATCAGCATGTAGATAGAGTAGTTATCTACCATGCTTGCATTATTGCCTTACTGAGCGTGTGGTTGCTCATCCCACTCTATTTTCCCCCTACAGAGCGTGCATAGTAGCCCAGTCAGGACTGAGGCGTGGTATTTTGGACTCCGCTGCTTCTCCATCGCTTAAAGGTATATACACAGTGATTCTTTTTGTATCTAAACAATGTAAAAGAACAGTATTCTTTTGAGTTGTACTTATGGGGGATGTAGATGTCAGTAAAACATGTATTCGTATAAGTACACGATTAAATGCACATGTATGACATCGTTTTAATTAATTGAGAATGAATAAGATGTGGTGTTTATTATTGACTCACAGCCCAATAGTGTGTGGTGAGTTAGTTCACGACCGGGTAAGGTAACAGTAAAACGCGAAAAATTTTCAGTGATTTTCGGTTAAAGAGAATGGAATTGGGTCGTGACAGAGATTGGTATCAGAGCTGTGTTGGCCTGATGTGAGTCATTAATAAAATGTAGGAAAGTACATCCCCATAGTACTGTGCTTTTGTTTAGATATAACTGTGTATACTGTGATGGATAGAGCTTAATAATTATTATAATACAGGAAGTTAGGCACTATGCTAGTTACACGCAAAGGTAGAGGGGCAAGAGCACGTGCTAGAGGCCGTAGAGGTAGGCCTGAGAGCCGTGCGGAGCCACAGACTGAGCAGGCTCCACAGAACCCTGCTGAGAGAGCAGAGGATACCGAGGCTCGCTTCGCTAGGTTAGAGCGGAGTATCGAGAGTTTGGTGGAGATAGTCACCCAGGCATTGGGTGCCGGTGATAGACGAGGTCCCGCAGCACAGCCTACTACTGAACAGGCAGCTGCAGAGGCGGAGAGACCTCATTCTGCTGAGACAGCTACAGTTACACCACCTCCAGCCCAGGATACAACTTCTCCTATCGCTCCACAGCAGAGCGGTAGTGATGTGGGTTATGACTGCGACTTGAGCAGGTTGCGAGAGTTTCAAGCGCTGAAACCCCCAGTGTTTAGAGGGGTGAAGGACCCAGTGGTTACGGAGGATTGGGTGTATGAGATGGAGAAACTGTATAGGTTTTTTCGATGCACTTCAGCTGAGAAGGTAGCCTTTGCGGTGTTCATGTTGAAAGGCGAGGCAGAGCACTGGTGGAGGTCCACCGAGGTTATTTTGAGGGCCAGACACTCTGAGATCTCGTGGGAGATATTTCTAGAGGCCTTCAGGAGACAGTATATTCCAGCTACTGCCCAGAGAAAATTACGGATGAAATTTATGAATTTGGTTCAGGGGAACCGGACTGTGGACGAGTATGAGTCCAAGTTTATGTCATTGGGGAGATATGACCCGGACACGATGGGTAGTGAGACCCGAAAGATACAGAAGTTCATGGATGGATTGAGATTGGCCATCCGGACTAAGCTAGCTCCCTTCGACATTGTGACTTATGAGGAGGCTGTACATAAGGCTCAGTTGTGTGAGCAAGACTTTGAGCAAAATGCCTCCGAGCTTGGGAGAGTCAGTGTTAGGAAGGACAGAGATCGGAAGAGATCCGGGTTTGGAAGAGTGGCCAAGAGAGGTGGCCAAAGGTTTTTCGAGAAGAGGCCTAAGATCGAGGAGGTGCAAGAGAGAGCTGCTAGACCTCCCGTATACCCAGCTTTGACTGCACCGAGGGGTATAACTATTGGAGGACCACGACCTACCACGGATCAGTGTAGGAGATGTGGGAGATATCATGGGACTAGACCATGTCAGGTGCCCTCTGTTTCTTGTTTTAGGTGTGGGAGGCCAGGACATATATCAAGGTTTTGCACTGAGATGATTGAGGTTGCCCCATAGAAGGGCAAGGAGCCAGAGGGAGCTCCAGTTGAGACAGCAGCCCCGAGGAGGAGGGCTACAGCTGAGGAGAAAGGGAAACAAGCTGCGGGTGTGAGCAGAGGAAGAGTACATGCACTGGATCAGGACACCGCAGATGCTTCGACTGATGTGATTAAAGGTACCATCCGAATCTTTGATTTAGAAGCATTGGTATTATTTGATCTTGGTGCCACGCATTCTTTCATATCACCTTCCTTTGCAGATGAATTATTGAAATATGTGAAACCAACATTGATGGATAAAATGTTGATGATTTCCACACCCATAAATGATAGTCAATTGACTGAGCATGTATGTAGAGATTGTAAGATAAAGATAGAGGGGAAGGAAATGATAGCCAATCTGATTTTATTAAATATGAATGATTTTGATATAATTTTGGGAATGGATTGGTTGGCTAGCAATCGTGTTGTGATGGATTGTCATGCCAAAACATTGATGTTTTCAGGATTAGACAATCTTATTGTAAACTTTGATAAAAAGAAATGATATGAAACTAGCATGTTTGTTGTAAATAAAGGAGCATGATTTTAAATGCATATTGCTTGAGAGATAAATTGTTTGTTCATGATAAATGTTGAATGTGGAGTGATGGTTTATGTTACTAACGATGGAGAGGATAATGTGAAGGGTTCATTGCCTATGTGGTCGATATAGATGAGGCACACCCGGAATTGAAAGACATACCCATAATTGCGGATTACCCTGATGTCTTTTCGGACAAATTACCAGGACTACCACCTGAAAGGGAAATGGAATTTTGCATTGAATTAGTGCCTGGTACAGAGCCGATATCGAAACCACCCTATAGAATGGCTCCGATAGAATTGGAAGAGCTAAAGAAGCAGCTGCAAGAGTTACTGGAGAAGGGGTTTATTAGACCGAGTGTCTCACCTTGGGGAGCACCGGTTCTATTTGTAAGGAAGAAGGATGGAAGCCTCCGACTGTGTATAGATTACCGGTTGTTGAATAAGGCCACCATTAAGAACAAGTACCCCCTTCCAAGAATCGATGATTTGTTGGATCAGCTCTAGGGAGCCGAAGTATTTTCTAAGATAGATCTGCGGTCAGGGTATCATCAGTTGAGACTCAGGAGTGGAGATGTACCTAAGACAGCATTTCGTACCCGTTATGGCCACTACAAGTTTTTGGTGATGCCATTCGGATTGACGAATGCTCCCGCAGCATTTATGGCATTGATAATGATATATTCAAGCCATACCTGGACAAGTTTGTAATAGTGTTCATTGATGATATTTTGGTGTATTCCAAGTCCAGGGAAGATCATGAGGAGCACTTGAGGATAGTTCTGCAGACCCTCTGAGAGAGAGAATTGTATGCCAAACTCAGCAAGTGTAACTTTTGGTTGGAATAGATCTCATTTCTGAGGCATGTCGTGTCAAAGGATGGGGTATCAGTGGATCCATCCAAGATAGAGGCAGTTGTGCAGTGGGAACAGCCCAAGACAGTAACTGAGATCAGGAGTTTTCTGGGATTGGCAGGATATTATCGGAGATTTGTAGAGGGTTTCTCCAGACTAGCTGCTCCGTTGACACGCCTCATGCGTAAGGATGTTAAGTTTGTGTGGGATGAGGTATGTGAGAGGAGTTTTGAGGAGCTTAAGCGTCGATTGACGACTGCTCCAGTTCTCACCATTCCTACCAGCTCAGGAGGATTCTCGGTGTATACGGATGCATCACACCAGGGACTGGGCTGTGTGCTTATGCAGGATGGGAAGGTAGTTGCCTATGGATCTAGACAGTTGAAAGATCATGAGAGGAACTACCCGACACATGATTTGGAGATGGCGCCACTATCTCTATGGTGAGAAATTTCAGGTGTTCACAGATCATAAGAGCCTTAAGTACCTGTTCTCGCAGAAAGAGCTGAATATGAGACAGAGGAGATGGCTCGAACTCCTGAAAGACTATGATTGTGAAATCATGTACCACCCAGGTAAGGCAAATGTAGTTGCCGATGCTTTGAGTAGAAAGGGGCTTAGGTTGGTGTCTTATATGATGGTACGGGAACATGAATTGTTAGAACACTTTGCGAACCTCAGTTTAGATGTAACCCCACCTGGATCTGAGAGACTGGAGATCATGGCTAGTTTGAGACTAGAGCCAGAGTTGATTGGCCGTATTCGGCAAGCCCAGCAGAGCGATCGACGGTGTATCGATTGGCTGAGGCAGATACAGACAGGTGTGGGTATTGATTTTGAGCAGAGTGCTGATGGCTTATTGAGGTTCAAAGGCAGAGTATGCGTTCCCAGGGATCCTGAGATCAGGAGAATGATTTTATCAGAGGCTCACTCATCGAAGTATACGATACATCCGGGAAGTACCAAGATGTATCAAAACCTTCGGAAGGTTTATTAGTGGTCTGGAATGAAGAAAGACATTGCTAAATATGTCGCTAAGTGTCTCGTTTGTCAGCAAGTGAAGGTAGAGCATCAGAAGCCTGCAGGATTATTGCAGCCTCTACCGATACCAACATGGAAGTGGGAGCATGTCACCATGGATTTTGTGATGGGGTTGCCGAGGACCCGTAGAGGTCATGATGCCATATGGGTTATTGTGGACCGATTGACTAAGTCCGCCCATTTCTTGGCTATAAGAGCTACCGATACACTGAGTCAGTTGGTGAACCTATATATTCGAGAGATAGTACGGCTACATGGTGTACCAGTGAGCGTTGTTTCTGATAGGGATGCCCGCTTCACTTTCCATTTTTGGGAACATTTTCAGGAAGCGCTGGGGACCCGATTGAGTTTTAGCACCGCTTTTCATCCTCAGACAGATGGGCAGTCAGAGAGGACTATACAGACGCTCGAGGATATGTTGAGAGCGTGTGTACTGGATTTTAGAGGCTCCTGGGATGACCACCTACAGTTAGCCGAGTTAGCTTATAATAATAGCTATCATGCTAGTATCGGGATGGCACCCTATGAGGCATTATACGGGTGTAGATGCCGTTCCCCTATTGGATGGGAAGAGGTTGGTGACAGACAGATTTTTGCTCCGAACTTAGTGCAGCAGGCATCTGAGGACGTCCAGTTGATATGTGAGAGATTACGGACAGCTCAGAGCCGGCAAAAGAGTTATGCTGACAAGAGACGAAGACCACTGGAGTTTGATGAGGGTGAGTCGGTGTTTTTGAGGGTATCACCATCGAAGGGTATTATGAGATTTGGTAAGAAGGGCAAGCTGAGCCCTAGATATATCGGACCCTTCGAAATTTTAGAGAGAGTGGGAGATAAGGCATATAGGTTGGCATTGCCACCAGACTTGGCAAATGTCCACAACGTCTTCCACATCTCGATGCTTCGGAAGTATCACCGTGACCCGGCACACGTGATAAGATATGAGCCATTGGAGCTCCATGAGAGTATGACATATGTTGAGAAGCCGGTTCGGATATTGGATAGGAAAGAGAAAGTGTTGCGGAATAAGACAATTCCCTTGGTGAAAGTGCTTTGGCAACACCACACGGCGGAAGAGGCCACATGGGAATTGGAGAACTTGATACGGGAGAAGTACCCCCAACTGTTTGAAGAGTGACTTGGTTCTAATTTGGAGGACCAAATTCCTTGAAGGAGGGGAGAATGTAAGACCCCGTATATGTATAAGGGTAATGTGTGTAATTGGATCAAATAATATGAATGGACTTGTAATGTAAAGTATGATTGATATAAGTCCATGGATTCAATGTATGTATGTGTAATAAAAATTGTAACGTACATACAAGTTTCATTGAGTATGAATACGAAGAAATGAGTTCTAGCAAGTGATGGATGTGATTGAGACTCAAGATGAGTAGTGTGGTAAAATGGAATGGAGTTATGCTTCCATTTGGTTTTATGTAGCATACCTTTGAACATACAATGAATGCACACAAGTTTCAATGTGCATAAGGTATGAATGGATGCCATTTTCAAGTTATAAAGGTGGATGGATGAGAAAATGGCCATGGCAATAGATTAAGGATGTGTTGGTATGAGTTGCAGCAATGAAACTGCAGGAAATCTGGAAAACATGAGGTCTAGATCGATCTCATAGGATGAGAGATCGATCTGGAAGAGCCAGAATGCTCTTATTTGGGCAAAAGAATAGAGCAGATCGATCTCCAATGGAGCCAGATCGATCTGCCAAGCATTCTGTAGTGAAAAGATCGATCCTCAAGCACCGAGATCGATCTCCTTAGCTCTCTGTTTGGGGCCAGATCGATCTCATGCTTCGACAGATCGATCTCATGCTTCAACAGATCGATCTCATTGCTTCGACAGATCGATCTCAGGCTTAAAAATGCCGTGAAAAAGAGGGATTTTAAGGGACCAGATCGATCTCCTCTTGGACCAGATCGATCTCCCCAAGCTATTTCTATATAAGGAGAGCTGAAAATCTGGAAATCTCGAAAAAACATATTAACCTCCCATTTTCAACCCAAAAACCTAACTTTCCCTCTCTAAAATCAGCCATTTTCAGTGAGATTTGGAGAGAGATCATTAGAGGCAAAGTTGTTCCTATCAAAGAGAAGAACAACATAGTGAGAGGGCATCTTCCCATCTTTGGAATTGAAGGAGTTAAGGGCATTACCATTTGGAGCAAGAAGAGAAATCATATTGGTAAGATTCTAACACTCCAATCCAAATGCATTAGCTATTTAATTGATTTTGGAGTTGATTGATATGAGTATTGATGGATAAACTACCTAGGAATGTAGTGGAATTGGTGTGACCTAGAAATCTAAAATGGGTATAATGTGAGGATATATGGGATTAAATGAGCCTATGAATTATGGCATGCTAAAGTTGTTATTGGGGTAATGTTTATGATTTTAAATGGTTAAATGAGATTACATTGTGAGTTTGGAGGAATTGTGGAAATGGGTATGTATATGATTGAAAAATGCCATAGTGAGGGGATTCATGGAATATGAACACTATGAGCTTAATGTCGATTTAATATCGATTTTGAATAAGTTAATAGGCCTAAGAAGGTCCATAGACTCGAGTTATGGATAAAGTAATGAAACGAGGCCAAATAAGCTTTAATAGAGGCTATAGATTAAATTGACTATAGCAAGCACAAGGGTTGCAATATATGGATCGAATATAATGCGGGATACAATTTTGTGCAGTCCCGAAGAGTTCGTTGAAGACGAACCGAACCGTATGAGTAAGCAGCTTAAGGAAGTGGAATCACGCATCGCGATTCCAGGTAAGGGAATTTTGTGAGTATATAGAGGTAGCTGCTCGTACTTTGAACTTGTGGGTGAATATCGGGTGTTTTTATGAAATGCATGATTGCTCAAATAAATGTTGATGGTATTCGTGAATAATGATGAGTATATGCGTGGTTTTGGATTTGAAGTGGATTTTATGAAATGGGATAGTAAGGCTAATAATTGCATAAATCTAATGTTTTGATGCTTTTCAAAACGAATTGCTTGGTTTTAAGCAAGCTTGTAGATAGGTCATCTAGTATTGTAATGTTGTTGTGGAAAAGCATTTGTGAGTGCTAAACCCGAATTGTCGGGATTGATAAATTGTATATGAGCCGCCTATCACATTTGTATGACATAAATCGCGCTAGAGACTCGCTCGCGCTGGATTTCTATGTTTTCACTTGTGTGAAACGTGCTTGAGCTTAGCTTGCACTTTGAATTTGAATCGTGATGATGTTTATAAACCGTACTGGAGCTTACGCTCGTACGTGGATTTGAGTGGTTTTTCTTATGCATATAACTGTACTGGAGCTATGCTCGTACATGATTTCTTCATATTTTATGCATAAATGCCGTACCAGAGCGTTGCTCGTACGAAGTGATTGGTTTGATGCATGAATTCGCGCTAGAGCGTAGCTCGCGCTGGTTTTCACACTGTGGTATGTATGAGGTTGTGGTGAGAGATACGGATTAACTTAGGGAACCCAACAGGCCTGACAGACCTCTTAGGTGGGGTGAGGCTGAGGGGCTAGGACCTGACATAATCCATCCAGGGAACCCAACAGGCCTGACAGACCTCTTAGGTGGGGTGAAGGTGAGGGGCTAGGACCTGGATCAGGGAACCCAACAGGGGCGAGCAAGGCCATGAGGGGCTAGGACCTGGTATTGAGGTTACTCCCACGTACTTTCGAGACTATAAAGGTTACACTTGGTATGGGGTAGATAAGACCTATGGCAGGCACCCCCAACCATGTTATGGGTCCGTGGAGTACGATGTACCGTGTATATCACATGGAGTACGATGTACCGCGTGGTGGTTACTTGATTTGAGAAAGTCTGGCGGAGAACTAACCCACCTTCGTACCAGCATGATACCCCGCACACCGGAATCCGTGTGGTCTGGGATGATATGTGACGATTGGCCAACGTAGTCACTTGAGATATAGTAACCTGTCTCCTTGCTTGATTTACTTACTACCACATGATTTTAAATCTCTTAGTGTGATTTGTGATTGTTTAAGGTAGACCCGAAGGAGGGGTCGAGCCTCGTGGATTTGATTTGTGAAACGGAAATGAGGTTGTGATTGTGAGTTGATGTGATGTGATTGTATGTGATGAGAAAGAGTTTTATGACGTGGGTTTAAAAAGGAGGTTTCTTAATGAATTGCCCTTTTTATGAATTTAAACGAGATCGAGCATGAGATGATTTATACATGATGTTTTACCATGTTTGATATGCCAATTTTACATGACTTTGATACATGATATATATGTATACTCATATGGCATAGTTTTATTCCTCATGCTCCTACCATAAATGATTTATGCATAACACTATCAGCATGTAGATAGAGTAGTTATCTACCATGCTTGCATTATTGCCTTACTGAACGTGTGGTTGCTCATCCCACTCTATTTTGCCCCCTACAGAGCGTGCATAGTAGCCCAGTCAGGACTGAGGCATGGTATTTTAGACTCCGCTGCGTCTCCATCGCTTAAAGGTATATACACAATGATTCTTTTTGTATCTAAACAATGTAAAAGCACAGTATTCTTTTGAGTTGTACTTATGGGGGATGTAGATGTCAGTAAAACATGTATTCGTATAAGTACACGATTAAATGCACATGTATGACATCGTTTTAATTAATTGAGAATGAATGAGATGTGGTGTTTATTATTGACTCACAGCCCAACAGTGTATGGTGAGTTAGTTCACGACCGGGTAAGGTAACAGTAAAACGCGAAAAATTTTCAGTGATTTTCGGTTAAAGAGAATGGAATTGGGTCGTGACATGTACCAAGGCCAAATTGGTATAAAATGGTCTAATGCATTGATTAGAATGTCATACAAGTGTGAATTAAGTATATTATGATATACTGATATGAGTAGTAAATACTTGCAGCTCCTGGAGATATAATTGGAGCAGATTAGACGGATCACGAGAAGTGGAAATCAAGGAAAGTGATTCATGCGTGATTCGAGGTAAGGGATTTATGCGAGCTATTGAAGACAGCTATACTTATGTTTCTTACTTTCTGTGTGCAAATAAATACGATAAAGTATATAGATATTGGAATATCTACGTAAAAGCTAAGTGTTAAGAAGAAGCTTATATGCATAAATTGCATGTCTTAATGTCTTTATCGTGAGTAGATGCTTGTGAATGTTATGTAAGTGTTTTGAGAAAGAGTAATAATAGACTGGCTCCTGATTTAACTATTTACCATGAAAATACATGTGTTTTAAATGAAAAGCATTTACCGAGTGATTTGAGGGAGATTGCCCTCTCACTCATACTTACCAAATGGAGCCATCTATTTCTGTTTCTGTGTGAACTTGTGCTAAAACCAACGTGGCAACAATAGATTTACCAACCTAGCTCGCACAACATTTTAAAAGGATTTTGAGAAAAGTGAACGTTGCTGGAGCTGAGTGTAAGCTGTGTGATCCACTCGAGAGCTCGCACTAGATTTTGATAATCATGCTTGAGCCATCGAGTACTGCTAAGTGACCTTACTCTGACTATGCTCGCATGTAACTTCCTTGACTTAAAGGGATTTTAAATGAAATCATGCTCGATGCCTCAAGTATTGCTTTGTGATCATAAGTTGAGTTGCTCGTACAAGCTTTTACGATTTTACTTTGTGATGAGATAAAACCATGCTAGAGGCCTCAGGTAATGATGTGTGATCTTACGCTGAGTTGCGCGCACGTGGTTTTATAAGCTTTCTGTGTGATGAGACAAAATTGTGCTAGAGGCCTTAGGTATTACTTTGTGATTGTACGCTGAGTTGCTCGCACGAGGTTTTATGATGTTGCTATGTGAAGAGTAAAACCCTACTAGTGCCATCATGTATTACTGAGAGATCTTGGACAGACCTGCTCGCACGTGATTTTGAGACAATGGAAATAGGTGGTAAAGGATCCGCAGGAGCACGCTGTACCGTGGCGTTAGCCATGGAGTACGATGTGTCATGATGTCTTAGTGATTCTGTGTGAGCTGAAGGGATGGTTGATCCACCTCCTCAAGTATGGGATTCCCGCACACTTGATTAGTGATTGCCTGAAATCCAAACTATGGCCATAAGTCCTTTATCTATGTGATATAACATTTTGTCGCTACTATGTGAGGTGACATATGTCCCCCTATTGTGTGATACAAGGTGATACAATACCCCATACTATGTCTTATGTTTATCGATTTACTAAGTGATTTGGTAAATGTAAAGAAATTTCTAAGTGTGTACTGTGTGAATTGAAAAATGTTGTTGTGTGAATTGATGATTATTTGCATATACCTATCTAGCGAATTCATGGTTTCACCTCGATGGAAGTTATTTTCAAAGAATGCATATGTTTTATAAGGAAAATAAATGTTTATATTTTAAGCATGTAGATAGTGTAGTTATCTACCTACTTTCATATTTTTCTTACTGAGCATGTTAGCTCACCCCCTTATTTTCCTCCTCCATAGATTCTACACAGTAGTGAGTTGTCTGTAGTTGTTCCTACTATAGTGATCTTCAGTTCTCCAGCAGTACAGAGCTATACACTTATGAGAAAATTTTATACACTGTAAATTAGTGCACAGTAAAGCTATCTTTGTACAAAGGGATGTATATAATAGAAACTGATGTAAACACTTTCGCATATTTATTAAAGTACAGTTGCTATTTCATTAAATGACTTTTAATTATGAAATGGATGAGATGTGGATATGGATGTTAATTCACAACTCAACTGTTAGTAGTAAGGTAAGTCACAGGAAGAGGGTCATGACAGAGGTGTTATCAGAGCTGAGTTGGTCTGATGTGAGTTAGTATCCATAGTATGGAAAATATACATCCCTAAAGTATTGTGCATTATTTGGATACAATTGTGTATACCAAGCTGGAAATGTGACTGAGACACTTGTTATTGAGTATGCAGGATGTCGAATAGGTGACGCACTCGTAGAGGAAAGAGTTTGCTCTCTCAGGGGTGTAGAGATGAGCCCGAGAGGCACAGTGGGTCCTGTTCTAGTAGAGATCCACATGGTTTTAGTGATGACGTTGAGGCACATATAGCGCAATTACAACATAGTGTAGACACTGTCATGGAGATGTTTACACAGGCAATGGCAAGATTTAAGGGTAGATAAGAGAACCCTACTAGTCAGGCTGCTACACCTGATAGATATGAGCCTACACAACCTGCATCGAGACCTCAGGCTGTATCAGCAGAGATTCCTATATCCCCTCCAGTTCAGGATATTCCCCCACCAGTTCAAGATCTTGTAGCTACACAACAAGTTGGTGGTGAAAGAGTGTATGATTGTGACTTGGGTAGATTGAGACAGTTCAAGAAGTTTAGACCACCTTCATTTAGTGGGATAAAGGACCTAGTGTTAGTGGAGAATTGGATTCGCAGTATGGAGAAACACTATAGATTTTTCCATTGCTATGCCATAGAGAAGGTCACCTTTGTGGCTTTTGTATTAGAGGGTGAGGTCGCGCATTGGTGGATGGCTACAAAGTTAATTTTGAGTGTACGTCACCTGGTTGTGACTTAGGACATATTTCTGGTTGCCTTTAAGAGGTAGTACATTCCAACCATTGCTCAGAGGAAGATGCAAATTGAATTTATGACCTTGACTCAGGGGAACCATACAGTTGATGAGTATAAGTCCAGATTCACATCTCGAGGTAGGTATGATGCAATTACCATGAGCGGTCAAGGTAGAAAGGTCTAAAAGTTTATTGACGGGTTGATACCTTCGATCAGAGCTTAATTGGCCTCATTTGACATTACCACCTATGACTAGGCAGTACGCAGAGCTCAGCTATATGGGTAGGACTATGAGTTACATGCCTCGGAGCTAAATAAGAGTGGTAAGGGCAAAGATAGAGATTGAAAGAGGTCAGTTGATGATAGAGGATTTAGAAAAGGCTTAAGGTTATATGGTAAAGGGCTAAAGATTGAAGAGGTACAAGAGAGGCCTGCGAAACCTCTAATGTATCCAGTTTTACCTCCAGCATCGAGGGGTATAGCTATTAGTGGACCTTAACCTACCACCGAATAGTACAAGATGTGTGATATATATCATGGGAGTAGGCCATGTCATTTGGTGATGAGGTCCTGTTATAGATGTGGCAAGCCAGGGCACATAGCTCGTGAATGCCAGAGTTGGTTGATACAGCCCCACAGAAGGGAAGGAGCCAGAGAAGGCTACAGTTGAGACACCTACTCCTAAGAGGAAGGCTACAGCTGAAGAGAAAGGGAAACAAGTTGTTGGAAGAGGACGAGTGTTTGCATTGAACCAGGCATCTGCAAAAGCTTCTACGGATGTGATTGAAGGTACCATCCTAGTTTTTTATTTTAAAGCATTAACATTAATTAATCCTGGTGCCACACATTCATTTATATATATTGCCTTCATTCGCATGTAAATTGTTTGAACGTGTGAAACCTACACCTTTAGGTAAGGTGTTGCTTATAAGCACTCCAATGAGAGATAATGTAGTGACAAAGTATGTATGTAATAGTTGTAAGTTAAAAGTAGGGGAAAAGGATATGTTGGCCAATCTTATTCTGTTAGATATGAAAGATTTTGATGTGATACTAGGAATGGATTGGTTGGCTGCAAACCATGCTGTTTTAGACTGTTATGCTAAGACAGTAATGTTTTCCACCCCTAAAAGGTATGTTGTAAGATTTGCAAAGTAATGAAAGAAGTCATAAATTATTTCCAAGGGTGGATGATTTTACTAACAAATGTAATCGTAATATGTTGAAGGTTTTATTGCATACGTGGTTGATTTGGATAAGGCACACCCAAAATTAGCTGACATCCCAATGGTTAAAGAGTTCCCTGATGTCTTTCCGAAAGAATTACTAGGGTTGCCACATGATAGAGAGATAGAGTTTTGTATTGATTTGGTGCCTAGCACTGAACCAATATCTAAACCACCATATAGAATGGCTCCAATTGAGTTAGAGGAGCTAAAGAGACAATTGCAAGAGCTGTTGGACAAGGGGTTTATCAGACCTAGTGTATCACCTTGTGGAGCACCGATTCTATTTGTAAAGAAGAAAGATGGGAGACTCCGATTGTGTATAAATTATTGGTTGTTGAACAAGGCTACCATCAAGAATAAGCACCCCCTACCATGGATTGATGATCTATTGGATCAGTTACAAGGAGTACAGATCTTTTTGAAGATTGATCTGAGGTCTGGGTATCATCAGTTGAGGATTCGAAGTGGAGATGTGCCCAAGACAGCGTTTTAGACCCGTTATGGCCATTATGAGTTTCCGATTATGCCATTTGGGTTGATGAATGCTTGTGCAACATTTATGGCTCTAATGAATGATGTGTTTAAGCCATACCTGGAAAGCTTAGTGATTGTCTTTATAGATGACATATTGGTGTACTCGAATTTCAGGGAAGAGCATGAGCAGCACTCGAGAATAGTGTTACAGACCCTCCGAGATTAGGAGTTGTATGCTAAACTCAATTAATGTGATTTCTGGCTGAGTGAGATATCATTTTTTGGTCATGTAGTCTCAAGAGACAGGGTATCAGTGGATCCGTCCAAGATAAAGGTTGAGATACAGTAGGAAATACCCAAGACGGTCACAGAGATTCGTAGTTTTCTGGGTTTGGCAGGTTATTAGCGATGTTTTGTCGAGGGATTCTCTAAGCTGGCTGCTCCGTCGACACGTCTCACTCAAAAGAATATGGCATTTGAGTGGGATGAGAAGTGTGAAAATAGTTTATGCGAGTTAAAACGTAGACTAGCCACCACACCTATTCTCACCATACCCATCAGCTTAGGAGGTTACTCGGTGTATACAGATGCCTCAAGACAGGGACTGGGCTGTGTGTTGATACAGGACAGGAAGGTAATATCCTATGGATCTAAACAGCTTAAGGACCATGAGAAGAACTACCCAGCCCATGATTTAGAGTTGGTAGCCATGGTATTTGCATTGAAAATATGGCACCACTACTTGTACGATGAGAAATTTCAGGTGTTTACAGATCATAAGAGTCTCAGATATCTGTTTTCGTAGAAAGAGTTAAATATAAGGCAGATACAGTGGATAGAGCTTTTGAAGGATTATGATTGTGAGATATTGTACCATCCGAGAAAGGCTAATGTTATGGCTGATGCCCTAAGTAGAAAGAGCCTCGGAGTGGTATCGTACATGATGGTCAGAGAATATGAGCTGCTTAAGCAGTATGCTCACCTCAGGTTCGATATAGACCCTCTTGATGTTAACAGTGACTATGTGATAGCTAGCCTGTGAGTGGAACCGGATTTGATTCACTAGATACGACAGGCTCAACATATAGATCCATTATGTGATGATCGTGCAAGTCTAATTCAAAGGGATGATGATGGCCTACTGAGGTTTAGATGTGCGATTTGCGTTCCTGACGACCCAGAACTAAAGAGATTGATTTTAACAGAAGCTCATTCATCGAGATATACATTACATCCGGGGAGTAACAAGATGTATCAGAATCTTCGGAGAGTGTATTGGTGGTCAGGGATCAAAAGAGATATCATAGAGTTTGTGGCGAAATGTCTAGTATGTCAGCAAATGAAGGTAGAGCATCAGAACCCTGCAGAATTATTGCAGCTTATTCCTATACCGACTTGGAATAGGAGCATGTCACCATGGATTTCATTATGGGATTGCCAAGGACTAAAAGGAACTATAATGCTATCTGGGTAGTGGTAGATAGATTGATGAAATCCGCCCACTTTTTAGCCATGAAATCTACAGATACTCTGGGTACTTTGGCAGAGTTGTATGTATGGGAGATAGTAAGGCTACATGGTGTTCCAATGAGCATCGTATCAGATAGGGATTTTCGCTTCACTTCCCACTTTTGGGACCATTTATAGGAAGCTATGGGAACCTAGTTAAGTTTTAATACCGCTTTCCATCCTCAAAACGATGGTCAGTCAGAAAAAACCATCTAAACGTTAGAGGATATGTTGAGAGCAAGTGTTATGGATTTAAAGGCTCCTAGGATGATCATCTACCATTAGTCAAATTTGGTTACAACAACAGTTATCACTTGAGTATCAGGATGGCACTGTATGAGGCGTTGTATGATAGAAGGTGTCGTTCCCCTGTTAGTTGGGAAGAAGTGGGTGATAGAAAGACTTTTACTCCCGATCTAGTGCAACAAGCCTCTGAGGTTATTCAACTGATATGTGAGAGATTGAGAACAGCTGAGAGTAAGCAGAAACGTTATGCTGACATGAGATGAAGGCCACTAGAGTTCACTATACTCAGTATTCTTGAGAGTTTCTCCCTTGAAAGAGATTATGAGGTTCGGTAAGAAGGGTAAGTTGAGCCCGTGTTATATCGAGCCATTTAAAATACTGTAGTGAGTGGGAGATAAGGCCTACAAGCTAGCATTACCACCAGAGCTAGCAGGCATTCATAATGTCTTCTACGTATCGATGCTTTGAAAGTACCATCCAGATCAGACCCATGTAATTCGATATGAGCCATTGGAGCTCAAGGATGAAATCTCATATGTAGAGAGATTGATCCAGATATTTGATAGGAAAGAAAAGGTGTTAAGGAATAAGACATTCCGCTTGTTAAGGTTCTCTAGCACCACCACAATTCAAAGGATGCTACTTGGGAGTTAGAGAGCCTGATGCGAGAAAAGTACCCTCGACTTTTCGATGAATAACTTGGTTTTAATTTGGAGGACCAAATTTCTTGAAGGAGGGGAGGAATGTAAGGCCCATAAATTTCTATGTATTGTTTATGATTCTGTGATGCACAGACAAGTCACATTATATATGAATAATAAGAAACGGATATTCTTAAGCTCTAAGTGTGGATGAAATTTAAAATGAGTATTGAAGTAGTTGAGTATGAGCTTGCCCTTAAAAAATCTAGAAAAATTACAACTAGAATGCTACAGATGAAGGGCAGATCGATCTCATTGCTAGAAAAGATCGATCTCGTTACCTTGAAATGCAATGCCAAAGCATTCTGCAAAATGGAGATCGATCCCTCATTCAAAGCAGATCGATCTCGGATGGATTTTGGTTAACAAAGATCGATCTCTAATTGCCTCTAGTTAGCAAAGAAAGATCCCTTCTCAAAGCCAGATCGATCTCTAAGTGATTCTTCATGTCCAAGATCGATCCCTACCAATGAGCAGATCGATCCCTACCTCAAAAGGCAAATCGAAACCCTAGCCTGCATGTCAAATTCTGAAAGAGTTCAAAGCAAGGAAAGATCGATCTCTCAGCCATAGAGATCGATCTCAAAAGGCTAATTTCTATAAAAACCCGACAGCTGAGTTCTTCTTCCATGAAACAACTTATCTTCCTCCATTAAAAACAAAGAACCTAGCTTTCTCACTCTAAAAATCATCACCTTCCAATCAGATTTGAGAGAGATTGCTTGGAGCAAAGTTGTTCCTAGTGAGGAAGAGAACAACATAGTCAAAGATTGGAAGCTGAAACTTTGGATTGAATGAGTAAAGTGATTTTCCCCAAATTAGGAAAATAGGAGAAAAGTCAAGCTATGTAAGATTCAATACACCAACTTCAAGCATGTTAATCTAGACAATTTGATGAGTTGATTGGTGTATGTATTATTGGCTGAAACATCCATGAACATACCTAATCCTCCATGACCTAGAATGGGCTTAGTGAGAGAAAGTTGAGTCGGCATGGATATAATGATGATTTGAGCAAGTATCGATGTTATTAAGCATGTGTACATAATTCTAAGATAGTTTTATGAAATCCAATTGTTGGAATAGATGATGATTGAAAATGGGCATAAGATGTATATGATGAAGTGCCATAGTGAAGGAAAATGATGAACTTAAGGCATTGTTAGATTAATGTCGGCTCATTATGAATTAATAGACTTAATGAGTCTTATGGATTCTTGAGGAATGAATAGTATAATTAAAATGGACTTAAAAGAGAGTAAAGTCTAATAAGATGTAATGAGGTCAAATTGGTGTAAAATGGCCCAATGTATTGATTAGAATGTCATGCAAGTGAGAATTAAGTATATTACGATATACTGACATAAGTAGTAAATACTTGCAGCTCCGAGAGATATAATTGGAGCCGATTAGATGGATCACGAGAAGAGGAAATCAAGGAAAGTGATTCAAGCATGATTCGAGCTAAAGGATTTATGCGAACTATTAAAGATAGCTATACGTATGTTTCGTACTTTCTGTGTGCAAATAAATACGATAAAGTATATAGATATTGGAATATCTACGTAAAAGCTAAGTGGTAAGAACAAGCTTATATGCATAAGTTTCATGTCTTAATGTCTTTTTCGTGAGTAGATGCTTGTGAATGTTATGTAAGTGTTTTGAGAAAGAGTAATAATATACTGGCTACCGATTTAACTATTTACCATAAAAATGCATGTGTTTTTAAATGGAAAGCATATAACGAGTATGAGCTTACCTTTAAAAAATCTAGAAAAATTACAACTGGAATGCTGCAGATGAAGAGCAGATCGATCTCATTGCAAGAAAAGATCGATCTCATTACCTTGAAATGCAATGCCAAAGCATTCTGCAAAATGGAGATCGATCCCTCATTCAAAGCAGATCGATTTCGGATGGATTCTGGTTAACAAAGATTGATCTCTGATTGCCTCTAGTTAGCAAAGATTGATCCCTTCTCAAAGCTAGATCGATCTCTAAGTGATTCTGCCTATCCAGGATCGATCCCTACCAATGAGCAGATCGATCCCTACCTCAAGAGGCAAATCGAAACCCCAGCCTGCATGTCAAATTCTGAAGGAGTTCAAAGCAAGGAAAGATCGATCTCTCAGCCATAGAGATCGATCTCAAAAGGCCAATTTCTATAAAAACCCAACAGCTGAGTTCTTCTTCCATGAAACAACTCATCTTCCTCCATTGAAAACAAAGAACCTAGTTTTCTCACTCTAAAAATCATCACCTTCCAATCAGATTTGAGAGAGATTCCTTGGAGCAAAGTTGTTCCTAGTGAGGAAGAGAACAACATAGTCAAAAATTGGAACCTGAAACTTTGGATTGAATTAGCAAAGTGATTTTTTCCCAAATTTGGCAAAAAGGAGAAAAGTCATGCTAGGTAAGATTTCAATACACCAACTTCCAGCATGTTAATCTAGACAATTTGATGAGTTGATTGGTGTATGTATTGTTGGCTGAAACATCCATGAACATGCCTAATCCTCCATAACCTAGAATGGACTTAGTGAGAGAAAGTTCAATTGGCATGGATATAATGATGATTTGAGCAAGTATCGATGTTATTCAGCATGTGTACATAATTCTAAGATAGTTTTATGAAATCCAATTGTTGGAATAGATGATGATTGAAAATGGGCATAAGATGTATATGATGAAATGCCATAGTGAAGGAAAATGATGAACTTAAGGCATTGTGAGATTAATGTCGGCTCAATATGAATTAGTAGACTTGATGAGTCTTATGGATTCTCGAGGAATGAATTGTATAATTAAAATGGACTTAAAAGAAAGTAAAGTCCAAGAAGATGTAACGAGGTTAAATTGGTGTAAAGTGGCCCAATGTATTGATTGGAATGTCATGCAAGTGAGAATTAAGTATATTACGATATACTGACATAAGTAGTAAATACTTGTAGCTCCGAGAGATATAATTGGAGCCGATTAGACGGATCATGAGAAGTGGAAATCAAGGAAAGTGATTCAAGCGTGATTCAAGGTAAAGGATTTATGCGAGCTATTAAAGATAGCTATACGTATGTTTCGTACTTTCTGTGTGAAAATAAATACAATAAAGTATATAGATATTGGAATATCTACGTAAAAGCTAAGTGGTAAGAACAAGCTTATATGCATAAATTTCATGTCTTAATGTCTTTTTCGTGACTAGATGCTTGTGAATGTTATGTAAGTGTTTTAAGAAAGAGTAATAATATACTGGCTACCGATTTGACTATTTACCACAACAAAGCATGTGTTTTTAAATGAAAAGCATATAACGAGTATGAGCTTACCTTTAAAAAATCTGGAAAAATTACAATTGGAATGCTGTAGATGAAGGGCAGATCGATCTCAATGCAAGAAAAGATCGATCTCATTACCTTGAAATGTAATGCCAAAGCATTCTGCAAAATGGAGATCGATCCCTCATTCAAAGCAGATCGATCTCGGATGGATTTTGGTTAACAAAGATTGATCTCTAGTTGCCTCTAATTAGCAAAGATCGATCCCTTCTCAAAGCCAGATCGATCTTTAAGTGATTCTGTCTGTCTAAGATCGATCCCTACCAATGAGTAGATTGATCCCTACCTCAAGAGGCAAATCAAAACCCCAGCATGCATGTCAAATTCTGAAGGAGTTCAAAGGAAGGAAAGATCGATCTCTCAGCCATAGAGATCGATCTCAAAAGGCCAATTTCTATAAAAACCTGACAGCTGAGTTCTTCTTCCATGAAACAACTCATCTTCCTCCATTGAAAACAAAGAACCTAGCTTTCTCACTCTAAAAATCATCACCTTCCAATCAGTTTTGAGAGAGATTCCTTGGAGCAAAGTTGTTCCTAGCAAGGAAGAGAACAACATAGTCAAAGATTAAAAGCTGAAACTTTAGATTGAATGAGCAAAGTGATTTTTCCTAAAATTTGGTAAAAAGGAGAAAAGTGAAGCTAGCTAAGATTTTAATACACCAACTTCAAGCATGTTAATCTAGACAATTTGATGAGTTGAGAGGTGTATGTATTGTTGGCTGAAACATCCATGAACATGCCTAATCCTCCATGACCTAGAATGGGCTTAGTGAGTGAAAGTTGAGTCGGCATGGATATAATGATGATTTGAGCAAGTATCGATGTTATTAAGCATGTGTACATAATTCTAAGATAGTTTTATGAAATCCAATTGTTGGAATAGATGATGATTGAAAATGGGCATAAGATGTATATGATGAAATGCCATAGTGAAGGAAAATGATGAACTTAAGGCATTGTGAGATTAATGTCGGCTCAGTATGAATTAGTAGACTTGATGAGTCTTATGGATTCTCGAGGAATGAATAGTATAATTAAAATGGACTTAAAAGAGAGTAAATTCCAATTAGATGTAATGAGGTCAAATTAGTGTAAAATGGCCCAATGTATTGATTAGAATGTCATGCATGTGAGAATTAAGTATATTACGATATACTGACATAAGTAGTAAATACTTGTAGCTCCGAGAGATATAATTGGAGCCGATTAGACGGATCACGAGAAGTGAAAATCAAGGAAAGTGATTCAAGCGTGATTCGAGGTAAAGGATTTACGCGAGCTATTAAAGATAGCTATACGTATGTTTCGTATTTTCTGTGTGCAAATAAATACGATAAAGTATATAGATATTGGAATATCTACGTAAAAGCTTAGTGGTAAGAACAAGCTTATATGCATAAATTTCATGTCTTAATGTCTTTTTCGTGAGTAGATGCTTGTGAATGTTATGTAAGTGTTTTGAGAAAGAGTAATAATATACTGGCTATCGATTTAACTATTTACCACAAAAATGCATGTGTTTTTAAATGAAAAGCATATAACGAGTGATTGAAGGGAGATTGCCCTCTCACTCATACTTAGTGAATGGAGCCATCTATAACTTGTGCTAGAGCCAACGTGGCAACGGTAGATTTACTAGCCTTGCTCGCACAACATTTTGAAAGGATTTTGAGAAAAGTAAATAGTACTGGAGCTGAGTGTAAGCTGTGTGATCCACTCGAGAGCTCACACTAGATTTTGGAAATCATGCTTAAGCCATCGAGTACTGTTAAGTGATCTTACTCTGGCTATGCTCGCATGTAACTTTCTTGACCTAAAGTGATTTTAAATGAAATTGTGCTCGAGGCCTCAGGTATTACTTTGTGATCGTACGCTGAGTTGCTCGCACGAGGTTATACGATTTTACGATGTGAGGAGATAAAATCGTGCTAGAGCCTCATGTAATACTGTGTGATCTTATGCCGAGTTGTTCGCACGTGGTTTTATAAGCTTTTTGTGTGATGAGACAAAATCGTGCTAGAGGCCTTAGGTGTTGCTTTCTGATCGTACGCTGAGTTGCTCACATGAAGTTTTATGATATTGTTGTGTGAAGAGTAAAACAGTGCTGGAGCTGTAGTGTATTGCTGAGTGATCTTGCACAGACCTGCTCGCACATGATTTTAAGATAATGGAAATGGATGGTAAAGGATCCACAGAGCACGTTGTACTGTGAGCATTAGCCATAGAGTACGATGTGCCGTGATATCTTAGGGATTCTGTGTGAGCTGAAGGGATGGTTGATCCGCCTCCCTAAGCATGGGATTCCCACACACTTGATCAGTGATTGCCTGGAATCCAAACTATGGCCATAAGTCCTTTATCTGTGTAATATTACATTTTGTCGCTAATGTGTGAGGTGACATATGTCCCCCTACTGTGTGATACAGGGTGATACAATACCCCATACTATGTCTCATGTTTATCGATTTACTAAGTGATTTGCTAAATGTAAAGAAATTTCTAAGTGTGCACTGTGTGAACTGAAAAACGTTGTTGTCTGAATTGATGATGTATATGCACATACCCATCTAGCGAATTAATGGTTTTGCATCGATGGATGTTGTTTTCAAAGAATTCATATGTTTTATAAGGAAAATAAATGTTTATATTGTAAGCATGTAGATAGTGTAGTTATCTACCTGCTTTCATATTTTCCTTACTGAGCGTGTTAGCTCACCCCCTTATTTTCCTCCTCCACAGATTCTATGCAGTAGTGAGTTTACTGCAATTGTTCCTGCTACCGTGATCTTCAGTTCTCCAGCAGTACAGAGGTATATACTTTTGAGAAAATTTTGTATCATGTAAATTAGTGCACAGTAAACTATCTTTGTATAAAGGGATGTATATAATAGAAATTGATGTAAATGCTTCCGCATATTTATAAAAGTACAGTTTCTATTTCACTAAATGAATTTTACTTATGAAAAGGATGAGATGTGGATATGAATGTTGACTCACAGCCCAACTGTTATTAGTAAGGTAAGTCACGGGAAGAGGGTCGTGACATCTAGATATAAAATCGTACAAATGTGTATACCTTCGTATGATGAGATGCAGCGGACTCCAAAAATCAAATCCTCAGTTGCTCTCAATCCTACTGAAAGTACTTTGTAGAGGGGGAAAATAAGGGGGGTGAGCAAACCACGCGCTCAGTAAGGGAATCATACGAGCAGGTAGATAACTGTACTATCTACGTGATCGTGATGCCATGTATAAAACCAAGCATTTACTTTTCATACCCTAAAACATCAATTCATGCAAGTGTTCATGGTATATAAAGCAATTCATGCTATTTAAATCAGTGCACAATTCTTAAACAAAGCATGAAAAATCATCATGCACAAGTCGTAATTAAAGTATGGAAAATCATCATGCGAGGTGCACTTAAAAGCATTTCATACTCAACACAAGTCAATACAAAATCACCATTCGTCAAGACTCAGCCCTTCTCTTGGACTGTCCTGAGCTATAAAACATTTTAAAACATGGATTCATCATAAACCAAGTGACATGTGAGATAGGCAAATAATAATAATAAGGGTAATAACTAGGACTATGGCCATATCCTCTGTGATCTTAGGCTACACAGATCCTAGTATGCGGGGTATCACCTCTATCTGCTTCCGCACGGGAGGTAGGTTATGTCCAACCCATCGGTCCATAACAGATCTATCATTCGTCCAAAGACGTTATGGTACAATGTACTCCATGCTATATGCATGGTACAACGTACTCCATAGACCCATATCATCACATCATATCGTGCCACATCTCAATACGCATGTGCGAGCGTATTTAATCGGTGTAACACATGGTCTTCCCGAAGCTCCTAGCAAGGTTCCCAACATGTCATAAAATCTTATGCCAGTAATCTCTAGCATGACAACAAGTATATAGTGGACATCTTGTGCTAGCAATGCTCCATTACAATGTCAAAAATCCATGTGAAAACTAGTGTAAGCTAGGCTTCAGCACTCATGAATATAAAACTCTAGTGCGAACATTGCTCCAGCACTAATGCATGTGTAAACATGTCAAATCTTATGCGAGCAATGCTTTAGCACACTTTATTTCAACAAAACTCATGTAGGTGGCTCATTTGTGTGCAAGGAAAGGTTATTAAAATTGAATCAACCTATTTTCTTGCAAAACATTTAAATGCTAGCCAGCCTACCAATTCACATGCTAAAGGCAGTAAAAAGACCCAAGAACATCTTGTTCTTACTTTTCATGAACTCTTTTAAAATCCCAATTTTCTTTGCCCTTCAAACTTCTATTTCTTTTCCTATGACCCACAAACATTCTAGTATACCATAATGCATCCGAAAACGCGTACAGATACCTCTAGGGGCAAACACAATTCCCTTACCTCAATTCTCTGTGAAACAACTCCTTCTTCCTTTCCCACTGTTCGTGATTAGGCTCAATTTGCTCCAGATATATCCCCGGGAGCTGTAAACATTCTTTATCACATGAGTTAATTACAAATAACTCATATTCTGACTTGATCCTAGTAAATATATCTTATTGAGCCTAATTCTCTTCTTAAGCTGATTTCAATTACACTGATCATTCCACCTAAGTCCATGGGGCTCCTTAGGCTCATTATCACTCATTGGACTGAATTCTAGGTCCATCAACCTCGTCGAGTCGATTGAATTCAAGTTTGGCTTATGACACATTTAGCCATGGCATGGTGGACGTGTGAGACCCCGCATATGTATAATTGTATATATGTACATGGAAATGTAAATGGAATTATATTATGAATTCATAAGTGCAGTATATGTGACGCAAGTCCATAAGTTAATGTACACACATGTAATAAGAGTTGTGATTGTACGTACAAGTCGCATTATGTATGAATATAGGGAAATGGACTTAAACATTTAAAGAATGGAAATAGAATGGAAAAGGAGTAGTGTGGTAAAATGGAAGGAAGATTACATAAGTTATGCATTTCCATTTGGTCTATATGAAACACCTTTGGATATACAAAGATTCTACATAAGTTTTAATGTGCATAAAGTATTATTAAATGTCATTTTCAAGTCTCAAAGATGATTGGATGAGAAAATGACCATGGCAACAAAATGTATGGAGTTTGGTATGTGTTGCTGCAGAAAAACTGCAAAAAATCTGGAAATATGAATGACAAATTGATCTCATAAGATGAGAGATCTATCTGGAGGAGCCAAAATGCTCTTATTTTGAGCTATGGCATAGGGCAGATCGATCTCCAAGGGAGCCAGATCGATCTCCTAACACATTCTGTAAAATGCAAATCGATCCTTAATGGAACAGATCGATCTCCTTAGCTCTCGGGTTGGAAGCAAATCGATCTCCCCTAAGACCAGATCGATCTCCTTAACCTTCTATTTGAAGCAAATCGATCTTCCCTACTCGACAAATCGATCTCCTACCTCAAATTTGTCGTGAAAAAGAGGGATTTTAAGAGGACTAGATCGATCTCTACCCAATGCAAATCGATCTCATCAAGGAAATTCTATAAATATGGAGCAGTTGGATCTGTAATTTCTGAGACAAAACCAACCCTTTCATTTTTCAATCCAAAAACCTAGATTTTACTCTTTAAATTCGGCCATTTCCAAGAAGATTTGAAGAAATGCTATTAGATGCAAAGTTGTTCTCATCAAAAAGAAGAATAACATAGCTTGGAGGCATTTCCCAATTTATGGATTGAAGGACCAAAGGTGCATTTCTATTTGGACCAAAGAGGAAATCCAAAGAGGTGAGTTTCTAAGGCTCCAACTTAAGTACATTGTTAAGCTATTAATGTTTGGGGTTGATTGTGGTGCTTAGTATTGTTATAAACTATCTAAAATGCATTGGAATAACTATGACCTCAAAATGGTCTAGTGTGAGAAAGTGGAATGTATTGAGGTTAATGAGGAATGGGATATCTTGACGTGATAATGGTGTTATAAGTATGATTTTAAGATGTTGTTAGTGAATAAATAGTGAGATTTACCAAAAAGGATAAAATGTGGATTAAGGCATTGGTAAATGCTTAGATGAATTATATTAACTAGTGAAGAGCGTTACTCAAGTGTTTGATGAATGAATTGCAGCTCTCGAGGATACACCAGAGCAAGGCGAGCCAAGAGCTTAAGAAACTAAGAGGAAGAGAGTCGCACTCAAGTAAATCGAGGTAAGGGAATTCTATGGACTCTTAGAGATATCTATGCACAATTTGGGCATTTAAATGCTTTGCTAGAATGCATCAGATGTTAGGAAATGAAATTGGGTGATTGAAGGGCAAAAGTTGGGTGTTTGAGAAATGTGCATGAAAACAAAAGCATGATGCTTTGAAAATCATGTTTTATTGCTTTTTAACAAATGATTGGTAGGTTAGCTGACATTTAAAATGATTTGCAAAAGAAATGAGTTGTTTTGGTTTATTAACCACACTTTGCAAAGATTTGAGCCACCTATATGGTTTTCGTGAGAATGAAAATGTGTTAGAGTGTGACTCGCACAAGATTTGACATGTTTTATACACATGAGTGCTGGAGGCTCGCACTAGTTTTCACATGGATTTTTCTACTGGTTTTGGCATGATGCTTGGAGCATAGCTCGCATTAGATGCCCACCATATTGTTACCGTGCTTGGAGCTTCGGACAGACTGGGTGTCGTATCGATTAAATAGGCTCGCACATGCATTTGTGATATTTTGACATTTTGTTTGCCGCGTTAGGAGCTTCAGGTAGACAAGAGGTCGTATCGATTAAATAAGCTCACACGTGCATTTGAGATGTGGCATGATATGATATGTTGATGTGGGTTCACGGAGTACGTTATACCGTGCAGGTAGCATGGAGTACGTTGTACCATGTTGAGATGTGATATGCTATTTTCGGACGAGATCTGCTATGGATCGACGGGCAAGATTTAACCTACCTCCCGTGTGGAAGCAGAAAGTGGTGATATCCCATACACCTGATCCGTGTAGCCAGTATCATAGGTTATGGCCATAGTCCTAGAGGTTATTTCCCTTATTGAATTGCCTATCTCACATGTTTATTGCTTTGAGAATAAATCCATGTTTAAAATGTTTTGTAGGTCAGGATAGTCCAAGGGAGGGACCGAATCCTGACTAGAGTTGAATTGTTTTGAGATGAAAGTATGTTAATTGTTTTTAAAGTGCACTGATGCATGATGTTTAATGCCATGCCTTACTTGTGAAATATGCATGATGATTAATGTCATGCCGTACTTATGAAATATACATGATGGTTAATACCATGCTTTGAATGGGTTCTGTGTACTAAAGTTTTAATAGCATGAATTGCTTTACATACCATTAACACAATCATACACTCATGTTTTGAGATAAAATGATGAACCAAATGCTTTTGAGCATGGCATCAAGATCACGTAGATAGTGCAATATCTACCTGTTCGTATGATTGCCTGACTCAGCGTGTGGTTTGCTCACCCCCCTTATTTTCCCCGCTCTACAGAGCTTTGAGTATAGATTGTGGGTGACTGGAGGCTTATCCCTTTTGGTATCCACTGCATCCAATCGCTAAAAGGTATACACACTTGAATTATTTTGTATCTAAACTAGACATAGCACAGTAGCATTTTGTAAGTAAACATTGGGGATGTAAAGCAATGTAAACGCTTGTAAACAGTAACTCTGATGTATTTATAAAAGTGTTTGCTTTTGAAATTAAATTGTTATGGATGGATGAGGTAGACATTGACACACAGCCCAACTGATGAGAGTGTGTTTGTTCACAATCGAGGAAGGACGATTAATAAACGATGCATGAAAATGCAAAAAATTTGTATGTATTTTGGTAAGTTTAGGGTCATGACAGGACGAACACCCATTTAGCCATTCCTAGCCAATTCGACTAATAACTCACTTAGTTTCTTATCAAGCACTTGGCTTGCATGCTCTAACCTTAGCTTTTCCATTCATTCATGCATTTTTACAAACACCAAATATGCACAGTTCATCACTTTGACCAATCCCATAATTTGATTCCACATAACCATCTCGAAATCATGCATATAACATTATTAACACCTTGGTATAATCCATTTATCATTAAATCCACCATATCTCATTTTCTCATACTAAACCCGTTTAGGTCATGGTTGATTTATCATATTCTAGGTAGTTTCAACCAACAATACATACACCAATCAACTCCTAACAATATCTAGATAAACATACTTAGAGTTGGTGTATTGGAACTCACCTAGCTTGACTTTTCTCTTGTCCAAAATTGGAAGACCCTCTTGCTCCTTCAATCCAACAAGTTGAATGTTGATTCCAAACTATGTTATTTTCCTCATCACAATGAACAACTTTGTTCAAATAGCTTTTTTCTCAAATCTTTATGGAAGGGGGTGGTGTTCTAGAGTGAGAAAACTTACCATTTTTTGGGTAAAAATGAAGGGATGTTTTGATTTTTTCAAAAATAGGGTTTGGTCATCGGGTTTTTATAGAATAAGGGTAGTGAGATCAATCTCCTAGGGTATGAGATCGATCTTTTCTTGGTTTGAACCATCGAAATATTCAGGCTTGTAATTGAGAGATCGATATGCTCTTTGGGAAGAGATCGATCTGTGCTAGGTAGGAACAATTGAAGATCAATCTACTAATGGGGAGAGATCGATCTGCTCTTGGTAGAATCAAATGGAGATCGATCTGCGTTTAGGAAGGGATCGATCCTTTCAAGATAGAACCAAATTGAGATCAATCTGCTTGAACAAAGATCGATTTGCTTTGAATAAGGGATCGATCTGGCCTTCATTTGGAGCATTCCTGCTGCAATTTTTCCCAGATTTTCAAAGGTAAACTCATATTTCATTACTTCAATACTCATTTTGCATTCTAAATATGACTTGTGTGTATTGCTTGGAATCAAAAAAATACTTAGAATTCACGTTTGAGTCCTTATATTCAGTCTAAATATTTTGAGTTCCATTTGTTTAGTTTGTGGTCACTTTAGCCCTTATTTAGCCGTTACGTGAATTCATGAATACTCATTTGTTCGATTTGCAATTTCATTCAAGCCAAAAGTTCTTTTTATGAGTTAGTTAACATATTGAATTGTGTTACATCATATGAATCATATGGAATACATCACTAAAAGTGGGTCTTACAAGGTGTTTGGTCTAGATCAGGATACGCAGATGCTTCAAGCTCTGTAGTTAATGGTAAGCTTTTGATCTCTGGTATCAAAGCATTTGGCTTGATAGATCCAATCTCTACACATTCATTCATTTACACTTTATTTAATAACAAATTGAACGTAGAGGCAGAGTCATTGGGATTCATGTAGCATATAAGCACACCATTAAAAGAGTCTTAGATGATAGAGTTTGTGTGTTAGAAATGTATAGTTAAAATGAGAGATAAAGTGCTAAAGACTGATTTAGTCTTGTTAAATATGTATGAAGTAGATGTAACTCTGGAAATGGATGAATTGGCTAGCCACCAACCATGCTAATGTTAAATATAGAAAAAAGTCTGTCACTTTTAATCTCCTTGAACCTATTGTAATCGACTTTATGAAATGAAATGTAGTGAACTTTTGTTTTAATTTCTTATGTGAATATTCTTGTGTATATGAAGGTTACTTGGCTTTTGTGGAGGATATGAATGGAGTAAATCTGAAATTATCAAAAATCTTAATAGTCGAGAGTTTTTTAATGTTTTTCTAGAAGATTTACTGGGATTACCTCCAAAGAGAGACTGAGTTTGCTATAAATGTATTGCTTAGCACTCAACTTATCTCGAAAGCTCCATATAGAATGTCTTTGACTCAATTGGAAGAATTAAAATAGCAACTCCATGAATTACTAGATAAGGGTTTTATATAACCGTGTGTATCACCTTGGGGTGCTCTGATTCTATTTTTCCATAAGAAAGATGGTAGTTTTCTCTTATGTATTGATTATCAGTTGTTGAACAGAGCCACGATTAAGAATAAATATTTGTTACCCTGAATACATGACTTACTTGATAAGTTGCAAGGTGTAGTGGTACTTTCCAAGGTTAATTTAAGGTTTGGATATCATCAGTTGAAGATTAAAGGTGAATATATTCCAAAAAATCGCATTCAAAAATCAATATGGAAATTTTAAATTTTTAGTAATGTCATTCGAGTTAACCAATGCTCATATAGCTTTTACAAGTCTAATGAATGAGATTTTCAAACCTTTCCTTGATTAGTCTGTGATTGTATTCATTGATGATTTTCTGGTCCATTTTAAATCTCAAGAACAACATAAACATCATGAGAATTGTTCTACACAGTCTATGAAATAGAAAGTTGTAAGGAAACTTTAGTAAATGTGAGTTTTAGTTAGAACAAATGTCATTTCTGGGTCACGTAGTGAAGAAAGATGGGGTTTCAATAGTTTCGTCTAAAGTAGAAGCCTTACTAAAATGGGAAAGGCCGACAACAGTTACTGAGATTCGTAGTTTTTTTAGATTGGTCGATATTATTATCAGTTTGTTGAGGGGTTTTCGAAAATAGCTGCCCCTTTAACATGACTCACACATAAGGATATCAAGTTTGATTGGACAAAGGCATGCGAGAACTGTTTCTAGCTACTGAAACAGGAGTTGACATCAGCACCCGTATTAACTATACTATCAAACTTTAGGGGATTTGCTATGTGTAATGATGCATCTCTCCAAGGACTGGGCTGCATGCTGGTGTAACATGGGAAAGTAGTGGCTTATGGATCACGATAGCTTAAGGATCACAAGAAAAATTACCCTACTCATGATCTTGAGTTAGCCACAGTCATCTTTGCTCTGAAAATCTTGTGTCACTACTTTTTTGATGAGAATTTAAGATCTTCACTGATCATAAAAGTCTTAAATATTTGTTTTCCAAGAGAGATATGAATATATGATAGTGTAAATGGATATAATTTCTTAAGGATTATAATCATGAAATCTTATACCATCCAGGCAAAATAAATGTAGTTACCAATGCTCTGAGTAGAAAGAGCACTACTATGGTTTCACATAAGATGGTTCGGGAGTGGGATCTCTTAAAAAAGTTCAGCATATTAGATTTGAAGCTAGAACCTACCGAAGACTGCCTGGTAGCAAGTTTCCAAATTAAGTCAACATTTCTTGATGAAATCACACTAGCTCAAAAAGAAGATCTAATTTTACTTCAGTGGGCTATTCAAGTAGAGCAAGGTCATACATTTGAATTCATTGTTAATGAAAATGATATTCTTTAATTTAAGAATCGGATATGTGTGTCAAAGTGTACTACCCTATGAGAACCGATATTAGATGAAGCTCATAATTCAAAGTACATATTGCACCTAGGTAGTACTAAGATGTACCAAAATTTTAGAGGAGTGTATTGGTGGGTGGGAATGAAGAGAATCATTGCAAACTTTTTTTTGAAGTGTCTCATGTGTTAACAAATTAAGGTCGAGCATTAAAAGCTAGTAGGTATGCTTCAACCTTTACTAATATCAACTTGGAAGTGGGAACATATCGCGATGGATTTTGTGATTGGACTTCCTTGGACACTAAGAGGTCTTGATTTGATATAGGATATTATCAACCGATTGTCTAAATCCGCCTAATCAGGTGACCTACCTCACCACATCTATAACAGGCATTCATAGTCACACGATATGACCTATAATATAGCTTGCCACAGTTCTTACATCTGCATAACTCAATGCCGGATCTTAGGCAATGTCAGCACTATCGAGGGTCTTAGGCTTCCCAGCCCCTATTTGAGGCTCCTTTATCCTCTACCTCTTAGCTTGACCCCATCTCAGTTCAACCCAAGATGCCTGTATTCTCTTTCCCTTGTCTTAGCATTTACCTCTGTACTCATTCCTGGCATGTGTCACATCCAAGCCCTTTTTAAATTCTTGAGCCTCTCACAGAGCATCCTTGAAATATGTGAACCGAAATCCCAGTAATCTATCTCTGATCCCTGATATTAAACCCATCAAGAATCTCTCAATCCGACGTGCAGGATCCCTAATGGTCTCTAGGTCATATCTCAACTGGGTAATAAACTGATACACACACTCATCTACGGTCAAACTCCCATGTACTAAACTCAAAAACACCACCTGCATATTCTTCTACGCTGTGGGTGAAATGTACTGGGCCCGAAATGCATCAATAAAGGCATCCCATGTAATATCTACTAGATCCTCAACTAAGGCTATCTGCGTGGCCCTCTACGAAAATTTGGCCTAACCTCTAATCATGTACCTGGCCATGGTTACCCTTTTCATATCAGTGCACCCTAGATATTGAAAAACTGACTCGAGGTCCAATAATCATTCCTCGACCTTGATTGGATCTTTCACCCCTGTGAACTCTGGGGGATCCATTCTCAAAAAGTCTCATAGCCTTTGCGTATCTTTGTTATGGCTAGGCTGTGGGACTGCAGAATGAGAAACTAGGGCTGGCGTAAGGTCCTATGGTGGAGGAGGAAGAGTAGGTGCAGATGTGGTAGTAGTTCTGATACGGGATGTATTTGCCCCAAACCACTGGGCAAACATGGCAGCAAGGGCACCCAATCCTTCCCTTATACTCTGCATGCCTTCTTCAAGCATTCTTTTTCTGGTAGTAGGGTTGAGGGGAAGGAGGTAGAGGAGGTTGTGCCTATCTCTATGGACGACCTTGTCTACCACTCATAGTTCAATAATCGTTTACCTACACATATACCAAGATTTTAGTCAAAACTTAACAGATATACTTACTTTATAACAAGACAAGCTGTAAGACTGCAATTTTCTTATACCGAATGTCTCGTTTGCTTAGGTTATATCAGAATTTAATTTGTAGAGTTCTTTCTTTTTTAGGAAGGTTCGGAGTAAGAGTACTCTAGGTTTTAGCTTTTAATAGTTAAATCAGAATTGGAAATCCTAATTAATAACGTTAAGCTTTAACCCAAGCTAGCCGAATTTTAGAATATCAGTATTAATATGGTCCAATTAATAAAATTAGAACTAACCAATATAATATTATGATACTTAAAATAATAGAACAAATGAACATAAAAAAAAATTATGTGAAGAGTTAAATTCAATTAACATAGTGTGAACATATTTTAAATGCATAATGTAGTGCATGAATGTGTTCATGAACTCAATTTATTAAGTAGTAATATATTCATGTGACCAGATTAGGATAGATTAAGGTAATCTACCATTAGTTGTTAAGTTAAATGTACATGAATGTAGAATTAAATCAAATTCATGCAAGTAAATTTAGGTAGTCTACCGAAATTTAATAGGAACATAAGCTAAATTCAGTTAAATAAAATTTATATGGATAATTAAGTAGAGATAATTTAACATTTGAGTGATCTAACTAAGTTAATTAAGTAGCAAATAAATTTAATAGGGTGACATCATAAAACAGCAAATTTGATAGTTAGAAACAATGTTTGAGAAGACTTAAGCCTATGTATATATTGCAAATGGGAAATTTACATATATAAAACCTTATGTCTAATAGTTTTTGGAACATGTACATATATATTATAGATATAAATCTGAATACATACATAATATAATTATAAATCTGAAATTATTTATAAATATTATGCATTATAAAACTTAAGTGGATAAAATATAAAATAGAAAATTACCTAAGCATTTTTTTTACTCTTCTTCTCCCCATTCATGTTTTTCCTCCCCAAAGACTAGAAATTTTTCTTTTCCTTTCTTCCTCTCACGCCACCCTCACACCAGAACTCACCATTCCATTTCTGTATACATAAATCCAGTTTTTTTTAATCGGTCAAACACATTTCCAGCAGCCTAAACTCTTCATTTCCAGTCCTGTATGCATTCCTTTCTTCCAACAAAAAATCAATCCTTCCAAGAGCAAGCTTGATTTACGTTTTACCCCTCTTCACCAGCCTACATGTTGTAAGCTGCATGTTATGAAATCCAACCTGCATGTTGTAAGACCCGTAAATTCCTATGTAATGTTTATGATTATTGAATGTATGGACAAGTTACATTACATGTGAATTACAAGAAATGAATGTTTGAAAGTTCTAAGTGTGAATAAATTGCAAAATGGATATTGAATGGATTAAATAAGCGTTTAACTTGGAAAATTACAGCAAAAATGCTATAGGATGAAGGCCAGATTGATCCCATGTAAGGAGAGATCGATCTCATAGCCTGGAGTACACAATGCCAAGCATTCTATAAGAGGGAGATCGATCCCTCACTCAAGCATATCGATCTCCATTTATCTCGGGCTGGATAAGATCGATCTCCTTTTAAGGCCAGATCGATCTCCTATGCTCTCTGCTTGAAACAAATCGATCTTATTACATTGAGCAGATTGGTCTCATGCAACATGGCAGATCGATCTCATACATTCATAGATCGATCCCCTACCTACAAAATGTAGAGAAACTGAGGGATTCAAGCAAGGCCAAATCAATCTCCACCTTATGCAGATTGATCTCCTAAGGCACTTTCTATAAATACGTGGCAGTTGGATCTGTATTTTCACGGAACAAACCCATTTCTTTCATTTTTAACCTTAAACCTAGCTTTCTCACTCTAAAACCATCACATTTCCATAAAGATTTGAGAAAAAGCTATTAGAGCAAAGTGATTCATTGGAAAGAGAAGAACAACATAGTTTGGCATCAACACTTCATTGGTTAGATTGAAGGAGCAAATGAGTGTTCTTATTTGGAGTAAGGAGAAAGTCAAGCTAGGTGAGTTTCTAATACACCAACTCAAAGAATATGTATCTAGTTATTATTGTGAGTAGATAGGTGTATCTATCAATGATAGAAACTACCTAGAATGTAAGGGAACAAGTATAACCTAGAATGAGTCTAGAGTGAGAAAATGTGCTATGGTTGAGTTGATGATGAATGGCTTGAACTAAAGTGTTAATAAGGTGATATGTATGATTTTGAGATGATAGAATGAAGCTACATTGTGAGATTAGTCTAGTTGAGAAAATAGGTATATAAGGTGTTTGATAAATTATCATAGTGAAGTAAACGATGGACTAGGGACACTATGAGCTTAATATCGATTTAATGTGAATCAATAGGCCTAAAGGAGTTCAATAAACTCTCGAGAAATTAATAAAGCGATCAAAACAGACTTAAGAGGAAGTGAGGCCTTATAAGTGTTAATGAAAACTATAGGTTGAATCGACCATAGTAAATGCAAGAATTGTGTTATATTGGGTCGAATTGACATAATATATGATTTCGTGTAGTCTCAAAAATTTTGTTGGAGGTGAATCAAACTGCACAAACGAGCAGCACTAAGGAAGTGGAATCATTCGACGCGATTCCAGGTAAGGGAATTATGTAAGTACTTAGAGATAACTGCTTGTATTTTACGGGTGAACATAGGGCTTGGTAAATGCATTGTTACCTAGAAAAGTGATTGATGGTATTTGTGAATGACTACGAGTATACATATATGTATGACTTGGTTTTTGAAGTTAATCTTACAAAGGGGATAGTAAGGCTAATAATTGCATAAATCACATGTTTTAATGTTTTTACTAAATACATTGCTTTAGTTTAAGCAAAATTGACGGATAGGCTGGCTAGTGATTTCATGACTTTCTGAAATATCACAAGTGAGGTGCTGAATTTGGTTTTGAGAAGTGTTTTGTTGAATAGAGCTACCTATCATTCTTATAGGAGTTAAATCGTGCTAGAGCATTGTTCGCACTGGATGTTTCATGTTTTTTATATGTATGAAACGTGTTAGAGCCTAGCTCGCACCATATTTAAGTCCATGATGTTTTATAAGCTATACTAGAGCTGATAGCTCGTACGTGGGTTTTCCTTGACTTACTTATTCATATAATCATACTCGAGCTATGCTCGTACGTGATTTCTTCATTATTTGTTATGCATACTCGTACGAAAATATTTGTTAGTAATGCATGAAAACGTGTTGGAGCATTGCTCGCACTGAGTTATTACACTGTGATATGTAATGAGTCGTGTTGGATGTCTCGTGTAGACTGTATGTCACACGGATGAGATGCTCGCACGAGCCATACTGGATGCCTCATGTGGACTACTAGTCACACGGATGAGATGCTCACATGTGCACTTGAGACTGAGTAGGTTATATGTGGTATGAGGTTGATAAAACCTACGGCAGGCACCCCCAACCATGATATGGGTCCGTGGAGTAGATTATACTGTGTACATCACATGGAGTACACTGTATCGCGTGGTTAAGATGTTGATTTAAAAGCCTGGTATTGGACTAACCCACTTTCGTTCTAGTATGATGCCCTGCACACCGAGATCTGTGTGGTCTGGGATGATTATGACATATTTGGCCAACATAGTCCTTGATATATATATATTGACCACCTGTCTCACATGATATCACATGGTTTTGTTTACTGAGTATGATTTATATTGTCCAGGGTAGACTCGAGGGAGGGGTCGAGCCTTGTGGGATTTTGTTAAAGAGATGGTTTTGCTAATTGTGATGAATTTTGACGTGTTTTGAGAAAGAGATAAATCCTGAGGGATGTTTTATGATGAATTTTCATTTTATGATGAGATTTAAAGACGATGAGCATGAGAAGTCTTACATGATGATTTTCCATGTTTTCTTTAACATGTCTATTTCCATGTTTTTCAATAAAATGATATATGTATATACGCGGCATAGTTTTATTATTTCCTCATACTCTAAATATAAATGATTTATGTCATGACATTATCAGCAAGTAGATAGTGTAGTTATCTACCATGCTTGCATTATTGCCTTACTGCCTTACTGAGCATGTGGTTGCTCACCCCTTCATTTCTCCCTCTCTATAGAGAGCGCACAGTAGCCTCGTGAAGGACTGAGGCATTATATTTTAGTTATCTGCTGCTCTCCATCACCTAAAGGTATACACACAGGAATTCTTTTTGTATCTAAACATGTAATAGTACAGTAATCATTCTGAATTGTAATATAGGGGATATATATGTTAGCAAACATGTCATGTATAAATATGTGACTTAAGCTTCAAATGTATGAAATAGCTTTTAGTTAATTGGAAAATGGATGGTAAATGATGATTATTACTAGCTCATAGCCCAACTGTATTTATAAGGGTTGTTCACGACCGGGTAAGTTAAAGAATAAAGCAAAAAATTTATAGTGATTTTTAGATGAAATGGACAAAAAGGGGTCGTGACAGAGATTTATATCAGAGTTGAGTTGGCTTGATGTGTGGTAATAATAAGTAGAAAAGTTACATCCCCATATTACTTTGCTTTTGTTTAGATATAACTATGTATACCGAGATGGAATGAGACTAATAAATGATTATGAATACAGTAAGTTAGGCACTATGCCTACTACACACTGAGGTAGAGGGGCAGGTGCACGTGCTAAAGGCTTTAGGGGCAGGCCTGAGAGCCGTCCGAAGCCACAGACTGACCAGGCTCCACAGGACTCGCTGAGAGACCAGGGGATACCGAGGCTCGCTTTGCTAGTATAGAGTAGAGTATTGAGAGCCTCGTTGAGATAGTCACTTAAGTGTTAGGGGTCGGTGATAGAAGAGGTCCAGCAATGCAACCTACTACTACTGGACAGGCAGCTACAGAGGCAGAGAGGCCTCAAACTATGGGGACTATCACACCATCCCAGTACAGGACACGACTTCTCCTATCGCTCCAAAGCCGAGTGACAATGACCTGAGTTATGATTGTGAACTGAGTAGGATATGCCAGTTTTAGGAGTTGAAACCTCTAGTATTCAGAAGGGTGAAGGACCCGGTTATTACTGAGGATTGGGTTTATGAGATGGAGAATTGTATACATTCTTCAGATGTACATTGGCTAAGAAAGTGGCTTTTGCTGTATTTATGCTGAAACGCGAGGTAGAACACTGGTGGAGATCCACCGAATCTATTCTGAGGGCCCGACACTCCAAGATCACATGGGAGATATTCTTAGAAGCCTTTAGGAGGTAATATATTTCGGCCACTGCACAGAGGAAATTACGGATGGAGTTTATGAACTTGGTTCAAGGGAACCATTTTGTGGATGAGTATGAGTGGAGGTTCATGTCTTTAGGGAGATACAACCCTGATACGATGAGCAGTGAGACTCGAAAGGTCCAAAACTTCATGGATGGATTGAGATTAGCTATCCAGACTAAATTAGATTTATTTGACATTCAGACTTATGAGGAGGCAGTGCATAGGGCACAGTTGTGCAAGCAGGACTTTGAGTAGAATGCCTCCGAGCTTAGGAAGGTTAGTGGCCAAAAAGACAGAGACCAGAAGAGATCTAGAGTTGAGAGAGTGGTCAGAAGAGGAGGCTAAAGATTGTTTGAGAAGAGGCTAAAGATTGAGGAGGTGCAGGAGAGAGTCGCTAAACCTCCTGTGTATCCAGATTTAGCTCCACCGAGAGGTATGATCATTGGCGAACAACGACCTACTACTGATCAATGTAGGAGATGTGGCAGATTTCATTATACCAAACCTTACCTGACAACCCCTGTTACGTCTTATAGATGTGGGAAGCCAAGGCATATCGCTAAGCATTATCCTGAGATGATTGAGACTGCCCCATAAAAGGGTAATGAGCAAGAGAGAGCTCCAGTTGAGACAGCTACTCTAAGGAGGAGAGCTATAGCTGAGGAAAAAGGGATATAGGCGGCTGGTGTTGGCAAAGGTCGAGTGCATGCACTGGACCAAGACATCGCAGACACTTCTACTGATATGATTAAAGGTACCATCCTAATTTTTTATTTTGAAGCATTTGTATTGTTTGATCCTGGTGCCACACATTCCTTTCATATTGCCTTCCTTTGCACATAAATTGTTCAAGCATGTAAAACCTACATTGTTAGATAGGATGTTGATGATTTCCACACCTATGAATGATAGTCAATTAACTGAGTATGTATATAAGAATTGTAAGTTGAAGATAGGGGAAAAGATACGGCAACCGATTTAATTTTATTAAGTATGAGTGATTTTGATGTAATCCTAGGAATTGATTGGTTGGCTGCCAATCATGTTGTTATGGATTGTCATGCTAAGACATTGATGTTTCCTGAGATAGATAATCTTGTTGTAAGCTTTGTTGAAAAAAAAAATAAGAACATGATTATTGTAAAATGAAAATAGTATAATTTTAATCCATCATATTTGAGAGATGAATTTATTTATTATTTATGAATGTTAAAGTGATGACTTATGTTGCTAACGATGGAATGGATAATGTGAAGGGTTGATTGCATACATGGTTGACATAGATAAGGCACGCCCGAAATTGAGAGACATTTCAGTAGTTGCAAAATTTCCTGATGTCTTTCCGGATGATTTACCAGGGCTACCACCTGATAGGGAAATGGAGTTTGGTATAGAGTTAGTACCTGGTATAGAGTCGATATCTAAGCCATCGTATAGAATGGCTCCGATTGAGTTGAAGGAGCTAAAGAAACAGTTGCAAGAGTTGCTAGAGAAAGGGTTTATTAGACTGAGTGTCTCACTTTGGCGAGCTCCGATTCTGTTTCAAAGATAGATATGTGGTCAGGGTACCATTAGTTGAGGATATGGAGTGGAGATGTACCCAAGACGGCATTTTGTACTCGTTATGGCCACTATGAGTTCTTGGTTATGCCATTCAGATTGACTAATGCCCTTGCAGCATTCATGGCGTTGATGAATGATGTATTTAAGCCATACCTAGATCAGTTTGAGATAGTGTTCATCAACGATATCTTAGTTTATTCCTAGTATAGGGAATATCATGAGCAGTACTTGAGCATAGTTCTGCAGACCCTCCGAGAGAAGGAACTATATGCCAAACTCCGTAAGTGTAACTTTTGATTAAAGCATATCTCATTTCTGGGCCATGTTGTCTTGAAGGATGGGGTATCTGTGGATCTATCCAAGATTGAAGCAGCTATACAGTGTAAACAGCCCAAGACAGTCACTGAGATTAGAAGTTTTTTGGGATTGGTAGGTTATTATCGGAGATTTATTTAGGGTTTCTCCATACTAGAGCCTCCGTTGACGTGTATCACGCGAAAAGATATTAAGTTTGTGTGGGATGAGGCATGTGAGAGGAGTTTTCAAGAGCTTAAGCGTTAGTTGACCACTGCTCCGATTCTTACCATTCCTACCAGCTTAGGAGGTTTCTCTGTGTATACGGATGCATCACACCAAGGACTAGGATTTTTACTTATGCAGGATGAGAAGGTAGTTGCATATGGGTCTAGACAGTTAAAGGATCACGAGAGGAACTATCCGACTCACGATTTAGAGTTGGCGGTCATAGTGTTTGCATTGAAGATATGGCACCACTATCTCTATGGTGAGAAATTTCAGGTATATATGGATTATAAGAGCCTTAAGTATATGTTTTCGCAGGAAGAGTTAAATATGAGACAGAGAAGATGGCTCGAACTCCTAAAAGATTGTGATTTTGAGATCATGTACCACTTGGGTAAGGCGAATGTAGTTGTCGATGCCTTGAGCAGGAAAAACCTCGGGTTGGTGTCTTATATGATGGTTCGAGAACACAAATTGTTGGAGCAATTTGCGAACCTTAATTTGGATATGGCCCCACCTAGTACAGAAAGATCTGATATTGTGGCTAGTTTAAGATTGGAGCTAGAGTTGATTTGTCGTATTCGACAGGCTCAGCAGAGCAATCGATAGTGTATCGATTGGTTGACTTAGATACAGGCAGGTGTGGGTACTGATTTTGAACTGGGTATAAATGGATTATTAAGGTTCAGGGGCAAAGTATGTGTTCCTAAGGATCCAGAGATTAGGAGATTAATTTTATCAAAGGCTCACTCATCGAAGTATACAATAAATCCGGGGAGTACCAAGATGTATCAAAACCTTCGAAAAGTTTATTGGTGGTTTGGAATGAAAAGAGACATTGTTGAATATGTTGCTAGATGTCTTGTCTATCAGCAGGTGAAAGTAGAGCATCAGAAGCCTGTATGGTTATTATAGCCTCTACCGATACCGACATGGAAGTGGGAGCACGTCACCATGGATTTTGTGATTGGTTTACCTAGGACCCGCAGAGGTCATGATGCCATTTGGGTTATTATGGATCGGTTGATGAACTCAACCCATTTCTTAGCTATGAAAGCTATCGATACTCTGAGTCAATTGGAAAACTTGTATGTTCAAGAGATAGTTCGATTACATGGTGTTCCTATGAGCATTGTTTCTGATTGGGCTGCCTACTTCACTTCCCATTTTCGGGAACATTTTCAGGAAGCGATGGGAACCCAACTGAGTTTTATCATCACTTTTCATCCTCAGACAGATGGTCAGTAAGAGAGGACTATACAGACCTTGGAGGCTATACTGAGAGTGTGTGTACTAAATTTTAAAGGCTCCTAGGATAATCACCTACCGTTAACCGAGTTCGCATATAATAACAGCTATCATGCGAGTATTGGGATGGCACCATATGAGGTATTGTATAGACGCAGATGACGATCCCCTATTGGATGGGAAGAGGTTAGTGATAAATAGATTTTCACTAACGATTTAGTGCAGCAAGCCTTTGAGGACATCCAGTTGATATGTGAGAGATTACAGACATCTCAGAATCGGCAAAAGAGTTTTGCTGATAGGAGACGAAGACCACTAGAGTTTGTTATGGGTGAGTCAGTAGTTTTGAGAGTTTCTCCCTCGAAAAGGATTATGAGGTTTGGTAAGAAGGGAAAGTTAAGCCATCGGTATATCAGACCCTTCGAGATTCTGGAGAGAGTGGGAGATAAGGCTTATAGGTTGGCGTTACCACCAGACTTAGCAAGCGTACATAACGTCTTCCACGTCTTTATGCTTCGGAAGTATCACTCGGATCAGGCACATATGATAAGATATGAGCCATTGGAGCTCAATAAGATTATGACGTATGTTGAGAAGTCGGTTCGGATATTGGATAGGAAGGAGAAGGTATTGAGGTAGAAGATTATTCCATTAGTGAAAGTTCTTTGGCAACATCACACTCTAGAGGAAGCTACATAGGAATTAGAGAGTATCGGAGTTATTCTCAGGGTAACTTGGTTCTAATTTGGAGGATCAAATTTCTTAAAGGAGGGGAGGATTGTAAGACCCATAAATTCCTATGTAATGTTTATAATTATTGAATGTACGGACAAGTTACATTACATATGAATTACAAGAAATGGATGTTTGAAAGTTCTAAGTGTGAATAAATCACAAAATGGATATTGAATGGATTAAATAAGGGTTTAACTTGGAAAATTGTAACAAAAATGTTGCAAGATGAAGGCCAGATCGATCCTATGCAAGGAGAGATTGATCTCATGGCTTGGAGAACACAATGCCAAGCATTATACAAGAGGGAGATCGATACCTCACTCAAGCAAATCAATCTCTATTTGTCTCGGGCTAGACAAGATTGATCTCCTTTTAAGGCCAGATCGATCTCCTAAGCTCTTTGCCTGAAACAAATTGATCCTATTACATTGAGCAGGTCGGTCTCATGCAACATGGCAGATTGATCTCATACATTCAATAGATCGATCCCCTGCCTAGAAAATGTCGAGAAACTGAGGGATTCAAGCAAGGCCAGATCGATCTCCACCTTATACAGATCGATCTCCAAAGGTATTTTTTATAAATACGAGGTAGTTGGATCTGTATTTTCACAAAACAAACCCATTTCTTCAATTTTCAACCTTAATTCTAGCTTTCTTACTCTAAAACCATCACATTTCCATAAAGATTTGAGAAAAAGCTATTAGAGCAAAGTGATTCATTGGAAACAGAGGAACAACATAGTTTGGAATCAACACTTCATTGGTTGGATTAAAGGAGCAAAGGAGTGTGCTTATTTTGAGCAAGGAGAAAGTCAAGCTAAGTGAGTTTCTAATACACCAACTCAAAGAATATGTATCTAGTTATTGTTGTGAGTAGATGGGTGTATGTATTAATGATAGAAACTACCTAGAATGTAAGGGAATAAGTATAACCTAGAATGAGTCTAGAGTGAGAAAATGTCATATGGTTGAGTTGATGATGAATGGCTTGAATAAGAGTGTTAGTGAGGTGATATGCATTATTTTAAGATGATAGAATGAATCTACATTGTGAGATTTGTCAAGTTGAGAAAATAAGTATATGAGATGTTTGATAAATTGTCTTAGTGAAGTAAACGATGGACTAGGGACACTATGAGCTTAATATCGATTTAATATGAAACAATAGGCCTAAAAGAGTCAATAAGCTTTGGAGAAATTAATAAAGCGATCAAAACAGACTTAAAAGGAAGTGAGGCCTCATAAGTGTTAATGAAAACTATAGGTCGAATCGACCATAGTAAACGGAAGAATTATGATATATTGGGTCGAATTGACATGATATATGATTTCGTGCAGTCTCAGAGATTTCGTTGGAGGCGAATCGAACTGCACAAACGAGAAACACTGAGGAAGTGGAATCATTCAACGCGATTCCAGGTAAGGGAATTCTGTAAGTACTTAGAGATAACTGCTCGTATTTTACGGGTGAACATAGGGCTTGGTAAATGCATGGTTACCTAGAAAAGTGATTGATGGTATATGTGAATGACTACGAGTATACATATATGTATGATTTGGTTTTTGAAATGAATCTTACAAAGAGGATAGTAAGACTAATAATTGCATAAATCACATGTTTTAATGTTTTTACTAAATACATTGCTTTGGTTTAAGTAAATTGATGGATAGGCTGGCTAGTGATTTCATGATTTTGTGAAAAAGAACAAGTGAGGTGCTGAATTTAATTTTTAGAAGTGTTTTGTTGAATAGAGCCACCTATCGCTCTTATATGAGTTAAATCATGCTAAAGCATTGCTCGTACTGGATTTTTCATGTTTTCTATATGCATGAAACATGCTGGAGCCTAGCTCGTACCATATTTGAGTCCATGATGTTTTATAAGTCATACTGGAGCTGGTAGCGTGTACGTGGGTTTTCCTTGACTTACTTATGCATATAATCGTACTGGAGCTATGTTTGTACGTGATTTCTTCATTATATGTTATACATAAAGTCGTACTAGAGCATTGCTCGTACGAGAATATTTGTTAATGATGCATGAAAACATGCTAGAGCGTTGCTCGCACTGAGTTTTCACACTGTGATATGTAATGAGTCATGCTGGATGCCTCGTGTAGACTGTGTGTCACACGGATGAGATACTCGCACGAGTCGTACTGGATGCCTCATGTGGACTGCTAGTCACACGGATGAGATGCTCCCACATGCACTTGAGACTGAGTAGGTTATGCATGGCATGGGGTTGATAAGACCTACGATAGGCACCCACAACCATGATATGGGTCCGCGGAGTATGTTGTACCATGTACATCAGATGGAGTACGTTGTACCGCCTAGTTATGATGTTGATTTAAAAGTCTGGCGTAGGACTAAACCACCTTCTTTTTTGCATGATGCCACGCACACCAGGATCCGTGTGGTCTGGGATGATTTTGACATAGTTGGCCAGAATAGTCCATAATATATATATATATAGTGACCACTTGTCTCACATGATATCATATGGTTTTGTTTACTGAGTATGATTTGTATTGTCCAAGGTAAATTGGACGGAGGGGTAGAGCCTTGTGGGATTGTGTTTAAAGAGATGGTTTTGCTAATTGTGATGAATTTTGATGTGTTTTGAGAAAGAGATAAATCCTGAGGGATGTTTTGTGATGAATTTTCATTTTATGATGAGATTTAATGATGATGAGCATGAGAAGTCTTACAAGATGATTTTCCATGTTTTCTTTAACATACCTATTTCCATGTTTTTCAGTACATGATACATGTATATACATGGCATAGTTTTATTATTTCCTCATGCTCTAAATATAAATGATTTATGCCACGACATTATCAGCATGTAGATAGTGTAGTTATCTACCATGCTTGCATTATTGCCTTACTGAGGATGTGGTTGCTCACCCCTTCATTTTCCCCCTCTATAGAGAGCGCACAGTAGCCTCGTGAAGGACTGAGGCGTTATATTTTGGTTATCCGCTGCTCTCCATCACCCAGAGGTTTTCACACAGGAATTCTTTTTGTATTTAAACATGTAATAGCACAGTAATCATTCTGAATTGTAATATGGGGGATGTATATGTTAGCAAACATGTCATGCATAAGTATGTGACTTAACCTTCAAATGTATGAAATTGCTTTTGGTTAATTGGAAAATAGATGGTAAATGATGATTATTACTGGCTCACAGCCCAACTGTATTTGTGAGGGTTGTTCACGATCGGGTAAGTTAAAGAATGAAGCAAAAAGTTTATAGTGATTTTTAGATGAAATGGATAAAAAGGGGTCGTAACAATGTTGAAACTGTGAATACCCAAGGAGTGAATGAGTGTGGATTTGCTGAAATTTAAGGGGAGAACAAAAATTTACAAACTTATTTGGAGACTAGGCGTGAGTGAGTGGAAGGTTTGGTAAATGGCTAGGCAGAATTTTGTGAGTTGATTCATAGGTTCGGAAACAACAAGTAAAAAGGTAAATTGACTCCTCCTATATGTAAATTCATATGTAATTATAAATTTGAAAAATATATAATGTGAAATTGTAGTAAAAAATACAGAATTCAAATGTGGAAAAGTCTAGAGTTCATAAAATTAGGGATTTTTAGCTAGGGTAGTCGGCTGTTGGAAATTAAGGTAAGTGAAACTTAGTTTTTGGAATTTGCACGTTTGATTTCTGTTATATTAGTATAGTACAAGTGAAATTTTGGTTTAATTTCAGAATTGGATGCATGCATGAGAATTAGGGTTCTTAGTTAGGCAAATTAAGGATTTTGAAATTGGGAATTTAGATTAGTATGTCTAACTAAATTATAAACCTGCATGTGGAAATTAAATGTATGAATTAATAAATTTTAACAAATTGGAAAAAATTTAATGAACATTAGGAATAAGGCATTCAACCATTTAGGAAAGTTAGGAAAAACTTATTGTATTGTGAAATGTAAGATTGAACTATATATATCTGTAATGTGTTTAAAGCAAATGTAGGTTTGCATGATTTAAAATTTAACAAGACGGTAGGAATGATGGGGCATAGTCTAGGCTACAATAAGAACAAGGGTAAACTGATTTTTTATATACATGTAAATTTATATGCAATTTAAAATTCTGGAAATACATAATGTGATAACTTAATTTAAAATGCAGAATTTAAATGTTGGAAGGTTTAGGATTCAAGTAATTTGGGGGAAACTCGAATTGAGGGCAAGATTTGATAACTTAGGTAAATTATAATGCTAGGTGATGAATTGACTGTTTTCATGAGTAATTATAAATGAGTGCTAGAAATTGTTCGTGACTGGTGAAGATTGAGTGCTCGACTAAGGGAGAAAATTTGGGGATTTCATGTTGCATTTGGTTTGAGAGTTAGATTATAAAACTATCATCAGTACATACATTGGTTTGCATGTGGTGATTAAGGATAAAAGTCAGAATTTAGATTCACCTTGGCTGAAATTATAAGAATTTACTAGTTGGTATAGCAATGTCAATCAATTGTTGGAATGTCAAGTGAATATAGAAGATTAGGTTCGGTCATTTTGAAATGTTTGGGAACAACTTGCTTTGCTGAAATTTAAGGATTAAGTCAGTAAACTGTAGTAAGAATAACATAATTTCATGACTTGTATAACAAAAAATTAGCTATTGAGTAAGGATGGTTAAGTGTAAGTTTCGACCATGATGAAGATAACATGGGGATTTTGAAATTTGGGGATTTTTAGGGAAAATGATTAACTCTGTTTTGAATGGTAGATTAATGCGTAATTGGATTAGAATTACAATTTACCAAGCTGATATTTAAGCTTTACCGAAATTTAAGTGTGAAAATAGAGAGGGAGTGTTCGGCCACTAAGTATGATTGGAAATAGTATCTTTGCTGGAAATTTCAAATTTTAAACTTTAAAATATGTTACGAGATATGTTCAAAGGATGATAATGATGATTTTAAGAGGTGAAAATCGATTAGGCAACTATGGTCATGAGTGAGGATGATAAACTATAATATTGGAATTTCATAATATGAGCATTAAATGTTGCTAAAATTATATTTGGTCTTGCATGAACGTTAAATGACACTTTGTTCTTATATGTTAATTCACAACAACTACCTCATCAGGCACCAAGGAAGCTTAGGTGCATATATGCGCGCCTAAGGCGATAAGGGTAAAGTTGTACGCGACGCTTTTATGTGGTAAGGGATTTACGAGGCTACGGTTAGTAGAATGCCCTAGGATTAGTTAAGATTTTTACACAGAAACGTAAGTTGTTAGTTTAGTTTGTTAGCTAAGTCATATTTAGATTTAAAATCTACCTTACCTCACTTTATCGATTTTTTGCAATTATTGATCAGTTGCATCACTATGGACTAAATCCCTATTATACCATGAAAGTTGAATGTTTTGTAAAATATATTTTGAGGTGTTATAACTCATATATGTGCAAGCATTTTATTGTCAATTTTATCACCCCATTCAGTTTTGTTAACGAATGTAAACTTGTTTGCATGGGCTCTTTGATTGTGTTCTAGATAAAGCATAAAGTTGCAAGAATTGTATACATGTTAATTTTTGAAATGTAAATATCATGTGCGTGTGAGCATTACATCATGATTTTGTAACTCCATTCAGCCTGTTTGACATTCGAAGCTAGTTTGCATGGGCTATTTTAACCACGTTTTTTAGAAAGCTTGAACTGATTTTCCAAATTGTGAATATGACAATACAAGTTGTTTTTAAATTGATTGGTTATTTTTCCCATACTGGTAAATTGAGAAATTAGGATGATTTATGATTTATTTGAGTATACCCATCGTGCCATGAGTTTTGAGATTGTTGGCGACCCTATTTATTCCTGTGTGGCAGTCATGTCCTGTGAGAGTCATCTCTAGCACCCGATAGGAGGTTCTATGTGATTGCCCTACGATGACAAGTGCTTCATGGGGATGCCTTTGTTGCATTGAGATGTTATTGCTACCTAATACTGTTAGACCCTGATCCCGTCTTCAGTACCCTAGTCCGGGACTTGATCAGTTAGGATAGGGTAGTAGTCACTATGGCCATAGGTGTTTTCATTGATATTAGTGATATTTTTTTAGTACTTAGTTCTATGACGGGTTGCGAAAATTGCCACATTCTCATCCAGTTGTATTGAATTATTTAAGCTTTGCCCATGCACGTATTTTGATAGAATTGCACATTTTGACAAGTGTGTCGGATTTCGAGAATTTCTAAGTATTTCTCTTGGAACTTAAAATTGCTCAACGATGCATAAATTTTAGTTATGCAAGCATGTCTTAGTTAAAGCATAAGTAGTATTTCTTTTAATGAAATGTGCACTGTGTCTTTACATAATTATCATAATTTACCACTGTATGGTGTGTTTGCATGGTATTTTACTAGCTTTGATTATGTAAATTTCTTACTCAACGTGTGGTTGCTCACCCCTTTTTTTCTTAACACTTTTCAAATTAGATTTGCTAGGTGAGCTTCGCATTCTTGTTGACTTCATGAGTCTAGTGAGCAGTTTTTTTGGATTTCTGAGGTATATATGACAGACGATATATATATATATATATATATATATATATATATATATGCATGTTTTATTTCAGATCATGTACGCACAGTTGTATTTTGTGGGATGTATTTAGTTGGGAGTTGTTTAAAGTACTATCACTATGGAATACTCTTAGGTTTCTTCTTTTCGGTTTAAAGTAAATGAATGGCTAATATGTTGTATGGTGCTTAACCAACTAGTCGGGTTTGTGGTTATGTGATGCTCATTGAAGAATTTTGTTAATACAGATTAAATATTTCTTTAGTTGAGTACATGTGATGAATATGGTGTAAAATGTAGGAAGGACTTAGTTCGATTATGCCGTTATGCCGCCGGATTTAGGAAAGAAACTTGTTCTCACATATATCATAAGTCATGATTAGATATAGATCATTTAGGAAAATTTAAAAAGCAGTGGCATGAATTTCAAAATTGGACACAAAACAACAAGTAAAACGATCCATAGAGACACTTACGTTATCTTATAGTATGATTCCGCTTAACATTGCGCATTTACGTCACCTTCGGTACCTCCTCCATAGCCAGAGAGTCCGAACTCCAGAGATGTCTACCACATTCACTCAGTTTATGGTGAACTTCGCTAATGCCGAGAATGTGTCGTAAGCTCTCCCACCTCTAGAGCCTTAACCACCACGAGAACCACCACAACTAGTTCCACAGAAGCCCGTACCTTAACCACAACCACCAGTAGTGCAGCCACCAATTCAAGACTTTGTGGAAAGGAACATGGAACGGGTAAGACAGTTTCAGAAGATGAACCCGCCAGTGTTTAAGGGAGATAAGGACCCTAATACAGCTGAGGAGTGGGTTCTAAAGTTGGAGAAGATATTCAAGATCATGAACTACAGTAGCACGGAGAAGGTGCCATTGGCTATCTAAATGTTAAAGGGAGAGGCAGAACGATGGTGGACTTCTGTCGAGACCATCCGATTGGCGAAGCACACAAAGATCACTTGGGAGACTTTCCTCGAGGCTTTTAATGACCAGTATATCCCGGAGTGTGCACAGAGGAAGAAAGAGGCAAAATTTCTAAGCTTAGTCCAGGGTAACATGACAGTGGACCAGTATGAATCGAAGTTTACTGCACTACTTCGATATGAGCCTGATATTGCTAGAAATGAGTTAAAGAAGACGGTTAGGTTCCCCCATGGGCTGAAGCCGACAATTCGAAGCAAGTTATCTCTTCTGAACATACGGACCTATGCTGAGGCCATCCAGAGGGCGCAATTGGTAGAGCATGACATGGATTTGTCCCAAGCTGAGTTTCAGTCACGACTGAGGAGTCATGGCAAGAGGTATGATGATAGGAGACATTCTAGAATAGGTGGCAGAACAAGAAGCAAAAAATTGGAGCCTCTCGTGCCATGGTGACTAGGCCGAGGCCTTTTCTACATAGAATGCTCTTGTACCCTATCAGATTCCCACATGTAGTAGATGTGGAAGGAGACACCATGCCAACCAGCCCTACTGCCGAATCTATGGGACTTGTTTTCAGTGTGGAGAAGTGGAACACATGCAAAGAAATTTCCCTAAGTTGACTACCTCGCCAGCCCAACCTGTAGGAGCTATTCCTCCACCACCAGTAGCTCTAGTGGACAAAGGCAAGAAAGTTATCAGTCAAGGGCTAGTGTTTACATTGGACAAAGAAGCTGCAGATGCCTTAACATCAGTGGTGAAGGGTAATCTTCTCATCTCAAATGTTAAAGCTTTTGTATTAATAGATTCTGGATCAACACAGTATCACCTACTTTTACTAGGAAGTTACGAAGAGAACCTGAGCCTCTAGGTTATATACTTCGTGTAAAAACACCCATGAAAGAATCGTAAATTACTGAGGTAATGTATAGGAACTGTGAAGTAAGGATAGGTGACAAGGTTGTACCAGCTAACTTGATATTACTAGATATATTGGACTTCGATGTGATACTAGGAATGGATTGGTTAGCTACACATAGAGTTAATTTGGACTGTTTTAGGAAGGTTATGACCTTATACTTACCCAAAAAATGTGTAGTAACTTTTGGAGATAAATGAAAGAATACGTAAACCTTTTGTTTGTTAAATGTGGTCTTGATAAGTTGATTTCAAATGATAAAGGTTTTATAGCTTTCGTGGAATGTAATGAGAAGCCGAAGCCTAGCCTTCAGGATATCCCAGTAGTGAAGGATTTCCCTGATGTATTTCCCGAAGAGTTGCCAGGATGACCCCCTGATAGAGAGTTGGAGTTTGCCATCAATTTGGTGCCTAGAACTGAACCTCTATCTAAACCTCCATATAGGTTGGCACCTATAGAGTTGGAAGAATTGAAGAAACAACTCCAAGAGCTATTAGATAAGGGATTCATCCGCGCGTGTGTGTCACCTTGGGGCACACCCGTGCTCTTTGTGAAGAAGAAGAATGGTAGCTTGAGGTTGTGCATTGATTATCGGATGCTCAATAAGGCTACTATCAAGAACTGGTACCCGTTACCAACGATCAATGACTTGTTCGATCAGTTGAAGGGTGCCAAAGTGTTCTCGAAGATAGACCTAAGGTCGGGATATCACCAGCTGAAAGTTAGAGTTGAGGACATCCCCAAGACCACCTTCCGAACTAGCTATGGGCATTACGAATTCCTGGTCATGCCATTTGGCTTGAAGAATGCCCCTGTTGCATTCATGAACCTGATGAATGAAGCTTTTAAGGAATACTTAGACAGGTTCGTGATTGTCTTCATAGACGATATCCTAATGTATGCTTGTTCTGTCATGACCCATTTTTATCTAAAATCACTATAATTTATTTATTTATTTATTTATTACCTTTCCCTGTCATGAAGAATCTCACCACCAACAGTTGGGCTGTGATTCAGTATTAGCCATACCATACCTTCTACCATGTCATTCATTTCTTATTCTATTCAAAAGTAAACATTTACATTTCATAACCATGATACTACAATTTCATACATGTTTTCTAATATTTACATTCCCCATATTACATTCCAAAACCATTGTTGTGCTGTTACATGTTTAGATACAAAATGATACCAGGGTGTATACCTTTCGATGATGGGAAGCAGCGGATACTAGGAATGCAAGTTCTCAGCCGCTCCCTAACTATTGTGAATGCTCTGAAAAATGGGGAAAATAAAAGGGTGAGCAACCACACACTCAATAAGGCAATCATGTGAGCAAGTAGATAACCGCACTATCTACATGATCATGATGCCATGCATTAAATCATTTTCTATCAAAATCATACTTAAATACGAATCTCATGCATACTTTTATGCCAGATAAAATCATTCGTATAAAATAATTTATTTCATGAAATGGTAGATAAAGCATGGAATTATACGTCATGCTATTTAAATAATTCACATTATGTCAAAACATGCCATTTATTTCAAATCAACATCCACCCCAAAATCATTAGGACTCAATCCAAAAACCATAAAATCATGAAATCACAAAATCAAGTAATAAGTTATATGTGATTTCGCGACGTAAATAATATGCGATTTCGCAAAGCAAGTGACATGCGAGACTAGGCAAGAATTATGGTAATAACACTAGGACTATGGCCATATCCATGTGATCCTAGGCTACACGGATCCTAGTGTGCGGGGTATCACATCACATCAGAGGATACCCCAGGAGATGGGTACTAAACCTACCCGCCAGCTTACCAGATCACTAGTCCGAAGACTACACATCATATATCACGACACAGTACAACGTACTCCATGCTATAAGCATGGTACAACATTCACCCCATGCCAATGCCATGTCGATATCCAATACCATGTCTTGAAATGCATGTGTGGGCATATTAAATTAGTGTGACACACAGTCTACATAATGCTCCCAGCACGGCCTTAGGCATGTCATATAAAAATCTAGTGCGAGCAAACTCCCAGCACTATGTCAAGTATAAAATCATGTAAAAATTGAGTACAAGCCAAGCTTCCAGCACTCTATCACATGCACAAATCATATCAAATCTCGTGCGAGCAATGCTCTCAGCACGTTTTGTTTCCACATATACCATGTAGGTGGCTCAATTTCAAAGAATGGTTTTAAAACCAGAATCAGCACCTGCCACGTGCTATTTTATGTAAATTGATAAAACTTCAGCCAGCCTACCCATATCTTTGTTAAAAAACATTGAAATCCATAAAGAACACTCAGTTCTTACTTTTCATGTTTTTTTCTAAAAGTGGAAATTGTTGCCCTTCACAAGAGTAAAATCATCATTTACCATTTCGGGTTGAAATAAATATTATTAACATTGTTAAAAAGCAATATTTCGTTGTAAAAACACTCAGAACATGCTATTTATGCCTATTCTAATACAATCCTAATTTTTCCAAAATTTCCCTTAATAGGGGTAAAATGATAATTTTTCTATGTCACATCATATATCACGGCACAGTACAACGTACTCCATGCTATAAGCATGGTACAACGTTCACCCCATGCCAATGTCATGTCGATATCCAATGCCATGTCTTGAAATGCACGTGCGGGCATATTAAATTAGTGTGACACACAGTCTACATAATGCTCCCAGCACGGCCTTAGGCATGTCATATAAAAATCTAGTGCGAGCAAAGCTCCCAGCACTATGTCATGTATAAAATCATTTAAAAATTGAGTGCAAGCCAAGCTTCCAGCACTCTGTCACATGCACAAATCATGTCAAATCTCGTGCGAGCAATACTCTCAGCACGTTTTGTTTCCACATATACCATGTAGGTGGCTCAATTTCAAAGAATGGTTTTAAAACCAGAATCAGCACCTGCCACGTGCTATTTTATGTAAATTATAAAACTTCAGCCAGCTTACCCATATCCTTGTTGAAAAGCATTGAAATCCATCAAGAACACTCAGTTCTTACTTTTCATGATTTTTTCTAAAAGTGGAAATTGTTACCCTTCACAAGAGTAAAATCATCATTTACCATTCCGGGTCGAAATAAATATTATTAACATTGTTAAAAAGCAATATTTCATAGTAAAAACAGTTAAAACATGCTATTTATGCCTATTCTAATGCAATCCTAATTTTTCCAAAATTTCCCTTAGTAGAGGCAAAACGATAATTTTTCTATGCCGGGTCTCTATCGATATTTTTCATATTCAAAAATCCATATACAATTTAATTATTCAAAAATCTACCCAAAAATACATATAGCTACCTCTAGCTACTCATAAAATTCCCTTACCTCGTAGATCTTGGGGCAGCATAAAATTACCAGTTCTCGAGATTACCTTGATTTGAGTGCTAAATTCTCAAGCTGCCCAAAACAATACCAATTCATCATATATTGATCAATTTCATCTTAACATACTCAATTTTAATTTATCTTCTCGAAGTTTGACCAATTTAAATTTTTCGATCAACTTTTTCGATTTTCTCGATTTTACCGATTTAGTGCCGTTTTTAGCAAATTTCAATATTCTAATTTCTCATTTAATTACTTCATTAACCTTATGACTCATTCAAGTTCATAAACCTTGCTGGTCACTTTGCTAAATTTTCAATTCTTTCATTTTTTCAATTTTACACTGAGTTAAGCTATAAACCGAGCTTTCTTGATATAAATTTAACCATTAACAACCTTGGATCCATCAAATTTTCACCACAAACACATAAACACCTTGTTGTCCAAAGCTCAAATCATCCATAGAAATTAAATCATCTAATTCCACTTAACTAAAAACCTTCTAAAAACACCAAACAACAACATAGATGAACTTCATAATCATCCATCAACTTTACCTTAGGTTTGATGAAGGTTGACCACATTTTTCTTCCTCAAAATTGATCCTCAACTGTAATTTAACATGTATAGATCTTATAATCATAAAAAACTATAAGAAATTCCAACCAAAGAATAAAAAATTCCAAGTTTTTCACTTACCAAGAATAAGATAGATCTGTCCATTGTTTTTCTTTGTGGCTGAATTATTTATATCTTATAAAGGACTGAAAGAGGAAGATTTGATCTTTCTTGAATGACACCTGAATCTAGCTGGAAGGCCACAAAAAAATTGCGCACTGAGGGGAAAGGAAAGACGCCTGAGGCAAGGATGGGGACGAGATTGCTCTCAGTTAGAAACTCTAATTGGGTTGTGTTTTATGCCTCCAAAAAGATTATCAAGCTGATTTTATAACGTTAAAATTTAGGATTTAATGTCTGCCCCTAAACTCTCCAAATTTGACAAAATTGAAGTCTTGGTCGGCAGTCTGAAGTAGGGTAGATTTCTGTCCTATTGTAGAAAATTCAAAAAATTAGTTTTAGTCCAATTTTCTCCAAATTTCCACTTCTCAAGTGTTATAATATGTCCCTAGTATGTTTCCTAAAAATTTGGAGATCACTTGTTTAAGAAACATTCCCCGATTGAGCTCAATTTGCACGATTTAGTCAATACCGAGCAAAATTTAAAGTTTTTGATTTACCTTAACAATTAATTTGATCCTCGAAAACTCCTTATTTCCCCTTGATTTTGATTTCTAAAGTAAATTTCATCTTATATTAATTTCCTATGGCCTCAAAATAACTTTCGAGAATTTCTAGAATTTAATCCGAATTTATTTCTAATTTCGAGCCCATTTGCTCAGTTTAGTGCAAAGCCTAACCTTACTAACGTTTTCACTTCCAATACCTTAGTTTTCATTTCTAATCATCATTTCATGACCATATATAAAATTCTTAAGAAATTCTCGAGCTTAAGGTCTTACCTCGATTTTTATGCCAACGGACCCCACGTCGCTAACCCGTGTGCTTTAGTGGTTTCGAGCCTGCACAACATTATTCTGAGTTCTCAATTACTTCTTAGTTTTCCAAATAAGAAATAAAGTAGGAAAATTTTGGGTTTTACACGTTCTTCGAAGGAACATGAACAACACCTGTACCTAGTCCTTCAAACCCTTAAAGAAAGGAGGTTGTATGCTAAGCTGGATAAATGTGAGTTTTGGATGAAGTAGATTGGCTTTCTGGGCCATGTAGTGAACAAGGATGGAGTGTTTGTTGACCTGTCCAAGGTGGAAGCTAGAGTGAATTGGAAGAGACCAAAGGCAGTGACGGAGATACAAAATATTCTTGGATTAGCTGGATACTACAGAAGGTTTGTAGAAAGATTCTCGAAAATTGCCACTCCTTTAACACATCTCACCTGTAAGGATGTCAAGTTTGAGTGGAGTGATGTCTGTGAGCGCAGGTTTCAAGAGATCAAGCATCGATTAACTTATGCACTAATCCTTACCATACTAGATGGACCTAAAGGATTCACAGTGTATAGTGATGCTTTACTAAATGGATTGGGGTGTGTGCTTATGGAGAACGACAAAGTGGTAACATATGGATCTCGTCAACTGAAGGAGCATGAAAGGAATTACCCCACGCATGATCTAGAGCTGGCAGCAGTAGTTTTTACCTTAAAAATATGGAGACACTACCTTTATGGAGAAAAGTTTCAGATTTATACTAATCACAAGAGCCTTAAATAACTATTCTCCCAGAAAATGCTGAACATGAGGCACTGTAGATGGATATAGTTATTGAAAGACTACGATTGTCAAATTTTGTATCATCCGAGGAAAGCTAACGTAGTAGCTGACGCTTTAAGTATGAAGAACATGAGTCTAGTTTCCAGTATGATGGTGAAGGAGTGGGAATTGTTGGGATAGTTTGCAAGCTTGGCTATCAACATAGCATCATCGAATCAAAGTCCTTTAGTTGCTAGCCTTAGGATTGAGTCGACATTGATTAATCAATTAGGTAGGCACAGAAGTTAGATCAGAAGTTACTTGAGGTATCCGGGTAGATCCAAGAGAGTAGAGATTCTGAGTTTGAGATTGGTTCAAACGGGTTGCTTAGATTTTGAGGCCGAATATGTGTGCCATGGGATAAGGACCTCAAGATATTGATTTTGACTAAAGCTCAGTCTAGTGGATACATATTACATCCTTGGAGCACCAAAATGTACCTCAACGTATGCAAGGTGTATTGGTGGCCTGGAATGAAATGTGATGTTGCCAAGTTTGTAGCTAAGAGTTTGGTTTGTCAGCAAGTGAAGGTAGAACACCAGAAACTAGGAGGTTTACTTTAACCCCTACCCATGCCAACTTGGAAGTGGGAACACATAACTATAGGCCTTGTTACGGGACTACCTAGAACTTAGAGGAAGCAAGATGCAATCTGGGTGATCATGGATAGGCTCATCAAGTCAGCACACTTCTTGGCTATTAGCTCCACTACTCTTTTGAATGCATTGGCAGAATTATTTGTCAAGGAGATAGTGAGACTGCATGGAACCCTAGTAAGTATCACTTCAGATAGGGACTCTAGGTTCATATCTCAGTTTTGGAAGCAAATTCAAGAGTCTTTGGGTTCTCGGATACAATTTAGCAGGGGATACCATCCTCAGACTGATGGACAGTCTGAACGGATGATACAAACTTTGAAGGACATGTTGCGTGCTTGTGTTATTGATTTTTGAGGTTCATGGGACGAGCACTTGCCATTGGCGAAATTTACTTACAATAATAGTTACCATGCCAGTATAGGGATGGCCACGTACAAAGCCCTTTATGGGTGGAGATGTAGATCACCAATCGGTTGGAAAGAGGTTGGTGACAGAAGATCTATGCTCTGGATTTGGTCAAACAAGTATCAGAAAAGGTTCGCATGATTTGCAGTAGGCTCAAAGCGGCACAAAATCGACAAAAAAGTTATGCAGACCATCAGAGAAGGGATTTGGAGTTTGTAGTGGGAGATCATGTGTTCTTGAAGGTTTCTCTGACAAAAGGCGCTATGAGGCCTGGAAAAAAGGGCAAGTTGAGTCCTCGATACATAGGACCATTCGAGATATTGGAGTATGTCAGCGAGGTAACATACCGACTAGCCTTACCCCCAAAGCTAGTCAAGGTACATAATGTATTTCATGTGTCTATGCTTCACAAGTATCAGTTTGATCCATCTCATATCATAGCCTATCAGCCGTTAGAGTTAAGAAGGGATTTGAGTTACGAAGAGAAATTGGTCCAAATTCTTGACAGGAAGGACAAAGTCTTGAGATCCAAAACCATTCCTCCCATCAAAGTTCTCTGGCAACACCACTCTATTGAGGAAGCGATGTAGGAGTTGGAGAGCTTGATGAGAGAGAGATACCCGTATCTTTTTTACCTGGCTCGAAATTTGGATGACCGAATTCTATAAGGAGGAGAGAAATGTAAGACGACAATTTTCTTATACTGAATGTCTCATTTGCTTATGTTATATCAGAATTTAATTTGCGGAGTTCTTTCTTTTTTAGGACAGTGCGGAGTATGAGTACTCTAGGTTTTAGCTTTTAATAGTTAAGTCCGAATTGGAAGTCTGAATTAATAACGTTAAGCTTTAACCCAATCTAGCCGAATTTTAGAATAGCAGTATTAATAGGGTCCAATTAATAAAATTTGAACTAACTGATATAATATTAAGATACTTAAAATAATAGAACAAAGGAACATAAAAAAAAAATTAGGTGAAGAGTTAAATTCAATTAACATAGTGTGAACATTTTTTAAATGCATAATGTATGTGCATGAATGTGTTCATGAACTCAATTTATTAAGTAGTAATAGATTCATGTGACAAGATTAGGATAGATTAAGGTAATCTACCATTAGTTATTAAGTTAAATGTACATGAATGTAGAATAAAATCAAATTCATGCAAGTAAACTTAGGTAGTGTACCGAAATTTAATAGGAACATAAGCTAAATTCAGTTAAATAAATTTTATATGGATAATTAAGTAGAGATAATTTAACATTTGAGTAATCTAACCAAGTTAATTAAGTAGCATATAAATTTAATAGGGTGACATAATAAAACAGCAAATTTGATAGTTAGAAACAATGTTTGAGAAGAATTAAGCCTATGTATATATTGCAAATGGGAAATTTATGTATATAAACCTTGTGTCTAATAGTTTTTGGAACATGTAGATACATATATTATAGATATAAATCTGAATACATACATAATATAATTATAAATCTGAAATTATTTACAAATATAATGCATTATAAAACTTAAGTGGATAAAATATAAAATAGAAAATTGCCTAAACATTTTTTTTACTCTTCTTCTCCCCATTCACATTTTTCCTCCACAAAGACTAGAAAATTTTCTTTTCCTTTCTTCCTCTCATGCCACCCTCACACCAGAACTCATCATTCCGTTTCTGCATGCATAAATCCAATTTCTTTTTTTTTTGTTTAATTGATCCAACACATTTCTAGCAGCCTAAACTCTTCATTTCCAGTCCTGCATGCATTCCTTTCTTCCAACAGAAAAACAATCCTTCCAAGAGCAAGCTTGATTCATGTTTTACCCCTCTTCACTAGCCTGCAACTTGAAAGAGCGAAGAAAAATTTTGAAATCCAACCTACATGTTGAAACCGTGAACACCCAAGGAGTGAATGAATGTGGATTTGCTGAAATTTAAGGGGAGAACAAAAATTTACAAACTGATTTGGTGACTAGGAGGGAGTGAGTGGAAGGTTTTGTAAAAGGCTAGGCAGAATTTTGGGAGTTGATTCATCACAACAAGGACAAAGGTAAACTGGCTCTTCCAATATGTAAATTCATATGGAATTATAAATTTGAAAAATATATAATGTGAAATTGTAGTAAAAAATACAGAATTTAAATGTGGAAAAGTCTAAAGTTCATAAAATTGGGGATTTTTAGATAGGGTAGTTGGCTGTTGGAAATTAAGGTAAGTGAAGCTTAATTTCTAGAATTTGCATGTTTGATTTTTGTTATATTAGTATAGTACAAGTGAAATTTTGGTTTAATTTTAGAATTGGATGCATGCATGAGAATTAGGGTTCTTAGTTAGGCAAATTAGGGATTTTGAAATTGGGAATTTAGATTAATATGGATAACTAAATTATAAACCTGCATGTGGAAATTAAATGTATGAATTAATAAATTTTAACAAATTGGAAAAATTTTAATGAGCATGAGGAATAGGGCATTCGACCGTTTAGGAAAGTTAGGAATTGCTTTATTGTGAAATGTAAGATTGAACTATATAAATTTGTAATGTGTTTAAATCAAATGTAGGTTTGCATGATTTAAAATTTAGCAAGAATGTAGGAATGATGGGGCATAGTCTCGGCTACAACAAGTACTAGGGTAAACTGATATTTTATATACATGTAAATTTATATGCAATTTAAAATTATGGAAATACATAATGTGATAGCTTAATTTAAAGTGCAGAATTTAAAGGTTGGAAGGTTTAGGATTCATGTAATTTGGGGGAAACTAGAATTGAGGGCAAGATTTGATAACTTAGGTAAATTATAATGCTAGGTGATTAATTCAATCAATAATTATAAACGAGTGCTGGAAATTGTTCATGAATGGTGAAGATTGAGTGCTCGGCCAAGGGAGAAAATTTGGGGATTTCGTGTTACATCTAGTTTGAGAGTTAGATTATAAGACTATCATGAAATCAGTACATACATTGGTTTGCATGTGGTGAATAAGGATAAAAGTTAGAATTTAGATTCTCCTTGGCTGAAATTATAAAAATTTACTAGCAATGTCAATCAATTGTTGGAATGTCAAGTGAATATAGAAGATTAGGTTCAGTCATTTTGAAATGTTTAGGAACAATTTGCTTTGCTGAAATTTAAGGATTAAGTCAGTAAATTGTAGTAAGAATAACATATTTTCATGATTTGTATAACCAAAAATTAGCTATTGAGTATGTATGGTTAAGTGTAAGTTTCGGCCATGATGAAGATAACATGGGGATTTTGAAATTTGGGGATTTTAGGGAAAATGATTAACTATGTTTTGAATGGTAGATTAATGCGTAATTGGATTAGAATTACAATTTACCAAGCTGATATTTAAGCTTTACCGAAATTTAAGTGTGAAAATAGAGAGGGAGTGTTCGACCACTAAGTATGATTGGAAATAGTTTGTTTGCTGGAAATTTCAGAATTGAAACTTTAAAATATGTTACGAGATATGTTCAAAAGATGATAATGATTTCAATAGGTGAAAATCGATTGGGCAACTATGGTCATGAGTGAGGAGGATAAGCTATAATATTGGAATTTGATAATATGAGCATTAAATGTTGTTGAAATTATATTTAGTCATGCGTGAATGTTAAATGACGCTTTGTTCTTATATGTTAATTCACAGGACTACCTTATCAGGCGCCAAGGAAGCTTAGGCGCATATATGCGTGCCTAAGGCGATAAGGGTAAAGCTGTGCATGACGCTTTTGTGTGGTAAGGGATTTACGTGGCCGCGGTTAGTAGAATGCCTTAGGATTAGTTAAGATTCTTACACAGAAACATAAGTTGTTAGTTTAGTTTGTTAGCTAGGCCATATTTAGATTTAAATTCTACCTTACCTCACTTTACTGGTTTTCTATAATTATTATTCAGTTGCATCACTATGGATTAAATCCTTATTATACCACGACAATTGACTGTTTTGTAAAATATATTTTGAGGTGTCAGAAATCATATGTGTGCAAGCATTTTACTGTCAATTTTATCACCCCATTCAGTTTTGTTGATGAATGTAAACTTGTTTGCATGGGCTCTTTGACTGTGTTTTGGCGAAAGCATAAAGTTGTAAGAATTGTATACATGTTGAGTTTCGAAATGTTAATATCATTTTCATCATTACATCATGATTTTGTAACTCCATTTAGCCTGTTTGACATTCGAAGCTAGTTTGCATGGCTATTTTAACCATGTTTTTGAGAAAGCTTGAACTGATTTTCTGAATTGTGAATATGATAATACAAGTTTTATTTAAATTGATGGGTTATTTTTTCCTTACTGGTAAATTGAGAAATTGGGATTATTTATGATTTATTTGAGTATACCCATCACGACGTTTTTTTTTGGATTGTTGGCGACCCTGTTTATGCCTGTGAGGCAGTCATGTCACGACCCAAAACTACCCAAAAATCAGAGTAAATTTTTCGCGTTTTGTTATTTTCTTTCATGCTTACCTGTTCTCTGATCGTGACTACACTCCACTAACAAATTAGGCTATGCGTCAATGCCAGTCCCACCATTCATTTACCATATAACATAATTCTTTCTCAGTCATTTATAACTGTTTACAATATTTATACATCCCCTAGAGTCACTTACAAACATGCTACTGTGCTATGCTTATTTAGATACAATATGTACAAGTGTATATACCTTAAATGATGGGCAGCAGCGGATATCCGGAATGCAGTACTCAGTCGCCTCAACGTCGACTGGAGATTATCTGTGGGAGAAAATGAAAGGGGTGAGCACATCAAGCTCAGTAAGGCAATCCCACGAACAAGTAGGTAACCATACTACCTACATGAACGTGGTGCCATGCATAAACCACCCTTTCTCCACACATTTTAAAACAGATGATATGAGTTATGATGTTATGTAAATCCATTCGCATGGCAAAATTCAACATGCAATTATTTCAAATCATTTCTTTCTCGTTTAAAACTTCACAACAAGGCTAGGACTCAACCCATCCCTCGGGTGGTCCTGACTCACATAAAACCATAAAAATCCGTTTACATCACACATGGGTTTAAAAAGCATGGAAATAACATCATGCAAATATAGTTTAGAACCCCGTTTTGATCTCATCAAAATCGTCAACATGCGAGACTAGGCAACATCTGTATATCGGTAATAACCAGGACTATGGCCATGTGTCCTCGAGAGTTCCTCTGCTGCACGGATCCTAGTGTGCGGGTTCTCACCATGATCGAGAACCGCCCGAGAGGTGGGTCAATCCATCTCGTCAGTCTTATCCGATCCCATGCATCTGAAGATGCCGCATCCGAAGATGCCGTATCCGAAGATACCACACCGTACATCGTGCTCCATGCTACTTGCACGGTACATCATACTCCATGGACCCATATCGCTCTAGGTACTCCAGTCCAAATGGCCTGCTTCCCACAGAGAGGTTTTCTTTCTTATATCATATCTCAATACTCATGCCATGTCTCAAAACGCACGTGCGAGCCTATTTAATCGGTGACACATAGTCTACCCGATGCTCCAAGCACGGCTCATCGCATGTTCTCATAAAATCAGTGCGAGCGATGCTCAGCACTCTCATTAAATCAAGTAAAACTAGTGCGAGCTAAGCTCAGCAATCTGTATGTAAACCATGTAAAAATCTGGTGCGAGCGAAGCTCTAACACCCTGTCTCAAAAATCATAGAAAAATATGGTGCGAGTTAGACTCTAGCACCCTGTCACGAAAATCATATATATATATATAAAAAATTCGGTGCGAGTTGAACTCCAACACCAATGCATGTAAAACTCTAGTGCGAGCTCTCGCTCCAGCACTAATGCGTGCATCACACAAATCAAAAACATCGTGCGAGCTGAGCTCTAGCACGTCACATGTCAATAAAAACACTTAGGCGGCCCTGTTTCCTCAGAACAGTTTTCAAAACAATTATATCGTTGAAAGTATGCAATGCTGTGCATTTTCTTTCAAGGTTAGCCAGCCTACTCATGCATGCATTAAAATGTCTCCAGAACGAGCAGAAACCTCTTATGCTTGCTCCTCCTAATTTTTTCTAAATTTGTAAATTTTACCCTTAATAAGGGTATTTTGGTAATTTACCCCTTCGAGGCACTATAATTATTATTTAACCTCTAGACCCTTCAGTTAATTTTTAAAGGACAGCAAATGAACTTAAAATTTCGTAAAGTTACCTCTAGCAGTCCGCAGAATTCCCTTACCTTATTTTCCTGTCGAGTCTGACCTTTCCTCTGATGTCACATCGCGCAGTCCGATCTGCTCCCAATCCAATGTCTGAAACTCCGTATAATTATTCCTCAGGTCAGATATCATAAAATTTAATTGTATTTTCTATTTTTTGGGCTTAATTTAAATCATTGGGCCCATTTACCCCTATTGGGCCTGATTGCACCTTAATGGGCCTTAATCGGCCTTAAGCCTGTTTTCCACTTAATTTTCACATTATCGAGGCCTATTGGGCTCATAGGGCCCACTAATAATTTATTGGGCCTCCTTCTAACTCTCGAATAGCTCAATTTATTATTTACGACAATTTATCTAAATTTTCATAATTTAATTTGTTTTATGCGATAATTAAATCTGAAGCACGCATAACGATGTAAATTGTCGTAAATAAGGGTTACTTACTCGAGATTCTATGCTAACACGTAACTCGAGGCTGTCTCGAGCTCTCGTTGGATGCCAATTGTCGAGCTACACAATTTCATAATTTTTCGGGTAAATTTCCAATCGAAAATTAATTAAATAAAATATTCCAAAATTTAAATCGGTCAATTTCGACCGCTTATCGACTTACCCGTAGCTCGATTACATCGCCGAGATTTTCCCCAATTTTTTCCTCTTTTTCTTTTTTCCGTTTTCTCTTCTTTTCCTTCTCTTTTTGGCTTAACCAGTTCGATCCGGTTCAACCCGGTTAGGACCGCCGGTTCACCCCGGTTCACTCCGGTTCAGGGCCTTACCGGTCGGTTCTTCGCTGGCTTCCACCGCCAGTGGCTCCGCTGGGTTGTCCGTATCTCAGATCTGCCCTCGATTTCGTCCAAGTCCACTTGAAAGTCGTCGGTCCGGCTGTTCTCCTCTTCGCCGTCGGTGCCATTCCTCTTTTCTGCAGTGGGGAAGCCTCGGCTGTGGTCGGTCCGGCCTGAATCGGCGCCGATCGTCGGTGATTCCTCTTTTCTTCCTCGATTTTAGTTTTTCCTCGTTTTCGCCGCCGTTTGCCGCCGTCGATGCCTCTACGGTGCCGGTGGTGGCTTCGCCCTCGTCGGGCTTCCCTTCGCTGGCCTCGCCTGGTCGCCTCCGTCCGGTCTCCAGCTTCCGTTTTGTGAGAACCCTGCTCCTCGCCCCACACCAGGTCACAGGCTTACGGCGAACTCATCACAAACCCGTATTGTCCTCTTTGCAGGCCTCAGCCTACTCAAGGTTTTGTTCCGCTTGGGGGGGCAAGCCCATCTCCAGCCAGACGCGTCACCCTCGAGCCTCAAGGGTGACGCGTCTCCTGGGAGATGGGCTTGCCCCCCCAGTGGAGCAAAACTGTGAGGGGGCTGTGGGCCAGCCCAAAGCAGACAATACGTGGAGGTGATGAGTTCCTGTAAGCCTATGACCTGGTGTGGGGCGGGCAGCAGGGTTCTCACACGTTTTGGCTTCGTTTTGCCGTTTCTCTCTCCCCGATCCATTTTCAACTTCTGATTCCTTTTTTTTAACTTAATAATTAATTTATTTTTATTTATTTATTTATATTAATATTTTAATCATTAAATACATTAAAATACCCAAAATATCTACCAAAATTATTATTTTAGTCCAAATTACTTAATTTTATTTTATTTAATTTATTTATTATATTTTGACCCTTTTCGAGTATAATTTCTCTGTATTTTCGGGATATTGTCCCGAATGACTTTTCGGTATATTTTTCGATCATTTTCGGGATTATTTTTTTGATATAAAAATTCCAATTAATCCCGATTAATTCTTATAACTTCATATCTTGATCAATTTAACCCGAAATAAATTTATTTCACCTTTATTGACCAAGATTTCTCAATCCATTATTTTTAATTAAATTTTCTTATCGAAATTATACCGGCTTTCGATCTTTTGACCGTTTTGCCTTTGCACGTGTTCGAAGATTCCATTTCACGAACACTCACTCACTTCGCATTTTAAATCCTTATTTCCAAATTCGAATCCCATTCAGTTAAATTTTTGACCATTTTCATCCCTCATAAAAATTTACGATTTAATTTCGGGTCTTACAAATCTCCCCCACTTAAGGAATTTAGTCCTCCAAATTAGAAGCAAGTTATATGAGTCCATAGACTACTCCGGGTACATCAATCGTATCATACTTCTTTAATTCTCATGTGACCTTTTTTTCGGAGTGTAACACTACTAAAAGACTTTAATTAGGGAGATCGTCATAAACCTCAATACTTTCTCTTTCATGTTTAATGTCCGAATCAACTTTTTCAATATACTTATATTGCACTGAGCTAAACTGTTGGAGTTCATATCCGATCGCCTATGCTGGATCTGGATAGTATTGTCGAATTATCAAAAGATGGGACACATTGTGGATGCCTATTTATTCAGGTGATAATGCCAACATACAGGTCTTATCTCCCACTTGTCCAATCTCTCAAAAATTTCATTCAACAAAACTCAATTTGCCTTCTTCCCGAGTCTCGTTATGTCCTTATTCTCTTAGGACAAATAAGTTCAACCATATTGATTCACCCTCGGTGAATTCAATGCTTTTTGTCTGCTCTGAGGTGTTCTTAATCTCTTACTCAACTGAACAACCTCAGAGACTTATTATACTAATTCGAAAGAAATTTCTATCTGTCACCCACTTTTTCTTATCCAATTTTGGGGAACAACCCCTACAGCCACACACTGCCTCATATCTTGTTATCTCGATACTCAAGTGCCAACTGTCGTTATTGGCGACTTCAATTTGTAACAACTGATCGTATCAGGAGCTTATAAAATCAATGCACACACTCTCATCATATCCTCCAGAACTTGTACAGTCCTCTCTGACTGACCATCTGTCTGAGGACGAAAAGCTGTGCTAATACTCAGTCGGGTTCCCATAGCTTCCTGAAAAATATCCTCAGAGGTGGGAAGTGAAGCGGGAATCCCTATATGATACCATGCTCACTGGAACGCTACTTAATGTTCCACAATCTTCCTTACACATAAATCCTCATATACACTCTGAGTAGTTGGGGATTTCATAACCAGAAGGTGGGTAGACTTAGTCACTCTATCGACTATCATCCAAATAGCCTCGTAATTCACCTGGGTTCTCTGTAACCCATCACGACATTCATGGAGACTTGCTCCCATTTCCGTGTCGTGTCGATATAGGTAGAGGCTGCAATAACCCTGCAGACTTTTAATACTCTACCTTATTCTGCTGGCATACTAGGCACTTTTCCACAATCTCTACCATGTCTCTTTTCATATCTGACCACCAATACCTTTTTCGAGATTTTGATACATTCTTTACTTTCTGTATGCACTGTATATCCCGAAGAGTGAGCTTCTGACAATATTACTATCTCATCAACTGTGGTCCTAGGGAGTACTTATACTGTCTCTGAACCTCTCTGTAAATCATCAACACTCTGTGCACTCTGTCACTGTACCCTTCTGAATCTGACCCAAACTATCGACATCATGCCGATCATCCCGCTAAGCCTATCAAATTCGGGCACTCTCATCCGGTTCTGATCTCAGGCTAGCTGTCACACAATTACTGTCATCATCAGAAGGGATCACATCACTATTGAGGCTCACAACTGCTCTAGCAGCTCACGCTCCCTAACCATCATATGTAATGCCATCCCGAGACTCTTTCTGCTCAAGGCATCAACCATCACATTAGCCTTTTTTGGGTGGTACAATTTTCACAATCAAAATCTCTCAGAAGCTCTCACCCACTATGTATTCCCATATTCGCCTCTTTTTGTGAAAACAGATACTCGGGGCTTTATGATCAGTGCATATCCAAAATTTCTCACCCTGTACATAATAGTACCATATCCTCGGTATAAATACTACCGTTGCCAACTTAAAACCATGAGTCAGATAGTTTATTTCATGATTAAGGAGTTGTCTGACTCCACAATTGACTATCTTCCCATTATACATCAATACACAGCTCCTTCATTATTTTGAGGTATCCATACTCACTGAGAACCTCTTGAGCTATTGGGTATGGTGAAATTAATCACGGTGGTCAGTTCGTACTTCACTACATCGAAATTCATGTCACATTTATCATCTTATTTATCATCTCATTCAAAGACCACATTTTCTTAGTTAAACGTGTCAACAAAAAAAATATACCCTTTTTAGAACTCGCAACAACGATCTGTAAAAGCAATTTTCCAATTGTTGCTTATAATTTTCCCTGGACTTTAACAACACCCAACATATCATCAATAATGATGATTACAAACCGGTCCAGGTAAAGTTTAAATACTTCATCGCAGTCGAGCTCCACTATTTATTTCAATCGTCCATATCCTTGACTTATTTACGCATAAGCGTATAAGATCCTTCAAAATTGCTTACGTTTTCAGGTACTAACCTACGTCATTTCCTTTTCTTATCTTAACGGCTCTTATTAAATTTTACTATGTTAACCTTTATGATTTGTCGAATTTTAATATTCTTATCGTCTTAGTAAAGGTATCCTAATGCTAAAGGTATTTATTACGACGATTGATTTCACGTTATAGGTTATATATATATACTTTTAGACGCTGTCAAGTCTTCAGGCGGGGAGGTATTTTGAAATACCTTTATTAACCTTCAGACTTAACCACATAGACTGGTTATGGTTATATCCATCTTTATCCTTGGTCATAATTTATATTCCCTACTTATCACTTAATCCCAATTACTTCGCATATTAAGGGTATTCCTTACCTAGAATATGTCTCTTACTCCAATACATCTTATATCTAGGATCTATCTTATCTTAAAGATTATCTCCTTTCGTATATCCCTCATGACAAAACTCTTTCATTATTCATTACGTGAGTATAATCCTTTACTCCTTTAATTTCAACTGTTGCACCCTTTTTTATCACTTGTCAACACTTACAGTATACTTTTCAGTGATGTTTTCACTCCTATTTTCAACTTAAAATCTCTATATCCATATTCCGTTAATTAATCCTCCTCTATTGGGGTACTCATTTATCAGTATTGTGCCCAATGATGTAGGTATTCATGCCTTTTACTCACTTATATGCGAATGAAGGCGGTATGAATAAATGTGTGGTACCAGGATCAATGAACATATGTACTTCATTATTCATAACAAGTGTGGTATCTTACACCACATCCATGAAACATCAATAGTGTCCTGGTCCAAGACATCCTCTCGCCTTTGTCCAACAGCCTACTTTCCTTTTTCTTTTCGGCTATGGCCTCCCTTTTCGTTATAGCTATACCAACGAAGTTTTTCTCTGTCTCTTTACTTTTCTGTGGGGCGATCTCGCCCAACTCTATGCAATCAAAATCAATGGTCCGTCTTACCACACTTAACGGCCATTTTCATCAATACAGTGTAAGTATAGACCCTCCTTCCGTGGTATCTACCACACATCCCACACTGCTTAAAGTGCTTACACTGCTACACTGCTTCGTAGCAAGTCGGGGTCCTCTAATTACAATGCCCCTCAAGAGTGCCAAAATTGGATGCACTGGGGCCTTACCAATTATCTTACTCCATGACTCATCAAATTAAATCTTTTACCAATTACCATTTTTTCCATTTTAACATCTTTGTCATTTCTCGATTCTCTTTTCTTTCTCTATTTCAGCCCTCACTACCTTTCCCAATCATAGAGGCATGCAATTCATGTTCTTATTTACCTAATTGTAAATCTGCGCACTGCCTCGGTATAGGTAATATCTCACGGGCCAATCGGACTCTAATTGAAAAGTTGAGCCATTTCATGAACTTTTAGACATCTCGACTATCACTTGTTCATAGTGTCGAGGTAATATCTGCCCAAGAATATAACCGAGTTTCATACTCATAAATCATACTCATCAATAAATCAATTCCTTTTAAACAGTGTTCGGGATATTCTATCACCGGAATACATCCATAAACATTTCTCATCTTAGCTCTGGATGTTTAACATTTAAGATGGGTCGAGCTGGTTTCCACCAATGCTCCGTCTCGCCCTCAAATCCCTTGCATACTCTGAGCAATTAGCTCCCAAAATATACTCTACACTCCATTCCAACCTCACGAAACGTGTCTCAATACTGTCCGATCACTCTATCGGACTCTGAGAGGCATGCTCAACATTAACCTCTATTTCAATCTCATACTGATTCTCACAAGTCAACTCAGCACGATTAGCAGGCTCAGGTCTACCTCTACGACCTCTGCCTCGTGCTCTAGCTTCTCTATCGCGACTAATATTAGGCGTTCCTGCATTCTCAACCATTTCTTAGTTAAAACCCATCTTGATATACACTATTGTATCTAACTAAGCACAGTAACACGGGGATGTAATTCCTAATTACTGACACTGACACACATCAGACCAATTGCGCTCTGATACCACCTTTATATGTCACGACCCAAAACTACCCAAAAATCAGAGTAAATTTTTCGCGTTTTGTTATTTTCTTTCATGCTTACCTGTTCTCTGATCGTGACTACACTCCACTAATAAATTGGGCTATGCGTCAATGCCAGTCCCACCATTCATTTACCATATAACATAATTCTTTCTCAGTCATTTATAAGTTTTTACAATATTTATACATCCCCTAGAGTCACTTACAAACATGTTACTGTGCTATGCTTATTTAGATACAATATGTACAAGTGTATATACCTTAAATGATGGGCAGCAGCGGATATCTGGAATGCAGTACTCAGTCACCTCAACGTCTACTGGAGATTATCTGTGGGAGAAAATGAAAGGGGTGAGCACATCAAGTTCAGTAAGGTAATCCTACGAATAAGTAGGTAACCATACTACCTACATAAACGTGGTGCCATGCATAAACCACCCTTTCTCCACACATTTTAAAACAGATGATAGGAGTTATGATGTTATGTAAATCCATTCGCATGGCAAAATTCAACATGCAATTATTTCAAATCATTTCTTTCTCGTTTAAAACTTCACAATAAGGCCAGGACTCAACCCATCCATCGGGTGGCCCTGACTCACATAAAACCATAAAAATCCGTTTACATCACACATGGGTTTAAAAAGTATGGAAATAACATCATGCAAATATAGTTTAGAACCTATTTTGATCTCATCAAAATCGTCAACATGCGAGACTAGCAACATCTGTATATCAGTAATAACCAAGACTATGGCCATGTGTCCTCGGGAGTTCCTCTGCTACACGGATCCTAGTATGCAGGTTCTCACCATGATCGGGAACCGCCCGGGAGGTGGGTCAATCCATCTCGTCATTCTTATCCGATCCCATGCATTTGAAGATGCTGCATCCGAAGATGTCGTATCTGAAGATACCACACGGTACATCGTACTCCGTGGACCCATATCGCTCTAGGTACTCCAGCCCAAATGGCCTGCTTCCCACAGAGAGGTTTTCTTTCTTATATCATATCTTAATACTCATGCCATGTCTCAAAATGCACGTGCGAGCCTATTTAATTGGTGACACACAGTCTACCCGATGCTCCAAGCACGGCTCATCGCATGTTCTCATAAAATCAGTGCGAGCGATGCTCAGCACTCTCATCAAATCAAGTAAAACTAGTGCGAGCTAAGCTCAGCACTCTGTATGTAAACCATGTAAAAATCTGGTGCGAGCGAAGCTCTAACACCCTGTCTCAAAAATCATATAAAAATATGGTGCGAGTTAGACTCTAGCACCCTGTCACGAAAATCATATATATATATAAAATCTGGTGCGAGTTGAACTCCAGCACCAATGCATGTAAAACTCTAGTGCGAGCTCTCGCTCCAGCACTTGCATCACACAAATAAAAAACATCGTGCGAGCTGAGCTCTAGCACGTCACATGTCAATAAAAACACGTAGGCGGCTCTGTTTCCTCAAAACAGTCTTCAAAACAATTATATCGTTGAAAGTATGCAATGCTGTGCATTTTCTTTCAAGGTTAGCCAGCCTACTCATTCATGAATTAAAATGTCTCCAGAACGAGCAGAAACCTCTTGTTCTTGCTCCTCCAAATTTTTCCTAAATTTGTAAATTTTACCCTTAACAAGGGTATTTTGGTAATTTACCCCTTCGAGGCACTACAATTATTATTTGACCTCTAGACCCTTCAGATAATTTTTAAAGGACTGCAAATGAACTTAAAATTTCGTAAAGTTACCTCTAGCAGTCCGCATAATTCCCTTACCTTATTTTCAGTCGAGTCTGACCTTTCCTCTGATGTCACGTAGTGCAGTCCGATCTGCTCCCAATCCAATGTCTGGAACTGCGTATAATTATTCCTCAGGTTAGATATCATACAATTTAATTATATTTTCTATTTTTTGGGCTTTATTTAAATCATTGGGCCCATTTACCCCTATTGGGCCCGATTGCACCTTAATGGGCCTTAATCAGCCTTAAGCCTGTTTTCCACTTAATTTTCACATTATCGAGGCCTATTGGGCTCATTGGGCCCACCAACAATTTATTGGGCCTCGTTCCAACTCTCGAATAGCTCAATTTATTATTTCGACAATTTATCTAAATTTCCATAATTTAATTTGTTTTATGCGGTAATTAAATTCAAAGCACGCATAACGATGTAAATTATCGTAAATAAGGGTCACTTACCCGAGATTCCATGCTAACACGTAACTCGAGGCTGTCTCGAGCTCTCGTTGGATGCCAATTGTCGAGCTACACAATTTCATAATTTTTCGGGTAAATTTCCAATCAAAAATTAATTAAATAAAATATTCCAAAATTTAAATCGGTCAATTTTGACCGCTTATCGACTTACTCGTAGCTCGATTGCATCGCCGAGATTTTCTCCAATTTTTTTCTCTTTTTCTTTTTTCCTTTTTCTCTTTTTTTTCCTTCTCTTTTTGGCTGAACCAGTTCGGTCCGGTTCAACCCGATCCGGACCGCTGGTTCACCCCGGTTCACTCCGGTTCACTCCGGTTCAGGCCCTTGCTGGCCAGTTCTCCGCCGACTTCCATCGCCAGTGGCTCCGCTGGGTCGTCCGCATCTCAGATCTGCCCTCGATTTCATCCAAGTCCGTCGAAAAGTCACCGATCCGGCTGTTCTCCTCTTCGTCGTCGGTGCCATTCCTCTTTTCCGCCATTTTCAGCATTTTTCGGCCGTTCTACTGGCCGGTGCTACCACCAAACAAGTCGTCTGCGCCTGGGGAAGCCTCGGCTTTGGTCGGTCGGGCCTGAATCAGCGCCGATCGCCAGCGATTCCTCTTTTCTTCCTCGGTTTCGGTTTTTCCTCGTTTTCACCGCCGTTTGCCGCCATCGATGCCTCCACGGTGCCGGTGGTGGCTTCGCCCTCATCGGGCTTCCCTTCGTCGGCCTCGCCTGGTCGCCTCCGTCCGGTCTCCAGCTTCCGTTTTGGCTTCATTTTGTCGTTTCTCTCTCCTCGATCCATTTTCAACTTCTGATTCCTTTTTTTTAACTTAATAATTAATTTATTTTTATTTATTTTTATTTCTTTATTTATATTAATATTTTAATCATTAAATACATTAAAATACCCAAAATATCTACCAAAATTATTATTTTATTACAAATTACTTAATTTAATTTAATTTAATTTAATTTATTATATTTTGACCCTTTTTTGGGTATAATTTCTCTGTATTTTCGGGATATTGTCCCGAATGACTTTTCGGTATATTTTTCGATTATTTTCGGGATTATTTTTTTTGATTTAAAAATTTCAATTAATCCCGATTAATTCCTATAACTTCATATGTTGATCAATTTAACCCGAAATAAATTTATTTCACCTTTATTGACCAAGATTTCTCAATCCATTATTTTTAATTAAATTTTCTTATCGAAATTATACCGACTTTCGATCTTTTGACCGTTTTGCCCTTGCACGTGTTCGAAGATTCCATTTCACGAACACTCACTCACTTCGCATTTTAAATCCTTATTTCCAAATCCGAATCCCATTCAGTTAAATTTTTGACCATTTTCATCCCTCATAAAAATTTACGATTTAATTTCGGGTCTTACAAGTCATGTCCTGTGAGAGCCATCTTTAGCACCCGGTAGGAGTTTCTGTGTGATTGCCCTACGGTGCCAAGCGCTCCATGTAAGACCCGTAAATTTTTATGTAATGTATTTAATTATTTGATGTACAGACAAGTTACATTACATATGAATTTTAAGAAATAAATGTTTTTGGGTTCTAAGTGTGAGTGGATTGATAAATGAGTGTTAAAGTGATTAATTATGAGTTTAAATAGGAATTTTACAGCAAAAAGGGTACAAGATGAAGGCCAAATCGATCCCATGCGAGGAGAGATTGATCTAATGGCCTGGAAAACACAATGTCAAGCATCCTAAAAGAGGGAGATCGATCCCTCACTCAAGCAGATTGATCTTTATTGGCCTCGGGTTGGACCAGATCAATCTCCTCTTAATGGCCAAATCGATCTCCTAAGCTCTCTACCTAAGACAAATTGATCCTGTTTCATTTAGTAGATTGATACCATGCAACACGACAGTTTGTTCTCATGCATTCAATAGATCGATCTCATGCTTGCAAAATGTCAAGAAACTGAAGGATTCAAGAGGGCCAGATCAATCTCCACCCTATGTAGATCGATCTCATCAAGCCATTCCTATACAAAGGGAGCAGTTGGATCTGCTTTTCATGGGAAACAACTTCATTCTTCCTTTTTCAATCTAAAACGTAGCTTTCTCACTCTAAAATCATCCCATTTCTATAAAGATTTAAGAAAAAGTCATTAGAGTAAAGTTGTTCATTATAAAAAGAAGAACAACATAGTTTGGAATCAATACCCCATTGGTTGGATTGAAGGAGCAAGGTGTGTTCTTACTTGGAGCAAGAAAGAAATCAAGCTAGGTGAGTTTCTAATACACCAAACTCAAGATATATTTATCTAGTTGTTACTGTGAGGTGATTGGTATGTGTATTGATGATTGAAACTACCTAGAATGTAATGGAACAAGTAAAACCTAGAATGAGTCTAGTGTGAGAAAATGTGATATGGGTGAATTGATGATTAATGGGTTGTGCTAAGGAGTTAGTAGGGCAATATGCATGATTTGAGATGATTAGATGAAGCTACATTGTAAAATTTGTCATGTTATGAGAATAAGTATATAAGGTGTTTGACAAAATGCCATTGTGAAGTAAATGATGAACTAGAGGTGCCATGAGCTTAATATTGATTTAGTATGAATCAATGGATCTAAAAGAGTCCAATAGGCTCTTGAGGTATGAATAGACGTTATAGGCGTTAATGGAAACTATAGGACGAGTCGACTATAGTAAATGCAAGGATTGTGTTATGTTGGACCCAATTGATGAGGTATATGATTTTATACAATCCCAGAGACTTTATTCGAGGTGAATCGAACTACGCAATCAAGCAGCTCTAAAGAAGAGGAAATCATTCGATGCGATTTTCAAGTAAGGGAATTATATGAATTTATAGAGATAGCTTCTTGATAATTCTATTTTTAATAGAATTATTTGTGCTTAATTTCCTAATTAATTATTTAAATCCCCAATTTATTTTATTAATAATCCCCTTTATTTAATTAAAATTCTCTTGTTTGTAGATAAATTAAATGCGGATGAAACTCAATCGTTTCAGTCGAAATTGGGCTAAAAATGGGCTAAAAGAGGCTAGACCACTTCCAATTTACAGACCGAGTCATCAGTCATCTGGACACGCGTGATGCCAGGTGTCCGTATTTTATTTGCTCCGAAACGATAAGATCGAAGGATACCGTGCCAACTTTTTGGAAGACACACGTCGGGCCACATCGCACAGCCAATTTGACAAAAAGACTGATGACGTGGAAATATCTACTTTGCAGCAAATCAAAGGAAGACAAGTGGCCAAACAATGCCAACTCATCTAGGATGGAAAAACTACCATTGTACCCCTAAGTGTGTATATAAATAGAATATGATGGCAATTGAAAAAAAAAAAGGTAGAAGTAAAGTAGGAGTTGGAGGTAGTCTAGGGTAGGAGTAGTGTAGAGTAATTTAGGAGTAGTTTTAATTTAGTTTTATTCTAGATTAAATTTTTCATTACTATGTTTTATTTTCTTATTTCCTTTTAGAATTTTCGTTAGTTTATTTTAAGCACATGTTTTAGCTAGATTTAAACATTTTTACTTTATCATTTTCAATGGACTTTAATAAAGCAATTTCCTTTCAGTTTCTAAGTTTTCTTCTACTGTTCATGTCTACTTTCAACTTGTTAGATTTTAATGATGTTTATTTTCCTCTCGGTTTTGCCAAGTTAGTTCTTTGATTTTTTTTTTCTCAACACTTGAGTTCTTAATTTTTTTAGCTATCGATTTTGTCTTATTTTTTGATTTCATCTCTTTTTCCCATTGTCCATTCGGGCTCAAGGATTTAGGGGGCAGCTGAGTAATGTGAAAGGTGATGCATAGCTGGTGACAGTGGCTAAGCATCCTCTCATGGCTCAGTTACATCCATTGCTACTGTTAGTTTGATGTTAGCTGCTACTTTGTCCGTTGCTTGTGCATTTATCTGTGCACGTTGATTCTCTTTTATTTTGATAAATAGAAACTATCCATTTTCTGCATTTTTCATTTCGGTATGAATGTTTAATTTTCCTGAATTAATCAATTTTCATTAGGGTAATTTTCTTATCTTAGTTTTTTTGGATGAGCTACTGTTCAAAGCACTGGTTTCTGTTAATTCTCAACTTCCCTTGATTGCTTAAATTTATTTCCAGATTTGGAGAGGAGCTCGTCGTTATGTTGCTGAACGGCTGGATGTGCTAATGGAGGTAGCTGCTAAACAGCGTTGTGGCAGCAAACAAGGACCATTTCCCACTTTGTTTGGCTTTATTTCATTGTTAAGAAACCAGAAGAGACATGTTGCAGTAGACGCTAGCTGGGCAAAGGACGTGTGAAGCAGAACAGTAGGCTAGACGTGCCTGCTAGCTGGGCAGGTCGAGCACAACAGCCTGGAGCAGCAGGCAGCATCTGAGCAGAGTGCCGAGAACCTGTGCAGCAGTGAGTCGGGCATGTCACGACCCAAATTACCTAAAAATTAGAGTACATTTTTTGCTTTTCATTTATTATTTAATTCTTACCTTTCTCTCATCGTGACCATCCTACAAACAGTTGGGCTATGATTCGGTGTTAGTCACCTCTTACCTATTTACCATTCTATTCCCATAATCACATTCATATATCAGAGTTTACTATCTTTTGAATTTAATTAAGTACATACACAGTGGTATTTACATAACCTGTAAGACCCGAAAATTATATCGTAATTTCGTATGAAGCATTAAAAATGGTCCTAAATTAAATGAAACGGGATTTGGACAGGAGATAAGGATTTAAAATACGAAATGAGTGAGTATTCGTGAAGGGAAGTCGGGTTAAATTAATCCCAAACACGTCTAAGGGAAAAACAGTCAAAAGATCGAAAGTCGGTATAAATTCGATAAGGAAATTTAATTAAAAATAATGGATTGAGAAATCTTGGTCAATAAAGGTGAAATAAATTTATTTCGGGTTAAATTGATCAAGATATGAATTTATGAGAATTAATCGGGATTAATCGGAATTTTTAATTCGAAAAATAATCCTGAAAAATAATCAAAAATTATACCGGGAAGCCGAAATAATATCGAGAAATTAATTTATAGACTAAATGAATAAAATATAATTTTCTTAAGATATTTTAAATATTTTAGACTAATTTAATCAATTAAATAATATTAAAATAAATAAATAAATATGAAAATAAACTAATGAAATTAAAAAAAAAAGAGAAGAGAAATCTGAAACAATCGGGGAGAGAGAAAGAAGAGAAGGAAATGGGAAACCGAGGATGCCGCGCGTGGCCTGACCGATCTACAGCCACCGGGCACCGACGGCTCCGACGAAGGGCCGAGCAGGAAGAGGAGAGGCCGGCGAAGCTATTGGCGCCGGCGACGCGCGCCAAGGAGGCCGAAAATCGCCGAACGGAGGAAAAGAAGCCCGCGGGGAGAACTTCGTCGTACCGGCGATCCACGGCAGCTGGGGGTGACCGGCGAGAACCGGCGTGATCAGGAAGAGGAGCCGGTTCTTTTGAGACCAGTATCGACCGGCGAAACCGCCGAAATCCGTCGGATCGAGAGGTGACAGCAGCGGGGGAGAAGGAAAGATTCGCCGGCGATGGCTGCGTTTCGACTCCAGTCGAGGCCCGATCTTGGATGCCCAAGTGCAGACGTGTCGAACGGCGGTGGTGAGGCACCGGGAACCGGCCGGATGGCGCCGAAATGACCAAATGGGGATCGAACCGGCCGAACAGGAGTGAACCAGCCGAACCGGACCAGACCGAACCGGCGGTCTGAACCGGACTGAACCGGTTCAGCCAAAAAGAGAGGAAAAAAGGAAGAAAAAGAGGAAAAAGAAAAAGAGAAAAAATTGGAAAAAAAATCCCGACGATGCAATTGAGCTACGGGTAAGTCAGTAGTGGTCGAAATTGACCCGATTTAAATTTCGGAGTATTTAATTTAATTAATTTTGGACTGAAAACTTACCCGAAAAATTGTGAAATTGTGTAGCTCGACGATTGGCATCCATCGAGAGCTCGAGACAGCCTCGATTTACATACTAGCATGGAATCTCGGGTAAGTGACCCTTATTTACGACAATTTACATCGCTATGCGGGATATGAATTTAAATTCCGCATAAATTGAATTAAATTATGAAAATTTAGATAAATTGTCGTAACTATTAAATTTAGCTATTCGAGAGTTAGAACGAGGCCCAATAAATTGTTGGAGGATCCAATGAGCCCAATAGGCCTCGATAAAGTGAAAATTAAGTGAAAAACGGGCTTAAGGCCGATTAAGGCCCATTAAGGTGCAATCGGGCCCAATAGAGGTAAATGGGCCCAATGATTTAAATTAAGCCTAGAAAGTATTAAATACAATTAAGTTGTATAATATCTGACCTGAAGAATATTTATACGCAGTTTCGGACATTGGATTGAGAGCAGATCGGACTGCGCGACGTGACATCAGAGGAAAGGTCAGATTCGACAGGAAAATCGAGGTAAGGGAATTTTGTAAGTGCATAGAGATGCCTATACGTATTTTGAGGGTATTTACGAGGTTCAGAATTCCTTAAAGCACCTAGTAATGAAATAATAATAATTTTACAAAAATCGGGGCATACGTGAGTAAAGGAAAAAGACGATTTTGCCCCTAGGAGTAAAATTTACAAAAAGGGTAGTAAGGCAGGTAAATTGCATGATTTCGTGTTTTTAATGTGTTATATGATTATATTGCTTTGATTTAAGCAAATATGCACATAGGTTGGCTATTGATTTCGTGAAATATATGAAAGGGTACCAGTTTGTACCGGTTACTATTTTCAAAGATGTTTTATTAAAATTGAGCCACCTATCATATTTACACGAGTAAAAAGAGTGCTAGAGTCTTACTCGCACTAAAGTTTACTGATTTATTTCTCATGAAAAGCCGTACTGGAGCATTGCTCGTACGAGAAATTTGTGTGTGCACAAAATCGTGCTGGAGCTTCGCTCGCACGAGATTTTAGATATCATGATATGCATAGCGTGGTGCTGAAGCTTCGCTTGCACTAGACGTGAGTTGACATGCATATAGTCGTGCGGAAGCCTCCTGTAGACTGTGTGTCACAGAGAGTTGAGATGCTCGCACGCATACTTTGAGACATGGGTTGGTTATCGACATAGTATTGGGGTGGATAAGACCTACGGTAGGTACCCCCAAACTATGATATGGGTCCACGGAGTACGATGTACCGTGTATGTCACACGGAGTACGCTGTACCGTGCAGTCATGATGACTCTATGATGTTACTTGATATTCTGGCGGGTAGGACTTGACCCCACCTCCCGTTGCAGTTGTGATGCCCCGCACACCGGGATCCGTGTAGCCTGGGATCACAGGGACAAAGTATGGCCATAGTCCTCAATTTTTCATACAGTAACCTACATGCCTCACATGATATCATACGGTCTGGATAGACCAGGACAAACCCGATGGAAGGGTAGTCCCGATTTATATTTTTAAAAGAGATGTGATTTAATGAATCAACGAGAGATGGGTTTGACCTTGATGAAGTTGTTTTATGATGAAACAATGAGTTTTAACGTGATGAGTTTGTGATGAAACAAATGAGTTTTAAAGTGAGAGTTTATGATGAAATAAATGAGTTTTAAATGTGATGAATTTATGATGAAACATATAAGTTTCAAAGTGATGAGTTTTGTGATTAAACAAATAAGTTTTAATGTGACGAGCATTACATGATGATTTTTCATGTGTGCTTTATATGTCGATTTCATGATTTCTTGTATATGATATATACATACATGTGGCATTGTTTTAATCTTACCTCATGCTCCGAAAGTAAACGATTTTTACATCATGACATTATCAGCACGTAGATAGTATAGTTATCTACCTGCTTACATTATTGCCTTACTGAGCACGTTTCGCTCACCCTTTCATTTTTCACCCCACAGGGTATATTCAGTAGAAGAGAGCGACAATAGTCTCACATCTCGGTTATCCGCTGCTTCTTAGCAAGACCAGGTATACACATTTGTATAATTTCGTATCTGAACATATAGATGCACAGTACTGTATATGGATGTAATATTGGGGATGTATTTAGTTTTAAATAAATTGATATGTAAATGAAATATGGAAATTGAATGGTAAATAGGGGAGAGGTGACTAACACCGAATCATAGCCCAACTGTTTAGTAGTATATCTGTTCACGACGGGTAAGGAAATGAAAAGTGAAAAATTTGTATGGATTTTTAGGAAATTTAGGTCGTGACAAAAGATGGTATCAGAGCAGAGTTGGCCTGATATGAGTCGGTGTTAGTAGTTAAGTAAAATTACATCCCCATGTACTGTGCATTGTTTAGATACAATTGTGTATATCACGATGGAATAGCAGCTAAGATTTTAGTTTCGAATGCAAGAATATAGTTTTTATAACTGATAGCCGCTATGGTAGAGTGGCGAGTACACATGCTCGAGACCGTAGAGATCGGTCTGAGAATCAAATGAGTCATGATATGAGACTCAAGATGAGATAGTGCACGAGGCAGAGGTCGTAGAGGTAGACCTGAGTCTGCTAAGTCGTGCTGAGTTGACTTGTGAGAATCAGGATGAAATTGAAATGGAGGCTAATGTTGAGCATGCCTCTCAGAGTCCGACAGAGTGATCGGATAGTATTGAGACACGCTTCGCGAGATTGGAGTAGAGTGTGAAGATTATTTTGAGGAGCTAATTGTTCAGATTATGAATGAGATACGAGGGTGCAGCGGAACATTAGTGGAAACCCGCTCGACCCATCTTAAGTGTTAAACGTCCATAGCTAAGATGAGAAATCTTATTGGATGTATTCCGGTGACAGGATATCCCGGACATGATTTAAAGAAAAAATTTCTTACACTGCCCAGGAATACTAAATTGATTATGAGTATGAAACTCAGTTATATTCTTTGACAGATATTACCTCGACACTATGAATAGGTGACAGTCGAGATGTCTAAAAGTTCATGAAATGGCTCAACTTTTCAATTTGAGTCCGATTGGCCCATGAGATATTACCTATATCGAGGCAGTGCGCAGATTTACAGTTGGGTAGATAAGAACATGAATTACACGCCTCTGAGATTGGGAAAGGTAGTGAGGGCTGAAATAGAGACAGAAAAGAGAATCGAGAAATGACAAAGATGTTAAAATGGGAAAAAGGTAATTAGTAAAAGATTTAATTTGATGAGTCCTGGAGTAAGATAATTGGTAAGGCCCCAGTGCAACCAATTTTGGCACTCTTGAAGGGCATTGTGATTGGAGGACCTCGACCTGCTACGAAGCAGTGTAGCAGTGTAGGATGTGTGGTAGATACCACACAAGGAGGGTCTATACCTACACTGTATTGATGAAAATGGCCGTTAAGTGTGGTAAGACGGACCATTGATTTTGATTGCACAGAGTTGGGCGAGATCGCCTTACAGAAAAGTAAAGACAGATAAAAACTTCGTTGGTATAGCTGCAATAAAAAGGGAGGCCATAACCGAAAAGAAAAAGGAAAGTAGGCTGTTGGACGAAGGCGAGAGGATGTCTTGGACCAGGACACTATTGATGTTTCATGGATGTGGTGTGAGATACCACACTTGTTATGAATAATGAAGTACATATGTTCATTGATCCTGGTGCCACACAATTATTCATACCGCCTTCATTCGCATATAAGTGAGTAAAAGGCATAAATGCCTACATCATTGGGCACATACTGATAAATGAGTACCCCAATACAGGAGGATTAATTAACAGAATATGGATATAGAGATTTTAAGTGATAAAAAGGGGTGCAATAGTTGAAATTAAAGGAGTAAAGGATTGTACTCACAGAATGAATAATGAAAGAGTTTTGTCTTGATTGATATACGAAGGAGATAATCTTTAAGATATGTTGATTCTAAATACAAGATGTATTGGAGTAAGAGGCGTATGCTAGGTAAGAACATCTTTACAATATGAAGTAATTAGGATTAAAGCAATTTGTAGCGAATATAAATTGTGACCACATGGACTGATATATAAAGTAAATGTGGTTAAGTCTAAGGGTTAATAAAGGTATTTCAAAATACCTCCCCGCCTGAAGACTTGACAGCGTCTAAAAGTATACGTAACTTATAAATTTGAAATGCGATCGTCGTAATAAATACCTTTAGCATTAGGATACCTTTACTAAGACGATAAAAATATTAAAATTCGACAAATCATAAAGGTTAACATAGTGAAAAAATTTAATAAGAGCCGTTAAGATAAGAAAAAGAAATGACGCAGGTTAGTACCTGAAAACATAAGCGATTTTGTAGGATCTTATACGCTTATGCGTAAATAAGTCAAGGATTGGACCAATTTGTAATCATCATTATCGATGATATGTTGGGTGTAGTTAAAGTCTAGGGCAAATTGTAAGCAATAATTGGAAAATTGCTTTTACAAATGGGTTGTTGCGAGTTCTCAATACGGTCTACTTGGTTGACACGTTTAACTAAGAAAATGTGGTCTTTGAATGAGATGATAAATAAGATGATAGATGTGACATGAATTTTGGTGCAGTGAAGTATGAACTGACCACCGTGATTAATTTCACCATACCCAATAGCTCAAGAGGTTCTCAGTGAGTATGGATACCTCGAAATAATGAAGGAGCTGAGTATTGATGTATAATGGGAAGATAGTCAATTATGGAGTCAGACAACTCCTTAATCATGAAATAAACTATCTGACCCATGATTTAAAGTTGGCAACGGTAGTGTTTGTACCGAGGATATGGTACTATTATGTACAAGGTGAGAAATTGTGGATATGCACTGATCATAAAGCCCGAGCATCTGTTTTCACAGAAAGAGGCGGATGTGAGAATACATAATGGGTTAGAGCTTCTGAGAGATTTTGATTTGTGAAAATTGTACCACCCAGGAAAGGCTAATGTGATGGCTAATGCCTCGAGTAGAAAGAGCCTCGGGATGGTACCCATATGATGGTTAGGGAGCGTGAGCTGCTAGAGCAGTTGTGGACCTCAGTAATGATGTGATCCTTTCTGATGATGACAGTGATTATGTGACAGCTAGCCTGATGATTAGAACCGGATGAGAGTGCCCGGATTTGCCAGGCTTAGCGTGATGATCGGCATGATGTCGATAGTTTGGGGTCAGATTCAGAAGGGTACAGTGATAGAGTTCACAGAGTGTGATGATGAGTTACTGAGGATTCTGAGACAGTATGAGTGCTCCCCAGGACCACAGTTGATGAAATAGTAATATTGTCAGAAGCTCACTCTTGCGGATATACAGTGCATACGGAAGTAAAGAATATATTGAAATCTCAAAAAGGGTATTGGTGGTCAGATATGAAAAGAGACATGGTAGAGATTATGGAAAAGTGCCTAGTATGTCAGCAGAATAAGGTAGAGTATTAAAAGTCTGCAGAGTTATTACAGTCTCTACCTATATCGACACGGCACGAAAAATGAGAGCAAGTCTCCATGAATGTCGTGATGGGTTACAGAGGATCCAGGTGAATTACGAGGCTATTTGGATGATAGTCGCCAAATTGACTAAGTCTACCCACCTTCTGGTTATGAAATCTCCAGATACTCAGAGTGTGTATGAGGATTTATGTTTAAGGAAGATTGTGGAACATGATGTAGTATTCCAGTGAGCATGATATCATATCGGGATTCCCGCTTCACTTTCTACTTCAGGGAATATTTTTCAGGAAGCTATGGGAACCCGACTGAGTATTAGCACAGCTTTTCATCCTCAGACAGATGGTCAGTCAGAGAGGACTGTACAAGTTCTGGAGTATATGATGAGAGTGTGTGCATTGATTTTATAAGCTCCTGGGATGATCAGTTGCTACAAATTAAAGTCGTCAATAGTGACAGTTGCCACTTGAGTATCGGGATAACAAGATATGAGGCAGTGTATGGCTGTAGGGGTTGTTCCCCAAATTGGATAAGAAAAAGTGGGTGACATAGAATTATTTTTCGACTTTGGATAATAAGTCTATGAGGATGTTTAGTTAAGGATGAGAGATTAAGAACACCTCAGAGCAGATAGAAAAGTATTAGAATTCACCCTTGGTGAATTAGTATGGTTTAAAGTTACTTGTCCTAAGAGAATAAGGACATAGCGAACTATTGGAAGAAGGTAAATTGAGTTTCGCTGATTGAATCTTTTGAGAGATTGAACAAGTGGGAGATAAGACCTGTAGGTTAGTGTTATCACCTGAATTAACAGGCACCCACAATGTGTCTCATCTTTTGATGCTTCGAAAATACTATCCGGATCCAGCATAGGTGATAGGATATGAGATCCAACAGTTCAGCTTAATGCAAATACAAGTATATGAAGAAGTTGATTCGGGTATTAAACAGGAAAGAGAAAGTATTGAGATTTAAGATGATCTCCCTAATTAAAGTCCTTTGGTAGTAGTATACTCCGAAAAAGTCACAAGGGAATTAAAGAGTATGATATGTGTGAAATATCCGGAGTAATTTACATACTAACTTGGTTCTAATTTGGAGGACCAAATTTTTTTAAGTGGGGGAGATTATGTAAGACCCGAAAATTATATCGTAATTTCGTATGAAGCATTAAAAATGGTCCTAAATTAAATGAAACGGGATTTGGACAGGAGATAAGGATTTAAAATATGAAATGAGTGAGTATTCGTGAAGGGAAGTCGGGTTAAATTAATCCCGAACAAGTGTAAGGGCAAAACGGTCAAAAGATCGAAAGTCGGTATAAATTCGATAAGGAAATTTAATTAAAAATAATGGATTGAGAAATCTTGGTCAATAAAGGTGAAATAAATTTATTTCGGGTTAAATTGATCAAGATATGAATTTATGAGAATTAATCGGGATTAATCGGAATTTTTAATTCGAAAAATAATCCCGAAAAATAATAAAAAATTATACCGGGAAGCCGAAATAATACCGAGAAATTAATTTATAGACTAAATGAATAAAATATAATTTTCTTAAGATATTTTGAATATTAGACTAATTTAATCAATTAAATAATATTAAAATAAATAAATAAATATAAAAATAAACTAATGAAATTAAAAAAAAAAAAGAGAAGAGAAATCTGAAACAATCGGGGAGAGAGAAAGAAGAGAAGGAAATGGGAAACCGAGGATGCCGCGCGTAGCCTGACCGATCTACAGCCATCGGGCACCGACGGCTCCGACGAAGGGCCGAGCAGGAAGAGGAGAGGCCGGCGAAGCTATTGGCGCCGGCGACGCGCGCCAAGGAGGCCGAAAATCGCCGAACGGAGGAAAAGAAGCCCGCGGGGAGAACTTCGTCGGTACCGGCGATCCACGGCAGCTGGGGGTGACCGGCGAGCACCGGCGTGATCAGGAAGAGGAGCCGGTTCTTTTGAGACCAGTATCGACCGGCGAAACAGCCGAAATCCGTCGGATCGAGAGGTGACAGCAGCGGGGGAGAAGGAAAGATTCGCCGGCGATGGCTGCGTTTCGACTCCAGTCGAGGCCCGATCTTGGATGCCCAAGTGCAGACGTGTCGAACGGCGGTGGTGAGGCACCGGGAACCGGTCGGATGGCGCCGAAATGACCAAATGGGGATCGAACCGGCCGAACAGGAGTGAACCAGCCGAACCGGACCAGACCGAACCGGCGGTCTGAACCGGACTGAACCGGACTGAACCGGTTCAGCCAAAAAGAGAGGAAAAAAGGAAGAAAAAGGGGAAAAAGAAAAAGAGAAAAAATTGGAAAAAAAATACCGACGATGCAATTGAGCTACGGGTAAGTCAGTAGACCCGATTTAAATTTCGGAGTATTTAATTTAATTAATTTTGGACTGAAAACTTACCCGAAAAATTGTGAAATTGTGTAGCTCGACGATTGGCATCCATCGAGAGCTCGAGACAGCCTCGATTTATGTACTAGCATGGAATCTCGGGTAAGTGACCCTTATTTACGATAATTTACATCGTTATCCGGGATATGAATTTAAATTTCGCATAAATTGAATTAAATTATGAAAATTTAGATAAATTGTCGTAAATATTAAATTTAGCTATTCGAGAGTTAGAACGAGGCCCAATAAATTGTTGGAGGATCCAATGAGCCCAATAGGCCTCGATAAAGTGAAAATTAAGTGAAAAACGGGCTTAAGGCCGATTAAGGCCCATTAAGGTGCAATCGGGCCCAATAGAGGTAAATGGGCCCAATGATTTAAATTAAGCCCAGAAAGTATTAAATACAATTAAGTTGTATAATATCTGACCTGAGGAATATTTATACGCAGTTTCGGACATTGGATTGAGAGCAGATCGGACTACACGACGTGATATCAGAGGAAAGGTCAGATTCGACAGGAAAATCGAGGTAAGGGAATTTTGTAAGTGCATAGAGATGCCAATACGTATTTTGAGGGTATTTACAGGGTTCAGAATTCCTTAAAGCACCTAGTAATGAAATAATAATAATTTTACAAAAATCGGGGCATAGGTGAGTAAAGGAAAAAGACGATTTTGCCCCTAGGAGTAAAAATTACAAAAAGGGTAGTAAGGCAGGTAAATTGCATGATTTCGTGTTTTTAATGTGTTATATGATTATATTGCTTTGATTTAAGCAAATATGCACATAGGTTGGCTATTGATTTCGTGAAATATACGAAAGGGTACCGGTTTGTACCGGTTACTATTTTCAAAGATGTTTTATTAAAATTGAGCCACCTATCATATTTACACGAGTAAAAAGAGTGCTAGATTCTTACTCGCACTCAAGTTTACTGATTTATTTCTCATGAAAAGCCGTACTAGAGCATTGCTCGTACGAGAAATTTGTGTGTGCACAAAATCGTGCTGGAGCTTCGCTCGCACGAGATTTTAGATATCATGATATGCATATCATGGTGCTGAAGCTTCGCTTGCACTAGACGTGAGTTAACATGCATATAGTCGTGCGGAAGCCTCCTGTAGACTGTGTGTCATAGAGAGTTGAGATGCTCGCACGCATACTTTGAGACATGGGTTGGTTATCGACATAGTATTGGGGTGGATAAGACCTACGGCAGGCACCCCCAAACTATGATATGGGTCCACGGAGTACGATGTACCGTGTTTGTCACACGGAGTATGCTGTACCGTGCAGTCATGATGACTCTATGATGTTACTTGATATTCTGGTGGGTAGGACTTGACCCTACCTCCCGTTGCAGTTGTGATGCCCCGCACACCGGGATCCGTGTAGCCTGGGATCACAGGGACAAAGTATGGCCATAGTCCTCGATTTTTCATACAGTAACCTACATGCCTCACATGATATCATACGGTCTGGATAGACCAGGACAAACCCGATGGAAGGGTAGTCCCGATTTATATTTTTAAAAGAGATGTGATTTAATGAATCAAGGTATTCCCGAGAGATGGGTTTGACCTTGATGAAGTTGTTTTATGATGAAACAATGAGTTTTAACGTGATGAGTTTGTGATGAAACAAATGAGTTTTAAAGTGAGAGTTTATGATGAAATAAATGAGTTTTAAATGTGATGAATTTATGATGAAACATATAAGTTTCAAAGTGATGACTTTTGTGATTAAACAAATAAGTTTTAATGTGACGAGCATGAGATGTCATACATGATGATTTTCCATGTGTGCTTTATATGTCGATTTCATGATTTCTTGTATATGATATATACATACATCTGGCATTGTTTTAATCTTACCTCATGCTCCGAAAGTAAACAATTTTTACATCATGACATTATCAGCACGTAGATAGTATAGTTATCTACCTGCTTACATTATTGCCTTACTGAGCACGTTTCACTCACCCTTTCATTTTCCACCCCACAAGGTATATTCAGTAGAAGAGAGCGACAATAGTCTCGCATCTCGGTTATCCGCTGCTTCTTAGCAAGACCAGGTATACACATTTGTATAATTTCGTATCTGAACATATAGATGCACAGTACTGTATATGGATGTAATATTGGGGATGTATTTAGTTTTAAATAAATTGATATGTAAATGAAATATGGAAATTGTATGGTAAATAGGGGAGAGGTGACTAACGCCGAATCATAGCCCAACTGTTTAGTAGTATATCTGTTCACGACGGGTAAGGAAATGAAAAGCGAAAAATTTATAGGGATTTTTAGGAAATTTGGGTCGTGACATAACCTTACATCCCCGACATCATATACGTTTACAGTACTGTTCATTACATATTTAGATATAAAACTATACATATGTGTATACCTGTCTGTCGATGAGAAGTAGCAGATACCAAGATGCAAGTCCTCAGTCGCTCACTAACTATTGCGAGCGCTTTGAAAAGATGGGAAAATAAGGGGGTGAGCAAACCACATGCTCAGTAAGGCAATTATGCAAGTAAGTAGATGGCTCTACTATCTACATGCTCATAATGCCTTGCCCTTAAAATCCATTTTTTTCATTAAAATCTCAAACACAAAATCATGCATATATCCATAACATAGTTTATCAAAACTATTTGTGCATATATAAATCATGTAATTCATGCATCAATAGCATTTTAGGTGACATCATTAAATCATACTTAGCATGAATTAAATCAAAATCATGCATTATTTCATGCGATATAAAACAAATCATGAGATACAATTATTTCATGAATTTATCATTAAAGCATGGAAAACTCATCATGCTACTGCATTTAAATCCTTTCATTAAAATTGTAGTATAAAATAACCCAAAGGGTTTAAGTTTCTCATAAATAAATCTCATTATAAAATTCTGTTATAAAAATTTCCCTTCATTTAGGGTCACATATCATAAAATCCCAAAATCGGGGCCTGACCCCTCCCTCGGGTCTACCCTGGTCTATCGACCAATAATTGTATCATGTGAGACATGTAAGTGACTATCAGTAACAACATAGGACTATGGCCATAACCTAGTGATCCCTGGCAACACCGTACCTAGTGTGCATGGTATCACACCTGAAACGGGAGGTGGGTCGGTCCTACCCGCCAGAACAGTATAACATCAGGATTGCGAGGGCAAGGCTTGCTGCCTTGTGGCTAATGCCACTCCACTCCAACAATCCCCACGGTACAGCGTACTCCGCTTGACATACACGGTACAACGTACTCCGTGAACCCAAGCTCAGTTAGGGGTGCCTGTAATAGGTCTTATTCACCCATATCATATCTGTCTCAGTATGCACGTTTGAGCATATCATCTCACTATGACACACAGTCTACAAGAGGCTCCAACATGGCTATATGCATGTCATATAAATCCCTGTGCTAGCGAAGCTCTACCACGGCTCCATGCATATTCATGATATCAGAAAATCTCGTGCGAACGAAGCTCTAGCACGGTTTCATAAAAATCAGTAAAATCTGCGTATGAGAAATACTCCAGTACGACTTTAAAATGAGTTATAAATCCATATAAAATCATGAGCAAGCAATGCTCCGGCACGAATGAATGCTTAAGTAAATCAAAACTTCATGCGAGCAACGCTCCAGTACGGCTTATGCATAAATACATCAAATCTAGTGCGAGTTACACTCCAGCACGACTTTTTACAATATCATATCAAAACAGGATGCAAGCTAAGCTCCAACATCTCTCATGCATGTCAAATCATTAAAAATAGTGCGAGCAATCGCTCCAGCACCTTTTTATGCATTTCAAGTCAAAATAAATCAGAACAGTCAAAATATGTCAAAACATGTCAAAACAGAGTGCGAGCTAGGCTCCAGCACTTCTCATGCATGTCACAAGAATAAAAATCAGTGCGAGCAACAGCTCTAGGACATTTCACGCATATGATGTCACACAAGTCGGTGCGAGCAACCGCTCAAGCACATTTATGCACACTCACAAATGCAGATATAGTGCGAGCTATGTGCTAGCACTATCTGTTTCCATATAAACTTGATAGTTGGCCTATTTTTCAAAGAAATTTCATTTAAATATAAATAACACTTATGTAGTGTTATCTTGTGAAATTTATGAAATTACTAGCCAATATATCGATTTACTTTGCTTAAAAACAAATCAAATTCCTTAATTCAAAAAATTCCTTAAATCATGCATTTCATGCATGTCATACTTTCAACATCCTTAGGTGAACTTCCCTCAATAGGGGTAAAATAGACTTTTACCTATTCCGAGTCCTTAAAATCTTTAAACCATTTTTAGGACTTTTATACATAATCAGGGTATACATACATATTCAGTGTACAGAAAAGCTATTAAAATACGCGTAGCTACCTCTAGCTACTCATGCAATTCCTTTACCTCATTTTCTATACAATCTGACCTTTCACTGATGTCTCGTCATGCAGTTCGATTTTCTCTCAATCAAATCTCTGGAACTGCGTATAAATATACATCAGGTCAAATACAATACAATTAATTATATTTCATATTTTTCTGGGCTTAATTTAAATCATTGGACCCGTTTTCCCATATTGGGCCCGATTGTACCATAATAGGCCTTAATCGGCCTTAAGCCCGTTTTCCATTCACTATTCACATTATCGAGGCCTATTGGGCTCATTGGGCCCATCAGTATTTATTGAGCCTCATTCTAAACTCTCGAATAGCTTAATTTAGTATTTACGACAATTTATCCAAATTTTTAGAATTTAATTCATTTTATGCGAAATTTAAATCCGTAATTTATGCAGTAAATTCTAACATGCATAACGATGTAAAATTATCGTAAATAAGGGTTACTTACCCTAGATTCATGATATTATGCAAATCGAGACTATCTCGAGCTCTCGGTTGATGTCAATTGTCGAGCTACACAATTAAATATTTTTTTGGGTAAACTATCAGTCGAATATTAATCAAATTAAATATTTTGAAATTTAAATCAGTCAATTTCGACTGCTTACCGACTTACTCGTAGCTCGATTTCATCATTGGAATTTTTTCTAATTTTTCCTCTTTTTCTTTTTCCTTTTTTCTTCTTTTTCCTTTTCTTTTTGGCTAAATCGGTTCGGTCTGATTCAACACGGTTCATACCATCGGTTCAGTCCAGTTCAGTTCGATCGGTTTAGTGCCTCACCGATCGGTTCTCCATCGATTTTTATCACCAACAGCTCCGCGAGGTCGTCCGCAGCTTGGATCTGGGGTCGGTTTCGTCCAAGGTTGTCGGAAAGTGGCCGGTCTGGCTCTTCTCCTTTTTGCCGTCGGTACCATTTTTTGTTTCTTACCGTTACTGGCGCTAGCCACCGCCCCTTCAGCCGATTCAGCCGCTCATCGGCTGGTCTTGGCGTGGGCTACTTTCGACTATCAGTGGCCTGGCCCGAATTGGCGTCAGTCACTGGATTTCTCATTTTCTCCCTCTCAGTTCTCTTTCTCCTCTCTTTCACCGCTGGTTGTAGATTCCCTCTTTTGCCTACCAACACCGGTGAGGCTCGGCTGGGTTGCCTCTCGCCTGGGCTCGCTGGTGGCCGGCAAAGGGGGCTCGGCTCCATCGTGTAAGACCCGATTTTAATTAAAATACGAAATTAAAAAAATGCAAAAGGATTGAAATGGAATTTTTGAACACGTTGAAGGGAAAAATGGTCAAAAGATCGAAAGCCGGTGTAAATTCGATAAGGAAATTTAATTAAAAATATGGGATTGAGAAATCTTGATCAATAACGAAGAAATAAATTTATTTCGAGTTAAATCGATCAAGATATGAATTTACTGAAAATTAATCGTAATTTTTGCTAGGGACAATATCCCGAAAATACAGAGAAAATATACCGAAAATGGTTAAAATAAACTAAATAAATTAAATAAAATTAAATAAATGAATTTAGAATTAAATAATAATTTTAAGGATATTTAAAGAGATAATTGGGTATTTGTTTTAATGTATTTCTAATGATTAAAATATTAATAAAATAAATAAATAATAAAAATAAATTAATAAATAAATATATAAAAATAAATTAATAAATTGAAAAAAAAAAGGGAAGGAATCAGAAAATCAGGAAGAGAAACGGGAAAACGGAGCCGAACCCGAGGAGAAAAACAGACGGCCACCAACGACGGTCCAGGCGAGCGACTGGCAAGGGGGAAGGTACTGAGCCACCACCGGCCCAACGGAGACGCGAACGGCGGCGAACGATGGAGCAAAAATCGAGAAAAATGAAACCGAGAGAAGAGAAAGCGTTTCCCAATGATCGGCGACGATTCGGCACCGACCGACCACAGCCGAACGTCCCCGAGGCCCAGACGACGCGATTGCTACCGGCCACGATCGACGAAACTGCCGACAAACGCTGGAAATGGCAGAAAGAGAAATGGGTTTCGACGGCAGGAGAGAACAGGCCGGAACGACGACTTTCTGACGGCCTTGGACGAAATCGAGGGCAGATCTGAGATGCGGACGACCCAGCGGAGCCACTGGCGGCGGAAGCCGGCGGAGAATCGGTCGACAAGGCCTTGAACTGGAGCGAACCGGAGTGAATCGAGGTGAACCGGCAGTCTGAACCGGGTCTGAACCGGATCGAACCTGTTCAGCCAAGAAAGAGAGGAAAAGGAGAAAAAGGGAAAAAAAAAAGAGGAAAAATTTGGGAAAAATCCCGACGATGTAATCGAGTTACGGGTAAGTCAGTAGCGGTCGAAATTGACTGATTTGAATTTTGAAATATTTTATTTAATTATTATTCGACTGGAAATTTACCCGAAAATATATGAAATTATGTAGCTCGATAATCGACATCAAACGAGAGCTCGAGATGCCTCGATTTGCGTACTAGCATGGAATCTCGAGTAAGTAACCCTTATTTACGACAATTTGCATCGTTATGCGTACTTCGGATTTAATTATTGCATAAAATAAATTAAATTATGAAAATTTAGATAAATTATCGTAAATAATAAATTGAGCTATTCGAGAGTTAGAACGAGGCCCAAGAAATTATTGGTGGGCCCAATGAGCCCAATAGGCCTCGATAATGTGAAAATTAAGTGGAAAACGGGCTTAAAGCCGATTAAGGCCCATTAAGGTGCAATTGGGCCCAATAGGGGTAAATGGGCCCAATGATTTAAATTAAGCCCAAAAAATAGGAAATACAATTAAATTGTATGATATCTGACTTGAGGAATATTAATACACAGTTTCAGACATTGGGTTGGGAGCAGATCGGACTGCGTGACGAGACAGCAGTGGAAAAGGAAAGGTCAGACTCTACAGAAAAATAAGTTAAGGGAATTCTACGGACTGCTAGAGGTAACTTTACAAAATTTCAAGTCACATGCAGTCTTTTAAATTATCTGAAGGGTCTAGAAGTAAATAAATAATTTTAGTGCCCCGAATGGGCAAATTACCAAAATACCCTTGTTAAGGGTAAAAATTTACAACTTTAGGAAAAATTGAGAGGAGTAGGAACAAGAGGTTCCTGCTCGTTCTGGAGGTGTTTTGATGCATGCATGAGTAGGCTGGCTAACCTTGAAAGAAAAATGCACAGCATTACATATTTTCAATGATGAAATTGTTGTGAAAACTGTTTTAAGGAAACAGAGCCGCCTACGTGTTTTTATTGACATGTGACGTGCTAGAGCTCAGCTCGCACGATGTTTTAACTTGTGTGATGCATGCATTAGTGCTGGAGCGAGAGCTCGCACTAGAGTTTTACATGCACGGTGCTAGAGTCTAACTCGCACCAGATTCTTTATATATATATATATGATTTTCGTGATACGGTGCTAGAGTCTAACTCACACCAGGTTTTATATGATTTTCGTGACAGGGTGCTAGAGTCTAACTCGCACCAGATTTTTCACATGAATTGATAAGAGTGCTGAGCATCGCTCGCACTGATTTTATGGGAACATGCGATGAGCCGTGCTTGGAGCATCGGGTAGACTGTGTGTCATCGATTAAATAGGCTCGCACGTGCGTTTTGAGACATGGCATGAGTATAGAGATATGATATGGGTCCACAGAGTATGATGTACCATGCAAGTAGCATAGGGTACGATGTACCATGTGGTATCTTCGGATACGGGGTATCTTCGGATATGGTATCTTCGGATACGGGGTATCTTCGGATACGGTATCTTCGGATGCGTGGGATCGGATAAAACTGACGGGTTGAATTGACCCACCTCCCGGGCGGTTCCCGATCAGGTTGAGACTCCGCACACTAGGATCCGTGTAGCAGAGGGGCTCACGAGGACATACGACCATAGTCCTGGTTATTACCGATATACAGATGTTGCCTAGTCTCGCATGTTGATGATCTTGATGAGATTGAAACTAGGTTTTAAACTAAATTTGCATGATGCTATTTCCATGCTTTTTAAACCCATCTATGATGTAAACTGATTTTCATGGTTTTGTGTGAGTCAGGATCACCCAAAGGAGGGGTTGAGTCCTGACTTTATTGTGAAATTTTTAAATGAGAAAGAAATGATTTAAAAAGAGTTGCATGTTGAATTTTTCATGCGAACGTGTTTTACATGACATCATGAATCATTGCATCAGTTTTGAAATGTGTGGAGAAATGGTGGTTTATGCATGGCACCACGTTCATGTAGGTAGTATGGTTGCCTACTTGTTTGTAGGATTGCCTTACTGAGCTTGATGTGCTCACCCCTTTCATTTTCTCACACAGATAATCTCCAGTAGATGTTGAGGCGACTGAGTACTGCATTCTGGATATCCGTTGCTGCCCATCATTTAAGGTATATACACTTGTACAAATTGTATCTAAATAAGCATAGCACAGTAACATGTTTGTAAGTAACTTTAGGGGATGTATAAATATTGTAAACACTTATAAATGACTGAGAAAGAATTAATTTGGTGGGACTGGCATTGACGCACAGCCCAATTGTTAGTAGAGTGTGGTCACGATTCGGAGGATAGATAAGTATGAAATAAAAATAACAAAACGCAAAAAAAAAAAAAAAATTTACTCTGATTTTTGGGTAGTTTTGGGTCGTGACACATCAGTTTTTGCCTTTTCTTCGTTTCCCTCCAGAATCGTAACTCGCGATTCTTTTTCCTTTTTTAATTTTATTTATTTATTTATTATTTATTTTTATTATTATTTTAATCAATATTATATTATTATTTTGCCAAAATATCTAAAAAAATTATATTTAATTCATTTAATCAATAAATGAATTTCTCAATATTATTTCAGCTTTTCGGTATATTTTTTGATTATTTTCGAGATTATTTTCCGAGTTGAAAATTCTTGTTTATTCAAATAAATTCATATCTTGATTAATTTAATCCGAAATTTAATTATTTATTCGTTATTGATCAAGATTTCTCAATCCCATATTTTTCATTAAATTTTTTTGTCACGATAAATATCGAATTTCGATCTTTTAAACGTTTTACCCTTCACGTGTTCGAAAATACCATTTCAATCCTTTTGCATTTTTCATTTCGTATTTTAAATAAAATCGGGTCTTACAGGGCAGCACCTAGAGACAACCAAAGCCGAGAGCACCAGGACACACGTGGAGCCTGGAGCAGTAGCAAAACAGCAGAAGTAGGAAATGTGCTAGACAGGATCGAGAACAGTAGGACACAACACTAAACCAAGAATAGCAGAAGCAGGATATGCGCTAGACAGGACTGACACACCTAGAGCAGAGGACAAATCGAGCATGCCTGGAAATGCATTTTGGAAGAACGTGTACAGTGAAGAATCAGGACCACTTGGTTTTCGATGTCGTCTAAGGCCATGTTTGGCCACATTACATTGTTGCTTTAGTTTAATGCATTTTTAGTATTTTCATGCATTTGTTAGTTGTTAGTTAGTTAGTTTAGTCAATTAAACTGGTAGGTTAGTTTTAATATTTTTGCATGTTAATTTAATTTTCAGTTTTAATTTTTAATTAGTAGTTAATTTTATATTATATGTTTTAGGACTTTATTTTAGTTTAGTAATTTATGAGTTGCATTTAGAATTAATTTAGATTAAATGTGTTTCATGCATTTTTTAATTTAGTCTTCATTTTTATTAGATTTTAGGTTAGTTTAATTTGCAATTTTTATTAGTTTAATTACATGCATTTTTTATTTTAAGTTTGTTTAAATTTTAGTTAAATTTTATTTCTTTATTTTCATATTTGCATTTTATTTTAATTGCGTTAAGTAATTTTAACTGTTTTAATTTTCTTTTGTAGGTTATTTGCTTTTACTTGCTCAGAGCTCTGTAAGTAAATTTTAGCGCTGTTTAATTTTCTTTATTTTATAGTTTTATTATTTTTAGTACTTGTTTAATTTTAGACTTAGTTGATCACCCATCATAACTTCATAATTTGCTAGGATATACTTAGGATAAGATTAACCGGTAGTTAATTAGGCTAGTCAACTTCTCTGTGGGACGATATTCCAGGACTCAAATCCCATTATTACTTGTATGACCCGTGCACTTACGGTATTACATTTAGTTCGTACCCCTTCTCGTATTTTATGGGTGAATAAAGAGCTTTGTAAAATGTATGGTTATTTACGAAAGTGACTGATGGTATGTGTGAATGACTACAAGTATTTTTGTATATGATTTGGCTTTGAAGTGATTCTTATAAAAGGGATAGTAAGGCTAATAATTGCATAAATCACATGTTTTGATGCTTTTACGAAAACACATTGCTTTGGATTAAGCAAAATGACGGAGAGGATAGCTAGTGATTTCCTGATTTTGTGAAAAAGCACAAGTGAGGTGCTAATCATGGTTTTTAAGATTGTTTTGTTGAAGTAGAGCTGCCTATCGTATTTACGTGACTTAAAAATCATGTTGGAGCCTCGCTCACACTAGATTTTGGTGTTTTCGCATGTATGAAACGTGTTGGAGCTTAGCTCGCACCTTGATTTGAATTATGATGATGTTTCATAAACCATACTGGAGCTTCTGCTCGTACGTGGATTTTGACTGATTTTCTTATGCATATACCCGTACTAAAGCATGCTCGTACGTGATTTCTTCATGATTTTATGCATAAATCCGTACTAGAGTGTTGCTCGTATGAGGAGATTTATTAATGATGCATGAATCGTGCTAGAGCTTAGCTCGTATAGGTTTTCACACTGTGGTACGTATGATGTCGTGGAGATGGTAAGATCCTCAAGCCCAACATCCTTAAGCCCGACGGGGTGGGGAGGCTCTCTCATAATAAGATCCTTAAGCTCGTTGGGGTGGGGAGGCTCTGTTTGGTGGGGAGGCTCTCTGACATGAAAATAAAATGCTCCCACGTGCATTTGAGACTGTGTAGGTTATGCATGGTTTGGGGTAGATAAGACCTACAGCTGGCACCCCTAACCATGATATGGGTCTGTGGAGTACATTGTACCGTGTAGATCACATAGAGTACGTTGTACCATGTGGTTGAGATGTTGATTTGAAAGTTTGGCGAAGAACTAACCCACCTTCGTTCCAGCATGATGCCCCACACACCGGGATCCGTGTGGTCTGGGATGATTGTGACACAGTTGGCCAACATAGTCCTTGAGATATAGTAACTGCTTGTCTCACATGATACCATATGGTTTTATACACTGAGTGTGATTGTGTTGTCCAGGGTAGACCCGAGGGAAGGGTCAAGCCTTGTGGGATTTTGTTTAAAGAAATGATATTCTATTTGTGATGAGATTTGATGTGTTTTGAGAAAATGATAAATCTTAAAGAATGTTTCGTATTGAATTTCCCTTTTCATGATGAGTTTTAATAACGATGAGTATAAGAGGTTTTACATGATGACTTTACCATGTTTTACATGCCTATTTCCATGTTTTCAGTACATGATATATGTATATACATGTGGCATAACTTTTAATATTTCCTCATGCTCTGATTATAACAATTTTGCTATGACATTAGCAGCATATAGATAGGGTAGTTATCTACCATGCTTGCATTATTACCTTACTGAGCGTGTGGCTGCTCATCCCTCTATTTTCCCCCTCTATAGAGCGCATATAGTAGCCCAGTGAGGACTGAGGCATTATATTTGGACATCCGCTGCACTCTATCGCCAAGAGGTATACACACAGGGATTCTTTTTGTATCTAAACATGTAAAGGCATAGTAGTCATTTTGAATTGTAATATGGGGGAGGTAAATGTTAGAACACTAGTTGTGTATAAGCATATGACTTAACTTGTAAATGTATGACACTGTTTTGATTAATTGGAAATGAAGGAGAAATGTTGATTAATATTGACTCACAACCCAACTGTTATTAGTGAGGGTTGTTCACGATTGGGTACATTTACGGTTTAAGCGAAAAATTTATAGTGATTTTTAGACGAATTGGATAAAAAGGGGTCATGACAGAGATTGGTATCAGAGCTGAGTTGGCCTGATGTGTGTCAATACTAATAAGTAGGAAAGTTACATCCCCATATTATCGCGCTTTTGTTTAGATATAATTGTGTATACATAGATGGAATTAGACTAATAAATGATTATAATATAGGAAGTTAGATATTATGTCTGTAACACGTCGAGGTAGAGGGGCGGGTGCACTTGCTAGAGGCCGTAGAGGTAGGCCTGAGAGCTGTGCGGAACCACAGATTGATCAGGCTCCATAGGACCCTGTTGAGAGACCAAGGGATACCGAGGCATGCTTCACTAGGATAGAGTAGAGTATTGAGAGCCTCGTGGAGATAGTCACGCAGGTATTGGGTGCCGGTGATAGATGAGCTCTTGCAGCGCAGCCTACTACAACTGGACAGGCAGCTGCAAAGGCAGAGAGACCTCAGACTATAGAGACCGTTACACCCCTAGTTCAGGATACCACTTCTCTTATCGCTCCACAGTTGCGCGAGAGTGATTTGGGTTATGACTGCGAGTTGAGTAGGTTAAGGTAGTTTCAGGAGTTGAAACCTCCAGTGTTTAAAGTTGTAAAAGACCCGGTTGTTACTAAGGATTGGGTTTATGAGTTGGAGACATTGTATAGGTTCTTTAGATGTACGTCGGTGAAGAAAGAGGCTTTTGCAATATTTATATTGAAGGGTGAGGCAAAGCACTGGTGGAGATCCACTGAATCTATTCTGAGGGCCTGACACTTTGAGGTCACATGAGAGATATTCTTGGAGGCCTTCAGGAGGTAATATATTTCGGCCACCGCACAGAGGAAATTACGTATGGAGTTCATTAACTTGGTTCAGGGGAACCGTTCTATGGATGAGTATGAATCAAGGTTCATGTCTTTAGGGAGATACGACCTGGATACGATGAGCAGTGAGACTCGAAAGGTCCAAAAGTTTATGGATAGATTGAGATTAGCCGTCCGGACTAAGCTAGATCCATTTGACATTCATACTTACGAGGAGGCGGTGCACATGGCACAGTTGTGTGAGCAGTTGTTTGAGCGAAATGCCTCTAAGCTTGGAAAGGTTAGTGTCAGGAGAGACAGAGATCGAAAGAGATCCAAGATTGATATGGTGGTCAGAAGAGGATGCCAAAGATTTTTTTTAAAAAAGGCCAAATATTGAGGAGGTACAGGAGAGAGCTGCTAAACCTCCCATGTACTCGACTTTGACTACATTGAGGGGTATGGTCATTAGAGGACCACGACCTACTATTGATCAGTGTAGGAGATATGGCAGATTTCATGGAGCTAAGCCTTGCCAGACGCCTCCCATTACATGTTATAGATGTAGGAAGCCAGGGCATATCGCGAGGTATTGTCTTGAGATGATAGAGACTACCACACAGAAGGGCAAGGAGCCAGAAAGAGCTCTAGTTAAGACAGCTGCTCCGAAGAAGAGGGCTACAACTAAGGAAAAAGGGAAACAAGTAGTTGGCATGGACAGAGGGTGACTGAACGCACTGAATCAGGACACAACAGACGTATCGACAGATGTGATTAAAGGTACCATCCTAATTTATGATTTAGAAGCATTTGTATTGTTTGATCCCGGTGCCACACATTCCTTCATATTGGCTTCCTTTGCACATAAATTGTTCATGCATGTAAAACCCACATTGTTAGGTAAAATGTTAATGATGCCCACACCGATGAATGATAGTCAATTGACTGAGTATGTGTATAAAAGTTGTAAGTTGAGGATAGGAGGAAAGGAAATGACAGCCAATTTAATTTTATTAAGAATGAACGATTTTGATGTAATCTTAGGAATGAATTGGTTGGCTGCAAATCATGTTGTTATGGATTATCATGCTAAGACATTGATGTTTCCAAAGATAGATAATCTTGTTGTAAGCTTTGTTGAAAAGAAATGAAGAACATGATTATTATGAATGAAAAGAGCATAATGTTAATCCATCATATTTGAGAGATGAATTTATTTGTTATTTATGAATGTTAAAGTGGTGACTTGTGTTGCTAACCGTGGAAAGGATAATGTGAAGGGTTCATTGCCTACATGGTTGACACAAATAAGGCACACCGAGAATTGAGAGACATTCCAGTTGTGGCAGAATTTCCTAATATCTTTCGGACGAATTACCAGGACTACCACCTGATAGGGAAATAGAATTTTGTATAGAATTAGTGCCTGGTACAGAATCGATATCTAAACCACCGTATATAATGGCTCTGATTGAGTTGGAAGACTTAAAGAAGCAGTTAAAAGAGTTGCTAGAGAAGGGGTTTATTAGACCGAGTGTCTTACCTTAAGGAGCTCCGATTTTATTTGTAAGGAAGAAGGATAGAAGTCTCCGACTGTGTATAGCTTACCGATTGTTGATAAGGCCACCATTAAGAACAAGTACTCCCTTCCGCGCATCGATGATTTGTTGGATCAGCTCCGGGGAGCACAAGTTTTCTCTAAGATAGATCTATGATCTGGCGACCACTAATTGAGGATACAGAGGGGCGATGCACCCAAGACAGCATTTCGTACCCATTATGGCCATTACGAGTTTTTAGTTATGCCAATCGAATTGACGAATGCCCCCAAAACATATATGGTGTTGATGAATGACGTATTTAAGCCATACCTGGACCAGTTTGTGATAGTGTTCATCGACGATATATGGGTTTATTCCAAGTCCAAGGCCGATCATGAGCAGTATTTGAGGATAGTTCTGCAGACCCTCTGAGAGAAGGAATTATATGCCAAACTCAGTAAGTGTAACTTTTGGTTATAGCAAATCTCATTTTTAGGTCATGTTGTGTTCAAGGATGGGGTATGAGTGGATCTATCCAAGATTGAGGTAGTTGTATAGTGGGAACAGCCCAAGACAGCTATTGAGATCAGAAGTTTTTTGGGATTGGCAGGTTAGTATCAGAGATTTCTTGAGGGTTTCTCCAGACTAACTGCTCCGTTAACATGCCTCACGCAGAAGGATGTTAAGATTATGTTGGATAAGGCATGTGAGAGGAGTTTTCAGGAGCTTAAGCGATGGTTGACCACTTCTCCGATTCTCACCATTCCTACTAGCTCAAGAGGTTTCTCTATGTATACGGATGCATCACACCAGGTACTAGGCTGTGTACTTATATAGGATGGGAAGGTAATTGCCTTTGGATCCAGACAATTAAAGGATCACGAGAGGAACTATCCAACACATGGTTTAGTATTGGCGACTGTAGTGTTTGCATTGAAGATATGGCGCCACTATCTCTATGGTGAGAAATTTTAGGTATATACGGATCATAAGAGCCTTAAGTATCTGTTTTCATAGAAAGAGTTAAATATGAGACAGAGAAGATGGCTCGAACTCCTGAAAGATTATGATTGTGAGATCATGTACCACCTGGGTAAGGCAAATGTAGTTACCGATGCCCTGAGCAGGAAGAACCTCGGGTTGGTGTCTTATATGATGGTTCGAGAACACGAGTTGTTAGAGCAATTTGCGAACCTTAGTTTAGATGTGACCCCACCTAGTTCAGAGAGATTTTACCTTATGGTTAGTATGAGATTGGAGCCAAAGTTGATTTGTCGTATTCGACATGCTCAGCAGAGCGATCGACAATGGATCGATTGGTTGATTCAGGATTAGACAGGTATGGGTACTGATTTTGAGCTGAATGCAGATGGATTATTGAGGTTCAGGGACAGAATATGTGTTCCCGAGGACTCGGAGATCAGAAAGTTAATTTATCAAAGGCTTACACATCGAAGTACACGATACATCGGAGGAGTACCAAGATGTATTAAGACCTTCAAAAAGTTTATTGGTGGTCTGGAATGAAAAGAGACATTGTTGAATATGTCACTAGATGTCTCACTTGTCAGCATGTGAAGGTAGAGCATCAGAAGCCTGCAGGGTTATTGTAGCCTCTACCAATACCGACATGGAAATGGGAGCACGTCACCATAGATTTTGTGATGGGATTACCGAAGGCCAATAGAGGTCATGATGCAATTTGGGTAATTGTGGATCGGTTGACGAAGTCAGCCCATTTCTTAGTTATGAGAGCTACCGATACTCTGAACTAGTTGGCAAACTTGTATGTTCGAGAGATAGTTCGACTATATGGTGTTCCAGCGAGCGTTGTTTCTGATCGGGATGCCTACTTCACTTCTCATTTCTGGGAACATTTTCAGGAAATGATGGGGACCCAACTGAGTTTTAGCACCACTTTTCATCCTCAGACAGATGGTCAGTCAGAAAGGACTATATAGACCCTAAAGGATATGTTGAAAGCGTGTGTGCTGGATTTTGGAGGCTCTTGGGATGATCACCTATAGTTAGTTAAGTTCGCCTATAATAACAGCTATCATGCGAGTATCGAAATGACGCCATATGAGGCACTATATAGACATAGATGTCGATCCCCTATTGGATCGGAAGAGGTTAGTGACAAACAGATTTTTACTCCTAATTTAGTGCAGCAGGCCTCTGAGAACGTCCAGCTAATATGTGAGAGATTACAAATAGCTCAGAGCTAGTAAAAGAGTTATGCTGACAGGAGACAAAGTCCACTAGAGTTTGATGTGGGTGAGTCAGCATTCTTGATAGTTTCTCCCTCAAAGAGGATTATGAGATTCGATAAGAAGGGAAAGTTGAGCCCTCGATATATCGAACCCTTTAAAATTTTGGAGAGAGTGGGAGATAAGGCTTATAGGTTGGCAGTGCCACCAGAGTTGGCAAGTGTTCATAACGTCTTCCACGTCTTTATGTTTCAAAAATATCACCCGAACTCGGTACATGTGATAAGATATGAGTCGTTGGAGCTCAATACGAGTATGACATATGTTGAGAAACCGGTTCAAATATTGGATAGGAGGGAGAAGGAGCTGAGGTCGAAGACGATTCCTTTAGTGAAAGTTCTTTGGCAATATCACACTCCGGAGGAAGCTACATGGGAGTTAGAAAGAATGATGCAAGAGAAGTACTTGGAGTTATTTTCAGATTAACTTGGTTCTAATTTAAAGGACCAAATTCCTTGAAGGAGGGGAGGATTATAAGACCCATAAATTTCTATGTAATGTATATAATTATTTGATGTACAGACAAGTTACATTACTTATGAATTTTAAGAAATAAATGTTTTTGGGTTCTAAGTGTGAGTGGATTGATAAATAAGTGTTGAAGTGATTAAGTATGAATTCAAATGGGAAATTTGTAGCAAAAAGGGTATAGGATGAAGGCCAGATCGATCCCATGCGAGGAGAGATTGATCTAATGGCCTGGAAAACATAATGTCAAGCATCCTAAAAGAGGGAGATCGATCCCTCACTCAAGCAGATCGATCTCTATTGGCCTCGGGTTGGACCAGATCGATCTCCTCTTAATGGCCAGATCGATCTCCTAAGCTCTCTACCTAAGACAAATTTATCCTGTTTCATTTAGCATATTGATACCATGCAACACGACATTTCATTCTCATGCATTCAATAGATAGATCTCATGCTTGCAAAATTTTGAGAAACTGAAGTATTCAAGAGGGCCAGATCGATCTCTACCTAATGCAGATCGATCTCATCAAGCCATTCTTATAAAAAGGGAGCAGTTGGATCTACTTTTCATGGGAAACAACTTCATTCTTCCATTTTCAATCTAAAACCTAGCTTTCTCACTCTAAAATCATCCTATTTCTATAAAGATTTAAGAAAAAGTTATTAGAGTAAAGTTGTTCATTATAAAGAGAAGAACATAGTTTGGAATCAATACCCCATTGGTTGGATTGAAGGAACAAGGTATGTTCTTACTTGGAGCAAGAAAGAAATCAAGTTAGGTGAGTTTTTAATACACCAAACTCAAGATATATCTATCTAGTTGTTATTGTGAGGTCACTTGTATGTGTATTGATGATTGAAACTACCTAAAATGTAATGGAACAAGTAAAACCTAGAATGAGTCTAGTGTGAGAAAATGTAATATGGGTGAATTGATGATTAATGGGTTGTGCTAAGGCGTTAGTGGGGTAATATGCATGATTTGAGATGATTGGATGAAGCTACATTGTAAAATTTGTCAAGTTATGAGAATAAGTATATAAGGTGTTTGACAAAATGCCATTGTGAAGTAAATGATGAACTAGAGGTGCCATGAGCTTAATATCGATTTAGTATGAATCAATGGACTCAAAAGAGTCCAATAGGCTCTCGAGGTATGAATAGAGCGATCCAATGAAGCCTTATAGGCGTTAATGGAAACTATAGGACGAATCGACTATAGTAAACGCAAGGATTGTGTTATGTTGGACCCAATTGATGTGGTATATGTCCTGGAGACTTCGTTCGAGGTGACTCGAACCGCACAATCAAGCAGCTCTAAAGAAGAGGAAATCATTCGACGCGATTTTCAGGTAAGGGAATTATGTGAGTGTATAGAGATAGTTTCTCATATTTTATGGGTGAATAAAGAGCTTTGTAAAATGTGTGGTTATTTAAGAAAGTGATTGACGGTATGTGTGAATGACTATAAATATTTTTTTATATGATTTGGTTTTGAAGTGATTCTTATAAAATTGATAGTAAGGCTAATAATTGCATAAATCACATGTTTTAATGCTTTTACGAAAACACATTGCTTTGGTTTAAGCAAAATGACGGATAGGATGGCTAGTGATTTCATGATTTTCTGAAAAAGCACAAGTGAGGTGCTAATCATGGTTTTTAAGAGTGTTTTGTTGAAGTAGAGTCGCCTATCGTATTTACGTGAGTTAAAATCGTGTTGGAGCCTCGCTCACACTGGATTTTGGTGTTTTCGCATGTATGAAACGTGTTGGAGCTTAGCTTGCACCTTGATTTGAATTATGATGATGTTTCATAAACCGTACTAGAGTTTCTACCGTACGTGGATTTTGACTAATTTTCTTATGCATATACCCGTACTGGAGCTATGCTTGTACGTGATTTCTTCATGATTTTATGCATAAAGCCGTACTAGAGTGTTGCTCGTAGGAGGAGATTTATTGATGATGCATGTATCGTGCTAGAGCTTAGCTCGCATAGGTTTTCACACTGTGGTACGTATGATGTCGTTGAGATGGTAAGATCCTCAAACCCAACATCCTTAAGCCCGACAAGGTGGGGAGGCTCTGTTTGGTGGGGAGGCTCTCTTACAGTAAGATCCTTAAGCCAACATCCTCAAGCACGTTAGGGTGCGGAGGCTCTGTTTGGTAGGGAGGCTCTCTTACGTGAAAATGAAACGCCCCCACGTGCATTTGAGACTGTGTAGGTTATGCATGGTATGGGGTAGATAAGACCTACAGCTGGCACCCCTAACCATGATATGGGTCCGTGGAGTACGTTGTACCGTGTAGATCACATAGAGTACGTTGTACTGCGCAATTGAGATGTTGATTTAAAAGTCTGGCGAAGAACTAACCCACCTTCGTTCCAGCATGATGCCCCTCACATCGGGATCCATGTGGTCTGTGTCACGACCCAAAACTACCTAAAAATCAAAGTAAATTTTTCGCGTTTTGTTATTTTCTTTCATGCTTACCTGTCCTCTGATCGTGACCACACTCCACTAACAAATTGGGCTGTGCGTCAATGCCAGTCCTACCATACATTTACCATATAACTTAATTCTTTCTCAGTCATTTATAAGTGTTTACAATATTTATACATCCCCTAAAGTTACTTACAAACATGTTACTGTGCTATGCTTATTTAGATACAATATGTACAAGTGTGTATACCTTAAATGATGGGCAGCAGCGGATATCCAGAATGCAGTACTGAGTCGCCTCAACGTCTACTAGAGATTATCTGTGGGAGAAAATGAAAGGGGTGAGCACATCAAGCTTAGTAAGGCAATCTACGAACAAGTAGGTAACCATACTACCTACATGAACGTGGTGCCATGCATAAACCACCCTTTCTCCACACATTTTAAAATAGATGATATGAGTTATGATGTTATGTAAAACATGTTCGCATGGAAAATTCAACATGCAACTCATTTTAAATCATTTCTTTCTCATTTAAAAATTTCACAATAAAGCCAGGACTCGACCCCTCCTTCGGGTGATCCTGACTTACACAAAACCATGAAAATCAGTTTACATTACACATGGGTTTAAAAGGCATGGAAATAATCGTCATGCACATTTAGTTTAAAACCCAGTTTCAATCATCGTCAAGATCATCAACATACGAGACTAGGCAACATCTGTATATCGGTAATAACCAGGACTATGGCCATGTGTCCTTGGGAGTTCCTCTGCTACACGGATCCTAGTGTGCGGGTTCTTACCATGATCGGGAACCGCCCGGGAGGTGGGTCAATCCATCTCGTCGGTCTTATCCGATCCCATGCATCCGAAGATGCCGTATCCGAAGATACCACACGGTACATCGTACTCCATGCTACTTGCACGGTACATCGTACTCCGTGGACCCATATATTATATCTCAATACTCATGCCATGTCTCAAAACGCACGTGCGAGCCTATTTAATCGGTGACACACAGTCTACCCGATGCTCCAAGCACGGCTCATCGCATGTTCTCATAAAATCAGTGCGAGCGATGCTCCGCACTCTCATCAAATCAAGTAAAACTAGTGCGAGCTAGGCTCTAGCACTCTATATATGAATCACATGAAAATCTTATAAAATCTGGTGTGAGTTAAACTCTAGCACCCTGTCTCAAAAATCATATAAAAATATGGTTCGAGTTAGACTCCAGCACCGTTTCACAAAAATCATATGAAAACCTGGTGCGAGTTAAACTCTAACACCATGTCACGAAAAAGCATGTGAAATCTGGTGCGAGTTATACTCTAGCACCTATGCATGTAAAACTCTAGTGCGAGCTCTCGCTCCAGCACTATTGCATGCATCACCCAAATCAAAACATTGTGCGGACTGAGCTCTAGCACGTCACATGTGAATAAAAACACGTTGGCGGCTCTGTTTCCTCAAAACAGTTTTCAAAACAATAATATCGTTGAAAGTATGCAATGCTGTGCATTTTCTTTCAAGGTTAGCCAGCCTACTCATGCATGCATTAAAATGTCTCCAGAACGAGCAGAAACCTCTTGTTCTTGCTCCTCCCAATTTTTCCTAAATTTGTAAATTTTACCCTTAACGAGGGTATTTTGGTAATTTACCCATTTGGAGCACTAAAATTATTATTTGACCTCTATACCCTTCAGATAATTTTTAAAGGACTGCAAATGAACTTAAAATTTCGTAAAGTTACCTCTAGCAGTCCGTAGAATTCCCTTACCTTATTTTCCTGTCGAGTCTGACCTTTCCTCTGATGTCACGTCGCGCAGTCCGATCTGCTCCCAATCCAATGTCTGGAACTGCGTATAAATATTCCTCAGGTCAGATATTATACAACTTAATTGTATTTAATACTTTCTGGGCTTAATTTAAATCATTGGGCCCATTTATCCCTATTGGGCCTGATTACACCTTAATGGGCCTTAATCGGCCTTAATCCCGTGTTCCACTTAATTTTCACATTATCGAGGCCTATTGGGCTCATTGGGCCCACCAACAATTTATTGGGCCTCGTTCTAACTCTCGAATAGCTCAATTTATTATTTATGACAATTTATCCCACTTTCCAAAAATTTAATTTAAATAAATGCGAAAATTAAATTCGAAGCACGCATAACGATGCAAATTATCGTAAATAAAGGTTACTTACCTGAGATTCCATGCTAGTATGCAAATCGAGGCTGTCTCGAGCTCTCGTTAGATGCCAATTGTCGAGCTACACAATTTCATGAATTTTTGGGTAAATTTCTAGTCGAATAATAATTAAATAAAATATTCCAAAATTCAAATCGATCAATTTTGACCGCTTATCGACTTACCCGAAGCTCGATTGCATCACTGAAATTTTCTCCAATTTTTTTCCTCTTTTTCTTTTTCTCTTTTTTCTCCTTTTTTTCTTCTCTTTTTGGCTGAATCGGTTCGGTCCGGTTCAGACCCGGTTCAGACCGTCGGTTCACTCCGGTTCACTCCGGTTTGCTCCGGTTCAGGGCCTTGCCGATCGGTTCTCCGTCGGTTTCCACCGCTAGCAGCTCCGCTGGGTCGTCCACATCTCAGATCTGCTCTCGGTCTCACCTAAGACCGCCGGAAGGTCGCCGGTCCGGCCTCCTCTCTCTCGGTTGTCGGAACCCATTTTGGGTCTTAGTCGTCGCCGACGATTTCGGTCGTTTCGTCGGCTGCTACCGATCTCAAAATGATCGGCTCCTCCTCCTGAACTCGTCGGTGGCCTCCGTTGATGCCTAGCCACCGTGGATCGCCGGGACCGAGCCCTTCTCTCCCGTCGGTCTTTCTCTCCCCGATTCGCCGGATTCCGACGTCGGTGGGTCGTGTTGCCGGTACCAGGGAGATCGCCTGAAGCTCCTCTTCCTTTTTTCGGTGGTCGTGGCCCCTCACCCAGCGCCAATGGTGGCTCGCCGGTGATGGTTTCCTCGGTGGGTTTTCGTTTCCCTCTTCGTTCTCTCTCCCCGACATTTCAATCTGATTCCTTCGTTCTTTTTTTTATTAATTTATTTTTATATATTTATTTATTATTTATTTATTTTATTAATATTTTAATCATTAAAATACATTAAAATACCTAAAATATCTACCAAAAATTATTATTTTATTCCAATTTAATTAATTTAATTTAATTTAATTTATTTATTGTATTTTAACCCCTTTTCGGGTATAATGTCTCCGTATTTTCGAGATATTGTCCCGAATGACTTTTCGGTATATTTTTTGATTATTTTCGGGATTATTTTTCGAAGTAAAAATCCCGATTAATTCTGATTAATTCCCATAAATTGATATCTTGATCAATTTAACCCAGAATAAATTTATTTCACCTTTATTAACCAAGATTTCTCAATCCATTATTTTTAATAAATTTTTCTCATCGAATTTATACTGACTTTCGATCTTGTGACCATTTTGCCCTTCAACGTGTTCGAAAATTCCATTTTCAATCCTTTTGTATTTTTTAATTTTCGTGTTTTAACTAAAATCGGGTTTTACAGTCTGGGATGATTATGACACAGTTGGCCAACATAGTCCTTGAGATATAGTAACTGGCTGTCTCACATGATACCATATGGTTTTATACACTGAGTGTGATTGTGTTGTCCAGGGTAGACTCGAGGGAGGGGTCAAGCCTTATGGGATTTTGTTTAAAGAAATGATATTCTATTTGTAATGAGATTTGATGTTTTTTGAGAATGTGATAAATCTTAAAGGATGTTTCGTATTAAATTTCCCTTTTCATGTTGAGTTTTAATAACGATGGGTATGAGAGGTTTTACATGATGACTTTACCATGTTTTACATGCCTATTTCCATGTTTTCAATACATGATATATGTATATACATGTGACATAGTTTTTAATATTTCCTCATGCTCTGATTATAACGATTTATGTCATGACATTATCAGCATATAGATAGGGTAGTTATCTACCATGCTTACATTATTGCCTTACTGAGCATGTGGTTGTTCATCCCTCTATTTCCCCCCTTTACAGAGCGCACATAGTAGCCCAGTGAGGATTGAGGTATTGTATTTTGACATCCGCTGCACTCCATCGCCAAGAGGTATACACACAGGGATTCTTTTTGTATCTAAACATGCAAATGCACAATACTAATTTTGAATTGTAATATGTGGGATGTAAATGTTAGAACACAAGTCATGTATAAGCATATGACTTAACTTGCAAATGTATGACACTGTTTTGATTAACTTGCAAATGTATACATCCTTACGCTAACATCCTTAAGCCCAAAGAGGCAGGGAGGCTCTGTTAGGCAGGGAGGCTCTGTTCGGTGGGGAGACTCTCTAACGGTGGGATCCTTAAGCCAACATCCTTAAGCCCAAAGAGGCGGGGAGGCTCTGTTAGGCGGGGAGGCTCTCCTACATGGGTACGGTAAGATCCTTAAGCCCTACATCCTTAAGCCAACATCCTTAAGCCCAAAGAGGCAGGGAGGCTCTGTTAGGCGGGGAGGCTCTGTTCGGTGGGGAGGCTCTCTTACGAAAGGATCCTTAAGCCCTACATCCTTAAGCTAACATCCTTAAGCCCGAGGAGGCAGGGAGGCTCTGTTAGGCGGGGAGGCTCTGTTCGGCAGGGAGGCTCTCCTTCACGGAATATGGAAAACTCTTGGTATGGGGTAGATAAGACCTAGGAATGGCACCCCCAATCACGATATGAGTTGCGGAGTACGCTGTACCGTGTATATCACATGGAGTACAATGTACCGCATGATGGTTATGTGATGAGAAAGTCTGGCGAGGGATAATCCATCTTTGTGCGAGCATGATACCCCGCACACCTGGATGCGTGTGGTCTGGGATGATTTATGATGTAATGGTTCACATAGGCACTTTTGATATAGTGACCTAGATTTATACACCTGCGTGAATTGTGGAACGAAAATGTGGTTTTGATTGTAAGTTGATTTGGTGGTGTTTATGATGTTGGTTTAAAAAAAGGAGGTTTCTTAATGAATTGCCCTTTTATGAATTTAAATGAGATTGAGCATGAGATGATTTATACATGATGTTTTTACCATGTTTTATATGCCAATGTACATGATTTTAATACATGATATATATGTATACTCATATGGCATAGTTTTATTCCTCATGCTCCTACTATAAATGATTTATGCATAACACTATCAGCATGTAGATAGAGTAGTTATCTACCATGCTTGCATTATTACCTTACTGAGCGTGTGGTTGCTCATCCCACTCTATTTTCCCCCTACAGAGCGTGCATAGTAGCCCAGTTAGGACTGAGGCGTGGTATTTTGGACTCCGCTGCATCTCCATCGCTTAAAGGTATATACACAGTGATTCTTTTTGTATCTAAACAATGTAAAAGCACAGTATTCTTTGAGTTGTAATTATGGGGGATGTAGATGTCAGTAAAACATGCTTTTGTATAAGTACAAGATTTAAATGCAAATGTATGACATCGTTTTATTTCACTGAGAATGAATGAGATGTGGAGTTTATTATTGACTCACAGCCCAACAGTGTGTGGTGAGTTAGTTCACGACCGGGTAAGGTAACACTAAAACGCGAAAAATTTTTAGTGATTTTTGGTTAAAGAGAATGGAATTGGGTCGAGACAATTTCTCTTGGAACTTAAATTTTCTCAATGATGCATAAATTTTAGTTATGCAAGCATGTCTCAAATGAAGCATAAGCAATATTTCTTTTAATGAAATGTGCATGACATCTTTACATAATTATCATAATTTACCACTGCATGGTATTTTACTAGCTTTAGTTATGTAAATTTCTTACTGAACGTGTGGTTGCTCACCCTTTTTTTTCAAACACTTGTCAGATTAGATTCGTGGGGTGAGCTTCGTATTCTTGCTGCCTCCATCAGTCTAGTGAGCAGTTTTTTTTTTTAAATTTTTGAGGTATATGCGACGGATGGCATATATATATATATACATGTTTTATTTCAGATCATGTATGCACGGTTGTATTTTGTGGGATGTATTTAGTTGGGTGTTGTTTAAAGTACTATCACTATGGAGTACTCTTAGGTTTCTTCTTTTCGATTTAAAGTAAATGAACGGCTAATATGTTGTATGGTGTTTAACCAACTAGTTGGAATTGTGGTTATGTAATGCTCACTGAAGAATTTTGTTAATACAGATTAAATATTTCTTTAGTTGAGTACATGTGATGAATATGGTGTAAAATGTAGGAAGGACTTAGTTTGATTTTGCCGTTATACTGCCGAATTTACGAAAGAAACTTGTTCTCACATATACATAAGTCATGATTAGATATAGATCATTTATGAAATTTTAAAAGCAGTGGCATGAATTCCTACATTGGATACAAAACAACAAGTAAAACGATCCATAGAGACATTTACGTTATCTTATAGCACAATTCCGTTTAACTTTGCGCATTTACGTTTAAGGTTAGGTCACGAGGTGTGACACAAGCATAGACAATTTGGGATGTAATCTAGTTTCATTAACTGACACTGACATTACTAAACAACTTTTGCTCTGATAACCCGAAAACTGTGACGCCCCGAAAACGTGGAAATATAGGCTAATTTTAACTTTTTAAATCCTTAAGTTGTATTCCTATCAATGTCGATATTTTAACCCTATTATTTTGTAAAAATTTCGCCAGCATAACGGCGTATTTTTATCTTAAACCTCTTGTAAGGTACAAAACGTAGTTTATACTCGTAATCAGTTGATTTTAATTTCCGTTTCTTACTCAATAGCACATCTATGCTCATTTACACATTAATATTCTGGAATATACAATATTTTGTAAACTGCGTAACTTCAACTTTATTTACATTCATATCTACTTAATTTACATCTTAAATGTTCTGTACAATGTCTGTCTATGCTTTACAACAAGTCTGGCAGTAAAGTAAGAGTATACCTCGTTTGAAGAAGTGTAGCTCAAAAGGGGGTTAGGTCTACTCGCCCATGACCACTGTACAGCAGGTAAAGCCTGTGAATCACTTAACATTATCTAAAAGAGAGAAAGGAAAGGGGTGAGCTCTTCAAGCCCAGTAAGAGATGCGTTTAAAGCAGTCTTAGCAATAAAACATGTAGGAATAAAACATTATAACATGTAACTTTTAAATCACGTAGCTCAGTTCAGTTGCAAATAATATATAACTTATAAACTACGTAGCATATAACACATAGCGTATATATCATGTAGTACAGAAATCACATAGTTTAGAAAACACGTAGCATATAACGCGTAGCATATAACTCATGTAGTATAGAAATCACGTAGCTTTTAAATCACGTAGCATATATCACGTAATTCATTTCAAAATCGAGACAAAACGTGTAATATATGAAACACGTAGCTTAATACTTATTTTTGAAAATCATACTAAGTAAATTCATGGAGACTAGGCAGAGACACATAGTAATAAAAGTCATGTTCACGTAGGAATTTCGCGTAGATAGTTCACGTATACAGTATACCTATGGCCATGGTAAAGGAACTGTAGACTGGATCAGGGTCGTACAACGCTCTACGCCACTTAAACAAATGGCAAAAATAAGGCACCGAGTGGCACAAATACTCAACGTGGTTATACATACGCCACGAGAGACTAAACGTACACCAAGTGGCATATGGCACGTACCACGAAGGTCCAGAGTTCACACGGGCCACACATGATAAATCGCGTAAAATACATGTGGCCTTAGTCTCAAAACAGTACTTTTAAAGTATATTTCGGGTCTATTAACCCGTAAACTCATAGAAATAGTATTTTTATTTCATTTCATAAACATAAACATCATTTATAAAATTTCATTTTCGCGTAGTAAATTGTATTTCAAAACATGTCATATGTACTAAAAAGTACAGTTAAAGAGCTTAGAAAACATGGCTTATTCCTAGGTTTCTCGGTTTAGCATGAATAGTAATTTTTGGGTTCGAGAATACCTTTTCTAAGATTTCGAGCATACCATATGATTTCATAAATCAAACAAGGTATTTTAAGTGCTAATACTACTTAAAACACATCCCTTACCTCGTAAACCCTGGGGCAACACACAATCACCGGGTCCTAGGATATCCTTGATTTACGTGTCGAATTCTTGATCTACCAAAACAATGTCAATTCATCATATATCATTCAATTTCATCTCAACATATCCAAATATGTATTTAGTTTCATAAATATTGACCAACGTTGACCTTTTAGTCAACTTTTCCAATTTTCTTGGTTTTACCGACTTAACTTCAAATTCATTACGTCATTAACCTCAATACTCATTCAAGTTCATAAATCATACTTGTCAATATGCCAAATTGCCAATTCTTACACTTTTCAGTTTTTCACTAAACTAAGCTATAAACCGAAATTTTTTTTGTATAAATTTAACTGTTAACAACCTTGAATTCATCCAAATTTCATCACAATCACATGAATCCTAGGCTGGACAAATTCATACTCATCCATAGAATTTAATTCATTTAATTCCGCATAACTAAAAATCATACAAAAACACCAAATAACAACATATCTCTAGTTCATCATCATTCATCAAGTTTACCTTAATTTTGACCAAGGTTGACCACGTTTTTTATCCTGCCAATTGATCATCAACTGTAATTCAACATATATATAGCCTAGAATCATCAAAAACTACCCAAAAATCAAACAAAAAACTTTCAAAAATTGAACTTTCTCTCACCTCGGAACAAGGCAGATTCTACCCCTACTATTCTTTCTAGTTTTTCACCTAACAAATAAACTCCTTTATGGATGAACTTTTTATATGTTGTATAGGACTTTAAGAGGAAGATTTTATCCTTCTTGACCATCACTGAGAGTGGCCGAAAGGCCGTCGAAAAAATTGTACAATGAGGGGCAAGGGATGACATCAGTAGCAGAAAGAGAGGGCTGGTGTGTTTCGAGTTTAGGTTAGTTTGAGGTGGTCAATATGGCTCCAAAAAGCTTAGAGAGTATAATTTTAATTTAGAGACGTTTTGAGTTAAAAGGCTTCTAGAAGGTCTTCAAAGCTTGCAAGTTCTACTGGTTGGTCAGTTTTTTGAAACAATGAAAATTCATGTTCTGTTTTAGAAAATTCTGAAAAATTCTTTCTAGTCCAATTTCCTCCAAATTCTCACTACCCAAGTGTTATAATATGTCCCTAGTATGTCTCATAAAAATTTGGGGGTCACTTGTTTAAGAAACGTTCGTCGATTGAGCTCATTTTGCTCGATTTAGTCAATACCGAGCAAAATGGCTTAAGGTTTTCGGTTAACTTTAAAAATTAATTCAATCCCCGAAACCTCCTATTTCCATTTGATTTTCATTCCCCATGTTAAATATGCCTTATATTAATTTTCTATGGTCTCGAAATAATTTTTCAAAATTTCTAGAATTATTTCGAATTTATTTCTCTTATTAGGCCCAATTTCTTAGTTAAGTGCAAACCCAAGTTTTACTAACTTTTTCACTTTCAATACCTTAGTTTTCACTATTACATATCATTTCATACTTATACATGTAATTCTTAAGTAATTATCGGGCTTAGAGCCTTACCTCGATTTGCATGCCACTGGGCCCCACGCCACTAACCAAATGTTTCGCTTGTTTCGGTCCTACATAACATTATTCTGAGTTCTCAATTACTCCTTAGTTTTCCAAATAAGAAATAAAGTGGAAAAATTTGGGTTTTGACATGTTTGATAGGGTGGGGATGAAATTTGGTTGAGTTTGATGTTGTAAACTGTTAAATTAATATAAAAAAGTCTGGTTTATAGCCTAATTCAGTGGAAAATCGAAATGTGTAAGAATTGGTAAATTAGGTATATTGACAAGCATGAATTAGAGACTTGAATAAGTATTTAGGGTGTAGAGTTTATGAATTTGAAATTAAAAGAACAAAGATTATCAAAAATACCTTAAACCGGCACTTTAATCGATAAAATCGAGAAAGTAGGAAAAATGGCTGAACAAGAGTCCAATTCACCATGTTTAAGCGACAAATGTATGGGAACATGTAATAATGGTGATTTGGATACTAACTAGGTTGTTTATGGCAACTTGAGGTATGGGCACGCAAAACGAAGGAAACTCGAGGCCCGACGATTAAGTGCTGTCCCAACCCCGTTTAGGTAAGGGATGCAATTTAAAGTAGTAATGACTTCCTATACCTCTTTATATTTCATAAAATTATTTAATAGATGTATGAAGAATTTAAGTGGAAAAACCTGATCCTGTCAATAGGAATTTTTGAAAGTAATAACCCCGATTTAATTCTAAAACCAACCGCTTTTCTCTATGATGTATGAGTTTTGTTATATCAATATTTTGTATTGGAATTATATGATTTTATGATTTAAGTTTCAATATGATTTTAAGTAAGTATGAAAACAAGTAAGAAAGAAAGATTTTTCTGAGATTAGAGGCTACCCCGATAGTGTTTGCTTTGTGCATGTCATGCCTGCTACTTGTGGTGTCCCAGCTCCGCCACTTGTAGTGCTCGTTCTGTTTCGCCCGTGTAGTGTTCATCTTCGCCTCTATTGTGTTTGTCTTCACTACAGGTGGTGCCTGTTTTGTAGTAGCTCATGCACGTACAGTACGCATGTAGGTTATGTTACCCGCACGGTGAGTGCTAATGGTGCATGTGCTCTAGTTGTGTGCTAGTTATCCAAATACTACACCTGTTTTGTTGTACGACCCTGATCCAGTCTACAACCCCTACCATGGCAATCGATGTTTTATTCCCTCTACAGAGGATGATATTTCTATCTACATGATAGCTATACGGATTTAGCCTAGTCTCCATGTTTTAGTATATTAGTGATTATGAATTATGAAAGGATGTATTATCAAATGTAAGTAAGTACACAAATTTGATTAAGCAAGTATGTATGTATGTACATTTTATTTCAAAGTAAGTAAGTAAATATTGTAATTATATAAGCAAGTATGTAAGTAAGTATGTTTTACTGCAAAGAAATTAAGTATTGTTTGCTACTATACGTAAGTAAGTTTATGTATTTTGATTAACGTTAGTATGCAAGTTTTGAAAAGCATGCTAACCTTGAATTTCAACATATTTTAGGGTTGCAAGATTATTTTAAATTCCTTCCTTATTGGGCTTTATCAGAAGCTCATCCCTATTCTTCTTCATTTCTAATTACCTGCAGTAAGACTATTAAGCTACTTGTGGAGTACTCTAATTAGGCTGGTGGATTTTGAGTCTCCCAAACTATTTGTAGTACACGCTCAGCTATATTCTCTGATGTTTATTTTTAGACATTAGTAATGTATAGATACTTGTTTGTATATATACTTTTGGGATGTAATCAATTGTCTTACAGATTAATATTGTAAATGTTTCGAGAAGTAAATGAACTGTTAATAAAGTTAAGTATGGAAATAATGGATGTTGTGGGATGTATAGTAAATTGGAAAATAGTAAGTTTAAGAAAATAAAATAAACTCTTTGCAGATATAAACTATGGTTTCGATTATTGCAGGAAGGTAAGTTAAAGTATGAGAGGTTGTGCAGCTGAAATTAAGGCAACTCTAAACGATTAAAAGAATAAGTAAAGGAAGAAACTATGTAACCTACACTGTACAGGAATACAACCTAAGAAAGAATAGGAGAATAAAAAGAAAAAGTTAGCCCTAATTTTCGTGCTTTCAAGGCATTGCAATTTACTGGGTACCAGAGTAAAGGTTATCTAGTACTATTAATACAGGGTTTAAAATTTTGATTACATCTCAAGTATATGTACTTGTCAGGTTAAAAATTGGGTATACCTGATATAGCTGCCACTGAAATCTCTTGGTATTGGCACAGGTAATACATCATTTACCATGACTGGTAGACGAGGCCGTCCTATGAGGCAATATCAGCCCACTCCACCATCTCCTCCTCAGCCAGAGAGCCCTAAACCATAATAGAGATGCTTGAGCAAGGCATGTAGAGTATGAAAGAAGGGCTAAGTGCACTCACCGCCATGTTTGCCTTGTAATTTGGGGCCAATACTTAAGATACTGGTGCTATTGCGCCCGCACACCCTCCTCTACATCTTCCTCCACTGGTTCCTTCAGCACCTCTTGTTACATAGCCTCTGGTGCGGACTGGGATAGACGATAGAGATAAGAGTATAATGAAGAATTTTCTTAAGATGCACCCTCTAGAGTTCAAGGGGGTAAAGGACCTAACAAAGGCTGAGGATTGGCTGATATATTTAGAAAGGATATTTGAATTTATGAGGTGCACCGATTTAGAGAGAGTTAGTGTGGCCACCTATATGCTTACTGGACATGTCGATGTATGGTGAAGTACCATCAAAACATATCTGATTTCCTGTCATCCGAAGATTACTTGGGTAATTTTTTTGTCTACTTTCAAGGATCAGAAGGTCCGAACTGTTGCCCGAAAGAAACTGCAAGCATAATTTTTTGAGTTGGTACAGGGTAATATGGCCATTAATGAATATGAGAATAGGTTTTCTACCCTCATGTTGTATGACCTCAAAACCGTCAGGGGTGACCAGCGTCGCGCAAAGAGGTTTCAAGTTGGGTTGAGACCCGTAATTTGGGATAGATTACTTGGTCTTCCTATTAAAGAGTTTAGTGATGCTCTTAAGCGCGTGCGAGAAGTAGAGAGGGGTCTCGATATTACCCAAGCCCATACGGATCCTGTGGGAAACTAAAGCATAAGGGTGAAAGAGTAGAGACCTTTAGAACGGAACCAACGAGGAATCGACAAAAAAGACTGAGGATTAGTGAGTCTCCAGTGAGGGTTGATAGGCCTGTAACTCCTGTTGCCACCCTTGTGACTGCCCTGAGCGAACAGATGATTAAGAGGAGTTGTAATGACTGTGGCAAGTTGCACAGTGGTTGATAATTCTATAAAAATAGAATTATTTATGCTTAATTTCTTAATTAATTATTTTAATCCCTAAATTATTTTGTTAATTATCCCCTCATTTTGACTAAAATTTCCATATTTGCAGATAAATTAAATCCGGATGAATTTGGAAAATTTCGGTAGAAAATGGATAGGAATTGGGCTAAAATCGAGATTGGACCACGCGGACAACACGAGCCATGCCACCTAGCACATCCAATTGGACAAGAAGACAGATGACATGGAAAAATCTTTTCAAGGAGCCAATGGTGTGAAGACAAGTGGCCAAACAATGCCAACTCATCTAAGATGGTAAAATTACAATTGTACCCCTAAGTGTGTGTATAAATAAGACATAATAGCAATTGAAAAAAACTAAGTAGTGTTAGTGTAAAACTAGTTAAGGTAGCATAGGAAAAATAGTCTTAGATTTCTTTGTTTTTAGAAGCTTTCCCGATTAGATTTTTTTAGCCATCATTTTATTCTATTTCCCATAGTTACTGTTCATACAATTTCTATGTTGATGAAAAGCTTTTGTTTATTTTTCTAGTTCTTGGATATTTTCACATGAATGATGATTGACTATTTTCCATTTCTCTTCTTCTCGGGATTGCATAAGTTCCATTTCTTTGTTTTTATACAGGGATTTTTATGAAAAACTGATATGTTTTTATAGTTGCTAATCTCGGGTTGCTTAGTAAGTTAGTGTTATTCCTTTGATTTTCGATAGTTATTCAGGTTAGTGGATTCTTGGTACAACCGAATGGCATGAATAAGCAGTAGATTTAGATGTGTTGGCTGCTGAAGTTGGGTAGTTTATTACTGTTCGGGTTCAAGGTATAGCAAAGCTGAACGGGGCAAAATTGCCACTGATTCCAATGCCAAAAACGACGCAGGTGACAAGGAGACTAAACCAATCTGATTTTATTTCGAATTTCATTTTCTGTTTCATGCGTTTTTGCTTCCTTTTGCATTTTATATTTATTCTTTTGTTCTAGTATTTCTTCAACTCATCATTTCTCCTCTGTTCTCCCTTATTCTATGTTTTCATTCACTGTTCACCTTCATTTTCTGGTTGAAGGAGTTGCTGCTTATGTGTGACCGACTGCAGTGATCAGTATCTACTAGGGAGAGAGATGGCTGGTTACTGTACGTGCTAATTATGGTAGCTGGAGAAAGGAAGATTGGTGAGGTAATTTTAGTGCATGGGTGCTGCATTATTGTAATGTGTTGAAGAAGTGTAGAGTTGTTAGCTGTTGGGATGTTGCAAGTGGTGCTAAATCCACCTGTATTGTGGTGTAATATTGCTGATCGGGTATTCAGCTGTTGTTACTGGAATTGTTGAAGAAGTTGCAGCATTGCAGCGCAGTACAGGAGCCAGATAATGCCAGATGCAGAAGCCACAGACAGCACCCAAACCTGGAAATGGAGAAGAAGCAGGAGCAGGACGTGTGCGGGGAGCAGGTCTAGCTAGAAAATGAAGCTTGAAGCAGTTGGTAACGTGATGTGTTGAGTTGCAGAAGGATGCTGTACACGGAACCGAGAGCAGAGTCAGTGGAAGTTACAGAAGATTGCAACCAAACCTGGAAATGCAAACTATACATGGGATTTGGAAATGCAAACTGCACAGTTGGCTATGTTGCAAACCGACCAAGGCCATGTTTGGCATTTAACTTTTGCAATAATCTATTTTTTTATGCAGTTTAGAATAGCCTAATTTCAATTTAATTTGTTAGCTTAAGGAGTAAAATTCTAAACTTAGTTGCATGATTAGTTTTAGTCAATAGCTTGATTAGTTCATGAATTAGATTTAATTATGTCCTTAGTTCATTTCTATTTTATCATGCATTAGTTAAGTTATCATGCATTAGGATTAATTTAGAATTTATCATGCAAAAAATATTTATCATGCATTAATTAAATTTTATTGTTAAATTAGTAATTAGATATAATTAGGAGTAATTTAGAATTAATATTTTAGACATTTAGACTTGTAGTTATTTTCTTAATTTTGTTAGGATTTTATTTCTTTAAATTTTAAGTTAGTTTAATTTGCATTTTTATTAAGTAGTTTAATTACATGCATATCTTATTTTAGGTTTGTTTGATTTTAATTAATCTTGTTCTTAATTTTCATATTTGCATTTTAGTTTAATTTCATTAATGATTTTTTAATTGTTTTGATTATTTTTGTAGGTTATTGCTTTAATTGCGTGGAGCACTGTAAGTAATATTAGCTCGATTTTATTTTATTTAGTTTATAATTGTTATTGTTTTCAGTAGTTTTAATTTTAGCCTTATAGATCAACCCTTGACATTTCATTATTTGATAGAATATACTTAGGGTAAGATTAATCGGTACTTAATTAGGCAATTCAACTTCTTTGTGGGACGATGACTCAGGACTCGAATCCCATTATTACTTGTACGACTCGTGCACTTGCGAAAATACGTTTAGCTCGTATCAAGTCTTTGGCACCGTTGCCGGGGAAGATAATTAGTCATTAATTAATATCAGTGAAACTATGCTTATGTGTAATTCTAGCTTGTAAATACTTAGGTTGTAAATATTTAGAGCTTTAATCTAGATTAGTTAATTTTCTCTCTTATAAAAAAAAAAAAACTTAAAAATTTTTTTCTAAGAGAACTTTGTGATACTTACATGCGTAGAGCCAGGAATTATGATTGCTTTCCTTTAGATCCTGAAATTGAACGAACTCTTAGATAAATTTGAAAGGATTCTAGGAAATTAATAGTTTCGCTGAAAAACACCATGGCCGAAAATAGAGAAATTAGGACCGTAGGAGATTATACAGTACTGACTATTGGAGGGTATTATACTAGCATTAGGCCACCAGCTATCCCTACAAACAATTTTGAAATTAAGCCTTCAATCCTTCAGATGATCCAAACTTCACTATAGTTCAATGGGCTTCCGCATGACGACCCACATACTCACCTCGGGCAATTTCTAGACCTGTGCAACACATTCAAGCACAATGGATTATCTGATGATACGCCTAGTCTTAGATTATTTCCCTTCTTGATTAGGGATAAGACGCGACACTGGTTAACCTCCTTACCTCTAGGATCCATTTCTACATGGGACGGGTTAGCCCATCAATTTATAGCTAAGTTTTTCCCTCCCTCTAAAATGGCCAAACTCCGTAGTGACATATATTTCTTTGCCCAGTTCGATTCTGAATCTCTATACGAAGCTTGTGAAAGATATAAGAAGCTTCTTAGGAAGTGCCATCATTATGGCCTACCTTTGTGGCTACAAATCCAGACCTTCTACAATGGACTTACGAGCCAAAATAGGACCATCGTTGACGTTGTTGCGAGTGGAGCTTTAATATGCAAAACCGAGGAGGAAGCTTACGGTCTCTTAGACAAGATGTCTGCTAACAACTATTAATAGTCCTCGGAGAGGCAACTGCCTAAGAATTCGACGGGTATCTATGAGGTCGACACGCTGTCTACCTTGACCTCTAAATAGCTAACCTTACGAAAAAGGTAGAGTCGCTCAGTACCCAGCATAACCCTTCCACCAATCCTAACCTTGTGTATTTTGTCCAAAGTCCTTTTCTTTCTTGTGATCTGTGTAGGGGTACACACTCTATAGATAGGTGTCCGGTTAACTTAAAATCGGTTCAGTACGTTGCCCCACCTCAGAAGCAACAGAACAACCCCTTTTCAAACACCTATAATCTAGGGTGGAGGAACCATCCTAACTTTTCCTGGAACTAAAACCAAGGGCAACCTTCTAATTCCAGACCTGTAGGACCCCCTGGTTTTCAAGCTTGGTTTAAGTACCACCACAACATCAATTTCCACACCATCCACCACATCAGTCATATCCATATCACCCACCTAATCACTCCCATCCACCTCACTTTTATCAACCACCACCACCTCAACCCCAACACTTACCAGCAGCTGAAAAGAAGCCCTCGCTTGAGGAAATGTTCACAATGATCCTGTAAAATCAAACAGCTTCAATTAAAAACCTAGAGGTTCAGGTGGGACAAATAGCGAACGCTCTTAGTCAACGTCCTCTAGAGACCCTTTCTAGTAACACTAAAGCCAATCCTGTTAGGTAAAGGGAAGGTAAGGAACATGTGAAAGCCATCACCCTTAGGAGTGGCAGAGAGCTAGTAGATCCACCAGTTAAGTCCAGACCTTACAAGCCCATAGTTGAAAAACCCATAGGTTCTACCGAAGCAGCTCAGAAGGAGCAGGAACTAAAAGATCAAGCTGCAAAGGAAACAAAGCCACGCATTTCTTCACCTCTACATGTCTCCTTGTCACAACCTTCTTTGTCATCTGATGCTACAAATGTTTCCACTACATCTCCTCCTGTTAGACCACCAGTTCCTTTTCCTCAGAGGTTTCAAAAAAAAAATTGGACCAATAATTTACCAAATTCCTTGAGGTTTTTAAGAAACTTCACATCAACATTCCCTTCGCAGATGCCTTAGAGCAAATGCCAAGCTATGTGAAGTTTATAAAGGATATCCTCTCTAGGAAAAGAAGATTGGAAGAGTATGAAATGGTGGCCTTATGTCAGGACCCCAGTTTCAATCCTTGACTTTAACCAAAAACCACAATAAATTTTTCGAATTTTAACTTACCTGGTTGGGCTGTGATTCGATGTCAGAGTCTTCACTTACCATAATATCCATTCTCATACATACATGTCAATATATTAATTCTGACTGTAGTTGCTTTTATTATACATGTAAGATTTTATAAAATCTAATACGATTACATTCCCCATAATATATAACGTATACATCACTGTGCTGTTTCTATGTTTAGATACACAACTGTACATAATAAGTATACCTGATGAATCGATAGGAACTAGCAGTGGACTCTGGGACACTCTCCCGCGATAACTCTCGCTCTACTGACGCTCTGTAGAGAGATGTAAAGAAAAGGGGGTGAGCATAACGCGCTCAGTAAGGAAATCAGGCAAGCAAGTAGATATCCACACTATCTACTCAAAATAGTGCTATGCCTTGAAAACATTATTTCCTTAACTCACTTTAAAAGCATGTCTTGAAATATAGTATATATGTACTTGTACAGAATAAATCCCATGTACAGAAATCATGCTTTATTTCTCAAAAGTAGGCATGTAGTGCAACACGATGCATTTATATATAAATCATGCCTTTATGTAAATCATGCCATGTATATTTAAATCACATATAAATATGGCATCAAATGATTCACAACACAAATCGGAGTTCGACCCATCCCTCAGGTCTGTCCGCAGTTTAAATCAGTAAATCAAACAAGGTGATATATCATGTAAGACTCTGTGGTACATGTAAATAGTATCCTGGATTATGATCATATCCGATGTGATCCCAAGCAACACAGTACTAGGTGTGCGGGGCATCACCGCTGTAACGGGAGGGGGGTCAGTCCATCACAACTGCCAGCTATATCCTCCTCAACTCTATAACAACACACGGTACAGCGTACACCTCGTGCCACTCAGACACGGTACAAAGTACACCCGTGGACCCGTTCTCACGGCCAGAGTGCCTACTATAGGACTTAGCTCTCACTCCCGTGGAACATATCAACATCACAGTCAGGGTGCCTAACAGAGGTCTTAGCCCTCGCGCCTGTGGAAATATCATACCACGTCTATACCAACCTCATGCGGATATCCTCTCTAGCTATGACACACAGTCACGCAAGGTCTCAGGCATGGGTTTCAACATGTATTACATATCACATACAGTGTGCGTTTTGAGTGCGACTCACAGTCGTTACTCCGCTCAAACACTGTTTTACATCATAAAACTCGACTCTAGTGCGAGCACTCTCTAGCAACTAGGTCAATGCATAGTTTATGTATTAAATCAAGTACGAGCAATAGCTCCCAGTACTATGCTATGCACAATATCAAAATCAAGTACGAGCAATAGCTCCCAGTACTATGTCATGTATAAACCATGAAGAATCGAGTACGAACCATGCTCTAGCACTCTGTCATGCATATATCATTCAAAGCTGAGTACGAGTAAAACTCCAGTACTCTATCATGCATGTCATGAAAATCTAGTGCGTATCAAATCCAGCACTAATATTATGTGGAAAACATATGAATCCCAGTGCGAGCTGTGCTCTAGCACGATTCATTCTCACATAATATGATAGATGGCTATTTAAAAAGGGATTGTTTATAAAACATCAAAATCAGCACTCAAGTGTGCTTAAGTCATATCAACCTTAAAATCATTAGCCCATCTATTTATTTTCATGCTACTAACAATTTAACACTCACAATAGCATTTTCCATGCTTTTTGCAACTTCTCACAAAAGTTGACTTTTTGACTAACTAGGGGCAAAATCGTAATTTGCCACTATCGGGTCGCAATAATTATTATTCACTTTCTCTGACCCTCAGAGTTTTTAAGTGAATGCAGAAGCAGTTGAAAATACGTGCAGGTATCTCTAACTAGTTGCAAAAGTCCCTTACCTCGGATCACGTCAAGTGACCTCGCTTCCTCGGTGCTGCTAAATCTCGCAGTCCGATCAGCTCTCGATGTAAACTCCGGAGCTGTAAATAACCATTCCTCAGGTTAATTATCATTTTCCTACTGTATTACTCATTAATACAGTTTAATTTCCCTTAATGGGCTTTAAAAATCCTTAATGGGCCTAACTAGGCCTTAAGTCCATTTTCATTTTACTATTCACTTTTGTTGGGCCTATTGGGCTTGTGGGGCCCACCAACTCTTATTGGGCTTGTCTTAGGCCCATTACACCCTATTGGGCCTAAAAATATTGGGCTTGGCCCATTGGGCCTCTCGGCCACATGCCTTGGCCGAGAGCTTAGCCATTCTCGGTTTCCACCATGGCATGCCATACATGCCTATTTCCTAGCCATTTTCACTTAGGCATTTTCACATACACTTGGTAGGTAATATTACCAATCATCCTATTGTTCATTTAGGCATTTTAGCAAACACCTTGGTTGCCAACAATTTACATGTATTAATTAATCAATTTGATTAATTCTAATTATACCATTAACATTAATACATGTGTACTAATCCATTTATGTCTTAAAATCAAATTGACATATTTCAATATCCCATTGATCACTCTCGGCCTAACCCTCTTAATGGTGATTTAATATGTTTCAATGCTTAAAACATATATCAACATACTTGAAATCATTCATACATTAACATATATGAAATTGGAAATTAGAAAATATACCAATTGTAGTGTTCTCCTTTTGGCCGAAACTTTGGAGGCTCTCGGTTTGCACTCTATGGCTCCTTGATAGCCAATTCCAACATAGGTTAATCTCCTTTCAATTTGGAACAACTTCCATGAAGGATGCAAGTTCCAAATATGACTAATTCCTAGTGATTTCTAGTGAGAGAAAGCTTGAATGGTTATGTTTCAATGGTGTTCTTCTCTAGCCGGAAATGTGTGATGAAGAAGACAATGGTGTGGCTGCATTTATAAGCCACTTACTTAGCCATTAAGCCTTACTTTTCAGCCACTATGCTTGACTTTCCAAATCTGAACCATGAGTCACCTTATGAGTCACCTTATGAGTCATAGTTAACTTTAACTATAGTTAGATATTTATCTCATGGGCTTTTCCAATTGGGCTTCTCGGTTTGGGCTTTCCTAATGGGCTTTCGGGCTGAAATTTTTACTATACCTCGGGCCTTTTGTTGTCTCAAAATTTGGCCAATCAATTGGTCCAACAATTCCGTCTAAAGGACCTAACATATTCAATATACATTTAGTATACCTTAATGGGCTTTAAAATTTTCACCTTAGGCCCATTACGTTTTTAACCATTAAATTTATTCCGGAATCCTTCCGAATAAATTTTCCTTACTTCCGGGGATGATTATCTTGTATTCTGGCCAAGAATATTTTTCCCCAAATTTTTCTCCACACTTAGGTTAATTTCAAACCTTGATTAGTCAACTATGGTAAAAGTCCACTTTTTTAACTATAGTTGACTTTTTCCTTAACCATTGACTAAGTTGACTTTTTCTTAAATTTTCGAAAGTGTTTTATATCATGTCTTACACTCTTGTCTTTATATTCCAACCGCTCCCGGTGGATAATTTCACCCGAAACTCCTTTTCTCGCCGAAAAGGTCCATTTTACCCTTTTTAGCTTTTATTCTTGTTTTGTATGTTCGGGTCTAAATCAAGCTGACTTTCCTTCATGAGCTCTCTACGCTCTTTTATTTTAAGTTCTTATTTTCAGTCAGAATGATTTAGAATGACTCGGTTTAGCCTGTGATACTCATTGCTCACATTAGGCATTTTATGTAGCTTTAGCGTGTTAATTCATTTCAATAACACTTTAAGTCTAATAAATACTCTTCTTATGATTCAACCATAATTACATAGTGTTCATACACATAGGAATCATAAGGAAATAAGCTACAAAATCTGGGTCTGACACCTTAACTGAGGAATGTAATGCAATTTTCTAGAGGAAATTACCCCCCAAGCTCAAGGATCCTGGGAGTTTTACCATACTCTGCACTATTGAATATTTATTCTTTAGTAGAGCCCTGTGTGATTTAGGAGCTAGTATAAATCTAATGCCTTTGTCTATCTATCAGAAGTTAGGAATAAGGGATGCCAAGCCCACTACTGTGACCCTCCAGTTGGCTGATCGATTCATTAAATATCCGAAGGGGGTCATTGAGGATGTCTTAGTGAAGGTGGACAAATTTATTTTCCCTGTGAATTTTATTGTATTGGACATGGAAGAAGACAGGGAAGTCCCCATTATATTAGGTAGACCTTTCCTAACGACTGGTAGAACTTTAATTGATGTATAGAAGGGGGAGTTAACAATAAGAGTTCAAGATCAGGAAGTGAAGTTTAATGTTTTCAAATCTCTAAGATTCCCTGATGACTCTCATGATTATTTTAGGATGGATTTAGTCCATAAGACATCACTGAGGAGTTTGCTAAAACTCATCCTTTGAACCCTCTAGAAGCCTCCTTAGTGAAATCTGTTGAGCTTAAAGAATACAGTGAAGATGATAATGAGGTCTATAAAGCTTTACAATTATTAGAGCTCACACCTTTCGAGGAAATTGCCTAATTCGAGATGTCAGACCCTTCATCTATCCTAACCTCAAATATCTCTCCATCCACCAGTGATCCTCCAGGATTAGAGCTAAAACCTTTACCCTCACACCTTAGGTATGCTTACTTAGGTAAATCCTCCACTCGACCGGTAATAGTGTCTGCTATCTCTCTAGTGATCAGGAATAGAAATTACTACAAGTTTTAAGAGAGCATCATAAGGCTATAGGTTGGTCTATCTCTGATCTTAAGGGTATTAGTCCCTCTATCTGTATGTATAAAATACTATTGGAGGAGGGATATAGGTCATCCGTAGAGCACCAATGTCGATTGAACCCTATAATGAAAGAAGTTGTCAAGAAGGAGATCATTAAGTGGTTAGATGCATGGATCATCTATCCCATTTTCGACAGTGCCTAGGTGAGCCCAGTACAATGTGTCCCTAAGAAGGGAGGGATGACAGTGATTGAAAATGAGATTAACGAGCTTATCCTCACTAGGATTGCCACTGGTTGGCGAGTATTCATAGACTATAGGAAACTCAACAAAGCCACCAGAAAAGACCATTTCCCCTTACCCTTCATGAACCAAATGTTAGATCGATTAGCTGGTCACAAATTTTATTACTTGCTAGATGGATATTCTGGGTACAATCAGATAGTTATAGCCCTAGAAGACCAAGAAAATTGTCACAACCCAAATTACCTAAAAATCAGAGTAAATTTTTTGCTTTTTAATTTTCTTACCCGTCGTGAATTGTTACACTACTAAATAGTTGGACTATGATTCGGTGTTAGTCACCTCTCACATATTTACCATTCCATTTTCATATTTCATTTACATATCAATTTATTTTAAATAAATACATCCCCAATATTACATCCATGTACAGTACTGTGCCTCTATATGTTCAGATACAAAAATTATACAAATGTGTATACCTGGTCTTGATAAGAAGCAGTGGATATGACTACTGTCGTTCTCTTCTACTGAATATACCATGTGTGGTGGAAAATGAAAGGGTGAGCATAAACAGCTCAGTAAGGCAATAATGTAAGCAGGTAGATAACTATACTATCTACGTGCTGATAATGTCATGATATAAAATCGTTTATATTTGAAGCATGAGGTAAGACTAAAACGATGCCACATGTATGTATATATCATATAAGAGAAATCATGAAATCGACATATAAATCAAACATAGAAAATCATCATGTATGACATCTCATGCTCGTCAAATTAAAAACTTATTGTTTCATTACAAACTCATCACATTAAAATTTATTTGTTTTATCATAAAACAATCTCATCAAGGTCAAACCCATCTCTTGGGAATACCTTGATTCATTAAATCGCATCTCATTTAAAAATATAAATCGGGACATTACCCCTCCCTTGGGTTTGTCCTGGTCTCTTCAAACCGTAAGATATCATGTGAGGCATGTAGGTTACTGTATGAAAATCAAGGACTATGGCTATACTTTGTCCCTGTGATCCCAAGCTACACGGATCCCGGTGTGCGGGGTATCACAACTGCAACGGGAGGTGCGATCAAGTCATACCCCCCAGAATATCTAGTAACATCATCGAGTCATCATCACTGCACGGTACAGCGTACTCCGTGTGACATACACGGTACATCATACTCCGTGGACCCATATCATTGTCTGGGGGTGCCTGCCGTAGGTCTTATCCACCCCAATACTATGTCAATAACCAACCCATGTCTCAAAGTATACGTGCGAGCATCTCAACTCTCTGTGACACACAGTCTACAGGAGGCTTCCGCACGACTATATGCATGTCAACTCACGTCTAGTGTGAGCGAAGCTCTAGCACCACGCTATGGATATCATGATATCTAAAATCTCGTGCGAGCGAAGCTCCAACATGATTTTATGCACACACAAATTTCTCGTACGAGCAATGCTCCAGTACAGCTTTTCATGAGTAATAAATCAATAAACTTTAGTGCGAGTGAGACTCTAGCACTCTTTTTACTCGTGTAAATATGATAGGTGGCTCAATCTTGATAAAACATCTTTAAAATCGTAACCGATACAAACCGGTTCCCTTTCATATAATTCTTAAAATCAACAGTCAACCTATGTGCATATTTGGTTAAATCAAAGCAATATATTCATATAAAACATTAAAACATGAAAATCATGCAATTTATTTGCCTTACTGCCCTTTTTGTAAATTTTACTCCTAAGGGTAAAATCGTCTTTTTCTTTATTCACCTAAGCCCCGATTTTCGTAAAAATTATTATTTTGTTTCTAGATACTTTTAAGGAATTCTAAACCCTTTAAATCCCCTCAATAAATACGTATAGAAATCTCTATGCACCTACAAAATTCCCTTACCTCGATTTACGCGTAAACTTATCTCGTCTCAATAATACTCAATCTCTCAGTCCAACCGCACGTCAACCAAGTCTACGAAGCTGCATATAACCACGTATTTTAGGTTAATTCACTTATTTTTATCAGTATATCACATTTGCTGATCGAATCTAACGTACTGGGCCCGTTTTACTTTATTGGGCCCAATTGCACTTTAATGGGCCTCGAACCCGTTTTTAGCCCGTTTATACTATTTAAATCCCTTCTTTGGGTTTACTGGGCTCATTCAGCTTATCAATAATCATCGGGCTTTATTCCAAACTCATTGGATAGCCTGTACACTATTTACGGTAATTATGTTGTAATTTCGATAAATATTCCTTTTATACAGAATTAATCCATAAATTTCGTAAAATAATCGAAACTCTGTATTAAAGGACTCTAATTGTCGAAATTAAAATGTACTTACCCAATATGATGTGGGATACGAAAATCGGAGCTCAATCGGCTCTCGTTCGGGCTTTGTCATAAAACTGCACAATTAATATTTAATTCCGGGTTACTTTTCGATTAAATATAATTTAAATAAATTTTTCGGAATTCAAATCTATCACTTTTGACCTCGTATCGACTTACCCAAAGTCCGGTGTATCCCCGAAAATTCCTCCCCTTTTTCCTTTTTTTCTCTTTTTTTTCTTCTTTCTTGGCTGAACCGGTTTGGTCCGGTTCAACCCGGTTCAGACCGGTCCAATTCACTCCGGTTCTCTCCTGTTCGGCCAGTTCAGGGCCTCGCCAGCCAGTTCTCCACTGGCTTCCACTGCCAGCAGCTCCGCGAGGTCATCCGCAGCTCGAATTTGGTCTCAGTTTCGCACGAGGTGGCCGGAAAGTCGCCGGTCCGGCCTATTCTCTCCACCATCGGTACCCATTTCCTCTTTTCGCCGTTTTCGGCATTTGTCGGCAGTTTCGCTGGTCGTGGCCACCACCAATCAGCTCACCTGCGCCTTGGGAACATTCAGCTAGGGTCGATTGGTCTCGAATCGATGCCGATCGTCGGTTTTCTTCCTTTCCTTCCTCGATTTCGTTTTTCTCGAGTTTTGCTCCACCGTTCGCAGCTGTTCCAGTCTCCGTTAGGCCGGTGGTGGCTCGGCGCCTTCCCCCTCGCCGTCGCTCGCTTGGGCAGTCGTCGGTGGCCGTCGATGATGGGTTTTCCTCGGTGGTTTTTCGTTTTCTATGGGTTTTCTCTCTCCCCGACATTTTCGATTTCTCTCTTTTTTAAATTAATTATTTTATTTTTATTTATTATTATTATTTATAAATTAGTTTATTATTATTATATTCATTATTTTATTCTAAAATCCCAAAAATATCTAAAAAAATTATATTTTATTCTAATTAATTTATTAATCTATTTTTCCACTTTCTCAGTATATTTTCTTCGTATTTTCGGGATATTGTCCCGAGTAAAAATTTTGATTAATTCCAGTAAATTCATATCGTGATCAATTTAATCCAAAATTTAATTATTTCTTTGTTATTGATCAAGATTCTCAAATCCATTATTTTTAATTAAATTTTCTTATCGTTTTTGTATCGACTTTCGATCTTTTGACCATTTTACCCTTCAAGGTGTTCGGGATTAATTTAACTCGACTTCCCTTCACGAATACTCACTCATTTCGTATTTTAAATCCTTATCTCCAGTCTGAATCCCGTTCGTTTAATTTGTGACCATTTTCATCCCTCATAAAAATTTACGATTAATTTTTTCGGGTCTTACATAATCTCCCCCACTTAAGAAATTTGGTCCTCTAAATTAGAACCAAGTTAGTTGGATCCATAAACAACTTCGATTACGTTTATTGTATCATATCCTTTAATTCCCATGTGACTTTTCCAGAGTGTAATACTACCAAAGGACTTTAATTAGGGAGATCGTATTAAATCTCAACACTTTCTCCTTCCGTCTAATACTTGAATCGATTTTCCAATCATATGTTATACTTTCATTGAGCTAAACAGTTAAAGCTCGTATATGATCACATACACTGGGTCCGGATAATATTTTCGAAACATCATAAGATAGGACATATTGTGGATGCCTGCTAATTCAAGTGGTAACGCCAACCTACAGGTCTTATCTCTCACTTTGTCCAATCACTCAAAAGATTCAATCTAATGAAACTCAATTTGCCTTCTTTCCAAAGCTCGTTATATCCTTAGAACCAATAACTTCCAACAATACTAATTCACCCTCAGTGAATTCTAATGGTTTCTGTCTCTTGTCAGCATAGCTTGTCTATCTGCTCTGAGGTGTTCTTAATCCTTCACAATTAACTGAACATCCTTAGAGGTTTCTCTTACCAATTCGAGAACAATTTTCTATCTGTCACCCACTTCTTATCCAGATTGGGGAAACAACCCTTACGACCATACAATGCCTCATTTGAAGTTATCCCGATACTCAAGTGATAACTATCATTATTAGCGAATTCAATTAGTAACAACTGATCATCCCAGGAGCTTATCAGATAAATGGCACATGCTCTCTTCATATCCTCCAGAACCTGTACAGTCCTCTCTGACTAACCATCTATCTGAGGATAGAAAGCTGTGCTAACACTCAATTAGGTTCCCAATAGCTTCTTGAAAACGTTCCCAAAAATGGGAAGTGAAGCGGGAATCCATATATGATACAATGCTCACTGGAAAAATATTTGGTGTTCCACAATTTTCCATACATATAAATTCGCCTACACACTCAGAGCATCTGGGGATTTTCTAACCAGAAGATGGGTAGACTTAATCAATCTATCGACTATCACCCAGATAGCCTTATGATTCATAGGGGTCCTCTGTAACCTATCACGAAATTCATGGTAACTTGTTCCCATTTTCGTGTCGATATAGGTAGAAACTGCAATAACCCTGCAACTTCTTTTGCTCTATCTTACTCTGCTGATATACGAGACACTTTTCCACAATCTCTATAATGTATCTTTTCATATCTAACCACTAATACCCTTTTTAAAGATTTTGATATTTTTATTTATTACTTCTTGGATGCACTGTATCTCCCGAAGAGTGAGCTTCTAACAATAACTCTACCTCATCACTGTGGTCCTGGGGAGCACTTATACTGTCTCTAAACCTTAGTAAGTCATCATCACTCTCTGTGAACTTTGTCACTGTACCCATCTGAATCTGACCCACACTATCGACAGCCTGCCGATCATCACGTTAAGCCTGTCAAATTCAATTCTAATCTCAGGCTAGCTGTCACACAATCACTATCATCATCAGAGGGAATCACATCTCTACTGAGGCTTACAACTGCTCTAGCAGCTCACGCTCCTTGACCATCATATGTAATACCATCCCAAGGCTATTTCTGCTCAAGGCATTAGCCATCACATTAGCCTTCCCTGGGTGGTACAATTTTCACAATCATAATCCTTCAAAAGCTCTAACCCTCTTTGTTCTCATATCCGATTCTTTCTGTGAAAACAGATACTCGAGATTTTTATGATCAGTGCATACCTGAAATTTCTCACCGTATACATAGTAATGTCATATACTCAATGCGACCACTATCGCTGTCAACTTTAAATCATGGGCCGGATGGTCCTTTCTTGATCCTTGAGTTGTCTTGATTTATAATTAACTATCTTCCCTTTTTGCATCAATACACAACCCATTCATTATTTTGAGGTATCCATAGACTCATGGAAAACCTCTTAATCTGTTGGGTATGGTGAGAATAAATGCGGTGGTCAGTTTATTACTTCAGAACACTAAAACTCTTGTCACGTCTATCATTCCATTCAAATACAACTTTTTCTAAGTTAAACGTGTCAATAAAGTAGTCCATTTCGAGAACTCTCAACAAATCATCTGTAAAAACAATTTTTAATTATTACTTATGATTTCCCTGGACTTTAAATACACCTAAAATATCATCAATATGGATGATAACAGATCAGTCCAGGTAAAGTTTAAATATCTCATCGTAGTTGAATTCCATTGAATATTTGAATTACCCATTTCCTTGACCTATGTACGCATAAACGTAAAATGTCCTTCAAAATCGCTTTCGTTCAGCTACTAACCTGCGTCATTTCCTTTTTTTTTCTTATATTAACGAATTTTATAAAATTTTAAATTTTTAAACCTTCTTGATTAATCAAATTCTATATTTCTTATTGTAACAGTAAAGGTACCCTAATTTTTTTAAATGTATATATTGCGACTATCGATTTCAATTTATAGGTTGTGTATACTTTTAGACGCTATCAAGTCTTCAGACGGAGAGGTATTTTGAAATACCTTTATTAACCCTCAGACTTGACCACAATTACTTTACATATCAGTCCATCTGGTCACAATTCATATTCGCTACTAATTGCTTTAATCCAAATTACTTCACGTATCATAGATATTCTTACCTTGCATATGTCTTTTATTCCAGTCTATCTCGTATTCAGGATTTATCCCATCTTAAAACTTATCTCTTTTCGTATATCACTTATAACAAACTCTGTCATTACTCATTTCGTGAGTACAATCATTTACTCCTGTAATTTCAATCGCTACACCCCTTTTTATTACTTGTCAAAACTTACAGTATACTTTTCAGGGGTAAAACAGCACTATCTTAGAATAGAACTCTAAACATCATAATTTGCAACAGAAAAATTTTATTCTCAAATATTACTTCAAATTATTCATATTCCAATCGGCTGGTTTATACTTCTTCCCCCGTTTTCAACTTATAATTTCTTAATAATTATTTCGTTAGTTAACCCTCCTTCGTTGGGGTACTAACTATCAGCATTGTGCCCATAGGTGTAGGCATTCACGTCTTTTACTAACTTATATACAAATGAAGGTGGTATGACTCAATATGTGGCACCAGGATCAATTAAAATAATTACTTCACTATTCATAACCAGTGTGGTATCTTTCACCACATCGTATGAAACATCAATAGTGCCATGGTCCAAGGCATACACTCGCCCTCATCCAACAGCCTACTTTCCATTTCTCTTCGGCTATGGCCTCCCTTTTTGGTGCAGAGATATCAACAAGGTTTTCTCCGTCTCTTTGCTCTTCTATAGGGCAATCTTACCCAACTTTGAGCAATCATTAATTAAGTGGCTCGTCTTACCACATTTAACTCCTATTTTAGTCAATAAGGTGTAGGTGTAGGCCCTACTTCCGTGGTATCTACCACACATCCTTCACTGCTTACACTGCTATACTGCTCACCCTACTAACATTGTTCCACTGCTCCGTAGCAGGTCAGGGTTTTCCAATCACAATACCCCTCAAAAGTGTTGAAATTAGATACATTGGGGCCTTACCAATCATCTTACCCCATAACTCATCAATTCTAATCTCTTACCAACTGGTTTCTTTCTTGCTCTGACATCTTTGTCATTCTCTATTCTCTTCTGTCTCTATTTCGGCTCTTACTACCTTTCTCAATCTCAGAGGCGTGCAGCGCATGATATTATTCACGCAACTGTATTCTGCACACAGCCTCGACATAAGTAATGAGCCAATCGGACTCTAATCGACAATTTGAGCCCTTCCATGAACTTTTGAGCTTTTCGACTCTTACTGCCCATAGTGTCGGGGTAATATCTGCCTAGGTATATGAACTGAGATTCATACTCGTCAATCAATTAGTACCTCTGGGTCATTGTAAGAAATTTTACCTGTAATTTCCCTTTAATGGTGTCTGAAATATTCTGTCACCAGAATACATCCAGAAATATTTCTCATGTCGACTTTGGACGTCTAACTCTTCAGATGGGTTGAGCGGACTTTCACCAATGCTCCGTCTCGACTCCAACATAAACGTATTTAAAAGTCACATTCTCGGTCGACATACACCGAAAGAATCCATAGCACTTCGCTATCTCATTCACCCAGTCCTTAGCAACTATTAGTTTCTTTACTTTGCTATATACCGGAGGAGTGTGAAAATCTCTATAGTCTGAGGCATCTGTTTAGACTTTACCATGCCTATCCTCAACTACCTGCATAAACTGGGTAAACAACACCGAAATATTTTCTACACTTCACTCCATCCTCTCGGAGCGTGTCTTAATACTGTTTGGTCTCTTTATAGGACCCTGTGGAGTATGCTCAACATCAGCCTCCACCTAACTCTCATCTTGAGTCTCATGTGACGACTCATTCGACTCTCAGGTCGATCTCTACGGCTTCAAGCATGTGTACGTGCCCTTCTACCATAGCGGCTATCATTTCTAAAAACTATATTCTTGCATTCAAAACTAAATTCTTAGCTGCACTTCTATTTTGATATACATTCACAACCCAAATTACCTAAAAATCAAAGTAAATTTTTCGCTTTTTAATTTTCTTACCCATCGTGAACAGTTACACTACTAAACAGTTGGGCTATGAATCGGTGTTAGTCACCTCTCACCTATTTACCATTCCATTTTCATATTTCATTTACATATCAATTTATTTTAAATAAATACATCCCCAATATTACATCCATGTACAGTACTGTGCCTCTATATGTTCAGATACAAAAATTATACAAATGTGTATACCTGGTCTTGATAAGAAGCAGCGGATATGACTACTGTCGTTCTCTTATACTGAATATACCCTTGGGGTGGAAAATGAAAGGGTGAGCATAAACAGCTCAGTAAGGCAATAATGTAAGCAGGTAGATAACTATACTATCTACGTGCTGATAATGTCATGATATAAAATCGTTTATATTTGGAGCATGAGGTAAGACAAAAATAATGCCACATGTATGTATATATCATATAAGAGAAATCATGAAATCGACATATAAATCAAACATGGAAAATCATCATGTATGACATCTCATGCTCGTCAAATTAAGAACTTATTGTTTCATTACAAACTCATCACATTAAAATTTATTTGTTTTATCATAAAACAACCTCATCAAGGTCAAACCCATCTCTCTGGAATACCTTGATTCATTAAATTGCATCTCATTTAAAAACATAAATCGAGATATTACCCCTCCCTTGGGTTCGTCCTGATCTATTCAGACTGTATGATATCATGTGAGGCATGTAGGTTACTGTATGAAAATCGAGGACTATGGCCATACTTTGTCCCTGTGATCCTAGGCTACACGGATCCCGGTGTGCGGGGTATCACAACTGCAATGGGAGGTGGGGTCAAGTCCTACCCACCAGAATATCAAGTAACATCATCGAGTCATCATGACTACATGGTACAGCGTACTACGTGTGACATACAGGTACATCGTACTCCGTGGACCCATATCATAGTCTAGGGGTGCCTGCCGTAGGTCTTATCCACCCCAATACTATGTCAATAACCAATCCAAGTCTTAAAGTATACGTGCGAGCATCTCAACTCTCTGTGACACACAGTCTACAGGAGGCTTCTGCACGACTATATGCATGTCAACTCACGTCTAGTGCGAGCGAAGCTCCAGCACCACGCTATGCATATCATGATATCTAAAATCTCGTGTAAGCGAAGCTCCAACACAGTTTTATGCACGCACAAATTTCTCGTACGAGCAATGCTCTAGTACGACTTTTCATGAGTAATAAATCAATAAACATTAGTGCGAGTAAGACTCTAGCACTCTTTTTACTCGTGTAAATATGATAGGAGGCTCAATCTTGATAAAACATCTTTAAAATCGTAACAGGTACAAACTGGTTCCCTTTCGCATAATTCTTAAAATCAACAGCCAACCTATGTGCATATTTGCTTAAATCAAAGCAATACATTCATATAAAACATTAAAACATGAAAATCATGCAATTTATCTGCCTGACTACCCTTTTTGTAAATTTTACTCCCATGGGTAAAATCATCTTTTTCTTTATTCAACTACGCCCCGATTTTCGTAAAAATTATTATTTCGTTTCCATATACTTTTAAGACATTCTAAGCCCTTTAAATCCCCTCAATAAATACGTTTAGAAATCTCTATGCACCTACAAAATTCCCTTACCTCGATTTATGCGTAAACTTATCTCGTCTCAATAATACTCGATCTCCTAGTCCAACCGCGCGTCAACCAAGTCTACTAAGCTGCATATAACCACATATTTTGGGTTAATTCACTTATTTTTATCAATATATCACATTTACTGATCGAATCTAACATACTGGGCCCGTTTTACTTTATTAGGCCCAATTACACTTTAATGGGCCTCGAGCCCGTTTTCAGCCCGTTTTCAGCCCGTTTATACTATTTAAATCCCTTCTTCGGGTTTACTGGGCTCATTCAGCTTATCAATAATCATCAGGCTTTGTTCCAAACTCATTGGATAGCCCGTACACTATTTACGGTAGTTACGTTGCAATTCTGATAAATATTCCTTTTTATGTAGAATTAATCCATAAATTTTGTAAAATAATCAAAACTCTGTATTAAAGGACTCTAATTGTTGGAATTAAAATGTACTTACCCAATATGATGCGGGATACAAAAATCGGAGCTCAATCGGCTCTCGTTTGGGCTTTGTCGTAAAACTGCACAATTAATATTTAATTTCAGGTTACTTTTCGATTAAATATAATTTAAATAAATTTCTCAAAATTCAAATCGATCATTTTTGACCTCGTATCGACTTACCCGAAGTCCGGTGTATCCCCAAAAATTCTTCCCCTCTTTCCTTTTTTTCTCTTTTTTTTCTTCTTTCTTGGCTGAACCGGTTCGGTCCGGTTCAACCCAATTCAGACCGGTCCGGTTCAGACCGATTCAGTCCGGTTCAGTTCGGTTCACTCCGGTTCGATCGGTTCAGGGCCTCACCGACCGGTTCTCTGTCAGCTTTCGTCGCCAGCAGCTCCGCGAGGTCGTCCGCAGCTCGGATCTGGTCTCGATTTCGCACGAGGTGGCTGGGAAGTCATCGGTCCGGCCTGTTCTCTCCACCGTTGGTACCTATTTCCTTTTTTCGCCGTTTTCGACGTTTGCCGGCAATTTCGTCGGTCGTGGCCACCACCAATCAGCTCACCTGCGCCTGGGGAACATTCAGCTAGGGTCGATCGGTCTCGAATCGGCGCCGATCATCGATTTTCTTGCTTTCCTTCCTCGATTTCATTTTTCTCGATTTTTGCTCCACCGTTCGTCGCCGTTCGAGTCTCCGTTAGGTCGGTAGTGGCTCGACGCCTTCCCCCTTGCCGGTCGCTCGCTTGGGCAGTCGTCGGTGGCCGTCGGTGATGGGTTTTCCTCCGTGGTTTTTCGTTTCCTATGGGTTTTCTCTCTCCCCGACATTTTCGATTTCTCTCTTTTTTTAAATTAATTATTTTATTTTTATTTATTATTATTTATAAATTAGTTTATTATTATTATATTCATTATTTTATTCTAAAATCCCAAAAATATCTAAAAAATTATATTTTATTCTAATTAATTAATTTAATTTATTTAATCTATTTTTCCACTTTCCCGGTATATTTTCTCCTTATTTTTGAGATATTGTCCCTAGCGAAAATTTTGATTAATTCTAGTAAATTCATATCTTGATCAATTTAATCCGAAATTTAATTATTTCTTCGTTATTGATCATGATTCTCAAATCCATTATTTTTAGTTAAATTTTCTTATCGTTTTTATATCGACTTTCGATCTTTTGACCATTTTACCCTTCAAGGTGTTCGAGATTAATTTAACTCGACTTCCCTTCACGAATACTCACTCATTTCGTATTTTAAATCCTTATCTCCAGTCTGAATCTCGTTCGTTTAATTTGTGACCATTTTCATCCTTCATAAGAATTTACGATTAATTTTTTCGGGTCTTACAAAAATACTACCTTCACCTGTCCCTATGGGACATTTGCTTTTAGGAGAATGTCGTTTGGCCTGTGCAATGCACCCGTTACCTTCCAGCGTTGCATGATGGCCACATTTCATGATATGGTGGAGGATTTTCTTGAGGTTTTCATGGACGATTTTTCTATATTCTGGGATAGCTTTGAATTGTGTTTGCATAATTTGGCATTAGTATTGAGAAGGTGTGAAGAAACGAATTTAATGCTTAATTAGGAGAAATGCCACTTTATGGTGAAAGAAGGTATAGTGCTTGGGCAAAAAATTTCTGCTAGGGGGATAGAAGTGGATAAAGCTAAGGTGGAAATTATTGAAAAGTTACCTCCCCCTACCTCTGTTAAAGGAATCAGAAGTTTCCTGGGTCATGCAAGATTTTACAAAAAGTTTATTAAGGATTTTTCTCAGATATCTAAACCTTTATGTAATCTCCTAGAAAAAAATACTACATTTTTCTTTGATGAACGATGCTTAGGAGCATTTAAGACTTTAAAGGAAAAATTAGTTACAGCCCCTATAATCATAGCTCCGGATTGGAGTTTACCCTTTGAGCTTATGTGTGATGCAAGTGATTATGCTGTTGGGGCTGTACTAGGACAAAGAAAAGGAAGAGTCTTTTATGCTATCTACTATGCAAGCAAAACTCTAAATGAAGCCCAGTTGAACTATGCTACTACCGAGAAGGAGTTGTTAGCTGTTGTAGTTGCTTTTGGTAAGTTTCGCTCCTATCTCATTGGTACTAAGGTAATAGTTTATACTGATAATGCTGCCATTAAGTACTTAGTCTCCAAGAAGGATGCAAAGCCTCGACTGATTAGATGGATCCTCCTACTATAAGAGTTTGACTTGGAGATTAGGGACAGGAAAGGAACAGAGAATCAGGAAGCTGACCATCTATCTAGATTGGAGAGTGGACTCAAAGAAGAAGGTACAGCTATTAATGAGTCCTTTCCTGATGAGCAGTTATTTACTTTTGGGCATTCTAGATTGCCCTGGTACGCTGATTTTATGAATTACCTAGTGAGCAATTTGATACCACCTAATTTGATAACCCAGCAAAATAAAAAGTTTTTAAGTGATGTTAAGTATTATGTTTGGGATGAACCCTTCCTGTAAAATCAATATAAAGACTAGATTTTAAGGAGGTGTGTCCTCATGAAAGAAGTAGAAGATATACTTAGACATTGCCATTCTTCTGATTATGGAGGGCACTTTGGAGGAGAAAGGACAGCTGCCAAGGTTTTACAATCTAGATATTACTGGCCCACGTTGTTCAAGGATGCCCACTACTTTATATTGAAATGTGATAGATTTCAGAGGGTAGGTAATATTTCCTAACGAAATGAGATGCCTCTGACTAATATTTTAGAAGTAGAGCTCTCTGATGTGTGGGGAATTGACTTCATGAGACCTTTTGTTCATTCATATGGTAATCTCTATATTCTAGTGGTTGTAGACTATGTGTCGAAATGGGTTGAAGCAATGGCTTTACTGACTAACGATGCCAAGGTTGTGATAAGGTTTTTAAAGAAGAATATTTTCACAAGATTTGGCACACCTAAGGCTATCATTAGTGATGGAGGATCCCACTTTTGTAATCGAAGTTTTAACGGGCTTTTAAAGAAATATGGGGTTACATATAAGGTAGCTACTACTTATCACCCACAGATGAGTGGCCAAGTAGAGTTGTCCAATAGGGAAATCAAGGGGATATTGGAGAAAACAGTGAACCCAAGTAGGAAGGACTGGTCCATTAGGTTCGATGATGCACTTTGGGCCTATATGACTGCCTTCAAAACACCTTTAGGAATGTCCCCTTATCAACTTGTTTATGGTAAGGCCTATCATTTACCAATGGAGCTTGAGCACAAAACCTATTGGGCCCTTAAAAACCTGAATTTCAATTTAGATGCAGCAGGAGAGAAGAGGCTGCTACAGCTCAATCAGTTAGATGAGTTCAGGTTGCAGGCTTATGAGAATGCCAAACTCTACAAGGAAAAGACTAAGTAATGGCATGATATGAAAATCAAAGAGAGACACTTCGAGCCAGGTCAACAAGTTTTGTTATTTAATTTACGCTTGAAGTTGTTTCTAGGAAAGCTTAAGTCTAGATGGTCAGGACCCTTTACCATTACACAAGTATTCCCACATGGAGCCATTGAAATTATGGATGAGACTCTGAAGCAACCCTTTAAGGTCAATGGGGGCAGACTGAAACATTATTTCAGGGGAGGATTTGGTCGTCAGCATTCTGTGACCACTTTAGCTGACCCTCCTACTTTTGATCCTGCTACTTAGCTTCATTTTTCTTTGCACTTTTTGTATATTTTCTCTATTCTGTTGCTTCCTCTTTATTTATTTTACAGATTGCTTTTATAGCATTACGTTTTCAATTAGGCTTCAATTGTTCATTATCATTAGATAGGGGAGTACTCTGTTCTTGAGCTTAAATTCTTATATTATCTGCACACTGAGGATACTGTGCACTTTAAGTTTAGGGGATGGGATATCACTTGAGCAATTTTGTGAAAAATTGGAAAACGTTTCAAAATTTTTTCGAAAATCTGAGAAAGAATTTTCAAAAATTTTTCGATAATATGATCTTAAATTATTTGATTTTAGGATGATTTAGTGCTTAACACGTAGTTTTCCCATATTTCGATGATATGACCCCATGATTTAGTCTGACTTTGATTAAGTGAGAAGCATGATTTTAGGAAAAGCATGAAGTTGAATTCTTGAATTTGTCTTAATTCTGATTGTGATTGCCTTATCTTATGTACATGTCATGTCATGAATCTATATATTTATTTAGAGAAAGCCTATGTGGACATAGGATTGCATTTGTTCAGTTAATTTTGTGCATCAAATTCTAGAATTTGTTTGATCTGATCTCGAGGCGAAGTTGTCACGACCCAAACTACCCAAAAATCAGAGTGAATTTTTCGTGTTTTATTTATTTCCTTACTTAAATTCTTACCTGTTCTCGAATCGTGATCAACACTCCACTAAAATTGGGCTGTGCGTCAATGCCAGTCCCACCATTCAATTACCATCTAACTTATTTATTCTCCAGTCATTTATAATTGTTCATATTATTTATACATCCCCTAAAGTTACTTACAAACATGTTACTGTGCTATGCTTATGTAGATACAATATGTTCAAGTGTATATATACCTTATGTCGATGGGTAGCAGCGGATATCCGAAATGCAGTACTGAGTCGTCGCGACTTCAACTGGAGATTATCTGTGGGAGAAAATGAAAGGGGTGAGCACATCAAGCTCAGTAAGGCAATCCTACGAACAAGTAGGTAACCATACTACCTACATGAACGTGGTGCCATGCATAAACCACCCTTTCTCCACACATTTTAAAACAAATGATATGCGTCATGATGTTATGTAAATCAAGTTGCACGGAAAATTCAACATGCAATTCATTTTAAATCATTTCTTTCCCATTTAAAATTTTACAATGAAGTCAGGACTCGACCCCTCCTTCGGGTGATCCTGACTCACACAAAACCATGGAAATTGAGTCTCTCAAAAGCATCGATATCGAAAACATACGTATATATATATATACAAGATACGAGACTAGGCAATACTGTATATCGGTAATAACCAGGACTGGCCAATATGTCCTCGTGCGTCCCTCTAGCTTCACGGATCCCAGTGTGCGAGGTCTCACCCTGATCGGGAACTGCCCGGGAGGTGGGTCAATCCAACCCGTCAGTCTCATCCGATCTCATGCATCCGAAGATGCCGTATCCGAAGATACCCCGTATCACAAAGATACCGTATCACAAAGATACCCCGTATCACAAAGATACCGTATCACAAAGATACCCCGTATCACAAAGATACCGTATCCAAAGATACCCTGTATCACAAAGATACCGTATCCGAAGATACCCCACGGTACATCGTACTCCATGCTACTTGCACGGTACATCGTACTCCATGGACCCATATCACTCTAGGTACTCCAGCCCAATGGCCTGCTTCCCACAGAGAGGTTTTGTTTCTCAATACTCATTGCCATGTCTCAAAACGCACGTGCGAGCCTATTAAATCGGTGACACACAGTCTACCCGATGCTCCAAGCACGGCTTATCGTGTGATCTCTGAAAAGTAGTGCGAGCGGTGCTCTAACACTGTCAGTAAATCAAATAAAACTAGTGCGAGCTAAGCTCTAGAACTCTGTATGCAAACCATATGAGAAGCTGGTGCGAGCGAAGCTCCAACACCCTGTCTCAAAAATCACATAAAAATATGGTGCGAGTTAGACTCTAGCACCCTGTCACGAAAATCATATATATATGTATACAAATCTGGTACGAGTTGGACTCCAGCACCTATGCATGTAAAACTCTAGTGCGAGCTCTCGCTCCAGCACTAATGCATGCATCACACAAATCAAACATCGTGCGAGCTGAGCTCTAGCACGTCACATGTAAATAAAACACGTAGGCGGCTCAGTTATCTCAAAATAGTTTTCACAGAAATCACATCGTTTAAGATATGCAATGTTATGCATTTTTCTTTAAAAGTGAGCCAGCCTACTCATGCATGTGTTGAAATACCTCCAGAACGAGCAGGAACCTCTTGTCCTTGATCCTCCCAATTTTTCCTAAATTTTTAGATTCTACCCTTAACAAGGGTATTTTAGTAATTTTGCCCATTCGGGGCACTAAAATTGTTCTTCGACCTCTAGACCCTTCAGTTAATTTTAAAGGACTGCGTATGAATTTAAAATTGCGTAAAGTTACCTCTAGCAGTCCGCAGAATTCCATTACCTTATTTTCCTGTCGAGTCTGACCTTTTCTTTTCTAATGTTGTCTCGTCGCGCAGTCCGATATGCTCCCAGTCAAATGTCCGAAACTGCGTATTAATATTCCTCAGGTCAGATATTATGCAATTTAATTGTATTTAATATTTTCTGGGTTTAATTTAAATCATTGGGCCCATTTACCCCTATTGGGCCCGATTGCACCTTAATGGGCCTTAATCGGCCTTAAGCCCGTTTTTCACTAAATTCCCACTTTATCGAGGCCTATTGGGCTCATTGGGCCCACCAATAATTTATCGGGCCTCGTTCTAATTCTCGAATAGCTAAATTTAATATTTACGACAATTAATCTAAATTTTCATAAATTAATTCAATTTATGCGGAAATTAAATCAATATCACGCATAACGAGGTAATTGTCGTAAATATGGGTCACTTACCCGAGATTCCATGCTAGTCCGTAAATCGAGGCTGTCTCGAGCCCTTGGTGGATGCCAATCGTCGAGCTACACAATTAATTACATTTTCGGGTAAACTTTTCGGTCGAAATTTAATTAAATAAAATATTCCAAATTTAAATCGGGTCAATTTGACCGCTTATCGACTTACCCGAAGCTCGATTGCATCACCGGAATTTTCCCCAATTTTTTTCTCTTTTTCCTTTTCCCCTTTTTCTCCCTTTTTTCTCCTCTTTTTGGCTGAACCGGTTCAGTCCGGTTCGGACCGGTTCAGACCGTCGGTTCACCCCGATTTGGCCGGTTCACCGTCGGTTCGCCACCTTGCCGGTCGGTTCTCCGCCGGCTTCCACCGCCAAACGCTCCGCCAGGCTGTCCGCGTCTCAGATCTGCCCTCGGTTTGGGTCAAACTAGCCGGAACGCCGCCGGTCCGGCTGTTCTCCCTCGGCCGTCGGACCCATTTCCTTTCCTCCGCCGTTTCCGGCGTTTTTCGGCAGCTTCACCGGTCGGGGCTGCCACCAATAACACCGTCTGGGTCTGGGCTCTCGAAATCGGCCCTTGGTTCCGGCCGATTCGCCGCCGTTCGCCGCCGGTAACCCCCTCTTTCCCGCGGCCTTCTCCTCCGTTTTTCGCCGGATTTCGGCGTCGATAAGCTGCACCGTCGGTACTGTTGGAACCGCCGGGCTTCGCTCTACGTGTTCCGACCATCAGCTGGGACCATCGGCCGTCGGTGGCTCGTCGGGCCTTCCTCGGTCGGCTGCCCCCTTTTCGTTTTTCATTTTCGCGATTTTCGCGATTCGTTTCTTTTTTTTTTTTCTTTTGTTTTATTAATTTTATTATTATTATTTTTATTTATTTTAATTATTTTACTATTCATTAAAATATATTAAATACCCCAAAAATATCTCTTAAAATTATTATTTTATTCTAATTTAACTAATTTAATTTTATTTAATTTATTTATTATATTTTAACCTCTTTTTCGGGTATAATTTCTTCGTATTTTCGGGATATTGTCCCGGGTGACTTTTCAGTATATATTTCGATTATTTTCGGGATTATTTTTTCGAACTAAAAATTCCAATTAATCCCGATTAATTCCAATAAATTAATATCTTGATCAACTTAACCCGAAATAAATTTATTTCACTTTTATTGACCAAGATTTCTTAAATCCATGTTTTTAATTAATTTTTTTCTCATCGAATTTACTCCGGCTTTCGGTCTTTTGACCGTTTTGCCTCACACGTGCTCGGGATTAAGTTAACCCAACTTCCTTCATACTTCCTCCATCTTTTCTTATTTAATTTTCGTATTTTAATTAAATTCGGGTCTTACAACTCTCCCCCACTTAAGGAATTTGATCCTCCAAATTAGAACCAAGTCATATGAGTCCATATACAACTCCGGGTACATCGATCGTATCATACTCTTAAATTCTTACGTGACCTTCTCCGGAGTGTATTACTACCAAAGGACTTTAATTAGGGAGATCATCTTAAACCTCAATACTTTCTCTTTCCTGTTTAATGCCCGAATCAACTTCTTCAATATACTTATATTTTCATTAGATTGAACTTTTGGAGTTCATATTCTATCACTTATGCTGGATCTGCATAGTATTTCTGAAGCATCAAAAGCTGGGACACATTGTGGGTGCCTGTTAATTCACGTGATAACATCAACCTACAGGTCTTATCTCCCACTTGTCCGATCTCTCAAAATATTTCATCCAGCACAACTCAATTTACCTTCTTCCAAAAGCTCGCTATGTCCTTATTCTCTTAGGACAAGAATTATTTCAACCATACTAATTCACTAATGGTGAATTCCAATACTTATCTATTTGCTCTGAGGTGTTCTTAATCTCTCATCCTTAACTAACCAATCTCAGAGACTTATTATCCAAGGTCGAAAATGATCATATCTGTCACCCACTTTTCTTACCCAATTTGGGGAATAACCCCTACAGCCATACACTGCCTCATATCTTGTTATCCCGATACTCAACTGCCAACTGTCGTTATTGGCAACTTCAATTAGAAATCAACTGATCATTCCAGGAGCTTATAAAATTAACGGCACACGCTTTCATCGGATCCTCCAGAACTTGTACAGTCCTCTCTGACTGACCATCTGTCTGAGGATGGAAAGCTGTGCTTAATACTCAGTCGGGTTCCCATAGCTTCCTAAAAATATTCCCTGAAGTAAGAAGTGAAGCGGGAATCCCTATATAATACCATGCTCACTGGAACGCTACTAAATGCTCTACAAGCTTCCTTGCACATAAATCCTCATACACACTCTGAGTATCTGGGGAGTTCATAACCAGAAAGTGGGTAGACTTAGTCACTCTATCGACTATCATCCAAATAGTTTCCTAATTTATCCGGGTCCTCTATAACCCATCACGATATTCATGGAGACTTGCTCTCATTTTTTGGTGCCGTGTCGATATAGGTAGATGCTGCAATAACTCTGCAGACTTTTAATACTCTACCTTATTCTGTTGACATACTAGGCACTCTTTCACAATCCCTATCATATCTCCTTTCACATCTGACCACCCATACCCTTTTCAGAGATTTTCATATATATATATATTCGTCACTTTCTGTATGCACTGTATATCCCGAAGAGTGAGCTTCTGACAATATTATTATTATCTCATCAACTGTGGTCCTGGGGAGCACTTATATTGTCTCTGAATCCTCAGTAACTCATCATCATACTCTGTGAACTCTGTTACTGTACCCTTCTGAATCTGACCCAAACTATCGACATCCTGCCGATCATCACGCTAAGCCTGTCAAATCCGGGCACTCTCATCCGGTTCTAGTCTCAGGCTAGCTATCACATAATCATTGTCATCATCAGAAGGGATCACATCAATACTGAGGCTCATAACTACTCTAGCAGCTCACGCTCCCTGACCATCATATGTGGTACCATCCCGAGGCTCTTTTTACTCAAAGCATCAGCCTTTCCTGGGTGGTACAATTTTCCACAAGCGAAATCTCTCAGAAGCTCTAACCCACTATGTATTCTCATGTACACCTCTTTCTGTGAAAATAGATACTCGGGCTTTATGATCAGTGCATATCCACAATTTCTCACCATGTACTTAATAGTACTATATTATCGGTACAACTACTGTTGCCAACCTTAAATCATGGGTCAGATAGTTTATTTCATGATCAAGGATTTGTCTGACTCCATACTTGACTATCTTCCCATTATACATCAATACACAGCTCATTCATTATTTCGAGGTATCCATACTCACTGAGAACCTCTTGAGCTGTTGGGTATGGTGAAATTAATCACGGTGGTCAATTCATACTTCTCTACACCGAGATCCATGTCACATCTATCATCTTATTTATTATCTCATTCCATGACCACGTTTTCATAATTAAACGTGTCAACAAAGGATATCCTTTTAGAACTCGCAGCAACCATCTGCAAAAGCAATTTCCCATTATTACTTATAAATCGCCCTAGACTTTAACTACACCCGGCATATCACCGATACTGCTGATTACAATTCCAATCCTTGACTTATTTACGTATAAGCGTATAAGATCCTTCTCAACCGCTTACGTTTTCAGGTACTAGCCTGCGTCATTTCCTTTTCTTATCTCAACGGTTCTTATTAAATTTTTACTATGATAATCTTTATGATTTGTCGAATTTTAATATTCTTATCATCTTAGTAAATGTATCCTAATGCTAAAGACATTTATTATGACGATCGACTTCTCGTTATAGGTTATATATATATATATATCTAGACGCTGTCAAGTCTTCAGGCGGGGAGGTATTTTAAAATACCTTTTTTTAGCCCTCAGACTTAACCACAACTACTGGTTATGGTTATACCCATCTTTATCCTTGGTTATAATTTATATTCCTTACTAATTGCTTAATCCCAATTACTTCATATCGTAAGGATGTTCTTACCTAGCATACGCCTCTTACTCCAATACGTCTTGTATTTAGAATCTACCTTATCTTAAAGATTTTCTCCTTTGCGTATTAATTATAATAAAACTCTTGTCTTTATTCATTCTGTGAGTACAATCCCTTCCTCCTGTAAATTCAACTGTTGCACCCTGTTTTTAACTTAAAGTCTCAATATCCCTATTCCGTTTATTAATCCTCCTCTATTGGGATACTCATTTATCTGTATTGTCCCCAATGATGTAGGCATTCATGCCTTTTTACTCACTTATATGCGAATGAAGGCGGTATAAATAAATATGTGGCACCAGGATCAATGAACATACGTACTTCGTTATTCATAACAAGTGTGGTATCTTACACCACATCCATGAAACATCAATAGTGTCCTGGTCCAAGACATCCTCTCGCCTTCGTCCAACAACCTACTTTCCTTTTTCTTTTCGGCTATGGTCTCCCTTTTCGTTGCAGCTATACCAATGAAGTTTTTCTCTGTCTCTTTACTTTTCTGTGGGATGATTTCGCCCAATTCTGTGCAATCAAAATCAATGGTCCGTCATACCACATTTAACGGCCATTTTCATCAATACAGTGTAGATATAGACCCTCCTTCTGTGGTATCCACCACACATTTCACACTGCTTATAGTGCTTACACTGCTACACTGCTTCGTAGCAGGTCGGGGTCCTCCAATCACAATGCCCCTCAACAGTGCCAAAATTGGATGCACTAGGGCCTTACCAATTATCTCAGCCCATAACTCATCAAATCTAATCTTTAACCAATTTCCATTTTCCCATTTTGACATCTCTGTCATTTCTCGATTCTCTTTCTGTCTCTATTTCAGCCCTCATTACCTTTCCCAATCTCAGAGGCGTGCGATTCATATTCTTATTTACCCAACTGTAAATCTGCGCACTGCCTCGGTATAGGTAATATCTTACGGGCTAATCGGACTCTAATTGAAAATCTGAGCCCTTCCATAAACTTTTAGACATCTCGACTGTCACTTGTTCATAGTGTCGAGGTAATATCTGCCCAGAATAAAATCGAGTCTCATACTCATAATTAAATCAAATCCTCTGGGTCAGAGTGAGGACTTTAATCCGAAATTTCCTTTAAATCATGTCCGGGATATCCTGTCTCCGGAATATATCTAAGATATTTCTCATCTCAACTCTTAAGATGGGTCGAGCGGGTTTCCACCAATGCTCCGCTGCGCCCTCTGATCTCATACATAATCTCAGCAATTTGCTCCTCAAATTGATCTCCACACTCTGCTCCAATCTCGCGAAGCGTGTCTCAATACTGTCCGATCTCTCTGTCGGACTCTGTGAGGCATTCTCAACATTAGCCTCTATTTCAATCTCATACTGATTCTCATAGTCAAACTCAGCACGACTTAGCAGACTCAGGTCTACCTCTACGACCTCTGCCTCGTGCACTATCTCATCTAACGCGACTCATATTAGGCATTCCTGCATTCTCAACCATTTCTTAGTCAAGCCCATCTCGATATACACTATTGTATCTAACTAAGCACAGTAACACGGGGATGTAATTTCTTAATTACTGACACTGACACACATCAGACCAATTGTGCTCTGATACCACCTTTATATGTCACGACCCAAACTACCCAAAAATCAGAGTGAATTTTTCGCGTTTTATTTATTTCCTTACTTAAATTCTTACCTGTTCTCGAATCGTGATCAACACTCCACTAAAATTGGGTTGTGCGTCAATGCCAGTCCCACCATTCAATTACCATCTAACTTATTTATTCTCCAGTCATTTATAATTGTTCATATTATTTATACATCCCCTAAAGTTACTTACAAACATGTTACTGTGCTATGCTTATGTAGATACAATATGTTCAAGTGTATATATACCTTATGTCGATGGGTAGCAGCGGATATCCGAAATGCAGTACTGAGTCGTCGCGACTTCAACTGGAGATTATCTGTGGGAGAAAATGAAAGGGGTGAGCACATCAAGCTCAGTAAGGCAATCCTACGAACAAGTAGGTAACCATACTACCTACATGAACGTGGTGCCATGCATAAACCACCCTTTCTCCACACATTTTAAAACAAATGATATGCGTCATGATGTTATGTAAATCAAGTTGCACGGAAAATTCAACATGCAATTCATTTTAAATCATTTCTTTCCCATTTAAAATTTTACAATGAAGTCAGGACTCGACCCCTCCTTCGGGTGATCCTGACTCACACAAAACCATGGAAATTGAGTCTCTCAAAAGCATCGATATCAAAAACATACGTATATATATATATATACAAGATACGAGACTAGGCAATACTGTATATCGGTAATAACCAGGACTGGCCAATATGTCCTCGTGAGTCCCTCTAGCTTCACGGATCCCAGTGTGCGAGGTCTCACCCTGATCGAGAACTGCCAGGGAGGTGGGTCAATCCAACCCGTCAGTCTCATCCGATCTCACGCATCCGAAGATGCCGTATCCGAAGATACCCCGTATCACAAAGATACCGTATCACAAAGATACCCCGTATCACAAAGATACCGTATCACAAAGATACCCTGTATCACAAAGATACCGTATCCGAAGATACCCTGTATCACAAAGATACCGTATCCGAAGATACCCCACGGTACATCGTACTCCATGCTACTTGCACGGTACATCGTACTCCATGGACCCATATCACTCTAGGTACTCCAGCCCAATGGCCTGCTTCCCACAGAGAGGTTTTGTTTCTCAATACTCATTGCCATGTCTCAAAACGCACGTGCGAGCCTATTAAATCGGTGACACACAGTCTACCCGATGCTCCAAGCACGGCTTATCGTGTGATCTCTGAAAAGTAGTGCGAGCGGTGCTCTAACACTGTCAGTAAATCAAATAAAACTAGTGCGAGCTAAGCTCTAGCACTCTGTATGCAAACCATATGAGAAGCTGGTGCGAGCGAAGCTCCAACACCCTGTCTCAAAAATCACATAAAAATATGGTGCGAGTTAGACTCTAGCACCCTGTCACGAAAATCATATATATATGTATACAAATCTGGTGCGAGTTGGACTCCAGCACCTATGCATGTAAAACTCTAGTGCGAGCTCTCGCTCCAGCACTAATGCATGCATCACACAAATCAAACATCGTGCGAGCTGAGCTCTAGCACGTCACATGTAAATAAAACACGTAGGCGGCTCAGTTATCTCAAAATAGTTTTCACAGAAATCACATAGTTTAAGATATGCAATGCTATGCATTTTTCTTTAAAAGTGAGCCAGCCTACTCATGCATGTGTTGAAATACCTCCAGAACGAGCAGGAACCTCTTGTCCTTGCTCCTCCCAATTTTTCCTAAATTTTTAGATTCTACCCTTAACAAGGGTATTTTAGTAATTTTGCCCATTCGGGGCACTAAAATTGTTCTTCGACCTCTAGACCCTTCAGTTAATTTTAAAGAACTGCGTATGAATTTAAAATTGCGTAAAGTTACCTCTAGCAGTCCGCAGAATTCCCTTACCTTATTTTCCTGTCGAGTCTGACCTTTTCTTTTCCAATGTTGTCTCGTCGCGCAGTCCGATATGCTCCCAGTCAAATGTCCGAAACTGCGTATTAATATTTCTCAGGTCAGATATTATGCAATTTAATTGTATTTAATATTTTCTGGGCTTAATTTAAATCATTGGGCCCATTTACCCCTGTTGGGCCCGATTGCACCTTAATGGGCCTTAATCGGCCTTAAGCCCTTTTTTCACTAAATTCCCACTTTATCGAGGCCTATTGGGCTCATTGGGCCCACCAATAATTTATCGGGCCTCGTTCTAATTCTCGAATAGTTAAATTTAATATTTACGACAATTAATCTAAATTTTCATAAATTAATTCAATTTATGCGAAAATTAAATCAATATCACGCATAACGAGGTAATTGTCATAAATATGGGTCACTTACCCGAGATTCCATGCTAGTCCGTAAATCGAGGGTGTCTCGAGCCCTCGTTGGATGCCAATCGTCGAGCTACACAATTAATTACATTTTCGGGTAAACTTTTCAGTCGAAATTCAATTAAATAAAATATTCCAAATTTAAATCGGGTCAATTTGACCGCTTATCGACTTACCCGAAGCTCGATTGCATCACCAGAATTTTCCCCAATTTTTTTCTCTTTTTCCTTTTCCCCTTTTTCTCCCTTTTTCTCCTCTTTTTGGCTGAACCGGTTCAGTCCGGTTCGGACTGGTTCAGACCGCCGGTTCACCCCGGTTTGGCCGGTTCACCGCCGGTTCGCCACCTTGCCGGCCGGTTCTCCGTCGGCTTCCACCGCCAAAAGCTCCGCCAGGCTGTCCGCGTCTCTGCCCTCGGTTTGGGTCAAACTCGCCGGAAAGCCGCCGGTCCGGCTGTTCTCCCTCGGCCGTCGGACCCATTTCCTTTCCTCCGCCGTTTTCGGCGTTTTCCGACAGCTTCACCGGTCCGGGCTGCCACCAATAGCACCGTCTGGGTCTGGGCTCTCGAAATCGGCCCTTGGTTCCGACCGATTCGCCGCCGTTCGCCGCCGGTAACCCCTTCTTTCCCGCGGCCTTCTCCTCCGTTTTTCGTCGGATTCCGGCGTCGATAAGCTGCACCGCCGGTACTGTTGGAACCGCCGGGCTTCGCTCTACGTGTTCCGACCATCAGCTGGGACCATCGGCCGCCGGTGGCTCTTCGGGCCTTCCTCGGTCGGCTGCCCCCTTTTCGTTTTTTATTTTCGCGATTTTCGCGATTCGTTTCTTTTTTTTTTCTTTTTTTTTCTTTTGTTTTATTAATTTTATTATTATTATTTTTATTTATTTTAATTATTTTACTATAAAATATATTAAATACCCCAAAAATATCTCTTAAAATTATTATTTTATTCTAATTTAACTAATTTAATTTTATTTAATTTATTTATTATATTTTAACCTCTTTTTTGGGTATAATTTCTCCGTATTTTCGGGATATCGTCCCGGGTGACTTTTCAGTATATATTTCGATTATTTTCGGGATTATTTTTCCGAACTAAAAATTCCAATTAATCCCGATTAATTCCAATAAATTAATATCTTGATCAACTTAACCCGAAATAAATTTATTTCACTTTTATTGACCAAAATTTCTTAAATCCATGTTTTTAATTAATTTTTTTCTCATCGAATTTACTCCGGCTTTCGATCTTTTGACCGTTTTGCCTCACACGTGCTCGGGATTAAGTTAACCCAACTTCCTTCATACTTCCTCCATCTTTTCTTATTTAATTTTCGTATTTTAATTAAATTCGGGTCTTACAGAAGTATTAGATCACACTTAATTAGGGAGATGATTTAGGCCATCTTTGGATCGTTTAAGCCTTTATAGCCATCTTTGTACATATTCTAACCTTAGTCACCCATCTGGGCCAAATAAGTTTTTCTCTGTAAATATTCCGATAAAATTTTTCTGTGGCTTAAATACTCTGTTCCTATCCCTTACCCCAAAAGCATGAAAAGTCATTAGGATATATTTTGAGTTATATGGGTATTAAGTGATAGTGAAGGAGTATGTATTGAAAAAAAATGAAAAAAAATGAAAGAAAAAGAAAAAGAAAAGAAGAAAGAAGAAAAATAAAAAAATAGAATAAACAGTTTAGTGAAATAAATAAGTTTGGGGGAAATAAATTTGAGTTCTTACATAAAGATCCTAGAAGTAATGCATGTTAAGGGGTAATTAAACCTAAATCGACTTTATCATACCTTAGCCCCAGCCTTACATTACAAGCTTAAGGAAGTCCTATTAATCTTTAGTTAAGTGTGACTACATTAGTGGAGAGAGAAGTGAAAAGCAAACTTATGGGAATGATCACTTGTCATTGACTTTGCATTCACTGTGTTTGCATAATCTGATCCGGATAATGTATTGTGAAGTGACTTTGACATTTTTCACACACTCACGAGGAGTCCAATTTGGGTTAGGACTTATGATTGAATGATTCTAAATGTTGGACTTGTAATTGTGAGTATTTGAGATCATAGTTTGTACTTTTTCTTTGCAGATGATATTGGGGAAATTATTTATGTTTAGTACTTGTCACTCCTACAATTATTTTGTTTTGATTGAGGACAAGCAAAAGCTCAAGTTTGGAGGTGTGATAATTCTATAAAAATAGAATTATTTATGCTTAATTTCTTAATTAATTATTTTAATCCCCAAATTATTTTGTTAATTATCCCTTTATTTTGACTAAAATTCTCATGTTTACAGACAAATTAAATCCGGATGAATTTGAAAAATTTTAATAGAAAATAGACTGGAATTGGGCTAAAATCGAGATTGGACCATGCGGACAACACGAACCATGCCACCTAGCACATCCAATTGGACAAGAAGACAGATGACATGGAAATATCTTTTCAAGGAGCCAATGGTGTGAAGACACGTGGCCAACCAATGCCAACTCATCTAGAAAAAATTACAATTGTACCCCTAAATGTGTGTATAAATAAGACATGATAGCAATTGAAAAAAACTAAGTAGTGTTAGTGTAAAACTAGTTAAGGTAGCATAGGAAAAATAGTCTTAGATTTCTTTGTTTTTAGAAGCTTTCCCGATTAGATTTTTTTTAGCCATCATTTTATTCTACTTCCCATAGTTACTGTTTATACAATTTCTATGTTGATGAAAAGCTTTTGTTTATTTCTAGCTCTTGGATATTTTCACATGAATGATGATTAACTATTTTCCATTTCTCTTCTTCTCAGCATTGCATAAGTTCCATTTCTTTGTTTTTATGTAGGGATTTTTATGAAAAACTGATATGTTTTTATAGTTGCTAATCTCAAGTTGCTTAGTAAGTTAATTTTATTCCTTTGATTTTCTATAGTTATTCGGGTTAGTGGATTCTTAGTACAACTGAATGGCATGAAGAAGCAGTAGATTTAGATGTGTTGGCTGCTGAAGCTGGGTAGTTTATTACTGTTCGGGTTTAAGGTATAGCAAAGCTGAACGGGGCAGAATTACCACTGATTCTAGTGTCAAGAACGATGCGGGTGACAGGGAGACCGAACCCATCTGATTTTCTTTCGGATTTCATTTTCTGCTTCATGGGTTTTTACTTCCTTTTGCATTTTATATTTATTCTTTTGTTCTAGTATTTCTTTAAATCATCATTTCTCCTCTGTTCTCCCTTATTCTATGTTTTCATTCACTGTTTACCTTCATTTTCTGGTTGAAGGAGTTGCTGCTTATGTCTGACCGACTGCAGTGATCAGTATCTACTGGGCAGAGAGATGGCCGATTGTTGTACGTGCTAATTATGGCAGCTGGAGCAAGAAAGATTGGAGAGGTAACTTCAGTGCATGGGTGCTGCATTATTGTAACGTGTTGAAGAAGTACAGAGTTGGTAGCTGCTGGGATGTTGCAAGTGGTGCTGAATCCGCCTGTTTTGTGGTGCAATATTGCTAATCAGGTATTCAGCTGCAGTTACTGGAATTGTTGAAGAAGTTGCAGCATTGCAGTGCAGTACAGTACAGGAGCCAGATAACGCCGGATGCAGAAGCCGCAGACAACACCAAACCTGGAAATGGAGAGGAAGCAGGAGCAGGACATGTGCGGGGAGCAGGTCTGCCAGAAAATTAAGCTTGAAGCAGTTAGTAACATGATGTGTTGAGTTGCAGAAGGATGTTGTACACGGAACTGAGAGCAGAGTCAGTGGAAGTTGCAGAAGACTTCAACCAAACCTGGAAATGCAAACTATACACGGGACTTGGAAATGCAAACTGTACAATTGGCTATATTGCAAACTGACCAAGGCCATGTTTGGCATTTAACTTTTGCAATAATCCATTTTTTTATGCATTTTAGAATAGCCTAATTTCAATTTAATTTGTTAGCTTAAGGAGTAAAATTCTAAACTTAGTTGCATGATTAGTTATAGTCAATAGCTTAATTAGTTCATGAATTAGATTTAATTATGTCCTTAGTTCTATTTTATCATGCATTAGTTAAGTTATCATGCATTAGGATTAATTTAGAATTTATCATGCAAAAGATATTTATCATGCATTAGTTAAATTTTTTTGTTAAATTAGTGATTAGATATAATTAGGAGTAATATAGAATTAATATTTTAGACATTTAGGCTTGTAGTTATTTTCTTAATTTTTCTAGGATTTTATTTCCTTAAATTTTAAGTTAGTTTAATTTGCATTTTTATTAAGTAGTTTAATTACATGCATATCTTATTTTAGGTTTGTTTGATTTTAATTAATCTTGTTTCTTAATTTTTATATTTGCATTTTAGTTTAATTTCGTTAATGATTTTTTAATTGTTTTGATTATTTTTGTAGGTTATTGCTTTAATTTCGTGGAGCACTGTAAGTAATATGAGCTCGATTTTATTTTATTTAGTTTATAATTGTTATTGTTTTCAGTAGTTTTAATTTCAGCCTTGTAGACCAACCCTTGACATTTCATAATTTGATAGAATATACTTAGGGTAAGATTAACCGATACTTAATTAGGCAATTCAACTTCTCTGTGGGATGATTACTCTGGACTTGAATCCCATTATTACTTGTACTACACGTGCCCTTGCGAAAATATGTTTAGCTCGTATTAGTGGTCCATGTCATTGACGATTGGGTGTCTATTTTAGATGCGGAGAGAGGGAAGATTTGATTAAGAACTACACGCAACTTCGGACTCAACAACCTCGAGATCAACCACAACCACCATTTGATAGTCAGACACATATTTCTCAGAGGCAGATCCCCCAGAGACAGGCTATAGCAGTGGAAAAAGGTAAAAAACCAGTCAGTCGAGGGTGTGTCTTTGCCATTGACCATGAGACCGTTGATGCCTCTTCCAACGTTATCAGAGGTCATCTTCATGTCTGTAATCATAAAGATAATGCATTATTCGACCCCGGATCCACACATTCATTTATCTCACCTCAGTTTGTAAAGTGTCTGTATTTAGAATCTCAGCCTTTAAATCATGTATGTCATGCTAGCACTCTCAAGCATGAGACACAAATAACTGATGTAGAAACTGTGAAATTAAGGTGGGAGATAGGGCAATGATAGCGGATCTAATCCTATTAAATATGTACATCTTTGATGTAATTTTGGGAATGGATTGGCTAACCACCAACCGAGTAAGTTTAAACTGTTATACCAAGACTATAACCTTCTTCTTACCTGATAAATTTGAAATATGTTTTGCAGTTAAGAAAATAGAATATACGATGTTTTAAAGTATAAAATTTGTGTAACCATTGATGTTTTATTTCATGAAGGTTATATAGCCTTTGTCTCTGATACGAGCCAAGAACGTCCAAGTATTCAGGATATACCGATTGTTTACAAGTTTTCAGATATGTTTCTAGATGGATTACCGAGGTTACCATCGGAGAGAGAGTTAAATTTTACTATTGATTCAGTGCCAGATACTCAGCCAATCTCTAAACCTCTATATCTAATGACATCGGTTAAATTAAAACAACTAAAGAAGCAGTTACAAGAGTTGCTTGACAAGGGTTTTATTAGGCCCAGTGTGTCACCATGGGGAGCTCTGGTTCTATTTGCTAGAAAGAATGATGGTAGCCTCCCGTTATGTATAGACTACATATTACTGAACAGTGCCACAACAAAGAACAAGTAACCCCTGCCCAAAATAGATGACTTATTTGATCAACTGAGAGGGGCTTCAGTGTTTTTTAAAATTGATTTGAGGTCAGGCTATTACCAGTTGAGAATCAGAAGGGAGGATGTGCCTAAAACAACCTTCAAGACTAGATACGACCATTATGAGTTCTTAGTGATGCCTTCTGGCTTGACCAATGCCCCTGCTGCTTTTATGAGTCTAATGAACGAAGTATTCTGAGATTATTTGGATCGGTTTGTGTTTATTTTTATTGATTACATCCTGGTTTACTCTGAGTCTCAGGAGGAGTACGAGTAGCATTTGAGGATAGTGCTCTAAACTCTTTGAAAGAAACAATTGTATGGGAAATTGAGTAAGTGTGAATTCTGGCTAGAGCAGATAGCCTTCCTTGGTCATACCATATCTAAGGACAGGGTGTCACTTGATCCATCTAAGGTTGAGGCATTACTCAAGTGGGAAAGGTTGAGGACTGTGACAGAGATTCGAAGTTTCTTAGATTGGTAGGGTACTATCAAAGATTTGTAGAAGGTTTCTCTAAAATAGCAGCTCCGCTAACTAAGCTTAGACGTCAAGGAGTTCTGTTTGTATGGTCAAAAGTATGTGAGTAGAGTTTTCAAGAGCTCAAATAAAGATTGTCTACCGCACCCATCTTGACTATTCTGAGTAGATCGAAGCGATTTGCGGTATATTATGATGCCTCCCATCAGGCTCTGGGATGTGTGCTTATGCTGAATAGTTGAGTGATAGCTTATGGTTCCAAGCAACTTAAGGACTATGAGTGAAATTATCCTACCCATGATTTGGAGTTAGCCATAGTGGTTTTTGCTCTGAAGATTTGAAAGTACTATCTGTATGGTGAGAGATTCCAGATTTTCACTAATCACAAGAGTTTGACGTATATATTTGATCTAAAGGAGCTTAGCATGAGGCAGAGACTATGGTTCGATCTCCTCAAATATTATTACTACAAGATTTTGTATCATCCGGGTAAGATGAACGTGGTTACGGATGCTCTCAATAAAAAGGGTATAGTGTCTTATGTGATGGTTAGAAAATGGGAGTTATTAGAACAGTTCATCGGACTCAGGATTAGTGTTGAGAAGGTAGATGTGGGATTTGTGGCTAGCCTAAGGATTGAGCCTAGCATTTTAGATCAGATCATAACAGGGCAAAGAAACGATAAGAGATTATTAGACATGGTTAGCCAAGCATAGCAAGCATCACAGTTAAATTTTTTGGTTGGTGATGATGGGTTGTTGAGGTTAAGGGCTGCATCTATGTTCTGAACGATGATGCCCAGAAGCAGTAGATTTTGAAAAAGTCCCACTATTCCCATTACACCATGCACCTAAGAAATAGTAAGATGTACCATGATCTGTGTAAGGTATATTGGTGGAGTGGTATGATACGAGATGTAGTAAAATTTATGGCCAGATGTTTGGTGTGTCAACAGGTTAAAATTGAGCACTAGAAGCCCTCAGGACTACTTAAGCCTTTGCTTATACCTACGTGGAAATAAGAGCACATAACAATGGAGTTTATTATGGGATTACTATGGACCCGAAGAGGTCACGATGCAATCTGAGTGATAGTAGACAGATTGACTAAGAGTGCCCACTTCCTTGCCATTAAGAGTACAGATTCTTTGAGTGCCTTGGAAAATTATATGTGCAATTCCCCGGAAGTGCAGAAAAATGAGCTAATTTAAACTTTTAAACTTTTCTAAGCTTTTTTTTATGTTGCATTCCTATCAATGTCGAATACTTAACCAATTTATTTTACAAAATTTTCGGCAACATAACAGCTGCAGTTGGACCTAACCCATCCTGCAAATTGTAAACGCAGTTTATAATTCGCAATCCAGTTCATTTTAATCTCCTTTCTTAGTCATTAACACATCTCATCATCATAGAATGACATCAACAATATCAAGTCATCTTCATATCATTAATTGCATAGTTACAATACTGTCTATCAACATTCACCGAACTTACATCCCAAAAACATCATTTACAATAGTAGTCTATGCTTTACATAATGTTTGAAAAGTAAGTATAGTATACCTCGCTTATACAAAAGCAGTCCAAAAGAGGGTCGGGATTCGCTCGTCTACAACCACTGCTCAACAGATATAAGTGCGATCACTGGAAGTAATCTGAAAGGGGGAAAAATGGGGATGAGCTCTTCAAGCTTAGTAAGTAATTGATCAAAGTAGTAAGAAGTGTAATATCAAAAAATAATAGGCTTTACGCCATACATAGTGAAATGATCAATATAGTCGTATATTTTCTCAAAAATGCATTCTTACTTTCAAAATTAAATCAAATCAAACATAGTCTGAAGCTTATCATTTCTTCAAATCAAAACCAAACATATATCAAAACTTAGCCTCCAAAGCTTATTGAAAATCAAACGGATACAAAACTTATCATTCAAATTGGAACAGAGACTAAACTTATTATTTCGAAGTCAAAACGAATACGGAACTTATCACTTTTCATTTAATCAGACATATAAGTCATAGAGACTAGGCATTTTCATCTGTTAATCAGAAGTCATGTTCACTTAACATATCATGTATCGATGATCATGGTAAGGGGACTGCAGACTAAATTAGGGTCGTGCAGCCCTACGCCACAAAACAAACATATTCGAAACAGAGGGTGGGGAATTAAAAATGCTCCGTGTGGCCCAAATATCCGGCATGCAATCATAAGGGACTAATGATACCCAAGTGCCCCAAAAGCAATGCATGTGGTTTGGCATGCAACCACAAGGGACTAAACGTACCCAAGTGTCCAAAAGCAATGAACCAAGGTGGTCTAAACTCCACACGAGCTCCTAGTGGCACAAATATCCAACGTTGGATTGGCATGCAATCACGAGGGACTAAATGTACCCAAGTGCTCAAAAGCAATGCACCACGATGGCTCAAACTCCAAATCGGACTAATCATGATAAATGTCCAGATTTATATATTGCCTTAGTCTCAAAAGTAAAACTTTCGAAATTCTTTCCTAAAATATGACTTTTGTGTGGCACTTTGATCCCGTAGGATTCAAGATGTGGCCCCCCACAATCAGATTTAAAATCACTTTGATAGAACATAAATCATTCTTTACAAATATCAAAACACATAAGATACTTTTCCAAATACATATACGCATATCGAAAATCAAACTTTCATAACTTAATCATTTTTAAAACCATCAGAAAACATGCTAAAAACATGCTCAGAGTGCTCGAAAAAAAGGTTTTTCTTTGGTTTATACAGAAAGGTAGCTTGACAAATTTCAAATAGACTTTCTTTCTAATGTTTGGCATACTAGAAAATTTTACAAACCAAGTAGAGTATTTGAAAGCTAACGCTACTCAGAACACATTCCTTACCTCTTTCGCCTTAGTGCAGCACAATATTATCAGGTTCTGAAATCGTCTAAATTAGCGTGTCGAATACCCGAGCTGCCCAAAATGACATCAAATCATCAAATATAGGTCAATCTTACATTAACATATTCAAGTATGTATTTATTTTCTTAAAATTGACCAAATCTTGACTTTTTCACCAACTTTGTTCATTTTCTTGGTTTTACCGATTTAAGCTCCGGTTTAATCTATCCTTACAAATTTATTATCATAAATTCATATTCATCATCAGAATGGCATAATACATCATTCACATACACCATTCATGCTTACCATAAAACCCATTTTGTCAAATTTCACACTTTTCGATTTTTTGTTAAACTAAGCTTTAAACCAGACTTTTCGGTATAATCTTTAACAATTATCAACCTCAAAACAACTCACATTACACCATAGACTCATAAATTCAATGCTGGCCAAATCCCTAAAGAGTTTTAAAATTATTTTCATCAATTCCATTCAACAACAAAATTCCTAAAAATAATCAATCAAGAACATTGTTCATCATCTTCATCATTCATAAATTTTCTCTTACCTTTGACCAAAGTAATCGCTACAATAAATCTCCAAATCAGCCTTCAATTACAAATCATCAAGTTTACAACCTAGATTCACATAAAAACAGAAGAAAAATCAACTACATTCATAAAAAATCCAAGCTTTCACTTACCCATGAATAGGGCAATTCAGACCTCCAAGCTTCTCTCTAAGATTTCCCCTAGTATATGAACCTGTTTTTGGCTGGATGTTTTATATGTTAGAGAGGACTCATAGGGGAATATTTTTCCATTTTGGTCATTGCCTGAATCTGGCTAGAAGGTCACCAAAAAAATCCCTCAAAGTTGGTTGTACAGTACCATTTTGGGAATGAACGAGGGAGGAAGACAAGGTTGGTTCTCTCAGGTTAGGAGGGCAAATCAGGTGATTCCAAAGGCATTGGTTAGTTTATTAAGTGAACTAATAATCTGGAGGATATGGTAGGCATTGGATTAGAGGAGGGCAATCAAATCTAAGGGTTATCATGAGTGGTCTGCTGACTTGGACTGGGCAGATTTTTTACCCTGTTTTGTAAAATCCTTAAAAAATATTTCTAATCCAATTTCTTCCACATTTCCACTTATCAAATGTTATATTATGTCTCTAGTATCTCTCATAAAAATTTTGGGGTCACTTGTTTAAGAAAGGTTCTCGGATTGAGCTCCTTTTACTCGATTTGGTCAATACCAAGCAAAATGGCTTTAAGCTTTTGGTTTACTTTAAAAATTCATTTGAACACCAAAACCTCCATATTTCCACTTGATTTTAATTTCTAATGTAAAGCTTGCCTTATACTAACTTCTCATGGTATTGGAATAATTTTCTTGAATTTCTATAATTTATTTCAAATTTATTTCCTTAACTATGCTCATTTTCTCGGTTTATCGTAAACTCGAATTTTATTAACTTTTTCGCTTCCATTACTTTAGTTTTCACTTCCCAACATCATTTCATGAAAATATGCATAATATTAAGTGAATTCTTGGGTTTAGAGCCTTACCATGGTTTTTATGCCATTGGGCCCCGTTCCACAATCCCGAGAGTTTTGATCACTTTGGGCCTGTATAACATTATTCTGAGTACTTGGTTATTTTTCAACTTTCATTTACTTATTAATGTGGGAATTTTGCGTTTTACATTTCCCCCCACCTTTAAAGAATTTGGTCCCTCGAATTCAAGCTAGTCCATCGAATAGCCGTGGGTACTTCTCTCTCATCTAGCTCTCTAGCTCCCACGTGGTCTCTTCCGTCGAGTGGTGTTGCCAGAGAACCTTTACTAATGGAATAGTCTTAGATCAAAGTACCTTCTTTTTTATGTCAATGATCCGGATCAGTTACTCAACATAACTCATGTCTTCTCGAATCTCCAATAGTTCATACTCAATAACATGAGAAGGGTCCAGATAATACTTCCTCAATATGGAATCCTGGAAGACATCATGTATCCCTGACAGATATGGGGGTAGCGTAAGTCAGTAGGCAATGTCTCCCACTTTTTCCAATACTTCGAATGGACCAATAAATTGAGGACTTAACTTTCCTCTTTTTTCGAAGCACGTGACACCCTTTATTGGAGACACCTTTACGAATACAAAGTCTTCAACTTGAAATTCCAGAGGACGTCTCCGCACATTTGTATAACTCATTTGTCTACTTTGTGTCATCCTCAATCGATCATAGATTAACTGAACACCTCTCGCTACCTGTTCAACTAATTCAAGAACAAGTATCTTTCTGTCACCCACTTCTTCCCATGCAATCAGGGACCTACATCTCCTGCTATACAGAGCCATTCCGATGCTAGTATGATAACTATTATTATAAACAAATTTCACAAGAAGCAAATGATCATCCCATAAGCCCTTAAAGTCCAATACACATGCCCTTAACATGTCCTTTAATGTTTGAATAGTCCACTCGGACTGACCCTCGGTCTGAGGATGGTAGGCAGTGTTCAAATTCAATCGAGACCACATGGCTTCCTTAATCCTCAACTGATGGTAACCCGATCTTAAGTCTATCTTAAAGAAAACTGAAGACCCTCTTAGTTGATCAAACAAATTATCAACTCTTGGTATGGGGTACTTATTCGTTATCGTTGCCTTATTCAACAGCCTATAATCAACACATAAGCAGAGGCTGTCATCCTTCTTTCTGAAAAACAGTACCAGAGTGCCCTATAGAGACACACTTGGTCTTAAAAACCCCTTAACAAGTAACTCTTGCAACTACTTCTTCAGTTCTTCCAGTTCTACTAGTGTCATTCGATAAGGTGGCTTGGAAATGGGTTAAGTGTCAGGTACCACTCACACACAATTGGAACATCTTGGATACTTGGTGGTTCCCGACTAATATCAGAAATCAAAGCAACATAACCTTGACATGAATTATACAATCAGAAATTTTCAAACACTTTTAACACTTATAATCACATAGAACTTTATACCATGCACTTTATTTCTCATTAATAAAACATACATTAAACTTTTCAGGTAAGGAGAAGGTTACAATCTTATTGTAGCAGTCTAGACTTACACGGTTGGCAGCTAACCAATCCATGCCTAAGATTACATCAAAACCCGACATATTTAACAAAATTAGATCTGCTAACAACTTCTGACCTCCTACCTTAATCTCACAATCTTTACACACCATATTAGTCAACTATGATTCGTTCATAGGTGTACTGATACGCAACATATGATCGAAAGGTTTAGGTTCTAAGTGTAGTTCTTGTGCAAACTGTAGGGAGATAAAGGAGTGTGTGGCTCCTGAATCAAACAATACATGTACGTAGCAATTACAAATCATAAGTGTACCTTTAATAGCATCCGATGAGGTGTTAGCTGTCTCTCGATCTATAGCTCGCACATGTCCCTGTGAGATGAGTCTTTTACCCTTTTCAGTAGCTATAGCTCTTCTATGTGGAGCTGGTCTCAGAGGGATCTGTATCTGTCTCCCAGCTTGCCTTGGTAATTCCTGAGGCATGTGTGTTCTCATCTGAGGGTAGTCCTTAATCTGATGCCCAATTTCTCCACATCTAAAACAAGCGGCTGTAACCCAACAGCAAGGTCCAAGATGTGGTCTGCCATAATTCTTACACTTAAGCATCTCTATGCCAGAACCATGAGCAGCTTCAATACTGACTACAAGGATCGTGGGTTTTCTAGCCCCTGATTGAATTCCCTATATTCTCTTTCTCTTCAGCTGACCTTGTCTGAATTCAAATTGAGACATTTGAGGTCCCTTTCTCTTGTCCCAACTCTTATATCTTTGCCCATGTTCAGCCTGTATCACCTCGAGGCCCTTTTCAATTTCCTAAGCTTGACCCAAAGCATCCTTGAAATCGGTGATCCGAAATCCCAATAACCTATCCCAGATTTCGAACCTCAGTCCTACCAAAAATCTTTATGTCCGACGTGCAGGGTTTCGTACTATATCTGGGTCATACCTCATCAGGGTAGTGAATCTATTCTTGTACTCATCTACCATCAAACTGCCCTGAACCAGATTCAAAAATTCTGTTTGCATCCTTTTCTGTGCTAGAGGCGAGATGTATTGGGCCCGGAATGCGTTGAGAAATGCATCCCATGTGACATCTGATGGGTTGTCAGCCATAACTGTCTGAGTCATCCTCCACCAATAGTTTACCTAACCTCGCAACATATAGATGGCCATCGTTAACCTCTATGATTATGAGCATCCCAGATACTGAAACACATACACAAGGTCCAAGAACCACTTCTCAACCTTTATCGGGTCGTTTACCCCTGTAAACTCTAGGGGACTCATTCTCAAAAAGTTTTTTAGCCTCTGGGTGTCTCTTTTATCCCTAGGCTGTGGGACTACAGGCTAAGGGTCTTGTGGTGGGGGAGGAGTAGGTGCGGGTACAAGTGTAGCTTCAGTGCCAGAAGCATTTGGCCCAAACTGTTAGGCAATCATGGCAGTCAAAGCATCTATTCCTTCCCTCTTGCCCTGAACGATTTCCTTGAGCCTCCGTATTCTATCAGTAGGGCTCTCAGGCTGAAGGGGAGGTGGTGGAGGAGGTTGTGCCTGTCTCCTTGGATGGCCTCTCCTACCACTCATAGTTTCAGTGATAGATTTATCTGCTCGTATAACAAAACTTTAGTCATAACTTTACAGGGTTACTTACTTTATAACGAGACAAGCATAGGCAATTTGTGATGTAATCTAACTATAGTAGATGACACTGACAGTATTAGACAACTCCTGCTCTAATACCATGTAAACTGTAATGCCCCAGAAGCGCGAAAAAATGGGCTAATTTAAACTTTTCTAAGCTTTTACATATGTTGCATTCCTATCAGTGTCGAATACTTAACCAATTTATTTTACAAAATTTTCGACAGTATAGTGGCTGCAATTGGACCTAACCCATCTTGCAAATTGTAAACGCAGTTTATAATTCGCAATCTAGTTGATTTTAATATCCTTTCTTAGTTATCAACACATTTCATCATCATAGCAAGACAACAATATCAAGTTGTATTCATATCATTAACTGTGTAGTTACAACACTGTCTATCAACATTTATCTAACTTACATCCCAAAAACATCCTTTGCAATAGTAGTTTATGCTTTACATAATGTCTGGAAAGTAAGTATAGTATACCTTGCTTATACAAAAGCAGTCCAAAAGAGGGTTGGGATTCGCTCATCCACAACCACTGCTCAACAGATATAAGTGCAATCACTGGAAGTAATCTGAAAGGGGGGAAAAATAGGGATGAGCTCTTCAAGCTCAGTAAGTAATGCATCAAAGTAGTGAGAAGTGTAATATCAAAAAATAATAGGCTTTCTACCATACATAGTGAAATGATCAATATATTCGCATACTTTCTCAAAAATGCATTCCTACTTTCAAAATTAAATTAAATCAAACATAGTCTGAAGCTTATCATTTCTTCAAAATCAAAATAAAACATATATCAAAACTTAGCCTCCAAAGTTGATTCAAAATCAAATGGATACAAAACTTATCATTCAAATCGGAATGGGTACTAAACTTATTCTTTCGAAGTCAAACCGAATATGGAACTTATCACTTTTCATTTAATCAGACATATAAGTCATAGAAACTAGGCATTTGCATGTGTTAATCAGAAGTCATGTTCACTTAACATATAAAGTACCGATGACCATGGTAAGGGGATTGCTAACTGGATTAGGGTCGTGTATTGCCCTACGCCACTAAACAAACATATTCAAAATAGAGGCGAATCAGAAATGGTCTATGTGGCCAAAATATCAGGCATACAATCACAAGGGACTAATTGTACCCAAGTGCCCAAAAGCAATGCACGTGGTTTGGCATACAACCACAAGGAACTAAACGTACCCAAGTGTCTAAAAGCAATGCACCACGGTGGTCTAAACTCCACACGGGCTCCAAGTGACACAAATATCCAACGTGGGACTGGCATGCAATCACGAGGGACTAAACGTACCCAAGTGCCCAAAAGCAATGCACCATGATGACCCAAACTCCAACCGGACTAATCATGACAAATGTATAGATTTATATATTGCCTTAGTCTTAAAAGCAAAACTTTTAAAATTCTTTTAGAAAATGTGACTTTTGTGTGGCACTTTGATCCCGTAGGATTTAAGATGTGGCCTCCACAATCAGATTTAAAATCACTTTGACAAAACATAAATCATTCTTTACAAATATCAAAACACATAAGATACTTTTCTAAATACATATACACATATTGGAAATAAACTTTCATAACTTAATCATTTTTTAAACCATCAGAAAACATGCTAAAAACATGCTCGGAGTGTTCGAAAAAAGGTTTTTTCTTTGGTTTATACAAAAAGGTAGCTTTACAAATTTCAAATAGGCTTTCTTCCTAACGTTTGGCATACTAACAAATTTTACAAACCATGTAGAGTATTTGAAAGCTAACACTACTCAGAACACATCCCTTACCTCTTTCGGCTTGGCGCAATGCAATATTACTGTGTTTTAAAATCATCTCGATTAGCGTGTTGGATACTCGAGCTACCCAAAATAACATCAAATCATCAAATATAGGTCAATCTTACTTTAACATATTCATATATGCATTTACTTTCTTAAAATTATCCAAATCTTGACTTTTTCGCCAACTTTGTTCATTTTCTCGGTTTTACCGATTTAAGCTCCAGTTTAAGCTATCCTTATAAATTTTATTATCCTAACTTCATATTCATCATCATAATGGCATAATACATCATTCACATACACCATTCATGCTTACCATTAAACCCATTTTGTCAAATTTCACATTTTTCGATTTTTCGTTAAACTAAGATTTAAATCGGACTTTTCAGTATAATCTTTAACAATTATCAACCTTAAAACAACCCAGATTACACCATGGACTCATAAATTCAATGCTGGATGAATCCCTAAAGAGTCTTAAAGTTATTTTCATCAATTCCATTCAACAACAAAATTCCTAAAAATCACCAATAAAGAACATTGTTCATCATCTTCATCATTCATAAATTTTTTCTCACCTTTGACCAACGCTAACCACTCCAATAAATCTCCAAATCAGCCTTAAACTGAAAATCATCAAGTTTGCAACTTAGATTCACTCAAAAACACAAGAAAAATCAACTACATTCACAAAAAATACAAGCTTCCACTTACCTATGAACAGGGCAGTACAGACCTCTGAGCTTCTCCCTACGATTTCCCCTAGTATATGAACTTGTTTTTGGATGGATTTTTTCAGTTTTTCCATTGCCTGAATCTTGTTGGAAGGTCTTCGAAAAAATCCCTCAAAGTTGGTTGTACATTACCGTTTTGGGAATGAACAAAGGAGGAATACAAGGCTGGTTCTCTTGGGTTATGAGAAATATCAGGTGATTCCAAAGGCATTGGTTAGTTTATTAAGTGAACTAATAATATGGAGGAGATGGGAGCCATTGGATGAGACGAGGGTAATCAAATCCAAGGGTTATCGTTAGTGGTCTGTTGACTTAGATTGGGCAGATTCTCTATCCTGTTTTGTAAAATCCTTAAATATTATTTCTAATCTAATTTCTTCCAAATTTCCATTTCTCTAATGTTCTATTTTGTCTCTAGTATCTCTCATAAATATTTTGGGGTCACTTTTTTAAGAACATTTCCTGAATTGAGCTCATATTACTCGGTTTGGTCAATACCGAGCAAAATGGCTTTAAGCTTTCTATTTACTATAAAAATTCATTTGAACACCAAAACCTCCATATTTCAACTTGATTTTAATTTCACAAGTAAATCTTGCCTTATACTAACTTCTCATGGTCTCCAAACAATTTTCTTGAATTTCTATAATTTATTTCAAATTTATTTCCTTAACTAGGCTCATTTTCTCGGTTTATCGTAAACTCGAGTTTTATTAACTTTTTCACTTCCATTACTTTATTTTTCTCTTCTCACCATCATTTCATGAGCATATGCATAATATTAAGTGAATTCTTAGGTTTAGAGCCTTATATTGGTTTTTGTGCCACTAGTCCTTATTCCATAATCTCAAGCGCTTTGATCACTTTGGGCCTGCATAACATTATTCCGAGTACTTGGTTATTTATCAACTTTCATTTACTTACTAATGTGGAAATTTTTGGTTTTACAATATATCAGAGAGTTAGCTCGATTGCATGGGGCTCCCGTGAGCATTACTTCTGATAGGGATTTTAGGTTCACCTCCAGATCTTGGACTTGTTTTCAAGAAGCCTTGGGATTTCAGCACTTCCTATCATCCTCAAACTGACGGTCAGTCTGAGTGGACCATTTAGACCTTGGAGGATATGTTAAAGATGTGTGCGTTGGATTTTAAGGGATTATGGGATGACTATTTGCCCCTTGTGGGTGATTGAAAGCTATTGGCTCTTGATCTCATTGAACAGGCAGTTCAGGGCATTTAGATGATTTGTGACAGACTCAGGGTTGCTCAGAGTAGACAGAACAACTACCACCTGACTTTCAGGTTAGGGAGTCCATATTTTTGAAGGTATCTTCGAGCAAGGGCATCATGCATTTGGGAAAGAAAGGAAAGTTGAGTCTCGCTTCTTTGGTCTGTTTGAGATATTAAAGAAAGTGGGAGATGTTGACTACCAGTTAGCTTTACCCCCACTATCACAACCCTCTTCCCGTGACTTAACTTACTACTAACAGTTAAGTTGTGAGTCGACATCCATATCCACATCTGTGAAACCCAAATTTTTCCCACAATGTTCATCATTTGGAATCATAAGACGGATGAATTGAGCATATGAATGTGAATGATGTAGTGGAGGTATGAAAATACGAAACAAGATAAATGAGGAGCAGCAATTTAAATTAAAGGGATTTAAATCATTGGACGAAAGATACAAGTTTAAAATGAGCAAAGATAGTGGATCTAAGAAGGGAAGTCGGTTTGATTTGGTTTAGAATACGCGCAAGGGTAAAAAGGTTAAAAGACCTGAAATCCGGTATAAATTCAACGAGAAAATTTCGTTATAAATATGGATTTAGGAAATCTTGATCGATAAAGAAGAAATTATGGAATTCTGAGTCCAATTGGTCAAGATACGAAAATATTACGATAAATCATAATTTTTGCCTGAGACATTATACCGAAAATATGGAAAAAAATTATACCGAAAATATAAAATAAGACTGATAAATTCATTAAATTGATTTAAGGAATAAAATATGAGTTTTTGAGATATTTTGGGTATTTTATTATATTTTATTTGATTAAAATAAAATATAATATAAAAAAGGAAATCGCGAATCTGAAACAGAAACAAGAAAGGAAATGAAGGAAACAGATGAAGCTTGCAGCCAAATGGAAACCAAAGGGGATAAGCCACCACCAGTGACCGAAAAGGCCAAGCGAGGGTCAAAAAAGGTAGCTGACACCCGTGCCACCCACCGACGAAGGGAAGCCGCGGAGGGAGAAGAGAGAATCGACAGCCACCGGTGGGGTTTCGGTCCAACCCAAGGCCAACCGAATACTCCTTTGCTCCAGGCACAACGAACGGTGCCAGAATCAGTCGAAAAATCGTTCAGACGACGCCGTAATGGAGAAAAGAGACTAAACTGGTCGGTCGGTTCAATAAGAAGAGTACTGCACTGAACCGGACCGGATTGGTTTAGCCAATGAGGAAAGAGGGAAAAGAGAAAAAGGAAGAAAAAAGAGAAAAAAAAAGAAAACAAAGGAAGATTTTCAAGGATACACCAGACTTCGGGTAAGTTGGTAAGACATCAAAAGTGATCGATTTGATTTCTGAGAAATTTATTTAAATTATATTTCATCAAAAATTTACCCGAAATTAAATATAAAATTGTGCAGTTCGACGATAAATCGCATACGTGAATCCGATCGAACTTCGATTTACGCACCATCGCATAATCTCGGGTAAGTAATGCTCATTTATGACAATTTATGTAATTATCGAGTATTAAAGATTTATTTTACGAGTTACAGATTAAATTCGGTAATTAGTGGATTATATTGAGATTTTTAATTAAATTCTCGTAAATGATATACGGACTATTCAAAGAGTCTAGAAAAAGGCCCAATAAGTATTGATACGCCTAGTGAGCCCAATAGGCCTTGATGAAAGAATTAATAAGTGGAAATAGGGTTAAAACAGATTAGGGCCCATTAAGGTGCAATTGGGTCCAATAAGAGAAAAATTGGCCCAATTAGCTAATTCGACTATAGTAAATATGAGAAAAATATTTATTGAGTTAAATTGATTTAATAGATAATTATATACATCTCCGAGACTGGATTAGGAGTAGGTCGGATTGGACGAACCTCCGACAGAGAGAATTAGCTACGTACTCTATGAACTCGAGGTAAGGGATATAATTTAGAGTTGCGTTAATGCTTCTCCATCCTTACCTACGGTTTATGAATATAAATTGAATGAGATTTTGTGAAATGGATTTCCAACTATCTTCAAACCGAAGCCAAAACCATTTCCCAAGTTTTCAGCATGTTTCCTATATATGAGATACATTTTTACAGTATATATGTTTATGAAAGTGATTTTTCACTTCTGAGATGAAAGCATAGTGTTTTCATGTGAGATTAGGGTTAAAGTCCCGATATGTTTTATGAACTGTGTTTCCATTATACGGGTTAGAGTCCCATAACGATTTTGAGAATCGGGTTAGAGTCTCATAATGGTTTTCAGTACACGGGTATGAGACCCGAAATGATTTTGATAAAATGGGTAAGAGGCCCAAAATGATTTTTGTGGGGTAAAAAGGCATGATATGACGATAGTCAGAGGATCTGGGGTCGATCTCGCATACATAGGGTAGCGTATGGAGACGATTGAGGATCTACCTATCCGACGGCCAGGGAACAGGCAGGCTCTGACTTGATATGAGAAATGTGCGTATAGTCCACACTTGGTGATGCACGTGAGTTCGTGCATATAGTCTCCATTTAGTGGTGCACGAGAGATAGGGAAGCGTACGACCCTGATCCAGTCCTATGGCTCCCCTGTAGAATGGCCATATGTACCTATGATGAACGTCCTATGGGACCTGATGTATGATGTCCTTCGGGACTAATATATGATTATGCCTGGCTCCACGATGAATTGATGGAATGATATATATATATATGTTTTCGCACCTTTCATTGCAACCTATTCCATGATTTACTATTGAATACAGATTTTCTATGATGAAATTTTAAAGGTAGCCATGAGTATGTTTTACGAAATGTGCCTGTGATATCATGATTTCACTTTTTTAAGTGATAGTGTGATATGATTCACGTATTTTGAGCATTTGAGATGCTTTATTTATGTTTACACTATATACTACGATTTCAGCATGATACGTTTTACGAAAACAATGTATAAGTGTAAACAGATGATTTTTTAGCATGTTTTTACTGCTTTTATGAAATGTAAGCATCTCTACTCCACTGTATAAGTATGCTAATTTGTAAAACCATGAGTTTTACCATGTTTTTAGTATTTAAAGCTATTTTAAATGTATCTCTTACTGAGTCTGAAAAACTCACCCCTCCTCTCCATCTCCTAGATTATCTATAACGAGTCTACTGCACATACGAGACTGTGGTCGTTCACAAGATAGTCAGACCTTTCATCGGATACTTTCGTAGCCTTGATGTACAGTCTCACTCATATTCCAAACATGTGATACAGAACAGAGACTATTGTATATAATAGTACGGATGTAATAGTTGTAAATGATTATATATATACAGAGTTTTAATTACGCAAAATGTATGTGATGTAATGAGATCCTGAAAATTAAAAAGGTTTTAAATCTATACATGGGATAGGAAAACAACTTAGGTAATGGATAAAAAGTTTAAATTAGCCTCATTTTTTCACGATTCTGGGGCGTGACAGCTTTGCTTAGTATCAGAGCAAATGTTGTATAGTATTGTCATGTCTAGTAATAAGAGTGTATTACATCCCATTGTGTCTATGCATGTCTAGTAATAAAGTAAGCTTACCTGTCAAAGTATGACTTAATTTATGGCTTATGTGAAAATAGTAGATCACTGATCATGAGTGGTAGATGAGGCCATTTACAGAGATGAGCTTTACCTGCTCCACCGTCTCCTCCTCAACCCAAAAGCCTTACTGATAGAATAAGAAGGCTCAAGGAGACAGTACAGGGTATGAGGGAAGGGCTTACAGCCTTTACCACTATGTTTACCCAGCAGTTTGGGATACGTACACTTGGTACGGAGACAACTACTCATATGCCTAATCCTCCTCCCCCACCAGTTCCTCCAGTAGCCCCAGCTCTTAGCCAGCACTTCCCCATCATAGGGATGATAGAGATACTCGGAGGGTGCAAGATTTCTTGGGTATGCATCCTCCGGAGTTCACAGATCTTAAAGACCCAGTTAAGGCTGGGGAATGGATCGTAGATATTAAGGCGATCTTCTAGTTTTGGGGTGTATGGATAGGGAGAGAGTGACCATAGCAGGATTTATGATAAAGGGACAGGTAAAGTTCTGGTGGAGATCGACACAAACTGCATTAGCTGAGGATCCCTCAAAGATCACATGGAATGCTTTCTTAGTCGCATTTCGAGAGTAGTATGTACCGCTTGCAGCTCGAAAGAAGATGCAGGAAGGTTTTTTAGATTTGTGACAGGGAAGTTCTACAGTAGATGAGTATGAGAATAGAATTACAACCCTGATAAGATACGATCCGAAGATAGAGATCTCGAGCACCAGACAGAGAGATTTCTGGCAAGTTTGAGATCTGGGATCAGAGATAGGCTGTTGGGTCAGAATACCGTAGATTTCAGAGATGCTCTAAGGCGAGCCTAGGAGATAGAGAGGGGGACAGCCCAAGAGAAAGAGAGTGGAAGGACCTCAGATAGGGGCTGGTAAGCCCAAGACCCCGATTGGTACCACAAGTATGATTAGAGGCCCTGAGATAAGAGTGCCACGGTGCAGGACATAGGCAATATTCACACTGGACCTTACCGCGTAGGTACATTTACTTGCTAGAAATGCGGTGAAGAGGACACCTGATGAGAGATTGTCCACTTATGAGATCTCAGGAACCTCGTAAGGCACCTTGACAAACAGAGAGATCGACTCAGGCTCCACATAGGAGAGCCACAGTTGCAAACAAGGGCAAGAAGTCTATCTCCCAAGGTCGAGTGTACGCCCATGACCAAGAGACAACAGATACATCCTCTGATGCTATCCGAGGTGCTCTCCTTATCTGTAATCATGAAGCACATGCATTGTTTGAACCAGGTTCCACACACTCGTTTGTGTCACCACAATTTGCATGTAAGTTTCATAGGAAACTTGGAGTCACTATATTACTTGTTGCACAAAAGTACACCTATGCACGAGATACAAAAAACAAATATGATATGTAAAGCTTGTGATATGATGGTAGGAGATAAGAAGTTGTTAGCAGATCTAGTATGGTTAAATATGCAAGACTTTGATGCAATATTAGGCATGGATTGGTTAACTACCAATTGTGTAAGTCTAGACTGCTACACTAAGACCTTAACTTTCTCCTTACCCAGAAAAGTTCAGTGTATGTTTGGTTAGAAAGTAATAAAAGTGCATAGTGTTAAAGTTATGAAATGATATGATGTTTATGTATGAGATTGACGTATGATGTTTGATTGTGTGAAGGATACATTGCCTTCATTTCTGATGAAAGTCAAAACCACCAAGTATATAGGATGTTTTGGTGGTATGTGAGTTTCTCGAAGTATTCCCAGAGTACTTACCGGGGTTACCACCAGAGAGAGAGGTTGAATTTACCATCGAGCTAGTACCAGATACTCAACCCATCTCCAAGCCACCTTATCGAATGACACTACTAGAGTTGGAAGAATTAAAGAGGCAGTTGCAAGAATTAATCGATAAGGGGTTTATAAGGCCTAGTGTGTCACCATGGGGTGCACCGATACTATTTGTCAGAAAGAAGGATTGTAGTTTCCATCTATGCATAGACTACAGGCTTTTGAATAAAGCAACAGTTACGAACAAGTATCCCTTGCCAAAGATAGATGACTTATTTGATCAGCCGAATGGGGCTTCAGTGTTTTCGAAGATAGACTTGAGATCGGGTTACCATCGGCTAAGGATTAAGGAGGCTGATATATCGAAGACAGCTTTTAGAACCCGATATGGGCACTACGAGTTTTTGGTGATACCCTTTGGATTGACTAATGCCCCAGCTACATTTATGAACCTTATGAATGATGTCTTTCGAGAATATCTGGATAGATTTGTGATAGTGTTCATTGATGACATCTTGATCTATTCTAGATCTAAAGAAGATCACGATCAGCATTTGAGGATTGTGCTCTAGACTCTCTGTGAGAAGAAACTATATGGTAAGTTCAGTAAGTGTGAATTCTGGCTAGAGCAGATACCCTTCCTTGGACATGTAGTATTTAAGGACGTGGTGTCAGTAGATCCATCCAAGGTAGATGCAGTATTCAGATGGGAAAGATCGAGGATAGTAATAGAGGTCAGAAGCTTCTTGGGATTGGCATAATATTACCGACAGAATGTAGAAGGGTTTTCACATATAGCAGCTCCATTAACCAGACTGACCCGTAAAGAGGTTCAGTTTATATGGTCTGAGTAGTGTGAGCAGAGCTTTCAAGAGCTCAAACGTCGGGCGACTACGGCACCTGTCTTAACCATTTCGAGTGGTTCTGAGGGATTTGTGGTATACAATGATATTTCCCACTAGGGTCTCGACTGTGTGCTTATGCAACATAGTAGAGTGGTAGCTTATGGATCCCATCAGCTAAAGGATCACGAGTGTAATTATCCCACTCACGACTTATAGTTAGCTGCATTAGTTTTTGCACTCAATATATGGCAGCATTAATTGTATGGAGAAAGATTTCAGATCTTCACTGACCACAAGAGTGTTAAGTACTTGTTTGATTAGAAGGAGCATAATATGAGATAGCGAATATGTATAGAGCTCTTCAAAGTTTATGACTACAAGATTTTATACCATCTTAGTAAGGCGAACGTGGTAGCCAATGCCTTGAGCTGAAAGGGTATGATGTCCTACATGATGATTAGAGAGTGGGACTTATTGGGACAATTCACCGAACTCAAGATCAGTATGGAGGAGATTGAGCATGGATACATGGCTAGCCTACGGTTTGAACCCAGTATACTAGACTAGATTAGAACTGGATAGCGAAACGATCAGAGGTTACTAGATATGGTTAGCTAGGTAGAGGAGAGATCACAGTTTGAGTTTACGGTCAGTGATGATGGATTACTGAGGTACCAAAGCCGTATTTGTGTGCCACATGATGACATCTTAAGACAGAACATTTTGAAGGAGTCACATTATCCTAGATTCACCTTGCTCCCGATTTAGTGGAATAGGAAGTTAAGGGTGTTCAGCTCATATGTGACAGATTAAGGACCGCACAGAAAAGTTATGCCGATGTACACAGATGTCCTCTTGAATTTCAGGTTGGGGACTCCGTATTTGTTAAGGTGTCATCGAGGAAGGGTATTGTACGTTTTGGGAAAAGAGGAAAAGCTGAGTCCTCGCTTCATTGGTCTATTCAAAATTTTGGGTAAAGTGGGAGATGTAGCATATCGGCTTGCACGACCTTCTCAATTATCAAGTATACATGATGTCTTCCATGTTTCGATGTTAAGGAAGTATCATCTGGACCCTTCTCATGTCATCGAGTATGAGCCACTAGAGATACAGGAGGACATGAGTTATGTTAAGTAGCCGATCCAGATTCTCGACAGGAAGGAGAAAGTGCTAAGGTCTAAGACTATCCCACTAGTGGAGGTTCTCTGGCGACATCACAAGATAGAGGAAGCTACTTGGGAGCTAGAGAGTCAAATGAGGGAGAAGTACCTTCACCTGGTTGATGGACCAGCTTGAATTTAGAGGACTGAATTCTTAAAAGGTGGGGAGAAATGTGAAACCCAAATTTTTTCCATTATTTTCATCATTTGGAATCATATGACGGATGAATTGAGCATATGAATGTGAATGATGTAGTGGAGGTATGAAAATACGGAACATGATAAATGAGGAGCAGTAATTTAAATTAAAGGGATTTAAATCATTGGACGAAAGATACGAGTTTAAAATGAGCAAAGATAGTGGATCCCAAAAGGGAAGTCGGTTTGATTTGGTCCCGAATGCGTGCAAGGGTAAAAAGGTTAGAGACCTAAAATCCGGTATAAATTCAACTAGAAAATTTTATTATAAATATGGATTTAGGAAATCTTGATCAATAAAGAAGAAATTATGGAATTCCGAGTCCAAATGGTCAAGATACGAAAATATTACGATAAATCATAATTTTCGTCCGAGACATTATACTGAAAATATGGGAAAATTATACCAAAAAAATAAAATATGACTGATAAATTGATTAAATTGATTTAAGGAATAAAATATGATTTTTTGAGATATTTTAGGTATTTTATTATATTTTATTTGATTAGAATAAAATAAAATATATATATTATATATATAAAAGAAATCGCGAATCTGAAACAGAAACGCGAAAGGAAACGAAAGAAACAGATGAAGCTTGCAGCCGAATGGAAACCAAAGGGGACGAACCACCACCGGTGACCAAGGAGGCCAGGCAAGGGTCGAAAAAGGTAGCCGACACCCGCGCGACCCACCAACAGCCATGACGCGCCCCACTGACTCAGGATTCTGACAAATCGAGGAAGGGAAGCCGCGGAGGGAGAAGAGAAAGGCCAGCCGAATACTCCCCTGCTCCAGGCACACTGAACGGTGCTACAATTAGTCAGAGAACCGGTCGGATGATGCAGAAATGGCGAAAAGAGACTGAACTGGTCGACCGGTTTAGTAAGAAGAGTATTGCGTTGAACCGGACCGGATCGGTTCAGCCAAGGAGGAAAGAGGGAAAGGATAAAAAGGAAGAAAAAAAGAGAAAAAAATGAAGAAAAAAAGAGAAAAAAAGGAAAAAAATAAAAGATTTTTGGGGATACACTGGACTTCGGGTAAGTCGGTAAGAGGTCAAAAGTGATCGATTTGATTTTCGAGAAATTTATTTATATTATATTTGATCGAAAATTTACCCATAATAAAATATAGAATTGTGTAGTTCGACGATAAATCACGTATGTGAGCTCGATCGAACTCCGATTTGTGCACCATCGCATAATCTCGGGTAAGTAATGCTCATTTACCAAAATTTATGTAATTATCGCGTATTAAAGATTTATTTTACGAGTTACGGATTAAATTTCGCATTTAATGGATTATATTGGGATTTTTAATTAAATTGTCGTAAATGATATACGAGATATTCAAAGAGTCTAGAAAAATGCCCAATAAGTATTGATGGGCCTAGTGAGCCAATAGGCCTTGATGAAAGAACTAATAAGTGAAAACGGGCTTAAAATGGATTAAAGGCCATTAAGCTACAATTAGGTCCAATAAGAGAAAAATTGGCCCAATTAGCTAAATCTACTGTAGTAAATATGAGAAAAATATTTATTGAGTTAAATTTACTTAAAAAATAATTATATGAAGCTACGAGATTGTATTAGGAGCAGGTCGAACTAGACAAACCTCCGACAGAGAGATTTAGCTACATACTCGACGGGATTCGAGGTAAGGGATATAATTTAGAGTAGCGTTAATGCTCCTCCATCCTTACCTACGGTTTATGAATATGAATTGAATGAGATTTTGTGAAATGGATTTCCAACTATCTTCAAACCGAAGCCAAAACCATTTCTTGAGTTTTCAGCGTGTTTCCTATATATGAGATACATTTTTAAAGCATAAATGTTTATAAAAGTGATTTTTCACTTCTGAGACGAAAGCATAGTGTTTTCGTGTGAGATTAGGGTTAAAGTCCCGATATGTTTTATGAACTGTGTTTCCATTATACGAGTATGAGTCCCAAGAAATGACTATGATAACTATGCTTTCCATGTTTTCATGAGCTAGAGTCCCATAATGATTTATGATAACCATGTTTTTTTTATGATAAACGGGTTAGAGTCCCGTAACGATTTTTAGAATCGAGTTAGAGTCCTATAATGGTTTTCAGTACACGAGTATGAGGCCCGAAATGATTTTGATAAAATGGTAAGAGGCCCAAAATGATTTTTGTGGGGTAAAAAGGCATGATATGACGATAGTCAGAGGATATGGGTTCGATCTTGCATACATAGGGTAGCGTATGGAAATAATCGAGAATTTACCTAGCCGACGGCCAGGGAACGGGCAGGCTCTGACTTGATATGAGAAATGTACATATAGTCTACACTTGGTGATGCACGTGAGTTCATGCATATAGTCCCCATTTAGTGGTGCACGAGAAATAAGAAAGTGTACGACCCTGATCCAATCATACGGCTCCTCTGTACAATGGCCATATGTACCTATGAAGAACATCCTACGGGACTTGATGTATAATGTCCTTTGAGACTAGTATATGATTATGCCTGGCTCCACAATGAATTGACGAAATGATATGTATATATATATATGTTTTCGCACCTTTCATGCTACATGTTTTATGATTTTCTATTGAATACAGATTTTCTATGATGAAATTTTAAAGGTAGCCATGAGTAAGTTTTACGAAATGTGCATGTGATAGCATGATTTCACTTTTTTAAGTGATAGTGTGATATGATTCACGTATTTTGAGCTTTTGAGATGCTTTATGTATGTTTACACTATATGCTATGATTTCAGCATGATACGTTTTACGAAAATGATGTATAGGTGTAAATTGATGATTTTTAAGCATGTTTTTACTGCTTTTATAAAATGTAAGCATCTCTACTCCACTGCATAAGTATGCTGATTTGTTTAAACCATGAGTTTTACCATGTTTTGAGTGTTTATAGCTATTTTAAATGTATCTCTTACTGAGTCTGGAAAACTCACCCCCTCCTCTCCATCTCCTAGATTATCTACAGCGAGTCTACTGCACATACAAGACTGTGGTCATTAACAAGATAGTCTGACCTTTCATCGGATACTTTCATAGCCTTGAGGTACAGTCTTACTCGTATTCTAGACATGTGATACAGAATAGATACTATTGTATATAATAGTAGGGATGTAATAGTTGTAAATGATTATATATATACAGAGTTTTAATTACGCAGAATGTATGTGATGTAATGAGATCCTGAAAATGAAAATGGTTTTAAATCTAGACATGGGACAGGAAAACAACTTAGTTAATGGATAAAAAGTTTAAATTAGCCCCATTTTTCCGCGCTTCCGGGGCGTGAGAACATCTCATCCATTTTATAATTTCATTTCATTTAATGAAATAGAAGCAGTACTTTTATATATATGCGGAAACGTTTACATCAGTTTCTATTATATACATCCCTTTTATTAAAAAGATAGCTTTACTGTGCACTATTTTACATGATACAAAATTTATCTCATAAATGTATACCTTTGTACCACTAGAGAATTGGAGGACACGGTAGCAAGAACAACTACAGTAAACTCACTACTGCGCAGAACCTGTGGAGGAGGAAATAAGTGGGGTAAGCTAACGCACTCAATAAGGAAAATACGAAAGCAGGTTTATAACTACACTATCTACATGCTTAAAATATATACATTCATTTTCCTTATAAAACATATGCATTCTTTTAAAATAACTTCCATCAATGAAAAATCATTAATTCGCTAGATGAATATATGCATATTCTTTTCAAATCACACAACAGTTTACTTATTTCGACATCACACAGAATCACGCAGCATACTCTTTGAAAATGCTTTACCCTAAGAAAAATCACTTAGTAAATCAATATACAATAAGACATAGGATAAGATATCACATCACCTAGTATCACACTGTAGGGGACATATGTCACCTAACACAGTAGTGACAAAATGTCATATCACACAACATAAGGACTTATGGCCATAGTCTGGATTCCAAGCAATCATTGATCAGGTGTGCGAGAATCCCATGCTTGGGGAGACGGATCAACCATCCCTTTAGCTCACTAAGAATCACTAAGATATCACGGCACATCGTACTCTGTGGCTAACGTTCACGATACAGCATGCTCCCGTGGATCATTTTGACCCATTTTCATTGTCTCAAAATCTCGTGCGAGCAGGTCAGTACAAGATCACTCAGCAATACATGACGGCTCCAGCATAGTTTTACTCATCACACAACAAAAATCATAAATCCTCGTGCGAGCAACTCAGCGTTCAATCACATAGCAATACGTGAGGCCTCTAGCACGGTTTTGTCTCATCACACAGAAAGCTTATAAGACCAAATGCGAGCAACCAATGTAAGATCACACAACATTACTTGAGGCCTCTAGCACTATTTTATCTCATCACACAGTAAAATCATATAACCTCATACGAGCAACTAAGCATACGATCACAAAGCAATACCTAAGGCCTCGAGCATGGTTTCATTTAAAATCACTTTAAGTCAAGGAAGTTACATGCGAGCATAGTCAGAGTAAGATCACTTAGCAGTACTCAATGAATCAAGTATGATTTCCAAAATCTAGTGTGAGCTCTCGAGTGGATCACACAGCTTACACTCAGCTCCAGCACCGTTTGCTTTCTTAAAACCCATTTAAAACGATGTGCGAGCATAGTTGGTAAATCCACTAATACCACGTTGGCTCTAGCACATGTTCACACGAAAATTTGATAGATGGCTCCATTCGGGTGAAAACGGTATCCCTGACCAAGTTCACTTCGATAAATCACAAAGTATGAGTGAGAGGGCAGTTTCCCTTCAATCACTCATTACACCCTTTTTTTACTTAGAAAAACATGCATTTTCATGTAAAATAACTAAATTGGGAGCCAGTCTATTATTACTCTTTCTCAAAACTCCCACAACACATCTTTTCACAATAAAGATATTAAATGCATGCAATTTATACGTATAAGCTTCTTCTTATAGCTTGATTTTCACGTAGTTATTCAAATATCTATATACTCTATAGTAGTCATTTGCACACAGAAGGTAAGAAATATACGTATAGCTATCTCTAATAGCTCGCATAAATCCCTTACCTCGACTCACGCTCGAATCGCTTTCCTTTGATTTCTAATGCTCATGATCCGGTCTTATCGGCTCCAATTTTATCTCTAGGAGCTGCAAGCATTTGCTACTCACATTAGTATACTTTAATATACTCAATTCTCATTTGCGTGAATTTTAAAACGATGCATTAAGCCCGTTTACACCAATATGGCCTCGTTACATCTTTTTGGACCTTATATTCTCTTAAGTCCATTTTGATTATTCTTTCATTTTTTGAGAATCCATTAGACTCATCAAGTCTACTAATTCATACTGAACCGACATTACTCTCACAATGCCTTAAGTTCATTATTTTCCTTCACTATGGCATTTCATCATACACCTCTTATGCCCATTTTCAATCATCATCTATTCTAACATTTGGATTTCATAAAACTATCTTAGAATTATGTACACATGCTTACTAACATCAATTCATGCTTAACTCATCATTAAATCCATGCCTAGCCAACTTTCTCTCACTTTCTCACACTACACCCATTTTAGGTCATGGTTGTTTAAGCATGCTCATAAATATTTCAGCCAATGATATACACACTAATCAACTCATCAAAATGTCTAGATCAACATATTTGAAGTTGGTGTATTGAAATCTTACCTAGCTTGACTTTTCTCATTTTTATCGAATTTGGAGAAAAATCACTTTGCTCCTTCAATCCAAAGTTTCAGCTTCCAATCTTTGACTATGTTGTCCTCTTCCTCACTAGGAACAAATTTGCTTAAAGAAATCTCTCTCAAATCTAATTGGAAGGTGATGATTTTGAGAGTGAGAAAGCTAGGTTACTTTGTTAAAAATGGAGGAATTTGAGTTGTTTCATGGAAAAAGACTCAACTGTCGGGTTTTTATAGAAATTGCATTATGAGATCGATCTCCAAGGGTAAGAGATCGATCTGCCCTTGTTTGAACTCCTTCAAAATTCGATATGCAGGCTAGGGGATCGATCTCCCTCTTAGGATGGGATCGATCCTTGTCTGGCAGAAGACTTTAGAGATCGATCTGGCTTTAAGAAGAGATCGATCTTTGCTAGCTAGAATCCTTTAGAGATCGATCTGCCTTTAGGGATGAGATCGATCCTTTCTAGGCAGAAGCATACCGAGATCAATCTGCTTAAATGAGAGATCGACCTCCCTTTTATAGAATACTTTGGTTCTGCATTTTGAGCACAATGAGATCGATCTCCTCTTGCACTAAGATCAATCTCCCCTTGCTCTACAACATTCCAGCTGCAATTTTCCTAGATTTCTTCAAAGGATAAATTCATATTCAATTGCTTTAATACTCATTTTGCATTTCATTCACAATTATAACATAAAAATGTCCATTTCTTATAATTCTTATATAATGTAACTTGTTTGTACATCCTGGAATCATAAACAATACATAGAAATTTATGGGCCTTCACCCACAGCTTTCTGGGATACATAATGTCTTCCACATCTCCATTTATAGGAAATATAATTTGGATCCCTCTCATGTCATTGAGTATAAATCCTTAGACGTTCAGAGAGATATGAGCTATGTTGAAGAACCTGTCTAGATCCTCGATAATAAGGATAATGTACTTTGGATGAAGAAAATTTTGTTGGTAAAGGTTCTCTGGCAACACCACTAGATAGAAGAAGTTACATGAGAGCTGGAGAGCCTTATAAAAGAGAAGTATCCTCGTCTATTTGATAGACCCAGCTGAATTTGGAGGATCGAATTCCTAAAAAAGTGGGGAGGAATGTGAAACCCAATTTTTCATACTATTGTTTAATTAAAAGCTAAGATGAGAAGTTTAAGACTTACTTAAGTATTCATGTAGGGTCGAGAGTAACCGAGACGCCTGAAATAGTGGCATGAACCTTGATGCATGAAATCCGAGGCAAGATCTTAAATTGAATTATTCTTCAAGAAAGTATTTTTATGAGTATGTTTTGGTGGTTAGAAGGTGAAACTAAGGTTTTGAAAGTGAAAAAGTTAGTAAAACTCAGGTTAGCGTTAAACCAAGCAATTGGGTCGAAAAATAGAAATAAATTCGTAATAAATTCTAGAAATTAGTAAAAATTACTTTGAGGCCATAGGAAATTAACATAAGGTGTATTTGACTTGGGGAATTAAAATTGAGTGGAATTCTTGAGCTTTCGGTGATCAAATTAATTTTTTAAGTAAACAGAAAACCTTGAGCAATTTCAATCGATAATGACTAAATCGGGCAAAATTGGCTTAAATGGGAAAACTTTCTTAAACAAGTGGGGCCTAAAATTTTTATAGAACATACAAGGGACATAGTATAACACATGAATGGTGGAAATTTTGAAGAAAATGGGCTGAAAATATTTTTTATGGATTTTACAAAAACATGGTTGTAGGCTGCTATAACCCAGAAATCTATTGACCCAACAAAAAGATGAAATTTGAAGACCTTTTAGATGGTTTTTTAATCTGAGATCTTCCAAATTAAAGTAGGCTTAATACACTTTCTAGAACACTAAAGCAAGCCCCAAACTGGCCTAAACTCAGTAACATATCCCTCATCCTTTCTACCATACGCGTCTTCTCCAGGCTAAGCTTGTACGAATATTTCAGCCACTTTTAGAGTTCAGTCAAGAAGGATCAAATCTTCCTTGCTACGTCCTCTACAACATATAAAAAATCAAACCTTAAACAAGCTAGTTCGCTAGGTGAAAAGTTAGTGAGAAGAACAGGGGCAGAATTTGCCATGTTTCTGGGTAAGAGATAAACTTAAATTCATAAGTTCTCGATTGGTTTTTTAGCTTGTTTTTGATGATTCTAAGTTGTATACATGTTGATCTACAGCTATAATCTTTTTTGGAGAAAGAAGAAGTGGTCAAAGTTGGTCAACTAAAGTGAGAAGTTGATGGAAGATGATAATGCTTATATATGTTGATGTTGGTTGAATTTGGATGATTTTTGCAAAATTTTCTAGAGACTTGTGTAGGTTCGGCCAACCCATGTTTGATAGGGTAGGGATGAAATTTGGTTGGGTTCGATGTTGTAGACTGTTAAATTACTACCAAAAAAGTCTGATTTATAGTATAGTTCAGTGGAAAATCGAAAAGTGTAAGATTTGGTAAATTAGGTATGTTGACAAGTATGAATTAGAGACTTAAATAAGTATTTAGGTTGTCGAGTTTATGAATTTGACGCTAGAAGAACAAAGATTATCGAAAATACCTTAAACGACATTTTAATCGGTAAAACTAAGAAAATAGGAAAAATGGTTGAACAAGAGTCCAATTGACCATGCTTAAGTTACAAATGTAAGACTCGAATTTCGATGTCATTTCTTTAAGAAATTGACACTGTAAACATGGACTCATGTAATTTTGATAAATAAAGAACAAATAATTGAATTTTAAATCCAGTTGTTCAAGATATAAATTTATCATGAAGATCAAAATTTTTCCACATCGGAAATATATCTCGAAAATAGGGAAAAAATATTTTCAAAAAATAATAATAATAAATAAAAATATTTTCAATGAAATAAAAATAAATATCAATGTCTGTATATAAATATATATAGATAAAGTAAATAATATATATTTATCGAGATAAATAAAATAATATATATGTACATATGTGTGAGAATATTAATGTACAAAAATACATAAGGATAATATATTATTTTTATAATAATATAAAGTATTTTGTAATATTATTATTATAATAATATTACAATTGTAAGATATTTTAATTATATGTGTATTATACTATGTTAAAATATAATATAATATATCATATATATAAATAAAATAAAATAAAAAGTAAAGGAGTTGAAAAAACAAACAAAGAAACAAAACAGAGCTGAAGCTCGCACGAAACAGGGGAAACCCGATCTCCTCTGATTTCTCACTGGTGTCAGCGAACAACAAGGACCACGGGCATGAGACACAAGCGAAAGGACGACCGACACAGAGGAAATGTCTGACAGCCACTACGCGCCCTGCATTGCCGGCAAACAGGAGATCGGAGAGGGAGAGGCCGCGGGAGAGAAGGGGAAATCGAGCAGAATCCGACGTCGATTTGCCCCAGCTCGAGCCAACCGAAAAGTGCTCTCCACCGCGCGACCTCCCTGGACGAAAACGGGGTCGGGAATCGGCCAGAAAAAGCGTACTACTAGCGAAATCGGCACTAAATCAGGTCTGACCGGTTCAGTGGAATGAATGACTGAACCGGACCGATTCAGCAAAAAAATGCAAAAAGAGAAAAAAATTCGGGGATACAGTCGAGCTACGGGTAAGCTAGTAAGCGGTCAAAATTGATCGATTTAATTTTGAGAATATTTAATTTAAATTATATTTGATCGAAATTGACCTAGTAAATATATAAACGTGTAGCACGACAATTGGTGACAAACGAGAGTTTGAGTTAACCTCGATTTACGTGCTCTCACAGAATCTCAGGTAAGTGAATCTCGATTTCTATAAATTGGATAGTTATACGAGTTAGAAATTAATCGCGTAAGATACGATTTATTCCATATAAAATTTCGTAATGCTTGGAATTCAAAATAGGCTATCATAAATGATTTTAAAAGGTTGAGAGAGACTAGAAACTAGATAAGATAACGTAACAGTGATGTTAGGCCAAGAATTTGGTCAAATGTTCATAATGGGCCAAGCTTGAGTAGCAATCAGCCCAATTTAGATTATGGGCCACACGGAAAGCCCATAAAAGTAAATGAGCCCAATAAGTTAAATCGACTGTTGTAAACGAAGGAAATATATTTATTTGGTTAAAGTGATATGATAAATAATTTTCTGCAGCTCTAGAGATTGGATTAGGAGTAAATCGGACTGGACAAGCTTCCAGCAATGAAAATTTACCACACTCGACTTGATACGAGGTAAGGAAATTTTGTAAGTGCTTAGAGATATCTATGTGTATTTTTTAGGAGATTTACAAGGCCTAAAATTTCCTAAAGCATCGAGAAATGAAATAATAATTTTTACGAAAATCGGGGTATCGGTGGAAAAAGACCGTTTTGCCTCTAGTTAGGAATTTTACTAAAAGGGTAGTAAGGCTAATAAATTGCATGAATAACATGTTTTTTTGATATTTTATGAAATATATTGCTTGATTTAAGTAATTTATCGATAGGCTGACTATTGATTTTTGTGATTTGCATGAAAAGGGCACGTGTGAGGTGCCAATTTTGATTTTGAAAGTGTTTTATCGAAATAAAGCAGCCTATCAGATTTATATGAGTATAAATCGTGCTAGATTCTTGCTCGCACTGGATTTTTATGTTTTGACTTACATACAGAGTGTTGGAGCCTCGCTCGAACTGAGTTTTACTGATTTATGTACACGAAAATCATACCGGAGCCTTACTCATATGTAATTTTACATTGAATTATTATGTATAAAATCGTACTAGAGCTTTGCTCATACGTGATTTACATCGATTTATTTCACATGAAAGTCGTACTGGAGCGTTGCTCGTACGAGGATTTTTTGTATGGCATAAAACCTTGCTGGAGCTTTGCTCGCATGAGATTTTAGATATCATGATATGCATGGCATCGTGCTAGAGCTTCACTCGCACTAGACGTGATGTGACATGTATAGAGCTGTGCTAGAGCCTCATGTAGACTGTGCGTCACAGAGATGATATGCTCGCACGTGTATGTTGAGACATGGGTTGGTTATCGACATCGTATGGGGTGGATAAGACCTATGGCCGGCACCCCCAGACTGTGATATGGGTTCATGGAGTACGTTGTACCGTTTACGTCACACAGAGTACGCTGTATCGTGTAGTCATGACTATGAGATTGGTGATTTGATATTCTGGCGGGTAGGACTGACCCACCTCCCGTTGCAGTGGTGATGCCCCACACATCGGGATCCATGTAGCCTAGGATCACAGGAACATAGTCCTGAATTTTTCCTATACAGTAACCTACATGCCTCACGTGATATCATACGGTCTAGATGTACCAGGGTAGACCTAAAGGAGAGGTCACGCCTCAATTTGTGATTTGAAACGAAATGTGGTTTTAATGATGTGTTGATGAGTTTTACTAAGTTTTGATAATGTGTTAAACCTTGAGGGGTTGTTTTATGATGAGTTTTTTAATGTGTTGAGCATGAGACGTTGACATGATGATTTTCCATGTTTACATACCTATTTTCATATTTTCAGTACATGATATGTTTATATACATGTGGCATATTTTTAATTATACCTCATGCTCTGGATATAAATGATTTTTATATCATGACATTATAATCATGTAGATAGTGTAGTTATTTACCTGCTTAAATTATTGCCTTACTGAGCAAATTATGCTCACCCTTTCACTTTTCACCCCTACAAAGCATCCACAGTAGTTGAGAGCGAATAGAAACTATATTCCTTGTTATTCACTGCTTCCCATCATGAATCATGTATACACTTTGTACAATTTTGTATCTGAACATGTAAAAGCACAATATTATACATGGATGGAATATCAGGGATGTAAACCTATGTAAATACAGTTATGAATGTAATTAGTTAAAGTCAAAGCACAGTAGATCCTAATATGTAAATGTGATATGGAAATGGATGTTAAGGTAAGTAATATGACAAGAGGGACTAATGTCGACTCATGGCCCAACTATTAGTAGTGAAACTGCTCACGACGGGTAAGGAAATGAAAAAGCAAAAAAATTGTAGTGATTTTTAGGTAAATGAGGTCGAGACAACAAATGTATGAGAACATGTAATAAGGGTGATTTGGATACTAACTGGGCTATTTATGGCAGTTCAAGGTACGTGCACGTAAAATGAGGCAAACTCAAGGCTCGACGATTGAGTGATTTCCTAGCCCCGTTTAGGTAAGGGATGCAATTTAAAGTAGTAATGACTTCTTGTACCTGTTTATATTTCATAAAATGACTTGATAAATGTATGAAGAATTTAGCTGGGAAAGCTTGACCTTCTAACCGATTTAATTCTAAAACCGATCGCTTTTGTCTATGATGTATGAGTATTGTTATATCAATATTTTGTATTGTAATTATATGATTTTAAGATTTAAGTTTCAATAGGATTTTAAGTAAGTATGAAAGCAAGTAAGAAAGAAAGATTTTTCTGAGACTAGAGGCTACCCTGATAGTGTTTGCTTTGTGCATGTCATACCCACTACTTGTGGTGTCCCGGCTCTGCCACCTGTAGTGCATGATCTGTTTCGCCCATGTAGTCTTCGTCTTCCCCTCTGTGGTGTTTGTCTTCACTACATATAGTGCCTATTTCGTAGTATCTTGTGCCCACACAGCACACATGTAGGTTATGTTACCCACACGGTGAATGCTGATGGTGCGTGTACTCTAGCTATATGCTAGTTATACAGATACTACGCTTGTTTTGCTATACGACCCCGATCCAGTCTACAACCCCTACCATGACCATCGGTGTTTTATTCCCTCTATGGAGGATGATATTTCTATCTGCATGGTAGCTATACGGATTTAGCCTAGTCTTCATGTTTTAGTATATCAATGAGTATGAATTATGAAAGTAAGTATGTAAGTTTTATCAAATGTAAGTAAGTACTCAAATTTGATTAAGCAAGTATGTAGGTATGTACATTTTATTTCAAAGTAAGTAAATATTGTAAGTATATAAGTAAGTATGTTTTACTACAAAGAAATTAAGTAAGTATTGTTTGCTACTATACGTAAGTAAGTTTATGTATTTTGATTAGCGTACGCATGTAAGTTTTGAAAAGCATGCTAACCCTGAATTTCTACATATTTTAGGGTTGTCAAGATTATTTTAAATGTCTTCCTTACTGGGGTTTATCATAATCTCATCTCCTTTCTTCTTCATTTCAGATTACCTGCAGTAGGACCGTTCAGCTACTTACGGGGTACTCTAGTTAGGCTGGTGGATTTTGAGCCTCCCAAACTATATGTAGTACAAGCTTAGGTATATTCTCTAATGTTTATTTCCAGACATTGGTAATGTACATATACTGGTTTGTATATATACTTTTAGAATGTAATCAATTGTCTTACGAATTAGTATTGTAAATGTTTCGAGAAAGAAATGAACTGTTGATGATGTTAAGTATGGAAATAGTGGATGTTGTGGGATGTATAGTAAATTGGAAAATAATAAGTTTAAGAAAATAAAATCAACTATTCGCAGATATAAACTATAGTTTCGATTATTGTAAGAATGTAAGTTAAAGTATCAGAGCTTGTGCTGCCAAAATTAAGGCAATTCTAAACGATTAAAAGAATAAGCAAAGTAAGAAACTATGTAACCTGCACTGTATAGGAATACAACCTAAGAAAGAAGATAAGAATAAAACAAAAAGTTAGCCCTAATTTCCATGCTTTCGGTACGTTATAGTTTACGCGGTATCAGAGAAAAGGTTATCTAGTACTGTTAGTGTCAGGTTTAAAATTTTGATTACATCCCAAGTATCTGTACTTGTCTAGTTATAAATTGGGTATACCTTTTATACCTGCAACTAAAATCTCTTGGTATTGGCACAGGTAATACATCATTTACCATGAGTGGTAGATAAGGCCGCCCGAGGAGGCAAAATTAGCCCCCTTCACCATCTCCCTATCAACTGGAGAACCCTAATACCATAATGGTGAGGCTTGAGCAGGGCATGTAAAGTATGAGAGAAAGGCTCAGTGCACTCACCGCCATGTTTGCCTAGCAATTTGGGGCTAATACTTCAAATATTGATGCTACTACGCCTGCATACCCTCATTCACCTTCACCTCCTCCTCCTCCACAGGTTCTTTCGACACCTCTTGTATACAGCCTCTGGTGCGAACAGGGATAGAGGATAGAGATAAGAGTAAAATGAAGGATTTTCTTAAGATGCACCATCTAGAGTTCAAGAAGGTGAAGGATGCAGTAAAGGCGGCTAGGAGTGGCTGATACATTTAGAAAGGATATTTGAATTTTTGGGGTACACCGATTCAGAAAGACCCAGTATGGCCACCTATATGCTTACTGGACAGGCCGATGTATGGTGGAGAGCCACCAGAACAAATCTGATTTCTCGACATCCAAAGATTACTTGGGAAACTTTTTTTCTGCCCACCTGCTGCCCAAAAAAACTATGGGAAGAATTTTAGGATTTGGTACAAGGTAATATGATCGTAGACGAATATGAGAACATGTTTTCTGCGCTCTTACGGTATGACCTCGAAACCGTCAAGGATGACCAGCGCCGTGTAGAGAGGTTTCAAGCCGAGTTGAGACCTGCAATTCGGGATAGATTACTAAATCTTCGCATTAAAGAATTTGTTGCTGCTCTTAAGCGCGCGCAAGAAGTAGAAAGGGGTCTCGATATTTACCAAGCCTAGTATGGATCCCGTGGGAAACTAAAGAGTAAGGGTAAAAGAGTGGAGACCTCTAGAACAGAATCGAGAAGGCGTCAGCTAAAGAGACTAAGGATTGGTGAGTCTTTAGTTAGGATTGATAGGCTTATAACTCCTATTGCCACCCTTGTGATCGTCCGGAGCCAACAGATGACTAAAAGGAGTTGTAAGGATTATGGCAAGTTGGATAGTGGTCATTGTCATTGGTGATCAGGTGCTTGTTTTAAATACAGAGAGAGGGGACATTTGATTAAAGACTGCCCATAACTTAATACTCCACTACCCCGATATCAACCACAACCACCATTTGACAGTCAGACATAGATTTTTCAGAGGAAGATCCCTCAAAGACGCGCTACAGCAACAAAAAAGGTAAAAAGCTTGTCACTCAAGGTCGTGTCTTTACCATTGACTAAGAGACTGCTGATGCCTCTTCAAACGTTATCAAAGGCAATCTTCTTGTCTATAATCACAAAACTAATGTATTATTCGACCCCAGGTCAACACACTCATTTATCTCACCTCAGTTTGTAAAGTGTATGGATAGGGTAATGATAGCGGATCTAATTCTATTAAACATGTACGGCTTTGATGTAATTTTGGGAATGGATTGGCTAGTCACCAACCGAGTAAGTTTAGACTGTTATACCAAGACTATAGCCTTCTTCTTACCTGATAAATTTGAAGTATGTTTTTATAGTTAAGAAATAAAATATACGATGTTTTAAAATATAAAATTGGTGTAACCATTGATGTTTTATTTCATTAAGGTCATATAGCCTTTGTCTCTGATTCGAGCCATGAACGTCCAAGTATTCAGGATATATCAGTTGTTTGCGAGTTTCCATATCTGTTTCTGGATAAATTACTGAGGTTACCATTGGAGAGAGAGTTGGAATTTACTATTGATTTAGTGCCAGATACCTAGCCAATCTCTAAACCTACCTATAGAATGACACTGATTGAATTAAAAGAACTGAAGAAGCATTTGCAAGAGTTGCTTGACAAGGGTTTTATTAGGCCCAACGTGTCACTTGGGGAGCTCCGGTTCTATTTGTCAGAAAGAATGATGGTAGCCTCTAGTTATTTATAGACTATAGATTATAGAACAAGGATATAGTAAAAAACAAGTACCCCCGCCCAGAATAGATGACTTATTTGATCAGATGAGAGGAGCTTTAGTGTTTTCTAAAATTGTTCTAAGGTCAGCTATCACCAGTTGAGAATCAAAAGGGAAGATGTGCCTAAGACAGCCTTCAGGACTAGATACAGCCATTATGAGTTCTTAGTGATGCCGTTTAGCCTGACCAATGCACCTACTACTTTTCTGAGTCTGATGAACGAAGTATTCCAGGATTATTTGGATCAGTTTGTGATTATTTTTATTGATGACATCTTGGTTTACTCTAAGTCTCGGGAGGAGCAAGATCAGCATTTGAGAACCATGCTCTAGACTCTTCAAAAGAAATAATCGTATGGGAATTTGAGTAAGTGTGAATTCTGGCTGGAGCAGATAGCCTTCCTCGGTCATACCATATCCAAGGACGGGGTGTCAGTTGATCCGTCTAAGGTTGAGGTAGTACTCAAGTGGGAGAGGCCGAGGATTGTGACAAAGATTCAGAGTTTCTTGGGATTTGTAGAATTCGTTTGTATGGTCAGAAGTATGTGGCATAGTTTTCAAGAGATCACGCATAGATTGTCTACCGCACCCATAGTGACTATTCTGAGTAGATTGGGGGGATTCGCGGTACACTGTGATGCGTACCATCGGGGTCTGGGATGTGTGCTTATGCAGAATGGTCGAGTGATAGCATATGGTTCCAGTCAACTTAAGGACCATGAGTGAAATTATCTCACCTATGATTTAGAGTTAGCCACAGTGGTTTTTGCTATAAAGATTTAGCAGAACTAATGTACGGTGAGAGATTTCAGATTTTCACTAACCATAAGAGTTTGAACTATATATTTGATCAGAAGGAGCTTAACATGAGGCAGAGATGGTGTTTAGAGCTCCTCAAAGATTATGGCTGCTAGATTTTGTATCATCCGGGTAGAGCAAACGTGGTTGCGGATGCTCTTAGTAGAAAGGGTATAATGTCTTATATGATGGTCAGAGAATGAGAGTTATTAGAATAGTTCGTCAGACTCAAGATTAGTGTTGAGGAGGCAAATGTGGGATTTGTGGCTAGCCTAAGGATTGAGCCAAGCATTTTAGATCAGATCAGAACAGGACAGAGAAACAATCAGAGATTATTAGACATGGTTAGCCAAGCAGAGCAAGCTTTGCAGTCAGATTTTTCAATCGGTGACAATGGGTTGTTGAGGTTCAGGGGCCGCATATGTGTTCCGAATAATGATGTCCTGAAGTAGCAGATTTTGAAAAAGCCACGATAAATCTAGGAGCATCTATAAATGTTTTGCCATTGTTTATTTATAAATTTTCTAATCTTAGATCCTTAAATGAGATTGGTGTAATATTTCAATTCGTTGATAGATCTAATTGTTATCTTGAGGGGGTAGTAGAGAATGTATTAGTGAAAGTGAAAGAATTAATCTTCCCTGCAGATTTCTATGTATTAAATACGGAGCATGAAAAATCTCCAAATTCGATGCCATTATTTGTAAGACCTGTATTTTTGGATGTAAACTTTATGAAATCATGAGTATGGTGATGTATTTGCAATGTAAGCATAAGTGATGTAAGTTCATGGATTCGATGTACATACATGTAATATGAGTTTGTAATGTACATACAAGTTTCATTGTATATGAATATGAAGAAATGAGCTTTTATAAGTGATGAGTGTGATTGGAGCTTGAAATGAGTAGTGTGGTAAATGGAAGGAAGTTGCATGAACCTAAATACTTCCATTTGGTTATATATTGTATACCTTGGTTATACAATGAATACACGCAAGTTTTAATATGTATAAAGCTTGAATGGATACCATTTTCAAGTCATAAAGGTGGTCGAATGAGAAAATGACTATGGCAGTAAATTGAGGACGTTTTGTGTGAAGTTACTGCAGAAAACTGCAGCAAAATCTAGAAATATGAATGCCAGATCGATCTCATAGGATGAGCGATCAATCTGGAAGAGCCAGAATGCTCTTATTTGAGTAATGAAATAGAGCAGATCGATCTCTTAAACATTCTGTAATGAAAAGATTGATCCTCAAGCATACAGATCGATCTCCTAAACATTCTGTAATGAAAAGATCGATCCTCAAGCATACAGATCGATCTCCTTAGCTCTCTGGTTGGAGCAAATCGATCTCAAGCTTCAACAGATCGATCTCATGCTTGAAAATACCCTGAAAAAGAGGAATTTAAGGGGACCAGATCGATCTCCTCTTAGTCCAGATCGATCTCATCAAGTAATTTCTATAAAAAGGGCGTTGAAATCTGTAATTTTCGAGAAACAACAACACCTTTCCATTTTTAACCTAAAACCTAGATTTCTCTCTCTAAAATCCACCTATTTTAGTAAGATTTGAAGGGAGGCCATTAGACATAAAGTTGTTCATCTTGAGGAAGAGTACAACATAGTTGAAACCCAAAACCTCATTATTGGTATTGAAGGAGCAAGGAGCATTTCCCTTTTGGAGCAAGAAGAGAAACTGGATTGGTAAGTTTCTAATGCTCCAACACAAGCATATTGGTTTGTTTAATTGATTTTGGAGTATATTTGCATGTGTATTGATGGTTAGAGATACCTAGGAGGTGATGGAACTAGTAGGTGACCTAGAAAATGGAATAAGTTTAGTGTGAGAAAGTGTAATTTGGATGAGTTGGTGATTTGTGGGAATTGCTAAGTTGTCATTTGAGTAATGTGGATAATTTGAAATGGGTAAATGAAACTACATTGTAGGTTGAGTGGAATTAGGAACACTATAAGCTTAATATCGATTTGTTATGGATTAGGTGTGAATAAATAAGCCTAAATGAATCTATATATTCGAGATATGAATAGAGAGATGAAACGAGGCCTTATAAGTGTTAATAGAGGCTATAGATTGGATTGACTATAGCGAGCACAAGGGTTGCGTTATAGTAGACTAAAATAATGTGAAATACGATTGTGTGCAGTTTCAAAGAGTCTAGTGGAGACGAATCGAACCGCACGAGTAAGCAGCTTTAAGGAAGTGAAATCTCGCAATGCGATTTCCAGGTAAGGGAATTTTGTAAGTATATAGAGGTAGCTGCTCGTATTTTGTAGGTATATAGGGCTTTGGAAAAATTCATGATTTTATAGAAACGTGTTTAACGATGTATGGATAACTACAAGTATTGTATTAGATTTGGTTGTTTGAAATAGTATCATAAAGAAATGGGAAAGTAAGGCTAATAATTGCATAAATCAAATGTTTTGAATGTTTTCACAAAACATATTGCTTTGTTTTAAGTAAATTGATGGATAGGCTGGCTAGTGTTGAATAATGTTGTGTGAAAGCACATGAGAGGTGCTAAATGTGTTTTGAGATTGGTTTCTGAATGTTTATGAGTTATCTATCATGTTTATGAGAATTAAACCGTGCTGGAGCCTAGCTCGCACTGGATATTGATGTTTTCACATGTTTGAAATGTGTTGAAGCATAGCGCACTTTAATTTGAACTGTGGTAATGATCTATAAACCGTACTGGATCTTTTACTCGTATGTGGATTTCGAGTAGTTTCTCATGCATATAACCGTACTGGAGCTATGCTCGTATGTGGTTTTCTTCATGTTTTATGCATAAATGTCGTACTAAAGCGTTGCTCGTATGAGGTAATTTGTTTATGATGCATGAATTCGTGCTAGAGTGTAGCTCGCGCAGGTTTTCACATTGTGTTATGTATGATGTCGTGGTGAGGGTAATACGGGTTGGTGTTCAGGGAACCCAATAAGCCTAACAGACCTCTTGAGGGGGTGAGGGTGAGAGGCTAGAACTTGAATCAGGGAACCCAACAGGGGCGAGCAAGGCCATGAGGGGCTAGGACCTGGTATTCAGAGTACTCCCACGTGCACTTGAGACTAGAGGTTTCATTCGGTATGGGGTAGATAAGACCTACTGTAGGCACCCCCAACCATGTTATGGGTCCACGGAGTACGATGTACCGTGTATATCACATGAAGTACGATGTATCACGTGGTTGAGATACTGATGAGAAAGTCTGGCGAAAAACTAACCTACCTTTGTTCCAGCATGATACCCCACACACCGGGATCCGTGTGGTCTAGGATGATTTACGACATAGTTGGCCAACATAGTCAGTCGAGATATAGTGACCTCTCTCCTTGCTTATTACATAATAAAACATGATCTTGATACTTGAGTGTGATTTTGACTGTCCAAGGTAGACTCGAAAGAGGGGTCGAGCCTTGTGGGATTTGATTTTTGAAATGGTAATGATGTTTATGAGTGAGAAAATGATTCATGATGGGATTGTATCTGTTTGAGAAAGAGCTTTGTGATGTGATTTTAAAAAAAGGATGTTTCTTAAATGAATTACCCTTTTTATGAGATTAAATGAGAATGAGCATGAGACGTTTTCACATGTTGATATTCCATGTATTATATGCCAATTTTACATGATTTTGATCCATGATATATATGTATACTCATATGGTATAGTTTTATTCCCTTAAGCTCCTACTATAATCGATTTATGCATAACACTATTAGCATGTAGATAAAGTAGTTATCTACCATGCTTGCATTATTGCCTTACTGAGCGTGTGGTTGCTCATCCCTCTCTATTTTGCCCCTCCTACAGAGCGTGTATAGTAGCCTAACGAGGACTGAGGCATTTTATTTTTGGACATCCGCTGCATCTCCATCACCCAGACGTATATACACAGAGATTCTTTTTGTATCTAAATAATTGTAAAAGCACAGTGATCATTTGAATTTGTAATATGGGGGATGTAAGTGTCATAACACTTAGTATGTATGAACATACCACTTAGTATTGGATATATGACAATACTTTTGTTTTATATGGAAAGTGAATGGTAAAGAATGATTATTACTGCCTCACAGCCTAACTGTGTAGTGGTGAGTTCGTTCACGACCGGGTAAGGAAAAAGGAAAACACGAAAAATTGGCAATGATTTTTTTCAACGAATTGGATAAATAGAGTCATGATAGAGATTGGTATAAGAGCTGTGTTGGCCTGATATGAGTTAGTAATATAATGTAGGAAAAGTACATCCCCATAGTACTGTGCTTTTGTTTAGATATAGTTGTGTATACCATGATGGATTAAGTCTAATAATGATTTTAATACAGGAAGTTAGGCATTATGCCAGTTATGCGTAGAGGTAGAGGGACAGGAACACATGCTAGAGGCCGTATAGGTAGGCCTGAGAACCGTACGGAGCCATAAACTGATCAGGCTCCACAAGACCCTGCTGAGAGAACAGGAGATACAAAGGCATGCTTAGCTAGGATAGAGCAGAGTATTGAGAACCAGGTGGAGATAGTCACACAGGCATTGGGTACCGGTGATAGACGAGGTCTCGCAGCACAATCTACGACTGGATAGGTAGCTGTAGAGGTAGAGAGACCTCAGACTACAGAGATAGCTACAGCTACACCACCTCCAGTTTAGGATATAGCTTCTCCTATCGCTTCATAGCATAGCCGTAGTGAGTTGGGTTATGACTGCGAGTTGAGCAGATTGCGAGAGTTTCAATGGTTGAAACCCTTAGTGTTTCAGGGGTGAATGACCCAGTGGGTACGAAAGATTGGGTGTACGAGATGGAGAAACTGTATAGGTTCTTCAAGTGCACTTCAGCTGAGAAGGTAGCCCCTGTCGTGTTTATGCTAAAAGGCGAGGTCGAACACTGGTGGAGATCCACCGAGACTGTTTTGAGGACCAGACACCTCGAGATCACTTAGGAGGTATTTTTGAAGGCCTTCAAGAGGCAATACATCCCAGCCACTGCACAGAGGAAATTACGGATGGAATTTATGAACTTGGTTCAGGGGAATTGAACTGTGGACGAGTATGAGTCCAAGTTTATGTCTTTGGGAAGATATGACCCAGACACGATGGGTAGTAAGGCCCGAAAGATTCAGAAGTTCGTTGATGGGTTGAGGTTGGCCATCTGAACTAAGCTTGCTCCATTTGACATTCAGACTTATGATGAGGCAGTACATAAGGCTCAGTTATGCGAGCAAGACTTTGAGAGGAATGCCTCCGAGCTAGGAAAGTATAGTGTCCGAAGAGACAGAGATCGGAAGAGATCCAAGATGGATAAAGTGGCTAAGAGGGGATGCCAGAGGTTTTTCGAGAAGAGACCTAAGATCGAGGAGGTGTAGGAGAGAGCTGTTAGACCTCTCGTGTACCCGACTTTGACTGTACCAAGAGGTATGGTTATTGGAGGACCACGCCCTACTACTGACTAGTGTAGGAGATGTGGGAGATACCATAGGACTAGACCATGTCAGATACCTTCTGTATCATGTTTTAGGTGTAGGAGGCCTGGACATATTTTGAGGTACTATACTGAGATAATTGAGACTGCCCCGTAGAAGGGCAAGGAGCTAAAGAAAGCTCCAGTTGAGACAGTTGCCCCGAGGAGGAGGGCTATAGCTGAGGAAAAAGAGCAGCAAACAGCGGGTGTGAGCAGAGAAAGAGTACATGCATTGGATCAGGACACCGCAGATGTTTCGACGGATGTAATTAAAGGTACCATCCTAACTTTTAGTTTAGAAGCATTGGTATTATTTGATCCTGGTGCCACACATTCCTTCATATCACCTTTCTTTGCACGTAAATTATTAAAACATGTGAAACCTACATTGTTGGATAAAAATGATGATGATTTCCACACCCATGAATGATAGTTAATTAACTGATCATGTATGTAGGGATTGTAAACTGATGATAGAAGGAAAGGAAATGACAACCAATTTAATTGTATTAAATATGAATGATTTTGATGTAATTTTGAGAATGGATTGGTTGGCGGCCAATCGGGTTGTCGTCGATTTTATTTACTATTATAAAGTAGTCAATTTTTATAGTCTTTGATTTTAGAATTTTTAATATTAAAGGTTGTCAAGTTTTAGTAAAAAAATCATGATATGTTTTCTTTTAATGATTAATTCTAAACTTAAACAAGGTTTTATAGAAGAGTTGAAAGTATTTTAATTGTTATAATTGTTGAAATGAGTGCTTTCTAATTATCATACCATGTGAATACATGATATAATATAGTTGTTCATGTGATAGTCCTAAGCAAGATTTAAGTAAACAAGAATCTCTTTAAAGAAGAGAAAACGAAAAAAATTGGTAAGGAAAAAAGAAGGAAAGAAAAGAGGTTAAGAAAAGAAAAATTAATAAAGTCTACTCCAATGTTCGAGTCATAAAGTCTTTATAGGATAAATATGTACAAAGTGACTTGAAATATAAGTATGCAAAGCACTCTAAATACGAAACTGACTAGTTCTACAAGTGAGAATTTAAAGAAGGCATGATATAACCTCAAAAACATGAAAAAAGATAAAGACTGTTGATTTATTTGTTATGCTTACAGTAATGGAGATTGGTAGCTGCATGTTTATGTTAGACATTTCGATGTATATTAGTTGTGTATCTTACATTGACTTATTTAGAGGTATGCATGAATATGAGAGTAATAGTTGAGATATAATTGACTTGATTATTTAATTTTGTTGAGTTATGAATTGAAAGTTAAAAGATTGAGAATTATTCATGATCTTGAAAGTATGTAAAATTGTTAAGATTGAGTCGAGTTAAAAGTTTTTATGGGTATATCTTCTAAAAGCCTTCATGAAACACAACTTATCAACTAGGGGAGACCTAGGGGTTTAAAAGCTTCTTGCATAGGTTAAATGCAATCATAACTACTATGAAAGTGTGTTATGAGTTGAGATTTAGGATTGAAATTTAAGAAATAGAGTTAGGATTTGTTAGAGGACTAACAAAGCTTAATTATGGGAGAATTTCATAAGCGCTTAATTTGATATATTTATATTGTTTAAATATATTCTTCTAGCTATATTTTGTGCTTAAAAGTACTTTTTAATGTTCATTTGATGTTTCAAGTGACCAAAATAAGCTTTTGAGAAGAAATGAAGCTAAAATAACTCTTTTTACAATTTCTAGCTAGCAGGGGTATTTTGGTTATTTTGGCCTCTATTCGAATTTTTATGGAAAAAGTGATTTAACAAAGTTGAGAGGACATCTCAAGCTTTCTGGAATGTTCAAGATCATCCAAATCAAAATCCGTTTAATGGGTTAAAAGTCCTTGCAAAGTCAGCACTAAAGCCTAGGAATCATAATCCTAGTAGGAGTGGAATTGCTACAAGGATAACTGATACATTTAAATTAAAAGTCATTTGGAGAAGATAAATATAAGGAGAAAGAAGATTCTAGAAAAGTTGGAGAAGCTATCCAACACCTCATGATAAATTAAATATTATTCTTAGATAAATATTGAAAATTATAATTAGAGTTTAATTCCAAGTAAAAGTTTTATCATTCCCTCCCTATGTAAAGGATCCCTAAAGGGTTAGTTAAATTATCAATTGGCCTAGTTTTGGTTTTATAAAATTGTAAAACTTTTTCATTATTTTAAAAAGTTTCTTTTATATTAAAATTCCTTGTTGGCTGATTGCTTTTCTTTTCTTTTAATATTTTTGATTTATTTCTTAGTCTTTAATATTTCAATTGCCAAATTTCTTCTTCTTTATAATTGTAAGACCCGATTTTAGTTAAAACACGAAATTAAATATGCAAAAGGATTAAAAATGGAATTCTCGAACACGTGCAAGGGCAAAATGATCAAAAGATCGAAAGTCGGTATAAATTCGAGAAGAAAAAAATTAATTAAAAATAATGGATTGAGAAATCTTGGTCAATAAAGGTGAAATAAATTTATTTCGAGTTTAATTGATCAAGATATGAAGTTATGGGAATTAATCGGGATTAATTGGAATTTTTAAATCGAAAAATAATCCCGAAAATAATCAAAAATATACCGAAAAGTCATTCGGGACAATATCCAAAAAATACAAAAAAATTATACCCGAAAAAGGTTAAAACATAATAAATAAATTAAACAAAATTAAATTAATTAATTTGGAATAAAATAATAATTTTTGGTAGATATTTTAGATTTTTAATGTATTTTAATGATTAAAATATTAATAATTAAATAAATAATAATAATTAAAAAAAAAAGAGAAAAGAGAATCCGAAAAAAAAAAGGGAAGAAACAGAAACGAAAACGCGAAAGGAAAGGAAACGAAGCCGAGCAACCGAGGAAGGCCGGCGTGACCACTGGCGGCCAGGGAACCAGGCTGTCACGCCCCGAAAATGCGAAAAATAGGGCAAATTTAAAACTTTTTACTCATTAATTCACAATTAATAGTGCATTCCTGTGCAGTGTCATACATCATCATAATTATCATGCCTCAGGATCTCATCATGATATAATAAATATTGTATTATACCCATTACTCGATTACAAGTCAATTAATCCTAATACATCCCATATAATGTCATACATCAAGTGTCTGCAAATACATTAATAGTCTGGGTACATGAAAAGATAATATACCTCAAAGTACAAATTATATAGCCTGGAGCTCGAATCCTCCACTAGCCACTACTCCGTACGTCGCAGGGAAGTCCTTATTCACTTGAAGAACTCTGGGGGGAAAGAAAAACAGGGTGAGCTTCTAAATCGCTCAGTAAGGGGGGTAGGGGACTCATTTCATAAACCAAAATGCACATCACAAAGCATTTATTTGTATGTGAAACTCATTTGAAAACCATAGCATGAAAATACTCAAAACGACACTCTCATGTGTCAAATCATGTGAAAACATGAAGTAAAAAGGCTCACTCTAGAGCAAAACAAAGCATGTGAAAATACGCGTTAAACGTTTTCTCAAATAACGTGGCATAGCCACTGATTTAAAATCACACGTGGCATAGCCACAATACACACGTGGCAAAGCCACTGAATTATTTTCTCACGTGGCATAGCCACAAAACACACGTGGCAAAGCCACTGAATTATTTTCTCACGTGGCATAGCCACAAAACACACGTAGCAAAGCCACTGAATTATTTTCTCACGTGGCATAGCCACTGAATAGGGTTTCTCAACGTGGCACTGCCACCAATGGGGTTTCTCAACGTGGCACAGCCACTAATGGGGTATACGTGGCACAGCCACCGATTGGGTATACGTGGCACAGCCACCAATGGGTTTCTCAACGTGGCACAGCCACCAATGGGGTATACGTGGCACAGCCACCAATGGGTTTCTCAACGTGGCACAGCCACCAATGGGGTATACGTGGCACAGCCACCAATAGGTTTCTCAACGTTACCAGAACGGAGAAGAATTCGGGCTTACATGCTACCAGAGCAATGCCCGGTGTGTACTCACAACTACACACCCAAGTCTTATCACATAAGACAAGTTGCCTTCACGTAGAACTCGTAATGGTTTTCTCTCATAAAACTCATTTGAAATCGTTTTGTACTCAACACAAAACGTAGTAAAACCGAGTTCCAACCGGCAAAGCACACGCACACATTTCTCAAATCACAATATTGCCTTAACGTAGAGCCCAGTTATAAACTCATAAAACATTGGGCTCCAACCGGCTATAAAATCGTGTACAGTTTAATCTCAACACAAAACACTCAACATGCTTGTTTATAAATCGTAAATCATGCTAAAACAGTTTGCAATTCACATACACAAATGGTTTAGATTTCCCTTACTTCTTTGCACCTCGTATAGTGCAATCGTTCCCCCGTATCACGGACTAGCCTCGCATTCCACTCTGGAACTCCCGAGCTGTCCAAACGATGTTAAAAACATCAATACTCAACATCACATAAATCTCAATTCTCAAACTCGAGCATAATTGCTCATAACACCTCAAATCCCTTGATTCTCGTAACTCAACCCTAAACTACAACCTCATTTTCAATATCTCGAAGTTCTACATCTCTAATACCAATTATCTACGCTAATTTATTACCTTGTCTATATTTCCGTTTATAGTACAATCCTCAAAATTGCCACAATTTCCAAATATCAACATTAATCCCACTACATTACAATCTCATCAATCCCTAATCATTCCTCAACTATTTCAACACGATTACAACCACCAATAACATCAAAATCAGCTCAAATATCAAGATCGAGGTTTAGAAATTACCCAAAGCTTGTGGGACGCACAACTCACGCCTCGATCCGATTCGTCCTTCGATTTCCAAGTATGTTGTTCTCCCTTTGATGAGGAACAACTTTCCTTCTTACCACAATAGCTGATTCGGCCGGAAATGGGGGATTTGGAGGAGTGAGAAACTAGGTTTTCGGAAAAATAGAGGTTTGAAAGAGAGAGAAAGTGAGATTTCAGGAGAAAACACGAGTTCCTTATATAGACTGGAGGTAGGAGATCGATCTGCCTCTTGATAAGATCGATCTGTGTTTGAAATTTGGGGACGATCTGGGCAATTTTACGCCTAGGAGATCGATCTGTCGAGGGGTGAGATCGATCTCTTTATGGCTTTATGAGATCGATCTGCTCCTAAGGAGATCGATCTTCTCCCCAAACAGAAGCATTTGGAGATCGATCTCCTCCTCATGAGATCGATCTTCTCTCAAACAGATTCATTAGGAGATCGATCTCTTCCTCATGAGATCGATCCCTTCTCAAACAGATTTATTAGGAGATCGATCTCTTCCTCATGAGATCGATCCCTTCTCAAACAGATTCATAAGGAGATCGATCTCTTCCATTGGAGATCGATCTGCTCTTCAAATTTCCCCTTCCTCGTCATTTTTAACTCACCAGATCGATCTCTCCTTCTCCCAGATCGATCTGTCCTCATGGATCATGCCTATTTTACACACTTAACACATAATTCTCCAATTATAATTTCCACAATTCACTTAGCTCAATAAATTATACTCAAATTATTATTACATCAATAAAATATGTCTGAAATTCTCAGATCTCACATCCTCCCCACCTTAAAAAGAATTTGATCCTCCAAATTCAACTCAACTAGTCAAAATAGATGAGGGTATTTCTCCTTCATGAGACTCTCTAGTTCCCACGTTGCCTCTTCCATTGAGTGATGTTTCCACAGAACTTTCACTAATGGGATGCTCTTGGTTCTCAGTACCTTCTCCTTTCTATCGAGAATCCGGACGGGTTCCTCAATGTAGCTCATGTCCTCCTGTATGTCCATCTCATCATACTCTATAACATGAGAAGGGTCCGGGTGGTACTTCCTCAACATAGATACATGAAAAACGTTGTGTATTCCGGACATCTGTGGGGGTAATGCTAATCTGTAAGCTACCTCGCCCACTTTCTCAAGAATCTCAAATGGTCCTATGTATCGAGGACTCAATTTCCCTTTCTTCCCAAATCGCATGATACCCTTGCTCGGTGATACTCTCAGAAATACTGCATCACCAACATCAAACTCGAGTGGCCGTCTACGCACATCCGCGTAGCTTTTCTGTCTACTCTGTGCAGCCCGTAACCTCTCACATATGAGTTTCACACTCTGTACGGCTTGCTCAACAAGCTCGGGAGCATTTATCTTTCTGTCACCGACTTCTTCCCAAGCTACAGGGGATCTACACCTCCTACCATATAGAGCCTCAAAAGGTGCCATTCCAATACTCGCATGATAGCTATTATTGTACGCAAACTCTGCTAGGGGCAGGTGATCATTCCATGATCCCTTAAAATCCATCGTACACGCCCTCAACATATCCTCCAGGGTCTGAATAGTCCTCTCTGACTGACCATCTGTTTGAGGATGATAGGCGGTACTAAAACTCAATCAAGATCCCATGGACTCCTGAAACTGGGTCCAGAATCTGGAAGTAAATCGGGAATCTCTATCAGAAGTAATACTCACTGGAGCCCCATGTAATCTAGCTATCTCGCTGACATATAGCTCAGCTAAGGCATCCACAGTATCTGTGCTCTTGATGGCAAGGAAGTGGGCACTCTTGGTCAATCATCCACAATGACCCATATCGCGTCATGACCTCTTCGGGTCCTCGGTAAACCCATAATAAAGTCCATAGTGACATGCTCCCATTTCCATGTAGGTACAGGTAAGGGCTGTAGTAGTCCTCCGGGCTTCCGATGCTCAGCTTTCACTTGCTGGCATACTAAACACCTAGCCACGTACTCTGCCACATCTCGCTTCATACCACTCCACCAATACACCTTTCTCAAGTCTCGGTACATCTTAGTACTTCCTGGGTGCATGGTGTATCGCGAGCAGTGGGATTCTCTCAGTATCTGTCTCTTCAGGGTATCATCGTCCGGTACACAAATCCGTCCTCTGAATCTCAACAATCCATCCTCACTGATGGTGAGATCCGACTGCGAACTCTGCTCAGCTTGGCTAACCATATCTATCAATCTCTGATCACTGCGCTGCCCAGTTCTAATCTGATCCATGATCCTGGGCTCTATCCGCAGGCTAGCCAAAAATCCAGTCTCTACCTCTTTAACTCTGATCCGAAGTTCGGCGAACTTCTCTAACAAATCCCATTCCCTGATCATCATAGCAGATATCATACTCTTCCTGCTCAGGGCATCAGCAACTACATTCGCCTTACCCGGATGATAAAGAATCTCGCAGTCATAATCCTTAAGGAGTTCCATCCATCTCCTTTGTCTCATGTTTAACTCTTTCTGATCAAAGAGATATCTCAAACTCTTGTGATCAGTGAAGATCTGGAATCTTTCCCCATATAAGTAATGTCGCCAGATCTTCAAAGCAAATACCACAGCGGCTAACTCCAAATCATGCGTGGGATAATTCCGCTCATGGTCTTTCAGTTGACGCGATCCATATGCGACCACTCTTCCGTGCTGCATCAGCACACACCCCAATCCTTGATGAGATGCATCACTATACACCGAGAATCCTCCTGATCCCTCGGGAATAGTTAACACAGGTGCTGCTGTCAATCTCCTCTTTAACTCTTGAAAACTGAGCTCACATTGATCAGTCCATATGAACGGAGTCTCCTTACGCGTGAGCTTAGTCAAAGGAGCGGCAATCCTCGAGAATCCTTCCACAAATCTCCTGTAATACCCTGCCAAACCAAGGAAGCTTCGTATCTCAGTCACTGTCCTCGGTCTTTCCCAATTAAGCACAGCTGCTATTTTACTCGGATCTACTGATACTCCTTCCTCTGAGACTACATGCCCAAGGAAAGCTATCCGGTTCAGCCAAAATTCACACTTACTAAGCTTTCCGTATAATTGCTTTTCCCGGAGTATCTGAAGTACTAACCACAAATGCTGTGCATGCTCCTCATACGACCGAGAGTACACCAGGATATCATCGATAAAGACTATCACAAACTTATCCAGATAGTCTCTGAACACCTCGTTCATCAATCTCATAAATGCTGCAGGGGCGTTCGTCAATCCAAAGGACATCACCAGAAATTCGTAATGGCCATACCTTGTCCTAAAGGTCGTCTTTGGAATATCTTCCTCCTTGATCCTCAATTGGTGATAGCCCGATCTCAAATCAATCTTAGAAAAGACTGATGCCCCTCTTAGCTGATCAAGTAGATCGTCAATCCTGGGCAGTGGGTATTTATTCTTCACTGTGGCTTTATTCAATAGCCGGTAGTCCACACATAATCTGAGACTACCATCCTTCTTCTTAACAAACAGTACTGGCGCTCCCCACGGTGAAACACTAGGTCTAATAAACCCTTGATCTAATAACTCCTGCAGTTGCTTCCTCAATTCCTCAAGTTCCACTAATGCCATCCTGTAGGGAGGTTTAGAGATCGGCTGAGTATCCGGTACCAAATCAATGGTAAACTCCAGCTCTCTCTCTGGTGGTAAACCTGGCAATTCATCTGGGAAAACATCCAGAAATTCGCAAACCACAGGTATATCCTCAATCCTCGGGTGTTCCCGCTCATCGTCTGAGATGAGTGTCTCATAACCTTCACATGAATAATCACATTTAATATTCTCCAAAATAATGTTAAGATTCTCAAATTACTCACTAGAAATCCACGTAATCATTTCCTCAATATCTCAATTGTACACTGTAAGGCTCAGGTAGGGAGAAAGTTACAATCTTAGTGTAGCAGTCTAAACTCACTCGATTGGTTGCCAACCAATCCATCCCCAGAATTACATCAAACCCATGTATATTCAACATGATTAGATCTGCTAACATCACTCTATCTCCCACCTTTATTTCACATCCTCTACAGATTAACTCAGTTCTCTGAGATTCACGCATAGGGGTATTTACATGTAGTATATATTCTAGAGGTTCAAACTTCAAGTTTAATCTACATGCAAAATGCTCAGAAATAAACGAATGCGTGGATCCTGAATCAAGCAACACATGAGCCTCATAATTACAGACAGAGAGTGTACCTCTTATAGTTTCTGCCGAAGCGTCTGCGGTCTCCTTATCCAGGGCAAACACTCATCCCTGTGCCACAGGTTTCTTCCCTTTCTCTGCCGCAGTGGCCCGTCTCCGGGGATCCACTCTCTGAGGCTGTTGTCTAGTGGGCTCCGAAGCATGTGGTATCTGAGGTTGGGGACAGTCTTTCACTCTGTGACCCATGTCACCACATCTGAAACATCCATGGATCGACCCAGTACAACTTCCCTCATGCGATCGGCCACAATCTCTACAAATCCTCATCTCCGGCCTGACATATCGAGGGGCCTCCTTGATAATAGGATAGGCTCTAGGGCTCTCCAATCTGTCCTTCTGCACCTCAATCCTTCCTCTTCTGAAGGAACCTCTCCGAGCCTCTGACTGGAAAAGTGCTGGCCTCTTGCCCTTATCTCTATTCACCGCTCTGAGCTCATTCTGGGATTGTACCATCTCAATCCCTCTTTCAACCTCTTGTGCTCGTCTCAGAGCATCTCCAAACTCGGTAATACATAGCCCCATCAGTCTATCTCTAATAACGGGCTTCAACCCATACACAAACTTCTCTGTGCGGAGCTCTTCACTCTTGAAGGTCTCTGGGTTATATCTCAGTAGTGCGGTGAACTGGCTCTCATAGTCATCCACCGACATGTCACCCTGTACCAAACTCAAAAACTCGGCCTGTTTCCTTCTCTGGGCGGCTCGTGGTACATATTGGGTTCTAAAAGCTGTCTGGAACTCTTCCCAACCAATCACATCCTGGTGGGACATCAAGATACCCTGGGTAGTACCCCACCAATCTCGAGCTCTCCCCTTCAGCATATAGGCACTCATACTGACTCTCTCAGTATCGGTGCACCCCAGTAAATCAAATATAACTCTCAACTCCGTCAACCACTCCTCAGCCTCTGTAGGATCCTTCTTTCCCTTAAATGCGGGTGGATTCATCTTCAGAAATTCCTTTAGTCGGACCTTACTTCTGTCCTCAGGCTGAGTGACGGGAGGCACTGGGGGTATGGGAGGTCCTGGTGGTGGTGTAGGGGTAGTATCCGAGGCATTAACTCCAAAGTGTTGCGAGAATAGCGCCGCCATCTGCTCAAAACCTTGCCTCACATCGGTCTCAATCCGATTAAATCGAGAGTTAGGACTCTCTGGTTGTGGGACAGGTGGTGGAGGGGACTCTGCCTGCCTCCTCGAACGACCTCGTCGTTTACTCATTCTCAATCTCAACCCGTCTCCTGCGCGTACATATCACAATCGATTGAAATCTCAATCCTCAATTTCATTTCATGACCAGACTATTACAGACACTTGGGATGTATTCTATTTCACTTAACCGACACTGACAGTACTAGACACCCTAAGCTCTGATACCAAGAAAACTCTGTCACGCCCCGAAAATGCGGAAAATAGGGCAAATTTAAAACTTTTTACTCATTAATTCACAATTAAGAGTGCATTCCTGTGCAGTGTCATACATCATCATAATTATCATGCCTCAGGATCTCATCATGATATAATAAATATTGTATTATACCCATTACTCGATTACAAGTCAATTAATCCTAATACATCCCATATAATGTCATACATCAAGTGTCTGCAAATACATTAATAGTCTGGGTACATGAAAAGATAATATACCTCAAAGTACAAATTATATAGCCTGGAGCATGAATCCTCCACTAGCCACTACTCCGTACGTCGCAGGGAAGTCCTTATTCACTTGAAGAACTCTGGGGGGAAAGAAAAACAGGGTGAGCTTTTAAATCGCTCAGTAAGGGGGGTAGGGGACTCATTTCATAAACCAAAATGCACATCACAAAGCATTTATTTGTATGTGAAACTCATTTGAAAACCATAGCATGAAAATACTCAAAACGACACTCTCATGTGTCAAATCATGTGAAAACATGAAGTAAAAAGGCTCACTCCAGAGCAAAACAAAGCATGTGAAAATACGCGTTAAACGCTTTCTCAAATAACGTGGCAAAGCCACTGATTTAAAATCACACGTGGCATAGCCACAATACACACGTGGCAAAGCCACTGAATTATTTTCTCACGTGGCATAGCCACAAAACACACGTGGCAAAGCCACTGAATTATTTTCTCACGTGGCATAGCCACAAAACACACGTGGCAAAGCCACTGAATTATTTTCTCACGTGGCATAGCCACTGAATAGGGTTTCTCAACGTGGCACTGCCACCAATGGGGTTTCTCAACGTGGCACAGCCACCAATGGGGTATACGTGGCACAGCCACCGATTGGGTATACGTGGCACAGCCACCAATGGGTTTCTCAACGTGGCACAGCCACCAATGGGGTATACGTGGCACAGCCACCAATGGGTTTCTCAACGTGGCACAGCCACCAATGGGGTATACGTGGCACAGCCACCAATGGGTTTCTCAACGTGGCACAGCCACCAATGGGGTATACGTGGCACAGCCACCAATGGGTTTCTCAACGTGGCACAGCCACCAATGGGGTATACGTGGCACAGCCACCAATGGGTTTCTCAACGTTACCAGAACGGAGAAGAATTCGGGCTTACATGCTACCAGAGCAATGCCCGGTGTGTACTCACAACTACACACCCAAGTCTTATCACATAAGACAGGTTGCCTTCACGTAGAACTCGTAATGGTTTTCTCTCATAAAACTCATTTGAAATCATTTTGTACTCAACACAAAACGTAGTAAAACCGAGTTCCAACCGGCAAAGCACACGCACACATTTCTCAAATCACAATATTGCCTTAACGTAGAGCCCAGTTATAAACTCATAAAACATTGGGCTCCAACCGGCTATAAAATCGTGTGCAGTTTAATCTCAACACAAAACACTCAACATGCTTGTTTATAAATCGTAAATCATGCTAAAACAGTTTGCAATTCACATACACAAATGGTTTAGATTTCCCTTACTTCTTTGCACCTCGTATAGTGCAATCGTTCCCCCGTATCACGGACTAGCCTCGCATTCCACTCTGGAACTCCCGAGCTGTCCAAACGATGTTAAAAACACAATACTCAACATCACATAAATCTCAATTCTCAAACTCGAGCATAATTGCTCATAACACCTCAAATCCCTTGATTCTCGTAACTCAACCCTAAACTACAACCTCATTTTCAATATCTCGAAGTTCTACATCTCTAATACCAATTATCTACGCTAATTTATTACCTTGTCTATATTTCCGTTTATAGTACAATCCTCAAAATTGCCACAATTTCCAAATATCAACATTAATCCCACTACATTACAATCTCATCAATCCCTAATCATTCCTCAACTATTTCAACACGATTACAACCACCAATAACATCAAAATCAGCTCAAATATCAAGATCGAGGTTTAGAAATTACCCAAAGCTTGTGGGACGCACAACTCACGCCTCGATCCGATTCGTCCTTCGATTTCCAAGTATGTTGTTCTCCCTTTAATGAGGAACAACTTTCCTTCTTACCACAATAGCTGATTCGGCCGGAAATGGGGGATTTGGAGGAGTGAGAAACTAGGTTTTCGGAAAAATGGAGGTTTGAAAGAGAGAGAAAGTGAGATTTCAGGAGAAAACACGAGTTCCTTATATAGACTGGAGGTAGGAGATCGATCTGCCTCTTGATGAGATCGATCTGTGTTTGAAATTTGGGGACGATCTGGGCAATTTTACGCCTAGGAGATCGATCTGTCGAGGGGTGAGATCGATCTCTTTATGGCTTTATGAGATCGATCTGCTCCTAAGGAGATCGATCTTCTCCCCAAACAGAAGCATTTGGAGATCGATCTCCTCCTCATGAGATCGATCTTCTCTCAAACAGATTCATTAGGAGATCGATCTCTTCCTCATGAGATCGATCCCTTCTCAAACAGATTTATTAGGAGATCGATCTCTTCCTCATGAGATCGATCCCTTCTCAAACAGATTCATAAGGAGATCGATCTCTTCCATTGGAGATCGATCTGCTCTTCAAATTTCCCCTTCCTCGTCATTTTTAACTCACCAGATCGATCTCTCCTTCTCCCAGATCGATCTGTCCTCATGGATCATGCCTATTTTACACACTTAACACATAATTCTCCAATTATAATTCCCACAATTCACTTAGCTCAATAAATTATACTCAAATTATTATTACATCAATAAAATATGTCTGAAATTCTCAGATCTCACACAGACGAGGGCCGACGAAGGAAGCCCGACGCCAGCTGAGTCGTCTGCCACCGGTGACGCGCGCCAAGGACGCCAGAGAACGCCAAAAAACGGAGGAGAAGGCCGCGGGAAAGAAATGGTCACCAGCGACGAACGAAGGCAATTCGGGCGAAACTAAGGCCCGATTCTGAAAGCCCAGGCGACGGTGGTTCTTTCTGCACCAGTAGCAGCCGATGAAACGGCGGGAATCACCGGTGGCGACGAAGAGAAAGAAATGGGTTCCGATGGCCGAGGGAGAAGAGCCGGACCGACGGCGTTCCGACGACCTCGACCCAGACCAAGGGTAGATTCGTGCTGCGGACAACCTTACGGAGCCACTTGCGGTGGAAGCCGACAGAGAATCGGCCAGCAAGGCGGTGAACCGGAGTGAACCGGGGTGAACCGGCGGTTCGAACCGGTCTGAACCGGACTGAACCGATTCAGCCAAGAAAGAGAGGAAAAAGAAGAAAAAGGGAAAAAGGAAAAAGAGGAAAAATTGGGGAAAAATCTCGGCGATGCAATCGAACTACGGGTAAGTCAGTAGTGGTCGAAATTGACCCGATTTAAATTTTGGAGTATTTAATTTAATTAATTTTGGACTGAAAACTTACCCGAAAAACTGTGGAATTGTGTAGCTCGACAATTGGCATCCCACGAGAGCTCGAGATAGCCTTGATTTGCGTACTAGCATGGAATCTCGAGTATGTAACCCATATTTACGACAATTACCTCGTTATGCGTGATATGAATTTAATTTTCGCATAAATTGAATTAAATTATGGAAATTTAGATAAATTGTCGTAAATACTAAATTGAGATATTCGAAGAGGCTCAATAAATTATTGGTGGGCCCAATGAGCCCAATAGGCCTCGATAATGTAAAAAAAAATTAAGTGGAAAACGGGCTTAAGGCCGATTAAGACCCATTAAGGTGCAATCGGGCCCAATAGGGGTAAATGGGCCCAATGATTTAAATTAAGCCCAGAAAATAGGAAATACAATTAAATTGTATGATATCTGACCTGAGAAATAATTATACGCAGTTCCGGAGGTTTGATTGGAAGCATATCGGACTGCGCGACGAGACAACAGTGGAAAAGAAAAGGTCAGACTTGACAGAAAAATAAGGTAAGGGAATTCTACGGACTGCTAGAGGTAAACTTTACGAAATTTCAAGTTTATATGCAGTCTTTAAAAATTATCTGAAGGGTCTAGAGGTCAAATAATACTTTTAGTGCCCGAATGGGCAAATTACCAAAATACCCTTGTTAAGGGTAAAAATTTACAAATTTAGGAAAAAATTGGGAGGAGCAAGAATAAGAGGTTTCTGCTCGTTCTGGAGACATTTTAATGCATGCATGAGTAGGCTAGCTAACCTTGAAAGAAAATGCACAGCATTGCATACTTTCAACGATATAATTGTTTTGAAAACTGTTTTGAGGAAACAGAGCCGCCTACGTATTTTTATTGATATGTGACGTGCTAGAGCTCAGCTCGCACGATGTTTGATTTGTGTGATGCATGCATTAGTGCTGGAGCGAGAGCTCACACTAGAGTTTTACATGCATAGGTGCTAGAGTATAACTCGCACCAGATTTCACATGCTTTTTCGAGACAGGGTGCTGGAGTTTAACTCGCACCAGATTTTATATGATTTTCATGTGATTCATATATATAGTGCTAGAGCCTAGCTCGCACTAGTTTTACTGGATTTATTGAGAGTAGCGCTGTCTGCCCTTGGAGTTAGCCAAAAGGCCCAATAGGCTCAAAAGACCTCTTAAGTGGGGTAAGAGTGAGGGATGAGGTTGGCGGCCTTGTGGGGATGTAAAGCGGGCTCTGACAGTTTTACTTGATTTGATGAGAGTGTTGAGCATCGCTCGCACTGATTTTTATGAGAACATGCGATGAGCCGTGCTTGGAGCATCGAGTAGACTGTGTGCCACCGATTAAATAGGCTCGCACATGCGTTTTGAGACATGGCAATACGGTTTAATGTTAAAACAACCTGATGAGCCCGAAAGAGGGATAAGGGTTGAAGGTCCAGCTGATGAGCCCAAAAGAGGGATAAGGCTGGGGGTCCACGGAGTACGATGTACCGTGCAAGTAGCATGGAGTACGATGTACCGTGTGGTATCTTTGTGATACGTTGTATCTTTGTGATACGTTGGCATCTTCGGATGCATGGGATCGGATAAGACCGACGAGATGGAGTGACCCACCTCCCGGATGGTTCTCGATCATGGTGAGAACCCGCACACTAGGATCCGTGTAGCAGAGGAACTCCTGAGGACACACATGGCCATAGTCCTGGTTATTACCGATATACAGACGTTGCCTAGTCTCGCATGTTGATGATCTTGACAATGATTGAAATTGGGTTTTAGACTAAATTTGCATGATGCTATTTCCATGCTTTTTAAACCCATGTGTGATGTAAACCGATTTTCATGGTTTTGTGAGAGTCAGGACCACCCAAAGGAGGGGCTGAGTCCTGACTTTATTGTGGAATTTTTAAATGAGAAAGAAATGATTTGAAATAATTGCATGTTGAATTTTCCATGTAAACTTGATTTACATAACATCATAACTCATATCATCTGTTTTAAAATGTGTGGAGAACGGGTGGTTTATGCATGGCACCACGTTCATGTAGGTAGTATGGTTACCTACTTGTTCGTAGGATTGCCTTACTGAGCTTGATGTGCTCACCCCTTTCATTTTCTCCCATAGATAATCTCCAGTAGACGTTGAGACGACTCAGTACTGCATTCCGGATATCCGCTGCTACCCATCAACATAAGGTATATACACTTGTACATATTGTATCTACATAAGCATAGCACAGTAACATGTTTGTAAGTAACTTTAGGGGATGTATAAATAATGTAAACAATTATAAATGACTGGAGAAGAAATAAGTTAGATGGTAATTAAATGGTGGGACTGGTATTGACGCACAACCCAATTATTAGTGGAGTGTGATCACGATTCGAGAACAGGTAAGAATTTAAGTAAATAAACAAAATGCAAAAAATTAACTCTGATTTTTGGGTAGTTTGGGTCGTGACATATAAAGGTGGTATCAGAGAGCAATTGGTCTGATGTGTGTCAGTGTCAGTAATTAGGAATTACATCCCCGTGTTACTGTGCTTGGTTAGATACAATAGTTTATATCGAGATGGGTTTTGACTAAGAAATGGTTGAGAATGCAGGAATGCCTAATATGAGTCGCGTTAGATGAGATAGTGCACGAGGCAGAGGTCGTAGAGGTAGACCTGAGTCTGCTAGTCGTGTTGAGTTGACCTGTGAGAATCAGGATGAAATTGAAATGAAGGCTAATGTTGAGCATGCCCCACTGAGTCCGACAGAGAGATCGGATAGTATTGAGACACGCTTCACGAGGTTGGAGTGGAGTGTGGAGATTATTTTGAGGAGCTAATTGCTCAGATTATGAATGAGATTCGAGGGCGCAGCGGAGCATTGGTGGAAACCCGCTCGACCCATCTTAAGTGTTAAACATCCAGAGCTAAGATGAGAAATGTTTATGGATGTATTCCGGTGATAGAATATCTCGGACACTGTTTAAAGGGAATGATAGATAAAAGTCCTTACTCTGACCTAGAGGATTTGATTTATTGATGAGTATGATTTATGAGTATGAAACTCTGTTATATTCTTGGACAGATATTACCTCGACACTATAAATAAGTGATAGTCGAGATGTCTAAAAGTTCATGAAATGGCTCAACTTTTTAATTAGAGTCCGATTGGCCCGTGAGATATTACTTATACCGAGGCAGTACGCAGATTTACAGTTGGGTAAATAAGAACATGAATTGCATGCCTTCGAGATTGGGAAAGGTAGTGAGGGCTGAAATAGAGACAGAAAAGAGAATCGAGAAATGACAGAGATGTTAAAATGGGAAAATGGTAATTGGTAAAAGATTTAATTTGACAAGTCATGGAGTAAGATAATTGGTAAGGTCCCAGTGCATCCAATTTTGGCACTCTTGAGGGGCATTGTGATTGGAAGACCCCGACCTACTACGAAGCAGTGTAGCAGTGTAAGCACTGTAAGCAGTGAGAGATGTGTGGTGGATACCACAGAAGGAGGGTCTATACCTATACTGTATTGATGAAAATGGCCGTTAAGTGTGGTAAGACAGACCATTGATTTTGATTGCATAGAGTTGGGCGAGATCGCCCCACAGAAAAGTAAAGAGACAGAGAAAAACTTCGTTGGTATAGCTGCAACGAAAAGGCAGGCCATAGCCGAAAAGAAAAAGGAAAGTAGGTTGTTGGACGAAGGCGAGAGGATGTCTTGGACCAGGACACTATTGATGTTTCATGGATATGGTGTAAGATACCACACTTGTTATGAATGATGAAGTACATATGTTCATTGATCCTGGTGCCACACATTTATTCATACCGCCTTCATTCGCATATAAGTGAGTAAAAGGCATGAATGCCTACATCATTGGGCACAATACTGATAAATGAGTACCCCAATGAGGAGGATTAATTAACGAAATATGGATATAGAGATTTTAAGTTGAAAACAGGGGTGAAAACATCACTGAAAAGTATACTGTAAGTGTTGACAAGTGATAAAAAGGGGTGCAACAGTTGAAATTAAAGGAGTAAAGGATTGTACTCACGAAATGAATAATGAAAGAGTTTTGTCATGATTGATATACGAAGGAGATAATCTTTGAGATAAGATAGATCATAAATACAAGATGTATTGGAGTAAGAGGCGTATGCTAGGTAAGAACATCTTTACGATATGAAGTCATTAGGATTAAAGCAATTAGTAGCGAATATAAATTGTGACCACATAGACTGGTATATAAAGTATATGTGGTTAAGTCTGAAGGTTAATAAAGGTATTTCAAAATACCTCCCCGCCTGAAGACTTGACAGCGTCTAAAAGTATATATATATATAACCTATAACGTGAAATCGATCGTCGTAGTAAATACCTTTAGCATTAGGATACCTTTACTAAGACGATAAGAATATTAAAATTCGACAAATCATAAAGGTTAACATAGTAAAATTTAATAAGAGCCGTTAAGATAAGAAAAGGAAATGACGCAGGTTAGTACCTGAAAATGTAAGCGATTTTGAAGGATCTTATACGCTTATGCATAAATAAGTTAAGGATTGGACTGATTTGTAATCATCATTATCGATGATATGTGGGTGTAGTTAAAGTCTAGGGCAAATTGTAAGCAATAATTGAAAATTGCTTTTACAGATGGTTGCTGCGAGTTCTAAAAAGGGTATACCTTGTTGTCACGTTTAACTATGAAAATATGGTCTTTGAATGAGATGATAAATAGATGATAGATGTGACATGAATTTCGGTGTAGTGAAGTATGAACTGATCACCGTGATTATTTTCACCATACCCAACAGCTCAAGAGGTTCTCAGTGAGTATGGATACCTCAAAATCATGATGAGCTATATATTGATGTATAATGGGAAGATAGCCAATTATGGAGCCAGACAACTCCTTGATCATGAAATAAACTATCTGACTCATGATTTTAAGTTGGCAACGGTAGTATTTGTACCGAGGATATGGTACTATTATGTACAGGGTGAGAAATTATGGATATGCACTGATCATAAAGCCCCGAGTATCTGTTTTTCACAGAAAGAAGCGAATATGAGAATACATAGTGGGTTAGAGCTTCTGAGAGATTTTGATTGTGAAAATTGTACCACCCAGGAAAGGCTAATGTAATGGCTGATGCCTTGAGCAGAAAGAGCCTTGGGATGGTATTACATATGATGGTCAGGGAGCGTGAGCTGCTTGAACAGTTGTGGACCTCAGTAGTGATGTGACCCTTTCTGATGATGACAGTGATTATGTGACAGCTAGCCTGATGATTAGAACCGGATGAGAGTGCCCGGATTTGACAGGCTTAGCGTGATGATCGGTAGGGTGTCGATAGTGTGGGTAAGATTCAGAAGGGTACAATGATAGAGTTCACAGTGAGTGATGATGAGTTACTGAGGATTCCGAGACAGTATGAGTGCTCCCCAGGACCACAGTTGATGAGATAGTAATATTGTCAGAAGCTCACTCTTTGGGATATACGGTGCATACGGAAAGTAAAGAATATATATGAAATCTCAAAAAGGGTATTGGTGGTCAGATATGAAAAGAGACATGGTAGAGATTGTGGAAAAGTGCCTAGTATGTCTGCAGAGTTATTGCAACCTCTACCTATATCGACACGGCACAAAAATGGGAGCAAGTCTCCATGAATATCGTGATGGGTTATAGAGAACCCAGGTGAATTACGAGGCTATTTAGATGATAGTCGATAGAGTGACTAAGTCTACCCACCTTCTGGTTATGAAATCTCCAAATACTCAGAGTGTATATGAGGATTTATGTATAAGGAAGATTGTGGAACATTATGTAGCGTTCCAGTGAGCATTGTATTATATAGGGATTCCCGCTTCACTTTCTACTTCAGAGGATATTTTTAGGAAGCTATGGGAACCCGACTGAGTATTAGCACAACTTTCCATCCTTAGACAGATGGTTAGTTAGAGAGGACTGTACAGGTTTTGGAGGATCCGATGAAAGCGTGTGCCCTTGATTTTTATGCTCCTGGGATGATCAGTTATTACAAATCGAATTCGCCAATAGTGACAGTTGTCACTTGAGTATCGGGATAACAAGATATGAGGCAGTGTATGGCTGTAGGAGTTGTTCCCCAAATTGGATAAGAAAAAGTGGGTGACAGATAGAATTATTTTCGACCTTGGATAATAAGTCTATGAGGATGTTTAGTTAAGGATGAGAGATTAAGAACACCTCAGAGCAGATAGAAAAGTATTGGAATTCACCGAGGGTGAATTAGTATGGTTGAAATGTTTCTTGTCCTAAGAGAATAAGGACATAGCGAACTTTTGGAAGAAGGAAAATTGAGTTTCGCTGGATTGAATCTTTTGAGAGATTGGACAAGTGGAAGATAAGACCTGTAGGTGGCATTTCCACTTGAATAAGCAGGCACCCACAATGTGTCTCATCTTTTGATGCTTCGGAAATACTATCCAGATCCAGCATAGGTGATAGGATATGAGATCCAACAGTTCAACTTAATGCAAATATAAGTATATTGAAGAAGTTGATTCGGGCATTAAACAGGAAAGAGAAAGTATTGAGGTTTAAGACGATCTCCCTAATTAAAGTCTTTTGGTAGTGTTACACTCCGGAAGGTCACATGAGAATTAAAGAAGTATGATATGACTGATGTACCCGGAGTAGTCTATGGACTCATATGAATTGTTTCTAATTTGGAGGACCAAATTCCTTAAGTGGGGGAGAGTTGTAAGACCCGATTTTAGTTAAAACACGAAATTAAATATGCAAAAGGATTAAAAATTGAATCCTCGAACACGTGCAAGGGTAAAATGGTCAAAAGACCGAAAGCCGGTATAAATTTGAGAAGAAAAAAATTAATTAAAAATAATGGATTGAGAAATCTTGGTCAATAAAGGTGAAATAAATTTATTTCGGGTTAAATTGATCAAGATATGAAGTTATGGGAATTAATCGGGATTAATTGGAATTTTTAAATCAAAAAATAATCCCGAAAATAATCAAAAAATATACCGAAAAGTCATTTGGGACAATATCCGAAAAATATGGAGAAATTATACCCGAAAAAGAGTTAAAATATAATAAATAAATTAAATTAAATTAAATTAAATAATTTGGAATAAAATAATAATTTTTGGTAGATATTTTAGATTTTTAATGTATTTTAATGATTAAAATATTAATAATTAAATAAATAATAATAATAATTAAAAAAAAGAGAAAAGAGAATCTGAAAAAAAAAGAAAAAAAGGGAAGAAACAGAAACGAAAGCGCGAAAGGAAAGGAAACGAAGTCGAGCAACCGAGGAAGGCCGGTGTGACCACCGGTGGCCAGGGACCCAGGCGAGGGCCGACGAAGGAAGCCTGACGCCAGGTGAGTCGTCTGCCACCGGTGACGCGCGCCAAGGACGCCGGAGAAAGCCGAAAAACGGAGGAGAAGGCCGCGGGAAAGAAATGGTCACCGGCGGCGAACGACGGTGATTCGGGTTGAACTAAGGCCCGATTCTGAAAGCCCAGGCGATGGCGGTTCTTTCTGCACCAGTAGCAGCCGATGAAACGGCGGGAATCGCCGACGACGACGAAGAGAAAGAAATGGGTTCCGACGGCCGAGGGAGAAGAGCCGGATCGGCCGCGTTCTGGCTACCTCGACCCAAACCAAGGGTAGATTCGTGCTACGGACAACCTTACGGAGCCACTGGCGGTGGAAGCTGACGGAGAATCGGCCGGCAAGGCAGTGAACCGGAGTGAACCGGGGTGAACCGGCGGTCTGAACCGGTCTGAACCGGACTGAACCGGTTCAGCCAAGAAAGAGAGGAAAAAGAAGAAAAAGGGAAAAAGGAAAAAGTGGAAAAATTGGGGAAAAATCCCGGCGATGCAATCGAGCTACGGGTAAGTCAGTAGTGGTCGAAATTGACCCGATTTAAATTTTGGAGTATTTAATTTAATTAATTTTGGACTGAAAACTTACCCGAAAAATTGTGAAATTGTGTAGCTCGACAATTGGCATCCCATGAGAGCTCGAGATAGCCTCAATTTACGTACTAGCATGGAATCTCGGGTATGTAACCCTTATTTACGATAATTACCTCGTTATGCGTGATATGAATTTAATTTTCGCATAAATTGAATTAAATTCTGGAAATTTAGATAAATTGTCATAAATACTAAATTGAGATATTCGAGGGTTAGAACGAGGCTCAATAAATTATTGGTGGGCCCAATGAGCCCAATAGGCCTCGATAATGTAAAACAAATTAAGTGAAAAACGGGCTTAAGGCCGATTAAGGCCCATTAAGGTGCAATCGGGCCCAATAGGAATACATGGGCCCAATGATTTAAATTAAGCCCAAAAAATAGGAAATACAATTAAATTGTATGATATCTGACCTGAGAAATAATTATACGCAATTTCGGAGGTTTGATTGGGAGCATATCGGAATGCGCGACAAGACAACAGTGGAAAAGAAAAGGTTAGAGTCGACAGGAAAATAAGGTAAGGGAATTCTACGGACTGCTAGAGGTAAACTTTACGAAATTTCAAGTTCATATGCAGTCTTTAAAAATTATCTGAAGGGTCTAAAGGTCAAATAATATTTTTAGTGCCCGAATGGAAAAATTACCAAAATACCCTTGTTAAGGGTAAAAATTTACAAATTTAGGAAAAAATTGGGAGGAGCAAGAACAAGAGGTTTCTGCTCATTCTGGAGACATTTTAATGCATGCATGAGTAGGCTGGCTAACCTTGAAAGAAAATGCACAGCATTGCATACTTTCAACGATCTAATTGTTTTGAAAACTGTTTTAAGGAAACAGAGCCGCCTACGTGTTTTTATTGATATGTGACGTGCTAGAGCTCAGCTCGCACGATGTTTGATTTGTGTGATGCATGCATTAGTGATGGAGCAAGAGCTCGCACTAGAGTTTTACATGCATAGGTGCTAGAGTATAACTCGCACCAGATTTCACATGCTTTTTCGAGACAGGGTGCTGGAGTTTAACTCGCACCAGATTTTATATGATTTTCATGTGATTCATATATATAGTGCTAGAGCCTACCTTGCACTAGTTTTACTGGATTTATTGAGAGTAGCATTGTCTGCCTTTGGAGTTAACCAAAAGGCCCAACAGGCTCAAAAGACCTCTTAAGTGGGGTGAGAGTGAGGGATGAGATTGGCGGCCTTGTGGGGATGTAAAGCGGGTTCTGACAGTTTTACTTGATTTGATGAGAGTGCTGAGCATCGCTCGCACTGATTTTTATGAGAACATGCGATGAGCCGTGCTCGGAGCATCGGGTAGACTGTGTGTCACCGATTAAATAGGCTCGCACGTGCGTTTTGAGACATGGCAATACGATTTAATGTTAAAACAACCTGATGAGCCCGAAAGAGGGATAAGGGTTGGAGGTCCAGCTGATGAGCCCGAAAGAGGGATAAGGCTGGGGGTCCACGGAGTACGATGTACCGTGTAAGTAGCATGGAGTACGATGTACGGTGTGGTATCTTTGTCATACGTTGTATCTTTGTGATACGTTGGCATCTTCGGATGCATGGGATTGGATAAGACCGACGAGATGGAGTGACCCACCTCCCGGACGGTTCCCGATCATGGTGAGAACCCGCACACTAGGATCCGTGTAGCAGAGGAACTCCCGAGGACACACATGGCCATAGTCCTGGTTATTGCCGATATACAGACGTTGCCTAGTCTCGCATGTTGATGATCTTGACAATGATTGAAACTGGGTTTTAGACTAAATTTGCATGATGCTATTTCCATGCTTTTTAAACCCATGTGTGATTTAAACCGATTTTCATGGTTTTGTGAGAGTCAGGACCACCCGAAGGAGGGGTGAGTCCTGACTTTATTGTGGAATTTTTAAATGAGAAAGAAATGATTTGAAATAATTGCATGTTGAATTTTTCATGCAAACTTGATTTACATAACATCATAACTCATATCATCTGTTTTAAAATGTGTGGAGAAAGGGTGGTTTATGCATGGCACCACGTTCATGCAGGTAGTATGGTTACCTACTTGTTCGTAGGATTGCCTTTCTGAGCTTGATGTGCTCACCCCTTTCATTTTCTCCCACAGATAATCTCCAGTAGACGTTGAGACGACTCAGTACTGCATTTCGGATATCCGCTGCTACCCATCAACATAAGGTATATACACTTGTACATACTGTATCTACATAAGCATAGCACAGTAACATGTTTGTAAGTAACTTTAGGGGATGTATAAATAATGTAAACAATTATAAATGACTGGAGAAGAAATAAGTTAGATGGTAATTGAATGGTGGGACTGGCATTGACGCACAGCCCAATTATTAGTGGAGTGTGGTCACGATTCGAGGACAGGTAAGAATTTAAGTAAATAAACAAAACGTGAAAAATTAACTCTGATTTTTGGGTAGTTTGGGTCGTGACAATAATTCATACCCTGCCGTATTTTCTTTACTTTTACATAGTTATTGAAATTTCCTTTTTGTATTATAAATTCTCGATTTCTTTTTATTTCCATTAAAATTATGATTTCTTTATATTGTGCATGATATTGTTGTTTTCTTCAATAATGTCTACTGAGTAATTTCTTAATTCGGCTAGTATGTGTCATTGATTAATCTTGAATGATTATTTGTTGTGAAAAGTATGAAATTATAATATATCATTAGTACGTATCTAAAGTTTTCCATGACATCTTCTTATGATTGTTAGTTGATTTAATAGGGTAGTCAACTGTTTAATTAATTCTAATAATCTACTGCTAGATTTAAAACTTAAGTACTTTATGTTTTAATTCACATAGAGATAGTGGAAAATCCTAATTTAAGTAAACAATTCAAGTTCTTGTTTTTGTTGCTTAATTTCAATCAAAATCTTTCATAGATTCTAATGCTGCTACATGAATTTATCTAGGAGTTCCTTTTAGGTAATTGGAATAGTTAGGGACTAATTACAGAGTTCTCTTGTAATTGATAAAGATGTAAGGGAGGATGGTGATAACATTGTTTGCTGTTGCACTACAATTAAATGTTTAATTTGATGACATCATTAAAATTTAATGATAAAAAAAATTATCCAACATAATCAAGATGGATGCTAGCTGAAGTTTTAATTCTTATCTAAACCTAATTTCTTTATATTACGTTTCTTTTTACATAGTTTTTAGTCAAAACTGATTTTAATATTGAAAAACCCTCTTTGTCGATTTTTTTAGTTATTTAATTAGAGCTTTGATTTACTTTGATTCAATTGATGTTGTCTTTGTTGGATCGACCTCTGCTTCCCTAACTACAAGTTAATGAATCTAGAGGATTATTTTATTTTTAGTACCTTCGATAAAACCCTACATGCCTAAACTATAAGTGCATGATACATGCACATTCAATCCATTTTGATGTCATATATCATCACCACAACACTAAATACATAAACATATATTGAATTGGAAGCTTGGAAACCACATTTAACTTAAAAACCCAAGTTGGGCGAATGTTATTCCTATATTTAGGGATATGTTTTCTTCAATCTAACCAAATAGAAATACTTCATGTTAATTCTTATACAATATACATTAAACCTAGAATTGAAAGAATTCAAAACCTTATAAATCTAGCTTTTGCCAAAACTCACACACCTTTTGTATCCTTGGCTAAAGCTTGATCAAAAAAGAGAATTAAGCTCTAAAATTTTAGTATTTTGTAGAGAACATGTAGTAGAATAAGAACGTTGATGGAATCAAAGGTTGAAAGTCACTAGAAATGGCCAAAAAGGTGGCAATTTTCATGGTTATGGTAAAAAAAAAAAAATGGTGTTTTCTATCTCTCACCTATTTTTACATGATTTTTACATATGAATTTTGAATTTAATGAGGAATCCAACTATGGGGTGGTGCATTTTAAGCTTAAATATTTGATTTCATAAGGTTTGGTAATTAATTTCACAAGTTATAACTGAATTTCCACTAATTTCAACGTTTTTTGGTTTTATCATTTGACATCTCGGTATGAAATCTAACATGAGGTTTTAAAGGCTTGACATAATTCATTATATACCCCTAAATCCATCTACGGTGTCTATTTGATCAATGTGTAAAATCGACCTATGGAAAAAATCGTCATTTTTGCAATTGTTACACATTTATCAAGATAACTCGAAAATTCAAATTCTAAATGTTCAAAGAGTTTACTTGAGGTCAAGCTGAAGCTCAAGGTTCAATATGCATAAAACATGTCTCAATCATAGTTTCAAAATCTAGATATCATTATAAATCACGTTCTATCATGTAGTAGATATGGCGTTATGATATAGCAACATCATCCCGTATACATCATATATTCATATCACATCGTATACGCCTAGTAAACATATGAACAAAAACTTATTTACACTGTAGCTATCAGTGAATTGTTTGGGACCCTTGAAACGAGTGAAATACTTATAGTCACAAATATCTATAAAACAAGTTCCAATGATCAAGTGCGAATGAGAACCTGTCCAAAACGACTGTTCGACAAGCCTACAATGCTTAATGAGCAAGCTCTAACTAAGCAAGTTCCATCATGCTTTATTGATTCTATAAATTAATGCCATAAGTCTCAAAACATGTGTAACGACCCAAATTTCACACAATTTGGTTAGGCTACAAGTCGATAATAGGTCAGAACAGTAAATCTGTCCGATATTTTTCTATTTCTTAGTAACAAATTTAAACAAAAATCTCATATGGGTACTTTTCGATTTATCATCTTAAATGTTCTTTTACAATATAGTCATGTTCACATTCCCCAAACACATCTCGTATACATTACTATACTTGCAAAAATATTAGATACAAAAGAATTGCTTAAACATGGGTATACCTTCGACGTAGAAAGATACTCCGCGGAACCATAGCTATGTGAATTGCCCTACTAACGGAAGCAATCCAAGTTACTGACGGGACTCTGTGGAGGAAAGTAAGGGGGATGAGCTCAACATGCTGAGTAAGAAAAACCCCATAACAAGTAGATAAATACACTACCTATATAAACATTTCCCAAAATAGAGGTTCTCATGTAAACATACAGAAATTTTGGTAGTTCAGAAATACCAGGGTTTGAAAATCAAAAACAGAACTAATATCAATAGTAGATACAACTTACCGTATTAGATACATAATATAAAAAACTTTAAGCAATAATTTAAACAATTTTCAGTTAACATAGAGCCACTGTTTATTCTGTAAAATCAAAGTCAAAAATTTATACAACTTTTAAAATGAACAAGGAACTGTAAACAAGGAACTGTAATCAAAACTGGTTCTAAAAATTTATACAACTTTTAAAATGACGACTGTGTGGCACTTTTATCCTGCGAGATTCAAGAGGTGGCTCCCACAGTGTTTATGCAGTAGAAAAGCACAGTTTAGTATAGTCAAATCAGTTTACACAGTTACATCGAAAAATCCAAATAGCCAAGACAAGGCAGACATGTTATATCAGATATCAAAATGACTACTGCCAATGTCGTGACTCTGGGCAATCACTGATCAGGTGTGTCGGGATGTCAGGTGCCATGGAAGTGGTCAGCTACCCAAATGACTCACACAGTACACTATTTTCCAGTAGCACGGTAAAACGTACTCACATGCACAAAGCACGGTACATCGCACTTCATGGACCACAGTAACATTCACAATTCAGTATAATTCACCATCTCCTTCTTGTCTCAAAATCACATGCGAGCAAGTCAGTATAAGATAACATAGCATTACACGGCTGACTAGCACGGTTTTAACATCAAACACTTTCAATATCGTACGAGCAAGTCAGTACAAGATCACACAGCAATACACAACCGACTAGCATAGTTTTAATATCGAAACACTTTAAATCTCGTGTGAGCATGTCAGTGCATGATCACACAACAATACACGACGACTAGCACGGTTTCATTCAAAGCCAACTCATAAACAGTCTATTTTATCCAAACAGTTTCTAAAACCTCGATTTAGTAAATCAGACAAACTAGAAAGGATGGTCTTGCCCTCTGTCAGCTAAAAACCACAAGACACAGTCCTTGGGTAAAAATCTGAAATTTTATATTTTATACAATAATTAAAAACTACTCTAATATTTATTTAAATAGGCTTGATAATACTCTACTGGAAATCAGGTCGTTTTCCTGAGTTTTAAAACTCTTCCTTAAATTCCAAAGCGTAAAATCGGCTTAAGATTTTCTATAATTTCGGTAACTAGGACATTTACCCTAAAATTTTGTATCTACAAACACGGAGAAATTACGTATATTTATCTCTAGCAACACACGAGAATTTTACTTACCTCGGTGTCTGCCCGCAGTCTGCAATGCCTTTAGTGACTGGAGTCTGTAGGTTCGGTCTACTCGGTTAATGTCATGACCCTCAATCCACTGAAATCCACTACAAATTTTTCATTTATTATTTAATCTATTTCTTATTGTTTATTCTTTACCTTTACTTTACTTGATCGTGAATAGTTACACCACCAACAATTGGGCTGTGTATCGGTGCCAATCTCATCCAATCAAATCTTTTCAATTTACAATTCATTTAAATGTAAACACTTGTATTTCTAAATCAGAGTTGTTGTTTACATGTGTTTACAATCCTTTACATCGCTAAAAATTACATTCAAAGATATTACTGTGCTTTGACATGTCTAAATACAAAAGCTATACAAATGAGTATACCTTACGTGATGGGATGCAGCGACACCAAAATTCAATCCTCGATCGCTCTCTCTCTACTAAAAGTGCTCTATAGAGGGGGAAAAATAAGGGGGTGAGCAAACCACGTGCTCAGTAAGGCAATCATGTGAGCAGGTAGATAACTCTACTATCTACATGATCGTGATGCCATGCATAAAACCAAGCATTTACCTGTCATACTCCAAAACATCAGTTCATGCTTGTGTTCATGAGATATAAAGCAATTCATGCTATTCAAATCAGTGCACAATTCTTAAACAAAGCATGGAAAATCATCATGCGAGATGCACTTAAAAACATTTCTTACTCAACACAAATCATCATAAAATTCACCACTCGTTAAGATTCAACCCCTCCCTTGGATTATCCTAACCCACAAAACCATTTTAAAACATGGATATATCATAAAACAAGACATGTGAGATAGGAAAATAATAAAAATAAGGGTAATAACTAGGACTATGGCCATATCCACTATGATCCGAGGCTACATGGATCCTAGTGTGCAAGGTATCACCTCTATCTGCTTCTGCACGGGAGGTGGGTCACATCCAACCCGTCGGTCCATAGCAGAATATTCATCATCCGAAGACAGTATATATATATCATATCCATATACGGTACAACGTACTCCATGCTATTTACACGGTACAACGTACTCCGTGAACCCATATCATCACATCATATCACGCCACATCTCAATACACACGTGCGAGACTATTTAATCGACATGGCACATAGCCTACCCGAAGCTCCTAGCACAACTCCCAACATGTCATAAAATCACGTACGAGTAATCTCTAGCACGACAATAAGTATAAAGTGGACATCTAGTGCGAGCAATGCTCCAACACAATGTCAAAATCCATGTGAAAACTAGTGCGAGCTAAGCCCCAACACTCATGCATGTAAAACTATAGTGTGACCTATGTTCTAGCACTATATCGTAAAATCCATGTGAAAACTAGTGCGAGCTAGGCTCCAACACTCATGCATGTACAAACATATCAAATCTCATGCGACCAGTGCTCTAGCACGCTTTATTTCCACAAAACTCATGTAGGTGGCTAATTTATTTGCAAAACATGGTTATTAAAACCAAATGAAACTATTTTTTTGCAAAGCATTTAAATGCTAGTCAACCTACCAATCCACATGCTAAAACGATTAGTAAAAGGATTCAAAACATCATGATTCTTGTTTTTCATGAACTTTTCCCAAATCTCAAATCTTCTTTACCCTTCAAACATTTATTTCCTTTCCTATGACTCACAAACATTCTAGAAAACCTTTATGCGCCATAAAATGCGTATAGATACCTCTAGGGGCCAACACAATTCCCTTACCTCAATTCTTAGTGAAGTAACTCCTTATATTCCTACTTTTTGTGTTTGGGCTCAATTTGCTCTGGATATATCCTTGGGAGCTGCAAACATTCATTTATTACATGAGTTAATTACAAATAACTCATATTCTGACTCGATCCTAGTCAATATATCTTATTGAGCTAATTTCTCTTCTTAAGTAGATTTCAATTACAGTTACCATTTCACCTAGGCCCATTGAGCTCTTTAGGCTCGTTATCACTCGTTGGACCAAATTCTAGGTCCATCAACCTTATCGAATCGATTGAATTCAAGTTTAGCTCATAATCACCTTCGGTCATGGCATGGGAGTTGAACACCCATCATGCCATTCCTAGTCCAATTAGATTTAGCAAACTCTCTTAGTTATCTAATTCAAGCACTTGGTTTGCTTTGCACCTTAACCCTTCTATTGATTCATGCATTTTTACAGACACCAAATAGGCACATTATATAACCTCATCTTATTCCATAAACTTATTTCACAAAACCATCTCAAAATCATGTATATAACATTATTAACACCTTAGTATAATCCATTTATCATCAAATCAACCATATCATATTTTCTCACACTAAAACCATTCTAGGTCATGCTTGATTCATCATATTCTAGGTAGTTTCTACCAAAAATACATACACCAATCTACTCACAACAACCTCTAGATAAATATACTTGGAGTTGGTGTATTGAAAACTCACCTAGCTTGACTTTTCTCTTGTCTGAGTTTGGAAGACTCTTTAGCTCCTTCAATCCAACAGGTTAAATGTTGGCTCCAAGCTATGTTGTTCTCCTCCCCACAATGAACAACTTTGCTCTAATAGCTTTTTTCTCAAATCTTTTTGGAAGGGGGTGTATTCTAAAGTGAGAAAGCTTGGTCTTTTGGGTAAAAATGGAGGAATATGTCGATTTGCTGAAGAAAGAGGTTTGGCTGTTGAGTTTTTATAGAGCAGGGGTGATGAGATCGATCTGCTCTTTGGGGAGAGATCGAGCCCCTTGGTTGAGCTATTGAAATATTCAGTTTGTAAGGGAGAGATCGATCTGCTCTTTGGGGAGAAATCGATCTCTACTAGGCAGAAGCAACTATAGATCGATCTGTTTCATGGGGTGAGATCGATATGCTCTTTGGAAAGGGATCGATCCTTGATAGGCAAGAGCAAATGGAGATTGATCAGCTCATGGAGAGATTTATCTGCTCTTAGCAGAATCAAATGGAGATTGATTTGCACCTTGGAAGGGATCGATCTATGCCTTACAGAATCATATGGGGTCGATTGCTTGAATGAAAGATCGATCTGCTTTGAATAGGAGATCGATCTGGCCTTCATCTGGAGCATTCCTGCTGCATTTCTCCCAAATTTTTCAAAGGTAAACTCATATTTCATTACTCTAATACTCATTTTGCATTATAATCCCACTTAGAGCATGAGAATGTTCATTTCTTATGATTCACATACAATGTGACTTGTGTGCATTACTGATAATTCTATATTTTTAGAATTATTTGTGCTTAATTTCCTAAATAATTATTTAAATCCCCAATTTATTTTGTTAATTATCCCCTTTATTTAATTAAAATTCTCATTTTTGCAGATAAATCAAATCCGGATGAGTTTTGAATATTTCGGTAGAAAATGGACCGGAATTGGGCTAAAATCGAGATTGAGCCACGCGGACAACACGAGTCATGCCACCTAACACATCCAATTGGACAAGAAAACCGATGACATGGAAATATCTTTTCAAGGAGCCAATGGTGTGAAGACAAGTGGCCAAAAAAAATGCCAACTCATCAAGGATGTGAAAATTACCATTTTGCCCCTAGTGTGCTTATAAATAGGAAGATGACAATTCAAAGGAATGTAATTTTAGGAGTAGAAGTTAATGTAATTTAGGAGTAGGAGTAGTGTAAGGTAATGTAGATTAGGGTAGAATAGCTTATTTTTCCTTGTTCTTTTCTTTTCCCGATTAAGCTATTTTCCTTAAAGAATTTTTACTGTTTATGCTAGTGTCTTCTTTTATCATTGTTGAATCTCATTTTAATGTAAGCAATTTCAATCCAAGCTTTCGGTTTCTTCACTGTTTTCTTGCTTTGTGTTTCTTCATTGTTGTGTTTAGTAATCTTTCACCATTTAAGGGGCTCGGTTTCTAGTTTCTTTGGTAGCTCTCGGTTTCACATTATTTTGCCATGCAACCTTTGATAAATCTTCTTCTAATATTCTGTTGGTGTTTCATTGCAATGTTTGTTCATGTTTCATTATTTGCTCAACATAAATGGTAATCTTTAATGCATGTTAATCCTAGCTTCCGTTTCTTCTACTGCATGCTATTCTTCTTGGTGTTGTCCTCGGTGTAATTCTGTCTCACGATTGAGTGCACTGCTCTTGTTGTTAACCTGATGGTAGTCAGGTTTAAGCTTGTTTCCTGTCAAGAGAGCAGTGTTGTCTGACCGGTAGATGAGGATGGATGCAGCAATGCATGACTGAACAGAGACGGCAGCAGCATAAGCAGGCAGAGACAGCACCGAAGCAGCAAACAGGGACCAATTCATCCTCTGTTCTGCTCTGTTGTAGTGTACAGCTGCTGTGTGGTCCGTTAATGGCAGCAGGTGGAAGTTTGTAGGAATGGTGCAGTGCCTGGAACCCAAGAAAATCTGGACAGAGGCAAAAACAGCAAGAAGGAGCAGTTGCACGGCAGTAGCAGGGAGCTGGGCAGTAACATGCAGAGCAGAGGACAACCGAGAGCCTGGAAATGGAACCCGTGAGCATGAAGCTTGGAGCAGGTATGGCCAGGCAGGAACGTGGGACTGGCGTGAGGTGTTGGATTTGTTGCAGAAATGGAGCTGAACACGCCTGGCAGCTGGATGAACCCGATGCAGAGTTGGTAGCCTGGCAGAACCGAAACCCATGAGCAATCAGCTGGGCAGATCTCACCAACCCGAGCTTACCTGGAAAACCAAATTGCAAATGATGCTTGAACAGTATTTTGGTGGGAAAGTTACTATTTGTTTAAAATCTTTAGGCCATGTTTGGTTGATTATTTAGGGATTAATGCATTTTTCATATAGTTAGTGTTAGATTAGTTTTTAAGATTAGTTAGATGATGTAATTAGTTTAGTTAATAGTTTTAATTATGTATTTAGATGTAGTCAATCATGTGTAGTTAGTTAATTTAGATTTAATTAGTTTCTAAGTAATTTTAATCTAGCATTAGGAATAGTTTAATTTGCAATTAGTTTAATTACATGCATTTTTTAGGTTAGTTAGATTTTAGTTTAATTAATCATGTCTTTTCATTTATTTTGCATTTTATTTTAATTTGGTTAATTAGTTTTAATTGTTTTAATTTCTTTTGCAGGTTTTCGATTTTAAGTGCTTGGAGTTTTGTAAGTACTCTGAGCTCGGTTTTAGTTACTTATTTTATAGTTTTATTATTTTATTGCTTTTGGTATTTTCAATTCTAGATTAGTTGATCACCCTTGAAAATTCATTAATTTGCTAGGATATACTTAGGATAATAGTAACCGGTACTTAATTAGGCTAACAACTTCTCTGTGGGACGATAATTCCGGGACTCAAATCCCATTATTACTTGTACGACCCGTGCACTTGCGGATATATACCTTTAGGGCCCATCAAGTTTTTGGCGCCGTTGCCGGGGAAGTTTTAATTAGTCATTAATTAATATCGGTGAAATTATGCTTAGGTGTAATTCTAGCTTGTAAATATTTAGGTTGTAAATATTTAGAGCCTTAGCTTAGGTTAGTTAAATTTTCTCTTAATTAAAATCAAAAAAAAAATTTCAAAAATTTAAAAAATTTCAAAAATTTTTTAAGGACTTTTAGATGATTGCAAGCGTAGAGCCAGAAGTTTTGATTGTTTTCCTCTAGATCCTAAAATCAAACACACTCTTAGAAAAATTTAATAGGACTCGAGGAAATTATTAGCTCCGCTGCAATTCACCATGGCAGAAAATAGGAAAACTAGAACTGTTGGAGATTATGCGATGCCGACAATTGGAGAATATTATTCCGGCATTAGGCCACCAGCGGTCCATGCAAATAATTTTGAAATTAAGCCCGCAATCATCCAGATAATCCAAACATCTTTGCAGTTCAGTGGGCTTCCACATGATGACCCACATGCTCATCTCGGGCAATTCTTGGACTTATGCAACACCTTCAAGCACAATGGATTATCAGACGATGCACTTAGGCTTAGACTATTCCCTTTCTCACTTAGGGATAGGGCGAGACATTGGTTGACCTCTCTGCCTCCAGGATCCATTTCTACATGGGATGAGTTAGCCTACCAATTTTTAGCCAAATTCTTTCCTCCCTCGAAATTAGCCCAACTCCGTAGCAATATATCTTCCTTTGCCCAGTACGACTTTGAATCTCTTTATGAAGCATGGGAACGATATAAGGAGCTTCTTAGGAAGTGCCCTCACCATGGCCTACCGTTGTGGTTGCAAGTTCAGACCTTCTACCACGGACTTACAAGCCCAAATAGGACCATTGTTGACACTGCTGCGGGTGGAGCATTGATGTGCAAAACAGAGGAGGAGGCTTATGAGTTGCTAGAAAGGATGGCGACTAACAACTATCAATGGTCCTCGGAAAGGCAGATGCCAAGGAAATCGGCGGGTATGTACGAGCTTGACACACTGTCCACCTTGACCTCTCAGATTGCCAATCTTACAAAGAAGGTGGAGTCGCTCAGTACCCAATATAATCCTCCCAACAGTCCTAACCCTATATATTCTGTCCAAAGTCCTTTTCTTTCATGCTAGCTGTGTAGTGGTACCCACTCTGTAGATAGGTGTCCACTCAACTTAGAGTCGGTTCAGTATGTTGCTCTCCCTACGCAACAGAACAACCCTTTTTCAAACACCTATAATTCAGGGTGGAGGAACCATCCTAACTTCTCCTGGAGCCAAAACCAAGGGCAAACTTCTAATTCCATATTTGTAGAACCCCCTAGTTTTCAAGCTCCACAAGTTCAGGTACCACCACAGCAGCAATTTCCTTACCACCATCCACATCATCCATCCCCACCTCAATTTCAATATCACCCATCACCACCACCACCACCACCACCAGCATTTATGCAGCCCCAATTCTACCATGCACCAGCAGCTAAGAAGAAGCCTACATTAGAGGAGATGTTCACGACTATCCTGCAAGATCAAGCTGCTTCACTTAAGAACTTAGAAGTTCAGGTTGGACAAATAGCTAGTGCTCTTAGCCAACATCCTCAAGGGACCCTTCCTAGTAATACTGAAGTTAATCCTGATGAGCAAGGGGAGGGTAAGGAACAAGTTAGATCTATCACCCTTAGGAGTAGCAGAGAGCTAGAGGAGCCACAAGTTAAGTCCCAACCTGAACAGCACATAGTTGAAGAACACATAGGTTCTAACGAAGCAGCTCAGAATGAGCAGAAACCTAAAGATCGGGCTGCTAAGGAAACAAAGCTAAGCGCTTCTTCATCTATACCTTCTTCTTATTCATTACCTTCCTCGCCCTCTGATGCTACAAAGTTGACGATGAGAGTCCAAGATCAGGAAGTAAAGTTTAATATTTTCAAACCTTTGAAGATCCCTGATGACTCTCGAGAATGTTTTAAGATAGAGATTGAGGAGAACATAAAGCTTGACCATATAAAATCTGAAAGAAGGAAGGAAATAGATAGGGCTCAGGAGGAGTTAACTGTTAGTACCCTGTCACCACTTTGGATGACCCTCATACTCTTCGCCTTGCTGCTGAGTGTTGTCTTCTTCAGCTGCATTTGAAGGGGCTGTGTTTTTACTTTCACTTTGTATATAGTTCGTTTTTCTTTTTCTTTTCTATTGTGTCTTTCTTTGTTTGTGTTGCAGGTTTCTTTTCTCGTTTTATGCTTTCAATCAAAGCTTTGATTGTTCATCAACATCAGAAAAGGGGAGTACTCTATTCTTGAACTTTAAATTCGTATATTATCTGCACACTGAGGACACTGTGCACGTTAAGTTTGGGGGAGGGGATATCACTTGAGCAATTTTTTGAAAAATTGGAAAAATTTTTAAAATTTTTTCGAAAATCTGAGAAGGAATTTTCAAAATTTTTTCGATAAAATGAGCTTAAATTGCTTGATTTTGGGATGATTGAGTGCTTAGCATGTAGTTTTCCCATATTCCGATGATATGACCCCATGAATTAGTATGACTTTGATTGACTTAGAAGCATGATTATAGGAAAAGCATGAAGTTGAGTTCTTGAATTTCTCTTAATTCTTATTGTGATTTCCTCATCTTATGCACATGTCATGTCATGAATCAGTATATTTATTTAGAGAAAGCTTATGTGTACATAGGATTGCATTTGTTCAGTTGATTTTGTGCATCATATTCTAGAATTTGTTTGATCTAATCTCGAGGTGAAATATTAGATCACACTTGATTAGGGAGATGATTTAGGCCATCTTTGGATCGTTTGAGCCTTTCTAGCCTTCCTTGTACATATTCTACCCCTAGTCACCCGTCTGGGCCAAATAAGCTTTTCTTTGTAAATACGCCTACTTAATTTTCGTAGCTTAAATACTTTTTCCTATCCCTTACCCCGAAAGCATGAAAAGTCATTGGATATATTGTGAGCTATATGGGTATTAAGTGATAGTGAAGGAGTATGTAAAAAAAAAAAAAAAAAGAGTTTAGCAAAAGAAATAAGTTTGGGGGAAATAATTAGAGCTCTTACACTAAAGATCCTAGAAGGTAATGCATGTTAAGGGGTAACTGAACCTAAATCGACTTTATCATACCTTAACCCCAGCCTGACATTACAAGCTTAATGAAGTCCTATTGATCCTTGATTGAGTGTGACTACATTAGTGGAGAGATTAGTGAAAAGCAAACTTATGGGAATGATCACTTGTCATTGAATTTGCATTCACTGTGTTGCATAATCTGATCTGGATAATGTACTGAGAAGTGACTTAGACATTTTTTCACACACTCACGAGGAGTCCAATTTGGGTTAGGACTTATGATTGAATAATTCTAAGTGCTGGAATTGTAATTGTAATTCTTTGATTTCATAGTCTGTACTTTTTCTTTGAGGATAATATTGGGAAAATTATTGTGTTTAGTACTTGTCATTCTCACAATCATTTTGTTTTGCTTGAGGACAAGCAAAAGCTCAAGTTTGGGGGTGTGATAATTCTATATTTTTAGAATTATTTGTGCTTAATTTCCTAAATAATTATTTAAATCCCCAATTTATTTTGTTAATTATCCCCTTTATTTAATTAAAATTCTCATTTTTGCAGATAAATCAAATCCGGATGAGTTTTGAATATTTCGGTAGAAAATGGACCGGAATTGGGCTAAAATCGAGATTGAGCCACGCGGACAACACGAGTCATGCCACCTAACACATCCAATTGGACAAGAAAACCGATGACATGGAAATATCTTTTCAAGGAGCCAATGGTGTGAAGACAAGTGGCCAAAAAAATGCCAACTCATCAAGGATGTGAAAATTACCATTTTGCCCCAGTGTGCTTATAAATAGGAAGATGACAATTCAAAGGAATGTAATTTTAGGAGTAGAAGTTAATGTAATTTAGGAGTAGGAGTAGTGTAAGGTAATGTAGATTAGGGTAGAATAGCTTATTTTTCCTTGTTCTTTTCTTTTCCCGATTAAGCTATTTTCCTTAAAGAATTTTTACTGTTTATGCTAGTGTCTTCTTTTATCATTGTTGAATCTCATTTTAATGTAAGCAATTTCAATCCAAGCTTTCGGTTTCTTCACTGTTTTCTTGCTTTGTGTTTCTTCATTGTTGTGTTTAGTAATCTTTCACCATTTAAGGGGCTCGGTTTCTAGTTTCTTTGGTAGCTCTCGGTTTCACATTATTTTGCCATGCAACCTTTGATAAATCTTCTTCTAATATTCTGTTGGTGTTTCATTGCAATGTTTGTTCATGTTTCATTGTTTGCTCAACATAAATGGTAATCTTTAATGCATGTTAATCCTAGCTTCCGTTTCTTCTACTGCATGCTATTCTTCTCGGTGTTGTCCTCGGTGTAATTCTGTCTCACGATTGAGTGCACTGCTCTTGTTGTTAAGCTGATGGTAGTCGGGTTTAAGTTTGTTTCCTGTCAAGAGAGCAGTGTTGTCTGACCGGTAGATGAGGATGGATGCAGCAATGCATGACTGAACAGAGACGGCTGCAGCATAAGCAGGCAGAGACAGTACCGGAGCAGCAAACAGGGACCAATTCATCCTCTGTTCTGCTCTGTTGTAGTGTACAGCTGCTGTGTGGTCCGTTAATGGCAGCAGGTGGAAGTTTGTAGGAATGGTGCAGTGCCTGGAACCCAAGAAAATCTGGACAGAGGCAAAAACAGCAAGAAGGAGCAGTTGCACGGCAGTAGCAGGGAGCTGGGCAGTAACATGCAGAGCAGAGGACAACCAAGAGCCTGGAAATGGAACCCGTGAGCGTGAAGCTTGGAGCAGGTATGGCCAGGTAGGAACATGGGCTGGCGTGAGGTGTTGGATTTGTTGCAGAAATGGAGCTGAACACGCCTGGCAGCTGGATGAACCCGATACAGAGTTGGTAGCCTGGCAGAACCGAAACCCGTGAGCAATCAGCTGGGCAGATCTCACCAACCCGAGCTTACCTGGAAAACCAAATTGCAAATGATGCTTGAACAGTATTTTGGTGGGAAAGTTACTATTTGTTTAAAATCTTTAGGCCATGTTTGGTTGCTTATTTAGGGATTAATGCATTTTTCATATAGTTAGTGTTAGATTAGTTTTTAAGATTAGTTAGATGATGTAATTAGTTTAGTTAATAGTTTTAATTATGTATTTAGATGTAGTCAATCATGTGTAGTTAGTTAATTTAGATTTAATTAGTTTCTAAGTAATTTTAATCTAGCATTAGAAATAGTTTAATTTGCAATTAGTTTAATTACATGCATTTTTTAGGTTAGTTAGATTTTAGTTTAATTAATCATGTCTTTTCATTTATTTTGCATTTTATTTTAATTTGGTTAATTAGTTTTAATTGTTTTAATTTCTTTTGCAGGTTTTCGATTTTAAGTGCTTGGAGTTTTGTAAGTACTCTGAGCTCGGTTTTAGTTACTTATTTTATAGTTTTATTATTTTATTGCTTTTGGTATTTTCAATTCTAGATTAGTTGATCACCCTTGAAAATTCATAAATTTGCTAGGATATACTTAGGATAATAGTAACCGGTACTTAATTAGGCTAACAACTTCTCTGTGGGACGATAATTCCGGGACTCAAATCCCATTATTACTTGTACGACCCATGCACTTGCGGATATATACCTTTAGGGCCCATCAATTACTTGGAATCATAAAAGGTACTTAGAATTCACAATTCCTTGCATTATCATTTCGTGTTTTTAAGTCTTTATATTCGGTCTGATTCTTTGAGTTCCATTCGTTTAGTCTGTGGCCACTTCAGCCCTTATTTAACCTTTACATGGATTTATAGATGTTCATTCATTCTCTTTGCAACTTCATTCAATCCAAAATCTCTCTTATGATTCAATTTAACATATGAAAATGTATTACATCCTATGAATCATAAGGAATACATCACCAAAAGTGGGTCTTCCATAATCTCCCCCACTAAGAAATTTTAGTCTTCTAAATTGGAACCAATCAGTTGATGAATAACTCGTGGTACTTCTCCCGCATCAAATTCTCTTACTCCCATGTAGCTTATTCTTCTATGTAATGCTGCCAAAGAACATTCACTAGGGGAATCATCTTCGATCTCAACACTTTCTCCTTCCTATCCAATATCCGAACCGACTTCTTAACGTGCAACATGCTCTCGTTGACCTCCAATGGCTCATATCTAATTACATGTGCCGAGTCCAAGTGGTACTTTCATAACATAAAGATGTGGAAGACGTTGTAAATGCCCGCTAGCTTAGTTGGCAACGCTAGCTTATAGGCCTTATCTCCCACTCTATCAAGTATTTCAAAGGGTCCAATGTACCGAGGACTTAACTTCCCTTTCGCTCCAAACCTCGTTATACCCTTGGAAGGAGAAACTCGTAAAAATATCGATCCACCCACTGTAAACTCTAATGGCCTCTGTCTCCTGTCAACATAACTCTTTTGTCTACTCTGAGCTGTTTGTAACCTCTCACAAATCAATTGGATATCCTCAAAGGCTTGTCTCACTAAGTCAGGAGCAAATATCTGTCGGTCACCCACCTCTTCCCATCTAATAGGGTAATGGCATCTTCGGCCATACAAAGCCTCGTACGGTGCCATCCCGATACTCGAATGATAACTATTATTATAGGTGAACTCTGCGAATGGTAAATGGTCATCCCAAGAGCATCTAAAATCTAATATACATGCTTCAACATGTCCTCCAGGGTTTATATAGTCCTCTCTAACTGACCATCTGTTTGAGGATGAAGCGCTATGCTAAAACTCAGTAGGGTCCTCATCGAGTCCTGAAAGTGTTCCCAAAAGTGGGAGGTGAAGTGGGCATCCCGATCAGAAACAATGCTCACTGGAACACCATGTAACCTCACTATCTCGAGCACATACAATTCATTCAAAGTGCTCAGAGTATCGATGGCTCTCATAGCTAGGAAGTGTGCCGACTTCGTCAATCTGTCTATTATTACCCAAATCGCATCGTGATTCCTGTAGGTCCTGGGTAAACCCATCACGAAGTCCACAATGACATATTTCCAAGTCGATAAGGTAGAGGTTGTAATAGTCCAGCAGGCTTCTGATACTCTACCTTCACCTGCTGATAGACGAGTCACTTTGACACATATTCCACTACATCTCTCTTCATCCTTGACCACCAATAAACTCTCCAGAGGTTTTGATACATCTTGTTACTTCCTGGATGCAGTGTATACTTCGTTAAGTGAGCCTTTGATAAAATCAACCTCCTGATCTCTAGAACATTAGGAACATATATCTTATCCCTGAACCTCAACAATCCATTTGAACTTAACTTGAAATCAGTCTCTATACCCCTCTGTATCTGCCCAATAATATCACTGCACTGCTGATCAATCTGCTAAGCCTACCGGATACGATCTACCACATCTGGTTCCAATCACAAGCTAACTACCATGAAGCCACTATTATTATCAGGTGGGGTCACATCCAAACTGAGGCTCGCAAACTGTTCCAACAGCTTGTGTTCCCTGATCATCATATATGATACTAACTCGAGGTGCTTCCTACTCAGTGCATCAACTACTACATTCTTCTTACCCAGGTGCTACAAGATCTCGCAATCATAGTCATTCAAAAGGTCGAGCCACCTCCTCTGTCTCATGTTCAACTCCTTCTGTGAGAACAGATACTTAAGGCTCTTGTGGTCAGTGAATACTTGAAATTTATCACCATAACGATAATGGCACCATATTTTCAAGGCAAATACAAAGGCCACCAACTCTAGATCGTGGGTCGGGTAGTTCCTCTCATGATCCTTCAACTGTCTCAATTCATAAGCAAGTACCTTTTCATCGTACATCAGTACACAGCCCAGTCCTTGGTACAAAGTATCTGTATATACAGCAAAACCTCATGAGCTAGTAGGAATGGTGAGAATCGGAGCTGTGGTTAATCTCTTCTTCAACTCCTGAAAACTCTTTTCACATCTATCGTCCCACATGAACTCAATATTCTTCCTTATAAAATGTGTTAATGGAGTAACTAATCTCGAGAATCCCTCCACAAACCGTCTATAATACCCAACTAAACCCAGGAAACTCCTGATCTTCGTAACTGTCTAGGGTCTTTGCCACTAAACCACTACTTCAATCTTGGATGGGTCCACTGACATTCCATCCCTCAATACAATATGACCTAGAAAAGACATCTGCTCTAACCAAAATACACTTACTGAGTTTAGCATATAACTTCTTCTCTTAGAGGGTCTGTAGCACTATCCTTAGGTGCTGCTCATGCTCCTCTCTAGATCTCGAATACACCAAAATATCATCGATGACTATAATAACGAATCGATCCAAATACTGGTGAAACACCTCATTCATCAACGACATAAAGGCTACAGGAACATTCGTCAACCTAAATGCCATAACCATAAACTTAAAATGACCATACCGAGAGTGAAAAGCTGTCTTGGGTACATCTCCATCCTGAATTCTCAATTAATGGTACCCGAATCTCAAATCTATCTTAGAAAAGACTTGCGCTCCCCAAAGCTGATCTAACAAGTCATCAATGCGTGGAAGGGGGTATGTGAGACCTAAGAATTCTATGTACTTTAGCTATGAGGCTACAATGTGAGATTCATAATATTGTGAATGTAGATATGATATTTCGATGTGCACGTAAGTTTTAAATTTAATGAAGTATAAGAAGATAAAGTTTTTAATTCTTATGTGTGTATGGATTTAAATATGGCGTATGGAGTAGATTGTGGTAAATTTTACCTTGAGTTCCTGTAAATTTATGTAGCAGCAATGAAATTTATGAAGGCCAGATTGATCTCATGGGGAAGGAAGATCGATCCTATAACTCCATAATGCAATGAGTATACAATAGCAGACAGGCAGATCAATCTCATAAGGGAGCAGATTGATCTCATACTGCCTCTGCCTAGCAAGAATGAATCCTATCACAAGGGCAAATTGATCTTCATTTGTCTCAATCGGGAAGAGATCGATCCCCCTTGGAAAATAGCTCGATCTCTATTTGGTTCTATGAAGAACAGATCGATCCTCACCTTCTACCAGATCGATCTTGTAGTTGGTAATTGAGTAGTTGGAGTAGTTAAAACTAGGCAGAGATCTATCTCCCCATGATACCATATTGATCTCACACACTCTGTCTATATAAGAATCATGAGATTTTTTCCTAAAACTGAATCTCTCTCACTAGTAAACACAAACACTCACCATTCTTACCTAACCAAATTTTCTCTCTCTAAGATTCACCAGATTCTGGACAGAGTAAGAAAAAGAGGTAAGAGGTAAAGTTTTTCTTCTTGGTAAAGAGAACAACATACTAGAAAATCAAAGGGTGGTTTGAACAAAAAGGGATGAGACAAGCATTCTACAAGTTGCTTAAGAGAAGACAAGCTAGGTGAGCTCACAAGACCCTTGTTTTTAAGTATTATCATTTTATATATATATTGGTGAATAAAAATATATATTTATTTAGTTGGAAATTTTTAAGTCAAGAAGGGATCATGAGCTAGCTAAGGTGCTGATAAAGATGTAGGAAGAGTTTTAAGACAATGTATGTATGTAAGATTTTGTAGCTCGGATGTAGTTTAGGGTGTATGCGTATAAATAGGATGAAAGGGAAATATTGAGTTAGAATGAGTAAGATAAAGAAATGAGCAATGAGAATGGTGTATATTGACAATTTGATGGTTTTTGGACAGCTCGAGAATCCGAAACGGGAAACGAAGCTGATCCAAGACCCGAGGGATATTGTACCATTAAGAGTGCAAGAGGTAAGGGAAATAAATTGTTTGTGTATGTGAGTTTCTAAAAGATGAAAATACCTTTTTAGTGTGAAAAAGGTTTGATGAATGAGCATGTTTATGAGAAATGAGTTGATTTGATGCTTTGATGAATGTGTGAGTGTTTTACCAGTTTGAGCTCGGTTTTGATAAATTTTGTGTAATTGTGAACATAATGTTTTATAACAGAAATGAGTTTTCGAGATAACCACTATGAGCTCTATGTGAAGGCAAAGCGGTTTTAATACAATAATGGCATATTTTACTAAGACTAAGGCTTGTCATGAGATATACATCGATACTCCGCTTTGATAGCATTGAGTGGCCTTGCTCTAGTAGCATGTAAGACCATGCCTTGCTCTGTAGCATGTAAGATCGATTTCTCCATTCTGGTAACTAGAGATGACCCCACTCTGGTAGCGATGGGTGGCCTTGCTTTGATAGCATGTAAGATCAAGGCTGTAAACTCTGATCAAGTCTACAGCGATATCATGGCCATGGATAGATGTCGACGTTTTCCTTCTTTTTGAGGATGCCCTCCTTGAGGATGATTGATGTGACGTGATGTACTTATGAAGTTGTTTTTATCTAAGTTTTATTGAATTCCTAGTCTCGACTATTTTGATGAATGACGTGTTTTGATGACTATGATTTCTATCATGTATTGAGAATTGATGTTGCGAAGAATTGTGATTTTTATCACATGATTTAGGCTGATGCAAACTGATGCCATTATTATTATAATTATTTCTATAAATGTTTTACATGCTCAAACACTTCTATCATGTTTTTACATGCCTAAACGATGAGTTGTGATGTGATGATGATTTTATAAAATGTCCCCTATCCTCCTTACTGAGCGTTTTGAGAGCCCACCCTTTTTCCTCCCCCCTCCAGATTACTTGCAGTGATACAGCTAGTACCTGCCGCGTACGTGATATAGGTTGGTGGACAAGATCTCCCCAGGCTATCACTTGTACACGTACAAGTTATAAATTCAGTTCATTTTGTATCCAGACAATGATGTAATACAGACATTTGTGTTAAGTATTTTTGGGATGTAATTATGACAATATGAAGAAAATGAATTGAGTTTTGTGGGCTGACCCCTTTGGGATATTATGTATTTGATTTTATGAAATAGAAATTGTGTGATCTTAGGGATAATGATTTATTATAAATGTAAGTGATTGAATGACACTGTACAGGAATACAGCCCGAGTAAGAGGATTTAATGTAAGAAAATTTTAAATTAGCCCTATTTTTCGCGCTTCTAGGCTATGACAGGGTACTTATTCTTGATGGTCGCCTTATTCGACAACCTGTAGTCAATATGCAACAGAGGCTTCCATCCTTCTTCTTCACAAGACCGATGCTCTCCAAGGCGATACACTAGGTCTGATGAACCCCTTAGCTAACAACTCCTATAATTGTTTCTTCAGTTCCTCTAACTCAATTGGAGCCATTTTATACGGTGGCTTGGATATCGGCTCTATACCAGGTACTAAATCTATACAAAACTCCATCTCTCTATCCGGCAGTAACCTTGGTAAATCATTCGAAAAGACGTCTGGGAATTCCCTAACCACTGGTATGTCTCTCAATTCCGGACGTGCCTTATCCGTCTCAACCACGTATGCAATATGACCTTTTAAAACATTAGTCATTTAGTTAGCATAGAAATGCATCTATTTCACTTACAACAACTTCTGCTTTCATTACTTTTCAAGGGACTTTACATTACATTGTTTGGGGAAACTTACGGTAACACTATCTATCCCTGAAAAAGTTATCATCTTAGAAAAACAATCTACCATAGCACGGTTTATAGCCAACCAATCCATTCCTAGGATTACATCAAAGTCTTTCATATACATTAAAATAAGGTCGGCTGACATTTCCTTTTCCCCTACTTTCAACTTACAATCCCTAAACATATATTAGACTAGCTAACTATTGTTCATGGGAGTGCTTATCACATCGTCCTACTCAATGGGGTAAACTTCACATACTTAAATAATTTATATGCAAATGCAGACAATACAAATGAATGTATGGCACCAGGATCTATCAAAACATAAGCTTCAAGATCAAAGATCAAGATGGTACCTTTCACTACATCTAACGGCTGATATGCAGTATCCTTGTCCAGTGCATGTACTCGCCCTCTGCTTACTACCTGATTCCCTTTCTCTTCAGTTGTTGCCCTTCGTCTTTGAGTAGGAGTATTAGCAGGAGCTCTCTTTGGCTCCTTGCCCTTCTGTGGGGCACTCTCAGTCATCTCTAGGTAATTCTAGATCACATGCCTTGGTTTCCAACATCAAAAACATACAGCAGAAAGTCCATAACACAGCCGAGTACCATGGTACCTACCACATTTACTGCACTGTTCTGTTGTAGGCTGTGGCCCTTCAATCACTATACCTTTTGCTAGAGCTATGATCGGATACATGGGAGGCTTAACTATCCTCTCCTGGATCTCCTCAATCTTCAACCTCTTCCCAGAAAATCTCCTGCTTCCTCTGTAACTGAAGCCTCTATCCACTGCTTGTCTCTTCCTATCTCTGTCCCTCACTCTGCCAACCTTTCCCAATTTTGAGGCAACTCACTCGATATCTTGCTCACATAGCTGTGCCCTGTGCACTGCCTCCTCATAGGTCGGTGTGTCAAAGGGAACTAATCTGGACATGATGGTTGGTCTCAGTCCATCCATAAACTTTTGGACCTTCTTGATCTCACTGTCCATCGTATCAGGATCATTCCTACCCAGGGAGATAAATTTTCTCTCATATTCATCTACCGATCTACTCCCCTGGGTCAATCCTAAAAATTCCATTTGCAGCTTTTGCTGCATAATATCCGAAACATATTACCTTCAGAAGGCCTCCAAAAATTTATCCCATGTAATCTCCATATGCCGAGCTCTCAGAACATGTCTGGTGGACTTCTACCAATACTCTACTGATCCCTTCAGCATGAATGCAGCAAAAGTAACCATCTTCGTAGTAGTGTACTCGAAGAACCCATATAATTTTTCAATCTTATTAACCCAATCCTCTGCAGCTACTAGGTCCTTAACCCTACTAAAAGATGGCGGTTTAAATTTCTAGAACTATCGTAACCTATCCAGGTCACATCCATAACCCCAATCCCTGCTACCCTGTGGTGGTGCAACAGTAGAAGGTGTATCCTATACTGGTGAGGGTGTGGGAGTATCTGTAGTCTGAGGTGCTTGGGCTGGGTATCCAGGCATCTCAGGAGCAACTGCTTGTTCAGTATCATCTTATGTAGCTGGCCCCTGCCCGCCCCCAACTTCAGGCAATGACTGGGTAATCAACTCCAAAATTACCTCTAAGCTTCGCTCTATCCTCACGAAGTGCGCCTCAGTACTCTCAGGTCTCTCTGCTGGACCCTGTGGAGCATGCTCAACTTCAGCCTCCACCTCTACCTCTTCATGAGTCTCATGTGGCAATGACTCAGCACGGCCCACAGGCCTACCCCTACGGCCTCTAACTCATGCTCTCGCCCCTCTACCACGACTAGTGTTAGGCATAATGCCAAGATTCCTACATTCACAATCATTTCTTAGTCAAACCCTTCTCGATATACACAGTTGTATCTAGACAAGCACAGTAACATGAGGATGTTATTTTTGCTAAATTTTTACACCGAGACATATCAGACCAACTCAGCTCTTATGCCACCTCTGTCACGACCCTCAATCCACTACAAAATTTTCATTTTTCATTTATTATTTAATTCATTTCTTATTGTTTGTTCTTTACCTTTACTTTACTTGATCGTGAACAGCTACACCACCAACAATTGGGCTGTGTATCGGTGTCAATCTCATCCAATCAAACCATTTCAATTTTCAATTCATTTAAACGTAAACACTTATATTTCTAAATCAAAGTTGTTGTTTACATGTGTTTGCAATCCTTTACATCCCCAAAAATTACATTCAAAGATATTACTGTGCTTTGACATGTCTAGAGACAAAAAATATACAAATGTGTATACCTTGTGTGATAGGATGCAGCGGACACCAAAATCCAATCCTCAGTCGCTCTCTATCTACTGAAAGTGCTCTGTAGAGCGAGAAAATAAGGGGGTGAGCAAACCACGCGCTCAGTAAGGCAATCATGCGAGCAGGTAGATAACTGTATTATCTACGTGATCGAGATGCCATGCATAAAACTAAGCATTTACTTGTCATACTCCAAAACATCAGTTCATGCTTGTGTCCATGATATATAAAACAACTCATGCTATTCAAATCAGTGCATAATTCTTAAATAAAGCATGGAAAATCATCATGCACAAATTGTAGTTAAAGCTTGGAAAATCATCATGTGAGGTGCACTTAAAAGCATTTTTTACTCAACACAAATCATCATAAAATTCACCACTCGTCAAGATTCAGCCCCTCCCTTGGACTGTCCTGACCCGTAAAACCATTTTAAAACATGGAAATGTCATAAAACAAGACATGTGAGATAGGGAAATAATAAAAATAAGGGTAATAACTAGGACTATGGCCATATCCACTATGATCCCAAGCTACACGGATCCTAGTGTGCAGGGTATCAGCTCTACCTGCTTCCGCACGGGAGGTGGGTCACGTTCAACCTGCCGGTCCATCGCAGAATATTCATCGTCCGAAGACGGTATATATATCATGTCCATACACCGTACAATGTACTCCATGCTATTTGCATGGTACAATATACTCCGTGGACCCATATCATCACATCATATCCGCCACATCTCAATACGCACGTGTGAGCCTATTTAATCGACATGGCACACAGCCTTCCCGAAGCTCCTAGCATGGCTCCCAACATGTCATAAAATCACGTGCGAGTAATCTTTAGCACGACAATAAGTATAAAGTGGACATCTAGTACAAGAAACACTCCATCACAATGTCAAAATCCATGTGAAAACAAGTACGAGCTAAGCTCTAGCACTCATGCATGTAAAACTCTAATGCGAGCTATGCTCTAGCACTATATCGCAAAATCCATGTTAAAACTAGTGCGAGCTAAGCTCCAGCACTTATGCATGTACAAACATATCAAATCTCATGCGAGCGGTGCTCTAGCAAGCTTTATTTCCACAAACCTCATGTAGGTGGCTAATTTATTTGCAAATCATGGTTATTAAAAGCAAATCAAACTATTTTCTTACAAAGCATTTAAATGCTAGCCAACCTACCAATCCACATGCTAAAAAGATTAGTAAAAGGATTCAAAATATCATGATTCTTATTTTTCATGAACTTTTCCCAAATCTTTTTTGCCTTTCAAACATTTAATTCCTTTCCTATGACTTACGAACATTCTAGAAAACCTTTATGCGCTTGAAAACGTGTACAGATACCTCTAGGGGCCAACACAATTCCCTTACCTCAATTCTCGGTGAAGTAACTCCTTCCTTTTTTTTCTCATTTTTCGTGTTTGGGCTCAATTTGCTCTGGATATATCCTCGGGAGCTACAAACATTCATTTATTACATGAGTTAATTACAAATAACTCATATTCTGACTTGATCCTAATCAATATATCTTATTGAGCCAATTTCTCTTCTTAAGTAGATTTCAATTACACTTACCATTTCACCTAGGCCCATTAAGCTCCTTAGGCTCGTTATCACTCGTTGGACCGAATTCTAGGTCTATTAACCTTATCGAATCGATTGAATTCAAGTTTAGCTCATAATCACCTTCGGTCATGGCATGAGGGTTGAACACCCATCACATCATTCCTAGTCTAATTAGGTTTAGCAAACTCTCTTAGTTATTTAATCCAAGCACTTGGTTTGCTTTGCTCTAACCTTAACCCTTCCATTCATTCATGCATTTTTACAAACACTAAATAGGCAAATTATATTAGCTCATCCTATTCCATAAACTTATTTCACAAAACCATCTCAAAATCATGTATATAACATTATTAACACCTTAGTATAATCTATTTATCATCAAATCAACCATATCATATTTTCTCACATGAAACCTATTCTAGGTCATGCTTGATTCATCATATTCTAGGTAGTTTCTACCAACAATACATACACCAATCTACTCACAATAACCTCTAGATAAATATACTTAGAGTTGGTGTATTGGAAACTCACCTAGCTTGACTTTCCTCTTGTCCAAGTTTGGAAGACTCTTTAGCTCCTTCAATCTAACAAGTTGAATGTTGGCTCCAAGCTATGTTGTTCTCCTCCCCATAATAAACAACTTTACCCTAATAGCTTTTTTCTCAAATCTTTTTGGAAAAGGGTGTATTCTAAAGTGAGAAAGCTTGGACTTTTGGGTAAAAATGGAGGAATGTGTTGATTTGCTGAAGAATGAGGTTTGGCTATTAGGTTTTTATAGAGTAGGGGTGATGAGATCAATCTCCTAGGGTAAGAGATCGATCTTCCCTTGGTTGAGCTATCGAAATATTCAGTTTATAAGGGAGAGATCGATCTGCTCTTTTGGGAGAGATCGATCTCTGCTAGGCAGAAGCAACTGGAGATCAATCTACTCTTTGGAAAGGGATCAATCCTTGCTAGGCAGGGGCAAATGAAGATCGATCTGCTCTTGGCAGAATCAAATGGAGATCGATCTGCACCTAAGAAGAGATTGATCTGTGCCTTACAGAATCATATGGGGTCGATTGCTTGAATGAAAGATCGATCTGCTTTGAATAGGAGATCGATTTGGCCTTCATCTAGAGATTTCTTATTCTATTTTTCCCAGATTTTTCAAATGTAAACTCATATTTCATTACTCCAATACTCATTTTGGATTCTAATCCAACTTAGAGCATGGAAAGGTTCATTTCTTATGATTCACAAACAATGTGACTTGTGTGCAGTGCTTGGAATCATAAAAGGTACTTAGAATTCACAATTCTTTGCATTATCATTTCTTTTTTTTAAGTCTTTATATTCGATCTGATTCTTTGAGTTCCATTTGTTTAGTCTGTGCTCAATTCAGCCCTTATTTAACCTTTACATGGATTCATGGATGTTCATTTATTCTCTTTGCAACTTCATTCAATCCAAAATCTTTTCTTATGATTCAATTTAACATATGAAAATGTATTACATCCTATGAATTATAGGGAATACATCACCAAAAGTGGGTCATACAGTTAATTTCCCCAGAGCTCCTTCCTTCAGGTTTCCCAATTTTCAAAATCTTTGTAGCTCCTTTTTTATTCCCAAATATATATATATAATTTTTTTATATATATAAATATATCTATTTGCTTTTTTTTTTTTTAATTTGGCATTCGCGCTGAATTTCCTTTCTCCCTTTTCCTTCTTTTTCCTCTCCCTTGCTAGTCACTTGATGTCACGACCTAAACTACCCAAAAATCAGAGTTAATTTTTTTGCGTTTTGTTATTTTTATTACTTAAATTCTTACCTGTCTTCTGATCGTGACCACACTCCACTAACAAATTGGGCTGTGCGTCAATGCCAGTCCCACCATACATTTACCATAGTACTTATTTCTTCTCCAGTCATTTATAAAATGTCTACAATATTTATACATCCCCTAGAGACACTTACAAACATGTTACTGTGCTATGCTTATGTAGATACAATATGTACAAGTGTATATATCTTATGTCGATGGGCAGCAGCGGATATCCAGAATGCAGTACTGAGTCGTCGCAACTTCAGCTGGAGATTATCTGTGGGAGAAAATGAAAGGGGTGAGCACATCAAGCTCAGTAAGGCAATCCTACGAACAAGTAGGTAACCATACTACCTACATGAACGTGGTGCCATGCATAAACCACCCTTTCTCCACACATTTTAAAACAATGATATGCATTATGATGTTATGTAAAACACATTTGCACGGAAAATCAACATGCAATTATTACAAATCATTTCTTTCTCAATTAAAATTTTCACAATAAAGTCAGGACTCGACCCCTCCTGCGGGTGATCCTGACTCACACAAAACTATGAAAACGGTTTACATCACACGTGGGTTTGAAAAGCATGGAAATACCATCATGCAAATTTAGTTTAAAAACCCAGTTTAAATCATCGAAATCGTCGACATGCGAGACGAGGCAATATCTGTATAATGGTAATAACTAGGACTATGGCCATATGTGTCCTCGGGAGTTCCTCAGCTACACGGATCCTAGTGTGCGGGTTCTCACCATGATTGGGAACCACCCGGGAGGTGGGTCAGTCCATCCTGTCAGTCTTATCCGATCCCCGGTATCCGAAGATGCTGCATCCGGAGATGCCGTATCCGAAGATACCACACTGTACATCGTACTCCATGCTACTTGCACGGTACATCGTACTCCGTGAACCCATATAATATCTCTAGGTACTCCAGCCCAATTGGCCTGCTTCCCACAGAGGTTTTGTTTCTCAATACTCATGCCATGTCTCAAAACGCACGTGCAAGCCTATTAAATCGATGACACACAGTCTACCCGATGCTCCAAGCACGGCTCATCGCATGTTCTCATAAAATCAGTACGAGCGATGCTCAGCACTCTCATCAACTCAAATAAAACTGGCAGAGCCCGCTTTACATCCCTACAAGGTCGCCAACCTCATCCCTCACTCTCACCCCACCTAAGAGGTCTCTTGAGCCTGTTGGGCCTTTTGGCTGACTCCAAGGGCAGATAGCGCTACTCCACAAATACGGTAAAACTAGTGCGAGCTAAGCTCAGCACTCTGTATATAAATCGCATGAAAATTTTATAAAATCTGGTGCGAGTTAAACTCTAGCACCCTGTCTCGAAAGAGGCATATGAAATCTGGCGCGAGTTGTACTCTAGCACCTATGCATGTAAAACTCTAGTGCGAGCTCTCGCTCTAGCACTAATGCGTGCATCACGCAAATCAAACATCGTGCGAGCTGAGCTCTAGCACGTCACATATAAATAAAACACGTAGGCGGCTCAGTTATCTCCAAATAGTTTTCACAGAAATCACATCGTTTAAGATATGCAATGCTATGCATTTTTCTTTAAAAGTGAGCCAGCCTACTCATGCATGTGTTGAAATACCTCCAGAACGAGCAGGAACCTCTTGTCCTTGCTCCTCCCAATTTTTCCTAAATTTTTAGATTTTACCCTTAACAAGGGTATTTTAGTAATTTACTCATTCGGGGTACTAAAATTATTATTCAACCTCTAGACCCTTCAGATAAATTTTAAAGACTGCATATGAATTTAAAATTTCGTAGAGTTTACCTCTAGCAGTCCGTAGAATTCTCTTACCTGGAATCGCGCACAGACTACTCTTGTCTCGATGATACCGAACCTCTCGGCCCAAGTGCTCGCCAACCGATGTACGTAACTGCATATAACCACATAATCGAGGTTAATTCAATTATCCCGATCAGTATATTGCATTTACTGATCAACTCGAAGCTATTGGGCCTTATCTACCTTATTGGGCCTCGGCCCATTTTAGCCCTTTTTATATTCATTAATTCCCTTCTTCGGGTATACCGAGCTTATATAGCTTTCTAATAATTATCGGGCTTCATTCCAATTTCATTGGATAGCCCGTATACCACTTACGGTAATTATATTGCAATTCCGAATAATATTCCTTCCTACGCGAAATTAATCCATAATTCCGTAAAATAATTAAAACTCGGTATTTAAAGAACACTAATTCCCGAAATTAAATTGTACTTACCCGATACGATGCGGGGTACGAGAATCAGAGCTCAATCGGCTCTCGTTCGATCTCCGTCGTGAAGCTGCATAATTGGGTAAATTCGAATTATTTTCCATTAAAATAATATTAAATTAAATTTCCGAAATTTACCCGTAGGTCAATTTCGACCCTCGGTCAACTTACCCGAACCTCGAGTCGTCCCCGATAAATTTCTTTCCTTTTTCCCCTTTTTCCTTCCTTTTCCTTCCTTTTCCTTCCTTTTCTTTTCCCTTTTCCTTCCTTTTCCATCCATTTCCTTTCCTTTCCTTCCAGCCAAACGGTGCCGTTTTGCTGCCTATTGCCGTCGCCGACGTTTTCGGCGGTCTCACCAGCCGAGATCGGTCTCAAAAGAACCGGCTTCTTCCCCTAAGTGCGTCGGTGCCCTCCGTTTCAGCCCAGACGCAATGGTTCACCGGGAACCGGCTTGTTTCTCCGGCGGTCTTCCTCAGCTCCGATCGGCCTGCTCCGGCCACCTGGCGGCCCGAATCCGATACCCACGTGCTCGTCGGACTCCCCTCTTCCTCCTGGCAGCTTCGTCGAAGTCGTCGATCGTCGGTGGTGCGAGAATCGGCGGTGAAGAACCTCGGGTCGCTTCTCTCGGTTTCTTTCTCGGGTTTTCTCGAGTTTTCTCTCTCCTCTTTTTTTGTTTCGGTTACTTTTTTTATTAATTTTATTATTATTATTTATTTTAATTATTTTACTATTTAATAAAATACTCCACAAAATCCCAAAATATCTACCTTATATTATTTTTTATTCTACTTTAATTTATTTACTTTAAATTTAATTTAATAATTATATTTTTCTCTAAATTTCGATATTATTTCTTCGCGTTTTTCGAGATATAGTCCCGGTAATTTTTTCGATATTTTTAAAATTTCCGAATCTTGATCAATTGACCCAAAATTTATAATTTCCTTATTGTCGATCAAGATCTCTTACATCCGAAATTTTTTAATTCAAATTTCCTTATTGTCCTAATACCGGGTTTTGGTATTTTTACCATTTTACCCCTGCTCTTGTTTCGAAAATCAATTTAACTTGACCTTCCTTCATACATCCCCCATATTTTCTTATTTAATTTCCGTATTTTAAATTAAATTCGGGTCTTACACTTGAGGTAAGTGTTCACCACTTCCTTCCTCCTCTCAGCGCGACACCTTCTTCCACCATCACTCTCGTCATAGCCACCATCTGCGATTCTTCTCTTGCTACCACGGTTCCAGCACCTTCTCCTGGTTCACTCCTTCTGCTCTTGGTTTCCTCTCTCTGCTTCTGCTTTAGTTTCTAGCTTCTATTCTGCCTTCCTCCCTTCTATCAGCCTCACATTTTGTTGTACATCAACACCTGCATCATGTAGTTTTCAGTCTCCAGTCTCAACACCCCTCTCAACTTCTCCACCGATTCCAGCCTTCACGCACAAGCCTTCGCCAACCTCCCCTGTCTGCATCTGTTTCTAGTTTCATCACAGCTCTTCTTGGTTCTCCTTGCTCCAACCCAGTTTAAGTTTCCTAACACTTCAGTATACTAGCCACTGCCATTCACTCTGCTTCAATTCCATAACCCACTCTCTCGTCTCACTCTCTGCTTATTTCTTCTGGTTCGGTTCCGGATGATGGTACTTCTCTGTTTAGCCTACTACTTCAGCTGATCTGTCCCTTTTTTTCTCGTCCCAGTCTTGTACTTCTAGCCTCTATTTCTTCCCATTCTAGGCCACATCTAAGAGCTTCCTAAACTTAGCACCGACCCCGTTTAGTTCCTTACACTTTCTCTGGTTTCTCCTCCTTTAGCTACTAGCTGAGAGGTTTGACCTTCCTCTCCTCTTTCTCTCTCGATCAACACCCATTTCCATTTCAAAGGAAATGAAGCCCTCTGTCTCCTCTAATTCCTTTCTTCAACTTGCCTTTACTGCATTAACTCTTCCTTCACTGGTGTCTTCATAGCCTCCCCTATATATATATATATTCTTCTCATTGTCAAATTTCAATCTACCTATTTCTTTCTTTTACTCCGGCCATGCTCTGCCACATTTTTCTTTCGTGTTTTGAGCACTCATCAAATTGCTCCCATAATGTTTTGTTCAACCAACTGCTAAAATTTTTCAACAAGCACTGTACTTGTGTAATATATATATATTATCTTCCTAAGGTTTCTTATGTTTCCTGTCACAAATCAGGCCCAATATTTCTCTCTCATTTTTTTGCCACACCATCTCATTGTCTCAGTCGTTTCCTTTCCTTACGTTTTCCTGGTTGTACCCCTTTCATTTCATTCTCCAACCTACTCTCTACTGCTATCAGTTGTATTCATTTCGATTTCTACTTTCCTAACCTCCTGTTGTAGCTTTAACATGTGTTATATTATATAAATACATATATATTATATATGTTTACTCCTACACTCCAGCTTTCCCTGGGCAGACCAACCCTTGTCCTTTTTTCATAGTCGAACACCATCACGTCTTCCCTGTTGCAACTCCCGCTTTGTTTTCCTCTAGCAATCTGCCAACAGCAGCAAGCATTCTGTACCTCTCGGGATTGGCTTCATTTGGAAGCCAATCCATTGCATTTCCTCTTCTCTTCCTTACTTGCTTCATTGATAGCCCAACTCCTTCAATTCTGTACGTATGTATGTATATACACCTTCTAACAAGAGTTCTCGGTCATGCTCCTATACATATGTTTATGTATGTATGTATATATATATATATATTTATACATATATATGTATATACATATACCTATACTCCTAATTTAAATAGTGAGCATAATTTCACACAACCACACATATATATATTCACTCATATAGTTACATAGCTAGAAGGTTAAGTATAGATTTAATTTAATATTTGGACTTACTATTCATAGAATAGTATTTCATGTAAAACTCAAACTCATTAAAATCATTAATATTATTTTTATATCTCATATTTATTCAATCTTCAAGTCAAAGTATTTTCAATTAATTAAACTCATCCAAATCTCTCCTGTTAAAATATAACCTTAGTTAATTTCCCACCAAGAGTACACTTTTAATTCCAAGGGTTTAAATTGTTATTTATTGACAATACCACGTACATAAAAAATTTTGGTGTTTACAACAAGTTTAGCTAAAATCTTAATAGTTCAAACATTATAAAAACATGAAAATTAAACTATATTTTCATCATAAATCCATTTTTGTACACATGTAAATATGCCACATTTTTCTCATTTTAATACTGAACGTTAGTGTAAATCATCAATTTCCATTTTATGCATTCAAGCTAATGCATATCGATAAGTACTTATGTTTCGTGTCAAGCTTGCTTAAAGCCAATGTGTATAACATGAGTTCAAAGCACAATAATGTAATGATCAAGCACTATCCCAATGCAACTACTACGTAGCTATCTCGTATCTCATCAACATTGGTGCCAAATATCTTTTTAAAATTCGATATCATCACACTAGCCTCAAGGTTCATCATAATATATCATAATTTCATTCCATCAATCACATACACCATATGGGCTATGATGCCCTCATTACTCAATAGGATCACACATGAGTCATATATGTTATTAGATATATAATTATACCTAGTCCACTTAATTCACAACCATCGATTCTCAATTTCATTGTTCATAAATCCTCAAGATCTCAAAGTGTCCATCCACAATTGAATATCAGTCTACAAGATTTTCAAATCATATCAATCACTTTTATATCTCAATATTAATACTAAGACACTTAACATTATCATGGGTCCTCTTAATAATCCACAAATATTTAAATATTACTTTACTAATATTTCACAATAATTCTGAAATCATTCAAATATCGATGCAATTATTCAGGACTTATTCCAATGACCTACCCATAATATATAATCACAATATCATCATCACTTACTCATTTTCATCAATTCATCATCATACCACACTTATCATCCTTATTTATTAACTAAGTCATAACCTCTAATCATCATTTTCATCACACAATCACAATTAAACTTACACAATATAATTCTAACTCTAAATTATAAATGTCTTACTGATTCCTAAGCTTGGCGCTAATATGTTGAGTTTAACCAAACTCTGTGTTCATCACCTTGGCTTTGCACTGAACTTTCAAACATTCACCATATGACTTTGTGTAAATCGAATAAGCTTCAAAATATTTTTAAAAAATAAAATGGTAGACTACAACATTTCTTACAAATTTTTCTACACTCAAAATTCTCATTCTTTTCCTTTTCATTCTCCTTCTTCCCTCTCTTTCTATTCTTCCTCCACTACTTCGCTTTTTGGCCTTGGTAGCCTTATTTCAACATTACTTAAGTGTTACTCTCCTTCTTAATTTAATTAATATTTTTTATATCTTATTTCTTTTAGTTTTCCTATATTAAATCTTTCTATTTTGTTATTTTATTTTAACATTAATCATGACATTAAACTAAATATTAATTTCACTAAATCACACATATTTATTTATTAAATCATTTCATGCAAATTATTTAATCATATAAATTAAACTTTATTATACAAATTAATTCTTTAAATCCTATCATGCAAATCATTTAATCAAGCAAATTATATCACACTTATTAATTTTTTTAAATGATGTCATGCAAATTATTTTTTTAAATCATATCATGTCAATTAAATTATGTTATACAAATCAAATTGAATTATACAAATTTAATTGAATTATTTTAAGTTAATTATCATATATATATATATAACACAAAAAAAATCAAATAAAAAATAGAAAAAGAATAAGGAGTTTTAGGCGATTCGAGTCAGCACTCTTACCGAGCTGGCATGTAAATCTCTCCAAGCGATGCAGGTCTCAGCTAACTGAACAAAACGGTGCAATTTTTTCTCAAATCCCTTATACTTTCAAAAAAAAAACTAAAAAAACTTATGATTTTCTCTCAATCCCTTTTGAATAATGTTTAAACACCAAGCAGAATCGTCATACAAACCCAATTTTCAGCAAGGCTCTTTCGTAAGTTACCATTTTCTCGTCGTACTAGATATGAACATATAGTGGTTAAATGCGGCGAAAATAAAAATTTTGCCTCAAGAAACTATACCAGTAAATCTCTTTGATCAAAGCATTCAAATTATGCAAATGAAATATCAAGAATCATAAAAAGGATTTCAAGAAACATACCAATGTTTTAGATATTGTAATCTAAGGCATTTTCCTTGTTGATGATGCTTGATTTTCTTGTCATGAATCACAAAACCACCCCATGTGTGATGGTCTCTAACGTAAGTTCACACAAGTAACAATAAAGCCTTCGAGAAGGTTGAATTGTATCACAACTGTCACCATGCTAGTGACTTGAGTTTCATAAACTCACCGCAACTTCTTCTCAATCTCTTGATGCTCACAATCATGTATGAAACAATTTTCTTGAAGCAACCAAGAGTGAGAAGAAAATAGGACAATGGAGTGGGCGGCAAAAACTATAGAGTCTTGTTGCCCTCTCTTATAAAACCCTTTCCCTTTTCCTTTGGATTTTGTGGTCGGCCATGATGTTTTATTTTTAGGCTAGTGTAAATTTGTTTCATAATTGGTTCACTTACATTTTACCCCTTGAACTTATTTTAATTACAATTAGGTCTACCTTTTCATTAAACTAATTAATTAGAGATAAGGCCTAAATTATAATTAAGAGTAATAGACCTCAACTTTATTAAACTCTTTTAATTAAATCCAATAGTCCATTTTAATTATAATTTGTCCTAATAACTTAATTTAAACTCTTTTAATTAAGTTTACTTAATTAAACTCCGTTAAGTAAACCTAATTATAATTCTATCCAATAAGTCTAAACAGGGAATTTCAAATTTCCCTAGATCAATCCATTCTCATCCATTAGCTATTCTTTTGTGTGTGACCTATTAGGTTCCTGACATCATGACAATTACCTTGAATAGCAATTTAAAATCATAGATCAAATTAGACATCTAGCAATACCATATGACCACTAAAATGTTAGAGAATTTAAAAGTGATTCTTAACTCAAGCCTTTTAGTGATAGTCACTTGATGTAATTAATATCATTCCATCAATTATATCTCAAGGAATAGATAAACATGGTGTAATGTCTACTTATTTAATTCTTCATATTAGTTCTTAAAACTTTAGGGTTGACTTTAATGAATCCTATGAAACTGATTTCATCAAAGACTCTTACTCCATGGCCATATACTGGCATAAGTCAATCTTAAGTCAATGACAACTGAGAATATCTCTTAAATTCAAGTAGGGTGATGGATCTTCTCTAGACCACTTATCCACTTTCACGTGCTTCAAGCCACACTCAAAAACACCATTTTTAGGCATTTGGTTGACCAAGCTTGTAGAGGTAAAATCATATTGTGACATTCTATATAGAAAAGAACCTAGTGTCACAAGTTAAAAGATCATTTACCTGCTATCACATGAGAATGTATCCATACACACTTGAGTAAAACTACCATATGGATTTCTCATGTCGGGTCATGTTCAATGAACTTATTTTCTAACAAGCACTCGCATGTTATCCTCAAGTATGTCATATACTTTGTAACAGCCTAGCCTAGCCGATCATGGCCACCCCTCTCTTTGGGCCCACAACATCGATTATTATGACATCGTTACTCATATATACTTTTTGCTTTGGGTCCACTGACCTGCACGATTTTATCGAGGTAAATACCGCCATTCACATCTCCATTGTAGTTCAAACTTGGGACCCTTTAAGTACCCAAGTCTTTCCACTTTGGGTCCCAAGTTTGAACCACAATAGGGATACGAATATGGGTATTTACCTTAATAAAATCATGCGAGTCAGTGGACCCAAAGCGAACAATACAGATGAGTAATTATGTCACAGCAGTCAATGTTGTGGGCCCAAAGAGAGGAGTGGTGTAACGACCCCCAACCCATGAAAATTTGGATATTTTTTTAACTTATTCCTTTATCTATTTAGACTGCATTCCTGTACAGTGTCAATCCTTTCAGCTTGCTTATTTATCTATAATTATATATTTAAGTTTAAAATTTAAATCTATATGGTCGATAGAAATTTCAGCTGCATAATGGCTTATATATAAGCCTGCCCACCCGCAATCAAGGTGATTTAACAACTCTAGCTATCCACAACTATTAGACATGCTTTCCAAATCATATCATCCAATCATTCCATACATTTCAATCACATCTAGTTATTCCAAAAACTAATTCCCAAGATAACTCATTTCATTCGTCCTCACATAGATTACATCCCAACATATTGTTTACAGTAGGTGTTTGTGCTACACAAAAAGTGTCTTGTGGAGAGATATGAAGTATACCTCACGCGTGTACAAAAGGTAGCTTGGGGAAGCTCGTATCCACCGGCCTACGTCTTGTACGCAGCAGGTAGTAGTTGTAGATCACTGTAAATAATCTGAAAGGTAGAGTGGTGAGCTTCGAGAAAAGCTCAGTAAGCAATGCATTTAAAATGATCATAGTGTCTAAAACATAGAGAGAACAGGTTAATACTAAAAAGTGGCATTTCTTTGCAAACATTACATACTTCCAAAACGCGTAAAATGGAAAACATATTTAACAAACAGATCCAAATCATTCAGAATATACAGAACTTCAAAAGCATTGCTGAGTATAAAACATATATCGAAAAGTCAACATCTTAAAACAGAGATCATACCGGATGGAGACTAGGCTGGCCTATATAGTTGCCATGTGGTAATAACAGAGTCACCCTCCATAGAGGGAAGAAAAGAAAAATTAAATACCGATGGCCATGGTAAAGCTATAGACATGATCAAGGTCATACAACAAATAGACACACCCGAAGGCGATAATAGACACACCCGAAGGTGGTAAACAGACACACCCGAAGGAAGTAAACAGACATGCCACAAAGGCGAGCATGACATGTGAGACCCCATGTATGTATGACCTCATTATATGTTAATGGAATTATAAGATAGATAATTTTTGGATAATATAAATGTGAGTGGATTGCAAATGAGAATAAATTTGTATCATAGATGCATGTAGAGGCTAAAAAAGGGCTGAAGTGGCCAAAAAAACTAAACGAATAGAACTTAAAGCATCTAAACTGGAGATAAGGAATTAAAACATGAAATGATAATACATGGATTGTGAATTCTGTGTATCCTTTCTGATTCCAAGTAATACACACAAGTTCCATAACATAAAAAATCATAAGCAATGAACCTTTTTCATGCTCAAAGTGTGACTAGATTGCGAAATGACTAGTGAAGCAATCAAACATAAATTTTTCCTTTGAAAAGCTAGAAAATTTACAGCATGAAACCTGTAGATAAAGGCCAGATCGATCTCCTATTCAAGGCAGATCGATCCCTTTGTGCAAGCAGAACAATTTCAAGTGAATTTACCAAGGCCAGATCGATCCCCCTATTGAGCAGATCGATCTCCCTCAATGAGCAGATCGATCTGGATTTGCTTCTGCCAAGCAGAGATCGATCCTTTCCTAAGTGTAGATCGATCTCCATTTGATTCTGTCAAGAGCAGATCGATCCCTCCCTAAGAGCATATCGATCTCCTCAAGCTTCTGCCAAGAAAGGATTGATCTCTTCCCCTAGGAGCAGATCAATCCCACCTTTCATGCCTGAACGTCTCGGTAGTTTAAAAATCAAAGGTAAATCGATCTTCACCCTAGCAGATCGATCTCATCATCCCTTTCCTATAAAAACTTGATGCTAAAACCCCTCTTCTTCAATAAATCAACACATCTCTCCATTTTTACCCAAAATACCAAGCTTTCTCTCTCTAGAATACACCTCCTTCCAAGAAGATTTGAGAAAAAGCTATTAGAGCCAAAGTTGTTCATTGTGAGGAGGAGAATAACATAGCTTAGAACCAACATCTAACTTGTTGGATTGAAGGAGCTAAGGAGTCTTCCAAATTTGGACAAGAAGAAAGTCAAGCTAGCTCCCGAGGATATATCTGGAGCAAAGTGAACCTAATCGTGAGAAACGAGAAAGGAAGAAAGAGTTGCTTCAAAGCTAATCGAGGTAAGGGAATTATGTTAGCCTTAGAGGTATCTGTACATGTTTTCAGGCGCCTGGGTGAATTCTTAAAGTGTCTAAGGGTCTTAGAATGATATGGATGTTTAAAAGGCAAAAGAAATTGGGGAACTTTAAGAAATGTTCATGAAAAGCAAGAACATGATGTTCTTGGGTTTTTATTGCTTTTTAGCAAGTAAATTGGTAGGTTGGCTAGCATTTTAAATGATTTGTATGAAAAATAGCTTAATTTGGTTTTATAACTAGCTTTGTAAAGAATGGGCCACCTACATGAGTTTGTGGAAATGAAACGTTCTAGAGCGTTGCTCGCACGAGATTTGATGGGTTTACATATGCATTTGTACTGGAGCATAGCTCACACTAGAATTTTACATGCCTGAGTGCTGGAGCCTAGCTCGCACTAGTTTTCACATGGATTTTTATGATATTGTGCTTGAGCTAGCTCACACTAATTTTTATACTGATTTTGACATTATGCTTGAACGTTGCTCGCACTAGATATCCACTGTACTTGTTATCATGCTTGAGACTACTCGCACGTGGTTTTATGACATGTTGCGAGTCATGCTAGGAGCTTAGGGTAGGTTATGTGCCACGCCGATTAAATAGGCTCGCACGTGCGTATTGAGATGTGGCGTGATATGATGTGATTGTATAGGTCCATAAAGTATGTTGTACCGTGCAAGTAGCATAGAGTACGTTGTACCGTGTATGGATATGATATATATACTGTCTTTAAAAGATGAATATTCTGCTATGGACCGACGGGTTGGACGTAACCCACCTCCCGCATGGAAGCAGATAGAGGTAATACCCCGCACACTAGGATCTATGTAGCCTGGAATCACAGAGGATGTGGTCATAGTGCTAGTTATTACCCTTATTACTATTTTCCTATCTTACATTCTTGTTTTATGATGAATTCCATGTTCGAAATATGTTAGTGGGTCAGGACAGTCCATGGGAGGGGCTAAGTCCTGACGAATGGTGATTTTGTATCGGTTTGTGTTGAGATTTGAAATGCTTTTAAGTGCACTTTGCATGATGATTTACCATGCTTTGATTTTGATTTACGCATGATGATTTTCCATGCTTTGTTTAAGAATTATGCACTGCTTTAAATAACATAAACTGCTTTTACATATCATGAACACAAGTATGAACTGTTATATTTTGGGTATGACCAGTAACTATGTGGTTTAAGCATGGTATCACGATCATGTAGATAGTACAGTTATTTACCTGCTCGCATGATTACGTTACTGAGCACGTGGTTTGCTCACCCCCCTTGTTTCCCCCCTCTACAGAGAACTTTCAGTAGATACACATTTGTATAGCTTTTGTATCTAGACGTGTCAAAGCAAAGTAATATCTTTAAATGTAATTTTTTGGGATGTAAAGGATTGTAAACACCTGTAAACAGCAACTCTGATTTAGAAATACAAGTGTTTACGTTTAAATGAATAGTAAATTAAAATGATTTGATTGGATGAGATTGACACCGATACACAGCCCAACTGTTGGTGGTGTAGTTGTTCACGATCAGGTAAGGTAAAGGTAAAGGACAAACAAACAGAAATGGATCAAATAATAAACGAAAAATGAAAAAAATTGTAGTGGATTTTCGATGGATTTAGGGTTGTGACATGACATGTGATAACTTATAACATATGTGGCCATTAGTCTCAAAACGTGTGATAATTTCATGCATAAATCGAAAATCAGAACATCTTATTCAAAATAAAGATTTAGAAAACATGCTCGGAAATCCTACATTTCATTTCGTAAAGTTTTCCTTCAATTCAAAAATTATGACTGAATGAAACAAAAGCTTGATAGTTGCGAAGCTTGATTTTCATTCGAGGGTTAGTTTAAATTAAAGAAACAATCGCTTAATAATTTTCTAACCATTTATTGAGAAGTTGAGTAAACTTGGACGTTTTCTTAAATCGAGGTTTAGAAAAAAGGAATACTATTACCATCTTAAATTACACCACTTACCTCGCTAGGCTTAAACGACATTATTTCATCGAGATTCGGTATAGCCTCGTTAGACGTGTCAATTTTCTTGAGCTGTCTAAAACAACATCAAGTCATCATATATGGTTCAATCTTACTTTAACATACTCAATTGTGCATTTTTTCCCCTTAAAGTTGACCAATTTTGACTATTTTGCCAACTTTGCTCATTTTCTCGGTATTACAAATAAAATCTTGGTTTAAGCTATTACATTAGTTTTCTTTCAAAAATATTAAAGGCTTGTTAACTTAATAGATTAAACATTTATCCTCTACTTTATTTAACCACTCAAAGTGCCCAAATTACTCAATTTTCACTCTTTTTCAGTATTTCGCTTAGCCGAACTATAAACCAAGTTTCTTCGGTATCATTCAAACATCTATTAACCTTAAATCAAACCACATTTCATCTTAAACATTAAAACCTTAGGCTAGCTGAATTCATTAAGCATTCTACAAATTATTCCAATCAATTCCATTTAAGTTAAAAGCCTTAAAAATAATCAAATATCAACATATCTCATCATCTTCATCATTCATCAACTTTCTCTTATCGTTGACCAAAGTTGGCCAAGCTTTTGATTCTCCAAATTGTTCCCCAACTGTAAATCATCAAGTTTACATGTTACAATCATCCAAAACATAAACAAAATCCAACCAAAAACATTTAAAATCAAGCTTTCTCTCACCTAATGAACAGGACAGTTTCTATCCCTAAATTTATCTCTAGGATTTCACCTAGCAAAGGACCTTCAATAGAGCTAAAACTTTTATATGTTTTAGAGGGTTCAAGTAGGAAGATTAGGTCTTTATTGGTTAATATCAGAAAACTACCAGAAGAGGCTCAAATAAATCGCACAAACAGAGTTGCACAGTGACACCTACGGGAAGAAGATGAGATTAGTTCTCTCTAAGATTGCTCCAAGCAGATGAACTCTTTTACTGTTTGAGTTTTTATATGTTAGAAAGGACTCATAGGGAAATATTTTATCCTTCTTGGATGTTCCTTCAATCTGGCTAGAAGGCCCTCAAAAAATTCACTCAATGAAGACTACATAGTCACGTTTTGGCAGGAAGAAGAGAAAGAAATGGTTGGATCTCTAAGGAAAGGAAAGCAAATGAGGTGATTCCAAGGGCTACGGTTAGCTTATTAAGTGGGGTAATAGTATAGAGTAGATTGGAATTTTTGAACTGTTGGATGAGCTTCAAATACAAGGGGGTACTTGAGCTGGTCAATTGACTGTGCTAGGCAGATTTTCTGCTCTGTTTTGTAAAATCCCAAGAAAATATTTCTAGTCTAATTCTTTCAATTTCTCACTTCTGTAATATTTTATTATGTCTCTAGTATCTCTCATAAAAATTTAGGGGTCACTTGTTTAAGAACCTTTCCCTGATTGAGCTCATTTTACTCGATTGGGTTAATACCGAGCAAAATGGCTTTAAGCTTTTGGTTCACTTTAAAAATTCATTTAAACATCCAAACGTCCATATTTCCACTTAATTTTAATTTTCTAAGTTAATTTTACCTTATACTAACTGTCCATGGCCTCAAAATAATTTTCTTGAGTTTTCTATAATTTATTCCAAATTTATTTCTTAACTAGGCCCACTTCTTTCGGTTTATTGTAAACTCAAGTTTTATTAACTTTTTCACTTCTATTACTTTAGTATTCACTTCCTAACATTATTTCATGAACTTACATACATTCTTAAGCAAATTCTTGGGTTCAGAGCCTTACCTCAATTTTCATGCCATCGAGCCTCGTTCCACAATCCCAAGCGCTTTGATCATTTTGGGCCTACATAACATTCTCATAGTTTTCTCATCTTAATTTAAAATTAAGTCTTAGTCATGAAAATCTGGGTCTCACATTCCTCCCCACCTTTAAAGAATTTTGTCCTCCAAATTCAACTCGGTCCGTCAAATAGTTGAAGGTACTTCTCTTTCATAAGTCTCTCTAGTTCCCACGTCGTCTCTTCTATCGAGTGGTACTTCCAAAGAACCTTTACCAATGGAATCCTCTTCATCCAAAGTGTCTTTCCCTTCCTGTTGAGGATCCGGATAGGTTCTTCCACATAGCTGATATCTCCCTGAATGTCTAAGGCTTCATACTCAATGACATGGGAGGGATTCGGATTATATTTCCTCAACATTGAGACGTGGAAGACATTATGTATCCTGAAAAACTATGGAGGTAAAGTTAACTGGTAAGCAACTTCTCCCACTCTCTCTAGTATCTCAAATGGACCGATGTAGAGAGGACTCAACTTCCCTTTCCCTTTAAAGCGCATGATGCCTTTACTTGGAGATACCTTCAAAAACACAAAGTCCCCTACCTGAAACTCAAGTGGTCGTCTATGTACATCGGCGTAACTCTTCTGCCTATTCTGAGCAGCCCTTAATCTATCACATATAACCTGAACACCCTTTGTACCTTTTTCCACTAAATTGGGAGTAATAATCTTTCGATCACCCATTTCTTCCTAAGCAATTGGGGATCTACATCTCCTGCTATACAGAGCTTCATAAGGTGTCATCCCAATACTAGTATGGTAGATGTTATTATAGGCAAACTCTGCAAGGGGCAAATGGGCATCGCATGAACCCTTAAAATCCAATACACACGCCTTCAACATATCCTCTAGGGTCTGTATAGTCCGCTCGGACTGACCGTCAATCTGAGGATGGTAGGCGGTGCTGAAGTTCAACTGAGATCCCATGGCTTCTTGAAAGTAGGTCTAAAATCTCAAGGTAAACCTGAAATCTCTATTAGATGTGATGCTCACAGGAGCCCTATGCAATCGAGCTACCTCTCTAACATACAGTTCTGCTAAGGCACTCAAAGAAGCTGTACTTTTCATAGCTAGGAAGTGGAAGCTCTTAGTCAATCTATCTACGCTTACCCATATTGTATCGTGACCCCTTCGAGTCCTCGGTAAACCATAATAAAGTCCATCGTTATGTGCTCTCATTTCCATATAGGCACTAGTAAAGGCTTAAGTAGTCTTACGGGTTTCTAGTGCTCAATCTTAACCTGTTGGCACATTAAACATCTGGCCACAAATTTCGCTACATCCCGTTTCATACCACTCCACTAATACACCTTACGTAGATCATGGTACATCTTAGTACTACCTGAGTGCATGGTGTAACGGGAATAATGAAACTCTTTCAAAATTTGTTGTCTTAAGGTATCATCACTTGCTACACAAATTTGGCCTCTAAACCTCAACAGACCATCATCACTAACCATAAAATCTGACTATGAAGCTTGTTCTGCTTGGCTAACCGTATCTAGTAACCTCTAATCATTTCTCTACCCTACTCTAATCCGATCTAATATGCTAGGCTCAATCCGTAGGCTAGCCATAAACCCAATCTCTATTTTTTCAACATTAATCCGGAGTCCGATGAACTGATCTAAAAGCTCTCATTCTTTGATCATCATGTATGACATTATACTCTTCCTGCGAGAGCATCTGTCACCACTTTCGCCTTACTAGGATGATACACAATCTCGCAGTCATAATCCTTGAGGAGTTCTAACCACCGTCTCTATCTCATGTTAAGCTCCTTCTTATCAAATATATACTTCAAACTCTTGTGATCAGTGAATATCTGAAATCTCTCACCATATAGATAATGCCGCCAAATCTTTAAAGCAAATACTACAGCGGCTAACTCCAAATCATGGATGGGATAATTTCGTTCATGGTCCTTCAATTTCCTGGAACCATATGCTATTACTCGACCATGTTGCATTAGTACACATCCCAATCCCTGGTGAGAAGCATCACAATATACCGCAAATCCTCCTGAACCACTCGGGAGAGTTAGGACATATGCGGTAGTTAATCTCTGTTTAAGCTCCTGGAAACTCTACTCATAAGCTTCTGACCATACAAAAGGTATCCCTTTACACGTGAGCTTAGTCAGTGGAGCTGCTAGCTCAGAAAAGCCCTCAACAAATCTCTGATAGTACCCCGTCAGCCCCAGAAAACTTCGAATCTCAATTATAGTCCTCGATCTTTCCCACTTGAGTACTGCTTCAACCTTGGACGAATCAACTGATACCCCGTCCTTAGATATAATGTGACTGAGAAAGGCTATATGCTCTAACCAAAATTCACACTTAATTTCCCATATAATTATTTCTCCCGAAGGTTCTGGAGCACTATCCTCAAATACTGCTCATGTTCCTCCCGAGTCTTAAAGTACAATAATATATTATCAACGAAGATAATCACAAATCGATCCAAGAAATCTCAGAATACTTCATTCATCAAGCTTATAAAAGTAGCAGGAGTATTAGTCAAGCCAAAAGGTATTACCAATAACTCATAGTGGCCATACCTCGTCCTGAATGATGTCTTGGCCACATCTTCCTTCTTGATCCTCAACTAATGGTAGCCAAACCTCAAATGAATCTTTGAGAACACTGAAGCCTCTCTCAACTGATCAAATAAATCATCGATTCTAGGCAAGGGGTACTTGTTTCTTCACTATTGCCTTATTTAGCATTCTGTAGTCTATACATAACCAGAGGCTGCTATCTTTTTTCCTGACAAATAAAACTAAGGCTCCCCAATGTGACACGCTGGGTCTAATAAAACCCTTTCCAATAATTCTTGTAGCTACTTCTTCAACTCTTCCAATTCCACTAATGTCATTCTATATGTAAGACCCGATTTTATTTAAAACACGAAATAAGAAAAGATCAAATAAAGCATTGAAATGGAATTTTCGAACACGTGCAAGAGTAAAACGGTCAAAAGACTGAAATTCGATATTTATCATGACAAGAAAATTTAATTAAAAATATGAGATTGAGAAATCTTGATCAATAATGAAGAAATAATTAAATTTCAGGTTAAATTGATCAAGATATGAATTTATAGGAATTAATCGTAATTTTTACATTGGAAAATTATCCCGAAAATAATCAAAAATTATACCGAAAAGGTGAAATAAGATCGATAAAATTCATTTATTGGTTAAATGAATAAAATATAATTTTTTAGATATTTTTGAGATTTTTAATAATATAATATTGATTAAAATAATAATAAAAATAAATTATAAAAAAATAAATTAATTAAAAAAAAGAGAAAAGAATCACGAGTCGCGATTCTAAATGGAAAAAACGAAGGAAAAAATCGAGGGACCCGAGCCCCCTTTGCCGGCCACCAGCGAGCTTAGGCGAGAGGTAGCCCAGCCGAGCCTCACCGGCGTTGGTAGGCGGAAGAGGGAAGCGGCGATCGACGGTGAAAAAGAGGAGAAAGAGAGCCGAGAGAGGGAGAAAAAGATTTTGGTGACCGACATCAATTCAGGCACGGCCACCGCCAGCTGAAGGAGGCCCATGCCAAGACTGATCGATCAGTGGCTGAATTGGTCGGTAGGACGGCGGCTAGCGCCGAAAAACGGGAGGAAAAGAAACGATGTCAATGGTGGAAAGGAGAAGAGCCGAACCGACCACTTTTCAGTCACCTCGGACGAAATCGACCCCAAATTGGTGTATCGAACGACCCCGCGGAGCTACTAACAGCGGAAGCCAGTGGAGAACCGATTGGCGAAGCACCGAACCGATCGAATCAGACTGAACCGACTAGACCGAACTGATCTAAACCGAGTTGAACCGGACCAAATCGGTTCAGCCAAAAAGAAAAAAAGGGAAAAAGAAAAAGAGAAAAAATTAGAAAAAAATCTCAGTGATGCAATCGAGCTACGGGTAAGTCGGTAAGCGGTCGAATTGACCGATTTAAATTTTAGAATATTTAATTTGCTTAATATTCGAATGAAAGTTTACCCGAAGAAAATATTAAATTGTGTAGCTCGACAATTGACGTCAAACGAGAGCTCGAGATAGTCTCAATTTATGTATTATCATGGAATCTCGAGTAAGTAACCCTTATTTATGATAATTTACATCGTTATGCGTGTTAGATAAATTACGAATTTAAATTATGCATTAAATGAATTAAATTCTGGAATTAGAGATAAATTGTCGTAAATAATTGATTAAGCTATCTGAGAGTTTAGAACGAAGCTCAATAAATACTGATAGGCCCAATGAGCCCAATAGGCCTCGATAATGTGAATAGTAAGTGAAAAAATGGGCTTAAGGCCGATTAAGGCCCATTATGGTACAATAGGGCCCAATATGGGTAGACGGGCCCAATGATTTTAATTAAGCCCAAAAAATATAAAATATAATTAAATATATTGTATTTGACCTGATGTATATTTATATGCAGTATGATTTGATTGAGAGCAAATCGGACTGGATGACGAGACATCAGTGAAAGGTAAACTGTACATAAAAATGAGGTAAAGGAATTGTGTGAGTAGCTAGAGGTAGCTGCGCGTATTTTAATAGTTTTGTATACACTGAATATGTATGTATACATTGAATATGTATAAAGGTCCTAGAAATGGTTTAAAGATTTTAAGGACTCGAAAAAAGTAAAGACTATTTTACCCCTATTGAGGGAAGTTCACCTAAGGATGGTGAAAGCATGACATGCATGAAATGCATGATTTAAGGAATTTTATGATTTAAGGAATTTTTGTGGTTTTTAAACAAAGTAAATCAATAGATTGGCCAATAATTACATAAATTTCATAAGATAACACTACGTAAATGTTATTTAGATTTAAATGAAATTTCTTGGGAAAATGGGCCAACTATCAAGTTTTATGGAAACAGATAGTGTCGGCATATAGCTCGCACTATATCTGCGTTTATGAGTGTGCATAAATGTGCTTGAGCAGTTGCTCGCACCGACTTGTATGACATCATATGCATGAAATGTGCTAGAGCGGTTGCTCGCACTGATTTTTATTCTTGTGAAATGCATGAGAAGTGCTGGAGCCTAGCTCGCACCCTGTTTTGACTGGTTTTGACTTGATATGCATAAAAAGGTGCTAGAGCGATTGCTCGCACTAGTTTTAATGATTTGACATGCATGAGAGGTGCTGGACCTTAGCTCCCATCCTATTTTGATATGATACTGCATAAAAATCGTGATAGAGTGTAACTCGCACGAGATTTGATGTATTTATGCATAAACCCGTACTAGAGCGTTGCTCATACGATGTTTTGATTTACTTGAGCATTCATCCGTGTTGAAGCATTGCTCGCACATGATTTTCTATGGATTAATTTATAACTTATTTTAAAGTCGTAGTGGAGTGCTACTCGTACGCAGATTTTATTGATTTTTATGAAACTGTGCTAGAGCTTCGCTCGCGCAAGATTTTTAGATATCATGAATATGCATGGAGCCATGCTAGAGCTTCGCTTGCACAGGGATTTATATGACAAGCATATAGCCGTGTTGGAGCCTCTTGTAGACTGTGTGTCACAGTGAGATGATATGTTCACACGTGCATACTGAGACAGAGATGGTATGGGTGGATAAGACCTATTACAGACACCCCTGACTGAGCTTGGGTTCACGGAGTATGTTGTACTGTGTATGTCACGCGAAGTACACTGTACCATGGGGATTGTTGGAGTGGAGTGGCATTAGCCACGAGGCAGCAAGCCTTGCCCTCGCAATCCTGATGTTATGCTGTTCTGGCGGGTAGGACCGACCCACCTTCCATTTCAAGTGTGATACCCCGCACACTAGATACCGTGTTGCCAGGGATCACTAGGTTATGGCCATAGTCCTTGTTGTTACTGATATAGTCACATACTTGTCTCACATGATATAACTTATGGTCTCGATAGACCAGGGTAGACCCGAGGGAGGGGTCAAGCCCCCGATTTTTGTGAATTTATACTATTATGCTAGATTTTCAGCTGATTTTATGACAAGTGACCCTAAAAGAAGGGTGATTTTATAACAGAATTTTATAACGAATTATTTTATGAGATGATTGACCCCTCGGGTTTTTTTATACTGCAAGTTTAAGGAAATGATTTAAATACAGTAGCATGATGAATTTTCCATGCATTAATCATAAATTCATGAAAATAATTGTTTCTCATAATTTGTTTTACATGGCATGATCTTGATTTACCTCATGCTAAGTATGATTTAATGATGTCACATAAAATGCCCTTGATGCATAAGTGGTATGATTTATATATGCAAGAACAGTTTTATAAATTAAGTCATTGATGACATATATGATTTTGTGCTTGAGATTTTAAGGGCATGGCATTATGAGCATGTATATAGTGGAGCTATCTACTTACTTGCATAATTGCCTTACTGAGCGTGTGGTTTGCTCACCCCCCTTATTTTTCCATCTTTTCAGAGCACTCGTAGTAGTTAGTAAGTAGCTGATGACTTACATTCTTGGTATCCGCTGCTTCCCATCGAGAGATAGGTATACACATTTGTAAAGTTTTGTATCTAAATATGTAATGCACAATACTATAAATGGATATGATGTCGGGGATGTAAGAGTATGTAAATACCATTGTGTATGTATTTAGTTAAAGTCAAAAGATAGTAACTCTGATATGTGAATGAGATTATGGAAATGAAATAGTAATAGGTGAGAGGTGACTAACACCGAATCATAGCCCAACTGTTTGTAGGATGGTCACGATGAGAGAAAGGTAACAATTAAAAAAATAATCGAAAAGCAAAAAACTTACTCTGATTTTTAGGTAATTTGGGTCGTGACACTATAGGGAGTTTTAGAGATTGGCTGGGTATCGGTACTAAATCAATAGTAAACTCTAGCTCTCTCTTCGGTGGTAATCCTGATAATTCCTCAGGAAACACATTCAGGAACTCATATACTACTTGTGTATCCTGAATACTTGGATGTTCCTTATTTGTATCCGAAACAGAAGCTATGAAACCTTCACCACAATAGAACATTAAAAGTTCATATAAACGTCATGTATTTCATTTCATTTCTTAATATCAAAACATACTTCAAACTTATCAAGTAAGGAGAAGGTTACAGTTTTGGTATAGCAACCTAAACTTACTCGATTGGTAGCTAACCAGTCCATACCTAAAATTACATTAAAACTATACATATTCAACAAAATTAGATGTGTTATCATGACTTTATCTCCAACCTTAATTTCATAGTTCCTACACACTTTATCTGTTATTTGTGTCTCATGTAGGGGAGTGGTAATGTGACATATATATTCTAAAGGTTCAGACTTCACATGCAAGTACTCTACAAACTGGGGTGATATAAATGAGTGTGTGGATCCGGGATCGAATAAAACACTAGCTACAGGATTACATACAAGAAGATTACCTCTAATAACTTTGGATGAGGCATCTGTTATCTCTTAGTCAATTGTGAATACTCGTCCTCTGGTGATGGGATTCTTACCTTTTTCTTCTGTTATAGCCCGTCTTTGAGGGGCCTGTCTATAACCCTCTCGTGTCTATCTTTCATGCAGTCTCTCAGACGGTGGGAGAGGTTGATCTAGTGGCTGTGGAGTCTACCGTTCTAGACAATCCTCATCAGATGTCCTCTCTCATTATATAAAAAAAAAACACCCGATCTCATGAGGCAAGGACCACTATGCATCTTGCCACACTCCTAAAAACTCTTTCTAGTCATCAATTGCTCTCGGGTGGCTATAGAGGTAATAGCAGGGGCCACAGGCCTATCGGCTCTCACTTGAGCCTCACCATGTCTAAATCACTTTGGCTGACTCCTCCTTGATTCTATTCTAGAGATCTCCACTCTCTTACCCTTACTCTTTACTTTCCCCTTGATTCCATATTGTGCCTGAGTAACATCAAGACCTCTCTCTACATCTTGTGCCCTCTCAAGGGCATCACTGTATTCTATGATATGGAGACCAAGCAGTCTGTCTCAAATAGCAGGTCTCAATCTAGACAAAAATCTTCGGGTTCGGTGCTACTCATCTCTAACGATTTTCAGGTTATACCACATGAGTGAATTAAATCTATTCTCGTACTCGTCAACAGTAATACTGCCCTGTGTTAACCCCAAGAACTCTATCTGCATCTTTTCATGGGCAGCAGGCGATACATATTGACCCCTAAAAGCAGTTAGAAAAGTCTCTTAGGTAATCTTTGGATGTTAGGACATCAAATGAGTTCTAGTGGCTCTCTACCATACAACGGCCTGACCAATCAACATATATGTGGCCATTCTAACCCTTTCTACATCTATGCACTCTAAGTATTCTAATATTCTTTCCAAGTCTGTCAACCATTCCTTAGTTCGGATCGGTTCCTTAACACCTTAAACTCTGAATGGTGCATTTTTAAAAAGTTTTTCATCCTCCCTTTGTCCTTATTATCTACCCCAATCCATACCTGAGGCTGAGCTACTGGAGGTACCTGAGGGGCTTGTGGAGGATGAGGAAGATGTGCAAGCGCAGCAACACCGGTATCTGAATTGTTTACCCCAAACTTGGGGGCAAACATAGCTGTGAGGGCATTGAGCCCATCTTTCATAGTTTGCATAACCTGCTTCAGCCTCCTCATCCGGGCGTCAGGGCTTTCTAGCTGAGGGGGAGGTGGCGTAGGTGGTCGATTTTGCCTCCTTGGGCGACCTGATCTCCCACGCATTATGTGTGTGATCTAATTTCTATGCATAGCCCAAAGATTAAATCTTAACTTCATTAGGTATACTTAGTCTACAACCAGACAAACATAGACATTGGGGATGTAATCTTATCCTTATTATCGACACTGTACGAGTAAGCAGCTCTAAGGAAGTGGAATCACGCGTCATGATTCCAAGTAAGGGAATTTTGTAAGTATATAGAGGTAGCTGGTCGTATTTTGAACTCGTGGGTATATAGGGCTTTAGAAATGTGCATGAGTTTGTGAAAATGTGGTTGACAGTGTATGGAAATTATTACGAGTATTTACGTAAAACTTGGTTGTTGAAGTGGTATTATAAAGAAATGGGATAGTAAGGCTAATAATTGCATAAATCAAGTGTTTTGAATGCTTTTACAAAACATGTTTTTTGTTTTCAGCGAATTGATAGATCGACTGGCTATTATTGTTTGATGTTGTGTGATAGCACATGTGAAGTGCTAAATGTGTTTTGATATTGGTTTTGAATGTTCATGAGCCGTCTATCTTGTTTATGTGAATTAATCTGTGTTGGAGCCTAACTTGCATCGAGTATTGATGTTTATATATGTTTGAAACGTGCCGAAGCGTAGCTCGCATTTTAGTTTGAAACTATGACGATGCTTTATAAACTGTACTAGAGATTTTGCTCGTACATGGATTTTAAGTGGTTTTCTTATGCATATAACAGTACTGGAGCGATTCTCGTACGTGGTTTTTTTATATTTTTATGCATAAATGTTGTACTAAAGTGTTGCTCATATGAGGTGATTTATTTTGATGCATGAATTCGCGCTAGAGCGTAGCTCACGCTGGTTTTCACACTGTGGTATGTATGAGGCCGTGGTGAGAGTGATACAGATTGGTGTTCAGGGAACCCAACAGGTCTAACAGACCTCTTGGGTAGGTGAGGGTGAGGGGCTAGGACCTGACATAATCCATTCAGGGAACACAACAGGTCTAACAGACCTCTTGAGTGGGGTGAAGGTGAGGGTGAGGGGCTAGGACCTGACATAATTCATTCAAGGAACCCAACACGCCTAACAGACCTCTTGAGTAGGGTAAGGGTGAGGGCCTAGGACCTAACATAATCCATTCAAGGAACCCAGTAGACCTAACAGACCTCTTGAGTGAGGTGAGGGTGAGGGGCTACGACCTGAATCAAGGAACACAACAAGGGCGAGCAAGGCCATGAGGGGCTAGGACCTGGTATTAAGAGTACTCCCACGTGCACTCGAGACTACAGGTTTCACTCGGTATGGGGTAGATAAGACCTATTGCAGGCACCCCCAATCTATCTTATGGGTCCGCGGAGTACGATGTACTGTGTATATCACATGGAGTACGATGTACCGTGTGGTGGTTACTTGATTTGAGAAGGTCTAGCGAAAAACTAACCCACCTTGGTACCAGTATGATACCCCGCACACCAGGATCCGTGTGGTCTGGGATAATTTACGACATAGCTGGCCAACATAGTCGAGATATAGTGACCCATCTCCTTGCTTGATTTACATAATACCACATGGTTTAAATACTTGAGTGTGATTTGACTCTCCAGGGTAGACCCGAGGGAGGGGTCGATCCTTGTGGGATTTAATTTGTGAGGTGGTAATGATGTTGTGATTATGAAATGATTTGTTTTTTATTGTGAAATGACTTGATGGGACTTTGGGGTATTGAGAAAGAGATAATTAAAAAGGATGTTTCTTAAACGAATTGCCCTTTTTGTGAGATTTGATAATTGATGAGCATGAGACGATTTTTACATGTTGATGTTACCATGTTTTATATGCCAATTTCCATGAATTTAAATACATGATATATGTATATTCATATGGCATAGTTTTAATTCCTCATGCTCCTATTATAAATAATTTATGCATAACATTACCAGCATATAGATAGAGTAGTTATCTACCATGCTTGCATTATTGCCTTACTGAGCGTGTGGTTGCTCATCCCTCTTTATTTTCCCCCTCCTACAGAGCGTACCTAATGGCCCAGTGAGGATTAAGGCATTTTGGTTAAGACATTCGCTGCATCTCCATCACTCAGAGGTATATACACAGTGATTCCTTTTTGTATCTAAACAATGTAAAAGCACAGTAGTCATTTGAAATATAATTATGGGAGATGTAGATGTTAGAAATCATATTTTTCATATATGAATTATTAATGTTCAAATGTATGACATCACTTTTATTAACTGAGAGTGGACATTGCGAGTGAATTATTATTGACTCACAGCCCAACAGTAAAATGGTAAATTTATTCACGACCGGGTAAGGTAACAGTAAAACGCAAAAAATTTATAGTGATTTTCGATTAAAGAGAATGAAAAAGGGTTGTGATAGAGATTGGTATCAGAGCTATGTTAGCCTGATGTGAGTCAGTAATAAAACGTAGGAAAGTACATCCCCATATTATTGTGCTTTTTTTTAGATATAATTGTTTATACCGTGATGGATTGAGTTTGATAAACCATTATTAAATACAGGAAGTTAGGCGATATGCCTGTTACGTGCCGAGGTAGAAGGGCGGAAGCACGTGCTAGAGGCTATAGAGGTGAGAGCCGTGCGGAGCCACAGACTGATCAGGCTCCACAGGACCCTGCTGAGAGGGCAGAAGATACAGAAGCACGCTTCGCTAGGATAGAGAAGAGTATTAAGAACCTGGTGGAGATAGTCAGGCAGGCATTGGGTGCTGGTGATAGACAAAGTCTCGCAGCACAGCCTACAACTGGATAGGCAGTTGCAAAAATAGAGAGACCTCAGACTGTAGAGACAGCTACAGTTATGCCACCTCCAGTCCAGGATATAGCTTCTCTTATCGCTCCACAATATAGCGGTAGTGAGTTAGGTTATGACTGCGAGTTGAGCAGACTGCAAGAATTTCAAGGGTTGAAACCCCCAATGTTCAGAAGGGTGAAGGACCCGATTGTCACGGAGGACTGGGAGTATGAGATGGAGAAACTATATAGGTTTTTCAATGCACTTCAGCACAGAAGGTTGCCTTTGCCGTGTTTATACTAAAAGGCAAGGCAGAGCCCTGGTGGAGATCCACCGAAGCTATTTTGAGGGCTACATACTTTGAGATTACATGGGAGATATTCTTGGAGGCCTTCAGGAGACAGTACATTCTAGCTACCACATAGAGGAAACTGCGGATGAAATTTATGAATCTAGTTCAGAGGAACTGTACTGTGGATGAGTATGAGTCCAATTTCATGTCTTTGTGGAGATACGACCCAGACACGATGGGTAGTGAGACCCAAAACATTCAAAAGTTTATGGATGGATTGAGATTGGCCATCCAAACTAAGCTAGCTCCCTTCGACATTTTGACTTATAAGGAGGCGGTACATAAGGCTCAGTTATGTGAGCAAGACTTTGAACGAAATGCCTCCGAGCTTGGGAGGATTAGTGTCAGAAGGATAGAGACTAAAAAAGATTCGGGTTTAATAAAGTGGCCAAGAGAGGAGGCCAAAGATTTTTTGAGAAGACCTAAGATCGAGGAAGTGCAGGAGAGAGCTACTAGACCTCCCATGTACCCGGCCTTAACCGCACCGAGGGGTATGGTTATTAGAGGACCACGACCTACTACCGATCAGTGTAAAAAATGTGGGAGATACCATGGGACTAGACCATGTTAGATACGCCCTGTATCATATTTTAGGTGTGGGAGGCCCAAACATATTTCGAGGTACTGTATCGAGGTAATTGAGACTACTCCGCAGAAGGGCAAGGAGACAGAGAGAGCTCCAGTTGAGACAACTGCCCTGAGGAGGAGGGCCACAACTGAAGAGAAAGGGAAGCAGACAGCGGGTGTGAGTAGAGGAAGAGTACATGTGTTGGATCAGGACACTGCGGATGCTTCGACGGATGTGATTAAAGGTACCATCCTAATCTTTGATTTAGAAGCATTGGTATTGTTTGATCCCAATGCCACGCATTCCTTCATATTAACTTCCTTTGTACGTAAATTATTAAAGCATGTGAAACCAACATTGTTGGATAAAATATTGATGATTTCCACACCCATGAATGATAATCAATTGACTAAGCATGTATGTAGAGATTGTAAGTTAAAGATAGAGGGAAAGGAAATGATAGCCAATTTGATTTTATTGAACATGAATGATTTTGATGTAATATTGGGAATGGATTGGTTGGCTACCAATTTTGTTGTTATGGATTGCCATGCTAAGACATTGATGTTTTCAGGATTAGACAATCTTATTGTAAACTTTGATGAAAAGAAATGATATGAAAAGAGTATGTTTGTTTTAAATGAAAGAGAAAAATCCTAATATATGATATTTGAGAGATGAATTTATTTGTTTATTTTGAATATTGATGTAATGACTTGTGATACTAATGGTGGAAAGAATGATGTGAAGGGTTCATTGCCTACGTGCTCGATATAGATGAGGCACACCCGAAATTGAGGGATATACCCGTAATTACGGATTACCCTAATGTCTTTCCAGATGAATTACCAGGACTACCACCTGAAAGGGAAATGGAATTTTGCATAGAGTTAGTGTCTGGTACAGAGCCGATATCGAAACCACCATACAAAATGGCACCGATTGAGTTGGAAGAGCTGAAGAAACAGCTGCAAGAGTTACTAGAGAAGGGGTTCATTAGGCTGAGTGTCTCACATTGGGGAGTACCGATTCTATTTGTAAGGAAGAATGATGGAAGCCTCCGACTGTGTATAGATTACCGGTTGTTAAATAAGGCCACCATTAAGAACAAGTACCCCCTTCCACATATAGATGATCTACTAGATCAGCTCCAGGGAGCCCAAGTATTTTCTAAGATAGATCTGCGGTCAGGGTATCATCAGTTGAGGATCAGGAGTGGAGATATACCCAAGATAACATTTTGTACCCGTTATGGCCACTACGAGTTCTTGGTGATGCCATTCGGATTGATGAATGCCCCGCAGCATTTATGGCATTGATGAATGATGTAATCAAGCCATACCTAGACAAGTTTGTGATAGTGTTCATTGATGACATATTGGTTTATTCCAAGTCCAGGGAAGATCATGAGGAGCATTTGAGGATAAGTTCTGCAGACCCTCCAAGAGAAAGAGTTGTATACCAAGCTCAACAAGTGTAACTTTTGGTTAGAGCAGATCTCATTTTTAGGCCATGTTGTGTCGAAGGATGGGGTATCAGTGGATCCATCCAAGATAGAGGTAGTTGTACAGTGGGAACAGCCCAAAACGGTTACTGAGATCAAAAGTTTTTTGGGATTGGCACGGTATTATCGGAGATTTGTAAAGGGTTTCTCCAAACTAGCTGCTCCGTTGACACGCTTCACACGGAAGGATGTTAAGTTTGTATGGGACGAGGCATGTGAGAGGAGTTTTGAGGAGCTTAAGCGTCAATTGACCACTGCTCCAGTTCTCACCATTCCTACCAGCTCAGGAGGATTCTCGGTGTACATGGATGCGTCACACCAGGGACTGGGCTGTGCTCTTATGCAAGATGGGAAGGTAGTTACCTATGGATCTAGACAGTTGAAAGATCACGAGAGGAACTACCCGACACATAATTTGGAGTTGGCGACCGTGGTGTTTGCTTTGAAAATATGGCGCCACTATCTCTATGGTGAGAAATTTCAGGTGTTCACAGATCATAAGAGCTTTAAGTACTTGTTCTCTCAGAAAGAGCTGAATATGAGATAGAGAAGATGGCTCGAACTCCTGAAGGACTATGATTATGAAATCATGTACCACCTGGGTAAGGCAAATGTAGTTGCCGATGCTTTGAGTAGAAAGAACCTTGGGTTGGTGTCTTATATGATAGTACAAGAGCATGAGTTGTTGGAACACCTTGTGAACCTCAGTTTGGATGTAACCCCACCTGGATCGGAGAGATTGGATATCATGGCAAGTATGCGATTAGAGCTAGAGTTAATTGGTCGTATTTGACATGCCCAACAAAGTGATCGACGGTGCATCGATTAGCTGAGGCAAATACAAACAGGTGTGGGTATTGATTTTGAGCTGAGTGCTGATGGGTTATTAAGGTTCAAGGGTAGAGTATGTGTTCCTAAGGATCCTGAGATCAGGAGGCTGATTTTATCAGAGGCTCACTCATCGAAGTATACGATACATCTGGGGAGTACCAAGATGTATCAAAACCTTCGAAAGGTTTATTGGTTGTCCGGAATGAAAAGAGACATCGTTTAGTATGTCGTTAGGTGTCTCGTTTGTCAGTAGGTGAAGGTAGAGCATTAGAAGCCTACAGGATTATTGTAGCCTCTACCGATACCGACATAGAAGTGGGAGCATGTCACCATGGATTTTGTGATGGGATTGTCGAAAACCCGCAGAGGTCATGATGCGATATGGGTTATTATGGACCGATTGACTAAGTCCGCCCATTTCTTGGCTATGAGATCTACCGATACACTGAGTCAGTTGGTGAACCTGTATATTCGAGAGATAGTACGACTACATGGTGTTCCAGTGAGCGTTGTTTCTGATAGGGATGCCGACTTCACTTCCCATTTTTAGGAATATTTTTAGGAAGCGTTGGGGACTCGACTGAGTTATGCACCACTTTTCATCCTCAGACAGATAGGCAATCAGAGAGGACTATACAAACCCTGGAGAATATGTTGAGAGCGTGTGTCTTGGATTTTGGAGGCTTTTAGGATGATCACCTACAGTTAGCCGAGTTCGCCTATAATTATAGTTATCATGCGAGTATCAGGATGGCACCCTATGAGGCACTGTATGGGCGCAGATGTCGTTCCCCTATTGGATGGGAAGAGGTTGGTGACAGACAGATTTTTGCTTCGAATGCAACAGGCATCTGAGGACGTCCAATTGATATGTGAGAGATTACAGATAGCTCAGAGCTGACAAAAAAGTTATGCTGACAAGAGACAGAGACCACTAGAGTTTGATGTGGGTGAGTCGGTATTTCTGAGAGTTTCACCTTCGAAGGGTATTTTAAGGTTTGGTAAGAAAGGCAAGCTGAGCCCTAGATATATCAGACCCTTCGAGATTTTAGAGAGAGTGGGAGGTAAGACGTATAGGTTGGCGTTGCCACCAGATTTGGTAAATTTTCACAATGTCTTCCACGTCTCTATACTTCGGAAGTATCACCCAGACTTGACACATGTGATAAGATATGAGTCGTTGGAGCTTAATGAGAGTATGACGTGTGTTGAGAAGCTGGTTCGGATATGAAACAGAAAAGAGAAAGTGTTGCGGAATAAGATAATTCCCTTGGTGAAAGTTCCTTGGCAACATCACACGTTGGAAGAGGCCACATGGGAATTGGAGAACTTGATACGGGAGAAGTACCCTCAACTTTTTGAAGAGTGACTTGGTACTAATTTGGAGGACCAAATTCCTTGAAGGAGGGGAGAATGTGAGACCCCGTATATGTATAGTTATGATGTGTGTAATTGGATCAAATGAAAGTGAATGGACTTGTAATGTAAAGAATAATTGATGTAAGTCCATGGATTCAGTGTACATACTTGTAATATGATTTGTAATGTACATACAAGTTTTATTGTGTATAAATATGAAGGAATGAGTTTTTATAAGTGATGAATGTGAATGGAACTCAAAATGAGTAGTGTGGTAAATGGAAGGAAGTTGCATGAATATAAATGCTTCCATTTGGTTTTATATAGTATACCTTTAGATATACAAGTAATGCACACAAGTTTCAATGTGAATAAGGTATGAATGGATGCCATTTTCAAGTCATAAAGGCGGATGGATGAGAAAATGGCTATGGCAGCAGATTAAGGATGTTTTTGTGTAAGTTACTACAGAAAACTACAGGAAAATCTAAAAAATATGAAGGCCAGATCGATCTCATAGGATGAGAGATCGATCTGGAAGAGCCAGAATGCTCTTATTTGGGCAATGGAATAGAGCAGATCGATCTCAAGCTTCGACAGATCGATCTCATGCTTCAAATGTCGTGAAAAGGAGGAGAATTAAGGGGACCAGATCGATCTCCTTCTAGTACAAATCGATCTCTTCAAGATATTTTTATAAAAGGGGCGTTGAAATCGAAAAATTTTGGGAAAACAACATCACCCTTCCATTTTTCACCCAAAACCTAAGTTTATCTCTCTAAAATCAGCCATTTTCAGTAAGAATTGAGGGGAGGCTATTAGGTACCAAGTTGTTCATCTTGAGGAAGAGAACAACATAGTTTAAAATCCAAAATCCCATTGTTGGTATTGAAGGAACTAAGGACATTGTCATTTGGAGCAAGAAGAGAAACCTGATTTGGTAAGTTTCTAAGACTCCAATCCAAGTGCATTGTCTATTTTATTGATTTTAGGGTTGATTGGCATGTAAATGGATGTTTGAAACCATTTAGGTAGTATTGGAACTAATGTAACCTAGAAAATGGAATGCCTCAAGTGTGAGAAAGTGTGATTTAGGGAGTTGGTAGTTTATGGGTTATGATAAGTTGTTATTTGTGTAATGTGGATGATTAGAAATGGGTAAATGAAGCTACATTGTGGGTTTTGTGAATTGATGAGAATGAACACATGTAGTGTTTGATAATATGCCATAGTGAAGGAAATTTATGAAAAATGAACATTATGAGCTTAACATCGATTTAATATCGATTTGGAATGAGTTAATAGGCCTAAAAGAATCCATAGACTCGAGTTATGGGTAGTGTAATGAAACGAGACCTCATAAGCGTTAATCGAGACTATAGACCAAATTGAATATAGTAAACGCGAGAGTTTGATTATAATGGGCTAAAATGTTGTGGAATACGTTTATGTGTAGTTTCGGAGAGTTCGTTGGAGACGAATCGAACCGTACGAGTAAGCAGCTCTAAGGAAGTGGAATCACGCATCGCGATTCCAGGTAAAGGAATTTTGTAAGTATATAGAGGTAGCTACTCGTATTTTGAACTCGTGGGTATATAGGGCTTTGGAAATGTGCATGAGTTTGTGAAAATGTGGTTGACAGTGTATGGAAATTATTACGAGTATTTGCGTGAAACTTGGTTGTTGAATTGGTATTATAAAGAAATGGAATAGTAAGGCTAATAATTGCATAAATCAAGTGTTTTGAATGCTTTCACAAAACATGTGTTTTGTTTTCAGCGAATTGATAGATAGGCTGGCTATTGTTGTTTGATGTTGTGTGAAGCACATGTGAAGTGCTAAATGTGTTTTGAGATTGGTTTTAAATGTTCATGAGCCGCCTATCATGTTTATGTGAATTAAATCGTGCTGGAGCCTAGCTCGCACCGGGTATTGATGTTTTTATATGTTTGAAACGTGCTGGAGCTTAGCTCGCATTTTAGTTTGAAAATATGACGATGCTTTATAAACAGTACTAGAGCTTTTGCTCATATGTGGATTTTGAGTGGTTTTCTTATGCATATAACCGTACTGGAGCGATGCTTGTATTTAGTTCCTTCATATTTTTATGCATAAATGTTGTACTAGAGTATTGCTCGTATGAGGTGATTTATTTTGATGCATGAATTCGCGTTAGAGCATAGCTCGCGCTGGTTTTCACACTGTGGTATGTATGAGGCCGTGGTGAGAGTGATACGGATTGGTGTTCTGAGAACCCAACAGGCCTAACAGCCCTCTTGAGTGGGGTAAGGATGAGGGACTAGGACCTGACATAATCCATTCAGGGAACCCAACAGGCTTAACAGACCTCTTGAGTGGGGTAAGGGTGAGGGGCTAGGACCTAACATAATCCATTTAGGGAACCCAACAGGCTTAACAGACCTCTTGAGTGGGGTGTGGGTGAGGGGCTAGGACCTGAATCAGGGAACCCAACAGGGGCGAGCAAGGCCATAAGGGGCTAGGACCTAGTATTAAGAGTACTCCCACGTGCACTCAAGACTAGAGGTTTCACTTGGTATGGGGTAGATAAGACCAACTGCAGGCACCCCTAATCTATCTTATAGGTCTGCAGAGTATGATGTACCGTGTATATCACATGGAGTACAATGCACCACGTGGTGGTTACTTGATTTGAGAAAGTCTAGTGGGGAACTAACCCACCTTCGTACCAGTATGATACCCCGCACACCGGGATCCGTGTGGTCTGGGATGATTTACGACATAGTTGGCTAACATAGTCAGTCGAGATATAGTAACCTGTCTCCTTACTTGATTTACATAATACCACATGGTTTAAATACTTGAGTGCGATTTAACTGTCCAGGGTAGACCCGAGGGAGGGGTCGAGCCTTATGGGATTTAATTTGTGAGATGGTAATGATGTTGTGATTGTGAAATGTTTTGTTTTTTATTGTGAAATGACTTGATGGGAATTTGGGGTATTCAGAAAGAGATAATCAAAAAGGATGTTTCTTAAACGAATTGCCCTTTTTATGAGATTTGATAATTGATGAGCATGAGACGATTTTTACATGTTGATGTTACCATGTTTTATAGCCTGCAGGATTGTTGCAGCCTCTACCAGTACCAACTTGGAAATGGGAGCATGTCACCATGAATTTTATCATGGGATTGCTGAGGACTAAGAGGAATTATGATACTATCTGGGTAGTGGTTGACAGACTGACGAAATCCATCAACTTTCTAGCTATGAAAGCTACAGATACCTTGAGTAGTTTAGCAGAGATGTATGTACGGGAGATAGTAAGGCTACATGGTGTACTAGTGAGCATCATATCGGATAGGGATTCCCACTTCACTTCTCGCTTTTGGGAACAATTTAGGAAGCTATTGGAACCCGATTGAGTTTCAATACTGCTTTTCATCCTTAGACTGATGGTCAATCAGAGAGAACCATCTAGACGTTAGAGGATAAGCTGAGAGCAAGTGTTATGGATTTTAAAGGCTCCTAGGATGATCACATACTGTTCGCCGAATTTGCATACAACAAAGTTATCACTCGAGTCTAGGAATGGCACCATATGAGGCCTTGTATGGTAAAAGGTGTCGTTCTCCAATTGGTTGGGAAGAAGTGGGTGAAAGGAAAATTATTGTTCCTGATTTGGTATAGCAAGCCTCTGTGGTTGTTCAGCTGATATGTGAGATATTGAGAACAGCTCAAAGTAGGCAAAAAATTTACGCTGACATAAGACGGAGGCAATTGGAGTTCACTGTGGGTGACTCAGTATTTTTGAAAGTCTCTCCATCAAAAGGGATTATGAGGTTCGGTAAGAAGGGTAAGTTGAGCCCTCAGTATATCGGACCGTTTGAGATATTGGAGTGTGTGGGAGATAAGGCCTACAGGCTAGCATTGCCACCGAAGCTAGCAGGCATTCATAATGTCTTCCACATATTGATGCTTCGAAAATACCATCCAGATCCAACCCATGTGATTCAGTATAAGCCATTGGAGCTCAAGAATAATTTGTCTTTTACAGAGAAACCGATCTGGATACTGGATAGGAAGGAAAAAGGTGCTACGAAACAAGACGATTTCGCTTATTAAAGTTCTATGGCAGCACCACAATTCAGAGGAAGCTACTTGGGAGTTGAAAAACTCTATACGGGGAAAATACCCCCAACTTTTGAGGAGTAACATGGTTCTAATTTAGAGGACCAAATTTCTTAAAGGAGGGGAGGAATGTAAGACCCGTATTTTCATATGTAATCCTTATGAATTCCTAAGTATACATTTGTTTATGTAATATGAATCATAAGTAATGTAAGGTCCGTAAATCCGATGTACACTCTTGTTATATGGAATTGTGATGTACACATAAGTTTCATTAAGTATGAATTATAAGAAATGGAACTTTCTAAGTGAAAAATGTGTATTGAATGCAAAATGAGTGGTAGAGTAAATTGATATGAAGTTAACATTGAGAATTTGGGATGAAATTGGTTAAGTATGGCTGCAGAGCAAGGGGAGACTGATCTCCAATGCAAGGGAGATCGATCTTAGAGGCATTTTGAATAAGGAAATTGATCCCCAGACTAAGCCAGATCGATCCCCTATGAGGAACAGATTGATCCAACCTCAAGCAGATCGATCTCCTTAAGCCTCGGCCTGAAGCAGATCGATCTCATTACCCTGCCAGATCGATCTATGAAGCATTCTACCTAGGAGAGATCGATCTCATGCTCTTCGACAAATCGATCTCCATAGCTTGAAAACTGAATTTAGGAAGGCTAAAAGCAACAGCAGATCGATCCCTCACTTACGGAGATCGATCTCATCAATGCAATTTCTATAAAACAGGACCTGTTGAACTGCAATTCACGGGAGAACATTAAACCTTCCATTCTAAGCAAAGTAACCTAGCTTTCACCATAGGAAACCATCATTTTCATACAAAATTGAGAGAAGTTTGTTTAGCAAAATTGTTCATGGTAGAAAGGAGAACAACTTAGTCCAAAAACAAGTGGTGAAACTGCTTGATTGAAGGAAACAAAGTGATTTCTCCAAATTCTGCAAAAGGAGGAAAGTCAAACTAGGTAAGATTTCAATGCACCAATCTCATGTATGTTGAGCTATACAGTTTTATGAGTTGATTGGTGTATATATTGTTGATTTAAACATCTTAGAACATGCTTAATCTCCATGACCTAAACATGGTGAAATGTGGAAAAAAAAGATGATAAATATGAGTAGGCATGGACTTAATAATGATTTAAGCATCAATAGATGTTATTAAGCATATATACAGGATTGTATAATGATTTGATGAAGTTCATGTGTTAGAAACAAAAATTGAGTATATGAGGTATTTGATGAAATGCCACAATGAAATAAAATCATGAACTTGAGGCATTATAACCTTAATATCGGAGTAATATGAATTGATAGACTCGAGGAGTGAGACCCGTATTTTTAGTTGTAACCTTATGAATTCATAAGTATATACATGTACATGCTATGTGAAGCATAAATGATGTAAAGTCCATAAAGTTTATGTACACACTTGTAATATGAGTTTGTGATGTACACACAAGTTTCATTATGTATGAATATGAAGAAATGGACTTTTGTATGTGATGAATGTAAGTGGAATGGAAAATGGGTAGTGTCGTAAAATGGGATGAAGTAGCATGATTTCTATAGTTCCATTTAGGTTTGTATCATATACCTTTGGTTATACAATGAATGCACACAAGTTTTAATATGCATAAAGTACGAATGGATGTCATTTTCAAGCTTTAAAGGTGGTTGGATGAGAAAATGACTAGAGCAGCAAAATTAAGATGTTTTGTATGAGTTACTGCAAAAAACTGCAGCAAAATCTAGAAACTATGAATGCCAGATCAATCTCATAGAAGGAAAGATCGATCTAAAAGAGCTACCAAATTCTAGTATGTTAACCTAGTTACTGCTATGAACCTATTGATATATGGGAAGATAGCTAGAAGTAACTATAACATGAAAATTCACTAAGGACCTATGTTAGGTCAAAGAGGAAATAAGAGAATAAAATGGTGTTTTGATGATTCGAGATTATAGAAATGATGAATGATACGTTTGATGTGTATCTACAGCGTCCGGAGAGATAGACAGAGCTGTAGAAGTGAATGGTGACATGTGAAGTAGTGTGAGACAAAGAGATACATTGCAAGATCAAGGTAAGGGACTTATGTGAGCTATAGAGATAGTTATATGTATGTTTTCTTACCTGCTGAATGCACATGTATGCGATAAATATATAGATATTGATATGGTTAGATAGAGAACTACGTATGAGAATAAGTCGATAGTATGAGATTTCCATGACTTCTATGATTGTTATGAAAAGAGGTTTGGTAAATGTTTTGAGAAAGAATAACAATAGATGGGCTCCCGGTTTAACTATTGTGTGAAATGGTTTTAAGGAGTGATTGAGGGGAGAATTGCCCTCTCACTCATGACTATACACGGAGCTCTTTCTATTTTTTTCTGTGTGAAATGGTGCTAGAGCATGAGAGGCAACGGTAGATTGACCAGCCTCCACTCGTACATTATTTTCAAAGGGATCTTAAGAAAACAAAAGAGTATGCAATGCCTCGATGATACTGTGTGTTCCACTCGAGAGCTCGCACATGATTTGAGATAATAGAAATTGGTGATAAGGATCCACGGGAGCACGATATACCGTAAGCGTTAGCCATGGGGTACAATGTGTCGTGACTATCTCTGTGATATATGTGTAAGCTGAAGGGATGGTTGATCCGCCTCCCCAAGCATAGGGTTCCCGCACACCTGATCAGTGTAGACTGGAATCCGACTATGGCTATAAGTCTTTAATTACCTGAGTGATGCGACATTGTCACTACTATGTAAGGTGACAGATGCCCTCCCTTGCTGTGTGTCGGGAGATATGTGATAACCCATATATTATGTCTCACATATATTGAATTTATAAATGAAAAAGCATCTTCTATATATATAAGCCGTGTGAATAGGTTTTGTTATGTGAAACTATGTGCTACTGTGTGAAAAGTGATTCCAAGTGTAAACTGTGTGAAGTTAGACCCTAGTGGTTTTAGATGATGAACTGTGTGAATATGAATATAACCATCTAGCGAAATGATTTCGCATTGATGGAAGTTGTTTTAAAGAAATGCATATTGTTTTATAAGGAAGATGAATATATATGTATTTTAGCATGTAGATAGTGTAGTTATCTACCTGCTTGCACATTTTCCTTACTGTACGTGTTATGCTCATCCCCTTATTTCCTCCTCCACAGATACTCCGTAGTAGAGAGTACTACAGTCGTCCCTGCTAAGGTGTTCTCTAGTTCTCCAGCAGTATAGAGAGGTATACACTTGTGATGAAAAGAAAAAAAATTTGTATCCTGTAAATTAATGCATAGTCTAGTGATATTTTCTACGAAAAGGATGTATAGTTAATAGAAACTGATGTAAACGCTTCCGCATATTTATAAAAGTCCAGTTTCTATTCTATTTCAATTAATTGAATGTATATGCGATGGGGATTGGATGTTGACTCACAGCCCAACTGTCACGCCCCGAAAATGCAGAAAATAGGGCTAATTTAAAACTTTTTACTCGTTAATTCACAATTAAAGGTGCATTCCTGTGCAGTGTCATACATCATCATAATTATCATGCCTCAGGATCTCATCACAACATAGTGTATATTGAATCATATACATTACTCAATTCCAAGTTAATTAATCCTAATACATCCCATACAATGACATACATCGAGTGTCTGTAATCACATTAATAGTCTGGGTACATGAAAAGGTAAAATATACCTCAAATACAATATATAGGGCCTGGAGCTCAAGTCCTCCACTAGCCACTACTCCGTACGCCGCAGGGAGATCCTCTTATCACTTGAAGAACTCTGGGGGGAAATAAAAACAGGGTGAGCTTCTAAATCGCTCAGTAAGGGGGGTAAAGGAACTCAGTTATATAAACCATTTCACACATCACAAATATGTATCTGTTTATAAAGCTCATTTGAAATCGTAGCATGAAAGTTCTCAAAACATCATCTCATAACTCGTTAAATCATGTGAAAACATGAAGATAAAAGGCTCAACACCGAGCACTCACAAGCATGTGTAAATATATGCAATAATGGCTGTTCTCAAATACGTGATAAAAATCACCTCAGTAAATCACACGTGATAAGGTCACAAAACACAACTCATGTGTAAAACAAGACTAGGCAATAAATCTCAATTAAAATTCGTCATGGCACATCAAATATATATAAGCTCCTCTGGGTGCGCATCCCAGGCATCCTCGTATAGAGGGAACGTCGACAATATGGTCGTGTGCAAAGTATATTGGACTTATATGTTACCAGAACAAGGCCCGGCCTTACTTGCTACCAGAGCAATGCCTCGCCTAATGCACACTGACACGTGGTCCCTGGGTCGGTTCCCAGGCGGCCCACTCTCTCGGTCTTACATGCTACCAGAGCAATGCCTCCCAACGCTACCAGAGCGGAGGAATAATCGGACTTACATGTTACCAGAACAAGGCCTGTGGTCCCTGGGTCGGTTCCCAGGCGGCCCACTCTCTCGGTCTTACATGCTACCAGAGCAATGCCTCCCAACGCTACCAGAGCGGAGGAATAATCGGACTTACATGTTACCAGAACAAGGCCTGTGGTCCCTGGGTCGGTTCCCAGGCGTCCCACTATATCGGTCTTATATGCTACCAGAGCAATGCCCGATGTGTATTCAACATGACACGCCTAAGTCTCAATCATTAGCCATTATCTTATAAAACGTTATGCCTTCACGTAGAACTCATAATGGTTTTCTCTTAAAAACTCATTTAAAACATTTGTGTACTCAACACAAAACATATTAAAACCGAGTTCCAACCGGTAAAACACGCACACATTTTCTCAAATCTCAATATCGCCTTAACGTAGAGCCCAATTTACTTTTCATGCAACTCAAAGGTTTATAAAGCAATTTCACACTCAGCTTATAAACTCATAAAATAATGGGCTCCAACCGGCTATAAAACCGTGTGCAATTACATCACAACACAAAACATGCTTGTATTCTCAAATCATGGTTCATGCTAACAATTCAACAAAATACATACACAAAATGGTTTAGTTCTCCTTACCTCTTTGCACCTCGTATAGTGCAATCGTTTCCCCCGTATCACGGACTAGTCTCGCATTCCACTCTGGAACTCCCGAGCTGTCCAAACGATGTTAAAACATCAATACTCCACATCACATAAGCCTCAATTCTCAAAATCGAGCATAATTGCTCCTAACACCTCAATTCTCTTGATTTCTCGTAACTCAACTCTAAACTACAACTCTATTCACAATATCCCAATATCCTACATTCCTCATGCCAATTATCTAGGCTAATTCTCCACATTGTCTATATTTCCGTTTATAGCACAATTCTCAAAATTACCACAATTTCCAAATATCAACATTAATGCAACTACATTACAATCTCATCAATCCCTAATCATTCCTCAACTATTTCAACACAACTACAACCACCAATAACATCAAAATCAGCTCAAATAGCAAGATCGAGGTTTAGAAATTACCCAAAGCTTGTGAGACGCACAACTCACGCCTCGATCCGATTCGTCCTTCGATTTCCAAGTATGTTGTTCTCCCTTTGATGAGGAACAACTTTCCTTCTTACCACAATAGCTGATTCGATCGAAAATGGGGGATTTGGAGGAGTGAGAAACTAGGTTTTCGGAAAAATAGAGGTTTGGAAGAGAGAGAAAGTGAAATTGCAGAGAAAACACATATAGACTGGAGGTAGGAGATCGATCTGCCTCTTGATGAGATCGATCTGTGTTTGAAATTTGGGGACGATCTGGGCAATTTTATGCCTAGGAGATCGATCTGTCGAGGGGTGAGATCGATCTCTTTATGGCTTTATGAGATCGATCTGCTCCTAAGGAGATCGATCTTCTCCCCAAACAGAAGCATTTGGAGATCGATCTCCTCCTCATGAGATCGATCTTCTCTCAAACAGATTCATTTGGAGATCGATCTCTTCCATTGGAGATCGATCTGCTCCTCAAATTTCCCCTTCCTCGTCATTTTTAACTCACCAGATCGATCTCTTCTTCTCCCAGATCGATCTGTCCTCATGCTTCATGCTCATTTTACACACTTAACATATAAATCTCCAATTATAATTCCTACAATTCACTTAGCTCAATAAATTACACTTCAAATTCTTATTACATCATTAAAATATGTCTGAAATTCTCAGATCTCACATCCTTCCCACCTTAAAAAGAATTTGGTCCTCCAAATTCAACTCAACTAGTCAAAATAGATGGGGGTATTTCTCCTTCATGAGACTCTCTAGTTCCCACGTCGCCTCTTCCCTTGAGTGATGCTTCCACAAGACTTTCACTAATGGGATGCTCTTGGTTCTCAGTACCTTCTCTTTTCTATCGAGAATTCGGACGGGTTCCTCAATGTAGCTCATGTCCTCTTGTATGTCCATCTCATCATACTCTATAACATGAGAAGGGTCCGGGTGGTACTTCCGCAACATAGACACATGAAAAACGTTGTGTATTTCGGACATCTGTGGGGGTAATGCCAATCTGTAGGCTACCTCTCCCACTCTCTCAAGAATCTCGAATGGTCCTATGTATCGAGGACTCAATTTTCCTTTCTTCCCAAATCGCATGATACCCTTGCTCGGTGATACTCTCAGAAATACTGCATCACCAACATCAAATTCAAGTGGCCGTCTACGCGCATCCGCGTTGCTTTTCTGTCTACTCTGTGCAGCCCGTAACCTCTCACATATGAGTTTCACACTCTGTACGGCTTGCTCAATAAGCTCGGGAGCATTTATCTTTCTGTCACCGACTTCTTCCCAAGCTACAGGGGATCTACACCTCCTACCATATAGAGCCTCAAAAGGTGCCATTCCAATACTCGCATGATAGCTGTTATTGTACGCAAACCCTGCTAGGGGCAGGTGATCATCCCATGATCCCTTAAAATCCATCGTACACACCCTCAACATATCCTCCAGGGTCTGAATAGTCCTCTCTGACTGACCATCGGTCTGAGGATGATAGGCGGTACTAAAACTCAATCGAGATCCCATGGACTCCTGAAACTGGGTCCAGAATCTGGAAGTAAATCGGGAATCTCTATCAGAAGTAATACTCACTGGAGCCCCATGTAATCTAGCTATCTCGCTGACATATAGCTCAGCTAAGGCATCCACAGTATCTGTGCTCCTGATGGCAAGGAAGTGGGCACTCTTGGTCAATCTATCCACAATGACCCATATCGCGTCACGACCTCTTTGGGTCCTCGGTAAACCCATAATAAAGTCCATAGTGACATGCTCCCATTTCCATGTAGGTACAGGTAAGGGCTGTAGTAGTCCTCCGGGCTTCCGATGCTCAGCTTTCACTTGCTGGCATACTAAACACCTGGCCACATACTCTGCCACATCTCGCTTCATACCACTCCACCAATACACCTTTCTCAAGTCTCGGTACATCTTAGTACTCCCTGGGTGCATGGTGTATCGCGAGCAGTGGGATTCTCTCAGTATCTGTCTCTTCAAGGTATCATCGTCCGGTACACAAATCCGTCCTCTGAATCTTAACAATCCATCCTCACTGATGGTGAGATCCGAATGCGAACTCTTCTCAGCTTGGCTAACCATGTCTATCAATCTCTGATCACTGCGTTGCCCAGTTCTAATCTGATCCATGATCCTGGGCTCTATCCGCAGGCTAGCCAAAAATCCAGTCTCTGCCTCTTTAACTCTGATCCGAAGTTCAACGAACTGCTCTAACAAATCTCATTCCCTGATCATCATAGTAGATATCATACTCTTCCTGCTCAGGGCATCAGCAACCACATTCGCCTTACCCGGATGATATAGAATCTCGCAGTCATAATCCTTAAGGAGTTCCATCTATCTCCTTTGTCTCATGTTTCTGATCAAAGAGATATCTCAAACTCTTGTGATCAGTGAAGATCTGGAATCTTTCCCCATATAAGTAGTGGCGCCAGATCTTCAAAGCAAATACCACAGCGGCTAACTCCAAATCATGCGTGGGGTAATTCCGCTCATGGTCTTTCAGCTGTCGCGATCCATATGTGACCACTCTTCCATACTGCATCAGCACACACCCCAATCCTTGATGAGATGCATCACTATACACCGAGAATCCTCCTGATCCCTCAGGGATAGTTAACACAGGTGCCGCTGTCAATCTCCTCTTTAACTCTTGAAAACTGAGCTCACATTGATCAGTCCATATGAACGGAGTCTCCTTACCCGTGAGCTTAGTCAAAGGAGCGGCAATCCTCGAGAATCCTTCCACAAATCTCCTGTAATACCCTGCCAAACCAAGGAAGCTTCGTATCTCAGTCACTGTCCTCGATCTTTCCCAATTAAGCACAGCTGCTATTTTACTCGGATCCACTGATACTCCTTCCTCTGAGACTACATGCCTAAGGAAAGCTATCCGGTTTAGCCAAAACTCACACTTACTAAGCTTTCCGTATAATTGCTTATCTCGGAGTATCTAAAGTACTAACCACAAATGCTGTGCATGCTCCTCATACGACCGAGAGTACACCAGGATATCATCGATAAAGACTATCACAAACTTATCCAGATAGTCTCTGAACACCTCGTTCATCAATCTTATAAATGCTGCAGGGGAGTTCGTCAATCCAAAGGACATCACCAGAAATTCGTAATGGCCATACCTTGTCCTAAAGGCCGTCTTTGGAATATCTTCCTCCTTGATCCTCAATTGGTGATAGCCCGATCTCAAATCAATCTTAGAAAAGACTGATGCCCCTCTTAGCTGATCAAGTAGATCGTCAATCCTGGGTAGTGGATATTTATTCTTCACCGTGGCTTTATTCAACAACCGGTAGTCTACACATAATCTAAGACTACCATCCTTCTTCTTAACAAATAGTACTGGCGCTCCCCACGATGAAACACTGGGTCTAATAAACCCTTGATCCAATAACTCCTGTAGTTGTTTCTTCAATTCCTCAAGTTCCACTAATGCCATCCTGTAGGGAGGTTTAGAGATCGGCTGAGTATCTGGTACCAAATCAATGGTAAACTCCAGCTCTCTTTCTGGTGGTAAACCTGGCAATTCATCTGGGAAAACATCCAGAAATTCACAAACCACAGGTATATCCTCAATCCTCGGATGTTCCCGCTCATCGTCTGAGATGAGTGTCTCATAACCTTCACATAAATAATCATATTTAATATTCTCCAAAATAATGTTAAAATTCTCAAATGACTTACTAGAATTCCACATAATCATTTCCTCAATATCTCAACCGTACACTGTAAGGTTCAGGTAGGGAGAAAGTTACAATCTTAGTGTAGCAGTCTAAACTTACTCGATTGGTCGCCAACCAATCCATTCCCAGAATTACATCAAACCCATGTATACTCAACATGATTAGATCTGCTAACATCACTCTATCTCCCACCTTAATTTCACATCCTCTACAGATTAACTCAGTTCTCTGGGATTCACGCATAGGGGTATTTACATGTAGTATATATTCTAGAGGTTCAAACTTCAAGTTTAATCTACATGCAAAGTGCTCAGAAATAAACGAATGCGTGGATCCTGAATCAATCAACACATGAGCCTCATAATTACAGACAGAGAGTATACCTCTTATAGTTTCTGTCGAAGCGTCTGCGATCTCCTTATCCAGGGCAAACACCCGTCCCTGTGCCACAGGTTTCTTCCCTTTCTCTGCCGCAGTGGCCCGTCTCCGGGGATCCACCCTCTAAGGCTGTTGTCTAGCGGGCTCCGGAGCATGTGGTATCTGAGGTTGGGGACAGTCCTTCACTCTGTGACCCATGTCACCACATCTGAAACATCCATGGATCGACCCAGTATAACTTCCCTCATGCGATCGGCCACAGTCTCTACAAAATCTTGTCTCAGGCCTGACATATCGAAGGGTCTCCTTGATAATAGGATAGGCTCTGGGTCTCTCCAATCTGTCCTTCTGTACCTCAATCCTCCCTCTCCTAAAGGAACCTGTCTGAGCCTCTGTTTGGAAAATCGCTGGCCTCTTGCCCTTATCTTTATGCACTGCTCTGAGCTCATGCTGGGATTGTACCATTTCGATCCCTCTTTCAACCTCTTGTGCTCGTCTCAGAGCATCTCCAAACTCAGTAATACATAGCCCCATCAATCTATCTCTAATGACGGGCTTCAACCCATAAACAAACTTCTCTGTGCGGAGCTCTTCACTCTTGAAGGTCTCTGGGTCATATCTCAGTAGTGCGGTGAACTGGCTCTCATAGTCATCCACCGACATGTCACCCTGTACCAAACTCAAAAACTCGACTTGCTTCTTTCTCTGAGCGGCTCGTGGTACATATTGGGTTCTAAAAGCTGTCTGGAACTCTTCCCAACCAATCACATCCTGGCGGGACATCAAGATACCCTGGGTAGTACTCCACCAATCTCGAGCTCTCCCCTTCAGCATATAGGCACTCATACTGACTCTCTCAGCATCGGTGCACCCCAGTAAATCAAATATAACTCTCAACTCCGTCAACCACTCCTCAGCCTCTGTAGGATCCTTCTTTCCCCTAAATGCGGGTGGATTCATCTTCAGAAATTCCTTTAGTCGGACCTTAATTTTGTCCTCAGGCTGAGTGACGGGAGGCACTGGGGGTATGGGAGGTCCTTGTGGTGGTGTAGGGGTAGTATCTGAGGCATTAACTCCAAAGTGTTGCGCGAATAGCGCCGCCATCTGCTCAAAACCTTGCCTCACATCGGTCTCAATCCGATTAAATCGAGAGTTAGGACTCTCTGGTTGTGGGACAGGTGGTGGAGGGGACTCTGCCTGCCTCCTCGAACGACCTCGTCATTTACTCATTCTCAATCTCAACTCGTCTCCTGCGCGTACATATCACAATCGATTGAAATCTCAATCCTCAATTTCAGTTCATGACAAGACTATTACAGACACTTGGGATGTATTCTATTTCACTTAACCGACACTGACAGTACTAGACACCCTAAGCTCTGATACCAAGAAAACTCTGTCACTCCCCGAAAATGCGGAAAATAGGGCTAATTTAAAACTTTTTACTCATTAATTCACAATTAAAGGTGCATTCCTGTGCAGTGTCATACATCATCATAATTATCATGCCTCAGGATCTCATCACAACATAGTGTATATTGAATCATATACATTACTCAATTCCAAGTTAATTAATCCTAATACATCCCATACAATGACATACATCGAGTGTCTGTAATCACATTAATAGTCTGGGTACATGAAAAGGTAAAATATACCTCAAATACAATATATAGGGCCTGGAGCTCAAGTCCTCCACTAGCCACTACTCCGTACGTCGCAGGGAGATCCTCTTATCACTTGAAGAACTCTGGGGGGAAATAAAAACAGGGTGAGCTTCTAAATCGCTCAGTAAGGGGGGTAAAGGAACTCAGTTATATAAACCATTTCACACATCACAAATATGTATCTGTTTATAAAGCTCATTTGAAATCGTAGCATGAAAGTTCTCAAAACATCATCTCATAACTCGTTAAATCATGTGAAAACATGAAGATAAAAGGCTCAACACCGAGCACTCATAAGCATGTGTAAATATATGCAATAATGGCTGTTCTCAAATACGTGATAAAAATCACCTCAGTAAATCACACGTGACAAGGTCACAAAACACAACTCATGTGTAAAACGAGACTAGGCAATAAATCTCAATTAAAATTCGTCATGGCACATCAAATATATATAAGCTCCTCTGGGTGCGCATCCCAGGCATCCTCGTATAGAGGGAACGTCGACAATATGGTCGTGTGCAAAGTATATTGGACTTATATGTTACCAGAACAAGGCCCGGCCTTACTTGCTACCAGAGCAATGCCTCGCCTAATGCACACTGACACGTGGTCCCTGGGTCGGTTCCCAGGTGGCCCACTCTCTCGGTCTTACATGCTACCAGAGCAATGCCTCCCAACGCTACCAGAGCGGAGGAATAATCGGACTTACATGTTACCAGAACAAGGCCTGTGGTCCCTGGGTCGGTTCCCAGGCGGCCCACTCTCTCGGTCTTACATGCTACCAGAGCAATGCCTCCCAACGCTACCAGAGCGGAGGAATAATCGGACTTACATGTTACCAAAACAAGGCCTATGGTCCCTGGGTCGGTTCCCAGGCGTCCCACTATATCGGTCTTATATGCTACCAGAGCAATGCCCGATGTGTATTCAACATGACACTCCTAAGTCTCAATCATTAGCCATTATCTTATAAAACGTTATGCCTTCACGTAGAACTCATAATGGTTTTCTCTTAAAAACTCATTTAAAACATTTGTGTACTCAACACAAAACATATTAAAACCGAGTTCCAACGGGCAAAACACGCACACATTTTCTCAAATCTCAATATCGCCTTAACGTAGAGCCCAATTTACTTTTCACGCAACTCAAAGGTTTATAAAGCAATTTCACACTCAGCTTATAAACTCATACAATAATGGGCTCCAACCGGCTATAAAACCGTGTGCAATTACATCACAACACAAAACATGCTTGTATTCTCAAATCATGGTTCATGCTAACAATTCAACAAAATACATACACAAAATGGTTTAGTTCTCCCTTACCTCTTTGCACCTCGTATAGTGCAATCGTTTCCCCCGCATCATGGACTAGTCTCGCATTCCACTCTGGAACTCCCGAGCTGTCCAAACGATGTTAAAACATCAATACTCCACATCACATAAGCCTCAATTCTCAAAATCGAGCATAATTGCTCCTAACACCTCAATTCTCTTGATTTCTCGTAACTCAACTCTAAACTACAACTCTATTCACAATATCCCAATATCCTACATTCCTCATGCCAATTATCTAGGCTAATTCTCCACATTGTCTATATTTCCGTTTATAGCACAATTCTCAAAATTGCCACAATTTCCAAATATCAACATTAATGCAACTACATTACAATCTCATCAATCCCTAATCATTCCTCAACTATTTCAACACAACTACAACCACCAATAACATCAAAATCAGCTCAACTAGCAAGATCGAGGTTTAGAAATTACCCAAAGCTTGTGAGATGCACAACTCACGCCTCGATCCGATTCGTCCTTCGATTTCCAAGTATGTTGTTCTCCCTTTGATGAGGAACAACTTTCCTTCTTACCACAATAGCTGATTCGGCCGAAAATGGGGGATTTGGAGGAGTGAGAAACTAGTTTTTCAGAAAAATGGAGGTTTGGAAGAGAGAGAAAGTGAAATTACAGAGAAAACACGGGTTCCTTATATAGACTGGAGGTAGGAGATCGATCTGCCTCTTGATGAGATCGATCTGTGTTTGAAATTTGGGGACGATCTGGGTAATTTTATGCCTAGGAGATCGATCTGTCGAGGGGTGAGATCGATCTCTTTATGGCTTTATGAGATCGATCTGCTCCTAAGGAGATCGATCTTCTCCGCAAACAGAAGCATTTGGAGATCGATCTCCTCCTCATGAGATCGATCTTCTCTCAAACAGATTCATTTGGAGATCGATCTCTTCCATTGGAGATCGATATGCTCCTCAAATTTCCCCTTCCTCGTCATTTTTAACTCACGAGATAGATCTCTCCTTCTCCCAGATCGATCTGTCCTCATGCTTCATGCTCATTTTACATACTTAACATATAAATCTCCAATTATAATTCCTACAATTCACTTAGCTCAATAAATTACACTTCAAATTCTTATTACATCATTAAAATATGTCTGAAATTCTCAGATCTCACACCAACTGTAAGTGGTAAGTGGTAAGGTAAAGGTCATGGACGGGTAAAGAGGATATCTATGTGAGTTTCCATGACAGAATGGTATCAGAGCTTAGTTGGTCTAATGTGAGTCATATCCGTACTTAAGAAATTATACATCCCTAAATTATTGTGCATTATTAGGATACAAATGTGTATACCAAGCTGGAAAATGTAACTGAGACACTTATTTTGAGTATACAGGAAGTCTAATAGACGATGTACTCGTAGAGGAGAGAGTTCGCACTGTCAGGGTCATAGAAATGAGCTTGAGAGGCATAGTGGGTCTAGTTCTCGTATAGATCCACCAGAGCTTAGTGAGGCCGCTGAAATCCGTATAGCACAGTTACAGTGCAGTGTAGACATAGTAATGGAGATCTTTACACAGGCAATAGCCAAAATGGAGGGTAGACAAGAGAACCCTATTAGTCATGTTGCTGCACCTGAGAGAGATAAGCCAATATAGCCTGCACCAAGACCTTAGGCTGCTGAGGCAGAGATACCTGCACCACCCCCAATTCAAGATATTTTCCCACCAGTTAAGGATCTTGTAGTTCCACAATAGGTTGGTGGAGGGGGAATTTATGATTGTGATCTAGGCAAACTGAGAGAAGTTCGAAAGTTTGGACCACCTTTATTTAATGGGGTGAAGAACCCAATGTCAGCTGAGCATTGGATACGTAGTATGGAGAAGCTCTACCAATTCTTCCATTGCTCCGACACAGAGAAGGTCACCTTTGTTGCTTTTATGTTAAAGGATAAAGTTTAGCATTGGTGGATGGCTACACAACCGATATTGAGTGTACGTCACTGGGTTGTGAGATGGGATATATTTCAGGATGCCTTCAGGGGCAATACATTCCAGCTACTGCTCAGAGGAAGATGCAGTTGGAATTCATGACATTGACTCAGAGGAACCAGACTGTGGATAAGTATGAGTCTGGATTCACATCCTTAGGCAGATATGATACAGTCACCATGAGCCTTGAGGACAGAAAGGTTCAGAAATTCCTAGAGGGATTGAAACCTTCCATTAGGGCTCGACTAGCTCCATTGGAAATTACCACCTATGACGAGGCAGTACACAGAGCTCAGCTATGTGAGCAAGATTATGAGTTGCATGCCTCAAAGTTGAGTAAGAGTGGTAAGGGCAGAGATAGAGACCGAAAGAGGTCGGTTGATGATAGAGGGTTTCAAATGGCCGAAGGTTATTCGGTAAGATGCCTAAGATTGAGGAGATGCAAGAGGGGCCTACGAAGCCTCCAATGCATCAAACTTATTCTCCAGCATCGAGGGGCATTGTTATTGGCAAACCTAGACCTACCACCAAACAATGTTGGATGTGTGGTAGATATCATGGGGGTAGAACATGCCCTATGACGAGATTATGCTACAGATGTCATAAAATAGGGCACATAGCTCGGGAATGCCCAGAGTTTGTTGATACAACCCCACAGAAGGGTAAAGAACCAGAGAAGGTTACGGTTGAGACACCTACATCTAAGAGGAAAGCCACATCTAAAGAAAAAGGAAAACAAGTTGTTGGTCATGGGCGAGTGTTTGCTTTTAGACCAGGCTTCTGCAAAGACTTCTAAGGATGTGATTAAAGGTACCATCCTGGTCTTTAATATTAAAACATTAGCCTTGATTAATCCTAGTGCCACGCATTCATTCATATCGCCTACTTTTACATGTAAATTGATTGAACATGTAATACTTGTACCTCTAGGTAGGACTTTACTTATAACCACTCCACTTAGAGAGAATGTAAAGACAGAGTATGTTTGTAATGGTTGTAAGTTGAAAGTAAGGGAAAAGGACATGTCAGCCGATCTTATCCTACTAAATATGAAAGATCTTGATGTAATCTTAGGAATTGATTGGTTAGCTGTAAACCAAGCCATCTTAAACTATTATGCTAAGACAGTAAGGTTTCTTACCCTTGAAAAGTATGTTGTAAGCTTTGCAAAGTATTGAAAGAAGTAGTAAATTATGTCCAAGGATGGATGATTTTACTAATTAAATGTGATTGTGATATGTTGAAGGTTTTATAGCCTGTGTGGTTGATTTGGATAAGGTGTATCCGGATATGGTTGACATCCCAGTGGTGAGAGAATTCCTTGATGCCTTTTTAAAAGAATTACTAGGATTACCACCAGATAAAGAGATGAAATTTTGTATAGATTTGGTGCCTATAACATAGCCGATATCCAAACCATCGTATTGAATGGCCCCAGTTGTGAGACCCCGTATAGGTTTAACCTTGAACATATGTAAATGAATTCATAAGTATGATGATGTACTAGTAATGTGAAGCATATGTGATATAAAGTCCATAAGTTAAATGTACACACTTGTAATGAGAGATGGTGATTGTACGTACAAGTTACATTAAGTATGAATATGAAGAAATGGACTTAAACATGTTATGAACATGAGTGGAATGGAAAATGAGTAGTGTAGTAAATGGAATGAAGATTTGCATAAGTTATGCACTTCCATTTAGTTATATATTGTATATATTTGGTCATGCAAGAATTACACACAAGTTTTAATGTGTACAAAGAGTGATTAGATGCCATTTTCAAGTCTCGAGGATGGATGAATGAGGAAATGACTATGACAGCAAATTAAGGATGTTTTAAGTGAAGTTACTGCAAAAAAACTGCAGGAAAACTAGAATATATGAAGGTTATATCGATCTTATGGGATGAGAGATTGATCTGGAAGAGCCAAAATGAACTTATTTTAAGCTATGGAGCAGGACAGATCGATGTCCAATGGAGTCAGATCGATCTGCTAAGCATTCTGTAATGAGAGTATCGATTTTAAGGCAAACAGATCGATCTCCTTAGCTCTCTGTTTGAGACAGATTGATCTCAAGACTATACAGATCAATCTCCTTAAGGGTTCAATAAAGAGCAGATCGATCTCCTATAAGGGGCAGATCGATCTCTAAGAGGAAAATTGGCCTTCGACAGATCGATCTCATCAAGGGAGAAGATCGATTTGGGAGTGGTTATGTTAGGTGAAAAGGACTATCAAACGTGCAAAAATCAATCTCTACAAGGACCAAATCGATCTCATAAGCCTGTATTTATAAAAAAGAGTACAAGATTGAGATGAAAACTCATAACTCTTCCTCCCCCTAACCTCACTTGCCATTTTCTCTCAAAACCCAAGCTTTCTCACTCTAAAAATCAATACATTCTAGCCAGTTTTGGAAGAAGCTCAAGAAGGGAAAGTTGTTCCTTGGAGCAAGGAGAACAACATACCCAAAAACCTCACATTTGTGTGAACAAGAGAAGGAGTTATGGCTACCACAAGTTTGGCTAAGAAAAAGGGGTAAGTTCTTCAACCCTCAAGTTTTAAATAAGGATTCTAGACATTGTATGGGCTGAATGGTATGCAAATTGTTGATCAAAGTGATTTGTAGTGATGAGTGAGTAATGTTAAGAGAAATTTAAGAAGAGGGAAATTTATGGAAAGCTTGAGAAATAGTTTAAGGAGATAAGTGATACAATGGAAAAGTGGTATATGATTTAAAGGCTTGAAAGGTATAAATGGGAGAATAATCAACAATGAGGATATTTGGGAGAAAGAAAATAAATGACTTAATGGTTATGTGTGTAGATTAGAAGAACGTGGAACACGGCTAGCACGGATCGCGAACGGAGCATACGTGACAAAGGGAATACACGTACGATTCGAGGTACGGGACTGTGTGTTAGCTATGAGATGTTTGTACGTATTTTATGACAATTTCATAGATATGTCGCTAGAGTTAGTACGATACTACAATTTTATGAAATGAGATGGAAGCATGAAAAGTACATGATATATATATATATGTATTGAGAAATGGGATGGGGTAAGGAAATAAGATGATATGCATGATTTCAATGTTTACTCAATTTTGTATTGATGTGGTGATTGAGAAATGATGATGATAGGTTGGCTAATTTTTACATGTTTTAGCATGGAGAGGCATGCTGCATAAATAAACATGTTTTGAGTTCTTAAAAAGAGAAAATAGCCACCTATTGGATTTGAGATGAGATTTGGTGTTGGAGCTTTAGCTCACACCCATTTTAATGATTCTAACTATGCTGGAGTTTGACTCGCATACGTCTGCATGATTTGATAAACTGTGCTGGAGCGTGACTCGCACGTGGTTTTATGATGATAATGTGCTGGAGTGTTAGCTCGCACATGTTTTTACTGAGTTGAGGTAAACCTAGGGGTCTGGGACCTAAGGGGATGCCAGCTGACAGTCTCAGAATGGGTTGGGCCTTAACGATAAATTGTACCTCACTGGAGCCTTACGATGACTGTGTGACACGCGGATTTGCTCGCCTGGTATATGAGACATGGTTCAAGATGAAAAGTCCATCGGAGTTAGAGTATGGACTTGGGTCCACGGTCGTACGTACTACTGTGTAGTTGTCCATTGGTATACTATGTAGCGTGCTGGGTGCAGTGAGTACGAGTATCGAGTAGATGACACATGGCGTACCTTATATCATGAGTATGTGAGGAGATGAGGCTGATTGAGATGAGCCGGAGGGTAGGACTGACCCATCCCCCTTCAAGCGAAGTGATGCCCTGTGCACACCTGATCAGTGAGGCCTGGGATCACTGACTATGGCCATATGTCATGGATATTAGATTGTCAAAAATTTCATGCCTGTCTCAGAGATTCGAGGAAACAGAGACAACTCAGAAAAGAAAGAGATTTGAGGAAAAGAAATGATTGAGAAAGTAAAGAGATTTTGTGTTTTGATAAATCTCTGATTTAAACACTTGTGTCGTGAGGGCATTGTTTTATGAATCATGTTTTAAAATGGAAGCATGACATATATGATTTACATGAAAGTGCAAATGAGAAATGTATGTTTAAATGTATTTTTGTATAATATTTCCATTTATATCGAACACATGGTTTCTAGTTTATACATGCATAGGCTATGTAGGTAGTATGATATCTACCTGCTAGCATTCATTTCCTTACTGAGCTGTGGTTTGCTCATCCCACTATTTTCCCCTCCAGATACTGAGAAGTAAGGCGATGCGGTGGTTTCTAGATCTCTTTTTGTGTTGGACAGCTCCCACCAATCGTAAAGGTATAAGATTTGTATACACAAAAGTATTTTGTATCTATTATCTTGTATCATATAGTTATACCTAAGGAAATGTAACAGTTTTATGGGGATGTTATGTAAAGATATTATTGTACAATTAATTTTGTATATTTACACACTTGGGAGTGTGAATTGAATTTTAATATTTCCACTGTAAATTCAAGGAACTTTAGTAATTGTATTACCTCACAGCTCAACCGTAGTAGAGTAAGTATGGATAAGGGACACCCGAAAGTGGGGTGTGACACCAGTGGGATAAGGGACACCCGAAAGTGGGGTGTGACACCAGTGGAATTGGAGGAGCTAAAGAAACAACTGCAAAAGCTGTTGGATAAGGGTTCATCAGACTGAGTGTATCACCTTGGGGAGCACCGATTTTGTTTGTAAGGAAGAAAGATGGGAGCCTCCGACTGTGTATAGACTATCTGTTGTTGAACAAGGCTACCATCAAGAATAAGTATCCCCTTCCACGGATTGATGATCTATTAGATCAGTTGCAGGGAGCACAGATCTTTTCGAAGATTGATCTGAGGTCTGGGTATCATTAGTTGAGGATTCGGAGTGGAGATGTACCCAAGACAGCGTTCTAGACCCGTTATGGCCATTATGAGTTTTTGGTTATGCCATTTGGGTTAACGAATGCTCCTTCAGCGTTTATGGCTTTAATGAATGATGTATTTAAGCCATACTTGGACAGATTCATGATTGTCTTTATAGATGACATATTGGTGTACTAAAAGTCCAGGGAATAGCATGCACAGCATTGAGAATAGTATTGTAGACCTTCCGAGATCAGGAGTTGTATGCTAAACTGAACAAGTGTGATTTTTGGCTGAGTGAAATATTATTTTTGGGTCATATAGTCTCGAGAGACGGTGTATCAGTTGATCCGTCTAAGATAGAGACTGTGGTACAGTGGGAAAGACCCAAGAAGGTAACAGAGATCCGTAGTTTCCTCGGTTTAGCATGTTATTATCAATGATTTTTCAATGGATTCTCTAAGTTGGCTGCTCCATTGACACATCTTACTCAAAAGAATGTGGCATTCGAGTGGGATAATAAATGTGAGAAAAGTTTCTACAAGTTAAAGAATAGACTGACCACCGCTCCTATTCTCACCATACCCACCAGTTCAGGAGGTTACTCAGTGTATACAGACGCCTCTGGACAAGGATTGGCCTGTGTGTTGATACAGGACAGGAAGGTAGTAGCCTATGGATCCAGACAACTTAAGGATCATGAGAGGAACTACCCGACCCATGATTTAGAGTTAGCAGCCATGGTATTTGCATTAAAAATATGGCACTACTTATACGGTGAGAAATTTCAAGTGTATACAGATCATAAGAGCCTCAAATATCTGTTTTCACATAAAGAGTTGAATATGAGGCAAAGATGATGGATAGAGCTTCTAAAAGATTATGAGTGCGAGATATTGTACCATCCAAGAAAGGCTAATGTTGTGGCAAATGCCCTGAGTAGAAAAAGCCTCAGAATGGTATCGCACATGATGGTCAGGGAATATGAGCTACTCAAGCAGTTTGCTCGCCTCAGGTTGGATATAAACCCTCTTGATATTGACAGAGACTGTGTGATAGGTAGCCTGCTAGTGGAACCAGATTTGATTAACCGGATACATCAAGCTCAGCATGCCGATCTACTGTGTGAGGATCGTGCGAGTCAGATACAAAGGGGTGATGTGATCGATTTTTTATGAGTAGTGATAGCCTACTGAGGATTAGAGGCTGGATTTGCGTTCCCAATGACCCAGAACTAAAGAGATTGATTTTGTTAGAAGCTCATTCATCGAGATATACATTGCATCGGGAGGTAATAAGATGTACCAGATCCTCCGAAAAGTGTATTAGTGGTCAGGGATGAAAAGAGATATCGCAGAGTTTGCGGCAAGATGTCTGATATGTCAGCAAGTGAAGGTAGAGCATCAGAACCCTGCAAGGTTATTGCAGCCTCTACTAGTACCAACTTGGAAATAGCAACATGTCACCATAGATTTCATCATGGGATTACCGAGAACTAAGAGGAACCATGATGCTATCTGGGTAGTGGTTGACAGACTGACGAAATTCGCCCACTTTCTAGCTATGAAAGCTATAAATACCTTGAGTCACATAGCAGAGTTGTATATACGGGAGATAGTGAGGCTATATGGTGTTCCAGTGAGCATCATATCGGATAGCGATTCCCGCTTCACGTCTCATTTTTTGGAACAATTTCAAGAAGCTATGGGAACCCAATTGAGTTTCAGTACTGCTTTCCATCCTCAGACTGATGGTCAATCAGAGAGAACCATCCAAACGTTAGAGGACATGTTGAGAGCAAATGTTATGGAGTTTAAAGGTTCATGGGATGATCACCTACCGTTAGTCAAATTTGCATACAACAATAGTTATCACTCGAGTATCGGGATGGCACCATATAAGGCCTTGTACGGTAGAAGGTTTCGATCCCTAATTGGTTGGGAAGAAGTGGGTGAAAGGAAAATGTTTACTCCTGATTTTATACAGTAAGCCTCTAAGGTTGTTCAGTTGATATGTGAGAGATTGCGAACAGCTCAGAGCAAGCAGAAAAGTTACGCTAACATAAGACGCAGGCCACTAGAGTTCACTGTGGGTGACTCGATTTTCTTAAAAGTTTCTCCCTCAAAAGGGATTATGAGGTTCAGTAAGAAGGGTAAGTTGAGCCCTCGTTATATTGGACCATTTGAGATATTGGAATGAGTGGTAGATAAGGCTTATAGAATTACGTTGCCACCAGAGTTGGCAAGCATACATAATGTCTTCCATATATCGATGCTTCGGAAGTACCATCCAGATCCACGTCATGTGATTCGGTATAAGCCATTAGAGCTCAAGGATGATTTATCTTATGTAGAGAAACCGATCCGGATACTAGATAGGAAAGAGAAAAAGTTACAAAATAAGACGATTCCGCTTGTTAAGGTTCTCTGGCAGCCCATAATTCAGAGGAAGCGACTTGGGAGTTGGAGAACCTGATACAGGAAAAGTACTCCCGACTTTTTGAGGAGTAACTTGGTTTTAATTTGGAGGACCAAATTCTTTTAAGGATGGGGAGGAATGTGAGACCTGTTTTTTCAGTTGTAACCTTATGAATTCATAAGTATATACATGACATGCTATGTGAAGCATAAATGATGTAAAGTCCATAAAGTTAATGTACACACTTGTAATATGAGTTTGTGATATACACACAAGTTTCATTATGTATGAATATGAATAAATGGATTTTTGTATGTGATGAATGTAAGTAGAATAGAAAATAGGTAGTGTGGTAAAATGGGATGAAGTAGCATGAGTTCTATACTTCCATTTAGGTTTGTATTGTATACCTTTGGTTATACAATGAATGCACACAAGTTTTAATGTGCATAAAGTATGAAAGGCTATCATTTTAAGCTTTAAAGGTGGTTGGATGAGAAAATGACTATGGTAGCAAAATTAAGATGTTTTGTATGAGTTATTGCAGAAACTACAGCAAAATCTAGAAAGTATGAATGCCAGATCGATCTCATAGAAGGAAAGATCGATCTGGAAGAGCTAAAAATGCTCTTATTTGAACAATGGAATAAGGCATATCGATCTCCAATGGGGCCAAATCGATCTGCTAAGCATTCTGTGTAGTAGGAATCGATTTCCTTAGCTCTCAGCCAAGAGCAGATCAATCTCATCCTTGTGCCAGATCTATCTGTTTAGCTCTCTACCTGGAGAAGATCGATCTCATCACTTAGGGCAGATCAATCTCATGAAATCCAATGCACTGAAAAGTAAGGCGACAAAGAAGCAGAGATCGATCCTCTCACCATGCAGATTGATCTCCTAGTGAAATTTCTATATAAGAAATGGGATTTTAGGCTGAGAAGCATAGTGACCTAAAACCTCTCAATTTTTACTTAAGTGTTCAAACCTTTTTCCTAGACAAACCACCCTTTATAGCCAGAATTAAGAGACATTTCTTTCTACAAAGTTGTTCGTTAGCCAGAGAAGAGCAACATAGTTGGAAACGAGACCTCGATACGATACATCGAAGGTGTTGATAGATATTAAGACATTTTGGACCAAGTGGCAAGAAAAGCAAACTAGGTAAGCTTTCATGCTACCAAATTCTAGTATGTTAACCTAGCTACTGCTATAAACCTATTAATATATAGGAAGATAGCTAGAAGTAACTATAACATGAAAAGTCACTAAAGATCTATGTTAGGTCAAAGAGGAAATAAGAGAATAAAATGGTGTTTTGATGATTCAGGATTATAGAAATGATGAATGATACGTTTGATGTGTATTTGCAGTGTTCGGAGAGATAGACGAAGCTGTAGACGTGAATGGTGACATGTGAAGTAGTGTGAGACAAAGAGATACACTGCAAGATCAAGGTAAGGGACTTATGTGACCTATAGAGATAGCTATACGTATGTTTTCTTACCTGCTGAATGCACATGTATGTGATAAATATATAGATATTGATATGGCTAGATAGAGGACTACGTATGAGAATAAGTCGATAGTATGAGATTTCCATGACTTCTATGATTGTTATGAAAAGAGATTTTGTAAATGTTTTGAGAAAGAATAACAATAGACGGGCTCCCGATTTAACTATTGTGTGAAATGGTTTTAAGGAGTGATTGAAGGGAGAATTACCCTGTAAGACCCGATATTTTTTTAGTGCATTTAAAAATGCAAAAGGACTTAAATGGCATTCCCGAATATGTGCAAGGGTAAAATGGTCAAAAGACCAAAATTCGATATTTATCGGGACAAGAAAATTTAATTAAAAATATGAGAATGAGAAATCTTGATCAATGATGAAGAAATAATTAAATTTCGGGTTAAATTGATCAAGATATGAATTTCTTGGGATAAATCGGGATTTTCGCATCGAAAAATAATCCCGAAAATAATCGAAAAATATACCGGAAAGGTAAAATCGGACTGAGAAAATTATTTACAGATTAGATGAATAAAATATAAATTTTTAAAAGATATTTGTGTATTTTAATATTATTTTATTGATTAAAATAATATAAAAAAAATTAATTATAAATAAATAAATAAAATCTGAAAAAAAAAGAAAATTCGCGAAAACGCGAAGAGAAACAGGAAACGGAAGCTGAAACAGAGGGAGCCCCCTCTGCCTCACCGATCACCGGCGATCGGCGGAGGCCCAAACCCGAGGCGAGGCCAGCCGAGCCACCAGCAACCCGAACAGGCTGACGAACGGCGACAAACAGCGGCCGAATGGGGAAGAAAGGAAGCCGAGACCGAGAAAGAGGAGAACGTCCGATTCGATGCAACCACCGGCGGACGACGGGAGGAGGCGACTGGCGAAGGTTGATCGGCACCCGAGGAAGCCGACCCGCACACCCACGCGCCCTGAAGTCGCCGAAAAAAGCCAGATCGACGGAGGAGAGCCGCGGGGAAGAAAGCTCGATTCGCCGGAGATGGCCGTGATTCGACCCCAGCCGAGACCCGATTTGAGAAGCCCAGGCCGTGGCGCGTCGAACGGCACCGGAATCACGCCGGGAACCGACCGGACGGCGCCGGCACGACCAAATGTTGCCTGGACCGGCCGAACCGGACTGAACCGGCCGAACCGGACCAGACCGAACCGGCGGTCCGAACCGGGTTGAACCGGACCGGACCGGTTCAGCAAAAAAGAGAGGGAAAAAAAGGAAGAAAAAGGGAAAAAGAAAAAGAAAAAAAATTGGAGAAAATTCCTGTGATGCAATCGAGCTTCGGGTAAGTCGGTAAGCGGTCAAATTGACCGATTTAATTTTTAGAATATTAATTTGATAAATAATCGACTGAAAGTTTACCCGAAAATATATTTAATTGTGTAGCTCGACAATTGGCATCCATTGAGAGCTCGAGACAGCCTCGATTTGTGTATGATCATGGAATAACGGGTAAGTGACCCTTATTTACGACAATTTTATATCGTTATGCGTGATTGACATTTAACGCATGAATTACGGATTTAATTTCCGCATAAATGAATTAAATTCTAGAAATTGGGATAAATTGTCGTAAATAATTCATAAGCTATCTGAGAATTTAGAACGAGGCTAAATAAATATTGATGGGTCCAATGAGCCCAATAGGCCTCGATAAAGTGTGGTAAACGGGCTTAAGGCCGATTAAGGCCCATTATGGTACAATCGGGCCCAATATGGGTAAACGGGCCCAATGATTTAAATTAAGCCCAGAAAATTAAGAAATACAATTAATTGCATTGTATTTGAGCTGATGAACATTTATCCGCAGTGCCGAAGATTTGATTTGGATTCGGAGCAAATCGGACTGCGTGACGAGACATCGATGTAAAGGTCAGACTGTACAGATAAATGAGGTAAGGGAATTGTGTGAGTAGCTAGAGGTAGCTACGCGTATTTTAATAGTATTCTGTACACTGAATATGTATGTATGCCTTGATGATGTATAAAGATCCTAAAAGTGGTTTAAATAATTTTGAGGATCGAAATAGGTGAAAAGACTATTTTACCCCTATTGAGGGAAGTTCACCTAAGGATGGTGAAAGCATGACATGCATGAAATGCATGATTTAAGGAATTTTCCGAATTAAAGATTTGATTGGTTTTAATCAAAGTAAATCGATAGATTGGCCAATAATTGCATAAGTTTCCCAAATTAACACTACGTAGGTGTTATTAATATTTAAATGAAATTTCTTTGGAAAAGAGGCCAACTATCAAGTTTATATGGAAACAGGTAGTGCCGACACGTAGTTCGCACTATATCTGCGTTTGTGAATGTGCATAAATGTGCTTGAGCAGTTGCTCGCACCGACTTGTGTGACATCATATGCATGAAATGTGCTAGAGCATGGTGCTCGCACTGATTTTTATTATTGTGAAATGAGAGCTGCTGGAGCCTAGCTCGCACTCTGTTTTGACATGTTTTGATTTGTTTTAACGTGGTATGCATAAAATAGTGCTGGAGCGATTGCTCGCACTAGTTTTAATGATTTGACATGCATGAGAGATGCTGGAGCTTAGCTCGCATCCTGTTTTGATTTGATATTGCATAAAGCCGTGCTGGAGTGAATCTCGCACGAGATTTGATTTAATTATGCATAAAGCCGTGCTGGAGTGTAACTCGCACGAGATTTGATTTACTTGAGCATTCATTTGTGCTGGAGCATTGCTCGCACAAAGTTTTACATGGTTTTCATAATTCATTTGAATGTCGTACTGGAGTTTTTCTCGTACGAGGTTTTCACTGAATTTATATACATATCCGTACTAGAGCGTTGCTCGTACGTGGAATTTACATGAAATTATAATCAGTTTAAGTCGTACTGGAGCGCTGCTCGTACGCAGATTTCACTGATTTTTATGAAACCGTGCTAGAGCTTCGCTCGCACGAGATTTTCAGATATCATGAATATGCATGGAGCCGTGCTTGAGCTTCGCTCGCACAGGGATTTATATTACATGCATATAGCCGTGTTGGAGCCTCCTGTAGACTGTGTCACAGTGAGATGATATGCTCACACGTGCATTCTGAGACAGAGATGATATGGGTGGATAAGACCTATTACAGGCACCCCTGACTGAGCTTGGGTTCACGGAGTACTTTGTACCGTGTATGTCACGCGGAGTACGCTGTACCGTGGGGATTGTTGGAGTGGAGTGGCATTAGCCACGAGGCAGCAAGCCTTGCCCTCGCAATCCTGGTGTTATGCTGTTCTGGCGGGTAGGACGACCCACCTCCCGTTTCAGGTGTGATACCCCGCACACTAGGTACCGTGTTGCCAGGGATCACTAGGATATGGCCATAGTCCTCGATGTTACTGTTAATTACCTGATTGTCTCACATGATATAACTTGTGGTCTGTTAGACCAGGGTAGACCCGAAGGAGGGGTCAGGCCCCCGATTTGATGATTTGATGATTTCAGATGATTTTATGATATGTGACCCTGAAAGAAGGGTGGTTTTATAACTCAAGTTTTATAATGAAATATAACAATTTGTTTTATGAGTTTTGAGATGATTGACCCAGAGGGGTTATTTTATACTGCGTTTTAAATGAATTGATTTAAATGCAGTGGCATGATGTGTTTTTTCATGCTTTCATTTGAAATCCATGTTTTGTCTTACATGGCATGAAAGATTGCATGATCCTGATTAAATTCATGCTTAATATGATTTAATGATGTCACATAAAATGCTTTGAATGCATGAGTTACATGATTTATATATGCACAAATAGTTTTGGATAAACTATGGCATTGAATATGCATGACTTTGTGCGTGTAATTTTAAATGAAAAGAAATGGATTTAAGGGCATGGCATTATGAGCATGTAGATAGTGGAGCTATCTACTTACTTGCATAATTGCCTTACTGAGCGTGTGGTTTGCTCACCCCCCTTATTTTTCCATCTTTTCAGAGCACTTGTAATAATTATTGAGCGGCTGAGGACTTGCATGCTTAATATCCGCTGCTTGCTGCTTCCCATCGAGAGACAGGTATACACATTTGTATGGTTTTGTATCTAAATATGTAATGCACAGTACTGTAAATGGATATGATGTCGGGGATGTAGAGTCATGTAAATACCATTGGGTATGTGTTTATTTAAAGTCAAAAGGATAGTAGACTCTCATATATGATTTTGGAAATGGAATGGTAAATGGTGTGAGGTGACTAACACCGAATCATAGCCCAACTGTGTTGTAGGATGGTCACGACAAGAGAAAGGTAAGAATTAAATAATAAATGAAAAAGCGAAAAATTTACTCTGATTTTTAGGTAATTCGGGTCGTGACAGGTTTAATGGTAGCAAACTCTTTCCTTACTTGTCAAGTTACAATACACTTTTCAGTGATATATGAAAGGTGATGAGCTTGGAGATGTGATAGATCCTGCATACGAGATATATTGGAATAAGGGGCGTATGCAAGGTAAGGATGCCCTTGATAAGCCAAGTAACTAAGGATTAAGCAATATGTAGTGCATATGGATTGCGACCAAGATAAGTGGTAGATATATCTACACCCAGTCGGTGTTAGTGGTTAAGAAATTACATCCCCATGTACTGTGCATTGCTTAGATACAATTGTGTATATCGAGATGGAAGATAGTCGTTTATAGATCCAAATAGTTCAAGGATCATGAGAGAAACTATCTGACCTATGATTTAGAGTTGGCAGTCGTAGTGATTACACTGGAAGTATGGCGCCACCACTTATATGGTAAGAAATTTCGGGTATGCACTGATCGTAAAAGCCCCGAGTATCTGTTTTCACAGAAAGAGTAGAAAATGAGATAACCATGAGGGTTAGAGCTTCTAAGGATTATGATTGTGAATATTGTACCACCCAGGAAAGGCCAATGTAATGGCTGATGCCTTGAACAGAAAGAGTCTCGGGATGGTATCACATATGATGGTCAGGGAGCGTGAGCTGCTAGAGCAGTTGTGAACCTCAGTAGTGATGTGATTCCTTCTGATGATGACGGTGATTGTGTGACAGCTAGCCTGAGGTTAGAACCGGATTGTGTGACCGGATTTGCCAGGCTTAGCGTGATGATCGGCATGGTGTCGATAGTGTGGGTCAGATTCAGAAGGGTAGAGTGACAGAGTTCACAGTGAGTGATGATGACTCACAGAGGTTCAGAGACAGTATAAGTGCTCCTCAGGACCATAGTTGATAAGAAAGTGCTATTGTCAGAAGCTCACTCTTCGGGATATACAGTGCATTCGAGAAGTAATAAATATATCAGAATCTCTGAAAAGGGTATTGGTGGTCAGGTATGAAAAAGAGATATTGTAGAGAATTGCGAAAAAGTGTCTCGTATGTCAGCAGAGTAAGGTAGAGTAAAAGAAGTTGCAGGGTTATTGCAGCCTCTACCTATATTGACACGGAAATGGGAACAAGTTACCATGGATTTCGTGATGGGTTACAGAGGACCCGAATGAATCTCGAGGATATCTAGGTGATAGTTGATAGATTGATTTAGTTACCCACCTTCTGGTTATGAAAATCCCTAGATACTCTAAGTGTATAGGCGGATTTATGTGTGTGGAATATTGTGAAACATTGTGTAGCGTTCCAGTGAGCATGGTATCAGATAGGGATTCCCGCTTCACTTTCCACTTCTGGGAATATGTTTTTTTAAGCTATGGGACCCTGATTGTGTGTTAGCACAGCTTCCACCCTCAGACAGATGGTCAGTCAGAGAGGACTGTACAGGTTCTGGAGGATGTGATGAGAGCGTGTGCCATTGATTTTATGAGCTCCTGGGATGATCAGTTGCTACTAATCAAATTCGCCAGTGATGATAGTTGTCACTTGAGTATCGGGATGGGATTATATTCGGCATTATATGGCCGTAGGGAGTTGTTCCCTGACTTTGATAAGAGAAGTGGGTGACAGATAGAAAATTGTTCCCGAATTAGTAAGACAAACCTCTGAGTATGTTCAGTTGATTTGAGAGAGATTAAGAACACCTCAGAGCAGATAGAAAAGACTATGCTGACAAGAGACAGGAAATCATTGGAATTCACCGAGGGTGAATCATTATGTTGGCAGTTACTTGTCTTAAGGACGTAACAAGATTCGGATAGAGATATTGGACAAAGTGGGAGGTAAGACCTGTAGGTTGGCGTTACCACTTGAATAAACAGGCATCCACTATGTGTCCTATCTTATGATGTTTCGAAAATATTATCCGAACCCGATATATGTAATCGGATATGAGCTTCAACGGTTTAGCTCAATGAAAGTATAACATATGATTGGAAATCGATTCGGGTATTAGACGGAAGGAGAAAGTGTTGAGGTTTAAGATAATCTCCCTAGTTAAGTATGATGGTAGAATTATACTCCGGAGAAAGTCACTTGAGGATGACAGTATATGATACGATAGATGTACCAGAGTTGGGTATGGACTCATTTGACTTGGTTCTAATTTGGAGGACCAAATTTCTTAAGTGGGGGAGATTGTAAGACCCGATATTTTTTTAGTGCATTTAAAAATGCAAAAGGACTTAAATGGCATTCCCGAATATGTGCAAGGGTAAAATGGTCAAAAGACCAAAATTCGATATTTATCGGGACAAGAAAATTTAATTAAAAATATGAGAATGAGAAATCTTGATCAATGATGAAGAAATAATTAAATTTCGGGTTAAATTGATCAAGATATGAATTTCTTGGGATAAATCGGGATTTTCGCATCGAAAAATAATCCCGAAAATAATCGAAAAATATACCGGAAAGGTAAAATCGGACTGAGAAAATTATTTACAGATTAGATGAATAAAATATAAATTTTTAAAAGATATTTGTGTATTTTAATATTATTTTATTGATTAAAATAATATTAAAAAAAATTAATTATAAATAAATAAATAAAATCTGAAAAAAAAAAAAGAAAATTCGCGAAAACGCGAAGAGAAACAGGAAACGGAAGCTGAAACAGAGGGAGCCCCCTCTGCCTCACCGATCACCGGCGATCGGCGGAGGCCCAAACCCGAGGCGAGGCCAGCCGAGCCACCAGCAACCCGAACAGGCTGACGAACGGCGACAAACAGCGGCCGAATGGGGAAGAAAGGAAGCCGAGACCGAGAAAGAGGAGAACGTCCGATTCGATGCAACCACCGGCGGACGACGGGAGGAGGCGACTGGCGAAGGTTGATCGGCACCCGAGGAAGCCGACCCGCACACCCACGCGCCCTGAAGTCACCGAAAAAAGCCAGATCGACGGAGGAGAGCCGCGGGGAAGAAAGCTCGATTCGCCGGAGATGGCCGTGATTCGACCCCAGCCGAGACCCGATTTGAGAAGCCCAGGCCGTGGCGCGTCGAACGGCACCGGAATCACGCCGGGAACCGGTCGGACGGCGCCGGCACGACCAAATGTTGCCTGGACCGGCCGAACCGGACTGAACCGGCCGAACCGGACCAGACCGAACCGGCGGTCCGAACCGGGTTGAACCGGACCGGACCGGTTCAGCAAAAAAGAGAGGGAAAAAAAGGAAGAAAAAGGGAAAAAGAAAAAGAAAAAAAATTGGAGAAAATTCCTGTGATGCAATCGAGCTTCGGGTAAGTCGGTAAGCGGTCAAATTGACCGATTTAATTTTTAGAATATTAATTTGATAAATAATCGACTGAAAGTTTACCCGAAAATATATTTAATTGTGTAGCTCGACAATTGGCATCCATTGAGAGCTCGAGACAGCCTCGATTTGTGTATGATCATGGAATAACGGGTAAGTGACCCTTATTTACGACAATTTTATATCGTTATGCGTGATTGACATTTAACGCATGAATTACGGATTTAATTTCCGCATAAATGAATTAAATTCTAGAAATTGGGATAAATTGTCGTAAATAATTCATAAGCTATCTGAGAATTTAGAACGAGGCTAAATAAATATTGATGGGTCCAATGAGCCCAATAGGCCTCGATAAAGTGTGGTAAACGGGCTTAAGGCCGATTAAGGCCCATTATGGTACAATCGGGCCCAATATGGGTAAACGGGCCCAATGATTTAAATTAAACCCAGAAAATTAAGAAATACAATTAATTGCATTGTATTTGAGCTGATGAACATTTATCCGCAGTGCCGAAGATTTGATTTGGATTCGGAGCAAATCGGACTGCGTGACGAGACATCGATGTAAAGGTCAGACTGTACAGATAAATGAGGTAAGGGAATTGTGTGAGTAGCTAGAGGTAGCTACGCGTATTTTAATAGTATTCTGTACACTGAATATGTATGTATGCCTTGATGATGTATAAAGATCCTAAAAGTGGTTTAAATAATTTTGAGGATCGAAATAGGTGAAAAGACTATTTTACCCCTATTGAGGGAAGTTCACCTAAGGATGGTGAAAGCATGACATGCATGAAATGCATGATTTAAGGAATTTTCCGAATTAAAGATTTGATTGGTTTTAATCAAAGTAAATCGATAGATTGGCCAATAATTGCATAAGTTTCCCAAATTAACACTACGTAGGTGTTATTAATATTTAAATGAAATTTCTTTGGAAAAGAGGCCAACTATCAAGTTTATATGGAACAGGTAGTGCCGACACGTAGTTCGCACTATATCTGCGTTTGTGAATGTGCATAAATGTGCTTGAGCAGTTGCTCGCACCGACTTGTGTGACATCATATGCATGAAATGTGCTAGAGCATGGTGCTCGCACTGATTTTTATTATTGTGAAATGAGAGCTGCTGGAGCCTAGCTCGCACTCTGTTTTGACATGTTTTGATTTGTTTTAACGTGGTATGCATAAAATAGTGCTGGAGCGATTGCTCGCACTAGTTTTAATGATTTGACATGCATGAGAGATGCTGGAGCTTAGCTCGCATCCTGTTTTGATTTGATATTGCATAAAGCCGTGCTGGAGTGAATCTCGCACGAGATTTGATTTAATTATGCATAAAGCCGTGCTGGAGTGTAACTCGCACGAGATTTGATTTACTTGAGCATTCATTTGTGCTGGAGCATTGCTCGCACAAAGTTTTACATGGTTTTCATAATTCATTTGAATGTCGTACTGGAGTTTTTCTCGTACGAGGTTTTCACTGAATTTATATACATATCCGTACTAGAGCGTTGCTCGTACGTGGAATTTACATGAAATTATAATCAGTTTAAGTCGTACTGGAGCGCTGCTCGTACGCAGATTTCACTGATTTTTATGAAACCGTGCTAGAGCTTCGCTCGCACGAGATTTTCAGATATCATGAATATGCATGGAGCCGTGCTTGAGCTTCGCTCGCACAGGGATTTATATTACATGCATATAGCCGTGTTGGAGCCTCCTGTAGACTGTGTCACAGTGAGATGATATGCTCACACGTGCATTCTGAGACAGAGATGATATGGGTGGATAAGACCTATTACAGGCACCCCTGACTGAGCTTGGGTTCACGGAGTACTTTGTACCGTGTATGTCACGCGGAGTACGCTGTACCGTGGGGATTGTTGGAGTGGAGTGGCATTAGCCACGAGGCAGCAAGCCTTGCCCTCGCAATCCTGGTGTTATGCTGTTCTGGCGGGTAGGACGACCCACCTCCCGTTTCAGGTGTGATACCCCGCACACTAGGTACCGTGTTGCCAGGGATCACTAGGATATGGCCATAGTCCTCGATGTTACTGTTAATTACCTGATTGTCTCACATGATATAACTTGTGGTCTGTTAGACCAGGGTAGACCCGAAGGAGGGGTCAGGCCCCCGATTTGATGATTTGATGATTTCAGATGATTTTATGATATGTGACCCTGAAAGAAGGGTGGTTTTATAACTCAAGTTTTATAATGAAATATAACAATTTGTTTTATGAGTTTTGAGATGATTGACCCAGAGGGGTTATTTTATACTGCGTTTTAAATGAATTGATTTAAATGCAGTGGCATGATGTGTTTTTTCATGCTTTCATTTGAAATCCATGTTTTGTCTTACATGGCATGAAAGATTGCATGATCTTGATTAAATTCATGCTTAATATGATTTAATGATGTCACATAAAATGCTTTGAATGCATGAGTTACATGATTTATATATGCACAAATAGTTTTGGATAAACTATGGCATTGAATATGCATGACTTTGTGCGTGTAATTTTAAATGAAAAGAAATGGATTTAAGGGCATGGCATTATGAGCATGTAGATAGTGGAGCTATCTACTTACTTGCATAATTGCCTTACTGAGCGTGTGGTTTGCTCACCCCCCTTATTTTTCCATCTTTTCAGAGCACTTGTAATAATTATTGAGCGGCTGAGGACTTGCATGCTTAATATCCGCTGCTTGCTGCTTCCCATCGAGAGACAGGTATACACATTTGTATGGTTTTGTATCTAAATATGTAATGCACAGTACTGTAAATGGATATGATGTCGGGGATGTAGAGTCATGTAAATACCATTGGGTATGTGTTTATTTAAAGTCAAAAGGATAGTAGACTCTCATATATGATTTTGGAAATGGAATGGTAAATGGTGTGAGGTGACTAACACCGAATCATAGCCCAACTGTGTTGTAGGATGGTCACGACAAGAGAAAGGTAAGAATTAAATAATAAATGAAAAAGCGAAAAATTTACTCTGATTTTTAGGTAATTCGGGTCGTGACATACCCTCTCACTCATGACTATACACAGAGCTCTTTCTATTTCTTTTCTGTGTGAAATGGTGCTAGAGCATGAGAGGCAACGATAGATTGACCAGCCTCTCTTGCACATTATTTTCAAAGGGATCTTAAGAAAAAAAGAGTACATGATGCCTCGACGATATTGTGTGTTCCACTTGAGAGCTCGCACATGATTTGAGACAACAGAAATGGGTGATAAGGATCCATGGGAGCACGATGTACCGTGAGCGTTAGCCATGGGGTACGATGTGTCGTGACTATTTGTGTGATATCTGTGTGAGCTGAAGGGATGGTTGATCTGTCTCCCCAAGAGTAGGGTTCTCACACACCCGATCAGTGTAGCCTGAAATCCAACTATGGCCATAAGTCTTTAAGTATCTGAGTGATACGATATTGTCACTACTGTGTGAGGTGACAGATGCCATCCCTTGCTATGTGTCGGGAGATATGTGATAACCCATATATTATGTCTCATATTTATTGAATTTATAAATGAAAAAGCATTTTCTATATATAGAAGCCGTGTGAATAGGTTTTGTTATGTGAAACTATATGCTACTGTGTGAAAAGTGATTTCAAGTGTGAACTGTGTGAAGTTAGACCCCATTGGTTTTAGATGATGAACTGTGTAAATATGCATATAATCATCTAGCAAATTAATGATTTCGCATTGATGGAAGTTGTTTTAAAGAAATGCATACTGTTTTATAAGGAAGATGAACATATATGTATTTTAGCATGTAGATAGTGTAGTTATCTATTTACTTACACATTTCCTTACTGAGCGTGTTATGCTCACCCCCTTATTTCCTCTTCCATAGATACTATGCAGTAGAGAGTACTACAGTCGTCCCTGTTAAGGTGTTCTCCAGTTCTCCAGCAGTATAGAGAGGTATACACTTGTGATGAAAAGAAAAAAAATTTGTATCCTGTAAATTAATGCATAGTCTAGTGATATTTTGTAAGAAATGGATGTATAGTTAATAGAAACTGATGTAAACACTTTCGCATATTTATAAAAGTCTAGTTTCTATTCTATTTCAATTAATTGAATGTATATGCGATGGGGATTGGATGTTGACTCACAGCCCAACTGTAAGTGGTAAGTGGTAAGGTAAAAGTCACGGATGGGTAAAGAGGGTATCTGTGTGAGTGTCCATGACACGAGGAGTCTGAGAGATTCTTGAAAATGAGTTAAGTACTCGAAATGGACTTATGAAAGGATAAGGTCCCAAAATGGTATAACGAGGCCAAATGAGATATAAATGGCAAAATGCATTGATTTGAATATCATGCAAGTGAAATAAAGTATATGACAATATACTGACGTGTATAATACACAATTTCAGCTCCAGAGGATATAATTAGAGTCGATAGGATTAATCGCGAGAAGTGGAAATCAAAGGAAAATGATTCAAGCGTAATTCGAGGTAAGAGACTTATGCGAGCTATAGAGATAGTTATACGTATGTTTTCTGACCTGCTGTGTGCAAATGTATGCAATAAGTACATAGATATCGATATATGTAGGTAGAGAAACTACGTTTTGAGAATAAGTCCATAGTATGAGTTACATGACTTCTATAATTGTCGTGAGAAAAAGTTTTGCAAACATTTTGTAAGAGAATGATAATAGGCGGGCTCCCGATTTAACCATGTGCACGAAATGTTTCTAAAGAGTTATTGAAAGGAGATTTGTTCTCTCACTCATGACTATACATGGAACCCCTTTTATTTCTTTTCTGTGTGAAATCGTGCTAAAGCATGAGAGGCAACGGTAGCTTGACCAGCCCTGCTCGCACGTTATTTTCAAAGGGATTTTTTAGAAAAGCAAAAGAGTGCTCGATGCCTCGGTTGATGCTATGTGTTCCACTCGAGATGGTCACACTCGATTTTAGGAATCATGCTCAAGTATTGCAGTGTGTCTTGCTCTGACTATGCTCGCATGTAATTTCCTAGTAATGTCATGCTCGATGCCTCAGGTATGTTGTGTGTCTTACTCTGAGTTGCTCGCATAAGGTTTTCATGATTATGTTGTGTGTTGAGTAAAACCATGTTAGAGTTGTCATGTATTGTTGTGTATCTTGCATTGACCTGCTCACACGTGGTTTATGAATGTGATGTAATGAGTACAAAATCATGTTTGAGTCGTCATGTACTGCTATGTGTCTTGCATTGACCTGCTCGCATGGGATTTTGAGATAACGAAAATGGGTGATAAGGATCCACGGGAGCACGATGTACCATGAGCGTTAGCCATGGTGTACGATGTGTCATGATTTGAGTATGAGCTGAAGGGATGGTTGATCCGCCTCCCCAAGCGTAGGGTTCTCGCACACCTGATTAGTGTAGCCTGGAATCCGACTATGGCCATTAGTCTTCTATATCTGTGTTATACGACATTGTTACTACTATGTGTTATGACGTATGTCTCCCCTGCTTTATGTCTGGGGATATGATAACCCATGATTTATGTCTCAATATATAGATGTCGATTTACAAAGAGTAAATCATTTTCTATATAAGAACTGTGTGAATAGATTATGCCGTGTGAAGCTGCTACGATGTGAATATGCATATACCATCTAGCGAATTAATGGATTCGCATTGATAGAAGTTGTTTTAAAGAACATGCATATTGTTTTGTAAGGAAAATGAACATATATGTATTTTAGCTTATAGATAGTGTAGTTATCTACCTTCTTTCATATTTTCCTTACTGAGCGTGTTATGCTCACCCCCTTATTTCCTCCTTCACAGAGCCTACGCAATAATGAGTACACTGCAGTCGTCATTGCTATTGTGTTTCTGAAGTCATCCAGCAGTATAGAGAGGTATACATTAAAGATGAAAAAAAGATTTTGTATCCTGTAATTTAATGCACTGTAGAGTTTGTATTTTGTAATTTAGGGGAAGTATATAATAGAAACTAATGTAAATGCTTCTGTACTTATATATAAAAGTCCAGTTTCTATTCTGCTTCAATTATATAAATCTGTTAAACTAAAATGGATGAGATATGTGTTGGATAATGACTCACAGCCCAACTGTAAGTGGTAAGGTAAAAGTCATCTTTCAACACTATCATCTTTCACATTTCTTCATCACGTTTCCTGCTTCTCTTTTCATGCCATTCCCTTTAATGTGTTCTATATACATATACATATCCCTATATACATATACCACTGACGGGAACTCTCGGGATTGGCTTCATTTTGGGAGCCAATCCACAGGCTCATGTATACATATATTCTTATTTATATATACATACATATTTATATACATTTGTACATATATATATCTATACATTTAACTTGGAGAATAAATAAAACATTACATATATATATTTACGTACTTAATAAATTTTCCTGATAGTATTCAAAAATGAATTTAGTCTAATATTTGTACTTATATATCATAGAGGAATATTCCTAGTTCATATAAATTTATTTCTATTCCTCATAGTTATTTATTCTTAGAGTTAATATATTTTATTTAATTAATCATTCCAAGTCCTTCAATGTAAAAAATATAAATGAAAAGTCATTTAAATTTTCATTTGTTTGTTTTACTAACCAAATACAAGAAACTTTTGTGGAGTTTACATTCTCCCCACATTAAGAAATTTGGTCCTCAAATTTAAAATTACATCAGTCCTTAAACAAATGTGGGTATTTTTCTCACATTAAGTTTTCCAATTCCCATATAGCCTCATCTGAGTGTGGTATTGCCACAGAACCTTGACCAGATGAATTGTCTTAGACCGCTATGCTTTCTCCTTCCTGTCCAAGATCCGTATCGATTTCTCTACATACCTCATATCCTCCTTCAATTCCAATGGTTCATACTTAATCACATGCATTGGATCTGGATGATAATTACGTAGCATCGATACATGGAATACATCACGGATACTCGATAACTCTAGCGATAAAGCCAATCTGTAAGCTTTGTCTCCCACTTGGTCTAAGATCTCGAAGGGTCCGATATAATGGGGACTTAACTTTCCTTTCTTCCTAAACCTCATTATACCTTTGAAGGGAAAAACTTTCAGAAATACCGAATCTCCAACTGAAAACTCCAAAGGTCTTCATCTTAAGTTAGCATAACTTTCTACCTGCTTTGAGCTGTTATCAATCTCTCATAAATCAGTTGAACATCCTCAAATGCTTGCTTAACCAGATCGGAAGCGAATATCTTTCTTTCACCCACTTCTTCCCATCTAATTGACGAATAGCACCTTCGACCATACAATGCTTTATACAATGTCAACTCGATACTCGAGTGAGAACTGTTATTGTATGTAAACTCTGCTAGTGGCAAATGATCATCCCAGGAGCCTTTAAAATCTTGAGCACATGTTCTCAACATATCCTCCAATGTCTGAATAGTTCTCTCTGATTAACCATCTGTCTGAGGATGGAAAGTCGTACTAAAATTCAATTGGGTCTCCATAGCTTCTTGGAAATGTTTTCGAAAATGGGAAGTGAATTGAGAATCCCTATCAGATACAATACTCAGTGGTATGCCATATAGTTTTACAATCTCCCGCACATACAGATTCGCTAGAGCACTCAAAGTATCAGTACACTTCATAGCTAGAAAGTGGGCGGACTTTGTCAATCTATTAACGATCACCAAAATTGCATCGTGGTTTCTACGGGTCCTTGGTAAACCCATAATAAAATCCATGGTGACATGCTCCCATTTCCATGTTGGTATTGATAGAGGCTGTAACAATCCTATAGATTTCGATGCTCTGCCTTAATTTGCTGACACACAAGACATCTAGCCACAAATTCGGCTACATCCTTCTTCATACCTGACCACCAATAAACTTTTCATAAATTCTAATACATTTTATTACTTCTCGGTATATACCTTGAGGAATGAGCTTTTGACAATATCAGTTTCTTTAACTGTGGATCATCGGGAACACAAACTCTACTCCTGAATCTTAATAAACCATCAGTGCTAATTTCAAAGTCTATCACAGTTCCTAAGTGGATCTGACTAGCCATATCTATACAATACTGATCAGTATATTGAGCCTGTCGAATTTTGTCAATCAAGTTTGGTTCTATTCTCAAGCTAGCTATCATACCATAACTGGAAGAGTCAAATGATTCAATGTCTAATTTGAGTCTCGCAAACTGTTCCAACAATTCGTATTCTCGAATCATCATGTAAGACACTATCCCGATATTCTTTCTACTCAAGGCGTCTGCTACTACGTTTGCATTCTCGGAAAGGTAAAAAATCTCACAATCATAGTCTTTCAGAAGCTTTATCCATCTCCTCTGCCTCATATTCAACTCTTTCTGTGAGAATAAGTACTTAAGGCTTTTATGATCGGTAAAGATCTGGAACTTCTCTCCATACAGATAATGATGCCATATTTTCAGTGCAAACATCACGGTTGCTAATTTCAAATTGTGGGTCAGATAGTTCTTCTCATAATATTTTAGTTATCGTGAACCATAAGCAACTACCTTCCCATTTTGCATTTACACACATCCCAAACCTTGACTAGATGCATCTGTATACACCGAGAAGCCTCCCGAATAGGTGGGTATAGTCAAAATGGGTGCGGTGATTAGTCTGTGTTTCAATTCTTGAAAACTCCCTTCACAAGAATAATTCCACTCAAACTTGACATTTTTCCTCGTGAGTCGAGTCAATGGAGTAGCCAACTTAGAGAAACCCTCAACAAACCTTCTTAGTATCCAACCAAACCCAGAAAACTTTGAATCTCAATTATAGTCTTGGGTCTTTCCCATTGAACTACAGCCTCGATCTTGGACGAATCTACAGACACCCCATATTTTAACACAATATGACCCAAAAATGTTATCTGATCTAGTCGAAAATCACACTTGTTAAGCTTGGCGTATAACTTCTTCTCCCTGAGGGTTTATAGAACTATTACCAAATGCTGCTCATGATCTTCTTTAGATTTGGAGTACACTAAGATATCATCGATAAACACTATGATGAATCTATCCAAATATGGCCTGAGTACTTCATTTATCAATGCCATAAAAGTTGCAAGAGCATTTGTTAATTCGAAAGGTATAACCAAAAACTCATAATGTCTGTATCGAGTCCTGAAGGCTGTCCTGGATACATCTGCACTTCTAATCTTCAACTAATGGTACCTTAACCTCAAATCAATCTTGGAAAAGATTTTTGCTCCTTGTAGTTGGTCAAGCAAATCATCTATACGTGGCATGGGATACTTGTTTTTTATGGTAACCTTATTGAGTAATCTATAATCAATACACAGCCTGAGACTCTCATCTTTCTTTTTGATGAATAACATTGGTGCACCCCATGGTGAAACACTCGACTTGATAAACCTCTTATCCAACAATTCCTGTAATTGCTTCTTCAGCTCTTTTAACTCAACAGTGGTTATTCTGTACGGTGGTTTCGATATTTGCTCAGTACCAGGTATCAAATCGATACAGAACTTCATCTCTTTATCTGGAGGTAACCCTAGTAGATCATTTGGGAATACGTCGAAAAACTACCTAACCACGGGAACATCACTCAACTCCGGACTTGCCTTATCCGTGTCGATTACATAGGCAATGTAACCTTCAAAATATTATTTAATAGTTAGTAAGAACTATGCAATTAAATCTACCAATCCTCTTTCTTTACTTTTCAAAAAAATTACAACATATTCTTCGGGTAAATAAAAGGTAACTGTCCTATTGTGACAATCAAGGATAGCTTGATTTGTTGCTAACCAGTCTATGCCCAATATCACATCAAAATCATACATATCTAATAGGATTTGGTCTGCTAACATATTTCTATCTCCTACTTTAAGCTTACAATCTTTGTATACTTGTTCTGTCATTTGACTATCTTTCATTGGTGTCCTAATCAGTAGTGTCTTTCCTAATGGTTTAGGTTGTACACATGAAGACAATTTACATGCAAACATTGAGGACATAAACGAATGAGTTGCACCAGAATCAAATAAATTCACTATTTTAATATCAAAGATCAAAATATTACCTTTAAATGCTTCGGACAGTGCATCAGTGGCCTCATGCTCAAGAGCATATACTCGCCCCTGTGCTGCAACTTGCTTCTCCTTTTCTTCAATTGTAGCTTTCCTCTTCTGAGTAGAGGTAGTAGTAGGTGCCCTCATTTGTCTTGTGCTTTTTTGTAGGGTTGAGTCGGTATTCTCTAGACAATCTCTGACCAAGTGCCCTATTTTACCACATTTGAAACAAGCATCAGTCCTAAAATAGTAAGGCATGTTACCATGATTATTCCTACAAAACTTACACCTCTCTACAGTAGGTCAAGGTCTTCCAATCATGATGACCCTAGTTGGAGCTGAGGCCAGATAAATGGGAGAGTTAAAAATCTTACCCCGTAACTCATCATAATTCTTCTATCACTTAACAAATGGCCTCATGCCCTCTCTGACACTTCTATCCTCAGCTAACCTCCTCCAATCTCGGTCCTTACCTTTACCCACTTTGCCAAACTCAAAGGCATGCATCTTATAATCATGTTCACATAACTGGGCCCAACGAACTGCCTCCTTATAGATGCTGATATCCCACGGGGCTACTCGGGTTCTAATCGACAGTCTTAATCCATCCATAAACTTTCGAACCTTCCTCGCCTCATTATTCACAATGTCCGGATCATATCTTTCCAAAGAGGTGAACTTGGATTCATACTCATCCACAGATTTATTCCCTTGTGTCAAGTTTAAAAATTCTGTATGTAGCCTCCTTTGGGCAGTATCCGGAATGTATTGTCTCCGAAAAGCATCAAGGAAGATGTCCCATGAAATCACCCAATGTCTAGCCCTTAAGATCAGCCGGGTAAACTTCTACTAATGTTTTGTCTCTCATTCCAACATAAAGGCAATGAATGCCGCCTTCTCTGTGGTCGAACATCAAAAGAACCCATATAACTTCTTAATTTTGTTAATCCAGTCCTCTACTATTATCAGGTTCTTAACCCCACTGAATTATGGTGGCTTCAGTTGCTAAAATTGCCTCAATCTATCAAGTTCGTAATCATACCCCTAATTATCACCACTCTGTTGTAGGGCTACTAGCACCAGTGATTACGGTACAGGTGTAAGACCCGTATTTTTACATGTAACCCTTATGATCTCCTAAGTAAACATTCTTTATGTAATATGAATCATAAGTGATGTAAGGTTCATAAATCTTATGTACACACTTGTAAAGTGGATTCATGATGTATACGCAAGTTTCATTAAGTATAAATAATAAGAAATAGACCTTTGTAAGTGAAAAATGTGTATTGAATGCAAAATGAGTAGTAAGGGAAATGGATATGAATTTAGCCTTGAGAATTTGAGTGAAATTTAGCTAAGTATGGCTACGAGACAAGGGGAGATCGATCTCCAATACAAAGGAGATCTATCTTAGAGGCATTTTGAATGAGGAAATCGATCCTCAGTTCAAGTCAGATCGATCCCTTATGAAGAACACATTGATCCAACCTCAAGCAGATCGATCTCATTAAGTCTCAGCCTGGAGTAGATCGATCTCATTTCCCTGCCAGATCGATCTGTGAAGCTAGGAGAGATCGATCTCATGCTCTTCAACAGATTGATCTCCTAAGCTTGAAAACTTATTTTGAAAGGCTAAAAAGCAGCAACAGATCGATCCCTCACTTATGGAGATAGATCTCATCAATGCAATTTCTATAAAATAGGGCTACTGACTGCATTTCACGGGAACAACCTCAAAACCTTCCATTCTAAGCAAAGTAACCTAGCTTTTCACCATAGGAAACCATCACTTTTTATACAAAATTGAGAGAAGTTGGTTTAGCAAAATTGTTCATAGTGGAGAGGGAAACAACTTGGCCAAAACAGGTGGTGAAAATGTTTGATTGAAGGAAAAAAGATGATTTATCCAAATTTAGCCAAAAGGAGAAAGTCAAGCTAGGTGAGATTTCAATGCACCAATCTCATGTATGTTAATCTATACACTTGTAAGAGTTGATTGGTGTATATATTATTAGTTGAAACAGCTTAGAACATGCTTAATCTCCATGACCTATACATGGTGAAATGTGAGAAAAAGATAAGAAAGTTAAGTCAGCATGGATTTAATGATGATTTAAGCATGAATAGATGTTATTAAGTATATATACATGATTGTATAATGATTTGATAAAGTTCATGTGCTAGAAACAAAAATAGCTAAAATTGAGTATGAGAGGTATTCGATGAAATGCCACAATGAAATGAAATTGATGAACTTGAGGTACTGTAAGCTTAATACCGATTTAATACGAATCAATAGACTTGAAGAGTTTGAAAGATTCTCGAAAATGAGTTATATGCTTGAAATGGACTTATGAAAGAATAAAGTCTCATAATGGTATAACGAGGCCAAATGAGATATAAATGGCCAAATGCATTTATTAGAATATCATGCAAGTGAAATGAAGTATATGATAATATACTGATGTGCGTAATACACAATTTCAGCTCCAGAGGATATAATTGGAGTCAATAAAGTGGATCACGAGAAGTGGAACTCAAATGAATGTGATTCAAGTGTGATTCGAGATAAGGGACTTATGCGAGCTATAGAGATAGCTATACATATATTTTCTTACCTGCTATGTGCAAATGTATGCGATACGTATAGATATTTGTATATCTAGGTGAAAACTATGTATGAGAATAAGTTTATATTATGAGTTGCATGACTTCTATGATTGTAGCGAAAAGAGATTTTACAAACGTTTTGAGAAAGAATAACATTCGATGGCTCCCTGTTTAACCATGTGCATGAAATGTTTCTAACGAGTGATTGAAGGGAGATTGGCCCTCTCACTCATGACTATACATGGAGCCCCTTCTATTTCTTTTCTACGTGAAATTGTGTTGGAGCCTTGTGGCAATGGTAGATTGACCAGCCCTGCTCGCACATTATTTTCAAAGGATTTTTTAGAAAAGACAAAAGAGTGCTCGATGCCTCAGGTGATGCTGTGTGTTCCACTTGAGATACTCGCACTAGATTTTTGGGAATCATGCTAGAGCCTTCGAGTATTGTTGTCTGTCTTACTTTGACTATGCTTTCTTGTAATTTCCTAGTAATACCATGCTCGATGCCTCAGGTATGCTGTGTGTCCTACGCTGAGTTGGTCACACAAGGTTTTCATGATTATGTTATGTGTTGCATAAAACCGTGTTAGAGCCGTCATGTATTGTTGTGTGTCTTGCATTGACCTGCTCATACATGGTTTATGAATGTGGTGTAATGAGTACAAAATCGTGTTTGAGCTGTCGTGTACTGCTATGTGTCTTGCACTGACCTTCTCGCACGAGATTTTGAGAAAACAGAAATGGGCGATAAGGATCCACGGGAGCACGATGTACCGTGAGCATTGGCCATGGGGTACGATGTGCCGTAACTTGAGTATGAGCTGAAGGGATGGTTGATTTGCCTCCACTAAGCATAGGGTTCCCGTACACCTAATCAGTGTTGCCTGGAATTCGACTATGGCTATAAGTCCAATATTTATCTAAGTGATATAACATAGTCACTACTGTGTGTTGTGACGTATGTCTCCCTTGCTGTGTGTCTAGGGATGTGATAACCCATGATTATGTCTCATGTATATTAAATTGTTATGTGCAAAGTGATTTCTAAATATGTACTCAATGCTTTTAAAGATGAGCTTGTGAATTGAAATATGTTGTGTGAATATGCATATACCCATCTAGCGAATTAATGTTTTCGTATTGATGTAAGTTGTTTTAAAGAACATGCATATTACTTTATAAGGAAAATGAACATATATGTATTTTAAGCATGTAGATAGTGTAGTTATCTACCTGCTTTCATATTTTCCTTACTGAGCGTGTTAGCTCACCCCCTTATTTCCTCCTCCACAGATACTATGTAGTAGTGAGTACACTGCAGTCGTCCCTGCTATCGTGTTTTCTCCAGTCATCCAGCAGTATAGAGAGGTATACACTAGAGATAAAAAAATTTTGTATCCTATAAATTAATGCACAATAAAATTTTTATTTTGTATTTTGGGGGATGTATATAATAGAAACTAATGTAAACGCTTGCGCACTTATATATAAAAGTCCAGTTTCTATTCTACTTCATTTGTATAACTATATTTAACTAAAATGGATGAGATATGAATTGGATATTGAATCACAACCCAACTGTAAGTGGAAAGGTAAATGTCATGGACTGGTACAGAGGGTCGTGACAACAAGTGGGGTTTGTGGCAATGTAGTAGGTGAAGAAGCAGAAGATTCTTCTGTCGATGGCATGGGTGTTGTCTGAATAGATGCAGGTGTATTAGGTACAATTATTGGAGTAGTCGGTGCAGCCTAGGCAACAGTGCCTGGTACATTATCCAGCCTCGTCATTACTTGCCCAATTAAATTCATTATCAATTCCATGTCATGTTCCAAAGTAGTAGTTCGAGCTTCGGAGCCTTTAGTAGGATTATATGCAGTATGTTCAGATAGGGAACCATCTCGTCTCTCAAACCTATCCTCACGACCTCGGGATGACGTGCGCCCTTATCTATTCTGTCTACCGCGAGGTCTACCAGCCATAACTAACTATTTTCCCTACATTTAGTAGCAATTTTCAGTAAAACGCAGTCAGGTATACTCAAATGTATCTAAACAATGTACAGTAACATTGGAGATGTAAACTTTCCTAATTTTCTCTAACTTCAATCATCGACTCATATCAGACCAACCTCACTTTAATACCAACTTTCGTAATGACCCTATTTACGTACACTTTGGTTGGGCTACGAGATGATGCTAGATCAGTACAGTGAATCCTTTTATCATTTATATGTAAGCATAACTTGAACTTGAGTGAAGACATTATTGAATTAATCAAATATCTAAATTAATCAGAGTTCATATACAAAATATCAACATTTACATCCCCAGATACATTTTCATAAACATTAATGTACTTACAAAAATTTATATACAAAAGAATGTCTACTCTAGGTATACCTTTCATGCAGAAGAAAACTCTGTGGTATATGGTTACACAAAAGAATCCTACTTACACAAGAGGCGGTCTCAGCTACTGATAAGTCTCTGTGGAGAAAAGTAAAGGGTGAGCTCATCATGCTCAGTAAGAAAAAGAGTGCGGCAGGTAGATAAATACATTAACTATATGGGCATAGCGGGGTTATCATGTAGAATATACAAAACCATTGTTATGTAGTAAAATCAGAGTCGAATAACAGAAACAGTGTTGGTATCATTAGTGTAAACAATGTACTGAAATAATTTGAGTTCAAAGTTTTATTCAATAGGATATCAAAATTGTCATGCAATTCAACAAACCATACAGTCAATTTAGTAAATCAAATAGATGAGACAAGGCAGACATACTAAGGCAGTATGACAAATGGCCAATGTCGATGACTTTGAGCATCACTGATCAGGTGTGATGGGATGTCAGTCGCAGTGGGAGTGGTTGCTACCCAACCGGCTCACAATACAGTATGTCCAAAGATGGAATACACAGTACAATGTACTCGCATGCATGTTGCACGGTACATCGTACTCTGTGGACCAAAGTAAACAGTAATAGTAATAGTAATAGTGTAGCATGAATTTATCAAGCCCTTTGTCTCTAGTAAGTGCAAACTAGGTAGGACAACACATAATCAGCACGCCGCTCAAGCACATTTTATCCGATATAGATTGATAAGCAGCTCATTTTTATCCAAACAATTCTAAACACAGCTCAGTACATAAAACAATTTAATAAAAGAGCTGGCTCATCATTTTTCGGTTAAAAATCCCATTATGCAATATGTGGCAATTAAAACTATGGATTTTCAATTTAAAATAATAAATTAGACTGTATCAATGTCTATATAAGTAAATTAAATTTTTATCGGTAAGGTTTGGTCATTTAACTGAGGCTAAAGTTTTCTGTAATTTTCATAACTATAAAATCGACTTAAAATTTATTTCTATAGTTCAACAGTAATTAAATACGTGTATTTATCTCTAGCAGCTCACAAAGTTTTCCTTACCTGTGGTGGTAGACAATAGTTCCTTAATGCCCTAATACTGTAAGTCAGACAATCCATTCTTGTTTGTTTGCTTGCTTTGGAGCTCTGTAGCCAAGCTAGTTAAAACCATTGTCCCTCACATAACTTGTCTAATGCATCTCCTTCTAATAGCAGTAACGTTTTGAAAGTTCTTCCACGATCTGTGGTTTTCTTATATTCTAGTTTCTTTTTCCTTTGGTGGCTACTGGAGATTGGTAAGGCTCCCCGTTTTTAGCTTTAGTTGGTTGCTTCTAGGTGTCTCTCCTCAACACTCCCCTGTTTTTAGTCTCTTTTCCACCATAACTGTTTTCCAGCACCGATAGGACTCCATGATGAGTTAGTCCTCTCTTTCATACCTGTTTTTCACTCTTTCACGCTATCATTAAACTTCACTCATTCCCCTACTCTTTCTCTCATCTGTATCTCTCTCGCTCGTCGTTCTCTTCTGTTATTATTTTTTTCCACCTTCATCAACTAAAGAATGGCAAAGTTTGTCTCTTGGCTCTTTCTCACTAGTCATCTGCTTCACTCGTCTTCCTTTAGTCTCTCCCTTTCTCTCTCATTTTTTTGACCTCACTTATGCCCTCGATCATACCCATTCCAGCAGAAATTTATTTTGATTTTCCTACAGCCATGGCACGTCTTCTCTGATCTTCTTTCTTTACATTTTCAGGTTATCACTTAATCCCTTCGGTCAGACCTCCAACAACTCATCTGTTTTTGGTCTACTTTGTTTGCTATCATGCTTATTCCCTTTCTTCCTTTCTCTCATTTCCTGCTACTTTCCATTTCTTTCGTGTTTAAGGTTATATTCAACTACTCCACTTCATTTTATTCGTTTCACCAAACATATCTGCTTCCAATCGGCATTACGTTTCCATTCTCTTTTTTCTAATATTTTTCTTACTTATTTGTTTCTCACACCGAACACTTCCCCAAATGTTGCAGCTCTAGTTGATTGTTTACCTGATATTCTGTTGTAGCCATAGCACAACCTGTCCTCCATTTAATTTGTTCCAAGCTTTCCCATTCTCCTATACTTGATTGGACACCACTACGTTTTAACTTTAACATATTTTCTATTGTAGTTGTTGTTATATACATCAGAGTTTTCTTCAATCTTCGGCATTCGTGTGTTGCAAATTTGTTTTCTTCTTCCTATCATGCCCTCATTATCATTCATTTCTTCCTAACGTTTTCTGCTACAGTTTACTGCAGCAAAAAAATGTTCTCGGGTTTGGCTTCCGATGAAGCCAAACCGTATCACGTATCCTGCTCTTTTGCTATCATTTTCCTTCTTCAGTTTTCTGTTTCAGTTTTCCTTCTATTTTCTCTTTTCTTTCACTGAGATCCATTGCCATCATCATTCTCCAGCATGCTTCCTACCTTACCGAACACTATAGTCCTTCACATTTCTTCATCACGTTTCCTTCTTCTTTTTTCATTCCATTCCTTTCAATGTATTCTATATACATATACATATCCCTATATACATATACCACTAATGGGAACTCTCGGGATTGGCTTCATTTTGGGAGCCAATCCACAGGCTCATGTATACATATATTCTTATATACATATATATATATATACATATATATACATATGTATATACATTTATGTTGAAATTAATGGCTTATTAGCCTAGTGAGGAATCCCACATTGGAAAATCACAAAGGGAGAGAAAGAGTTTTGGCTTATAAATTTAGGCTTGGGCTAATAGGTTAGATATCCCTGGGAGAAATATAAATAGCCCATATATTTGTATTTTGGCTTTTCCCTATTAGTTTCTGGATTTTGCAATTGTGTCCAGATTTTGTAATAATTTCACTTTGGAATAAGTGAAGGTTTTCAGCAGCGCCCGTGGACGTAGTTGTGTTTTATGCTTCCGCTTGTGCAAAACAATTAGTATCAGAGCTCTTGGTTGTCGTAGTATGCTCTGTGGTTGCAGCGTTGTCTGATCCTCCACATCAGAAAAGAAAAATTATTCCTGAGCTGTTTGATTAAGAGCACTCTGTTATACTCTATTTATACCGTGTACTTCAGAACTGAGATAAAGTGGAAGTGCATGTCTAGGAAGGCTCTAGCTAAGGAAAGACTTGGTATTTAAGTGTGTCTTGGTGACCCACCTCTCTTTCCTGGGAGTTAACCTGGTGTGTACTATTCACGTAAGTTGTATTCTTTATTCTAGTATACGGTACTATTTAGAGTGTCACATTGTTTTGGTATACGATTAGTATTCACGTATACATTTGGGAGAGTAGTTTGAAGAAGAAATGGCAGCATCAACAAATGCAAAAATTGAAGTGGAGAAATTTGATGGTCGAAATAATTTTGGCTTATGGCAAAGAGAAGCTAAGGATGTCCTGTGTCAATAAGATTTAGACATCACTCTGGAAGAAAAGAAACCCGATGAGGTCAAAGAAAAAGATTGGGAGAAACTGAATGCTAAAGCATGTGGGTTGATTCGTTCATGTCTCTGCAGAGAACAGAAGTATCCATTCATGAAGGAAACTTCTGCCAAAATATTATAGGAGGCGCTGGAGAATAAATACATGAAGAAAAGCAATGAGAATCGACTTTATTTATTAAAGAGGCTATATCGTCTTCAGTTGAAATCAGGTATGAATATCAGTGATCACATCGATGAATTCAACCGTTTGTTAGCTGATTTGTTGAATTTGGATGAAACCTTCAAAGATAAGCAAAAGGCTATTCTGCTAATAGGATCTCTTCTTGATGAGTTAGATCATTTGTGCATTACACTTATTCATGGAAAGGAAAAATTATCCTTTGAAGAGGTGTGTGCAGCTTTGCTTAATTATGAAATTCGAAAGAAGGATCAAAAAGAGAATAGGGATGAATTAGCAGAGGCGCTCGTAGTTAGGGGACGAAACCAAAGCAGAAGAAGAGAAAGTAGGGGAAGATCACGTTCGATGAAAAGACCAGATAAAGATAAATGTGCATTTTGTCATGAGAAAGGGCATCGGAAGAAAGATTGTCCGAAGCTGCAGAAGAAATATAAGGGTAAGAGCAAAGCTACTTTTGATGCATATGTAGTCGAACATGTTAATGATGATTTTGCGTTGGTCAATCAACCATCCACATCTGGAAGTAATAAGTGGATTTTGGATACGGGTTGTACTTATCATATGTGTCCACATAAGGAGTGGTTCTTCAACTTTGAAGAGCTAGAAGGTGAAGTTTTTTTCATGGGTAATGATAACTCATGTAAAACTTTGGGGTAGGTTCAATCCAGTTAAAGAATGATGATGGATCAACCAGAGTTTTGACTGAAGTTCGATATGTACCGGAGTTGAAGAAGAATCTCATCTCATTGGGAGTCTTAGAATCTAAAGGCTATGGGGTAATTATTCGAGATGGAGTTTTGAAAGTTATGTCTGGTGCTTTGGTGACTATAAAAGGCACAAGGAAGAATAACTTGTACTACTAAAATGGTTGCATAGTTACTGGATCAACAGCAGCAGCTTTAGAGAAGGATGTTGATTCAAATTCGATCAGGCTATGGCATATGCACTTAGGACATGCAGGTGAGAAAGCCTTAAGCAGTTTGATGAATCAAGGCTTGTTGAAAGGAGCAAAGACCTGCAAGTTAGATTTTTATGAGCATAATGTTCTAGGAAAGCAAACGAGAGTGAAATTTGGGACTGCAATTCATAATACCAAAGGCATTTTGGATTATGTCCATTCTGATGTTTGGGGACCTACCAGGACAGTATCCATGGGGGGTAAACATTATTTTGTCATATTTGTTGATGACTTTTCCAGAAGAGTTTGGGTGTATACGGTGAAGATGAAGGATGACGTGCTTGAGATTTTCCTTAAATGGAAAAAGATGGTGGAAACTCAGACTGGAAGAAAGATTAAGTACCTCAGAACAGACAATAGAAGTGAATATAAAAGTGATCCTTTTTTGAGAATTTGTCAAGATGCTGGCATTATACGTCATTTCACAGTCAGAAACACACCGCAGCAGAATAGGGTGGCAGAACGCATAAATCGAATGTTACTGGAGAAAGTTCGGTATATGTTGTCCAATGCTAGGTTGGGCAAGGAGCTTTGGGCTGAGGCAGTGACTTATGCGTGTCATCTCATTAATCGGTTACCATCAACAGCAACTGATGGTAGAACTCCATTGGAGGTTTGGTCTGGAAAACCTGTTAATGATTATGATTCTTTACATGTAATTAGGTGTACTGCGTATTATCATGTAAAAGAATCTAAGTTGGATCCGAGAGCCAAGAAAGCTATTTTCGTGGGGATTTCATCAGGGGTGAAAGGATATCTTCTGTTATATCTAAATTCGAAGAAGATAATATTTAGTAGGGATGTTACTTTTGATGAATCTCCTATGTTGAGGAAGAAAACAGATGAGAATACTGAGGATATTCCATAGCAGGTAGAGTCTACTCGAAAATAGGTGGAGTTTGAGTCAACAATTAATCCAGCTAAAATTGTTGAAAATGAGACTATTGAAGATGATGAAGAGGTTTTCGTCCAAGAACCTCTACTGCAACAAGAATCAATTGCAATGAATAGGCCAAGATGAGAGATTCGCAAACCTACTCGTTTTGTTGATATGTTGGCTTATGCACTTCCAATTATAGACAATGAAGTTCTTTCCACTTATAGAGAAGCAGTCCAATGTTCTGAAATTGATAAGTGGAAGAATGCTATGGATGAAGAGATGCAGTCTCTTCGAAAAAATGAAACCTGGGAGCTAGCTCAACTACCAAAAGATAAGAAGGCAATTGGGTGCAAATGGGTATTCACGAAGAAAGATGGATTTCCTAACAAAGAGCACGTCCGCTACAAGGCAAGGTTGGTGGCTAAAGGCTACGTTCAGAGAGAAGGAATTGACTACAATGAGGTATTTTCTCCAGTTGTGAAACATTCTTCCATTAGAATTTTGTTAGCCTTGGTAGCTTAGATGAATTTGGAACTAGTTCAACTTGATGTAAAAACTGCATTTTTACATGAAGACTTAGAGGAGGAAATCTATATGACTCAGCCAAATGGATTCAAGGTTGTTGGAAAAGATAATTGGGTTTGCAAACTAAAAAAATCGCTTTATGGTTTGAAACAATCTCCGAGGCAGTGGTACAAGCGAATTGATCAGTTTATGATGGGTATAAGGTACACAAGAAGTAAATTTGACAACTGCGTGTATTTTCAGAGGCTACATGATGGTTCTTACATTTATCTGCTCTTGTATGTTGATGATATGTTGATAGCTTCGAAGAATATCGAAGAACTTGAAAGATTAAAGACTCAGTTGAATCAAGAGTTTGAGATGAAAGATTTGGGTGAAGCAAAGAAGATACTAGGTATAGAGATTAGCAGAGATAGAGGAAGAGGCAAGGTTTGTTTGAATCAGAAGCAATATTTGAAGAAGGTATTACAGCGTTTTGGCATTTCAGAGCAGTCAAAACCTGTAAGTACACCACTTGCCCCTCATATGAAGCTTAGTGCATCTTTATCTCCTAGTACAGATGATGAACGAGAATATATGTCTCGAGTTCCATATGCTAATGCAGTTGGTAGCCTGATGTATGCTATGGTGTGTACGAGACCCGACATTTCACAGGCAATTGGAGTTGTGAGCAGGTATATGCATGATCCTGGTAAAGGACATTGGCAAGCCATGAAATGGATTCTACGGTATTTGTTAAAAACTATGGATATTGGTTTGGTCTTTCAGAAGGAGGACTCACTTGGTCAGGTGGCAATCGGATACGTTGATTCAGATTATGCTAGTGATTTGGATAAGCTTCAGTCAACTACTAGATATGTGTTCACTCTTGCAAAAGCTCCAGCAAGTTGGAAGTCTACCTTACAGTCAACAGTTGCTTTGTCTACAACAGAAGCAGAGCACATGGCGTTAGCAGAGGCTGTAAATGAAGCAATTTGGTTACAAGGTTTACTGAAAGAATTGGGAATGGGACAAAAGAATATCATTATTCATTCAGATAGTCAGAGTGCCATTCATTTAGCAAAGAATCCAATATTCCATGTTCGCACTAAGCATATTGATGTTCGATATCATTTCGTGCGGAAAATTCTGGCTGAAGGGAAGATTCTCTTACAAAAAATTGGGACTGCTGACAATCCCGCAGATATGATGACCAAAGTGGTGACAGTAATCGTTCAATTATTATTTTAACTTGATTAATATTTTGAAAGTCTGAGAGATACATTTAAAGGCATTGCTAAAGGCTAATTCGCCAAGGTGGAGATTTGTTGAAATTAATGGCTTATTAGCCTAGTGAGGAATCCCACATTGGAAAATCACAAAGGGAGAGAAAGAGTTTTGACTTATAAATTTAGGTCTGGGCTAATAGGTTAGATATCCCTGGGAGAAATATAAATAGCCCATATATTTGTATTTTGGTTTTTCCCTATTAGTTTCTGGATTTTGCAATTGTGTCTAGATTTTGTAATAATTCCACTTTGGAATTAGTGAAGGTTTTCAGCAGCGCCCGTGGACGTAGTTGTGTTTTATGCTTCCGCTTGTGCATAACAATTTATACATATATAAATATATGTATATATATATAAATATATGTATATATATATATATATATATATATATACATATATATATATATATATATATATATATATATATATATATACACACACACATTTAACTTGAAGAATAAATAAAACATTACATATATATATGTACTTAATAAATTTTCCTTATAGTATTCAAAAATGAATTTAGTCTAATATTTGTACTTATATATCATAGAGGAATATTCCTAGTTCATATAAATTTATTTCTATTCCTCATAATTATTTATTCTTAGAGTTAATATATTTTAATTAATTAATCATTCCAAGTCCTTCAATGTAAAAATATAATCTCAATACGTACATTTAAATTTCAATTTGTATGCTTTACTAACCGAATACAAGAAAAATTTGTGGAGTTTACATTACGATATCATAAGACAATGTAAAAATTTTAACCTTCATTGTTTTGCATAAAACCTCGTGAAAACATATTTCTATGTATTATTTATCAAGTTGATCTCATCCTGTTTCAATGCTTCTCCGTTTATTTTCACTACGCAAAATCCCGTTGTGTATGTTATGCATGAATTGAAACCTTGCATAATAAACTTTGATAACACATCCACACAAGTTGCCATACGTAGGGAAATCGTTAATTGTCCAAAGCAACACAGCTTTCAAAGTAAAGGTCTCTCGACAGTATGCATCACAGATTTCAATACCATAATCCCACAATAACTTCAAATCGTCCACCAATGACACAAAACAAACATTGATATCATTCTTAAGTAGCTTAGGGCTTGATATCAATAGAGTTAATATCATAAACTTTCTTTTCATACATAATCATGATGGGAGATTATACCATTATGACTGGACAATAAATTTAAGTACTAATAAGATTTTTATATGGGTTTATCATAAGCTAGTAGAAGATTTTTTGGGTCAGTTGGAAAACTAGGTCTTGATAATCTATTAATTTTTATGATGCTGTATTTGTCGGATGACATAGAAATCCATCTACTCTTTCATTTACAAGCAATGTTAAATCTTGAGTTACTTGTTTTATACCAAAAATTCTATGAAATGTAGGTATAAGAGAAAAATACCATAAAACTTTGACCAACACATGTTGTTTGTTGACACTTCCATTTTCATTTACCTTCCATCTTGATATATAAAAAAATTAATTAGTAATTTTTATTGTTAAAATTTATGTTTTTATAAACTATGCTTTTTTCATTAAGTTATTTTTTTGTGATATATAGAATCTTAAAATTTTTATAATCTAAAAAATTGTAATTAAAAATATTAAACTACATGTACTTTTAATAATTGTAATTAATGTTTTTATGTATTACTTTAAGCAAACCAAACACACTACGATCAAACAAAAGTTTTTTCTTTTTTTTTTCCCAAAGTTATTAATTAAAACAATAAGTTTTAGGGATTAAAAAATAAAAACTCTACTTGATAAGAAAGATAAAAATAAAAAATAAAAAAAGATGAGAATAAAAAATTTATTGGTTTAACAATTAAGTCTTTTAATCAGTTTTTTTATTTTTTTCTTTTAACATGGTATTGAATTAACAATTTTCTTCCATCGCTATTGTGAAGTCTACTTATTGTCTTTTTTCCCAATTAACCATGCCTAGTGTCACAGGGTCGTTCTCTCCTACAGAACTTTTCCCAGTGATTGCCTAAGTCTCTCCACGGCTTAGTACAACCAATCTCCATAATAACCCAAATACGAGCAGATACGCAGCGATGTAGCACTCGAGCAAGAAAACAACTCGACAAAGTATACTAATAAAGCAAAGAACACTCAAGCTTTAGAGAAAAGAGTCTTTCTATTAATCTGCAATAAAAAGGAATTACAATCTTAGCCAAGAAGATCGCTCTTAGCTATCACTCTCTTTCTCCCTGAATGATTCTCTCACTGAATGATGAATACCTTCTATCCCCTCCTCTGGGGTTTATATAGGCAAGTGAGGACATCCCCCTCACGTAAGCAACTGAGTTTGATTACAACAGAAACTCTATAGGATTAATTCCCATTAAACTAAAGACTCTCCGGATGATCACCATCTTAATGCTCTTCAGAGTTTATATCCGTGATAATCTTCAGTGATTTGGTCTGCCAAGACTTCTCCACTTATCTCGGCTTACGACCCACATTCATCCTTATCCCGATTTTTCAGGATTCGCCTTAGCTCTCACGCCCGTCTCCCATGACTGCACGAACAATGCTATGGTCATTTGTCAACCACCTGGTTCACGTTTCTAGAGTGTCGGCAGGTTAGCTCGCCACCCGCAAACTACGATCATCGTCCGTTAGCGTGTAAGACCCAAATTTTGTGTTATTTCTTTACGAATATATCATTTGAATATGTAATTATGATATATCGAGCAATAAGGAAGAAATAATACAATTTCGACATTATCGGATGTAATTGGAAGTTGATAATTTTTAAAATATCGAAATAAGAGATTGAGTAAATTCGGAATAAACCGAATGAAATTAGGTCAAACGGACTGAAAATAAGGACTCAGGACGTAAAAATATAAGGAGTCCAAGAGGGAAGTTAGTCCGAAAATTATAACCCGAAAATTACCCCACAATGGAAATTTATCTCCGAAATAAAGAAAAAAATAATATTTCCGGAGAAATAATAAAAATAGAATGTCATATACATATATATCTATTTTTCGAAGCAAAAATTTAATAAAATATATATACAAGGGTATGAATATTAATGTATAAAAATACATTATGGTAATATGATATTATTATAATAATACAAAATAATTGTTTATTATTATTATAATAATATTATATTAAAATATATTATTTAATTGAGTATTATATTATATTATATTATATTATATTATATTATATTATATTATATTAAGGAAAAAAAAGAGAGAAGAAATCTAGAAAAAAAAGAAAAAAAAAGAAACCATAAGCAAATCGCGCAAGAGAGAGAGTCGAAACCCGACCTCTGCCTCTCCTTCCTCCGGTGAGCGACAGCCGGCGAAGGCGAGCGGGACGAGACCGACGACGGATGATGACCTCCAGGCGACCTACAGGCAGTCGGCAGGCGCCGCGGAACAGCCGAAAAAGGGAGATCGGCTGAAAAAAAGTCGCGGGGAGAAAGGGAAGATTCGCCGGCGACGATCTGGGCCGAGCCAATCCAAGCAAAGCTTCCCCAGACCGAGGCGCACCCAACGGTGGCCGACCCACCCCGGGAACCAATTGGCAGCATCGGCAATGGCCAATTCCTCACTGAACCAGATCAGACCGGTTCAGTGTGAAAGGGTCTGAACCAATCCGAACCTGTTCAGTAAGAGAGAGAAAGAGGAGAGAAAAAAATTGAGAAAAAATTCAGTGTTACCCCGGCACAGTAGTAGACTAGTAAGTAGTCAAAAACCGATCGATATATTTTTCGGATAATTAATTTGAATTTAAATTAAACCAAAATTAACCGGTTTAAATATATATTGCTGTGTAGCGGAAGAACGGTAGGCGACGTGTTAGAGTTCGAACGGATCTCGACTTACGTGCCACCAAGGAAAGATTCGGCTTTTGAGAATACATTCGGAGTCAATTAGACTGTGTGATCCGGAGAGATCAAGACTTAAAAATTCGCAATCGACACATTTCAAGGTAAGGGACTTATGTAAGCTATAGAGATAGCTATACATATGTTTTCTTATCTGCTGTGTGAAATGTATGCGATAAGTACATAGATATCGATATATCTAAGTAGAAAACTACGTATAAGAATAAGTCAAATGATGAGTTACATGAGTTCTATGATTGTGTGAAAAGAGGTTTTGCAAACATTTTAAGAAAGAACGATAATAGACAGGCTCCCGGTTTAACCAAGTGCATGTAATGTGTTTTAAAGAGTGACTGAAGGGAGAATTGTCTTCTCACTCATGACTATACATGGAGCCTTTCTATTTCTTTTCTGTGTGAAATCGTGCTAGAGCATGAGAGGTAACGGTAAATTGACCAACCCCGCTCGCACATTATTTTAAAAAGGGATTTAGAGAAAAACAAAAGAGTGCTTGATACCTCGAGTAATACTGTGTGTTCCACTCGAGCTGCTCGCACTAGATTTTTGGGAATCATGGTAGAGCCTCAAGTATTGCTGTGTATCTTGCTCTGATTATGCTCGCATGTGACCCTCTTGATTTAAAGTGATGAGAGAACAATGCTTGATGCCTCGGTAATACTGTGTGTTCCCATCCGAGAGCTCACATTCGTGCTCAATGCCTCAGATATACTGTATTCTACTCTGAGTTCCTCGCACGTAGTCTCTTGAGCTTCTGTGTGACAAGTAAAATCGTGCTTGATGCCTCGATAATAATGTGTGTTCCATTCGAGAGCTCGCATGAGAGTTTATGAATTTTTGTGTGATGGATAGACCGTGTTTTATGCCTCGATGATACTATGTGTTCCATTCGAGAGCTCGCACGTGGTTTTGAGACAACGAAAATGGGTGATAAGGATCCACAGGAGCATGATGTACCGTGAGTGTTAGCCATGGGGTACGATATGCCGTGACTATCTGTGTGATATCTGTTTGATGCTAAAGGGATGGTTAATCTACCTCCCCAAGCGTAGGGTTCCCGCACACCTGATCAGTGTAGCCTGGAATCCGACTATGGCCACAAGTCTTGATAAGTCTACTGTATCTGTGTGATACGATATTGTCACTAATGTGTGAGGTGACAGATATCTTCCCTTGCTATGTGTTTGGGGATATGTTAACCCATGATTTATGTCTCAACATGTAACTGATTTACAAAGTATAAAACATTTTCTATATGTGATCTGTGTAAATAGATTATGCTCTGTGAAGCTGTGTGCTACTGTTTGAAGTTAAACCTATGTGGTTTTAAATGATAAACTGTGTGGATATGCATATACCCATCTAGCGAATTAATAGTTTCGCATTGATGGAAGTTTTTTTTAAAGAACATGCATATTGTTTTATAAGGAAAATGAACATGTATGTATTTTAGCATGTAGATAGTGTGGTTATCTACCTGCTTGCATATTTTCCTTACTGAGCGCGTTATGCTCACCCCCTTATTTCTCCTCCACAGATACTACGCAGTAGTGAGTACTGCAGTCGTCCCTGCTACGGTGTTCTCTAGTCATCCAGCAGTATAGAGAGGTATACACTACTGAGATAAAAAAAATGTATCCTGTAAATTTATGCACAGTCTAGTAATATTTTGTACGAAAGGAATGTATAATTAATAGAAACTGAGGTAAACGCTTCCACATAGTTATAACAGTCCAGTTTCTATTCTCTTTCATTTCTTATAATGAATTTATATGAGAGGTGGATTAGATTTGACTCATAACCCAACTGTAAGTGGTAAGTAGTAAAGTAAATTCACAAGAAGAGGGTAGGGGTCGTGACAGAATGGTATCAGAGCAAAGTTGGTCTGATGTGAGTCATTAAAAAATTATACATCTCTAAAGTATTGTGCATTATTAGGATACAAATGTGTATACCAAGCTGGAAAATATAACTGAGACACTTATTTGAGTATGCAGGATGTCTGATAGACGACGTACTCGTAGAGGAGAGAGTTCACGCTCTTAGGGGCATAGAGATGAGCCCGAGAGGCGTAGTGGGTCTAATTCTAGTAGAGATCCACCAGAGCTTAGTGAGGCCGCTGAGGCCGGTATAACACAGTTACAGCGTAGTGAAGACGTGGTTATGGAGATGTTTACACAAGCTATGGCCCAAATGGAGGGTAGAGGGGAAAACCTTATTGGTCAGGCTGCTGCACCTGAGAGAGATGAGCCAGCATAGCCTGCAACGAGACCTCAGGCTGCAGAGGTAGAGATACCTGCACCTCCTCTAGTTCAGGACAATCCCCCACCAGTTGAGGATCCTGTAGCTCTACAACAGGTTGGTAGAGAGGGAATTTATGATTGTAATCTGGGAAGACTGAGAGAGTTTCGTAAGTTCGGACCACCTTCGTTTAGTGGGGTAAAGAACCCAGTGTCAACTAAGCATTAGATACGCAGTATGGAGAAACTCTACCGATTCTTCCATTGCTCTGACACAGAGAAGGTCACCTTTGTGGCTTTTGTGTTAGACGATAAGGCCGAGCATTGGTGCATGGCCACACAACCGATGTTGAGTGCACAGCACCCGGTTATGACTTGGGACATATTCTTGGATGCCTTCCGGAGGCAGTGCATTCCAACCACTGCATGGAGGAAGATGCAGATGGAGTTCATGACATTGACTCAGGGGAATCGGACAATGGATGAGTATGAGTCTGGATTCACATCCCTGTACAAATATGATACAGTCACCATGGGCCTGGAACAGAGAAAGGTTCAAAAATTTCTTGAGGGATTGAGACCTTCCATTAGATCTCGACTAGCTCCTCTGGACATTACCACTTATGAGGAGGTAGTACGCAAGCTCAACTGTGTGAGCAAGATTATGAGTTGCATGCCTCGAAATTGAGTAGGAGTGGTAAGGGCAGAAATAGAGACCGAAAGAGGTCAGTTGATGACAGAGGATTTCGAAAGGGCCAAAGGTTATTTGGTAAGGGGCCTAAGATTGAGGAGATGCAAGAGGGGCCTATGAAGCCTCCAGTTCATCCAGTACCGAGGGCCACGGGCATTGTTATTGGTGGACCCAGACCTACCACCGAGCAATGTTGGATGTGTGGTAGATATCATGGGGGTAGACCATGCCCTATGACGAGATTATGCTATAGATGCCGTAAAGCAGGACACATAGCTCGTGAATACTCGAAGTTGATTGATATAGCCCCACAGAAGGGCAAAGAGCTAGAGAAGGCTACAGGTGAGACACCTACACCTAAGAGGAAAGCCACAGCTGAAGAGAAAGGGAAACAAGCTGTTGGTCGTGGGCGAGTGTTTGCTTTGAACCAGGCTTTTGCAGAGACTTCTAAGGATGTGATAAAAGGTACCATCCTAGTCTTTGATTTTAAAGCATTAATATTGATTGATCCTGGCACCACGCATTCATTCACATCGCCTACCTTTGCATGTAAATTGATTGAACATGTAATACATGTACATCTAAGTAGAACATTACTTAGAAGCACTCCACTTAAAGAGAATGTAATGACAGAGTATGTGTGTAATGGTTGTAAACTGAAAGTAGGGGAAAAGGAGATGTTAGTCAATCTGATTTTATTAAACATGAGAAATTTTTATGTAATATTAGGAATGGATTGGTTAGCTGCAAATGAAGCCGTCTTAGACTATTATACTAAGATAGTAATGTTTCCACCCCTGAAAAGTATATGGTAAGCTTTGCAAAGTAATGAAAGAAGTAGAAGATTATGTCCAAAGACGGATGTTTTACTAATCAAATGTGACTATAATGTATTGAAGATTTTATCGCCTATGTGGTTGATTTGGATAAGGTGTATCCGGATATGGTTGACAACTCAGTGGTGTGAGAATTCCCTGATGTCTTTCCGAAAAAATTTCCATTGTTGCCACCAGATAGAAAGATAAAATTCTGTATTGATTTGGTGCCTGAAACTGAACCGATATCCAAACCACTGTATAGAATGGCTCCAGTGGAATTTGAGGAGCTAAAGAAACAGTTGTAAGAGCTGTTGGACAAGGGGTTTATTAGACCGAGTGTATCACCTTGGGGAGCACCGGTTCTATTTGTAAGGAAGAAAGATGGGAGTCTCTGACCGTGTATAGATTATCGGTTGTTGAACAAGGCAACCATTAAGAATAAATATCCCCTTCCACAGATTGATGATCTATTGGATCAGTTGCAGGGAGTACAGATCTTTTCAAAGATTGATCTGAGGTATGGGTATCATCAGCTGAGGATTCGGAGTGGTGATGTACCCAAGACAACGTTTAAGACCCGGTATGGTCATTATGAGTTTTTGGTTATACCATTTGGGTTGACGAATACTCATACAGCGTTTATGGCTTTGATGAATGATGTGTTTAAGCCATACCTGGACAGATTCGTGATTATCTTTATAGATGACATATTGGTGTATTCGAAGTCCAGGGAAGAGCATGCGCAGCATTTGAGAACAGTATTGCAGACCCTCCAAGATCAGGAGTTGTATGCTAAACAAGATAAGTGTGATTTCTGGCTGTGTGAAATATCGTTTTTTGGTCATGTAGTCTCGAGAGACGGTGTATCAGTAGATCCGTCTAAAATAAAGGCTGTGGTACAGTGGGATAGACCCAAGACGGTTACAGAAATCCGCAGTTTTCTAGGTTTAACAGGTTATTACCGACTATTTGTCGAGGGATTCTCTAAGCTGACTGCTCCATTAACACGTCTTACTCGAAAAGATGTGGTATTCGAGTGGGATGATAAGTGTGAGAAAAGTTTCTGCGAGTTAAAGCATAGACTAACCACCGCACCTATTCTCACCATACCCACCAGTTCAGCAGGTTACTCAGTGTACACAGATGCCTCAGGATAGGGACTGGGTTATGTGTTGATGTAGGACGAGAAGGTAGTAGCCTATGGATCCAGACAGTTTAAGGACCATGAAAGGAACTATCAGACCCATGATTTAGAGTGGGCAGCCATGGTACTTGCATTGAAAATATGGTGCCACTACTAATGCAGTGAGAACTTTCAGGTGTATACAGATCATAAGAGCCTCAAATATCTATTTTCACATAAAGAGTTAAATATGAGGCAGAGACAGTGGATAGAGCTTCTAAAAGATTATGAGTGCGAGATATTGTACTATCCAAGAAAGGCTAATGTTGTGGCTGATGCCCTGAGTAGAAAGAGCCTTGGAATGGTATCACACACGATGGTCAGGGAATATGAGCTGCTCGAGCAGTTTGCTCACCTCAGGTTGGATATAGACCCTCTTGATATTGACAGAGACTGTGTGATAGCTAGCCTGCGAGTGGAACCGGATTTGATTGACCGGATACGCCAAGCTCAGCATGTTGATCTACTGTATGAGGATCGTGCGAGTCAGATTCAGAGGGGTGATGTGGTGATTTCTTTGTGAGTAATGAAGGCCTACTGAGGTTTAGAGGCAAAAATTTCATTCCCGATGACCTAGATTTAAAGAAATTAATTTTGACAGAAGCTCATTCATCGAGATACACATTGCATTCGGGAGGTAATAAGATATACTAGAACATTCGAAAAGTGTATTGGTGGTCAAGCATGAAAAGAGACATCGCAGAGTTTGTGACAAAATGTCTAGTATGTTAGCAAGTAAAGGTAGAGCATCAGAAGCCTATAGGGTTGTTGTAGCCTCTAACAGTGCCAACATGGAAATGGGAGCATGTCACCATGGATTTCATCATGGGATTGTCGATGACTAAGAGGAACCATGATGCTATATGGGTAGTGGTTGACAGATTGACGAAATTCGTCCACTTTCTAGCTATGAAATATACAGATACTTTGAGTAGTTTAACAGAGTTGTATGTATGAGAGATAGTGAGGCTACATGGTGTTCCAGTGAGTATCGTATCAGATAGGGATTCCCGCTTCACTTCTCATTTTTATGAAACAATTCCAAGAAGCTATGGGAACCCGATTGAGTTCAGTATTGCTTTCCATCCTCAGACCGATGGTCAATTAGAGAGAACCATCCAAATGTTAGAGGACAAGTTGAGAGCAAGTGTTATAGATTTTAAAGACTCCTGGGATGATCACCTACCGTCAGTCAAATTTGCATACAACAATAGCTATCACTCGAGTATCGGGATGGCACCATATGAAGCCTTGTATGGTAGAAGGTATCGTTCCCCTATTAGTTGGGAAGAAATGGGTGAGAAGAAAAATGTTTGCTCTCGATTTGGTACAGCAAACCTCTGAGGTTGTTCAGCTAATATGTGAGAAATTGCAAACAACTCAGAGTAGGTAGATTAGCTACACTAACATAAGACAAAGGCCACTAGAGTTCACTATGGGTCACTCGGTATTTTTGAAAGTCTCTCTTTCAAAAAGAGATTATGAGGTTCGGTAAGAAGGGTAAGTTGAGCCCTCGGTATATCGGACCGTTTGAGATACTGGAGCGAGTGATAGATAAGGCTTATAGAATTGCGTTGCCACTAGAGTTGGCGAGCATTCATAATGTCTTCCACATATCGATGCTTCGGAAGTACCATCCAGATCCAAGTCATGTGATTCGGTATGAGCCATTAGAGCTCAAAGATAATTTGATATATGTAGAGAGATCGATCCGGATACTGGATAGGAAAGTGAAAATGTTACGGAATAAAATAATTTCGCTTGTTAAGGTTCTCTGGTAACACCACACTTCAAAGGAGGCTACGTGGGAGTTAGAGAGCCTGATGTGGGAGAAGTACCCCCGACTCTTCGAGAATTAACTTGGTTCTAATTTGGATGACCAAATTTCTTAAGGGGGGAGGAAATGTAAGACCCAAATTTTGTATTATTTCTTTACGAATATATCATTTGAATATGTAATTATGATATATCGAGCAATAAGGAAGAAATAATACAATTTCGAGATTATCGGATGTAATTGGAAGTAGGTAATTTTTAAAATACCAAAATAAGAGATTGAGTAAACTCGAAATAAACCGAATGAAATTAGGTCAAACGGACTGAAAATATGGACTCAAGACGTAAAAATATAGGGAGTCCAAGAAGGGAAGTTAGTCCGAAAATGATAACCCAAAAATTACCCCACAATGGAAATTTATCTCCGAAATAAAGAAAAAATAATATTTTCGGAGAAATAATAAAAATAGAATGTGATGTACATATATATCTATTTTTCGAAGAAAAAATTTAATAAAATATATGTACAAGGGTATGAATATTAATGTATAAAAATACATTATGGTAATATGATATTATTATAATAATACAAAATAATTGTTTATTATTATTATAATAATATTATATTAAAATATATTATTTAATTGAGTATTATATTATATTATATTATAGTATAATATAATATATAAAGGGAAAAAAAAGAAAGAAAAAAAAGGAAAACAGAAGCAAATCGCGCGAGAGAGAGAGCCGAAACCCGACCTCTGCCTCTCCTTCCTCCAGTGAGCGACGGCCGGCGAAGGCGAGCGGGACGAGATCGACGATAGATGATGACCTCCAGGTGACCTCCAGGCAGCCGGCACGCGCTGTGGAACCGCCGAAAAAGGGAGATCGACGGAAAGGAAGCCACATGGAGAAAGGGGAGATTCGTCGCACCGACGGCGATCTGGGCCGAACCAAGCCAGGTGAAGCTTCCCCAGGCCGAGGCGCACCCAACGGTGGCCGACTATCACGACCCTCAACTTATCAAAATACGTACAAATTTTTTCGCATTTTCATGCATCAATCCTTAATCATCCTTCCTCGATCGTGAACAACCACACACTTAACAGTTGGGCTGTGTGTCGACGTCTAACTCACTCCACCATACCAATTCAATTTGAAACATTATTTATGAGTAAACACTTGTATAAATGTATATATATATCAGAGTTGGTACATGTGTTTACATTGTTTTACATCCCCAGTAGTTACATACAAAATGCTACTGTGCTATGTCTAATTTAGATACAAAATAATCCAAGTGTGTATACCTTTAGCGATGGGATGCAGCGGATTACCAAAAAGGGAATGCCTCCAGTCACGCTCAATCTCAATCTATACTCAAATCTCTGTAGAGAGGGGAAAATAAGGGGGGTGAGCAAACCACACGCTCAGTAAGGCAATCATGCGAACAGGTAGATACTGTACTATCTACGTGATCGTGATGCCATGCTCAAAAGCATTTTATTCATTGTTTATCTCAAAACATGAGTGTATGATTGTGTTAATGGTATGTAAAGCATTCATGCTATTAAAATTAAGTGCACATTTCAACTCAAAGCATGGTATGAATCATCATGCATAATTCACAATAAAAGCATGGCATTACCCATCATGCATTTTTCTCAAATAGCATGGCATTAACCATCATGCATTTTCACAATAAAGCATGGCATTAAACATCATGCATCCGTGCACTTTAAAACCATTAACAAATCAATTCAACGTCAGGTCCCAGCCCATCCCTCGGGCTTTCCTGACCACAATCACTTCAAACATGGATTTATTCTCAAATAGCATTCGACATGTGAGATAGGCAGTTTCAACAATAGGTAATAACCTCAAGGCCTATGTACATAACCTGTGATACCGGCTACACGGATCAGGTGTGCGGGATATCACCACCATCTGCTTCCACTCGGGAGGTTGGTCAAATCCTACCCGCCGGTCCATAGCAGATCTCGTCCGAAGACGGCACATCACATCACAACACGGTATAATGTACTCTATGCTACATGCACGGTACAACGTACTCCGTGGACCCCCCAGCCTTATCCCTCGTTCGGGCTCCTCAGCTATTCCTCCAACCCTTATCCCTCGTTCGGGCTCATCAGGTGGATCTCCAACCCTTATCCCTCGTTCGGGCTCATCAGGTTGTTTTAACATGCCATGTCTCAAAACAATGCACGTGTGAGCCTATTTAATCGATATGACACCAAGTCTACTCGAAGCTCCAAACACGGCAACATGCAAGGTGGGCATCCAGTGCGAGACAAACTCAAGCACAATGCCAAAACAATATGAAATCCATGTGAAAACTAGTGCCTCATGCACTCTTTCATACTCACGAAATCATGTAGGTGGCTCAAAACTTGCAAAATATGGTTAACAAACCAAAACATACTCATTTCTTTTGCAAATCATTTCAATGTTAGCCAACCTACCAATCATTTGCTAAAAAGCAATAAAACATGATTTCCAAAGAAATATGCTTTTGTTTTCATGCACATTTCTCAAACTCCCAACTTTTACCCTTCAATCACCCAACAACAACATTTCCTAATCTCATGCATTCTAGCAAAACATTTATGCGCCCAAATTGCGCACAATATCTCTAAGAGTCCACACAATTCCCTTACCTCGATTTACTTGGTGTGACTCCTTTCTTTTTAGCTTCTCACGCTCTTGGCTCAACTCGCCTCGGCGTATCCTCGGAAGCTGCGATTCATTCGTTAAATCAATTGAGTTAACGTATTTAACCCATAATTGACTTCACTAGTCAACATTATTTACTTATGCATTTTACAAATGCCGTAACTTCACATTTTACCTCTTTTAGGTAAATCTCACAATTTATCCACTAACAACATCTTAAATTCATACCCATAACATTATTGTCACCTCTAGACATCCCATTTCTCATTAATCCCAATCAATTTCACTTTCTCACACTAAATCATTTCTAGGTCATAATCATACCAATGCATTTAGATAGTTTCTAACCATCTATAGTCATGCCAACAACTCCAAAATCACTTAACAAACAATGTACCACAGTTGGAGTGTTAGAATCTTACCCAATTTGATTCCTCCTCTTGCTCCAAATGGCAATGCCCTTAAATCCTTCAATATCAACAAATGGGAGAACGCTTTCCAACTATGTTGTTCTTCTCTTTGCTAGGAACAACTTTGTCTCTAATGGTCTCTCTTCAGACCTCACTGAAAATGGCTGATTTTTGAGAGAGAATGTTAGGTTTTTGGGTTGAAAGTGGAAAGTTTGTGTTTTTTCCCGAAATTTTCTGATTTCCAGCACTCCTTATATAGAAATAGCTTGAGGAGATCGATCTGGTCCAAGAGGAGATCGATCTGGTCCCTTAAAATCCCTCTTTTTCACGGCATTTTTAAGCCTGAGATCGATCTGTTGAAGCATGAGATCGATCTGTCGAGGCATGAGATCGATCTGTCGAAGCATGAGATCGATCTGCTCCCAAACAGAGAGCTAAGGAGATCGATCTGGTCCATTGGAGATCGATCTGTTCTATTCTTTCGCCCAAATAAGAGCATTCTGGCTCTTCCAAATCGATCTCTCATCCCATGAGATCGATCTGCCCTTCAAAATTTCCAGATTTCCTCTGCAACAACACTTACCAAACATCCTAAATTTGCTACCATGATCATTTCCTCATTCATTCATCTTTGAGACTTGAAGATGACATCCATCCTCACTTCATACACATTTAAAATTTGTGTAGGATCTTTGTATGACCAATGGTACTTAATGTAAACAAAAATGGAAGTGCACATCTTATGCAATTCTACTTCCATCTTACCAAACTACTCATAATCCATTCTACACACATTCTCCACATGTTTAAGTCCATTTCTACACATTCATACATAATGAAACTTGTATGTACGATTACCACTCTCAGTACAAGTGTGTACATTACTTGTGGACTTACATCACATATACTTCACTCAATTCATAGTACAACTCCATTTACATTTCTATGTACATATACACCATTATACATATACGGGGTCTCACACCGACCCACCCCAGGAACCGGTCGACAGCGCCGGCAACGGTCAATTCCTCACTGAACCGGTTCAGTGTGAAAGGGTCTGAACCGATCCGAACCGGTTCAGTAGGAGAGAGAAAGAGGAGAGAAAAAAATTTGGGACAAAAATTCACTGTTACCCCGGCATAGCGTAGACTGGTAAGTAGTCAAAAATCGGTCGATATATTTTTCGAATAATTAATTTGAATTTATATTAAACCGGAATTAACCGGTTTAAATATATATTGCTGTGTAGCGGAAAAACGGTAGGCGACGTGTTAGAGTTTGAACGGATCTTGACTTACATGCCACCAAGGAAAGATTCGGCTTTCGAGAATACATTCGGAGTCAATTAGACTGCGTGATCCGGAGAGATCAAGACTTAAAAATTCTCAATCGACACATTTCGAGGTAAGGGACTTATGTAAGCTATAGAGATAGCTGTACGTATGTTTTCTTATCTGTTGTGTGAAATGTATGCGATAAGTACATAGATATCGATATATCTAAGTAGAAAACTACGTATAAGAATAAGTCAAATGATGAGTTGCATGAGTTCTATGATTGTGTGAAAAGAGGTTTTGCAAACATTTTGAGAAAGAACGATAATAGATAGGCTCTCAGTTTAACCAAGTGCATGTAATGTGTTTTAAAGAGTGACTGAAGGGAGAATTGTCTTCTCACTCATGACTATACATGAAGCCTTTCTATTTCTTTTCTGTGTGAAATCATGCTAGAGCATGAGAGGCAACGGTAGATTGACCAGCCCCGCTCGCACATTATTTTAAAAAGGGATTTAGAGAAAAACAAAAGACTGCTTGATGCCTCGAGTAATACTGTGTGTTCCACTCGAGCTGCTCGCACTAGATTTTTGGGAATCATGCTAGAGCCTCGAGTATTGCTGTGTATCTTGCTCGGATTATGCTCGCATGTGACCCTCTTGATTTAAAGTGATGAGACAACAATACTGGATGCCTCGGTAATATTGTGTGTTCCATCTGAGAGCTCGCATTCGTGCTCGATGCCTCAGATATACTGTATTCTACTCTGAGTTGCTCGCACGTAGTTTCTTGAGCTTCTATGTGACAAGTAAAACCGTGCTTGATGCCTCGATAATATTGTGTGTTCCATTCGAGAGCTCGCATGAGAGTTTATGAATTTCTATGTGATGGATAGACCATGCTTTATGCCTTGATGATACTGTGTGTTCCATTCGAGAGCTCGCACGTGGTTTTGAGACAACGAAAATGGGTGATAAGGATCCACGGGAGCATGATGTACCTGTTGCGTTAGACATGGGGTACGATGTGTCGTGACTATCCGTGTGATATCTGTGTGATGCTGAAGGGATGGTTAATCCGCCTCCCCAAGCGTAAGGTTTCCGCACACCTGATCAGTGTAGCCTGGAATCCGACTATGGCCACAAGTCTTGATAAGTCTATTGTATCTGTGTGATAGATATTGTCACTACTGTGTGAGGTGACAAATATCTTCCCTTGCTATGTGTCTGGGGATATGTTAACCCATGATTTATGTCTCAACATGTAACTGATTTACAAAGTATAAAGCATTTTCTATTTGTGATCTGTGTAAATAAATTATGCTCTGTGAAGCTGTGTGCTACTGTGTGAAGTTAAACCTGTGTGGTTTTAAATGATAAACTATGTGGATATGCATATACCCATCTAGCGAATTAATGGTTTCGCATTGATGGAAGTTGTTTTTAAAGAACATGCATATTGTTTTATAAGGAAAATGAACATGTATGTATTTTAGCATGTAGATAGTGTGGTTATCTACCTGCTTGCATATTTTCCTTACTGAGTGCGTTATACTCACCCCCTAATTTCTCCTCCACAGATACTACGTAGTAGTGAGTACTACAGTTGTCCCTGCTACGGTGTTCTCTAGTCATCCAGCAGTATAAAGAGGTATACACTACTGAAATAAAAAAAATGTATCTTGTAAATTTATGCACAGTCTAGTAATATTTTATACGAAATGAATGTATATTTAATAGAAACTGAGGTAAACGCTTCCGCATAGTTATAACAGTCCAGTTTCTATTCTCTTTCATTTCTTATAATGAATTTATATAAGAGGTGGATTGGATTTGACTCATAGCCCAACTGTAAGTGGTAAGTAGTAAGGTAAATTCACAAGAAGAGGGTAGGGGTCGTGACATAGCGTCTCTATTTCAAGCTTGGCAATCCGCCCAAGCCAAGTGCCTGTCTTGCCTGTTTTGGTGCGCGCCCCATTGCGTTTAGTGCAAAGCTTTCCCGCGCTCTGAACTCATCACAGCGCCCTCAGTTAATCCCTTGCGAGCTGGGTGCCTAGTCAAGTAGTTAAGGTCTAACAAACCCTCCCCCGTCGAAGGAAGGCGATGCCCTCATCGGAATGAGCTCCACATACGCATTGATCTCATCCTTGAATTGCCACAAAGAAGTGTCTTTCTCCAAAGTAGCGTCTACCTCATCTTCACCTTTCCATTGCACCAAGTAGTAGGTTCTCCGATTCTTCCTACTAACTCCCTCAACCTTATAGTCAAGTATCTTCACCACCTTCTTCTCGGAATGACTTCTCACAGTATGTGGAGCTTTCCTTACCTATTGTCTCCCCGGATCAACATCTTCATGGTAAGGCTTCAAAAAGCTCACGTGAAAAGTAGGATGCAACTTCATCCTCTTTGGCAGTTTCAGCTGATAAGCCACCGCGCCCACCCGCTTTGTAACTTCAAAAGGGCCATCATATTTTTGCACTAGACCTTTGTGATACCTCTTGTCTGTGACTTTTCTCCATATCTGAGGCGTTAGTTTGAGTAACACCTTGTCACCCACCTCAAATTCTAGTGCCCGCCTATGCTGATCCACATATTTCAGCATCCTCCTTTGTGCCTTTTCCAAGCTCTCCCTAGCCTGTTCCATCAACTCTTGACGATCTCGCACAAATCTGTATGCAGTTAGGCATTCCCCTTGGGACTTAGTCTTTACTATCTCCAAAGGTGTAGTAGGTTGATGTCCAAATACTAACTCTCCTGGACTCATACCCGTGGAAGATGAGCTATGCATATTATAGCAAAACTGTGCAGAATTGAGCAAACTCACCCAATTCTTTTGGCTCGCGGTCACATAGTGCCTCAAGTATTCTTCTAACAATGCATTAATCCGCTCCATCTGGCCATCTGTCTGCGGATGATTAGCCATTGACTATCAACTTGAACAAGTAAGTTCAAAATCTCCCAGTAAACCGAGTATCCCAATCGCTCACTATATCCTTGGGCAATCCAAAGATCTTCAACACATGATTCAAAAACAACTCTGCAGCTTCATGTGCGGTACATGCATGTGGGGCTGCTATGAACACGGCATACTTAGAAAAATGATCTACCACCACCATTATAGATTTCATCTTGTTTATCTCTGGAAACCTTGTAATGAAATCCATAGAAACTGATTCTCATATCCTCTCAGGGATAGGCAGTGGTTAAAGCAAACCTGCTTGCTTCTTCCTCTCGGTCTTATCAATCTGGCATATGTGGCATGTGCGGACATATAGTTCGATGTCTTCCTCCATCTTCGGTCAGAAATATGTCCTTGACAACAATGCCAACATCCTCTCCACTCCAGGATGTCCTACCCACTGAGGGTCGTGGGTTTCTTTCAATAACTCTTTTCTTAGTCCCCCGCTAGATGGAACATAGAGTCGATTACCTTTGACATACAACAAATTCCCCTCGAGCCAATACCTACGAACTTTGTCCAATTTAACGTTCTCCCTGAGCTGTTCATAAGTCTTATCCGTTGATGCCTGCCGCCTTATCCTATCAATCAAGTTAGTCTCAATAGCGGATAATGAAGCAACATAAGACTGGACTATCTTACGACTCAGTGCGTCAGCCACTTGGTTCTCCCTTTCTGGTCTATGTACCTAGGTGAAATCGAACTCTGCAAGGAATTCTTGCCATCGTGCCTGCTTTGGGCTCAGCTTCTTCTGAGTCTTGAAATAAGTGTTAGCCACATTGTCTATCACCACCACAAATTTCGTTCCCAACAAATAGTGCTTCCACACCTCCAAACAATGCACAACTGCAGTCATCTCCTTCTCATGAACTGAATATCGCATTTTCGTATCCTTCAGCTTGCAGCTTTCATAAGCAATGGGGTGTCCTTCTTGGACCAACACCCCTTCAATGGCTTGGTCTGAGGCATTCGTGTGAACTTCAAATGGTAGCTTAAAATCTGGCAGTCTCAACACTGGCTCAGATGTCACTGCCTCCTTGATTTCTTGGAAAGCTTGCTCACATTCATTAGAGCACACCCACTTCTTGTCCTTTTTCAAAAGATCAGTTAAAGGACTCACCATCTTGCTATATCCCTTGACGAACCGTCTGTAATAGTTGGCCAGTCCTAAGAAAGATCGCAACTTCGGGACCTTCGCAGAGGCTTGCATTCAACAATGGCTTGGATCTTCCTCTCATCCATTCGTATTCTGTCACTGCTAACTTTGTGACCTAGGAACATAATCTCCTGCTGGCAAAACTCACACTTCTCCTTCTTCACATAGAGAGAGTGCTTTCTCAATGTCTCAAACACCACCCTGAGGTACTCCACATGTTCTGTAAGCGTCTGGTTATACACCACAATATCGTCTAGGTATACCACCACAAAGTGATCCAGGTACTCATAAAGCACATCATTCATCAAGTTGCAAAATGTCGCAGGTGCATTAGTTAAACCAAAAGGCATAACTAAAAATTCAAATAAGTCGTACCTTATCACACAAGTCATCTTAGCTTCATCCCCCTCGGCAATCCTTACTTTCCAATATCCTGATCTCAGGTCTAACTTGGTAAAATATGTCGCCTTCGACAACCAGTCGAACAGATCAGCGACATTTGGAACTGGATACTTATTCTTGACTGTTACCTTGTTCAGGGCTCAGTAATCCACACACATTCTCAGTGTGCCATATTGCTTCCTCTGGAACAAAACTGGGGCTCCATATAGTGCCTTCGGTGGTTGGATATATCCCGCATCCAACAACTCACCAAGATGTTTCCTTAACTCGGCCAGCTCCAAAGGACCCATCCTGTATGATGCTTGTGCAGGTGGTCTAGTTGTTGGTTCCAACTCGATCTTATGATCAATGGCGCACTTAGGTGGTAGCGCCTTGGATAATTCTGGGGGCATTACACCTTGTAATCGTTCACCATCATCGCTACTTCATCCGGTACCTCGACAACCATGTCTGGTTTCACCTCAACCAGGGCAGTAAGTATGATTGTCTCCCCCTTCTTCAACCCGGTGTTTACTTGTGAAGCTGACTGCAGCAACGGCTTCCCAGCACCTTGTCCTCTCTCTACAGGGATAAAGTTTGGACATGTCTCGTCAGATATCATCAATCCACCCAAGTGTGGAATAACAAATGCCTTTGCTTGCACAAAGAATTCAGTGCCCATGATTACATCAAAATCATCTATAGGTAAAGCCAATAGCTTACAATCCTATTTCCAAGTTCCTATCTTCACCGATGCGGTAGCCGTCCCTAGATACCTTGGGCTTTAAAATTTATTGCTTTCACCTAATTATTACTCATCGTGACTTTCAGGCCAAGATTCTCAATCGCGTTCGTGAAACAAAGTTATTGGTTGCTCCTGTATCAAGCATCGCTCGAATCGGTCTCCAATTCACCTCAGCTTTAACATACACTAGTCCCTTATGAGGAGCTTGTTGCTCGGTCCGAATAGCGTTGAGTAACTGCATCGGGGCAACTCTTGGACATTCGTCATTCGGATCCTCCTTACTCATGAGGGCCGCTAACTTGGTTCGTCTAGGGCAATCTCAGGCCTTGTGATTCCCATTACACAAGAAAACTCTAATCTCCCTTGCTTTGGGGTGGATCCGATCCCCTCGGCTTAAAAGACTCAGCCTTCTCCTTGTTTCTCTAGTGCTTCTTCTAGTCCTTCTTGCCTTTCCCCCTATTTCCATCAGGATGGTTCTTCTTCCTTTCCCCAATGTTCAAAGAAGAACCAAGTTTGTAATCCGTCAAACTGTCTGCAGCCGCAATTGCCTGTGGCAGGTCCTTCACATTCTGCCTACGTAACTCAGCCTGAGCTTATGGCTGAAGTCTTGAAAAAAAGTTGAACAATTTATCCTCTTCGAACATATTCTTGACGTCCAACATCAAAGAGTTAAACTCCTTGACATAATCTCGCACATAACCCGTGTTCTTCAATTTCTTGAGTGCCTCTCTCGTGACCCATGCCGCGTTCAAAGGAAGGAATTGATCCCATAGCTCCTTCTTCAGTGCGTCCCATGTTTCAATCCTCGAACGACCAGCACTTTCATCATCTGCCAGTCTGCTTCGCCACTATAGCTTAGCATCACCCAAGAGGTACATGCTAGTGATTGTAACCTGGTCCTGCTCTGGTATTTGGGCAGCTTTGAAATACTGCGCCATGTCCCACAGAAAATTCTTAAGCTCCTTCGCATTGCGAAGTCCTACGAACTCCTTAGGTTCAGGCACCTTGATCTTCTTTTGAAGATCGCTACTATCACTCCCTCTACTACTACTAGATGCCTCCCCATGGTCAGTAGCAGTCATTGCTCGTTTCATCAGTAAAACGTCAGCCTTCAGGGAATTCAACTGCACCTCAAATTTATCCGATAGATTGTGAACATGCTACATGACGTTGGTGTAGCGATTAGCATGCTCCTTTTGCATGTCGAATGCCAGTTGTGCCAGCTCCTGGACACTGTTTGCCATGGCCTGAATCTGCTCAGCCATTGTACCCGCCTCCTCTTGCGGTACGCCTACCATTGCTTCAAGTACAGTAACTCTGTCAGCCAACTCGTGTGCTATGATCCAAAACGCAGCTCGGATACCAAATTGTCACAGGGTCGTTATCTCCTACAAAACTTTTCCTAGTGATAGCCTAAGTCTCTCCGCAACTTAGTACAGCCAATCTCCACACTAACCCAAATACGGGCAAATACGCAACGACGTAGCACTCCAGTAAGAAAACGACTCGACAAAGTATACCAATAAAGCAAAGAACACTGAAGCTTTAGAGAAAAGAACCTTTCTATTAATCCGCAATAAAAAGGAATTGCAATCTTAGCCAAGAAGACCGCTCTTAGCTATCACTCTCTTTCTCCCTGAATGATTCTTTCACTGAATGATGAATACATTCAACCCCCTCCCCTAGGGTTTATATAGGCAAGAGAGGACATCCCCTCACGTAGGCAACTGAGTTTGATTACAACAGAAACTCTATAGGATTAATTCCCATTAAATTAAGGACTCTCCGGATGATCGCCACCTCAATACTCTTCAGAGTTTATATCCGTGATAATTTCCAGTGATTCGGTCTGCTAAGACTTCTCCGCTTATTCCGGCTTATGACCCGCATTCATCCTTATTCCGATTTTTCAAGATTCGCTTTAGCTCTCGCGCTCGTCTCCCACGACTACACGATCTTCGCTATGGCCGTTTGTCAACCACCTGATTCACGTTCCTAGAGTGTCGGTAGGTTAGCTCGTCACTTGCAAACTACGATCATCGTTCGTTAGCGTATTCGTTTCAAATTTGACAATTCGCCCAAGTCAAATGCCTGTTTTACCTGTTTTACCTGTTTTGATGCGTATCCCGTTGCGCCCCGTGCAAAATTTTCTTGCGCTCTGCACTTGTCACAACGCTCTCAGTCAATCCCTTATGAGTTGAGCGCGTGATCAAATAATTAGGGCCTAACATCTATTTACATCACACATCACGTTCGCCAAAAGAACAACTTTTTCTTATAAAAAAAAATATCATTTTTTTTTTGCTGCATTTCAAGACACTGACGTGTACGGTCAAGATATAAATTCTTGCGTGTCTTAGATTCTCCATGTCCTTATAAAACTTCCCTTCATTTCCGCTCTAAACGCAATCTATTTCTCTAGTTGTTGTTCTATTCCATTTATTATTTTTATATAAAAAAATTTCTTCGCTTTTCCTCTGTTTCTTCCTATTCTGCCCTTGTCCTCTGTTTCTTCTTAAATCAACTTCGATCTCAAGAAAATAATATTTGTAAAACCCTCCAAAATCGAACAGATCTGAGTTCAAATCTTGAAAACTAAGAATCCTCAATTTAAATTGGTTACAACCGTAATTTATTGGGTTAATTATTCACTCTAATATAATTATTGGGAGATCTATTGGTTTTTTTTTTTTTTTTTATTGTGTGTGTTAAGTGGTTGGGATTTGGATCGTATCGTGTTTTTTTTTTTTTTTTTTTTTGTTTTAGTAGACAAAATTGGTGTGTAAATATATGTTTGTTGTCGGATCTAATTGGATCGAGTGGAGTAAATTAAAGAAAAAAGAGGAAAACCTAGGTCAGATGGGAAAAGATGAAAACAAAGTGGAGGATGTTGAAGAAGGTGAAATTTCGGATTCAGCTTCAATAGAGGAGATCAGTGAGGAAGATTTTAACAAGCAAGAGGTTAAGATTTTGAAGGAATCGAAATCATTGAAAGGTGGGGAAGCGAATTCGAATTCAAGAGTTTGGACGATGCAGGATCTGTGCAAGTACCCGTCGGTTATTCGAGGTTATGCTTCGGGTTTGTATAATTTTGCTTGGGCACAAGCAGTTCAGAATAAACCTCTCAATGACATTTTCGTTAAGGATTTTGAACAACCACAGCCACAACTGGACGAGAACAACTCCAAGCGGTCGTCACCGTCGTCTTTCGTGGCTTCTGTAAATTATAGAGAAGAGAAGGGCGGCAGTGGAAATTCAGCTGATAGAGTTGTGATCGACGATGACAGTGGGGATGAAATGGAGGAGGATAAGGTTGTAAATCTAGACAAGGAAGAAGGGGAGTTGGAAGAGGGGGAGATTGATTTGGATTCAGAGCCGGTAAAAGAAAGGGTTTTGAGTAGTGAGGATAGTAATGTTGGTAACTCGGATGAGTTGGAGAAACGGGTTAACCTGATTCGGGGCCTACTGGAAGGGATTACTGTCATTGAAGCAGAGAAGTATGAATAATGCATTTGAACAAATTGCCCATTTTTTGAGCTTAGTGAGTAATATGGCTTTGTTTAAATGATATTTTTCCATTTTTTCTTCCGTAGATCATTTGAGGGAGTTTGTTCCAGACTCCAAAATGCTCTCGAGAGTTTGCGAGGATTGGTATTTGAATATAGCCTTCCCTCTAAGGAAAACCTTATTCAACTGGCGTTTGATGCAGTAAATTCTGTAAGAAATCCAGGAGTTAGATTTTAATAGTTGTTTTACTCTGGCAGTTATCTGAAAATTTTGATTAATTCATAAATGCTCGTTGTAAATTTTATAGAATCTGAATTCTGTTTCATTGCAGGCATTCGTTGCTCTGAACTGTAATTCCAAGGAACAGAATGCGGCCATTTTATCAAGGTCTTTTATCTGGTTTTAATATCTTTTGTTTCTTAACTTTTGTTGTGAAATCAATTTGTTTCGTTATCTCTTTGTTTTGCAATTTGCAAACAGGTTACTTTCTGTTGTTAAGTTTAATGATCCTACTCTGTTCCCTCCTGAGAAGATGAAAGAGGTGTGGTTCGTGACTAGTAGTTTAGGAACTGTTGCTTAGTAAGAATATTTTTCTGTTTATAGAAACCTTAAAGATCTGAGTCTGTTTTTACAGATAGAGGTCATGCTGCTGTCTCTGAACACCCCTGCTGGAGCGATTGACACAGAGAATGATATAAAGATTGTTACTAAGAAGGATCCTGATGCTTTAGTTGAAAATGTTGGTCATGATTTGACTGCCACAAATAAGTTGCCTTCATCTGTGGATTCCTTAATTCATAATAAGCCAAACATGTTCATAGAAACTTCAAAGCATGGAGCACCTAATTTTAGGAGCAGAGGGATCTCACTCCCCCTGCTAGACCTTCACAAGGATCATGATGCGGACAGCCTTCCTTCACCTACACGGGAAACAACACCATGTTTACCTGTAAACAAGCCATTGACTATTGGGGATGGCAGGGTTAAATCTGGATTTATCATGGCTAAGGGTTCAAGTGACGACGAAGGTAATAAATTGCACCCCTACGAAACAGATGCCCTCAAAGCCTTTTCTAGCTATCAACAAAAATTTGGTTGGGGTTCATTTTTTTCAAGTGATAGACTTCCAAGCCCAACCCCTTCTGAAGAATCCAGTGATGAAGGTGTTGATAATGGTGGGGAGGTTTGTAGTTCCTCCAGCACTGGTAACTTTAAACCAAATCTGCCTGTTTGGGGGCATTCAATTGTTTGCTCACCACCTCAAGCTGTTAGTGCCAATTCCGGCATGCAGGGACAATATGCTACAAGTGTGACCGTGAGTTCTGCATCTATAGTCCCTAAAGCCTCAGCTAAAAGCAGAGACCCTAGACTTCGGCTTGCCAACTCTAATGCAAGTACATTGGATCTAAACCGGCGGCCCTTGCATAATGTGTCTAAAGTGGCACCTATTGAAGGGATAATGGACTCAAGAAAGCAAAAGAGTGTTGAAGAACCTGTTTTGCAAGGTCCTGCTCTCAAAAGACAAAGGAATGAATTGGAAAATTCAGGGGTTGTTAGGGATGTCCAAAATGTGTCTGGAAATGGTGGCTGGTTAGAGGACGCTGATGTTATTGGGTCTCAGATAACAAACAGAAACCAAATTGTAGAGAATTTGGATTCCAATTCCGGGAAAATGGATAATAGAGCAACTTGTTCAAGTACTCTAAGCGGTAAAACCAATATGACTGTTAACCGAAATGAGCAGATGCCAATGACTAGTATGAGTACATTGCCTGCTTTGTTGAAAGATATTGCTGTGAATCCAACCATACTGATAAATTTACTTAAGATGGGACAACAGCACAGATTACCAGTTGAAGCCCAGCAGAAATCTCCTGTTCCAGTAAAAAATACATTGCATCAGCCAAGCTTGAATTTGATTCTGGGAGTAGATCCCCCTGCTAACATTGTTCCCTCTCCCTCTGTGAACAATGTTCCCTCAAACTCGTCCGGTATTTTGTCAAAACCTGCTGGAAATCTTCTGGTTCATCCTCCTGTAAGCTCTTCATTATATTATTTTGCCGCATAAATTTTAGGAATTATACTTGTTTTAAGCATCTGCCTCTTCAGAAAGTCTCTAACCTTCATGCCTTAACCTATAACCTATTTCTCCCTGATGAGGATAAATAAAATTGTATAAATTACTTTTATTTTAACATCTTGAAAAATCAACATTTATTTTATTCCACTTTTAGTCTTAATTTTTAATAATTGATGAGTGTCAGGATGAGTCTGGCAAAATTCGCATGAAGCCTCGTGACCCTCGCCGTGTTCTTCATGGCAATGCTCTTCATAGAACTGGGAGCATGGTATCAGATCAAGTAAAAACAAATGGAACAACCCCTACATCAAGCACTTTGGGAAGCACGGACAAACTGAATGCCCAAGAGCTGGAGGGTCAGACAGAATCTAAGGCAATGCAATCTCAGCTTGTTCCAGCACCAGATATCACCCAGCAATTTACCAAAAATCTCAAAAATATTGCTGATATCATGTCTGTTTCACAAGCATTGACAAGTCTGCCAGCAGTGTCCCAGAATTTAGTCTCCCAACCAGTAGCAATTAAGTCTGACAGCATTGATATGAAAAAAGTAGTTTCTAGTTCTGAGGATCAGCAGTCTGGGACTGGTCCAGCACCTGAAGTAGGTGCAACTGGTCTTCCTTGTTCACAGAATACATGGGGCGATGTTGAACGTCTATTTGAAAGATATGATGACCAGCAAAAGGCAGCTATCCAGAGAGAAAGGGCAAGGAGGATAGAAGAGCAAAAGGAAATGTTTGCTGCAAACAAACTCTGTCTTGTCTTGGACCTAGATCATACACTTCTTAATTCAGCCAAAGTGAGTTCTCATAAATAAATTTTTACCCCTCTCTCTCTCTCTCTCTCTCTCTGTGGTAAGATGTTCTTGTTTAAGCAATTTACTTTTCATCTTCTCAGTTTACTGAAGTAGACCCAGTGCATGAGGAGATCTTGAGAAAGAAAGAGGAACAGGATCGTGAAAAACCACAGAGGCATCTCTTCCGCTTTCATCATATGGGAATGTGGACCAAATTGCGACCTGGAATCTGGAATTTCTTAGAAAAGGTGAGTCATTATGATTTTTCCTTGGCTTCAGTACTCTTTGGAATTTCAGTTCTAAGTGAAACACTTTTATTCTCTGACATCATTTCAGGCTAGTAAGTTGTTTGAGCTGCATCTTTACACAATGGGGAACAAGCTCTACGCCACAGAGATGGCAAAAGTGCTTGATCCAAAAGGGGTTTTGTTTGCTGGACGAGTTATTTCTAGGGGTGATGATGGAGATCCCTTTGATGGTGATGAGAGGGTTCCTCGGAGTAAGGATCTTGAAGGGGTCCTGGGTATGGAGTCAGCTGTGGTTATCATTGATGATTCTGTGAGAGTTTGGCCACATAATAAACTTAACTTGATTGTTGTAGAGAGGTATTCATTCCTTGATTGAACAGTATAAATATTCTGGTCCATGTGACTATTGATACCAGGTCCATCACTCCATCTAATCATATGTTGTACAGGTATACTTATTTTCCTTGTAGTAGGCGCCAATTTGGGCTTTTAGGTCCGTCTCTTCTTGAGATTGACCATGATGAGAGACCAGAAGATGGGACTTTGGCATCTTCTTTGGCGGTGAGATGACCATTTTGTGTGATTTCTTCATTTATGAAAAATTAATATTTTCTGTCTCACCCCTTTTTTTGTTCAAACAGGTTATTGAGAGAATACATCAAAATTTCTTTTCACATCAGAATTTAGACGATGTGGATGTTAGAAATATCCTTGCCATGGAGCAACAGAAGATTTTGGCTGGTTGTCGTATTGTATTTAGTAGGGTGTTTCCTGTAGGTGAAGCCAATCCTCACCTGCACCCATTGTGGCAGACAGCTGAACAATTTGGAGCTGTATGCACAAATCAGATAGATGAGCATGTCACGCATGTGGTGGCTAACTCACTTGGAACTGATAAGGTACTGATTGCTTGCAATTCTTGCTTTCCAATCTAATTCTTTTTTTTGGTTGCAGTTGTTTAATTGTTTAAAATAGAGTAGTTTTTGGCACTGTTCAAGACCTCATTTCGATTGACCTTTACTGAATTGCTTAGTAATCATATTTGTATTTTCTGCATGACATTTATTTTTATTGCTTCTTGCCTTTTACTTATCTGGTAAACAAACTTGTCTTGTTGGAATTAGTGATATTAGAACAGAAAACCCCAGCTTATTGTTCATATCAGTCATGGGTTACTTGATCTAGTAACTTTAACCAAATTTAATTCATGATATTCTTTTGAATAGGTGAATTGGGCTTTATCTACTGGAAAATTTGTTGTTCACCCCGGCTGGTGAGATTGTCTATACTTGTCAAATTAGTTGTATACTCCGGCAATTATCAGCTGTTTAGACTAAACATGCTTTCTGTTTCCTCTTTTTTTCCGTTCCTAAAAAAATACAGGGTGGAAGCATCTGCATTGCTTTATCGGAGGGCAAATGAGCTTGACTTTGCTATTAAACCATAAATATCCACCTCCCTAATCATTCCTGGTAAAACTAAGACCTGATAAAATCATGACTCAACGTTGAAAGTAGGAGATGGAAAGATCAGGTAATTTTTGTGGTAGATTGAAATTTGGGGTGGAGTGCTGCATGATTTTCATCCAACACCTTGTCCGGTCTTTTTGGTTGGCAATTGCAGCTTTTTTCTTGGATTCGTAACCTGCTGAAGGGCGTTCCATTGATCTGGTTTGATAAGTGCATAGAAAGACGGTTTGTGCCCTCCGAGCTTCAAATTTTCCATACTGGTGGGTGGGATTTATGATTGAAAAGATTGAATTGGTGAAGACGTCGGTTAATTGGGCCAGTTTCATGGAGCGCACCTCTTTCAACAATAATAAAATTGCTAAATGCTGGTTGTGTAAAATGAAATACAATTAAAACAAAAGAGAGTGCCAAGGCAGCCTCATCAGCATTGAATTTATAGGCAGTTACCAATTGAGAGTGAGTGCTAAAAAAATTATCGCAATGATGATACGAAAGCTAGGTTGGTTTCTGGTCTCTGCTAGTCTGCACGAGAGACTGCAATCGAGCAATCTGAGTCGCAGTTTCATCGCTGGCTCATGGATCTACGATTTTCACGCAGCTACCTTATGTGATTGGAGGTGGGAGTTTGGGTACAATCATTCCAAATTTATAACATGAGGATTATAGCAAATACTGTTTACAATTGTGGTGTAAATTTTGTTATGTGCTGGTTGGTGGTTTTGGTGGTCCATGATTGGCTGTCTTTATACTCTCGAATGTAGCGGAGAAGGGTATAGTTTTCAGGACCTGGAAGAGAAGTACATATAAAATACTGAAATTCGAAATGGACCGAGGGCGAGGACCTAAGAAATCGAAGATATTATCAGATCTGATTATTAGCTGTGCTTGAGAATTAAGATACCCCTAGGCAAAGGGCCTGCTACGTATGGACCATGGAGGCTGGCGGTGGGAGAAATTTGACGCAAAAATAGTCTTAGAGGATCATGAACTGGTAAACTATGCAATGCCGTGAAGAGAAATGTTGGGTTCTACATATAACTACTGTTCGTGTATTGAAAATGGCAAAGGCTAAAGATGAAAGAGCAAACCTCTTTTTAAAAGCTTATACTATCAGTCTCTGGATTTTGGTACTTAATATAACAAATGATGACTAAAAATCTACATTAAAAATCTGAATAAAAAGGAATAACAAATGATATTTTTTTTGGGGGCTCGGCATGCTCTACGTAGGCTATGCAACCCCAAATTTTTATGTTTGACGAAACAAGCCTTTTCCTTGTCCGTATCTCATACGGTTTTTTGTTTACTACTTTCTTTAGAATGTAAACTGTGTTTTTGAAGGCATATCCCAAAATTATTTAGGAAGACCAACTTTGTTCATCATGGATTGAGCTATGCTTAACAGAGCTCGATTTCTCCATTTTGAAACACCATTGTGTTCTGGTGTTCTTAAATGAGTTGGTTGACGAAGAATGCCATTCTCTTTTAAATGATCTTGAAACTTATCGTTAAAGTATCCACCACTTTGATTTGATCCCAGTGCTTTAATACTTTGCCAATTTGTTTTTCAAACTCACTTTTGATTTCCTTGAACTTTTCAAAGGCTTTTGACTTTATTAAATACACATTACTGTACCTTGAATGGTCATTAGTAAATGTTATAAAGTAAGAGTATTCTCTACTGTCAATGATATTCATTAGTCCACATGTATCTAAATGTATTAGTTCTAATAGCTCATTAGCTCTTTCACCCTTTGCTTTAAAGGGCAATTTGGTCATCTTTACAAGCAAACAAGATTCACAAGTTTTATAAGATTCATAATATTTAGGATCAATGTATTCAAACTTATGTAACTTTTAGCTGCATTGATATGACCTAAACTACTATTCCAAATGTAAAATTGATTCGGTTTACCCATCTTAAACATAAACATACCAAAAAGTAAAATTTTCTTAAGCTTCTTAGTGTTCAAGCTGTCAAGGTAGACCTTAAATGTGGCATATGTTCTTGTTGTCCTTCCTAGACCTTTTAGAAACGTTTTGTCATTTCAGTTGTGGAAAGCTTCTTAGCATCTTTCTTCTTATGCCATTTCTTCTTCTTTCTTTTGAAGAAATCAAAAGTACACTTCCATTTTCTTTCGTAGCGGGCAGCTTGATAATACTCAACATATTCACCAACTCAAGTAATATAACTTCCAACTTATTTATGTTGAAGTTCATCACCAAAGGTGAAAAATTATTAGGTAGAGATTGCAAAAATCAAGTCAAGACTGAGCTTTTATGATCATTTTTTTATGTACCCTAGCATCTTTGACCCATGCACTTTGATATAGCTACCTTACGTCATTTTACAACAAAACAATTCTCTTGAGGTCTCGTACCTTTTAACACGACTATGTTAATTGAATAATTCTTTTAAGGTGTATTTAGATAAATGATTTGAAATAAGAAATTTATTTCAATTACGATATTCAAAAGTTCAAAATCTTTTTTTTGTTTGTCAAAAAAATTTGAAGAATTTTAAAATTTAAAAGGAATTTTAAAAGGAAATTTAACGTGTTGAAGTTCTCTCTTGAAAATCATCTGAAGAAGTTTTTTTTTTTTTTTCAAAATTCCTCTAACATATAACCCACTATTAAATATAAGATTAAAAAAGAAAGATATTGTTTTATTTAATATAATATATATTTTTACTTTTTTATAGTATTAATAATATCTACATATTTTTTCAAATATAATGATACCCATATTACATGTTTTATATTTTTATTTTTTATATATAATATCATTATTTTTGTTTTATAAATATTTTTTATTTCATCAAATTTTAATTTTTAAAAATTTTTTCTAAAAAATATTTATCCAAACAAAATAATTATAAATATTAATATTTTTAATTAAAGCATTTTAAATGTTTACACTTTGAAATGCTTTAAAATTTCTAAATTCTTTATCCAAATGTACCATTAAAGTTGCGTTTGATAGATATGCTGTAAATGAAGATTTTGCACGACAATTTAATTAAGTACAACTCTTTATAGTATGTAGTAGGACCCTTTATGTTGCAAAGTTAGATTTTGGCTGCAATCACTTTGCACCGATTGGCTACAAAGTGATTGCAGCCGAAAATGAATGCAATGTAACTTTCCATCCGCTAAGCAAAGTTTGAGCCCAAAATTACCCAAACCTACTAAAAAAAATGAAACCCTCGACTCTTCCTTGTCATCGAAAACGCATCCCTTGTCTCTTCCTTGTCACCCGGAATGAATTTCTCTTCTCTCAATTACGCCAATCTCTTCCTTCTCTTCCTTGTCTCTCTCACTGGTCTTATTTCTCTCACTTTTCCTTGTCGCACCCCGGAATGGTTTCACTTTCTCGCGCTGCTCTCCCAATGTCAAGCTATTCTCTTACGGAGTCTTCTCTCTCTCACTGATCAGTTTCCTCAATTGACCAGTTTGTTAGTTGTGATGTTTGTGTAGATCAGATGTATTTGGGATGATTTTACTGAAATTAGATTAGGGAATGTCGAAGTTTTTTAGGGTTTGTTGAAATTGAGGTGAGTTTGATGAAATTAGTTTAGGGTTCTTAGGGATTTAGTCTAGGGTTTATCGAAATTGGTTAAGGTTTGCTTAAATTAAGGTGATTGTGATTTAATTTAGAATAATGCTTTGATGAATTTGGCGTATGATTGTTTCTGTTGTTTTGCTTGCACATTGTAATCATGGAAGTTTTCTTATTATGAGAGTTGGAGTGAATGCTTCAGTTGAGAGAACTGTTTGTGTATGTATGTTGTCAGACTCTTAAGTGTTAAATCCCTAATCTTTTTGTTTTGATTTGTTTCGGTTCTGTTGGTTGGGTTTATAAGGTTTCTTATAAAAACCTCTTTAGTTATTAAAGGTTCAAGCTTTTCTGGAATTTTAAGTGAAATTTTTAAAGAGTGGCATTAGGCCTAGCCTCCATTGCTCTTGTTGGAACTTCCAGCAATCGTATCTCTCTTGCAGAAGATAATGGCTACTGGATTACTGATCTTTAACCTGTTCCTTGTGTCGAAAATAGTAGGACTTCATATGACTATTTGCTTATAAATCAATGAACTTTAATTTTTCCAAGTGAATTATGTTTAGTTTCTTTCTTGTTATTGTTTTTGTAATTGCAGATTTTATTGAAGCAGATACTCTGAAATATGTTAAGAAGTTTTTGAGACTTAAAGTCTACTGTCATGTACTATGATTTCGCCAAAATCATCTCTGCAGCTGCAATTGATGATAAGTAGCCTTTTATCACTTTATCTAATAGATTATTTGACAGTTTTGAGAAGGTAAATCAATCTCTACATGAAACTTGTTATAGATTTCAATCTTTGTGAAATTGGTGTTTAGTAGCTGTAGATTTTTCCATTGTTGACAGCTTGAAGATGCTGCGAAGATGCATGACCTATCCCCAAACAAAATCATGTTGTGAGGACACCGAAGTTATTCTCTATGAGGTCATGGATCGAATGGCCTAAATCTGCAGAACCTACTTTTTCAATGTTGGGAAATTCTATATGCTTTGCTTGATGTAGCTCATAATTATTTAAGTACAATTGCATATATGAAAAGGGAACAAATGAATGATGGTGTTTGATTTCCTTTTGAAGATGAATTCGATTTCGGCATAAGAAAATAGAATAAATAACAACAAATAATGTGATTTAATATTTGCAATAATTCCATAAATGGAAATGATGAAGAAATCAGCTCAGCACAAGTAAAACAAATATAGAACTTAAGGGGTCGCATGCTACTAATACAAGTGCAATGACTACCATATAGATTGCCAGCCATTTATACGAGGATACCCATATTAAGGACATCCAATGTAGTCCGACTTTCCATTAGTCAAAATAGTGTTTGGTTTTGTTCAAGTCAATGATGTTTTGGTCCATTTTTTTTTATTTATTTACTTCTTAATATAGTAAGTAAATTTTAAATTAATAATAATGTATATAAATTAGATATTACAAATGTTGAACAATATTAAGAATTACAACATTATACTATTTATATTTTCATATGGTAATTATATTTTTTAATTAATTTCAGTGTATCAAATTTGTTTCTATAGTTAATCGTACTTTTAGAATTTGTCACTATATTATTGACAAAGTGAGTGTTTATCAAACATTGTAATGTTATTTTTTTTGCAATTTAAATGGAGTTTTATATTACATATCAAACATTATAATGTTACTTTTTTTAACAATCATTTTGTGTTGTAATCATTTTCCCTATAATTTAATAAATGCAACCTAAGTATAGGATCATAGTTTAAGCATCCATGTTTTCATGTAACTTTTGGAGATTAGATGTTATGGTTTCCATCATGATACATGATGCTTGTTCATCTTTATCTTTATGCCTAGATAGGCGTCTCAAACATCATCTCTAGCATCGTCAGCAAGGACATCACTTTCAAAGATATATAATTTTTTCTCGTCTAAGAACAATTTTTGAATTTTTATACCAATTTAAGAAATTTGTGCCAATCAACTTGTGAGTATCTAATGTGTTCTACAACGATAAATTATTACTCATTTTCTACTAAACTTAATATATAAAAATAACGAGTGTAAGATATTTAAACATATTCCAACAAATTTTAGGTTTTTAAATTAATTGGCCACTCCCACTATTTTATTCAAACTAGCAATCTCTATTAATTTAGGAATTCCCATTAATTGATTTCTTAATTGTTAGAATACCATTTAATTTCCATGACCCTGAGTGACTCAACAAATCATAATAAATAAATTAGGTCATATGTAACTTCTATATTCGTTAGTTGACAACAAATCATAATACATTATATGTATTTCGCCTAACCATGCCTCTAACATCATATGATCATGAGTGACTTATCCGAATTATATGTGTTAGTTAAGTGAGACCCACTTTTGTTGCTGGTCTCACTTTTATAGCACGAATATATTCTAGAGAAAATAACCTTGAGCGGCTTAACAAGTTATTAAATATAGAACTCCGGTTAATGCTATTATGATGGAAGGCAACTTTGATCATGCTCTTCTCAGCTTAACATTTATGAGGGTTTTATTTTATTGTTAAAGTCGATTTCACATATCATATATCAAACATATATATAAAATAAAATCATAGCATTCATACTACTTGGATGAATATAGACTATTCTAAACTAGTTTCCTCGGGCCATCAAAGGAAAACTAGATGGTCAAAACCTAGGTGATTGCATCTTTACAATGCCTAAGACTTTTGATCATATCTTTATGCCAACCTCCTTAGAACTTCATCGTTCCTTTGAATCTCCAAGTTCTTGGATTTATAAAAATTCTAACTAATTCATAAATTATATAGCTGATACATAATTTTTAGAGCTCGCTGTCCCTACTTAAATAAATAAATTGTTAAAATAAATCCATCCATACAAAATCACATTAGGTCTTATAGTTCATAATCATCCATCATCCTTTCATAATCATATCATGAATTAAAATAAATAATAATATATTTAATTTAAATTATTTTTTGGGGTAATGGAATAAGTAGAAAAAGAAGTAAAAGCTAAGGCCAACTATATGACATGCGGTGCTTGGTCGTAGCTTGTGCCATTGAGTTGACTTCACCGTAAAGGAAATGCCATTCGTTATGGATGATCATGAATAATAGGTCCGCTCCCTAGCACTGAAGGTCTTCAATTGTTGGTCGAAGACTCTAGTGAACTCGTAGATGTCCCACCATGATGTTTCTCCACTTGTTAATGTTGCCCCTGCATAAAATGAATTTAGCTTTATGTTCCTTAAGTTTTAAGAGGACTTCCAAAATAAGGAAGATTCGTGTTGCGCTTCTTAAGAGGGCATTGATGCTTTTACATAGCACCACTGTAAAGCCTTTATAGTCTTTAAGAAGGGCACTAGTTCCAAACCAGTAGTTGGTTTTGAGTTTACGAATACTCAGGAATATAGTCCACGTTTTGTCAGTGTTTTTGTGTTGAAACGGTGTTCCTAAGGTTGACTGAGTATAAAGGAGGAGATTAGGTTAGGTTTGTTCCTCCTTTCAGTTAAAAGCTTCCCAAATACGGGTGAGATGCACTCTGTGGTGTCTCAGCAAGTTCATTGGGTTTGGAGTAGCATTGCTGAAAATAACCTCATTCTTGTGCACCCATATAACCCATAAGATACAAATGAAGCAGCTATAAAAACTGAAAGCTTTTGGTGCACGAATATCTTTTAATTATAAGGTTTTCTTTATCCAATCTTTGAGTTTCTTAGGTCTAGAAGCTCGATCTATAATATTAGATCCGAGGCAAACCATATAGCTCGAATGAAAAGACATAGGAGGAAAAAGCGTTCAATGGTTTCTTCTTCATGGTTGTAAAGTGGGCAGACTCTAGTAAATCCTATGTTCCTTTTCAGGGTCTCGCTACACATCAGAAGGTAGTTGTTGAATATCTTCCAAGGGAAAATGAGGAGCTTGAGTTGCAACTTTAAAAACCAAAGCTTATTCTAAGGAAAGCTTTCCCCTCTGGTGGTGATTGGAGGGCCTCTATGAGAACATGGTAAGCCAACTTGACGGTGTAATGACCGTTGAAGTTGGGGCCTCAGACTAACTTATCCTCTCCCCCGTGAGCGAGTACAATTTCTCGTGAAAGTTTCGCGCAGTTTCAGTAAGGAGTAGAACTTGCGCCATGGTTTTGTGCCAGTTATGATGCACTTGATCAATGATTTCTTTGGCTCAGATATGGTTAATATTGCTATCATTGGGGCCATCCATTAATAGAAAATTGCCATCTCTTATATGATCTTGGTCTCATCTCCCTATCTGGACATCCATTCCTTTAAGGCATACATATCTGCTTATTAAGATACTTGTCCTTAGCCACGAATTTGCAGGTTTGGGTTTAACTGTGTATATGGGTTCTTTCCTGCAGTATTTTAACTTCAAAGGTTCAGTGATGAAGGCCTTTAGTTTTGTGAGAATTCTCCAAGCTTGTTTTTCGAGCAGGGCTTCATTCATGACTCTAATATTTCTTATGCCTAGTCCCAGTCCCCGTCCCCCTTCCCCGCACCAAGATCTATGGCTGCAGAGGTGTTCCCAATTTTTCATATGAAGCTTTTTTTCTCCTATTTCATGTCCTCGCCAAAAACTTCGGATGATTTGATCAATTTTGTTACTGATGTAGATAGGAGCTTTGAAACACAAGAGGTGTAAACCATGATGGAACTTAGGGTTGATTTTATCATGGTCAGTCTACCACTCGGGGATAGGCTATTGGCTTTCCAGCTTGATAGCTTGTTATGGATTTTATTTAGTAATGGTAGAAAGAACACCTTCTTCGAACCGACCTTACTGAAATTTATGCCCAGATAATTGCATGGCTAGTTCGTGGTCTTGACTTCCAATATACTTCCAAACCATCTTTTATGTTCACGTTTGCTTGTGGGGTTGAGAAAAAGTTCCGACTAGCCTTTGTTGATATTGTGTCTTGAGACTGCACAAAAGTCCCAGAGAGCAATTTTTATAGACCTGCATGTATGCACATTAGCACCAAAGAAAAAAAAGGCAATCATCTACAAGCAGGCAATGAGTGAAGGAGACCCTTTACTGAGTACAATGCCGTTGAATTTCTTTTCCACTTCCGCTTTGCTGAGCATACACGATAGGGCATTCTGACAAATGATGAAGATGTATAAGGATAGAAGATCTCCCTATCATAACCTTCTCTTCAAAGTAAAGGCTTTGGAATGGCATATGTCGCAACGATTTATGTCTTAGACTTAATCGCTAGACACGGTTCAATGGAGTCACCACCAATCATTTTTTAATTCTAAGTGTGATTGGTCACCTATTTTCATGTAAAGATAAAGATGGATCTACATTTCAAATTTAAGGTTCAAGAGCACGGTTACACGTGAAGAAGGTGTTAGCATCTTCACGACGCCCATCTTAGAATGGTAATTAAATAATATTGTGTCATCTTATAATGGTTTTGTTTGAATAATCTTTAATTTGTTACTCTTTATTTTATTCCAAACATTTAAATATTGAAAAATCTTTAATGAAACTCTCCATCATTTTGGCATAATTTCTTGAAAATTTATTCTCACCTCAGAAGTATTCAAATAATACCATTCGACTTGCTTGACGAGGCTCTATCGTCGGATTCATTAAATCTTTTATAGAAAATTTCTAATTTATTACCTAATTTTAATTTCTATCTTTTTAATTTTTATTTTATTTTCATTAGTTATATTTCTTTTAAATTTTATCTATTTTAATTTTCTTACGAACAAATTTTGATTATTAATTATTGAAAACTTCCTTCAAGTCTTCCATCATTTTAACGAAATTTAAAGGAAACTTCTCGCCTAGAGATATTCAAATGTCAACCACTGATAACTCTTTGAAATCTAATCCTCAAAATAATCTTTTGTTTGCTCTTAATCTATTATTAAATCTTATTTCTATTATCGATATGTATTATTTTTTTATTATTTTAATTATTTTTAATATTATGAAAACAAATATCAATTATTAATGTCGAAAAGTTTACTTAAATCTTCCATTATTTTGACACGATTTAAGAAAAATTTTCTCACCTAACAATTTTCAAATGTCAATCATTTGTAACTCTTTGGAGTTGGATCCTAGGAATAATCTTTATTCGTTTTCAATATTATACTAAGTTTTATGTTATTGTTGTCATTATTGTTATTTATTTATTTATTTATTTATTTATTATTCATTATTGTTTTACTTCAATTATTTTAAAAGTAAATATTAAATATTAATATTAAAAACTTTCCTTAAATCTTTCATCATTCTAACGAGATTTAAGAATAATTTTGTCACCTAACAATTTCTAAATATCGACCATTTGTGACTTTTTAAAATTTCACTTTCGGAATTATATTTACTTTCGATTTATTTATTTACAATTTAACATTTTATTAAATACTTTAATTTTTAATTTTATATATGTTTTGACTACTTTAAATAAAATTACTATCATTAAATTAAACTAAATTGATTTCTTAAAAAAATGATAATTGTTATGATTAATTAACCTAGATTAATCTATAAAACTAATTTCATTTTAATATACTAAGGAAAAAATAAAATAAGAAAATAAATAATTAAATAAAATAAAAATAAAACCTAAAGTGGAAATGGCACGCGGGTCTTGGAGCATAACGGAACGGATGCGCTGGAGTTGAGTTGACGTGCGGGTCACCTTTCCTTTTGCGTAAATTACGTCATTTTACTTTTATACATAAATGTTATTTTTTTTGGTTTTTTCCTTTAAATCTCTTGGCCGCTCTCTCTCCACCCTAGCTTTCTCTCTAAACCCAACCTCATCGAAAACTTCAACCGGTCGCTGTCGCTGCCACCATACGATGACCAAACCAAAAAAGAAAGCCCTTCTCTAGTTCTTCTTGATAACCCCTTTTTTCGAACTCCACTGCAAATCTCTCAAAACTCAACACCCACTTATAAATCTAGCTCTGAAATCTTTGAAATCCACAGTTAAAAAGACCCAAAAACCAAAAGATTTTTACCTCTTTCTATTTATATATCTATTGTAGCCAATCACAACAGTGATATATTGCTGACGTTCTAACCTTAATCTTTATGTCACGTACTGCCAAAGATTCTGCAAGAAAAAGAATAATCAGAGAGATGCAGGGGTTTTTCCTGCGTAAGCACTCCGATATTTAAGTCAGAAAGAGGGTTTTGCAGAGCTTTTTGTAAACAGATTAGAGTCTTACTCTGACAAATCATACCTGCCTCCTATTTACAGGGATTGATTCCACCTTTAATTACATATTTGTTCACTAATTAAGTGTCTCTTACTATTTTACGGGTCTTGCATCATCCAAAGTATTAAGGATAAAATTATCTTAATAAATTTTAATGCATGAGTTTCAAGTACATAAGGGTGGCCACGTGGCGCACCCACAACATGGGCAGGAGAATCTCCCACCCATGTACAGGCTAGCAGGCAGGAGAGTCTCTTGCCTGCTTGTATGAAAACATGAGTGGGAGACTCTCTTGCCCATGTACAGGCTTGTAGGCGGGAGAGTCTCCCATCTGCTTGTACGGAATCATGGGTGGGAGACTCTCCCGCCCATAGGCAACTCGGTAGGCGGGAGAGTCTCTCGCCTACAGTGCGGGAGGTACCTCTAAACGCGCCACGTGACACACTTCTTTTGGGCCAGGTAAATACGTTTGGTATCACTCGAGTTTATTTTCGGCAGTGGAATGTGGGACTACGTGTCTACGCGTGTCAATTTTTCTTTGGTCATGTCTCAAGTTATTTTTAAGATGTTAAAGTTTAATCGAGTCTTATTATTCACAACAATTGCTCCTCACTCTTTCGCTAGGTTCAACCTTACGGAAGAGTATATCTATAGGTATATATTCTTCTTAACTTGTTCGTGTTATCCTCTGTAATTTTCTTCCATGGTCTAAGTTTTTTTTACAGGAGTGCGCACACCCTTTCGCAGGTATACTTAGTTTGGTCTTTTAGTTTGTTCACATCACTCACTTGTATGTTCTAGTGATAGCCTCAGGTTAAATTCTCGTGCCATACCTTGAAACCAATCCCTCACGTCAAACTTTGACGTAAGACCCTCACTCTAAACTTTGCAGTCAAATCCTCACGTCAAACTCTGATGTCAAACCCTCTTGCCAAACTCTACAGTTAAACCCTCACGCCAAACGTTGTAGTCAAATCCTCACGTTAACCCCTATAGCCGAAGGTATCTGCTTATTTTCTCATATTTTCTAGTCGTTGATTTTATTATTTGCTCCCTAATGGCCAGACAAGGTAGCAGAAAGTAAATAAATTTAGGTCTCTCTTCCAGACTTAAGGAATCTGACCTTCAGTCTATTCGTAACACTTTTCCTCTTCCCGAAGGTTACTCTTATTGGCTCTCAACTAATACAGAACGCACTCCCTAAGCTGTCAATAGCAGCGTTCCTATACATCAAGCCTCATTAGAATTTGAATTTCGTTTTTCATTACTTGACTTTGGGAATGTTTTCCTTTAACACTATGACACAGTTCCTGCTTAACTTCACCCTCATGGATGGGCGCAAATGATCGGTGTTCACAATTATATGTCATAAATTTAATGTTGTGCCTATTGTCCTTTTGTTTAATTCATTCCTTAGAGTTTATAGTGTTCGTAATTCAATGCATTTCTGTATCCAAAAGATATTCGAAAGGGGTCAAAATAACAAGTTTTTTGGAAATTCGGCAGCCAAGCTATATAATTATGTCTCTGACTGGCTCATCGTTGAAATTCCTTTAACCTTAGTTATTCTCACTCAATGGTCATAAACCTTCAAACATTAGTCAACTGTCTAATTTAAGAGATTTATATGGTCCTCTTATTACTCAATTGCAAGTAAACAATGCGAATACTTTATTTTCTTTATTGATTTCGGAGAATGTAACTACTACTGGCTGGGGATGCATTTAGTTGCCTCGATTTCTGAGCATGAACCTATCTTGGCCTTTAGTTTTCCCGAAGGAAGCCAAGGTGTAGGAAATTTCAACGATTCCTGTGAAGACTTCGAGGAGAACTTAGGTTGGGGCCAAGGCAAGGCTTTTGGGAGCCCTTTTCTAAATTTTCCTTCGGACGAGAGCTTGACTAACATCCATTTTCTTGATAATTATCTAAATTCGGGTGATTGCACATTGCATTTTATCATGTTAATAATCATATATTTTCCAAATAGTTGTTCTGACTTTTATTCACCCGTTTTTCTTTCCGGAATGTATTCTCTCAGAAGAGCTTTCAACCAACGAGAAGGTAACAAAAATGCTACCAGGACTGCTCATTCCTATAAGCGTAAGCGCCCCAGGGACTCCGTTCAGAAGCAAGTTAAGGAGACATCCTCTCGAGATCAAGCCCAAACTTCTACTCTTCCACCTTCTTGAGGCGAAAGGTTGAGGTCCCCTCTCGTTCTTCCTCTATCTCGTCTTGAGGGTTCAAGTTCTCAAAATCAAGATAAGAGAAAACAGCCAGCTATAGAAGCCCAACTTCTCGATATTGAGTTTGAAGAATATCACTGGAATAATCGGACGGAATACAACACTGCTCATCCTTCTCGCGCCGGGAGGTGGATATTGTATGTTGAGTTAACCATGAGGGATAAGCCAACGCTCCTGCAAATTGTCGAACTCAACACTTCTCGGTGCCAAGTGGACGGTGGTGAGATAGTTTATGGACAAAATTTGTTGTTTATCCAGGTGTCAATGATAATGACTCCATCTATGATCCGGATGTTGCATCTTTCCTAGGATGGTCGACCATTCTCCCTCGAGATGAGGCTGAATTATTCAAGGGTTTCCCTTATCCTGAAGATCGAGCTTATTACTTAGCAATGCTGGCATTTTTAGTCTTTCCCACCTTTCTTTCTTTATTTTTCTTCTTTTTTTTAACCATTTAATCTTTATCCATTTTCAGACGGCTCAATAAGTGATTGCCTGCAATACGCAGTACAGGATGTACAAAACTCAGGCTGACGCTGAAAAATTTGAGTGGCTTACTGAAAGGAATCAATGCAAGAGGTTTCCTGAGCAACTCGAGCGATTAAAGAAGGAAAAAGAGGATTTGAATCTTGATTACCTTCGCCTTTAGGAGAATTCTACCAAGGAGCAAGAAAAGTCTAAGCAGTATAAGGAGGTTTATACCACAACTTGTGACGAGCTTAATTCTTTCAAGTCCAACTATGATTCTGTTTTATCTAAGTTTCAAGACCTCCAAACCAGTTATGATGAGCTCAAGTCTGACCACAAGAGGTTAGCCGATCGAAATCAAGAGATGGAAGAGGAGATTTCTAGTCTGCATAGAGAACCTCAGTCTTCCGTTATTAATCAAGATGTGCGCGATAAAATTTGTTTTGAAGCTGTTTAAGAATACCACTTGTCACAAGACTGCAATGATAATAAGCTTTTATTTTCTACAAGCTTTGTCAAATATGGTTTCTATATGGCATGCTCTTGGTTAAAAAAGGAGAGATCAGGTGAGACTTTTTTCGAGCTACAATGGTCAAGATAGTTAGAAGACTATACTGGTGAATTTTATGCTTGGACGGATTACAAGCCTGATAGCGAGAATTTTGAAACTTATATGAAGAATGAGGCTTATAACGATCTCTCTAACCTTTCAGGTCCTTGGGATCCTCGTCAACAATAGAGAGTGATTGATGCCTTAGGCGATTTAGATTGTGACGACTTAGATTCCCCCGATGAAGGCGTTTCTCCTCCGGTCAAAGAATAGTTTAGTTCTCAATGTTTTCTTATTGTTAATACTTCTAATTTCTTAAGAGAGTTTCAAGTCCTTATCTGTACTAATAATTTAGACTTATCATTTAATAAAGAACCCCCCTTTATATATATATATATACAGGGAGTTTCGTTTTCTCTCATAAGTGTTGTAAACCCCACAAATTTCCTACGTTAATTTAATTATATAAAAAAAGGGAAATAATATATATTAACAGAAGTGTGAATATTCGTTGTAGGGCTCGAGGACTATAGGAACCGAGAAGCCCGTGAGATGACCGGGAACCCGAAGATACAAGAAGTAATAAGGCGAATGCAAGTACGGAAGGATTAGAAAATTTTAATTTGTTATTCGAAAAGTGTCGATGTAAACACTTGTATCGAGAACTCATGGAGAATGATAGAATCCCGATATTATTTTAATTTCGGAATAAGGAAAATCTCATGGAAGGCATGATATTATGTCTTTGGATAAATTATATAAGAAAATGTATATCTGTAGATATGTACATAGGTGAATATGTATGTATAAATATATATATATATATATATATATATACATATGTACTAACATTTAAATAAAAGGAAAGGCGTATGTATATATATATATATATATATATATATATATATATATATATATATATATACATAGGTATAATATATATATATATATATATTTATATATATATACTAGACAATTTAAAATGGAAAAATGATGATATACATATATATATATGACAAAATATATATATATGTATTGTAAAGTATAATGTATAAGACATTTAATATAATAATAATAATAATAATAATAAAAATAAATAAATAACAATGACAATACACAAACAATATATTTATACTAATATAATGTATAAATATACATTTATACACTATATAGGAGTGGGTATAAAAATATAATAACCATACAAATACATAACAATTAATACCTACATACTAATATAATATATATATATATTAAATTAATATATATATATATATATATATATATATAAATATATTATGGCATGTACGGAATTGGCTTAGAAAAGCCAATTCCGTCTGCCACTGTTGCAATTGGAAAGGAAATCAAACAAAAACAGAGGAGGCTCGGGCGGGAAAAAAAAAAGAAGAGAGAAAGAGGAGAAGAGGAGGAGAAGAAAAGAGGGAGGAAAGGAAAAGAGGCCTGCCGGGGAAGAAGAAAAGGAAAGGAAAGAAAGGAAAGGGAAGCAGCCTGTCGGGGAAGAAGAAAAGGAAAGGAAAGAAAGGAAAAGGGAGCAGTCTGTCGAGGAAGAAGGAGAAACTGTGGAGCAGACCAAACCGAGGTTGAAAAAGAGGAAGGAACATAACTGAATCGAAGCTGGAACAGAGGCAAGGGGGGAGGAAATTGAAACTGAAACAGGGACTGAAGAGGCAGCACCGAGAGCAGGAAATCTGGAAACAGAATCGGGCTTGAAGGGATAGCAGAACAGGGGCTGGAAATGGAGTCTGTAACCGTGACCAAGCAAGGGAAACCGTGAGGGAGAAAGGGGCTGGAACCGAAGGAGAAAGGGAGGAAGAAGAAGGGCTGACCGAGAGGAAAAGGAGAAAAGAAAAGAAGAAAGAAAAAAAAAGGAAAAAAAAGAAAAGAGAAAAAGAAAGGAAGGTAAGATTTAAGTATATACATGCATATTTAATTTACATGTATATATATAGATTGAATTATAAGCATGATTAGTATAAATTTAAATGGTGTAAAAAAAAAGGGGTAGTGATGAATGATGGATAAAGGGAGAGGTAGATGCATTGATGTATATATGTATATTTATGTGAGGGTGCGTAAATGGAAACAAGTAAAAATGATATATATATATATATATATACATATATCCATGTGGGTATGTATGAGTATACATATACATATATTGAGTATTTACTTAGGTGTACATATAAAGGAATGTATGAGAGATGTGTATATACTAGGAGGTATATACAAATGAAGGTATAAGGTAAGAATGTGTTTTAATATATGTACATACATGGGATGGATACATGTGATGAGGAAAGAAATGAAAACAAATAATGATGCATATATAGGAATATATATACATATATACTCGCCAGTATATACATGTAGTTGTATATAATAATAGGTATATCGAGGTGTGTACGAACAAAAATAATATAGGGTAAGAAAATATATATATATATATACGTACGTGAATAGCCTAGGTACGCACGATTAAACGTACACACGAGGAAGAACGAATAGGTTACAATTTTAACGTATTTCGAGTGACTCGTATGAATAGGAAGCTAAGTAAACTACCTTCGATGTAGGTAAAACGTAGACGAAATTGACAGAGGTGTTGGACGGCGTCATTTCGCGAACGTGAGATATCCGATACATCGAGGTAAGGGGTACTATTTAACTATGTCCTGATAATGCATATTGTTTTTACCGATGAATGTCTTTATGAAAAGAGCATGTAATTTCGAAATGATTTATAGATGCTTTTATGTCACGACCCAAAACTACCCAAAAATCAGAGTAAATTTTTCACGTTTTGTTATTTTCTTTCATGCTTACTTGTCCTCTGATCGTGACCACACTCCACTAACAATTGGGCTGTGCGTCAATGCCAGTCCCACCATTCATTTACCATATATTCTTTCTCAGTCATTTATAAGTGTTTACAATAATTATACATCCCCCAAAGTTACTTACAAACATGTTACTGTGCTATGCTTATGTAGATACAATATATACAAGTGTATATACCTTAAGTGATGGGTAGCAGCGGATATCCAGAATGCAGTACTCAGTCACCTCAACATCTACTGGAGATTATCTGTGTGAGAAAATGAAAGGGGTGAGCACATCAAGCTCAGTAAGGTAATCCTATGAACAAGTAGGTAACCATACTACCTACATGAACGTGGTGCCATGCATAAACCACCATTTCTCCACACATTTCAAAACTGATGCAATGATTCATGATGTCATCTAAAACACGTTCGCATGGAAAATTCAACATGCAACTCTTTTTAAATCATTTATTTCTCATTTAAAATTTTCACAATACTCACACAAAACCATGAAAATCAGTTTACATCACACATGGGTTTAAAAAGCATGGAAATAGCATCATGCAAATTGAGTTTAAAATCCAGTTTCAATCATCGTCAAGATCATCAACATGCGAGACTAGGCAACATCTGTATATCGGTAATAACCAAGACTATGGCCATGTGTCCTCGGGAGTTCCTCTGCTACACGGATCCTAGGGTGCGGGTTCTCACCATGATTGGGAACCGTCCGAGAGGTGGGTCAGTCCATCTCGTCGGTCTTATCCGATCCCACGCATCCGAAGATGCCGTAACCGAAGATACCCCGTATCCGAAGATACCACACATCCAAATATGCCACACGGTACATCGTACTCCATGCTACTTGCACAGTACATCGTACTCCGTGGACCCATATCATATCTTTATACTCATGCCATGTCTCAAAACGCACGTGCGGACCTATTTAATCGGTGACACACAGTCTACCCGATGCTCCAAGCACGGCTCATTGCATGTTCTCATAAAAATCAGTGGGGGGTGCGAGCGATGCTCCAGCACTCTCGTCAATTTAAGTAAAACTAGTGCGAGCTAAGCTCTAGCACTCTCATCAAATCATGTAGAAAATCTGGTGCGAGTTAGACTCTAGCACCTTATCACGAAAATTATGTAAAATCTGGTGCGAGTTAGACTCTAGCACCGTGTCACGAAAATCATATATATATAAAATCTGGTGCGAGTTGGACTCCAGCACCAATGCATGTAAAACTCTAGTGCGAGCTCTCGCTCCAGCACTAATACGTGCATCACACAAATCAAAAACATCGTGCGAGCTAAGCTCTAGCACGTCACATGTCAATAAAAACACATAGGCGGCTCTGTTTTCTCAAAATAGTTTTCAAAACAATTTCATCGTTGAAACTATGAAATGTTGTGCATTTTTCTTTCAAGGTTAGCCAGCCTACTCATGCATGCATCAAAACACCTCTAGAACGAGCAGGAACCACTTGTTCTTGCTCCTCCTAATTTTTCCTAAAATTGTAAATTTTACCCTTAACAAGGGTATTTTGGTAATTTATCCATTCGGGGCACTAAAATTATTAACTTACTTCTAGACCCTTTAAATAATTTAAAAGACTGCATATGACTTTGAAATTTTGTAAAGTTACCTCTAGCAGTCCGTAGAATTCCCTTACCTTATTTCTCTGTAGAGTCTGACCTTTCCTTTTCCACTGCTGTCTCGTCACGCAGTCCGATTTACTCCCAATCCAATGTCCGAAACTGCGTATAATTATTCCTCAGGTCAGATATCATACAATTTAATTGTATTTCCTATTTTCTGGGCTTAATTTAAATTATTGGGCCATTTACCCCTATTGGGCCCGATTGCACCTTAATGGGCCTTAATCGGCCTTAAGCCCGTTTTCCACTTAATTTTCACATTATCGAGGCCTATTGGGCTCATTGGGCCCACCAACAATTTATTGGGCCTCGTTCTAACTCTCGAATAGTTCAATTTATTATTTACGACAATTTATCTAAATTTCCATAATTTAATTTATTTTATGCGATAATTAAATCCGAAGCACGCATAATGATGTAAATTGTCGTAAATAAGGTTACTTACCCGACATTTCATGCTAGTACGTAAATCGAGGCTATCTCGAGCTCTCGTTTGTCGTCGATTGTCGAGTTACACAATTTCATAAATTTCTGGGTAAATTTTCAGTCGAAAATTAATTAAATAAAATATTCCAAAATTTAAATCGGTAAATTTCGACCGCTACTGACTTACCCGTAGCTCGATTATATCGTCGAGATTTTTTTCCAATTTTTCCTCTTTTTCTTTTTCCCTTTTCTCCTTTTTTTCCTTTCTTTCTTGGCTGAACCGGTTCGGTCCGGTTCAGACCCAGTTCGGACCGTCGGTTCACCCCGGTTCACTCCGGTTCGCTCCGGTTCAGGGCCTTGCCGGTCGGTTCTGTAAGACCCGATTTTATTGTAAGGGCAAAAAGGGAATAAATAGGAATTTTCGAGTGCATTTAAAAATGCAAAAGGATGGAAATGGTATTCTCGAACACATGCAAGGGTAAAACGGTCAAAAGACCAAAATTCGGTAATTAAAAATATGGGATTGAGAAATCTTGATCAATAACGAGGAAATAATTAAATTTCGGGTTAAATTGATCAAGATATGAATTTATTGAAATAAATCGAAATTTTCGTATCGAAAAATAATCCCGAAAATAATCAAAAATTATACCGAAAAGATGAAATAATACCGATAAATTCATTTAGTGATTAAATGAATAAAATATAAATTTTTAAAGATATTTGTGTATTTTAATATTATTTTATTGAATAAAATAATATTAAAAATAAATTATAAATAAAGAAAATGTAAAAAAAAAAAAACAGAATTCGCGAGAAACGCGAATCTGAAAAATGCGAAAACAAAAACAGAGAAGAAACGCGAAGCAGGAAACCGAGGGAGTCGGTTTCCCTCCGATCCGACACCACCGGCGGGGCTGAGGGGCCGACGAGGGTCGGCGAAGGTAGCTCGACCTCGGTCGAGCCACCAGCGACCGCGACGCCCGGCGAGGTGGCCGAAAAACGTTGAAAACGGAGGAGGAAGCCGCAGGGAAGAAACGTCAATTCGTCGACGATGGCGCCGATTCGACCCTAGCCGAGGCCCGATATAGGAAGCCCAGGCCATGGCGCACCGAACGGCGGTGGAATCACGCCGGGAACCGGTTGGACGTCGCCGGCATGATCAAATGTTGCCTAAACCGGCCGAACCAGACTGAACCGGCCGAACCGAACCAGACCGAACCGACGGTCCGAACTGGGTTGAACCGGACCGGACCGGTTCAGCCAAAAAGAGAGGGAAAAAAGGAAGAAAAAGGGAAAAAAAAGAGAAAAAAATTGGAGAAAATTTCAGTGATGTAATCGAGCTTCGGGTAAGTCGGTAAGGGGTCAAATTGACCGATTTAATTTTCGAAATATTTAATTTGTTAAATAATCGACTGAAAGTTTACCCAGAAATATATTTAATTGTGTAGCTCGACAATTGGCATCCACCGAGAGCTCGAGACGGCCTCGATTCGCTTACTATCATGGAATCTCGGGTAAGTAACCCTTATTTACGATAATTTTACACCGTTATGCGTGATTGATATTTAACGCATAAATTATGGATTTAATTTCCGCATAAATGAATTAAATTCTAGAAAATTGGGATAAATTGTCGTAAATAATTCATAAGCTGTCTGAGAGTTTAGAACGAGGCTAAATAAATACTGATGGGCCCAATGAGGCCAAAAGGCCTCGATAAATTGTGGTAAATAGGCTTAAGGCCGATTAAGGCCCATTAAGGTACAATTGGGCCCAATATGGGTAAACGGGCCCAATGATTTAAATTAAGCCCAGAAAATATGAATACAATTAATTGTATTGTAATTGACCTGATGAATATGTATCCGCAGTTCTGAAGATGTGATTGGAAGCAAATCGGACTGCGCGACGAGTCATCAGTGGAAAGGTCAGACTGTACAGAAAATGAGGTAAGGGAATTGTGTTAGTAGCTAGAGGTAGCTACGCATATTTTAATAGATTTTGTATACATTGATTATGTATGTATATGCGATTATTGTATAATGATCCTAAAAGTGGTTTAAATGATTTTTAAGGATCGAAATAGGTGAAATGTCTATTTTACCCCTATTGAGGGAAGTTCACCTAAGGATGGTGAAAGCATGACATGCATGAAATGCATGATTTAAGGATTTTTATGATTAAGGAATTTTCTTGGTTTTAATCAAAGTAAATCGATAGATTGGTCAATAATTGCATAAGTTTCCCAAAATAACACTACGTAGGTGTTATTAATATTTAAATGGAAATTTCTTTGGAAAACGGCCAACTATCAAGTTTATATGGAAACAAATAGTGCCGACACGTAGTTCGCACTATATCTGCGTTTGTGAATGTGCATAAATGTGCTTGAGCAGTTGCTCGCATCGACTTGTGACATCATATGCATGACATGTGCTAGAGCGGTTGCTCGCACTGATTTTTATTCCCATGAAATGCATGAGAGGTGCTGGAGCTTATTTTGCACTCCGTTTTGACATGTTTTGACATGTTTTGACTGGTTTTGATTTGATATGCATAAAAAGGTGATGGAGCGATTGCTCGCACTAGTTTTACAGATTTGATATGCATGAGAGGTGCTAGAGCTTAGCTCGCATCCTGTTTTGATTTGATATTGCATAAAGCCGTGCTGGAGTGTAACTCGCATGAGATTTGATTTAATTATGCATAAAGCCGTGCTGGAGTATAACTCGCACGAGATTTGATTTACTTAAGCATTTATTTGTGCTGGAGCTCGCTTGCACAAAGTTTTATATGGTTTTCATAATTCATTTGAATGATGTACTGGAGTTTTTCTCGTACGAGGTTTTCATTGAGTTTTTATACATATCCGTACTAGAGCATTGCTCGTACGTGGATTTTACTTGAATTCATAATCAGTTTAAGTCATACTAGAGCGCTGCTCGTACGCAGATTTCATTGATTTCTATGAAACCGTGCTAGAGCTTCGCTCGCACGAGATTTTCAGATATCATGAGTATGCATGGAGCCGTGCTAGAGCTTCGCTCGCACAGGGAATTGTATTACATGCATATAGCCGTGTTGGAGCCTCCTGTAGACTGTGAGTCACAGTGAGATGATATGCTCACACGTGCATTCTGAGACAGAGATGATATGGGTGGATAAGACCTATTGCAGGCACCCCTGATTGAGCTTAAGTTCACGGAGTACGTTGTACCGTGTATATCACGCGGAGTACGTTGTACCGTGGGGATTGTTGGAGTGGAGTGGCATTAGCCACGAGGCAGCAAGCCTTGCCCTCGCAATCCTGGTGTTATGCTGTTCTGGCGGGTAGGACGACCCACCTCCCGTTTCAGGTGTGATACTGTGACGCCCCGGAAGCGCAAAAAATAGGGCTAATTTAAAACTTTTTACTCATGAATTCACAATTAAGGGTGCATTCCTGTGCAGTGTCATACATCATCATAATTATCATGCCTCATGATCTCATCATAATATAGTATATATTGTATTATATACATTACTCAATTCCAAGTTAATTAATCCTAATACATCCCGTATATCATTGTACAATAAGTGTCTGTAAATATAACTCTAGTCTGGGTACATGAATATTAAATATCTACCTCAATGCACAAAATACGGCCTGGAGCTCAAGTCCTCCACTAGCCTCTAACCCGTACGCCGCAGGGAACTCACTTCACTTGAAGCGATCTAGGGGGGGAGAGAAAACAGGGTGAGCTTCCAAATCGCTTAGTAAGGGGGGTAAGGGAACTCAGTTATATAAACCATATCACACATCAAAAATATGTATTTGTTTATGAAGCTCATTTGAAATCGTAGCATGAAAGTTCTCAAAACATCATCATCTCATAACTCATAAATCATGTGAAAACATGAAGGTAAAAAGGCTCAATATCGAGCACTCACAAGCATGTGTAAATATATGAGATAATGGCTTTTCTCAAAATACGTGATAAAAATCACCTCAGTAAATAGCATGTGACAAGGTCATAAAACACAACTCATGTGTAAAACGAGACTAGGCAATAAAACTCAATTAAAACTTGTCATGGCACATCAAATATGTAATCTCCTCTGGGTACGCGTCCCAGGCATCCTCGCATAGAGGGAACGTCGACAATATGGTCGTATGCATGGTATATTGGACTTATATGTTACCAGAACAAGGCCCGACCTTACATGCTACCAGAGCAATGCCTCGCCTCATGCACACTATCAGGTGGTCCCTGGGTCGGTTCCCAGGAGGCCCACTCTCTCGATCTTACATGCTACCAAAGCAAGGCCACCCAGCGTTACCAGAACGGGGGTCATCTCACGTCACCAAAATGGAGGCATCTCTCGTTACCAAATCGGAGGCATCTCTCGTTACCAAAACGGAGGAATGTCAGACTTACATGCTACCAGAGCAAGGCCTCCCAACGCTACCAAAGCGGAAGAATAATCGGACTTACATGTTACCAGAACAAGGCCTATGGTCCCTGGGTTGGTTCCCAGGCGTCCCACTATATCGGTCTTACATGCTACCAGAGCAAGGCCCGATGTGTATTCAATATGACACGCCTAAGTCTCAATCATTAGCCATTATCTTAGAAAACGTTATGCCTTCACGTAGAACTCATAATGGTTTTCTCTCATAAAACCCATTTAAAACATTTGTGTACTCAACACAAAACATATTAAAATTGAGTTCCAACCGGCAAAATACGCACACATTTTCTCAAATCTCAATATCGCCTTAACGTAGAGCCCAATTTACTTTTCACGCAACTCAAAGGTTTATAAAGCAATTTCACACTCAGCTTATAAACTCACAAAATAATGGGCTCTAACCGGCTATAAAAACCGTGTGCAATTATATCACAACACAACACCAAACACGCTTGTATTTTCAAATCATGGTTCATGCTACAACGATTCATCAAAACACATACACAAATGGTTTAGTTTTCCCTTACCTCTTTACACCTCGTATAGTGCAATCGTTTCCCCCGTATCACGAACTAGCCTCGCATTCCACTCTGGAACTCCTGAGCTGTCCAAGCGATGTTAAAACACCAATACTCATTATCACATCAACCTCAATTCTCAAAATCGAGCATAATTGCTCATAACTCCTTAAATTTCTCAATTCTCATAACTCCATCACAAACCACAATCTCGCTCCCAACACCTCAACATTCTATATTTCCTATGCCACAATATCTATGCTAATACACCACATTGTCTAAATCTCCATTTATAGCTCAAAATTTCTAAATTTACCAAAGTTGCTAAATATCATCATCACTCCAACTACATTGTAATTTCATCAATCCCTAATCATTTTCAGCTATTTCAACACAATGCCAACAACTATCATCACCAAAATCATCTCAAATATAAGGATCGAAGTTTAGAAATTACCCAAAACTTGTGGAGAGCTTATCTCTTGCCTCGATTCGATCCGTCTTTCGATTTCCAAGTATGTTGTTCTCCCTTGGGTGAGGAACAACTTTCCTTCTTGCCAGAACTTCTGATTTGGACGAAAATGGGTGCTTTGGATGAGTGAGAAAGCTAGGGCTCGGTGAAAATGGGGGTTGAAAGAGAGAGAAAGTGAAATTGCAGGAGAAAACAGGGATTCCTTATATACACTGAGGGTAGGAGATCGATCTGGCTCTTGATGAGATCGATCTGCATTTGAATTTGGGGACGATTTGGGGTAATTTATGCCTAGGAGATCGATCTGTCGAGGGGTGAGATCGATCTCTTTATGGCTTTATGAGATCGATCTGCGTCTTGGGGAGATCGATCTTCTCCCAAACAGAAACATTTGGAGATCATCTCTTCCTCATGAGATCAATCTTCTCTCAAATAGAATCATAAGGAGATCGATCCTCTTCCATTGGAGATCAATCTGCTCCTTAAATTCCTCCTTCCTTTTCATTTTTAACTCACCAGATCGATCTCTCCTTCTCCCAGATCGATCTGTCCTCATAGCTTCATACTTATTTTAAACACTTAACATATAAATCTCCAATTATCATTCCCCAATTCACTTAGCTCAATAAATTATACTTCAAGTTCATATTACATAATTAAAATATGTTTGAAATCCTCAGATATCACAGATACCCCGCACACTAGGTACCGTGTTGCCAGGGATCAGTAGGATATGGCCATAGTCCTCGATGTTACTAATAATTACCTGATTGTCTCACATGATATAACTTGTGGTCAATAGACCAGGATAGACCCGAAGGAGGGGTCAGGCCCCCGATTTGACGATTTTATGATTTCATGATTTTATGATTTGTGACCCTGAAAGAAGGGTGGTTTTATAACTGAAGTTTTATAATAAACTTTACTGAATTGTTTTATGAGATGATTGACTCGGAAGGGGTAGTTTATACTGCAGTTTTAAATGAATTGATTTAAATACAGAAGCATGATGTTGTTTTCCATGCTTTTAATTCAAATTCATGATTTGTCTTACATGACACAAACGAATGCATGATCTTGTTTTACTTCATGCTTATTATGATTTAATGATGTCACATAAAATGCTTTGAATGCATGAATTACATGATTTATATATGCACAAATAGTTTTGGATAAACTATGGCATTGAATATGCATGACTTTGTGTGTGAAATTTTAAATGAAAAGAAATGGATTTAAGGGCATGGCATTATGAGCATGTAGATAGTGGAGTTATCTACTTACTTGCATAATTACCTTACTGAGCGTGTGGTTTGCTCACCCCCTTATTATCCCATCTTTTCAGAGCACTCGCAATAGCTATTGAGCGGCTGAGGACTTGCATGCTTGGTATCCGCTGCTTCCCATCGAGAGACAGGTATACACACTTGTATAGTTTTGTATCTAAATATGTAATGCACAGTATTGTAAACGGACATTGATGTCGGGGATGTAGAGTTATAAATACCAATGTGTATGTATTTAATTAAAATCAAAGATGGTAAATTCTGATATATAAATGTAATTATGGAAATGGAATTGGTAATAGTGTGAGGTGACTAACACCGAATCATAGCCCAACTATTTGTAGGATGGTCACGACGAGAGAAAGGTAAGAATTAAATAATAAATGAAAAAGTGAAAAATTTACTCTGATTTTTAGGTAATTTGGGTCGTGATCGGTTTTGGTATCAGAGCTTGAGTTGGCCTGATATGAGTCAGTGTTAGTGGTTAAGGAAGTTTACATCCCCATGTACTGTGCATTGTTTAGATACAATTGTGTATATCGATGTGGAAGTGTAGCTAAGAAGTTGGTTTTGAATTCAAGAATACACTCATTAACTGATAGCCGCTATAGTAAAAGTGCGAGTACATGAACTCGAGGTCGTTGAGGTAGGCCCGAGAGTTATACTGAGTCGCAACATGAGACTTGAGATGAGATTGACGTGGAGGCTGGTATTGAGTATGCCCTGCAGAGTCCGACAGAAAGATCGGACAGAGTCTGACAGAGAGATCAAACAGTATTGAGACACGCTTCGCGAGGTTGGAGCGGAGCGCGGAGAATATTATAGAGCTAATTGCTCAGAGTATGCATGTGATTTGAGGGTGAGTCAGAACATTGGTGGAAGTTCGCTTGACCCATCTTAAGAGTTAAACGTCCAGAATGGACATGGAAAATAATTCTAAATGTATTCCGGTGACAGAATATCCCGGATATTGTTTTAAGGAAACTAAAGATGAAATTCTTTACTCTGACCCAGAGGAACATGTTTATTGCGAGTATGAAGCTCAGTTTATATTCCTAGGCAGATGTGACTTGGACACGATGAACAGTGAGAGTCGAGATGTCTAAAAGTTCATAGAAGGGCTCAGATTGTCAATTAGAGTCTGATTAGCCCGTTAGATATCACTACCTATACCGAGGCAATGCGTAGACTACAGTTGTGTGAATAAGATTATGAGTTGCACGCCTCTGAGATTGGGAAAGGTAGTGAGGGCTGAAATTGAGACAAAAAGAGAATAAAGAATGACAGAGATGTCAGAATGGGAAAAAATAGTTTAGTAAAAGCTTAGAGATGATGAGTGACGGGGTAAGTTGATTGATAAGCCCCAGTGTATCCAATTTCAATACTTTTGAGGGGTATTGTGATTTGAGGACCCTGACCTGCTACGTAACAGTATAACAGAGTAGCAGTGTGAACAGTGTCAGATGTGTGGTAGTTACCACGAAAATAAAATGTTGGACGAGGGCGAGTGTATGCCTTGGACCAGGACACTTTTGATGTTTCATAGGATGTGGTGGAAGATACCACACTGGTTGTGAATAATGAAATAATTATTTTGAGTAATCCTGGTGCCACGCATTTATTCATACCGCCTTCAGTTGCTTATAAGTTAGTGAAAAATGTGAAGCCTGTACCCTTAGGCATGAGGATGATGGTTAGCTGATTTTCACTAACTGAATATGGGTATAGAGATTGTAAGTTAAAAATATGGGTGAAAACATCACTGAAAGGTGTAATGTAAGTTTTGACAAATAATGAAAGAGTTTGTTATAAGTGATATATTAAAGGAGATATATTGGAATAAGAAACATATGCAAGATAAGGATGTCCTTGATATGCAAAGTAAGGATTAAGCAATATGTAATGTATATGGATTGCGACCAAGATAAGGGGTAGATATATCTACACCCAGTAATTGTGGTCAAATCTGAAGGTTAATAAAGGTATTTTAAAATATTCCCTGCCTGAAGATTTGACAGCGTCTAGAAGCGCACATATAATTTATAAATTGAAATTGACAGTCGTAATATATACATTTAAAATTTGGGTATCTTTACTGGTATGATAAAGAAAGATAGAATTTGAGTAATCATGAAGGTTTAAAAATTAAAATTTTATAAAAGTCGTTAATATAAGAAAAACGAAATGACGTGAGTTAGTACCTTGAATGGAAGCGATTTCGAAATGACTTTATACGTTTATGCGTACATAAGTCAAGGATATGGGTGATTGAAATATTGAGTGGAACTCAACTACTATGAGGTATTTAAAGCTTACCTGGACCGATTGGTTGTCATCTATAGCGATAATATTTCGAAGTATTCGAAGTTTAGGGAAGAGAATGAGTAGCAACAAGAAACTGTCTTACAGACAAGGTGTAAAGAGTTTCTTAAAATTGGCTACTCAGTTGACACATCTCATTCGGGAAAAGATTACATACGAGTGAGATGATAAGTATGTAAATGGCTTCGGTGAGTTTTAGTATATTGAAGTAATAGACTGACCACCGTAAGTATTCTTATTATAACCAACAGCTCGAGAGGTTTCAGTATGTATGGATACCTAAATAAGGATTGAGCTGTGTATTGATGTAAAATGGGAAGATAGTCGTATATAGATCCAAATAATTCAAGGACCATGAGGGAAACTATCTGACCCATGATTTAGAGTGGCAGTCGTAGCGTTATACTGAAAGTATGGTGCCACCACTTATACGGTGAGACATTTTGGGTATGCATTGATCGTAAAAGCCCTGAGTATCTGTTTTCATAGAAAGAGTCGAATGAGATAACCATGAGGGTTAGAGCTTCTAAGGATTATGATTGTGAACATTGTACCACCTAGGAAAGGCTAATGTAATGGCTGATGCCTTGAATAGAAAGAGCCTCGGGATGGTATCACATATGATGGTCAAGGAGCATGAGCTGCTAGAGCAGTTGTGAGCCTCAGTAGTGATGTGATCCCTTTTGATGATGACGGTGATTGTGGGACAGCTAGCCTGAGGTTAGAACCGGATTGTGTGACCGAATTTGCCAGGCTTAGCGTGATGATCGGCATGGTGTTGATAGTGTGGGTCAGATTCAGAAGGGTATAGTGACAGAGTTCACAGTGAGTGATGATAACTCACAGAGGTTCAGAGATAGTATGAGTGCTCCCCAGGACCATAGTGATGAGATAGTATTATTGTCAGAAGCTCACTCTTTGGGATATACAGTGCATCCGAGAAATAATAAATATATCGGAATCCTTGAAAAGGGTATTGGTGGTTAGATATGAAAAGTGATATTGTAGAGATTGTGGAGAAGTGTCTCGTATGTCAGCAGATTAAGGTAGAGTAAAAGAAGTTGCAGGGTTATTGCTGCCTCTACCTATAGTGACACGAAAAATAGGAATAAGTTACCATGAATATTGTGATGGGTTATAGAGGACCCGAATGAATCACGAGGCTATCTGGGTGATAGTCGATAGATTGATTTAGTCTACCCACCTTCTGGTTATGAAATCCCTAGATACTCTGAGTGTGTAGGTGGATTTATGAGTATGAAAAAAATTGTGAAACAATATGTAGCGTTCCAGGGAGCATGATATCAGATAGGGATTCCTGCTTCACTTCCCACTTCTGGGAACGTTTTTTAAGAAGCTATGGGAACCCGATTGTGTGTTAGCACAGCTTCCACCCTCAAACAGATGGTCAGTCAGAGAGGACTGTACAGGTTCTGGAGGATGTGATGAGAGTGTGTGCCATTGATTTTATGAGCTCCTGGGATGATCAGTTGCTACTAATCAAATTCGCCAGTGATGACAGTTGTTACTTGAGTATCGGGATGAGATTAGATAAGGCATTGTATGGCCATAAGGAGTTGTTTCCCTGACTTGGATAAAAAGTGGGTGACGGATAAAGAATTGTTCTCGAATTGGTAAGACAAACCTCTGAGGATGTTCAGTTGATTTATGAGAGATTAAGAACACCTCAGAGCAGATAGAAAAGCTATGCTGACAAGAGACAGGAAATCATTGGAATTCACCGAGGGTGAATCAGTATTGTTGATAGTTACTTGTCCTAAGAGCATAAGGACGTAACAAGATTCGGATAAAGATATTGGACAAGTAGGAGATAAGACCTGTAGGTTGGCGTTACCACTTGAATAGACAGGCATCCACAATGTGTCCTATCTTATGATGTTTCAAAAATAATATCCGAACCCAGTATATGTGATCAGATATGAGCTTCAACGGCTTAGCTCAATGAAAGTATAACATATGATTGGAGAAATCGATTCGGGCATTAGACGGAAAGAGAAAATGTTGAGGTTTGAAATGAGCTCCCTAGTTAAGTATGATGGTAGTATTACACTCCGGAGAAAGTCACTTGAGGATGATAGTATATGATACAATAGATGTAATCGGAGTTATTTATGGACTCATATTACTTAGTTCTAATTTGGAGGACCAAATTTCTTAAGTGGGGGAGATTGTAAGACCCGATTTTATCGTAAGGGCAAAAAGAGAATAAATAGGAATTTTTTAGTGCATTTAAAAATGCAAAAGGATGGAAATGGTATTCCCGAACACGTGCAAGGGTAAAACGGTCAAAAGACCAAAATTTGGTATTAATCGGGACAATAAAATTTAATTAAAAAATGGGATTGAGAAATCTTGATCAATAACGAGGAAATAATTAAATTTCGAGTTAAATTGATCAAGATATGAATTTATTGGAATAAATCAAAATTTTCGTATTGAAAAATAATTCGAAAATAATCAAAAATTATACCGAAAAGATGAAATAATACCGATAAATTCATTTAGTGATTAAATGTGAGACCCCGTATATGTATAAGGGTATATATGTACATAGAAATGTAAATAGAGTTGTACTATGAATTCATGAGTGAAGTATATGTGATGTAAGTCCATAAGTAATGTACACACTTGTAATGAGAGTGGTAATTGTACATACAAGTTACATTAAGTATGAATGTGAAGAAATGGACTTAAACATGTGGAGAATGTGTGTAGAATGGATTATGAGTAGTTTGGTAAAATGGAAGTAGAATTGCATAAGATGTGCACTTCCATTTTTGTTTATATTAAGTACCATTGGTCATACAAAGATTCTACACAAGTTTTAATGTGTATGAAGTGAGGATGGATGCCATTTTCAAGTCTCAAAGATGAATGGATGAGAAAAGGATCATGGTAGCAAATTAAGGATGTTTGGTAAGTGTTGCTGCAGAAGAACTGCAGAAAATCTGGAAATTGTGAAGGGCAGATCGATCTCATGGGATGAGAGATCGATCTGGAAGAGCCAGAATGCACTTATTTGGGCAAAGGAATAGAGCAGATTGATCTCCAATAGAGCCAGATCGATCTCCTAAACATTCTGTAGTGAAAAGATCGATCCCCAAGCACCCAGATCGATCTCCTTAGCTCTCTGTTTGGGAGCAGATCGATCTCATGCTTCGACAGATCGATCTCATGCTTAAAATACCGTGAAAAAGAGGGATTTAAGGGGACCAGATCGATCTCCTCTTGGACCAGATCGATCTCCTCAAGCTATTTCTATATAAGGAGTGCTGAAAATCAAAAAATTTTGAGAAAAACACTAACCTTCCACTTTCAACACAAAAACCTAACTTTCTCTCTCTAAAATCAGCCATTTTCAGTGAGGTTTGAAGAGAGACCATTAGAGGCAAAGTTGTTCCTATCAAAGAGAAGAACAACATAGTTGGAAGGCATTTTTCCATTGTTGGTATTGAAGGAGTTAAGGGCATTGCCATTTGGAGCAAGACGAGAAATCAAATTGGGTAAGATTCTAACACTCCAACTATGGTACATTGTTTATATAATTGATTTTGGAGTTGTTTAGTATGAGTATGGATGGTTAGAAACTATCTAAAATGCATTGGAATGATTATGACCTAGAAATGGTCTAGAGTGAGAAAGTGGAATGTATGGAGATTAATGATGAATGAGATATGTAGAAGTTATTAATAGTGTTGTCGTATGATTTTAAGATGTGGTTAGTGGATAAATTGTGAGATTTACCTAAAAGAGGTAAAATGTTGAATAAGGCATTGGTAAAATGCATAAGTGAATAATATTGACTAGTGAGGTCAATTATGGGTTAAATACATTAACTCAATTGATTTAATGAATGAATCGCAGCTTCCGAGGATACGCCGAGGCGAGTTGAGCTAAGAGCGTGAGAAGCTAAAAGGAAAGGAGTCACACCAAGCAAATCGAGGTAAGGGATTTGTGTGGACTCTTAGAGATATCTGTGCGCAATTTGGGCTCTTAAATGTTTTGCTAGAATGCATGAGATTAGGAAATGATGTTGGGTGATTGAAAGGTAAAAGTTGGGAGTTTGAGAAATATGCATGAAAACAAAAACATATTGCTTTGAAAATCGTGTTTTATTGCTTTTAGCAAATGATTGGTAGGTTGGCTTACGTTGAAAATGATTTGCAAAAGAAATGAGTGTGTTTTGGTTTTGTTAACCATACTTTGCAAGTTTTGAGCCACCTACATGATTTCGTGAGTATGAAAGCGTGCTAGAGTATGACTCGCACGAGATTTGACGTGTTTTATACACATGAGTGCAAGAGGCATTAGTTTTCACATGGATTTCATAATTGTTTTGGTATTGTGCTTCGAGTTTGTCTCGTATTGGATGCCCACCTTGCATGTTGCTGTGTTTGGAGCTTCGAGTAGATTGGGTGTCACATCGATTAAATAGGCTCACACGTGCATTGTTTTGACATGATTAATTAGCCGTGTTAGGAGCTTCGGGTAGACAAGAGGTTGTACCGATTAAATAGGCTCACACGTGCGTTTGAGATGTGACGTGATATGATGTGTTGATTGGGTCCACGGAATACGTTGTACCGTGCATGTAGCATGGAGTACATTGTACCGTGTTGAGATGTGATGTGCCATCTTCGGACGAGATCTGCTATGGACTGGATGGTAGGATTTGACCCACCTCCCGTGTGGAAGCAGATAGTGGTGATATCCCGCACACCTGATCCGTGTTGTCGGTATCACAGGTTATGTACATAGGCCTTGAGGTTATTACCTATTGTTGAACTGCCTATCTCACATGTCTACTACTATTTAAGAATAAATCCATGATTGAAAATGATTTGTGGGTCAGGAAAGCCCGAGGGATGGGCCGAGACCTGACCAGTGATGAATTTATTTGTTAATGGTTTTTAAAGTATACGGATGCATGATGTTTAATGCCATACTTTATTGTGAAAATGCATGATGGTTAATGCCATGCTATTTGAGAAAATGCATGATGGGTAATGCCATGCTTTTATTGTGAATTATGCATGATGATTTATACCATGCTTTGAGTTGAAATGTGCACTGGATTTTAATAGCATGAATGCTTTACATACCATTAACACAATCATACACTCATGTTTTGAGATAAATGATGAATTAAATGCTTTTGAGCATGGCATCACGATCACGTAGATAGTGCAGTATCTACCTGTTCGCATGATTGCCTTACTGAGCGTGTGGTTTGCTCACCCCCCCTTATTTTCCCCCTCTTTACAGAGATTTGAGTATAGATTGAGCGTGACTGGAGGCATTCCCTTTTGGTAATCCACTGCATCCCATCGCTAAAGGTATACACACCTGGATTATTTTGTATCTAAACTAGACATAGCACAGTAGCATTTTGTATGTAACCACTGGGGATGTAAAACAATGTAAACACATGTAACAACTCTGATATATATACATTTATACAAGTTTTTGCTCATATATAATGTTTCAAATTGAATTGGTATGGTGGAGTGAGTTAGACGTCGACACACAGCCCAACTGTTATGAGTGTGGTTGTTCACGATCGAGGAAGGATGATTAAAGATTGATGCATGAAAATGCAAAAAATTTGTACGTATTTTGGTAAGTTGAGGGTCGTGACAAAAGTTGGTATCAGAGCTCGATTTGGTTTGACGTGTGTCGTGTCTAAAATACTTAATAAGTTGAAAAATTTCATCCCCAAGTTACTGTGTTTGTTTAGATACAAATTATGTGTGTAGATGGGTTGACTAAGTAATTGGTTGTGAATGTAGGTAATTAAGTAAGTATGCCTAATACCAGTCGCCGTAGAGGTAGGCCTGGGGGTCGTGTTGAGCCGAAAACACATGAGGCTCAGGATGATGTTGAGGGGGAGACTGATGTTGAGCACGCTCCATAAGGTCCAGAGGAGAGGCCCGAGAGTACTGAGGCTCGCTTCGCGAGGATTGAGCGGAGCATTGAGATGATTGTGGAGTTGGTCACCCAATCTTTATCTGGAGTTGGCGGTAGACAGAGTCCCGCTATACAGGGTGATGCCGAGCAGGCGGCAGCTCCCGAGGCACGGGCAAGGGAAGCCCAGAGGCCACAGACGACAGATACCCCACCCACACAGGATGTGCCTACGTCGGTTGCTATGCCAGGCAGTAGAGGTTGGGGATATGGATGTGATTTGGATAGACTGCGACAGTTCCAAAAGTTTGGACCTTCGTCTTTCAGTGGCGTAAAGGACCCAGTAGCGGCTGAGGATTGGATCAATGAGATCGAGAAATTATATGGGTTCTTTGAGTGCACTACTACCGAGATGGTAGCATTTGCTGCTTTTATGCTGAAGGGATCAGCAGAACATTGGTGGAAGTCCATCAGGCCTATTTTGAGAGCTCGGCATACTGAAATCCGCTGGGATGTGTTTCTAGAGGCCTTCCGGAGACAGTATGTCCTGGATACCGTACAACGGAAGCTAAAGATTACATTTTTGGGACTGACCCAAGGGAGCAGGACTGTGGATGAGTATGAGACTGCTTTTATATCCCTGGGCAGATATGATCCCAACACGATGAGTAATGAGGTCGAGAAAATCTAGAAGTTTGTGGATGGATTGAGACCGACCATCAGGTCTAGACTGGTTCCCCTGGATATACCGACCTATGAGGAGGCAGTGCGCAGGGCGCAATTTTGTGAACAAGATGTTGATAGAATCGCCTCAGAGTTTGGAAAGGTTGGTAAGATGAGGGACAGAGATAAGAAAAGACTTATGATGGATAGAGGCTTCAGCTATAAAGGAAGCAAGAGATTCTCTGGAAAGAGGTCGAGAATTGATGAGATCCGGGAGAGGACAGTTGATACTCCCATGTATCCGGCCATTGCTCCAGCTAAGGGAATCGTGATTGGAGGACCACGACCTACTACGGAACAGTGTGGTAAGTGTGGTAGGTACCATGGTACTCGACCATGCTATGGATCTCCTGTAGTATGCTTCAGATGTAGGAAGCTAGGGCACATAATCAGAGATTGCCCAGAGATGATAGAGAGAGCCCCACAAAAGGGTAAGGAGCTAGAGAGAGCTCCAGTTGGTACAGTTGCTCTGAGAAGGAAGGCTACAGCTGAGGAAAAGGGGAAGCAAGCAGTGGGTGTAAGCAGAGGACGAGTGGACGCACTGGATCAGGATACTGCAGATCAGTCATCGGATGTGGTAAAAGGTACCATTCGAATCTTTGATTTAGAAGCTTATGTACTGTTTGATCCTGGTGCCACGCATTCCTTTATTTCGCCATCCTTTGCATGTAAATTGTTGAAGCATGTAAAACCCACACTGCTTGATAAGATGTTGTTGATATCTACCCCTATGAATGATAGTCAGTTGACTGAGCATATATATAGAGATTGTAAGATGAGGGTAGGAGGTAAAGAAACGGCAGTCGATTTGATTTTATTAAATATGAGTGATTTTGATGTAATCCTAGGGATGGATTGGCTGGCTGCAAATCATGTTATTATGGATTGTCATGTAAAAACTTTGATGTTTCCAAAGATAGACAATCTTGTAGTTAATTTTGTGAAATGAAATTAAAGAACATGATTATTATAAGTGTGATGAGTACAATCTTGATACATGATGTATGAAAGATAAATTTGATTTCATTTATGTATGTGATGTGATGATTTATGATACTAATGGTGGAAAGAATAATGTAAAGGATTCATCGCTTTTGTGATTGAGACGAATAAGGCACGTCCGAAATTGGAAGGCATACCAGTGGCTAGGGAATTTTCAGATGTCTTTTCGGATGAGTTACCAGGGTTACCTCCAGATAGGGAGATGGAGTTTGGTATAGATTTGGCACCTGGTACAGAGCCGATGTCCAAGCCACCATACAGAATGGCTCAAGTTGAGTTAGAGGAGATAAGGAAACAATTACAAGAGTTACTGGAGAAGGGGTTCATCAGGCCGAGCGTCTCACCTTAGGGAGCACCGGTTCTGTTTGTAAGGAAGAAGGATGGAAGCCTCCGACTGTGTATAGATTACCGGTTGTTGAATAAGGCCACCATCAAGAATAAGTATCCCCTTCCACGCATCGATGACTTGTTGGATCAGCTTAAGGGAGCATAGGTCTTTTCCAAGATAGATCTGAGATCAGGGTACCATCAGTTGAAGATACGAGATGGAGATGTACCCAAGACAGCTTTTCGCACCCGGTATGAACATTATGAGTTTATGGTTATGCCATTCGGGTTGACGAATGCTCCCGCAGCTTTTATGTCTTTGATGAATGAGGTATTCCACCAGTATTTGGATCGATTTGTTATTGTGTTTATTGATGATATACTAGTGTATTCAAGGTCTAGAGAGGAGCATGAGAGGCATCTAAGGATAGTGCTACAGACCCTTCGAGAGAAGAAGCTGTACGCTAAACTCAGTAAGTGTGACTTTTGGTTGGAACAGATCTCTTTTCTGGGTCATATAGTATCAAAGGATGGAGTATCAGTGGATCCATCTAAGATTGAGGCCGTAGTTCAGTGGCAGAGACCCCAGACAGTGACAGAGATCAAGAGTTTTTTGGGTTTGACTGGATATTATCAAAGGTTTGTAGAGGGATTTTCGAGGTTAGCTGCTCCTTTGACACGCCTCACAAGAAAGAATATGGAGTTTGTGTGGGACGATAAGTGTGAAGAAAGTTTTGAGGAGCTGAAAAGGAGATTAACCACAGTTTCGATCCTCACCATTCCTACCGGCTCAGGAGGTTTCTCGGTGTATACTGATGCTTCACATCTGGGACTGGGCTGTGTATTGATGCAGGATGAGAAGGTAGTAGCCTATGGATCAAGACAATTAAAGGATCATGAGAAGAACTACCCGACCCATGATTTGGAGTTGACAGCGATGGTGTTTGCGCTGAAGATATGGCGCCACTACCTCTATGGTGAGAGATTTCAGATTTATACAGATCATAAGAGCCTTAAGTACCTGTTCTCACAAAAAGAGCTGAACATGAGACAGAGGAGATGGCTCGAGCTGTTAAAGGATTATGATTGTGAAATCCTATACCACCCGGGTTAAGCAAATGTGGTTGCTGATGCTTTGAGTAGGAAGTATCTCGAGATGGTATCATTTATGATGGTCAGGGAACACGAGCTGTTGGAACAGTTCACGAACCTTAGTTTGGATATGACCCCGCCTGATGCTGATAGTGGATTTATGATAGCTAGCCTGCAGTTGGAACCAGATCTGGTAGATCGAATCCGACAGGCTCGACGAGTTGATCAGCAGTGTAGTGATATTGTCGGGCAGATACAGAGGGGTATAGAGACGAACTTTGGGTTAAGTTCGGATGGATTGTTAAGGTTCAGAGGCAGGATATGTGTTCCTGATGATGCAGAGATTAGAAGGTTGATCTTGACAGAGGCTCACTCATCGAGGTATACGATACATCCAGGGAGTACCAAGATGTATCAAAACCTTCGAAAGGTTTATTGGTGGTCTGGAATGAAAAAGCACATTGCTAAATATGTTGCTAAGTGTCTCGTTTGTCAGCAGGTGAAGGTAGAGCATCAGAAGCCTGCAGGGTTATTGCAGCCTCTATCGATACCGACATGGAAGTGGGAGCATGTCACCATGGATTTTGTGATGGGATTGCCGAGGACCCGGAGAGGTCATGATGCCATATGGGTGATTGTGGATCGGTTGACGAAATCAGCCCATTTTCTAGCTATGAGAGGTACCGATACTCTGAGCCAGTTAGCGAACCTATATGTGCGCGAGATAGTGAGGCTATATGGAATTCCAGTGAGCGTTGTTTCTGATAGGGATGCCCGCTTCACTTCTCACTTCTGGGAACGTTTTCAGGAAGCGATGGAGACCCAGTTGAATTTTGGCACCGCGTTTCATCCTCAGATAGATGGTCAGTCAGAGAGGACTATACAGACCCTGGAGGATATGTTGAGAGCGTGTGCATTGGATTTTGGAGGCTCTTGGGATGACCATTTGCCACTCGCAGAGTTCGCGTATAATAACAGTTTTCATCCGAGTATCGGGATGGCACCGTATGAGGCATTGTATGGGCGTAGGTGTCGTTCCCCTATTGGATGGGAAGAGGTTGGTGACAGACAGATCTTTGCTCCCGACTTGGTTAGACAAGTCTCCGAGGACGTCCAATTGATATGTGAGAGGTTACGGATAGCTCAGAGCAGGCAAAAGAGTTATGCTGACAGGAGACGGAGACCACTAGAGTTCGATGTGGGTGAGTCAGTGTTTTTGAAAGTTTCCCCTTCGAAGGGAATTATGAGATTTGGGAAGAAGGGAAAGTTGAGCCCTCGATTTATAGGACCATTTGAGATACTTGATAAGGTGGGAGATAAGGCTTATAGATTGGCATTGCCACCAGAGTTGGCAAGTGTGCATAATGTCTTCCACGTATCCATGTTGAGGAAGTATCACCCGGACCCGGCACATGTAATAAGGTATGAGCCATTGGAGCTCAACGAGGGTATGACATATGATGAGAAGCCAGTTCGGGTATTGGACAGAAAAGAGAAAGTGCTGAGGACAAAGACAATTCCCTTGGTGAAAATACTTTGGCAACATCACACTGTGGAAGAAGCCACATGGGAATTGGAGAGTTTGATGCGGGAGAGGTATCCCGAGTTGTTCACAGAATAATTTGTTCTAATTTGGAGGACCAAATTTCCTAAGTGGGGGAGAATGTGATACCCCGTATATGTATAAAGGTATATATGTACATAGAAATGTAAATAGAGTTGTACTATGAATTCATGAGTGAAGTATATGTGATGTAAGTCCATAAGTAATGTACACACTTGTAATGAGAGTGGTAATTATACATACAAGTTACATTAAGTATGAATGTGAAGAAATGGACTTAAACATGTGGAGAATGTGTGTAGAATGGATTATGAGTAGTTTGGTAAAATGGAAGTAGAATTGCATAAGATGTGTACTTTCATTTTTGTTTATATTAAGTACCATTGGTCATACAAAGATTCTACACAAGTTTTAATGTGTATGAAGTGAGGATGGATGCCATTTTCAAGTCTCAAAGATGAATGGATGAGAAAAGGATCATGGTAGCAAATTAAGGATGTTTGGTAAGTGTTGCTGCAGAAGAACTGCAGAAAATCTGGAAATTGTGAAGGGCAGATCGATCTCATGGGATGAGAGATCGATCTAGAAGAGCCAGAATGCTCTTATTTGGGCAAAGGAATAGAGCAGATCGATCTCCAATAGAGCCAGATCGATCTCCTAAGCATTCTGTAGTGAAAAGATCGATCCCCAAGCACCCAGATCGATCTCTTTAGCTCTCTGTTTAGGAGCAGATCTATCTCATGCTTCGACAGATCGATCTCATGCTTAAAATGCCGTGAAAAAGAGGAATTTAAGGGGACCAGATCGATCTCCTCTTGGACCAGATCGATCTCCTCAAGCTATTTCTATATAAGGAGTGCTGAAAATCAAAAAATTTCGGGAAAAACACTAACCTTCCACTTTTAACCCAAAAACCTAACTTGCTCTCTCTAAAATCAGCCATTTTCAGTGAGGTTTGAAGAGAGACCATTAGAGGTAAAGTTGTTCCTATCAAAGAGAAGAACAACATAGTTGGAAGGCATTTTTCCATTGTTGGTATTGAAGGAGTTAAGGGCATTGCCAATTGGAGCAAGAAGAGAAATCAAATTGGGTAAGATTCTAACACTCCAACTATGGTACATTGTTTATCTAATTGATTTTGGAGTTGTTTGGTATGAGTATGGATGGTTAGAAACTATCTAAAATGCATTGGAATGATTATGACCTAGAAATGGTCTAGAGTGAGAAAGTGGAATGTATGGAGATTAATGATGAATGAGATATGTAGAAGTTATTAATAGTGTTGTGGTATGATTTTAAGATGTGGTTAGTGGATAAATTGTGAGATTTACCTAAAAGAGGTAAAATGTGGAATAAGGCATTGGTAAAATGCATAAGTGAATAATATTGACTAGTGAGGTCAATTATGGGTTAAATACATTAACTCAATTGATTTAATGAATGAATCGCAGCTTCCGAGGATACGTCGAGGCGAGTTGAGCCAAGAGCGTGAGAAGCTAAAAGGAAAGGAGTCACACCAAGCAAATCAAGGTAAGGGATTTGTGTGGACTCTTAGAGATATCTGTGCGCAATTTGGGCGCTTAAATGTTTTGCTAGAATGCATGAGATTAGGAAATGATGTTGGGTGATTGAAGGGTAAAATTTGGGAGTTTGAGAAATGTGCATGAAAACAAAGGCATATTGCTTTGAAAATCGTGTTTTATTGCTTTTAGCAAATGATTGGTAGGTTGGCTTACATTGAAAATGATTTGCAAAAGAAATGAGTGTGTTTTGGTTTTGTTAACCATACTTTGCAAGTTTTGAGCCACCTACATGATTTCGTGAGTATGAAAGCGTGCTAGAGTATGACTCGCACGAGATTTGATGTGTTTTATACACATGAGTGCAAGAGGCACTAGTTTTCACATGGATTTCATAATTGTTTTGGCATTGTGCTTCGAGTTTGTCTCGCACTGGATGCCCACCTTGCATGTTGCCGTGTTTGGAGCTTCGAGTAGACTGGGTGTCACATCGATTAAATAGGCTCACACGTGCATTGTTTTGACATGATTAATTAGCCGTGTTAGGAGCTTCGGGTAGACAAGAGGTCGTACCAATTAAATAGGCTCACACGTGTGTTTGAGATGTGGCGTGATATGATGTGTTGATTGGGTCCACAGAATACGTTATACCGTGCATGTAGCATGGAGTACATTGTACCGTGTTGAGATGTGATGTGTCGTCTTCGGACGAGATCTGCTATGGACCGACGGGTAGGATTCGACCCACCTCCCGTGTGGAAGCAGATAGTGGTGATATCCCGCACACCTGATCCGTGTAGCCGGTATCACAGGTTATGTACATAGGCCTTGAGGTTATTACCTATTATTGAACTGCCTATCTCACATGTCTACTGCTATTTGAGAATAAATCCATGTTTGAAAATGATTTGTGGGTTAGGAAAGCCCGAGGGATGGGCCGAGACTTGACCAATGATGAATTGATTTGTTAATGGTTTTTAAAGTGCACGGATGCATGATGTTTAATGCCATGCTTTATTGTGAAAATGCATGATGGTTAATGCCATGCTATTTGAGAAAATGCATGATGGGTAATGCCATGCTTTTATTGTGAATTATGCATGATGATTTTTACCATGCTTTGAGTTGAAATGTGCACTGGATTTTAATAGCATGAATGCTTTACATACCATTAACACAATCATACACTCATATTTTGAGATAAATGATGAATTAAATGCTTTTGAGCATGGCATCACGATCACGTAGATAGTGCAGTATCTACCTGTTCGTATGATTGCCTTACTGAGCGTGTGGTTTGCTCACCCCCTTATTTTCCCCCTCTCTACAGAGATTTGAGTATAGATTGAGCGTGACTGGAGGCGTTCCCTTTTGGTAATCCGTTGCATCCCATCGCTAAAGGTATACACACCTGGATTATTTTGTATCTAAACTAGACATAGCACATTAGCATTTTGTATGTAACCACTGGGGATGTAAAACAATGTAAACACATGTAACAACTCTGATATATATACATTTATACAAGTGTTTACTCATAAATAATGTTTCAAATTGAATTGGTATGGTGGAGTGAGTTAGACGTCGACACACAGCCCAACTGTTATGAGTGTGGTTGTTCACGATCGAGGAAGGATGATTGAAGATTGATGCATGAAAATGCGAAAAATTTGTACGAATTTTGGTAAGTTGAGGGTCATGACATTAAATGAATAAAATATAAATTTTTAAAGATATTTGTGTATTTTAATATTATTTTATTAAATAAAATAATATTAAAAATAAATTATAACTAAAGAAAATGTAAAAAAAAAAACAGAATTTGCGAGAAACGCGAATCTGGAAAATGCGAAAATAGAAACAGAGAAGAAACGCGAAGCAGGAAATCGAGGGAGTCGGTTTCCCTCCGATCCGACACCACCGACGGGGCTGAGGGGCTGGCGAGGGTCGACGAAGGTAGCTCGACCTCGAGCGAGTAACCAGCGACCGCGACACGCGGCGAGGTGGCCGAAAAACGCTGAAAACGGAGGAGGAAGCCGCGGGGAAGAAACGTCGATTCGCCGGCGATGGCGCCGATTCAACCCTTGCTGAGGCCCGATTTAGGAAGCCCAGGCCATGGCGCACCGAACGGCGGTGGAATCACGTCGGGAACCGACCGGACGGCGCCAGCATGACCAAATGTTGCCTGAACCGGCCGAATCGAACCAGACTGAACCGACGGTCCGAACCGGGTTGAATCGGACCGAACCGGTTCAGCCAAAAAGAGAGGGAAAAAAGGAAGAAAAAGGGAAAAAGAAAAAGCAAAAAAGAGAAAAAAATTAGAAAAAATTTCAGTGATGCAATCGAGCTTCGGGTAAGTCGGTAAGCGGTCAAATTGATCGATTTAATTTTCAAAATATTTAATTTGTTAAATAATCGACTGAAAGTTTACCCGAAAATATATTTAATTGTGTAGCTCGACAATTGGCTACATCGAGAGCTCGAGACAGCCTCGATTCACTTACTATCATGGAATCTCGGGTAAGTAACCCTTATTTACGACAATTTTGCATCGTTATGCATGATTGATATTTAACGCATAAATTATGGATTTAATTTCCGCATAAATGAATTAAATTATGGAAAATTGGGATACATTGTCATAAATAATTCATAAGCTGTCTGAGAGTTTAGAACGAGGCTAAATAAATACTGATGGGCCCAATGAGCCCAATAGGCCTCGATAAATTGTGGTAAACGGGCTTAAGGCCGATTAAGGCCCATTAAGGTGCAATCGGGCCCAATATGGGTAAACGGGCCCAATGATTTAAATTAAGCCCATAAAATATGAATACAATTAATTGTATTGTAATTGACCTGATGAATATGTATCCGCAGTTCCGGAGATGTGATTGGAAGCAAATCGGACTGCGCGACGAGTCATCAGTGGAAAGTTCAGACTGTACAGAAAATGAGGTAAGGGAATTGTGTGAGTAGCTAGAGGTAGCTACGTATATTTTAATAGATTTTGTATACACTGATTATGTATGTATACACGATTATTGTATAATGATCCTAAAAGTGGTTTAAATGATTTTTAAGGATCGAAATAGGTGAAATGTCTATTTTACCCCTATTGAGGGAAGTTCACCTAAGGATGGTGAAAGCATGACATGCATGAAATGCATGATTTAAGGATTTTTATGATTAAGGAATTTTCTTGGTTTTAATCAAAGTAAATCGATAGATTGGTCAATAATTGCATAAGTTTCCCAAAATAACACTACAGGTGTTATTAATATTTAAATGGAAATTTCTTTGGAAAACGGCCAACTATCAAGTTTATATGGGAACAGATAGTGCCGACACGTAGTTCGCACTATATCTGCGTTTGTGAATGTGCATAAATGTGCTTGAGCAGTTGCTCGCACCGACTTGTGACATCATATGCATGACATGTGCTAGAGCGGTTGCTCGCACTGATTTTTATTCCTATGAAATGCATGAGAGGTGCTGGAGCTTAGCTTGCACTCCGTTTTGACATGTTTTGACTGGTTTTGATTTGATATGCATAAAAAGGTGCTGGAGCGATTGCTCGCACTAGTTTTACAGATTTGATATGCATGAGAGGTGCTAGAGCTTAGCTCGCATCCTGTTTTGATTTGATATTGCATAAAGCCGTGCTGGAGTGTAACTCGCACGAGATTTGATTTAATTATGCATAAAGCCATGCTGAAGTATAACTCGCACGAGATTTGATTTACTTAAGCATTTATTTGTGCTGGAGCTCGCTCGCACAAAGTTTTATATGGTTTTCATAATTCATTTGAATGTCGTACTGGAGTTTTTCTCGTACGAGATTTTCATTGAGTTTTTATACATATCCGTACTAGAGCATTGCTCGTACGTGGATTTTACTTGAATTCATAATCAGTTTAAGTCGTACTAGAGTGCTGCTCGTACGCAGATTTCATTGATTTCTATGAAACCGTGCTAAAGCTTCGCTCGCACGAGATTTTCAGATATCATGAATATGCATGGAGCCGTGCTAGAGCTTCGCTCGCACAGGGAATTGTATTACATGCATATAGCCGTGTTGGAGCCTCCTGTAGACTGTGTGTCATAGTGAGATGATATGCTCACACGTACATTCCAAGACAGAGATGATATGGGTGGATAAGACCTATTGCAGGCACCCTTGATTGAGCTTGGGTTCACGGAGTATGTTGTACCGTGGGGATTGTTGGAGTGGAGTGGCATTAGCCACGAGGCAGCAAGCCTTGCCCTCGTAATCCTGGTGCTATGCTGTTCTGGCAGGTAGGACAACCTACCTCCCGTTTCAGGTGTGATACCCCACACACTAGGTACCGTGTTGCCAGGGATCACTAGGATATGGCCATAGTCCTCAATGTTACTAATAATTACCTGATTGTCTCACATGATATAACTTGTGGTCGATAGACCAGGGTAGACCCGAAGGAGGGGTCAGGCCCCCGATTTGACGATTTTATGATTTCACGATTTTATGATTTGTGACCCTGAAAGAAGGGTGGTTTTATAACCGGAGTTTTATAATAAACTTTACTGAATTGTTTTATGAGATGATTGACCCGGAAGAGTTAGTTTATACTGTAGTTTTAAATGAATTGATTTAAATGCAGAAGCATGATGTTGTTTTCCATTCTTTTAATTCAAATTCATGGTTTGTCTTACATGACACAAACGAATGCATGATCTTGTTTTACTTCATGCTTATTATGATTTAATGATGTCACATAAAATGCTTTGAATGCATGAATTACATGATTTATATATGCACAAATAGTTTTGGATAAACTATGGCACTGAATATGCATGACTTTGTGTGTGAAATTTTAAATGAAAAGAAATGGATTTAAGGGCATGGCATTATGAGCATGTAGATAGTGGAGCTATCTACTTACTTGCATAATTGCCTTACTGAGCGTGTGGTTTACTCACCCCCTTATTATCCCATCTTTTTAGAGCACTCGTAATAGTTATTGAGCGACTGAGGACTTGCATGCTTGGTATCCGCTGCTTCCCATCGAGAGACAGTTATACACACTTGTATAGTTTTGTATCTAAATATGTAATGCATAGTACTGTAAACGGACATCGATGTCGGGGATGTAGAGTTATAAATACCAATGTGTATGTATTTAATTAAAATCAAAGATGGTAAATTCTGATATATAAATGTAATTATGGAAATGGAATTGGTAATAGTGCGAGGTGACTAACACCGAATCATAGCCCAACTGTTTGTAGGATGGTCACGACGAGAGAAAGGTAAGAATTAAATAATAAATGAAAAAGCAAAAAATTTACTTTGATTTTTAGGTAATTTGGGTCGTGACAGGTTCTCCGCCGGCTTCCACCACCAGTGGCTCCGCTGGGCCGTCCGTATCTCAGATCTGGGGTTAGTTTTGGTCGAGGTCACAGGAAAGTGGCCGGTCCAGCTGTTCTCTCTCGACCGTCGGTACCCATTTCCTCTTTTCGTCGTTTTCGACGTTTATCGATAGTTTCGCCGGTCGTGGCCGCCACCAATCACGTCGTTTAGGCCTCGGGAATGTTCGACGGTGGTCGGGGTCGGCCAGATCGGCACCGTTCGTCGTCAATCTCCTTTTTTCCTCTTGGTTTCTCTGTTTCGCCGTTCCTCTCGTCGGTGGCCGTCGTTCATGGCTCCTTTAGGCCGGTGGTGGTCCGGGCCTCGTCGGGTTTCCTTCCTCGGCCTCCGTCGGCCGTCGATCGTCGGCGAGAGGCTTGGCCTCTGCTTCGTTTTTCATTTTCGCTTCCTTTCTCTCTCCCCGATCCATTTTCTGATTTCTTCTTCTTCTTTTTTAAATTTATTTATTTATTTATTTATTTTATTATCATACTATTCATTAAAATACTCTACAATATTCCAAAATATCTATAACTTATATTATTTTATTCCAAATTAATTAATTTAATTTAATTTAATTTATTTATCATATTTTAACCTTTTTCGAGTACAATTTCTCCGTATTTTCGGGATATTATCCCGAATGACTTTTCGATATTTCTAAAAATTCTGGATCTTCATCAATTTAACCTGAAATTTAATTATTTCTACTTTATTGATCAAGATTTCTCAAATCCATATTTTTAATTAAATTTCCTTATCGAATTTACACCGGCTTTCTATCTTTTGACCATTTTGCCCTTGCACGTGTTTGAGAATTCTATTTCAATCCTTTTGCATTTTTAATTTCGTATTTTAACTAAAATCGGGTCTTACATTTTATACCTGTACAATGATTATGTAACACGTTTTAAATATGTTAAATGTCCCCCGAATACTTTACATGATATGAAATAAATCTTTCCTAAGGTATGAAGCGTATGGATGTTTTATATTTACTCATGATTTTTATATCCATATCGCTAAAGTTAACTTTTGACAATTTCAAAGGAAAAGGGGAAAAAGGAAAATATGTTTTGAGACTTAGGCTTCATGCTTGGCTACTTCTCGTGGTGTTTCGGCTCCACCACTTGAGGTGCCGGTACGTAGGCCCCTGTAGCACTTGACTCTACCTGTGTGGTAGATGTCACGCTACTTGTGGTTTATGATGATGATGTTTTGGTAGTATCTCGTGCCCGCGCAGCACGCAATTATGTTGCCCACACGGAGAGTGCCATTGGTGCCCGTGTCCTAGCTATGTGCTAGTGAAAGTATGTAAGATGGATACTACCCATGTTTTGCGAAAGAGCTGTACGACCATGATCCAGTCTACAGCCACTTACCATGGCCATAGGTAACATGTTTAACTCTCTACGGAGAATGACACGTATCGCATAACTTAGTTATAGCCTGGTCTCCAAGAATTAGTTATGAATGATAAATGTGGCAACGAATATGTGCCTTATGAATTTCAATGATTGGTTATGAACCAACACGTTTATGTAATGCTTACAAAGTGATTATGAAATGTTTCATGAAAGTTTCACAAAATGTTTATGACATGTTTACAAAAGTAAAACGAGATGATTATGCAATGTATGTGAAAAGCTTATGAAAGAATTTATAGCATGGTTGAGCATGATTCTTGCTTTGAACTTGCATGCTTTATGACTTTTACGATGAATTGCATGAAGTGATGATTTAAGTTTTTCCTTTTATTTAAAGTATGATCTTACAAATAATTTTTACATGCTTTTCATATTTATATATATATATATATATATATATATCAGGATTAATTTAAAGGTACTATCTTACTGGGCTTTTCCCCAAAAGCTCACCCCTCTACCTTCAGATCTTTTACAGTGAATCTATAGGCACTACCTGTCGCGTACACGACGTAGGCTGGTGGGAAGAGCTACCCTAGGCTACATTTTGTACACGCAAAAGGTATACATTTACATTCCTGTACCAGACATAATTGTATGCACAGACATGTGTCGAAATTATCAGTTGGGATGTAATTTTGTAAGGAATGATGTAAACCTTATTATTTTGGGATAATATTCGAGATGACTGGTATTAAATTGAAATAGATATCTAGATTGGTAAGGATGAATTGGAAAGTATGCTTGGTAGTGGTGGATATCTAGGATTGCCAAAAATAACTGATTTGCAGATGGGTAGGCTCATATATAAGTCGTTATGTTGCCAAAATTTCTATCGGCCATATAAGTTAAAGTATGGAAATTAATTATAATTACGAGTAAAGAAATAGGAAAAGTGTTTTGACTCTGCACAGGAATACAACCTAAATGAATAAGGAAATAAGTGGGTAAATTAAAAAAAAATTTCCCAATTTTCAAGGGTCAAGGGTCGTTACAGTTTGGGTGGTATCAGAGCAAAGATTATCTAGTACTGTCAGTGTCGAAAATAAGGATTAAATTACATCCCAATGTCTGTGCTTGTCTGGTAGTAGGTAATGTATACCTAATGAATGTAAGACTTGATCTTTGGAATTACGTGCAGTTATTAGATCACTGTACGATGAGTGGAAGACGCAGACGTATTCGGAGGCGGGCTCAGCCACCTCCACCTCCTCCACCGCACTTAGAGGGCCTCAATACATGTATGGCTCAGTTTGAATAGCGGTTGGAGCAGCGCCTCGAGCGAGGTTTGGAGTCGATAGCTGCCATGATTACCCAACATCTAGGGGCAAACGTTTCCAATTCAGTTGTCATGGCACCATTTCCTACTCCGGTGCCGATTCCTCTACAAGCACTACCACCTCCTCCTCCACAAGTTCCTCCAGCACCTATGGCGCCTCAACCTCTTGTATAGGCTCGGAAAGAGGAGAGGGATATCGGTAGGATAAGGAATTTCCTGGAGATAAAGCCTCCAACATTTAAGAGAAAAAAACAGGGATAAGAGTAAGTGAACAGAGTCTGTGAGACACGACTTTCGGAGGGGCCAACCTAAGAGACAGAGGACAGATGAGTCTCAGGCTAGGAATGATAGGCCCACGGCTCCATAGCTACCCTACAGACTACCAGAGGCTTTCAGCAGTACAATAGATTTTGCACTAGATGCGATAAATTTCATAGTGGTGCGTGTCGCTGGTCCACATGGAGCTGCTTTGGGTATAGACAGAAGGGGCACATGGTAAAGGATTGCCCATAGAAGCAGATTCCATAACCCCTGGAGCTACCAAGACAGCCTGAAAGGCAAGCTCTCCTGAGACAAATCCCACAGAGATGAGCTACCGCGGCAGAGAAAGGCAAGAAGCCTGTCACTCATGGAAGGATTTTTACCTAGACTCGATGTGGTATATAGGAATTGTGAAATCAAGGTAAGAGATAAGATCATATTAGCAGATCTAATTTTGTTGAGCATGTATGGCTTTGATGTAATTTTGGGTATGGATTGGCTAGCCACTAACCGTGTAAGTTTAGACTACTACTCTAAGACTGTAACCTACTCCTTACCTAGTAAGTTTAATGTATGTTTTGCAGTTAAGGAACGAAGGGTATGATTTTGACTATTAATGAAAGTTTTGATGAACGTGCTGATGTGAAAGTTATATTGCATTCATCTCCGACACTAGTCGAGAATGTCCAAGTATTCAGGACATATCTGTGGTATGCAAGTTTTCAGATGTTTCCTGAAGAACTACCAGGGCTACCACTAGAGAGAGAGTTAGAATTCACTATAGGTTTGGCACGAGAGATAGTCAATCTCGAAGTCTCCTTATTGAATGAACTTTATGGATCTTTAGGAATTGAAAAAGGAGTTGTAAGAACTGTTAGATAAAGGAATTTCAGAAACCCATAGGAGATATTGAGATATTTAGTCAAGCTAAGATGACTCCATTTGAAATTACTCTGAGGAAACAGAGCGCAAGGCACGATCATGATGATATGAATTTTATACTTCTAAAGTCATTAAGAGAGGGAAAGATAAAGAGAATGATGGAAAAGAGATCTACAAAGGAAATAGTGACAATGAAAGAGCACAGTTAATATACTAGAAGAATGAATCAGAGAACCAATGGTATAAATAAGACTCTAAAAGTCGCACTGCTCACATGATTGATAAAGATAGGGCGTGCTCGGGGTATAGAAACATCCCTGTAAGCAAGGAAAGTTTACTGAAACATAATCAAATGATTTATCAAGTTACCCCTGAATTAAAAGGAGAAGTTCTAGAACTGATTTTAGCAGGTGGTATCGAATTAACTACTCAAACCACTGTACTGAGTGACCTTGCTTGGATTAGATATGCTGAGAGAACAATTATAAGGATTACATGAAAAGGAGATTATCGGATCAGGTGATTCACTTTGGAGTATACCGGTGATAAATTTTAAGGAGACTCGGAGTGTCTTGGGTCATGGTGTATTAAGGATGGGTGTAAGTAGGATTTTCCAAACAGAGGTGACATGTTAATTTGAAAGATTCAAACTATTATGAATTAACGTTGGAATATGGATTACATATTGAATCTAAAGATTGTAACTTCTATATTTTTATGTCTTGAATGTGAGACTAAATTGGAATGAGGAAAGAGTTCTAATATAATTGATGTACGAATTGAGGTAAGTTTGAAATGAGATAAATCTTGAATATACGAGTCATATTGGATTAAGAGAGGTATGCAAGGAACGAACATTTCTAGTATGTGAAGTGATTGGATCAAGTGATATAAATTAAGAATAAGTTCTCATTAAGGATAAATGAGAAATTGTGGTAAGTTTGGTGTCTCAAACGATGATGCCCTAAGGCAAAAGATCTTAAAAGAGTTTCATTGTTCTCGGTACACCATGCACTCGGAAAGCACTAAAGTGTACCATGATTTACGAAAGGTATATTGGTTGGTCGGTATGAAAGGAAATGTAGTTGAGTTGTGGCCAAGTATTTGATTTGCCAACAGATTAAGATCGAACACCAAAGACCAGAGGGATTACTTAAGATTTTTTTTTTCCAGTGCCTACTTGGAAATGATTGCACATTACTATGGATTTCATAATGGGATTACCAAGGACCTAAAAGGGGCATGATACAATCTGGGTGATCGTAGACAGATAGACCCGAATGAATTTGGAGGACCAAATTCTTTTAAGGTGGGGAGAATGTAAACCCCACAAATTTCCTACGTTAATTTAATTATATAAAAAAATGGAAATAATATATATTAACAGAAGTGTGAATATTCGTTGTAGGGCTCGAGGACTATAAGAACCGAGAAGCCCGTGGGATGATCGGGAACCCGAAGATACAAGAAGTAATAAGGCGAATGCAAGTACGGAAGGATTAAAAAATTTTAATTTGTTATTCGAAAAGTGTCGATGTAAACACTTGTATCGAGAACTCATGGAGAATGATGGAATCCCGATATTATTTTAATTTCGGAATAAGGAAAATCTCATGGAAGGCATGATATTATGTCTTTGGATAAATTATATAAGAAAATGTATATATGTAGATATGTACATAGGTGAATATGTATGTATACATATATATATATATATATATATACATATGTACTAACATTTAAATAAAAGTAAAGGTATATGTGTATATATATATAGGTATAATATATATATATATATATATATATATATATATACTAGATAATTTAAAATGGAAAAATGATGATATACATATATATGACAAAATATATATATATATATATATATGTATTGTAATGTATAATGTATAAGACATTTAATATAATAATAATAATAATAATTGTAAGACCCGATATTTTCGAGTGCATTTAAAAATGCAAAAGGACTTAAATGGTATTTCCGAATATGTGCAAGGGCAAAATGGTCAAAAGACCAAAATTCGGTATTTATCGGGACAAGAAAATTTAATTAAAAATATGAGAATGAGAAATCTTGATCAATGATGAAGAAATAATTAAATTTCGGGTTAAATTGATCAAGATATGAATTTATTGAAATGAACCGAGATTTTCGCATCGAAAAATAATCCCGAAAATAATCGAAAAATATACCGAAAAGGTAAAATCGGACTGAGAAAATTATTTACAGATTAAATGAATTAAATATAATTTTTAAGGATATTTATGCATTTTAATATTATTTTATTGAATAAAATAATATTAAAAGTTAATTATAAAAAAAAAAAAAAAAAAAAAATTTACTCTGATTTTTAAGGTAATTCGGGTCGTGACAGGTTTAATGGTATCAGAGCTGAGTTGGCCTGATATGAGTCGGTGTTAGTGGTTAAGGAAATTTTCATCCCCATGTACTGTGCATTGCTTAGATACAATTGTGTATATCGAGATGGAAGTGCAGCTAAGAATTTGGTTTTAAATGCAAGTATAGATTCATTAACTGATAGCCGCTATAATTGAGAGGCGAGTACACGAGCTCAAGGCCGTTGAGGTAGGCCCATGAGTTGTACTGAGTCGCCACATGAGACTTGAGATGAGATTGACGTGGAGGCTGGTTGATCATGCCCCACAGAGTCCAACAGAGAGATCGGACAGAGTCTGACAAAGAGATCGGATAGAGTCTGACAGAGAGATCAGACAGTATTGAGATACGCTTCGCGAGGTTGGAGCGGAGTGTGGAGAATATTTTGCGAGCTAATTGCTCAGGGTATGTATGAGGGCGAGTCGGAACATTGATGAAAGTTCGCTCGACCCATTTGAAGATTTCGACATCCAGAATGGACATGAAAAATAATTTCAGATGTATTCCGGTGACAGAATATCCCGGACAGTGTTTAAAAGAAAATTACAAATAACATTATTTACTCTGACCCAGAGGAACATGTTGATTGACGAGTATAATACTCAGTTTATATTCCTGGGCAGATGTGACTCGGACACGATAAACAGTGAGAGTCGAGATGTCTGAAAGTTCATGGAAGGACTCAGATTATCAATTAGAGTCCGATTTGTCTGTTAGACATCACTACCTATGCCGAGGCAGTGCGCAGACTACAGTTGTGTAAATAAGATTATAAATTGCGCGCCTCTGAGATTGAGAAAGGTAGTAAAGGCTGAAATTGAGACAAAAAGAGAATAGAGGATGACAAGAATGTCAGAACGGGAAAAAAGTAGTTTGGTAAAAGCTTAGAGTTGATGAGTCACGGGGTAAGATGATTGGAGGCCCCAGTGTATTTAATTTCAACACTATTGAGGGGTATTGTGATTCGAGGACCCCGACCTGCTACGTAACAGTATAACAGAGTAGCAGTGTGAACAGTGTAAGATGTGTGGTAGTTATCACGAAAATCAGATGTTGGATGAAGGCGAGTGTATGCCTTGGACCAGGACACTATTGATGTTTCATAGGATGTGGTGGAAGATACCACACTGGTTGTGAATAATGAAATAATTATTTTAATTGATCCTGGTGCCACGCATTTATTCATACCGCCTTCAGTTGCTTATAAGTTAGTGAAAGATGTGAAGCCTGTACCCTTAGGCAAGAGGATGATAGTTAGTTGAATTTCACTAACTGAATATGGGTATAAGGATTGTAAGTTTTCACACGTAATGAAAGAGTTGGTTATAAGTGATTTATTAAAGGAGATATATTGGAATAAGAGACGTATGCAAGGTAAGGATATCATTGATATGCAAAGTAATTTGGATTAAGCAATATGTAGTGTATATGGATTACGACCAAGATAAGGGGTAGATATATCTACACCCAGTCGATGTGGTCAAATCTGAGGGTTAATAAAGGTATTTCAAAATACTTCCCTGCCTGAAGATTTGACAGCGTCTGGAAGCGCACGCATAATCTATAAAAAGAAATCGACAGTCGCTAGATATGTATTTAAATTTGGGTACCTTTACTGGTATGATAAAGAGATATAGAAATTCATTAATCATGAAAGTTTAAAAATTAAAATTTTATAAAAGCCGTCAATATAAGAGGAAAGAAATGACGTGAGCTAGTATCTTGAACGAAAGCTATTTCGAAATGACATTGTACGTTTATGCGTACATAGGTCAAGTATATGGAAAATTGAAATATTGAGTGGAACTCAACTACGTTAAGGTATTTAAACCTTACCTGGACCGATTGATTGTCATCTTTAGTGATGATATTATGACGTATTCGAAGTCCAGGGAAGAGTATGAGTAGCAACAGGAAACTGTCTTACAGACAAGGTGTTATGAGTTTCTTGAAATGAGTTGCTCAGTTGACACGTCTCATTCGGGAAAAGATTTCATACGAGTGTTATGATAAGTATGAAAATAGCTTCAATGAGTTTTGGTATATTGGAGTAATGAACTGACCACCGTAAGTATTCTTACTATAACTAACAGCTCAAGAGGTTTCAGTGTGTATGGATACCTCCAAATAAGGATTGAGCTATGTATTGATGTAAAATGGGAAGATAGTCGTTTATGGATCCAGATATGTTCAAGGACCATAAGAGAAACTATCCGACCCATGATTTAGAGTTGGCAGCCGTAGCGTTTACACTAAAGGTATGGCGCCACCACTTATATGGTAAGAAATTTCGGGTATGCACTGATCGTAAAAGCCCCGAGTATCTGTTTTCACAGAAAGAGTAGAAAATGAGATAACCATGAGGGTTAGAGCTTCTAAGGATTATGACTGTGAATATTGTACCACCCAAGAAAGGCTAATGTAAAGGCTGATGCTTTAAACAGAAAGAGCCTCGGGATGGTATTACATATGATGGTCAGGGAACGTGAGCTGCTAGAGCAGTTTGAGCCTCAGTAGTGATGTGATTCCTTCTGATGATGACGGTGATTGTGTGACAGCTAGCCTGAGGTTAGAACCGGATTTGTGTGACCGGATTTGCCAGGCTTAGCGTGATGATCGGCATGGTGTCGATAGTGTGGGTCAGATTCAGAAGGGTATAGTGACAGAGTTCACAGTGAGTGATGATGACTCACAGAGGTTCAGAGACAGTATAAGTGCTCCCCATGACCACAGTAGATGAGATAGTAGTATTGTCAGAAGCTCACTCTTCGGGATATACAGTGCATCCGAGAAGTAATAAATATATCGGAATCTCTGAAAAAGGGTATTGGTGGTCAGATATGAAAAGAGATATTGTAGAGAATTGCGGAAAAGTGTCTCGTATGTCAGCAGAGTAAGGTAGAGTAAAAGAAGTTGCAGGGTCATTGCAGTCTCTACCTATATTGACACGGAAATGGGAACAAGTTACCATGAATTGCGTGATGGGTTACAGAGGACCCGAATGAATCACGAGGCTATCTAGGTGATAGTTGATAGATTGATTCAGTTACCCACCTTCTGGTTATGAAAATCCCTAGATACTCTAAGTGTATAGGCGGATTTATGTGTGTGGAATATTGTGAAACATTGTGTAGCGTTCCAGTGAGCATGGTATCAGATAGGGATTCCCGCTTCACTTTCCACTTCTGGGAATATGTTTTTGGAAGCTATGGGACCCTGATTGTGTGTTAGCACAGCTTCCACCCTCAGACAGATAGTCAGTCAGAGAGGACTGTACAGGTTCTGGAGGATGTGATGAGAGCGTGTGCAATTGATTTTATGAGCTCCTGGGATGATCAGTTGCTACTAATCAAATTCGCCAGTGATGACAGTTGTCACTTGAGTATCGGGATGAGATTATATGTGGCATTGTATGACAGTAGGGAGTTGTTCCCTGACTTGGATAAGAGAAGTGGGTGACAAATAGAGAATTGTTCCCGAATTGGTAAGACAAACCTCTGAGTATGTTCAGTTGATTTGAGAGAGATTAAGAACACCTCAGAGCAGATAGAAAAGACTATGCTGACAAGAGACAGGAAAGCATTGGAAATTCACCGAGGGTGAATCATTATGTTGGCAGTAACAAGATTCGGATAGAGATATTGGACAAGTGGGAGGTAAGACCTGTAGGTTGGCATTACCACTTGGGTAAACAGGCATCCACTATGTGTCCTATCTTATGATGTTTCGAAAATAATATCCGGATCCAGTATATGTGATCGGATATGAACTCCAACAGTTTAGCTCAATGAAAGAGTAATGTATGAAATCGAGGTGGTTATTAAAAATGGAAAGAGAAAGTGTTGAGATTTGAGACGATCTCCCTATTTAAGTATGATGGTAGTATTACACTCCGGAGAAAGTCACTTGAGGATGACAGTATATGATACGATAGATATACCTGGAGTAAATTATGGACTCATTTACTTGGTTCTAATTTGGAGGACCAAATTTCTTAAGTGGGGGAGATTGTAAGACCCGATATTTTCGAGTGCATTTAAAAATGCAAAAGGACTTAAATGGTATTTCCGAATATGTGCAAGGGCAAAATGGTCAAAAGACCAAAATTCGGTATTTATCGGGACAAGAAAATTTAATTAAAAATATGAGAATGAGAAATCTTGATCAATGATGAAGAAATAATTAAATTTCGGGTTAAATTGATCAAGATATGAATTTATTGAAATGAACCGAGATTTTCGCATCGAAAAATAATCCCGAAAATAATCGAAAAATATACCGAAAAGGTAAAATCGGACTGAGAAAATTATTTACAGATTAAATGAATTAAATATAATTTTTAAGGATATTTATGCATTTTAATATTATTTTATTGAATAAAATAATATTAAAAGTTAATTATAAAAAAAAAAAAAAAAAAAAATTTACTCTGATTTTTAAGGTAATTCGGGTCGTGACAATAATAATAATAATAATAATAATAATAATAATAATAAATAAATAAATAAATAAATAAATAAATAAATAACAATGACAATACACAAACAATATATTTATACTAATATAATGTATAAATATACATTGATACACTGTATAGGAGTGGGTATAAAAATATAATAACCATACAAATACATAACAATTAATACCTACATACTAATATAATATATATATATATATTAAACTAATATATATATATATATATTATGGCATGTACGGAATTGGCTTAGAAAAAGCCAATTCCATCTGCCACTGTTGCAATTGGAAAGGAAATCAAACAAAAACAGAGGAGGCTCGGGCAGAAAAAAAAAAGAAGAGAGAAAGAGGAGAAGAGGAGGAGAAGAAAAGAGGGAGGAAAGGAAAAGAGGCCTGCCGGGGAAGAAGAAAAGGAAAGGAAAGAAAGGAAAGGGAAGCAGCCTGTCGGGGAAGAAGAAAAGGAAAGGAAAGAAAGGAAAGGGGAGCAGTCTGCCGAGGAAGAAGGAGAAACTGTGGAGCAGACCAAACCGAGGCTGAAAAGGAGGAAGGAGCAGAATTGAATCGAAGCTGGAATAGAGGCAAGGGGGAAGAAATTGAACCGAAACAGGGACTGAAGAGGCAGCACTGAGAGCAGGAAATCTGGAAACAGAATCGGGCTTGAAGGGATAGCAGAACAGGGGCAGGAAATGGAGGCTGTAACCGAGACCAAGTAGGGGAAACCGTGAGGGAGAAAGGGGCTGGAACCAAAGGAGAAAGGGAGGAAGAAGAAGGGCTGACCAAGAGGAAAAGGAGAAAAGAAAATAAGAAAGAAAAAAAAGGAAAAAAAAGAAAAAAGAAAAAAAAAGGAAGGTAAGATTTAAGAATAAACATGCATATTTAATTTACATGTATATATATAGATTGAATTATAAGCATGATTAGTATAAATTTAAATGGTGTAAAAAAAAAGGGGTAGTGATGAATGATGGATAAAGGGAGAGGTAGATGCATGTTATGTATATTTATGTGAGGGTGCGTAAATGGAAACAAGTAAAAATGATATATATATATATATATACATATATCCATGTGGGTATGTATGAGTATACATATACATATATTGAGTATTTACTTAGGTGCACATATAAAGGAATGTATGAGAGATGTGTATATACTAGGAGTTATATACAAATGAAGGTATAAGGTAAGAATGTGTTTTAATATATGTACATACATGGGATGGATACATGTGATGAGGAAAGAAATGAAAACAAATAATGATGCATATATAGGAATATATATACATATATACTCGCCAGTATATACATGTAGTTGTATATAATAATAGGTATATCGAGGTGTGTACGTACAAAAATAATATAGGGTAAGAAAATATATATATACGTACGTGAATAGCCTAGGTACGCACGATTAAACGTACACACGAGGAAGAACGAATAGGTTACAATTTTAACGTATTTCGAGTGACTCGTATGAATAGGAAGCTAAGTAAACTACCTTCGATGTAGGGAAAACGTAGACAAAATTGACAGAGGTGTTGGAAGGCGTCATTTCGCGAACGTGAGATATCCGATACTTCGAGGTAAGGGGTACTATTTAACTATGTCCTGATAATGCATATTGTTTTTACCGATGAATGACTTTATGAAAAGAGCATGTAATTTCGAAATGATTTATAGATGCTTTTATACCTGTACAATGATTATGTAACACATTTTAAATATGTTAAATGTCCCCCGAATACTTTACATGATATGAAATAAATCTTTCCTAAGGTATGAAGCGTATGGATGTTTTATATTTACTCATGATTTTTATATCCATATCGCTAAAGTTAACTTTTGACAATTTCAAAGGAAAAGGGGAAAAAGGAAAATATGTTTTGAGACTTAGGCTTCATGCTTGGCTACTTCTCGTGGAGTTTCGGCTCCACCACTTGAGGTGCTGGTACGTAAGCCCCTGTAGCACTTGACTCTACCTGTGTGGTAGATGTCACGCTACTTTTGATTTATGATGATGATGTTTTGGTAGTATCTCGTGCCCACGCAGCACGCAATTATGTTGCCCACACCGAGAGTGCCATTGATGCCCGTGTCCTAGCTATGTGCTAGTGAAAGTATGTAAGATGGATACTACCTATGTTTTATGAAAGAGCTGTACGACCCTGATCCAGTCTACAACCACTTACTATGGCTATAGGTAACATGTTTAACTCTCTACGAAGAATGACACGTATCGCATGACTTAGTTATAGCCTAGTCTCTATGAAGTAGTTATGAATGATAAATGTGGCAACGAATATGTGCCTTATGAATTTCAATGATTGGTTATGAACCAACACGTTTATGTAATATTTACAAAGTGATTATGAAATGTTTCATGAAAGTTTCACAAAATGTTTATGACATGTTTACGAAAGTAAAACGAGATGATTATGCAATGTATGTGAAAGCTTATGAAAGAATTTATAGCATGGTTGAGCATGATTCTTGCTTTGAACTTGCATGCTTTATGACTTTTACGATGAATTGCATGAAGTGATGATTTAAGTTTTTCCTTTTATTTAAAGTAAGATCTTACAAATAATTTTTACATGCTTTTCATATATATATATATATATATATATATATATATATATATCAGGATTAATTTAAAGGTACTATCTTACTGGGCTTTTCCTCAAAAGCTCACCCCTCTACCTTTAGATCTTTTGCAGTGAATCTATAGGTGCTACCTGCCACGTACACGACATAGGCTGGTGGGAAGAGCTACCCTAGGCTACATTTTGTACACGCAAAAGGTATACATTTACATTCCTGTACCAGACATAATTGTATGCACAGACATGTGTCGAAATTATCAGTTGGGATGTAATTTTGTAAGGAATGATGTAAACCTTATTATTTTGGGATAATATTCGAGATGACTGGTATTAAATTGAAATAGATATCTTGAGTGATAATGATGAATTGGAAAGTATGCTTGGTAGTGGTGGATATCTAGGATTACCAAAAATAACTAATTTACAGGTAGGTAGGCTTATATATAAGCCGTTATGTTGCCGAAATTTCTATCGGCCATATAAGTTAAAGTATGGAAATTAATTATAATTACGAGTAAAGAAATTGGAAAAGTGTTTTGACACTGCACAGGAATGCAACCTAAGTGAATAAGGAAATAAATGGGTAAATTAAAAAAACAATTTCCCGATTTTCAAGGGTCAAGGATTGTTACAAGTGTGGCTTGTCTCATGCATTTTTACTTTAAAAGGGTGGTTTTCTTGCATATTTTTTTGCTTTAAGTGTTTACTAATTTAAGTATGTGGCTTGCTTTATGCACTTTTTGCTTCAAGCCCTTGTTTGAGTGTCTCACACATTCTTCGCTTTAAGTCCTTATTTGAGTGCGTGGTTTACCTCGCGCATTTTTTGCTTTAAGCCCTTGCAGTTTTTCTTTGTGGCTTATCTCGCGCATTTTTCGCTTCAAGCCCTTGTTTGAGTGTATGGTTTACCTCGCATATTTTTTGCTTCAAGCCTTTGTACTTTTTCTTTGTGGCTTACCTCGCTCATTTTTCGCTTCAAGCCTTTATTTCAAGCCCTTATTTGAGTGCATGGCTTACCTTGCATATTTTTCGCCTCAAGCCCTTGCACTTTTTCTTTGTGGCTTACCTCATTCATTTTTCACTTCAAGCCCTTGCACTTTTTCTTTGTGGCCTACCTTGTGGATTTTTTTGTTTCAAGCCCTCGCACCATTTCTTTATGGCTTACCTAGTGCACTTTTCACTTCAAGCCCTTATACATGTAACAGGTACGATTAGTCACCTATTAGTTATTTGAAAACTTCAATGGGCAACAAAATATCAATATAGAATAAATCATAGTTCAATAAATGAAATCTCAACCTATAGTTTAATAAGAAGAAATAACTCTAAATAAATCAAAGTTTTACTGCTAATATGGTTTTAAGTGGTTGGTTTTTGCCTTGTAAATTTTTCAAGATACAAGTGCTGGGTCCAATCATCCTCTCGACTCCGTGGAGCCCTTCCCAATTCGCCCTGAACTTCCCATCTTCCTTCAAGGCATTGGTGATGGTTTAGGTGGCCCAATGATAGTATGAGTTTCTTTTCTTTGAATTCCTTTATATGTAGTTGACGCAACATTACACGTTCTTGCTCTCTTTCGATCTCCTCTCACCTGTCCCACACCTTTGGGGGTTGGGAACTTCATCAACAAATCACACGAAGAGAGTGCAGCCCTCATGTCACTCGACAATGGTCGTCCTAGAATAACGTTGTATGCTAGAGATGTCGATTTGATTACCATAAACAGGACTTGTCTCGTAACACTTTTAGGGTTCTCCCCAAAAGTAATGGGTAGCTCAATGGACCCTGCCACCTTTACTTTCTTTTCTACGAAGCCGTTTCAGGGGGTAATCACAGGTTTCAATCTTTCTTCACTTAAATTCATTTTTTTCAAAACAGTTCCAAAAGATAAGGTTCATTGAACTTCCATTATCTACTAAAATTTGGCTTATTGGATATTTGGCCACAACTGTCGATATGACCATAAGATCGTCATGCGGGGTAATCACTTCTCCTTTATTAGTAGGTAAAAAAGTAATCGCCTCTTCTTCTTCGATCATTTTCATCATAAAATGAACCTGGTATGCTTGCCTAGCATAAGCTTTTCATGAAGCAGACGTGCCACTAGCTATGTACTCTCCACTGGAAATGACATTAAAAGCAGCTCCTGTAGGTTCATTGTCTACCTGTTGATTCCTACGTTCTCCCCTTCTAGCCTCGTTTCCTCTTTCTTCGCTTCTCCTCATATTTTCTTTGTTATTGTCGTGCCTATCACGCAGTCTATTGTCTCTTCGACCACACACAGGATATTGATTCCTTTCACTCTTCCACACAAGTGGTCTAACTTCCTTTCTCTAGCTAACTTCTTAAGTTGGTTTATTACTTTCAGTCGTATGGCCAAAGGCAGAGTGGAAACTACAATAGGAATCAAGGTCTCATCCTTAATTCCCTTCACCTCTTTTAAGGAATCGAAGCATTCTAGTTCTTTCGATTGCAGCTAAGATTGAAGCATGTGGCTGAGTAAATTGCGTGTAATTAGCATACTTCAACTTTGGAGCTTTACTTGATTCATCTGATCTTCTTGTGTTTTTATCATCGAGTTCTCTCTCATGCTTCCTTCCTTGAGGTCCTACGTTGGTATCATTTTCATCACTTCTTCTTGAGCGATATATTTATTTACTCTAGAGAATAAGTCTGAAATCGTCGTTGACTGATCCAATGATAGCGACTCTTGTAACTTTTCAAACTTTGTCCCTTGTAGCATAGCTATCACAGCTACTCCTGCTTGTAAATCACACATTTCAAGAGTAGCATCATGGAGCCGATCTACATAGCTTTTCAGTGATTCTTTATCCCCTTGCCTCAAGGTAAGCAGATAAGTGGCCTCCTTCCTTTTCTGGCTATTTATCACGAAGGCTTTTAAAAATCTCCCCTTAATAGATCAAAAGACAAAATGGACCCTTCTGCCAAACTATTAAACCACTTCAGCACATGATGTAACGACCCGTGACCTACAAAAATTCGGAGGAAATTTTTTTTTGAAACTTCGACATGGAACTTAATCCTTTATTCACTTAGGCTGTATTCTTGTTCAGTGTCAGTCCTTAAAATATTTCATTTCATTTATCCTTATACAGATTACATCCTGACACATTCCTTTCAATAGATGTCTATGCATACAAATGGTCTGGTAAAGAGATAAAAATGTATACCTCACGCATGTGCAAAAGGTAGTTTGGGGAAGCTCGTATCCGCCAACGTACGTCGTCTACGCAACAATTATCAACTGTAATTCACTGCAACAATCTGAGAGGTGGAGGGGTGAGCTTTTGGGAAAAAAATCCAGTAAGAAAATACGTTTTAAGGTAGTTTTGATATGTAAAAACATGTAAGAATGATTCATGAAACAAACTTTGCTTTAGAAAAACTGATCATAAGTTTCTTGTAGAAATTAACATTTAGAAGATATGTAAAACTTTCGTTACATGCATAGTCATCATAGAAAAATATGAAGCATGAGTTTCTTTAAATCAAATAGCATGCTTAAACCGTTTCATAAAACATAATCATTCTTGAACATTTCGTCATAAATCATAAATGTTCATAAACATTTCGTCATACTCTCATAAAAACATAGTCATTCATCATCATCATAATCATAATCATAATCATAATCATAGTCATAATCGTAAACATAATCATAATCATAATCGTGGAGACTACGCTATAACTAAGTCATGCGATATGTGTCATTCTCCGTAGAGAGTCGATCATACCTATGGCCATGGTAAAAAGGGCTGTAGACTGGATCAGGGTCGTACAGCACTTTCATAAAAACATGGGTAGTATCTGTCTTTCTTACTTTCTCTAGCACCTAGCTAGGGCAAGGGCACCAAAGGCACTCTCCGTGCAGGAAACATTCATGCGTGCTACGCGGGCACGAGATACTACCAAAACATCATCATCATAAACCACAAGTAGCAAGACATCTACCACACAGGTAGAGTCAAGTGCTATAGGGGCCCTACGTACCGATACTCAAGTGGTGGAGCCGCAACACCACAAAAATTAGCCATGCATGAAGCCTATAGTCTCAAAAATTCTTTTCCCTTTTCTTAAATACTTTTAAAAATGTTAAAAGTTTATTCCAAAACATAAATATGGGATTACAAACCATCATAAAACTTCCATGCATTTTCATGCTTCAGGAAATTCATTTCATAAACATAAGCGTACTTGGTGAAAATTTCATAAAACGAAATTATGTTTCGTAAATTGTTCCATAAGTATGAAAATAATCGTAAATCATTTCAAAACATAATATTGCTTCATAAAATCTTTTTATTAATGCAATAAGGGTTCATTATCATAACTAAATTAAATTGTACCCCTTACCTCGATTTATCAGAAATTTCAGTTCGAGTAGTGACGCCTCCAAGTATCTCCCTTAAGTCTTTCTACGATTCTCCTACACCGAAATTTGTATTCTTAGTATCCTATTTATTCGAATTACCTATGATGCGTCAAAATTGTAACCTTGCTTGCCTAAGGAAAATACACTTGAAATCATTAAATACGTATAGTGTCAGACCCGAGTTTTTGATTTACGTATGTAGCTTGTACCTTATGATTCCTATGCGTACGAACGTTATATTTCATAGTTGAATCATAAGAAGAGTATTTACTATCATCCAATCGATTTATTGAGAATTAAAAATGCATGTAAGCTACATAACAGCAAGATAAGGGTTAAAGTGATTTTTGAGCAAGTACAGGGGTAAGACGGTCAATTGACCAAAATTCGATATAAATCCGATGAGAAAATTTCATTAAAAATATGAAATCGAGAGATCTTGATCAATAACGAGGAAAATATTGAATTTCGAGTCCAATTGATCGAGATATGAATTTAATTAATATTTTTGGAATTTTTATCTCGAAAAACGAGCCCAAAAATAGTGGAAAAATATACCGGAAAGGTAAAATCAAATTGATAAATTCATTTACGGATTAAATGAATTTAATATGAATTTTTGAGATTTTTTGGGATATTTTTGGGATCTTTATTATTATTTTAATGAGTAAAATAATAATAAAAATTAATTATAAATTGAAAAAAAAACGAAAAAAACGAAAATTGAAACAGAAATCAGAAAAAACGCGGGGAGAGAGAAGGAACGAAGCCGACCGAGAGAGAGAGAGACACCGGCGACGAACCAGCGGTCGACGACGCGAGGACTGCTGGGCAACAGAACGACCGGCACCGGGGAAGAGCTCGACGGCCATCACGCGCCTGGAAACGCCGTCGACGGTGAGATCTGCGAGAGAGAAACCGCGGCAGAGAAAGATGGATTCGACGGAATCCGGCGCCGGTAAACCCCAGACGAGGCCAAAAGAAGCCTCTAGAGGCGAGGCTGAACCATTTGGCGGTGGAATCGACCGGAGAACCGGTCGGACGGCACCGGAACGGCGAAAGGAGCCTGAACCGGTCGGCCGGTTCAGTGAAAAGTGACTGTGCTAAACCGGACCGGACCGGTTCAGCCAAGGAGAAAAGGGAAAAAAAGAGGAAAAAGGAAAGAAAATGGAAAAGAAAAATTTTTGGGATTTCACCGGACTTCGGGTAAGTCGATACGAGGTCAAAAGTGACCAATTTAATTTCTGATAAATTTATTGAGAAGTCGTATTGGTGGAAGTCCACCAGGCCGATATTGAGAGCCCGACATGCTGAGATTAGTTGGGAGATGTTTCTAGAGGCCTTCAGGAGGCAGTTTGTTCCTGATACTGCGCAGCGTAGACTACAGGCTGAGTTTTTGGGATTGAGCCAGGGGAGTCTCACAGTGGATGAGTATGAGACCAGATTTTTGGCCCTGGGGAGATATGATCCCAATACCATGTACAGCGAGACCAGGAAGGTCCGCAGATTTATTGATGGATTGAGACCGGTGTTGCGGTCTAAATTGGTACCACTAGACATTGGTACATATGATGAGGCAGTGCGTAGGGCGCAGCTTTGTGAGCAAGATTATGAGAGGCATTCCTCTGAGTTTGGGAAGTTCAGTCGGAGCCGAGATAGAGAGAGGAAGAGGCCGGTTAGAGATAGAGGGTTCAGTTATCGAGGAGGGAGGAGACTCTTCGGTAAGGGACCACGGATAGAGGAGGTGCGAGAGCGACCAGTCAGACCTCCTACATACCCGGCCATAGCTCCGGCGAAGGGCATTGTGATTGGAGGACCGAGGCCTACTACTGATCAGTGCAGCCGATGTGGCAGACATCATGGCGGTAGACCTTGTCCGTTGAGCCCTGTTGTGTGTTTTCGATGTGGGAAACAGGGGCATATGGCTAGAGAGTGCCCAGAGACATATGTGATTGCCCCACAGAAGGGCAGGGAGCAAGATAGAGCTCCAGCTGGTACGTCTGCTCAGAGAGGTAGAGCGACGGCAGAGGAGAAGGGTAAGCAGGTGATGGGTCGAGGGCGAGTACATGCTTTGGACCAGGACACAGCTGATGCTTCTACGGATGTGATTCGAGGTAACATCCTGATTTATGATTTAGAAGCATATGTTTTAATTGATCCTGGTGCCACACATTCATTTGTATCACCATCATTTGCATGTAAGTTAGAAAAGCATATAAAGTGTACTCCTTTAAAGATGATGATGTTGATTTGTACGCCTATGGATTCCAGTCAGCTAGTTGAGCATGCGTATAATGATTGTAAGTTAAGAGTAGGGGAAAAGGATATGACAGCCAATCTAATATTGCTAAGTATGAGTGACTTTGATGTAATATTAGGTATGGATTGGTTATCTGCAAACCATGCTGTTTTAGATTGTTATGCTAAGACAGTTATGTTTCCTAACCCTACGAAAGTTATTGTAAAGTTTGATAGGAAGAAATGAAAGAAATAAATATGTTGTTAATAAATAAAAATATTTTGCTGACTGAGAGATAAATATCTTGAAGGTTTCATTGCATACGTAGTGGATACGGATAAGGTACATCCGGAGTTGGTAGATATTCCTGTGGTCAGTGAGTACCCAGATGTTTTCCCGGATGAGTTGTCAGGGTTACCACCAGACAGAGAGATGGAGTTCTGTATAGATTTGGTGCCTGGTACTGAGCCTATTTCGAGACCACCGTATCGCATGGCCTTAGTTGAGCTGGAGGAGCTCAAGAGACAGTTACAGGAGCTGTTGGATAGGGGTTTTATCAGACCGAGTGTTTCACCGTGGGGAGCACCGGTTTTGTTTGTGAGGAAGAAGGATGGGAGCCTCCGATTGTGTATAGACTACAGATTGTTGAATAAGGCTACCATCAAGAATAGATATCCCCTTCCACGCATTGACGACTTACTGGATCAGCTTCGGGGAGCACAGGTCTTTTCTAAGATTGATCTGAGGTCTGGGTATCATCAGTTGAGAGTTCGGAGTGGAGATGTACCCAAGACAGCATTTAGGACTCGATATGGCCACTATGAGTTCCTAGTTATGCCATTCGGACTGACGAATGCTCCCGCAGCTTTCATGGCTTTGATGAACGATGTGTTCAAGCCATATTTGGATCAGTTTGTTATCGTATTCATCGATGACATATTAGTATATTCGAGATCCGAGGAGGAGCATGAGGAGCACCTCAGGATCATATTGCAGACTCTACGAGGGCAGCAGTTGTATGCTAAACTCAGCAAGTGTGATTTTTGGTTGATAGAGATCTCGTTTTTGGGACATGTAGTGTCGAGGGATGGTGTATCAGTAGATCCATCCAAGATTGAGGCTGTAGTTCAATGGGAACAGCCGAGGACAGTTACCGAGATCAGGAGTTTTCTGGGTTTAGCAAGGTACTATCGGAGATTCGTTGAGGGATTTTCGAAGTTGGCTGCTCCGTTGACACATCTCACTAGAAAGAATGTTGCATTCGCGTGGGATGAGGATTGTGAGAGGAGTTTTCAGGAGCTGAAGAGTCGATTGACCACCGCTCCGATTCTCACTATTCCTACCAGCTCAGGAGGATTTTCAGTATATACCGATGCTTCGCATCAGGGACTGGGCTGTGTGTTGATGCAGGATGGGAGGGTAGTTACTTATGGATCCAGACAGTTGAAGGACCATGAGAAGAACTATCCGACCCACGATTTAGAGTTAGCAGCAGTAGTGTTTGCGTTGAAGGTATGGCGTCACTACTTGTATGGTGAGAAGTTTCAGATTTTTACCGACCACAAGAGCCTCAAGTACCTGTTCTCACAGAAGGAACTAAACATGAGACAGAGAAGATGGCTAGAGCTTCTGAAGGATTATGATTGTGAGATACTTTATCATCCGGGTAAGGCTAATGTTGTAGCAGATGCTTTGAGTAGGAAGAGCCTTGGGATGGTATCGTATATGATGGTCAGGGAGCACGAGCTGCTAGAGCAGTTTGCTAGCCTCAGTTTGGGAGTTGTGCCTTCGGACAGAGATGCAGATTGTATGATTGCGAGTTTACGCTTAGAGCCAGATCTGTTGGATAGGATCAGACAGGCTCAGCAGACAGATCTGCAGTGCATCGATGTGATTGGTCAGATGCAGAGGGGCACAGCGATAGATTTTGAGTTGAGTTCTGATGGACTACTGAGGTACAGAGGGAGATTGTGTGTTCCCGAGGACCCAGAGCTCAGGAGATTGATATTGTCAGAAGCTCATTCATCGAGGTACACGTTGCATCCGGGGAGTGGCAAGATGTATCAAAACCTTCGGAAGGTGTACTGGTGGTCAGGTATGAAGAGAGATGTGACAGATTTTGTGGCGAGATGTCTCGTATGTCAGCAGGTGAAGGTAGAGCATCAAAAACCTGCAGGATTGTTGCAGCCTCTACCTATACCGACATGGAAATGGGAGCATATCACCATGGATTTCGTGATGGGTTTACCGAGGACCCGGAGGAATCACGATGCTATATGGGTGATCGTTGATAGACTGACAAAGTCAGCCCACTTCCTAGCTATGAGAGCTACCGATACTCTGAGTACATTGGCAGGGTTGTATGTACGCGAGGTAGTGAGGTTGCATGGTATTCCAGTGAGCATTGTTTCGGATAGGGATTCCCGCTTCACTTCCCACTTTTGGGAACATTTTCAGGAAGCTATGGGAACCCAGTTGAGTTTGAGCACAGCTTTCCATCCTCAGACAGATGGTCAGTCAGAGAGGACGATACAGACTCTGGAGGATATGTTGAGAGCATGTGTGCTGGATTTTAGAGGCTCCTGGGATGATCATTTGCCACTAGCCGAGTTCGCCTACAACAACAGTTATCATTCGAGTATCGGGATGGCACCGTATGAGGCCTTGTATGGCCGTAGATGTCGTTCCCCTATTGGGTGGGAAGAAGTGGGTGACCGTAAGATTTTTGCTCCTGATATGGTTACACAGGCTTCTGAGGATGTCCGGTTGATAGTTGAGAGATTGAGGACAGCTCAGAGTCGACAGAAGAGTTATGTTGACAAGAGACGTAGGCCACTTGAGTTCGCAGTTGGTGAGTCCGTGTTTCTGAAGGTTTCTCCTTCCAAGGGTATAGCGAGGTTTGGGAAGAGAGGTAAGTTGAGTCCTCGCTACATTGGACCCTTCGAGATACTTGATCGAGTGGGAGATAAGGCTTATAGGTTGGCATTGCCACCAGATTTATCAGGCGTGCACAACGTCTTCCACATTTCGATGCTTAGGAAGTATCACCCGGATCCGGCACATGTGATTAGTTATGAGCCTTTGGAGCTCAGTGAGGACATGTCATATGTTGAGAGGCCGATTCGAATACTGGATAGGAAGGAGAAGGTTTTGAGATCGAAGACTATCGGGTTAGTGAAGGTACTATGGCAGCATCACACTTCCGAGAAGGCTACTTGGGAGTTAGAGAGTTTGATGCGAGATAAGTACCCCCAGTGGTTTGAGGATTGATTTGGTTCTAATTTGGAGGACCAAATTCTTTTAGTTGGGGAGGATTGTCAGACCCGAGTTTTTGATTTACGTATGTAGCTTGTACCTTATGATTCCTATGTGTACGAACGTTATATTTCATAGTTGAATCATAAGAAGAGTATTTACTATCATGCAATCGATTTATTGAGAATTAAAAATGCATGTAAGCTACATAACAGCAAGATAAGGGTTAAAGTGATTTTTGAGCAAGTACAGGGGTAAGACGGTCAATTAACCAAAATTCGATATAAATCCGATGAGAAAATTTCATTAAAAATATGAAATCGAGAGATCTTGATCAATAACGAGGAAAATATTGAATTTCGAGTCCAATTGATCGAGATATGAATTTAATTAATATTTTTGGAATTTTTGTCTCGAAAAACGAGCCCAAAAATAGTGGAAAAATATACCGGAAAGGTAAAATCAAATTGATAAATTCATTTACGGATTAAATGAATTTAATATGAATTTTTGAGATTTTTTGGGATATTTTTGGGATTTTTATTATTATTTTAATGAGTAAAATAATAATAAAAATTAATTATAAATTGAAAAAAAAAAAACGAAAAAAACGAAAATTGAAACAGAAATCAGAAAAAACGCGGGGAGAGAGAAGGAACGAAGCCGACCGAGAGAGAGGGAGACACCGGCGACGAACCAGCGGCCGACGACGCGAGGACTGCTGGGCAACAGAACGACCGGCACCGGGGAAGAGCTCGACGGCCATCACGCGCCTGGAAACGCCGCCGGCGGTGAGATCTGCGAGAGAGAAACCGCGGCAGAGAAAGACGGATTCGACGGAATCCGGCGTCGGTAAACCCCAAACGAGGCCAAAAGAAGCCTCTAGAGGCGAGGCCGAACCATTTGGCGGTGGAATCGACCGGAGAACCGGTCGGACGGCACCGGAACGGCGAAAGGAGCCAGAACCGGTCAGCCGGTTCAGTGAAAAGTGACTGTGCTGAACCGGACCGGACCGGTTCAGCCAAGGAGAAAAGGGAAAAAAAGAGGAAAAAGGAAAGAAAAAGGAAAAGAAAAATTTTCGGGATTTCACCGGACTTCGGGTAAGTCGATACGAGGTCAAAAGTGACCAATTTAATTTCTGATAAATTTATTTAAATTATATTTAATCAGAAATTGACCCGGAGTTAAATATACGAAATTGTGCAGTTCGACGATTAATTCCGAACGGAAGCCCGATCGAACTCCGATTCGCGCACCATCGCACAATCTCGGGTAAGTAAAGCTCATTTACGACAATTTATGTGATTTATGCGTATTTAAGATTTAATTTACGCATTTCGGATTAAATTTTGGATTTAGTGAATTATATTCAGAAAATTGAATAAAATGTCGTAAATGATATACGGGCTATCCAAAGAGCTTGGAATAAAGACCAATGGGTATTGATAGGCCCAATGAGTCGATAGACCTTGATGAACGGGCTTAATACGAATTAAGGCCCGATTAACGTGATTAAGGCCCATTAAGCGTAAAAGGGCCAATTTAAGTGAAATAAACTGTATTAAATGTGTAATACAGTAAGAAAAGTGTAATTAACTCAGTGAATGATTAAATGCAGTTCCAGAGTCATATTGAGAGTTGACCGGACTGCGAGATAAGACAGCACAGAGGAAGAGAGATCACACGACGTGATCCGAGGTAGGGGACTCTTGCAAGTAGCTAGAGATATCTGTGCATATTTTCGTTGGATTTTACATTCACTGAAATTGTTTGAGGATCAGAGAAAATCTATAATAATTATAGGGACCCGATATGGGTAAATTACGATTTTGCCCCTAGTTAGGTAAAAAGTGAAATTTTGGGAAAAGTGGTAAAAAGCATGGAAATGATGTTTTGAGTGGTTTTTACTGCTGTGTAGCAGAAGAGTAGGTGGATGGGCTAATGTTTTGAGGTCGATGTAAATTAAGCACACTTTATAGTGCTGATTTTAGTGATTTTTAACATCCCTATTTTTAAAGAGCCATCTACCGAATTATGTGGAAACAATCGTGCTAGAGCATAACTCGCACTTGATTTCAGATGTTTTTCACATACATTAGTGCTGGAGGTTGACTCGCACTACATTTATTTGACATGCATGATAGAGTATTGGAGCATTGCTCGTACTCAGTTTTTATGTGATTTGTGCATGATAGAGTGCTGGAGCGTTTAGCTCGTACTCGAGTTTTACATGAGATGCATGACCTGGTGCTGGAGGTTTACTCGCACTAGTGTTGATATTTTGACATGCATATACAGTGTTTTGAGGCGGAGTGTTGACTGTGTGTCACACTCAAGACGCGCACTGTAGTTTTTCGTGATATATACACATGTTAGAAAAACAGTGACGATTTCCTCCGTGTAGACTGAGTGTCACACTGTTGAGATGTTCTCACGTGGATTTAGAGACGTGGCATTGATTCCATAGTATGAGGGCTAAGACCTATGGCAGACACCCCGACTATGATGTATTTCCATGGTATGAGAGGCTAAGACCTATGGCAGGCACCCCGACCATGATGTATGGGTCCACGGGTGTACGTTGTACCGTGCATGTGGCATGGAGTACATTGTACCGTGTTTTGTGTTGTGGAGTTGTGGAGGAGTGTGTTGATAGCTGGCGGTTGTGATGGACTGACCCCCCACCCGTTACAGCAGTGATTGCCCCGCACATCGAGTACTGTGTTGCCTGGGATCACCATTGTTAGGATATGGCCATAGTCCGGAGATACTCTCTTACGGTAAGATCCTTAAGCCCAACATCCTTAAGCCTGTTCGGCGGGGAGGCTCTGTTCGGCGGGGAGGCTCTCTTACATAGTCTAGAGAGATTGCATTTAGCCACTGAGTCTCGCATGATATATCACATGTATTTTATGATACGGGTAGACCTAAGGGATGGGTCGAAACCCAGTTTATTTGTGTTGTGATGAGAAATGCCATATTTCTTGTGTTTTGAATGTAAATGGCATATTTTATATAAAGGCATTCTTAAATGATTTATTATGCACTGTTTTGCATGAATGCCTCTGATTGATAAACCAGCATGTGTTTAGTACATGGGATTTTAAATCTGTACTATATTATATATATTTTAAACATGCTTTTGAAATGAGAGAAGGAAAGGCAAAGCACTATTTTCAAGTAGATAGTATGGATGTCTACTTGCTTGCCTGATTTCCTTACTGAGCGCGTTGATAGCTCATCCCATTCATTTTCCCCCATCTCTACAGATTCTCATCAGTAGATCGAGTCGGCCAGGGTATTGCATTCCTTTAATCCGTTGCCACTCCCCATCTAGCGAAAGGTATACACACGCGTACTCTTTTGTATCTGAACAATGTATAAACACAGTGATATACACGTTTTAATATGGGGGATGTAATGATGTAATTATATTTAAGAATACGAATTTACTTATGATATAAATGTCATGTATGTATGATACGAAAAAGAATGGTAAGGTATGCATGGATGAGGAGACTAATGCCTATTCACAGCCCAACTGTTGAGGAGATAAAGGTAAGTAAAAAGCGAAAAATTTATTGTGGTTTTTGGTAAAGTCGCGTGTGGGAGGAGGGCGTGACATATAGTTATCTTTAAAACTTGCATAAATTCTTTACCTCGGTGTCTGTCCATAATCCTTGATTTCTTCGACTTAGCAAGTCGGCAAGTCCTGTCCATTCGATTTATTTCCCCGAAATTTCGTACCAATATATCTGAAATTTTAAACCAATATTTTTTACTGTCTTTTTTTTTCAGGTTTTCCCCAAATTTTCGGAGTACTTTCTTTTCTCTTCAATAATTATTCTCTTCTCTAGTATACACATATATAATATATATGTATATTTCCCTCTTTTTTTTTCGGCAACTGTTCACCTAATATATATATTTTATTATTTTTTTGAATTCATCTCATCTTTCCCGCCATTCTCTTTTCCTCTTCATTTCTTCATTACAACCCATCCCTGTTTCACCCGATTCTCGGCCCTCTACCGCTCGGTGCGGCTGCATCATCCTATCATCTCCGATTCACCTGCTCCCACGTCCCCCCACCGTTACTGTCTCCAGCCCTCCACCTTTCACTCAGCCAGCCTCCTTTGCCTGCCTCTGTTTTAGCTTTCACGGTTCCAATCCATGAACACAGTCACTCCCGGTTTCTAGCTTCTCTTTCCCATCTTCCTAGTTTTCCCTTCTCTCTTCCTCACTCCTCTTTCATCGTTCACTTCCTGCCACCGTCGTCATCTACCTCCCGATCACCCCGTTCTAGCTTTCAGCAAGCGAGACAGAGGTGTTCTGCCTCTGTCTTTATGCTTTTTTCTTCACCAGTCACTGGTACCCTCTGTTTCATTTCTCAACAAACCGGCCCTTATTTCTTTTCTCATCTCTTAATTGCTGGATTACCTCTTGGCTCACTCCTGTTTCCAAGGCTACTAAGCTCTTCTGTTCCGATCATCAAAGACGAGGAATGAGAGATGTCTTCCCAGTTGCTGCCTCTTTCCCATTTCCAGCACCGAAATAAAGAATGGAGACATCCTACTTGCTATGCCTTAGCAGCTGAGGACGTGAGAGGCCACACCTATTGTTTGCCTTGTTTAAATCGGATGGAAAGGTAGGAACAACTTCCTTTTACTGCACCAAAAAGAACGACTCTAATGGCCACTGCTTCAGCTCCATGCAGTGCAGCTTCGGCCTCCTGAGGAACGTCCCCCTTTCGCCCAACATTTCCTTTCAGTTGTATTTCTTTCCCCGCTTACAGGACTGTTTCCTTCATTTTTCCCTCATTCTCTCGGTTTCCTTCTCTACACATCTTCTTTCCCTCACTTCCAGTTTCCTTGTTTTCTTCGGTTTGCCTTCTTATGCTTTTTTGTTTCTAACTGCCCAGCTTCTCGTCATCTTCATTTTTTTCTCTTCCTGTCATGATTTTCAGACTTCCCATGCTCTTCTGTCCTGTTTTTGGCTCACCTCCATATCTATGTATTATATATATATATATATATATATATATCATCTAATACCCTACCAACCTGTGGTCTGCTCTTGCCCATACTCCAACAGTCGGGTTTAGCCTTCAATTTCCATTTCCCTGCTGCAACCCGAGCCTCATGTGTCAGTCCTTTACTTACCATTCAGTGTATATAAATATATATATTCCCATTATCATCTCTACGTATCGAAACTGCCTCTATAAATTTGGTCTTATCCCATTATCAAATCATAGCTTGCACACGTTTTCTACCACCCCACTACCTTGTTGAAATTTGCTTCACAACTTCCTTCTTCTTGCAGAACCATCACTATCGTTTCCTCATGTGTTTTTGCTTTCGAGATTGGCTTATTTTATTATTTTTTTTGCCAACTCGTACCTTGTATCTATGTATGTCAATACTTTTAAGTGTACAATTACCTTGTTCCCTTAACTACAACCGTAGTATATATATATATATATACATATATCTTTCTTTTCCATAATTATATATGCATAATTTTAATCTTATATGTATGTATATATATGGTCTTCACTCATATACATACTGTTGTATTCATATTTATTTGTCCATGTCTATATCTATACTTGTGAGTATAAATATGAATATATTTGTGCTACACTTACACATATATTTTATGTGTGTACGCCTTCATTCTTTGCCTGTAGTACAATAAATATTTCATTCATATATTAATGCATTGGTAATTTCTTATACTACATAAATTTTCCATGTGGTAATAAAATTGAATTTAGCTCAATACTTGTACTTAAATTAATTCACCCATAATCACCTATTAAATCTTAATGGCTTAATTTATTATTTATAGGCAACACCAAGTACGTTGAAAATTTACAGTATTTACAGATGACCAGTCAAAGTTAACAAGAATGCCTTACACATAATTTCATCTTCCCATCCATGCAATAGCATTAACGACTCGTAATTCTGAATGTGGTCATAAGGGTCTGTCTTCCCTATATATGTCGTTATCTGCGACATCTTGAATTTTGGGGATAGGGGTTTCCCTATGATTGTCGCATTGAACGAGATCTTTTTCATTTGGCTTTCTTCAGTCGAAACTAACTTTTTTCTTCCAAGATTTGTTCCACCATTTTCTTCATATCTGTAGCCTCTTGTGTCCTAGATACAAGTCAATTTTGCACCTTTTTCGGTGTTACATGAATTAGCCTGATCACAATCAACAACCTCTTTTCCCTTACCTTGTAAGTTATGAGTTGGCCTTTGATGAGTCCGAGGTGGTAAATTTACCATTTCCTTTTCTGGGTTCCAAGTTGGATCCATTTTTGAGCCTGTCCTCTAAGTATGGGACCCTGTCATTCCAACACCTCCTATACCATTCAAATATCTAGAATCTGCTACACCTTGACTCCCCAGACCTCCAACACCTTGACGTCTCAGGCCCCTCGCAGTCTCACGCATAGGGTCTTCCGCACCTTGGCTCCATAGCTCTTCGACACCTTGACGACTTAAGTTTGCTGTAGCCTCATGCACAAGGTCTCTCACAGCCTGACGCCATGGCTCTCCGACACATTAACGTCTCAAGTCTGTCACAGTCTCATGCACAGGGTCTCCTGTAGCCTGACGTCAGGGCTCTTTGACACCTTGACGTCTCAAGTCTATTGCAATCTCACTCACAAGGTCTCCTGCAGCTTGACGTCATGGCTCTCTGACACCTTGACATCTCAAGTCTACGGTAGTCTCAGGCATAGGGTCTCTCGCAGTCTGACGCCAAGGCTCTCCAACACCCTGGCGTTCAGTATTTGCTACGTCTAAAGTACACTTTCTTTGGCTTCTTTCTCCTACCAAGTTTTGAGCAATCAGAGGCAAGTTCATTTGCAGTAATGCACCCCTAAAGAAGTCAACCACAACCCGCAATGCTTGGGCTGTCTCTTCTCCCTGTTTCTTTATAGCTTCAAATTCTACCGCAGAAACTGTGTTCACAAGTGTCTCTCTCCCTCCTTAAGCTTCATGGCCCAAGTTACAAATTGGGGAGCTTACAGTATCTTCATTTCCATCACTCTTCATTGCTGCTGATCGTGTCCTCACCATTTTCTTATAAAGCGAAAGGCTTTTTTTTTCGATTTCCCATAGATGAGGCCAATTGTTGTAACCGATCACAACAATGATGTATTGTTGATGTTTTAGCCTTGATCTTTAAGTTACGTACTACTGATAATTCTATATTTTTATAATTATTTGTGCTTAATTTTCTAATTAATTATTTAAATTCCCAATTTATTTTGTTAATTATCCATTTTATTTAATTAAAATTCTCATGTTTGCAGATAAATTAAATTTGAATGAATTTTGAATATTTCGGTAGAAAATGGACCGAAATTGGGCTAAAATCGAGATTGGACCACGCGGACAACACGAGTCTAGCACATCCAATTGGACAAAAAGACAGATGACATAGAAATATTATTTTTCAAGGAGCCAATAGTGTGAAGACAAGTGGCCAAACAATGTCAACTCATCTAGGATGAAAATATTAAAATTGTACCCCTAAGTGTGTGTATAAATAGAAAAAGATGTCAATTAAAAAAGGGAGCCTAGGTTAGAAGAGAGGTAAATTAGGGTAGAATAGTTTTTAGGTTAATTTTAAATAGCTTTCTTGGCAATTTTTGAATAGTTTTTGCTTTTAATCAAACAATTTTACTGTTCATGTATTTCCATTTTCTTTATGAAAAGCTTGCATTTTCCCTTCCATTGTTCTCGGTTTACAAATGAACTTGTCTATATTTTTTTTCTCTTTACCGATTGTTGGACAGTAAAGAGGGGAAGGAGATGCCGGTGACAGTGGCCATTTCTTCAACTATTTAACTGTGCAACTTCATTAAGTGTAAGACCCGATTTTATTGTAAGAGCAAAAAGGGAATAAATAGAAATTTTTGAGTGCATTTAAAAATAAAAAAGGACTGAAATGATATTTTTGAAAATGTGCAAGGGCAAAATGGTTAAAATATCGAAATTCGGTATTAATCGGGACAAGAAAATTTAATTAAAAATATGAGATTGAGAAATCTTGATTAATAACAAAGAAATAATTAAATTTCGGGTTAAATTGATCAAGATATGAATTTATTGGAATAAATCAAAATTTTCGTATCGAAAAAAATAATCCCGAAAATAATCGAAAAATATACCGACAAGACAAAATCGGATTGAGAAATTCATTTACAGATTAAATGAATAAAATAGTAGTTTTTTTAGATATTTTGAGATTTTAATATTATTTTAATGATTAAAATAATATTAAAAATAAATAATAAAATATATTAAATAATAATAATAATAATAAATAAAATAAAATAAGTAAGTAAAAAAAAAGAGATAAAAATAGTGAAACACGATTTTCTGGGAAAAGGAAGCCGAGCCCGACCTCTGCCTTCATCGACGGACATAAAACCACCGGCGATGGAGAGCCCAGGCGAGAGGCAACCAAGCTGAGGCCATCGTCGGCGCTGGTAGGTGAAAGAGAGGCGATGAACGGCAAGAGAAACGGAACCGAGCGAAACCGAGAGGGAGAAAGGCGATTCCCGACGACCGGTGCCGATTCGAGGCCGACCACCACCAGCCAAGCGTCCCCCAGCGCATGCGGCTCGATTTGTGGCAGTACCGACGGGTATGACGGTGGCCAGCGTCGAAAAACGGCAAGAAACAGAATTGGTACCGACGACGAGGGGAGAAGAGCCGGACCGGCCACTTTCCGGCGGCCTTGAATGAAACCAACCCCAGATCCGAGATGCAGACGACCCAGCAGAGCCACTGATGGCAGAAACCGACGGAGAACCGGTTGGCAAGGCACTGAACCGATTAAACCGGACTGAACCGACGGTCTGAACCGGGTTGAACCTAACCGGACCGAATCGATTCAGGCAAAAAGAAAAGAAAAAGAAGAGAAAAAAAGGGAAAAAGAAAAAGAGGAAAAATTGGGAAAAATTTCAGTGATGCAATCGAGCTTCGGGTAAGTCGGTAAACGGTCGAATTGACCGATTTAATTTTTAGAATATTTAATTTGATAAATAATCGACTGAAAGTTTACCCGAAAATATATTTAAATGTGTAGCTCGATAATTGGCATCCATCGAAAGCTCGAGACAGCCTCGATTTTTGTACTATCATGGAATCTCGGGTAAGTAACCCTTATTTACGATAATTTTTGCATCGTTATACGTGTTGATGAATTATAAATGTAATTTCTGCATTAAATGAATTAAATTCTGGAAATTGAAAATAATTATTGTAAATAATTCATAAGCTGTCTGAGAATTTAGAACGAGACTAAATAAATACTGATGGGCCCAATGAGCCCAATAGGCCTCGATAAAGTGAGAAAACGGGTTTAAGGCCGATTAAGGCCTATTATGGTGCAATCGGGCCCAATATGGGTAAACGGGCCCAATGATTTAAATTAAGCCCAAAAAATATAAAATACAATTAAATTATATTGTATTTGACCAGATGAATGTGTATCCGCAGTTCTGAAGATTTGATTGGATTTGGAGCAAATCGGACTGCGTGACGAGTCATCAGAGGAAAGGTCGGACTGTACAGAAAAAAAAGTTAGGGAATTGTGTGAGTAGCTAGAGGTAGCTACGCGTATTTTAATAGTTTTTGTATACACTGATTATTTATGTATACACGGTTATTGTATAATGATCCTAAAAGTGGTTTAAATGATTTTAAAGGATCGAAATAGGTGAAAAGACTGTTTTACCCCTATTGAGGGAAGTTCACCTAGGGATGGTGAAAGCATGACATGCATAAAATGCATGATTTAAGAAATTTCTGGTTTAAGAAATTTTATTGGTTTTAAGCAAAGTAAATCGGTAGATTGGCCAATAATTGCATAAGTTTCCTAAAATAACACTACGTAAGTGTTATTAAGATTTAAATAGAAATTTCTTTGGAAAATAGGCCAACTATCAAGTTTATATGGAATCAGATAGTGTCGGCACGTAGCTCGCACTATATCTGCGTTTGTGAGTGTGCATAAAATGTTCTTGAACGGTTGGTCACACCGATTTGTGTGACATCATATGCATAAAATGTGCTAGAGCGGTTGCTCGCACTGATTTTATGATTTGATATGCATGAGAGCTGCTGGAGCCTAGCTTGCACTCTGTTTTGACATGTTTTGACTTGTTTTGACGTGGTATGCATAAAAAGGTGCTGGAGCGATTGCTCACACTAGTTTTAATGATTTGACATGCATGAGAGATGTTGGAGCTTAGTTCGCATCCTGTTTTGATATGGATTATGCATAAAAGCCGTGCTAGAGTGTAACTCGCACGAGATTTGATTTACTTGAGCATTCATTTGTGCTGGAACATTGCTCGCACAAAGTTTTATATGGTTTTATATTCATTTTAAAGCCGTACTGGTGTTTCATTGAGTTTTTATACATATCCGTACTAGAGCATTGCTCGTACGTGGATTTTACTTGAATTTATAATCAGTTTAAGTCGTACTGGAGCGTTGCTCATACGCAGATTTTATTGATTTTTATGAAACCGTGCTAGAGCTTCACTCGTACGAGGTTTTCTGATATCATGAATATGCATGGAGCCGTGCTAGAGCTTCGCTCGCATAGAGATTTATATTACTTGCATATAGGCGTGTTGGAGCCTCTTGTAGACTGTGTCACAGTGAGATGATATGCTCACACGTGTATATTGAGACAGAGATGATATGGGTGGATAAGACCTATTGCAGGCACCTCGATTGAGCTTGGGTTCATGGAGTATGTTGTACCGTGTATGTCACGCGGAGTACGCTGTACCGTGGGGATTGTTGGAGTGGAGTGGCATTAGCCACGAGGCAGCAAGCCTTGCCCTCGCAATCCTGGTGTTATGCTGTTCTAGCGGGTAGGACGACCCACCTCCCGTTTTAGGTGTGATACCCCGCACACTAGGTACCGTGTTGCCAGGGATCACTAGGATATGGCCATAGTCCTCGATGTTACTGATATAATCAGTTGTTTGTCTCACATGATATAACTTGTGGTCTGATAGACCAGGGTAGACCCGAAGGAGGGGTCAAGCCCCCAATTTTATGACTTTATGATCTGTGACCCTGAAAGAAGGATGGTTTTATAACCGAAGTTTTATAATGAATTTTAATGAATTATTTTATGAGATTATTGACCCGAAAGGGTTAGTTTATACTGCAGTTTTAATGAATTGATTTAAATGTAGTAGCATGATGATGTTTTCCATGCTTTCATTTCAAATTCACGATTTGTCTTACATGACATGAAAGACTGCATGATCTTGATTTATTTCATGCTTATTATGATTTACTGATGTCACATAAAATGCTACTCATGCATGAATTACATGCTTTTCTATATGCACAAATAGTTTTGGATAAACTATGTCATGATATATGCATGGTTTTGTGCTTGAGATTTTAATGAAAAGAAATAGATTTTAAGGGCATGGCATTATGAGCATGTAGATAGTGGAGCTATCTACTTACTTACATAATTGCCTTACTGAGCATGTGGTTTGCTCACCCTCCTTATTTTTCCATCTTTTCAGAGCACTCACAGTAATTAGTAAGCGGCTGAGGACTTGCATGCTTGGTATCCACTGCTTCCCATCGAGAGACAGGTATACATGTTTGTATAGTTTTGTATCTAAATATGTAATGCACAGTACTGTAAACAGACATTGATGTCGGGGATGTAGAGTTATAAACACCATTGTGTATGTATTTATTTAAAGTCAAAGAATAGTAAACTCTGATATATGAATGTGAATATGGAAATGGAATGGTAAATAAGTGAGAGGTGACTAACACCGAATCATAACCCAACTGTTTGTAGGATGGTCACGATGAGAGAAAGGTAAGAATTAAATAATAAATGAAAATGTAAAAAATTTACTCTGATTTTTAGGTAATTTGGGTCTGACAGTTAATGGTATCAGAGCTGAGTTGGCCTAATATGAGTCGGTGTTAGTGGTTAAGAAAGTTTACATCCCTATGTACTGTGCATTGTTTAGATACAATTGTGTATATCGTGATGGATGTGCAGCTAAGAATTTGGTTTTGAATGCAAGAATAGACTCATTAACTGATAGCCGCTACGACAGAGAGGCGTGTACATGAACTCGAGGCCGTAGAGGTAGGCCTGAGAGTTGTATTGAGTCGCCACATGAGACTCGAGATGAGATTGATGTGGAGACTGGTATTGAGTATGCCCTACAGAGTCCGACAGAAAGATTGAACAGAGTCTGACAAAGAGATCGGACAATATTGATACACGCTTCACGAGATTGGAGTGGAATGTGGAGAATATTTTACGAGCTAATTGCTCAGAGTATGTATGAGATTTGAGGGCAAGTCAGAGCATTGGTGAAAGTCCGCTCGACCCATTTGAAGAGTTAGACATCCAAAATGGATATGAAACATAATTCTAGATGTATTCCGGTGACAGAATATCCCGGACACTGTTTAACAAAAATTACAGATAAAATTCTTTACTCTGACCCAGAGGAACTGGTTTATTAACGAGTATGAAACTCAGTTTATTCCTGAGCAGATATGACTCGGACACTATGAACAGTGAGAGTCGAGATGTCTGAAAGTTCATGGAAGGGCTCAGATTGTCAATTAGAGTCCGATAGCCCGTTAGATATCACTACCTATGCTGAGGCAGTGCACACACTATAGTTGTGTGAATAAGATTATAAGTTTCGCACCTTTGAGATTGGGAAAGGTAGTAAGGGCCACAATAGAGATAAAAGAGAATAGAGGATGACAAGGATGTCAGAATGGGAAAAGGTAGTATGTAAAAGATTAGAGTTGATAAATCACGGGGTAAGTTGATTGATAAACCCCAGTATATCTAATTTCAATACTTACGAGGGGTATTGTGATTTGAGGACCCCAACCTGCTACGTAACAGTATAGCAGTGTAGCAGTGTGAACAATGTAGAATATATGGTAGTTACCACAGAAATAAGATGTTGGATGAGGGTGAATGTATGCCTTGGACTAGGAAACTATTGATGTTTCATCAGATGTGGTGGAAGATACCACACTGGTTATAAATAATGAAATAATTATTTTAATTAATCCTGGTGCCACACATTTATTCATACCGCCTTCAGTTGCTTATAAGCTAGTGAAAGATGTGAAGCCTATACCCTTAAGCAAGATGACGATAGTTAGCTGATTTTCACTAACTGAATATGAGTATAGGGATTGTAAGTTGAAAATAGGGGTGAAAACATCACTGAAAGGTGTACTGTAAGTGTGACAAGTAATGAAAGAGTTTGTTATAAGTGATATATGAAAGGAGATAAGCTTCAAGATGTGAGAGATCCTGTATACAAGACATATTGGAATAAGATATGTATGCAAGGTAAAGATATCTTTGATATGTAGCGAATATGAATTGTGACCACATGGACTGATATGTAAAGTAATTGTGGTCAAGTCTGAGGGTTAATAACGATATTTTAAAATACTTCTCGCCTGAAGATTTGACAGCGTTTAGAAGCGCACACATAATCTATAAATTGTAATTGACAGTCGTAATATATACATTTAAAATTTAGGTACCTTTACTGGTACGATAAAGAAAGATAGAATTTGAGTAATCATGAAGGTTTAAAAATTAAAATTTTATAAAAGCCGTTAATATAAGAAAAAAGGAAATGACGTGGGTTAGTATCTTGAACGGAAGCGATTTCGAAATGACATTATATGTTTATGCGTATAAAGGTCAAGGATATAAGTGAATGAAGTATTTAGTGGAACTCAACTACGATAAGGTATTTAAACCTTACCTGGACCAATTGGTTGTCATCTTGAGCGATGATATTTCGATGCATTTGAAGTCCAGGGAAGAGGATGAGTAGCAATTGAAAACTGTCTTACAGACGAGGTGTTGAGAGTTTCTCGAAATGAGCTACTCAGTTGACACGTCTCATTCGGGAAAAGATTTCATACGAGTGGTATGATAAGTATGAAAATGGCTTCTGTGAGTTTTGATATATTGAAGTAATGAACTGACCACCGTAAGTATTCTCACCATGACTAACAGCTCAAGAGGTTTCAGTGTGTATAGATACCTCAAAATAAGGATTGGACTGTGTATTGATGTAAAATGGGAAGATAGTCGTTTATGGATCCAGATAATTCAAGGATCACGAGAGAAACTATCCGACCCATGATTTCGAGTTGGCAGCCGTAGCGTTTACACTAAAAGTATGTCACCACCACTTAAATGGTAAGAAATTTCGGGTATGCACTGATCATATAAAGCCCCGAGTATCTGTTTTCACAGAAAGAGTCGAATATGAGATAACCAAAAGGGTTAGAGCTTCTAAGGATTATGATTGTGAACATTGTACCACCCAAGAAAGGCTAATGTAATGGTTGATGCCTTGAGTAGAAAGAGCCTCGAGATGGTATTACCTATGATGGTCAGGGAGCATGAGCTGCTAGAGCAGTTGTGAACCTCAGTACTGATGTAATCCCTTCTGATGATGACGGTGATTGTGTGACAGCTAGCCTGAGGTTAGAATCGGATTTGCCAAACTTAGCGTGATGATTGACATGGTGTCGATAGTGTGGGTCAGATTCAGAAGGGTATAGTGACAGAGTTCATAGTGAGTGATGATGACTTACAGAGGTTCAGAGACAGTATAAGTGCTCCCCCGAACCATAGTTTTTGAGATAGTGTTATTGTCAGAAGCTCACTCTTCGGGATATACAGTGCATCCGAAAAATAATAAATATATTTGAATCTCTGAAAAGGGTATTGGTGGTCAGGTATGAAAAGTGATATTGTGGAGATTGTAGACAAGTGTTTCGTATGTCAGCAGAGTAAGGTAGAATACGAGAAGTTGCAGGGTTATTGCAGCCTCTACCTATATTGACACGAAAATGGGAACAAGTTACCATGGATATCGTGATGGGATTACAGAGGACTCGGAGGAATCACGAGACTATCTGGGTGATAGTCGATAGATTGACTAAGTCTGCCCACCTTCTGTTTATGGAAATCCCCAGATACTCTGAGTTCGTAGGTGAAACTATGTGTATGGAATATTGTGAAACATTGTGTAGCGTTCTAATGAGCATGATATCAGATAGGGATTCCCGCTTCACTTCCCACTTCTGGGAATATTGTTTTTGGAAGCTATGGGACCCTGATTGAGAGTTAGCACAGCTTTCTGTCCTCGGACAGATGGTCAGTCAGAGAGGACTGTACAGGTTCTGGAGGATGTGATGAGAGCATGTGCCATTGATTTGATAAGCTCCTGGGATGATCAGTTGTTACTAATCAAATTCGCCAATAATGACAGTTGTCACTTGAGTATAGGGATAACATGATATAAGGCTTAGTACGGCCATAGGGAGTTGTTCCCTGACTTAGATAAGAAGAAGTGGGTGACAGATGGAGAATTATTCCCGAATTGGTAAGACAAACCTCCGAGGATGTTCAGTTGATTTGTGAGAGATTAAGAACACCTCAGAGCAGATAGAAAAGCTATGCTGACAAGAGACGGGAAACCATTGGAAATTCACCTAGGGTGAATTAGTATTATTGGCAGTTACTTGTCTTAAGGACGTAACGAGAATTGGATAGAGATATTGGACAAGTGAGAGATAAGATCTGTAGGTTGGCGTTACCACTTGAATTAGCAGGCATCCACTATGTGTCCTATCTTATGATGCTTCGAAAATACTATCCGGATCCAGCATATATGATCGGATATGAGCTCCAACAGTTTAGCTCAATGAAAGTATAACGTATGATTGGAAAATCGATTCGGGTATTAAACATGAAGGAGAAAGTGTTGAAGTTTAAGATGATCTCCCTAGTTAAGTATGATGGTAGTATTACACTCCAGAGAAATTCACTTGAGGATGACAGTATATGATACGATAGATGTACCCAGAGTTATTTATGGATTCATTTGACTTGGTTCTAATTTGGAGGACCAAATTTCTTAAGTGGGGGAGATTGTAAGACCCGATTTTATTGTAAGAGCAAAAGGGGAATACATAGAAATTTTCGAGTGCATTTAAAAATACAAAAGGATTGAAATGGTTTTTTCGAAAATGTGCAAGGGTAAAATGGTCAAAAGATCGAAATTCGGTATTAATCGGGACAAGAAAATTTAATTAAAAATATGAGATTGAGAAATCTTGATTAATAACGAAGAAATAATTAAATTTCGGGTTAAATTGATCATGATATGAATTTATTGGAATAAATCAAAATTTTCGTATCGAAAAAGATAATCTCGAAAATAATAGAAAAATATACCGAAAAGACAAAATCGGACTGAGAAATTCATTTACAGATTAAATGAATAAAATAGTCATTTTTTTAGATATTTTAGGATTTTAATATTATTTTAATGATTAAAATAATATTAAAAATAAATAATAAAATATAATAATAAAATAATAATAATAAATAAAATAAAATAAGTAAGTAAAAAAAAAAAGAGATGAAAATCGTGAAACATGATTTTTTGGGAAAAGGAAGTCGAGCCCGACCTCTGCCTTCACCGACGGACGGAAAACCACCGGCGATGGCGAGCCCAGGTGAGAGGTGACCCAGCTGAGGCCATCGTTGGCGCTGGTAGGCGGAAGAGAGGCGGCGAACGGCGAGAGAAACGGAACCGAGCGAAATCGAGAGGGAGAAAGGCGATTCCCGATGATCGGTGCCGATTCAGGCTGGCCACCACCAGCCAAGCATCCCCCAGGTACAGGCGGCTCGATTTGTGGCAGTACTGGCGGGTAAGACGGCGGCCAGCATCGAAAAACGGCAAGAAACAGAATCGGTACCGACAACGAGGGGAGAAGAGCCGGATCGGTCACTTTTCAACGGCCTTGAACGAAACCAACCCCAGATCCGAGATGCGAACGACCCAGCAGAGCTAATGACGGTAAAAATCGACGGAGAACCGGCTGGCAAGGTACTGAACTGATCGAACCGGACTGAACCGGCGGTTTGAACCGGGTTGAACCGAATCGGACCGAACCGGTTCAGCCAAAAAGAAAAGGAAAAAAAGAGAAAAAAAGGGAAAAAGAAAAAGAGAAAAAATTGGAGAAAATTTCAGTGATGCAATCGAGCTACGGGTAAGTCGGTAAGCGGTCGAATTGACTGATTTAATTTTTGGAATATTTAATTTGATAAATAATCGACTGAAAGTTTACCCGAAAATATATTTAAATGTGTAGCTCGACAATTTGCATCCACCAAAAACTCGAGACAGCCTCGATTTTTGTACTATCATGGAATCTCAAGTAAATAACCCTTATTTATGATAATTTTTGCACTGTTATGCGTGTTGATGAATTACGAATTTAATTTCCGCATTAAATGAATTAAATTTTGAAAATTGAGATAAATTATCGTAAATAATTCATAAGCTGTCTGAGAATTTAGAACGAGTCTAAATAAATACTGCTGGGCCCAATGAGCCCAATGGCCTCGATAGAGTGAGAAAATGGGCTTAAGGCCGATTAAGGCCCATTATGGTGCAATCGGGCCCAATATGGGTAAATGGGCCCAATGATTTAAATTAAGCCCAGAAAATATAAAATACAATTAAATTATATTGTATTTGACCTGATGAATGTGTATCCGCAGTTCCGGAGATTTGATTGGATTTAGAGCAAATCGGACTGTGTGACGAGCCATCAGAGGAAAGGTCGGACTGTACTGAAAAATGAGGTAAGGGAATTGTGTGAGTAGCTAGAGGTAGCTACGCGTATTTTAATAGTTTTTGTATACACTGATTATGTATGTATACACAGTTATTGTATAATGATCCTAAAAGTGGTTTAAATGATTTTAAAGGATCGAAATAGGTGAAAAGACTGTTTTACCCCTATTGAGGGAAGTTCACCTAAGGATGGTGAAAGCATTACATGCATAAAATGCATGATTTAAGAAATTTCTAGTTTAAGGAATTTTATTGGTTTTAAGCAAAGTAAATCGGTAGATTGGCCAATAATTGCATAAGTTTCCCAAAATAACACTACGTAAGTGTTATTAAGATTTAAATAGAAATTTCTTTGGAAAATAGGCCAACTATCAAGTTTATATGAAATTAGATAGTGTCGGCATGTAGCTCGCACTATATCTGCGTTTGTGAGTGTGCATAAAATGTGCTTGAGCGGTTGCTCGCACCGATTTGTGTGATATCATATGCATAAAATGTGTTAGAGCGATTGCTCGCACTGATTTTATGATTTGATATGCATGAGAGCTACTGGAGCCTAGCTCGCACTCTGTTTTGACATGTTTTGACTTGTTTTGACATGGTATGCATAAAAAGGTGCTGGAGCGATTGCTCACACTAGTTTTAATGATTTGACATGCATGAGAGATGTTGGAGCTTAGCTCGCATCCTGTTTTGATATGGATTATGTATAAAAGCCGTGCTGGAGTGTAACTCGCACGAGATTTGATTTAATTATGCATAAAGCCATGCTGGAGTGTAACTCGCACGAGATTTGATTTACTTGAGCATTCATTTGTGCTGTAGCGTTGCTCGCACAAAGTTTTATATGTTTTTTATAATTTATTTGAATATCGTACTGGAGTTTTTCTCATACGAGGTTTTCACTGAGTTTTTATACATATCCGTACTAGAGCATTGCTCGTACGTGGATTTTACTTGAATTTATAATGATTTTAAGTCGTATTGGAGCGCGGCTCGTACACAGATTTTACTGATTTTTATGAAACCGTGCTAGAGCTTCGCTCGCACGAGGTTTTTTGATATCATGAATATGCATGGAGCCGTGCTAGAGTTTTGCTCGCACAGGGATTTATATGACATGCATATAGCCGTGTTGGAGCCTCCTGTAGACTATGTGTCACAGTGAGATGATATACTCACATGTGCATTCTGAGACAGAGATGATTTGGGTGGATAAGACCTATTGCAGGCACCCTTGATTGAGGTTGGGTTCACGGAGTACGTTGTACCGTGTATGTCACGCGGAGTATGCTGTACCGTGAGGATTGTTGGAGTGGAGTGGCATTAGCCACGAGGCAGCAAGCCTTGCCTTCGCAATCCTGGTGTTATGCTGTTCTAGCTAGTAGGACGACCCACCTCCCGTTTCAGGTGTGATACCCCGCACACTAGGTACCGTGTTGCCAGGGATCACTAGGATATGGCCATAGTCCTCGATGTTACTAATATAATCAGCTGTTTGTCTCATATGATATAACTTATGGTCTGATAGACCAGGGTAGACCCGAAGGAGGGGTCAGGCCCCCGATTTTATGAATTTATGATTTGTGACCCTAAAAGTAGGGTGGTTTTATAACCAAAGTTTTATAATGAATTTTAATGAGTTATTTTATGAGATTATTGACCCGAAAGGGTTAGTTTATACTGCAGTTTTAATGAATTGATTTAAATGTAGTAGCATGATGATGTTTTCCATGCTTTCATTTCAAATTCACAATTTGTCTTACATGACATGAAAGACTGCATGATCTTGATTTATTTCATACTTATTATGATTTACTGATGTCACATAAAATGCTACTGATGCATGAATTACATGCTTTTCTATATGCACAAATAGTTTTGGATAAACTATGTCATGATATATGCATGGTTTTGTGCTTGAGATTTTAATGAAAAGAAATGGATTTTAAGGGCATGGCATTATGAGCATGTAGATAGTGGAGCTATCTACTTACTTGCATAATTGCCTTACTGAGCGTGTGGTTTGCTCACCCTCCTTATTTTCCCATCTTTTCAGAGAACTCACAGTAATTAGTAAGCGGCTGAGGACTTGCATGCTTGGTATCCGCTGCTTCCCATCGAGAGACAGGTATACACATTTGTATAGTTTTGTACCTAAATATGTAATGCACAGTACTGTAAACGAACATTGATGTCAGGGATGTAGAGTTATAAACACCATTGTGTATGTATTTATTTAAAGTCAAAGAATAGTAAACTCTGATATATGAATGTGAATATGGAAATGGAATGGTAAATAGGTGAGAGGTGACTAACACCGAATCATAGCCCAACTGTTTGTAGGATGGTCACGATGAGAGAAATGTAAGAATTAAATAATAAATGAAAAAGCGAAAAATTTACTCTGATTTTTAGGTAATTTGGGTCGTGACATTAAGATTCCGGTTTCAATTATATTTGCTGGTTTTTCTGCATGGTACCGAGGGGTTTGATGATAGAATAAGGCTGCTGGAAATGACGCGATTGGAATCGTGTATTATAATCCAGTGATCGGAGCAGAATAGCAACTCAGGAGGGCTGAGTTTGTCGGTGTACTAGTTGAATTGGGCAAAGTGATGATGGCCAGACCGTGAGCTTGCAGTGAACTGGGATCGATAATCTTGCTCTGTTTTGCTCTGTTGTGCTGCCCCAGTACTGTTCATGTTAATTTCCAGTTCTATAAGCTTTATTTCCTTTTTCTTTTCCGGTTCTTTTTAGCTGTTTGATCTCCATGGTTTTTACTTTTCATTTGGGTGGAGAGGGGCTGAGTGACACAGCCTTTCTTCCCCAAGTTTTCAGGTTCAAATCTTAATTAAAGTTTTTTCAATTCTCCGTTTAAAACGGCAAACTTTCTTCAAGTTTTCTTTAATTTTTCTGCACTGTTTGATATATATTTTTGCTGGCCATTTTTGTTCAACTCTTTTCTTTTCTGTTTCAAGTTTAATTTAGCTTTAAGGTTGGGTGCAATGGGAGGAGGTTTGGCTATGTTTGTAGAGCACCACTGGTTTGTGCTTACTGCTTTGCCACAGATTGCTGTTTAGTGGTTGCTACTTCGTTTCGGTCTTCTAACTGCGACTTTGCTATTGGGTTCATTACTGCTTGCTGTGTGAAGAAGCTGGAAGCAGAGGTTGAAGTGGTGTAGGATGCTCGGCTATGCATGGCAAGCCTTGAAATGAAGCCATGGCTAAAACAGGCTGTGAAGACTGGACGCATGAGATACTGTTCGGTGCTGAAGCAGGGCAATAGTATGGTGTTTGTAGAGGTTAGTGTAGAGGACAGATGCAGCGTAGCTGGGCAGGTCGAGCATCACCGTTGGCAGGCAAGCAGGCCTGGGCAAACCGTGGACACTTGCAGCAGATAGCACACCGAAAGCAAACCGAGAGTAGGCAGTCTGGATGCCTGGCGCACGGCAGCAGCAGAGGACTAGTCGAGCATGCCTGGAAAATAACCAAAAATCTGGAAAGACAGGTGAACAATGTTTGGAGGGAATGGTTTAAATTTACTTAAGGCCATGTTTGGCATATTTGCATTATAGCTTTAATCCATTTTCATGCATTGTTAGTTTAGTTTAATTTCAATTTAATTTATTAGCTTAGTTTAGAGTCTTTGATTAAATTGCATGATTAGTATTCTTGTTTAATGGTTTAGAACTTAGTTTTAATTAGATTGATAGTTAATTAAGTATTCATTTAGAATTAAATTAGGGGTAAATTTATTTCATTAAATCTTAAGTTAATTTAAATTGCATTTTGATTAAGTAGTATTATTGCATTTTAAGATTGTTAATTTTAGTTTAATTAATCTTGCTTTGTTACTTTCATATTTGCATTTTATTTTCGTTAATTAGTTTTGCCTGTTTTAATTTCTTTTGTAGGCTTTTAATTTTAATTGCTCGGAGCTCAGTAATTAAATCTTAGTTCAGTTTTATATTCTTTATTTTTTAATGTTTATTGTTTTCAAGAAGTTTAGTTAGCCTTAGTAGATCTCCACCTTAATTTCATAATTTGCTAGGATATACCATAGGGTAAGATTGACCGGTAATTAATTAGGCTAACCAACTTCTCTGTGGGACGATAATTCTGGGACTCAAATCCCATTATTACTTGAACGACCCGTGCACTTACGGATAGTACCCTTAGGGTGTGTCAACTGCCGAAGATTTT